>CM057386.1:5147500-9947500 GCA_030015415.1 Cynopterus sphinx | reverse complement strand
TGCAGCCCTTTCCTGTATATTAGATACCAGTGGATTGGAGCAGAAGTATACGTTTTGTTCACTGAAGGCCTTTAGCATATACAGCAGCCTGAGTTGGTGCAACATTGCTGGCCATCAAGTCTTATTTTGCTAGTCTGGAAATTCATAGCTAACTTAAGGATTTTATAAAGCATTTGCACTCTCTTCATTCTTTATCAATCACTGACAGACTCATTGTTTTATAATGTACTTCTCAGCAAGCTGTTTGCAAATCATCGCCTGCCTTGCTTTATAGTCTATAAATATTTAATTCTTTAATAAACTGCTTATATGTAATATAAAATGACTTATGGTAGTCTCTCTTCCCTCTTTTAATAGTGCTACTATTTGCAAAACAATTCTATTTTTTTTCTAAATAGCAATATGTTTCATAAATGTTTGACTTTCCTTTTTCTAAGGTGCAATTTATTCTGGGAGGTTGGTAGAATGACAGGCAGGAAAACAGCCCCTTGCTTCTGGGAGTACAATATAACTCTTCCCTCACCCTCAACCCTACCAAGCTGCAAATTGATGAGGTAAAGAAGATGGACTTTGGAATTGTGGCAGAGATCAATCACTTTTCTCTCTACAGACAGAGTGTGCAAAACAGCCTTTAATTCTGTGGACTGAATGAATGCCTACAATGAGCAAATGTGGCTCCCTCTTTGCTCAGACACCCTTTGTCTATGGGAATCATAAAAGATAGTCAGGGACAATATACTAACACCTAAGTGTTCTCATCTTCTTTATAACTGTGTACTTTATTTTTGAATGTTGGCTGATTTGCTTTGTGTGCTGTGAAATGATTTTCAATATTTAATGACTCATTTTTTTAATCGGATAAGTCAGACATTTATTGAGTCCTTATTGTGTGCCCTACACAGCTGTTAGGGTGTTTTCAAGCAAGCTACTATTATTTTTCTGTGATATTTCAGTATAATTTTTGAACCCCTAAAAATTGTGAACTCCCTTGAGAAAGGGCAGGAGGATGAATTGGGGCATGCCAGAACAAATGACGTTTCTTCAGTGCCAACACTCATCAAGTACATGTACTGTCCCATGGCACTGACACAGTTCTGCATTTCTTCACCAAGCTGCCTTTCACTTAGCATACATTCTAAATTTTCTGCTAGAACCCAGTATATAAGAATGGGGGTAGAACATATATTTGCAAGTTTAAAACTCTTGATTTATATTCTACTTCTCCTGTGTATTAGCAATTACTTTAGGCTTATCACCTAGCCTTTCTTATCTGTAACATGAGCGTAACAAAAATTATGTGGATTATGGAAACATCTATATCATGGGTCCTCAAATAATGCTAATTTTCTGTTTAAATCTACTCTATCTAAAGAACTTTAAGAAAACCAATCAGAATGAGTGAATGTTGTTAATACAAAGATGGTAATTATTTTAGGTACTAGAACATATAATTTCAGTTGTTTATGTAAACAATAGTGATGGGTCACTTTAAGCAATAAACACTTCAAACTGAGGCTCGTTTAACTGACAGAACACATTTGAGAGGAGACTCACTCATTAGGTCTTTAACTGTGGAGCAAAGAGGTTTTTTTGATTGAAAATTATATATGCCAGGTTTTTATCCTTGTTCTTGTAATCCATATGGATCAATCTGAGCTAATTTGCTTATAAAGATCAACTTATTCCAGCATCATGTTCCCCGCACCCTGCCCCATGTTATATGATACTGTTTCTTATTTCACAGATATTCCGTTCTCTTCTTTCATTTAATAAGCACAATACAAATTGTGATGTAGTGTCTAATTTGCTTCTGAAACAGACTTTACTTCCACCTCTCTTCCTGACTTGATCTATGATATTGGACCAGTCATTGTCTCATGTCTGATTATTTTCTTTGCATGTTAAGTTTTATTGAAATGTTATGAAGGTCAGTGAGAAAGGATTATCATTACTATTCTTATCATTCGCTGAGCTCCTACAGTATATTAGATGTTACTTTAGGATATATTTTTTCTTTTTATCTTACTTTATTAGGTCAGAATTTCCCATTCACGATGAAAACGAAGCATATAGAGGTTAAGTAATATGCTCAAGGTCACATAGCAAGTAAGTAAATAAAACTAGGATTCCAATTTAGGTCTTATTGACTCCAAAGCCTATGCATTGTCTTATTTCCTTTTAAGAAGCTCAGAAATTTAAAAAAAAAAAAAAAAAAAGGGCTGTTTTTATATTGTAAAATGACAGGCATAGCGTTTGTTTTTTGTTTGTTTGTTTGTTTTTTCTATTTTAAAAGTGCCACTATTCATAGAAAAAAAAAATTTAGCATCAGTTTTTTTTTCTTATGATGCCTTTCTTTTAAAAGATACAGTATACATGAAAGGGTTTTGTACATTGTAAAGTACTAAACAGATGTAAGGTATAATTATGATAGTCATTAATTTGAAGCATTTTTATTATAGCCTTGTCAATAATTATGACACTTTTATCCCAAATATAAGTATATCTTCTGTGTAGGAAAAGTTTTTCTGAAAAATTTTAGGTAATTAAAAAAGTTCTAAAACATCTATTTTAAATGTATAAAAGAGTTTATTTATGGGTGAAACCTATAACAAAGTAAAGAATTAGTTTTTAATGTGACTAATTCCCTGATTATCTGTTTTCAATCTTAATTTTTTTTAGCATTAAAGTTTTTAAAGGCAGGCACTCTTAAATAATATTGACTGACAACTATAATCTCTCAAAATAATTGCCAAAAAGACACTAGGGCAATGCTGCTAACTTATTTTTGAGGTCAGAAAGCATCATAATTAGAACTATACACTACAGAATCTCTACATTTATGTTAATTCAAAGCCTGAGCTGTTATCCCTACATGTTGATGTACTCTAAAATATGGACAACCAGACATATTTTATTAGAAAAAAATAAGTTTCCATCTATAAATTAGTTTATGTGTTTCATGTATACATTGAACAAACATATATTCATTCACAGTACTCAGATTCGAAAGATGTCATTAGATTTGAAATACCATATGGTATTTCTGTATTACCTATCATTCACTTTCAGATAATGTAACATCTAAGTCTCTCTATTAAAATAGTATTTTTCTATTTTTTTCTAAAATCCTAGTAGAAACTTTTAAATCTCATTTGGCAGTAAATTCTTAATACAGGATATCTTTCACTTCATAAGACTAAATTCTTTATGCTGCATTTGTTAGGTTTGTTAACCATTTGTTTTAACCTTCTGGTAAACACTTTCTGCTTTTATGAAATATATGTATTATGTATATATATATGTATTATGTATATATCTGCACACACAAAAAGCACATGTAAGCATTATGATAATGAGTTAATGAGTCATGTTGTTAATCCCTAAACTGGCCATTTGGTTGCAGTCTCTTCCATGATCACAACTGCATGCCTGACACTAAACATAGCACACTCATTAATGACTGTTATGGCAATAGGGGGCAGAATTTGAGTGGAAAAATGTGGAAAGCATCTGACTAAGCATTAAAATAGAGATCAGAAGTAATTGCTTATTTGCTTGTCCAAATAAAAATATACATCTTACAATTCTGATTTAGATCTTTGAAAAAAAGTATAAATTTATGATCTAATGATCATATGGAGTCAACTATTCAAATACATGTTCAAAAGTCTCATTCTACTAAGAGTAGAATCTCTGATAGATTCATGGTTTGTCTTAACTAATAACTTGCGTCTTCAGTAGATGGAAGAAATGATAAAGAAACTAATTATATGAACATAATTTTGATCAAGCGAGAAGTTCTCAGAGAGGTAGAAAAAAAATGATCACCCTGAAAGAAAGTAGTCATTTAATCATAGAGCTTAAAATAGTCAGGGATTGTGAATATTGGACATAATCAGACATATGCCCTATGGCTACCTGCCCAATAAGATAGCCCCTTTAATTAAAATTAAATAAAGTTAAATATTAAGTTTTCAGTTGTACTAGCTAATGGCTACTCTATCGGACATCACATTTTTTTATTGCACCATGTTTTTTTGGACAGTGTTATCCTAGACTTCAGAAAGGCAGATTATAAAATATTCAGTTTAATGATAAATATAACTATGGCTATTATACTAAAAAGGTAGCGCAAGAAAAGAGGCCCTCTAAAATAACACTAAAGTAAGCACTTAATACATATCACATTGTATTATAATTGGCTTATTGCCTATACTGTAAACTAGTCTTTAAGGCACAAGGGTATGTCTGTCTATTTCTGGTACATAATAAGTACATTGGTAGGAATTTAGTGAGAAATTGATGAATAAAATAAAGAAATTTTCAGGAAAGCAAAGGGGAGTAAGTGAAGAAGAACAATATGGTCTCATAGGGTTTTGTTTGATTAAATTTAGATACTAAGTGTGTATAAAAATAGGGGCATAGAAGGGAGAGAATTTGGGGGTTATTTCTAGAGAAAAATAACAGATTTGCAGTATTTTGATGTTCTGTTAAGAAGTTACTAAGAGAGTAGAAGGCTGGGAGGAGAGAATGAATTACTCTTCAAGTTATCTTTCTCTGTCTTCTCTATCAAAAAGAATGACCTTCAGATAAGAAAATACAAGAATAACATTTGTTAGTAGAAATTGTAGCCCAAGAGCAGGTAAGAGATTAAAAGAGAGCTTGGATTGTTAAGAATTCAAGTTCCCTGTCCCAGATATATTTCTGTCAAAGGTACTAAGAGAATTTGCAGTTGAATTTTAAAAACTATATCTGCAATTGAGTTTGAGGAATTACAGATGTTTTTGAGAGAATATGCAGATTGGAAGAGGTGCCAAAAATCTGAATAAGAAGAAGAGTCATTCTCAATTTTCAAAAATGTTAAGTATTGATTTTAAAATTAGTTAGTTAAAAGTTATTTTTATAGGCACTTGGAAAAGGGAATTTTCATCACTAGGAATAAATACGCTTTCACAAAAAAACAAATGTTCTCACTTCCTTTTTTGATGGCATTATTTCAGAGGGATTGTATAATCAGAGTGTATTTTAGACACTCAGTTTTCCTTGCCTACAAAGGCTTAAGAAGCCTCTTTCAGAAAGCTACTGAAAGCCAAATAGAGCTTTAGGCATTACAGTTCTAGGAAGACAAAATCAGAGTTTATGATCTGTCAAGGAAATGGGACCTAGGAGATGAGGCAAACCGAATGTAATCTGAGCCTTACAAAGAGTACAGTCCAGCATTAAATCAACTTATTCTCTTAGTGTGGGTGTCCCCAACCCCCAGGCCACAGACAAGTACTAGTCTGTGGCATGTTATGAACTAGACCACACAGCAGGAGGTGAGCAGCAGACAAGCAAATGAAGATTCATCTGTATTTGCAGCTGCACCCCAGCACTATCATCACCACCCGAGCTCCACTTCAGATCATAAAGCATTAGATTCTCATAGGAGTACCAGTGCCAAAAACGTTGGAGAGCACTGTCTTAGTGGATTGAAGTGATCTGCCTTGTTCTAAATAAGATATCACCATCCAAAGCCTTTAAAATTTTCAGGCATAATATCTTGCATTTATTCAGTACTTTTTAGGAATATCAAGAAACAGAACCACACTGATTTATTGGTTTACTTTTCTTTGTATATATTCTACTTGGGGTATCTATGACTTAAGTGAAGGTTTAAAAAGACATTATTTCATAGAAGCAACAGTAAGAATGCAGCCAATTTCTCAACAGAAATGATGGAGGCCAAAGCCAATGGAATGACCTCTTTAAAATGCTGAAAGAAAATAATTACCAATCTAAAATTCTATACTCTGAAAATATCCTTCAAAAGTGATGATGAAATAACTTTATAGACAAACAAAAGCTAAGAGAACTTATTATCAGCAGACCTGACCTAAAAGAAATACCAAAGGGAGGAAATCTTTAGATTGAAGAAAAGTGATTCCAGAAGGAAACACAGAAATGGAGGAAGGAATAGAAAGTAACGAATAAGGTATATATGGTAGTAAGTCTAAATGAATTAAACTGCACAATAAAAAATGAAAATATTGTGGATTAAAATATATGAGCAATAAAATACATGTTAATGATAACATAAAGGTGCCAGAGGTAAACAAGATGAGACTAATTTTTCTAGTATTGTTTAGGAAATGGTAAAAGTATTTTACCAATTTATAAATAGACTGTAGTAAGTCAGAGATGTGTATTGCAATATTTAGGGTAACACTTAATAGTAAAATAATGTATTTCTAACAAGCTAATAGAAAAGAAAATTTAATAAGAAAAATACTTGATTAATCTTAAGGAATACAAAAGAAGGAATGAAAGAACATAAAAGATAGTATTATCAGATTATATAAAAGATGAAATCTAAAAAACAGAAAAAGTTTAAAGTAATAAAATGAAATATTATCCAGCTATACCAAAACTAAAGTAGGACAACTGTATTAACATTAGACAAATTAGATTTTTAAGGCATGAGATAAAGATGTATGTGGCATAATTATTAAAATGTCAGTCTAACAGAATATAATCATTCTTAATTTGTTTGCATTTAAAAACATGGCCACAAAATATATGAAACAAAAATTAACAAAGCTAAAAATGTATGTGCACAAATTCACATCATGGTGTAAGACTTTAACATACCCTTCTTATTATAACCAATAAAGCAAGTACACAAGCAGACAAAAAATCAGTAAGCATGTATGTGAACTAAACAACACTATTACCCAACATAAGTTAGTTATATGAAGAGCGCTGTGCCTAACAATGACAGAATTCATTCTTTTCAAGTGGGTATTTACCAAAATCGACCAAAAACAAACCTCAGAAATAGGCAAAAGATTTAAATCATTCAGAATAACTATGACCATAGAGATCTAGAAACCAATAATAAAAAGCTATGATAACTAAAAATTTTGTGAATCTCCAAAGATGTGGAATTTAAGCCATATACTTCTAATTAACTGACAGGGCAAACAAGAAAGTACAGGGTAAATTAGAAAATATTTTAAACCAAATAATAGTGAAAATATGATACATGAAAACCTGGAAGTTATATCTAAAGCTAGTCTTAGAGGAAAATGTATAGCCTTTAAATGAGTGTTTAAAAAGGAAAAAAGGCTGAAAAATCAATGATATAAACACAGTCTCAAGAAATTAGAAATAGAATAGGAAGGGAAACCCAAAGAAAGTAGAAGGAAAAAACAATGAGAACAGAAAATAACTGGATAGAAATCAGCTGAATAATACAGGAAATCAGCAACAACAGAATATGCATTATTTTCAAGTGCACATGGAATTTCAAAAAGATAGACTACTTGTTGGGCCATAAAACAAATCTTGAGTTGAAATTGTACAGAATGTATTCTCTGAACACAGTGGTATTAAGTTAGAAATTTATAGTAATAAGATACCTAGAAAATAACAATATTTAGAAATTAAAGAACAAACTTCTAAATAACATATGTCTAAGAAGAAATTACAAGAGAATATTTTTTTTAATCTTAATAAATGATAATGAATACCTATCTGATAAAAGTATATGGGACATAAATAAAGCAGTCTTTAGAGGGAGATATATAGCTATACACATCTATATTATAAAAGAAGAAAAGTATAAAATTAATTATCTAAGATTTGCTCTTGTGAATATAGATAAAGAGAAGAAAATTAAACCCAGAGTAAGTAAAAGAAATAAAATTTTAAAATCAAGAGTAAAAATTAGAAGAAAATTATACAGAAGTTGATCCCTTGGAAAGATTAATAGCATTGATATTTAAAAGACTCATCAAGAAAAAAAGAAACACAGAGCCAATATCACAAATGAAATGGGACATTACTAAAGTTTTCATAGATGAAAATGAGATAAAAAAAGGATGTTATGAACTTTGTTCCAATCAATTTGATAACTAAGGTGGAATAACAATTTTTTTGAAAAACACAGCTTACCAAAATTGACATAGGAAATTGAAAATCTGAGTAGTTCTATATTATTTTTTTTTAATTGAATTTATAATGATAAAACTGCCCACAGTTTTTAGGTCTCATAGTGTCACTGGTGTCTGTAAAGTCAAAATAAAAATTTTCACAAAATATTAGCAGGTTAAATATTGCAATACATAAAAAAAATAAACACATCAATCATAGTGGGATTTTTCCCAGGATTGGAAGGTTGGTTTAACATAAGAAAATCAGTAATTGTAATTCACCGTAGTAACAACTTTCGAACTAATATTGGTTTCAATAAAGGTTAAAAAAAAAAGGCATTTGACAAAATTTAACAATCATTCATGATTTAAAAAAAAATCTTAGCAACGAGGAATAGAAGGAAACCTCTTTCTTTTTGATGAAAGACTGAGTTCTTTCTCCCCTAAGTTCAAGAACAAGGTAATGATATCTCCTGAAATTGGAAGCAAAGCAAAAATGTTTACTCTCAACACACTACTTCTATTCAAAATTGTATCAGATGTCCTCATCAATGAAACAAGGCAAGTCGAAGACAAAAATTGATGGCTGTGATTACAGGAAATGAAGACATTAAGCTATCTATTCACAAATGAAATTATTTCATTTGCAGAAAATCTTAAAGGATTTCTTTTAATTTGTGTAAGATTTTTTTGTGTAATCATTTTAACATTTGTGTAAAAAATGGGAGGGAAAATATACTAATATCTTACTAATATCTAGGTATAATATATTACTATCTGTACAGATAAACAAGAAACCAGTAGAAATTCATAGCTAGAATAGAGGCAGGAGGGAAACTTTTTGCTTTCTACATCATTTAAATTCTTGACACTTGAAAATAGTTCATTCATTACCTATTTAAAAATATAACTTTAAAAGAAAGACTGAAAGTTGGCATTACCTGTCAATATGGTAAATGATGAGCACCTCTCAGTTACTATGCCCTGTATACCAGCCATGGTAGAACTAACTCTCGTATCAGACTGTAGATATTATGCAACATAGTCATCATTTCAGAATTATACATACATTTTTAAAGGAACCCTTTTATGGCTCTATTATGAACTACATTAATATGAGCTGTAGTTTACTTTTGATTACTGATAATTCACAGTATGTCCACCGTGAATGCCTATTTAATGTTTTCTCACTAAACCTTTTACCTGCATCACTATTTAGTAGTAGCAGAAAAGGTTAAATGTTATTTCCTTTCCTTATTTTTCTAAAATACTAACCAATACATTGAAATAATAATGATAATATAAATAATAATACAGCAGCAATAAAGTATAACATTATTTAGTGCTTGTTATGCAGATACTGTGCAAAATTCTTTATATGCATTGTTTCAATATTTAATAGCCATAATTCTGTCAGCGGGGTGAAAAAGATAAGAGGTTAAAGGCTTGATTCAGATTCAGATTAAATAGCCATTCTCCACATAATCATTTCATTGTACTCTGTAGTTTGGTACACCATACCAGTTGAGAATTGTGTAACAATTGACGAGAGAGAGACAGAGAGAGAGAGTGTGTGTGCGTGCATGTGTGTATATTATAAAGGAGACTCAAAAATGGAAGTTTTGGAGAAAAATAGGTAAAGAGCAACAGAATTTAGAACATACTTACATGCTCATATATAAATAGAGACCAGTTCCAGGTCAGTATCATGCCATCAATAGACCTCTGTACAGATACACAAAACAGAGCAAAACTGTCTTTATCTTTCAGTAACTTAAACAGCAGTATAAAATTGTTTTAACCTGAGTTTTTAAAATTATTTGATCTATGTCCACCTGACTAAGAGAAGTAATGCAATCTCTTTTTTTCTGACTGCTGTTTCTTGCTTTGGTTTTCTTCGTTAATTCTTTGAGGTCCTTAGTACTGTCCCAAATATCTACCCAATAGGCTTTTTACTATTTGTTCATCTCTATTTATCGCAAACATGCATTAATCCACACTGGTAATTTCAACATTCAGAAAATGTTAGAAAATTTTACCCTGAAAATTAACCGGCATGAATATTATCAGGCCTGCTTAGGCACCCAGACCATTCCACGTGCTCTTTAGCAACATATACTATGACAGCACCGAGAATTCCCTCTGTCGCAAATACCTGGACCAGGAGGCACTCTACTGCATCTCCAAATTAGGAGCAGCTGTGCTTTTGGCTTCCAAGCTGTAGACAGACAGCTGGGGAGGACAGGCATCAAGTTGCCGCTGCTTTCCTCAGCCTCAGACCTAGAAGGGCCTGTCTCTGTGCTCATCTTAGTAAACCCTGAAAGCTCCCTGCAACAGGAGCCCGCATCTGAGACTAATGAAGTACAGATGGTTTCTGAAAACCTCCTATACTATATAATATGCTGTGGCTCTGAATATACTCCTCTTCATATATTCTCTCTTCTTCCCTCCCATATCCATGCCCTTTTTTAGTTCCAGTTTCCTTTAAAAATGCTATTTGAATAGCAAATTTCTCAAACTGGATCCATCTCGATGCTGCCGTGCAAAGAAAACACATCTATCTGACTTTTCATTTAAAATAAGGAGAAAATTGAAATAGCAAAATGCCGTAGTCGCTCTGAGCTATTTCTTAATGAACCTGTTTGTCCCATGAGCAGTAGTGAGGAGCTTCTCCTTGGTGAGAACTCTTTATGCATATTAATATTATGCATGTTTTCCATGTGACTCCTTCTGACTTGCTCTCACCCCATCCTTTGAATTCATTTAAATAAAAATAATTTATGTGGACATTCCTTCAGTCAGGATTTTCTCTTCCCCTTTCTTAAAAACATCCATAATATTTCGTTGATGCTTTCCATCCGAACTGAGTCGTTATGATTTTGCATATCATTAGGGCTTTATAAAGAACAACAGCGACATCTGCATGTGCCGCAGCGCCAAGGAGATAGGAAAAATACCAAAAACAAACTGTATTGGCTTGGAGGCTGTCTGGTTCTCTGTCTCATCAGCAGCCCCTGCCACCACCATGGATAGGAGTAATTGTACAGTGTAATCACATCATGCCTCATTTGAATATTCATAGCAGAGACAAAGCTTTGGAGGATAAGGGTGGAGCGGGGATAATTTAAGCATAAAACAGCATCTCATTTCCAAATCAAGTTGCGCCAGATAAACTGTGCACCAGGACTCAATATTAAATCAACATTCTTTTACGGTTTGGAAATTGGAACTGAAGAAGATGGAGGAGAGAAGAGATTCGATAAAGAAGGGGTGACATTGTATTCTCATTCTTGACACACAAAAAAAGACAACAACAACAACGACGACAGAATAAAAATACTTAAAGTAATTTTTGAAGTCACCAACAGTGGCTAACCAGCTGCTGTTTTACCAGGAATGAAATAACCTATTGAGGGAGCTTTAAAAGCTCCCAATTAATATGTTGTGCATGTATTAGATCTACAAAGAACTCACTGTATTCCTCTCCCCACAAATCCCCCCAATACACACATATCCTCTAACCACCACCTTTTTTTCCTGTCGGGTACAGTGGGAAAAGATCAGAGCTATAAAATAATTGACTAATCACTTCAAAAGTGACAACATTCCTCTTCGAAAAGAAATGACAAAACAAACACGTACTAAAAGGTGACTGTTCATTAATGAAGGGATAAATTACCAATGTCTTCTTCATTCTCTTTAGTTCATTACCCCCCAAAAGAAAGAAATGTAATCCACGTGTTAATATTTCTTTTCTTCATTTTCTTTTGTTTTAATATGAGGCTCTTTATTATTTTTTTTTAAGTATTGGTATTTGTAGAAGCCTCTGCCACTGCATTCCCCAAAGAGCTACTAGTTTCAACCCACTGGAGTTTATATTCCTTTAATTGTCTAGCGCAGGAACATTTCTGCTGTTTTTAAAAATATACCGCTCTGCAGGAATTAGAGAAATCCAAGGTTGTATCCAACTTCAAAGGTTTCCAAGTCATAATGATTTTAGCAAAAGTAGAAGGCAGATCATGGAACAAGTCCCTGTTTGAAGATAAGCATCATAGGGACCTTTTTTTCTTCCCTCTCTCCCCAACTTTGTACTTCTCCTGGCTCTGAATGCCCCTGCTAACATGGTTTAATGATATGCAAATGAAATATGCATAAAACCATTCTACTGTATGATGATTAAACACTGGAGACATTAACGGCAGAGGCTTCACTCTTTGTAATAATCCTTTCCGACCATCCACTTTGATTTCGGAGTTATGGAAACCCATAGCAGTTGGCAGAGAGTAAAAGAGAGAGAGAAGGAAGGAAAGACGCAGGGACACATCACCCATCTCGGTGCTTCTCCCACTCCAGGAGAGGTTCCCCCCCTTTGTACTGCATTCCTATTGCTGTCTTTTGTAATCCATCCATGCAGTCGCACCAGAGCGATTAACGGAAAAAAACCTCTTTTCTCTTAATGTTTCAAAGCTCATTAGCCAAACGATTATTCCTCATTAACAGCGAAAGCTCATTCATTAAAAAGGAAGAATATGCCCAAAAGATGCCAGCGCGGTTAATCCTTAGTCCTGTACTGGGCTGTAAATCCCATACTACTTGTATATTCCATGCGAAAGGGACACGCGCCAATCCACATTTTTAAAAAAAAAGAAAGAAAAAGAGTGTGTTTTGTAAAATCCACAAGAGCAGCAATTAATATTCCCATTGAATGACTTTATTTTTTTTTTTTTTTGTCTCTCCCTTTTGTTTCCAGCGCCTGCCCCTGGCTCAGCGCCCGGTGCCAACAGAACACCTTTCAGGATCCACAGCAACGCAGACAACGTAAGTACCAGCCGTTTCCTGAAACCCTTTTTCAGATTTTTTTTTAAACAACCACCTAAAAACATAGGAAACCAGCCTCTTCCCCCTTCTTCTCCCCTGCGTTATGCCACCAGGATTTCCTAAGTAGCACCTTCCAAATCCCTCTGCCTTCAAGTTTGTGCATGTCTCTGTGGCATCCCTCCTCCTCCTTCACTCCCATAGTGGATCTTGTAAAAGGGCTTCAGATCGGCCCCATTCATCTCCCTGGTGATAGCAGTGAATGTAGATAAATCTCTGACTGCCTGCTTGCTGCTGGAGTATGATTTTTATTTTGTCTTCTGTGTATACCTGGGTCAAAAAGTAGGATGTATGCACACACATACATGCACATACACACATTTCCTTCTCTCCTGTCTTCCTCTCCTTTTTCTCAAACATGCATATATCCCACATACATGTGTATATGCATAAACATATACACCTATATACATACCCATACCTAAAATAGAAAAATATATACATATCTTAACGTTTAATTTGTCTGAAAATATGTGTATTTATATACACATACAACCTTACACATGTGTCTATATGCAATTGATAGTTGCCTATCTTTTAGTTTATACCCATCTATATCTCCATTTAAATATTCCCTCTCTTCTCCCAGCAGAAGCTGTGTGCAATTGCAATCCAGGATTGTACAAGCGGTGTTCTTTCCTTATGATTTCTATTTGTAGACCATTATGTTCCCTTCTCTGCCTTCTTCCGAGCTGTAGAATTGGCATCTTTCCCTGAGGTTTTCCGAATGGCAAGTGGCACCGGCTGTGGCATGCATTCAATCCGCTTCCTATGGCATTTCTCTTCCGGTCTGCTTTTTCTTTGTTTGTTGTTGACTAGGCTGAATGGTGTTTTTTTAAGTTAATTATAAACGAAGTTGAATAGCAAACAAGCCAACAGCTTGCCAAAAAAAAAATAATAATAATAATAGCCCGACACAAGCGCCTTCTGCTGCAACAGATGCCCAGATCACCCCTGGCATGGGCAAACGGGCACACAATTTTGGTGGTTGTCAATTTTTTCTGTTTGTTGCTGTATTTGTTGTTTGTTTTCCTTGTTTCTTTTTTATTTTTCAAGAAGTCCAGGATCCCGGCCTCTGCTTGGAAGGAACAGTGTCATGGCGGAGACGACGGCCTTTGTCTTGCTGGGTGTGAAAGCATCCGCTGTGCTGGCTCCACTGCGGCAGAATCAAGTTTAAAGGAAAAAAGTGATTAAAGTCAGCTTTGTGCCTCTTTGGTGTGGAAGACCCCCAAACCCCAAGTAGCCGAGTCCCTGGGTCCAAGGAAGGGCTCATAGTTGGAGCAGCCTAGGCTGTAATCCTGGCACTTGCGCCTTCGGTTGCTGCTTGCTGTTCGCTCCTGGGGGTCTGGATAATCTCCCCTGGCTTTACCGCACTGTCTGGCCCGCATACAGGGCCCCCGTAACATATACCCGCTGCTGCTAGCACACGAAACTGTGGCGTTGCCCCTGAATGGATGGCACTGTGCCAACTCTTCTGCCATCCGCCCTTGCAGCTTTTTTCTTTCCTCCCTCCCTCCCCTTCTTCTCCTCCTCCTCCTCCTCCCGTCGACTTGACGTTAATTAACACACGGGTTAATTGATTTTAAAAGCCGAAGAATTACAGTTAACTTTTCCCACAGGGTACAGACGCCAGCCGCTTGGCACACTCTGCCTTTCGCACTGGTGCAGGGGGGCAGGGAAAGCCCGCAGCAAAACTAGCAACTGCTGAGGGAATGTTGCCTGCTCATTGGAGTAGAGCCGATAGAAGTCGACGTGGTACTGTCTCATCCTTACAGTATATTTAGCCTTTCTATATTTCTTAAATAACCAAAGCACAACCCTGTCTTTCTTCTTTTCCCTTCCTCTTTTAAAACAGGAAAAGCCTTCAGAAGTTCTTATAGGGGAAGAAAAATCCATCCCCCAAACCATTTATCTCATCCATAATTTGCTTTTTTCCAATAATAAGAAAATACCTGGTGCCTTTTTTTATTCAGTTACAAGGAGGAAGACTACCCCTCCCCTAAATATCATAGGCAAAGAAAAAAAAATTGTTTTAAGGAAAAAGTTCCATAGTTTCTTCCTCTGTATTTCAGTGTTTTGTTTTGTTTCTATTCCCCTTGACTCAGATGTTATTATTTATGGTGAAGGATGTCAATGAGAAAGTAGGTACGTTGTAATTAAGAACAAAATTTATATGAAAGCTTTGAGTTTTTTTGTTTGTATTGATATAGATTTTGCTTTGTGTCCCCTTCACCCCAATTCCCTGTAGAAAATGAAAACAATTGATATTGTCCTTGGGAAGGTGATAGGCAAGACTAGGAACGTGATGCTTTCACCTTTTTGTGCTTTCATTTTATTTCATTTTGTTTTTTAAAAGCAGGCAGCAAGTGAAGCGACAAGAGGAATCCATTATGCAAATTATGTCACTTTGCATAATGTCTCATGACTGGAATATGCAAATGAGCTGTATAATTTATGAGTGCTAGTGTCTGTCTAAAAGTGTTTCACATCATTTACAAAGTGAGCCTGGGAGACATGAGGAAAGCAGTTCTTCTAACTCCATTGCCAGGAAATCTCTGTGTATTTTCCTACAAGTTTTCCCTAGTAATGTTGTCAAGTGCTATTTCAAAGAAATTAAGGTTCCAGATGTTCATGAAAGATGAAGATTTTCCTCTCACTCCCTTCACCCAAATCCATTTCCTAAAAATTTGCAAGAAAGTATTAGACTCTAAAGCATTAATTTTTAGATTTAATTAGGAAAAGAAAAGTTATTTGAGCCAATTCGATATTTGTATATGGATTTTTCCTTTCTAAAGCAAGGAATGTCTTAGCCACCACACACCTTATCCATTTGTCTGTCTCTATGAAGGCAGAAAAAATGGAATTCTCATTTTGGTTGGTTTTTTGGTGTGTGACATTTTATAAATTATAGACTCTTGGATTTATTATTAGATATGTAATATGAAAGACTGATGTTTTCAATATTCTTCTGAAGGTATAAGTCTGCTTACAGAAAAGTCTTCAAAAGAGAAATACCATTCAATAAAAACTAGGTTTTAATGAAATTAGCTAGTTGGCTAGTCCATGTCTCATTTTGAAAACTTTTTTGAGCAGGTGATTCTGAACCTTTAGAGAAGTCATAATATCTTTGATAATCTGACTTAATCTGGCCTTGTATTTTTTTATTTAAATCATAATAAGTTCTGTGAGAGGTACAGAATGTCATGAAAATGTATACCAGGAAGACCTGATCTTTGAAGGCATGTCAGAAAAGGTGTCCTGAAGAAAATAAATTCAAGATCAATTCTGAAATTTGAAGAGAAATTAGACCAAAAGAAAAGGAGAAAGTATTTTTCATGTATGGAGTATGTTCAGTAAATCCTGAGGCAAGAAAAGATCATGGCTGCTTGGAAGAACTAAAATAAAACCAGTGTGGCTAAGAGTATAGACAATGGGTCATTGGATGATACTGGGAAAAGATTGAGAGGTAAACATGTAAAAAGATAACTTTTTCATTATCTGAATTTATTTGCTAGTCCTCAGTCTTTTGTGCCTTTAATTGCATGTACATGTACTAACATGTACTTAATGAAGTTCATATTAACTACTTACTATTATAATACCTCATAAAATAATTGTTGATTTTTCAGACTCATACATTAAACCATCAGTTTTTTTAATCAAACCTTACATAACATATTCCTTCTTTTTCTGAAGTTATATTTTCAAAAAGTTACTAACCGTTTCATAAAATAAAAATAAGAACACTCCACTTACCGAGAGCAGAATACAAAATCTTTTCAAGTTTACTTGGAACATCCACAAAGATAGACTGTATTCTGGTCCATTAAAAAAACTCAAATTTTAAAGTATTGAATTCAAACAAAATATAAGCTCTGACAGAAAACAAACAGAACTAGTAATCAATAACAGAAAGATATCTAGAAAATCTCAAATTTTTGGTGATTAAATATATTTCTAAATAACACATGTGTCAAAGGGGTGGTCACAGAGAAATTAGAAAATATTTTTAATTGAATGACAATGAAAACATTATAAAACTTGTAAGTGATAGCTAAAGTACCAATGAAATTGAAACCAATAGGGGAATTTTTAAAAAAAAGGGTAAAATATAAAATTTTTAAAAGGTAAAAAGAAAACAGTACAGAAATCAATATACCCAAAAACTGATTCTTTGCAAAGAGTACAAAAATTGATAAATATCTAGCCAGACTAAATAGGAGAAAAGGTGAAAAGACACAAATTATCACAACCAGGAATGAAAGAGGGAACATCACTAATGATCTGCCAGTTAGTAAATGGATAATAAGGGATAAGTGAATAACAACTTTATTAATAAATTTGACAACCTAAGTGAAATGGAAAAATTCCTTGAAAGACCAACTACCAATATTTATTCAAGAAGAAATAACCTAAATAGTTTTATGTCTATTAAAGAAATTAAATTTATAGTTAAATGATCTTTCTATAAAGAAAACACCCAGCCCAGATGCCTTCACTGGCAAGTCCTACCAACATTTAAGGAGGAAATCATACCAGTCTTAAATAATCTCTTTTAGAAAATAGAAAAGAAAGGAATGCTTTTCAACTCACTTTATGAGGTCAATACTACTCTGATGCCAAAACTAAAGACAATACTAGAGCAAAGAACTACAGACCAATAACTTTTATGAATATACACACAAAAATCTTTGAAAAATATTAGCAAGTAGAGTTGGATAATATGTAAAAAAAAAAAAATGATGCATCATGACCAATGCAGTTTTATTCCAAGAATGAAAGGTTGGTTCAGCATTCTAAAATCAATTCGATTCACCATATCTCCAGGGTTTTTTAAATCATCAATTCAATGATGTAGAAAAATGAGCCACAGTAATCAAAGCAGTGTGATAATGTTATAAGGATAAACTTAAAGATTAGCAGAACAGAATAGAGAGTCCAGTAATAAACATACAATTTTTTTAGAAAAAGGTCAAAGAAAATTCAATGAAGAAGCAATAGTCTTTTTAATACATGGTGCTAGAGCCAAATAAATAAATGAATATCTTTACCCATACTTTACTATATACAAATATTAATTTTAAATGGGTATTGGAACAAAATTAAAAACCTAACACTATAAAAATTCTTGAAGAAAACATAAAATATAATCTTCATGACCTTAGGCTGTGTAAGAGATTATATAATAGGGGATAAAGAAACCTGAACCATACATGAAAAAGACAAGTTGGACATTAGCAAAATTGAATACTTTTGCTATTTGAATGCCAAAACAAATGGCATGATAAAAGACTGAAACATCATCTTCAATAACCATATTAAATATAAATGGCCTAAATACCCTATATAAAGGTCAGAGATTGCCAGATTGCGTGGAAAACAGCAAGACCCAAATATATGCTGCATACAACAAAACCATTTAAACATAAATATTTAAATGTAAATAGTTAAAAGTTATAGGGTGGGAATAGATACACCATATTAACACTAATCAAATGAAAGCTGGCATGGATAGGATATCTTAATATAAGACAGTATATTTCAGAGCTCATAGAACAGTTCCCAGAAAATTGAAGCCAACCACTACTATATTCTCTTGCTGTCTGTCGCCACAAGTGGACCCTAGCTTCTCTTTCAATATTGTCACAGATTGATAGAAACATGGTGGCTAAAGGTGACTCCTTCCTCCTATACAAACACGTGATAGCTACTTTTTATATTTAGTACATGATGCTCTATAAATATACTAAGGACTTCTTACATACACAAGTGACCTTTAACACTGTGGCAAGGACTCCTTCACCTATTTCTACCTGTTCGTGGACCATAAGTCTGTTGGCATACCTTTTCCACATAAGCAGAGGTGGTAGTCAGCCAGCTTATGGGGAGAGGGGAGATCATGCTAAAGAGGCAGTTGACAGATCTACAACAGAGGTGCAAGAAATCCATGACAACCAACTACCGCAAACAACTTAGTTCTTCATTTAGAAACATGAACACATAAAGATCACCAAGCTATAAGGAAAATCAGCAAAATGAATATGAAAGAATTAAATGAGAAAAATGAGTTATTGACCCCAGAGGAACTGTAGAAGATGTAAGAAACACAAAACTTTTTAAACTTTAGTTTGAATCTTTAGATTCAGAGAGAGAGGGAGAAAGAACACCTAATAGGCCTCCATGCAAAGGAGAAATCAGAGCAGGAAAGAATTAATAGTTAATAGGCATGACCATCAAAACAGAAAATTCAGTAGAATTGATAAAATGACATGTCACTGGCTGAATTAGTAATATGAAGGGAAATCCCCCATAACATAGAGCAAAAAAGACATAAACAGACGAGTTGAGATGTAGTTATCACCGTTTATCTCAGTTGTTTCTTTTAGAGCATTCCTTTAGGTTTTCTTAGTCATTTCATTTTGGAAAAGATATCTCACAGTTTTTCCACTACCACCTCAAGTCATAAACCTGTAAACATTAATAATATCCAAAGTGTTTGAGATAAAAAGTAGCTTTTCTAAACCCACCAGTTCTGTGTGTTTACTTTGTTTACATTGCCTTTTTCCAAAGCTGGATGTTTGTTATTTATTTAGAACATAATAAATTATTGTTATAAGACAATGAGCCCTATGGATTATGAAAAGCTAAAGTTTGCCCCCATTCTCACTGCCACTCACCAAGGATAACCATTGTTGACAGCTTTCTATATATTCTTTAAGACTTTCTCTACATTTACAAGTACATATGCAGAATGTTAAACAAAAAGGGATCATATTTTTCAGCATCTTGACTTTTTTTACTCAGTATTAAAGCACTGGAATCTTTTCTTGTCCATGTCTGCGTATCTATTTCATTAATAGCTACTACCTAGAATTCCACAGTGTGGACAGGTTATAGCTTAAATAACCATTTTCCAGCTGATGAACCTTGTTCACTTAACAAATAATTACAATTATATCTTCAGGTTTGATTCACATCAATCAGCCATCCTTTGGTATTATTTTAAATTGTTTTCTTCTTTTGATTTTCTGTTTCTGTTTTTAGAACACTCATCCTTCCTTCTTTCTGCCTTTCAAAACTGTGTTTCCCATGTACCTAGTTATTCTTGCTTCTTCCTGCTTATTATCCTTCTCAGTTGTATTTCTTATTATTACTTACTTTTAAAATCTTACATTAATTTTGAAGTTCAGCTAGAAATCCTTAGGTTCTAACTAATGACTAATATTTTTTAGCAGATGCTGTTCAGTAGCATTTAAGGGTGTTGGGGAAGACTGTAGTCTGAAGTGTCCAGTATTCCGAGACTGGGGAGAAAAAAAATCAAGATTAATAGAGTAGAAATCTCTTAAGTAATATACTTTGGACCTGTAATTGGTCAGTTAACTAAAAAAGTTGCTCATAGCTGGGACTAATGAAAATGTTAATACATAAACATTTGTCATCTTTGAAACATGAAATAATATTCATTCACCAATCCTTAGATATAAGGCTGCTAAGGTCTTTTGGAGTATAGGTTATTGATGAGTGTTCTCAATGCTTTCACCAAAGTCACACCCTTAATGCATGATATATGATTTCTGTTTTGATTTCTTTGGAGATAACAAAGATATTTTGAAACAGTTTGGATATGGAATACTTTTGGAAATTTACAGTTATTCTAATCTCTTCTAGTGTCTCATTAGCACCTAATTCAAGTTAATTTTTATTGAGTCCTTCTAGAGCATTCAGCTTAGCTTGTTACTGTTGTTTGTACAGGCTACAGCTTCGTTTCTGCACTCATATTTTATCAGCTTATGTAATAAAAGTATGTAATAAAATTAACAAGTACAACAGGCATAAATAATATTGGAAACAAACACAAATGATCTTTAGTAAACTTCTGCTTAACTGGAGGAAGAAGTACCTGGACATATAACAGAATAGCTTATTAGCCGTGAATCTTCAGCAAGATGTATATCAATCATGTTTTTATTGATAGAATGAATAGGGTAATATAGTGAATTAGCTAAGTAGAGGTTATTTAAGATAATTTCTACTGTATATTGGGAATAAAGAAGATCAGTAGTTAAACTAACACATTGGCAACTAGGTAACAAGGGCAAGAGAAAGTTTATGGGCTTTAGTTTGCTTAGCCGTTAACTCCTAAGTTATTTTCAAGGGTATTTTTCACTAAAGATGTTGGAGATTAAACCCATTTTAATCTACCAATACCTTTTTGCATTATTGGAACATAGTTTAGGTTAAGACTGAATTTAGCCATCCAAAATTGTTTTTTTTTGCACTGAACTGTGAATACTAATTAAATGTCTTTTGCTTACTTGCTTAAAAGCAAAGAATCTTTTATCTTTCTTTTATAAAATAATGTTTACCTGAAACAGATATTAAATCCATTTGCACTTCCAAAGAATTTGAGAATTCCATTTTGCAACAAAACAAATCAAAGAATATAATTTATATTGCTTTTTCTTATTATAATAAATCACATTTAACCTCTTTCTTCAATGGTTGTGAGATATTGCAGTAAAATGCTGAGATTACCTCGGTGTGTTCCCCAAATACCTAGGTTCCTGGCCATGCACATTGCCTAAGGGTTCAATAAGTAGGTTAATTCTTCCTTCAGGGTTGGCCTGAGGGTTAAATTTCCTGATGAGCCAAGTAAAACTTGCATGTAGGAAGAAAGTGAGTAGATAAAATGTACTATATACTGAAGGAAAAAATACATGTGCAGCTGAGGTTATGAGATGATCCTTATTTCATGTATTTCATCTATTTCTGTTTTCTAGTTTAGCCTTTGTTTTGGGCTTATTTTACAGCCCTATTATAGCCAAACTCTTCAACAGACAAATGTTTATTATGAAAACATCTTTCAGTATTTTCATGCAGCTATTTTGTGGAAGTTATACATCCTATTTCTTTTTACCTTTTCATTTATTCTAAACCTGTTTTCCATTTTACATTTTTAAGAATATGATGAAATAAGAAGGGAAAATTATAGAAAAGTTTGGTTTTGCTTGGCTAAATATTTTTCTATGACATCTCTAATAGTAATAATGATATGATCTCCATATATGTTAGTGTTTTATGTACTTATGTATTAGCCATTTTCCTCATTTTTAACAGACTTTAAATTTTACTAGAGAAGAAACAACAGACTCCCTGAATTTAAGTAACTTGCCCAAAGTCATACAGCTAGAAATCAGCAGAATAAGAAATTATAGCTAAGAAATTGATTCAAACTCAGGTCTCTCTGACTCATAAGCCAAAACCTTTTCCTCCATGCCAATATTTCTCAATCTTGAATCCTAAAAGATCGGGGAGTCCTGAAGTATCATGACAAATTTTTCATTTTTTTAACACATTTACTAAGTGCTTATTGTGATTTGCATGCTGTTATAGGTACTTATGGAGGATACAGTATGAGGAGCGGGGGAGAAATTTTGCTGCCCTAATGTACGTATATTCTTGTAAGGATATAGGTAGTAACCAAAGAGGTTACATATATAATATGTTCAGTGATAAGTGCCATAAACAGAAGAAAATTTTCTGGCAGTTTTAAGTTGCGCTTTCATTTTATTGATTATAAACAATGTCATGAATAACCTTAATGGTTTCCTATAACAGAGTACTGACTTGTGATTTCAGTTATTTATATTTGTTTTTCTCTCGTATTCTTGGCTAGTGAATGCAAATAAATGTCATGGTGCAATCTAAAAGTGAAGGTGTTACAGTGGTTTAAAGAAGATTGACTCATAGATGAGCATGGTAACAAAGGCACTGTGAACCCAAAAGAACATACACTGAAGCAGTTTGTTCCATGTAGAATTTGAAACTGCCATCGAATTGCCCAGACCCTATCTTAGTAGGCACCTCTTTGTTCAATACTCAGTTCTAAATTCCATCAGATTATTTAGTTTAGGTTTAAGCAACCAGAATACTTAAATATATCTTCAAATAAAAGATAGCTCTACAATGTGAACAATGACAGCTTATTAAAATAGACACTCAAAGACTGTTTTCAAGCAGGGATTGGTTAAATATAAATCTGATCACATTGTACTATGAAAGCCTTTAAATTATGAAAAATTAAATTAATTTTTAACTTACATATATTAAAGTACAGAAATCTATAGTATTCAGCTCAGGGAACATTAAGGCCATTTTCCTATAAAGAGGTAGTATCCAAATTAGTAATATTAAATTTAAAATTACAGAAACATATTAAATATAGCACAAGAACTGAAGAAACATTACCCTATATTAAACCTAACATTAGCAATTAAGTTTTAGTAACTAACAAAGTAATTTATCATTAATATTTTTATTTAAATATTTTTGGATTTTTAATTTGTAAGTGTGGTTTAATTTTATAAAGGCTTAAAATGCATTTTATCTAATTTTATGATTTTGTATTTATGCATATTTAAGTCATATAACATTGAGATGCTGTGAGATTTCATTTTAAAAGAACTGTATATTTCTTACATTTGAGAAACATTGTGCTATGCAGCATTGTCTCCTAAATAAATTTATTTGATAAACAGTGAGCTCATTTGAGCACCTTTAATACACTCACCACAACTTTTCTTGTTTGATTGCCAGGTTACTATCTGGTCAGGTCTTGTCTTCTATAGAAAACATAATCTATATCCATCTGGTTCCCCAGTTGTAATGCTGTCAGCAAGTAGTAGTTATTCGGGTTGGTGATCAGATTCAAACTATGTTGTCATCTCAAAATTTTATTTGGTTGAGAAATTTTTATACATATTTTTCCTGTATAAATCCTTATGGAAATTTTATCTTTTTCTGTGTTTTAATATTTAATATTTTTACAATTCTAAATTTCTGAATTTTTGAATATAGATTGTTAAGAGATTTGATTGAAGTAGAATTACCTTTTAACTATAAATTATATTCAATAAGTTATTAATGTTTCCCAGACCCATTTGGGGGAAGATTTGAGGAGGTGAATTTGAGCACATGTTTACATCGCGGCAATGAAAAAACTTCCAATTCAATATCAGGACTTCCTAGTCTTAAAAAATGTCTTATGCCGTCCAACTTTGAATACTATTAAAACCACTGAATTGTATGCTTTAAATGGGTGGATTATATTATGTGAATTATATTTCAATGAAGCTGTATTTTTTAAATATTAGAGCCTTGTAACAATCTACTTCCATGGACCATCTTTTTTTATGTGATATTATTTTTATAATATATCTATATACATTTTAATGATAGTTCAGTGTTATTATAGCTTCATTAAATATTCATTTCTTTTAAAGATTACAAAAGAAAAAAGTATCTCTTTATATTTACCCAAGTATTAACTATTTCTGGTTCTCGTCATTTCTTCCTATATATGAGTTTCTTCAGCCTGAAGAATTTTTTTTAGAATTTTTTGTAGTATAACTCTACTGACAACAAGTTTGCTCAATCTCCAGTAATTAGTAGTAAATTTACCAAGAGATAAAAGAACTATACACTGAAAACTATAAGGCATTGATGAAAGAATTTGAAGAAGCCACAAATATATGAAAAGATAACCCATGTTAATGGATTGGAAGCATTAATATTGTTAGAATGTCTTTACTACCCAAAGCAATCTACAGATTCAATGCAATTCCTGTCAAAATACCAGTGGCATTTTTCACAGAAATATAAAAAGACAATTCTAAAGTTTGTATGGAATAACAGAAGACCTCACATAGTCAAAGGAATGTGGAGAAAGAAGAACAAAGCTGGAGCCATTAAGCTTCCTGATTTCAAATTATATTACAAAGCTATAGTTATTAAAAGAGTATGGTACTGGCTTTAAAACATAGATCAATGGAACAGAATGTAAAATCCAGAAATAAACCCACTGATCTCAGACAAAGGTGCCTAGAACACACAATGGAAAAGGATAGTCTCTTCAATAAATGGCATTGGAAAAACTAGATATTCACATGCAAAGGAATGAAATTGGACCCTTATACCACAGACAAAAATTAACTGGAAATGGATTGAAGACTTAAATATAAGACCTGAAAACTTAAAATTCCTAGAAGGAAACAGGGAGACGTCTCCTTGACATTTGTGTTGGCAATGGTTTTGGATATGACACCAAAAGCACAGGCAACAAAAGCAAAAATAAACAGGTGGGACTACATCAAACTATAAAGCTTCTGCACAGCAAAGGAAACAATTACAAAATGAAAAGGCCACCTACAAAATGAGAGAAAATATTTTTACATGTCTGATTAGGGGTTAATATCTAAAAATATATAAATAATTTATATAACTCAGTAGCAAGCAAATAATGATTAAATAATGAGAAAAGAACCTAAATAGACAGTTTTCCAAGGAAGACATACAAATGCCAACAGATAAGCAACATAAGGTGCTGGACATCACTAATCATCAGGAAAAAGCAAATAATACCACAATAAGATATCACCTTATACCTGTTAGAATGAGTATTATCAAAAAGATAAGAGATCAGGTGAGAATGTGGAGAAAGGGGAACTCATAAATTTTTTATGGTAATGTAAATTGGTATAGCCATTATGGAAAATGTTATGGAGGTTCCTCAAAATATTAAAAACAACTACCATATAGTCTAGCAATCATACTTCTGTGTGTGTATATACATATATGATGTGTGTGTATATACCCAAATATATCATACACACACACACACACATACACAAAGGAAAACAAAATCAGTATCTTTAAGAGATACCTGCACTTCTATGTTCATTGCAACATTATTCACAGTAGCCAAGATGTGGAAACAGCTTAAGTGTCCATTGGCATATGACGGGATAAAGGAAATATGATACAAACACAAGATTGAATATTCCGTCATTAAAAAAAGAAGGCAATTATGCCATTTGCAACAACATGGATAAACATAAAGGACATTATGTAAAGTAAAATAAGCCAAAGACATTTATACCTCATGCATATGTGGAATCTTCAAAAAAAAAAAAAAAAAACTCATAGAAACAGTAGAATAGTGGTTGCCAAGAGCTGGAAAGTGGGAGAAATTGGGAGATGTTGGTCACAGGGTACAAACTTTCAGTTATAAGATGAATAAGTTCTGAGGGTCTGTGCAGAGAATGGTGACTATTGTTAATGATACTATATCATATAATTGAAATTTGTTAGAGAGTGGATGTTAAGCAATCTCACAACCACAATGACAAAATACTGATAACTATGAGGTGAAGGATGTGTTAATTAACTTGGTTGTGGTAATCATTTTACGATTATGTTTGTGCCAAATCATCAAACTGTATACCATAAATAAATACATCTTTAATTATCTATTATAACTCAATAAAGCTGAAAAAATATTTGGTTATCCATAATGAGGTACAGAATTCCAGATGAAAAGAATGGCATGAGCTGAAAAATGCTTAGAATCAGAAAGTGTAAGATATGTTCTAGGGGCAGTAAGTAACTCTAGTTCTAGGGGATTTGGTAAAATAAGGCAAAGTGTGAAGGAGCAAGATAGTTAATGACCTTTAATTGCATGCTTAACAGAAATAGACTTGTTAATAATGCTGTGTTTTTGAGTTATAGCTTCAGAGACAACTACTATGCTAGAAAAGGAGTTCTACTTATCTAAGAAATTTGATGCAGCCCTTGTTTTATTGTCTCACACTTTTCTCCAGCATGTTACCATGTAGGTCTAAGTAGTTAGAACTAATGAGAGGTTTGAAAAGCTAGTACAGTTATCCTCTGCTTTTTGAAAGTTTGTGTTATCCCATGAGCATCTGAGCTTTATCCCAGTTTTATTTTGTGCATCTGTTAGCAAGATGTGTCCTAAAGTATCAGAAAAGCCTAAGAGAGGTCATAAGAATGTTATGTTTGGCATAAAACTGAACGTAATTAAGCATTTAGATCATGGTGAATGAAATTAAGACATTGTGTGTGCCTTGAAGTTGCCTGTATTCTCCATTTGTACTGTTTACATGCAGAGAGATAGAATCTTAAAAGCTACTGAAGTCACTATTGGTTTTGCTAGTACAAAGTGGTCTTTTAGTTGGCATCCAGTAACGGATAAAATGGAAAGTCTATTGCTTGAGTGGACTGATGGGTGTACAAAGCAGGGTGTGTATTTTGTGAAGTATGGGAAACGTTCCACATTTTTTCCATATAAATTAATGGTAATCACTTCAATTTTTGCCATTTCAGCTTAGGAAAGGTTTCATAGGAATGTGCTACCTTCTGGTGGTGTAGGAAACCTGTATTTGGTTTTTCTAGACCTTTTAGTGGACATGGGCAATGGAGACTGTACAAAGAGGAAAGAAGAAAATAATTGCCTGGTTCCTAATGTAAGCTGGGTATATATGTAACAAGGCAAGGTTTTCCTTTGAGAGCATTGTTATTTGTCCTGGGACAGAAAATGCATATAGTCTTAGAAACAGCAGGGGACATTACTTTTGCTCTTGAAGAAGATATGCAAAAACCATCAGAAAAAAAAGAGTTTTATTAGTCACAGTAGTAGCTGAGTCTGGAGATCTTTTCAAATTAGTCTACCCTGGTACTACAGTCAGCATTAGAGAAAATATGTGTTTATATGTGCATGCCAGCCTCAAAGGTCTGAGCCTAGTCTATAAATACATGAAGACCTGGCTCTGAAACAAAGTCACAAGAGGCAAGGTGGGTGAGTGCAGGTGAGCTCCTTCCATGCATTGGGTGGCACTCAGGCTCAGCAGGCTTTCACTGGGCAGGGTAGCCAGGTTTTCAACAGAGAGCCATGTCCAATTTACTGTGGCTCATCCAGTACTGAACAAGAAATGTGGTATCAGAATATTTTAATAGTTCCAATGAGTACTGTGCTGGGGCTGCTGAGCTGTCTTTGTTTCAACAGGCATATCTTATGTCAGTGACATTGCTAACAGCTAAAAAAAATTCACCTTCTTGTTTGAGAAAGAAGAGGATGGTCACCATAACTGACCTTTAAGTCTAAATAAGCATCCCTAGAGATTATGGAGTTTAAGCAAAGTGAGCATCCCCAGGAGAAAAGAAATAGAAGCATTTATTTTGAAAATTAAGAGAAGTCTGACATTACTTTGTGTCTTAGAATGATGATAGAAAATGTGTATATATAAATATAACAAACATATATATACTGAAATGTACTGAAAAGTAATACTATATCAACAACAACTGCATACCTAAAAATTCTAAATAAAGAGCATGGATACTGAGTAGAGGGCATATTTTATCTGTGTGCTTTCAGTCTAGGAAAGATTTCTTAAGTTAAAATCCAAACTGGGTTTTGAAGAGGATAAAGACTATAAATCTCTGAAGATGAAGGAGAGCAGTTGTCGAAAGTTAAATTCTAGGCTACCAAGCCAAAATGTTTTTTTTCAGTTGAATTCCTTTATTTTTATCTCCAGAAGTTTTGCCCTTCCTTTTGGTGGCTTCCCACTCTCATCATAGTAATGAAGATGTTCTTTTGGCTGTACTATACCTCTGGCAGACAAGAAAGTGTGGAAGACAAGCAAAAGCATACTTGAGGATAGCAAACTCAGTAGAGAAGTTAAGTGGAATATTTTTTTTATGGAAGTACAGTTATGGTTAATAAAATTATAGTTCCAGTGATGAAGTACCTTGAGTGATGAACTTACTAATTAAGACTTTATAAAATGAGGGATAGGCAGCCACTGTAGAAACATGAACTGAATAACCAATAGTATTGTACAAAAATTCTCAATGTTTAATGGGTGTGGAAAAGTCAAATGATGAGAATTCCAAATAAACCATTGGACTTGTTAAGTCCAGAAAGCTGGAAAGTGGAGAAATTGGGAACCGAGAGCAGGGGTGTTGTGAGACTATGATGTTGATGGAAAAGTGAATCTCAAGATTTTTACAAAGAAAAGATTAACAGAATTTGTAATTGTAGGTCAAAATAGAAATAGGGGAGGGAAATGATGCCTAGGTTATGAGCCTGGAAACACTGAAGGTGTTGTTGATAATTATGGGAAATTTTGTAAAGATAGCTCTTAGGAGGAGATGGGACATTTTTTCAATGTTTCAAAAGTTGTGGTGGCATTTAGATTAAAATGGTCTTTGGAGAATGGTGCATGGGGAACTGGGGAGAAAGTCAGAAGTGTCTTTGTAGATAAATGTAGGGTAGCCCAAACTAGGTAACATCTGAAACTACAAGACTCATTTAGAACCTTCAGAAGTGTCAAAGGAGTAAAAAATTTGCTTTTAGCCTTGGGAATTTCCCAGTTATAGGAAATGAACTAGTAGTAATGGACACATCAGAGAGAGTTGGAAGGAATTGTTTAATCTCCAAGTTCTCATATAATCCACAATACCCTGAATTCACTTCTAAATATCTATAAAAGTAGAACTCCAGTCTCAAGAACCTGAAGGCACAGTGTTTCACTTAAGCCAAAGCAAGAGAGAGAGAGAGAGGAGAGAAATAAGTTCAATGGTTTACATTGTATGACATTGCAGGATTGTACAGGGCTTGCCCAAACAGTATCTTACCTTCCATACCAACTCAGTGAAATGACTTTTACTATCCCTTCTGTACTATGAGAAACTGTATGAAGGGCTAATTAAATTTCTTTAAAAAATGAAAACATAGTGGGGGGGGAGTATGAAATTCGAATAAATAAGTCATTTGAGAGAACATTGTGATAGTTTTTCAAATTTTACATTGTGATTGGGGAAAAATTATTTCTACATTGGCCACCTTTTAAAGGTGGGAACTTCTGCTCTCTTAAAAATTCTTGCTGATGATGGAAAATTTTCTTTAGTTTGTCGTGAAACAGTCTCTTATAATGCAGAGCAGTAATAAGCAAATTCTGGCAAGTTTATTGTAAAAACTGATGGGTTCATTGGTGAATAAACTAATATTCAAAATACATGTATCTGTATATTTCATCTTGACATGACTTTGTATGTCTATGCCCACTATGCTTGAGGTACTTCTGTTTTCTATAAGCTACTGAAAACCTTCCCAGCATGGATCTGTTTTAAACTGTAGCTAGAAAATACCAGAAAGAAATAAATTTATAAATATAATATGTAAAATACAACTATCTGCATTTTATTATAGATTCAAAGAAGCACATGCTAACCCTTAACCCTTCCTCTTCCTCCTCCTGAACCCTAACATTGTCTTCAATTCATTGTGATTTATTTCCCACTTCACAGTCTCCTTCTCATCTATGTCTGTCTGTCTGTCTGTCTATCTATCTATCAATCATATAATCTATCTATCTATCTATCCTCTATCATCTCTTCTTCAGTCAAACCTTCCCAGAATGGATCTGTTTTCTTAGCATGGTCTAGTCATTCACAAGGATTAGCTAATCAGACAATCTATCTCTCCAGTATGTGGCCACAAACAGCCTTTGAGGTGAGAAGATGGAATGTGAGCTGGGAGAAGCTTGTTTTCTAAGTTAAATACAACTTTTTACACATATAATGGATAAAAATATTTTTCCAGTAATGTACACTGGTATGTTTATGTATATGTATACCTTTCTCTTTTATAGGATATTTAATCTAAACATAATTTGTTTGTGGCCTCCTTATCAGTCATACCATTTACTACTAACTTGCTCCAAAATTAGTTATAATCTTGGTAAATTTCAAAATCCGCCTTTCTGTCGATGTCCTATATGTTTTCCATTAGTTGAGTGACAACTGAAAACAACTCCTAAACATTGGAAATATAAGATATTCCCATATATCCTTATTTGCCAGTTGTTTTATTTTTCTCTATGTAAAAGGCTCTAAAGTCCAAGGATTTCAGACTGTGCTAAGGTACCCACCCCTGGGCCTTATAGTCAACTCACAGGGGCCCTGTAGGATATTTTACATTTTTGAGAGGAACACAGTGACATCTGTTGGGCATGACCTGAACTACTACTATTAAGTTGTTGGGACTTTCTTTTCTTTTAGCCTAGGAAATCCTTGGAAAAACTACTGCAATACTAAGTAGTCCCATGAACTGAGAAAGTTTGGGAATCTTCTGCTCTGGACATTAAAAATTATCAAATTAACATCATAATTATTTTCTGTGCACAATTGATCAAAATAACATAAATATATTACCCAAATTTTTATAAGTAATTATTAAACAAAAAAGTAAAGTTTTATCAAAAACACCTACTAGTGAGTAGCATGGGACTTTTTTCCCCAATTAGTTCATGTGTCTGTATATGAATTTAACTGACTTGACTGAATCAATTCTTTTTTATATGTTTGTTTTGCTGATGTAAGCCTTGATGAAACTTTGTTTACATAATAGAAATAGGAAGAGATTTATTATAGCAATATCATTATTCTTTGAACTCTTTTTGAATTATATACCAAATATATAAGAAAAGAGTTGGCAAACTATCATACTTGTAGAGGGATTTATTGTATAGACCTGTAGTGACCAGTAGCCATTAGCCAAATGTGGCTATTTATATTAAAATTAATTAAAACTAAATAAAATTTAAAATTCAGTTTCTCAGTTACACTAACCATATTTCAAGTGTAGCTAGTGATTACTATATATGACAATGCAGATATAGAACATTTCCATCATCATACACAGCACTATTGGATAGTACTGTTCTAGACGTTAAAATCATCCTCCCTCTCAATACTTACATCCATATTTTAAATAATTTCTGGTTTTGGTACTCAGAGGTTTTTCTACCCCAAATAAATGCAGCATAGTTCTTTTATTTTAATATACATGTTATCATACTGATATATTTTTTAGTTATTTGACTCATTCAACTTTGTTTTTGAGATTGTCATTGATTTATGTAGGTTTTGTTTACTTGCTTTGCTGTTGAATAGTCCATTAGAAGAATATACTTTATCAGCTTTCACACAGAGATAGTTTTATTTTTCCTGTTTCTTTGTTATTAACACAAGTGCTACTCTGAAATTCTTATTTGTGTCTCCTAGGGACCTTGGGAAAATTTCTCTTGGACAGATTCCTGGGTCATAGGATATTTCCATCTTCAGCTTTATTGGATAATGCCAAACTGTTTTTCAAGTGAGTATTCTAATCCACACTTTCTTCTGTTTTCACTTCATATATTATTTCAGATTAAGTTTGGCTATTATTAACAAAAACAAAGAAACAAGCATGAATAACAGTGGCTTAAACAAACAAACAGAAGTTTATTTTCCTTCATGTAGATAAGGTATGGAGATAAGCAATTCAGTACAGTGTGGTGGCTCCAGGATAATTAGGGTCCAAGTTTCCTTTCTACAACACGTGGTTTTCACCTCATGGTGCAAGGAGGTTGCTTGATCTCTAGCCATCATGTTTGCATTCAACATCTCAGAAAAAGGAAGAGGGAAAGAAATCCATGCTTCTCCTACCTAACATTTAAGCAATCTCTATCTACTTCATTACCTGTTAGCCAGACCTTAATCAGATAGTCACACCAAGTTACAAGAATTACTGAAAAGTGAGGTCTTTATTCCAAGTAGCTATATCTCCAGCCAAAAATTAGTGGTCCTTTGACCAAATAAGGTAAAGAATATTGGGGGAAAACAAGTGCTTTTTTCCACTTTCCAAACACTTCCCTGATTACTGGGTAGGATGAGCATCTTTTTAGGTTTATAGGCCATTTGAATTTCTGGTTCTGTGAAGCAATTGTTTATTTCTTTTGCTCATTTTTTTCAATTCTTTTATTTTTTTATTAAGTTTTAAGAATTTATTAAATTCCCTGAAAATTCTATTTGTCTTTTTCTGTGTAGGCATTTTTCTTGTAACCAGCATATAACAGAATTTTAAAAACTCCAGTCTGAAATCTTCATCTTTTTTCTGGTGAGTTTAGTCCATTTATTGTGACTACAAATATGTTTCTTTCTTTTTACCATCTTATTTTGTGCTATTTGTTCTCCTTTTTAAATTTCTTATTTTTAATTGAAACTTTTTCTTAACTCATTTTTTTCTCCTACTGGTTTAGCAGTTACATGCTATATTAATATTATTTTAGTAATCACATTTTAAATTCTATATGTATGTATATCTAAAATCTAAAATAAATGGAAACATTTATCCCCTTTCAGGACTCTACAGAATTTTAGAATGTTTTAATCCAGTTTTGTCTTCCTGTTTATTTGCTGTTGTCCACTGTCTTTGTCCTGTCTTGTTTTTAATCATAGAACTTAGACATTTTGTAACTTTAAATAATTTCATAATTACATAAAATTTATTGAAATCGTACAAAGAATTCCCATTTATACTCTACCCATATTCTTCAATTATTTCCATCTTGCCTTTGCTTTATCATTTTTTCTCTTTCTCTCCCTCCTCCTCACCCCTTACCCCCATCTAAGAATAATTTGGAAAGTTGGCAACAATGTACATTTCCTAAGAACAAGGCATTCATACATAACCAAGTATTTTATACAATTCTGAAAACTTAACATTATACAATACCATTATGCCATAACCCATATTCATATTTGTCAGTTTTCCCCATAATATTCTCATAGTCATCCCCCCAACTATCCAAGATGCTATTCAGATTACAGATTGCATTTAGTTGCTGTGTCTCTGTAGGTATATTTAATTTTAATCTGGAAAAGCTCTTCAGACTTTCTTTTTCACTTGATAATTTTAACTTTTAGTCACGTGTGTGTGCATATTTCAGAATTTATAATTGTTACCTGTAGAAAGATTTGCCTGAGATCATTTACTGTTGCCTGAAGTAGAGACCTAATTTTATCATTTTATACAGCAATGTTGATTTAGATATACCCATATCTAATATATCCCTTTTTTGATTGTTTTTGCTTGACATTTCTAATTGTACCACCTAACTTCTTTCTGGGATCGTTTACTTACTTTCTGAGGTATTACCCTGAAGAATGCTTGTGAAGGTCAGTAGTTAAAAAATTCTCAATTTTTGTTTGAAATGTCTTTATTTAAGCCTCATCTTTTGAAGATGATTTTCTCAGAATATAATTTTAGGTTGCAAATTATGATCTCTCAGAAATGTAAATACATTCTATTTTTGGTTTCTAATTTCCATTGTTGCAGATGAGAAGTCAAATATCACTGTTATTTCTTTCATGGTAAATTGTCATTACTTTATTTACTCTTAAGATCTTCCCTTCATGTGTGGTGTTTTACAGAATCACTCTGGTGAGTTAAATATATGTATGGATTTCTTTATATTTATCCTACTCAGGATAGTTATACTTCTGCATTCTAAGGATTCATGTGTTCCTGAAAAGTTCTTGCAATTTCTCAGTAATTACCCTTTCTAATATCTATCTTTTTTTATTATTATCATACCTAAATCTATGAATAGATGATAATTAGACCTTTTTATTTTCTTTCACATATCATAATTACTTTTTTATATTTTCCATCTCTGTGTCTCTCTATGCTTTATACTGGCTAATTTCTTTTTTACTTTTTTTTTTTTTTTTTTTAGGCAAGGCAAACTTTGTTTGACCTCACAGGTTGCAAGGACCTTGTCAGCTTACATTCCCTTAGGATTTTTTTATTTATTTTTTTTATGCCTACAGCACCTGGTTTTTCTAAGTGGTCTTCCATCCAAATACTAACCAGGCCCAACCCTGCTAAGCTCCCAAAATCAGATGGGCTGGTTCAGGGTGGCATGGCCATAGACCATGGCTAATTTCTTTAATTTTATCTTCAAGTTCACTAATTCTTTCTTCATTTATGTCAAACCTGTTATTTCAACTGCCCGTTGAGTTTTAAATTTTAATTATATATATATATTTTTATAAATGATCTAATTGACTCTTTTATAAAAATCTGGTCATATTTTGTATTTTCTTATATCTGCCTTATACTTCCATTCCCTCCATTATTTCTTTGTACAAATTAAACATGCTTACTTTATATTCTGAATTATTCTGAAATATTTTTCAATATTTGAAAAATAATATTTCTTTATCATATCTTTCTCTTTATTTCCATTGGCTCTTATTCATAGAATCTTGTTTCCTCATGGGTTTTGAGATTTTTCTTTTTATTTTCCATCATGAAGATATATAAATTATGACTTTTTCTGAGCAAATTCTATGAGACCACAGTTTAGGATGCTTTTTCCTAGAATGAATTTGAATTTTCTCCTTTTAGGTGCCTGGAAAGAACTATCAACCAAAGATTATGTTAATTCCTCAGCTTGGATATTTTTTAACACATGTACGTAGTCTAATTTCGATCCCAGTACCTACATGACAGCTAACCTGTAGTTAAGAATTACACACTCACACATCCTGATTTGCCCAATACAATCCCAGTTAAAATGCCCTTTTGCCTTGGTGTACTTATTAATAATTACCTTTTTTCACTCTCAGAAGATTCACTGTTTGGATTATAAATTCTCTGTTGCTCGATTAAGAATAGTAAAAAGACATTTTTTTTGTTTCTTCCAACCATAGCCAAGATAGAGTAGAGGTTTTATTATCTCTCCTTTTGCAGGACAGAATTTCTAGCTCACTCTTTTACAAAGGTATATCTCCCAGAATCCTGATTTTAAGCTGGGGTTTCCATTCCAACTTCTCAAATAAGAAGCTCTAGGTTTCTGTGGATTGGCAGGTACCCTCAGGGCAGCTGCCGGCTTTAGCATGTTTACCTCTCTGGATTCATGCTTCTGCTTAGTTCTCTGCCCCTAAGGATTGTATACTTTATTGTGAACTTGGCTATACATTTAAAAGGATGTTGTAAATCTTTTATTCAGAATATTTAGTTGTTTGGTTGCAGGAACTATTATTCCCACTAGAACAAAATCCCTGGGCTCCTCATAAATACTGACTTAACTGCATGTGGTATTGGAAGAACCAATTTCTCTGGTGTTGAGGTAGTCCAGAAACTTCAAAGAGCGAGTTTCCTACTTGAGAGCTGGCACTTGTCCCACATTGTTGAGAATAGGACAATTTACTTGAAGAGGAAAAAAGGTGTTCAAAAAAAATTCTCTTTTAATGTTTTATATTTTCCAGGTATGAACTGAGAGCATAAAATAAAATCACTTTTGTTTTTCTAACAAAGAAAATAGACACATAGCAATGTGAAAGATAAAAAAAAATCTAGCAGATGAATTTTATAGGCGAAGAAAAGAGACACCAAGAGGCTAAGTAACTTACCCATGGCCCACTATTAGTAAATGATGGAGCCGATATTGGAAACCACAGCCAGCCAATCTATAATACTCATGTTCATCACCACTACCTCATCTACTCCTTGGCATAATTATATGTATTCTTCTATCTCATCATCATAAAAATCTGTGATTATGGGGGAAAGTACAGCTGCTTTGATACCTATTATACCCTTCCTAGTATTTGGGGTGTTGATAAATTTTCAGGAGCTGTTCAGTAAAGGATATAAAGGACATAAAAAGTTGGGGGAGGTATGCAAAATGTCAGCTTTGTTACAGATTATAAGTACTATGGGATTTTATTCTAAATCATAAATGATTTCCATTTTTACATTCTGTTCTGTCTTCCTGGAAGCCTCTTTCAAGTTTGTTTACCTGAAAATTTCTTGCTTATCCCTTTTATAAAGCTCAAATATTATCTCCATTTTTAAAAAAATCTCTCATGAATCTCATCCTCTCCATAGGCTTTCTCAGACAAAATTAATAATTCACTCTATTTTATTCTCATAGCATTTTTACATATCTTTGTAATAACATCTATCAATTGTGTTATGTTCAACCATGTTAAATTATTATTTTATAGGTCAAAAGTGATTAAATGTCAGCATTGTCATATGGTTCAACCAAAATTTACTGTGTATATGTATACTCCACTGGATTTAAGGGTAAAGACCATGCATCATTTATCTTTGTTTCCTTTATTTATAGAGAATATGCTCTATATTCAGCCTGAGAATATGCTCAAAATATGATTGTTGTATTGAATGAATGTTCATACCCCAGGGGCAATATTTAAAAATATTAATCACTAATATCGACTGCATGGACATCAGAACTGATACTGGTATTATACAACTGTTAAAACTGCGCCTGTTCTATCATCTGCATATTAGCCCAGCCTATACCAAGGATACATGCAGAATAAAACTTTTGAGGTTGTAGTGAACCCCAAAGTGGGGTTCTAACCCAGTACATTTAATACTTGAACCTTCTCTATAACAGTACCACCAAATATCACTTACATCTGTAGTAACAGAGAACTAAGAACTTTCTATAGTAACCAGTCCTATCTTTGAACACCTCTCATCCCTAGAATATTCTTTCTGCCTTTAGACACTATAGTCTGTCTACCTTGAGCTTCCAAAACAGAACCTAGTTGCTCCCACGTTATTTCTTCTAAGGACACAGTACCCTTGGTTTCTTATGGTATGACATAATACTCACCTCTGTCAGAAGGGGCAGATTCCAGTTATTATTTTACATGGTTCATTTTCTCACATAATCATAATATTCTTTGACTATTTTTGTCTACCTATGATGTCCAGAAAAACCTTATATTCCAAATGGGATATGACCAGAATAGAAGAGAGCAATAAGCAGTTCTAATTTTGAGCACCTCTCATCCCATCCTTCAATCCCATTTAGGACAAGGTTTGACAGCATATTGCACATGACATTGTGATACACCAAAGCATTTCCTGTGGTATAAAACAAGAGTATGAGCCCAGTCCTAGGGAGCCATTCTATAGGACAGACAAGCTAGATAACTAAATGAGACCTCTGGTTCTTAATCCTGGCTGTGCATTGGAACTGTCTGTAGAGCTTTTTTAAATGAACCCCGTGCCAGACCTACTGAATATAAAAATCTAGATATGGGACCTTTCAAAGGGTATGAGAGGGAGTATAAAATGTTTAAGAATGTGTGCTATGGAGCAGGACTGCCTGGATTCAAATCTGTATTCACATAATTTTGAAAATTGCTTCAACTCTGTATTTTCTCATCTCTAAAAAGTTACAATGGCTTCAGAGGGCTGTTGTGAGGATTAAATGAGTTACTATAAGTAAAGAACCTAGAACAGTTTCTCCCACTTAATACATGCAAAGTGAATATTGTCTACTCTTGTGATCTAAGTAGATTAAATCTCTACTGCTGGCTTTCATGCACAGGCTGAGAAAGCCCTGATATAGGACATGATATGACATGATACCTCTGTCAGAAGGGGCAGATTACAGATGATCCTCCTACCTTAAGCAAGAATTTCTAATTCTGTACTTACCTATTGGTTGGTCACTAGAGTGATCCTACAGAGACTTCAGTTCTCTGGCAGTCATCAGGAACATAACTACTGCTGAGACAATGCCTCCTCTCCCTTCCTCCCTCTATACTTGCTAAAACTTACTGAATGATCTGGATCTATGCTTCTCACATCTTTAAATCTTATAAGCTACTTCAAAAAATGGGAACATAGGTTTGCCAACCTTTCATATTACCAAGCAAGAACATTAAAAAATTATAATTACATCTACTATCATTATAAATGGTATTGAAACACTAAAGAAGTAAAAAGTTTTAATCTCAGGATGAATAATAAGGCTTCCATAATTAACTTCAACCTATGGCCTCACTCTTTGTCTATGACTATAGTTTATCTTTGTTAATTACAGACAGGGGAAATTTATCATTAGTAAAAGTCATCACTTTCTTTGCCTGAACCCTCACTTGCGATTATAATTATAGCATAGTGAGCCTTTTGGTAAATACTGCCTGTATAGAAAAGAAGAATTTTGCTCTTGATTTACAGCTAATTTTTGGCTTATTTATGTTTCTATGGCTTTTATTTACTAAATTGGATTTGTTTTGATAGTCTATTTTAATATAAAATTTATGTAACTGTATTTTGGAATGAATATTAACATATTTTTCTATACAGTTTTTTCTCATTTTTGCTAATGAAAATTCTGCCAATTAGGCACTGGAAAAATATCTGCCAGTAGTTAATGCTAATAGAGACACCAGAGCATTCTCTCTGCTATTAATCTGTGAATAATGGAAGTCCCATTTCTTAAGTACACACAGAAGAAAGAATAGAAAAAATACTAGCTATGACACCAAATGAATTGCTTTCTTTCCACACTACTGTGCCCTTGTAACCTAGGGCATGTAGAGCAGGCTGGCAGCCATCGCATTACAGATTTAAAATGCTGGAATCTCTCAGTCCTGTAGCAGGTTGCCTGATGGATTGGTGAGTAATGTACTTGAAGAGTGCATTACTGAGCTCTAGACTAATGGCCACCTCTTGCCCATGGCCTTTATGGTAGATCATTCATTGTGCTGCCTCATCAGCTTCCTGCCAGTCTTTATCTGGCATGAGCACTGGCTGTTCCAAAGCTGATTAATCCCCTGGGAATGAGTCCCAGTGCAGATCTCTGTGTGGATACACAAAAGTGGGAATGTTCTGGTGCTATGGAGACAACACAACTTTTCTCTGAATTCAAGAAACCTCATTCTAGAAGATGAAATTACTTCACTAATCAATTTGCTATATATATAGCAAATCTTATTAAAAATTTAAGAAATTTCTAATAAAATAAATGCAATGATTGGTAATTTCTACAAGGGTGAAAAAAATCTTAGAGTGAATATCTACAATGTAAATTTGTTAGCATATTAAGTCATCTAAGGCAATATCATAACATAACTATATATTGCATTTTAATTTAGCTTTTCTTTGTCTCAGATATTTTGCTGGTTCCAGAATTTTAAAAGGTGAAAAGCCTATACTTTCCACCTATAAAGTAATGCAGACATTTCTCTGAAAATCTTACAACATAGTATTTACTATAAAGAGTCACAAATGGAATTTGACAGTTAAGATTTTATCCAGCAGAAATGTATGATATAACATTTGATTTAGGTCAGAAAATTATCTTGAATATTTAAAGAAAAAAATTCTTAATTTACATATTGTCAAAGTAGAGGTCTGTATTATAGATTCGCTACATTGTTATTAATTATAATTAGCACATTATAGGAATAACACACATTAAATATTTTAGGCCTTTGGTGCTTTAATCAGCACAAGGATATCATATTTCTTCAAGTTAAAATTCTTAAATTGAGTGTGAAATAAGACAAGAGGAGTGAAAGAAAATAATAAAGGATCACACGTAACTCAAGATTAAGTGCAGACTATAATTCTAGGAGAATTTAGAGAAGAAAGAAGTCAATGGTGGCTGGAGGAATAAGAAGCATCATGGAGGAGATGAAGGTTAAGCTGACCTTTAAAGACTAGAATTAAGATAGGCAATGTGGAGAGTGGATATTCCACGTCAGTAAAATGGCATGAAGAAAGCACAGAATTATTAAAGAACAATGCGTATTATAGACTAGAAAGAAGAAAAACCTATTCAGAGCAGCAAATGTGGGATTAGAAGTAGAGTTGAACAACATGTGGGTCAGGGGTGCCCACAACCCATGCAGTCAAAAATCTGCATATAGTTTAAGTTGGCCCTCCACATATGCAGATTCCCAGCCCTAGATCAAAACTACAGAAGTAGAAAATAAAGTACAAGATGAGAAGACGTCTGAGCCAGGCAAATGTGGTAGATTAGATCATCTAGAAACCCTCTTGCTGCAATGATCTGGAAATGCTAACTAAAATAAAAATCTTTTGGAATACATAGATTACCTTCCAGAAAAATGATAAAAACATACAAGATTCAGAAATTAGCTAGAAATTTATTTTTATTAAATTTATTTGGGTGACATTGGTTAATAAAAATATACGTTTTAAGTGTACAGTTCAATAATACGTCATATGTATATTGCATGGTGGCATTTACCACCCAAAGTTAAATTTCCTTCCATCACCATATGTTTGACTCTCTTTACTCTTACCCACCTCACCCCACCTCACTTCCCTCTGATAACCACTAAACTGTTGTCCATGTCCGTGAGTCTCTGTTTGTCTTGTTTGTTTGTTCCTTTCAGTTTTATATCCCCCATATGAGTGAAATCATATGGTTCTCAACTTTTTCTGTCTAACTTATTTCACTTGGCCTAATAATCTCAAAATCTATCCATGTTGCGATGGCGGTATTTCATCTTTTCTTATGACTGAGTAATATTCCATTGTATATATGTACTATATCTTTTATCCAATCGTCTATCAAAGGGCATTTCGGTTGTTTCTATGTCTCAGCCACTGTGAATAATGCTACAATGAACATCAGGGTACATATTATCTTTATGAATAAATGTTTTCAAATTTTGGTGGCAGATACTCAGAGGAAGGATTGCTGGGTCATATGGTTATTCTATTCTTAAGTTTTTGAGGACCCTCCATACTATTTTCCACAGTGGCTGTACCAATTTACATTCCCACCAGCAGTGTATGAGGGTTCCTTTTCCCTCACAGTCTCTAGCACTTGTTATTACTTGTCATATTGGTGATAGCCATTCTAACAGATGTAAGTTTGTAGTATCTCATTGTGATTTTGATTTGCATTTCCCTAATAGCTAGTGAAGTTGAGTATCTTTTCATGTCTGTTGGCCGTTTGTGTGTCTTCTGTAGAGAAATGTCTATTCAGGTCCTCTGTCCACTTTTTAATTAGATTTTTTGGTTTTTTGTTGTTGAGTTGTATGAGTTCTTTGTATATTTTGGATATTAGTCCCATATTGGACTTTATCAATTTTATTGATTTCTCCAAAGAACCAGCTTTTAATTTTTTCCATTTTCTCTATTATTGTTCTTTTTTCTATTTAATTCTGCTCTCATGTTTATTAGCTTTTTTTCTTCTCGTTGTGTTAGGTTATATCTGCTGCTCCTTTTCTTATCTCTTAAGGTGGAGTCTAAGGTCTTTGGCTTGATACCTTTATTCTTTTCTAATATAAGAATTTCATATTATTTCCCCCTAAGCACTCCTTTACAGATAACCCACAATTTTGATATGTTGTGTTTTTGTTTTCATAAAGTTCAAAATAATTTTAAAGTTCCCTTTGGAATTTTTCTTTAACCCACAGGTTTTTATATGTGTGTTAGTTTCCAAATATTTGTGCATTTTCTAATATCTTTCTATTGTGAATTTAATTTCATTGTGATTAGATCATATATGTTAGGTCAACTGAAATTCATTTAAATTTATTGAGACTTGTTTTATGGCCCACAGTAAGGTATATTGGTAAATGTTCTATCTACATCTATAAAGAATGTGTAGTAATCTGCTATTGTTGGGTGGATTGTTCAATAAATGCCAGGTCAAAATGGTTGACAGTGCTCAAATATGCTAAATCCTTATGGATTTTCTGTTTACTTGTTCTATCAATCATTAAGAAAAGGGTCTTTAAATCTTGGACTATAATTATGAATCAGTCTAATACAGTTCAAAGAGATTTGCTTTATGTATTTTGTATTTATTTAATGCATTTTAAAACTCTGTTATTAGGTGCATAATTGTTTAGGATTGTTATATCTTCATGATTTGACTCCGTCACTATGAATTAATCTTTCTCATCCCTGGTTATTCTATTTGCTCTGAGATGTACTTTGAGATTAATATAGTTACCCCAACTTTCTTTTGATTATTGTTAGCATGATATATATTTTTATATTCCTTTATATTTAACCAATTCGTGCCTTTACATTTAAAGTCTCTTTCTGTAGATAGCAAGTAGTTGAGTCTTATTTTTTATCCAATATGACACTCTGCCATTCTTAACTTATCACACTTTATCTTGAATTATTTTTTTACTCATTCACATGTAAACTAAGAACTATTAGCATTATACTTTCATTTCTCTCCTTTCATATTTTGTGCTATTTTGTCATATATTTTATTATTACATACTTTATAATAAAGTCTACACTAAAATATTGCTTTTGCTTTCAACAATTGTCTGTTGAAAGAATTAGGGAAAAAATACTCTTTTATACTTATACTTTTTTTCTTTCTTTTTAAAATCCATTTCCAACATTCTTCATTATTCCCTATAATTGAAGTTTTCATTTAGTATTATTTTCTTTCTACCTAGAGAAATTTTTTTAGTATTTCTTGTACTGTTGGTTTACTATTGACAGATTATCTCAGCTTCTGTTCATCTGAAAATCTTTATTTTGCCTCTGTTCTTAAGGATATTTTCACTGTCTGTAGATTCTAGGTTGATAATTTACTTTTTTCAACAGTTTTAAAATATCATTCCATTTTCTCCTGGGTTTGATTCTTTCTCTTTTCTCTGATTTTATTTTATTTTTATTTTTTAATTTCTATTTTACAATTAGGGTTGACATTCAATATTATTTTATATTAGTTTCAGGTGTATACATAGTGGTCAGACAGCCCTACAATTTACAAAGTTATACCCACTACTAACTCAGCACCCACCTGGTACCACACAGTCACCATGATACCATTGACCATATTCCCCATGCTGTACCCTACATCCCTGTGACTATTTCATAACTAACAATTTGTACTTCTTATTTCCTTCACCTTTTTCACCCAGCCCCAATCCTCCCTCCCATATGGCAATTTCCAGTTTTTTCTTCATGTCTATGACTCTGTTTTCATTTTGTTTGTTCATTTATTTTGTTCCTTACATTTCAAATGTAAGTTAAATTATATGATATTTGTCTTTCTCTAACTTATTTTGCTCAGCATAATACCCTCTAGGTCCATCCATGTTGTTGCAAATAGTAAGATTTCTCTCTTTTTTAGCTAAAGAATATTCAATTGCATATTTGTATCACCCTTTCTTGATTCAATCATCTATTGATGGGCACTTAGGTTGGTTCCATATCTTGGCTATTATAAATTGCACTGCAGTGAACATAGGACTGTATACATCTTATTGAATTAGTGTTTTGGTTTTCTTTGGATAAATACCCAGAAGTGCAATTGCTGGGTTATAATGTAGTTCTATTTTTAAGTTTTTGAGGAACCTCACAACTGTTTTTCATAGTGGCTGTACCAATTCGCAATCCTACCAATAGTGCGTAAGGGTTGCTTTTTCTCCACATCCTCACCAACACTTGTTTGTTGATTTATTGATGACGGCCACTCTGACAAGTTATGAGGTGATATCTTATTGAGATTTTAATTTGCATTTTTCCGACAATTAATGACCTTGAGCATCTTTTCATATGTTTATTGGCCATTTGTATGTCCTCTTTGGAGAAATATCAATTTAGGTCTTTTGCCTGTTTTTGAATTTAATTGTTTGTTTTGGTGTTAAATTGTATGAGTTCTTTATAAATTTTGGATATTAATCCCTTATTAGATGTATCATTGGTGAATATCCTCTCTCATTTAGTAAGTGTCTTTTCATTTTGTCAATGGTTTCTTTTGCTGTGCAAAAATATTTTAGTTTGATATAGTTCCATTTGTTTATATTTTTCTTTTGTTTCTCTTGCATGATGAGCTATATCAAAAAAATATTACTAACAGCAGTGTCAGAGAGTTTGCTGCCTATGTTTTCTTCTAGGAGTTTTGTGGTCATGTCTTATATTTAAATCTTTAATCGACTGAGTTCATTCTTGCATATGATGTAAGAAGTTGGTCCATTTTCATCTTTTTGCACATATCTGTCCAGTTTTCTCAACATCATTTATGAAATAGAATGTCTTTACACCATTGAATATTCTTGCCTCCTTTATCATAGATTTAATTACCATATGGGCATAGATTTGTTTCTGGGCTCTCTATTTTTCATTGATCTATGTGTCTGTTTTTATGCCATACCATGCCATTCTGATTACTATAGCCTTGAGGTATAGTTTCATATCAGGTAGCGTGATACCTCTGACTTTGTCTTTTTTCTCAAGACTGCTTTAGCTATTCAGCATCTTTTGTGGTTCCATATAAATTTTAGAATTATTTGCTCTAGTTCTGTGATAGGGATTACATTAAATCTCTAGATTTCTTTGGGTAGTACAGATATTTTAATGATGTTAATTCTTTCTATCAATGACATAATTTTCCAAATACAGGTCTTTTATCTCCTTGGTTAAATGTATTCCCAGAAACTTTTGATGCAATTGTACATAAGATTGTTTTCTTAATTTCTTTATCTGATAGTTCATTATGCAACCCAATTCTGAATTTTAATTTTGTATCCTGCTACTTTACTAAATTCATTTCTAAGTTCTAACAGTTTTTTGGTGGAACCATTAGTGTTCTCTATATGTAGTATCATGTCATCCAAAAATAATGACAGTTTTACCTCTTCCTTCCCAATTTGGATGCCTTTATTTCTTTTTCTTGTCTGCTGTGACTAGGACTTCCAATAATATGTTGAATAAAAGTTGTGAAAGTAGACATGCTTGTCTTGCTCCTGATTTTAAGGAAAATGCTCTTAGCTCTTCCCCATTGAATAGATGTTGTTTCTTATCAGAAGTCAACCATAGTTCTTATCATTGTTTCCCTTCTGTGACTTAAATTTCATATTGAAGTATTAGACTGCTAGATATGTTGCATGAATCACTAATACTCTATTCAGTTCATATTTTCTCATCCTTTCTCCTGAATTTGTTTTTTTTTTGAGAATTTCAATTTCTCTGTTGAAATTACCTTTCTTTCACCAATTCTGCCCATCTCGTTTAAATTTTTGAACATATTTATATTAGTTTTAAAGTCCTGGTCTGCTAATTACACTATCTGAAGCATTTGTGGATCTGCTTGTTAATGTTTTTTTCTATTGAGCAAGCATCACATTTTCTTGCTTTTTTACATATCTTATGATACTTTTTATATGCCAGACATTGTACATAGAAGAATGATAGAGACTGAGGTATATTTTGTTTTTTTTCATTTGGCTTTTCTCCCAAAAGAGTGAGCTCTCTCTGTCTGGCATTAAGGTGAAGAGGTGATGATTTAAACTTCATGTGAGGTCAGGTTAATCTGTGACTGAGTTGCAGCTTTTATAAAGATTAATCTCATCTTGGATAGCTCAATGCTCAATCTCCCAGGCTGCCTCCACTGAGAAACTAACCTCTTTCATCTTATCAATATTGAGTTTAAAGGGGTTTGGCCTATAGTTTTTGCTAATTTTCATTCATCTTTGTATTTTTCAGCACTAGGATCCTAGGTTTCAGGTACCTCAAAAATATAAAAGATTATTCAAATTCTTTATTTTTTAAGCCTGCTTACACTGTTGCTCTCTCAGCAAAATTTGGGGTGAAGGAAGAATGATCATGTCAAGTAAACTAGTGGTGTTTATGGACCTCTTCCAGACTCTCCAGTCTGCCCCATCAGCCTTCACTATTGCTAGTAGTTTGAATAATTCTATTGACTTCACAAATTTTCTCCATTTTTATGGGCTTTTTTTTTCTTTAATGCTTACTTTTGAAGGATTCCTTTATATTTGCCGCTTACTTTTGAAATGAGCTCATCCAGACTACCTTGCATTCACCATTCCTTAATAGCCTCCTACGTTAGTATGATTTTTATTTTATTGTATTTTTTTTTTGTTACCATGAGGCAAAGCATAATGATTTAGGAAAATTCACTAGCAGCTGTATGGTCCCCTAGATTAAAGCAGTAAGTGAGCAGAGACAGTAAAACTTGTTATTAGGTAATTGTTATAATCTGACTGAAGACATTAACATGAACCGGATTCATTATGGAAGAATGTAGAAGAGTGAACCAATCTGAGAAATGTGAGTCTGTACCTAATGCCTTTTATCTTATCAATATTGAGTTTAGAAGTTTGGCCTGCAGTCTTAGCTAATTTTCATTCATGTAGAAATGTTCTAGGATGGAAATTATTAAAGGGAGATAAGATTACAAGATTATCTAGGGCCAGTTTATGAATCTAACAAGGATTTGTTTTTTTAACTCAATGCTTCTTGGGGCTTTTTGAGCAGAGAAGTTTAAAGATTAGTGTTTAAAAAATATTTGTCTAGAAATGGCAAGGAGAACAGAATAAAGAGGAAAGAAAATTTAAGAAAGGAAAAGTCAGTTGGGAAGTTTGTTAGCATAATATGCAGGACTTATTGAAGCTCTAAACTTAGGGCAGTATAGTAGGAATAGAGATGGTAGAATAATAATAATAAGCAATAATAATTTTAATAAGTTTATTCTTTTCATATTATGAAGGGGCACATCATTACCACTCAAAGGACTAATATGAATCTGTGTCAAGTTTCATCATATTCAAAGTTTTATGCACTTCTAGCATTTGGTACCACATTACTAAGTGATTACTCAATATGCAATAAGAGAATGAAAGGAAAATAAACCAATTTAAATGATTAAAAGCTTGATAGCATCTGGCTAAAATTAGAATCCAAGCTAATAAATGAAGCCTTATAAATTCTAAAAATCATTTCTTATTACAAATACTTTAAATTGGAATAGAATTATGGTTTCAATAATGCAAAAGAATAGTTCAATTACATATACAATTATAAAAGGAAAAGTATCTTAATCCTGATTTTCAGCTACTATCATAAGAACATTTTTCTACATACAAACTTTCTCTAAACAAAGGCTTTGTCCAGTATGAATATAAATCCTAGAATATCCTGAAACAGAAAATAGTAAGGCCTCTTCGTCTTTCTCCACAGCAGGGGTTCAGCAAACTTTTCCATAAAGAGCCAGATAATAAAAGTTTTAGGCTTTATGAACCATACAGTCTCTGTTGCAACTGCTCAACTCTGTTTTTATAGCATGAAAACAGCTATGGATAATGTAAAAGAATGAACATAATGTAAAAGAATGAACATTTACTGGAATGGCTATATTCCAGTAAACCTTTATTTATAAAACCTGGTGATGGGCCAGATTTGACTTGTTGATTGTAGTTTGCCAGCCCTTGCTCTAGACTCCATCTATATGGGAACACCCTGGAGACTTTACTCTTCCAGTGTTGTCTGGAGCAGTGGTCTCCAATAGAAACATAATATGAGCCACATATGAATGCTAAATTTTCTAATAGCTGCATTTAAAAAAAAAAACAGGCAAAATTAATGTTTAACAATGTTTTATTTATCACAATATATCCAGATTATCATTTCAGCATGTTATCTACATTAGAAATTTATTAATGAGATATTACATATTGTTTTTTCTCACACTATGTCTTCAAAACCTGGTGTACATATCTTAGGCTTACAGTTCATCTTGATTCAGAGCAGCCACATTTCTAGTATGGCTATCAGCTACTACATTAGACAGTGCATGTCTAGAGACTTCATTGTTATCTGAGATTTAGCTGCTTCTCTTCCAGCCTAGAAATTACCCCACTGGTAAGACCATTTTTCACCCAATAAGGTGTTCCAAGTTCCCTTTTCCTTCCCTAGCCTCAACTTCATTAGTCTCTCCACTAAGAACTACCTCAAGAAATACCTTTCAGACTTTAATATACATAGGACTCACTTGAGGATTTTGTTAAACTGTAGGTTTGATTGAGTAGGTATGGGACAAAACCTGAGATTTTGTACTTCTAACAAGCTCCCAAGTGATGCCAATGATTCTGGTCCAAAGACTGTACACTAAGAAGCAAGGATAGAAAAGACCACCCTCAAGAGGTTAGCCAAAATTAGAACTGAAGGCCTACCTTCCTGAAGAGGCTATCAGATCTAATCCCAGCACACCTAACATCTCTGTTCAGGTCATCACCAGAAATGAAAACTTCTTAGGCAGCACCATCCAACAGGAATATAACGAGAGTTATGTATGTAATTTAAAATTCTCTAGTAGTCACATTACATTTTTAAAAAGCAAAATGAATTTTAATAACATTTTCTTTAACCTAATATGTCCAAAATATTATTTCAACATTTAATCATTAAAAAAAATTAATGAGATTTTTAAAGCTTTTTTTTTTCCAAACGTAGTCTTCAAAATCCACTGTGCGTTTTACACTTACAGTACATCTTAATTCCAACCAGGCACATTTCAAGTGCTCAATACACACATGGGCCAATGGCTACTGCATTGCACAGTGCAGCATTAAGGGCTTCATTATGACCTGTATGGTTATCTCTATGTGGCTCTGTACATCCCCGAACCTCACCCAGTTACCCATCCCTGTCTGTTCCCACGAAACCTTCCTACTGTATTTCCTGGAACTCATGATCTGTCATCAGAAAAAAAGTTCCCTTTATTATTTACCTGATCTTTAAAATGTTCATTTCAACTTCTCGCTCTAACTAAAATCTGTCATTTAAATTATTTTACTGCAAATCTCAAATCATCTTTTGTGTTATTCTCAGTTGATAATGTTATGTCCTATTTTATTGAAAAATTAGAAACTGCCAGAGGAGAACTGGTTCCTCCCACAAACAAATCTACCAACCATAAATAACCTCTAACTTGTCTGCTATTACAGTGAATAGCATTTCCTTGCTCCTGTTGAAGGCCAGTGCCTTGACATGAGAACTGGATCCCATCCCTTCTTCAGTCACAGCCATGGTTCCTGCAATTATACATTCTTTCTTACACATCATTCTTTTCCTTTTCTGTTAGGATTATTCTTGATGGTGTACAAACATGCTGTGGTTACTCCCATCTTTAACTTCTTTCATCCCAGTATAACTGTCCAACTACCACTTCATTTCTCTGCTCTCTTCTCTGAGAAGAGTCATCAGTAGAGGTTCCTATACTTGCCAACTCAGTTTTTTTTTTCACCACCATCCCCTATTTTGTCTGTAACTCACTTTAATCAAGTTTTTGTCCTTTTTACTCCACTGAAACTCTCTTGTCAAAATGACCAATAACCTCTATTTTGCCAAATTATATAACCAATTCTCAGTTCTCATTTTGCTCAAATTCTTGGTGGCAATTTATACACTTGGCCACTCCTTCCTTTTTCAAATGTCTTTTTTGTTGTTCGTGGTAGTTGATTTCTAGTTATTCTCCTGTCACACTACTTACCTCTTTCAGTCTCTGATAGTTTCTTTTTCTCTTCCTGACTTCTGATTTTTAGAATGTCCGAAAGCCATCTTTGGTCCTTTTCTCAGTCTCAGTTCCTATGGTTGTCTCATCCACTTACGTGACTTGAAATGATATCTATATGTTTGTGATTTTAAAAAATCTATATATTTCTCAATTCCAGACTTATCCTGCAAGCCCCACTCTATCTACTCTTAGGTATCCAATGGTCATCACAGATTTAACTTGGCTAAAATGAAGCTTTTTATTTCATCTTCAGTCTTTTTTCTGTCTTCTGCTACTCAGTTAAAGATATAACCATTACACTCCTTCATCTAATTCCTCAGCAAGTCCTGTAGCTCTATCTTTAAAATATATCTTGAATCCCTCTGCCTCTCTCCACCTCTTCTGCTACCACCTTAAGTCCAAGATGCCTTAATAATTTCTTGTTTAGACTTTGTTTTTAAATAATCTTTTATCTGGTTTTCTTGCTTTTATTCTGCTCCCCTAACTCCACCCTTGAGTCTATTCTTTACAAAACAGCAGAGTCATCTTAAAGCACAAATATGTAACTTTTGATTGTTTCTGTCATGGCTAAGATAAAATTCAGAGTCTTTAACATAGAGTCTACTTCTGGCCACTGTTTATTACTCCCACCACTTTCTCCACTCTAGCCATACCAACTGTATTTAAATTTTAATATGCCAACCTTATTCTGATCTTAGGGCCTTTACATTCTGTCTGGAAACTTCATTCCCATGGTCTTCAGAGGGCTTGCTCTTTCACTTCATTAAAGTCCCAGCTCGAAGGTCAACTCCTAAGTAATAAATCACTTTTTCAAGTAATTCCTCTTAACACCGGTATTCTTTTACATGGCTTTATTTTCCTTCATAGCACTTATAGCTCCCTGAAGTTGCATTCTCAGCCATTTACTTTTTACTGTGTTAATCCTTAACTAGAAAATAAGTTGTAAATGAAAGGTGTTGTCCTACTCACAGTTGTGTCTCGTACATCTAGAATAATACGTGGCATACAGTGAATACTGAATGAATGAGTCTGAAAGAGTTTAGAATATAGGTCAGGTGTCTGACCTAATCAGAATTAGTTGCTAGGGTTGTCTTCTAATGCCGATCTAGGCCACATTAAACCTTTTATTTTAAGAATAAAAGGTTCTAGTGCAGACTTATTCCTGTTCTCTCTGTTTCATACCAGGGAACTTGTTTCAAAGTTCATCTGTAATTAAGATGTAGAAATCCTCAATGATGCCTGTTAATCAGCTAATTTGCCATTGCCTATTTCTATCTGTAGTTACTAACTGTTGGTTTCTTCTGACCACTTAACTTGCCTTACAAGAGCTTGCTTTTAAACCAGGAATTTTCTTTGCTTGCTTTACCATCTCCTTGCTTGGCTTGTCTTTCTTTAACAAGCACAACAGCATGCTGCTGCATCTTCAAAGAGTAAATTAATTCCGTCCGCAAAAGGGTCAAGTGCTAGAAAGTGCATAGCCATGCAGTTTGCATGGCAGGATACAGAAGATATGATGCTAATAAGATTCTAAGATGAGAACAGCAGACTGTCTCTGGGGATTCAGATGAAGGGGTCTGTAAATTTTAAAAGAAATGGTCTCCGAAAACTAATGATGTCTGCTTTCCAATTCATTAATAATGTGGAGTGGGGAAATGGGAGTGAGATTCAGGCCATGCTTTGAAATATCAGAATATAACGAGGAAGAAAACAGTAAGAGCAATCTCAATGGGGTCATAAAGCTGGGAGAAGGAGGCAAAGTGTAAGAAGATGTGGTGGTGCTATATCTAGGGGAGGGAATCAATCTACCCCATGTGTGGATATTTATGTGCATATAGTACCTTTATCTATACATGAGTAGATAAAAAGTTATTCTGTTAGGAAAAAAAACACTGCAACATTGATAAGGCTTTTGCAATTTTCATATTTAAGTTGACTCAGAGAGAATATTTCAACTATTGTAAAAACACATCTAAGCTGTCTGCCTTTCCATATTTACAAACTCTGCCCTTCACCTCTTTGCATTGCATACAAAGAACTGAGTAACAATAACCTCAACCTCCTTTGTAGTTAATAGGGGAAGAAAAAACCCTCAGGCAAAGCCTAATGAACCAAGAGCAATTCTGAGCTCTCCTCTGTAATATCTGCCGAGGCAGTGTCTTTCCAAGGGCTTCCTGGACATATCGTGTGACCTTGCTGCTTTACATCATTAAAATGTCCTATTACTGGAATGGTGTTTGCATGGAGGAGCCGTTTTGCAGATATTATAGCTGAGTTTCTCCCTGCTGCATTCAGAGTTTGTGCTAATAGAAAACGCCTCTCTGCTTGAATAGTTCCCTCGGTCTGGGAGATATGCAGCAGTGGGAGAGTTTAGCTTTGGCTTTTATTTTGACAAAGCTATTACATTTTGCAGATTGAGGTTATGGTCTTTTCTTCTATCTCTATATTTTATCTGCATGATATTTTCTGATCTCCCTTTTAAACCACCATTAGTTACGATTGAGGCTCTGGGGTAGCAGCCTGCCTTGGAGCCATGATATTGTCAGCTTTTCCTACAAACCACTATACAAACTGACTGATTCAGTAGTGTTCCGTCATGTGGAACCTTTACAAGGGGGCTAGTCTCAGAAAGGAGACACTCGTATTCCAGACAGACACTTGCGTGTGTCCCGCAACCTCCAAGGGACAGTCTTAAAAGCTTGAAAGTGCAGCCTCATTCTCCAGAGCCATAGGTTCCGTCAGGCTAGAGCTTCTTCTAAGCTTCTGAGCTTCCTTCTTCAGCAGGTGGCTTCTGCACCATAAAGTTGGAGAGGGGGACAGCACTGGTAGCATTTCCAAACCCCAGGCCCACCCTCAACCTGTTTTACTTCCCTCCTAAGAAGCTACTATTCTTGTTATATTCTTCCTAACTTTGTTTCACCCATAGTCACAAGTTGTGTGTTCATGCAACTCTACTCTCAGGATTTTAGCAGAAAGTTTCACAATAATAAATGCTTTTGCCTAGAGAGGTGGCTATATTTCAAAGTACTGGTTACACAGAAATAAACGGTTTACAACCAACTGAAAAAGAGAGATTTCTTTGCCAGCCCTCCCAAGTCTCTAAACAAACCATAGCCAAATGAGAGACTGAACTCAAAGCTAGTGCTCTGATTTCCAAAGTAAGAGAGTGTCAACATTTCTTTCTTCATGGCTTTCCTGTTTTAGGTAAGCACAGTGAACTCTTCCCTATAAACACTTCTGAAGCTGGGAACGTAGCACAGCCATGTGCCTCAAGCGCTTCACTTCATCCACCTTCTCTTGAATGTGTGGGACTTGGCAGTCTATCGTGGAGAGTGTCACAGAGAGGGGGTTGTAGAGGTGAGGAATTTATTTCCCCAGGAAATCTCATTAGTGATGCAGTGCCTGTTTTTCATTGAGGATTCTGCTCCTCGGCTTGGCTTTGTTTTCGGCTGAGTAACCTAGCCTGAAAGCTGTCTGGTGACTCACAAAAGGTCACACTGAGAGTCGGGGCCCTGACCAGAGCATGCTGCCTACCTGTGATTGATGTGTATTAAAGCTGTCTTGAGCCACTCATAAACACAGCAAGAATCCTGTTCTCTTTTCATCAGTGCTCTTGACCAAGACTTGATTTACTATTTTGAAATCAGCTGCTCCTTCAGTCCTCTGCAATAGCTTCTTTAATAGCTTGTTATAACAGTTGATGACAATTTGGAAAAGCTCACATATTCAATATATTTTTTAAATTGGCTTTGCACTATTCCAGGTACCAAGGCTTTATAAACAGTCTAATTGTTCCCCGAGTGTTTGCTGACCTAAAGAAAAGTGTTGATGAATCAGACTCTCCTTTTCTATCTATGAGGGTATTGAGATGTGTATTTAATATCGTAGCAAATCACTGCTGAAAATTGGTTCCATGTCCCTGAGGCTACTTCCCTCAAAAGGTGAAACAAGAGAAGTACCTGCTAGAGAAGACCAACCAAGCTCTGCTATTTCATGATGAGATTGCTTTAAAGCTTGTATTGAGAAGAGATTGAAATTGAATCCAAATGTTATAAGTGACAGTTTGTTCTGGTAAAGAATAATCATCATCATCCATACCCAAAGAGTATATTTGCCAGTTTCATACACATGGCCATATGATAATGAAGTTTAAGACTGATGTCAATATGACTGAAAGATTATAGTTGTATAGTCTTAGAAGAAATATGTGCATAGAATATATGACTTAACTGAAACACAGCAATAACTAAAAATAAATCCCTATTTCTGATCAATTTAATTGTTACCTTTTGATGGCGTGGGCAAGTTGAACTGCTCCATGACCTCCCAATAGTCACTTCCACATCTGTGTTAGGAAATGCCTGCTGGGGTGATCTTCAGAATATCTAACAACTCATTTGACAGGTACAGCAACCATTCAGAGTGGATTCACTAGTCACACAGAAGAGATGCCGATGCCACTGAACCGGAACATCCAGCTAAACGTCAGCTTTGCTCTTTATTCCTCTCCATTTGTACAAATTCTGCCTATCCTTCAAGTTTTGGCTTAGGTTTTACTTCTTTCGTGAAGCCTTTCTTGTTCTATACAGTTCTATTTCTTGATTCTGAATTTCTACAACATTTACAGCATGTGCCTCCTAGTTCTACCTGTATCATCCGCTATCTTTGATTATTATTCTACTTTTTTATATTCCCCATGGCACAGTGTGGTGCACATATAGAAATTTTAAAAATATTTTTAAACATAAAATATTTCAGTGAAAATATCCAGAGGTGAAGTTTGAAAGTGCTATATTTGGTATACTGCTAATTTGAATTTCCTTTGTGAACTTGAGCTTGGTATCCAGATTGCCGATTTTCTTTTAGAGGAGCCACCTAAAAAAAAAATTACATTCCAGCAAAGAAATATATCATCAAGATACTGTCACCAGTGCCTTTTCAATTTAAGTGTATTTTCTCATTTATTCTGCCCATTTTCTAGTTGATGAGATGCTTTGTTCCATTCTTTTTAATTTGGAGAATTCTGAGTGAAATCTGATGAAACGATGGAAAAGTTCAGTTTTCACCAGAACCTATGAAGAATCATGTTTGATTCAGTATATATTTAGTCACAGTTTCATATTTGAATGTCATATATCATTTCAGAATGGAGAAAAATTACATAGTCAAATAAATTTATAGAAATTCCCAAGTATTTGGCTTTTTGTTGAAAGTTTAGTTTGATATTTGGAACTGGGAACATTTCTTTTCCTCACAGAAATGATATCAAGAAAGTCAAGGTTTCAAGCTAGGCCTACAATAACTGATGATCAAAGCCTCCAGTGAAGAAGAGGGCCTGGACTCTAAAATCCAAGAGGATTTTAGGAAAGAAAGGTAGAGATGGGCTCTCTGAAAAGGGCTAGGAGGGCAGAATCTTTAAGGCACTGGGTGTTGTCCCCAGGTGATGTTTAATGTATTCTTTTATAAAGCTAGAGTAGAGTATAAGGGGTCTTATAAAGAATATGTGAATAAGTGGAGAATTACATTTCTTCCTGAAAGTAACTAGGGTGAACTATGTAGAACAATAAAATGGGCACCTGAACAGAATTAAGAGAGCTAATTCTAGTCTTGCCTCTGCTACAACCTCTCTTGTTGACCTTGAGCATGTCACTGCATATCTCTGGGTGTGTTTGCTCATCTACAAAATGAAGGGCTTCACTATTCAAGGCTTCTTTCAGGAGAGCAAACCACGACAATCATCTTTCCTATAATTCCATCTCTGTCCAAATCCCTGTTCTGTCCTATTTATCCTGCCTCTCTGTCTTATGTTTATTTCATTCTGCTAAATTCAGCCACTCATTTTTGCGACACACTTCCTCTCACCTTTCCTTCCCCAGAGGCTAGCAATAATAGAACAGAGAGGGAGAAAATACTTAAGTATCTACTGTCTATCATAGACTGTATTCTATTTAATATAAATATTCCCATGCATATTTTCTCTTAATCCAAAAGTTCCTTGAGAACAAAGACTAGGCCACCTTTTGTTTATTTCTATAGTACCTTATGGATTTGGAAAATATTTAATGAAGACAGTGTTAACACGTTGAGTTGAAAGTTATATTCTTCCACCATTGATAAGAAAAGTATATTTGTAAAGCAAAAGAAACGATAACACCCTGCTAAAATCATTGAGACTAATCATGCATTTGGGAAAAACAACTGGGATTTGGAGAAAGGGGGATAAAAATAAACTAGTTAGCTTGTTCACATTTGGGTTCTGCATGGAACTCTCCCAGATGAAAAACCTGGCTTACCAACAGGGACACCTAAACTCAAATTTTGATTCACCTCCAAAATGCTATGTATGAGGATTACAAAAGAGTATGAAGAAACCTTTTGGGGGGTGGAGGGGTGGTGGAAATATTTGATACCTTGATTCTGATGGCAGCTACACAACTGTATTCGTTTAATAAAATTCACAGAACGGTACAAGTAAAAAGTGAATTTTATTGAATGTAAGTTATGCTTTAATAAACATGACAAAATTAAAAGACTATAAAAGATACCTACATCTATGTTGAAACAAAGATAAATAAAGTGGTTTGTGGACTTATTCATTCACTTATTTTAAACTTATAAGAGTGAACTATAAGAAAATATAAGATATATTTTAAAATTTAAACTGATTGACTCAGGTAAAAAGTAGTAGTCCATTTTCTATTCTTTTAATATTCTGAATACATAGCAGACGATTGCTATTTGTGCATACACTTCTCATTAACATTATGCTGGTTTTAGTGGATATAGTTGGTATAAACCAATGTTAATTGCTTTTATGACACTGCTAATTAAAGCCACCCATGACTATTAATTTGGTTTGAGTTATATATGAGTTCATGGTGAACTGAGAAGCCACTCAGTTGTATGCCAATGTGTATGAGTGATTATCCTTCCTTGCAGAAATACAAATAATGTTATTACTTCACGTTGGCTGCTTATATTTTCTATCACTACTTACTTGAGTCTGATTGTAGTAGTTTTAAGTTTTGGTATTTTTGTCAGATGAGAGTCCTGGTGGCATCATCTAATATTTGGAGGAACATTTTAAAGCTTAGTTTTTTCAATGTAGGCCTCTTAAATATTATAGAACAATTCCCAAGTTTATGTTTTCATGAATAACCTATGTTCTTAATTGCTGTGTCATTGGATGTGGGAAAGGAAGCAAATATGCAAATCTGTCTTCCGGATCTGTTCTTTCCTTCCATCATAATAGGGGTATAGCCAGCGACATGGTTAGTCATATTACTCATCCTCCCTTGCCCTTAGTATGACTAAATAAGTAAGTTCTCTCCAATGGCATTTGAGTGGACATGATGTATACCATTTCTAGGCTGGGGATTTTAAGAAAGCAGGTGTGCTTTCTTCGTGCTCTCTTTTTCCTTCTACGAGTTGGAGAGAAAGACCATTGGTGTGTGTTTCTTTGCATTAGTGAGCAGTAAAAAAAAATATTTCCTAGTATGCCTCTAGAAGACTTCCTCTCACAGCTGGAAGACATGGCTATGCGTAGCTCCAAGAATACCTGGGAAAATGGATATCTAGTTATTTTAGCCTACATGCTTGGAAGTAGGCAAATATAAGGGGGTTAGGAATGAGTCACCAACAATGTCTGCAATAATAACCTACATAGACAATGCAATAAGTTAGAGGAAAAACAATAAAATAAACCCTATTTGGATGGAGAAAATTAAAAAGCTGAAAGCAGAAAATAATGAAGCAAAAAGCCTTAAAGGACTGTTTTATAAAAGTTTTACCTGGTTCTTTAAAATTCCAACATAACTGTGAAATCTCTGGCAATTCTGATTAAGAAAAAATATAAGAGACACAACAGAAGATATGGAATATAAATACTATAAATACAAACATGGAAATGTTTTCACATGTAAAAGAAAAGTGGATATAAATTAATCTCAACAGATTTGGAAATTAAAAGGTTAAATTTTCTAGAAAAATATTTTTATTACAAAAATTGTTCCAACAAGATATAGAATAATATCAAAGGAGAAATCTAAAAAGTGGTCAAATATATATTTCTTAAAAAGACTCCAGACCAAATAATATTTCAGGTAAAGCATATTAAAACTTGAAGAGTTAATTCATAGGTTAAATAAATTTTTCAGAATATAAAAACAATGGAAAGCCCCACTGACTATATGGCTAGCATAATCTTGATGATAAATGCATACAAATAATAATAAATAACAGAATAAGTCTATTTAATCTATGAACATATGTTTAAATCCTAAAGAAATGAAACTCTGCACTGTTTTAAAAGAAAATAAAGTGTTTCTAACATATAAGATTCAAGTTGTTAACTGATTAAAATTAATGTCTGGAATGCAAGGATAGTTTAACATTAGGAAACCTATTAATATATTATCAAATTAAAGTAGAAAAGCCATATAATCATCTTAAAAGATGCCAAAAAACAGTTTAACACCTATTCCTAATTTAAAGGAATTTTAAAAATTCACAGGCAAAGAAAAGGAAAACACAAACACCTTAATCCAATAAAGGCATATATCAGAAATCTATAATAAACATTACAATTAAAGGTATTTTGCAGAGATAGCTAGCTGTACCCTACCACCACTTTCCTCTTCTTAGAAATACAAACCCTGATTTTTTTCCAGGCTCATGGTTGACTGGAATAAAAGCCAAACTTCTCAATTCCCCTGGCCACTAAATGTATCCATGTGGCTAGGTTTGACCAATGGACATAAACAAAAAGATTTAAAGCAACTTCAAGGAACTGTCTTTGTCAACAACTATGAATTTTAAAAGCCCACAGTATCGTTACAAAAGGCTACGCATGTTATGATACCAACTGTATTAATGTTAAAAACATACAAGAAAATATATATAACTTAGAGATGCACATAAACATAAAAATATTTAAAATGTGCATAAGAGTAAAGCACACCAATATCAGAGTAAATGGGAAGAGAAGAGGTTGATGCTTTAGCTATATTTGGAACGTTTTATTTCCTTAAAACTAATAAAAACAAAAGCAAAAGAGTTCTGAACCAAATATGGCAAAGAGTTAATAACTCTTAAACCTGAGTCATCTTAAATGACCCAGCTATTAAGGTCATATTATTTTATGTACTTTCTATGTGCATAAAATGTTGCATAATTTTAAAAAAATTAGTTGTGTAAAACAAAGACTTGAAACAAAGAAGTCAGAATAAAACAGCAGGGGTGAATATTAAAAGAGGAAGAAGGCCCAGCCACTTTGCTTTGTTTTCAGATTCCAGAATGATTGAACATATATGAGTCTCAGGGCTTGGCCTAATTGCCTCCTCCCCAAGTAAATAAATGTCCCAAAGCAAAGGCTGAAGGTAGTCTCTTTGATTATTCCCAGAAATAGTTCTGATAAGGGAATCAATTCAAATGTTTTAACAATAGATTATTAAATGACTACAATGAGAATAAACTACCCTTGTACATTTATTTATTGCAGGGTTTTGTGGGGTTTTATGTTTGAGGGGTTTTTTTGTTTTTGTTTTTGTTTTGTTTATGCTGTTTATCTAATAAAGTTAAATCAAGACATTAGAGAATAAGAGCTCTTTCATAAACGCAAAGCAGAATATCCTAAGAATAAACCTAACAAGAAATATGCAATACCTACATGGAACAAAACCATAAAATTTTACTGAAAATTATTTTAAAAAAAAACTAAATAAATAGAAAGATAGTTTATCTAGTCTCTAGATAAGAAAACTCAATATTTTATTGATATTTTCTTACCAAAATAATCCATATGTTTAAATGAAAATCCCAATAAAATGAGCCTTGATAAGCTAATCCTCAGAATCATCTGAAATAGAATCTCCAGGAATATTTTCTAAAAGACAATAAGAAAAGTTATCCAATCAGATATCTAAATACATTATAAAGCTTTCATAATTGAAACAATGTGGTTTTGCCAGGAAAATAGGACAATAGAACAGAGTCCAGAAACATTAATATATATGAAATTTTATTATAATAAATTTTTTATTTTAAATCAGAAAGAATAAAAATAATATATATGCATTTATTAGATATATGATCATACTTTAACTGTGACATTCACAAATATTAATGGGTTAAAGACATAAACATAATGAACAAATCTATAAAATATCAGAAGAGAATATAATAAAACATTCTCTATATTTTAGTGGGGAGGGTCTCTTTAAGCTAAAAACAATACCTGAAGTCATAAGAAACAGACAAATTGGACTTCATAAAAACTGAGACAAACTGGGAGAAAATATTTGCAGCTTGTATAACTAAAAAAGAATTAATAATTAGAATATGTAAAGACACCCTAAAAATTAAGAAAAACCCAAGGAAAAAAAGATATGGAAAGACAGATGTAGAATAAGAACTAACAGCCAATATACATGCAAAAAGATTCTCCATCTCATTAGTAATCGGGAAGAATGCAATTTGAAAAAAAGAAAGTAAGATTTGCCAACATTTTAAAGATGAATAATTTTTAGAGCCTGCGGAGAGGGATACTCTGCTACACTCATTACCTCTCTCTTCTACTTTCCCCATTGCTCACTCCAATACTTCCTTCAGGCTTTTCTCTGAGATTGCCTTTTTATCATGATACTTCTGCTTCCTAATTCAAATGCACAACCAGCCCCTGTCACTCCTCTTACCTCTTGACCTGCTTTATTTTTCTCCACATATTGCATAAGCTGTTGGTAGGTAGCCACTGCATAGATGTTTTTTGAATAAATGACAATATATGCCACTGAAGAGTAAATTGGTACGAAATTTCAGGACATTTTGCATTTTAATTAAATACTAATATATGTAAAATATTGGTGACCTAGCAATTCCTCTTCTAGGTATCTGTCCTTAATATATCTGTGCACAAAGGGGCACAGGCAAGGATGAGCAAGTATGCGCAGTACAACATTTCTTTAGTAATAAAAACAAATGCCCACCAATTAAGGAGAGGTTAAATAATGTATGGTGTTTTTATACAACACAGTACTTTGCAGCCATTATAAAGAACAAGATAGGTCTGTATGTATCCATATGGAAAGATATCCCGATATTATGTTCAATGGAAAAAAGCAGGTCACCAAGAAATATCTAAAATATAATGTTATTTATGAAAAAATATCCAGCGCTTGTGGATATATAAGGATATAAACACATGTGTGCATATAAATGTATGTAAATGAAAATTTAACATAAAGGATACACACCAAACAATAATTTATTATCTTCTGTCTGGAAAGAAGGAATTTGGGTATGAGAGAGCTAGTACAGGAATATAGTCTACATGTTTTCATATTTTAATTTTATACAATGAAAATATATTCATGCATTACATTTTTAATTTAAAAAATAGAATGTCTCCAAGGTTATTCTCTTCCAGTGTCAGTCTCACTCATTTGTATCTTGAAATGCTCTCTTGGGTGGCAGTGAATGAGATGAAGTAATGGCCAGTGTGCTGGGAATTGCATTTAGAAGAGCATTGTGCTAGGGAACATTAGTCAGCCACGTGAGCCTCCACAGAGGGGAAAAAAGAAAAACGTTGAGAACTACATTCAAGCCCCATTGTTTCATTTCCTCCAGCAGAATCTAGAAACAAAAGAACCCCATGTGTTGCCTTTACTGTGGTCACAATGTGTCAAAAGTACAGGGGGGGGGGCGGTTTCTCACAGTTCAGACATTTTATACATACAAAATAGCCCTTTCTGTGGTGTTCTGTGTAATTTTAAATAAATAAATGTTTCCCTGCTAGCATCAAATGCAATGAAATAAATTACAGGGCTCAGGATACATAAATGAGTATGCTGGCAGGCCCTTCATGTGTGGATCAGAAAATGTATAGCATTCTGACTCACCTTTGCAGGAATTTAAAAACATTTCCTTATCTGCATTCATGCTCAGTTGTTTTATTGGTTCTTTCCAATTTATATACAAGCATGTTTGTACTAACACATGAGAACACACACACATACACACATGCTCAGACAGCTGGAACTGCTTGTCTCAATCCCAGGCTTTTTTCTGGATAAGCATCACTTGACCTTGTATCTTTTTGCCATCGACATCCTTTTAATGACTACCCAGGGTTACAACTCACTGACCCACGGGCCAGTGACAACCTTCTGGGGAAGCTCTGTTTAAAATCAGATTCCCTTCCCTTCCTCCTTTTCTCCTTGATTTGACAGGATAGAGTTGAGTTGCTGTGGCATGAGATGAAAGGAAATTATTTCTATCAGATATATTAATAATGATAGAAATAACCAAAACAATAATAATGATGACTAGTGTTATTGAGCATTTGCTATTTGCCAAACACTATTCTAGGCACGTTATGAGTCATTTAATCTTCACAATAACTCTACATACCAGATACTATCATTATTATAACTATGCCCATTTTACAAATAGGAAAATAAGGTGTGCAGAGATTAAATAACTTGCTCAAAGGTCACACAGCTAGTAAGTGATGTAAACCTCCACACATACTGGGTTATTTTTTCATAAATTACATTGTATTTTAGATATTTTTTAGTGACTTACTTTTTCCACTAACATCATAACATTGGGATATCTTTCCATATGGGTACATGTAGACACAGAGACCCATCTTATTTTTGATAACAGCTGCATAGTATTGTGTTGTAAAAATATATCATATTTTATTTAATCTCTGGCTACAACCCTTTACTACCATCTCCTTGATGAAACCAGGCTTAACAGACTGGGATGCATCTTTCCATGCTTTCTCTGTATTCATACCAACATAAAGGTGTACATACATTTACATAGGGCTCATGGGGCAGAGGGTGCAGGAGAGTGTAATATGCTGTTTACATTTACCATAATTTCTTTCCCCAGAATTGCTTTTTCTGTATGGTTCTGAGCTACAGAGAAATTTGCACGAAATTTGGAAGGCAAAAATGAAGCAGCAGGAATGATTAGATTGGGAAGATTGGCATAAGGTCAGGTACTGGAGCAGCTTGTACACCTTTCTGTGGCTCACCTTGTCCTGGCAGAATCTCCTCCTTCAGCTTCTCCTACTCTTATAGCTCAGCTGCATGTTCTACTCTGTGACCAAGTTCATCTCCTGTTAGGAAGTAGAGATCTGAAAGGGGAAATTAGAGGATCAGAGAAGAGTCACTACCTAGCCTTCTTAAATACATGTTCATGGAAATCTGGAAGGCTAGACATATACCAGTGCCTGAGAGAGAAAATGAAGGGAAATTGGCAGAAAATTTTCTGGAAAGTTGGCACCTCTACACAGCTCTCACTTTTGAGATCTTCATCTCATAGCAGGCATGGGGCTACTTTTGGTCAGGAGATCTAGCAGCCAGGAAGTAGAGTTGGTTGTGATGTACGGGAAAACAGTGACCAACTGGAGTACTCTGGGCACCACTGCATCTGTCCTTCACCATATCTGATGCAGAAGATCTTCAGATATAATGCCTACTGCTCTACTTCCACTTCTCAAGTCTTGTATGACTTTTGATTTTGGCCAATTCTTACACAAAAGGGAAAAGCTTCTGAAAAACAATCTTTGTAATCTCTTCAACACTAGAACAATCCAGCATACCTGTTTTAGTGGTTTCTTTTCCAGTGCCTATGCTTTTTTTTTTAACTTTTTCTAGTTCTTTGCAATCATTAAAATCTCCAAGGCAATGTTAAAATGATAATTACTACCAATAGACCTTCCTAAAGAGTTCCTGGTCTTAATTGGAATTGTTTTAGAATTTTATTATTTAGAATAACATTTTCTGTTGGTTTCTGGGAAATTGCCTTTATCATAGTAAAATAGATATCTTCTACTTATTATTTATTAATTACTATTACAATATCTACTAATATAGTAATTTTTTCCTTTTGTATTTAGTGACATTATGAATTATGTTAATAGATTTCCTGATATTGAAAAACTTTTTTATTCCTGGACTAAACTTTTCTTATCCATACTGCATTATTATTATTGTGATACATTGCTGGCTTCCTTTTGTTACTGCCTTACACTTTTGCTTATATATTTAAAAATGAGATTACCCTTTTAAGATTCATCTGAGTGTATTGTAGAGTATTCCTCCATGACATTTCACAATGAATGAAGACTTATAATTTGAATAGATCATCTGAAGCATTACTAGGTGACTAGAAGGATGGGAAAAGGGAAAATCCAACGTTCGCTCTCACAACAGCTTTCCCATTGGTTGACCTCTGGATCCTGAGATAAATTATGTACTGCACAACCGACCTGCAGTTTTTCCTATCTTTCTCTTCAGTGTGTTTATTAATTTATTACATACTCATTTAATAGAAAGGACTGTTTGCTATGGTACTTTCATATAACAAATTTAGTTATTCATTTGGTGCTGAGAAGATGGGGAAGATATTCAATATAAAATGCTTTCTATTTTATCTGAATTTGGTAGGAAATAAGCACTATTTTCTGGTCACACCTTCAACAAAAGTAATAGTTACATACTGTTAAAAACATAACTTTGATTCCATAAAGACCTCACTAGGAATCCAACTTTTCTCATACATGTCAACCACAGTGATTTCAATAAGTTTGTATCAAGTTCATTCCCTGAGCCTGATGCCATTCAATAAAAAAATTTAAAAATAAAAAAACTAATCTACTTCAAATGTCCTCTAAATATGTAGATTTCCTATTTGAATTAATGAAAGAGATCTGTGTACATTTATAATTTGTACAGTCTGTTTGATATGAGGAAAAAGGAAAAGGTTGCCTTAGTTTTTCTTACTTGCCTTTGCATAGGGGACAAGTTGATATAGACTTGTGGGATAAATGCCAGCTTGTGTTGGAATGGCTCAGAAACAGAGCAAGGACTTATTTGAAGAAATTGATTTACTAGCATTTTCTTTCACTAATTACAAGATTATAAGATAATATTTGTTTTAGGGGTCGAAGAATCCATAAAGGCAAATTGGTCTGCCTCAAGCTGTGGTGTTAATATTAGAAGACAGGATGCTGTAGAAATGTGAGAGAGAAAACTATAAAAAGTAATATTTAAATAGTTGTGAAGCTTGAATTTGAGCCCTTTTCCATTATTCCAGAATCATTAGTAATAACGGGAAGCAGATAGACCCAAGCCCAAAAAAAAGATGTAGGAAGCCACAGAACTCATGAAAATTCCTGCTGGTGACTAAAAATCTATCACGTTGGCAAAGCAGCGTGAGTGAAAATCTTTTAAACATGCTTCAGCTGCAGGGGCTGACTGTTGAGAAATACAAGATTAGGATGATGCTGGGGAGGATTGGGGTCATTCATGCTCACCCCTCTAAAAAGAGCCTGCCTATGCTATACTGAGTCACACACCATTAGGGGGATAAGGCAAGTTCAGCTGCTTGAGACCATCTTTCTTATAATGTATATATCAAAAAAAACACAGCGGAATGTTATGACTCAGCTCCCTGAATAGAGTAATCTCTAAAATGAAGATTCGATATTATATAGTTCTGTTGCTTTATTATTAGAGTTATAACAAATCTGAGTGCTAAGTTCCTTTAAATAAATTATCCTTTATACCAAGCTAGGAATACCATAAATATAATAACTGAATTAGAATATTTAACAATTGTTTATTGCTCACCTACTATGTACAAAACTAAAAATAAATCAGAAGTGGTCCTGGACTTCCAGGAGTAAAAATTCATGTTCTAGTAAGGGAAATGAACAAACATAACTTTAACACCAAGCCAACTGTAACAAGAATGGTAACAGAAGAGTAGAATTTATTTGAAGAAATTGATTTACTAGCATTTTCTTTCACTAATTACAAGATTATAAGATAATATTTGTTCTGAAATTGGGAAATATTTTTAAATTAGGAATCGGGAAAGGCAAACTCTGAATAAATTTTTCATAACCGGGTACCACATTGGTTTGTCCCAAGTATGATTTGTCATTTTTATAAAAAGATATAAGTGATAAACACCTGCACTTACTTATTGGAGTCACTTTTACTTAAAAGGGTTTTCTTTTAAAAATCACAAATGACAAAAACAAAAATATTTGAGTTAAAATAACTCCCACCTCTCCCCATGTTCCAGAGTTCTCTGACTCAGCATAGTAGAGTTATTCTACATGAGTTTTCCTGGGATCTACTTTAAAATAAGTGTGGTAGAAACCATAGAGTGGCCATCTAGTTGTCTGACAGAAATTTTTCTTTGGGAAAACAGAGGAAAGTGTAATTTAAATTGGTGTTGGGGGATTTCAAAAAGCAGAAATGATGGAGGAATAAATATGATAAGCAAAGATATTGGCAGAGTAGAAATAAGGGCTTTCAGGAAACAAAGAATATGACAATACGGAGGGTTAAATTCTGTAGAGTGATAAAGGCTCAGACCATTGGGTGGAGGTCCTTGATACCTTGTATTTAATTTGGAGCCAAGTGTAAAGCCACAGAAATTTTAGGCAGTGAATAAGAGGTTGAAACTGTGTTTTGGGAAGACTGATTGGCAGCATTGCACAAAGGGATACAGAGGAGGTTGAGGGAAATTTTAGGGGACTTATAATATTCTGTGTCAGAGAGAAACTTGGAGTAAGAACTACTTTGAATCCCAGACTAAAGCAACACACATAACTTCATTGAGTCTGTTTTCTTTTTTGTAAAACAGGAATAATACTGACTTCATGAGTTCTTTGCAAGTGTTCAAGGTCTAAAGACATCGTGCATATGAAGTATCTGCACAGTATGAGACATAAAGTGAATGTTTGGTAACTATTACTCTTTCCCTGGTTGCTATTTCTAATATTTGGCAGGAATGATTTTTGGTGAGGATAACTTAAAGATTTGTACATGCATTCTCTGAAACTATTTACATGGATTGATCTCTTCTACCTTCCTTATTTTCACTTCATACTTCATCAATTATTTTTATAAAGTATTGTTTGGATAAATTAGAAAGGATATTGTAATTGAAAAAATGTTTTCATTTAAAAAAAACAAATCTGATATGGGTAAATAAATGTAAGAATGATCAAATTTTGAAACAAAAGTACATACTTCACTTTATACAATGAGCATGATTCTTAAAATTCTAGGGTGACTCAATTTTGTAAATTTAATTCTCAATTGTACACTCATATTGTTTAGATTATACTTTTACATTTATTTAATAAATGTTGTAATGTCAGCAGCTCTAATATATTAGTTTTAGTTTAGCCTTCCTATAATATAATTAATATTCTGTATAAACAAATTTGAATGTGTTGGCAATTTAAAGAGAGTTCTTTGTAATCAAAATGAAATTTTTAACACTTCTTTCAGAAATCTATGGATAACATAAACAAAAACAAGTAAAAAATACAGAGATATGAATAAGTTTGACACAATACAATTCTCAATATGACACGTTTGTGGCAACTAACCTGGATTGGAGCAAAAAGGCCAGAGAGCTCTAGAAGAGATGCTTCTCAAAATGGAACAGATTGGTCAAGTGACATATAAACCATTTGGGAGGACAATTACAGCTCTGTCCAAGTTTGATAGAAGAGTAAGTTATTGAAAACTAAGCAGATGAAAAATCACATATGAGTGACTCAAGGAAAAAACAAAAGTTGTAGAAGGGAATATAACCAGAATATACTATATGACTCAGCTGTGAATAATATTCCCATAGTCATAAAAATGTAAGCATTGAATAATGTTTTAGTGAGAAATTGTTCTAAAACCATGTTGGGACAATGGGTGAAGGGGACATAGATGTAATAAGAATGTGTGTGCATGCATGTACAGCATGTAGGAGAAGCATAAGAGAACTAAATCCTCATCTGCCACTCTACAAAGAAAAAATATCAAGATGTTGCAAATGCAGGCAAATGTGTTGTTTGGAAATATGGTGACACATACCAGAAGAAACATCTGAAATATTTGAAAGGAGTTAACTCTGAAGAGTGGAAAAAGAAAATAAAGAAAGATGGAACAGGGAGGGGGCTGCTGTTTTCTATTATAATTTTTAGAATATGACTTTCAAAAAATACCTAATTAAAAATGTTGCTAAGAACAAAAATTAAATAAATAAAATCCATTAAATCTAAAAAACAATTAATTAGTGATACCTAATAATCATAGGAAAAGATGTTATCAAATGAGCTGAAGGTCAAGGATGTACAAAGGATTCAGCACACAAAAGTTTAGGGAGGGAATAACAGACCCTTAAAGTAGCAGGCTTTGTCTAATTTGACATGCCTGTAATGTTTTCCTGTTATGCTAAATATTTTTTAAAAGTCTTCTTGCTGTGAATTTAAAATTATATGAAATGTCAGTAAAATGCTATTGCCAGCTAATATATTTTGGTTGTCATTTTAACTTCTCTCGTAGTTTCTCATACAATGAGAATAATGATTTTACTTTTTTCATAAGATCATTGTGAGGATTGAATGAGGTGATGCATGTGCAATATATTACTGTGCCTGGCACTCAGAAAGGGCTTGATGAATATTAGCTATTATCATTAATTAATAATATTATTAGACTATTTTCAATATAAAATACATTTTAATATTTTCAACAAACAAAAATGATATTTGAAACTTATATCAAGTTACTTTGGACAATGTTTGCAATTATTTGTTGACTTGATTTGTAGTTATTAATATTGACTAGTATAACTCAATCATTATGGGTGATGCTGGCACCAAAATAGTAATTTTAGGTGTTTTGGATATTAAGCATTGATCTAATCATGTGATCAACTCTGATAAAACCTACCATTATGAGTGTTAAGTGGATGTTTTAACCTGTACTTAATAATGGACAAATAATTTTTGCTTCTCTTTTGTGTGTGAGGTCTCTTCTCTGTGCTTTCTAGGTTCCAAAAAGGAAGCAAAGATTTTAAAGCCATAGGTGACTACCACAGTCATTCACAATGGCATCTCCCTAAAGGATTTGGAGGCTCTACATCAACCAAATGAAGAACATCAGTGAGAGTCAGGATGCAATTTCAAATGGGTGCCACTCTTCATTCAAAATGTGTCAAGGTCAGATGTCTATGTGTTCAGACTTGCGCCAGCAACCGTAAAGACAGGGAGACTGGAAAGAAGAAACACAACAGTTTAGTGAGTACTGTTATCACATAAACCATAATATTTAATCCTAATAAATATTATGTGAGGAAATACTCTGTGAGGAAAGGTTTGGTAGACCCAATAAATGACAAATACATGGGTCAAATCTAAGCTCAAAGGTGATATTCTTTCTACCATATGTACTGCCTCTCATAACAGGTATACCAATAAGGAAGGGCCTTCTGGAAGAATATGGTTGCTATATGACCTCTTCTCTTAGGCCTGTAAGATTTTCATTTACATGCATGTTGTTTTTCACCAAAATATACACAGTTTATAAAGAACTGAGCCTAGATGATTTTCCTCAGTTACCCTATATCAGAAGTTGGCAAATTTTTTCTGTAAAAGGACAGATAGTCAATATTTTAAGCTTGGGGCCCGTAAAGTCTCTGTTGTAACCACTCACCTCTAACAAATATAGACCATATGTAAACAAATGGGTGGACACAGCTACATTTCAATAAAACTTTATTTACAGTCTACGGCCATGCTACCTGACTGTGCCTGATCTCATCTGATCTTGGAAACTAAGCAGGGTCAGGCCTGATTAGTACTTGGATAGGGGACCACCTAGGAAGACCAGGTGCTGTAGGTGTAAAAAATAAAAATAAGGGATTTTAAGCTGACAAGATCCTTGCAATCTGTGAGGTCAGCCAAGGGTTGCCTCACCTAAAAAAAAAAAAGAAAAGAAAAGAAAAGAAAAAAAGCTTTATTTACAAAAACTGACAGTAAGCCAAATTTGGTCCATTGACTATAATTGGCCAATCCTGGCTCTAAACCCAAGATAGTCATTTTTGACATAATTTAGTCAATACAGTGTCAGAGTTTTCTGTCTCCTGTATTCTCAAAATCTCCTTGATTCTGTATCCAACAGTAATTTTCCAGTGTCCCTCACCATGGAAGCCCTTATGTTTGTTACAATTCAGCCTTGGAGAGAAGGATGTGAAACAAGTACTCAAGCCTGTGCCCATCACAGTGAAATTTGTGGTATTAGAAGAATATTTATAAAGAGACTGAGAGAAGTTAGAGTTGGTGACCTCACTTCCTTTATCAGAGCTGGCCCCATGGTAGGAAATCTCATACAGAGGGTGAGCTCTAATTTCAGAGGATAAGAACCTGGCCTTGCATGGAGGTCATGGTTGGAACTATTGATTACATAGTAGAACAAGATGAGATTGACAGCACTCGAGCCACCAGTATCTAAATTTTGTGTAGGAAATTTTGTGCCAGTCAACTACAGTGCTATCCCTGCTAATCTAGCCTCTGTCTTGGTTTTAAATCCACACAACTCTACCAAATTATTCATGTTGGCCTGATTTTCCTTCTTGTCCTTATTTTCTAACATTTTTTGTTTTATATGTATGTGTAGCTGCTTGAGAGAGATTTTGCTACGTTTCTGGACTTGGCTTGATCAGGGTGAGTAGACAGGTTGTGGTTGGAATCTTAATAACCTGTCAAAACAGAGCATTTAAATCCTGTTCATGTTATTTTCTTTCCTTCCCTTGGAACACTGATAGCCAGAAAAACAAATAGGAGTGGTCCCTTGGTGTTTTTTCCTTGTTTGTGTGATCCAAAGAGTTTTGATGAACTGGCCTTTGCAAGTTACGTTGAAGCTGTTCAAGACAGCTTCAGCTGGATGTGACTTGCTTAATGATTTGTCAAAGATCCAAGGCATCAGAAATCAAAACAAAATAAAAATGAAAAAAACAACTCAGATTAGATCAGCATACATCATAACAATATAATCATTCAACATCATATCTGGTTGCTTATTATAAGTTGTGCAGTGATAGAAGTGGAAATAATTTACTCCTGGCCACTCTGTGTTACTGTTAAATTATTTATGTGCTGTGGAAGGAACTGCAAACTGTTGAGACTCAAAGATCCCTTAACTGCATCCTCCCAAGGAGTTCTCTACCTCTATCCCTGCTTCTATTTCATATTTTAAACATTTTCTTAGCATGTGAGCTTTATTATCCATGTTTAAATTCAGCAAGCCTTACTAGTCCAGATAGATCACCATCAAGAAATACAGTAATATAAAATAAAGCTATTTCTGACATTTTTACAGTGTATAATATATAATATAATGTGATATATTAAGCTCTCTGTAATAATTTTTAATTTTTGAAGTAGCTGATTCTTTAGGGACCATTTAATACACAATTCCATAGATTTTAGAGATATCAAGTATCTTTCAAGTATCATTTTAATTGAGCTCTGGTGATTTTTTTTTCCCATCAACTGTGAATCAAACAAGAGTCTATCAACTCTTTTTGGGTGACAAATCATAAGCCAAAGAAAAATTGGTTCACAAGTCATGCCTGAAGACAAGTAAAATTCAATTCCTACCTTCAAGGAGCATGAGTTAGTAGGAAATGAGAAGATATTTTTTAAAAAGCAAAACAGAACTCTACAAATAAAGTAAAAATGTTATAAATTTATTAAAAAGCAAAATGTGATAGGAGTTGGAGCAAGAAAATGGGTAATAATAAAAATTATTATATCAGCTACATTTGCTGAACTACATTTACTATGTGCTAAATACTGTTTTTTATACTTACATCTATTTGAAAAACTAAATTTTGAGATATAATCCATTGTACAGATGAGAAAAAGAGGCCTAGAGAAGTTAAACAACTTGGACAAGGTCTATAGCTATTAGGTAGTAGACATGGGTTCAATAAGAAATACAATAAACAATGAAAGTACAACTTAATAGTAGAAAAAGTAGGTCAAGAGAGATTTAAAGAGGGAGTCTAGTTAATAGGATATTGAAACAATTCATGGGAAACTGAGAGAAACTGGACCAGAGTGGTGGCAATGGAGTGTAGAATAAAGGGGGCAGTATTTCTATGAAATTTTTGGAAGAAAGACACAAATGGGATTTGGTAACTAATTTGAAAATATGGAATATAGGAAAAGTGAGTCAAAGTTGACTGTAGTGTTTTGAGTTCCAATGAGTAGAATAGGATAGGGGATCTTAGGGGATTAGCCACCTTTGTGGGGCTCCCAGAGCACACTGTGCACATTTCCCTATTTCCAGTCCTTATCACATTGTATCCCTAATCACTGGGTTATGGGTCTCTCTCCGCTGGTAATTCTTAGCTCATTATCCCTCATCATTTTTATAGGCCTAGAACCCAAGATAATGACTCAGATATAGTTGTTTTCCATAAACATTATTTTGGAGTAAACTTTAAACATTGTAATAGAAGTCCTCACTGAAAAGCTAAGTATGACTGTTCAGTAGGCAGTTGGAAGTATGCTTAGACATTTTTAAATGGTATCAGGACTATAGAGATAGATTTTTATTATCAGGAAAAAATGATATTTGAAGTCCTCAGAACGGGTTAACATTTTAAATGAGAATATGAAAGAAACAACAAACTGAGTAGAACTGAGAGTTAAAGAAAGCAATAGGGAGAAGAGGAAGAAAGGAATAGAAGCAGGATTCAAAAAGTGAGATTTTTATTTCAAGGAATGGCTAGTGAATGATGTCAAGTGCTAAATATTGAACAAGTTTCTGATGGTCTATAAGGATCCAGGGGAAATTTGTGTTTTCTTATGAAAAATTTTCTAATTGCTATTGGAGAACATTGTATGTGAAGAGGTAGTACAGATGCTATATGATAATTAGATGGTGTCTTAAGCATTAACTTTTTCTTCTCTTTTAGTAAATGTCTGTATACTCCTCAGAGGAAAGGAAAACATTCTATAGCTAATAAGTTAAGATTAAAAATAATATATTAAAATGAGCTAACCATAAGCTATCCCATTTTAAAACACCCTCATTTAATCACCCAGTGTGAAATAACAATTACTTAAACTTATTTGAATTGTACCATTATAACCTTCATAGGTAATACTATATTACAATTCCAGATATTAAAGATCTCTGTTTCTCATCTCTTAGCATTTCCTATACCTTTTCCCTTTTAGAAAAAAGATTACATGTTTGGAAAGGTTCTGAAGTCATTTGGGAGGGGGAGAAATTCAGCAGAGTGATTATTTAGTTGACTTTTTATTTGTATTTGAAATATTTAAAATGTACTTGTTATCTATTCCTCCTTAATATATGGAATCATGAAAATTGACTCCAAACATTCTTGCATATATTAGTTTGATAATGTAATTGTTTTGTTGCCATTTTTAAATAATCACAAAGTATCTCATCTCCTTAGAGAGCTATGAACTAAGTCCATTAAAGAAAAAGAATAACCAAAGTTATTACCATTATTAATACATCAGTCCTGTCTTATAACTGAGTCATTGTAAGAAATTATCTCTATCCATGCATCCTGGAGTGCACATTTCTCCTCAAACACAGAATAATAACCCTAGAATGATTACCTTTAAAAATTTATTCTGCATTAGAATTAGAATAACATTAATAGCTATAAATGAAAAAAATGTTAAACTCAATAGATGAACTAAAATCTACCTTATACCCAACAAAGAAATGATTAGTGACATGGAGGGCAGTGGTAAGAAATTCACAGAATGACAAAGAAATAACATATAAGTAAAAGCAGTTAACATATAGAGAGGATGTACTGAGGAGCTCCAAGCCACATCTAAAACTAGACCCACAGGAAATGAATAGGAGGAAAGAAGAAAAAACTATATTTGAAGAGGTAATAACTTGCAAATTTTCAGAATTCAAAAGTCAATGGCCTTCACATTTAAAATGCACTTTAAATAGTTAACAGGATTTTTTTAAATATAAGATCACATCAATTCACATTATAATGGATCTGTAGAACAAAGAAGATAAAGAGGAATCTTAAAAGCTACCACAGTGAAAAGATAGATTACCTTAAAAAATAATGACAATTTAAACTTCCAACAATTGTTTCAATAGAAACAATAAATGCCAGAATATAATGGTGTTAGGGAGAAATAATGATCAATTTAGAATTTTATTCTCAGTTATACTAGCATTCAGGAAAGAAAGAGAAACTACAAATGCTTTCTACACAACCAGAAAAGGATATAAGAAGCAAAGTTTATCAGGAGGGAGGCATAGAATACACAAAAGTACAGCAATGTTAGCAATGGCCAGTTATAAAAAGGCTTAGTAGATTTTTGATTTGCGAAAGATAATCCCAAAGTATAGATGATAACAACAAGAAATCTGAAAATCTTTATAAAAATGGCAAGACATTGTTGAAGGACATGAGAAGACCTGGATACAAGGAATGATATATGATGTTTATGGACACAAAGTCCCACTACTGTAAGGGTTAAATTGTTCCCCATGTTAATGTATGCAACCAACGTAATTCCAAACCAATTACAAAAAGGCCTTTTTGTGAAACTCGAAAAACTGAATTTAAAATCTATATAGAAGAAGACAGAGTTAAGAATAGATAATGCTGTTCCAAAGAACAAAGTTACAAGATTCCTGTCCTAACAGATATCAGAAAATGTTGTAAAGCCATATTAATCAACCTAGTGTGGTATTCGCACAGGATCATGGGAACAGAATAGAAAGTTCTAAAACACACCTGTCAATATGTGGAGACTTGCTGAACAGGGAGGGATATTAAAAATCAGTGGGAAAATCATGGACAGTTAAACTAATGGTGTTGGAGCAATTGGTAATTCATATGGAAAACAAAATTTGATCTCTACCTCATATGACAAAAAAAGTTCCAGAAAGATTGAAGACCTACATGTGGGAGGTAGAATAAGCAAAACCATTAAGCTTCATGATGAAAATATAGAAGAGTACGATCAGGAAGCACTTATTAACCAAAATGCAAAATGCACAGGCCAGAAAAGAATATGTTAATAAACTTGTCTTCATTGAAACTTTTAAAATGTCCTGTTCAACAAAAGATACCACAAACTAAATTCAAAGATGAGACACAGATGGAAGATAATTCACAAGGTGTACCACTTGTCTAAAGTCACAATATACACAAAAGGATTCATAACCCCAATTTATCCAAAATGTAATGAACTTTTATTATAAATTTTTAAAAGACAACTAAACAGGAAAGCAAACAAAGGATAGGAATAGACATGTCACAGAAGACTAGACTCAACAAAAGACTGAACTCAAATGGCCACATGAAAACATCTTTAGCCTCAACTAGTAATCCAAGACATCTAAATAAAAACAATGAGGCCCTGTTTAATTTTTATTATATTTGCAAAAAAAAATTACAAAGTTTGATAATCATAAGTATTGGCAAGAATGTGGAGTTAACAAGAAATTGTGAAGTTATAAATTGATTCAGCCAAGTAGAAGTACCTTCTGGCGATATCCAAAAGACATGAGGATTTGTATACCTATGACACAGTTTTGTTACATGTGGGGATATAGTGAGTAGTGTTTCCAGTACTGGATTTAATGAGATAATCCTTTATTTGTTATCATCAATACACTGAAAGACATTGAGCATCTCTGGTCCCCAGCACTAAAGGTGGTAGTTCTCCCAGTAATTGGACAACCCAGAATGTTCCTACACATTTCCAAGCACTTCTGAAGTGTGAGGGGTACAGTGTCCCACCTACGGTGAGAAGCACTGTTCCATAAAACTCTTTTTCACATGCAGAAGGAAACATTTACTAGACTGTTTGTATCATCAGTTTATAACAATAAAAAGCTGGGGAATAAATTAACAACTAAAAATCACAAAAGAATGGATAGAAAGTGTGGTTTATTTATATAATTTAAAATTTACAGCTGCAAGTATCCATGTGGATAAATTTCAAAAAACATCAGGTTGCATGAAAAAAGCAACTTGCAGAATTATGTATCTACTGTTATTCCACTTATTTAAAATTTATAAACTGACAGCCTTGTATGTCATTTATGTATATGTGTGTATACATATGTGTGTGTGATACATATATGCATACAAGTATAAAAAATGCATTGAATGACGTATACAAGGTACTACAGTGGTCACCAGGGGAAGAGGAGGGGCAGGTGAATGAGATCATAGAAGGGTCAGCTGTAATCTGCAATATGTTAAAGTTAAAAACCAGGGAAAACTATCCAGGTGGGTACAAGCTCCCAAGCCTGTGTTGCACCACACCCAGGCCATGTTTTCCAGATTTGCTAGAAATAGGCTGCTATTTAGAGCTTTTTCTTCCTGTCTTTGTCCCTTTTATTTGGTTTTTAGAATTTGGAAGGGAAGATATGTTGTGTATCATTATATACACCTAGGCCATGTTCTCCAACAGAGACTTTATTGGTTATACAGCAGATTTGCCTGACTTTTTGGTCTCTCTTAACTGACTCAGAACTTGGATAAGGAGAATGAAGGATGTAATTTAATAGTCCCTCAAACTTCAACTGTAAGTACAAAGATGTTTATTACATTCTATTTTTTTCATACTAACAATATTTTAAGTATACGTATATATATCAAGGTTCTACATAATTGTGGATATATATATATGTATGTATATACACTCACATGCATATGCCTCTAAATAGTTGGCTCTTTCTGAATAGATTTCCCATAATTATTTAAAACAAGTAATAATAGTTAATGAATTAGGATACCTAAACAAGTACCATACTGAAAGCAAAGTCAGAAATTTTATGCTAGAAAAATAAGCAACTTCTTTTTTTCTGCCTACATGAATCAAATAAAAAGAACACTGGTAACAAAGGCAACCCTGTTTTGAGCCAACAAGGAATATCTTTGTATCATCTCTAGTGGAAAAATGTAAATAATAGCAAAAATGCATTTTGTAGGTGGAGATTTTCATTTCTTATAGACAGAATCATGGAGTGTAAAAAATTAGTAAAACAGGTATCAAAAGACATGCCTGGTTAATATAATATGCTTGTTAAATTCTCCAAACTTGAAATTCCTTGGTTTTCTAACTTCTTCTCTTCAATTATCGTTACTTTATTCTTTTCCTTTTGGCCACATTTATATACTTTCAGGACAAGGGCTTGCCCTGCAGAAAAGAAAAAGCTTAGCTGAAATTAGAAGGTTTAATCAAAGCTTTTCTAGACAGCATGAACCATCAGCAAACATTGAGCTGGGCAAAATGAAATGCCATTCAAATGGAAACAGCTAGAGCTTGCAGATTTCCCCAACAAAGAACATGATTCCAGTATTTACTCCCCCACATTTCTTCACCACATACTTTTTCCAGTGTTACATGTGAATGAAATTTGGGTTGTTGGCAGAAGTGGAGTTGTGAGGGATGGGGGCTGAGTAAAAAAGAGTCACACAACATTGCTTCCTGGTTGCTGCACAGAATGCAAGTCATTATTTTTCAGTGACAGTATCCAGAGACAATCTGAATTTGCAAAAGTGCTGCTCTCTGTGTCTTTTTCTTTAACTTTCTTTTTTGGGAAGGGGGGCAGTGGTTTTCAGTTGCTAGAAATTGGCTCATACTTCAGCCTGTAGGCACATCCCAGTGTGTCATTTTTTAACTATTATGAGAGAACCAAAATGGACTTCTGACTTTGAAAAGGAGGTCAAACAAGGAAAACCATATGTTAGAAGGACCTTACATATAGAAGAGAAAAATAACTACAAACTGGTTTCTTTCCCATCAAGCTGGTATGTTGTGTCATAGTCTCAGCCATAGATTTATTAATGATGACTATGCATTTTATCCATTAATAAAATGGATAAAATGATGAATAGGCATTTTATCCATTAATAAAAATAATTGCTGATATTTGAGCAATTAAGCTGGCCCAATTATATTGCTTCTAGAATGGACTACTCTCAAATAGCTTCCCAAATTTTGTAGCCACCAATTTGGAAATGCCGCAAGAATATGAGATGTCAGATTATTTAAATAGTAAATCCACTGATTCTTCTTTCAGAGCTGGATTTAGAAGAATCAATTTATGTCCTTTCTCCTGGACTGTAATGGCCAGTCATTAAAACAGAAAATTACCTGTACTCCTAAAAAGGTAGGATATTTGTTTTTGAGGGTGTTTGTTTTTGTTTTTGTTTAAATGAACATAAACTCATATTTGCTTATTTATCATTCAGACATATTTCATAGTTACCATCTTTATCAAGTATGGCAGGAAACAGGTTTATCTAAAAATAATGAAATGAATGGGCTAGATCTAGAGGTGTGGGCAGAGTTAAAGGAATCAAGATGGAATGGTGAGGCACTCAGAAACAAGTTACAATGGAAGCCATTACCATTCACTTCTGACCCTGAAGGGACAAAGGGAAGGGTAGAGTTTACCAAAGCCCCTTGAGAGCTGAGCATAGAAGAAGGGTTGTGAAATGAGAATGCTAGCCATGAATGACTTAGCCCCTGCTAAGACCAGAAAAGTGGCAAACAAGGATGGAGTGGGAAGAAGAAATGCCCAGATCTCCTTCTACCCTTCCATCTCCTGCTGCTACCTCCAATGCACAGGGAAGTACAGATGATCCAGTCAATAGAGACATAGAACTAGAGAAAAGCAAAGAATGGATCTCAGAGTAACCAGAGTAACCAGCACATTGTCCATGGAGAGTTATGTCTATCCACACATTCACATTTTAGTTCATGCCAAAGATCATCTGTAATATTATATGAGAATCTAATAAACACAAGTCCCATTTCTTATTCATTCTAAACACTACACTCCACCCACACAGTATACCCCATCATCTTACATCCTGACCTCCACCTACCCTTCTGACATCATCCCTATTAACAATTTTGAACTTTATTCTCTTTGTAATAGTTTAAGTTTTTAAAGAGATTTAAGGTTTTTATTTGTTTGGAGAAAATAATTCTGGAAACAGTTGAAAAATGAGCTTGAGTAGAAAGACATTGATGGCAGAGAGAGTGTAGCTGACACTCAAGAGAGAGGGATGGTGAATTCTTAAACTAAAGTGGGTTCAGACTGGATAGATGAGTTCAGGCATTCTTGTTGAGATAGAGTTTATAGGATTTGGTGACAGATTTGAAATGAGAGAGGAAGAGGTAAGAATTGAGAATAAAGCTGATGCTTCTAATTTTGGGAGCCAGGTCAGTTGTTATTATTGTTCATGAAGATAAAGTAAATATAAAGAAGCAGATTTTGGTGAGAGAAGATAATGAATTTAGTCGTAGACGTGTCAAATTCGAGATGCTTGAAGGAACTCTCTAAAAACAAGTTCAATGAGGAGAATTCTGGTCACTATGACTATAGGTTCACATTTTGAGCAACCATTTGCCCCCACTCTACACAAAAGCAACAATTAATATAAAAAGAAAATACAAGAAATATGTTTGCATTCATAAATGAGATAAATACCTTTGAAGCCAAGAAATGGAACAAAAGCTCAAATCAGTGTGTAGTGAGAAGGGTTGAATCTATGGATCGAAGATTCTATGTATAGAAATGATGATGGGGAGGCCAGTCCCTAAGGGTGACAGGGACTAAAATAGTTCTTCCCATATGAGCAAGGGAATGGGAACCAGAAGCCAAACTGGATTTCTGAAACCAGAGACTAAGGGTGGGGCTCCCTATGGCCCAAATGGTGGCTCAAGGAAGAGCTGCTGCCAGTTCTTACCAGGCTTCAGGAGAAAGCAGACAATCTCGGTACCAGAAATTAAACAAATCTTCTCCCTGGCTCAGTGACTAAAATGATGATGTTCCCAATATCACTGTGATAGATACAGGGGTCCTCAACCCCAAATTTAAGTCTTGGTTTTGGACTTGGGGTCCTGAGTAGTTTCCTGAAGTTAACTACAAACTTACATAGAGGGAAGGGAGAGAGAGAAAAGAGACAGTTAAAAAGTCTTCCCCTTAGAAAACCTTGCCAATGAAAGTTCAAAAAGATGGATCTATGCTAAGAGTGTTAGAAATAAGAATTTGAACACAAATTATTTCTAAATAATGTTAATTTAATAGCCTTATTAAAATACCACTACACACATACACACACAAATTTTCTGCATAGGAAAAATGTCTTTTATTACATGACATGAAACATTCATTCTTTTTTTGCTCAGGAGTAAAAGGGTCTCCTTTTCTCAGAAGTCTAAATCTTTTCAGTCTATTGACCTGAGAAGGGCAGGGGAGGTCATGTCCTGTCTGAATGGCCCCTTAGGAAGGGCATAGCTGGAGTCCTAGACTTTCTAATACCAGTCATAGAGGTTGGATCCCTTGGAAAGAAGAGTCTGCTTCTTCATCTCTTGCCTTTTCCACCTCTGTTCCTAGTGAAGGAGCTCTTGGATCTCCAGCATCACCTTTATGTTGAAGTCGTGCCCATCCAGGTAGCCAACCCTGGAACCTCAGTAGCTGTAGTCCCTGGGGCTCCTCGAGTTCCCCCTTGAAACTCTGGAAGCCTTCCCCAGGGAGTGGTTCTGCTCCTAAGATTCCTAGGAGACAGAACTTGTATTTATCCTGCATTACCGAGCAAGAAAATAAATAAATAAATGGATAAATCCCCTTATCCATTTGCTCTGTGGCTTTGGGCAAGTTACCTAATCTCTCTAATAAGTCAGTTTTCTTAACTCTAAAATGGGAATATTACTACTTACTGTGGCTACTGCCCATGACACAAAGTAAGTTTTTCATTAGAGTCCATCACATTTTTAAATTTCATCAATGCTAAGTTTTTCTTCTTCGAGAAAGAACTTGATAATTTTTCAGTTGGTAAAATTTATTCATAGAGAAATTTTATAACATGGTGAGTGATTAAAATGAGTAATACTCTAGGATTTTTTAAAATGAGGTTTAAGAGGCTTGTTTTCTCATTGCTTGTGTGCTGACACTGAGAGCAATTCTGTAAGAGAAATTTCAAAAAATGTTTTCACAGTGATTAGTGCCCGTGGTTAGTGAGTGTATAATCCTCCAAGATGACAACTTTGCTGTGTGGTGTATAAATTCTGATTTCTTGTTCTACAGCAGATATTTTGCCACATTTGTTTATGCCCTATAAGCTTATGCATACCCACTTCTTTCTTTCTCTTACCAAAATATTTTGCCCACTGGATTTTCATTTGAGGTTATACTTTTTTAGCCTAGAAAATCACTATCCCACTAAACCCAAGAGACAGAGAGAGCAACCGTGTGCTCCTAGACTCAGATTCGAAAAGGAAGGAACGGTCAGAAAATTGGTTGTTATTTCCATTGCTGGTAATTTAGATTCAGAGGCATTTCATCTGCAGTCCCCTCAAGTGTTGAATTGAATAAAACTAGTAGCAGAAACAGTGGGATGGGTGGTTGGGGGAGGGGCTGCGAACTCTTCCACCTAAATGCAAAGAGACAGGCAGCTTGTAAGCATGCATCCTCAGCTTGGAATAAAAACCACGAGAAGCCTGAAAGCCAGCCTTTATTGAAACAAGATGCTATCATAATGAAACAAAATACAGACTGAAATCCATCTACACTGGCAGAGTATAGTGATTACTGAGTATGTGCTCCTCTGACCAGGCGGGGCTGTGTAGACAACTGTGTGAATGAGAGGAAGAATGAAGCACTGCAGCATTTACATATAGCCTAACATGTGAATGATTTAGGAACAGACATTTCACATGCACCTTTACAAAGAGCGAATGAGCCCTATAAAGATTTACACCTTATTTTACATTTAATTCAACTAGCACTCACGTTCACATTGAACTAGACACTATGAAATACAGATTGTGTAAAGAAAGCCTATTTACAAAGATATGATATCCCAAATATCATTTTTAAGCTATTTGAAGCCATTTTTTTCTTAGAAATACTGTTATGGATCATAGGAAGCATCATCTGCTAGCCTTCAAAGGTCTTTCTAACAAATATTATAACCAGAGTATAAGATTAATACAAGGAAAATAAATAAAAAATAATGCTGAAGGAAAACTATGGAACCAAGTAGAACAATTGAACCAAGAGAAGGGAGTGTAATCTTAGATGATCGAAAGGTTGCCATTTGAAGGAGGTCTCTACTCAGTTTTTAAAAATCTTTCTAGCTTCCTTTACTTCTTTAGAGTCATACATGGCTACCACTGCTTTTTGCATTCTATCTAATCTTCTTTGGGTTCCTTTGTCATTTACTCAAAATAATCTATTAAGAAATTTTTTATATAGGATCTGCGGGCAGTAAACTTTCTCATTTAATTCCACACTCATATTTTTTATGTGTATGAATACATCGTTTGATACACTTAAAACATGTACTTTAATTTCAAAAGCAATACTCCAATCAAGATGAAGTTGAATCAAGTTTTTAATTTTTTACTTTTTTTGCATATAAACATAATCTAATTAATGTGCCCTTGGGTCTCATATTTTTATGGGGCTCCCATATATGTATATAACTAAATTTGTTTTCCACTAATATTTAATTGATATTTTGGCTAAAAACAGATTTTTTTTCTCTTAAGAACTTCGAAGACATTGCTTCAAGGTCTACTTACATCCAATGTTACTAGTATAAGATTTGACGTCAGTCTGCTTTTTGTTCTATTATAAATAACCTTTTCCCATTTATCAAAAGCTATTAAAATTTTCTCTTAACTTTTGAAGTTCTGAAATTTTGCAAGGATATGTCTAGGTGTGATCCATTATTTCCCTGTTCCCTTTGGTATTCATTAGTCCCTTTCAATCCAAAGATTTATGTCTTTTTCAGCTCAGAAAAATTTTATTATAGTCCATTTTTTTATGATTGTTTACTCCTCTCATATATTTGCTCCTATATTTTTTTTCTTCTGGAATTTCTGTTAAACAAATGGACTTCCCGATTCTATCCTCCATGTATTTTAACTTTTATTTCATATTTTTTCTCTTTTTCTCTTTTTGTTCTACATTCTAGGAGAGTTCCTTGACTTTATATTAAAGTTTGCCAATGTAGTATTTAGCTATATCTGTTTTATTACTGAGTTCTATATTTTTGAAATTATATTTTTAACTTCCAAGAATTCTTTTTTCTTTTATTTTTCCTTTCTTATGGTATTTTGTCTTATTTAATAAATACAGTAGCTTCTCAGATCTATCTGGAGATTTGAATTAGAATTTATACAAAATTATTTTCTGTTTTTTTATCTAGCTCTGTTTCCTCCAGGATAAGCTGTTCTGTTTATATATTTGGGACTTTCTCCTTCATTTTGTTTCTTTATCATCCATGCATCATTATGAATCAGGAAAATGGCTTACTCTGTGATTGGTATATCTGTTTACCAAGTAAGCCTTGCCAGTGAAAAGAAGAGCTAATTTCCAGTTTCATGTAAATGATTAAATGTGTTTTGACTGGCAGGCAGGGAGCAGATAGGCTGGTTGGGGACTCCAGTGATTGGAAAAGTCAGAAAGCCTTTCGTCTGGAGGTAAAGCATTTTGCATGTACCATTCCTAGGTGGACTGTCTTTCCTATCTGTATCTCCCCTTCAGGTCTTGCTTGGTGGTACAGTGGGTCTTCGTCTCTGTGATGCTTCTCTCTTAAATCCCACTGCCTTCCAGGGAACCATCCCTAAGGAGAACAACTACTTTTTTCAGAATGTAAATCTCAGGCTTTGACCAGAGAACAAAAGCTTCTGCTAAGGAATGCATGGTTTACACAGGAAAGAAAACCGGCCCCACCAGGCTCAAAGCTGTTCTTTAGTAAATTGTTCAACCCCTTCCATGTGTAATTGTTCAAATGAACCCCACTTATCTCTGGGGCTGTGGGACTCTTTTTTTTTAACCTACCTATCTATTTATTTTTTTATTTACCTACCAACCTATCTACCTATATATGTGTATATAATTCTATTAACTGTTAGCTGTTTATACCTTTTAATTTTAAAATAAAGCACAGATACAGAAAACTTATGGAGCAAACACATAGCTTATTGAATTATTATAAGGCAAACAATTTTATAATAGCCACCTGGATCAACTTTTCCAGTCACCCAGATGTTCCTCTATCACAGTCATAGCCTTGTTCCTCCTTCCTGGCTGTAATAGTAGACATTTGTATTTCTTTATGTTTTTATCACCCAAGTATACATCTCTACACACTATAGTTTAGTCTTTTTCATTTTTTTTTACCTTGATATGTCATTGAGTTCTCTATATAGTTTTCCCTCCATACCTCTCCTTTTCCTACAATTTATTTGTTGAGGAACTCAAGCTATTTGACTTAAAAAGTTTCTTCTTAGTCTGGATTTTGCTGATTGTAGATTCATGATGCAGCTCAACATGTTCTCTGTCACCTGTATTTTCTGAAACTTGGCAACTGTATCCAGAGGCTTGAATTCTGGAGGTACAACTCCTTGACAAGAATTGTGTTCTTCCATGAGTAGACTTGCTTCCTTCATCTATTATTTGGCTACCTAGTGGAACAATGCATATGAAAAAGGCAGAATAAATTCTTCTTTCTTTCTGTTTATTTACCTTGTCAAGATAATGAATTAATTAACTATTATCCTCAGAAAATGGCCAATTGATTAATTTTTAAAATATGTATAATTATTAATTCATGGATTTATGTATATTTCATAGATTTCAGTTCATTGCAATTCTTATAATTATTAGAGATCAAAGTACATGGCTGTCCTCCATTTAGTCATCTTCTCAGGGACATCTTCTCTGTGCACCCTACCTAAAATTTCAACAGTGTCATATGAAAGTATTCTCTTCTTCCTTGATTTATTTTTTCTCTTTAGCTGTTATCATTATCTAACATGCTAAAATTTTTAGTGATTTATGTTTATATCATTTGTCACCTCCTTTAGAGTATAAGCTCCCAAAGGGCAGGGATTTTTGTCTGTCATGTTCACTGCACTATCTCTGAAGCCAAGAAGAGTGTTTTGGCCTCTTAGAAGTTGGTACACAAATTCTTCATTGAATTAGTTAGTGGATCTAAGAGTGAGAGATGGAGTCTTTGACCTTCTTTGAGTTTATATTCTCTTTGGAGAGAATAAATGTAAACTCATCTATACATAACACAACTGAAGATATTGGTGTCTAGTGATGACAGAATTGAGTGCCTAAAGTAACATATGAAGAGACTGGTAATTTTGCTTTGGAGTTAGGTGATGAAAATGGGGTGACCCTGAGTTGGGTTGTAAGATATTGATAAGCCTGCATTTGAATAGAGAAATATAAAGGTTTTCTAGAAGAAGAAAAAAAAGAATAATACGAGCTGATTAAAACAGAGGGACCAGGTAGAAAGTAATAAGGATCAGTTTAGATCAGTTTAGATAAGTCTTTGAGTATTTCAGTCATGGTCCCAGCAAGAAACAGCAAGAATGCAAAGAGGGGGTACTAGACTACTTATAAAGATTTAGGCAGGGGTACAAGGGATAGTACAATATCCTGGAGGTAGTAACAGAACAGGGGAGCAGCAGCCACCCCTAGGGTTGTAGGTGAGAAGGGAGACAGTTGTATAGAGAGAATATCTTGGGGGGTGGGTATTGACTTTCAAAGAACACAGCTGCCCTCAAGTGACCTACAGAGAGGAGCAGATCATCACCCACCAATGATCCCCTTTAGATGAGCCAGCTAGAGGTCAAGGGTAACGGGGAGAGTTGATACCACTCAATAGAGGTCAGCTTCCTTAATGTAGAGCATAGTGGGGAAGGATGCAAAGTAGATCTGGAGGGGCTTTGGGAGTTGTACCTGGTACCCTGCTAGCTAATTCTGGCCCAAGAATCACCTCCTCCAGAACAGGATCCTATGTCATTTCCTCCCCTCCCAAACAGGTTTTGTGGCCCCCTTGGGTATTCTCTCATTACCTTTACCATGGCTTTTATCCTGTATTGTAATGATTTGTTTTTGTCTCTGCCACCCCTATTTGAACAGCCAGGGCTGGGTTGAGTCTGCTGAGCTCATCATCAGTGTCAGTGTTGTTGGGAGGATGAAGCTTGAGTTAGACGCTGTAAAGAGGCGCTGAGGGCCATTAGAGAACAGAGTCAGAAACAGAGTCAGAAATGCAAAATTCAAGCTCAGAGTCAGGTTAGGAACCATAAAAAGTAAAAACCAAGAGAAATGTCAGAGACTCTTCAAGGGTTCTGTTATAACAGTTTGGCATACTTGTGGGACCCTTCCACATAGCCACATTTATCTCCAAACTTGTAAAATAAGATGCTTTGGGATCTTCTTTGGTTTACACTTGGTTACTAATTACCACTATTTTCTGAAATTTTCAGGAAAAAAATTTAATTCCAACAATCACAATAATTGAAAGAAATATCTAAATTTCTCTTTTCTGAAAAGCTATGTTTATTCTTAACAGTCTAGAAAGGATGGACATGTGCCTCACTCACACAGGCTTAACTATGTAATCCACAAAAACAAAAACAAAAATTTCTAGTGGTTGTAACACAAAGACAAGTGTTTGTGGTGTGCATTTGTGTTGATAATGGTTTGTGAGGGTATTCCCCCTCCCTCCATCTTTACTCTGTTGCCATCAAAGGAGGAACCAATTAGGCCAAATAATAATATTTAAAATCTGACAGCCTTTGGCAGCTTGAAATGAAACCCTAAATCTTCCATGTGGATATGTTAGAGCCTATGTGCCACTCATGACCAAGGATTCACCCCTGCCCAAAGCTGCATAACATTCTCCAGTGCCTGGACATAGCAGAACTAATTAGAAAGAGAGCTCAAATTCTCTGCATCTGAATGTCACTCCATCTATGTGTTGATACAAGTTAGAAACCTTCTTCATGTCATATGAGAACAAAAACAGAATAACCTAGAACACAGTGAATAGTGTAGAATACTCAGCTTGTCCTTGTAACTGCCTACACGAAGCAAAAAGGGTCTGAGAGGGATATTAACATGCAAAGCGTTTGTGCAGAGATCTAGGACTTCTGAGACTGTGTACAGAAGAATTAAATGACAAAAGCAATTTGAAGTGTTCGTATATTTTGTTGCTATGACCTCTCTGTATTTTCTTTCTTTTTTTTTAACTTTATCTCTTTGGTAAAGGAATAAAAATTAAGTATTTTGTAGAGGAAGATAACATAATTTTTAACGTGAGCCAGATACTTTGCATTGCTTTTATTGAATTAGCTGGAGAGTGCAGTGTTTTTTCTTTGTGTTGCAAGCAGCTCTGTGTACATGTACATGCATCAGAACTAAGGGGCACATGAATGTTTTCCTGTATTGCCATCATGTGAGTTTGTGTCCTAGGACATTCTGTCCTAGCCATGCATTTAAGTTTTGTGTGTGTATAAGTGTGGCCGTGTGCAAAGGAAAAAGACTCCTGCTCCATTATTCCAAGCAATTAAACTCCGACAGCACAAGGATGAAGGGAAGGCCCTGATTTTCTTTTCCTTTGCAGTAATTGCCATAGCAATCATCTTTGATCAGGGAAGAGCAGAGGAGGAGAGTCCTGAAAGTTGACATCCCTGGTATAAATATATACATTTACATACACTGAGGGCAGCGCAGCAACACAGTTTTTTCCTGACGTCTCTGACCTGAAACCATTGTAGCTCCATTGACACTTCATTTAATTGAATCCTTCCCTAGCAGTGCAGGAGCTGGAGGACTTGAAAGGGGGAGGGGAGTGGAAGGATGGGTAATCAGGGTGGACTCTTCTGCCTGAATGTCTAGAAATGACAGGAAAATAATTGCTTTTGAAAAGCAAAAAAAAAAAAATACAGGAATAGCACAATTTGTTCTATTTAGCAAGATGTGAAAAGGGGATAAAGATATGGGGATTTTGCCCCAAACATACCAAAATAAAACTGATTTGGATTTCTGTGCAAATAGGAATAAAATGGTGTTAAAAAGAAGAAAATACAATCTTAAGAAAGAAAAATTCAGAGACTTTCCTGGTTCAAAATGGCCAGAGACAATAGTAAGATCATTCTGAGCCCAGAGCCATTGCACGGCCCCTTTTGTCAGCTTCAAATCAGCGAGCTGAAGGGTTGAATCAGTTTAACCTGCCTCTGTGACACATCACCCACCCGCCTGACCCCAGAGTGGCCTCATTTTTATGGATGCAGAAGCTCACAGTGTAATTCATTCCCCGGCACACCCCACTCGTTCATTCTCCTGCTTTTGCCACAAAGGTGTACTGCATATTCTCTGCTGGCTGAACTGATGAGATATCAGTTTGCTTCTTGCTAAATGCAGGAGTTATCCTGCCTTATAGCTAAAGAGTAATGTCCTTTACCCAACCTCAATTTGAAGGCCTGTATCAGCCATGCAAATTAGCACATGTTCACAAATACAGAGTCTTAAAGAAATCAATATGGACCTAGAAGAATCAGCAGGTTTAAGAAAAATAAAATATAAAGCACATTAAATAACCTTTGCCTCCTTTGTCATCTGCTCTCCATATTTGCTTCTTTTGTTTATATGTTAATAAGAACATGAGAGTATGCGCATAGCAGGAAGTTTCTTTACTCTTTGATTTAGTATATAGTACATGAAAAAAAATGGCATATACTTTGCAAAGCATTCTCACATACATTGTTAAATTTATTTATACCTTTCAACAACTGTCTATAGTAGCAGTAGCAGTAGCTTTTTTGAACCCTTACACAGGTCAGGAAACTGACGCTCATACAGTTTAAAGAACTCACACAAGTTCTTATTACTGACAGGCAGCAGAGGAGGAACTCCTGAGGTTCAACCAGAGGAGCCCAGTTCTGGGTCTCGTGTTAAAGGGCTCTGTTCTGGCCCCACTCTAGCTGCATCTCATCCCTTCCCATTACTTGAGGAGTCCTTGGGATTAAGGGAAGGTACCCACTAATCACTGACCAGCCCTTCCCACCTCTAGACCACACTCTAATATCCAGCACACCAGAATTTTAACCGTGTTTCCAAGGCCTGCATCAGACTCTCCCCTAGGGCCATTCTTTTAGTCTGCATCACTAGGCCCAAGAGTTAGCCAAGGAACTACTGTTTGCAGAAGTAGGGAATGAATGTTGAATGTGCAGACAGAATGCTTTCACATGTGTGCATGAAGTCATTCATAATGAAAGACAAAACCAGGGAGGAAAGAGAAGAGAAATGGGTTAGAGTCTGGGGGCTATGAGCTAACTCCTCACACAGCCATGTCTGAAACTCCAAGGACTCTTAACTAGAACCTAGCCTTCCAGGGTGTTATAAAGACATGGATTTATCAAAGTAGGCAGTTAGAACGTGTTTTGTGTAACTATTTGAAATGTGATGTTTGGACATTTAGACATTTGGCACATAGACCTACATTTAAGCTTTCACTCCAGGTCCTGCAAATGTTAGGCTGGTTGATGCGGCATTGGTGTGTGAGATGAATGAAAATTTGGAAGAGATTATATAATCTAGATTGGCATAAACTTTCATTAACTCTCTTTAAAGTGTTAAACAATTTATTGGCCTTCATAATTTCAGCAATTTTCCCAACAGTTCATTAAAGTCTGAAGCATCAGTGTCTCCAATAGTTAAGGTAACAAGGATGGATGTGATAACACAGTAAACAGGATTTTATGTTTTATAAGTGTATTAACACAAGTTGTGGGTTAATTATTTTGCAAAGTTTCTAAATAATATTATATTGACCCCAAAATGCTATTACCTTGGATAAAATTGAAACATTTCCCCCAACAATTATTAATTTATTTTCATCAGCAAAGGAAGGATTAAGATTTTGCCCCAGGTTTATGATTAAGTTGATCTACTATCCATTTTCAGGAAGATAGTCAGTTCTGAGAGAAGGCAGCCCAAAGCAGAGGAGATCATCTATTCATGTGGCTCCCTTCAGGAGTTCACAACTGGTTTCTGTAGAGATCCTCCTGCTAACCTAAGGGCCATGACAAATTCCACTTCTTTCATGAACATCTCTCTCCTAACACTGGACTTCCATAGCAGTTTGTATCTCTAGAGCATAAATATTATACCTCTTTATTCATCAGTCATTTATGTATCTCTGTCTCTCCTAATCGATTGTACAAGTCTGTAACCTTGAAACTTTTACCTTTAAATACCCAAATGTACAGTGCACATAATAGGCATTCAGTGAATATTTATGAATGTATAGACAGATGATTCATACTTTTGTCATTATCGGGGGTAGGGGAAAGGTCCTTTTGTACATTTTGTAATTTTATCACATTTTTGTGTGTTGTCCAGTCTCCTCTATGGTAATTCCATGACTTTTGCCAAACCCAGAAGAATGCTATTAAAAACTTTGACAAAGCTCTTTTTTTACCTTGAGCATATTCAAAGACTAAAGATATTCCTGCATGAACAAAAGAATTTTCTATTGGTTGGCACATGGACTGAATATTTGTGTTCCTCCAAAAATTAATATGTGGGAAGTTCTAATCGCTGATGTGTAGCTATTTGGAGAGGGAACCTTTGAGAGGTAATTGGGGTTATAGTGGGATTTGTCCCCTTATAAGAAGAATCATAAGAGAGCTTGTTTTCTCTCTCTACACATACTGAGGAAAGGCCATGTGAGAAGGGCCCTGCCTGTAAGCCCGGAAAAGATCTCACACCAAAAACAGACCCTTCTGGACCTTGTTCTGGGACTTCTGGCCTCCAGAGCTGTGAGAACATTAATTTCTGTTTAAGCCACCAGTCTACGATTTTGTTATAGCAGCCTAGCAGACTAATACAGTTGGGAATGCCTTTAGCAGCGCATAATAGAAAAGTCAACTTTTACTAGTTGAGTTTGTAATAAAGATATTTAATCTCACAAAGTAAGAAGATGTTAGGAGATTGGGAGTTCCAAAGACTCAACAATATTAATACAAACTCAAAACCTTTTTGTCCTCCTGTTCTGCCATCCTGCTTGTTACTCTTTGGTGATGACTAATAAAATATCCAGTCAGGAAAGTGTTTCACATAACTCAGTCTCTTTTTTAGAAAGCAAACTATGTCCTAGTAGCCCCTCAGTAAACTTACCAATAAATATCATTGGCTACGACTCTGTAACACACCACCTTAGCTTCAGAGACTGGGCAAGTAAGTACCAAACAAAGGAGACTGCCACATAGGCTTAGGTCAATCATCTTGCCCAGTGGTTCTATACAAAAGAATCACACAGGGAGTTTTACACAATACCAGTCATCCAAATTAGACTGGCTAAGTCAGAATCTCTGTAAGTGGGGCCCTGACATTGGTAAAGTCTCCCGTATGATTGTAATGTGCAGCCAGGATTAAGAACTATTGCAAGAAAGATCTAAAGGAAGCAGAGATACAAATCACCTCTAGTTTTAGCCTCTGAAAACCTGTTTCTAGCCCATGAGAGATTTTCTCATTGTTTCTCAATATCCATGTTTATTTATTTATGAAAAAAAATTACTTATATGTGTACTATGTATGTGTAGCTCTGTGCACAAGGCTATGGATATTATTTTTAAATTTTTAAACAGCTTATACCTCAAGAATTTTCTGTTTTATTAGGATAAATCAGCAAAAGATTTTCATTTAAAAAAGATCTTTTCTGTTAAGTATCAGAATGAGGTACGGATATTGTGAGCTCCAGGTCAGATTAGGGACAAATATATGTGGACTAGAATGGTCAGTAAAGGCCTCAAACAGATACTAGGAAAATTTGGATAAGCAATAGTGAGGGAGAAGCTATATTTGTTGGGGATCACAGCATGCTAACTCTGATATAGTTGGAATCTAGCTAACTCAGTTGGTTCTCAGGGAGTAGAAAATAAGGCTGGAAGCATTGAAAAGACTGATGTTTTAGTGTGTTGGAATCACAAATGAAGAGGAAAAATGGTCAAAGCAGGCCATGAAAATCCTAAGTTCGCAGGGAAAAAATTCAGGAAATGGCTCAGTTGAGGCTGGGAAATGATAGTTGGAAACATTCAGTAGATAGTTGGGAAAAAATGAGTGTACATGGGACATAGTGTTTTGGGACAGAGAGATGATTGTGGAAGCTGTGAAGGTGGACACAGATAGAAAAGTAGAAGCCAGACTTTTGAATATTTCACAGCACTCAAATGGAACCCCTCCTGGATCTCTCCCTCCTTGAGCCAACACTGTGCCTTGTATATACCACAATTTCAGCATTTGACACAATTGTAGTGCAATTGTTCATCAGTCGGCAAATATTTATTAATCACTATGTGTCAGGTACAGGTGATATAGCAGTGAATGATATAAACAGGAGCTACATTTTAGGAGATAATACAAACAAGATATTTCAGGAAAAGATAAGTTCAATGAAGAAAATAAAATGGGATAATGTGAGAGGTGACTGGAGTTGGGTGGGTCTCTGTTAGCTAGCATGGTCAGGAGGACCTGAATGATGAGGTATCCATGCAGAGATCTGAGGGATGAGCATTCCAGGCAGAAGGATCAGCAAGTGCAAAGGCCCTGAGAAGAGAATGAGTTGGCATATCCAAAATATAAAACAAAGGCTAGAGCCTGGAGGCCAAGGGGATAACAGAGTGATGGTCACACGTACACACATGCATGTATACATACATACACACACATGCATACATAAATACATACATACATAAATACATTTTTCACAAATACTTATTAAAGCCCTGCTAAACTCTGTTAAAGTGCAGCAGAGAACAAGCAGAGTTTTTCCCAAATGGAAATTACATGAGGTCATATGTGGAGGCAGAGTCTTGAAGCTTCTAGTAAGGAATCTGGATTTTCTTCTGGTTGCAATTATGAGTTCCTGGAGGGTTTGGTTTTCATTATTGGAAGGATGTTATTCAGTTTATATTTTATTTATTTCCCCATCTACCTCTTTTTGCCAGACCATGAGACCCTTCACGGGAGAAACTGTCTTACTCACCTTCAAATTTTTCAGAATCTGAGCAAAAGCCCTGACCCTTCATAGGCACTTAATAAATGTTTATTGAATAAGTGAACCTGTAATAAATGTCTGCACCCTGAGCCTGAAACAGCTTGAAAAAGAGACACAAAAAATTTCCTCAAAAATTTAGACATAGAATTACCATATGACCCAGCAATCCCACTCCTAGGTATGAATCCAAAGGAATTAAAAACAGATATTCACACAAATACATGTAGGTGAATGTTTTTAGCAGATGTATTCACAATAGCCAAGAGTTAGAGACAACCCAAATGTCTGCCAATAAATGAATAGGTAAATAAAATGTGGTGTATCTAGACCATGGAATATTTTTCAGCCATATGAAGAAATGAGGCACTGAGATATGCTATAACATGGACGAACCTCAAAAACTTAAGCTAAGTAAAAGAAGCCAGACACCAAAGGTTACATAGGTCACATTATTTTTATATGAAACCTTCAGAATGGTTAAATCCATAGAGACAAAGTTAGAAAATGATTGCCAGGGGCTGAGAGAAGGAAGGAATGGGGAATGATTGCTTAATGAGTATGCGATCTACTTTGAGGGTGCCTAGAATATTTTAGAAGTCGATAGGGTTGATAGTTGAACAACATCGTGAATGTACTAAATGCCACTTTACATGGATAATTTTATGTAATATGAATTTCACCTTAATAAGAGAGACAGACAGAAATGTTTGTCACTTTAAATCATGGGAGAAGCAGGTATAAACCCCATATTTAAGAAATTTGGCAGATAAAAGGAAGAGAGGAGTAGGAGGATAGCTAGATGAACTATTGGCTCAAAAGAAGATCTTTTGGATAACAGGCAGTTTTTTGTGTATTTTAAGGCAAAGAAAAAAAGGGTTAGACTGAGAGGCAGGGGAATTCTCTGGGGTCTTCCCAGGTCTGGGAAGCTCAAGACTTAGACGCAATTCTATAGTAAAGGGCTTAGTCAAGCACTCTGGTAAAAAAAAAAAAAAAAAGTTATAATTAAGATACTTCAAGGAAAAATACAACTGGAAAGAGCATTACAAATAAACTGGCCCACACTCCCTATTTACTAATGTAGCAGTCAGCTCTCCCATTTTAAGTGACTTTACCAAGTTCACATCTAGGTAGTGGAGACCAATCTTCAGACTTACTGGGTATAACAACTATGTTTGTTTTTAGTCTGTTAACAGTTGGGATTTTTGTATGAAATATCCACAAAGGCCATTTGCTGTTTAACCTGTAGTTTACCCTTTATTTTTCATTTTTTCATTCAACAAATGGGTGTGGTGTGTGTTAGGGATGCAGGAGATGGACATGTTTAGCTGTGTCATTAACCTCCAAGGCTCAGTAGCCCAATAATGTTGCCAAGAACCTAGCAAGCTGGGGATTTTCTTATAATGTTTTATCTTGGTCTGAGGTCTGATAGCAAATGAAGGATGATCTGTGTGTGTAGTTATGAGTTTGTCTTTATGTGAGAGGTATTTTTAATTAACTTATTAAATAGGGAACAGATTCTTAGAATCCAAAAAGTACAAAAGGTACACAGTGAAAATTCTCTCTGTGTCTGGGACCTACCCAGTACCCTTGCCCAATGACAATTCATGTTGTCTAGTTTTTGTATGTCTTTTTAGAGATATTTTATGCATATATAAGCAAATATATTTGGCATATACCCTCTACCCATTTTTAAGTAAATGGCACACTCTGCATCCTGTTCAGCAGCCTTCTTTTTAAACAGTGTATTTATAGTCTTTCTGGACCTCTCCTGCCATCTATTTCATTTTCCTACAATGTTTACACAGAAGGAATCTCTATGTCAGAAGTCCTCAGTCATTTCTACAGCTTCAGGATATTCCATTGTTGGATTAACCATTACTTATTTATTTAACTAGTCTCCTACTGATAAACATTTAGATAGTTTCTAATTTGTTACTATTACGGAGCTGCAATGCATACCCTTTTTACATATGCCATTTCCCACATGTGAGGTTATATCTGTAGGATAAATTCATAGAATTGGACTTGCTAGGTCAAAGGGTTTGTGGATGTAATTGGACCTTGGAAAATATCCAATGGAGATTGTGCCAGTTTTTATTACCACCAGCAATGTATAAAAACACTTGTTTCACCACATCTTCACCAGTACATTGTATTATCAAGAATTTTGGAGTTTTGTCTACATTAAGTACAAAATGATATCTCAGTAAGGATTTAATTTGCATTTCTCTTACTTTAAATGAGATTGTTTTCATATGTTTAAAAGTCATTTCATTTTATTTCCTATGAACTATTTGCTTGTTTTCCATTAGGAAAACATTGATTTATAGGAGTTTTATATATTATAGAAATTAGCAGTTTGCAATATGAATTAGAAAATTTCCAAGTCTATCTCACTTTTTGCTTTTGATTATGATGATTTTTGCCATACAAAAATTTATATTATGATTTTTATTATTTTTTTATTATGATAAAGCTATGAATCCTCATATTATGACTCCTGAGTTGTATGACAAGACTTCTCTCAAATATTATTTTTTAAATTCTCTCTTTTAGTAATTTTGTGGTTCTTTTTGTTTTGGTACATTTGCTGCATCACTAGGCATTGTTCCTCCAATACCATTTTTTTCTCATTGAGCAGATACCATTTTTGATTATTCCTCCAATACAAATTTAATCAAAATCTTGCTTTGAATTTCCAAATGAAATCAATAATGATTTAATCCTCACTATGTGCAAGGCATAATTTTATAATTTTTTCTTTCTAACTTTCAAGAAGAAATGGAGACAGGATTTTAAGGCCTGAGATCCAGAAACTTCTTTTAGTAGGCGAAAAAAAAATCTTCAACAATAAAGTCTCTTGCAATCAGAGGAACTGGTTATAGCCATATTCAGTGAGACAATGAGCTAGTTTAAGCTGCAAGCAAAGAAAACACAAAGGGTTCTTTGTAGGTTTGGTTTCCTCTTCTATAACCAGGGCAGGAAAATGATATAGATGACAGGAGAGATTTTTAGGTACTACAATATCTATGAACATGAGATGTTTCTATATAAAGACAGTGGTGGTAGACACTATGCGATCATTCATTTGAAACAGGGCTTATGGACTCAAAATGGGCCAATACTAAGATATTCTAAAATAAGTCATTGTCTTTTAAGTGTGCTTCCCTTTAGAATGAAAAAGCACATCATAAAGACTAAACTTCAAATTCTGTGTTGAAATAATTTTAGTTACACAGCTATTAATAGGAATGCCATGATTAGTTATAGCTGTTGATGAACTGTGCCTCCAGCTTCCTTTTCCACAGTCTGGAATCACTGGCTATTTACTCTTTGACCTAAAAGCCATCATACTCCTAGCCAAAATCTACTGATTACCTGACTTTGGGAACATCATTAGGATCTACACCCTAGAAAGGTTTTAAATAAAAACTTAGTTGTACTCCCTATTGCACAACTACATAATGTGCACTAGTGTGTGTGATTTATCCATATAGAATGTTAAAGAATTGCTCCTGGTGGGGGAAAGAACAGGAATAAGAACCAGTGGGTATGAGTCACAGGCAAGGGGAGAGGACAAAATGCAAAGAACAAACATAAGGGTATCCACCCTTTTAAAGAGCATACTGAGGGTGAATGGGAAGGAGAAGCATATTCAGTTTGACACTGCCCATGTATAGCGGGTTGAAGTAGTGTGTCCCCAAAATGCATATTCACCAAGAATCTCAGAATGCGACCTTATTGAGAAACGGGAATTTTGCACATGTCATTAGTTAAGATGATGTCATTCTGGATTTGCCTGGGCCCTAAATTCAATGTCTGATGTCCAGGTAAGAAGAGGAGCAAATACACAGACTCAGAAGGAAGAGGCCGTGTGAAGATAGAGGCAGATATTGAAGCAATACTGCTACAAGGCAGGAGCCACCAGAAGCTAGGAAGAGGAAAGGAAGGGTCCTCCCCTACAGGCTTTAGAGAGAGCATGGCCTTGCCCACACCTTGATTTTGGACTTTTAGCTTGCTGAATTGAGAGAACAGTATGCTATAAATGCAGATACTCTTAAGGTGGATCTCTGGGCTTCCAGGTTTACCAGACCGTGTTGTGAGATGATATTCACTATCTATAATGCCTTTAACAATTTTCTTATCTGTAAAATAAAAAGAATGATACCTGTCTCCTTTGAAAAGTTGTTATATAAAAAAGGATGAATTAATATGTACAAAAGTACTGTTTATACTAGAAAATACTATATAAATGTACACTTAATTATTATTACTGCAGCTTTGTAAACAGTAAGCCTAAATAGTCTCTAGCCCAGACTTTTATTTTTTTATCAGCCTAATTTTTCCCACAGCGATACTACTAACTAAAAAATATTGTCTCTTCTGATTTCCCTACATAGTCATCTACCTTGAGAAAATTGGCCAAAGACTTTTTTCCAAGGCTGACCTGTTAATAATAACTTTTCTTCATAATCAGGTATCTCATTCCTCTGTCTTAAGAAGGTCATGGGTGTAAATGAAGATACGGAGCTCATTTATTCATTCTTATAAAAAATATTGAATGTCCATGTGCCAGCCACTGTGCTTGGTAGTTGAGATTCGGTGTTCAAAAACAAGATAAAAAAGAGTGAGGTGATTGGTCACAGCCTCTGAGGTGGATGGTCTCTGAGAAGGTGATATTTGAGCCAACACCTAAAGGTTAGGAGGGATAGTCATGTGAATCTGGGGACATAACATTCCAGGCAAAGAAGAGCTCTGAGTGCCTAGCACCCAGTTGGAATATTCTAGATCAAAAAGATGACCCAGTGACTCCAGCAGAGGAAGACAAGAGGACAAATATGCAAGACTAGATCTGTAGGGTGTGGCAGATCTAGGCAAAAAGGTAGAGGTTTTGTTGGAGAGCAATGAGAAGCCCTCAGGAGGCTTTAAGAGAAGGAATAGCAATATGTGATTTAATTTACCTGATTACTCTGGCTGCTGTGGGGGAAAATGATACCAGTATAAGAGTGGTGGGAAGCAGGCACATAAGGAGATTTCTGGGGGTAATATGAAGGTGGCTTGATCAGGATGGTCTTGGTGTACTGGTGTAGAGAGATTGGGATATGGCTGAAAGAACAGTCAATCAGCTGGCCTTGTAAATAGGTGGGATATTACAGGGAGGGAGAAAGAAAAGGGCTCAGATAACCTGACTCTTCATCATAAATGGTCCTGATTGCAAGCAGCCCCACTAGTACACCAAACTCTATAAATCATTATTGTCCAAATGTCTCCTTTTGTTTTAATCTCATTTTGGCTTCTTAGAACACAGCCTTCTTTGAGTTCACACCAAGAAAGTCTCTATTGGCCCCTGCTCTTCTTAGGACTGTGAATGGCTTTTCTTCTATCTAAACTTGCTAAGGAGGGCCAAGGTAGGACATCTATCCTACCCCTGATTCTAGTGTAAGATGAGGGAATTTAAATCATTTCATTATTTTGTATCTGTCATCCAAGAAATGGAGATTTAATGTGCACTCTGTAGAGATCTTTCTGATGACAAAATGAAATCACATGTGGTCTGACAACTAGCTGAACTTCTATAAAAAATAAAATGATAGTGATGATGATATCAGTGTTTCACAAGAAAGAGGTGAGTGAAACTGACCTGATTCCATCATCTGAGAGTCCTCTAGTTCCATCTAAGTGTCCCCACTACCAAAGACCCTTCCTATAACTTGGGCCCAGGTCCATAAAGAAATGTTCTGGGATTTGTGAAGCACCAGCTCTGTCTGACTGGGTAACCTCTTGATGTTACTATATTACTTATTCCTAGTTCTTTTATGAGGCATAAGAATCATTTTTGAAACAGTAGCAAGAAAAAAAGTTTCTGATAAAATAATGAGCCTTCCTTATTTTGAGCTTTCTTTTGATGCTTGCCACCTCCCTCCCATTATGGCTCTTTGTCCACCATTGAAAAGGCCAGTGTCCTCAATTTGTGCCCAGCTGGAAAGAGAACATTGAGTTAAAGAGTGCAAAGAAGCAAAGAAATCACACTGAGATGATATTTTCCTTTATGATACATTTCAACTATCATAACAGAGAGAATGTCTTATGAGCCGACCATCATTTTTAAATATGGAAAATATTTCTTGGCTTTGGGGCAGTCATCATGTCTTTATTTTAGATGTCACTAACAAAGCAAGGGAGAGTTTGCCCTATATAAATAACATATTTAACACAAAAGAAAAGAAAGAGATAAAAATGACTACTCCATAAATCCTGATATGTCTGTCCCAAGAGTCCTATGCATTTGGTAAGAGATGCATTCTTGGTCCTGATGCATTATTCTTATTCCTCCGATTTTGATGCCTTCTTTTATATCTTTAATCACTTTAACAAACTTATGCAGTAGTCTCTACCAGATTGTTCTGTCACCTGAAGTTCTCAAAGGTCTAAATCTGCAGTTTCCTTTGTCAGTTGCTCTCACTCATGGTACATCTTCAGCGGGGCTTTTGCTTCGAGAATCCTAGGTGACCTGCATGAAGCTTTAGCTCTCCAGAGTGTTTTGGGGTTTGCTTCTGTCATATGCCACAGGAATATTATTTGCCGGAAACCAAGTTTGATTTTAATTTTTCTACTTAAAATTTTTTGAACTTGGTGGCTAATAAAAGTAAATTCCCCAACATGTAAGGCATAGTCATAAATCCTCAGGGGAGACATGTTTTCCACCCGTGGACCTGGAAAAGACAGGCATCCTTGTGACAGAGATGGATTTTTTCCCTAGGCCATCCTTTTCAGTGTCTTAGTTTTGGGTGAAGGTATCAGTTCCATGGTCCCTGGCATTTGAGGAGTTCTGTACTTGCAAACTTAGCCATTTATTTAAAGAAAATATGTTCTATTTTATTCAAAATATCTTAACATTTTTGGTGGATGTGTTTTAAGGTTACCTGTTTCGCTATCTGGCTAGAAATGATGCTATCAATTTATTCTTCATATTGCAGCCAGAGAGAACTTTTTAGTGTACAATATGACTTATCAGTCCTGCTTAAAACACTGGTGTGGCTTACTAATGATCTTAGGGTGGGAACCAAAATCTATAACCTACAAGACCTTACTTACGTCCCCATTCTCATGTTGCACTATATACTTGTCATTCTAAACACACTGAGATTCTGCTCACGCTGTGGTTCTTTCAGTTTCTAGAATGTACCTCACTGCTTCTCACTGTAGCAACTTTGCACATTCTGTTCTCTCTAGAACACCCTCATGTTCCCCCAGCTCACCAGCTCATTCATCCTTCAGATCTCAACATAATTGTACAATGGCAGTTTGGTAGGTAAGTTTCCTCTGAGATATGTGTGTATTGGCTCAGACACCCTCTCCTTTATTATGCATAATACAGTCGTGCTTTTACATTTATTTTTGTAGTTATTTTTAAATATTTCACCCATTGGACTGCAAGCTCTATGAAGACACATGCCATGCCCATTCTTATTCACCATTTTTATTAGTCAGTAAAAGTAACAATAACACTAACACAAAAAAATTCTAAAATCTCAGTAATTTAACACCATAAAACTTTATTCCTCAGGGTATAGTCCAGTGCAGGTCAGACAACTCTTCTCCATCTGAATCCCAGAAACCAAGATTGTACCACCATCTTCAGTATGTTGCCATCAATGTCACAGTGGAAAAGAAAGGGTCGTGTGGTAGGTTTTTATGAGCCAGGCCAGGCAAGCATTACTTTCACCCACATTCCATTGGCCAGAACTCAGTCACAAGGTCCTGTTACAAGTAGCTGGGAAATATAGATTAGCTATGTGCTAAGAAGAGGAAGAGAAAATGGTATCAGTGAGCACTCACGTCTCTGCCACATCATTGTAGTTTTAGCAAAGAGCAGTTCCTAATAATAGGAAGCTCTCAATAAGCACAGATTGAATGAATCAACAAATGAATGGAAATGGATGGAAGATGTAGGAAGGATGGATGGTTTGGTTGTCAATGGGGTGGTAGCTCATTGATTCGCTAATCTGCAAATTCTTTGAATAGAGCGACCATATCTGTATTGCTCACTATGATAAAGAAGCTGGGGGCACATCATAGAAGCTCACACAAGAATAAATGATCACCACTACTTGGAAGATTTCACGAAGGATATGGATTGCAAGTTGATCTTTAAAGTGTAGGGAAAGAAATTGGAAAGGCAATTTAAGAAGTGAATTTGTGAAGGCATGGAATGGGTAGATGAAAAGTAGATGAAAAGAAAGAAAGGTTAGTTGAGAGTAACAAGGGAATGGAGAATAGAGAACTTTACAGGGAGTAACAGCTCACCTGGCTACAGTGTCATCTAAACACCATGTCTGCTGAGTCCCAGGCTCCATCATGTTCTGTTTTGCTGTGTTATAACCTTAACTTAGGAATAAGGGTGCCTCTTTACTGAAATGTTACCTCCCCATTTTGACCCTTAAGTGTTGAGAATGAGTAAAATGTGCTCAGGATATATGTATACAGATTGGCCAGAAGTTGGTACTACAGAAGGCATTTTGCCCCTGACCACATAGAATGGTGAACCATACCTGTTCCAGCCCCAGCTGTCAGGCCAGGATTTCGCCCTAGCCCTTTTCCAATCAATACATAGAACTGCCTGGTGCCATCGGGAAGGAGCTGTATTTTCAAAAATGAAGGAAGGAGGACAGCCAAAATCTTTCCATTCTTTGTGCACTTCTCTGCAGCTTTCTGCTTAGGGATGAGAACCACCCTGAGAGCTACAAATGAACAACATGAGGGTGTCACCCTCCCATGCCCCAAGAAGAGGTTGGGGCTGCAAAAGTAGCCAGCCCTACATTACAGGCTTCTGAAATGCACTGTCGGAGTTAGTGACAGGGGAGCCGCTCTACCTCTGGGGCTACAGCAGTGCAGTGAGCTTTAGTGGATCAATACTTTAGTCTTGTCATGCTAATTGCTCATTGGTTGACATTCATGATCCTTCCTTGCTCCCTCCCTATGTAAACTCTTTACAGCTGGAACAGCGAGATGTAAAAATCCTGAGCCTTGAAAGCCAGCTCCTGCAGAAGAGAGAGGGCCTGGCATCTGAGGTATGGTGCTCCCCCATTTTCTTGCCCCCTTAAAAAAGCTTCATGTGTGTCTGCATGTGGTGATGTGATAGGGAGACACATCGAAGAAATGCCTGGGGTAACTTCTAAAACACATAAATGGTATTACCTTTACAGAACAAAACAATATTTCCTCTCCTTCCACTCCTCCCCTCCACAAAAAAAAAAAGAAGAAGAAGAAGAAAAGAAAGAAACTCAGAAAACAGAAAAATACCCACCCCTTCTATGAGTTTGGTTGCAGCCCCTTCTGTTTTGCCAGCTTACAATGTACCTGCACTGTCCTCTGCTCCCAGATTAGGGCATGTCGGACTGAGCTGCCGTGTGTGTGTGTGTGTGTGTGTGTGTGTGTGTGTGTGTGTATGCGCGTGTGCGCGTGTGTGCTTGTGTGTGTGATCACGCCTACCATATTGGCTTCCTGTCCCTGGAACGTCACCTTTTCTTGCTCTCTGAGCCTGTCCCCACAACCACTGTTGCCACTGAGACCACCCCAACTCCTACCGTGTAAGCTTCAGGCCTGTGCTATGCAGGGTTTTGTTAAGCTGTTTAGTATTAATTGATTTTTTTCCATTTTTTTCTTTCTTTCCCTGGGCGGGTCAATAGCTGGATGCTTCAGGAGCAGAGGATCTATCAACTGCAGACCAAGCAAGCATAGGGAGACGCAGGCAGACCTGGAACAGAAACCCAGCCAGCTCCAGCCTCTCCGACGTAGCCGGGCAGTCAGCAGCAGGAAGCATGCCGCAGGCCATGAGGCAGGAAATGACACAATCCTTGAGGTCTGGTAAGTTTCCTCACTTTTGGAAAGTGAGGCAAATGATAATCAAGTCCTTCCCCACTCAAGAGTTGACAGCATTTCTGCTGATTTCATTTAATGAGCTAAAGGTCAAAATTGGGATGCCCCCAGCAGATCTGGGAGAATGGAGGGGTCGGGAGTGAGGAATGGGAGTTTGCGGGAGAGAAGAGGGCTAACCAAACTCTGATCCTAAAGTGAGCCACTGCAGCCAAGCAAATGTCCTGGGTATTGATCTCTGCATCCTGTTATTGATTTCCTCTTGGGGCCAAGAATGGGGTGGACCCACAGAGGACAAGAGGAGAACCGACACCCTCCCAGAGGGCCATGTAGCCCTAATCGGTGATAACAGTGTTAAGTGGTCGGCCTGGAGATGAGGTTTGCTCAGTTCTATTGATCTGTGCTCCCCTGGGATATAAATCCTTATGAATTCGCTTCCATGGATATAAATATTTATAATTAAAATAGCCTAGGTACCTCTTACGGGCGCAGGGAAAGTGGCCCATCCCAGGGTAAGGTTTGATATCAGTCTCTTCTATCTCCCTACTTTGTACAGTCTTCTCTGTCTGTTGCATCTGTTTATACATCTTTGTTCACTCTTTTGAACCCTATTTTGCTCACCTTCTGAGTGACAGATAGGCACAATGTCTCAGACTATCAGGAGCCAGGAAAAATCCATTCTTTCTGAATGCAGCCTCCAGCTGAGGAGGGAGTGCCACTCCCCGCAGTCAAGGCTACACAGTTTCCTGTGCATTAAGGAGCCTGGATTAAGAAAGGAATGGGCTGTTTGGGGGATGGATTGGGGGACGGGGGAGATGAAAACTTCTTTAGTTGTTGCTTTGCTCTTGCTTTCATTGGAGCATAAGTTTGGATCCAGTAACAGACAGGCTTTGTAGCACAAATGTGGTAACCTATGCCAGGACACTGCAAGCTCACTTGCAGTGTTATATTCAGAAGAACAATTTGATTTGAAGGGCCCCACACTCCTGTTTCTCAGTACCACATAAATCTAAGCTCACATGAAGTGAGCAGAGCATTCCTTACCCAAGAAAATAGAAAAAGGAAGGATGTTGAGGACTTAGTCGGGGGCAGAACCCTTGAAGCCAGCTATCAAGACGAAGAACGTTGGCCAAAGCTTTGTTCATTGCAAGGACAACCTTATAAAGGATTGAAACCATTCAGCTTTAATTTTTAGAAGTGTGAGTGGTAGAAAGCATGGTCTCTGAAATCATTTGCTGTGTTCACTAAAGCTTTGGTGTCCAGGATACAAATCTGTTCACCCTGAATCTATCATCTGCTTTGGTATCCAGGATACAATCTTTTTAGTTTTGGAACTTCTGACTATTTTTATCAGGTGTCTGCCTTGCTTTGGTGCTTATATCTTGAACTGTGTGTCTTTGGGTGTCTGCCTTCAGAGGGTTTCATAAATTTTTAACTGATGCCTATAAAATTATTTAAGGGCTCCTGGAACTTATGCTTATCAAGGGTGTATGTTAGTGGGGAAAATTAGCTGGGTTTTGCTTTTCACGATTTTAGACTATTTAGTCACTCAGGTTCATTTGTGTGAATTAATAAATGCATGTCTGTGTATCTCTGTGCAGGTGTCTGTACTTGGAAAGCAATGAACATAATCAGGTTAGAGGAGTATCCCCACATTTCTCTGCCATTTGCATTAACTATATCTTTCTCAAATACATATTAAGCTTTGCTTTTTTCTCTTCTATTCAGAGGTGGTAGTTCAGAACTCAAATCTAGCTCATTTGTCTCATAGCAAATGATTGAGGGTTAGAGATTATTCCAACGGACAGTTAAGGGTCAGTGTTTTAGACTTCATTTGGCTTAGATAATTTATATAGAATAAAAGTCTAACAGGTGTAATCACAATAGCCTTGGCTTCAGAATGTTTCTGAATATACTTGAGGTTGAAAAACACTTCAAGCTAAAAATGGAAGAATGTTTTGTGGTGATGGAGAGAACTGGAATGCAGTTCTCTTTGTTTGATTTATATGGCAACTCCCAGACTATCAAAGGTGTATTTTACTGTAGGAATAAACTTTCAACATTGACCTACAGAATGGAAGACCCAGGCTGGGCCTTAATCTCTTCTCTACTAGGTTATAATGAAAAGATAATTCATAAAAATAGATATTTTTAGACAGAAAAATCCTGAGATTGGTGCCTTTATCCCATTGTTTGCAATATTTGTCAATATTTGCTTGCATGATTCCTCTAAAGACAAGCTTATTTGGAGAAAGTGATCTAAATTTTAGAATTTAATGCACTCCACTAATTGAATGTGTTTTCTTGTGATCTTAGTGCCACTAAATCTAAATAGCACATACATAAATTCATCGCTGTCTGTTACTACTGTTCCTGTAGGTCATATTTGAAAGCTTGTTGCCAGCCATAGGGAAATTATTTTATTAAAGAATAATCTAGTGAATTAGAATAACAAGCTTCATTGTCTTCAGTCTTGTAGGAATTTAACTCCTGTGTTATATATTCACATGCTATATTTATAGCCTTCTGTATTTTGCATGTGTATATATTTTTTCAATCTCCTTTGTCTAAAAGGTTTTACATTTAATATATTTATAATGCAAAGATAGAAATATTTCACTGTATTTATATTCATAGCATAAAACATAATGATATTTATATTTCACTGTTATTTTCATTTAATAATATGCATATTATGTTTCAAACCTTTCTGAGAATCCTGACATATTCATTTACTCTTTAGTGCAAACTTATGAGATAAGTTAGAGCCAGAGTCATTATCTCCATTTTACCAATAATAAACATGCACAAGGTGACACAGATGTTAGTGTCAGACTTGGGCCTAGGATCTGAGGCTATGGACTCTGATCAAGTGCTCTTTCCAAAACTACTTGCTGCCTCTGTTAATGTTTGATAAAATCGCATCATATTCTGCATGTTCAGCACCTAGCACAATCATTGACATGCATGTAAGGCAAATGTTAATGTTGGTTGACCTTTTTTTAATTATATTTTTATTTTTAAATTATAGTTGACATACAATATTATATTAATTTTCAGTGTACAACACACTGATTAGACATTTATATAACTTATGAAGTAATTATCTGATAAATTCAGTACCCTTCAGACATATTTTTTACAATATTACTGACTATATTCCCTATGCTATACTCTATATCCCCATGACTATTTTGTAACCACCAATTTGTACTTCTTAATCCACTCCCCCTTCATTTATTCTCCACCCCCTACCTGACAACATCAAAATGTTCCTTGTATCTATGAACTTGTTTCAGTTACCTGTTTATTCATCCTGGTCTCTAGATTCCATGTTTGTCTTTTGTCTTTCCCTGACTTAACTTTACTCAGTATAATATCCCATAGGTCCATCCATGTTGTTGCAGATGGCAAGATTTCATTCTTATTTATGGCTGAGTAATATTCTGTTGGATATATGTATCACCTCTTCTTTATCCATTCATCTATTGATGAACACTCAGGTAGCCTCCATATAGTGACCATTGTAAATAATGCTGCAAAGAACATATGGATTCACATGTCCCTTCAAAGTAGTGTTTCAGGTTTCTTCAGATAAATATGCAGAAGTGCGACAACAGGGACTTTGTCTCTAGTTATAGCCTTTGTTTCAAAGTCTATTTTGCCTTGTACAAGTATTGCTACCCCAGCTTTTTGTTTGTTTCCATTTTCATGAAACATCTTTTTTCATCCCTTTATTTTCAGTCTGTGTGTCTTTCAATCTGAAGTGAGTCTCTTGTATGCAGCATATGTAAGGGTCTTATTTTCTTATCTATTCAGCCACCCTATCTTTTGACTGGAGCATTTCATCCATTTACAGTTAAAATAATTATTGAGAGATAGGTACTTATTGTCATTTTATTATTCATATTTTTAATCTTTTTTTTTTCATTTTTCTTAAAGAAATCCTTCCAGCATTTCCTATAACACTGGTTTGGTAATGATGAGCTCCTTTAGTTTTTTCCTGTCTGTGAAGTTTTATCTGTTTTTCAATTCTGAATGATTGCTTTACTGGGTAGAGTAATCTTGGTTGTAGGTCCTTAGTTTTCATCACTTTGAATATTTCATGCCAGTCTTTTCTGGCCTAAAAAGTTTCTGTTGAGAAATCAGCTGACAGTCTTCTGGGTGCTCCTTGTAGGTAACAAACTGCTTTTCTCTTGCTGTTTTTAAGATTCTCTCTCTGTCTTTAACCTTTGGCATTTTAATTATGATGTATCGTGGTGTGGGCCTTTTTTGGGTTCATCTTGTTTGGAATTCTCTACACTTTCTGGACTTATAAGTCTATTTCCTTCACCAGGTTAGGGAAGTTCTCTGTCATTATTTTTTGAAATAGGTTTTCAGTTACTTGCTCTCTCTGTTCTCCTCTAGTATCTTTATGATGCAAATTTTGGTATGCTTGATGCTGTCCCAGAGGCCCCTTAAACTCCTCTGCTTCATTTAATCTACTGTTGATTTCTCCTAAGGTGTTCTTCATTTCAGTTATTGGATTCTTCATTTCTGACTAGTTCTTTTTTATATTTTCTATCTCGCATTTATGTTCTGTCTCTTTGTTAAAGCTCTCACTGAGTTCATCTACTCTTCTTCTAAGTTCAACGAGCATCCTTATAACCAGTTTTTTTGAACTCTGCATCTGGTAAGATTGCTTGTTTCCATTTTGTTTAGTTCTTTTCCTGAAGCTTTGCTCTGTTCTTTCATATAGGACATGTTTCTTTGTCTTCCCATTTTTGCTGCCTACTCATGTTTGTTTCTATGTATTATGTAGAGCTGCTATGTCCTCCTGGTGGTAGTAGAATGGCCTTATGTAGTAGGTGAGCTGTGGGTCCAGTGGTGCAGTCTCCCTGGTCACCTGAGCCAGGTTGCACCAGGTGTGTTCCTTGTATAGATTATACGTGCACTCTTGTTGTAGTTGAGCCTTGGTTGCTGTTTGCTCATTAGTGGGAGGGATTGACCCTCAGTCTGACTGCTCCTGAGGACTTGGCTGTGACCTGTGGAAGAGCTGTTGTTAAGAGGCTAACTCTACAAAGCAAGATTTTCTTTATCGGGGCTCTAGTGCCTGCACTGTCTGCCTTTTGGATGTGTTATCCTCATATGTGACCCTGAGTAGTGCTCCAGCTCATACTGAAGCCAGCCATAGGCATGCAGACCAGGGCCTTCTGGGAGGGGCCCTGCCATAGGCCTACTTCAGCTGCAGCTTGTGACCTGCCCAGGGCCACCTGGCATGAGCCAGCAAGCAATCTGTGGATGGCTACCACACTGGGCTTGGAAGTGCTTCTAGAGATAAGCTGCAAACTAAAACCAGCTACCTCTAGTGCCAAGCTTGGGGCTGCTCCGCACAGGTATGGGGCATGCTGAGGACAGATACTGCTTGTTTTGATTTTATGAACCTTTGAGAGATTTTTAGGAAAATCTGCAGCATGAACCAACACAGGCCATTTGTATGTAAATCCACTGAAAGTGGCTTGGGTGGACCCACACTTTGGGAGAGGTGGGGTCTGAAGGAATCTCTGGGGCGGGGCGACCTGTGTTAGTTGAGTTGTAGGCAACTCGGATATGGCAGCCACCTGGCTCTGCAAGCCGAATGAGGGAGAGCTCAACAAAGGAGCAGTGCTCTCTGCCAGCACTTCTGTCTGGGAGAGATCTGCCCCTCCAGCCCTGGCCCTGAAGCCAGACAACTTAGTTTCTCCTCATACATTTCTGGTGCCTTTTGAGCTGCTGCCCCAGTGCTGGAACTCAGAGTGAGTTAGTCTGTCGCCAGGTAAGTTTGTGTGGGGCCTTTTCAAAGGAGCACCTGGGGCTCTCCTAGCCTTTGTCTTGGTCAGCCACAATCTCCGCTGGTTTTCACAGCCCAGCGTTGTGGAGACTTCTCTTCCTAGCACTGGAATCATGGGCTAGGGAGTCCAGTGTGGGGCTGGGACTCCTCACTCTCCCTGGGGGTCCTCTGCAGCCAAGATATCCCTCCCAATTTTCAACTGCCACACACAGGTGTGAGACCAACCCATTTTGCATATCTATCCCTCCTACCAGTTCTGAAGTGGCCTCTTCTGTGTGTCCCTAGCTGTAGGACTTTCATTCAGCTAGATATCAGGTGACTCCAAATGATGGCTGTTCTGTAGTTTAGTTGTAATTTTAATGTGGTTGTAAGAGGAGGCAAACACAGCATTTACCTACTTTGCCATCTTGACTGGAACTTGCAAATGTTGGTTTATGTTAAATGATAATTACCATTCTACTCATGCAAAAAAAGGTAGCATATAAGTATTTCAAACATCGTTCTTCAGCCTTTAATATGCCACAACTGGCTGAGAAAGCTGGTGTCATGACAAACCATCCTGTTAGACTCAGAAATTCTGTGAGTCACTAATATACTTAATCAATAGGAACAGGTCTATATATATATACATATACATATGTATACATATATAAGGAGTATATTACTATATTTCACAAAACCATTGTGCACATTTTCAGTCTTCATATCTACGAATATTTGCTTTTAAATAAACATTAGGTATACTTAAAAGCATCAAGTGAAGAGTTTAAAGTCAAATAGAAACTTTTTTTCTTCTAAAATAACAACTGCCTATTCAGCCAGCCTTCTTACCAGTTCAGGAGTTCTTAATCTTTTCTGTGCCATGGACCCCATTCCCAGTCTGCCATAGACCTAAACCCTATTGACCTCTTCTCAGAATAATGCTTATAGTGTAAAAATATATAGAATTACAAAGGAACCAATTTGCATTTAAATTTAGTTATCAAAATATTAAAATCAATTAAATATTAAAACTGATTTATGACATAATTTGTGTACTTTTTTAACATGGTGATATGATTCAATGGTGGATCTACTATGGTAATTTTAAGGCACTGATGAGCAAAAGGGATATTTTGGGATTACCTACACAATATGTGATGTGGATATAATATGAAAATAGCTGTGACTTATATTGGTGACATAGTCATTGGTGCTATTAACATTACTGTGGATTGTTTTCTATAGTTAAGATTGAAGAAATGCTAAATTGTTTCCTAGTATTATGAAAATAAAGATGCGATATTTTTTCCCATCCAAATTTACAGACTCACTGAACTCTATCCATGGACTATTTAGGAATCAGTGGATGCCAGGTTAAGCACCTCTACTCTAGCTAATTCTCACTCATTTTTCAAAACTCAACTGAACCATTATCTCTTCTAATGAACTTCACCAATCTGTCCCCCATGTGGAGTTTGCTGCCACTCTTCTATGCCCCATGAGCACCCACAACCTCTCTAACCTAACACTTAGCACAGCATAAGGTCTGCATCAATCTATTTCTCTGTCACCCCTAAAAAGTATGTATTCCTGAGGGCTTGGCTCACCACCTACCATAGTGTCCAGCACATAGCAGGGTTTCACTAAATATTGAAAAAAAAAAGTTGGAAAGAAAATTCAAAAATAAGGGAGCCATTAATCACAGAAAATTAAAATTAACAAAATTAAAGTCAGTAGCTTGAAAATTAAAGTTACTAGTTTGCTTCAGTCAGAGTTTCCATCAATGGTACCTTCATATCCTGGGCAGTAAAGATAGCCATGTGGACCTTGTTTTACTTCCTTTTTAGTGCAACTCTCAATTTATAGCCTTCAATGAAAATTATAATTTGATATTAAGGGCCTAATAATAGTAATATCCTAATTTTGAACCTATTTCTTTTCTTTTAGGTTCTCAGTACAGACAGGGAAAGAAGCAGTAGGGGCATAGAGAAAGCTTTCTTCACATCTTGAGATTTATCAGTCAAAAAAATGAGGGAAAATTATTTTGATTCTAAGGGACATATACAAATGTGTAAATCCTTACTAAAACTCTATAGACTTGAAAATAATTATCAAGAAGATTTTCTTGAAAAAGAGAACGCTAATAATAAAAGCCTCTTAAGTCCTCAGCACAAATGCTTTGTGTAGAATATGCTTATATACAAGAAGGCACACTTTTAGACATACACTCATTTCCTTAATATTAATGTCACATAGAAATTAGCATGTATTTATGCATATTGACTTGATTTCATATGCACCTCTTCTTTCCCGGTAATAAGTACTTGTCATTTCTACCCAGATGAATGGGTATTCACATATTAATGTAAGGTGCACATTTCTTGGGTGCAAGTTAATTTTGAACTACTATGGACTTGTTTATTACAGGAAGAAGAGGATTGAGATCAAAATGGAGATAAAATTGGGGCGGGTGGATTATAGCTATTTTTATTGTCTAGTATCTGTCTTCCATTCAGTACTTTTGTGCATGAGCACATATTGAACCTAAGTCATTGATTAGCAATTCAGTGGTTTTCAATACACCTCTATAGCTTATTGAAATGTACTAGTCAACTACAAATTTAGATTATAAAATTGAATCTGATTTAGTCAAGGTCCTAAGATCTTGACTTAGATAAAGCTCATTTCACTCCATCATTTAATAAGACACTGACCCATGTGCACTGCATGTATCCTCCTAGTAGCATTTTAGCAGGGTTGTTGGTGAGTGTCCATGGAACAGATGCCAAAATATCCTTCTAGACCTGACCCTTGTTTCAGCATTCATCTTCCTTCACGCTCTGAAGCAGAAAGTTGAAAAAGCAGTATTCTGAGTCCTCCATTCCTAAATAGAGTGTTGGTGGAGCTTGGAAGGAAGATTGGATAATGACTATGATGATAAATATAGAGAAGTTTCTTACTCTGGAACTATGAGTCAGAGAATTAATCTCACAGCATCAATTCACATTTGAGCCTCTTCACCTTTTGAAAGGAAGTTCCTACATAGCCTTAACTGGTATTGTCTCTAGGTTCCTAAAGGTGCACTACTTATTGCATGCTCTTAACCCGTTATATACCTGCTTCTCTCTAACTTTATTATTTTCTTTTGTTATTCCTTTTATTCTTGCTCCTTACCCTTTTGAAACATCTTTTATTTTGAGTTAACTATTATTCTAAATTTACTGATTTAGTATCTAATTTTTAAGCTCTTTGGGAGCAATAAATAGGTATTCATAGTTGATATGATTATGTTGGTATTACAGCAATCATGCAGTACAGTACACATCTTTCTCAAGCAGAAAGGAAAATATGGTTCTGGAGACAATTCAAATAAGCAGAATAGGAAAGATAGCTTAAATTTTGAATGATACTGTATAACAAAAACTTATTTTGAAAGAAACCAAGAAATGTCTGGGCAAATAGATGAACAGAATCATAGCTTGAAATAAAGAGATTGCATTAAAGCAATTTGCTTATGAATTACACAATCAGTAGAAATTATTCTCAATAATCCACATTTTGGTGATTATTAGAAAATTGTAAATATTTTCAAAACAGAAAAAAGGGTGTTTCCAATAATTTTCATCTATTAAAATATAACCTCTGTGCCTAACAATATAATGAATCATGTCTGAAGAGAGAAAAACTGAGAGGATGTAAGACTATAATAGAGCCAAGAGCAAGAGGCAGCTTTGGGGATGGATAAAGGACAAATCATTCCAGACAAATGTGATCACTCTTTTAAATCACATTACAAGATTAATGGATGAAGGAAATGCAGTAGAGGTAATATATATGGATTTTACTAAAGCATTTGATACACTGCTCCATGAATTTCCACTTGCAAAATTAATTCAAATTGGGTAGAATATGTGCATGGTCACATAGACTGAAAATTGGCAGAAGGACCATAAACAAAGAGTAATGACAAATGGTAGTCTCTCACATTTAGGTCAGGGATAGTGTCCAGCTCGTCCCTGAGAACTGATACTCACTTTGGTATCATAACCAACTCACAAATGATCTTGGGAAGGGGAAAAAAATTATAAAATTCACATATTTTTGATGTAGGAGGTGTCATAAACACTAAAGACACAGAGCACAAAAAAGAGTTAAAAATAGTAAAATTAAACATGATACTTAACATCTTTTCAAGACTAAAAGAGCAAAGGATTACTAGAAAAATAGTTATATACAATTTTCATATTGTTAAAATGCTGGTTGGGGAAAGTGCACTTAAAACCATACTATCATTAAATAAGGTGGTTATTTATTCCATTGGAATCAAATGTTACATTCCTCTAGGCTCTGAATTTGAATTCATCTAAAGGCGGGGTCCCCAACCCCTGGGCTATGGACTGGTACTGGTCCATGGCCTGTTAGGAACCGGGCCACACAGCAGGAGGTGAGCCGTGGTGAGCAAGCAAAGCTTCATCTGTATTTGCAGCCACTCCCCAGTGCTAGCTGGCAGTGCCACCTCAGCTGCACCCCAGATAATCAGGCATTAGATTCTCCTAGGAGCCCAGGTTCCTGGTGACAAAAAGGTTGGGGACCACTGATAAAAAGAATTTATAGAAATGCCAAAGATGCAAAAGTAATTGATTTATTTATAAAGAAAAGGTTTAATTATGTCCACTTGAGTATATCACTATTGGAGTATCAGTAATTTCCCCAAAATATGTGATAAATACAGAGTAAATAACCACCTTGAATGAACTTTAGCTTATTATAAGAATATTTCTGATACAAATGTCCCCAAATACCATTTTGATAACTGCCAGGACAGCCTTACTATTACTACTAAAGTTGCTGAAATTGTTGAAATCATATAAAATTTCATTGCTTAGAAGCAGAATAAACTCTAAAAATGTAGAGTAGATAAAATTTGATTTTCCTTTTACAGAGAGCAGGATCTTATTTATAATCTAAGTTCTTTTACATTTATCATCTCATCCAGTCTTCTTGGCTACCCTGTAAAGCAGGTATTATCATCCCCAAACTATAGATGTGAAAAATGAGGCTCAGAGAGGATAAATGACTTATCCAAGATTACATCATTAATAAATGACAGAGTCAGTACAAAATGTTATGAACACCTAAGCTTGGGGTCTTTCCACTAAACAACGCTGTTTCCCATGTGTATGCCATTGAGACTCTCTCAAAGGCTGTATACCAGAGTCCGACCTTGACTTTGACTTTTTATCTTGTGCTGAGTTAGATAATGGGAAGGACCTAGCATGGAATCTGGGACAATGGAAGGTGCTTAATGTTTAGTGACTTTTCTTTTTACCCTGTTTACAAATTTTTCATTCAGCAGTTATCAAGCATCTAATGGAGTTGGCACTGTCCAGCTGTGTGCATCTTAATCATTTTTCTCAATTTTAGCTTTTCTTAAGCTCAGGTCTCAAGTTAGACCACAGCTTCATAAGAGAAGATCCTGTATCTGCCCATCCACTGCAGTGTCCCCAATACCTAGCATATACTCAAATGGACTTCCTGATTTACAGGGAAAACATCCAGCCTTACTTCTCCAGCATTCCTGAGACTTGGCCAGGCTACCACTTCATGTGCTCACTTAGTTCCTTCACACAACATTAAAGAAAATGCCCCGTGGCTCCCTGAGCATACTGAAAGGGCAGAAGAGTTCTGATTAGGAGCATGAGGAATCTAGACAGTGAATGAACTTGCCAAGTTGATTTTACTTCTCTTCCACCAAGTTACCCATGGACCCTGTATGGCCATGACTGAGAACAAGTAAACTACCATGCTAAATAAAGCACTTGTCTACGGGGATGCTGTTTGCAGAAGTGTAAGACATAGTGCTCCTGTGCCCGTTGTCCCACCTCTCCATAGAAAGCCCTGTAGAAGAGTAGCAAGAGTCCACTGCTTTGCATCTCCTAAGCAATCTGCTTTCCTGCAACTTTGGAAGAAGAACATAGTATAGTACAGAAAGCCCAGATTATAGAAAGAATTGGCTCTCCTTTGGTGAATAGGCCAAGCCTAAAGACACATCAAGCGGCATGTAGCTCAGGTAGTGATGCAAAATGTGGAGGCCCCATGCATAAGACTTTGGCGGCCAGGATAAGGACCTGACCAGAGATACCCTCTCTTGGTGTGTCCACAGTTAATTTGCATCTCAACTAAATAAAGGCAAAACATGCACAGCTGCTCAACCCTGCCCTTAACCCAACCCTGCCTGGAAATATATTACATCATAGATATTTCCAACTACAATTGAATTAGTTATATTATTTTCAAAAAGAATACCTTTGTCATTTCCAACCTGCTCTTTCTGCATTAGGCTTATTGTAGTTGGATAAGTGCACCTGAAGTCTTCAGTGAAGTGTCAGGTGTAATTTAGCACTGGGAGATGAATTATGGGATTGCCCTTTAGGAAAAGGCTGGGAGCTCAGCCCTGCCTGTCAAATAGGTCCCTGCCTTATAGTGAACTCTGCAGGTGAATGAATCAGTATTTGGCATATCAGCATTTCATAGAGCCTCCATGCTAATGTCTTTTTGAAATGAAACCGAGAAAGCTGTTAACCTCAGTTAGCCAAGTGTCCCCTCTGTGACCGGGATAAATCATCAATGTAGAGGCTAAGAACTCTGTTCTTACAGCTCTGGGGAATAAGAGCCAGGGCTGTGGAGAAGCTGATGGAAGGGGCCTCCAAATCTCAGGAAATAAGGATTTTCATCTTCCCTAAAAAAGAAAAATAAATATTATTTCTCCTTGCCTCTTAATTTAGCTGTTCTAAAATGATTTTGAATAGTTTGACTCAATTAAATAGCGCATCCTTACTTATCCTTTTTCCCAAGCCTTTGATCTCTTCTTCAGTGAAGCCCTCTAAAATATTTATATTGCATATAATTATATCATAATAAATGTATATATATATGTGTGTGTGTGTGTTTGTATATAGATATGTAAATATGTATACTTGTATAAACATGTATGAATAATATAATTTAAATAATATAGTAATATTTAACATATTATTATAAATGTGAGATATATAAATATTAAATAGATGTATGAGCCCCTGCAGTCTCTCACAACTGAAAACCTGGTCTTAGCTGCCAGAATAGCTGTGGTCAGCCAACTGGGGAGTCTCTATTTCTAGCTGCTTCTTGAGCATTTTTCAATGGTATGAATTAAAGCAACATCCATATGAAATCCTCACATCAACCTTGTGAAGCAGGAGTCATTTCTGGTTTTACATTTTAAGAAACCGGGGTGCAGAGAAGTTAAAAGTGGCAAAGCTTAGAGTCAAACCCAGAACTTCTGTCATATATTCGTCAATCAGTAGCTGCTGTGCCACCCTCAGTGGCCAGATGTGGTGCTGGAATTCTTTTCCCTGTCAACTCAGTGCAAACAAAGGGATCATGACCCAAGTTCACAGGCTCTTTTTTTCTCTGAAAGCTCTTGACTGTTTCCTCCTCCAGCTGTACCAAAGGGAAAACTATTTGATTAATACATACATCCTCAGTCCTTGGTATTTACAACCAATTGTACAATTGCTTTCATCAGCTCCAGTGCACATGTTGTTCCCCTTTTCACGTGCCTGCTTGAGCTATGAGAACTTGAAGAGGGCTAGATGACTGGAGTTAAGGCCCATGGCATTGAGGCCCAGAAGACCATGAAGCAAAATACTAGGATTCTCTATCAGCAGGAAAACAAAATAAACAAAGTGGGCTACAAGGTTTTTAGAATACATACAGATTCATAATAAAATTTACACTCCAAAATTTACTACATCTATAAAAAACATAAATTTCAAAAAAATGGCAATAGGATTTCAATAGACACTTAAGTCTTGTGCATAGAACAGAAGCTTTCTTGCGTGCTCCTATCACTCTGGTTGGAAGGAGAAAGAATCAGAGTAGGAAGGAAGTAGCTTATATTGACAGTTTAATCACTGATGGGATAATACAAGATTTTTAAAAGTTTGAGGACCACCATAGGGTGCAATTGCATTATTTTGCAAAAGTGAACACTGAGGCTCTTTAAGGGTTAACCAATTTGCCCAAGGTCAAAAAGCTTGTTAAGTTGAAGAGTTAGAATTTGGATGCTTGTATTCTGGTGGGAAGTCAACATTCTTTATGACATCTTAGGAGTCCCCTGCTTTGTTAAAAGTTCCACATAACAGTTTCAAAGGAAAGACAAAACAATGACCATTACATATTACTCCTTCTTGAAAGAAGTCAACCTTTATTTCTAGGCCTGTTTTTCACTTATGTTTCCCCATGCCCAGGCCTCACCCACCCACTACCACAAAATTACACCCTCCACTAGCCTTCTCTGACCTCCCCAGTTAAATTTAACCATACCTTTCCCCTACTACATACCTCTGTAGTTGCACGTATCCCACAGATTAAAATTTATTTGTTCTTGGGTCTCTTTTTCCCTATCGGCTGTGAATTTCATGAGAAGCTTCACCTCAGTGTTCCTCCACACTTATCACTGTAAATGGAAAATGGCAGGGACCTCATAAATGTTAGTTGAATTGAATATTATTCTACAAAAAACTGAAGTGGTCAGGTAATTTTGTCTGAGTTCCACACAATCTGGCAATGACAAAGATCTATTTTTCTTGCTCCTCATGTTGAAGTTTTAAGGTTCATAACAGCTTCTCATCTCCATGTGACACCATACATAGTTATTAAATATTACTGACTGTATTTCTTATGCTATACTTTACTTCCTCAAAACTACTTTGTAACTACCAATTTTACTCCTTAATTCCTTCCCACTCTATACCCATTCCCTAACCCGCCTCCCATCTGGCAACCATAAAAATGTTCTCTGTTATCTATGAACTTGTTTCTGTTTTGTTTGTTTATTTTGATCTTTATTTTCCACATATAGGTGAAATAATATGGCATTTGTCTGACTAACTCCACTCAACACAATACCCTCTAGGTCCATCCATGTTGTTGCAGATGGCAAGAATTCATTCTTGTAGTGTTTTGGGTTTCTTCAGATAAATATGCAGAAGTATGACAACAGGGACTTTCTTTTTCTCTTGTTATAGCCTTTGTTTCAAAGTCTGTTTGGCCTTGTACAAGTATTGCTACCCCAGCTTTTTGTTTGTTTGTTTCTATTTTCATGAAACATCTTATTTCATCCCTTTACTTTCAGTCTGTGTGTCTTTCAATCTGAAGTGAGTCTTGTATGCACCATATGTAAGGATCTTATTTTCTTATTCACTTAGCCACCCTAACTTTTGATTGGAGCATTTATACATTTACAGTTAAAATAATTGTTGATAGATATGTACTTATTGCCATTTTATTATTATTTATATTTTTTATCTTTTTTTTTCTTTTTTATTCTTCCTAAAGAAGTCCTTCTAACCTACCTGTAACACTGGCTTGGTGGTGATGAATTCCTTTAGCTTTTTCTTATTTAGGAAGCTCTTTACCTGTCCTTTGATTCTGAATGATTGCTTTGCTGGGTAATCTTGATTGTATGTGCTTGCTTTTCATCACTCTGAATATTTTATGCCAGTCCTTTCTGGCCTAAAGTGTTTCTACTGATTGTCTTCTGGGAAATCCTTGTAGACAACTAACTGCTTTTCTCTTGCTGCTTTTAAGATTCTCTCTTTGTCTTTAACCTTTGGTATTTTAATTATGATGTATCTTGATGTGGGTCTCTTTGGGTTCATCTTGATGGGACTCTCTGCACTTGCTGGATTTGTATCTATTTCTTTTACCAGGTTAGGGAAGTTTTCTGTCATTATTTTTTGAAATAGGTTTTCAGTTTCTTGCTCTCTCTGTTCTCCCTCTGGTATCCTTATGATGTGAATGTTGGTATGCTTGATGCTGTCCCAGAGGCTCCTAAAACTATCTTCATTTTTTTGGATTCTTTTTTCTTGTTGTTGTTCTTATCTATTTCTGACTGGTTCTTTTTTATGTTTTCTGTCTCCACTTTTATGTTTTCTATTTCTTTGTTAAATTTCTCACTGAGTACATCTATTATTCCCGTAAGTTTACTGAGCATTCTTATAACCAATGTCTTGAATTCTGCATTTGGTAGGTTGCTTGTCTCCATTTTGTTTAGTTTTTTTTCCTGGAGCTTTGTTCTCTTCTTTCATTTAGGACATGTTTCTTTGTCTCCCCATTTTTGCTGCCTATTCATGTTTGTTTCTATATATTAGGTAGAGAGCTGCTATGTCTCCCAATCTTAGTACAGTGGCCTTGTGTAGTAGGTGATCTGTGGGGCCCAGTGGTGCAGTCTCCCTAATCACCTGAGCCAGGGTGCTACAGGTGTATCACTTGTATTGGTTATGTGTGCCCTCCTATTGTAGTTGAGCCTTGGTTGTTGTTTACATGTCGATGGGAGGGATTGAGCCTCAGGCAGATGGGTTATAAGAACTGACTGGTGACTACAATGGAGCAGTTTTTGTACAGGAGCTGACCCTTTATGGAGAAGGATTTGCTTTATCAGGGCTCTTGTTCCTGCCCAGTCTGCCCTTTGGGTGTATTGTCCTCTGATGTGGCCCTAGGTAGTGCTCCAGTTCAAACCAAAACTGGCCACTGAGCTTTTGAGAGATTGTAGGAAAGTCTGCAGCATGAGCCAAGAAAGGCTCAATTGTATGTAAATTCACTGGAAGCAGCTTGGGTGGCCCTGCAAATTTGATGGCGGGTGGTCTCAGGGAATCACCAGGGTGGGGTGACCTCTGATAGCCCAGTTGATAGAGAATCGGGTATGGAGGCCACCTGAGTCTGCACTCCATACTGGGGAGGGCTCAACAGAGGAATAATATCAGTACTTCTATCTGGGAGTTAGCTGCCCTTTTAGCCCTTGCCTTGAAGCCAGACAACCCATTTCCTCCCCATATACACCTGGCGGCATTTGAACTGCTGCTTCAGCTCTACAGCTCAGAGCATGTGAGTCCGTCAGCAAGTAAGTCTGCGCGTGGGCCCTTTGTGAAGAATGTCTGTGATTCCAGTGGCCCTCCATGTCACTTATCCACAATCTCTGCTGGTTTTCACAGCCAGGAGTTCTGGAAACTTCTTTTCCCAGCACTGATACCCTGAGCTGGGAAGTGCAGTGTGGGACTGGGACCCCTTGTTCTTCTCGAGGGGATCTCTACAACCAAGACATTTCTCATGCTTCCCAATAGCCACATGCAGGTGTGGGACCAGACCATTCCATGTCTCCACTCCTCCTACTAGGCTCAAGGTGGCCTCTTCTGTGTGTCTCCAGTTGTATGACCTCTATTCAGCTAGACTTCAGGCAACTCCCAATTATAGCAGTTCTGTAGTTTAGTTAAGAAATGTCATATTAGTCACTTCATTCTACACATAACGTATGTTGGAGAAACATTTCTCTCATTAAAGAACTGTAAATTTCCTTTAGTTTGGTTTTAGCAGAGGGGCTGCACTCAGTCTTTTCTAAGGATCCTTTAGGTAAAGGAGGCAGGAAGGAAAAAAAGTTGACACTGTTAGAATTAGATGGATGCTGGGAACCTGCAGGAATTTGGACCTGTTTTTACTTTCTCAGTTGGGCTTTACTAGTATCAGGGGTTGCAAGCTTTGGCACATGGGCAAACCCCTTTTTTTGTAAACAAAGTTTTATTGGAGCCCAGACACACCCATTCACTTACATATTTTCTGTGGCTATTTTCATAACACAATGGCAGAACTGAGTAGTTGTGACAGAGACTATATGACTTGTAAAGCCTAAAATATTTAATATTGATGAAAAAGATCATCAACCTTGAGCAGAGGAAGGAGATAAGAAATCTAAATGAAAGTATAATCTAAATAAAGAGATGATTATAAATTGTATCTAAAGCCAACAATTATAATAGAGTTTAACACATTTGTAATATAGAGAAAATATCTTTTCCACCCATCAGGACTCTATTCATCTGCAAGTAATAGAAACAAAAATAGTGGCCAAAAGAAATAGGTTTGATAAAAAGTCTAGGTGATTCCTGACAGTAAATCAGCTCTCCATGGTATCAGAGCCAAAAATTCTGAGATTTGTGGCTGTTCTTCATATTGGTTGCAAAATGGGTGCTATGGAATCAACAATCATGTCCGTATTCAAAGAAGGAAGAAGAGGGAAGAAGGAAGAATCATTTCCTCTGTCTATTCTTTTCTACCTCGAAACATGAGCCTTTTTTAGAAGCCCCCCTCCCATCTCTTCAGCAGCTGTCTGTTTATATTTCACAGCCAGACAAGTCACAAAGCCACCCCTACTGCCCATGAAGCTGGGAAAGCAAGTATTTTCCATCCCAGCCTTTATGTGGGGATGCTACGAGAGACAAGAGGGCTGGGAATGTCTTTGGGATAGCCCCTCAGTAGTATCTTCCATAGGCAGTTTTTCTCATTTTAAGTGTGCAGGCACAGGGAGGCTTACCAATGAATATTTATTAAGTGACTGAATATACAGATAGTTAAGTTGATTATTTCCTTTCCTCTATATTAGAGAAGTTATATCTAGACAGAAGCTACAAAACTTTATTTAAAGATACTCCTAAGGATCTCTCAAGATGCCATAGTTGAGAAATGATCTGGGGACAGAGCAAATGGACACTATGGGTAAATGGCAGAGCAAGGGTGCCCCAAATACAGATGACACCTGTCCTATTTGCTCACTACATGGTTCTAATTGGATTGGCACAGGGCAAATTTATTATCCTCTTAGGAACAAGCTTTATCTTGGAATTTTTTGTTGAGGTTAAAAGTGTTTCCCCCATTTTCTATAGCAGTGGTAACATACCCACTTGTTGATAAATGTTAAACTAGTTCCTTTAAATATACAAATAAAATAATGAGATAGGGTCATAATCTTTATATTGAGTTAGTCTCTTCTACTCTATGAAATTTTAAAGAAATTGCTCCTATTTTTTAACCTAACTACTTACAAAGCTATGTATTTGTAGTATATATTTAAATTTCATTTATTATGAGAACCTAAAGGGTGGAAGAGTTGAAAGTTGAAACACATTGCATCAGTGCTATTTTAGAGGCTTAATGCCATTGTTACCACCATGTCACCTTCAACTCCTTATCTGTAAATTTACTGCATGTAACCAGATCTCACCATGGCCCATTCAAAAAACCAGAGGAAAGAATAACCATAACTTACAGGAATTTAGTTGTGCCAGCAGAGTATTTTTATGATTCTATTAGAATAAGTTTAAAAAATAAAGCAAGTTTCTTGCCTCTTCAAAGTCTAACCAAGGAAACAGAGCACCTCAAGTAGTTACAACAGAGGGAATTTAATGCAGAGAATTACACAGGGGAGCTGAGAAGCTTGTGGGGATGATGAGGTTAACAACAGCCCGAAGCCACTATCCTTCCACAGAGACAAAGGAAAGAGTTGGTGCAACCAGAGGCCAGGGGCCAGGGCCACCTCAATGAAAGTGGAATCATGACAAGCCTATGGGGTAAAGCAGAAACAACTGAGGAGACACAGCTCTGCTGGAGTCCCGTACCAAAGCAGAGAGAAGGGGGACATGCACCTGGTTTTTCTCTTCTTCACTTCATTCTTCTTCTAGCTCCTCTACTGGCCAGACCTAACTGGAAGCCAGTTAACTTTGGAGCCTAGAAATGCAGCCTGCTGGGTTGGCCTCCCAACCATGCAGAGAAGATCAGGCGAAGGAGGAGGAATGGAACTGAAAACAAAAAGAAGTGGCACAGAAGCCTCCCCACAGGTGAAGGACTATACTGTGGTCTCTAGTACTATTTATTAAATTGTACCTCACAGCTATCTGACTTAAGGTCTTTCTAGTGTTGGTTAAGATGGTTATGTCAGTACACTAACAGTCTTTACTGAAAATCAATAGATGACAAACATTCCTAGAGTCTGTAGAAAATATAAAGAAATAGAAGACAGCATCACTGACTATATGTAATTTACATTTATAGTTAGTCAAAGAAGATTTCCTAATAGAGGTAAATTCTAAAAGAGGATGTAAAGTTTTCCCAGAGAGGAGGCAGGAGTGTGTTTCAGGTAGAAGGAATAGCCTAAGAAGTGGGAAGAACATTTTTCACGGCATAGAGAATAGACAGACTGAGTGGGCTTGGGTGACAGAGAATGGAAAACTTTGGAGGACTAATAGAAGACTTTAAAACAACTGATCAATAGAGAACACAGTAAACCTTTCATGTGAAAAAGTGGTGTTGAGTTCAGCTGATGCCAGAAAGAATACTAGGAAGCTGTTGGTATACTCTAGTCACAAGGTAAGGAACCAAGGGAGTGTCTGTAAATAGGCACCACAGTGTAGTGGCTAAGAGCATAAATGCTAAAGCAAGACTTCCTGGGTTCAAATCTCAGTTCTACCACTTACTACCTCCTCTGTAAGAGAAGATAATAATAGTACTTAACTTATAGAAGCATCAGTTTTGTGCCTGACACATGATAAATGTTAGCTATTATTGAAATCATATTAGAGGATGAGCTTATCAAGTAAGGAAGGGAGAAAGAGTAAAATGCCCTTCAGGCAGTTTCAATGTATATTTGGAACCATTTGTAATCTAAATTATAGTTGAAATCACTATGGCTGCATAAACTCACTGCACGGAGTTAAGAGGAAGGGAAAACAGAGGGCCCAGGACAGACAGAGGAGACAATAGAAAAAGCAGTCAGAAAAATAATGAGAGAATTCTGTGGGTCAACATATTAAAACCTCAGAGAATAATATAGCCTTACAAAACAATGGTGCCTGGCAGGAAATTGGGCCCTGGATGGATGTCTTCTGTTCAGTTTGCTGAGTTGGTTCCCTGCTTGCTCTGGCCTAGGCATTACCATCATTTTTGCACATTGCAGCATTTTAAATGATATTACTGGAGTAAGAGCCAATCACAAATGTTGCATAAATGCCTATCATCAGTAAGCATTAGAAACCTACGTGATACATTTTTCATCCACAGGGAGTTGAGTGCACATCTCTAAATCTTCCAAGGGGACTAATTTGGCAATGACAAGAGTGAATTTTTTTTTCATAGGGTACCAGATCCAGTTGGCTGGTACCAATTTCCTTAATTCATATTGGAGGCTGAAGTGAAACCATTACTAACTGCCACAAAACAGCCAACATTGCTACAAATGGCCTGGCGTCAGCCTGATACCAGCTTTTGTTGAGGCTGCACATGTGGTTATTATGTCTGAGTTTTGGAGTGAATGGTGGAGTGCTGGGCTACGGGTAGAGATAAGGAAAAGAGACGAGGAAGATAGAGATGGAAGGACAGATTTGCTGTTGGGTTTTGTCTTTTCAGTTTCCAGTACTGCTTAAAAGAATAAGTGTGCAGAACTTCATTTAAGTGACAACTTGGTGAATGAATCTTACTATGTCTCTGTTAGCTGAAAGCAGTAGGGTTAAAGTGCTCAGGGGAATAGAGGCCAATAGGGATGGGGAAGGGTCTGTGATGTTACCAAGGGGATCAAAGAAGCTGGGTCTTGTAGGTCTTGAGGCCGTGTATCGTGGCAAGGGGGAACCATTTTATTTATTTTCCTTAAATTCCTAACAGTCTTTTATCTCTATTCATTACCCGAGCCAACAGTTAAATGTTTAAAGAAGAACCAAGCAATCATTTAGTTTCTCTCATAGTTAGAGTGACTGTAGAATTTATCCTCCAAACCTTCTATTGAAAGGGGATACAATGAATTCTTTTGCTGGGACAACAGTCATGAAGTCAGTCTGTCCCAGACTGAAATATGTAATCATCCTACTGATAACCTGTTTCAAAACGTTTTTAATTCATATAGCATAGTGATTAACAGCATAGACCCTGGAGCCAGACTCACTAATTTCAAATCCCAGCTCTGCTGGAAACTAGCCGTGTGACCCCGACAAGTCACTTCACTTCTCTACAGTTCAATATCCTCATTGGTGAAATGAAACATAACCATTATTTCTACAACCAAGGGTTGAACTACTGAGTGAATTAACATGTAGACAGGCATTTAGGGTGGATCCTGGTAGACAGCGTGAGTTAAATATTGATTGTTCTTATTATTTCAGGCACTCAAGGATAAGAAACTTTATAGAACTGACACCTGCCTTCTTGCCCCATACCTTGACATGGAGAGGCATTCAGCAAGGGTTTATTAAATTAATAAATTAGAAGAAAGAAGGAATGAGTAAAGGAAGAAAGGAATACATTTTTCTTTTCTCTTAATTCTTGTTTCTTGATTCTTTATTCCATCACTATTTTTAAGTTACTTTGAAAAACAAAGATACTGACACCCACTCAAAAACTCTTTCAAATGCCAATTCTAAGATAACCTTTACCTATACTGTGAGACCCCTTGGTTTTGAGTTTTCTTGTCCTTACCTGGCCTGTAACCAAAACTGGTCTCTCTTTACCATGTGCTTTTCCACCTTCCTTCCTCTCTCAGGCTATTAGAACTTGCTGGAGAAAGTTATGTGTTGTCAATTAAAACTAATTTTGTCAGTTAGTGCTATTGTTACTACCTCAACTAGACCTAAAAGCGACTCTTTTATTTGCTATCATATTCTCGAAGATATTCTCTTACCTATCCCTCAAGTTCACAGCCCACTCACCTACACTTCTCTCTCAGGAGTTGACCTGCTTTCTGCTTTATTGAGATGAAATTCTATAGCATGAACTCCTTCAATTTCCTTCTTCTACATCCAAGTGATTTATAACCCTCCTATTATCTCTTTGCCTGTTTCAGGGGGGAAAGTGTCTCCTCTTCTTTCCAGAGCTAAGTAATTCCTCTCTCTCTGCCTCAGTTCCAATCCTTCTTCCTTCCAGAACTGTGATCCAGCAGTTATCTCACACTATTTCATTTTTTACAAGTCTCCCAAATCCTTGATTTCTTCCCTTTTACACATTAATATGCTTGTGTATTTTTCTCTTAAAACAGCAAAAATTCTTTCATCTTTCTTCTAGTCATTACAAAACCTGTTCAAAGGAATAATCTATACATATTAGCCTCTTTAACCTCTTAGTCATTTCTAAGCCTCTTTAAAAAGACCTCCCCTACCACTAATTTGAAATTGTCCTCTCTTAAGTTACTATTGATATTTTAATCCCTATTCCAGTGACGACTTCTAAGTCCTTTTTCTCTTCAGTCTCCCTGTCTTTCATGAAATAACATTCCTTGGCTTTTTTGACATGGGTTGATCTCAGTTACCCCTTTGCTTCCCTAATTTGTCTTTGCCTCTTCCATCTACCATCCCATAATAGAGGTGCTCCCTCAATTTTCAACTCTTCCCTTTATGCTCACACAGCTCCCTTAGTGGTTTCAATTATTTACAGACCCTTGACTATCCTCTCAGTACAGGTGGCCCTGAATCTATAATTCTAGCCCAACAAATCTCCTATGCTACAGGAAAACATTTCCTGCATTCTGCTGGGCTTCTTCATTCACTAAAATCTGTACTCTCCTCAACACACTCTCTCAAACCAACTCCACCTCCTGAGTTTCCTGTCTCTGATAATACCATCTCCATCTTCCTATTCCTTTATTAATAATGCTTTATAGATAAAAGCCCCAAATTCACAGTCTGGGCCCTCTTTTTTTCCCAGATGTAAGTACAGCTTTTCAGCCAATCTAAACTTAACCTTTCAGAATAAGTTCTATATGTCATCCTAAGCCATGTCTTCTTTCTTCTTGTATTAGTTTCCTAGAGCTGCCATAACGAGGCACCACAAAACAACAGAAATTTATTCTTTCACAGTTCTGGAGCCTAGAAAATCTAAAACAAGTTTTTGGCAGGGCCGTGTTCTCTCTGAAGGCTAAGAGAAGAATCTTCTTTTCCTCTTCTAACTTCTGGTGGTTACTAGCAATCCTTGGTAATCCTTTAGCTTATAAATGCATCACTCCAATCTCTGCCTCCATTTTCACATGGACTTCTCCGCTGGGTATCTATGTCTAAATTTCCCTCTTCTCAGAAGGACACCAGTCATTGAATTAGAGCCATCCCTAATCCAGGACAACCTCTTCTTAATGTGATTATATCTGTAAACCCTATTCCCAAATGAAGTCATGCTTGCAGCTTCTGGTCATTAGAACTTCGAAATATCTTTTTGGGGACACAATTCAACCTATAACATGTCTATAAAGAGATAGATTTTTTCTTCATCCAGCTCCATCTGTCAGAATCCTATTGTTCCAGAGTCTGGTCGATTTTCACCTCTGTCATAAAGTTGTTCACAAGTCCCTTTCAACCCCTTCCTGAAGGTACCATAATATTTTGCCCCTTATATAGCTGGCTATTTCTGCACGTCTTCTCTCTGCTGCTAAATTCTAAATTCAAGATATAGAACACATATATCATTTGTCTTTGTATCCCTCAAAATGCCTAGCATTTTGCTCATGAATTCACCTCAGTACATCAAATTTTAAAAATTTCCTTGTAGATATTAAATTTTGACCATTCCTATATTTTTGATACAAAAAGTAATTTTTCACTTTCATCATTAAACCTAAATGTTGGCCAGGCCCGAAGAATTTCTGTCTAGACTTACTTTTGCATTGAAATGTTTCAACATTAACAACATAGCTCTCTTAAAAAAAAAAAAACTCTATAAACTACTTTCTATAGGTCATTTTTCTATGCATCGATTTCTTTCTTGGATTATTTTGAAGTTAATATTGCAGGTCCCCTGGATTCTGTTGGAATCTAATCACCTAGTATTCAGAAGATGTATCAGGGAGTGGTCCAGGGAGCCTGGCTTGCAGCTTTCCTTCAGCCTGACAGGCAATACATTGAGAATTGAGTCAGCAGAGTAAAATACAGATTCTAGCTGAATTTTTATTTTTTAAATATGTAAGTAATTCTTTATTTTAAGGTTGTTATAAGTAATATGCTATTCCCAATTCCATATTAATTTCTTTTTGATTCCTGCAGATTTTAACTTGGAAAATGGTGGAATAACTCATGAGTGCTCTTGTATATTAATTAGAGTAGGTATCTTTTCTAGTTTTTCTTTTTTAAAAGATTTATACTAAATGCTAGTTAATATACAATATTATATTAGTTTAAGATGTACACCATAGTTGTTCAGCATTTATATACTGAAAGAAGTGATTACCATGAGAAGTCCAGCAACCTGATATTATTTGCTATATTCCCTATGCCATACACCACCATGACTTATTTGTTTTATAACTGGGAATTTGAACCTCTTATTCCCCATCACCTTTCTCTCCTTTTTTAATTTTTCAATTACAGTTGACATTCAATATTATTTTATATTATTTTCAGGAATGCAGCGTAGTGGTTAGACATTTGTATAATTTACAGAGTGACACCACTGAATAGTCCAGTACCTACCTGGTACTATATGTTCTAGTTTTTTTTTCCAGAATTGCTGCATATATTTGTGTATATGCATGTCTCTGTCTTTGTGTGTGTGTGTTTGTATATATATTCAAGAAATGACTGGAAACTGATTAATCTACTAAATAGATTGAGTGCATGTACAGGCAAAGCATTCAAAATCTGGGGTTTTATTCAAGTACATGATTCTCTCTTTAATACATATTTGGGACTGACAGACAGAATTACTAAGGATCAGCAGTCATGGGGAGAAAAGGAAAAACAAGTGAAATTATAAATCGAAATGGTGTTTAAGGGCCAGTTTCTTGCATGTGCTAGCTCTGCAGAAAGGGTCTTGGGTGGGGGGTGGGTGTTGGGGAGATAGGCGGCCTCCAGGCTCTGAGCTAATGCGGCACTGCTGCTGTTTGCATAGCTGCACAGCCCTGGGAGAGACCTGGGAAAGCTGGCCTGAATTCCAATGAATATTTACAATTACACTGCTCCAGAGCCCAATGCAATCACAGCGCTCCAGTGTACAGGTTTTATGCATCAAAAGAAAATGAGAGGAGAGCAGCAAAAATGGAGTTGCCTTTGGAGAGACTTATAAACACAGATCTCACTGCTTGTGGCAAAACTAAAATGCTTTATTTCTGATAGGAGCAATTTATTCTTCGGACACCTTCCTTTATCGTAGAAAGCACCTGACTGGGTTTTGAAGTGAGAAAGTCTTTAGTAGATGATTTTTAATTCTAAGCAAGAGAAAGGCATGGAAGTAATTGTATTGCATAATTTTGATTTTGTTTTCTGACAGAAGGTCTTGGAGAGGGGTGAGAAAATCTCTAAGCCTGTCATAAACTTCCTCTTCTTTCAGTTTGTGCTTTTCTCCTGTTCTCATAAAATGTCTTTTTTTCATAGGGTAGCCCTGGGAAAAGCTGGCACCATTTTGTGTCCTCAGTTAAAGCCTTTGGGTTATTGATTGTCAGTAATGCATGTGACCCCTTACTCATTTTTTTCTCATGAGCTGGTTGATCCTCTCCAAAGATCTGGAGAAAACTGGTTGGAAAAAATTAGTCAGAGCTCCTTGGGCCCAGTGAAGCAATTTTTAACTTTCAAAGGTGCCAGAGTAGGTGAAACTGAATGTTTTCAAAGGATTCTATCAGAATCTAGTTTTATGGTTTGGCTGACTAATCTCTTGGACTATTAAGATTTATACTGAATTACTATTTGCTAGTAGCCTGGGTTGCTGCACTAAGCAGAAGTCCTCTCTACAACCCAGTCATACTTTTACCTACTTAGTAGTCCATTTTCTCCCATCAAGATGCTACTGTCTCTTATTCATTTACCTACTCGCTTAACGCTCCTACTAGAAATTCACATGTTCTTTCACATATCTATCAACTTGCTTGTATATATCAAAGCTTGGAGCAAAGAGCGAGAACAATCAGGTGCCTTTATTTGTATGACTGGCCATTGGTAAGTCTGAGAAAGCATATTTTATTCTCAGATCTTAGTTCTTTAGATTCTTGGATTCTCAGTGGAAATGCCAAACCACTGGAGAAAAGGAGAAGTTTTAGGTTGCCATAATCTGTACCAGCCTTCCCCTCTTCTTTGTGTAAATGAATCACATTTTGTCAGTCGTACCTGTGTGCAGTGCAGACATAGTTTCAGGGTACTCCTCTTCCAACTAGATTGCTGCCTCTAAACTCTTCCTTCAAGGAAATTCTGTAGCTGCTATAGTTATTTAGTAACTCCTGACTATATGCAAAGCAGCATGTGGTCTATGAGTATGCACTACACATATAAAGATTTTTTTGTAAAAACCCATGGATGTAGATTTGTTAAGTGTAGGACAAAGAATCACCATAAACTAACATGATTGATTAATTGACTCATTACTCTGGTGGTCAAAGGAGGGTTATACTTGAACTTAGTGACTCCAAGAGACTATGCATTTGTTCTAACAGTGTTGCTGTTGCTCAAAACATTCAGGTTTCCTCTTCTGGAAGTGCCTATAAATTTTAAAGTAGGCAATGAACTTAAATAGGCATTTTTCCAAGATGATATGCAAATGGCCAAGAAGCACATGAAAAGATGCTGAACAGTATTCATCTTTGGGGAAATAAAATAAAAAACACAATGAGATAATACTACACACCCACTAGTATGGCCATATTTTTTCAAAAAGTGGAAAATGATAAGTATTGGAAAATATATGGAGAAATTGGAACCCACATAAATCACTGGTGGGAGTATGAAATTATATAAATTTTATGGAAATCAGTAGTTCTTCAAAAGTTCTTCAAAAATAGAATTACCATATGGCCCCACAATTTTCCTTCTAAGTATATGCTCAAAAGAATTAAAAATAGGAGTTTGAACAAAAACTGGTATATAAATGTTTATGTCATTTCTATTCACAATTGCCAAAAATAAAGAGCAACCCAAATGTCCATCAATTAATGAATAGAAAAAATGTGGTATATCCTCACAATGAAATATTATTCATCCATAAAAAAGAATGATACATACTACAGCAAAGATAAACCTTGAAGACATTAAGAAGCCAGTCACAAAGATCACATATTAAATGATTCCATTTGTACGAAGTGTCCATAATAGGCAAATCTATAAAAACAGAAAGTAGATTGGTCATTGTTTAGGGCTGGGGAGAATGAGGCAACAGGGGGAAGGGAAGTAGAGGTGTGATGGCCAAAGTGTACAGGGTTTCCCTTTGTACTAATGAAAGTATTTTTAAATTACCGTGTTGGTGGGTACATATATCTGCATATACTAAAAATCATTGAATCATACACTTTAAATGAGCATATTTTATGGTATATGAATCATTTCCCAATATATCTATTTTATAAGAAAAGAAAAACAATCTATAAGCCATACTAAAAAGAGTATTAACCCATCACTTTATGGTTCTACCCAAGTTTTTTAGATAAAGAATAGTATTATTCAACTTGTTTAACTTATTTCAGAAGTTTGATTCCAACTGACTTTTAGCTATTTTTAGAAAACCAATCAACTGTCAAGTGGTGAATATTTGCTCACAATGATAATGTCACAATAGTGGCCAAAGGTCATGAGAGAATTGCCCAAAGATGAGTTCCCAAATTACTTTTTGTGAAATAAATGGATTGTCTCTTTAGATGACTTCAGAAAGGGCAGTTCTCATTTTGAGCTATTAATTATGGTGTCTGTGTTTTAAAAAGTCATATTTCACATACCTATGTATATATTGGTATATGCATGTAAGTTGAAAAAGGTAAAATATGCAGTGTGTGTGTGTTCAATCTTTGATTTATAACAGGACAAATAGAGGAAATGGAAGTAATTTTTTTCTACTCAGCCATTCAACAGACATTTATTGGACTCCTGATATATGGTACAAAAATCACAAGATAATTTTTTAGGAAAATTTTTTGTCTGATTAAGCGAGGATAATCCAGATTTTTTGTAAACTCTAGAATTAAGACTAGATGGTAGAGACCAAATAATACATTAGTGCTCAAGAGAAAACTGTATGATTGTCAACAGATGCTAGTGTTCCCTGGAGAAGTTCTTTAGCAAATATTTTTTAAAGCCCCAAAAAGTGCTTTGACCAGCACAATATCCGAAGGTGATATAACTGTCTTGGCAGTAACCTATGTATGATTGCCACTGACCTACAAGGGGGAATCGATCTTCATTTCTTCCCATAATTTGAGGCCCTCCAACACTAAGCACTCTAACTTTTATTAAAAACGTTCATGTTGGCCCTATTAACTCATGACAATTGCACAATAATACAACATGAGAAGATGTTACAGGTATTGGCTTTGAAAGCCTGTCCTCTATGCTAATGATCTGTGGATAAAAGGAGTCACTTGTATGTTTCTATAAAATTATTTTAGTTTTTGGCATTTTTTCTTTCTGATAAAAATGTACTAAGTAAAGTCATAATAACTAGATAACTAATTGCCTCCCCCACTGATGTTCAACTTCTATAGCAACTGGGTTCAAGTGAAAACTTAGCCAGAAAATGATTTCTATGAACTCAAGTTAAACTCTAATGATACCACCACATAAGAGAAAAACTTCCACCATCATATAAAAAGTTACAGAGCAGATTGATATCTAAGAGAGGGCCTTTCAACCCTGCAGGCAATGGTGTTTTCAAAAGTTTGCAAGCCGATTATTTTATCTGGTATTGTTTGAATGTTCAGATGTCCCCCAGAAGGACAGGTAGCATTTTTTTTAACCTTGACATAGATACTCAATAAAAATGGGAAATAATGAGATTTGCCTGGACATTTCTGGTAATATATCAGTCTCACTAATAGCTAATACATCCAACATTTAGTTCCTTGATCAACTTGAATCCCCAAACCATCTTCCAAAACCATTCATTTATATTCGTAATAGTGTAGCTTTTATTGTTTTGGAAAAAAATATACTATTTATTTACAAAGTTAAAGTCTACTTGGTCAGAGAGGAGTGAGGAGAGAGAGAATAGAAAATGAGAGTCAAGAGGTAAGTAATGAAGAGGAGGTATAAATGCAGGACCTTGGACATTTTAGGGATTTTGGCTTTGCATTTTGGTTTAAATCCTTGTACCACCATTTGTCAAAAGTCACAGGGTGAGTGACTCCAAACTTCCCCTTATCTATAAAATGGGAACCTCGTTGAATGTACACAGTTATTTTGAGGATTTCAAGGATGTGTATGTATGTAAGGTATTAGACCACCTCCTGGGTAACTATTGGTCAATTATATCATTTTTTATGTTTATGTGTATATTTATAAAATAGATATAAAATATACAAAATGATACCTGGAACAATAAAGGAACCAACATTTGTTGCAAACGTAACACATACCAGATATTATACTTGATATTTCATTTTAATCCCCAAAATAACTGTGTACATTCAATGAGGTTCCCACATAGGAAGGTCTCATTAAGTATTTGTTGACTGAATAAATGAAATACTGAGGAGCTCAAAGCCTGTCTTCCTTCCTAATGGCCCCAGTAATGAGCATCCAGAGATATTTTTAATACTGTTCATCTAAATCTCTCCTTCTGCTCACCAGTTTTTCTCATTTCCCCCATTAGTGGGAAACTCAACTATCTGGGTTGTGTCTGTGTAATTGGGAGTGGAAGAGTTCAACTTGCCCCATACCCTGGGAATTCTGTTGTATATGGAGTTGTGGGAATATGACCTGGGGTTTTTTATGTGTGTAAGGGGTTAGATATGCCATCCTTCTAATTTCCCAGGAAGGGCAGTGATAACTTCTTCTGCTGGCCACCAGGTAAGCCCAGTGAGTGAGCCAAGGCTCTGAGCAAGCATGGAGACTGAAGACCAAAAAGAAAGAAAGGAGTTTTTTCCTCCTCTGCCCGCTTATAGCTTCCTAGGCCCGGAGAATAGGTCCATGCTCTATTTAGCATTTGCATTCTTGGAGGATGAAAAATAAATCTGAGCTTGGATTACATTTCTAGATGGTTAAAATTCAGAATTTCATAATGAACAGTCACAAGGCTTAATGGATTGTGTGATTTGCTCTCACTGTTGGATATTTGTTGAAATTCATCGTGGAACTAATTCATCTTTGAAAGCTATCTTAAACTTTCTAATAACCCATAAGCCTGTTGGAAGACAGGCAATGACAGAAAAGTTTCTTATCATTTCTCTGGTATAGTTCTTTGTGGGTCTGAAATGAACTTACTTTTTTCACTTTATTTAAAAAAAATGCAGGCTAACTCAGTATATAACAAGAGAAAGTATCTGGGTACAAAACCTTGTAATAAGGATGGAAGGAAGGAAGGAAGGAAGGAAGGAAGGAAGGAAGGAAGGAAGGAAGGAAGGAAGGAAGGAAGGAAGGAAGGAAGGAAGGAAGGAAAGAAGGAAGGAAGGAAAGAAGGAAAGAGAGAAAGAAGGGAGGGAGAGGGGGCGAGCAAGCAAGCACAAACTATATAGCTCCCTCTGGAATTTTTTCAATGTGCATGTGTGCACACATGTGTTTGTGTGTATGCATATGTACTAGAAGGAAATTTGGAAGGTTGTTATTTTTGAAATTGTAAGATTCAAGGTAATTTTTATTTTCTTTATCTGCATATTTTCTAACTTTTCTACCATAAATGTATATTATTTTTATAACTATGTGAGCAATTAACTTTTTCAGTAATGTTTAGAAATTTTGCCTTGTTTTCTTTGAAGATCTGTAGAAGGTATTCCATATATTTATTATGTTGCTTTGGAACTATTTGTTTTTTCTTAAAGGCTTGTCATGATATTAAAAGCAATAAAACTGTTTTATTAATTAAGAGACACTAAGATTTTTCTACACTAAAACATTTTTTTTAACCACAAAATAATTTATACAGTATTTTTTTTCTCCAAGAGCTAGTGAAAACACACACCTACATACAAAGTTTAAACTTTAGAGAATGGATGGATAGCAAATACTCCTTGCCTCCGTCACCCACCTCTCCATACATTCATTTACTTCATAATTTTTTTTATTTCTTAATATATTTACCAAAGGTCTGGAAGTGACCTGTAACTGCTTGTCTTCTCATCTTACAGCTTCTCATCTTGCTAGCTGGGAAAGACACCTACTTTCTGAAATGAAGGCAGCTCCTATCAAGCCCAGGCTTTCAGACAGGTAAACCACATATCTAATCCTTCCTAGTAGATTCTAGAAAGAACATGGATGAAATTTCTCTTAATCTTTTTTTCTTACACAAATTTAATACTTTGATCACTTTTAACCAAAAAGCAGTATTTAAAGAAATGGCACAGGTCACTTTTATATACACAGTTCAATTCACAAGATACTACCTTAAGTAGCTATTTAAAGGAATCACACTTCAAAAGATAATTGACCCAAATTCTCCTTCCTGCTCTGCACTGAGGTTTGTCTTGCCCATGTGCGGCTGTCTTGTACATCTCACACATGGAAGAGATACAGCAGTGTCCTAGGGAGCATGAGAATCTAGGCCACTGTGATTAAAACTAATTCAAACATTATATTAATGTCTTCGTTTAGTTTGCTAAAAATTCTCATCTTTAGTGGGCACCTAAGGGCTGACAGCTCCACTCTGGATTGAATCAGAAGTTGATTTATCGGGAAGAACACTTTAAAGTGATTACATCCACTCTGGTCCCATCTGGTTTGGGTATGATGAAATGGAGTTCTGTGTCTCTGCTTTCAAAGTATTTGCTACAATTTGAATCCTGAGCAACATATCCAAAAGAAGAAACGATACCATGAGCAGCCTAATGCTACCTGACTTGTTTAGTTAATCTCATAAAGAACACCAGTGTAAGAACTTTTAAAACACACCAGTGTGAGAACTCTTTTTGGCAGATGTTCACTAGTTCAGTCACATAACCTGGTAACATTCACGTTCCAGATCTATTTCACTGCTTTGCCTTAATGCTGCATTTTAACTTGTAAATTATATCTGCTAGTAATATTTTTAGAATAATTGTGCAACCAGTTAAAGTTCTTTAGAACCTATTGGATCACCAATTGAATGTTTCAAATCTCCAACACATCTACTGGTTATGGAAATCCTGTTGGCATTAACTAACCATTGTTCCAAACATGTTTGGAACAAAACAGAATCAACAAATATCTTCAGTACATGATCTTCTTGGAGTGCTTTTATACCTTTCTCCCATTGTATAATTGGAAAATAATTGTTGCTATCATTTTAGAATACTTTCAGAAGCAGACTTGGCATTGAGTTCTGACTTATTTATAACTCCGTAAGTTACAAATCACAACTTTCTGTTCAGTACGTGGTAGATCACAGTAGTGGTTAAGATGGGGAATTTTGTATTACTTGTGGTTGTGTGCTAGCAAAGAAAGGTATGGGAACCAAATTTCTAATGAATATTCATATTTCCAATATGTGTCATTGTATTAGCAAGTGTTCTTATTGTATGTTCCTCAAACAAAACCACCACCATCGCCCTTGAAATGATAAAATTAAACAGTATAAAAAATAAAAAAGGATATACACTAAACTTTTAATACATAAAGAATGGAGAAGGCAAACAAAAGACGAAATAGGGAAATGGCTGGGGGAAGGAAACAAAATCAAGTTCTTTGGAGCCTAAGGTTATATGGGTATGCACATAAACCCATATGAAGTCCCTTGATAAAGAGGTCAAGAATGCTGAATAATTTAACATATCCTTGGATCTTGACTTGTGACTGTCCAAAACTAATATTTCACAAGCCACATTGCACCTTGTCACAGAGTCCTATTTCTCCCTCAAGGTAATGCCTAAGTATTAACGGACCCAATTTGGTGGAAATTACCTACTTGGCTGCAGTCACTTTAACTTGACTGTGATATTTTGGACTGTGCTGTAGTCACCAGGATATGTTAGAAGCTGGAGCAGCAGACTTGCTCTTTGTGATAATTGTAGCTGAAGCTTGTGTTATCACCAAAGCTTATTATTTTGCAAGTTGTACACTCAGCTTTTTGTAAAAATTGTACTATAAGGAAAAATCCCTGAGGAGGCTTCTTTTCTCTCCTTTTGTTCTTCTGACACTCCGAGATGAGGATGACCAAACAAAATGCTATGCGATTGTGTTTAAGTGCATGTAACTACTCACCACCTGATAAAATATCTTAGTACCATGAATTAAACAGTTCTGTAAGTCCCTGTATTCTTTAGGTTTTATGCTTATTCAGCTAACCAGATTACTGCTGTTGAATGACATTAAGGGCACTCTTTCTGTCTTAAGAGAAATTGTGTACCCACCTCTTCATCAGGCAGGTAGCTGAGGAGTAAGAAGCCTGCTTCCCGCTAGCTCTGTCATTGTCCTCCACTGTGTGCCAGCATCGTGCCTATGAAAAGAGTAAGCTCATTACTGCACAGTAGGAAGACATCATACAGTGGACATCTTTCTCTTGTTAGTAATTCTTTGTATTTTTATAATGCTTTATGGTTCCAAGAAGACCTATCTTCTCTCCCTCCTCCCTTCCTTCTTTCTTTCCTTCCTTCCTTCCTTCCTTCCTTCCTTCCTTCCTTCCTTCCTTCCTTCCTTCCTTCTTTCCTTCCTTCTTTCTTTCTATATTCATTGAGGAAATAAGATGATACAGGCCCTGTGCTGGGCACTGAAGCTACAAAGATAAAAGAAATATACTCTCTGCCCTCAGTGAGATCCCTGGTTAAGAAGGGGAGAAAGAGGAACAACTAACTAATTATAATCCTGTGTGATGAGTGCTCTAACCAAGTATACTTCAGGAAATATCAAGAAACCAGGAAGCTTCACAGAGAAAGTAACTTTGGGGCCAGATCTTGAAAGATGAACAGGTATTTGCAACCAGAGAAGGGGAAGTGATGAGAGGAGATCGGGGAAGTGGTTGCCTCAAGCAGAAGGGATGGCAGGTGTGAGGACATCAAAATGTGAAATACGTGGCTGAAATGGCAGGTGAGGTTAGATCAGAAAAGACCATATGCGTTTTGTAAAATAATAGAAAAATACATATATTGGTCTCTGTCCTCAAATTCCTGCCACAGTGCTCCTAAAATTTCCTGGGAAATGGCAGTATCTTTTGTTCTAATAAGGCAACTCTTGTTGGGCTCTTGGATAGCTTCAGGATGGCAGCTGGTCGCCAGAAAGACTAAGCTATGATTAGAAGCTTGGAACTTTCAACACCCTGCCCCCATTCTCTATGAAGGAAAGAGGGACTAGAGATGGAGTTAATGAACAGTTATGGCAACAGGGTGAAGCCTCCACAAAAATCCAAAAAGTATGGGGTTCAGGTCACTTCTGGATTGGTGACCACATCTATATACCAGGACAGTGGCTCACCCCAACTCCCTGGGAACAGAATCTCCTGCGTTCAGTAACTTTCCAGACATCATCCTACGTCTTGGTATTTATCTGGGTATTCATTTGTATCCTTTATCATACACTTTATTATAAAATAAACCAGTAAACATGTTCCCCTGAGTTCTGAGAGCTATTCTAGAAAATGATAGGACCCAAGAAAGATCATCAGAACCTTCACTTTGTAGTCAAGTCAAGCAGAAATCGTGGATACCCAGGGACCAACTCTCATGACTAGTATCCAAAGTAGGGAACAGTCTTATGGAGATGAGCCCTTAAACTGTGGGCGTCTGTGCTACCTCTGATTACTGTCAGAATTGAATTAAAATGTGGGACGCCCAGCTGGTGCTGGAATTGTTTGATGTGGAAAACCCACACATCTGGTGTCAACTGTTTAAGAAGTGTCGGACGTGTGAGTAAAGGAAAATGCAGGACCATTTTTTTTTTAGACAGCCTTGTCCAGTTGTCTGGACAAGTCACTACACTTCTTTGAGCTTAAGATACGCATAGCCTGTTTGACACTTTACCAGGCAGCAATAGTTTGATATTTGTGCTAGTGTCCTTTCAGCAGTAGTCTATTACCATAGGCTGTTAATATATGTTTCTCAGGCACTGGATGTATTAGCTAATGAAAACTAATGTGTCAAATTGTAGTCTCCTCTCTCAACCAATGAGCATCAGTGTCCCACTCTGCCAACAGCGTTACTCAGTGAGTGCTCTACCACACTATCTGGAGTTGAAGGTCTTTTGCAGTGATAGCATTTATTCTGCCATGATCTCTCTTTCTGCAGTTTATTTTTTGTTCTGGGAAGCAGTTTTGATGCTTCCCAGGCTAAGAAAAGGCTAACATCTTTTTTGCAAGTGCCAGTGATAGAGCAAAGAAGTAAAGAGTATCATGCTGGGTGTTCAAATACAAGTGTGATAGCAGCCAGAGTGAGTTTAAAGGAGATGGTGGAAGAGAGAGAGCAGTGATCAGCAGACAACTGGAGACTGGGCACGAAAAAGAGCAGGGTATCCTGGGAGGACTGCACCACACCTGGCTGGAGGAGCTTTGCAACCTGGAGGAAGCTGTAAGGAACAGAGTGGCCATTGTCAGTCATTGCCACAAAACTGGAAACAAGTCTCTGTAGGGTCTCTTCAGGACCATGTGGAGCACTAACTCAGGTAGTGCCCCCCTTTCCTGACATGAGTGCACTCCCTGTACAAAAGAGGGTAAAAGTGGGGGTCATGGCTTATTAGGGTATACCTCTGTAGACAGGCTATCTGAGTTTGAAACCCAGCTCCACCATTTACCAACTGCCTCACCTTGGATATCAACCCTCACCACACCTCAGTTTCCCTATCTATAAAATGGGAGTGACAATGCTACCTATAAAATGAGGTCATTGTGAAAGTAGAATACTTGTAAAGAGCTTAGACTAGTGCCTGGCACCTATTAATGCTTGACTATATTAACTATTATTATTATTATTATTATTATTATTATTATTATTACCAGTGTTATTGCTGCTTAGTTTTCTGCCTGTAAAATTAGGAAAATTGACCTAAATGATCCCTGAAGTCCCTCCTCATTCTAACATTAACTGAATTCACTAATCCCTTTTATCTTAGGAGAAAATTATAATTCAGAGGGTTTGAGAGCCCTTGCCAAAGTTGTGTGGGGAGTAAGGAGTAAGATGCAAAAGTAGAATGGGAACCCAGGTCTTCCAGCCCCTAATCCTGTGTCCTTTTTACCTTTTGAAGTTCCAAAAACTGACTAAAGCAGCACCCACCTGGGCCCCTCGCTCCTTAATCTCCTGCACCCACACCCTCGCTGTCACAGAACCTCAGGCCACTGTTTGTTTTGTTTTCATCTTTTTCATTTTTCTGCATATCAAGGAGAAAGTGGCAAGCCTAGGTAATGAAAAGGGATTTGTTGCCCTGGAGGAAATAAAACCTAGCATAGCATTAAATGACCTAAAGAATATTCCTCCCAGAATTTACAGCTCCACAATCTGCTGGTGGTCCCCATGCCATTAGACTGATCATCCTTTCAGGGCAAGTTGTCTACTTTCTGTCTAACACTACAGTCAGTTTGCAGAAAAGACAAATTTTTTAATGTGACCCTTTGTCTTAACTACTCTTTGCTCTTGTTTTATGTGACTTAAATCATAAGAAAGTACTTGTACCCCCTTCTGGTGTCATTATAGCAATCCTGCAAGGGCTCAGTGAAGACGGAGGGAAGCAGGGAGAGGGGAGACGGAAGAAGGGACATATTCCCAGCAAACTGACCTACCTATTCTCTAGAGTCAATTTTAGTAAATTTTGCTTCTGTATTTTTTCTTATGCTTTTGAAACACACACGTAGCAGAGACCCTGGTCTCTCACTCCTGGGAACGAAGCTTTCCTCTTTGTTTATTATCTCTCTTTTTCTTTTTTCTCTGTCCATTTAAGTATTAGGATAATCATTACCCCTTTAACAGCTAAATGTCTATGCAGGTTTTCTTTTTAATAAGTATTTTGCATTTGACTGAACTGATTTCATCAGAGGAAGTTAAGATGGTCATTTTAATTTGCAAAATTTCTTCCTCTTTTTATTCCACATTTGATTTTGAGCACATATTTAATAATTTCTGGTGGTTTGTGTTTCAGCTTCAGCTGGACATACAGAATAGGTTCTCAACAGTCTCAGAATTTGATTATGACCAAGGAACCACTATTCTATAAACACTGAAAATTGGGAATTATCTCTAGAGCTGTTTGCTAACGAAGTCGAAGCCTAACCTTTAGGGCTCATTAAAATTCCACTGATGAAAACTCTCACACTGGTCTCTCTTTCATGAATCTATCCCTGTGTTAGGATTGCTGGTGTGTGGAAATTGGTCTGGGCCCTCCCCTTTTGCCCTCCCCTTTAATCTCTTCGTGAGGTTTAGGCAGAGATTTTTAAAGCTTATAGATTTCTCTTTCTCTCTACTCTGGGTATGTGTTGTGAATCCAAACAAACATGAATGTGTAACTGTTACTGAGCCACTCTGACCAGGTTATCCTGCTGAATCTGTCTTTCTTCATCAATAAAGGAACGAAATCATTTAGGAGTAATTAAGAGGGGCCAAAAAGAGGGATATGTTTTTCTGTTCCGACAGTAGAAATAAATATGGACGCAGGGGAGAGAAATGATAAACATCCCAGTGTAAGTCACAATTGGTGGAATGCAATGAGTTGTTTTAATGAATCTATCTGCTAAGTGACAGTTAAAATACAACCATTCCTATCAAGAGATCCCTGCATGGTGACAGTAGCCACTCTCCTACCCTGCTGGCAGATAAGACCTTCCAAATCCTCCCAAAGTGCTGCAGCATCCATGTGCCGAAGAGCATTTGGATTTGTTTGGTATATCTTTATAAAAGAAGGATGCCGTGATGGCACATCGCATCAATATTACTATTGCTGAACAGATGGAAAATAATTGTTTATGGAATTTGTATTTTAATCGCATGAATGTATTTGGTAAGGAGATCCCCCTGAGTACACAATTCAAAGCCTGCCTTTGATCTGGGCCCCTTTGGGGCATTTTCTATGACTGAGAAACTGCACCTATGAGTTCATAGGCAAATGCTGAAAATCATAAAAATAAAAAGAAGTACCAACCTCCCATTTGGGTATTTTGTCTCCTTGGAGAATCAGACAAGCTGGCCAGGCTTTCAGTCATGCTGACGACTCAGCACACATCCCACCCAGTCGTACACCCACACAGGGCTCAATATGAATGCCCTCATCTCTTGCCTCCCCCTTCTCCTGCTTCCTCCTCCCCTTTGCACACAAACACACACACATGCTCTATGCAAGAATTCATATCTTTTCAAAGATTCCTACTGCCTTTTTACATGGGCCATTTTAGATGCTTATAAAATATTTATCAATATTAGCCCTTACACATATTTTCCTCTTTCACCTGTTACACATTTCTTGGTTAGCATTATAATGTGACATGATAGAAAGGAGGAGGTTTGCTTTAAATGAAAATGAATATTCTGATTGTGAAATATTGTGTCTTCTAAATATTCTGCCGTACATCAAGCTGAGTGCAGCTGTAGGCAAGACCAAACCCTGTTACCTTGCCAATTTCCCCCTTACAGTGACCCAAAGAACAGAATCTAGTGTATAAAATTTGATAGCCACTGTAAGAAAGGGTTCTGTAGATTCCCTTTTCAGAAGCACAATCCCCACCTTTTCTCCTCTTGAGACCATTGATCAGACACTTTCCTCCATTCTTAGAATAAAGAGATCTGAGGAGGTTTTAAATTCTTGGATGGATTTTTTTTCGTTTGTTTGTTTGGTGGATTTTTCCTTCTCTTTCTTTCCCCTCTGCAGAACACAACTAGTAAATGATTGGATCTTTGACAGAACAAAGGTATTTTTTGATGGGCTCTGTAATCTAGTGCGCTAATGCGCCCAGTCCCCTCATTGTCTTGCTGTCTGATCCCATCCCTTCTGCCAGACAGTCACTGCGGGATGAGTCACTTTTAATGTCTGATAATCAAGGTGAATTTTCAAAAAGCTGCCATTTTGGAATTATGCACTATAACACAGTGTCAGAGATGAGAGGAGGAGGAAGGATGAAGGAAAGGCTAAGATAGACACCTACTGCACGTTTGGAGAACTGCAAGACACAGCCAGCACCGTGCCAGAGATGTGTCTGGAGGGTCTAAATTGATCGAGGCGTCCATAATAAGAAGGAGACTATGTTAATTATAAATTAAAAATAACTTCCATGAAAATGAAGATTATATGCACAGGAGAAAACGTCTTAGTTAAAACAGACTGGAGGGATGGAATTAAGCAACAGCCTTTGGGAGTATGGATTCTGTACCCACTGAATACAGTGTGGTCCATTAAATAACCTAATACAAACTTACATTGGAAAAAGAATCAAAGTGAATCGTGGCAGTCTCTGTGGATGCTGTATTGTCTGCCATCTTTATTTAAAGCAACATCAGCTAAGGGAATTTACCTAGCAGATGAATACAGCCTCCCTTCAGCTCGGGAGACTGGATATTTCTGGAATCATTTAAAGGACTGAAACCTTTTTCCCCCCCATGAAATAGCCAGGGAGATATTGGAACCTCAGGTAAACAAAAGCCAATCAAATATTCTTGCAAGACTTCAGCTATTCAAATATACTTTGGTCAGTGTCTTCTCTAAGGTAATTAACTAAACCCATTGTTATGTTTGTGGCTCTGGAATTTTTTTTAATTGTTAGCATTGTATTAAATAGTAGGGTAGTGGAAGGAAAATGATATAAGAATAGCCTGCTCCTTCTGTTTATTATTCAGATAATTGAATGCCTAAAAATAGAATCAGGCTGTTTTGACTAGGGAAATGCCGCCCTCATTACAGCTGGGAGATGCTGGGGCGATTTAAAGCTGAAGCTTCAAAGCCTTGTCCTTGTTTATAAAAGCACGAGGGTTTTCATGGCTGTTTCAGTGGCCAGTCGGAATCTGCAGGTACTTTCTCTGTCCTGGGGGAGGGAGATAATGACTTTTCTGAGAATGCTTTTTTGTAACCGCAGTGAATGCTTACATATTTCCTCTAATGGAGGCATTTAAATACCTGCGTATCTTCTTTAATACAACTTACGTTTACAGATTATTATACCTTGTTAGATTATTATACCTTGTCTACCAGGGTTAATTAGTCCATTCTCTCCCCAATCTTCACCTCCATCTTCGCCACTATCTCTCTCTCTCTCTCTCTCTCTCTCTCTCTCTCTCTCTCACTCACTCACACACACACACACACACACACACACAGAGACAGTTGCAAAATAGAGAAAGAAGAAAATATTTAGCTATCATGCTACTGTTCTCATGTACACAAAAGAAAATTAGACATATAGAGAATATTTGCAGTGAAAGTAACCCCTTAGAAATCTTTCGATAAAAACCCTAATTGTACTGAAACGACTAGAGAAGTGAATTGTCCTGGGATGTTTAGCCAAGAGAATAGCAGATTCCAGGCGAGAGTCCAGGCGTCTAACTTGCAGGCTGACATGCTTTCCACACAGCGTGCTCTCTTCCCATTAAAAGAATCAGGCCTCTGCCGCTTGGCTAAACAGTGATTAATGCACAGATGTCACAATGGAAAAAAGAAAAACCTGAGGAAGAGATAAGAATCATATGTATTTTCAACCATGATACAAAGGAATAAAATGGAAAATGGTATGAAATGAAGAAAAGCAAAATGTTAATAGAATATCTATCAATAAAACAATCTGCCTAGTCAAGAATTCTATTAGAAGGCAGAATTGTCACTTTGAAAAAAAAAATTGTAGTAGAGATATTTGAAACTAGCCAAGAAAGCAAACATTGCTTACAAAGTCCACTGCCTTATTTTCCGCCATATATTTTCACCTGAAGTATTAGAATAATTTAGTCATATTCAAGCATGGATTCTCACTATAGTCATTGAGATCCTGTCTAGGCTCTGTCACTTAGCGACACAGGTAAAACTGGGACTAAACCAGCATTCTCTTTTCTTCTAGAATCTAAATCCTTAGAAGGCACAGCCTGCCTTGCTCTCTGAGGACAGGTCTACCTGATATGACCTGTTAGGGATTTTTGCATCTGTGATTTCCCTTTTACTACATTCTGTTTCCTGTTAGACTAGTCTCTGTCTGCAATCTTCTCCACGTTTTCAGTAAAATACCTTCCTGGTGCTCTGAGGACTCTGAAGTCCCGAACATGAAACCCCTCCACCCTAAGGTTACTTCCTATTTCAGTGTGAAACATGATGAATTTTCTTCACCCTTAATGACACTAGGAACATTCTTGGAGGTACTAAATGATAATACTGACAAACCAGACATTATTGTAGACCAGAATATGACCTCCCAGTAGTACTGTTTTTCCTTCTAAAAGAACCTGAAGAAAGGCTTATAATAAAAATTAAAAAGGAGAAATAAAATCCTAATTAATTGAGGATATGTTTTAGCATGATAGAGGATCTCTGGTAGATAAAGGAAGGAATCAGAAGATTATATATTGTGTAAGAAACCTTAACAAATATGATGGAAGATGGTGATGTGGTCAAAAGACAATGAAAGTGTTAAAAAAAAAAAAGGTGTTTCTTCAAGTCTCAAAACAAGTGGGCTTTCATATTCTCTCTGATCCAACTTTTTGCTTCTGGGGAAGAAAAAATTGAAGAACATGCATCTGGCTAGTGGGATAAAAACAGAAACATATTATCTGATTTTGCTCTGGAGAGCTATCAGGAGAGTTAATGGGACTTCCATTTCGGTAGTACAATTAGCAATAGGGTTTCTCAACATCAGCACTATTAACATTTTTCTGACATTTAACATTTTTCTGACATTAACATTTTCACTATTAACATTTTTATTAGTGGAAGGGGGACAAAGAGTCAGGAAGGGGCCTTTCCTATTTGTTTTTTGGATTTGTAGCACCATTCCTCGCCTTTACTTTACTAGCTGTTACTAATACCCCCCACACCAGTTATAACAACTAAGATGTCTTCAGACGTTGCCACTGTCAACTGGGGAGCAAAATCACCACTGGTTGAAAACCACTGGACTATAGTGAATAGTTCTCATTTTGAAAAATAGGCTCAGTTTTGGAGACTATATTTTTACAGTAAGACCCACATTTCTAACGATATGCTTGAAACACAGGGGCACTTTATGGTCCCTGATGTTGCCCAGGGATTGACTAATGACTGGTTCTCCCACAGAATTCAGAGCTCAAGAAACCTATAATCTAGTTTAGAGGAAGGCATGTCTCGAAAAGAAATGAGCAGTTAGTTATTGACATACAGAGTTGACTAGAATCAAATGGATTCAAAGCCAACTATGTTTTTGAAAGTGATATACTGTCAATGAGGCATTCTGAAAAAAATTAAAGAACTAAATATATGGAAAGACACCTCGGGGTCATAGAACAGGAAGATTTAATATTATAAAGATTTTGACATTTCCCAAAGAGCTACCACCCTAGTTTTTTTTTTTTTTAATATTACTATTTGAGACAAAAATGAATCTCGAAGCCCCCAGTCTTCTATAGAAAGCAGAGTGAGCCACAGTGGAGAGCATATTTTTCAATGCCTTTTTCAGAGGTGGCCACAGAGGATAATGAGGGGAAGGAACCTCCCAGGGTCGTGGAGAACAAAAAACTGAGAAGCTCTCCTAGGGAGCGGAACAAGAGCCCAATCAAAGAACAGTCCCTGCCCCTAGGGGGCCTTTACCACATAATCCCACAAAGATTTCAGAATTGCTGTGAATCAGTGACTGCTATATGATTTCCATTCTTTCCTTTTCTAAATGGGAGATTGTCGTTACCCTCTTCCTCTTCCACCACCATGTTGGGCATGTGGGAAAGTTAGTTGGCTTGTTAGTTCATAAGTGTCTGGATCAGGAGGGGCCATCTGAGATCCCCTCAGTGCTCTGAGTCTGAAATGTGATTGGATGAGACTTTCAGGAGTCTTCTTTAAAGAATAGATAAAAGTATATGCATGTAAAGGGGAGGAGCAAATATTTGTCACCAAAATAACAGACTGTGGCAGATTTTTTTATTCCTCTTAACTATTCGCTGTCATTTCTTAGGATATAATTATACATACTACTCATTTTCATTTGATTTTCAGCACCTCTCCATAAGAGTGACTGTCTCTTACATGTTAGGATTGGTCATAAGACTTTTTTGCCAATGAAATGTGGGAGGAAGTGATAGATACAACTTCTCAGCAGAAATTTAGCCATGTTATAGTTCAGTTATTACTTCTTTCCTTCTATCGCTTTGTCCAACTGAAGCCTTTAATGGGTGCCACCAAATCAATTCAGAAATTTCAGCAGAAGGAATGATGGTCATGATCCTGATTAGGTCTTGGATGTGAGGCCTTTTAAAAATCAGCCTTATTGCTCAAAACATTTCTCGATATTATCTTTTGTTGGTTAGAAATGAAAAATAGTTGCATTTTTCAATCCCATTTACAAACCAGCAGGTTCTTTCTTGAGCTCTTTCTTCTATTATCTCCTTAAATGTAACCAATAGACACTAAGGCACACTAGAAACAGTCCGTTTCTTACCCTCTTCACCTAACTCCACAAACTAATTAGGTACATGATCTGCCTTCCTGAAAAAGCCTGACTTGAGCAATACAATTTTTAAATTCAAAACCAGAGAAATAAGCAGAAAAAGCATTTGACAAAATCCAACACCCTCTTATCATTTTAAAAAACACTCAATAAACTAGGACTACAAGGAAAATTCCTCAGTCTGAAAAGGGGGATCTACTAGACCCCAAAAGTTGATACTTCAGTGAGCATTAAAGGACTAAATGCCTTCTCCCCAAATGTAGTTAGCTTTGTATCTATTTGATTCTAGTCAAAAAATCTTAGGGAGAAGGCATTTAGCCATTTAATCAAGAAATAGGCAAGATGCCCACACTTACCACTTCTATTCATCATCATAATGGAGGTTTAACCAGGGCAATTAGGCAAGAAAAAGAAATAAAAGGCCTCTACATTGGAATGGAAAACATAAAACTATCTTTACCTTCAGACAATATGATCTTGTATACAGAAAATCCTAAGCAATCCATAAAAAGCAGCTATTGGAACTAGTAAACAAGTTCAACAGTGTTATAGGACACAAGGTCAATATACAAAAAATCAATTGTATTGCTATATGCTAGCAATGAAAAATCCAAAAATTAAATTAAGGGAAAAAATTCCATTTATAATAATATGAAGAAGGAAAAAAAAAATACTTGGGAACAAACTCCTGAAGGTTTAAAGCAGGTGGAGCTCATTCCTTTTTATTCATTATTATTTGCCTTTTCGTGGATCCCTCCAGAGGCCACTCAAAATGTTTCTTGAATAAGAGTTTTCCTGAGTGGTTTGGGTTCAGAAATGGCCAGTTAGTAGATGGAGGTATGATTTTTGGTGGAGAGTGATTGTGCTAACAAAGAGTGTTTGACCTACATTCTTACAAGTGACGGTTTATATGCGTACCTGACTCAAGGTCAATTAGACCTTAGGTTTCTTTTTAGCAGCTTCTAGAAATGATTCACCTTAACATTTTGGGACTGACTTTACCACTATAAATTGCTTTGTAACCTTTTTCATTTTCTTACAATTCTACCTGATAGAGTTCATCACTCTGTCTTCTGTACAACATCTGTACCTTGTACAAATTCCTATTTCTGCATGTCTCCCACCATTTTGTAATTATTTGTATGCATGTCTGCCTCTGACACCACACCATGAAAAGACAGTATTTTATTAACTTTGCATCCCCAATGCTTAGAACATGTTCAGTGTGTGTTTGCCATCCTAAATTCCCATTTCTTGAGGGCTATCTCCCTGAAGCCTTCTCTTCATGTCAGTCCCCTCAAGTTACAGATTGATATATAAATTAATATATATTCTCTCCATGCATTATATCAATTTCCTTTTTTCTAAAGTTTCTGCTAACCATCATTTTACCATTGGCCACAATGAGAAACAGCCCATGAGAATCACATTAAATGTGTCTTGTAATAGGGTTTCAAGGCATAGTATGAGAACGGTTAATCTGTGAACAAGATTTTAAAGGTGAGAAATAAAAATCTCTGTCCATCTTTTCATTATACCTATTTCATCAATATTTCTTAGCCCTCTTGACCTAAAATAATACTGGATATAAGAAGCTGAGACTTTCCATCTGCTGTTTAAGCATAGACTATACATGCCTTTTCAAAGAGAGACAGCTGCCCTTGTATTTAGAATAAGGACAACAAGAAGCCTGTATATAACTCATACTTGATGGATATTTATTGTTCAATACAGGCTAAAGGAACCTGCCCTCTCACTAGTATTTCTATCACTGTGACTATCAGCCTATCAAATCAGACATTGTGATAATAATTGATTGAGACCTGGGTGGGATGGAGGGACAGTCTTAATGGTTGTTTGACTGGAAAATCCATCACTAAACAATACAATCAACATTATAGTCACAGCTGATGTAGTCTCTGATGAGAGTTGTTAATCCATAGTTACTGTTTCCTTAGATTTTGAAATGAAGCTCACTGGTTTGATAGGCATTTGCTCATAGAGATGGTCTCAACTTGACCATTAATGGACGTTTTCCAAAACACAAACAGCCAGAATGTTTCAGCCTTTGAAAGAAAGATACATGAACATTGACAGATTAGTGTCTTCCCAAAACTATCTTTGTGAGAAAAGGCTTTGCCATTTATCTTGAATAAATTATGCTACTCAAAGTTTGGCCCATGGGCCAGTGCTGATCTGTAAATTGTTTACTTGTTTGTGATGAAGTAAATATAAAAATTAAGAATGAGCACTTAGAAAAAACTTTAGCAGCTTGACAGTACCTTTAGGTCTGGGTAATCTAGTCATAAAAAACAGGCCTAGTATTTTATATTTCTTTTATATTTTATTTTTCTATATTATATTTTATTTTACTATATTTACAGAAATACTTGTCCATAATGGTATGGATTATTTTTTTTAACCTGGTCTTTACCATAGATTGTTTGAGAAATGATAATTAAAAGACCATATCTCATCTCTATTTGTTTTCTAGTCATTTTGGTTTATTCCAGTCTCCAGACCACATTTCGTTTTATACTCACCACCACTTCTCCAAACATGCTAAACATAGATTGTTTTCCCCTCTTTAACCTGCAGGCAATAGGTATATTAAAGGCTTGAGGCACCAGTTGCACCCTTGTTGAAAGCCCCTGGCATTTGGGGGTTCATTGTGATCATGGAGTTGATGAAGTCCCCTTTTAGCCAGCTTACCAATGTATTTATCATCAGGGGGTAGAAAACTTTGTTCCCATTGGTTGTGACTTTGGAGCCTAGAATTATCAAGCTATAATAAGCTTTAGTAAATGTTTCTCTCCCTGTCACTTTCACAAAGAACATGTAGCCCTCATGATACTATAAAAGTTTATTTCAATCCACCATACCCTTCCAATGTTACTCACTTCCACTTCATCTCTGCCCAATCCGATAAATGTCAGTTCTCCATAAGTATTATTTCAAGTGAACTGATAATATCATTCATTGTTATATTTCATTTGATTCTTCTGCTGTGCAGTCAACCTGTCTCCAGGAGAACTATGTTTAACTGATTATGTCGTAACCTATGACATCATATTTTTTAAATAACATGATTTGAAGACGTTGATATCTATTGCCATTTACAACTTTTTTTCATCCAGATTGATTATATGTTCATGACAAGGATGTGAATGATGGAAAGGAGAGTGCAAGACCAGGATTAGGGAGACCAAGTTAGGAGTCCGTGCAGTAATCCAGGCAAGAAATAATGAGCGCCTAATCCAGGATAGTGACAGTGGTGATGGAGAAGGATGAGTGTGAGAAATATTTAGACATTAGAACAACAGGATTTGGTGAATACTTAGATGTGGAAGGTAAAAATAAGGAAAAATTGAAGACTGCTTCCAAATTTTTGGCTTGAAGTAACTAAGTAGGTGGTGATAAGACAGGAAGAGAAGAGGAAGAACAAGTTTGGAGAAATATGGAATGAGAGGAGATGACGGATTTAGCTTTAAGCATGCCAATGTGACATCCAGGCAATTGGGTATGAGTCTGAAACGCAGGAGAAAATTCTGGGCTACGTATTTAGATTTTTTAAATCATGGATGTATGAGTAATTAAAACCATAGGCCTGTATGAGAAGAGAGATGTGTAATTTTTTAAATGTCTTAGAGACGTTTCAATTTCTTCAACTTCTCCTTAAAATGTAAGATTTTTAGTAGTTATATTTTCGTTATCTTTTATGTGATAAGATAGGATAATCTAATTATATCCTAATAGTTTACACATAGGCACTGTGAGATTCTATGAAAAGTGAAGCTGATCAGAGAGATCAATTGAAATGTTTCTAAACTTGGAAGTCTATCTTCTAGTATAGCCCAGATTATCCAAACCCCCTCACCCAGCTCCCTTTATTCACAGTTAATAAAATTACATGAATGTATGTATTGGGATTTTTGTGAATGTATGTATTGGGATTTTCAATCATCACATGACCTCCCCCACCCCCAAGAGATATCATTAAAACTCATTTACAGATGAGAAAATAAACTCAGAGAAATTGGACAGATGGAAAGTGGCTAAAGTCACCATACTTTAGCATTGTGTATCTAGTAAGACACACTTTTGGATAGTACCATATCTAAGGCCCCACTCTGTGCTGATCATTCTAAATACTGATACTTTTGTCTGCTTCAACCAAATCAGACACCTCAAAAAAAACAGCAAATTCTTGTGTTTCAAAAACTGGCAACTTAGCTCTACCCCAAACACAAATAGTAAACATGAATGGGCACAAGAGAGAGTTGTGTTTCAAAGGAATGTCTGTAATAAATCTTACCAAGAATACATCAAGAGGCCAGGAAATGTTCAGTCCTTTTCAATCAGCAATCCTGCTTCTATAAAATTATCCTAAAGAAATAGAGTGGCACCCCAAAATTTATCCATAAATTTATTTATTTAATTTATTTTTAGTGAGCCAACACTATACTGGGAACTGGGAATACAAATGTCAATAAGAAACCGTCTCTGCTCTCTGAGACTACCCAGTCCAGACCATCAGGGGGATATAGAACTTACAATGACAGAGAATTGACTGGGTAACCTAGGAGTAGGGAAGAGTAAGATCTCCGCAGCCTAGAGCAGGGAAGGCTTCCTAGAGGATGTGATATATAGCCTGAGTTGGTTATAGGTGTCAGCCTGGGGAGAGGGGCAGCAAGGACATTCTAGGCAGAAGCAGTAACATAAGCAAAGTGGTAGGAAAAGAAACTATATCAGGGTCATCAGAATCTTTCAGGAATAGACAGTCCAGAGAGGTTGTACACCATGTTCTGGGGCCTCGCTTTCACTCTGTAGATCAGAGGTTCTCCTAGTGTGTTCAGAGTGGCCCCATTGCTTCTCTGAGACATTGTGGGGTTCGTTGTCAACAGAGAGGTGGGATGGAACTGACAATTAGTTCAGACTCTTAACCCCAGCCCTGGCACAACCCAAATTTCTTGGGGAGTTTTACTTAAGATATTTAAAAGAATGTTTGAAAACCTTTGATGCAGAGCTATCGAAGATCTGTATACAAGGGAGTAACATAACAAATATACATTTCAAGGAGATTATGCTGGTGTGTATGGAAGGATGCTTCACCTGGTATTTATTTATAACTAGGAACAACCTAAATGTCCAATGATAAGATAATGACAATAATAAATAGCCGCCTTTCATCGAATGCTTACAGTGGGGGGCACAATGTTAAGAACATATATATTCTATATCATTTAACCTTGATAGAAACCACATGAGGTGAGTATTATCAGTATTTTACATATGTGAGAACTGAGGATTAATGAGAGTAAGTAGCTGGTTTTGCATCACTGAGCTATTAAGGAATGGGACTGTATGGAATTCCATCCCATATCTGACTCTTAAGGGCATGCCTTTCTACCTCCTGAACTATGATAAAACTACATGGAGGAATATTCTACAACCCTTTGAAACCATATTTTCAAAGGCTATCCAATGATATAGGGGAAATGTTTATAGAATAATGTCAAAAAACTCAAGCACAAAAAATATAATTATTCCAATTTTATTAAACATACAATGTTAAAAATATTTGCCACTGAGTAATAGGACCCTAGGTCATTTTAATTCTTAAACTTTTCTTCCAAATTTTCTAGAATGAGCATATTTTCCCTTAATTATTGGAAGTGTAACAAAATGTTATATATACATATCCTAAAAACACAATTTTATAGGTTGTTTTCTTTTTCAGTACAAATGAAATCAGGCAGGGGGTATAAAAGAAATGTATTAAATTCTGTTTGCTTTAGTTAGATTTTCATGGGCATTTATGTGAGTTCTTTGATTAGATCTTGGCTACCCGATAATATGAGAATATGCTCAGATGCATCCGACATCTGAGCCACCATGTGATACTTTCACAAAAATTTTTCTCATCTCGTCTCCTCTAAAATCTTTTGAGGTGAGCATTTTTATTCCTATTTTTGCTGATATAGATCAAGGAATTAACAAAAGTTCTCTCACAGTGTATTGTAGCTAGTTTCCAACCCAAATGCTTCTTTGTGAATTCCCAGAATATTGTTAGTTCATATGTAGAACTATTTGTTTATTTGTTTATTTAATCATTTCAACTACCTACTGTATTGGTTATAAAAAACACAGTTTCTGTCCTTAAATATTTTGTGTTCTAAAAGAGAGGCGAGTTTCTTTTAAAGAAAACATTCTGAAATTAAAATTAAGAATGATGTGTAATGGGGACAAATGTAGGCTTTCAGCAATGTCTCTTGTACCCTTTAGTGAGAAGCAAACAAAAGGACATTATTATAAAATTGCATATGGGGGCAGAAACAGTCACTTGTCATTAGTGTCAGGGTCATTTTAATGAAAATTAACCCCAGAAATGCTTGACCAAGCAGTGGAAACCTGGGCATCATTTGGACCCTGACAGAACCAGGGCAGTTAAATTTTTCCTACCTGCATATGAACTTAATAGAATAAATCAGTCCAAAGCCACTAGCCATGCTAATTGCTCTAATTATTATCATAGGAAACACTAGATAATACCTAGGAGATATCACAGAAAAGCCACAGCCAATGAATTCCCAAAGGAATACTCAGACACTGCTCACAAAGCCTAGGCCAGCCCAGATGGATAATAAAGCATGAAAATATGTAGTTTGACAGGGAAGGTAGATCCCATTGCATAGGGTGTGTCCTGCTGGGTATGACCCCATTCAGTGGAAAGGAAGCACCGACGGGAAGGAATGGGGCAGGGCATCTCAGAGAGTTGTTATTGGTTAGTTTAGAAGCACATTGACCCCTGAAGTTTGCTACTTGGTGTGTGCACGTGTGTGTGTGTGCGCGCGTGCACACATGCACCCATGCACCTGTGGCCTCCAAGTTAAAGAGCAAAATGTGGTGATTTGTTCATCGACAGCCCAGCCTTATTTCTTAAAATGTGACTACTCACTTAGCATTTATAGGCTATGTGAAGAGGATTATGTCTAAGTAAGAGCTTCTAGGATTTTGTGAGGGGTTATTGACTTCTAAAGTTCCCTGCTGTCCTGAGATGAAAGAGTGACCCAAGGTGGTAAGTTTGATCTCAGAGAGTTAATGGAAACAAGGTGTTTGTTGCATGATCAGCTCTGATTTACCACCTGTACTTTATTTGAGACATGGGGAAGGGTGCATGGTTTATCCTATTCAGATGTTGCTTCTCCAGTAAGTTATCTTCTTCTAGGTAGTTAAAGGAATGACTATTGTGAAGTGCTTTCATTTGCTGAGGAATGTTCATATGTGGAAAAATTACGATAGACCAAAGAGCTCTTGACCAGAAGTTGGGGAGAGGGTCTCAGCTCTGCCACTGTCTCACAAGTAAACTAATCATCATCAAGAGCAAACCTCTGTTTATTTATATAAATAAACCAGAACAAATGAAATAATCACTTACATTTCACTGTAAGTAAAGTATAACAAAATGTAAGAAGCCCTTACTATGTAAAAGGTATAGGTTCTATGGAAGGCACAAACAAGATATGGTTCATATCTTTAGGGAGCTTGTAATCTAGTGAGGTGACAGACAAATGCACATATTGCAACCATCCAAGTTGTAACGGACATTGTAATAATTGCTATTAGAAAGTTCAATCATTCAGGCACTGTGTAAACCCTAAAAGTAAATTACTTCTCTCTGAGGTTGGGGAAAGTAAAGCTATAAAGCCCTATGGAAATGACTGTTTGGACTGGGCTTTGAAGAAGAGATTAAATTTGTGAGCCAGAGGTGAATTTAAGCAGGTGCGACAAAGGTAATGGGGGAGGTAAAGGTATGGGGAACACAAGTTTGCTTGGGAAATAATGGTTGGGCAGAAGTCAAAAATGTAATTAGAAAAGGAAGAGGTAGTAAGAGATACGCCTGAAAAGATCACTTGTGGCCAGATTCAAGGTGGCCAATGTGAGAGGCTTGGGCTTTATTCTGTAGATATCCAGTGCTTGGACAGAGGAATGACACGATTACATCTATGCTATAGGACAATAAGTCTGTTATGGAGTAAGGGAAGTCAGACTAGCAGAGAGGAAACTCAGTAGGAATCTTTTGTAAGAGGCCAGACAAGAGAGAGCAAAACTTGGGTAAAGGCGGACGGAAAAGAGAGATGGATGCAGAAGATACGGACAATGTAGAATCCACAGAATGTGACACCTACTTGGACATGAGGCCAAGGAGAGAAAAGAGTTGAAGATGATACTTCTCAAATCTAGTTATCATCAGCCTAGCCTGTGACAAATTTTTGAAGTAGGTTGCCCTTCCCCCCCCTCTTTTTTGCAGCTTCAGTGAGCTCAGTGCAGTACTCCTCTCTGCTGTCAGGATCACATGTACTTACTTCCTTTCCACTGTCAAAGTCTGTCATCTGGAAAGGGTTTGAAATTCACCCTTCCTAGTAAGAGCTTACAGTGTTACTCTTCCCAGGTACATGCCCTTCAACAGATTTCTTAGCTTGAAAGCAGATATGGAAACCTTTAAAAAGATAATTTCTAACACTATATAGTCATTTTCCTACTAATTAGGAAGTGTTTTATTCTCAAGTGTTCTTTGTTTCAAACTTTGCCCTGATCTAGCCTTGTTTATTGGCAGGGGTGATAACTCCTTACAGCACAATTACTGCCTGGTCCATAAGGCACACCAACCACAAAGAACTGTTAGACTGTATCAGAACAACCAGCTGAGTCATCAGCTGGGATATCAGCATCTTCTGAGTTATTATAGCCTTACACATAATAATGGGCCAACAGATGTGTAGTCGAGAATTATACCCAGTTTTTTAAAAACTAGCTTAAAACAGAATGAAAAATAATTACAATCCACTGAACTATCACTTAATTTCCAAAGACTGCTGTTGCTGGTCCACTAACTACTCATCCATAACCGTTTTCTAGGCAACGTAGGAAGCAGTTGTGGAAATCTTCAACCTTAACCTTTCTCCCTTGTGCATGGGGTTTTTGTTTGTTTGTTTGTTTGTTTGTTTGTTTGTTTTGCCCCTGTGCCTTTAAGATGCTTTTGAGGAAAGGAAGCAAAACTGCCACCTATTTCTTGTCCCGCCACATTTCACTCTTCATTCTGCATCCCAGAGCAGCAGACCCTTGGCCCAGGGAGACTGTGTCATGACAGAATGGCCTGCCTCTTATTATCCAAGATTATTCACTCCCCAAATAATTTTAAATACCACCCATAAGTCTGCAGCTGTCCCCAAAAATGGAGTTCTGATTAAATTCCTACCTCTCCTTTAAAAGCCAACTTAAATGTCACTTCTGAATAATAACTGGTGATATTTGCTCAGTGCTTACTCTGAGCCAGGCACTTTGGTAAGGGCTTTTGATGGATTTTCTCATTTCACTCTCAAAATAAAACTCTGAGGTAAGTGCTAATATTATCCCCATTCTACAGATGTTGAAAACTGAGAGGTTAAATAACTGACCCAAGGCCTCACAGCCAGTAAATAGGAGAACCAGCACTCCAACATCTGGGTCCTCAGCGTGGGTACGTAGTAAACATTCAGTAACTGACCAGAATGATAGACAGTCTCTGCTTCCTTTTACACAGTGTTCTCAGCATGTCTTTTATAGCAGCCCTCACATTTACAGTGACTTATCCAGTGCTTGTATTTTCAAACTCAACGAGACCACCATTATACTCCTCAGACCTGGTGCAGTACCTGGCATATTGTGGGTTTGCAATCAATATTTGTTGATGGAGAAAATAGAGAGAAGAAGGAAGGGATGTCTAGTTTGAAGTTTGAAAAATACAGTGACCCAATATATACTTTTGAATAGTAAAAAAAAAAAAAAAAAAGCTGTATCACTGGTCTTGGATTTAAAATACCAGGGTTGCAATCCCAACTCTGCCATTTATTGGCTAAATAATTCCCATATAAATCATTTCACTTTGAGCCTCAGTTTCCATATCTTGTAAAATGGTTTTCTTCTTAGGAGATATGAAAGTTAAACGAGATCACGTATATGAATAAGGCCAGCAAAGTCCATGCTACTCAGTAATTGTTGATTATGTTTTGAGTTAAGAGATGCACGGAAGGGACTGACATATTTCATACTATGTAGAGGAGCACATAGTCATCACTGATATATAACATATTGCAGAAGATCAAAAACTGTTTTGAGTGATTAAGCCAAATGGCTGTATGTCTAAACATTAGAATATGATATATGCCAGTGTTATCAGGAACACCTATTCTATGTATCAGTGCTATCTTTATTGAGATGTGACTCTGTTTGTATCTATAATGCAAATGCACTGTGCTGTTCCTGGTCAGAATAGTTGAAACACTTGTTCTTTTCTCTCCCCCAACCCTTCCCGCTTTCAGAGCCGATGGATTCCTTCCCCACGCTCTCCCGACACCCTTCATCTGCCTGTCACTTTTCAAAGACAAGCTCCTCAGAATGAAATCTCTGCTTTCTTTGTTTTCCTGGTTTCCATTTTGTATCCTAAAATATTCACTTCAAGTTCCGCTTGACAAACGTCCCTAATCTAATCTCCACGTCTGCTTTCTAATTTTCACAGTCAGGATAAAACAAATAGGTTGGAGTTAATTGCCGGAGCAGCGGGCCGGAGCTCTGAGCTGTGATTTATGAGCTGAGTGCAGACGCTCTGCAACACATTTTTCTTAATTTATTTTTAATGAGTCTTTCAATTAATTTTCTTGGAAACATCTTAATGATGTTGGAGGCGGGTGTTAATGAGGTCTGCACCAGCTCCTAATTTTGCATATTTTTAAACTGCCTAATGTCATCTTGCACCCTTTCTTTCCACTTTAAGAAGAGGTGAGGGAGGGGTATGATTCTTGTTGAATGGAGAATTTTCACTCTTTATGCCTCAGTCTTTGCTTAACCTTTCAGACTTTATGGGCTTATGGTGTGTCTCAGAGCAATCGGCTCCTTCCTACTACCCTCCCCCACCTGCTCCGGGCTTCCTGAGTCTGAGGAGCTGCTGCAGGAAAGGGAGAAAAGACACAGTCCCCAGAAAATTGCTAGTTCTGAGGATAGCTGGTATCCCTGAGTGAAAAAGATATCTAGAGTGTAGTTTCGCTATGTGATCTAACCTTTTCTAAAGCAGACAGTGAATAGGGGGAGATAGCAATGGAAGAAACAACTCAAAAGTGTCTCATTAGGATCTGGTCATTTGTTCAGAGACTCTGGTCACCGAAATGTCTCTACAGAGCTAGAGGCGCCAGATCTACTATTGCATCCAATGTCACCATAAAAAAATAAATAAATATTTTTGTAAACCCATAGCATTCCTATATTCTAATAAAAAGTGTCAGAAAAAGAAGTGGAAAAAATAATTCCTTTTGCAATTGTAACAAAATGAGTAAAATACTTATGAATATATCTAGTGAAACATGTGAAGGACCTATATAATAAAAACTATAAGACTCTATTAAAAGAAATCAAAGAAGATAAAAATAAATGGAAAGATATTTCATGTTCTCGGATTAGAAGAATCAACATAGTTAAAATGACCTTATTACCTAAAGCATTGTACAGATTTAATGCAATCCTCGTCAAAATCTCATCAGCATTTTTAAAGAAATAGAACAAAAAATCATCAGATTTGTATGGAAGCATAAAAGACCCCAAACTGCCAAAGCCATTCTGAGAAGAAAATAAAATATGCTGGAGGCATCACTCAGCTTGACTTAAAATTATAATGCAAAGCAACAATAATTAAAACAGCATGGTATTAGCAGAAAAACAGACACACAGAACAGTGGGACAGAATCGAGAGTCTAGAAATAAATTCATTTTTATACGGACAAATAATTTTCAACAAAAAGATAAAAAACATACAGTGGAGAAAGGAAAGCCTCTTCAATAAATGGTGCTGGGAAAACTGGAAAGCCACCTGCAAAAGAATGAAACTAGACTGTTGTCTATCACCACACATCAAAATTAACTCAAAATGGATTAAAGACCTGAACATAAGACCCGAAACAATAAAATGTATGGAAGAAAACATAGGAACTAAACTCAAGGACCTTGGACTTAAAGAGGATTTTATGAATTTGACCTCAAAGGCAAGGGAAGTAAAAGCAAAAATAAATGAATGGGACTACATCAAACTAAAAAAGATTCTGCACAACAAAAGAAACCATCAACAAGGTAAGGAAACAACAATCTGAGTAGTAAAATATATTTGCAAGCAACGCCTCCGATAAGGGCCTAATATTCAAAATATACAAAGAACTCATACAACTCAATAACAACAGAAAGTCAAACAATCCAATCAAAAAGTGGGCAGAGGACCTAAACAGACACTTCTACCAAGAAGACACACAAGTAGCCAACAAACATATGAAAAGATGTTCAACATCGCCAGTTATTAGGGAAATTTTAATCAAAACCACAATGAGATACCACCTTGCACCTGTAAGAATGGCTATCATCAGCAGAATGAGTAATACCAAGTGTTGGAGAGGATGTGGGAAAAAAAGAACCTTCATACACTGCTGGTGGGACTGCAAATTGGTACAGCCACTATGGAAAATAGTACAGAGGTTCCTCAAAAAACTAAGAGCTGTTCTACTATATGATCTAGCAATCCCTCTACTGGGTATTTATCCCAAAGACTTGAAAACTCATATTTGAAAGATATTTGCATACCATTGTTCATAGCATTATTCACAGTGGCCAGGACAGTGTCCATGACAGATGATTAGCTAAAGAAGCTGTGGTACATATATATACAATGGAATATTACTCATAAGAAGAGATGAAATACTGCCACTTGCATGGTAGATACCTAGTGAATGTCTGGTAAATGAATACAGAGATAAAGCATCTGTAGTAATGTGTTTCCTTCAAAGCTGTTATCTATGGTACTTTCTGGACTGTTTTATACAGTATATGTTCATATTTGAAATTTTAAGGAACCCTTTAGCCCAGGGGTTAGATGTTTAGATTTAAATTTTTTAAGAACACTTCAGCCTGGGAAAAAAATAGTTTCTCAAGGCATTGCTGTTTTCTGGTAGACTCCATTGAATTATTACTAGACATTTCTTAATTTCCACTAAAGACTCTTTTGAGTGCTTTTCCCACTGATTCCTTTTGCTTAGTGTAAGTATTGTCAGAATACTTCCTGGAAAAGACCACAGACTCTAGCTTCAAGAGATAATTGGTTCAGATAAGATTCTGTATCCAGATGCAGAGTTTAATATCTAGTGGTCTTACAGTTAAAACAGAATCTTTCAAGCATTATCTTAAAGCTGAAAGATATTTTCTAAAAGACTTTTGACTAATAGCAATAATTTACATACAACTATGAGATTCTGGTCTTTCACCCCAAATATTCATCAAATAAATTAATAATTACAAGTGAAGCTCTGACGTCAAAGGCATTGTTTCTGAGATTTTAAGCCCTGGATTTACACAGGGAAAGAATAGAGATCACCAGTGGTTGAAGGCCAAGGTGAGCAAGCAAGGGTAATATTAATAGTTTTCGATATAATGCTAAAGATGGCTGGCATTGGATATATTACATGACATTCATTTCCAGTATTGGCCACTATATTTTAGAGTTATTTTTAATGCTATAATTAAATTAATCTCATTTTATTTTAAACATTTAAACTTTTCTAGCAAAGTACATTAGTTATGATATGTTTTGCTATAACTAACAACCTCAAATTTCAGAGACTTGACATAAAAACTTTTGTTTTTGTTTTGCTCACACAAAGTCTGAGTTAGATATTTTTAGTAGGATGGCACTTCTGGGCATCTCTCTAGTGACTCAGAGAACCAGGTGCTGCTGTCCCCTAGGGCATTCTTGGAGTCCTCCACCTGGTGTGCTAGAGTAACTCATTAGAGCAAGAGCCACCTATTAAATTTTTAGGCAAGTTGATTGTTAAACACAAATAATATTAAAAATTATATAAACATACAATTAAATTTAAAAAAACATTAAATGAAAAACAAAAGCAATGATTATTCCAACTCCCCATTTTACTACATTTTACTATTCTCTGTGCTTGAGATTATTTATGTTTCTTGTACTATAAGTGGGAAATACCACAGAATGGTGGCTACTGTGCATCTCTTCCTGACTCCGTGTTCAATGACATCATGTTGGTTGTTTGAAATAAATGATACAAATGGCAAAGAGTACAAATCAGGGCTTTATTTATTGTTTAGCTGATAGTCTAGGAACTTTTCAAAGTTTTATAGAAAGTATTAAAAGTCCGGAAGTATCTATAGTCATTATGTTATGAATAGCACAGAATATTGAGGAAATATTCTCCTAGTATTTGGTAACTCTTAACCGATTCAGCAAAGAAGTTGCCCATATTACTGATAAAGGAGTAAATTCTGACATATGTCTTCATTATTTTACTTAATAATGTAAAAGAAAGTATCAGCCAATATTCATGTTTGGAACTACACTCATTCATCAACTGCAACCGTAGGTTGACTACAATACAAGCATTCAGTAAAAATCAACAAGAGCATTCTGAGAGAATCAGTTAGCTATTTGAAAGTTATCATTAAGTGTATTGCATGTTTTAAAACGTAATTGTTATATTATTAATTGTGAATAATGTGCTACACATTATAGCGGCAAATTTTTAATAACCGCAAGTACATATGCATTTATTGTTTTCTGGAGAGCTCACTGTTAAAACATCTACCAACACACCACTGCCTCTACTTACACTCTACTGGCCAGAACGCAATCCCCTAGATGCAAGGATTGCAGAGTAATTAGTGCAGCTATGTGTTCAGGAAAGAGAGAATGGGATATTTATGAGTACTCGTAGTTTCTTCCATAGTCTGTCCTTCTGATCACCAAGTTATCAGTTTCTTTCATCTTCCCACATGTAGCACACATTCATCTCTCACCAAGGTGGGCCACACAAAGTCCCATCCAGTAACTGCATTCTGGCTCAAAGTCCACTTCTAGATGAGCACAGATTTCTCTATTAGGTCGGATATAATAACTCTTTTTGGCATGGCAGCCAGTGAACTAAAAGAAGATGTTATTTCCTCCCCTGATAGTGCACACATGGTGTGGTGAAGCAGGGGCAAGGATTGCACTTAAAAATTCCCTGTCAGAAAAGGAACAAAAAGGGGTACACTGCAGTCACTCACTTTTTTTTAATGCTGGAATTCCATGGGGGAGGCATTGGGAAGGCCTCCTGCCCTGAAATCAGCTTTATCTATAAGTCACCTCTGAAATAGGTGTTGAGAAGTTTGCCCTCCTTGGGCAGCTGTGTAGGTTGACAGCCTATGGCCTTGCCTGCTTTCTGCTAGTGCTGGGGAGCCTAAAGGTGTTTCATGTCACAAGCCATTGAAGGTTTCTTCAATCCAGACTCACGGTTGCTTTGGTAGTATAGTTCTCTCAAAAACTAGTCTAGGCTTCTGGTCAGTTTGCTTCCCAGTTAGTTCCATTGCTCAATAATTACAACCAGTTCTTTCCTAGACATGGTTGCCAAACCTGCCTCATCTCCCTGCTTCCTTTCCTTTCATGCTGATCTTTCTCAATTTAATAGTAGCTGGCTTGAGGCCATCTGGAACCATCAATGGGAAGGTCGTACCTTCAGTCTGGTCTTTGCCACAAGCTGGGTCACACTGTTCACCTGAGAGGTTTTATTGGGCCACTGTCATGTATCCTCTGCTGTTCAGGGTCTAGAAGCGGTGAGCTTTTTCAACCCTTTGACTCTATGAATATCTGGACTCCTTTTATTCTCATTTATTTCTGCACACAGACCTGCTCATTCCCTCCTGAGTTCATCGCCTTCTTATAACAATAGCTCAGCAAAGGCAGCCAATGAATATCAGCACACATGACAAATAGTCTGTTTTCCAGGCTCCTCCTCTAGAGCTGCCAACTTAAGAAGAGACCTGAGTTACCACAGGTGATAGTTTTCTCCTTTTTTACCACTGCATACCACAGGTATCATCTTTCAAGCCACCAGTAACACCACCCTTGTCACTCACTGCCTGACCATGAAGCCAGTGCCATAAATTTTAGGTTGTTAGATCAGCATTTCACTTTGAGCTACCAATTTCTGTATTAGTCAAAGTAAGATAGGCTAAGCTATAATAACAAAGAAATCCTAGCAGCTTAACACAATACAATCATTTTTACCTCATGGAAAGGTCATGCAGATTTTTGTAATAGGACAAGCCTCCTCCAGCTGTGATTCTGAGATACTGATTCTTTAACCTGGTGTCTCCTAGCCCTATGGAGTTTCCTGGGGGGTCCTCATCACTGCACCCTCTGCACTTAGCTGACCAAAAAACAAAGGACGAGTATTTCTTTGTGGGGAGGACCACGTGTGGTATTTTAGGGGTGAGGTTTGCAAGGAGTATGTATCACTTCTACGAACACCACCACCACCACCACTTCACCATTGGCCAGGACTCAGTCATGGTGCCAGCTAGAAGCAAGGGAGCTTAAGTTGGATACCCAGGAGAAGAGAAAAAACAGTGCTGGTAAACAATGCCATCTGTGTCACACTAAGAGACTAAAGTTATCTTTGTCCTCTTTCTGACTAAAACAAAGATCTTAGGCCTTAATTTCCTTCCTAACTTCTTCCATCCACCTTTCCTGTTAGGATTTTTCTATTATTTTAGTTTCATCGTCTTTTTTTAACCCATGTCCCACTTCCCCCAAGAATACTCACTGATGGCGCTCGCAGCTACAACATTTATCCTGAGATAACTAGTGAATTACAGTCCTAGTCTTACCCCCAAAGTTTGCCATGAAATGTCTCGCTTTTATTATTATTTTTGCATCACCCTAGTATATATAAATAGTCTTTGAAAATAAAAGACATCATTTTATTTATACCATTCTGTTTTTAGCAGTGGTATTTCCATTTACAAAATGTAGTAATTCTTGATTGCTGAAAATGTCAAATCTTAGAAAATGTAACATTCATATGCATGATGTTAACATCGTTCTCGGAAAATTGTTAGCTGAAGATTCATTTGATGAATCTGATTTATGTATATACATTTCTATTACATTAGAGTTAGAGACAAGTTCTGTTTAGAAATAACTCCGAGAACAGTTTTTAGATTTTATTTTTACATTGAAAACTGGTCAGATTTGCTTCAGCCTCAAAGAGCGTGTTTTGTAAAAGTAAATTAACACTGGCAGCTTGCTGCATTTTTTTTTTTTCCTAAACAGGAAATGAGTTAAAAGCCAAATGAGGTTTTGGTTAGTTGGTTGGTTGCTTTTTGTTGTTCTTATTGTTGTTCTCCTGTTTGTTTGTTTTTACGGTTTGTATTTATTTAGTTTACCAACATGTTTCACCTATTTTTTGTTGAATTTTGCTTCCTGTAACCTCTTCTCATATGATTTAACTTACCTTCTTGAAATAATTTGCTCTATTTGTTCTTTCAGCAAGGGTCTAAGACAAACTCTTCATTTTTATATGTCTGGAAATAGCTTTATATCAACTCACTTTCTGAATGATAATTAATTGGGTAGAAAATTCAAGGTTGTCAGTAATTTTCCCTAAACACTTTAAAGGTTGTTCTATTATCTTCAGTTTTTTAACTGTTTATGATGATAGTTATCTCTGTAATTACAAATAACGTATTTAACTGACATTTTTTATTTGCAGTGTTACAAGTTATCCAGTGACTTCATACTATAATAAATAATAATTTTGTTCTCTTATTCTACCTTAAATCACTCCTGTTTTTAATAACATGTAATGTTTACAACAATATGACATTAATACTGTTCATCGATGAGCCGAGTAGTGAACTATGATTATCTTTAAATTGATTTATGATTTAAGTTCCAGTGCAACTTTGGGATTTTCTGGAAATTTCTATTTGTTCTTTGTTTATGTACAAAATTTGCTAACTATTCTTGATCTTTTTCCTCAAATGGCTCATCATATTATGTTTTCATTCAATTTCCTTATATTAGTTATCTATGGTTTTATTAAAAATTGTCCTCAAAACATGTGGCTTAAAACAGCAGGCATTTGTTATCTCAGATTTCTGTGGGAAAGAAATCAGACTTGAGTTAGTTGGGTCCCTCTGGCTCAGGATCTCTCACGAAGCCACAATTAAGGCATTAGCCAGGCTGTAGTCATCTCAAGGAGAAGACCCATTTTCAAGCTCCTTCAGGTGGTGGTTAGGAGGATTCAGTTCCCCATGAGCTTTGACCAGGACCATTCTGGCCAGATGGGCTTCTCCATAGGGCAGCTTACAACATGTCAGCTGGCTTTCATCAGAGCAAAAGACAGCAAATGAGACAGAAGCCAGAATCTTTTTATACCCTTGTCGTGGAAGTAATGTCTCATCACCTTTACCATATTCTGATTATTGGAAGCAGGTCACTAGGTTCATACTCAAGAGGAGGCAGTTATACAAAGGCACAACTAGCAGGAGTCTGAGATCATTTGGAATCATTTTAGAAGCTACCTGCCACTCTCTTATTCTTTCGTGGAGTTATCTTTTTCTCTCTTGCTCTAATGTAGACCAGTTAATCTCTAATCCTATGCTCAGCCAACATTCTAAGAGTTTCCTTCTCCATTTTGCTGCATTGAAGTCTCTCCTTCTGGATCCCTTTCTTGATTTACAATCTCTTATTTTGGGGGAACATATATCTGCAATGACTGCTCCCTACTAAAGTTACTAGGAAGATAAACTTTCTAGGTTTGTTTATGTCTGAAATGTTTTTATATTATTCTTAATATTTGGCCAGATATAGAATTCAAGGTTAAAAATTACTTTCTATAAGAATTTGTAAGGCCTTGCCCCATTTTCTTCTAGCATCAAGTATAGCTGTCAAAAAATCTGATCTCCCATTCATCTTTGAATGATCTGTTTTTCCATCCCTTCTAGAAACTTTCAGGTTCATCTCTTTTCCCAAATGTTCTGAAATTTCACAGTGGTAATCTTTAGTAAAAAGAATTAGTTTTTGTTTCTTGTTCTGGATACTCCATATACTTTTTCAGTCTTAGACTCATGCTCTCAAGTTTATAGAATTGTTATTATAAAATTTCTTTGATGATTTCATTTTTCTGTTTTCTCATTTCTTTCTTTCTAGAATTCCTATTAGTTGGACGTTGGACCTTCTAGATCAGGGGTCAGCAGAATTGTTTTGTAAAGTGCCAGATAGTAAACATTTTAGGCTTCAGGGCCACATATATCCCTTAAGGGATATACAAAAACAGACCATGGGCTTTATTTGGTTCGTAGGGCATTAATTGCCAACCACTTCTAGACAGACAAATCCTATGTCTCCTATTCTCATATTTTCTGTTACTTCTTGCTATAATTTCTGGAATATTTTCTACATGTTATATTCCAACTCTTTCTTATTCTCCAAATGTTCCCTTTGCATAACATTTTATCAAATCTCTCTGAAGGTATAAACCAGAAGTTGTTTCTTTTTCTCAAAGTTTTTTTTTTTTGTTCCCTAAATCGTCTCTTCTTCATGTTCATTTTTTCTGTTTGTCCATTTTTGTTTTTTCTTTTCACTTTAGGGTTTTTCTCAAAAATCCTTGCCTGTCACTCTTACTTAAATGTGCGATTCTAAACGGGGGGGATTATATTTGGGAATGGGATCAGGGCTTGCCAACTAATGGACTTCACTTTGGGATTACTGGATATAGAACAGAATAGGAAAAATCTAGTCCCTAGAGCCATCTGGTTTACCCAGAGAACAAACTTCTGATATCCTACTTGGAAGATATATCCTACCTGAACTTTAGGTTGTGGCTTCCTCTATCTGCTAAATGAGTCATCTCCTTTAGTCATCTGCTTTCTAACTTCCAAAAATCACTGACTTTCTTATCTGTTGTGTCACCATTTCCATTACCTTTTCTAGTGGGATTATGTTTTTTTAAAATTCCTGTCCAATCATGTTAATAAGGTGTCAGATGTAAACAAATAAATATGTGGTTAATCCACCATATTTAATCAAGAGATTTATATGTCTTATTTTATGAATGGAATGTCACTTACTGAGATGTGGAAGAGCAAGTATTCTTTAGAGTGAGTGATCTGAGTGAGGATATTCACTAGGTAAAAGTGGTTCATCACTGCCAGGCAAAACCTTCACCACGTTAAGGGACACAATATAGAACATTCTTCTCTTATGCTCGGATGGTCATAAGCAGAAAAAGCTACTTGTCACCTAACTATTCTACTTTATACTTGAATCTTTTTTAGTCTACTTCCATCACATAGGTTGATATTCACATATACTTTTGATACCTCCCTTAATATTAGAGCAAGTGAACATTTCTTCCCTGAGTTTGTTTTGCTGTGAGATTTACTTTCAATATTGCTACTATTTTCATAAAAACATATTTGTGGAAGATTGGATGGAGTATTTAGATATCTCATAGTGCCCTCTATATAAAAAATTTGTGAGAATCAAAATATTTAACACTTCAGTCTTTAAAGGGAAAGAAATATTGACACATGCTTGCAACATGGATGAAACTTGAGGTTGTTATACTTAGTGAAATAAGTCAGTGACAAAAAGACAAATACTATATGATATGAGGTACTGAAAGTAATCAAAATCATAGAGACAGAAAGGTGAATGGTGGTTGCCAGGGGCTGTAGAGAAGGAAATGGAGAGTTATTGTTTAATGGGTATGAAGTTTCAGTTTTACAAGGTAAAACGAGTTCTGGAGGTGGTTGGTGGTAACAGTAGCACATCATTCATATATTTAATTATAAATAGTTAAGATGATAAATTTTGTGTTATATATGTTTTACTACAACAAAAAAATGGAGGAAAAATTTAACACTGAGTTTATATCATAACATTATTAAATTCATTCAATAAACACTAATTGAGTACTGACTATGTATCAGACATTTTGCAGGCACTGAAGAGCCAACAGTGAACAAAATAGACATAATCTCTTCCCTCTTGGAGCTTATATTCTAGTTGATAAAGAGGGGTAATAAACTAGTAAGTATATAAAATAAAGCAGGGTAAAGGGTGATGACAAGGGTGTTATGTTTCAGGGCAACCAAGGATTTCCTCTGTGATTATGTGGCACTTGAGCAGAGACCAGAATGATTTTCATTTCTCATGACATTTCCAAAGAGAATTTATAATTGTGAGTTTACCAAACCTCCTCGCTGCCTAAAGAACTATACTTAGTAAAATCTTTCAAATTTCAGTTACTCATTTTTCTTATGGTTGATGTCACTATTTGAGTATTCATTTATGCGTTCTCCTCTGCCTTTAGCCACATAATTTCATCATTTCTGTTCACATTAATAATTGTTATTTCCTGACATAGACAGAACTTTCCATCCAAAGAAATCAATGTGCTTAAATTGATTATCTCTCACCTATGAGGTCTAGGCATTACAAAGACCTAAAACATAGCGGTGTCTGGTAAAACCACACACAAACTTAAGCCCCCTAGTTCCAAGTCTGGTTTGTTTAATAAGACTGAGTTACCACACTAAGTCTCCACAACTTCTCTGAAAGCACCTAGCACACCCTTAACTACGTTGTAGATTTATTTTCCTTCAGCATTTTTTTAATAACTGGCCCCTAGATTGGTAAAACCACTCCTGGCTACCATTCCCTACCTAGAGAAGGATTTGCCTCACAAAGGATCCACATAGTAGGCATTTTTTTTTCCTTCTTTGGTTATTTTTAGCCCTTTCTAGCATATGGTAGTGGGTATCTTGTTAATTTGAGACATTGAAAAGATCTGGCCAATGGATCATTTTAGTGACAGTGACCATGAAACTAACTTAATGTGTCCTTTGTCCTGTGAACTCCTGCATGTCACTGTTCTTGCCGTAGTGGGAAAGACTTCACCTCCTCAGCACTCTCTGTGTTGCTTTAGGTCAACCAGTGGGAGGCTCAGTAGACATGGGAGTAAAATTGCCCCTGGTTTTCTCACAGCCTGTCAGTCTTTGTTAAATCAGAGAAGGCTGAAAAATGAATTCTTTTTTATCCCTGTTCAAACATGGCAGCTGTTTAATTTCAATTAGCAAAGCTTTAAAAAGAATATACTGGCAAGAGTAATTAAAGCAGGAGGGGTTCCTTGCTCACTGCCACTCCTCCTCTAATGGAGGATCTGCAGTGTCCCCCAGCAGGGCTGTGAAGTTTGGGTTCTGGGGAATTCTGGTGCCTGAGGCTTTGATGTAGCTCTCCTTCAAACAAGTGACAGGATAGGAAGCACAAGCCTCCAGGAAGGATTCATTTAACTTTTTAAAGCCTAAAAATTAGCTGTACAGATCAGACTTGTCTACACCCAACCACCAACCTGTTCACTTCAAGCCCTTGCTTTTTCCTCTCTGTAAATAGTCTGCTTTCAAAGTTCCTCCTCCTCTCCTGCTGGGGAAGGCCAACTCCTTTCTCCTCCATCAAAAGAGTATTTGTTCTGGTTAACACATTAGAATCTCTACCAAGAAGCAAAGCTACCCCCTACCTGCAACTTCTTAAGTTTCATTGCATCAGTCAGCGTCCCAGCAGGAAACAGAATTTACCCCTAATGGTACAGATGAAGAGAATTTAAGGAAGGGGCTACTGAAAGAGAAGGGGACGGGATTAAGAAAATAGACAAGAAAAGGTGAGGTGCCCAGAGACTAGCAACAGCAGGCAGCTGTTACTGCCTGAAGGAGGAAAGAACAAGGGAAGGGCTGAGTGTTACCAGAGCCAATGAGAACTGGGAGAGTGGCCCAGCAGAACTGGAATCTTGGAAGGACATGACCCTCCAGGAGAGACCAAAGCAGGGAAGAAATGCCCCCTTGCCTGCTAATCTCCTGCATGTGCCTCAAGGACAGTTAATTGTTGCTTCTCATGCATCCATGGGTCTTGTTTCCCCAGCTTGTGTGTAGTTGGTGGGAGGGCCAATACTATGCCTGCTCTTTGTTCTGTATCCGAGGTGTCTTAACCTAATGCTGAGTACATAGGTGCTTAATAAATACTCGTTAGATTATTTGAGTATAATTATTATAGTATAAAAAATATAATTGAGAAAAGATAATGATATAGTATCATGTCACATGTATAATACATAGTGGCATCTCTTTTTTCTTTTTGTGAAATTATTTATATACATTTTTAATTGAGGTATAATTGGCTTACAACATCACATAAGTTTAAGGTGTATAATATATCAACTTCACACATTTATGTGTTGCAACATGATTACCACCATAGCATTAGCTAATACCTCCATCATGTCTCATAATTATCATTTCTTTTTTTGTAGTGAAAACATTTAAGGTCTAGCTTCTTAGCAACTTTCAAGTATATAATAGTATTGTCAACTATAATCTCCTTCAATTATATTTTATGCTATGATAATTATACTCAAATAAGAACACTTATTGAGAACTTATGTGTAATATAGAGTGACAACTCTGAAAATATGTGTAGGGTATTATTGTAAATCGATGAGTGGGTCTCAACTGAAACTACAGAGAGGACTTTCTATAAAATAACCTGTTTGGCCAAGTACAAGCACTATAGAGAGATATTTGCATGGCCTTTTTCAAGAGGTCAAGAGATAAGAAGAGAGAAATGTGGCTCCAGGAAGAAGGCTTACCTAGCTGAGTGCCCAGGCCCAGCTGGCTATGTGGGATCTATTTAGAAGCAGAGGTGTGTGGGGAAAGGGGGCAACACTGGTGAAACATGGAACTAGAATTCTAGCAAATGGTTTGCAAGCTCAAAACATATTTTGTCATCATTACCCTTAAGGTTTTGCAGAGTCTCAATTCCTCCATCCTGAGCATCGCGCTTTGTCTCATGCTGGAGCGTTGATTAGATGGGAAACAGTGCAGGGACATGTCACTGTGCCACAGTGGACTTGCCACCTGGTCAGCTGACAAACCTGCAGGTTCCTTTGCTCCTTCTGACCCATCTGGCATGCATGCTTGAAAAGTATATTTCCTTGTAATCAAGTCAATGCTAAGGCAGTCAACGTGCTGACAAGAAACATGCATTCTGCATCAATGACGAAAATCTACGAATAATATAGGACAGTTAACTCATTTTCTTTGTAAGCAGTGTGTACTTTTATCCACAACACATTTTGATCATGAGCTGCATTTTTCCTTTGCCCCAGATCATTTCTGACCTACCTGCTCTGCCAATGTTGGCATCCCAAAAATGCAAACTAATTTAAACTTACCTTTGGGCAAATAGATGAGAAAATTGTGGATTCAATTTAATAACCTTTGGGGAGGGGGGAGAATGAAAGAATGAATGTCCATATGGATTAGCAAAAAAGAGTCCAATCAAATGCATCCTCCATCATTTAAAGAAATCTTGGTTGACCCTCCTGCCCCTTCTGGTTAGTGTGTGATTTTTCTCCTTCTTTTGGCTGCCAACATTCCCACATAGGTGGTTATGTCTTCCTGCAGCCTTTTCCCCACTATGATTCCTTATTTAGTCCTAAAAAGCTGACTTCATGGCATTTATGATCGTTAATTTTATGTGTCAACCTGACTGGGCCACAGGGTACCCTAACATTTCTGAACATGTCTATGAGGGTTTTACATTTGAATGTATAGTGTGAATAAAGCGGATGGCCTTCCCTGATGTGGCTGGGCCTCATCCAGCCGGTTGAAGACCTGAAGAGAACAAAAAGTAAGAGGGAACTTCTGCTTGAGCTGGGACATCAGTCTTCTTCAGCTTTCAGCTCAGTCTAAAACGTCCGCTCTTCTTGGGTCTACTACCACCTGTTAGCCATTCCTCCTCAGTACTCTCGTCTTAATCTAAAATTCAGTTTATCTATCTCCTTTCCCTCAAAATTGTCTCTTCCTCTTCTTTATTCTCCTTGTGACTGAAGACTTCTGTGCCTGCTTCCTCCACCCCAAGATCCAAGCAATCACCCAGTCTTATTGGTTTTTCCATTCATTTCCAAATATCTCATTCTTTTCATTCCCTCTGCTAAGCCCTAGTCCAGTGCTCATCCCCACATGCAACAGCCATTCTGATTGGCCTCTCTGCCTTTAGTCTCTGTTCTCCATCACCCTGCATACCACTGCCATATTGATTATAGCAGGACATTATTTCATCATATCTGAACCCTCCTCAATCACCTCCATGATTCAAGGCTCCTTAAACTTAAATTAATTAAAATTAAACAATATTTTAAAATTCAGTTCTTCAGTCTCACTAGCCACTTTTCAAGTGCCAAATAATCACCTGTGCTAAGGATACCACACTGGACAGAACAGATCTAGAACATTTCCATTAGCACAGAAAGTTCTGTTGGGCAGCACTGATGCTCTGATGCCATTGCTTAAACTGACATAAGATCTTCGAAAGGCCTCAAGGTCCATGTGAAGGAAAATGATGGGAAATCGTAGAGCAGGCTCTAGGTTGTGTCAGGGAGCATAGTTGCACACATACTCACCTTCGTTCTTCCATTCCTGTCATGAATACTAAATGCCTCTACATACAAGACACTCCCAGGTGTTGGACTGAGGATCTGCCAAAACGACTCTGCTCTTGTTTTTAAAGGACTGACAGTGTGGTTCAGGACGTGCGAAATGAAATAAGTAACCATAATATGGGGGTAAAAAGTGATCATTTCATAAGAGAAATGTGCTGAGTGCTCACGGAGTTCAGAGAAGCAAAAACTGCTTCCAGCTTGAGAAAAGGAGTGGCTCTCGAAGGAAGGAATGGAAGTAGAGGAAAGACTATACCAGGCAGGAGGAAGGATGTGAGCAGAGATGTAGAGGCAGGCAGGTTCTTCCCTGGGGGAACAGCGGTCCTCCTGCTTCCCAATCTCAGGCCTGAAGCTCTGCGTGGGACCCCTGCCAGCTGGCTGATCACCTCAGTGCACCCTGCCATGCGTGGGGATGAATGTCTAGTCCAGATGCCCTCCATTTGGATTAATGGTCAGTCATAGAGAAGAGAATTCACTCTAGCAAGTTAAAGCAATGTATTAAATGACTTACAAAATGACCAGAAAAGCTAGAAACAGAGACACTAGCTGGAGCTTTCAGGAGTGACTCTGAGCAACAGACAAACCACTGAGGAAACTGCAGCTTGGTTTGTGATCAGGAAGTCACCATGTCAGAAAGTGGACACCAACAAATATCCTGACACAGCCATGAGGATATTGCCAGAGAAACCGTGGCCCCAGAAAACATGGGTTCCACCCCACTGTTACCTTTCATGTTTCATGTAGGTACATCTAACCGGCAGAACTTTAATCACATCTAAAATTCTGGATGTGAAAGTACCTAATAAATACAAGAAAATATAGAAAATAATGGTTGCTAGCTTTCCAGGCTCCGAAGTACAGGAAGGAAGGTTGGAAGAAGTGGGACTCCATTCCCCCTCCACTCTGCCACACCCTCACACCCTGCCCCACCCCAGTAATGGGAGATTGGATAGCCAGTCACACTCCAGACTGATTAGAGCTGCTTTCAAAGGTCAGAACCCTCATGAGACCTTTGGGAAGACTGCTAACAACAGAAAGGAGACAATTCTCATTAATAAGAAAGAAAAATCTGAAAAATATTTTAAGGAGCCTGGGCGTCCTTCATAAATCAAGAGTTCCAGAAGTGTGCAACCCCTTTGCTTGCATGCAGCCACTGTGGTTCCTAGCTTTTGGCAAAGAACTGTGGGCATCAGTGGGTTCGTACAGCATCCCACCCACCCACCCACTGATAAAGACTGAGAGAGTCTATTTTTAAGGTGAATTTCCAAGTCTGAAAAATGCTAGGAAGAAGTTGGCACCCAGCTCTGGGTTTGTTTGTCATATCTGTCCCTGCCGAGGAAAGCAAACAGCAGGTAACTGTAGAACACACCTGTCTATAGCAGCTGTTTGATGTTAGCAGGCTTTGATTGTCAATTCAGCAATTTGCTTAGGATTTGGAAACTAAGGAAGGAGATTGTCAGGAGCAGGAGGAGCAGGTGACTTGCAGGTTGATGCTTATGTGCTCCCAGCATGAGGAGAATGTGTGAGCGAGAGATTGGCGCTAGAGGTAGTGTACTCTGGGGAAGTGACAGCCTCCTACAGGAAAGTAATAGGATCTCCGCAATAAAGTGCCAACTCCCTATCCCAATAAAGCCTTGGTGTCACTAATGACCACCCTACTAGGAAATAGTATGTCAGGGTGTGACCGAGGGGAGGAAAAAATGCATGGTTCTCAGGACGGTTAGGAAAAACATCAGTAAGGACTCCAGAAAAATACAAGAGCCAGCTCAAATCTCATATCAGCTCAATCACTCATTCATTCATACACCCATTTATTCATTCATTGAAGGGTCTCTTCTCAGCCTCCTCTACCTTCTGGGTACAAGATCTACACCACACCGTGCTAGTCAGGGTGTCCATAGGCAGATGAGTTAAAGAGGCCATCTTCTCTAAAGCCGCTTCTCTAGTAGGGAGATAAGACATGACTAACTCTAGTACAAGGTAGCAAGTGAAAAAAAGTGATGTGAAAATTTCAGGATGGGAGAGTTAACTTCAGTTTGGTGAAAGAAAATGAGGAGAAGGATCTGGGAGGCTTCCTGGAGGAAGTGACCTCTCTGAAAGCCTCCACAAGTACTCCATCCTTGGGTGTTCAGTCTCTTTGAACAACCAGAGTGCTGGGCCACTTGGCCAGCGCCTGCCTTGCAGAATCAATTGGTGTTTCAATATATCTAGTTGTCTGACGTAAATGATAAGCTTTGAAAGTATTTTTTAATGAATTGAGGTAATGTTTAGAAAGAAGGGTGTCTAGCCAAATAGTTGGTAATGAATCAATATTAGTCCTTTTCTGGGATGGAAATGGGCCCAGAGGAAAAGATAAATGTTGTGGTTGGATATAAACTCAAAAGGCAGCACAAACCCTTGACCAACTTCAACATCAAAGGATGGCTATTGTCAGCTTTGCTCAAATTCTTTGTTAGCATTTGTTTTAGAGTCAGGCCCTTCTGTATTCTGGAAAAGCATTCACTGTCATATTGGGGAGAATTACTCCGAAAATTGCTGTTTGTTTCTATATTTAGAGGAGGCATGCATGATTCTAACTGAATTAGAAACCAGATGTAATGTGGGAAGGGTTGAAGATCTTTCTAACAGTTGGGAACGAGAAGTATCTATAATGAAAATGTGGATACAGTTCCTATAACTTTTATACCTGTCAAACTCTAATTTAAATTTAAATCCAAAAATGCATTGTTCTAAGGGTAATCGTTCAACATAACATTACGAACTCAAATTAGCATCTCATCACCCTCTCAAGGGAAATCCTGAGAATTGAACCGAAGACACAGAGCCAAATATTAGCTTTTCCGTCAGACATCTCGCAGTGCCAGGAAAAGAGCTGGAAAAACAATAATGTTCTCACACATTAGACTCTGTGACAACTTGGGGAGCTCTGTGAAATGTCCCACCAGTGAAACAATAAGTGGGAGAGCAGTAAGTAGACTGTTGTCCAAACAGAGGGTCATAATCCAACTAAAGCACCCAGGGACCACACGAAGGACAGTCTCGATGTATGTCACCAGCAGCATGCAGTGCACAGTCGGGCCCACAGGCTACCCGCCTATTCCCCAGCAGCCTGCTACCTCCCAAGGCCTGACAGAGAATGCCCAACTGAAACGTGGGCTGCTTCCTTCAAGCAGAGTCCATCACTAAGTAGATTGTTGCCTTGCCTCCCCTATACAGAGAAGGCAGAGAGGAGAGCACCAGATGACATTAATAAATTCTGATGGGACCCAACCTTCATAGGTTTTCCACTGAAGCTAAAACCCCGTGTTGCCAGAATACAGGAGGGTCAGAGGAAGGTCCCACACACTGCTGAAGCAAAGACACGCCTAACATGACATGTTTTAAAATGCCCACTTATTTTTACCAATTCAATGAATATTCTCATTTGAGCAATGCTTGTCAAATATAGAAACATTTGTGTCATAGGACACTGTAAAACTCCTTAATCCTTAAAAGGAATGTGTGTCAGTGGGGCGGGGGGGGGCGCGGATTTCTCCTAAAGTGTGGCAGATGAATTGGTTTAAATAAAGGAAAATGGTGCCATGGTCAGACCTCATGGCAGAGAAAAGTCGGGGCTCCAGAAACACATGGCCTGAGCTCAAATGCTGGCTCTGCCACTTATTAGTATGTGCCCTTGAACAAATGAGTCTCGTAGACCCTCTGTGCCTCACTTTCCTCATCTATAAGATGAGGTAGTGCCTACTTCATAGGGTAATAGTGAGGATTAAATGAGTTAAATTTATAAAGTGTGTTGAATGGTGCTTGGCACCTAGTAAGCACCATAGAAGTGTTAACTATTACTACTACTACTCCTGCTTTTTTTGTTGTTGTTGTCATTATCTGGTTCCTATAGGCAATTGAGTTTGCAACCCCTGGCCTAGAACAGTCGTTCTCAACTGGGGACAATTATGCCCACCAGGAGATGTTTAATTGTCATGGCTGGAGTTATTTAGTTATCATGACAAGAAGCTATTGGCTCCTAGTGGGTTGAGGTAAGGAATGCACCTTATAATGCACAAGACAGCCCCCCACAACCAAGAATTATCTGACCCAAAATGTCAACTGTTTCAAGGTTGAGAAACCTTTACCTACATGAACCACATATGCTCGTCACTCTGGGATCTTGCCCCTGACTTCAACATATTGCAAGTCCCGTCTGACTCCCAGACTTTACTCCTCCACTTCCCCTTCTCCCTTCTCCCCTTTTACTCTTTCCAACTTTGAGGGAATCTCTTTTAGGTTTGCATTCCTCTGTCCTCATGTTTCTTCAAAACACTAGACCTGTGATCCCAAATCCACTCCCCCAAATTGAGAGCAAGGTCATCACAGGCACTTGGGGCAGAATCACTCCTGCCCATTCATTATAGGATATTTAGAATCGCCAGTCTCTATAGAACAAAATGCCAACAGTACCTCCCACTCACTGAAACTACTAATAAAACCCATGGCAAACATTTCCAAACTTCTTTTAGAGTTGTTAATATCTCATCAGAACCTTTACCCTAAGAATTCGAGCTTTAGTGATAAGCCAGAAAGACCTCTGCCCTGCCTTGCTAAATGACTTCCCAGAGCCAGTGACCAATCAAACTACTTACTTGTAAGAAGAAAAAGAAATAGGAAAATATAGAAAGAAAAATAAGGTTAATATATCTAAATTGTATCCAGCCTCATTCAGGTTACTTTCTGCAATAGATGTTCCTATGCAAGGATCCATAGAAACTCAGAGAAGCACAGAGCTTTTCTTCCCATCAGCCAAATAGTCTTCAAGCTGCATTTTTTCATGGGGCCACTTCCATGAAGCCTCATCCCAGCAGCTAGTGTTAAAAACCTTTTTTTTTTCTAATTACTATGTAATATATCTACCAGACATCCCTGACTCTCAACCCATCCCTGATCCCATCCCTGTTCCACCAAGAACAAGGTAGGGAAGAGAGTATGGATGGAGGGAGGAACAGAAGGAGTGGCAATTTCTGTTCTATTACTCAGTAACTAAAGACGCAATAGTTTATATTTTGGCAGAGTCGACATCACTACATTGAAACTTCAGATGCCACCATCGCTCTGAGACCCACTGCTTCTTAAGTTGATGCGTGGAGTAGGCTTCTGGCAAAGGAGAACTGGACCTGCCTTCTCATTTGCCACCAGGATTCTCACTTCCCAAAAGAGAAGATTGGATTGGGTTGCATTACCTTTATTTAATCTGAAAAACTAGTGAACATAATCCACACCGAACTTGTTCAGAGGCAACTGGCCCCTTCATGCTCAACCCGGAGATTATTGCCCTTTGCTTAGGCACCAACCCCGATCCATTCACCCATGGGCTGGTTCTTTCCAAACACAGGATTATAGTAAATTGTGCAGGAAGGAGCCTCTTGAAGCCATTTCTCTCAGCCTGTCCAATATGCCACAAGTGGTAGAAAGAGCACTGTGTCAGGTGTCCTAAGTTCTAGATCTTGTCCTTAGTGTGATTTTTGTCCTAGCCCTAACTTTTCTAGATCTTAACTTTCTCATCTGTAAAATGTGCCCCACATATAGCATAGGGTCAAGTAAGGTAATAGTTATGAAAGTACTTTGAAAGGCTATAACAGCTGTAATGTTATTCCTTGACTATAGATTAACGAACATAATAAAATTCCTATTGCAGGTATTAGCATAATAGCACAGATTGCCCTTCCTTTTAATGAAATTTGTCAGGGATAAAACACTTCAGCTTTTTTTCTGACATTCTCTCACATTCCTACTTTGGTGGGAGGCCATGAAGCTCAGTGGTCCCCAGCCATATACCTCTGTATGGGTCAAGGTTCCAGAAGGCCACTCTGCCTAAAGGAACATTGCTTAGATATAGATTAGACATCCTCCTAGGATCTTCCAAGACTCTAATTGCCTGAACACCTCTAGCAAGAGGGTCAGCAAGTAAAGTCATGCATCGTATAACAATATTTCAGAAGGGAAGTCCACCTATATGGTGGTCCCATAAGATTATGAGGGGGCTGAAAAATTCCTATTACCTAGTGACACTGTAGCCATTGTAATGTCGTTGCACAACACATTACTCATGTGTTTGTGGTGATGCTGGTGTAAACAAACCTACTGCACTGCCAGTCACATAAAAGGACAGCACATACAATTACAGGAGTAGGCTAGACCACCTAAGTTTGTGTAAGTGCACTCTGTGGTGTTCACCCAATGACAGAATTGCCTCATGATTCATTCTCAGAATGTACCCCTGTAGTTAAGCAGTGCATGACTGTATTTTAAACTAGCAAGTGTGGAAACGATGCTTCGGTATAAATTAAACCAACTTTGATTAGAAAACATGTTCAGTTTTGTGAACAGCTGGACAATTTTCCAATCACTAGGACAGCACTCCCCCTTTCTAGCTGGGGAGTCCATGGTCTTGGTTAAAGTCCCTGATGGTGGCTGGAGGGCTAGCTCTCCTTGAGGGCAGCCTGCTACCCTTCCCTGTGGATGGGCAGGCATTGGGCGAGCAGGGATAGAGCCTCGTGTGTTACCAATACATCGATCAGCATGCGGTTTTCTCTTTCCGGATTCAGATGTCACACTTGAGATATAAAATTCATTGCAGTGCTTCTCTTGGTTTCCTCTCAAGCTACTTTTCTCTCACAAGCTCCATGAAGATGTCCATGGCCACCAAGTGCTTTCTGTAGAGTCAGCAAAGACCACCAGCGGCCCATCCTAGTTTCCTGCTGCCGTCCCTCCCTGCTCGGCTTCCCTCCACGTTTCCTGTTCCAGCCCAGCATGAGAGCAGTGGCTGAGGGCAAGCTGAATAAGGGACTTGTGACTACATTTTTCCCTCTTACTAGGAAAACCTGCCCACTAAAGGAAGCCACCATATTAACTACCTTTTTTTTTTTTTTCAAAAAACCTTTTTCATAATTTCTCTATGTTTTTAAGTTTCTTTTTCCTTGACTTTCAAGGTGAACTTCCTGAGGTCTGGGGTCTGCCTTGTCTTCACTGAGTTATTAGAATAGGTTTTACATATTGTTAGATGGAAATTCATAAAGGGGGAGGTCATTGGGGAGCTAGGGCCATGCAAAGACTGGCAGCCAGGGAGGACTCTGCCTCTTGCCTGGGAACACAGGCAGACTGCAGACAACACCTGAACCAATCAAGAGAGGTGACCTTGGGTTGGAAACAAAGGGCTGGGCCCCGAAGCCTGCCTCTTAGTTCCTGCAACAACACAGCAGCTCACCCTGGGAAGAGCAAGAGCATAGAAAACAAAGGCTCTTTTAGCATCTCTGATACTATCTTTGGAAGTGAATAAGACAAATAACTTAAAAGGGGCCTGGGAGATCGATGACGCTGCTAACTTGAGACTGTTCATATGAGAGACTCTGATTTATCAGCCTTCATAAGAGCGGATAAGCTCTCCAAATGAGTGTTCTGTGATCGGCAGCTGTACCTCCTGCTAATCTGTGTTGTTCTCCTGTTTGTGGGGGGTGAGGGGGAGTGCAGAGCAGGGAGGTGACTGTGACAGGGACTGAAAATACATACTCTGATTTCATTATTCACTGAACCACGGGTTTGCCTTTTTATGATGGGGCTGTTAATTGCAGTATTCCAAGGTACAGCCCAATGCTGGTAGGAATTATATTTCAGAACAGGCTTAAGGTAGAAGGGGAAAAAAAACTATCGCTGAGAGTAGAGCCCTGTCTATTTTTTTTTTATGAGTATTATCATGAAAGCTGCATTCCTTGTATTAGCAGAATGGAGTCAGAGAAACCATGCAGTCATTCAGAAAGGAGGAGGGGAGTTTTCCCCAAGGCAGGGGGCACATGCGGGATCTAGCAGGGAGAGGAGAGTTATTATTAAAAATAAGAATAAGAAAATAGAGCTGTAAAGTGGGCGAGTAACAGGACTGAATGTTGGTGCCGAACACTGTCTGCTCACTGGCTGAGGCTGCCTGAGTAAGATTAAAATCTGCAGGGAAATTTTGTTCCTTAGCACTGGCAGAAATTAGGAATAAATTCAATTGCATTCTGCACAATAGCTGGAAGCGATTGAGGTTAAGTGGCCTCGCTCTCTGATGTGTTAGTATTACTGAGCACTCTCTCTGCCCATGTGACTTGGTGCAATCTGCTCTTGGAACACGTCGCCATGGCAACTGATGATTTCTATTACAGTACATTCAAGTTCACATTCTAAGCCTGTCATATGCTTGGAAATTTCCAGTTAAAATATTTATTTATGAAAAAGGCACAAAAAAAGCCACCTCAGACACTTTCAGGGATGGAAAACAAAAAGAACCCCAATGCAGGATGATTTATCTACATATATACCACATATCTGTATATACATCTAAGACGAGAAGCGATTGTTGCATTTTCACTGAGCTGTTGCTACCAAACAAAAAATTCCCCAAGAGGTAGTCAACTTTGCTGGGGAGGCGGCAGGTGGGAATCTTACCTACTGTGGTTTGTGTGCAGGTGTCGTGTCGATCCAAGTACAGAATAACAGAAGTGGTCTGAAAAACCTGCAAATCAGAGTTGCCACTTGGCTCTGTAAGGCACATGGTTCCAATTTCAGCTTCTCACTAAGGTTCTGAACCGCTTTGTCATACTCAACCGTCGGCTCGGAAAGAGCTGCCCTCACCCACCCAGCCCTGAGGAAGGGGTGGGGGGATTTCTCATTGGGTGGGTCAATATTCTGGGGTCCCCAAAGATTCTTAAGCTGACCCCAGTGGAGGAGGAGGGCAACCTGGGACATTACACGGCAGACTGCTCTCTCTTAGAAGCCATAACTGAGTTCCATGACAGACGTCTCTGTGGCACTGCCCAGGAAGCCCCAGGGACCTCCAGCCCTTTCAGAAAGACTACTGCTTAGGCTCACAAACATCCACTGGCTTCTCCCTAGAGAAAGACAGTCAAGGGTTAAACTAAACCTTTCTGAGAAAGAAAGCATTGTTTCTCAGCTATGCACTGTATAGGGAGGAGTTGCTAACAAGGCCTCCTGGCTTTGTCTACTTTTTCCCCTTAGTCAAGCACATTAAATATGTTAATAAAAGATTCCCCAATGCTTTGTCTATTGGAAGCTTCCAGGTGGCTGCAATGACCCTAGATGCCCAATTACCTGGCGAGGGCATCCCATGACTCACAGATGGTTCTCTCTAGCTATTAAAATCACCAATCTTTTTTTTTTTTTTTTTTTTTTTTTTTGCATTGTGGCTTCTGCTTTGTCTGATTGGAACTGTATCCTGGTTCATAGCTAGAACCCATTTTGTTTACTGGGGCAGTGTTTCCTGACCTTTTCTAAGCATTAGAATCTCCAGACCGCTTGTTTAAAATACATATTCCCAAGTGTACTCCAGACCTATTAAGTCAGAATCTCCAGGGGAGAGGCCTGGGATTCTGTAGTCTTACAATGAAGCAAATTTGAATAGAACTGCACTTGGATTGTGGAGCCTATTAGTGATATTAGAGCTATCTTTCAAAAATTATCCACTGACATCCTCCTGTTGTCTCTATATAAGGCACTGAGACAACTCTTCTGGGAAATTCCTCTAACCATTATCGGTGTAGAATGTGACAAAAAAAGATTGGGCAATATTAAAAAAATATAAAGAGTAGATTGATGATTATGGTTCTGGAGATTCCCCAGTGGAAGCATGAATGAATCGAGTCCAGTAAATATGAAAGTATTTTCTATGCAACCAAATAATCATCCCATGTGTAAGAAAATAATTTCTTAAAACTTGGATTAACCAATGTGCCAGCCCACAGCTTCAAGAAAGGAATATTGTGCATGTAGAACACATGAGGCTGTTTGGAAATGAGGGGTGAATCGTGGCCTTAAATTTTTAGTCCCACTCAGCAGCTTTGTCTATGAGGATTTACAAGACAGGTATTATGTTTGCAGATTGCTGACTGCGCAAATGAGAAGGTAAGGGAGGCCGTGTAAAATATGGCAGCGCTAAAACCAGACACCAGACCAGGAAGGTGTGGGTTCTACATCAGCGGACAACACACCAGGCCTAGAAGAAGCCCCTGTACCCTGTGCTTCGTGTCTCCCTATACTCCTAACACGAGTGGCGCCTGGACAAGCAGCTCTTTTTAAGGAATCTAAGGTACAGACTGGTGTCAATACCACTGGAATTGATTGTTCCCCCATATCTGGGGCAGGAGTGAGAATTCCAGTTGTTATGTTAGTCAGAGAGGATGAGCAGTCATGTAAGGGGAACTGGTGGGCACTTGAGGAAATTAGAGCAGCCATGGTTAATTCTTGAATCAATTAAAAAGTTCTGAAGAACTACACACACACATACATCTCAGAGAGAAAGAGAGAGGGAGTGGGGGAAGAGAGAGAGAGGGGAAGAGAGAGAGAGAGAGAGAGAGAGAGAGAGAGAGAGAGAGAGAGAGAGAGAGAGAGAGATTGATTTTACATGTTCATCTGAAGCCTGGACTCATGAATCCGGAAATTCCTTTTTCAAATTCTGGAATGGATTACAGACCTGTAGGCCCTATCCAGCCAAAGAAACGGCAGGACCCCCAGCCCAGAATGGCTCTGGCCAAGCCTAGCTCAGGCCGTCGCCTTTGTGTGGGGCAGCAGCGTCACCTAGTGATCCTGTGGTTTAAGTACAAGCTCTTTTCCTGGGAACAGTCCAGTTTGGTCAAAATGTAATGATATCAGTTATCCATATTAATGAGTAAAAGTAGTAATATCTGCAATCCCAGACTGGAGATGACCCTTCTGTGACTAAGTAGCATTTGGGTTTTCCATCAAGTAACCTAAAAAAAGAGTATGGCTGAGCTCTTGCCAGGCAGGATAGATGGAGGCAGGTGGAGTTAAGATCAAAAGAGAGTTGGGTCCTTGTGTTAGTTATGTCAGGTCCTCCAAGAAGGAGTCGCTGAGATGGAGTTAGAAGAGATTCAGTGATGTTATTACCTGAGAAAGATAAAAAGGAAAAGGAGCAGGAGTAGACAGGGAGAGCCTTCACAATGCCATGCAGGTCTGACATCTGTGAAAAGGAGACAGGGAAGAAAGGGAAGGGAGCTAGGAAGAGCCTCAAACTGCAGTGCATCTGGAGAGGGGGTTGGCCATCCCAACGGAACAGTCTGTTGCAAAGACCCAGAAATGGTGGGCCCTGATGCCACCACTGTGTCTGGTCATTGAAAGCTACCTGGGAGACCCCGTTGGAGGCTGCCAGCTAACTGCACAACATGGGAGCTTCTCTTGAAAGGAGACCTGAGCAGCATGACTCTCTGGATTGTCCCCTACACACTCGAAGGAAACTGTACCAAGATCACATATTAGCCAGCAGATCCCCACTTCCACACACAGACACTATCAAAAACAGAGAATGACGGGACACTGGGGACTGAGGCATCCAAGGTGATGAGTGTAAAATCCAGCACTTGTTCTCATTCCATTAACTTATGTAAACCAGAAAGAGGAACACCTGAGCAGCCTTTATTACTGGTGCCTTTCTAAACAGCAAGCTGCCTGCCACCGTGGTGCATTCTCTGCCCAGAAAGCAAACTCCAGTGTCAACAACCTGGAACACCCTCAGCACTACAGCTTCTTTGTTGAGCCTGGAGCTGGGTCTCAGAATGCCTGTATTTGTCCCAAGCATGAACAATGACCTCATATCTGTGCTGATTCTCTCCCTCTCGTAAACGGTCTTTGATGCTGTTGGCCATGAGACGCCACTGCCCTGGTGATATGACCTGATCTCTGTATTTAAAAACATTAAGGAACTTGCTCAAGTTCAAGGATTTTCAGAAATCCAATTTGGGTGAATTAAGAAACCCAGATAGCACTACAGGCAAGGGCACAAATTTTTCAAATCACAGTTAAGCCACAAAGGCCCAGGATGCCTTGAATAAAAAAATGCAAAGAGCTACTTGACAAAGAGCCTTGAAAAGATCTAAGAGTGAAAAAAAGCCCACTGTGGAAATAGAGAAAGGATGAGAAAGAGCCAAAAAAAAAAAAAATGAATGCACAAACTCTTCCTAAGGCTTGTCAAGGAAAGACAAGAGCAGCAGAGACTGTAGAATGAGTTAACACCACGAGAGAGGTTAGAGGCAATGAAAATGGACTGGGGAGGAGGAAACATGAGCAATAAAGTGGCTAGACTAATAAATGAGAAGGCGAGTGAAATTAATGATGACTCTGAGTGGCAGAGATACTGAGCTGCTCTTTTAAATTGGTCTTTAACAAGAAAAATAAAGGAAGGGAGCATAGATAATTAGGAAGTAATGAAGACCTTTAAATATAGATGTTGAAATAAACCAGGTAAGGGAATACTTGAAAACATGATACGATATGTAAATCAGCAGGTCCAGATAATGCACATTCCCCAACCTAGAGGGAATTCGTTAATGAACTTGCTGAACTACTGGCCATTATTTTCAAAGGCTCCAAGAGACCAAGGATTATAAAATGAAAATATTTGGCCAGTCTTTTACCAAATAAAACCAAAAAGAAAGTGGCCCTGATAATTACTAGGCTGCCACTATATATTCTCCTCACCTCATAGGGATGTTGCAATAACAAATGAAATTAGAAATATTAAAGCACCTGGAGGAAAACACGATGGGGAGGGGAGTAGCTGGTAGGTGGTGTGTGTGATCCAGGCTGATGGGCAGAGCTGTGATGATGAAGCATAATACAGACATTTGACATTTTGTTCAGTGGAATGCATTTAGGGGTTGTAAAATTGAATTTTTGATTTTTTAGGGTGATACAGCATTAGATTACATCCCCCAGAGACCAAGGGAGAAAAAAATCTTCATGCTAGGTGCCAATTTTTAAAGGATAATCCATAGATGGATAGTGGAGTGTAGGCAGTATCAAAAATCTCCCACATTTTCTCTTTAATAAACAGACTGCAACAAGTTAGTCTTTATTTTAATCAAAATAAGTAATACATTATTCTTGTTGGAAAAAAATACAGATAAACAATAATTATAATAGTCACCTAAAATCCTGCCACTGTTTATAAAATTTGATAGATTCACATTCATAATTTTTCCCATGAAAATGTAGAAATTATTTTTCTAAGTTAGATGGTCTTCTGTATAGGAATATCCATATACATATTAAATAACTTGTTTTATTTTCTACTCACTGTAACATATACATCCTTCCATCACTTTAAATTCCTGCATAGTTATTTAAATAATAACTTATGGACATTTAGATTATTTTTCCTGCTTTCTTATTGCTACCAGGAACTCTGCAGGTAACATCCTTAAACAAACATCTTTGTATACTTATTCTTTTCTTATGATAAAATCCTATAAGGGAAATTACAGAGTCAATTGTTTTTTTAGGACTTTTGCTCCATATTGCTAAATTACTTTCAAGAAAGAAGGCAATTAACACTCCACAAACAATAAATGAAAATGCCAGTTTCCTCACATGTACACCAACTGCATGTAATAAAATTTTTAATCTTTCAATTCAATAACCAACATCTTACAGTTGAATTTGGATCATTAGAACAAAACATCTGAGGAAATTTATGTATTTTCTATGCTGGCCTTAAACTATTGAGGGAGGAGGAATTCATTTTTCTCCCTCCAACTCCTTCTTTCTTTTCTTTCTTCATGCCTGCCTATCTGCCTATCTTTCTTTTTGAATCATAGCTGAACTGACATATTTTTCATTACGTTAGACAAGAAATTTAAACAGCACAATTGAGAACAACAGTCTGGCACTGTCTTATGAAGCTAAACAGCATACACATTGGAGAAACAACTGCATAGGAACATAAGAATGCCCAAGGACTCACGCAGCAGCCCTGTCCATCGCAGCTAAGGAACTACCAAAAACCCAACTATACAAGAAAATGGACGAGTAAACTGTGCCATAGTCCCACAGTGGAATGTCATACACCAGTGAAATGGATAACCACAACTAAATGCGACCACTGAATCTTGGAAACAACATTGAATGAAAACTCGCAGATTGAAGAACAGTAAGTACAGTATGATGCAAATTTCAAAACGCTCAAAAGCAGTGTTATTTATATACACATAAATAACATTTTGCTTAGGGGTACATACATATGTGATAAAAGCATTTTTTCATCAGATAACTAATAAACACAAAATTCAGAACGATGATTACTTCCAAGCAGGCAGACAGGGTCAGAGGAATTAAACAGAGGGAACTCTTAGATGCCACATCAGGAATGTGATCCCCAGAGGTATCACACATATTCATTTTATCGTTCTGCCTCATAACTTACATACATATTATAAGCCTCTGAATGTATCAAGCACAGAGAGGTGATTATGTATTGCACACTCACTAGTTAGCAAATTTCATTTGCTAATACGTCAAACAGTGCTCGAATGTCCCCCAAGAGCATAAGCAGGTTTTCACTGCTAAAACCAGAAAGATACTTTACTTGCTGGGTGCCTGCCACAGAGGATACAGGACAGAGCCTCTCCAGAGGATTCCACAGTCCCCCAGAGAAGTGCTATGCCCTCACACCTCATGTGGAGAATTCCCTCTACTGAATCATCAGGAAGGAAGAAAAATGAACCAGAATGTACCACAGACACAACTTCTGGAAGAATTCCCTAAGGCTCAGGGCTCTGACCTTACCTATTCACGTGTTCTTATCCAAAAATAGGTCCCCAATTCTAGTAAATGGTTAGAGGAAAATAGTCTCCTAAATAGCGAAAAAAAGCAGAGGTCCTAAATAGCGAAATCATTTTGTTTAAGCAATGAGCCAAGTCCCTTCTAATGAGGTTGTGGCATTACTGGAAATAAGAGATATATTTAAATAAATAGTCCACACTTTACTCCAATAAATCACTTGAAAAATATTCTCAGTGTACTAAATCTATTTTTAGTGGCATGTGCTTGACCTTTCTGGAAGAAGAAAGATAATGCTAGAACATTTTGAGAATAAACATTTGTCCAAATTAGTCGTCAAGACTAGTAAAATTGTTTTACATTTTCTTAACACCTTTAACTATATCCAGAGTTTCAGAAATAATTTATTTTCTCACCTTTAATAAAATACAAAGTCTGTCTGTAAAGTAGCAGAAATAGGAGAGCAGAAACTTCTTTGATGACCCAATGAGAAATCTTATAATGATCCTATTACTTCAGGGCCTGGGGCAGGATGGGTATGTGCATTTGCAACATTTCATAAAATGACTTATAGTCCATAAAATGTTAGTCTTTTATAACTGTTTTCAAGTGTTTTAAAATCAGTGCTATATTCTTTTTTTATAAGATTCACAATAAAGATGTAAATAAGACCCATTTATTCATTCAACAAACACATTCTGAGAACCTGCTCTCTGGTACTCTTCTAGGGACAGAGTCTTCTCTCAGAGTCCTCACAGCCTCGAATGCCATATAAAACCTCCTGTATTAAATCTGCATCTGACCTTTTCACGTTATGTTTCAGTGCCTGGAAAAAAAGAAGAAGAAGAATTGCACTGTTCTCTAGATAGCGCTTTAGGTTGAGATTTGCAGGAAAGAAGTTCTGGACCTCAATCTTGCTCATCCCTGATGATTCCTCCACCTCACCTCACTCACTCCCTATGCTCTGCTTCACCCCCTGTCCTTGGTCAAGCTCACTATCTCCCCTTCTATTCCTTTCTTCTCCCCTCTTCCTTTTACTATAAAACTTCTGAAAATACATTCACACCACTCTGTCTTCCCAGAAACTTCTCTTCAACTACAGCTGTAATTCAGTCTCCTGTTCTACCTCCCTGTACTCACTAAGGCCAGCAGTGACCTCCTGACCTCCAAAACAATAGTCCGGTTTTCTTCATCTGAACTTCTGCAGCAGCTGACACTGTGGGCTGTGGACCCCGTGGTCATTTCTCTGCCTTCTCCCCTTTGGAGAAGTCCTTCTGCTGGTTTTCCTTCTCAGACCTCTTTGCCAGCTTCACTTCCTCTGCCCATCCCTCCAAGATCAGCACTAACACCACAAACCGCACACCCTCCTATCCCTGACCAGTGGGGGTCCTCCTTATGTGGCACAGGTAGTCACAAATCAGTACCCTTGGACAAGTTTATCCCTTTACCTGGGAATGCGGTCCCTGACCTTCTCATCTCACCCATTCCCCTTTTCTCTATCTGCCCAAATTCCACTTAATTTTCAAGGACGGGCTTAAAGGGAAGGCAGCTGAGGTCCATAGGCTCTGGAGCCACATGGTGTGGGTTCACATGCTGACTACAATAACAAACTATAACAAACTACGTGATACGTGACCTTGGGCAAAGTTACTTAACCTCTCTGTGCCTTAATTTCCTTAACTATAGAATGAATATAACAGTTTTAAAGTCCTAGAATGATACCTGAAACATAATAAGTACCATGTGTGTTTGTTTAAGAGGAGAAAAAAGTCAACTTTAAAAGTATTTTCCAAATGCCCAAGCTTTTAATCACCTCTTATTAGCCTCTTACCACCGCGTATTATGCTTTTTAGGTGTCTCCCCTCCCTGGAATATTCTGTGCTCTCTTGTTCAGGGACCTGTCTCGGTCTCTTCTGTCTCCCAGTCTGGCACCTCTCTGCAAATGTCTGCTGAATGAGTGGATGATCAAAGGGATGGGTCTTCTATGGGCACCCAGTCTTACTGGTAAAACAGAGAGCAGGAGCCTAGAATTTCCTTGGGAGATATTTGGGGGGAGGGGAGTGAGGTTAGGCACCAGCACTTTCCATTCCTGCAATTTCTTCAGCCCAGTAAACCGATCAGGTGACAGGAGCCATAATAGTGCCAAGCCCAATTAATCCCAACCAGAATGGCACACACTGTACCTTTCTGTATCACATCAGTTGAGTTTTATTTTCCATCCCTCATACCTGTTTCCTTCTCTGCGTGCAGTTAATGAGCTTTACATTTAAAACATGAAAAGCCAATAAAACATGAAAATCACAAATCAACCGTTCTTTGTTCAAAAATATCCTATTTAATTCAAGAAACTTTACCAAGCAATGCATTCAATTTAGCCACCAGATGCCAGGTGGCAATAGGTACTGTAGGGGGAGGGCTAGGAAAAATGTAAGAGAAAAACTGTGTTCCTTTCCCTTGGGGCCTCACAATGCCAGATATGATTAGAATACACCATCCCCCTCCTGGGCAAGCATCTTTAGAAATCAGGGATGTTCACATAACCTACTAATGCATCTGTACCTTTAATTAGCCCAATCGAGCATATAACTCGGTAATATCTCTCACCTCTTTTGCTCCTTTCAACTAATTTCTGAACATTTCATTTTCTCGTAAGCTTTCACTGCATAACAGGCAGTAATGAAATGACCAATATTAACCCATTGTTAGATTAAACAAAGTACATCCCTGGCTGATAGCATTCTGTATTACTGGGATTTGAAATGAACCCTATCCTATGATGAAAGCATTCAGTATTTGCCTAATGAGACCATTCTTGTACCTACAGAGGAAAAAAAGACGTAGTAAAACATTTCATGTTAACGACCGGCATGTTCAGCGCTTTGCGTCCACGGCCACATCTGTGGGTGAGGCAGCTTTCTCGGTATTAAATGCTCCATTTGGGCCCATATTCGTAGCGAAATGTCTGATTGGCTACTCCCCAAATATAACTTAAATTGGCTTAAAATAGAACAATCACATGCTAACCCGGTAGCATTAGCAACTCTATTAACAGGCAATTTCACATCCACACCAGAGGGAGTAAAAGGTAATTTGCTCATTATCAACACCCTCTGGCAGTGGAAGGAAATGACTGTTCATCAAAAAGTATTTTCTAGGATAACAATAGCAGCGCCCATATGTAACCACCTCACTCTCCCTTCCATCTATGACTTGATCCCTGGAGAACAGCTACAGGAAAGAGACTTTGAAATATAAATGGACTTGATTTAGGTATTCTACCTGCCAGCACTGCCTTTCAGAATTAACCCTACCTTCATTCTACCTCCATGACCCTTTATGGTTACAAATAAAATGATGGCCAAGTAATCCCACAGGTACAAGGTGGATCCCACATGGCTGAGATTGCTTAGATCAAAAAGGTTTCCAGTCCATGTCCTGATTACTTGACTAGTAAGTATCTCAGACTACTTTAACCTAACCAGTTGAATGTGGACAGTTCTCAGAGTCCACTGTAATCAGATCTAATTAGTAGACTCATCTAGTAACTGAAGAAAATGAACCACTCAAAAAGTTAACCATGCGATATTGTCCTGAAGGGGCAATTTTCAATATCACCCACCACCAGTCTTCATTTAGTAAAAAATTTATTCAGAAATTAAGTTGTTTTTGTTTGCTTGCTTTTAATCAGTGATCACTGTCCTTCAGTATGATGTGCGTATATATTTGGGTATAATATTATACTATTATAGTGACAAATTAAAGAAACAGATTTCTTACCTATTGCTCTGCTCCACTGGCTATTTTTATTGGAGAATAGTTATCGAATTTCTGTCTAGTTCTCTGGGCCTTCTCTTCTTTCTACCTCTGTCTACTCTGTCTCCTACACACAGAGGCCAGGCTAATCTGCCTGAAGCAGTCCTTTAGATATTACTCCCTAGCTCAAAAACTTTCAATGGCTCCCTACTGCCTCTAGATAAATTCCAGAGTCTGCATCCTAGCTTCTAAAGCTTTCCACAACACTTTCTGCTTCTAGTTGGAAATACTCGTTTCTCCCCAGTTTCCTAGATACAACCCATCTTCTCTGTCAAAATCAAAGGAAAGATTAAATGCAACCATCTCTGTAAAATCTTTCTTGATTATTCCAATGGATGGTGATTCATTGGACCTCTGAACTGCAATAATTTGTTGGGATAGTCTGCTGCTTCATAGTGGGTTGAGTATAGGGGGACTTGCCCCCCAGAACTTGAAAATGAGAGAAAGATCGTTTTGGGAGAGCTGAACCATATCTAGAGTCACCTTAGTGAAACAGAATAGCTCTCAGATCTGCAAAACCTGGCTGTGCACCAGAGTAGCCTATTTAAGGAAAGAGTTTATCAGTCTCATAATGCAGAGAGGTGGGGGAAATATAGTCACAGAGGGAATGATGTCTAGACTCCTAGTGATGTCTAGGAGAGACAGCCAACAGACTAATAGTACCAGCTCCATAGGAGAGACTTTGCTGTCTGAGACAGTTATGTGATGCTTTCCTAGCCCATTGCCATTCAACACTTGACTCTGTAACTGTCCCCTCTTTCTGATTCTGTCACCCAAAATGTGGTTGGCCTACCTATAGAGAAAGAATGTGCTGGTCAACTGGACTAAGTATTTTAGCTCCCATGACAGTGACTTTTCACTGTAAATTAGTTAATTATTTAGCTCTTCATTCTTTCAATAAATATTACTGACCATTTACTCTGTCTCAGGTGCTGTCTACTCACTTGAGATAAGATAGTGAACAAGAAAAATACAGTCCCTTGATCTATGGAGTTTACAGTCTTGAGGGAGATACAGACAAGTATGCCTACAATTTTAATAAAGTATGATGACTGTCCTGTTAGGGGTGTTCAGTGGATCAGTGTGGGATGACATGCTTGCAGGAAAAATCCAGGCTTGGGGAGCCAGAGAAGGCTTTGTAGATGAAATGATATTTTCCTTGAGTCCTGAGACATCAGCTAGAGTTAGCCTAAAGATAGTGGGAGAACAGAAATTGAACAAACATTGCACGTAGCATAAGAAGCATGGGCAAAAAACTCAAGGTACGTCTGAGAAATTGAACACAATTCAGTACAGCTATGGTGGGGAATGTGAAGAAGGGCAGAGAGCAGGACACAGATCAAGAAGGGCCTCATAAACCATTCTCAGAGTCTGTACTCTATCATGAGAACAATGGAGAGTTATTGAAAGGTTTTTAGCAAGTAAATTGACATGATCATATCTCGAAGGAATGGGCAGCGTCACTGGGGATAAAGAGAAGAGGGCCAACAGATTTATTTAGAAGATAGAATAGGCAGGATTTAGAAAATAATAGAATAAGGGGAATGGAAGTTGAAGTGAGTGAAAGAGAGAAAGAGAGAGAGAAGAATCAAGACAGTGCTTGCATAGTGCTTGAACAAATGGAGTTGGGGATGGTGCCTTCCATTGAGGCAGCATATAATAATGGTTAAGAGCACAAACTCCAGAATGAGGCTACTTGGGTTTGAATCCCTGCTTTACCACTTACTATTGTGTAGTCTTGGTCAAGTTACTTAACCTCTCCGTGCCTCATTTTCTCACCTATAATGAAGGTAACCAGAGTACCTATATCATAGAGTTGTTTTGCAGATAACATGAGTTAATAGTCACCTGCTCAGAATAGTGTCTGGCACATAATAAATGTTATATGTGTTTGTTAAATAACTAGGTGACACAGGAGGAGCAGCAGGTTTGGCACAGAGGAATATGAGTTTAGTTTTGGAGATGTTGAACTGCAGAGATCTGTAAAGCAATCAAGAATAGCTAGCTGTCTAGCAGACAGTTTTGTCTATGGGTCATCTGAATGGAGATCTGTGTTGGAGATTTTGCTGTGGGAGCAATCCTCATATGAATGGTAGCTGAAATGAGGACAATGGATGGACTAGACCAGAGAGGATGTAGAGTGAGAAAGGAGGGGACGAGACAGGAGAGAACCTTGGGGACCATCAGGAATGGTCTATAGGAGAAATACTTGCTGAGGAAATTGATGAACAGTCAGAAAAGCAGGAGGAAAGAGAGGGTCTCAGGAACTAAGGACAGAAAGTGTTTCTAGAAGGAGGAAGTAGCCACTGGTGTCAAGTTTGTCAAATAAATAAGGACGAAAAAGAGCCCTCTGGATCTGACAACAAAAGTTTGACCTTGGCCAATCAGAGTTGCTGCTGTTGGGGTGGGGGTGGTGTGGTCGAGGTGGAGGAAATATAGAGACAGCAAATGCAAATGACTCGTTCATGAAGAGTGGGGAGGAGAGAGTAGACAGATGGAGGTGGTCGGGAGATGCCTTTTTTTTTTTTTTTGGCATATTGGAAAAAATTTGAGCATATTTAATTGCTGTTATGGGTTGAATCATGTCCCTCAAATTCACATGTTGGAAGTCCTAACCCCAGGATCTGAGAATGTGACCTGATATGGAAATAGGGTCATCGTAGATGTAATTAGTTAAGGTGAGGTCATACTGGAGTAGAGTGAACCCCCACTCCAGTGTGACTGGTGTCCTCGTGAATAGGGAAACTTGGAGACAGATATGCACAAAGGGAGAATGCCATGCGAACATGAAAGCAGAGATGGGAGCAGTGGGGCCAAACCACCAGAAGCTATGTAAGCGGAATAGAGCAGATTCTCCTCCCTCACAGCCCCCAGAAGGAACAACTCTGCCCACACCTCGATTTCAGACTTCTAGCTCCAATAACAGTGAGACAATAAATTTCTGTTGTATAAACTAGTATCAGTTTGTGGTACTAGTTTCCAGCCCTAGAAACTAGTACAACTTTCTACCATTTGCCATGTCAGTAAGGGTCTCAGCAGGAAGTAGGTGTCATGCCAGGCTGAGTAAATTCATGGAATGTTTTATAAAGGGACTAGGTATAAAGGTGTGGGCAGGATGGAAGGAAGCTACAAGGTACCTACAGTGTCCAGATAGAGTAAGAATGAGCCTTGACTATCTCCAGACCTTAGTGGTCGAGAGAAGGAAGGAGACATACCTGAAATGGGCAATAGAGCAGCTGCGTGGAAGGGCCCCTGACAGAAATGTGACCAGAGCCTCCATCACAACCGGGGATCTGCCAGGGCTGTATCTGAGGGCACATGTGCATAGATGGCCTAGTCCTCCCCCCATCCATTCTTCTACTGATGTCACATCAGCCAAGACAACCAGAGGCCTAAGGGCAAGGTTGCTGGCAGATGCAGCGCCCACAGGTCCACCTCATGGGACACAGCACGGAGGAGAGAGGGGTAGTGTGACAATGAAGGGCAAAGAGAAGCCCAGCCTATCTCCTTTTCACATTTTAGTACTTTACAAGTCAAATGTTTAAACTTTTAAAATGTTAATAAGAAGAATCACAGAGAGGGAGAAGCTGCCATTATTAGGCTGTGCAAAGGGTAAGGCCCCTGTAGGAGGGAAGTGGGCTATTTCATGGTCCCAGTATTCTCATAGTTATATTTAGCATTGTTTATTGTTTATTCACCGAATGCATCATAGGTTCTCAGCACTTTTTAACCACTGGATAAATTAAAATTTGTAGTCTCTATTTCTCTTCTTTTTACCTTTGGAAATATCTATTAATAGGGACTTTTTCTACTATCACTAACCTCTTGACCATTTAAAGTGATTAAAGTATATGTCCCTTTTCCTAGGGTAACTTTGAGATATGCCAGTGACCATGAGGAGACCAGCTCTGGTTTAAGAGGCAAGAAGTGGCTCTAAGAGAAGCTTCTGTTTATAACAGTTGGTAAGAACCATTTCTTTTATCTGTGATGATAACTATTTATTTAACTAAACTTACTACCAAAAAAAGCTGTATTATCTAAGCTAATAGATGATGACATGCTCTTTTATTTACTTCTATGCTAGATTTAGCTAATACTTTATTTCAAATCAAATTTTAATTCATTACAGAAGTTAGCACAATAATCATTGATAAGCATAACAAGTCTTTTATAATGAAGGTCGACGTTCACATGTTCATAGAAGTTCACTTTGGGTTTTGCAACCTGAATAATTTTGAATCTCACGAAGTAGAGATAGTCTTTTGAGTCCTTGGGTTGGCTTTTCCAAGTGAAGTTGAGGATTTGTTTTGTGACAGTCCAACTCAGAAATCTCAGCTTCTCACGCCATAATTAGGGCTGCAGTTCATTGATCACCTGCTTCTTGAAACAAAGACAATATTGGGAAGTCAGTCTAATGACTAGAATATCCGTGTGCAGATCTGCACACAGTGTTATTTACCTATGATGGAATTTTTTTAAAGAAAGGGTGTAATATAGAAATTTTCCCAAGGGAGGAGAAGGTTGCTCATGGATAAATCATTTGAGGAAAATTAGCATTGGGCTTTGGTCCAATTTTTCTGTCGCGTGAATGATGGGATTCAAAGGAGGAGATAGAACAGGCCTCAGAGAACATCATGCAGAAACAAGGTGAGTCAGAGAAATGACTGTGCTGGCCTACAGGTTACCCAGAAAAGCAGTGTTCAGAATCGTCCTATCTAGAAAAGATGTTTGAGATCTAAACAGCATTATGGGAAGAAGACTCAGGAAGCAATGAGAAAAAGCCATAGATAGCTAAGAACTTTAATTTTAAAAAAAATTAAAATTAAAAAATCAAAAGACAAATCGAGATGAAGTATGGCGTGCCCCACAGCCCAAAGTGTCTTCCAGTAAAATGCATTTACACAAGTGGTCCTAACTTTCCAATTTTTAATAAAAGCCATACCCACACGCTGTAATGCACAGGAATCTTTCACTCCTCCGCTTCATTTTTGGGACAGAGATTCCCTTTGAAGGCTGCTTGTTATCAGAACTGTGGGAGCACTGGGGCTCACCCAGGCCTGGGCTTTCCTCCCCCGGTGCCACTTGCACAGTTGATGGGCTCTTTAGTTACAAAGCACTGGACTGCTGCTGCCTTCAGTCAATCCGTTTAGCCGAAGGCCTCTGATTTGTTCACATTTACTACAACACATACAGAGGGCTGGAGGATTTTTTTTTTTTTTTTTTTTTTTTTTTTTACTATTGATTTGGTGCTTTAAGAGGGGAAAAAATCTCCTTGGCTGTCTAAACACTATTGATCCCTGCTTGGGAGTCGCAGCAGAAGTGTAGAAAGGGCGTGGATGAATTGAAATTTCATTTCCGACAACTTGTTCCTGTTATTTTTACCCTTTTGGATGGGGAGAAACACGCTGCCGCGGCTTCAGTCAATGTGGTCGATAGCTCCACTGAGAAACTCAACACGGCTTCTGCCAGAGCTTTGGCAATGAGACATGATGTTGGATTTAGAATGCTTGAAACTGAAGGATGCTGATGAAAAGCATGAGGTCTTCACGCCAACTGGAGGCAGAGCAAATGGCTCTGGACTCGCTATGACCTACTGGAGCTGTGGCTTTGGAGAAAAGAAGGATTACTGAGATTAATAACACTCCCATTTGGAACAGACCCTGAGTGGTCTCACATGAAGCTTCTCGGGGCTACAGGGGTCCTGCTTCTGACTCTTGGCTGGCTCTCTGTACCAACCAAAGGTGAGATCCTCTTTAGCCAAAGCTAAATTCCAGGCCTTGAAGAAGAGCATTATGTTGAGCTAATACAGGAAGTTGCTTATGACTGTCCAAAAAGGACACATGCAGAAACTGTAGCTGCAGGCCCTTGGGAAACTAGTGGATGACACTGGGTGTGCAGGGGCACTCATCTGCAGCCAGTGGCCTCAGGAAGCACTCCCACCCTAAGCTCGCTGGGTAGATATGGTTTAGTGCCAACTGCCAGCTTTGTTCTTACTTTTATTAGATGTTCAAAGAGTACAGAAGAGAACAAGGCCCCTTCCTAATGGCAACATCTGGCATTCATGTAGCCATGCACCTTTGATCCTTAAGGATCCCAAAGCACTTTACAACCTGCTGTGATGCTAGTGGCCAGAGCAATGATCTTACAGTAAATGTGGCCAAATAGTACCCAAATGGGTTCCCTCCTCTCGATTTTGCCATGTACTATGTTTTGCAGAACTGTAGAGCAGTTCTCCATTCTAAAAGGAAGCATTCCAGTTTGGATCCCAAACACTCCTTTTCTGTCTTCTATTTTTGCAAACTCTATTCAGTACACACCCCTCCTCCACATTGTTAACTAAAAGTACTTCACAACCATTCTTAATAAACAGTACTTCGTTTATATTTCCAATTATTTTACAGACTCATTTCTGCCCCTGTCCCATCCCTCCCATTCCAGAGAAAGATGGAAATGTTCTTCTCCCCTGAGAGCAAGAATCTGCATTGCGGATGAGGTCGCAAATTCAGACACAATAAACAGAATTAAGAAAAACTGAGCTGGCGTTTGACAGAAATTGTAAAATGACACTCAGAAATGTTGCTCTTGTGGAAATTACTGATATTAAAATATAAATCAGTGTCTTGTGTTTCCCGTAGCACCAGGGGCTCTATTAGGTTATATGGTTTGATTGCTGAGCTGAACCTAAGAGACTTGGCAGTTCGGTGCTGAAGTTTTCCCAAAGTATTTAACTCCTCTCCTGCTGGAGAGCAGGCAAATGCCAGTTGGTCATATCACTTCTAGATAGCCTTGATTCTTTCAGTGAACCATTTTAAACCTAAGAGAAGGTAGAGAGGGCTAACACTGGGAGAAAAGGGAAAGGAATTTAGAAAATCCTTTCTCAGAACAACAGTATTATTGCATAGTACCAGGAAGAAGACAGCCAAGGATCACTCAAGGAGCAGATTCTATCATTTTTTTTATTATATATAATGGGAAAAATAGTAGCTGTATAGTGGACAAACTCAGCAGATACCAGCATAATCAAGTGACCAAGGTTAATATCATCAGTAATAAGACACTGACATTATATAAGATACTAACAATGGGGAAACTGGACAAATGGTATACTCTTTTTTGAAACTTTTCTGGAAATTTAAAATTATTTCAGAACAGTTTGTATGTTCATGTTTTTCACCAGAGTAGATCACTGTTTCCTTTGTGGGGAGACAAAGCCAATCATAAATAACAATAATGGCACATTGTGTTGTGTTAAAAGACACATAGGTAAAGTGCTGTAGGAGTGTGAGGGGTTACCTACCTGTCAAGGCTGCTGTGAGAAGTAACTAGGATATTTTATGTTTAGAACAATGCCTGACTTATAGCAACTGCCATACAAGTTTTCTGGAAATTAATTATATCATTTTATAACTCTAGAAATTAAAACTGGAGAGAAGATGACAGAAATGGCAATTAAATTGAGTCCTGAAGGTCTGTGATTTTTGATCAGGCAGAAAGGAGACATGTCATTTAAAAAAAAAAAAAAAAGACATTGAGCAATCAGGTGGGAGAGATTTCGTGTGTCAGTTGATTATATCAACCAAGATTAGATGGAGGGTATACTTCAAAAGAGGGAATTTCCTAAATGGCGCAGGAATGCTGCCACAGGCAGTGGGAGGACCGAGTGAGTTGCTGTCTTCCCCGGCCTGTATTCCTCAACTCCATGCATCAAGTGGAGAAAGAGAGAGAGTGAAAGCAAAGAGCTGATGTAACCAGAGAAAACCAAATCAAGTTGAGGAAGGGAAGGAGCATTTGAGAGAAACATCTGTGGGGTCAAAGGGTTTGTCCACAGTGAAATGGAGGTTCCAGAATGTATAGTAGAAGTAGCTGGTGGAGGTGCTAGAAATGGGGAGTAGGTTGTAGAGCGATCTCTCTGAGAGTAACGTAAATAAGGGTACATAGTTCATTTGCATTAGATTCAGCTCCATAGAAGCCAAAAAAAAACAAAATCCAGAATAACAGTGACTTGACATAGAAATTGCTTTCTCTGTCCAGGGCTGGCATGGTGGTTTCAGACCATCAGGGACCTGGGCTCCTTCTGTCTCTATGAGCCTCTCCTCATGTTCCAAATGGTTGCTGAAGCACCAGCCATTAAAACAATCAGGAAGGAGGAAGTAACAAAGAGTTGTGCACTACCTCTCTTTTAAGAAAATTTCCTGGAATTTTTCACAGTATTTCTTCTTATGTCTGATTGGCCAAAACGCAGACATGTTACCACACCTAGCCACAAGAGAGTCCGGGATCAGTAGTCTTTTAGGTGAGCGCATGAACACCATAATAAAGTTAGGATTCTGTTACTAAGGAAGGTAAAGAGTATGGAGATTGAAAGAGGCAACTGACAGCCTCTGTGAAGAGTACCGAAGGAGATGGTCATGGAGAGAGAGTTTCCCCTGTCGCAGTGCATCTGATCAGTCCTGAGACTCCTTCTCCTGTTCCTCCTCAACCCTCATTCTACCATTCTAAAGCTCCTTCTGCAAAGACCTAACTAGCCCTACTTCCTCTCCAGAAGAGCCTCAGCCCTAGGGTTGCACTATGACCCAGTGAGTGACCTTGGTGTCAGGTTCCTGTTTTCTAAATTATGGTGCAGAATCCCAAGACCCTGGGAACACCATCTTCAGCATCATCTTCCCCCAATAGATATGCCCTATATGACCAGAAATTTTCTCTTGTAGAACTGGGTTTGGATTAAAAGAGACGACTCTCTTCCTACCAGGCCTCTGTACACTATGGCACCATCCATGCATTTTAGGTAGAAATAATTTATCAAGCAAGAAACATCTCTCTTTTCATTCACAGTTTTCACATAATTTTTAAAAAAGGGGAAAAAATTGAACAATTCATTTCAATAATTAAAAGCCCTAGGATTTACCACACTTATTCCATTGTATAAGGTAAAACACTGAAGAAAAAATTTAAACCCAGTAGGAATAAAGGAAAGACTTATGATTAAGTGTGGATGTAAGCCTGTTTGTTAGTTTTGATTAACCCCAAGGAGAGCTTTAACTTTAAATTGAAATTCATCTCTTTCTATGAAGACCTAGAAAAGTGTTTTAGATGAGAAAAATAGATCTTTGATATTCTTCCATCCAGGTCATAAAGGAAAGGGAAAAGACCAGTAGTCCTTCCATATATGCCCAGGCAGTTTCCAGTTCCTCAGGGAAAGAGTCAGCTTCGGCAACCTCTGCTTATGGCCTTTGTGTAACCTAATGTGGGTCGATGGTGCATAGAGTACTAATGTGTTTTCCATCCTGCTCATTCAACCTGTGCTTCATTGAACTTGTTCATTTGTATCCTTTTTCTTCCTCTCCCCAAAACTAAACACTCTCTGAATTCAGAAAGAAGAAGCAGAGGGAAATTTGAGTATAAGTAAGAGAATTAGATGCTGAGAGTGAAGAAATAGACAAAAAGTGAGGAACATAATAGAATCCCAGAAAGATAGGTTTGGCAATTTAGGGACAAACAGGAATGGGGAGCAAGATCTTAGGTTCCTAGCCCCTTCTCAAGCAAATTTCCAGGCAAAACATAGGATGGGTCTGAGACCAATCTCACATGTACATGTGTCTGTCTGCATTAGGAGCATCCTTGGAGGATTACAGAGGGAGCAGACCCAAAGCTCCCAGTATGAGGGAGATGCAGTATTTGTGGCCTGTTGCCCAGAACACAGACATCTCAGCACACTTCAGCTGGCAGATACACCTGTGACCATGGATCAGAAGCTACCCCTGATACCAGGAACCAACCCAAGACTCCAGAACTTAAGCCCTCTCTGGAAAATTCTTAAGAAGATGAAGAAAATTGTAAACTGATTCATTTTTAACCTAAAAATAATGGTGCTTTCGCAGAAATAATGAAGATTCCATTTTCTGCCATTTAGTGGAAATGGGGCTCAATAAAGAGGTTGTGTAATAGAAAAATACTTTTTCTTTGCACACCTGAGTTCAAACCTGCTACATTGTTCCCTGTATGAGGTGCATGTTAGTTTTTCTTAGGAATTTGTAAGGTGCTCTGAGTGTGAACTGAGGCCAATTCGGGGGGCACAAAACATTACTCGGTGCTCTGACCAAGATTTTTTCACTTCGATTGTCTCGTGTTTTTTTTTTCTGGGCACAGCTGTCATCTAGGGAAGGCCTGCTAAAAAGGCAGATGGCAGGACTTTTGAATACAAGAAAGCAGTTCCCTGGGCAGAGGTACCAGAATCAGAGGTGCTGACGGAGGAGACAAGGCATGAGGAAGTGAAGGTGTCAACAAAGATGCAAGACACAGCAGCACAGAAGACACAGAGTAAGGGTTTGAGGAGAGAGAAGACCTGGGCCCAGAGATCTATAGTCACCGATCAGGTAAGGAGCCCCTCCCTCTGTGATGTGTTCTCTCCTCTACAAAATATTTGTCCAGCCACACTCCTCGGAGAGTGTGGTGAAGGTTCACATGATCATTTTATAAAGCATTTGAGGCTCTCTCAAAGCACTCTTCCTTATCCATCTGGCAAACATTACTGTCATATGCTTCAAAAATTTATCATATAACCCTTCCATTTTTTTTCATCGCAAGCGCTTCCAAATTGCCCACTGCTGTTGTTAATGACTCACAAGATTCCCATGTCTCTATTGTGGGACACAATTCAGCGCTCTCTTTTTCCTCTGACTTATTTTACTTAGTGAGGTCCAATATATTTTCATGCAAATATGAGAGCCTGCGCCTTTCTCTTTTCCTTCCAAATGCCCTTGGCTCTTGCAGCTATAGGTGTGTAACTCCATAGTAGTTGAAACAATCACAATTTAGACATTTTTCTGTGTTCAGGACAAGATTTCATTTGATATCAGGATCTCCTGACTATCCAATAGGACTGCCTGTAGAATAATATTATTCTCAAGGATATATTTGTTCCATTCCAACTTTTGCATGATATTTGGGCTGAGTTCATGGTCCCTACTAAAGAAAGATATCTGTCAAGGTAGAACATTAAATCAGTAAACCTTAGACCTAGGAGAGACTGAACAGTCATTTAGTATAGTGCCCAAGTTTACAGAGGCAGAGACAAAGGCTCAGAGAGATCAGTGCCTTTTCAAAAGCTACTTTTTTGAATTATGAGCTAAACCAAGTTTAGAAACTTGGTGGCCTAGAACCCTGTTCTGTGTTCTTTTATGCCATGCTATTTTTAATCTTCTCATTCGCCTGGTGCTGTAGATTAAAAGTTTGTGTCCCCCATCAAAAAAAAATTATGTGTTAAAATCTTAACCCCCAAAGTGATGGTATTAGGAGGTGGGGCCTTTGAGAGGTGACTAGGTCATGAGGGTGGAGCCCTCATGAATGAGAATAGTGCCTTTATAAAAGAGACCTCACAGAACTTCCTTGCCCCTATCACCATGTAAGTCACAGCAAGAAGAACAGCCATTTGGAAGTGGATCATCACCACACACCTAATCTGCCAGTGCCTTGATCTTGGACTTCTCAGCCTCCAGAACTATTAGAAAGAAATTTCTGTTGTTTATAAGCTACCTAGTCTGTGATATTTTGTTATAGCAGCCCAACTGGCTAACACACCTAGTCTGGAAGTCATTCATGACATTCACCAATATTTCCTTTGGGATATAAAGGAAGAAGTTAGGCATGGCCATGTGACTTGTTTTGGCCAATGAAATGCAAGCAGAAGTGAAGTGTCACTTCCACTTTAAGAACCTGTATGTGGGTCACCAAGTCCCCTTTCTGCTGTCATCACAACAGGCAACATACTAGATGATAAGGGTTCTACCAGCTAAGGACAATGAAGAGCAGAGCCCCAGACAACTCATAAAGGACATGTAGCATGAGTGAAAATACACCTTCATGGTTTTAAGCCACTGAGTTATGGAGGTTGTGTGTTATACAGCATCACCTAGCCTCTCACTGTTGGGTAAGCCTGAGCTACATCACCACTCCCATGATGCATCTCTGTACCTAAAGACTTAAGAGGGTAAACAATGCAGCATATCAGAATACAACCTCATAAAACATTCCAAATTCCATGTCTCACCCGCATTCTTTCTTCCTCTTGGCTTATATTAGGGGTGGGGGATGTGGTTCATTACAAAGAATGAGTATTTTGATAGCTTCTCATTCTTGGAACTATTCTGCAGGTAAGTGCCTGGTGGAAATTTTATCTAGTCTTTTTATTAGAAACATAATTAGATTATTAAGTTCAGTGCATTATGACCTAAAATGCATCATCTTATACACATACATGTACAAAATGTTTGGCTTTCTTTGAGGTTTTTATCCAGATAATTCTCAGCACTTTATATGTTTCCTAACTTTACAAGCACCAACATTATGGTAACTTGATGCTTTAAAAATCAGATATTTCCAAATTAATAGTTATAAATTAGTGGAAGCTCCCCATGGAGCAACAAGAGAGCCTGTGTGACTTTAAGTATGTCACTTAGTCTCTCTGGGCTTCAGTATTTTCCTCTGTAAAATAGAGATAGTAATAGTATCTACCAGGGTTACTGTGAGAATGAAGTTGAGTTGTGCATATCCCATCTGCTTCATAATGAGTGCATAATGTTAACTATATTTGAGCCTATAGAATGCTTAGAAATTTAGAAAGTAAGATCGTTTCAGATCTTTTACTTTCCAAGGATAAATTCAGAAATTATTTAGCAGAGGTTTTTTTGGAAAAGATGTAAAACAATGGTTGTCTTCCTGGTGAAGATTTTAACATACTTTTGAGAACACAAACAGATGGGTAGGCAATTAGGTATTACTAACTGTTCGGGAATTTTCCTTAACTCCTTGCCGAGAGCACACATCCAGATGGGAAAATCTTTAAAGGGCTGGACTCGTGTACACTTTTTCCATCTTAAATTTTTATACTTTTCCAGGTTTATAACAAAGCTCAGAAAATGCTAAAGCTTAAAGGAGAATTGAGAGGTACCAAGGAAATGAAAGATGAGGTAAGACTCCCAATTCCTCTACATACAAGGAATTGAAATTTGGCAACAAAATACTTCTTTTCAAGTTTCCTGATTCAAAATTCCAGTAGTAAGCATCCCAGACAGAGGTAGGCAGCATAGCATAGCATATAAGAACCTGAACTTGGGTCTGTGGGTCTGAGTCTAATAGCAGTGTGGTATTGGGCATGTTACATACCCTCCCTGAGCTTCCTTTCCACTGCAAACATGAATAATGAGTACCTATTTAAAGGCTTGCTGTGAGGATTAAGTACAATACTGCATGTAAATCACTCAATCTTGGGACAAGGAAAGCATTTAATAAATATTAACTATTGGTATGGAAATGGAGTGTTTTGATTCATCTAACATTTTGGTCAAACTGTGTTTACGTATTCCCTGACTTGTTCAGAAGGGATTTAAGGGAGATGTTTTGGTTAGTGTATGGTTGTCCTACATGGCCTATACTTTTCAACAGACCTCCTACAAAGAGGTAAGCAGCTTCTAAAAGGGTGTTTTCCCCTTTTCTGCTGGATTACGAGAGAGAGGCTATACAGGATTCTTTGGAAGCTCTGCAGGAAACAAGGATCTTGTATGATTTTCTAGAAGGGCATTCCTTTCATTCAGCTGATGTCTTTGGGCCAGTTCAATATGCAAAGCAGTTTTCTAGGGGCTGGAGATAAAGCAGCAAACAAAGTAGACAAAGATCCCTGTTCTCATGGAGCTTACCTTCTAGTAAATCAATTTCTCCAAGGATATGATAGAGAAAAGTATGTGACAACTGCCCAAGTTCCATAAAAACTGACTCATGTTCCATAGGTGGCTGACCTCTGCCCTATGCCACATGGATCACCTTATACAGTATGCAATTTTAAAAGAATGTAGAATGCAATAAAATATATTCATTCTTTATTATATGAACATAATTGGTTCCCAAATTTTTGCTCACAGGCAAAACCTTGTATAAGTGCTTATTAATTCCCATCATGAGTAACCAAAAACTGCAATGTTCCTATAGATGGAAAGACAAACTCAAGAATCAAGTAAGTAATATCAATAACAGTGTTTGGAATTGCTGTAGATAATACAAGTGAAGTGTAAAAAATCCTGAAGCAATGTCAATTTTTAAGGTTTCATGCTTTTTAAAACATAAGTCTCACTATAAACCTGTATGTGTTGAATGGTAGTGGTGGTTAAAGTGGCTTTTCATAGCTTATTTAAGATTTGTCCTTATCCTCAGACGAAGATAATTTCCCAAAGACGATGACCTTCATGGTTGTGGTTGGTTGACCTCAAAATTAGTCTAGAAACTGCCACCCACACTTTCCTGCCCAAGCTCTAAATGTCTAGGAATGAGGCCATCTTGAACCTTTGCCAAGCTCTTGGGGTGGGAGAGTGCTACTGAGTCACAAGCTTCTGTTTAACGTCAGCCTCCCTCCAGAAGAACATGGGACTGTCAATGCTTTCAAACCTAGAGTAAAGTTTTTTCTCATCTTTTGAAATATGTCTGAGGAAGCCTGGTGCATAACCTATTTTCCAATAACTATCATGAGTATGGTAGCAGCTTCAGTGTCAGCACTCACCATTTTGCTCGTGGTTGGTAACTGCTAATGATGTCACATGCCTCCAAGAGGAGTGACCAGGTGCCAGCCTCATATAAGCAAAACTGGGTATCTAAGTGGATGGCTTATGTGAGTGAAAACTCACCTAGCGTCAGAGGCTTGTGATTTCAGCCATCATTAATGACTTCAGATCTAGGACAGGATCAGACGGTGCCTGAGGGTCAGCATTATGACTCTCAGTTCATCGCATGCCCTAGTACTGGTTACAGAGCTTTGATTGATGAAATGTCAGATTAAATCAATTTCTACCACATACTGATACTCAAAAGGCGTCTGCCTGGAATTTAGCCTTCATAAAGTACAGAGGATTAGAAATAGTGCACAGTGACCTCTGTGCAAGATATTAGCAAGACATTAGGTTTACTGGAACCTCAAACACTTGCCTTTCTGGAGTTCTGAGGTGAGCACAGCCTCTTCTTAGAACCTCATATGGTAAAAAATAATACGTGATTCAAGAAAATCATTTTATTGCTCTCACAGCATTTCTATTCTTGTTCTAATGAGTAAAAATCCCTGCATGGTTTGGCCTTTAGGAGTGAATGGTTAGATTTTGATTTCAAAAGCAAATTTCATTTGACATCCAGCAAAATACATTTGTTATTCAACTGGTTTAGGGAGTCCTCAAAGAAAGAGTATTTATTCTAGAACTTTTGTTTTATGAATGAAGAAATTGCCTCAGAGACTTTGACTCAATGCTAATGTCCAAATTAGATGAGATCATCTACATTAAAGATCTAATTCCGCAGGCCTGGTGGTGCAACAGAATTGGGCCAGCAGCCCTTCAGCTCAGAGGACGTCCAAAACTGGAGAGAGGAGTGGTTTTTTATTATCCTGAAAGAGAGAGGGCCTTTAACTTATAACTTGGAGAGGCTCAAGTCATATAGCATTGGTACTTTGTTAATGATGCCACAGTGTGCCAGACTTTGCATGGAACAATCTGGTGACCACAACAATAAGGTCCTCGCCTTAAGACTCATATACTCAGCATTAAGGCAAGATACAGGGCTTTTGGCACTTCCGTAGAGAAGGCATTGTAAAGTCCTGTGACAGGAAGGGGGCATCCCGAGAGTCTCACTCCCCAGTGAGCCTCTGTATCCTATTCCCAGTGTGGCAGCCATGACTAAAGGGACTTAAAGCACTGAAATCAAGCTGCTGCTCCTTGTTGGGTCAAGGATTTTTGTTTTCTAGTTAGAAAACAGCATCTGTACACCACTCTTTTTTTAGCCACTCTACACATATTCTCTTAAGAGAGTCCCTGGTAATTGTCTTAAAGGTAATTACATGCTCGGGGCAGTTTGACATCCACGGTTATTTTTCTGAAAGTAAGGAACATGGGATGGGAGCAAGAGAGGAAGAGGGAGAGTTTTGAGATAATGAAATCCTTTTAATGACTGAGCCATGCCGTTAACCTAATTAAACTGTAAAGTGGTAAAAAAAAAAAAAAATCCAGGTACTAAATGGAAATGAAGAAATAAATCAGCTGAGACAGCAGCACTTCTGGGAAACCTTCTGAATTCCGAATACTCTGACATTGCAGTGTCCGATTCTCGTGGTTATTCTCAGGCCCCCCTTGGCCTTGTGCAGAGGTCTCTTAAACTGACCTGTCCAGTGAGGCTTGATTTACGGTGTCCGTTTCAGGTCTCTAGCTCCCCTGGGAATGTGCGCTACGTAGTTCATATATTTAAGGCCCAGAGCAGTCAGTGGGATATGGCGAAACAGCACTGGCTACAGGGTCGGGAGAGCAGATCTCCTCCTGCTGCTGCTAACCAACTATGGGCCCTTGTCACTCACATCACTCTCCACTTCTGTGCACCCATGGCTTCTGCGTGCCTTTGCACCTGCAACTCTCTTAAAAGAATTGCCATTGGGCTATTGGGGTCACTTTACTCGTAAAAGCAGAGAACTAGATGTCTTTGGAAGCTTATATCCCATAAGGCCACCCTTGGCCATCAACTGGCTGATGCTGAGTCTGATGGCCCACTTTCAGGGCAGCTGATCAGGACAAATTCTGAGGTGTAATGTACACTCTAGAGTTCCTCGTGGGATCAGACTAAAGCTACTGCCTGTAGGACTCTGAAATCCTGCCCTTGCTTGGTTTCTTCCCCTTCCCTGTCCTGCTTCCCCCACTTCCTTGCTGATTCCTCTTGGGAGTGTTTCTGTAATAGATGATGAATCCTCACCTAAGAGTCTGCTTTGGGTGATCTAACAAAAGGCAAGCACCCACCACCAAAGGACCAGCCTCAGTTCCAGCATCTAAAACTCAGAGGTGGCAGCGCCTGTCCTCATGAGTGTTACGGAAAGTCTGCACAGTAATAGGACTAAAGCACTAGGCAGGTTCATAGAGGGCTACTTCCTAATTTTTTTTTTATACTGTCGCCACCCACAACTCTGGGAGTGGAGTGGAGGGTGGCACCCTAGTGTAATGGAGCACCCACCCTGTTACCACAGTTCAACAGCCCCAACCTCCCCCGCCCCCAAGTTGCTATGCTCCACACCCTATGTTGATCTCAATAGCTAATTGCCACTCTGACCTAACATAGGTCACTCATAATTGCCACTCATAATCAAAGGCATGGATCTTCTGTAATCAGCCCAGGGATTTTACTTTTATTCCCACTGGTGTTCATCTCCAAAGAAAAAGCACTAGGTTTACTGGTGAAAGAAGCCTTTTGGTTTAGTGGGTAGAAGAGAAAGTTAAGAGATTTCAGAATCCACATCAACTCCATCACCAATTCACTATAATCTTGACAAGTTCATTTGACATCTCAATATGTTCATTTCATCAGTGACAGAGCCGTTAATATTTATAGGCAATCCACTAGGTGCCTGGAATTATTCTAGTAACTGACTTCCTCTTGAAAAACAGGGAAGTGTCTGTGATGCACCCACAGCAGTGGGTGAAGATTAATTAAATAAGTAATTGTCTGAATAATGCGGAGCACTCAGACGCCTCACAAATGGAGTCTGTGTAAATGTTACAAGGGATGAGTAATAACAGCTAAGGGTTGATGGACAAATTTCCAGCAAATGTAAAGTCTCTGTCAACCAGTGAAGTGAATGAAAGTAAGCTTTTTTTTTTTGACGGTTTATAATTGACACTTTTGTTTTTCTGACTTCGTAGGTGGCAGAAAGAGACAGAGAAGTGAGCAGCCTGAGCAACAAGCTCTTGAGCCTGCAAGTTGATATAAAGAATCTACATGATGTCTGCAAGAGACAGGGGAAGACCTTGCAAGAGAATCAGCTCTGTGTGGAGGAGACAGTGATGAGCAACAGCCACGTAAGGGTTTTGGCAGCTGCTGCCCACTTGGGCAGGAACAATAATAGCAAGTTTCCACAAGAGCATTTATTGAGCAAGCAGTGTGAAAGAATTAAACACAGACCCCTATAACACACACACATACACACACACGCACCATCCTGCCCCCAGGATTTTTCAATCTAGCTGTCTTCAATGTCATCTACATCTGAGAGTCTGTCTCTTCCTTATCCGACCTTTCACACCTGGATTTGTAGCACCTGAGGCCATTGCCCAGAAAAGACCAGATTATAGTCATATAGCTATTATAGAGGCATTTCCAAATGGATTTTAAACAAACTTCTAAGTCACCCAAAGATAACAACCACTCCATCTGCCCGGAGTGTCACTGCTCTCCCATGCAGCAGGTGCTCTTCATTGCCACACTCACTTTCCTTCCAGGTGCCAGGAACCCAATCACAGGATGAGCTGAAGTGTGGCGGAGTGAAGGCCCTAGAAGCAGCCCTTGACCAATGACTGCTGGGGAGATGGAGGATTAGATAACCTATCTCCCTTGCCCTCCAGTCAGAGATAACTCCAGACATGCTCTTTGCTCTGTCCCGGAGTTCCTTAGTGGGACCCAGCCCCAGATGCCCTCAGTGGTAACTAGCTTGATTGATGACACACCCTTTCGCAGCTTCCTTCCTTCCTTTGTCCCATTTCCCTGCTGCCCTACCTGAGTTTCCTAAGATCACCTCCCACATAAACCACTAGTTGACATTCAGTTCCTTGCCACGGGGTTTGCTTCCAGTGGTACCCAAGCCAAAACACCTAGTAACACTTGTCCTACGCATGTGTGAGCAAAAGGACCCCCTGGCATGATCATCTTTCTTGAGACTGTGTGATTTTAATGTTTATCTGAGGTCTATGCAGTTCATCAGCTGAGGCAACTTCATTTCAGCCTGAGATTTTTTCTCTTTGGAAACTCTAAGGCTAAGACTTGAAAGCAGTCTCTAAATGTATCCACAAAATCTAGGGGGGCAGCTGGAAGATATTTTCCCAAAGCTCTCTAAAATCTTAGGGTTTCCAAGAATTCCTTACTTTGCAGTCTTCATTTCCATTTAGGGATTTGAGTTCTTGGCAACATAAACATGTCCTGGTCACACAGACCTGTTACCGGACCCCCAAGTTAGCCTCTTAGCTGCTGTGTAAGTAACTACCATCTTCTTCGACACTTGTGGTCAGGGGCCTGGTCTCTCTTGATTGTGTTTGTTAGAGTTCTCCTAGGACTCACCACCTCCCTACAGAAACCACCGATTTTCCTCTATACTGCCCTAAAACTGCTACCAACAAAGCGATTCCCTCTTATCTCACTGAGCATTGCTGTCTCTTCCCCAGGAAGTCATGAATATAGACAAATTCATCATTTTTTCTTAAATGAATCTCAGGAAGACTATCGCAATTTACTTCTTTCTAAATATTAATATTTTAGAATATTTTCACCATTGCTGTCATGAGTTTATTTATTCCTCTAGTCAGGGAAAGCCACATGGCTTATAAATGTACCTGGCTACTTGGAAGAAGAAAGGTATTAAGTCTCATTTTATTATACTAATTGCCCAGAAGAAGGTATAACAGCTTGAAACAAGCTTTAAAGCAGGCTCTTTTATTCTCCTAGCACTTAGTGCAGAATTTAAATTGCAGACTACGCATACAAATACACAATTAGATGTAGACTTATACTCATCCACTCAGAAAATCCCTGCAAGATCTGCCTTCCACAAGAAAATGTAATATGGGAACAAAGGGAAACCCCAAGACTTTCTGAAATGTTGACTGATGGCTAACAAGGAGAGGGGAAACAAGCAGGAGGTCATACTTCAGGACCACAGTTATGCAAGAAAATTAAAACATTATATCAGATATTATGTATAACTAAAGGAGTGGCAGGCAGGGAGTGGGTGATGAGGAAAGGAAATGACATACCTTGTAAATCAAGAATACATTGTACTCCAAACCCCAGGGATGTAGCTGGGACCAGGGTAAAACAAGTGAGGTGCCTTGAGTGCAGAATTTCAGGGGCACTCACTCTTCGGGTGTCAACCCTATACTTACTCAACTCAGAGCCTCCTTGAAATTTATACTTAGTTGCTTCACTCTGGTCTCCAACCCTACCCAGGAATCAAAAGAGTACCTCAAGAAAATTAAATGTGAAAAATAACAATAGAGATACCATGATCATCAAACTAAAAAAGGAAGTATCTTTTTGAGCAATTTCCAAGGCTTCTCTGGCCCTGGTGGTGGCATGGATAGAATGCCCTGACATTCAGCAGGACTCAGATTGTCAAACTCATCTTTGAAGTGTACAGAGGACATTATTTTTAGCATAAAATTCCAAGAAATTTTATTTCTGCAGATACAAGTTATTAGTTGAATATCTAAAGATTATAATAGACTCTCAATGGAAATTATCACATACGGATATCACTTGGAGTCATTCAGAATGAAAAAAAAAATTTTAAGTAAACCTATTAAATGCAATGGGGGATCTGGATTGGATGGTGGAACAGAAAGAAAAAAGCACATTAGTCAAAAAACTGGTAAAATCCAAATAAAGTATTAGTTTAGGGAATAGTAATCTACCAATGTTCATTTCTTAGTTAATTTCTTATGTACTATGTTTATATAAAATGTTAATATTAGGAGAAGCTAGATGAAGAGTTTATGAGAACTGCCTGTACTACTTTTGTAATTTTCTAGAAACCTAAAATTACTTCAAAATATTTTTTAAGTAAATCTCTGGTAAGCAGAGGTCATTCGTGAGAAGGTCTCAGTTACACAGATATATCCAAAAGAAACGCATGCCACTTAAACGCACAGTTCTTCATTGAAGAAAGTACAAGACATGTAATTTGTAGAAGATATAAAATGTAACAGATAAATCTATCTCATGATCTAAGGCTAGAACAGAGTTCCAAGGAAAATATCTCAACACCTCAAAAAAAAAAAAAGACAAGGAAAGAAGTTCATGACATTGACTGGGAAAAGATGAGACTTTCAGTTCTTAAATGAAGAAACCAGGGATCTGGTTATCAGATCAATGCCAACCTGAAGCAGAAGAGTGCCAACTAGAATAGGGAATAAAGTGGTTAAAAAGTATTTTGAAAAGCCAGCTTTAGGCAAATCAGCAAAGCCTGATGACATACTTCAAAGAGTGCTTAAGGAATTGGCAGGTGTTACTACATAGCTGCTAGTGATTATTTTTAAGAACTCAAGAGGATAAAGAAAGTCCCTATAGGCTGAAAAAGGGTAAATGAAGTGCTCATCTTTTTAAAAAGGGAAAAAGGACAATCCTGGTAATTACAGACCTGTCAGCTTAACTTGAATATCAGGGAAAATGTAGAACTTAACATCAATCAATTAGCGTCAACGTGAAAAGCACAGAGTATTGGGTGGAAACCAATGTGACTTTTTGAAAGGCAAATCATGCCAGGCCAATTAATTTTCTTCTGTGATCAAGTTGCCACATATACAAGGACAGAGTAATAGCTGTAATCTCTTTGACCATAAATCAGGCTAAAAGGCTGACTAAATATGGGAACAGATTCCTGCAGGTGGCCAATGCTCTCCATCTTTTAAAACAGTTGAGGCCTGAATAGAAATCTATCTGAAAAACATGGTGGACCAGATGGCCTCCAGAATCATGTCCAAGTCTAGATAGTCATTCCAAGCACTAATCTTACTTCCATAGAATCATTTCCAACTTGCTCATTTTCTCCAGATCTCAGTTTACAGGTCAAATAAAAATCTAATAAAATACCTATGTCTTCACTAGAAAGAAAATTTTAAGAGAAGACAAAGAAGCAATAGGAAATACATTAATGCTTTTATGATATGGCTCTTTGGCACATACAAGCGAAATGTAGGCTTAATCCATAGCATGCCATTTTCTATTCATTTAGAATTAGGAAATATAATCTTTTGAATACTTAAGGATAAATAAGTAGAAATTTAATCGGTCTCAAATAAGTCTAGGCATTTCTCCAAGTCTTTGAACTTTGATTCCTCAAAACTCATAGGTACTCATAGTGTGAAAATGCTCAAAATTCTCATCTAAGAAAACTCTAGTTTTTCTTTATATATGAGCAGCTTTTGGATCTTTATAACCAGACAAATTGTTTGCCCTGTACTGGAAGATTTGAGTGAACTCTCATCATCTGGTCCATCCATCATATTACCTCAAACCACAATTAAACCCAGAAGATTCACCATGACCTCTGGGGAGGAGAAATTATTGACTATTCACCCAGTCTCGCTGCCATGCTGCTAAACTTTATATACACAGGTAAAGACATTCTTTACCTCAAGGAGGTTTTAAAGCCACAGAATAATTATGAACACACCTGAGTATAGATGATGTGCCACTCACCAGAAGGGGAAGCCCTAAAGAGTTTGACTTCCACTCTTCTCATTCTTTTGGGTAATGAAGAGGAAATGGGGACATGGGAATAAAGGGAAGCAAAGACAGTACGCACAATGAGGAACCACAGTTAATTTTCAAGTGGTCATACATATCCAACGGTGGAGAGGCAGGTCCAAATCAATAGTTACACACAAGCACTAGAAGGACCAGAAATCCAGTGTCCTGATTCTCAGAGGTCAGATTACATTCAACAAAGCCAAGAGAAATTGGATTTTTGCAAATTTTGATAAAGATTTTATCAGATATTGGCTTTATTAAAATAAACCCTTCTGACTGAAGCCCACCCCAGAATGTTCACTCCTTTGCTTTAGTTCTGTCCACATGAAGTACTTATTTGTGACCATGTCTTTTTCCAGATAGCTTCCCACCCCCAGCTTACCTATATAGACAGATGACTTGGGCTCTTGAGAACCTTCCCTACACACATGCAAGAACATACACACATACACATGCACGCACGCACACACACACACACACACACCTCCCAAGTCTCTTCTCTTTGAACCCCATTCACAGATTAGATGTAAGAATAACATTCTTATCTTGAAAAGAATGAAAAGCACTTAACTAAAAACAATTAATATAAATGCTGGAAATTATAGCTACGCAAATTAAACACAAAATTTAGCTTTGTTTGGCTCAGGAAAGAAGGCTCATCAACTTCCCCCTGTCCACAGACATCAGATATTCAGGCCAAGAATTTAGCTGGCTTTTACCTAGGATTTATTTTGCTCCTTGACTGTTGTAGTGCATTTTCTTTGTCTGGCTTCTCTATTCAGAGGCATTGAGAGTGAAATCAACTTCCGGGAGATCTAGAAAAGTGCCTCAGATTGAATTGACATAATCAGCTATTGACTTTCTGGTCTGAGCTGGACTAAGCCTCCCTTATTTATGCTGCTCCCACCCACTGTCACCAGAGATTTTCTGTCTTTTGGGTTCCTGCTTTTACTTAATCTCATTAAAACTCCATCTCTCCAGGTACTCAGACCAAAACCTTGAAGTCATCCGGCCTTGGATGATCATCATCTCCCACCACCCCACATCTAATGCAGCAGCAAATCTTGTGGGATCTACTTTCAAAATATATCTAAATTCAACCACTTCTTCTACCTTCTGCTGCTACTGCCTTGGTCCCTACCATCATCCTTTTTCACCTGCATTCTTGCAGTATCCTCCTCACTGGTCTCCCTTGCTTCTGCCTCCCTGTATTGATTTTCAGTAGAACAACCAGCATGTCCTTTGTAACATCTAAACGAGATTATGTCACTTCTCTGCTCGGTACCTTCAAATGGTCTTTTATCTCCATGAAAAGAGAAGTTAAAGTCTTAAAAATGGCATATATGGCCCTAGGGGACGTCACCTCCCTTTCCTTTCTCCTCCTTATTCTCTCTGCTCCAGCCAGAACTAAGTGTCTTCTCAAACACCACTGGGATCCTCCCACCTCCTGGCCTTAGCACTTGCAGTTTTCTCTTCCCAAAGTGTTCCTGATGAGATTCTAACTAGGCTCCTTTGCTGCCTTCTTCAAGTCTTGGCTCAGATGTCACCTACTCAATGTGGTCCTCCATGAAAACACTTAATTCAAAATTGCAAATGCCTCTATCCTGGCATTCTTCATTTCACTCCCCTGCTTTACTCCCCTCCATAGCACTTTTTCTTTTAATACATTACATAATTTACTTGTTTAACTTGCTCCCTTACACCCACTCTACCCCCCCATTAGATGCAAACTCCATGAAGACAGAGATTCTGTCTATTTTATAAACTTCTGTATCCCCATTGCTTAGTAAAGTGTTCAACACATAGTAGGTGTACCATAATATCCATAATATTTGCTGAACAGATTAATTAAATTAAAATATCATTATTAAACTGAAGGGGAAATGGTTATTTTCCACAGAGTCCAAAATGTCCAAATTAGAACAATAGTGTACAAAGAGATTACTTATAACAAGTTCTGTGGATTGGACATTGAGACAGAAAAAAAGAATAAAATATCCTAAATTTAAAAAAATGAAAATATCATATCCACATAACAGCTACTATGTTAATATTTGAAGCAGCATTATTTATAATAGCCCAAAACCAAAACAATTCAGATATTCATCAACTGGTGAACAGATGAACAAATTATGGTATATTAATAAAATAAAAGAACAGAATACTGATTCTTGCTAGATCCTGGATGAACCTCAAAAACATTATGCTAAGTGAAAGAAGCCAGATACAAAAGATGGCATTTTATACAATTCCCCTTATATGAAATCTCTGGAAAGGTCAAATCCATGGAAGCAGAAAGCAGCTTAGTGGTTCCCTGGACCTGGGGGTAGGAATGGGAGTGACAAATAGGCATGAGGGAATTTTCTGGGGTGATGGAAATGTTCTAAAACTGGATTGTAACAATGATCACACAGCTCTATACATTTGTTATAAATCATTACGTAGTATACTTACAATGATTGAATTTTATGATATATGAAGTATACCTCAATAAGACCATTAAAAAAAAAAGTTAATTTTTTTAAGGTCTAAAAGTACTGTGTTAAATTAGGCCAAGGCCACAAGCTCAAATTCTCGTGAAACAATGAGATTGCTTATTCTCTCTTTTATTACCTTCTCTCTTTCAATATCTAACTGCATATGAATCTCTAATCTAGGCCCTATAGGAGCATATAAGGCCCCTGCCCTCCAGGAGTTTATAATCTACTTCAAGGTAGAGATCATTAAAATGCAAGGCAGAATGTGAAATGCCATGTGAAGGACATGCCAGTAAATTCTATGGTATTGATGCAAAGACATCTTTGTAGGGGAAAATAAGAAAGAGAACAGCATTTGGCTAGGGTTTTAAAGAACAAATAAGAGGATAATAAGAGGATAATAGCTAAGGAATATCCACAGACCCCCTCTCTTCGTTCATCTTCTTTCACACATCATCAGGGATATTAGGCAAGAAAATGTAGACACATCAGTGCAAAGACCTCAACTGTACTTGATAAACAACTCAAGGATATGTCTTACCAGCAGAATGCTTGATAAAAAGTATGTGTTCAACATATGTTTATTGAATGAATGAATGAATGAATGAAAATGTAGGATGGGTCTACCAGCATTTCAAGTGGATTGTGGATTGGCAAGGAGATCCCCCCCCTTTTTTTTTTTAAATCCTTCTTATAGAGTGGAAATCAAAAGTGATGTTCCATTGTGAAATGTTTAATAAGTGCTCTGTAGATGAAAAGATAAAAGGATAGATGGATAGATGTGAATGATGGAACAAAAGAAAAAATCAAAGAACGAATGAATACTTAGTGATGATCTAAAGCCTTTTCTGTATATTTGATCTCAGTTGCAGAATAAGAAGCAAGTGATACCATTCGAGGAACTACAGTTACAGTTTGAACCCAGTAAAAAGTGTCATCTGAGACAACTCCAACAACTCAAGAAAAAATTGCTGGCCCTTCAGCAAGAATTGGAGTTTCGCACAGAAGAGCTGCAGACTTCTTACTGTTCCCTCCTTCAGTATCAGTCCGTCTTAGAGAAGCAGACTTCTGACCTGGTTCTTCTTCACCATCACTGCAAACTAAAAGAAGATGAGGTATAGCTAGAATTACTATGGAAAGGTCCCATATGCCCATGTACCTACAGAAATCAGGCCGAGCCTGCTAGGAAGCAAACACTGGACTTATCGAGGACAGCTTTGCAACATCTTGAGCAGGTTTTATCAACTTTCTCTCTTTAATTCTTGATCTTTTTGAAACCAAGCAGAGAGAACTAAACAGAATGGCATATAGGGTGAGAACTCCAGTATTAATGAATGTGGGGTATGCGGCACATGTGTGCGCACGGGCACATGTGTGTATATAACGTGTGTGAAAGCCCATCATTTCCATTCTATTACCATTGCAACTTAAGCACAAAAGAATCGGGTCTCTGAGGGTAATTTAAAAAAGACATAAGGTTCATTAAATGAGCCATCTTTAGAAAAATTAGGTTTTGATAATATAAAAATTCCTGGCACAGGCACAGCTGATGAGATAATGAGACATTGACTCTGAATCAGTCATCAAGAGTACAGAGCAGTTTAATTTTTCAGACTAGAGTTTTAGATCATCTAGACTTAGCTTAAGTCTTAGACATTCATTTCCATTCATGTCCCAGGGTAGTATTATTTAAACCAGAGAGCAGCTTCCTTGTGGAATCCCAAGTAAGTCCAAAGACCAAAGCTGAGGAACTTAAACCAGTTCAGCAGCGGTATGACAAGGAGCGGTAAAACCACGAGTTCTAAGGGGATGGGTGGCCTCCCCTGGCATTTTTTCCTTTGCCTTTAAAGATAAAATTCCAAGGGCTGTCTTGAACAGTGCTATTGCTTAAGGACTAACTTCAGGGGCTTTATGAGGTGGGGTCTCAAAGAATTTGGAATTTTTTTAAAGTGAATATGGTGGCCAATGAGAATTTGCTAAAAAGGATCAGGTGGGAAAGGAACAGGGAGGGGTTGTCCCACGAAATATAATCTGGGACTAAGCCATTGAAGATTAAACCATGGTTTAATAAAGTTAATGCAGGGCTGTGTTAAAACTCACTGGTTCACTATAACTGAAACAAGAGTCCAACCTGGATAAAGTGACTCTGAATTAGTTGGGATTCTATTTGGCTGCATATAACAGAAAACCCCCAACAATCATGGCTTAAATAAGAGTTTATTTCTATGACCTATAAAAGAAGGTCAAAGATAGTTGATCTAGGACTGCTATGCATTTGTTACAAGGTACTTAGGTTCCTATCTTTTGGCTCCATCATCATAAGCTCAAGGCTTCCATTTTCTAGGTGGCTGCTGGAGCTTCAGCCATCATCTCCTTGATCTAAATAATCAGGGTGGGGTGGTAGAATGTGGAGAAGAAAGCACACTCCTTGCTTTTGAGGACACTTTAGAAACTCCACACATCATTTACATTTATATATTATTGGCCAGTTAGTCACATGGCTATATCTAGTTCCTAGGGAGCCTAGGAAATGTAGAAGTTTAGTGAGGCACACTGCTGTGCCAAATAAAGCCAAGGTTCTGTCACTAAAGAGGAGAGGAGCATTGATGTGACAAGTAGTAGCAGCAGCAGCAGCAGCCACTGACATAGGTCCCAAACCCAGAAAGCATTCGAATCCTGCCAAGTTACCCCAATACTTTATTACACAGAAGCATCCAACTTCTGTCTAAAGTTGAGTTTCCCAACAGCAAACCCTCAGACAAGCAGAAGAATATAAGTAAATTCCGGAGGTGACCCCAGGAAGCATAGTGAGAGTGGAGAAGTGAGTCAAAGAACGACAGGAAGCCCATTAAAAACAAAACTATTAAGAAGATCAGTACTGTGGACAACTGGGGTTCAATCCCTTTGGAAAATTCTGGGAGATGGTATAGAGCACACTGCAGAGTGATCAGCCAAACCACCCCATTCACTGGTCGAGGATTTCACCTGAGAGTATCAGTTCCCCAGTACTTGTAACCTGTCTTGTCTTGCTCCTCTGCTTGAGTGGGCTCCTGGGGCCAGAGCATCCTCACTCAGAGCTGAAGATGCTTGTTGTCGGAATGAGTTTAGCATGTAAAGGGATGGTGGGTGCCAAGGGGATATGTGCAGGCCACTGACCACTTCTGCTATAAACATTTAAATATAAAATATTCCTTTTTCTTCTTATCTAATAAACACCTCAAACTAAATGGTCCCTTCCTAAGAAGAATCTCAGAAGGCAGGCAGCAAGTATAATTAACTCAGACCAATAGAACATGTTCTATCAAAATTCTACACTGAACTATTTAAAGCAAAATTAAGCCTTCCTTGGTGATCCTCCTGCGCTTAACTCCTTCAGTACACCTAATTCAAGCCATATCGTTTAGCACTGCCCACTACGTACACCTGTTTGTTCACTTTAAATTGTTTCTCCCCGAAATCATAAGCGTTTGTAAACTCCAAGCAAGGAGCCTGTGTCTTGTACTTGTGTGTCCCCTCAGCACCCATGATACTGCTCATGAGCTTCAATAAATATGTCAGTTGGTTGGCTAATTAAGTGATTAGGAAGAAAAAGAATCTAAATAAAGATTGTACAAATCCCAGAGGAACTTTGGGTCATGTTCCCTCATTCTCTCTAGGGAACTTTGCTGATATAGACCTATGTGCATGAGGTGTTCTATATCTTCTAAATTAGATCTCTAGAGAATACCTAGGAAGGAAATAATACTGGCATTTCAAGCCCTTAATAAAATGGAATTATATAAATTTATTCCTTTTAATCAACTAACAATTCTTTATTGAGTTCTTTTTACATGCTAGGCAGATTGGGTAATAGATGTGGCCCTGCCTTTAAAAAGTTTACCATCTAAATAGGACAATGTTTTTTTATTTCTAATCATTAATATACTGATATTATATATTTTAGCTTTTATATCTGTGCTGGGCTTATTCTGTATATCTTATTCTGTGTTCCTTAAGACGAGTTAAGATATAAGACTCCTCTGCATGGGGTCTGATAGCCATATCCTTTTCTCATTAGATGCTTCTACGGGTTCAGTGTGGTTTCATTTATACCCCAACAGGTCATTCTCTATGAGGAGGAAATTGGAAATCATAATGGGAACACAGGGAAGAAGCTCCATTTGGCAAAGGAGCAACTCGCCTTGGCCGGGGACAAGATCGCCTCATTAGAAAGGAGCTTAAACCTCTACAGGGATAAATACCAGACTTCCCTGAGCAACATTGAGTTACTGGAATGCCAAGTGAAGATGTTGGAAGGGGAACTTAGCGGGATTGTCAGTCAGGTAGCTCTTAACCTAGAGTCTAGACCACGCAAACCAGGAGCTCCAGCAAGTGGACATAATCCCAGATGGTCCCCTGTAACAGTCCCAGCCCCCTCCCCTGGAAACCCAGACCTTCAACCAGATGTCATTCCTTCCCTTGAATTAGGTAGCCCTCAGCTTTGAATGTCGCATCTTTTTTAATATTATCCCTTAGGAATGTCGAGGCCCTTAATATAAACAGCCACCACTTCAGATCAGGCAGAAAGTGAATTACCAAGTGAGTTCTCAAGTTTTCAAGTCTTTCACATTCTCTGGGGGGTCTTGTGAGTGGCTCTTCTAGGTCACAGGCCTCATGACGTCAGGATCAGAAAGCTATGAAACAGAGAAAAGCAGAGCCAAAATGCCTGCATTTGTTTTCTTTTTTCTTTTAATTGCTTTTTTTAAATTATACAAGTAATACAACAATATACGCTCTCTAGACAGAAGTATGGAGATTAAATATGAAAGTCCACCTTCACCCCACCCTTCTCTAGGTGATCACGTGCATAATGTGCTGGGAGTCTTCCCCAGCCTTTTTCTGTACAGTTACATATATAAATAATTAGGATTTTTTTTTCATAAATTAGTCATTTTATAAATGGGATCCTATAACCTGCTTTTTAAATGTACCCTAATTTTTTTTAGTCACTACCTTGTATTCTGTAGTATGACTATACCATCTACTGACCTGTTTGTCTATTACAAACAAGTTGTAAGGAACATCCTCATTTCTGTGGGGTGATTTCCTGAAGTGGGACTGCTGGACCAAAGGACATGCTTATTTTTAATGTTTGAAGATAGTTCTGAATTATATGCCAAAAAGGTTTTACCAGTTTACACTTTGAGCAATAATAATTAAGGGAGTTTATTTCCCCACACTATATATTTTCAGTCTTTTTAAGTTGTGCTTAACTGATGGATAAAAAAAAAAAAAGAAAGAAAAAAAAACAGGTTTTCTAATTACAATTATTATTTCTTTTAATTCTAATAGTTGTGGATCAGCTCCTCCAGAAAGGAGTGTTTGAGACAGATTAGTGTGCAGAACATTTTTTAAGAGAACTCTAGATACCAAGACCTATGAAAGGAAGGAGATGGAAGCAATAGGATAGGGCAGAGGGAAAAGCTGAGCTGGGATGCGGTGCCAGCAAAGGCCTCAGCCAACTCCGTGGGAAGCTCTGGGGCTGGATGGACCTTCAGAGCGGTCCTAACTGAGGGAGGAAAGAGCTGGCCTTTACACCTCCACATTGATCAGTTACTGGATGTGAGCTGTCCCTAGAGAGAAGCATGACCTTGAGCAAAAGTTATCTTCCGCCCAGGCAATTCCTAGAAAGGGCTGACAGCTGTGGGCTGTGATAGGGCAGCACTCCGGGAACTCGGGAAGGAACTTTTTCGTTGCTGAAGGGGTTCAGGGGGCACATGGCAGTGCCCACCACACTAATGGAGTTCTGAGCACTGTTCATAAACATGTCGGTCATGTGGATTTCTGTGTTATGAATCACCTGTTTACATCCTTAACCTACTCTTATTGGGTTGTTAGTCTTTTATGTAATCAGGCATAAGAGCTTCATAATATATTACAGGTAATAATGTTTCATTACTTATATAACACATATTCCTTCCCACCCCCAGTTGGTAGCTTTTTGTTTTATTGATGATACTTTTCAGCACACAGATATGTTAAATTTTTATGGGGAACTCTGGATCCTTCTTTATAGATTCTAGGTTTTATGTCTTACCTTAGGTAGGCCTTCTGTACTCCCAAAATTACAAGAGTTTGTATTTCATTTTAGCACTTTTATAATTTTGTGTTTTTGTTTTTATCTATAGCTCATCCGGAAATTTTATTTGCTTGTTTGTTTTACTTATTTGTTTGTTTATATTTCATGTAAACATAATGAGTTAAGGCTGTAATTTTATATTTATCCAAATGGATCTTCATTTTGTCCCAACTCTACTTATTAAACATCCCACCCTTTTCCTACTGACTTAAAGTGCTGACATAGTATATTAAGAAAATATTGGAACCTGTAGATATCTTCTTATTATTAACTTTTCTATTGTTTATTATTCCTTTGCCCACTTAACCACTAAATTATTTATAAGAACATTACTTATAGTCTACTTTAGACTTCTGACTAACCTTCCCACAGCTTGCTCATGGGAAACGTTCATGCTCAGTGAACATAAACTATTTCTAACTTAGTCTAAGAAAGCCCAGTTAGGGAAATAAGATTAATAGAGAAAAGACCTACCATCAAAATTAGAACTCTTTGCTCTTTTTTTTAATTATCTGTCTCATTTCACCCCACCACTAGTGCAGACCAATGAGTAGGTAGTAACCTTCATGTATGATTTCAGATGATCTAGGGAAAGACACTTGAAAATTGTTCTAGGAAAACAGGATATTCTTGTTTATGGAAATGTCAACTGGTACAATTTCTTTGAAAGATAGATATTGTGTAATATCTATCAAAGTTTTAAGTATGTCTTAGCAGTCCTACTTCTATGAATTTAACTTACCAGAAAAGGTACACAAGTTTATGTGTGAAAATATTCACTTCAGCTGTGTTTAAGGAAAACTTAGAAATAACCTATATTCCCATCAGTAGGAAACTAGATAAATACATTTAAAAGCAACACATTAAAAGAACAAGGTAAAAGTACAAGTACTAACATGGATAAATTTCTAAGACATGTTGTTAAGTGAAAAAAAAATCTATTTTTGTGTTTCAAAAAGAACATTATGTTATCTGCATTCTACAATTTCAATTATATGCATATAAATGTATCATTAAAGTTCTAGAATGCTTTTATAAATTGTCATTTCTGGAGTATGCAGTGAATACGGGATTAGAGGTGGCAATCAGAGAAATTTAGACTTGCCTGTAATGTTACAATGTTGTAGAAAGATAGCATATACATATGTTACTAGTACAATTTGAAATTAATTTTTAGTAAGATAGATCTACAAGTAACAATATGGAAAATATCCTCAGTAAATTGTCAAGTAAAAACACGATGGTTAGAATAGTGTGGATTTCTGGAGAGACACCCAAAAAACTGGCAACAAAGGCTGTGATGCAGGAGGGACCCTGAGTCTTAAAGGACCAAGAGTGGGGAAGACTGACACTTCAGTGTGTTCTGCATGAACTGCTTGAACTTTATACCATGCATGTACACTTGTTAATTTCTTTTGTTAAAAAAGTTATGATTCACATATATGAACATAAACTTTTAGAATATAGATCTAGAGATTTTTCATGTCGTAGCATTCTGAAGTTAACTCAGAAATTATGAACAAAACCAACTCTATTATTTTTTAATATCCCAGGAACCTGAAAACAAGGGTGATCATTCCAAGGTGCGTATATACACCTCTCCCTGCATGATTCAAGAGCATCAGGAAACCCTGAAACGACTGTCTGAAGTCTGGCAGAAGGTCTCTGAACAGGATGATCTAATCCAGGAACTTCGAAATAAGCTAGCCTGCAGTAACGCTTTGGTAAGTGCCTTCTTCCAGATGATTTTTTCTGGGACCCAAAATAAAGCCATGATGAAAGGAAAGGGGAAAAGAGTCACCTAAAGTCATTGCTTCCACCAAAACTTCTCAAATGTCTTAGATATACTTACCCCAGCCTTTTGTTCATTTCTCCATGATATGCATTCCCCCTACCCACACTAAGTTCAAGAGGTAAAGAGACTTAAAATCCTTTACACAACAACCTACATGCCATTAGTAGGAAAATGGTTAAAGAGATTGAGAAATGGCTACAGAGATACCCATATTATGGAATAATATCCAGCTAAGAAAAATGATTGAACAGATCCATAAGGGCTAGATGGAAGAATGCTGTGATATATTGTTGAGAACAAGTTGCAGGACGTTATGTATAGTTTAGTTTGTTCCACTTTTGTTTTTTAAAGTCTTTTATCATGATCTAGAAGTATATACTGGAAATTGCCAATGGTGTCCCATCCCCTTAGTGGAAGTGAAAGAGGGGAGAATAAATGGAGAGGAAATTTTCACTTCTTTTTTTTGATACTTTATGTGAATTCTTCTCAATACACAAGAACAAAAATTTCATGTTTTTTAATTTTTAAAAAGTACATACATTCACCCATTTTATAAAAACTTCCTTCTTTAATTCTTGAAATTTGAACCCCACGTCCTGATAGATTAGGCGCATCTTTCCATGATTCTTCCAAAGAACCATCTTTCACCTAATAAGTTGGACTGCGCAGAGGTTCAGGAGGGAATCCAAAATGTGGCCACTGACAGACTCAAGGCAAATCATTTTCTGTGTTTTAGTGAACCTTAATGTAAGAGTGAAAACATAGCTCCTTCCCCACACCAATCTCACAGGAAATGCATGATAAATTATGTAATGCTACAACAAATTTAGGCTGATAAAAGAAAAACCCTGCTAAAATAGTACTGGTAAAAAAAAACACATTATATTGATCATGCAGCGTAACTGACCTGTGCCTGTTTGCAGGTTCTGGAGCGTGAAGAGGCTTTAATAAAATTACGTGCAGATTTTGCTTCTTATACAGCCACCCACCGGCATCCTCCAAGCTCCTCAGAAGATTGTGAAGACATCAAAAAGGTGGGAGAACTTTTGTTTATTTGTGCTTGGGTAGGTCAGGCTGATTGGGGCTTGATCTGGGTTTTCTTGCTTATTTTTAATTTTATATTATGCTGTATACTTATTTTATTTTTGTGTGACTTTGGTTGGCCCTGCCACAAGGATACTGTATATAGTATGTGCCAAGCCCCAGGGAGTGTGTCTGGCAGCATTAGATTTTGGAATTGTTCTCGTCTCTTAACGCACCTCCAACAGTACATTCAAATGAGACAGAGACTCCTAGATTCAGAAGGACCATGCCAGTCTTCTAGTTTCTGGTGGCAGTCGAAAAGTAGCACGTTTGGGGAAGATTATTAATTCAAATTCATTCTTTTTTTTTTTTTTTTGAAAACTCTATATTTTCAAAATTCAAAGCTATCTCAAAAGTTTATTCTGGTAACGAATAAGCATTTAAACCATGTAAACAAGTAGCAAGATTTGACCAACCAACAGTCAAAACTAGGTCTGGTCCCCTCCTAGGTAAGCCATGCATGAACTCGAGGTCCAAGACAAAGCCAGCGACATGAGGCCATGCTATGGATAGGTGAAGGCAGCCTACTGATGCTGAAATAGGGGCAGAGAGAATAGACAACACATATAAGCTCCCCAAGGGGTCCTCTAGTGGGGAAGCAGAAACTCCAGGACTTTCTGATCCCAGAAAGTTTGAATGAATGAGGGATCAGTCCTGAACTTTGAGGTTCCTCCTTGGACAGCTATCAGTATTTATTTTAAAGGTCAGTTCCATGTTATTCACATCTTGATCTATAGCAAGATCTCACAGCACTTTATTTTTTTTCTGAATAATGACTTTATTGCTCCCTTACTCTTTCATTTTTTTTTTCTAGTGGTAAAAAACACGTGACATTAAATTTATCATCTTAACCACTTTTAAGTGCACAGGTCAGCCACGTTAAGTACATTCATGTTGTGTGACAGATCTCTAGAACTTTTTCCTCTTGCAAAACTGAAACTCTATATCCACTAAACACTAATTCCTCTTTTACACCCCATTTCTTAAAATAAAACAGACTGTCCCAAAGAAAAAAATATACTTTCCCCCACCACTTTATATATCCTATCTAAAGCATCCTGGTCCCTGCACATTCCATTAGGAATGGAAGCATCCACATCACAGGTGACGTCGGCCATCCCTCTCCCCATTCCACTGGCCTGGCACAGACCAGGCCTGCGAGTCCCTGGAGTTCCTACACCAGGTCATATAGTGACTGCTTTGTATGTCTCCAGCTGTCCCCTATCTTCATGCTGCATCCCTCCCTCGTCAATTCCAAAATCTCATAACTATCTGCTCCCAGCCTCCCCTGATGCCCAGACAATTAATTGCCTCTTCTCGGCCACACGTACATGTTTCTGCCTTCTCTTGGTTACAGCCCGTTCCCCTCCCCTTCAGAGTAGAAGCCAAAGTTCTTGCTGAGGGACTACAAGCCCCATGTGATGCAACTGCTCCCCACTTTCCCTACCTCATGTCTACCTACTCTCCCCATCACTTGCTCCACTGTAACCACATGGCCTCCTTTGTGCTCTTTCCCTGGAGCCTTGCCACTGGCTAGTCCCCCTGTCTGCAGAGCTCTTTCCTCAGATGTCTACAGCATGGCTCCCGCTGTCACGTCCAGCAACTCCCTGCACAGAGGCCACCTTCTCAGGGAGGCCAACTGATCCATCCTATTTAATATTCAACCCCACATCCCAGCCCCTACCCCCTCACCTCCATTCCATTTTGCTGTTCTGTTTTGTCCATAGAATTTATCAACTTTTAACGTTTTCTATAACTCACTTATTATGCTCTTTGTCTGTCTCACCCCACCAGGTCTGGTCCATGGGGGCAATGATTTGTGTCTGGTTGTTTGTAGCACCCAGGACAGTGCCAGGCACATAGCAGGTGCTCCATCAATGACATTGATTATTGCAGGGAGGAAGAAGTGGCTTCTTTTGTGCACATTCCATGAGAGTGAGAGAAATCTGCCACATCCTTTTTTTTTTTAATTCTCTATTTTTTAAATTGAGGTATAATTGACAGACCATAAAATTCACCATTTAAAGTGTACAGTGAGCGACTTTTCGTGTATTCACAGAGTTGGGCAACATCACCAGTAATTCCAGAACATGTGCATCACTCCAAAAAGAAACCTATATCCATAGGCAGCCAATCCCCCATCCTTCCTCCTCCAACCCTGGCGATCACTTCTCTACCTCCTACCCTACAGATTTGCCTGTTCTGGACATTCGACAGTTTAGAAAACATTCTTTCCCTTCTGTTCTCATCCTGCCCTGTTCTTCTTCCACCTGCCCAGATACTGAAGCACTTACAGGAACAGAAAGACAGCCAGTGCCTGCATGTGGAGGAGTACCAGAACCTGGTGAAGGACCTGCGCACAGAGCTAGAAGCCGTGTCAGAACAAAAGAAAAACATCATGAAGGGTAAGCCATGGGTGGTTGGGCTGCGGCAGTGGGGGGTGGGTGTATGGAAGAAAGCCAGACCCACCTATGAGCAAGACACACTCTGTCTCATCCCGGCATAGACATGATGAAGCTGGAGCTGGACCTGCACGGGCTGCGGGAGGAGACGTCTGCCCACATAGAGAGGAAGGACAAGGAGGTGATCATCCTGCAGCGGCGGCTGCAGGAGCTGCAGATGCAGTTCAGCGAAACCCAAAAGCTTGTTTTGAAGAAAGACACGGTAAGGCAAGGAGCTCTCTAGATGGAACTGCCAGCCCGGCAGGTTTGAGGCTAGACTTTGGCCAGGGCGAGTGGGTCCGGCAGTTCTGTGCCCACTGTGATTGCTTAGGAAGCATCAACGTGTGCACCACGGGACTGTGGCCTCTGCAGGCCGAGAGATGATTCTATCCACTTGTTTGGTATTTCTCATAGCATGTAATGAATAAATAAATAATATAGCATTATCCAGAGACCTTAATAGATATGTCAACTCTATAAAAAAGAGGTTCTTCCCAGCCCTGCAAGGTAAAGAGTTTAGGACACATTTGCATTGTTCCCTTATGCTTTTGTTCCTGCTTGATAGTGGGAAGAAATACTATAAAATAATGTGTGGCCTTATTAAGAAAACAAAGTAAATTTCAATTTTAAAAATTACAGATATCTTAGAATATGCAAATCAGGCAGTTTGAAAATATTAATGGAGCTATGCCCTAGCATATCTGTATGTAGTTGCCAACATAAATCAAGGTCCTGGAAAAGCCTGGGAATGAAACCAAGAATGGAAAAGTAGTGAAACATACAAGCTTTTGCAGTAAAAACTATCCAACTCTAAACCTTTATCAGAGCTAGTAAAAGTAATCCAGTTGACTGGTCATTCGCACCTTCTACTTCAAGGTACAGAGGTGATCCACCAGTCCAAGTGGAGGCATTCTGAGGTATGACAACAAGAAGCGGCTTTAAGTCATTCATATATTTATCCAATAAATATTTTTGAGCTCCTATGATATGCCAAGCACTGTTCTAGACACTAAGAATATAATAAAATATGCAACATCCCTACTCTCGTGGAGCTTATATTCTAGTGGGAGAGACAGACAATAAACAAATAACAAAATGAATATGTAACATAATGTCAGAAACCGATAAATGCCTAAAACAGCGTGGTGGATGTTTTATACAGGTTGGTCAAGAAAGGCCTCTTTGACAAGGTGACATTTGGGAATAGATTTGAATGAAATGAGGGAACCATTTAGGCAAAGGTCTTAAAAAAGAGTATTCCAGGCAGAGAGGATAGCAAGTGTGAAAGCCTTCAAGTGGGAGTCCTCTTGGAGTGTTCCAGGAGACCAGCTGAAGCAGAGAGGGTACCAAGAGGAGAGGTCGGCCTAGTAGGCCGGGACCAGGTCATAAGCATCCTGGGAGGCCTTTTTCTAAGTGAGGTGGAGTGGAGAGTTTTGAGCAGAGGTATACTGAGATCTGACCTGTATTTTCAGAACCTCCCCTCTGGCTGCTGCAGTGAGAATAGCATGAGGGTGGGCAGGGAGCCAAAGTAAGACTTTTGCAATATCCAGGCTAGAGAAGATGGTGGCTGGAAGAGGGCTCAAGACAATCTCTGACTTTGCCCCGCTGCTATTCAGACCTTCATTAGCAATAACACTTTGCTTTCCTCAGCTCCTCCAAGAGAAAGATGAAATGCTGCACGAGCTAGAGAAGGAACTGACACAGGTTCAGACAACCCTAATGAAAAAGGAGATGGAGCTGGAGAAGCAGCAACTGACAACAGGACGTGAATTCGCCATCCAGGAGGCGATGCAGGATAACTGCAAGGTGGAGTGTGGGGCCCTGCGAGCTGAGGTTCAGAAGCTGAAGGACTCTCTCGAAGATGTCCAGCAGCAGCAGAAGCTGGCTGGTGAGGCCCCAGCAAGCACTGTCCCTGCCATACTTCCGACGCATGGGGCTGGAGCAGCCCCTTTCTCTCTCCAAATGGCCACACGCCTCTGCCTCTCCACTTTCTCATTCCCAGCCTTCTAGTGATCCCATCTCACATCTTACAGCAGGAATGACCGCCTTATTGAAGTCTTTCACTCAGTCTTAACCTCACCTTCTCTCTGGAAGCTTCACCCCAAAGCAGATTTGGGAAAGTGAACTGTGCCCTATTTTCTCAGCAGTTCAGATGAAGGTCCTCTCCTTCCTCGCCACAAGGAGGACAGAGCCCTGCGCTTTGCTGCTTTGCACCACACACCCCTCCACCATCTCCAGAACCTTCATCACACAATTCACCTCTTCCTTCCCTGGTTTTTAACACTCTCTCCTTGTGTATGTGTGTGTGTGTGTGTGTGTGGCCTCCAAATATTCTCTTCTGCGCAGTTTGTACTGTGGATGGCATCTTTGTCCCTCTGCTAAATACTGCCTTTTTCAGAGGTCACCAATAACTTCTTGCCTTGGACATGAGGGTTCTCTTGGGGTGATGAAAATGTTCTGGAGTTAGATATTGGTGATGGTTGCACGCCTTTGTGAGTATGCCAAAAACCACTGAAAGGTACACTTTAAAGGGTAAATTTTATATTATGTGAGTGACACAAATTTGGAGGAAAAAAAAAGTTCCAAACCTTGGCTTCCTTCCTCACCCTCCTTCAACTGTCTGTGTGTGTCATTGCAGTTGGCCCCCTGACCTCAAGTGTTTCTTAGCTTTGGAAACATGACAGGTCCCTTGTTCTTCCACAGATCTCACCACTGTTTCCTCTTTTCCCTCCTGCTCCGACAGTGGTCACTCATCCGCAAGGCTCTGCCCTCCTTTCCTCCTCTCCCTCTGTACTCATTCTTTGGTGAACTCCTCTCCTCATAGCTGCATTTTCCTGCAAATGATGCCAAAACTTAGAGCCTCAGCCCTGGCTTCACACCTGTGGTCAGTCTTGTCTTAGAGACTAGCTCCAGGTGGGCAACCCACCTTCCTCTAACACAACATTCCCCAGGCTGAACCTATTCTCTTCCTTGATTTAAAAAAAAAAAAAGTCATTCCTTCTTCCAAGGTGCATAATTTTTTCCGTAATGACACCATCTTTCTTCTAGTATCTAAGGCTGAAAAAAATGGAGAAGAGACTGATGTTTATAGTAGAAACAATAGATGAAACTGTAAGCTATGGAGATATATTTATGGTAGAGAAACTCCAGTAAGAAACTTATTTGGGCATTTTCCCCGTCATACCCAGTGAAGGCAAGGACATGGGGTAAAAGGATTTTGTAGGAAGTCTTTCTGCATTCTAATCCATTCCAATTTTCCTAAAGCCCTCTTGCCTTTATGTCAGGTCCTTGTTCAAGAAACCACAAAATCAAGTCTAAATATTTCTCTTAGGCTTTCAGAGTCCTTCAAAGCCACATCCAGTCCATGCACTTACTCAGCTCCATCTCCCAGAACTCCTACTCAGGTTTCTTTCTATCCAGTCCTTAAACTGGCCTCTTCCCATCCACTTCTCACATGCCTTTCCCAGGGATTCCCTGCAGCAAGCCTTCACTCTAACAGTTCCTCCCTCCTGGAATTCCTTTTCTTATTCCAGCTCAGCCTCTGTTCCTCTGTAACTCCATCCCCAGCTGTTCCTTATTCGCATTGATCTCACTAAGTGAGTTCACAGTCATTGTGAGTTTAACATTACAGAGGTCTCTATATGAGGTGAGCCAGTTATGGCTCCCTCACTAGACCTCCATGAGAGTCAGAATATGTCCCTCATGACAGAATGAGCCTCCTAAGAGGTACTGAGAAATGTGTACCAATTTATTGTTTAATTTTAGTCCATGAGTCCACAGCTAGAAGGCATTTGAAGACAGATAATTTAGCATAGCTCCTTAGGAGTCATAATGAAATGGAGAGACATGAGGACAGATTGGGAACTGAAGCAGGTCACAAAAGGAAGGAACAGCTTTTTAACTGGTCTGATTTGGAGTCTGATCCTCACGCGTATTTCCTTCTCACGTGAACACGCCACTGGCTTGTCTCCTGTCTTCTGCAGCTCAGCAAGCAGTCCAATATAAAGAAGAGGCTGTTTTGGCAAAAAGTAACCTAGAGGAGTCCCAAAAGAGACTGCAAAGCGTCCTTTTCCAGGAGAAGCAGCAGGCAGACACCATCAAGGAGCTGCAGAGAGAGCTTCAGAAGCTGCAGAAGGGCTCCATGATAGCCGAAGAGGAACTTGTACCCAACAGGTACCACAGGCTCACCTCCCGAAAGAGGCTCTGTCCCCTGCAAGCTGGTCAGGACACTGTGGGAAGGTGCTCAGGAGTGAGATATCAAACCCCATGCGGCTAGCTCACAGTCTCCGACACAGACACCAAAGTCTGTCCTCCTGTTGTTGCCATTTTGCTTTAGGAAACGGATAGAGGAGCTGACATCAGAACTCTCTGAGGCCCTGAGGAAGCTTGAAAATTCGGAAAAGGAAAAGAGGCAGCTTCAAAAGACAGCGACTGAGCAGGAAATGAAACTGAATGACCTCCTAGATCATCTAAAACGCATCCAACACCAGGTATGAAGGGCAAGTGGGCAGCCGGCTCAAGCATCTGCTCTGCTTAACATTAAATATATTGGGCTTTATTTGAGCCAACAACACCACCAGCAAACTAATTCTCCACAATTTGTGTTAGAATTTGTGCTAAGCCAGCTAGTCAGCTCCAGTTTCTGTTACTGAACTCAGAGGGTTCGCAGCTTTGAGTGTTCCATTCAAGAACGAGACTTGGTCATCGTTAGGTTTTGTTTACTTGTAGCAAGTAAAGGAGAAGGGATTCACATCCATAGTCTCCCCAAAGGAGGCTTAGCTTTTGCTATTTAATTGCACGTTGATTTCTTCTTTGCAGTTGGCTGCCCTTTTCTTGTTTATAGCTATATCTGCAAACTGTGCTACGTTTAACAGAAGAAATAGCATTTAGTATGAACAGCCCAGACCTCCAAATCCTCGTCCCATCTAACATTGCCACGACCAATAATAAGCATTTTCCAGGGCTAAGCTTAAAAATTGATTAAAGGGCAATGCTTTTTTTTTTCTGGGGTTCAAAAGCTATCCTTGCCCATTAATTTAAAGTCTTTGATTTATTTTTTGTGCTTTTCTAAGATTTTTTTAAACTTTATGTAAAGCTGTTTTATGTGGAAGAGAAGATTGATGCTATAGGTATGAGATCTATAAATAAAATAAGTTGGCATATCTAATTGAACAAAGTAAAAATATTGCCAAAATCAGAGGGAATTTTTTTTTATCATACTACTAAATAACCAAGGATTTGTTTTCATATTTATTTTAGCCATTCTCTGTGTATGGTTATCTGAATTTTTTTGTTTTTCAAAAAAAGAAAAATGCAGTTTGAAATTGTCTTTCAATCCAGTCTTCATTTTCTCAGCTCAGGGAACAAGCCTCCACCAAAGCCTCTCTAGAAGAGGAGTTTAAGGAGGTCTCAAGGTTACTGGAGGAAAAACGGGAGCAGCTGAAAAAGAGCAAAGAACAGGAAAAGTTGCTGGAGCAAGAGATTGAGTCATTCCGACAAGAAGAAAGAAAGAAAGAAAAGATGGTGAGAAGGGGAATCTGGGAAGAGTCAGGGTCGTGAACACAGGGCCAGACATGAGCCCTGCCAGGCCTGGCGGGATGAAGAAGCTGTGGGCACTCAGACCTCGGGAGAAGAGGGAGAGAAGGTGAGAAAGGCAAGCGGGGAGGAGAGAGAAGGTCTGAGCACACAGAGTTCAGAATGTAACCATGCACGAAGGAAGGAGGAGTGGACTTCTATCAGAGTCTATAGATAACTCCTCTTTTCTGTTTTGTTTTGCTTTGTTTTTTTCTTTAATTGTGGAGCAGACAAAAGAGACTTTTCGAAATTTGGAGGAGGAAAATGAGACTCTCAAAGCACAGTTTAAGCAATGTTCTATGCAGCTGGATTCCTACCTCGGCCAACAGAGTGCCTCCCAGAAAGTCATCCAAGAGCTGAATAATGAGGTGAGTAGACAGAAACCCCAAAGAGGTGAGAAACTGGAACTGGGTTCCTTGACCTGAAGTCGGCACCTAGCTCTCCTCCACCACAGAAATGCAAGTAACCGCTGGGCCGTGGGCACCCCATGGTTACTCTTCCAGTGCCCAGTTGCTCAGCTGGAGGAATGTTTCTTCCACACATAGAAGGTCTTATTTTTAAAATATCTGGTGGAGTTCTCAAACCATCTGGGCTTTGGCACCAAGTCCTCCAGTGTTTCATTTGAGACCAGAGTTGATTAAACCCATTGTTTGAGGCAGTTTGCTAGAGAAAATTTTCAAAAATGATACCAAAGCACAGAAAGGGGGTGGAGGAGGAGATGGTTATTTTTTATTACACAGATAAAAATGACAGAAAGGAGTAAATGGCATCTAACACATAGGAGGCACTGTGCTTGAGTTCGGCCACCATTTATTGACTGTCTACTTAAGTTCTTCATGTGCCTTCCATCTGCTTTACCCCCAAAAAGATTTATTAAAAGTATATTTTAAAAAGAGATGGGCCACACTAAAGAAGGCTGCAGCCCTGTGGAATTTGGGAGATAAAAAGATAAAAGATAAGGTACACTCCAAGGCAGGAGCAGGTTCTCAGCTACGAGGGCTGTACCCTTTGTATTATATATATTCTTATTTCATTTTTCTTGCCCATTGCTTTGGACAGTACCTACAACATGGTGTTCAACAGTAGCTTCATTTTCTTGCTTTTAACATTAATGGAATCCATCTATTTCAGTGATGTTCCCTGTAATGTGGTGAATAAAATTAATTAATTGATCCTAACTTCAGCCTACCTTTGCATTCCTAGTTTAAGTCCTGACTATGTAGCATGTATTGCTCTTTTAATACAATACTTAGAATGTTCTAAGAAGTGAAATAAGGTGAGTATGACTGGATTGTAGTAATCAAGAAGGATGTTGGTATAGGATGATATTGTGGCTTGTTATAAGAAATTTTGGGTTTTATTCTAAAAGCAATTGATAGACACTGATGAAATTTTCTCAAAGGACCAGGGGAGATAATTTGATCTGATTTAAGTTTTTAAAATATAACTCTGATTAATGTGTGGGAATAAATTGGGGAGGGGATAGGTGTAGAAATGAGGAAGACAGGAGGCTATTACTATCCAAGTTAAAGTGGTATCAGTGAAGATGGAAGTTATCAAATTCAGGATGTGTTTTGGCAGACTAACTGATGGAATGAATGTAAGAGAAAGTGGGGAATAAAAGGTTACTTAGTGAAACTCACCTATAAAACCATCTGAACCTAATGCCTTTGGAAAGGAGAGAGTAAGATCTTTATGAGAACTTTTATTCAAACTCCTGGATTCTGTAATTTACATGTGTCTGTATAATCATTTAAATATCTTTCTCTAAGATAAACTGTTCATGTTAGAGAAATTTAAGGTAAAGCTTTCATTTTGGCTTCTAGCATCACTGTGATTTTTTTTCACCACTCTTAGTTTTAGTATTTGACCTCTATGGTGATATTTTTTGATTCGGCCACCAATTATCAAGAGCTTCTTCCAGTGAATCACAGTTTCTCCAGTGACTCCCTTGTTTTACTGAGCAGACCCAGTTGACTCAACATTTTTCAGAAGTCTCCGGAAACAATGCACTTTTATTTCCAGAAGACCAAATTATTCTATTTTTAAGATTAGTTTTAGCCCCTGGGCATGTAAATATAGGGTCAGAAATGGTCTAACACTTCCCATCTCACTAATTCCTAGGGTCAAAGATACACAAAATTCCATTTTGAAAAATAAACTTCAAGCACTGAGCAGACACTGAAGAGAGCCCAAAAGAGTATTTATGTGTGTATGGCCACATGGAGAATGCAAGTGTACTAGAATACCAAAAAACAGAAATTAAGCATAAGAATTTCTAAGGTCTTCCTCCTCCTTCCAGACTTAGAAGTAGATATCTGTCCTGTCTTAAACTATAAGATGGCTAACTACTTAGTATGTTCATGATTGTAACTCACAGCTACAAAGTGATTTGTACCTTACAAAGCCCTTTTTCCATATATAATCTCATTTGATCATCACAAAAATTCTGTGAAACAGTTGAAAGTATCTCAATTTGCAGAAGAGGAAACTGAGACTTAGAGAAATTCTAAATGTAGAGTAAATGACAGAACCAGATCTCAACACGTCTTCTAACTCCAGATTGCAATTCCTCTTAGCTATCATGAATCCTCATTACTAAGTCTAAGACACAGACTTCAGTTTTTAAACACACTTTTGCCAGAACTATATATTTAATGCACCTCTAATTCCAAATATTGCCCAATGCAATATTTCACTCAGTCTAAAAAAAAATAATCATTTAGTATTTCCTGAGCACCTATTATGTGCCATGCACTAAGCTATAGGTGACAGGATACAGCAACGAAGAAAACACGCACAGCCCTGCTTTCATTGGTGCATCAAGACTGGTGAATTCTGTCAGGAACGAAGTGAGTCATAATGCACACAACTGAAATGCGTTATCACATCTCCCATCCCAGAATTGGATTCCAGATCTTTATCAAAGGCTGCAGTCTGTACTTGACACGTCATGGCCCAGTACCTCCAAGCCTCCTTGTATTTGGGGGACATGCGAACTAGAAGGGGAACTGTGGGGAAAGGGGTGCAAAAGAGCCTGGAAAGGCAGCTCTTCCTTTTGCAACAAGGAGGTGAATATGGGGCGTTATCACAGACTGCTCTGTAGGTTAGTGCAAAGAGAATAGAGCCCAGTGATTGTCCATTTCCTGTGGACACAGAGAGTGCCTCTGTAGCCATGAACCTTGACGGTGATATTCCTCCTCCCTAAAGACAGCCCAACAGAAGGAGGCTTTAGCGAACCTGCAGGCCCAGCTAGACAAAGCTGTGCAGAAAGAGAAGCAGTGTCTCCAGACCATGGTCAGTAAAGAAGCCTATGAGGAATTAGCCCGGAAGTCAGCCGCCTGCCAGGACGACCTGACGCAAGCCCTCGAGAAGGTGGGCCAGGGCTGTTTGGGGGCAAAGACATATCCTAGCAGCATGACAGGAATAGGAGTCCATCTCCAGCACTGCTGGCTGTCACCAAGGCCATCTGCAAACCCTTGCATGAGCTGTGATGTCTGTCCAGAAAAGGACTGCTTCCTCTTAGGGTTTGGGGAGGAGGGAAGCCAAGATGGAGGCCAAGTCTAATGGGTCTTTCTGCCCGTGGGAGATCCGGGGCAAGGTTTTCCCCAAACCTGGATTAGCAGGGAAATTCATGCCCCACCCCCATGCTGATCATGTCTGGCTGATCAAGTCATAGGAGTGGAAAGAAAGGAGACAGGAGGGAATGTCAGGATGCAGAAAACCAACCACTGTCATTTCCCACCCCTCTCTGGGAGACCAGGAAGGTGACAGGCTGCCTGCGCCACCCTGGCAGAGAACAGGGAGGGACTGGAACCCCTCTCTATTCAGGGCTCAGCAGAGAGTGCCAAAGGGCTCTGACAGACACTCTCATCCCCTTATCTTTACCGGAAGCTCAATCACGCGACCTCAGAGATCAAGAGCCTGCACCGAAGCTTGACACAGGCCCAAGATAGGAAAGTTCACCTGGAAGATGAAATCATGGCTTATGAGGAGAGGATGAAAAAGCTCAACATGGAATTAAAAAAACTCCAGGGTTTCCACCAGCAGAGTGAGCTAGAGGTGAGGAGCAGCCTGGGGCTCAAGCCACCTTCCAGTCCGGGATCTCCAAGGTCACCTCTTGCACCCAGAACAATTTAGCACCCTTTGGCTAATGAGTTCCCTCTTTTTGCTTGGCCCTCTAAGCTTCAGGCTGAGGTGGCAACGATCAGAACAGAGGCGTCCTCTGCTGGCCACTGGAAATAATATACCCCCTATCGAGTGTCTCAAAGCCAAGAAAGGACCCTGTGGCCTTGCCATGGGTCCTTTGGGTTCAGGACAGCAAGCTGGGGTGTCCTCCTCACTTTGTGCTTCTGAGCAGGTACATGCCTTCGACCAAAAGCTGGAGGAAATGAGCAACCAAGTGCTGCAGTGGCAGAAGCAGCACCAGAGTGACCTCAAGATGCTGGCCGCTAAAGAAGAGCAGCTCAGGGCATTCCAGGAGGAAATGAACGCCCTGAAAGAGAACCTTCTTGCCGATGAGAAGGATGTAGGAGCTCCTCTGTTTCTGGTCACTTCCTCCCAGCCCCTCCTAGCCCATCGTACAACCCCCTGGATGCCAGACAGCCGTTGGTGGGGGCAGAGGTGCCTGGGAGCAAGGAAAGGACACCCACTCTATTCAGTACAAAGCAGGGTCTGGGTGCTCTAGGCACACAGCGTCGGTCTCAACCCAACCATCTCCCTGTGGCTTTGTTGATAGAGATATCAAGCAGAACAAGTCCCCATTGATATCAAGCAGAACAAGTCCCCATTGCAGAGGAGAGAATGTGACGTCTTCCTGTCAAGTCCACCAGCCACCCCTGACCTAGATAATACCCCCAGACAGTCCCCCTCTAGAGCTCATCCTGACACTCTCACTTTCCCCACTGCAGAGTCGGCCAAGAGACCTTTGCACATGCCCCATGCCAGCTCCCAGGGAGCCACAGGATATCTTGGAGTTGCCCCAGGGCCTTTTCTCCAAGGATATTTTTTTTCTTCCATCTGTTAAAAAATTAGCTTAACATGTTGCTTATTTAGAGCAAGCCACTTTAATGCCTTTGGCCTGAAAATCATCAATATAAGTGTACAAATACTTTGTCTCTACTATAAACAGCACCTGCTCAGGGGTGTCCCCTCCTTGTGGGTGCAACCTGCACTGCTGGAGGTAGCATCGTGCTGTGGCAATTTCAACTCTGGCCTTGGGGTTGAACCGCAGAGTCAGTGTTTCTTCTCCCAAGAAGAAAGAAGGGGGCTGCGTTGGGAGTAGGTAGGTGGTGTGTCTATGCTCCCATCTCTTACTATCTTGTTTTCTTCTCGCAACAAAGCCTTGCTGCCTGCCCCAGCGGTCAGTGCCCAAAGACACCTGTAGGCTGCACCGAGAGAGTGATCAGATTATGACCAACATTGAGCAATGGGCCAAAGAGCAGAAGTAAGTAAGGAACTAAAATCGAAGCCAGGGTCCCAAGGCCTGGGCTGAACTGGAGACCCACGCGTGTGCCAAAGAGTACAGTCAAATGCACACACACACACACACTGCCCTCCTGGGAAGCTGATCCCATCTCAGCACACACCCAATGTTGCAGATAGATGGAAAGGTCACTCTTCAGACAGGTTCAGAAGGCCCTGCTGACTTAGGATGGTAACAGCTCCACGATGGGTGCTTCACCGAGGTTCAGATTTCCTCTTCTCAGCCTGGGGTCCAGCCTTGAATTCACCTGGATTCACAGTAATTTTGCATAGGAATTGATTATGAAGCATCCTCTTAATTGCCAGGTGTCACAAAGTCTCCTTTGGGGACTGGGGGATGAGCAGAGGTCTGGGGCCCAGCAGAAGCCTTGCAGAGAACACCCAGTGTCCCATTCGGCCAGCTTACAGTCTTGCTCACAGGAGTCTGTGAACTCTTTTCTCCTGTGGATTTTATTACAGGGTCGCAAATGAGAAACTAGGAAGCAAACTCCGTGAACAGGTCAAATATATCGCCAAGCTGACGGGTGAAAAAGAGTAAGTCACCCCACAGCATCCAGGCTGCTGCTTGGGCCTTAAGTAGAAGGGTTAGCCTGGGGCAGGGCTGGCTTCATCACCACTGATGTAGGTGAGACCCCAGGAAAGACCTGCGCTTTTGAAAGACCCCAAGTCCTATCTGCATCTGTGTGACCTGTGGGATGTCGAAGGCATTGGGGATGCTGACAGGAGTGGACCAGAGAAAATGGCAGAGAGCCGGGGAGTTGAGGGCCCGGCAAGGGCCCCACCTGTATGCCCAATGGCACGTGGCATGTGGCAGTGATGTGAAGGGCTACAAGGGAAGGGGTGTCTTCAACTCTAGCCAGGTTTATACAGAGTAAAAGGGCTAAGTACATGCCCAGAGAAGAAGTTGAGGATGGATTCTTTATTGGATATCCTTTAGAGAAAGAAAAAAAAATAATACATGAAATTTTTCACTAAGACAAAAACATTTTCTGAAAGGGTTTAAAAGAAAAATTGTTAGACTCTGAGGGTAACAGAGAACGTCAGGCTTTTTCTTATATTGTGGCAAGTTCCTGTTTCACGAAGAACTCATTCTTGAGTGGGCTTGAGACTATTCGAAGGAAACCCATCTTTGAATAATAATAGCTCCACTAATATTATGTACCCATGTGAGGCACCGTTCTAAGTGCTTTACAGGTATTAACTTATTTAACCTTGATAAGACCTCACGAGTTGGGTACAGTTATAATCCCCATTTATGGAGAAGGAAAGAGGGACTCAGAGGCTAATAAATGATTTGCCTGCGGTCTCACAACCCGCCAGTGGCAGAGCCAGAATTCCAGCCTAAGAAGCTCCAGAGCCCAGTGTCATTGCTGCCCTCAACATTAGTTGGGTGGAAATACAGCCCTTAATATGAATAGCTGCCATCGACTGAGCCACAGGAGATAATGCTCAGTTACCTTTGCCCACACCTACATCACAGCCACCATATCCTCGTCTGTGAAATGGGGACAAGTTACTAGGCCAAGCCCTCAACAGAGCTGGGTGGGATCCCAGTGCCCCCAACCTTTCAGCAAAGGGATGAGAAAGGACTTAGGCTTCAACGTCAGAACCGGGTAAGAGTGTTTCCAAGGCACAGCCATGAAAAATCGGGGACATGTGATCAGAGTCATTTGTGACAGCCGCTGGCCTTTGCAATTAAACTTCTATCATTTGTCAAACTGGATCTTTATAAGACAGATCAGACTTGATTGCTCCATCTAACAGATAAGAAAACAGGGCCATAGCTGATATAACCCAGTGGTCAGGGGTACTGGTTCTGGGTCCCCCCCAACCCCAGGCCTGGGTTTCTTCCAGGGGACACACACAGGCCTCCATTTCCACAGAACATGTGTGAGAGCAGGCTCTGGGAGTAACCTTCCCGTGGTGCCTTGATCTGTCTTTTCTGGTGGGAACCCTGGAACAGAAGCAGACCAAACACCCATCTGTTCTTCTCTCTTCTCCCCCAGCCACCTCCACAATGTAATGGTCCATCTGCAGCAGGAAAACAAGAAGCTGAAGACCGAGATAGAGGAGAAGAGGCTGAAAGCCGGGCACCCAAAGATATGCACCAAAGCCCTGATCTCAAGCAAAACGGAGCCCACACAAAGGGGGAAATTGTGTGGCACCTTGGGCTGGAGGAGCATGACCCAGGACATAAACCAAAGAGCGGACATCAGCAAGTTAGTTGGGATGCCCCACTGCTCAGGTATGTCCACCGTTTGCCTTTTGCTATTCCCTATGTTGTTGTCTGTCTCACTCCCATGGGTCAAAAAAATAACAGCCCGATATTATTTTTCAAGAGGTCCCTGGATTGAGAGTTCAAACAGGGAAAAAGCTCTTTTGCTTAAGTGCTCTGGACCGGCGAGTAGTTTCATTGTCTCTAGACAAGGCTTGTTGTTCTGATCTAAGAATCTGTGCTGACGCCTGAGTGTCTCATGTATCAGATCTGTCCCCTACCCTGACCAGTCCCTCTTGGAAATTGTGGGACGAAAGGGGAATAGGCAGAACAGGCAACTTCCTTTTGTAATGTGTTCTGGAAACCCCATAAGAGCACCCCTGACCCCCGTACAGCATGGGTCCACAGCCATCTTTTCTGCCTCCTGTAGATTCCATATTGCCCCAGAGAGAAGTCACACTGCAACAGAGCTGCCTGGCCACAAAGCCAGTCCTTGAGGAATCACCTCATTAATTTCTCCTCAAATCCAGACTGTCATTGCCTACCGGCTCCTTCAGGTGCCTCATATTGCTAGAATCAACACCTTGCCCCAAGCATCATTTCCAAATACACATGTTTTTCAGAGGACAGTGAGTTCCCATCCCTCTTTCTTGAACTGGATCAGCTGTTATGGGAATATATCAAAGTCACAGCCTATTTTGCAAAATGCTAACTTTTTATTGCATTTCGTCCACTTCCTGCAATGGAGTGAGCTTTGAAACCATACTACCATCTCCAGGCCCAAATTCTAAAATAAAGACATGAGCACAGAAGTCTCAGTGAGCTCTCAGCATCCTGCAGACCTCTCTGTCCCCTCAAGCCCCCAGCAAGGTGTTCAAACCTGTTTTCTCTGGATTCTAACTGATGGAAGTCTCTTTCACATTTATAGAAAGTTATAATCCCAAAGCAAGCTTCTAAATTAGTTTTTAAACTAACAAGAGATAATTAGCTCTTTTTTTTTATCCTTTCCATCTCTGTCTGAAATTTAAGAAGAAAAAAAAATCTAAAAACCTTAAAAAGGAAAGTAATCCAAAGACCCAAAAGAAAGGAAGAGAAATAAGTGATGCATTTTCCAAATGGGGGAGGGGGAGAGGGCCATCTGCTGTCTCCCCGGCCACCACATCCCATTCCTCCTTTTAACAATTTTATTTTTCTCCCCAGCCAACTTGATACAAGTAAAATTATATTATAACAAGCTCCAAGGACAGCTAAACTATTTTATTGTGGTTGGATTTTGTTAAACTGAGTACATGTCTAGAATTTCTATGTCTGTCTGTAAGAAATTGAGAGAAATCGCTACTAAGGTAAAGCAAGAGAAAGAAATGAAAGCTTGCATTTCTGCATAGGGGGAAAGGAAAAGGGAAGAAACCCACTACTTGGTAGTGATTCTTAAATATTCTTTCCACCTCCCCAACCAAACAAAAGCCAAGAAAAGTCACTGCTAGTAGTGGAATAGGATGCCCCTGCTGGACACGGGAAGGACAAATTCCAGAAGTGCAGTGTGAGGCGGGGGTGATGGGCACATTTGGTAGATTCTATTGTGATGAGTGGTGTCTGTTTATGCTCTTTTGACCGTGTTCCCCCATTTGATTTAGAATAAAGGTATATTTTCTAAAGAAAACAAAGACTGAAGTGTCTGTCTGGTACTAAAGAAATGGCTTCCTAGTTCTAGCCTGTGGCCCATTTATTTAAACAAAAGTTCAGTGTCAATAAAATCCCCGGCCCAGTCTACTAAGAAGGCATTTTGTCTCTGTAATTTATAAAAATGTTTCATATATGTTAGTGAAGTGACAATATCTGGATACTTTAAGTGTTGTACTTTTTTTCAAAGTTGTCTTTCACTTCCTGTGGGGTGACTACACCAGAGCCAAGCAGGTAGCAAGTTATGGGGGAGCAAAGGGGCAGCAGAGCCAGAAAAACATCAGTGTCACCCAGCCAACTGGCCTTCAAGCAGGAAGCCTGATAAAGAGAAATGACGTTTCTCTAAAGACAGGAGAAAGGGCAGGGAAGCTGGATGGTGCCTTCCTATAATTCTTCAAGAAATAACCAAAGAAGTTAGTTCCTAAAAAGTAGTTTGAACAGCTGATATTAAAAAAGAAATGGTCTGTGTATGATACTATAATGATGGACACATGTCATCATACATTTGTCCAAACCCATAGGATGTGCAACACCAAAACCGACTCCTAATGTAAACTGTGGCCTTTGGGGGATGAGCAGGTTGGGTAATGACGTGTGGGTTCATCTGTGGTAACAAATACACCACTCTGGTGAGGGATGTTGATAATGGGCGAGGCATGCATGTGCAGGGGCACCTGGGAAATCTCTGCTATAAAATAATAAAATAATAATAATAAAATAATAATAATAATAAATGGAAGAAAGAAAAATTATTCCAAAGCTAGGGGTTAGCCAAGGTGATTATAAAGAAAATAAGTGCTTGAGCCACCCAGTGGGAGGACGTCACTCAGATTCTGATACCTGGAGCCAGTAGAACCCTGTATGACAGGTCCTCTTCTACCCACCCAGAGTATAATTCTTCTCTCCCTCGGCCCGCTTCCTTGCCAAAGGGAAGAGGGTGTTCCCTGGAACCACCAGGGTGCCACAGACACACTTGCCTTTTGAGCCTCCTCTACGAAACCTAGCTGAGGAAGCCACCTATGGTAGACTGGGCCTGGCAAGCAAGCTCTGGGCTCCCCATGAGTCCCCTGACTCAGCCTGAGACCCTCGACAGCTGACATTTCCCATGTGTCTAAAGCACCCTGCTACCATCGGCTAGGTATGCATGTCACTGAGTACAAGGCAGGGACCCTGGCAAAGACCTCCAGTTCAACAGCCTCACTGTTCCCTCAAACCAAGGAGTCCGAAAGCCAGTCTCAGGAATCTGTTTCAGGGCTGTTGTCACAGAAGTGGGTTTTTTTTGTTTGTTTTTTGGGTTTCTATTTTTGTACCTCTAGAAAAAGTCAGTTATCATCTGAGGAAAAGACAGTAAGAATCAGAGTATTAAAGCTGGATGAAAATGTAAGGTGGATCTGAATGGAAAGGATCCGTAATTACTAAAAAAAAAAAAAAATTGGAGACACAAGTGCAGACTCTTAGGCAGAAGCCCCAAAAACAAAACAAATTCACAGAGTCGCTAGGAGGCAAGTCCCCCTATCTTGTGGCACTCGTGTGTGCGAAGCGCCCCTTGCGAGGTGTTCTTGCTTTTAAACTAGAAGGTTGGATTGGATCTAGGGTTTTGATAACCTCTCTGGCCTCATTTATTTTTCTGATCTAAAGGACCTAAAGGTAAGTTTGTGACCAAACTCACAGCCTGTTAGTAAAACCAATCTTTTCCCTGTTTTGTTGCATCCTGAGCCCAAGTCTGAATCGATCACTAACCGAGCTTATTTCTCTCCACAGAGCAGGTGGACACCTTCTCCTAGTCTTCAGCCGGGGCCAAGACAGAAGCCCTCCCAGGCAAGCAGCCAGAAGCCCTCTCTTCGCTCCAGAGCCGTTCCAGAGCCGTGAAAAGTCCGTTTCCACCTGCATGCCCAATAAAGGTGGTTAGAGGTAAAAAGAATGGAAGTGGAGGTGTAGCTGGTGCTGGTTGGCAAAGCCTGGCTTCCAAACTCATCCATAAGATTGAATTAAATTTTAACTTACATCGAGTTATACAGATGGAAATTGAAATCCCAGGAACAGAGTGAGGAAAGGAGTGGAACTAAGTCAGCAGTGTGAGCAGGAGCCAAGGGGCTCACAGAGCACGCTGCCACTATCCAGGTGCTTCAGAGCCCCGGGCCTGTCAGCGGCTCAGCCCCAATACAGAACCTCGTAAGCAGCACACCTGGCAGAAACCCAGCACTAGGGAATCACAAAATAAGGACCACAGGTGACACAAAGGGCCAAATGCCCAGTCACCTCAGCAGACTTAAGAGGCTGCTTAAAAAAAGACTAGTGATTCCAGCGTAAGATCATCTTTTACATGACAATCAATAAGCAACATTTTACAATATTTTTCATCAATACACAGCCCTTACACCTGCAAAGAATAGAAACTCTGCCATTCTGAGCAACAGAGCAGCCAACCCACCCCTGGGAAATGGCAGAGGGCACGCAGCCACTCACCTCCCTCCCTTCCCAGAAAAAAAGAACAGTCAGGAATGCAATAATATTTTACAAATAATAAATTTATTTCCAAATCCTGAATTATAACCAAATTACAATTCCCTCTAGGTCTATTTTGCTGCTTTACACAAGAATTTTAAAAAAGCATAGTCATGGTCAAGTCATTTCTACACCAAGCATCCTGGGGACAGTTTATTTGGGTCCAGCCACCTCTTGCAGCTTCTCTGCTGCTCTGCAGCCCACGCCTGCACCGAGGAACTCCTCCTTCCTCCATGGCAGAGCCTGGCCTCAGCAGGAGCTTCCCCCAGGGGCCATGTTGCACACAGACGAGAGCACACAGATGACAGGGTTTCGTCAGCAGGCCCAGGGTGCTCCAGCCACCCAATCCCTGGCTCCCATCCACTGCGGGGACAGCCTCTGCTCACAGCCCAAAGCGAGCTGGCGTGCGGCGAGGGGTCATGGGCTCCCCTTGGTCTTTCCGACCTGGAGTATAGATCTTTGTAGACCTGGAGACACAGAAAGGGGGGTCAGGAACCTTACCGCGCTCACTCCAGCCAGGACACTCTGCAGGACCGGGAGCTGGGGGCCGTGCTGTTCCTAACTGGTGTGTAAGCAGGCTCTGGGGCTGAAGGTTCTTCTCCCCCAGCATACTTCCGCTCCCCTGATTTCCCCATTTGTGACTGGGAGCAGAATAAAACATCACCTAGTTCTGATACCCACTATGGCATGTTGTAAGATAACAACTCCTTTCATATCCCCTAGGTGAGCTGTGGGGGGTAGCCTTCCATCCACATCACTAGGCTGCCATGCCAGCAGTCACAGACCCTGGCTGGCCCTTGTCCCCAGTTCCTGGGAGGTAATCTCTAAACACTTGGACTTTCCTAGGAGATTGGAGTGTCTCTGTGATTCAAGCTGGGGGGAAGGGGACGGTCTATGGATGGGGGTGGTGTTTGAGGGATGACTCAGGACTTGGGGCTGCCTGGCCAGAAAAACAAGCCACATGATTAAAGGGCTGTGCTTTGAGCCCAGCTTCTGTGGAGGGAAGCGGAGCTGGAGACTGAGTCAACACATGGATGCTGATGCAATCTATGTGGTGCACATGAAACCCCTGGTAAAACTGGGCACCAGAGCTCACCAGAACTTCCCTGTTGGCAGTACTGTGTGTACTATGTGTGCTGTCACACATCAGTGTCCCAGAAGTTGAAGTGGCCCTGAGGACAATGAAAGCTTTGCACTCAGGATCCTCCCAGACCCCTGCTATGCATCTCTTCCTTTGGCTGGTTCCAATTTGTATCCTTTTGCTATAATAAAACTGTCATCAGTAGTACAGCACTTTCCTGAATTCTGTGAGTTGTTCTAGCAAATTATCAAACCTGAGGGAGGCCATAGGAATCCCTAAATCTGTAACAAGTTGGTCAGAAGTGAGGGGTGACCCCGGGTACCCCCCAACTTATACCTGGTGTCTGAAGTGAGGACTGTGTCCTTCACCTGTGAAGGCTGACCCAACTCCGGGCACCATCAAATGCAAAGTCGCAGGTGCTCCCTTTACTCCAGCCCACCTTGGGCCCCAAATACAACAGGATAAACAGTGACCAGGAGTTACAGATTGATCACCACCCCTTGAAATGTGTCCAGAACTCCAAGTCTGACTCCACATGTGACTGTCAACTTCTGTCGCCAGCTCACCTCTACGCACTCAACTTCTCTTAAATCATGATGCTGCATCAGGGCTGGTCAGTCCATCAGGCTGGTCCCTGGAGCTGCCCGGGGTGGGCTCCATCCCAGCCAGGGTCCCAAGGCCAAAGCTCACCTGACACTGCCAAGAGGACTGCGCTTCTCCTGCTCCTGTCGCCGGGCTCGCAGCTGCTCCTCAGCCAGTGCCATCTCCTCCTCCATGGCAGAGGCTTCCTCTTTGGCCCGTCGGCGGTTCTCCTAGAAAAGGGAGACACAGGTCCTAGAGGCCACTGGGGACCAGGAGGTGAGAAAGCCTTGTCTACACCAACCTCCCCACTGCAAGCCAGGTGCTATGCAGACCATGTCATCTCACAGAGGCAGGGCCATGTGGCTTGCTGCCCCAGCACCAAGGCCAGGGCCTGCTTTGTCACGGATTTAGGACAGACATTGGAGGATTCCGTCCTAACCCTGTCATGCTTCAGCACTCCCCTCACTTCAGTAAATACTTATGTTTTCTTATCAAATTCACAACAATACCAGGAAGTACAGAAAACAGGAAAGACATCACATCTGGCTGGAAAGCCCAGACATAAATGTGAGGAGGCCTGGTATGAGGACTATGCTGAGGTGGGGGGAAGCAAAAGTCCCACAACATTCTGCAATACTAAATAATGGATCTAGGCAGTGGCCATCAAGAGACACTGAGGCCGTGAGAAGCTGGAGTAGGAGGAAGAGAATTTATAATGGAGGGAACCACTGGGCATATTCGGTATCATCAAAAATGGGACCACGAGATTGTATGTGCTCCTGACAGAATCTGAAAGAAAGTTCACAGCACCATGTGTGTTTGTGCGCCCTAGCCCAAACAGCTGCACCTGAATCTAATCAAGGCTTTAGAGTAATTACTAGTTCACAGAAAAGTACAGGGGATGAGGTACTTGTTAAGCAACACTTTGAGGAAGCAATCTGCCCAGTACAGAACATGGAACAGTTTATGAGATAAATGACCTGGTTTCTCTAATCACTGCCATAAAAAGTGTGAGGCAAAGCCTGTGTTAGAATAAAAGACTTACTACACATAACAAATTTCAATGTTTGGATCCTAACTCAAGCATATCAATTATAAAGAGTTATCTTTTGAGATAAAAGAAGAAATCTAAACAAGGACTGGAGATTTAGATGACATTAAGGATTAATACTGTTGAGTAATAATGGCATAAGTCCTTTTAGAGGTGCACACTCAAGTCTTTATGGTGATGCGCTTTAAAATATTCTAGGGAAAAAATGGATGTATACTGAGGGGAGCAAAAATAAGTGAAAACAAAACTGGCAGAATATTTATAATTCTGGAGGCTAGATGATGAATTCATGGTGGCTTGTTATACTTTTTTCAACTTTTATGAATATTTGGACTTTTCGAAAATATTTTTTTAAAAAAGGCTTGGCAGACCAAGCAACTGGAGTAGGCGGAGGGAAACCAGACAGGCTAGCCTTGGCTAGGTCACAGTCATTATGTTTGAAAGAGAAGTAAAATGGGGGTCTTCAATACCAGGCTGAGGGGCGAATGGATTCCATGGGAAAAGAGAACCCCATGGGAACCGTATGACCTTTACCTGCCGAGACTTTCCTGCCTGTTTCACGCTGTAGAACATGGGGCCAAGCTCAGCCAGCCACTCTCCGTCCACAGCAGTCACACACTGCATGTACTCCTGCAAGCAGAAGGGACACAAAAAGGTGGTCACAGAAGGACCAACTCTTCAGCTGTCCCTTCCAGTCGTTCCACAACTAGGAGCTGTGTGGGAAGGACCCTACCCCCCAGCCCCGTGAAGCTAAAAAAGGCAGGGAAAAGCCTGACACTGAAATTTTAATCCCTTCTCCGATCCAAATTCCTTCATGCTTAAGAAAACATTCCCTAGAATCGAAGAGAAAAGGCCCAGCATCTCAGAAAACCCTTCTAATGACTCCAAAAGAGGTTGCTCCTCCCAGGCAGCAAACCAGAAACAAGCCTACTGGCAGAGCTGAGACCATATACTTAAAGGTAAACTCCGCGTACGTTTCCCCAAACACCCAACTGAAAGCCATCCTCAACTCCCCTCAAAGCAAGGTATGTGGTCTCAAGCCTCCCAAGCTCAAAACTTATCCCAAAAGACAGTGAAGGGGTGGTGGGCCTGTCATGCAAGCTGCCTCAGAAGACTCACCTTGGTCGTCATGACCAACTCATGATACACTATGTAGTCTGGGGTGTAGCCCATTCCAAAGAGAGAGCTGGTGGGGTGCAAGTGGCAGGGCATCCCTGTCCGGATGTTCACATACTCCCCAATACCCTAAGGAAGAAAGACAACAGGCGGCCACGTCAGGAAAACACTGCCCTGTCTCTTCATACTGTCTTGACACGTGCTTGTGGGGAAAGCCCAGATCTGCAGATCCGCAGTGAGAAAGAAGGAACTTTGCTCTTGTTTAAACATCAGGCCAGGAAGGGGCCACAGCTCCCACAGGCTTACCTTGAGCTTGGCTGCCTGATGGAAATAGGCAGCACAGATACACTTTCTAACGATGTCCCAGTCGGTGCCACATGAGGCCAGGCTCATCCGCTGCTGCACCATGATGTCCTTGAGCTGAGCCCGCACCTCCCGGACCTAGAGCAGGACACAGGTAAGCAAGGGTGGAGCCCTCCTTCACCTGCCTTCTACCCCTCATCCCAACATCCTGCTTATCCAGGCGACTGCCCCCACCTTCCGCATGGCCTTGGCATGGATGAAATGATCATTACACCAGATGGTAGAGTAATTATTGTTCTTCCACTGCAGGTAAACATTCAGGTAGGTCAAATGATCACTCTCGGGGACAGCAAACTTCTCCCGGATTTGATCACTCTCTTCCTCTCGGCCCTGGGAAGGAAAAAGGGACCTCTCAGCACAGAGGAGTCCAGGCCCACTGAGAAGAGTCTGCAAGTTCTCATACTATCACCCACCCATACACACACAACTGCAAACACTTCAATACAGTGCCCTGACAATATAAGAAAGATAAAGTAGTTTATAACAGAATATTCATCCTAAAACGTGAGGATTCAGGTACCACCATACTAGAAGACAAAAAGTGCAAATTTCCCAAACGCTCCCCCAAAGCACTGATCTAGCCTAGCCCATCCTTCCTCCCAAAATCTTAATCTGCTTAACAGAAAATAGCAAACTCATTCTATGGAAACTGATTCCTATCTCTCTATTCCACTTCAATAACACAGAGAGAAATTACCACCCTCTGTAATCCTTCCTCGAGCCCATGAGTCCCACTAAGGCTTCTGGGAAGAAAAGAGAGCCAGACACCATCTCCCCACCTTGGGCCTGTAGAAGATGGCCGGGACCGAGAGCATGGAGACAATGAGCAGGATCTCGGAGCTGCAGCCCATGTCACAGGACACAATAAGCATCTTGGACAGTGCTGGGTCCAGCGGAAACTCCACCATCAGCCGCCCAGTCGAGGTCAGACCGCCTAGGAGAGAGGAGCACATCCCGATGCTCACCACACACGGCGCGAAGCACAGGGAGAGAACCCGGGCACCAGAGCCCACAAGGCCCTGCCCGGCTCCCGGGGCCCCAGCACCTGTGTTGTCCAAGGCTCCGAGGATCCAGAGCTGATACATGGAGTTGAGCATGTTGTCCTCCGGCGGTGGGTCCATGAAGTGGAACTGCAGCAGGTCCTGCACCCCCAGGGACTTGAGCAGCAGCACCACGTTGGCCAGATTGGTCCGCTGGATCTCGGGCACCGTGGTGGTCAGGAGCTCATTCTTGTAAGCACTCTGGGTGTAGAGCCTGCCAGGGAAGGCCAGGTCCTGCTGCACCTACCACTACACGGCCCAGATGAGCCTCTCAAACCCACCCAGCTGCCTGCGTGGGGATCACCTCGGCAGAACTACCTCAGTTTCTCGCTGCATGTGCACCCTAGACCGGCCACAACAGGTGAAAACCAAGGGTAAGGAAGGAGTTCCTCATTTATTCTCCCCACCTCCCCCTTTCTCTTTGAATCACAAATTTCCACCTATTCAAAGCTCAGGCCTGCCAGTTCACCATTCTGCTAGAGGCTCCAACATTATTTTGCTTCTGGAACCAATGAGCTTAGGGACTAGAATATACAGCTGGGTTTTACTTTCTTTAAGTTTTTCTGTATTTTATAAATTTCTTTAGTGAACAGATTATTTTTAAAAGTCAGGACAAAAAAAAGAATCAGAGAAGTAAAAAATGACATAATTTGTTCAGATTCATCCTCTAAGGAAAGACACATACCACAGTTATTGGTCTTCTACAGCAAGCACATTCACCGTAGGTCTGTCTAAAGGCAGAGGCCACTCAGCCCTCAGAGCTGCCTAGAAGGGCTACTTCTTCCACTCAACAGCATATAATGAGAGGACCAACAAGTGGCAGGCCCATTATTGGTCCCCAGCCTCAAAGTTCATCTCGAAGGCCAGCATCCTTCTGCTGGATCACAGTCCGATCTCGCCCGCTAAGCCCAGACCCCACTCAGCAATCCCAGCGCCACCCCAGAAAGCAGGCTGGCACAGGGCTCCTACCTGAAACACTGACCTGGGCCCGTCCTGCCGGCTCGCCCTGACCTCTGGTTGGCATTTGCCTGGCTGATGGGGTAGATCTGCAGAGCATCCATGCCAATCCTGGGGTTGAAGACCTAGGAGGGGGCAGCAAAGGGCTGATTAAGGACAGAGTAGGGAGAAAAGGAAAAGGGAGACAGCCTTGAGACAAAGATGAACCATGAGTGCTACATACTGCAGAGCAAAGTATCTTAGCAATACAGGCAACCACCCTTTTGGAGCCAGAAACCTCAAGAAATTTCCCCATAAATACCAGCTGTGATCTCTTGAATTATTTAAATTTTCTACTTCATCAAGTTATCACAGATTCAAATAAATCAAGCACATGGCAAATTCAGCACTCCCACACACAACCCTTGTTGGAGGGCCGAGGCCCAGGGCCTGTTTCCCACCCCCAGAGCTGAGTCAGCTTTGGGAGAGCATCCAGAGCCCTGGGGCCTGTGTCTTCTCTCACCTTTAATTTGCAATAACCAGAGTCGATAACAAACATGATGCCGTCAACAGTCAGAGATGTCTCAGCAATGTTGGTGGCAACAATGCACTTCCGAACACCATCTGGAGCCTACAGCCAGAAAGGACGTACAGGGAGGGAAGGCTATAGGCCCTCAGGTACCAAAGACCATCCCCCCGCCAGGGGAAAAAGCACTCCCCACCTCTGCCAGAAAAGTAACATCTGCTTTCTTGCTCTCCTTTGGGAGAACCCAGAAAAACCCAAAAGTGGGGGCCCAGGACAGATGTTCTAGCTGTCATACCTTCTGGAAGATTTTGGCCTGGAGGTCAGAAGGCAGCTGGGAGTAGATGGGCAGCACAGCCAAGGCAGGTGCATTCTCTAGTTCTTCCAGATGTTCCACAATCTGGTCTGAGGTCACCTGAGGACACAGTAACAGTGACACACTGGGGCCCCACTCTCACATACAAGACACACCCGTTCATCACGGTCATGACCAAGGCACACACCTCTATGTCCTCCTGGCCAGGCATGAAGATGAGAATGTCCCCGGGGGCCCCCGACAGGTGCACCTGCAAGGACTGCTTCACTGCGGCCTCCACATAATCCTCCTGTGGGGTCTGAAACACCAGCCAGGGCCACCATCAGAGGGAATTGCCAAGGGAAAAGCAAGCTAGGCACCTCTCTGGGAACCAGTGGCCCAGTCTCTGGTCTGGGGCCAAAGCCGGCAGACTTTCAGGCCCATCACACCTATAGAGGGGCCCGACTGCCTTCTCTGGGTCCTGCACTTCCACTCCAAAGAAACAATAAAACAAAATATTCCCAAAGCCCTGGAGCTACAGGCTGCCTATCTGCCCCATGACACCACAACACCCTTCCTAACTCAGCACCCTACCCAGAACCCTTCAACTGGCTTCTAATCAAAGCTCAGGGTCAGTTCAAAAAATGGAGGCCTCAGTACCTTACTGAAGAGGATGTCAACGGGGAAGGTGCGACCAGGGATGTGGAAGATGGGAACATTCCCAAAAAAGGCAGCAAATTTATCTGCATCCATAGTGGCCGATGTGACGATGAGCTTTAGGTCAGAACGTCGAGCCACCACCTAAGAGAAGAGGTCAGTCAGAGGCTTCCCATAGGTTTGGGATCCTTGACTTCTGTCCTTCAGTCTCATCAACATTATTCCCGAATGAAACAGAAGCCAAAGCTGACACAAAAATGTGTAACAATTCTGAACCCACGGAACCACAGCCAAGAGAACCGTGAGTCACTCAGCTGAGCAAAAACAGAGTAAACCACAGTACCAGGTGGAAACCTGGCAACCCAGAGGCCTCAGGGGACGCTCTGGCCTGACTGAGGCCCCCTCAGCTTCCCCAGAACCCTAGAGTGCCCTGATCACTCACTACGGCAGTGCGCTGGTCAAAGCCCCATGGACACAGAGCCTGGACCCCGTAGGCCTCACCTCCCGAAGCAGCCCAAAGAGCACGTCGGTGTTGAGGGAGCGCTCGTGCGCCTCATCCATGATGATGGCACTGTAGTGATCCAGGTCTGCTTCCCGGAGGGACTCTCGGAGCAGGATCCCATCGGTCATATATTTGATCAAGGTGTTTTCTGAAGTGCAGTCTTCGAAGCGGATGGCATAGCCCACCTGGAGGTCAGAGAGATGGCTCAGAAGCTCCAGTACCAGCACACCACCAGCCCACCCCGTGCTGGGTCCAGGCCTTAGCAGATCACCTCACATCAACGAAGCTACCAAGTGATAACTACACAGCTCAGCCCCCACGCCCACTCACCTCCTCTCCCAGGTTTCCCCCCATCTCTTCGCTGACTCTCTTGGCCACTGACATGGCTGCCACACGCCGAGGCTGGGTGCACCCAATCATCCCGTAGTCCGTATATCCGTCTTCGTGCAAGTACTGGGTCAGCTGAGTGGTCTTACCACTGCCCGTCTCCCCGACCACGATCACGATGCTGTTATCTCTACAAGGGAGAAAAGGCAAAGGGTGAATCAGCTGGAGTGGAAAACTGCCCCCAAGAAGATGCTGCCACCTCCTATCCCCATGTCTGGCTATCCAAGGAGCATGTCTGCTTAGAGAGTAGGATTTCCTGGGAAAATGGTCTGTTACTGGCACACTACCTGAAATGTCTAACAGTGAGGTTTAAATAAGTGAACTACAACAAAACCATGCCACAGAGTAGCCCTAGGGTACCCAGGTCAGAAAAAAATATATTCTTTCCCTTCCCCATTGGATGCAATGCCCAAAAGAAAAAGAGCTACGAGTAAATACAAAGGGGCCACCCAAACACCCCAATCAATACTGGAATTCCCAGGCCCTGGGGCAGAATTACCTGATAATAGTGAGTAGTTCTTGCTGCACCGCAAAGATGGGCAGGTACTGCCTCTGCTCCAGGATTGACTTCTTTTTCGCAAATTCACTGCTGGCTTCGCTCTTTTTCTTCATGTGATCTGCAAACTTCTGCTCTGTCCTGAGAAGACACGACAGCCTAAGCATCCTGCACGATTTCCTACATCGTCCTTCCTGATTGAGTTACTGTCCTTCTTCCTATACCCAAAAATGAGAACCACTTCAACAAGAAGCAATAAGACTTCAAAACACTAAAGCGGCCAGGTGATCTGAGGTGCCTCTCGTCTCTTCCAGCCTAAGGGAGCAGAACTGCTCTCTGAGAATCTATCAATCATAACATACCAAACACTTCCCGTCAAAAAGAGCCTAATATGGTCTACGGCCATGCCACCCTAAACATGCTCGATCTCGTCTAATCTCGGAAGCTAAGCCAGGTCGTATGTGGATGGGAGACCACCTAGGAAGACCAGGTGCTGTGGGCATTTAAATAATAAAAAAAAAAGAACATACTATGTCTCAGAAGAGTTACAGATTAGCAAAGGGGCAAATCTTCTGCCCTAAAAAGAGTTCAGCTGGAAGAGGAGCTGAAATCACCAGGTCATTTCATCATCTTATACAGAAGACCCTCGAGCACTTTCACCACAATTCTTAAAAGTGCTAAGAGGAGGGGTCATGGCTGCAGTCACGACCCAGGTCAGACCTCCTCCCTCCTCTTGACACGATGGCACAGTATGTAAAGCTTCATTTTCAACGAGCTATGAGAACAGTCCGAATTAATACTTACCTACAGTTTCTACTGAAAGCACTCAAGTATGTCACAGGTACACGTCCCAAGAGTCCATGGCAAAAAGATAGCAGGCCAGTGCCACGTCAGTCCACACAGTCTTCCAGCCACTTCCTCCCACCTGATCCCGTCAGACCTACCCCACACAGTCAAGCTTCCTATTTCTAATTTCCCAGTCACTCCCAGTCAGCTAACAATTAACAGCTAAGGGATTACGTTAACTAAAGACTAATTATTAAGGGCTGATCAATAGCACCAATTTCTCATTTGAGACACTTCTCACAGGGGAAGTAAATTTCAAGGTATTCAAAGAATGAGATTCACAAAGGACTCGTGAGTCCAGCCATCTATCCAGTGGGGGAATCCCAGTAAGTGCTTACCTATATCAGCTTAAATATGAACAGGGAATTCACCACCTGATGAGACAACCCTTTCTACTTTCAAACATGTTAAAAATAGTTCCTGCTTACGTTGAACTGAAATCTAAGGGGACAAAGGCCATCTTTCCACAATGAATACCTGAAATGCACTTTAGCAGAATGGCTAAGGGTGGGCTCTGATGCTAGACTGTCTGGGCCTGATCCTCGCTGTACCATTTACTAGCTGGGTGACCTCACCCAAGTTACTCACCCTCCCTGGGCTTCATTCTCCTCACATGAAATGGGGATAACAGCACCTATCCCATGGGACTGTGGTGAGCAGTCAGTGATCGAGTTATGTGTGAGGCATTTAATACTACCTGACACAGAGGAAGCTCCTACAGAGGTAGCAGTGGTGGCAGTAGGAACAGTCAGAAAAAGCTAAAGCTGGAAGGAGACTCAAAGGAAAGGACCAGAAGAGACCAGAAGACTCAAAGTGACGTCATTTTCCTGTTCATGAGCCATGAATTCTATCAGTTCTGCTACGAGTACCTTGAGGGCCCGTCTTTGGAGATGGCCCACCGCTGGCCAGGGCTCTCACCTATAGTCCACTTTACCGTCTTCTGTCAAAGCTTTATCCGGCTCTTCCTCTTTTTTGACACCCATTATATCTCCCAGTTTGGTTCCAGCCAGTTCCCAATGTTTGTGTTGAGCCTGAAAAAGACATAAAAGGTGTATCTGCTGCATCCTGTGACCTGACTATGATCAATGAAAAATAAATCCCATTTGACAACAGGTTTCATCTAGCAGCAGGTGCTAAATTCCCAGAAGACAGCAATGGCACCAAGCGTGCACTCCAGTCCTCGACCTATGGCCCCCCCTGGTTGTCCTCACCAGACCCTGGTGGAGGAACGTGGTGCCCTCCACCAAGGACCGTTTCTTGCTCTGAGTGTCCTCTAAGTTCTAACAAAAAACCTACCTACAACGTCTAAAATATAAAAGGAAGAAAAATAAAAAGAAAAATATGCAGAGACTCTCCAGCCCCAGTTGACAAGAAACCAACCTTCTTGCGTTCCTTTTGCTCCCTGTGCTTCCGCACTGTTTGACTGCCTTTTCGAGCAATAATGGCCAGGTCAGATGTGGCGTCCTTGACTGGAATCACAGGCTCTGGCTGCAGGAGGTTGAGGGACAGAAAAATTCCCCACTGGTCATTAATCACAATAAGAAGGTCCATTTCACAACAGTCCTAGTAAAGGAAAGGGATGGCTACCCTATCTTGATGGGGCCTTTTTTTGCCCCTTTCCTGTCTTTTTCTTTCCATTTCCACTTTCATCTCATAGGCCATAGAGGAACCTTACCTGCTTGGTAAAGACAATGCGCCCGTCCAGAAAGGGAGGCACCAGGTTATGCACCATCAGGTGCACCTTGGCCGCACTATCCTCTTCAAAGTCCTCGTCCACCTCTAGCCGATGGACCACACCACTGGTAAGCATGCGGTTTGTCTCCCAGCGCTCATTATCCTATAAAGACACAACGGGAGGCCACACTCAGAATGCAACTGACAGGTCGTCCTGAAAGGTCACCAGACAAGTCCACGCATCAAGTCCTGACAGAAGGACCATGGGGGCTGAAGAGACGTCACAGGCCTCTCCTGCAGCTCCTTGGAAGAGCACTGACCCCAAGTCACCTACAGTACTTTTTCAAAGAAGCAGAACTTAACATCTCAGTCAGAACCTGTATATGAACACACAAATGGTGGCTGTCTCCAGCCTCACTCAGAGACATAAAGAACACAGGCCACAGAGCCAAGTCCCACCCCATCAGTTTCCATCAGCGGCACCCCTGAAGGAAGTACTGCAAAAGAGAGAAGTTATGAGTTGGGGTTTATTTTAAGCTACTAATAAAAAGTTCCACCCTTCCTTTACCTCCAGAGGTATAGCTAAATCTGGTACTGCAGCAATGGGGAAACAAACTGAGCTGTCATCACGTGCACAACCTGCTGCTTCTCCCACATGCTCCCAACTCCAGCTGAATCAGCTCCAACTATGTAGGCGGTCTCACCTCATTGATCTGTCTCCGCTGAGCCGAAATACGCTTCTGCTTCTGTTTATGCAGATGCTGCTCCCGCCTCCTCACGTAGTCCTCAGAGGAATAGGCCAGGGGATTGTGGAACTCATCATACCCCTCATCCATCATGTACCAATCCCGGTCAGCTTGCTGAAGCGCAAGAGACAAAGCAATGAACAAAGGACAGATCAAGTTTATGTGCAAGACGCAGCCAGAAGAGAGAACACATTTGGTAAGGAGTAACTAGTACAGTGGAATAGCACTTGAGAGAGGGTGCTAAGGGAACTTTCAATGGCAGCCCATCACGACAGCACTTCTTAGATTGTCCACATGGGGGCACCAACACATAACTAGAAAACAGGTCTGACCTGCACTGGGTGGGAGGTTTCACTGCGGAGCCTGTGCCTCTAGAAAAATTCCCAGGCATCTGGACTGAACCGGGCTCAGCTTCCCTGAGACTGCCCAGTGTTAACTACCCTGATCAAAGTCCAACTTCACTGGAGTGTCACTCATGGCGCTTCGTCTCTGACACCTCCTGTCACCCACTTGCCTACAGATGGCCACCTCCCTCACTTAGTCCCTCGAAGATGTAAAGTTTTTACCCTCTGGTCATCTTCCCATTGCTGCCGCTCCTCTTCTGTGTCAAATGAAATTCCCTCTTCGCCATCCTCACGTCTTCCTGAAGGACATGTAGCAGGTCAGTCCATACGACCCCGGCTTATCCCCAGTGGCGACCAATAGACCTCCAAAGCTACACAGCTCCAGAAGCACAGCTTTGCTCAGCTTCACCAGATGAGTGACCCTGCTTTCCTACCTCCAACTCCCACCCTATCTTACCTCGGCCCCTCGACAGGCGTGGGGTAGACCCCAGGTGTCTTCTGTCATCGGCCCACTCGTTGTATTTGTAGGATGGAGTTGGCAGAGGTGTGTCATCTGAGTATTTGCTCCTCACAGACCTGGGAAATAGTATAACCAGCATCACCAAATAGTCACTAAACTGACATGTTCCCCAGCTGCCATCTCTTCTACTGGCCCCAATCTCTTTGCTCTTATCACATCCACCCATGCCACCCACCAAGAAAAACTGGGCTGCGCTGCCCAGAACATCACCTGTCCCGGTCTCGACTGGATGGCCGATGACTCCGCTCAGAATCCCGATAGGAAGGTGTTGGGGAGGGTGACTCCCACTGTGAGCGCCTTGAGGAGCCATAGCCACTGTCCTCTTCCTCCCAGGTAGACCTTGAAGGGGTGGCTGCATCTGGGACCACAAAAGACATATCCACAGGTGACATCTAATTTAACCAGGATTATTAGCCAAAAGTCAATTCTCCAAATTTATTTTACTTATAAACTCTGTACCTATTTGAATGGATAAGAGGTTCTGACAGTTTTTAAAGATATCTAAATTCTAATGCTCAGTTTCTGTCTGTTTATAGCACTTCAAAGAATACTCAATATATCTCCATAAACATATCCCTCTTGAATATAAAAAATTCTTTTTAATAAATCCTCCTGCTGCTCCCCAGCTCTATTTTTTCCTGCCGTTTGGAAAAGTGACCATTCAGTAAACCAGCTTATTACCTTATAGGAGCATCTCCATCTCAACAGTGAGGTCCAGAGCCTTCCCACCTGACTCAGGACCAAGTATTCCAAGAAGTTCATCTGGGAATTAGGATTCTGACTCTGCCCTCAGCAAACCCCTGAGAATAGGAGTTGCTCGCCCCACTCTCTATACACCTGACCCCTCACACACCACAACCAGCAACAGCTCCGTCTACCTTTAGGCCGGTGCCGCGGGCTCTCCGGTTCACCCCTTCTGCTGCGCTCTGACGCTCCATCTCGCTCCGACCTGCTGCTGTGCCTGCTTCTATCCCGCTCATCTGTCAAGAGTCATAAGCAGAGCTTAGAAAACATGTGTCCTGTCCCAACTTCCACCCATCTTCACCCTAGAGAAATGACGCCTCCCCCACGCACTCACTCACAGGTGCAACCTGCACTGCTCTAATGCGATCCATGGACTCCTGACACTCACATATCCCCATTCTTTCAAGGGGAAAAAATAGTTACTGGCTAGAAAGTTTCAAACTCACAGTAACAGTTATTTTCCTGCAAGAATTCAAAAAAGAATAGTTACAAGTCCATAGTGAATAGCTATTTAATAGTTGCAAAACTATAAGCTATAAAAGTTATTTAAACAGCACTGAGCAAAGCCAGCGCTGGATTTTATGTCTAGCCTTGTTCCATAGCTCTGTCTTTTCCCTATCATCAATACTACTGCAGATTCTGGTTTCTTAGACATAGTCCCCATTATCACCTTTATTTCCCAGTTTCATAATAAAATGAGGACCACACACTCAAACAAAGCAGCTATATTGTAAGTAACAGCCCTTAAGGTGCCTATTCCCAATTCCAAGGGTCAAAAACAACCAGGATGACATTATACAAACAGGGCTCCCTAATTTAACAGGCATCATAAAAACTACAATATGAAAGCAGCTGTCATGTTAATTCAAATGTTTAAAGGACTGTAGGAACTATGTCAGGCAGTTTACCTCTGTCTCTTCTGCGGTCACCGTCCCGATCCCGCGACCTCTCCTTCTTCCGATCCTTTTCTTCTTTGGATGATGCATAGACACCATGTTCCCGCCGCTCCCTCTCTCTCTGCCGATTACGTTCCCAAAACTCTTCACTCACACCACCAGGATGGGATGGAGTCTCTACCCGAGCAGATCGATAATGTCTGAAACAAGCAAGGCACCTGGTAAATGGCCCCTCCATAGGAGGAAACCCCTGCTCCAAAACCTCTGGCCGTGCCAAACAAGTGACCTGTCCCTTTCCACTTTATCCCCTGGTACTGCAGGCTTACATACAGCAACAACGCCAGGCGTTTCTAATCCTCATCAACTACTCTTTATAAAGTCTCCTTACACTGTTCCCCACAAATCTGAAGAAAATACGAATTCTTCTTATCTACCCTCAATATTACAAAATCATAATAAAATCATAAAGCTCTACGTGTCTAACAAGAAAACTGAGAGATAAACACGGGACATTATTTTCTAGCCTCCATTTTCATCTTTTTTGGGTCAAAGTATTCTAAAGCCTTTACCTGTCTTTTCGGCTACTTCGGCCAGCCTGGTCACTGCTCTCCTCCTCAGCATCTCTCTGGTCCTCCTTGCTCTCTTCCCAGTCCTTGTAGGAAGAGATTTTGGACTTCTTCTTGTCCTCCCCATCGTCCTTCTCCTCTCGCTCTCTCCGTTTCAGGGAAGCCAACAAGTCCAGTCCCAGCATTGAAGGGCGGGGAGCAGGAGCCTTGAAGACATGCTGCTCACTGGCTGCACTTTTGGTCTTGCAAATAAGACCACCAACCTGAGAGTCTAGGTCGGTGCCTTCCAATCTATGGATCGAGGTATCCTCACTGGTATCCTCCATGACGGGCTCTGGGATTTCTCCAGAAGGAAGACAAACCATTTGGTATCAGACATAAGAGGGACGAAGACTTGGCTCTGCTATAGCCCAAGATAACTGTAGTTATAGGTACATCTGGGGGTTAACATCCCCCTTAAGACCATGATTTCTTTAATACTTCTTGCTAAGACTTTTCCATGAAGTTATTGACAACCTCATAAGATCCTCCTACTCCCACCCCAACATATATCAGAAATAGTCACAGAGACACACACATCCACCCCAAACACCAGGACCAAGAAAGTATCATCCTCAGGACTGACTATGACACACTTACTAGAACATGATATCTACAATGGGAGTACAGAGGAAACACCATCAGATTTGAAGTCAGAAACCTGACTTCCAGGTTCTTGACATTTTCTACCTGTGTAATTGTAAACAACTCAATGTTTGACTGGGCATATTAATTTATGTATCTGTAAAATGGAAATACTTTCTGCTTTATCTAATCCATGAAAGTGTATGTGAAAGCTCTCTGAAACCACAGAGTTATATAAATGTAACTGCTACATTATATTACTTGCTGTGTTCCTATATACTAATTGAGTCCCACACTATTTTTTCACATGAATTCTTCTACATCTCCCTTTCTTTAAACTACAGATACAGCAGACATGTTGGGGTATAAGGCTACCATCCATGTGATCCTTACTTCAGTGGCTTTTTTTTAGATCAGCTGTGTTTCGTAAGAAAAAAAAAATTGTCTCACAGCAGTTGAAATCTGTTTAATAACAATCCATGTTCACTGAAAATATTGATGAGAAGCTCTAGTTTAGAAAATGGTGTTTCTGAAAAGTATTCAGATGACTGTAAGATTTCCTGGCACTACTTGTAACAAACTCCTCTTTACCTCCCATTACACACCATCCACTTATAAACATACACTGATTCTGGTGCTTGGACAATTCCCCTCATTCCAACAAGTCAATGAAGCAAAAGAACTGTCAAGGGCTGTAGTACCACCAGAATCCAGAATGATTTGCCCAACTTCAATTCACATGCACAGCTCTATGGGGGAACATTGTCAAACAGACTAGATACACATTATGGACACAGAAACAACTGCATTTGGAAAATGTCATCAGGTAGAAGAGAGCAGGGAAAGCTGCGCATTGGTGACATCTGTACACGGGCCAAAATCTAAACAGAAAGGTAGAAATATACAGGCTCAACTCAGAGGTTGTCTGAACTAGAAAATACACCCTGAGAATGCCATTCTATGCAGAAGAGAGAACTCTGTCTCGCGGATGCTGTACTCACTGTCTAGCAAAATGAACGTCTGATACATAAATGGATGAGTGAACTTAAAACTGGTTAAAGGAAAACAGGAAATGAAACGTTTCTAGAGACAGCAAGGGAAGCTTCCAGCAGCACAGGACAAGGAGTCTGACAGCCAGATTTAGCCAGCTGCTGAGAACAAATAAGGAGTTAAGGGACTGGATTCTGGAGGCAGAGAAGCTACGTGGGGTGCGAGAGACCGGATTTACTCATGCAACAATTACTGAGTGAGTACCTTCTGTACGCCAGTCGCTGTTCTGGGCAAGAGGGATAGAGAAGAGGACAAAAGAGACAAAAATCCTACTCTCTTGGAGTTAACATTCCAGTAGAGGAGATCAGCTGGTAGAGATGTCACTGTGACAAAAAAGAGGAAGACACGAGAAGTCCCACTGGGCTCGGCGACATCTGAGAGTGGGCTAACGCGGAAACCTAAGCAAGGGTGTCCCCGGGCGGCATCCCTGGACCCCAGCGAGGCCGCGCTGGGCAGCAGTACAGAACCAGAAAAACGAGAAAAGACGGGCCAGGCCGGACCTGCGCAGCAGCATCCCTAGGTTGAGTGAGGCGAGTTGAGTGACAGGAACGAGACTTTCCAACCCCAGGCCTGAACCCGAGCGACGGACCGAGATCCGCCGCCGGGAGCCGCCATGTTTGGCGAAGGGCAGGTCAGGAAGGAAGAAGGGACACTCACCTCAGCAAGCCCGATCCTCGGGCCCTTCGGTCCCGGATTCTGGGGCGCCGGCGCCGCCACCCCTCACTCAGACAGCCTTAGAGAGCGGAAACTCACACCGCGAAAGCGGCCATCATTGTCCCATAATACTTTGTGCGGCCCCGTCTATCCGCCCAAAGAGACCATAGAGCGCGACCCGGAAAATGCGGCTTCCTGGCTGCAACTCAGGGATATAACGCGACCCGGTCCTTGAGGCTAGAGTGCCCTCCTCTGGGACTCTGATCAGAGACACTCTGGAGTCTCGTCGCGGCCAATCACATTTGGCCTCAGAGACAAGGTCCCACCTCTCGTCTGAGCGCGTGGGAGGGGAACGTCGGCCATGTTTAATAAGGGCGGAAGTGACTCGAAGGCTTCCGGTCGAAGCCGGATGCAGGGGGCGCCGACCCGAAGAACTTCCTGCTTATTGGGCGGTGGAACGGGGTCGGCCGCGCGTTCGGCGGCTGCGCCTGAGCGTTTTCCTGTTCCGTGTCCGTGTCTTTAAGAGGCCCCGCGGGTTGCGAGGCGACAGCCCCGGGTTCCCATGGACTAGGGGAGCCGTGGCGGTTCCGGCCGAGGAAAGGAGCCGCCCGTGCCCGGCTCCTCAGACGCGCAGCCCGAGTTGGGGACCGTCCTGGAGAGCGAGGCGCCTGGTACAGATAAAGTAAGTCCCGTCTCCCCTGGCCGCGTAGCCCAACCCCGGACATCGTTCAAACTGTGTCCGTGACCCTTGAAACATCCGTCATTTTCATTTCTAAATACGCACCTTTGCCTTCTAGTTCGGTTTTTGTGCCTAAAATAGGGTGCGGGAATCACACTATGGTAAAAGTTTTTTCTTTAGCATGAGGACTTTTCCGTTTCCGAAATGTTCATCTCTAAACCTTTAGTGACTGTACATAAATAGCACGTTGCAAGGTGGTGCTCTCTCGTATTTTACCGACCCCTAGTAAGTGGCCGTTTAAGTCCATTCCAGTTTTTCACCGTTATAATTGTGACAGGCATCCCTCGTGCCTGTGTCCGATTATTTACTAAGAACTGCTTCTCAGACCTAGTTGTAGTTGTTGATCGAAGAGTATTATTTCTTCCAGCTCTCTCTCAAGAAAAGCTTAGTTTCTCTGCATTCCGGCAGGGACTGTGGATGCTCACCCTTCACTCACACTCTGGCCATTATTGCTCGATCTTTGCCAGTTGCATAGCTTTTTAAAATGCATCTTTTCATTTGTTTTTGTTTTGTTTTGTGTTTTTGCTTAGTAGTAAAGCTTAATTTTCCAAATATATTTATTATCCACTTATACCCCTTTTTTTGTAACTTCTCTTTTCGTATCCTTTTCTATGGACGTTTTCTTAAATGTGGTCCTAGTTTTCCTCTCCTTCCAGCATTTATCCAGTTCCCACCCCCTCCTCAGTTTTGTCTTCCCTTCACTTCCTCCTCTTTGTCAGTCAGATACAGGAGTTGCTGTTTGTTTGAATTCTAGTGATGGGACAGATCCATCTTTGACTTTTCATCAATAATTTGTTCAGCCATTCACATTTGATAAAGCCGCTCCTGGCAGTCACCTTCCATATTTAAATCATGATCTATTACCGGAATAATTTTATGTCCTTTATGAATTTCTATTAGTTCATATGTTAAAATGTGACTTGTCACCAAAAAGTAGAGGAAGAAATTCTCCCTTTTCATAGCATTAGCCAATTTTGGAAGTGAATTCAAAATATCAAATATTTTGATGGATTTCTCGTGGATTGACTCAAAAATAAAGCTCCTTAATTAAAGCGTTTCCTAATCAAAAGTAGAAGGAACATTGCACTAGAAATTTGGGGGTCTAGATTCTAGTCCTTGTTCTTGTAGCTGGAAGTGTAACTATATGCAAACTCGTCTGTAAAATAGGGGATTGCATTAGGCCCTTTCTATCAGTATTTTATAATTTGTTTTTGTGTGTGCGTGTGTGGTTTTTACATATTCTTAATTGATCTGTTTGCCATGTGATGAGGTGCACCTAGTAAGATATGCACCAAGGATCTTTAAACCAGGATTCAAGGTAATACAAATGTTCATCAATAAAGTGACTGTTTAAAAGGTGTAGTAAATTTGTGAACTTATATGCCACTATGATAAAGAAATTGTAAATTTTATGTAAAGCAACGTGGGAAGATCTTCATATGTTAGGTTTAAAAAAGTGCAAGGTTCAGAAGAGTGGATAGGACATCATATGTGTGCTGGAAAGCTGTCATTTGCCTCCTCTGGAGCCACTCTTCCTCCTCCTCTAGACTACTGTGGGACCAGAAGGGTTGCTTACCTCCTTAGCTCCCCTACCCTTTGGTTCCAATTGGAGTCAACCAGTGGAGAGCAGAGTGGGGGGAGAGGAGTGGCTGATTCTCTAACTGCCTGTAGGCTGACCTTATATACAGTGGCCTTATCTACTCATCAATCACCACACAGTTCTGCAAACTCCCTCCAGTGGCTTCATCGGGCCTAGAGGTGGGAACAGCATCCCACTAGCCCCAGTTACTAGCCCCAGGATATAGCACTGAACCTAGTTTTCTTATACCCTGCCTGAATGGAAGTGTCTTCAAAGGACCAATTTTGAGGATTTCATCTCTTTCCTGCTTGAACACTGGTGGAAAAGGCTACTTTGGGGAGTAAAAGAATGAGAAAACAAGAATGTATATTTATATTTTCTAGCGAATGCATCACAAAACTCTTGAAGATACATGAAAAACTAATGGAAGTGTTTCCTGGTGTGAGAAGAAAGGGGCAGTGGGAACTAGACCAATTGATGGAAGACAGAGGAATGGAGATTTTTTATAGTATACCTTTCTATATTGTTGCTTTTTAAACTGGTGGACTTATTTGCCACCTATTTGTACATTTAGTGTGTTCTTTTTACTTTTTTGATACTGCATTGTATGAAATCCTTTTTTCCTCTGGAAAAAAACATACATATTACCTACTCAAAAATTAAATAATTTTTGTAAATTAGGACTCATGCACTTGATCTGCCTTAAATACTGCAACTTTATTTCAGGACCAACAGTGAGGATTAATATTTGGATTATTTCAAGATGAGCTTCCTATTGCCCAAGCTGACCAGCAAAAAAGAAGTTGACCAAGCAATAAAAGGCACTGCAGAGAAGGTGTTGGTTCTCAGGTTTGGGAGAGACGAGGATCCTGTTTGTCTGCAGCTAGATGATATTGTAAGTGAATTTTTTAAATAAATGGTTTTTATTAAAAACCTACACACTTCTACTTCAGCATATACAAAGTACATGAAAGGGCGCAGACAGGGCCTGGAGATATAGCTGTTCATTTGTTAGCATGGTTTCATTCATTGCTGAACCCCTAATTCTGTGACTGCGCTCAATCTGTCTTGGACGTCCTTCCCCACTAGCAGCTGTCAAAGCTCCACTCCAGCAACAAGGCAGTAGAAGACCAGAAACATTGTTAACAAGCTTCTGTGAACGTCATCTTACTCGGTGCTCACACATTGGGAGCATTACAATTACTGTTCCCAGTGGGGAGAGGCATGCCAGTGATATCAAGTGACCTACCACAGGCACAGGACTAGAAAGTGTAGAGCTGGAATCTGAACTTTGGTTTCTTTTCCTACAAATATGCTTTACTAGTGTGCTGCTCCAGTGTGTGCCTGATGACAGTCTCTGACTTCACAGCACATCTTCACACTCTGATGAGAAAGGAGGGCAGTATAGGACAAAATAGGTTTATTCTTGTCTCTTTATGTCATGCAGAGAGACCCTAGAACTAAGTTTTCTTCCATCTTTTCTATTGCTGACATCCACTGTGTGGATGGGACATAAGAATCCTCATTACTGTGATTAAATATGGCTGTGTGGTATGTTACTCTAGGGGTGGGAAAGAGCCATGGAATTGTACCCTCAGAGGGAAGGAGGAGGACTAGCTCTAGAGGTCAAGAGTACACACTCTGAAGGCAAGCTGTGTGAGTTCAAACCCCAGCCTTACTACTAACTAGCTGTGTGACCAGGAGCAGATTACCTCCCTGTGCCTCAGTTTCCTCACCTATGAAAGGGGACTATATATAATAACACATACCTTGTAGGAGTGTGATAAGGATTAAGTAGATTAAAAGTATAAAGCACTTAGGACAGCATGTAAGTACCATATAAGTATTTGCTTTTTGTTTATAATTATCATTTGGAGAGGGGATTGGAAGGAGAGATTTGGGAGAATTTCAGTGCAGTACGTGTTTATATGAGTTGTGTTTTTTATTTAAGTGAGTATGGATTTGATAAATTAAATAGTTTATAAAAACTTTACAATAAGAAATAGAAAGGAAATGAAGGAATACAGTCACAGTTTACCCTGGGCCCTTTCATAACCCTACCAACAATGATTCAGACTCTGAGTGAGAATATTATACTGAGTCTAATGTGGAATTCAAACAGGCTAGATTCATGGCCCAGGAATTTTTTTCAGACAGAATGTTCTGTTAAAAAGTTTCACAGAAGAAACATTAGCTACCTCTCATAATGTAACCTACGTCTCTTTCCTCGTTTGCAGCTTTCTAAGACGTCTTCTGACTTGAGTAAAATGGCTGCTATATATCTGGTAGATGTGGACCAAACTCCAGTTTATACACACTATTTCGACATCAGTTATATTCCATCTACTGTGTTTTTCTTCAATGGGCAGCATATGAAAGTGGATTATGGGTAAGTTAGGTCGATAGGAAGTTATTGCAGTCTAAAGAGTTTCCTTGACATAGTTTCTTTTCGGTAACTCACCGATTTGTATGCAGTGGTGACACCGTGAATCCAGTGGTGACACCGTGAATCTTGTGTTGGTACCGTTTCCTTAGTTGATGCACTCTCCAGTTCTTTTACGTGAAACTTGATGCAAAACGAGTGTTCTGGTATGATTGGAAAATTTTAATTTCCTACTTAAGTATGAAAGAATAATACAGGTCATGAGTATTACCCATCCTTCAGTCTAGAAAATACAGAACTATTTTCTTAAAAGTTTCCCAGGAATTTTGTTTAAAACAAAATATGTCATTCTTAAACTTTTGGGACTAGTAGGTTGCATTTATTAAAAAAGTATTCCTTCCTGCAAACTAAGACATGTTTCTCTCCTGCCAAATTTACTGTCTCCTGCCACTCAGAGAATTTTGAAGTTATTCTTCAGCAAAGCCTGTCAAGAATAAGTAACATGAAATCCCTTTAATGCCTTCCACTCCATTCAGTCAGCATCCGAGTACTTATATTTACTTTGACTATATCCAGAGTTTTTATCATTTCTTAGTGTGGTTGAGATGTTTACTTTTCTAGGTCCTGCTTTGTCAGTATCAGTTTGAAAGTGTGTGAAATGTTACATGTTTTAAGTATTCTAAAGCTGTTCGTTCTAGAGTACAGTTGACCTAAGTATTAATTTGGTGCAATCTTTTTAGAGGGCAGTCTATGACACTACATACTAAACACCTTAAAAACATGTAAAATTTTTAACCCAGCGATTTCATTTCCAGGAATTTACCTGAATGAAAATAATCCTAAAACTGGGAATAACTGGCTGCATGAATATCCATATGTTAGTTGAAAAAAAGCACATTACAAAATAGTATGTATGATAGTGATTCCCGTTATTGTGACAAAAAGAAATGCACACACATCCATACGTGTGATTAGGATATCTACCGAAATGTGGCCTCTGGCCTTACTGGTTATTTTTCCTGAAAAAAATTTACACAGTAAGCATACTTAATGTTTGAAATAGTAAATACAATAATAATAATAATATTCACTGCTGAAAAGTAGAAGTAACTGGAACTTGAAGACTATGACCAGTTAGTGAGCTTTGCCCAGTGCCTAGTCAAAAACAACAACAAAACTATGCCCACACCAACACTCGGAATATGATGAGAAGTGATTAAAATGGATTTTGAGCAGAAGCTTTTCACGTGATAGGGCTTAGGCGCTATCCCAGTGGCCCACAGCACTGGTTTTAGTCTCATAGCAAATGGGCCCCATAATCACAAATGGAAGAATCGGTGTCGGACCTTGTGTCTAGAGTCTCCCTGACAAGAAAAGGGTCATAGAGCGACTATTCATTTTGTTTATCCTGGAGGTCTTTGACAAGTAATCATTAAAATTTCTGAGCAAGGTTATTTCTCTTCTGTGCTTCTTAGGTCTCCAGATCACACTAAGTTTGTGGGAAGTTTCAAAACCAAACAAGACTTCATAGATTTGATTGAAGTAATTTATCGAGGAGCAATGAGGGGAAAACTTATTGTCCAAAGTCCTATTGATCCCCAGAATATTCCCAAATATGACCTCCTCTATCAAGACATTTAGCATGTTCACCACTGTCAGAGGTGAAGAGAAAGGCACATCTCAAAACTGCCTGGACGCAGCCTGCTGTCATTCTGGAGTCCTTTGGAAACGTGTCGAGTGTCCCAGTGGAGGAGAGATTTGACTTGCATAGAAAGTACCAGCCCCACGTAGAAGACCCCGCCGGGACTGTGATGATCTGAGAAGCCTGAGTGTTTACTCCGTGCAGAGCAGTGGAGTCAGCCGTGGTCAGTTCCCCCAGCATGATTTGTTTGACTTCTCTTTATGTTGTGCTTTTCTTTGTCCCGTAACTTAACACTGAATTCTAAACATTGGCTAATACAATTTGATTTAACTGTTTATTTGATACACAAGTAAAATGGAAGGTCAATTGCCATGAGGGCGAAAATACTTATTTTCTTCCCTAGATGTGTACGCGCACACACCCCAGTCTCCCTCACACTCGCCCATTCCCCGTAGATTTATTTTCCTCAGGCTGTCTTGTCTTCAGTCCTAATTGTCTCAGTTTCTCTTGGAGTGAATAATTGTTTACTGATAGCAGCAAGTTTGTTTTATTTTGGAGTCTTTCTGGCTCAGGCTTTGAAAACAGTGTTTTGGTTTGCAAATGTACTACCTTTTGTGCTGTTAAATTGCCCAAAAAGTGAGACTTGAGTTCCCAATTTGAGCTTAAAATGAAAGAATTAACACTACCTAGCACCCAGTTTGAGCTAAACAAAAAGTTAACTGTCCTTAGTAAGGAGGAACAGTACTCCCCCAGAAGTCAGAGTTCCTCCTCTTCCTGAGACAAAATTGTGCTTCAAGGGCTCATGACAAGAAAGAGATGCTAGAAAGAATAGGGGCTGCCTTTCCCACTTGGAAGAAACCTACCCTTCACCAGGAGTCAATGCAAGCTGTTTGAGGCTTCCATTTCACAAAGATAAGGGTCTTGCTCTTAAGGGCCTCCCAGATGAAGGTTCTGGAATGCTTGCAAACAGGCAGCTCTCTTCCATCTGAACTCTTTTTTTGATTTAAGCTTTCAGTACACTGACTGTCACCAATATACCTTCTTATCATACTAAAATTTGGCCTCCTTCTCGTGGTGTAAAATGCCACCTGACGTCACTGTCCTCTCATCATTCTGGCCTTCACTGTGAAGTTCTCACACGAACTCTCCAGATCCATTGATGATTTTCAGCAGGTTAAAGCTAGTAAGTGGGTCAGTGAAGGACTTAGACCTGTATTCTAAATCTGGGAAAGAGATAATAGCCAGAAACTGAAAAATCATACAAACACATTAAAAAGCCTCTTGGAATACGGTTACACATTTTTCTTCTGGCAGCATCGTCAGCACTAAATTTTCTTGAAGAACATGTCACCCCAGTTTTCTTGAAGAATTGCGTGATTGTATTGAGTGGCTTCTGGTCACCACTCAGAAAAATAACACAAGAAAAACCTTTGGCTTTTTCTTAATTCACTTATCTCCTCTGCCTTCCTCCCCAGCAGCATCTCCTGCCCCCTCACTCGGTTTCTGTGACACAGCACTCTGCATAGCTCTCCAAACACTCCCTGCCACCTCCAGGCCTGGGACCTTCTTCCCCCTGGGGCCCCCTCCGGAAGCCCTTCCCCTTTGCAGGAGTACCTCTTTGTCACATTTAAGCTTCAGGCATTCCCTCCTCTTCGAAGCCTTTTTTAACACCATCCAGGAGTTATTCCTCTTGACCTAGGTCAAGGCATACAATACGCACTCAATACAAAATGCACTCAGTACATCCAGAATAGAAAGCAACTAATATATAGGAATCAGGACTTCGGAGAAACATTCCCTGAAGCTCTCAGGAGGAAAGAAGATAGCATTTTATTCATGCACATTTTGAGTTTTCACTGGTGTCTAAGCACTTGCCACCCATCAAATACTGTATGACTTAGGCTGTGACAGAAAATCTAACAGTGACAGGCAATGATGTTTTATTCATAGAAGTCGGGGGGGTGGGACGGGCAGGACTAGAGTTCACTCAGTAGCTCAATAACATCATCATGGACCCAGGTTCTTTTGATCATGATCTGTATATTCATTCTTCATCCCAGTGCTGGTCGCCTCATGGTCTATCTAAGGTGACTGCTGCAATTCCCTGTATCATGATTACCATAAAAGTAGGGGGAGACGAGAAAATGGAAGTGGTGGTCAAAGAGTTTTCTTTTGTCTTATTCCTGTGGTCCTTTTTTCATCAGTGGAGGACACAAAAGCACCCAGCAGCCTGCTTTCTCTGCCACATCAGTCAGAACCAGGTTGCATGGTCACCTCTTCCTGGAGAAAAGGCTGGGAAAGGAAGCATCTGGCAAGAGGGATGATAGGCTTGCAGTGACGGTGCCGCCCTGCACAGAATGGGGCTTCTGTTGGCAAAAAAGTCAGTGGCTGCCATACAGGTCACATGCTGCCTGGCCCACTGCCCTCCAGCTCGGCATCTATTCTCTCACTCTGCAAAGTCAATACCAAGAGGCTTCATGGGGCTTTGAGAAAAGCAGTAACTTGCCCAAGTGGTGGCAGGTTGTGCCAAGGAACCCTGGAAGAGCAAGAATTCTTCATAAAGTTATTAAAAAAGGTGAATCCCATAAAGGTGACTCACCCTTTACCAAGTCCCAGGATGTTATTGCTGGTGGGAACTTTAGAGATTATCTGGTTTAAGCTCCTCATAGAAGAGACCAGGGATCTGATGGGCAGGGAGTTTAAGTCAATTGGCAAATCTGTGGCCACGCAATGATTTGGACGCAGCAAGTCCAGAGAGCCTGCCTTTGCACCATCTTTTCTGAAGTGCCGGTGTGTTGGGAGTACAAATGATCAGGTACAGAACACTTGTTTTCATCCTACTGTGAGCTAGCACTTTCCTCACCAGGATGCAGTTCGTTCTCAGATCTAGGTTCAAAGTTCAGCTTCACTAATGTCTGCGTAACCTTAAGCAAATCACTTCACTTCGGTGAGTCTCTGTTCGCTTGTCTGTGAAACAAAGGTAACGATGCCCTTTCTGAGGCCTGTCTCAGTGGGCACTCAGTGAGCAGGGTGGCCACAGTGGGACAGTTTGCATCACATTAGGGATTTCCAGTTGCCCTGGGGCGTTTTCCGCCACACTCCCGTGGACTCTGTGCCACTTGGCTGCTGCTGTACCATAAATGAGGATAAAAAGGCCCAAGACTTAAAAAAAAAAAAACAACATAAACAAGTCAAAACAAAGTTCTTTATTGATTGACCCAGCCATGCGCATGGGCCAGAAACCATTGGTTCCAGGCCAGGGCCTCCAGCCAGCATTGCTTAGTTGTCAGCCATGGTTTTCTGAACCCAGTCCAGGATGGAGGGCACCTTCACATACACCCCATACTCAGCCACGCCACAGCTCTTATCGAAACTCAGGATCCCAGCCGCATACCAGGTGTCGTCGTCCGTGTCGTGCACGGCAAAGGCGCTGCCGGCGTCGCCGTAGCAGGTGTCTTCCTGGTACTCGGACAGGCCGGCACAGAAGGTGTGTTCGTTCAGGATGGGCTGCACTCCCACAGGGCTCTTCGGTTGCTTCTTTTCGGGCACTGTGCTCTTTTCGTAGTGTATTACACACTTGTCCTGGTCGGCCACAGGCAGCATGACGTACTTCAGTAGCTCAGTGAAATTGAAGTTGGAATTTCGGCCCCAGCCAGACACATAACCCAAGCGCCCCTCTTGGGCATAATCTTTTGAAGGGAGGCAAATGGGCATTACTGCCTCATCAACGGGCACCTTCTGTTTGAGTTTGATGAGCCCAATGTCGACCTTGGAGTAGTCAGGGTGGAAAACCACCTTCTCGACCTCCACATGCTGATTTTTCCCCACATAGAGTCGTAGAGTAGGGGCAATGTCTTCTGCTTTTGCACCATCTGTGTGCCCCAGGAAGAGATTTTTAGCCGTGGTCAGCAGCCATTGTTCGTTGATCAGTGTGGCCCCCGAGGTGAGATTATGGTGTGAGATCATCTTCGCCTGCCAGGGAAAGCTGCCTTTGGCATCCACTGAGCCACCCAGGATCCGTTGGACCTGGTCCACCGGGAACTTGGGCTTTCCACACACTGTCAGGGAGAACAAGGAAATCAGAAACGTGAGCGTCTCAGTCTGGGAGAAGGGTAAAGGCACTGGCTGTCGCAGCTGTCTAAACTCTTGATTCATGTCTTCAGAGCCAGGAACATTTACACACGTTGCCCTTACCATCTGTCCTCTCGTTCCCAGTGTTTACAGTTTAAAATCGTCCTTTTTTTAAAAAAAAAAAATTGTTTCCATCACTAAGAGTTCGATTTCCTGCTTTCCTAACTCAAAAGAAACAATGCTGAGTTTTTCAAACCTTGGCTGATGAACTGTATGTTCACGTAAGCAGTTTATCACAGGGACATGTCCACAATTCTTTGAAATTCATTGTAAGGGCAAGGAGCGGTACTAATTCATTCTCTCCGAATAAAGAGGGGTCTGCAGCAGTACTGGCTACACTCGGGTTTTATAGATACTGCAGTCAGTACAAGGCTAGTTCCACACCACTAATAGCAGAAGAGGTAGGCAAAATCCTCTTGTTCTGAGAGGACAAAGGAGAGAGCAATCGCTCTTCCTAACAACAAGAAACAGAAGTCCTAATCCATCTCTAACCTCCTGCCATACTTCCACGGATTAAGGGTTCATCCTGGAGCTAGCTTTACCCTTGACCCTAGGCTCTCTAGGCAGGCTGCCTGTACACATAGGGTCCCCCGATCCTCTGGGGCAATAGATTCAGTCAGTGCCCTGCGGACCCAAATGGATAAGATCCGTGGAGAACTTTACTGGGGGAATCGTCACCTAACTGCTCAGTCTCCACCCGGTCATTTGTGGTTCTCTCTGGTCCCCCCTTTTGGCTTGTGTTTGCTCAGGAGAAGCCACACAGGAGGGATGTTCCTCTACGATATTCCAACCAAGATGCCTGCCCAAGCGCTGGACCCTCAGCCCCATCCTTGGTCTGCTTCCCAGGGCGCTCGGCTTCCTACCTGCTTCACATTCAGGAAGTTTCTCTCCAATGGCCTTATTTGTCCACTGCTTCTCACTGTTTAAGGTGTACACTCCTGAAACAAAAGGAAAGAAATGAGCCAAAAGGGAAATTGAATCTGGTCCTAGTGTGGAGAGAGGAGGTATTTAAAGAGAATTAGAGGAGGAGGAAAGTAAGGAAAGGGCAGGGGAAGAGGAGGAAGGAAAGAGCACTGTGCTAGGATCCAAGTCCTGGGGCACCAGTGAAGCCCAGTATGACGGAAGTGTGGTCATGGCAGTACAGGGGAAGAATCAAGGTTCAGATCCTGACTCTATCTTACAGGCTACCCGATCTTAGGCAAGTTACTCAACCTCTCTGTGCCTCCGTTTCCTCATAAGCAAATAGTAGTACTTCTGTAGAGGGTGTTGTGAGGACTGTGTAAGCAAATAAATGTAAAGCGCTTAGAACAATGCCAGGAACACAGTATTCACTCAAGTAAGAATTGTGTATTGTCATCGCCGTCACCATCACTTGTTGTTTTGCCAAATCTCGTTTTATAGATGTAGATCTCACTGAGATGGGTAGCCTATGTGGCATCACCTCCCCTTAGCAAAAGGCAACATTTGGGACTGAGCAGAGTCAATTTTCCCAAAAGGCCACAGCTGCTGGTAACAAAATCCTTATTAGAATCGAAGTCTGGATCCAAGGATAACACTTGAACTTTCTGGCAACCACTCCTGGCCCGTTCGTCTTGGAAGTGCCAGGAAGGGGAAGTTGCGGGGACCCTTGTCCAGCTCTTACCATCTCCTGTACGCAGTCTGTAGAGGTCCTTACAGTGATAGCGAACCGAGTACTCCACATGGCCATTTGCAATCTCAGGGGGCTTTGGACAGCTGTCATCTGTGAAGAAAAATAGGAAGAGGAGGTTAATGTTTGGAAATTGCTCCCAGAGACCCATGGAAAGTTAGATGAGAGGAAGCTGCTCTGCATGTCAGTATCCCTCCACTCCAAATGGGAGCCAGGGGGATGGCAATGTCCCCTTATTTCTGGCTGGCTCCACATTGTTCTTCATGGTATTGAAAGGCCAGAGATTAGGATGAGAAGAGGGGATCTGGGACTTCCTGAAGAGAGGGTGCAGATCTGATAGGGTCAGACACAGCAGTGCCAGGTGTACAGCTCCTGCCCAAACCCAAAGACCTACCTGCATTATCTGTGCTCTCATTGCCAACGTCCACTGCGAAAAGCTGCCCGCAGAGCAGGAGGGTGATGACAGCACCCAGGGCCCTGCAGAGAGAAGACAGGAAGAAGTGCAAAGCTAGTCTCCCTGCGCACACACAGAGCACACACATACAAAAAGATGCTCACCATCACTAGAGAATGTCATCAGGGAAATGCAGACCAAGACTGCAGAGAGACACCACTTCACACCTACTAGAATGGCCACAGTTAAATCTCTCTATATTGTGTTGACAAGGATGTAGAAAATTTAGAATTCTCATACACTGCTGGCCTCCCTACACACCACACACACACACACACACACACACACACACACACACACACCCTTCCTCCCGTTAGGCAGCCAGAAAAGTAGATATATGAAAGGGCTAGGAACAAGAAGCCATCCCCCACCTACCCACACACACCCTTTTATAGCTTCCCAGTACACCCAGGTTCAACAAGTTCTATGCTTTGGGAATTCTACATAAGCTTCAGAGAGGAACCACCAAGGTGTGCGAGCTGCCATTTCTGGCATTCAGGAGACATGAAACAGGTAATATGAGCTCTCCAGCAAAGACAACCTTCCCCCAGGCACCTCTCAAGTGCTGTGCTGCAAGGACACTGCAAATAAAATGGAAAACTGGAAGATGGTAACATGGGGGTTTACTATACTGGTCTCTCTACTTTTTGAAATTTTCCACAAGAAAAGGTTTTTTAAAATATTTTTTTAAGTATATAGTTGTTTCTCTTATTTTACGATAATTTGCCTTCAAGAACTGGTATGTCAAACCCCTAAATGCCCGAAAGTTACCTGGAAGTTACCTGATAGCATGACCAGCCATCATCAGTGCACAGGCCACATCTACCAGGTGACCATCCCACTCCACTGACAGATGTCAACTAGTCAGAGATTGCTTGGTCGTAAGCTTCTAGTCTTGCCGTTTCAGCATTTTAAAAAATCTTTTTATTTTTACAAAACCTAAATGCCTTAATTGTGCCAATCAAATGTGTCACTACTGGTTGTCTTATACATTTTTTAAAAAGAAAAAAAACCTGCTAAGAAATATATTCAGAATGCTAGGAAGCCCACCATGGGAGCTACTGTCATCTGTGAAGATGAAAACTGCATACCTCAAGGACAAAGATATTCCTCAGAGTAAGTCAGTTCTGCCAAGACAGCAGTATCGAAAGCATTATCTTTTCTGAATGCAGAAAAGCAGAGGATTTAAAACACTATACCCTTTAAATCACTGTAATTTAGCCCATTTGCCGTTCTTTGTTATACTTCTACCACCGTCTCTCCTTTGGGCCTCTATACCTGGCCTGTCATGTAGATAAAAGATGTATGCAGAGAAGGAGTGCACAAAGAACAAGAGAAGAGGGGGAAGTGGGCAGATCTGTGGACTCACCTCATCTTTGGTTCCTTCTGCCTCTGGAAGAGCAGTGTTGTGGGGTCCACCTGCTGATGCTTTTATGCCTGTAATATCTCATTCCACATCCCACCCACTTCTTGATTTTGTAATTCCTGTGTCTACACAACTTTGGCCTTGTTAAGGTCACTGACATTTTTTTCCGGTAACAAAGCCACAAACATCTCTGCTAAGTGTCGAGCTCTTGCTTCATGCTTAAGTTTCCCCCTGCTGTTCTACAAACCCCACATAAGCTTGGCCACATTATGACCTCAGGTAGCTGCCAAAGAGCTTCCCGACATCAGCCACTGTGCAGGACTGGGGGAGGAACCGTCAATCTGTGTCTCTTTGTTTTGGAGGATATTCAGCATTGAAAAAAGCCCTTCTTTGAGTTATTTCAAATCTCTTATAGACACTCCTGCGACTTGGCTGAGATGGGGCTCTAAAGGAAGTGTTTCCTTTTCACAGTCATTTCCCCTTTTCTCTGTTGACATCTCCCTATTGCTGAAAAGCTCTCCAACCTGAAATCAGTAAAATGTATTTATTGTGTCTTCTCTGACTGCTTTTTGTAAGACATCAAACAAAATGATTAAAGCTGAAGCACAGAGTGGCGTACACTGTACTCAGTGGCAGTGTTTTTATGGTTTTATAATCCAGTAATCAGATACTCAGAGGAGAAAATTTTGATGTTTCAGTCAATTGTCTGCACCTGTGTATCCCAAATGCTATTCAATTGATTTATTCATTAAAAAAAAAAAAAGAGCTGAGTGGGTCTTAGAGTACATAAAAGAATCACTTTGGGATATCCATGGTGGCACCGATGTAACAGCCAAATAACTGGAAACAACACAAATGTCCATTAATAGAGGAATGGGTAAATTATATAGAGTATGTTCCTAAAATGGAATATTATACAGCTATGAAAATGAATGAACTATGGAAGAACACAGTTTTGAAAGAAAACTACAAGTTCAGAAGATTACCTTCAGAATGATACCACTATCTTAGAGCTCAGAACCAAGCAAAACTTGGCAATGGATTCTTAGATACAGCTCCAAAACTGTAAGCAACAAAATAAAAAATTGACAAATTGGGCTTCGTCAAAATTAAAAACTTTTATGCATCAAAGGACAATATCAGGAAAGCAAAATGACAGTCTCCAAATGGGAGAAAATATTTGCAAATCATAGATCTGATAACGGTTTAAGAACCAGAACGTATAAACAGCTCCTACAACAACAATAAAAAGGCAACCCAATTAAAACATAAGCAAGTGATTTGAATAGACATTTCTCCAAAGATATTCAGATGGCCAATAAGCAATGAGAAGATGCTCAACATCCTAGAAATTGTCATTAGGGAAAGGCGGATTAAAACTACAGTAAGACACTACTTCACACCTACTGGAATGGCCACAGTTAAATCTCTACATATTAAGTGCTGACAAGGATGTAGAAAATTTAGAGTTCTCATACATTGCTGGTGGAAAACAGTCTGATGGTTCCTCAAAAAGAAAAAATAGCCATATGATCCAGCAATTTCACCGCTAAGTAAATACCCAAAGTAATTAAATGCAAGGACTCAAAAAGATCATTTCATGCCAATATTCATTGTGGCATTATTCACAATAACCAAAAGGTAGAAAGAAACAATCCAAGTGCCCTTCGACAGATGGCATGCCACATACATACGATGGAATATTATTCACCTATAAAAAGGAATGAAGTTCTGATACATGCTACAATATGAATAAACTGTGAAATCATTATGCTAAGTAAAATAAGGAACCAAACACACACAAAAAAAAAAAACTACGATTCCACTTATATGAAATATATAGAAAAGGCAAATACATAGAAAAAAAATGTAGAGGTTACCAGGGGCTGGAGGGAGGGAGGAGTGAGGAGGTATTGCTTAATGGGTCCAGAGTTTCTGTTTGGGGTGATGAAAAGTTTTGGAAACAGTGGTGATGGTTACACAATGTTGCAAATGCAATTAATGCTGTTGAATTGTACACTTAAGACTCATTAAGATCAGAAATTTTATGTTCTACATACACTTTATCACAATAAAAAAAATCAAGAAATAAAACAGTAAACTTCCTCTTGGAGCCAACATTTTTTTAAAAAGGAAGCAAAACTAAGCAACATGTTGTATAGGCATAGATACAAATCAGATGACAGCTAAATATATTTTTTAATTTTAATAGAATGGAAAACACAAACTACAATGTGTTACCTCGTGGGAGGCAAGAGGGAAGGCATAGAAAAAAAGCACATAGGTAGACATAAATGATTGTTAATCTAGCTTTTGAGTGACATGATAGGTTCATAAATGTACATTATGTTACTGTGCTTTATTTTGAAATATATAATATTTATAGCTATCAACATTTTAAAATATGAAGGAGGGGGAATCACCTGACAGACATTAAGAGGCAAAGCACAGGCCCCTTCTTCAGAGGTTTGACTCAGTAGATGTGAGCAGGGTCTGCATTTTAAATGACCATCACCTCTCCCCATCCCTGGCAACAGCCGAAATGCAACCGTGTGGCTCCTGCAGTCATAGGATAAAGCCCATTTCTCCCTTGAATCTGGGTTTGGCTATGCAGCTACTTTGGCCAATGAAATATTAGCAAACAGAACACACGGAGAGCCTTGAAACGAGCGTAAACTGGGGCTGGCCTTCTCTTACTGCACCCGGAATCCGGGGCTGCCTTAGGAGTGAGCCCGAGCTATTATTCCTCCATGGCTGGAGGGTGAGAGGTCTCATAGAAGAGAACCCGGGCATCCCAGCCCACCAGCCTCAGTTACTCAGAAGCTGACTGAAGAGTGATCCCCTGCTGAGCTCAACCAAGCCTCGTCCAGACCAAAATGACCCCAGCCAAGCCCAGCCCAAATGGCTGCCCTGCAGAACCATAAGCAAAACAAAGGGTTGCTGCTGGAAGCCACTAAGCTTCGGGAAGGCTTGGTAAGTAGTGAATGTTAACTGACACGGACATGTGGAACAGGAGAATGGAGCTCCTCTGGCTGAACCGGGGTGAAGGGGTTAGAATTCTGCTCCCTGAGCTCCTTGGATCTTCGGTAGCGGCTCCTTTATACCGGCTCTTCCCTACGTTTTCCAAAGCCCTTTCCTCACAAGAACCCACACTATAGGCTGAGGAGTCCCACTGAACCTGGAACACTTCCCTCCTATGACATCCTCACGTCCTTCCTCTCCTCCCTCCCACCCCATTCAATCCATCACCTCTCCTTACAGAAATCCTCAAACCCCAGTCTCTTAAGTCATAAAATGGACGCTTTTTCTTGTGTCCTGCAAATGTCACAGCCCTAGGCTCCTTTCTTCTCTGCCCAGCTGCTGCCACTATTCCACAGAGAGGATGTGGGCTTCATGTCTATGGATCTGTGGATCCCCAGGGAATGGGGAGAACTCTGGTCCTATGAAAAGGAGGGGAGGCATCATTCTCTTTAGGCTGCAGCTGCCCCTCTTGGCATATCTAAAATGAAACGTTTCTCACCACCACTCTACCAGGTGCATGAAAACTCACATTTCTCCAATGAACAAAACCTGAACTCTCTTACATCAACCCCTTATCTTAGACAACAACGGAGCATTCACAGCCTCCCTGCGCTGGACATCCTTTATTAACTTGACGATAAAGAATATCCTGCCAAAAGGCCTTCTGTCTTCATTGGGAACCAAGACAGGACAAGATGAGGAGGTGGCAAGTGATAAGCCTCAGTGTAGCTGGCCACAGGAAGTAGTAAATACATTTTGTAGGGAGAACAGAAAACAGAAAAGCTTAAGAAAGTAATGAGTCAAGGCAGCAGTTGGCAGAAGACTTGAAGGGCAGAATTTTTGTTTTGGAAGGAAAACTCATTTCTAAAACTCCATTCTGCCATTACAACAGTCGAAAATTTTGCAAGCTGCAGAAAAATAAAAATAAGAAGTCCACCCATTACTTCACCATCCCAAGACAATAACCACTATTGACACTTTAGTGTTATTTCCTTCCAGGCTTTCTCTGCGCACATTTTCACATAGTTTTGCTCATTCTTTATACAGAATTTCTGTGGTCTGCCCTGTTTACCCAATGCTGTAGGCATTTTCCAGGTTGCAGCAAACCTCTTTAAAGCTTTTTAAATGCCATATCATATTTTTAACTTAAGGATGCATCATATTTACTTTAAATATTTCCTCATTGTTGGGAATTCTAATTGGTCTGTTGTAAATATCTTAGATACACACGAGGAAACAAAGTGGGACACCAGGCTCATTTTATTCTGTGTGGATATACAATTGATGCAGCATTATTTGCTGAAAACATCAAATCTTAAATGTTCAGCTCAATGAATCTTTATCTATAAATAATACCTATGTAATGAACACTCAGAGTAAGATATAGATTATTTCTAACCCCTCAAAAGGCTACTTTGGGTTCCTTGTAGTTGATACCCCAACCCCAAAAGTAACCACCATTCTTCTCTCGTGGTAGAATAGTTATGCCTGTTCTTGAACTCTATATAAATAGAATCAAATAATAGTCATTCTTTGTTTCTGGCTTCTTTTGCCCATCATTTTATCTGTGAGAATCATCCATATTGTCATAATAATTTACTTTTTTATTACTGAGAATTATTCCACTGCATGAATAAACCACAATTGATTCATTCATTCTCCTCTTTATGGGTGTTTGAATCGATTCCAGTTTAGAGCTATTATAAATAAAGCTGCCGTGAACATTCTCGCGCATGTCTTTTCGTGGACGCATGCACTCATTTCTCTTGGATAAGTACCTTGTTGTGTTCACGGTAGACATAGATTTAGCTTTAGTAGATACTGCCAAACAGTTCTCCAGTATACACTCCCACAAGCAGTAAATCAAGTTGCAGTTGCTCCATAACCTTACCAATGCATTTTAATTTTACCCATTCTTGTGTAGACGCAGTAAAATATAATGACTTTAATTTGCATTTCCCAGATATCAAATGAGATATAGGGCACTTTTTATAGTCTTATTGGCCCATTTACATATCCTCCCTATGAAATGTATTTTCCTTGTTGATTTGTAGATTTTTTAAAGATAATATGAACACTAGTCTTTTATTAAATAAATGTAAACATCTCCCATTCTGTGGCTTGTCTTTTCATTCTCTTAGTCATGATGAACAAACCTATAGAAGTTTTTAATTTTAATAAGTCATAGTTTATCAGTTGTTTTTTTTGTTTTTTGGGGTTTTTTTTATGGCCAGCGCTTTTTGTGTTCTCTTTATGAAATCTTTGCCTATAGGTCATGAGAGCATTCTCCTAAATTTTATTCTGGAAGTTTATTGTTTCACCTTTCACATTTAGGGGTGTGATCCATGAGAATTAATGCTAGTGCATGATGTGAGATAAAAGTTCGAGTTTATTTTTCCCATAGATATGCAATGGATCCAGTATCATTTACTAAAATAATCATCCTTCACCCCTAAATTGTAATGGTATCTTCATTAAAAATTAGTAAGCAGATGTGTTGCTCTCTTTCTCCGTTCTTTCAGGTCTACCATTGTGCTATTTTTTTTTTTTATCTCTAATCCATAAGTTTTTTCTGTTATTTCTACTTTCCTGCCTTTTTGTATTACTTAGTTTTAAAAAAAATTTCCCCCTCTCTTAACTCATTTTGTTATATGTCCTTAGATTATTTTTCTAGTAGTTACCCCAAATATTTCAAGATATGAATTTTCAGCTTATTACAATCTACTTTAAGTTAATGCCTTTACCACTTCCCAAGTAATACAAGAACTTTACAACAATTTAATTCTCTTTCTCTTCTCCCACCCTGTAGGCTATTTTTGTAATATGCTTTACATCTGTGTATTATAACTCCCATAAGCATTTTTTAAAGCTAGTTGCTAGCATGTGGGTATGAGATCATTTGAAAAGCAAGTAAATAGAAGCCAAAGAGACAAATTCAGTGTTGTGGAAGTTTAAAGGAAGGTAAAATACATGAGAATTTTTAGGAAACAAATTGCAAAATTCAGCTAGCAACTACATATGGGGAGGGCAAGAAAAGACAAAGCTTGAAAATGACTCAAGGCTATAAGCTTAAGACTCAGGAAGGAAATCGATGCTATGGATAGGTATTAGAAGACTAGAACTGGGATGTTAGGATTTGGGTAGGAAGAGAAAAGATTGAGCTCAAGTTTTGAAATGAGCTTTACATCAAATTGGGACTTGAAAGATGACCACTGGAAACAGAGGATCAGATGTGGAAATCATCTGAATATCAAAACACTTTTATTAGAAATTGTATGAGGAATGATTTAATCAGGGCACTGAATATAAAGAAGGAATATTCCTTTGTTCATCAAATCTTTATCAAGTGCCTACAGTGTGCCTGGGTTTGCTAGATGCTGAGGATATAACAGGACAAAATCTCCAGGAGATGACATTGTAATGAGAATATAAAGGATGATTAGTGGATACAGTTGGAAAGACATCATTAATTGGAGTAGACTTTCCCACCACTTCTAAATAAATAAGCAGAATCTGTAAAGATGCCGTCCATAAAACCTAGGAGTTGAAAAAAGCTTGAAAAAATAGTATTGAAGAAATATTGTATTTTAACAGTTCCCAAACTTTGCTATGCTTCAGAGTCTCCTGGGAGCTTTTAAAAATCCTGATGCCCAGGTCATACCTCAACCTTATTACATCAGAATAAATGGGGTGGAGGCCAGGCATCGGTATTTTTTAAAGATAGTCAGGTGATTCCAAGGTCAGCAAAGTTTGGGAACCAATGTTATAATTCATCAAATGTAATACACTATGAATTATACGATAGAGGAAATTCTTCCAATTAAACTCTAACAAAATGTTTAAGATGTCATCAGTGTAAGATGCATCTCATTTTCAGAGATGTTAAAAATGTGGAAAAAATCAGCGTCTCAGAATTGATGAAATACTGTGGTCATGAGTAAATGAGCTGCCATGAATGAAAACCACTGGATTTTCCCAGGTGTGTACATGACTTAGAACAGAATGAATAACTGAGTGCTGGACTCAGAACAGCACATGTTCAAAATTTTAGTTTTCTGGATAAGAAAATTAACCACATTCCCACTATGACACCTCTTTCTAGGCTATCTCCTTTTTCCTCAGTCACCCAGGACCAGGGACTATGAGATCCTGTTGTGCCCAGAACATAGACATTGGTTCTCAACCGTACTTCTTCAGTGCCACCAGTTCTCTTAAAAACTGGGCCACTGGCAGACATACATCTGGTGTCTTAGTTTTTCTTTTAAAGCTTCTGATTTCAAGCTATACTATAAAGCTATACAGTATTGTCATAAAAACAGAAACATAGATCAATGGAACAGAATTGAGATCCCAAAAATAACCCCATGCAAACATGGCCAATTCATTTACAACAACAGAGGCTAGAATATACAGTGGGGAAAGGGCGGTCTGTTCAATAAATGGTGCTGGGAAAACTGGACAGCTACATGCAAAGGAATGAAACTGAACCACTATCTTATACAAAAATTAACTCAAAATGGATTAAAGACTTGAGTGTTAAGACCTAAAACCACGAAACTCCTAGAAGAAAACATAGATGGTAAGCTCCTTGACATTAGTCTTAGTGATGTTTTTTTGAATCTGACTCCAAAGACAAGGGAAACAAAAGCAAAAATAAACAAACAGAACTACATCAAACTCAAAAGCTCTTGCACAGCAAAGGAATATACATATACACACACACAATGAAATACTGTTTAGCCTTAAAAAGGAATGAAATCTTGCCATCTGAACAACGTGGCTGGACATTGAGGGTGTTATGCTAAGTGAAAAAGTCAAACAGAGAAAGAGAAATACCACATGATTTCACTTATTAAAAAAAAAAACACCACAGACTCATAGATACAGAGAATTGATTAGTGGTTGCCAGAGGGGATGGAGGTTCAGGGTGCAGAATAGGTGGAAGGGACCAAACTCCTAGTAATAAAATGTCATGGACTATGATTTACAGCATAGGGAATATTGTCAATAACATTGTGTTAACTTTGGGTGGTAATAGATGGAACCAGATTTATTGTGGTGACCATTTTGTAACATACAAGTCGAATCACTATGCTGTACCCATGAAATATATGCCAGTTACACTTCAATTAAAATAGCTTAACAGTTGCATTAACTTGGACACTTTATAAATGAGAAACTTCCAACTTCAAAGCTTCTAAATCGAATATTATCCTCGGTCCAGTTTTCTATCAATAAAGACAACCAACCAGAGATGGCAAACCCACATAGTCCAAATTTTAAATATAATCTGTCCTTCCCAGTATAAAACTGGTCAGAGGTCAAAGGTGTGAGGATGTTTAAAAACAAAATCTATATTCAGAAGAATTCTTATCGATAGTCCTTAGTTTCTTCAACCAGCCTTAATGGGACAGATATTTTTCAGGGTCCCAGGAAACAAGACAGAGGCCATGCTGGCATTTGTTTATTCACCTTTATCACTATTGCCCAGTAATACCTGATATACAAAGATGCTCGGTTCAATTTGCTGAATTAAATTGATGATAGTCGTAGACTTTGTCCTCAAAGAGTTCAGAGAAGGGGAAAAACGAGTACTAAAGCATAATTAATGCTGCCTATCACATCAGCTTCTATCTGCAGAAAGGATCAGGACCACAGAGGCATAAAAGCTGTCGCAGAACCGCCCCTACAAGTGCCTTAGGAAAAAATGCACTCACCTCCTAGTAACAGCTAGTCTTGGGAGAGTCCTTACTATGTGCCAAGCACTGTCAGGTGTGCCTTCTGTGTGTATGTTCATTTAATTCTTCAGCAGCTCCTAAGCAGTAGATCCTTCTATTATCTAACAACCCCATTTTCTCAAACGGGCACAGAGGAGATCAGGAACTGGCCTCAGGTAACACAGCTAATAGAGGAGGCAGGATCCAAACTCGGGCCAAGTCCTTGGCCACCCTTGGATGCTACCTCTCCTGCTTGATGAACTTCACAGGATTTTCAAGCCCCCACCCACCCTCTACACATAATCAGCCTTGAGTTCTCATCATGAGAGTCATTTTTAAGGGTCAACGAGATAAATCCTTTACCGAGTTAAGACACTTTACCTGGAAGGGAAAACAAACTCACTAGCTGACCATTTTAGCCAGGCTAAGGGTATCAGTTCTAAGTGGCTGTTGAAGTCCATTAATAACTGTGTGTTCGATTAAAACCAGGCAGTGAGACCCAGGAGGGAGAGCAAGGAAGACCCTAAAGCACTGGCACCAAACTGGACAAGCTGATGCTGTAAAGTGGAGGCTCCTGTAAGCATGAGCGACCCCACTCCCACACACACTGCCTTACCACCCTACCACCACCACCCTTCTAGGTCGGGGGATGGGGCAGCAGAGCAGGGAAGCAGGCAAAGACCACATGAGCCATGACTGAGAAGTGTATTAGGAAATAGAACCAGGAAGCTGCCTGGCAAAGTCTTTGGGAACAGTGTACCTTGGGAGCCAGCCACGTTCTGGGAACAGTTGAGCCATTTACCTCAGTCTCATGACAGATCTCTCTAGAAGGAATGGTATTAAAAGGGGTTTCTGCTTTTCAGCCATCAGCGCAAGAGATGGATTTGTGTAATTATGACCCAGGAAGTTGTGTGAAATTAGTCCAGGTCACACAGAGAAATCAGCTGTGCCTGGCTAAGCCCCCAACGACTTCCCTCTCTGCTACAGAGGCACTGGGCTCTGTCCACGGTTGTGGGGTGTGACCTGATAGGTTCTGGCCAGTTGTGTTTTATTTGTCTCTGAGACACTGAGAAGTGGTGGGAAAGTCAGTTCTTCATCTCCACACACAGGACAGCCACTGGCAAGAAGTTGGATCTCAGCAAGTAGCTGTTGAAAGAATGAGTGAAAGAACAAATGAATATGGGTCAGCCCTCCCCTCCCCTCCCCTCCTCTCTCTCTCTCCCCCCACATGTGCATCCATGTGGATATAAATATGCATATATTTGCATGTGTGTGTTTGTTTGTTAATGGTTACATTGGAGTCTAAAAGATAGTTGAAATTCTGGCCGAACCACAGTGATTTCCTTAGGTCTGCAGACTTGAGATCCACACCTTTTGCTCTGTTGAGGTAGGAAAATGTCACTAGATCCATTAAGGACTAAAAATTCCACATCCAAGAGAACGGTCGAAGCTTGAAGGCTGACCAGTTTCTCAGATAACCAAGGACTGAAATGGCAGCACCAAGGTGACGTGTGTTCCACATGCTCAGAGCAGGACAGGCATTGTGCTGACCCAGGACACGTGCTGACCCTCCAGGCACAGCTGTGTTCCCAGACCCACCAAGGCAACCCCAGTGATTACTGGGCATCAGGTGGTGCGGCCAGACTGCCTTCACACATTGTAACTCCTTTTGTTTTCCGTGGGACACTTTCCAAATGCAGTTTTCAACTCCCAGGAAACCGCTTCTCAGCTGGCAAGAACGCGCAGAGTTGCACGTTTACTGCCTTCCTCTCCTAAAGGCCCTGCCCTTTGGCGCCTTGCCCATGCGGCTGCCCAGGTATTTCACCCGCTGTGTGCTGATTCCAAGTCATTCCCACCCTGCTCCTGCACGCACCCCGCTCAGACCTGCCCCCGGTGTCCTCTTCCATGTGACAAACCACACAAACTTGATTTTCCACATTTTTTTTTCATTTCCCACATTTATAATCACAAGGTTCTTACAGAAATTTTCCGACTGCCAAGGTTCATTCAACACTAGAGGGTGTGTAACGTGACAGTCTGAGGACATTCTCACAGTGTGCTGGCACCAGAAATGTACACCTGGAGGAAAGAGAAATCCTGAAGTGTGTATCAGCCAAATAGAAAGCAGATAATGTAATTTGCAGGCAAATGCAAGATTACAATAGGCCTCAATCTGGCTCTTTTATTAGCTAGAATTAAATGTGGCTAAATGTGAGCAAAAACCCTAATTCACAGTGACTTAAACATAAAAGATTTTATTTTTTCAAATAAAAGAGGTGGAAAAGTAAGCAGACAGAGCTGGATCAGTTCTATGAAGCTCCTTCCAGCTTTTCCCTTTGGGTTGTCCCTAATCCTCAGGTCTAAAATGGCTGCAGAGCTCCAGCCGTCCTACTTATGTTCCAGGCAGCAGAAGTCTTCGCAGAAGTTGCACACAATACTTCCACACATCACTGTGTAGGTTTTGGTCATATAGCCACATCCAGCTATAACTGGGATCAGGAAATAGAGCCTTTATTCTGGGCCAGAATGTAGAACTGATTATGTGGCAACTGGTCTAATCTTTTCAGAGATGACTGTTCTAGATTTTAAAAGACTGAAGAGACAGGTAGGTAAGCCTTGGTTGACTACAAAAGATATTTTTAAGACAATAGGGAAAATGAGAATATAGACAGAATGTTAGATATCATAGACTGGTGACTAATTTTCTTCGGTGTAATCATAGAATTATGTTTCATAGGAACATGTTATTTTTAGAAGATGCAGGCTAGGTAAAAAGGGTGACAGACATGGAAAAGATAGTAAGAATTACTGATAGTAAGAGAGGTGGAGGGGGTGTGGATACTTACTACGCTATTCTTTCAACTTTTCTGCATGTCTAAATGTCTTATAATAAGAATTGGGGAAGAGCAGTTCTCTATTTGGTTTAGTCATTTCAGTCTCTTTCACAAGAGGTTGACTGCCTCCTGGTGACAGAGAATGATGTTCCTGACTAAGTGAGTGCCAGTCAGTTGAAAGGGTCTACAAGTGGTGGGGCGAATCCCCGTAGTCTTGCCAGCAGGGATCGCAGAGCTTGTGGGGACTGGGAGGGAGAAGACTGCACCTTAGCCCTCAGACGTCACCTGGAAGGCAGCACGGCAGCAAGGATCCACAAATGCCATCACCTATTTGAAATAACACCACGGCAGAAGGTAGAAAATGAATCCAAGACGTCTCAGATAGTGGGGGCATCAGCAGTCTATCAGGACACAGGGCTAGACTTGCCATCAGGAGGATCTGTCCTCCCTCTGCTGTTTCTGACAATCTTATCTTAGGCACTTCAGAGTCCTCATCCGTACAATGGGGATCATTATCATTGCCTCACCCACCTCCAGGGCTGTCTGAGGATCAAAGAAGATAGTGTGTGATTTGCTGCAAACTTACAAATGTGCAAGATTGTTAGGAAGGTGACCTTGCCAGAACTAATTCATCCTATCAGGCTCCCACGCAATTACCCACAGACATCAGGACCAAATGAAGGTTTTCAAAATTCCGCTTGTGGTCGTTTGGAAATATCTGCACAAATTCTTTGACATCCCTCCCTTTAAAAATGGAACCTAATTCCCCTTCCCTTGAGTGTGGGCCAGACTAAGAGACTCACTTCTAATATAGGTTTCCCAAATACATGATGCCCAGTTAAATTCGAATTTCAGATAAACAAGTAAATTTTAATATAAGTCTGTCCTAATCATTGCGTGGGATACACTTAAAGCGTATTTATTGTTTATCTGGAATTCAAATGTAACTGGGCGTCGTGAGTGTGTGTTTCACCAAAACTGGCAACGCTGTTCTGATGAATAGAATGAATGTGGCATGAGTCAGTGTATGGCTTCCGAGACTAGGTCACAAAAGAGACGGCGGCTTCCACCCTGCTCCCTCTTAGATCACTCACTTAGATCACTCACTCTGAGAGAAGCTGGATGGGGCAGCCCTGTGGAGAGAATCACTGACGCCCCAGGCCGACAGCCAGCACCGACACATAAACCACAGGAGTAACCCATCTTGAAAGTGGATCTTCCAGCCCCAGGTAAGCCTTAGGTAACTGCAGCCCTGGCCAATGCCTTGATTACAACCTCATGAGAGACCCTGAGCCAGAAACACCCAAGTAAGTTGCTCCTGAACTCCTGACCCATTGATACCCTGTGACATAATAAGCGGTTGTTTCAAACTGCTCCCTTTTGGAGCCTCAGGCTCAGCCCGGGCTGACACTGTGGTTCCTACAGAATGTTCTCCTCCTCTAAGGGACTCCAAGATTTGACCACTAGACTCCGCTCTACCGTCTTCTATCAGACAATCAGGTTCCCAAGGCAAGTGTCTATGAAAGCTTTTCAAAAAAGTAATGGCACACAGTAAGAAGTGTATCTGTTAATAGAAGGTGGATTTTTGAGAGAAAAGAAAGGTGAAAAGGAATACTTATCAGAGGTATTCATGGGCCCATTTCCGCTGATTCCTAGCTGCCAGGTTTGGAGAAGTTATTTACTCTCTCAAAGCCCTGGTTTCGTCTGTAAATACAAGTTGGTTACACCCATTTGCAGGACATTTCTGGTGATTAGAGATATTAAAAGTAACATTTATTAGGAGGGCAGGATGTGCTAGGCACTACAGTGCTACAGTGATTCATATTTAATCCTCATAACAATCCTTTGAGATGGGTACTGTGCTTCTCCCCATTTTATACGTTAGGAAAATGAAGCACACAAAATTTGCATGATTGCCCATGGCTAATAAGTACATAATGTGCCTGGCATGTCGTGTGGTAGACAGCTTTTACTCAGAGGCTGTATTGTGTGAATTTACTTATACGTAGGCGTTATTTTCATAGTAAGATAAAAACCAGGAAAAAGATCTTTGAAAAAAACAGCAGGAGACTGGCTGCAGGTTTCTTGGCAAAGACTGAGTGGACGGAGGAAGGGCCACGCTGGGCCAAGATTAAAAGATGAGGCAATAGGACTCGTTATCGTTATTGCACATACATTTCTCAGTATCTCCACAGAGATACCGAGAAATCACTTTAAAATACAACCTGTACTAAGGCGATGGGAACGAAGGTGATTTTTCTTTTGACATCAACAGCGCTTCCCAGACAGGGTTTGCCATTTCTCTTCGTCATTTGCATTTCGGTACTGAAAAGATCAGCATTTCTCTATTTCTTTAGCTAACGACTATACCTCTTTAGCCTCTTGTCTAGTATCTTCAAGCACCTTGAGAATCTGTCTGCATAAGGGCACCTCAAGTCACAGACATGAAAGCAGGGAGACAGCAAGCACATTCCTTGTGATGGATTAAATTATGTCTCCTCAAAATTGGTATGTTGAAATCCCCCAGTACCTCACAGTGTGACCTTATATGGAGACTGGTGTTTACAGAGGTAATCAAGTTAAAGTGAGGTCACTGGGATGAGCCCTAATCCAAATGACTGATCCTTCTAAGAGATCAGGACACAGACACTCAGAGGAAGATGATATGAAGACACTGGGAGAGGATAGCCATCCACAGCCCTTTTCTCACAGCTTTTATGTTGAAATAGTTTCAAAATAAAGTTAAAATTTAAATAAAAATAAAGATAGAATGAAAGAAAATCAAGCTCCTGGGACGCCCACTTCAGAACCCAAGTAGCAGAGGCCCTCCAGAAAGGGCTGGGACTTAATCCAGGTTTTAAATGGCTTTATTACACCCCCTCCCTCCCACCCCGGCCAAATATCTAATGTCCTTGCAATATTAAAGGATCGTAGGATTTATGTCTGGAAAAAACCCTAAATGCAGTCCATGGCTTGACTGGTGATTGAAGAAAGCCTTGTGTTGATTTGGTGACCCCCACAATTGGCTTTTACAGCCCAGCCTGGCCTCAGAGAAAGGGCTCTTGGAGTTTGGGGGTGTGGCTTGAGACAGAGTCCCTCCTCTTTTGATCCAGCCACAATGGCTTGGCTGAGGTAGTGGGAAGTTTCCAGATCATGCTTCCCATGGATAATGTCCTCACCTTCGATGATCTGCTCCAATGGCATCTGTGACTCTGGTAAAACCCTGCTCCCTGGAAAAAGAAAACAAAACAATGTCAGCAAATAGTGAAGGACAGGCCCTATTCTTACTGGAAGGCTGGGCTCTATCTGCTCCATAATGGCACCTGCCTTTCTCTCCTTAACACAAACCTCATGACCCCAACAGTCTCTACCCGGGGACCTAGACATGAACATCCAGGTCTTCAGATCAGGAAGGCAGTCAATTCTAGTATCAACACTCCCAGACATCAATGCCACCAGAACTCCTCAGGCCTACAGACACCTTTGCCTTGAAAGTTAATCTTGGATTCATGACATGCCTTGTCCTTTGTCGAAGGAGCAACAGTAATTTTCCTCTACGTTCGTAATATACCCCTCAAATCCTTTTTCCATGAAAAATAAAGATAAATAAATAGCATCCTTCTGACTTGAGTCATTCTGCACTGATGACCACATTAACTTTTGTCTCAAGCCACACGCACGGCCCCACTCACCTCAAAAGGGCCTCCAGCTCCCGTTTGATTCTGCCCACCACGGGCGGTCCCCGGTAGGTGAGGGCCGTGTACAGCTGCACCAGGGAGGCCCCCGCCCGGATCTTCTCCAGTGCATCCTGCCCACTACTGACCCCGCCAACTCCGATGATGGGGACTCTGCCTGCAGAGAAACACAAGGCCATGCTGAGGAAGGGCAAGAACCAAGAGCTCAGTATGGCTTTAGCCCTCAGCCCCACTGCTGACTACAGCAACTCAGGGAACATCTGATCATGACCCTGGAACCCGAGCCACACATAAATCTGAAGACACAGACACCAGCTCCTTGCCTTGGGTGAGTGCATACATCTCCCGGATGGTTTGCGTTGATAAGTCCCGGAGGGGCTTCCCGCTCAGCCCTCCTGTTTCAGAGCGCTGGGCACCATGGAGGCCGGCAGGGCGACTCACTGTAGTGTTTGTGACAATCAGTCCATCGATCTGCAACTGCAGTGTGAGACAGAGAAAAAGCCCTCCAGTCGCGGCACTGACCACCAAGAGAGTCTTCCCTGTGGGTCTGAGCCAGGAGCCAGGCCAGGTGCCCACACCACAGCCCAGTGCAAGGCCTCACCGTCCTTCTAGAATAGTGTCAGATGAACCTCAACAGGACAACAGCTGCCATCACGTTGTGACCACCCACAATGCTCCACTAGGACAGGATTTAATCCTTACGACAACCCACTGCAGACTGTCCTAGAACGCAGGACTGTCAGGCTCAGTCTGTTTCTACTGCTCTCCTACAAGACAGAGACCTGGTGTTTGAATGAAGAAAGAAGGACACCTCGCAGATACTGTGGGTTTGGTTCCAGACCACAACAACAAAGTGAGTCTCACAATGTGAGCCGTAATCCTTTTGCTAGTGGGGCGTCTTACCTTCGATTTGTAAAAAATACAACACCTGAGATATGCTTGTACTCCAGTCTGAGACTGGCCAAGGGTGCAAGCACAAGCCTTAAAGCCCTGGCTGGTGAAGGAGGAAAGAGAGGAGCGAAGAGACCTGAGAAAAAGACTCCTTAATTTATTCAAATATCTGCTTTTTATTATACAATGGATTATGCTGTGACAGACCCCAAAAAAGCCCTCAGTATCATGGAATCCACAGGCTGCCATCTGGGCTAGCCCAGTCCCCAGCCCCAACTCGCACCTCTCTCACCACACTGGCGATATCCTCCTTGTCCTGGGCTGTGAGGTCGGGTGCAATCTTCACCAGCAAGGCCGGCTTGTGCATGCTCTTCAGGGCGTCCCTCTCCTGCAGCACCTAGAGCGGCATATGCAGCCAGTGATGAGGACCCGAGACCACAGCTGGAGGGTGCAACTGTGACCTACAGCAGATCAGTGTATTTTCATGACTATCAAACTAAATCATGAGCCATTTCTCCTTTTCAGGAAACACAGCACTCAGTTATGCAAAAGACCCCATCAAGGCAATTCCATTCTCTTGAACCCAGTAGGTCCCCATGATTTAATCCTAATATTGTCATTGACTTCAAGTAATATATTAAGGTTTAGACTTTTGTTCCTAAAAGAGGTAACAAAGTAACGCTGTCGGGAGTACTGTGTGATGAAAAGTCACTCCATTCATTCATTCTTTCAATGTGCCAGATGCTAAGGACTGTGGTAAGTAGGAGACATGGTCACTCTCACGGCCCTTATGGTTTAACAGCTGAGACAGATAACCGAGCAATGAATCACTATTAGCGTTATGATAGGGGATTCGAGGTACGATGAGGCGTGCTGACTGGTCCAGGTGTTAAGCACAGTGAAGCTTTGCCAAGGAGAACGAGCAGCAGGTGGGGGAGGACAAGCTGGTGCAGCAGGACCTAGAGGTGTAATTTCCCACCTTGGTCAGCAGGTGGCGCAGCTCAGCCCTGCCCTGAAGGCTCCGCAGCCCCGCGGTGTTGGGACTGGACACGTTCACCACCAGGTAGTCAGCCAAGGGGCCCAGGACTCGGACGCCCTCTGCATAGTCCGAGGCGGCGTCCGCGGAGGCCTTGTTCTTCCCCAGGTTTATCCCCAGCGGCAGCCCATCTGCAAACATCGCTGGTCAAGATTTCGGAGGCTCCCACACGTTTCCTGACATGAGCAGCCCCCCTCAAGGCCTTCAGCCTTCAGTGAGAACGCCCCGCCCAGCTGCCCAGCTCTGTGCACCGCTGCACGGTGCTGCTGCCCAGGGAGCTGGAAATAGTCGCCACCTCTGTCTGCCTAGCAGTGTTTGGGCAAAGATGTTTTACTGCATCACACCCCTTTTTTAATTTAATGGAAAATGGAGAAATTCAGAATGCAAATACTTGTGATAAAAAAAGGTAGGGCTCATAAATGCAACACAACTGAGAACAGAGAGAAACCAATAGGCGTGTCAGAAGCGCCAACTGTTTACTCTCAACCGCAGCTCGCTGGACTGGGGTTGAATAACTGAGTGTGTAGTTGTAAAGAAAAACCAGGCTTAAAGGCTATAAAACACTGGAAAATATTTTCAGTTATCATGCCTGAATGCAGAGGTATAATTATTTTATAATTTCAGTTCTCTGAGAAGCACCTCCCCCTTGTAACAGGGGTGACCTGAAATCTTAGTGCTCCCGGGACAGCCCTGGTTGAGCCTGTAGCCTGGGCATAATTATTAATGCCGGCCCTCTTTTCACTCTCAAAAGTGTCTCGATTTGCACAGTAAGTAGTTCAGCCACCTTACTTAAAAATCCATGGGATTATCTATCACTTGACTTGCATTTTGGACTTTCAGATAAATGCTTTGTGTGAAAGCAAGGTGCTGTCTGTGCGTCTCTAAGATAACATCTTCTCTGTAAAGGTCAATGGCATGTCAGTGGTGCCAGCTATTTTTCCATCTGATGGTTGGGAAAAGACCTGAAATATCAAGTTAGTCCACAAAACATGTGTCAGATCAGGGAGAATCAAAGGACATCTAGTCCTTCCTACTAACCACTTTTCATACCCTTTTATCATCACCTTGAAAGTAAATGAGATTTGAGTAGCTAATTGTGAGTGAGTAGCTAATTGTGGGGGAGGGTTATAACCCATTAGGCAAAGGTTATATAAGGTCTCCAAGCTTCCCAAGTCTAACCTCCATCAAGCCAAGGGCATTTGTAAGCTCTCATTCTTTTCCACACAGGTAAACTGGCTTGAGAGTATCGCTTTCATGTAGCTAATGGATCTTTTATTAGTAGTCATCTGCCCAAACTGACAAGATTTTGGAGTTAGACAGAAATTGCTGAATTACTCTATCCCCAGATGGCACCACAGCTTTTGTCAACTCATGTTCCTTGGCATGGTGCTAGCAATAAGCTGTCTTCAAGGCTTCTAGCTGCTAGCAAACACTATATGCAGGGCTCTGCTATAGGATTTTGCCTCACTCCAATGAATGTTAGTGCCAGAGTGGGGGGTGAGGGGACAGGTAAGGGGAAACCAGTAGGGGAGAATGGGAGAAAGCTGGTATAAAGAACACTGTGGCAATGAAAAGAAAGGCAAGAAGACAAGAGAGTATTGCAAAAACTGTGAAAGTCACACTGTGACCTTCAAAGTTCCCCAAACAGCAAGGTTTGTAGCATAGCAGGGTCTGGTTCTGCCAAAGCTGGGGATTTCTAGATAGAGTCACTTCCGACTCCCCACATCAGCCTTGGCCCTTTCAGCCTCTTTCCTGAAATCAATCTGATATCCAGAGGTTTTTCTCACTAGGATATCTGACGAGACTAAAACATTCTGGAAGGAGTTTCAGAGAGAGATCCAATAAGGAGAAAGGTCACGGCCCCAAACAATCTTGAAGAACACTTGGGCGCTTAGTGCATCCTGAGGGACAGCAACACGGAAAGCTCCAGGGAATAAACACCAGCATCTCTGAACGGCCTTCAAAAATGCATGGTGTTTCTCAACTCCCAAATGCCAAGAGTAGTTATCCCTGAATGAGAAGAGTGTGAGTAGTTTTTATTTTCTTCTTTATGCTTCTCTGTAGTTAATAATTCTATAATTAACATGCAAAAAGACCACAGAGCAGGACAAGGAAGGTGGTGCTCAAGCCATGCCCACATCTATGTGATCATAGAGGAGCCACGCTGGTTTGCTCCCTTCCAAGCTGCCCAGTTAAGATACAACATAGGTTACATAACAAGGCAGAAACTAAGTGTACCTTTGCTAAATTGTGAAATTCCATTAAAATCTTGGCTATGGTAGAACCAGGAAAATCCCTCTAGGAGAGGAGCCCTGAGTCCTGTAGTGTTTTTCTATTGCTCAATCACATTTATGTCATTAGGAATGTACCAGACCTTTCTCCCACATTTCCTTCCAACCAATGAAGAATGCCCCGCTAATGCAGGTCCACTTTACCTTCTGTGAGCCTGGCCTGTGTCTGCTGTCTGGCCCGTAACCTGTGTTCCACTGCTGAGAACCCATGACTATTAAATCCATATCTGTAACACACAAGCAGATGGAAGGGACAAGGTTAGAGCCCTCAATCAGAAGGCAAAGACATGGCTCCATGGCCATGCATATGACTTTTAAAAACAGAAAAGAAAAAAATGTCAGTTCTTAAGAACTACAAGATCTAAACACCCTTGACCTCCTAGAGAACTTGTCAGAACACTATTAAACACAAAAGGAAAGATTAAAACTTGCAAATGAGGCACCCAGCCAATAGCACCGGTTACAGCCCAGACTCAGCTGCATAGCTGCCCAGCCCCCACACCTCCTGGCCTTTGTACCTCCACACACATGCCCAGTGGGAGCCCTAACAATCCCATCTTCCCACCTCCTGCCTATGCTCCATGAGTGCACCTCCTGGAATCCATCCTGCCAGTGTTTCCCTGTCCTTTCTGCCTATTCAAATCATCCCCTCTTCCTGGCACAGATCACACACTCCCTCTTCTCCTTGCATAAAACTCCCAAATGATGCCTCACCTCTTGGCATTCACTGAGCAGTCTGTAACTGTTCTTTCTCCAGGCTTGGGATGCGTATGTATGCTAAGTCCCCCTACTGAATTATAATCTTGAGGACAAAGGACATATCTTACTTTTCCATCACCCTGCTACTAGACATTCCATAAAGACAGTAACCTCATCTCTCTTTCTTACCTCCGTCTCCCCAGCCCCACTGTAGGTTGTTGACCTGTTGGCCATTTCCCCCTTCCTTCCTCCCCTGATACTGGGTGAAAATGGCAATGACTCTTTTCCAGCCATGCTAGCAACTGAAGCATGAATGTGGGACTGGGCGTGGTCACTGAGACACACAGTGATACCTACTGGGGAGCTTCTGGGAACTGCCCCTCCACACACACAATATCTAGTATCCCTTTTTCCCTTCTGCTCTCAGACATGCATGAGAGGACGCAATGCTTGTAGCTGGGGTAGCCATCTCACTAATGAGAAGGGAAGACACAGAGAAGTTGGCCCAGAGTCCTGACATTGACCTGCTGCTTGACCAACCCTGGAGCTGCCTGCTACACCTGTTATGGAAGAAAATAATAACAGAAGCCTATTTTTTAAGCCACTTTGTTACTTGCAGCCACTTCTCATCTACAGGGTTCTGCTGAAAACCGTCACCCTAGTACTTTCAGTGACTTGGACATTCTGAAGATTTCGACCCCAGCCTGCAATGCAGCAGAAAGATCAATAACTAGATCACTGATGCTGGAAAATTTCCCTGAAAGAAGCAAGATAAAGCAGGAAGTGCAGCCTAATAAACTTCCCACAGGTCAGCCTTCCAGAAGGCCATTAATGGCCCCAAAGATGCCTATCAAAATCTCCCTAAGGAGGCACTTCACAATACTGTTACGGAAAAGTAGGAACTTCCTCCCCTTCTGGGTTTACTGTAATGAAAATTCCCCAGGGATTATGAAGAGGTCTTTATACAGTCTAGAAGGCTCTCTCTTACTAAAAGCAGCTATTTATGTAAAACATGAAAGTTTCTAGTTTACTGAAGGCAAGGGCTGTGCTGTCCAATGTAAAAGCCACTCACTCGCCACGCATGTTACCAAGCACTTAAAAATGAGGTCAGTCTACCCCGAGAGGTGCTGAAGACAAACACTGGATTTGGAGGACTTAGTACAAGGAAAAGAAGGTAAATAGCTAATTAATAATTTTTATGTTGAATATATGTTAAAATGATGTTGAGGGAGATAGAAAAGGGTAAAAAGGGTCAAACATATGATGATGGAAGGAGACCTGACTTTGGGTGGTGAACATGAGATACAATATACAGATGATGTATTACAGAATTGTACACTTGAAATCTGTATGATTTTATTAACAGTATTATCCCAATAAATTTAATAAAATTTAAAAAACATTTAGAATATATTATTTTAATTAAGTAGTATAGTTATTATAAATAATTGAATATATTAATGGAAATGAACTTCATATATTTCATTTTACTATTTTATCATAGTATATTTATCAATATACTAAATTATTTTAAATTATATATTGGGCTCGCATTATATTTCTACTAGACAGAACTGGGCAAGGGCAGCGGAGTAACAATGTAGGAAAAAACACAAACTCTAAAGTCAAATGAGCCTAGATGTGTCTAAATTCTCCTGCTTGATCTCATGGTTATGGCTAAGTTATGTAGTTCTTTGAGACTCAGTGTGTATATGTGTCAAACTGAAACCCTAAGACCTGCTTTTATGCCTGGCACATGGTATATGCTCTATACGGTTCCTGAACATTCCAAATAACAGAATAATGTCCACAATGTATGACAGGAAAAATCATCCCAAGAACCCTGCTGGGAAGAAGACATCCCTATTACCTCTGGGCCCCTCACCTACCTGTTAATGACAGCTTGGTCCTCAGGGAGGCGGAAGACTCTGGGTCTGGGGTTTCCTTCCTGAGGTTTTGGGGTAACACTGCCTATCTCAACAAAACCAAAGCCCATCTTGTAAAGTCCATCCACAGCCTCCCCATGCTTGTCAAATCCTGCAGCAATTCCTACTGGATTTCGGAACTTATGGCCCAGGACTCTCACTTCCTAGGGAGAGGGAGACAAAGACAGAGGTACAGAAGGCTATACCGAGGTCTCTCAAGGTGTGGCCCCCAGCACACCTATGTCAGAATTCCCTGGGGAGCTTGTTAAACATCAGTTCCCCGGGCCCATCTCCAGACTAAGGGATCAGAGTCTGGGGGATGGTGGGCGGAATGGAGCTCTGAGGGAATCTGTTTTTAACAGTGCTCTCCAGGTGATTCTGATGCCTGCTGAAGTTCAAGAACAAATCGGGCTTTGTCATCCATGACCAAGATTGAGGAGAAAAACAGTGTTTTCACCATAGGTTGAACAGAAAATGGACACTGTCTTTTCCAGTTATGGTTAAAATCCATCCCTCCTTATCCACTATCCTTGGTGGGAGAGCGGCTCTTTGGTGTCAGCCCCTAGCTAGTGCTAGTCTGAAACAGTGTCAAGCAGCAAATCTTTGAATCAGTTTAGGAACTCAGACCCACCAGAGTCCCTCCTCAGCCAGGTCGATCCAAAGCCCCAAGACCCCGTGGGCACTAGAGCGAGGAAATTGCTCAGCTGAGGAGACCTGACTGCTGGGTTCCAGAACCAGGCAGTGACGGAAAACAGGTTCCTCCCTGTCAGACATAGGGTAGATTCCAGATTATTCTCTAGAATGAGAGAGAATGAGGCCTAATTACTGTCAGGTGTAGACTGATTCCTAAGTAATTCAGGATTCCTGCCATGATGGAGCCAGCAAATCCAGTAGCAAGACAAATACTTTAAAAGGTGTGAAAGAAATCAGCTGTGTCACAAAGCCAGTGATTGCCAATGGAATCCATCACTGTTTGCATAAATAGCCAGGAATACCTTTGCCAGGACAAACTCCAAGGGCAGGCGCCATCTAGTCCTGGATGCAGTAGGTAGGAAGGCTATTCCAAGAAGAGAGAGTGACAAAAAGTGAAGGTAAAAGTGTGCACCTCATGGATTGTGAGGCAGAAAGTGTGGCTGGACCAGCGGGGCTTTCTCAAGGACAATGGCTCGCAACCCTGGCTGCATGACAGGATCCCTAGGGAGCTTTCAGCCCTCACTCCCAGAAATTATGGTTAAGTGGCTCTGGCATCAAGCCAGAGAATCCTATAGTCCAAAAGCACTCCCAGGTGATTCTAAAACACAGCCAGGATGGAGAACCATGAATTGGGGAAATGGCAGAGAGCTAACACTAGACAGTTCAATTGAGTGAGACTATCAAGAGTCCTGTCAGTTCTGAGTCCAGACTACAGCCTAAACAATGAGTTGCTGGAGGTGGGGACCCAAGTAGCAGTATTTAGGACCACAGCCATATTTTCTCTGTCAGCAGTGTTTATGGGACACAGCTTTGTACCTCCCCATGACATAACCTCACTTCCCTCCAAATCCCATTCTTTCCTCACTCCTCTTACGCTAGGTTCCACGACTCTCAAACTAGTAGTTTGGGATGAGGAAGGCTTAAGGAAAAGAATGTTCTTTCTGATTCTACAGTGCATTTCAGTGCTTAAGTATGCTAAGCCAGGTAAAATGCCGCATCTGCTCAAAATTGCAGGATGAGGAAGTGAAAGGGATTCTAAGACAAAAAGGGAAAGTGCAGAGAAGAGTCCCTTTGATTTACAGTAGGGACCCTTCACCAAAGAGGTCCGAGTGCTTCTTGTTTGTTGTCCTTATATTCACATCATTCTGATGTCCCCCATTTGGTAAGAATTCTCTCGGACACCTTACTCAGGGGTACGGATTCTAGGAGGACATGGATTCTTCTGTTTCATTTGCTGCAGTACCCTGGTACCCAGAATAGTCACAGACACATGGTGGGGCTCATGTGTTAATGTAGGGCCTGAATGATGCTGGGACAGGTGTTTATACGCCTTCCTCAAAGGGCTTGCCTAGAAATATCTATCACCCTAGATGTTTAAAGATTCTGGCATGCTTCCGTATTTTGCAAAGGTGAAAACTCAACTACCTGAGACCTTAACAAGGCAGGCCAATGACTAAGGAGACGGTTGCCAAGTCAGACTCCATGGGTTTGAATCCTGGCTCAGCCACTTCCCACCTGTATGACTTTGGGTAAGTCACTGAACTACTCTGTGCCTGTTTCCTGCTTTGTAGATAAGGATGACAGTTTTTCACTGGGGCTAACTTAGGACTCTGCTTTTCAAAAGAATCAGCCCCAGCTGTGTAAATCAAGGGACCTTCACTTTGTATTACAAAAGGTGTTCCAAAAGCACCTACCAACATGTCAGAGTCTTGAAATGTGGCACGAGGAAGAAGCCCCAGAGAGGTGACACGAACAGCCAGCCTGTGAGCTGATTCAGGGTCCAGCAGCCCCTGCAGAGCCGGCATCAAGTGTTCAGCGTAGAAATACTCATCGCCTGTGGCTGTCAGGTAGGAGGCAAAGAGAAGTCCTCCACCCCCCAGGATGACCAGGGCATCCTGAGCCCGCTTCTGGAAAAAAAAAAAACACTGGACCTCAAGGCCCGCCTGCAGCACCCTGTCTGAGCCCTTTAATGCCCCGACACAGAGGACATAATGGCATATCACATGAACTGATGTTCCTGGCTTTCTGCTAAGCCTGCTTTCCTTCACTTCTAGTCTCGCATACACATTGGCCTCTACAGTCAGAAGCTGTGACTACACTTCTGGCTCTCAAGGACTGCAGGCCAGAGGTTTCAAAATGACAATACTGCCCCCTAAGGGACATGTGGTAGGCATTTGGAGGGAATGCTAATAGATTTAGTAGGCAGGAATCAGTCTTCAGACATCCTGTATTGTTTCAGACTTTCAAACACATGAATTGTCCTGGTCTTGTATGACTGTTGAGCATCCTACTGACACTCAGTAGATAAAAAATATCTACTCCTATTATCTAATCCTAGAACCAAACTATATTTCACCAAATAAATACAAACTATCTCCTTTATAGTTTTTACATACATTGACTTTTCCAGAAATAAATTTCCTTGTAAATTGAGGATGACTGTACATTTTTGCACAGAACATTACCAAGAATCATTCACTATTTCAGAAAATCCCATCAGGAATGGTACGGCGCTTTGGTTGGGGCATTTGACAAACATACCTTTAGCCCTAGAATTTCTAAGTGGAGGCTTAAATATGTAACTCTCACTAGATGAGTCATGCCCTAGCATTTACATATTGAAATACACATTTTATTATAAATTATTTTCATTTCTCCTTTATAGTCCAGTTAGGACATATGTTGACTTTAAAAATTATACATAGAAAGATTATAGATTCTATTTCAGGATTAAAAATTCTATTTCAGGATAATAAAGGGGGTTGCAAAATACTTTTTTTAAAGAAGCATTAGGTCTTATGGGGTCAAGAACCACTCTCCTAATATAAATATGGTTCATACTTTATCACTTCCAGATGCTGACTCACTCTTCCACTCATTCATTCGATCATTCATCAAAATAGTGATTGACGACTCACAGGCAGGAGAAACAGACCAAGTCCCTTCCTTCGTGGGGAATACAATCTCATGGGGAGACAGAAATCAGTGATCATGCAACTATAAAACTGTGACAACTGCTATGAAGAGAAAGGTATAGGGTGATGGAAGAACCCAACCTAATCGCAGAGGCAGATAGAGGCTTGAGCAAGTGACGCTGATATTTAAAGGATAAAGAGGAGTTACCTCGGAGGCAGAGGGCGGAAGAAAAAGTGGAAGGGCTCTCTCCCTGGCAGCGGAGGCTGTGATGCACCCAAGGTCCGGGGGACAAAGAAAAAGGTCTGTTTGGAACCGCAGAGTAAAAGTATGTCTTAAAAAGGAGTTGGGGAGACAGGCAGCGGTCTTGGCCAGAATAAAGATTTCGGTTTTGTTCTCGAAACAAGGAAGTGGCACGATCAGATCTGCCTTTTTGGATCACTCCTAGCCGTTAAGATAAATAGCTTCTAGTCTCCAGACTGGGCAGGCCCCTTTCATGTCAATCAACAGATACCTGGGCCCCGTCGCACAGGGCCCCCGCCCCCCAATTTTATCTAGAGGGTTGGGACCCGGCCTTCTTGTGGCTTCATTCCACCCCACAGTGCTGGGCGGGCGTGTGAGCACTGCGCGACCCTGCACCACGTCCCGTAAGTGTGGCCCACGTGCGCTGACTGACATCAGCGGCTTCAGCCCAGACACGCGCGTGCCGTTCTCACACACACGCACACCACGGACACGTAGACACACGCGGACGAGCCCACGAGCCCGGGCCGGCTCCCGGCCACGCCTCGCCCGGGCCAGTCCCGCGTGCTCCCCTCGCTCTGCCCTCACTGCGGCTCTCCCTCGCCTCCCCAAGCGCCCCCGTTTCTAAACTCACTCTCAGCTGCCTCCACGCCATGCTCCTTCCGCCCCTAGGCCCGCCTCCGCCTCATTTCCATTGGAGGAGACGGCGGGCAGACGGCCTGTGGTTGGACGGCGCCGGAGCGCGTGGCCGTGAGGCCCCGCCCCTTCCACCGCCCGCGGTCCCGCTTCCGGCGATAGGCGGCGCGGGGGCGGTCGTGCGTCTCCGGCGTCTCGGATGAGTCCGTTTCTCGTCCGCGGTCTTGCAGCCAGGACAGAGACTACTTATACGTGGGTTCTTCCGTCCCGAGCCACACCGTCACCCGTGTTTTAATCATTTTAATTAAACGTTTTATTGATAACGCTTGTGCTCTAGGTCAAGGGTCCCCAGTGCTCTCCCCACCCAAACACCACGACGGGTACCCCTGTCCCTGGCGGACTAGGAGCCCGCCTGGCGCAGCGGGCGGTGAGCGACCGGCCGGGGAGCGAGGCTTCGGCTGTGTCCGCAGCCCTCCCCAGCGCGAGCGTCGGCGCCTCAGCTCCGCCTCCCATCAGGAGTCTACAGTCGGAGGAGCACCCGTCTTCGGTGCCAGAAAGGTTAGTTAGGGACCGCTGCTGTAGGTGAAGCGTGTATTGAGAAAGGAAAGTGTGTATCGGGTACCTAAGAAAGGGTTGAAGTGAATTACAGCAGTGTGTAGAGTACCTGTGTAGATGTCAAGGAAGAATCCATCAACGCGTTTCACTTAAAAAAAAAAAGAAATGCTTAAAACGTATGTATGCTCCATGTACGTATGTTTACGAGGATGTCGGAAAATGAAGACTAACTGAGGGTATCCCTTACTCAGACCATTTCATTGCAGCTCAGACTTGGTGGATTCCTATGCTAAAACAACTTCCAAATACGTTATGAAGTCTTTTTCCTAGCATTTGAAACTCTTCAGTTTTGTGGTTTCAGTTCTCGCTACCGCCCGCCCCCAGTACACCCCCTAACACAGACACACCCACAGAATTATTTCTTTCTCTTTATAAATACCTCCCACTTTCTCACTTCTGTGCATTTACTCACGCTGACTCCTCTGCTAAGATGCCCATTTCATCTGCCTAAATATGGCCATCCGTATGTGGTCAGTTCAAGAGCTGGAAATAATTTCTTCTTCAGCTGAACCTTCACAGATTTAAGCTGTACCTCTCTGGTAGCACTTTCTTTATTAGCTACATTTGTTGTCTTTTCTTCCTAATTAGACTATAAACCATCCCATGTTAACCTTTCATTTGATTACTACAGTGTTTTTTTAAATGACTGAGGTGTACATTTCAGAGAATATTTAATTGTGGTGTACACAGTCCTAATGATTTTAAAGAATAATTGTAAGCATCGTTTAGATAACCAGCTTAACCCAGAAACCTGGCAAGTTATTTCAATGCCCATGTTTATTTGTATTTATGGTCACATTTTGGCACTGAGAACGAGAACTGGCTAAAATACATAAATGATGGATGTGCTACAGGATGTACTACCAAATGACATGTTGTCTGAACAAAGGTTTTTTGGCAAGTTAAAGTGATGAGAGAATTGCTTCTTGCCTACTACGTGACAAATTCAAAAGAACCTATTCGGTTGTAGGCCAGAACTGTGTATTTGACAAGTGACTACTTAGTTCAGCAAATTTGAATTGCATTGGTTTTCACTTTTGTTTGTATTTAATTTGTATTTGTTCTTCCATTAAATATTTATCCTTTGGTTTTCATAGTTATAATAAGAGATTTAGAATAGAGTTATATAAGAGATTTAGGATAAAGTGAATATTAAAGAAACAATACAATAATGTAAATCCATGTTCTTTAAAAAATCAATTCCTAATTCACTTTTTAGTAACACTGATTTAGAAATTTGTCATTCTTTACTCCTTTACAGCTTAGATTCAGCAAATAAATATCTATTATAAAACCAAAGGCATATCTGGTTGCATAGACACAGATGGTGGTTCCCTAGCTATAAAGGCTCATTGCTTTGTTGATCTTTGTTTCCAGCTTGTAGGAACTCCACCTGGGTCCTTAAAACAAAGCAAAACCTTTTGTCTCTTTGACAAATTATTCCCAATTTGTAAAAGAATAATACCAATAAGACAAACCCACCAAGAATATATTTAAAGGACTAGGCAGCTGCTGAGCCTCCACAATTTTCATACTTACAGTGCAGAGAGAAAATGTTCTTCAAAAGAACATGGTTTTGGTTATGCATCAGAGCAAGTATCATTCTAGGACATGAGCTCAATAGCCCAAAGCAGCATGGTAAAAATAATTGTTATCAGCTTAACAGGTTTTACTGCAGCTTTGGGGAAGCAGAAAATTACTGTCGTGCCCAGGGAGGACACCTTGCTTACACTTGGAACGAGGAGGTTCAAGGTCTCATCTGGAACTTTTTGGAAGAAGGGAAGAAGTGGTGGATTGGGCAAAACTTAATGCTGCTGAGAAAATATCAAGAAAAAAACAGCCCAAGTAAGACTCTGAGGTTTAGTGTTCATGAAGGAAACTTTTTTGCTTTCATTCTGGGACACGAGGAAAGAAAAAATTTAAATCTTTCTGCCTTTGTGTATAGAAAAGTCAGTTACTTCACCTCATTATCTTCATTTCTCTGAAATATTTTTACTTTTGTGATGCAGCCTTTGATTAATCTGCACAGTAAAGATGATGAGATTTTTTCTCAACGTGTATCAATAGTTATCTAATATTTCACAGAAAGTACTGTGAAAAATTCTGAAGTGGGAAACCTTTTCTGATTACTTTTTTCTGGTAAATATCTCTTCGTCATTCTTGGCTCCAAGTTTACTACTGCAGAAACTAGGAGAGAAATTATTTGCTTCTTGTCTTTCTTAGATAGATATTTTCAAAATTATGCACCATAATCTTGTGGTCTTAGAGAAAAATCCAAGGCCTTTATATCGTAATTATCTTTGTTAAAGTCTAGGTAAATTAATGCCAAGCCTTGTGATAAAGAACACATAATATGAAAAAAATAAACTATAATAGTTGGGAGGGGGATCCTAAATTTTCATCTTTTAAAAGCTAGCAAAACTCGGTTTTCATATATTTTTTTAAATGTTTGTCTTTTGAGTATGAGGCTCATCTGGGTCTGGTCTTCCTTCTGCAGCTTTCACAGCCCCCTGGGCCCCAAAACCCACCGGCTGCACTTACATGTCCAGAAAATCTGATTGGATCTCGTCAAAAGTGGACTTGTGCTCACTGGGGCATTATTTCATTTGCCAGGCTGGTAAGTGATGAAGCTACGTGCTGCCAAACACCTAACTTTATAAACTGATTTGAAATAAGGAGACTATGTGAGAGCATTAGTTGGTGAGTCCATGAGTAATAGGCCATAGGACAGGTATAAGGATCCTGATTTTCATGATTTTGATTAGAGTAAGAAACTATTCATTTGGAGTGACTTCCTTATGCATCCCACTCTGGTAGGTGGGAAGAGCTGTGCCTTGATGTTCTCTTCATTGCTTAACTTGAGTGGAGTATGGGAGAAAGTGTATCTCCTTGGTTAAGTTCCATTTTCCACATATACACCCCTAATCTATTCAGCTCTTGGGCTTTAGAGGGAAGCATAAGAAGCAAAGGAGGAAAAGAGAATATGGTAGAGGGAAATGAGAAGATAAAGGGTGAGGAGATTGTCATCAATTAGAGGTTTGCTTTCTCAGAAGTAAGAATTAGGGGGTGTGCGTGTGCGTGTGAATGCGCGTGCGTGTGTGTGTTTGGGTGTTTTTTTGTTTTTGTTTCTGTAATTAAGCAATGTTTTTCATGGTGGGGGTTACAGAAAGCATTCCATAGCTGAGTGAATTCTCAGAGACCTTACAATGTCTCATTGTCTAGGTACAAATTGTGTTGTTCTACTTTTTAAAAAATCAGAAATACATTCTTACTAAAATATGAAACATCTATGAGTACTGCATAGAATGGAATATGTTGCACTATTTATCTATTACAAGAAATATTTCTCTATTACAGTATTTCTCAAATACTGGATATCAAAAGGACCCAGTATTTCAGTGTAGTGAATTTCCAGCTTCAAATCTCTTTCTTACTCTTTCAAGCTCCTTGCCCTATTTTGTCATTATAGCACATTATTGTTAATGAGGCCTCAGTCACAAGCCTAATCTTTGCACAAGTCCAGTGGTCACATGTTTCATTCTCAAAAACTGCATCCCTAGTATTGGCTAGCCGTCTTACAACTGTGAACTGTTTATCATTTCCAGGATTGGAAAAGCAGCTCCTAAACAACCTAAATGATAATGATTATCTATCTGTCTTTCACTTTCCAAGAGTTGAGTGTTCAGACATTCTCAGCTATTCTTGGTTTTGGAGTGAATATGTATTTTCTGAAATTATTGATGTACTTACAAGAGATTACAACTATGGAATATAGAATGTACAGAAGATAATCTTGGACAAAAAAAAAGAATTCTATTCAATTAATATAAGCCAATTCTGCAAATTCTGAGCCTACATTCTCATAGTGAGAGGAAGTATGTTATTGCAGCTAAGAGCTCAGGCTCTAGAATCACGAGTTCATGAGTCAGAGTCCTGAGTTCATATCTTATTTCTATGACTTTCCAGTTGTGACATTCTGGGCAAGCAACTTAGCTTCTGAACAGCCCAGTTTCCATCAAAGGATTGTCATCAGAATTAAGATAATACAAGCGAAGTATAATACAGTGCCTGACATGTATTGTAATTATTACTGTTAATATTATATTATTGTACAATTTCTATTTTTTGTTCAGGTTATAGTCTACTTCTAGATAGTTTCACGTTCATGTCAAAAGTGAAAACACTTTTGGAGATCCAGTATTGCTAGTTACTAAATTAAAATACTTGCACAATATGATTGCTTAGAAGTATTCAGAAACAACTATTATTATCATAGCACTTATACATTTTATTATGAACTTACAAAATGCCTCCTCCATACTCACATATCAGTGGGAGAAATACTTGTAAATTAGTTTCTTAATATTCAATAGAGGAGTCTAATGCTTTGTGTTATCAAACAGCATTACTGAGGCTACAGATTGACTTTATCATACTGGAGTAGTTGAACTCATGATTTTCCATCTTTTATTAAGGAAAAGCACTTAAATTTCAAATATAAAAGTATTCCTTTTTTAAGAGTTTTTAGAGTGTCTGAATAAGAAGTGTAAGTTTGTGTTAAAAGTGGTATTGTAATAGGGTTCATATTCCCCTTGTATGTACCAAGACAGACATACTGGTTATGTAGGTTTTGAAATACTTCCATGCCATTGGTAAAGTAAAATAACATTAACTTGTTACTTCAGACTAATTATCAAAGGATGACATAACAACTGTTAATAAGTGGAGTATGTCCCGGCAACATCTGAAATGTATTTGTAGCACTATCTGCCATTTTGGCTAAGGCTTCAATGTTGCACAGCCTTTGGAACATTCTGTGCTTGGGGAGAATCATCATTTGTCATCATCCTTGAATTACATTCTTGCTACTACTTCTAAATAAGTTAGCTCTGACTTTGTCCTTGTTTAATTAGTAAATATGTGATGTTTTGATATTTATAAATCTATGAGCTTGCAGTAAAATACTAAACACAAACTCCCAGAACCCCTAGTGAAAAAAAAAAAAACAGATCTAAGAAATAATCATCAATGACTGCTAACGTAAAGAGAGAGACAGACATTATGTAACTCCTGATGGAAGTATTTGACACTGCCTACTAAGTATTATAAAAACTAGAACTTGAATCTAAGCCTTTAGAGCCAACAAGTTTATAGGAAGTAAGAGAATTGAGGAACATGTTAGATGGCACACAAAAACATGTACATGAATACACATAGCAGCTTTATTTGTAATAGCCCCAAATTGGGAGCAACCCAGACGTCCTTCAACAGGTGAATGGTTAAACAACTGCAGTAATGTCCGTGTCATATACTATTCAGCAATAAAAAGAAACAAAGTATTGATATACACAACAATCTGGATTAATCTTCAGAGATCTCTTTCTACTGAAATGGAGTTATCTCTGTAATATGTTTTTTCAATGGAAAAAAGCAAACTTCCAAATAATGTATACCATATGCTACTTTAATCTAAGAAAGGAGCTAATATGCATAGATAGGCCCATACATACAAACATAGATATAAACATAACAGAAAAACAAACAAAAACTAATAGAAACGATTATCTGTCAGGGAGAGAGAGAGTAGAATCGAAAGGACAAAGATGGAATTTAGTACTTTCTGAAAGTACCTTGTTTCATATTTTTGACACTGGAACTCTATAAATATTTTACATAATTAGAAAACTTAAAATTAAAAAAGCAATTTCTAAAAATAAGGAAAAAGATAAAGAGCAAGAAAATAATTAGGCTACAGTCATGCCACCCTGAACAAGCCAGATCCTGTCTGATCTCGGAAGCTAAGCAGGGTCGGACCTGGTTAGTACTTGGATGGGAGACCACCCAGGAAGACCAGGAGCTGTAGGTGTAAAAAATAAAAAGTAAGGGATTGTAAATTGACAATGTCTTTGCAATCTGTGAGGTCAACCAAGGGTTGCTTCTCCTAAAAAAAAAAAAAGAAGAAGAAGAAGAAGGAGAATTAGGCATAGCAAGTTTAGATAGTTTTTAAGGGAATTTTGCTCAAGAGCAGGAATGAACTGAAGTAATAATTCCTGAGGCAATGTAAATTGGTAGAGTTTTTTTTCTTAAGATGGGAAAAATAATATGCTAGGTCAGTGTTCTTGATCCAAGCCAGTGTGCGCCTAGAGGGGCCAGAGCACAGAGAGCTTATGGTAGCTGGAGAGAAGGCAGTGTCTGTGGGTACAGACACTGGCAGATGAGCAGATTTGGAGGTACGAGTTGGTGGAAAGGACCCTTAATGGTTTCTGTTGTCCTCTTGAGGTAGAAAACAAGGTTGTCGCTTGAACTGAGAATGCAGATCAGTGAGATTTGGAGATTTAGGTGTTGGAGATGTGAGTAGAGGATGAAGTAGGGAAGGATCATCTAGGAGAGTGGAAGCAGGAAAAGACTAGGGGAACGTGTGATTGCCAGGCAGTGTGAAGGCAGGCCTCGGGGTTGGGGGTCCTGAATTTAAGCTGTGATGTAGTCAGTGAAGTTAGATGGTTTTCTCTGTCACATTCAGCAGCATGAGAATCACCAAGTGTACGCAAGACACATTCAAGAATGTTATTGCCCTCCTTCTGAACTCTTTCAGTTTTACCAACAAGAATTATAGACTACAAAGGAGAATATTATGCTTAGAATGTAATTTCTTAACAATGAACTTAATTCTGTCTTTTAGGTGTTGACCTAATCAGTGGACCTAATTTTGAAATGTTAGATTGTATAAGGTGATGCAATTGCGCTATAGAGCAAAAGAACTAGTTAGAAATTCTTGTGTTATTGTTCTTAAAAAATAAAACAACTAAATAATAATGGTAATGATTTCTAAACTGTTTTCTTGATTATCACATATGTGCTTGTAATGCTTATTTTATAGACTTACTGTTAGAACTGTATCCTATAAATTAACTTTTGCATTGACCTCCAAATAGATGCCTTTTCAGACCAAGATGCCAATTATGGAAGAAATGGAAATAATTCTCATGTACATTGGAGACCCAACAAGGCAGAAAGAGAAGTTGCCATACTGAGAAACAGAATGACGTCAGGTAATGTGTAGTGAAATCAGTATCTGCCTTAAAGGATGCCCAAGACTGAATTAATGCTGAAATGTGTCATCCTAACAGGGACACAATAAATATTGGTTGCATTCTTTTTTGTCTGATCTGAATATTGCAATCTTTGCTTCCATGTTATAAATATTTATTTTCTTGATATTCCTTTGGCCACCCTCTTTTCACAGATGTCCAAATTAAAAAATAAGTTTTTCCCACAAAATGTTTCATTAAAAAAAGTCTTCTGTAATGACTTCAATCAATAATATCAGTGTTGGATGATTATAGAGATCACCCAATAGAATGGGCAAAAAAGGGACAAATTTAAAGTGGAACTAGTGATTATTCTTAGGGATATGACCTCACAAGTTCAAGTGTCAGATGCCCTGTCAACAAGCCCTTTAAGTATCCCTTAAAAGAGCTGGACAGGGTGAGAGATTTTTATACACCCAAGCGAGCAGGGTTACTTTCCTTGTATGGAGCAAAGGGAAATCCAGGAGCAGGGTTACTAACCTGTGCTGAGCAGGGACGTGCTGATTGGCTGACAGAGGCATGCCTTTCCTGGGAGAGCCTAGCATAGAAACTGTTAAGTTTCTGGTTGATGAAGAGGGGCATAGCATGAATGACTCAATCTTGAACCTCATCTGGTTGTTTTAGCACCAATATACCATATTTTAGCAGGGTGTATAAGTTAAAACAGTTTTAGTTGCTGTATATCCTCCATATCTTTCCTGTCATTCTTTTAAATGAAAAGAATGGTTTTCTATTTATCATTCTTTCTGTTGCATTCTGAGAAAATGCCTCATATTTATGCTCCATATCATTTATTTGGTTTTTCCATATCAGTTCTGTTCTGTATTACTGCCACTGGATTTTAATTTTTCTGCAACATTTTTATTTTTTTTTTAAATACTCTAATACTATTTATTTCTCTTTTAATCTAGCTTATTCTTGTGCATTTTAGCTTCAGTTGATTTATCTTTAAAACTTTCTGTTTCTATTTAAGGATATTAAATAGCTTTCTGAAAAATTTTTTTCTGTTGATACTTTTTAGAGATATTCTTTCTCTGAGTCCTCTGGATTCAGTTTCCAGGTTCTATGATATTCATGAGCCCCCTTTTGGTTTTATCTTATCGTTTAAGGCAAGATCTGTTCAAACATAATGTTTATCAAGAAACCAAGAAATTGGTCACCCTTAATTCAGAAGCCTGTTGATTTATCTGATTTTCACAACCACTTTTCAGATCTACATTTGAAGTACAGGGTCAGTTTCCTGTTCCCAACAAGCTATTGACCTAATAACCCTAATCCAAGGTGATGTTTTTCTCAGCTCTACATACATTGCTTTAGTTTTCTCATCGTTATATAGTATTACACCCATTCTCCAGATGAGAAAATCAAGGCTCCATAATTATGGTAAAAAGCAAACCAGCTCTGGACCCCAGGTCTTTTGACTTAGAATTCAGTTTCTTTCTTCCACCCTCCAACCTGTTTGCCTGGATAGGAAGACATGGCATCTGATCAGAAGAGCATCTCAGAACTCTGTCCACTCCCATCAGTGACTCTGCTGCTAAGTATACATGTCAGTTCTCTGAACAACAGAGGGAATGTTACAAGAAAAGACAGTGGGAAAAAGTAGGCTTGCTGTAGCCAGGTACATTTAGTGGCCTAAATGCTCATGCCTTGAAAGGAGTCAACATAATATTAACAGCAAATAGGCTTGTTAATATATTGATATTGCCTTCAGAGCATGGTTTTCTTACTGAAAAATGTGGAAAGAGAATGAAAGCAATGATAATGATCAGGTAAAATGTTGTAAATAATCACTTTCTGAAAGTCTATTAGACATACTCTCTGATTTATTAATAATGAGCTTTTGGTAAAATTATGTCACAAATATTTCTGCAGTAATGTTATATACTGGCAACTCTGTGATTGATTGATTTGATATTTATTTTTATACTTAGGGTCTTTGAAGAGTAAGCAAAGGGATTAGACATTAGTGATTTGTAATGCTTTAGCTTCAGAATTCTAACTTATCTATAGATTCATCAACATTGGGAATGATTGCCCTGGCTTCCTATATAAAACAGTTTGCATTTTAGCCAAGAATATTTTATCCACAAGTAAAATAGGAAGAAATATTTCTATCCTAGACTTTTACTTGAATTTAATCTATTTTCTTTTTTCTACAGGAACCACTCATCTTTCAGCCACATGTCGCCAACCTGCTCATGCTAACCTTGTAAGTACCCTCATAATACACATCTTGGAACAGTATTCTCTTTGTCAATTCTGGTAGGTCCTGCCAGCCCTGTATTCTGTCTCACAGAGTGCTCTACTAAGGAAAGGAAGGTACTTATGTGCAGGAAAGAATCAGGCTTAATGGATGCATTATCAAAGAAAATTTTTAAAGCCTGTCTTTGGCTTTCTCATTGGTATGATTATTATTTGTTATTTGTTTGTTTATTCCCTGCTTCATTCTAAAAAGGACTTGTGGCATCTTACAAAAATAAATGCGATGCAATAAAAAATTTTTTTAAAATTTTTTTAAAGGTAAAAGAAAGAAATCTGAGTAAAAGGAAAATAAAGGTAGAAACTCTGCATAATCTATAAAATTTGTCCCTCAAGAAATTTCCCAGACTTCTTGCCTTTGTGTCCTACATAGAAACCCTTCAGTGGATATCTAAATATAGATTAACACTTATTTAATTCACTGCACAAAATAAGTACTTTTAGCAGTATAAAAGAGAACAAGGATAAATAAAAATACCTTAGGTCAGTATTTCCCAGTGATGTTCTACAGAATAACAACCAACATTGCTTAAAACTTTAGAAGGAAAGAGAACAAACATTTTTGACTGTAGGACTAAAAACCTAAATTCTCACACCTTCACCACTATCACCCTGTCTCCCATCTTAACTTGGCATCTGTCTCCTCCTAATCTTCCTGATTCTGCCCTTGGCTCTTTTTGTCAATTCTCAACGTAGCAGTTAGAGGAGCCTTCATATCAGAAGTCAGATCATGTTACTGCTCCCAAAATTTCCCCATGTCTCCCCATCTTATTCAAAGTAAAATCACACTGTTCTCAATTGCCTGATATATGACATTCTCACCAACCCCCATCCCTCATTCCCACTCTATCTCCAGGATCTTTTTTATCTCCCTTCCTACCACTTGTGCTCATCTATTCTCTTTATTCTTCCTCAAACAAAATCATCAGGCTGTGGCCTCAGCACCTTTGCACTTCTCAAATGCCCTTCCTTTTCCAGTATAATGACACAGTTTTCTCTCTCTTTATTCAATTCTCAGCAAAAATGCACTTTCCTGACATCTGACCACCATAACTAAAATAAACCTGTTCTCTTCATCTTTATCTGCTTACCCTTATTTTTTTTCTTCATTGCTTTTTATGAATATGTGATATAATTCATCTCTTTATCTCCACCACTAAAATGGACGTTCCATGAGAACAACAACTTGGCTCATTTTGTTCATTGGTGTATCCCCATTTCCCCAGAATACTAAGCACATGATAGGTGTTTAATTATAATTTATCAAATGATTGACAATAAATACACTAAGGTAAATTGTGAATCTTAAAGAGGGCAGTATAGTATGCTGCTTCCTCAAAACCGAGCATAGGATCTTTTTGAAAAAAACATCTATTAATACATTATGGAACATGCAAATTCCAGGGCAGTTTTGGAAACACTGCCTTAATTTTTATTATTTGATAAAATAAGATTTAGTCTTTTCCTTTACATATTTTTCTTTTAGTCCAAGACCTTGTGCCATTCTGTCAGCCCATTTTCTTCAGTACTACCCAAAGTCACACAGCAGGGAATATCAGTCACATCTGTACCTACCAGCCAGCCTCTCCCTGTGATAGCCGAGCTGACCAGGCCTGCATCTGTTACTCATGCTGAAAAAGCTCTCACAGAAATAACTTCAAGCCCCAAAGAGGACCTGCATCCAAATGCCTTCACCACTCATCTACTAGCATCATTTCAAAATGCATCTGCCCAGGTAAATACAGAACTCTGTACCTTTGTGATACAAAAGGCACTTTTCTTTTCTTTTTTTTCTATTTTGGTGATGTTTTGAGAATAGTGATGCTAGGAAGAAGACTAGTTCACCCTATTCCTCTGAGCAGAACTATCACTGAGAATGCCCAACAGACAAGTATTTATCCCAATTGAAAGCAGAACCAAAACGAATCCATGAAAATACTCCACAATGGGTCTTACACCCGTTTTAGTATTGAGTGTCTTATTATTTTTTAATGCTGTTATACTTAGTATTTCAGGTGGTGGGGGGCACTTTGTTCCTCTGCTGCACTTTTTTTAGCAGCAGCAGTCTAGATCCCTGGACAACTGCACATCATCTCAGTTATTCTTTCACCTTGGTTTCCTTTTTCTCGCAAACTATTAAGAAAGATAAAGCCACTTTGACAGCATTAATTGAAAAAATCATCCTGCTTCTCCCCATCTTATTTTTTTAAAAAAACACAAGCCCTACTTAGATTCAATCTAACATTTCCCTTGCAGGAAGAATTCTGTTTACTCTGGATCTGCTTTCCGTGGGGTTGTTCACTATTGTCTCAGCATTGTGTTCTGCTGGGGGAAAACACTGAGCTACAGTAGCTTAAACAAAGAGTGTTTGTTTGCCTTAAATAGAGAGAAATCCGAAGCGTAGAATATCCAGAAGAGTCTGCAGATAAATTATTAAGAATATTAAGAAAATTTAGCAATGTTGAATTTAGCGATGTTGCTGAATACCAGATCAGTATACTAAAGTGAATTGCATTATTACATTTTAGCAACAATCAGAAAATTAGATTAAAAAATATGTAATAGCAAGTACCTAGGAGTAAATCTAACCAAAGATACGCAAAACTTCTATGGAGACAACTATAAGGCTTGATTAAGAAACATTAACAAAAGGCCAAGTAAATGGTGAGACTCACTGAAATTCAGCCCAGGTTACACATCCTGCTCTAAAATATCAAACAGGATATCCTCAGTGACCTGCCTGCCTGGCTATAGCTAGAATGGCATTAAATAAGATGTTACCTCCATTGGCAAATGTGCAGTTGGGTGGCAATTTTGTCACAGATCTTCATTTCTTATTTATACCTCAGTCCCAAAGTACAAAACCAAAATTGGGTGGTCCTCAATTCTAAGATTTCTCTATAACTGATCCAAGCTTCTACACACCCTGCGAATCAGGAATAACCCTATTCAATTCTATGGTGCCTGAGGGTGGAATCATAATTGACTTTTTACTGTTCCGGCTCTTGAGCCTAGCAGTACACAGTAGGCATTTAATAAGGACTTATTGAATACACAATTGAGTTAAGCTGTAAGTGGGCTGTGCTCTAGAAATAAGACCTAGTATCTTGTATAAACAGATTATCTCAGGATTGACCTTCCAGTTCAAAAGAAGTAGCCTCTTAAACCTTCGGTCCAGTGTTTGGATTTGTTTTCTTAGAGAAGTTTTCTGCCTCCCACCTCCTGCCATATGGTATATCAAGCACTTCCCTCTTGAACATGATCTCTTGGATTGAGAGCAATAAATGTGATAGGAAACCTGAGGGTATAAACATACTTCATACTTCTGAATAGAAAAGTTTGCTTTTGTTGTTTTGATTCTCAAGTTTCCCATACTTTTGATCATGGTCATAGATTTAAACTTGCTTTTATAAATTTTATTCCAGACTCCTTTGTCTTTGGATCAATCATTGTATAACCTTGTTATCCATTTTCTCTGCTGTATGGAAGAATGCAGATAAATTCTATTTGTGGAAAAGCTTGTGAACAAAATAACTGTTATGAAGAGCCTATGACTCATAGAGCTTAAAATGTCATCAAAGTTCAACTCTCATTAAAACTGTCAGATTACTAAAATGCAATAATTATATAGAAATAATTCTGACAAAATTCTTCATTCCCAACAGGTCATAGATGAGATAGCAGGGAACTTTAGCAAAGCAATTCATGGTTCACAGATGCGTAACAAACTACGGAAAGCTTGTGAGGTCCTCCAGAAACTGTCAGCCTTTATCCCAGGATTTTCTGAGTCAGTTCAGGTAAGCAGAGGATGATTGGCAGCGGAGAACAAGATATGGGAGAGAGGAAAGTGAAAAATAGAAAAAGAAAAATTATAATAAAGTAGAAAATACGTAATCTGAAGATCGTGCCCTGTACAGAATTTAGCACTATAAAACTATTTTGTGGAGACTCATTCAAATATTAGCAAGTATATTTGTTAAATCTGAAGATTGTGGGGGAAAAAAATGGTAAGTAGTGACATTCTCACATATGCTTTGTTGATTTTATTTTATTCATTTTCATGCTACTGCCTTTCTTGGTTAGGAGAAGTCATGAGAGAGAAAAGGAGATCCACAGCTTGCCATGTAGTACAGCCTTGAAACAGACATCAAAAATATTTGATGTTTGCATTTCTTGCAACCATATTTGCCAATGTTACTTCCCCATAATTACTTTCTACTTCCTACACATAACTAAATTAAGGTGGTAGGATTAATGAGAGCTTTAATTTTCTTTTTCCCATTTTCTATATTCTCAAATATTCTGCAACAAGCATATAAATGCAATCTATATTGGTTTATTTGGACATTTTAATTACAGAAATAATACATGCTTGTTATTTAAAAAAATCAGAACAAAAGCAAAAAAATTAAAAAGCAGAAGCCCTCACCATCTTTGTCCTGCCAGGCTCATTCTCTAGATGTAATCACTGTTATTAGTTTAGTCTTCATTTTCTGTGCATAACCTTTCAAACTTTTAAAAATATATACACAGGTTAGTTGGTTTGTTTTGTTTTACCAAAAATGGAATTAAAGTATACAAATTCTTCTGCCCCTTGATTTTTTTTAATACCGTCATGGGTATCTTTTCAATATCAATACACATAGATGAACTCATTATTCTTAATGTTCTTTTGGTTATTTTTCATATGTTTACCCTTGCAAATGGCATATCCATGGACGTCTTTATGCAAATATTTCTTTGGGCTAGAGTGCTAGAAGTAGAATTGATGGGTTTTTAAGTTTTTAATACATGACAAAGTTACCCTCCCTTCCTAAAAGGAACTGTTTTACATCCCCACCAAACTTCTACCTACACTTTCATTTTTGGCAATTTCAAAGACAAGAAAAGAAAGAAAAACATTTTATTGATTACTAAGGAGATCGAACATCATTTTATATATTTATTGGCCATTTTTTTTCCTCCTCTGAATTGCTTCTTCATATCCTTCATCTATTTTCCCCTTATTTAGGGTTGTTTGTTTCTTTATTTGTTTATAAGAGATTTATTTATTATTGATGTTAACCTTTAGTTATATATGTTGCTAATATTTTGTGTCCATGTCTTATTTTTAACTGTTTCTTTTTTATTTTTATATTAATTTTTATTTTTGTATTTTATTTTTTATATCTTTTATTTTGCAGAAACTTTTAATAAATGTAACTTTGAAAATAAATAACATTTTAAAACAAAAATAGTAGTACCTAAAGTGAATATTCAGTAAATATCTGTCAGTTGACTTATTTGACTTGTTTTACATGAGAACAACCTACAGAAAGTTGTTTTCTGTTTTATTTAGCCCTTCTCCTTAATCTTTATTTTAAGTCTGTTTTGAACGCTTTTGAAGTCCTAGATACAAAGGGATAGTCTGCTCAGTTGTTTCAGTCAGCATTGTTTTTTTCTTCGGCATCTCTTTTTTAAGCTTAGTTTTATTAACTAGGTATTTAATCTGCTTACTACTCAGAAAGGGTTATGTCAGTTTCTTAGAATAACCCCATAGATATTATGTAATAATTTATTTTCCGTCCTTGCCAAGTTGTGATATTGCTTCTTACAAGGATGTATTTGAAATGTATAAGGAACATTAAACTCCTCATAAGAACAAAAATAAATTTTTAACAACCGTCAGCAGTTCAGGGATGTAGAGTTATTTGCCTTTTAAAATTCCCAGGTCAATATTGGCAACTCTTTTATTTTCCTGAGTGAGCAGTTCCCAAGGAGCCCATTCCAGAACAGCAGCACTGCGGGCTTCCATATTCCTGGGACTGTCTGCCTCTTCCACCCCCTCTACACTGGAGTAAAAGCCACTGAAGCAAGTCGGCCAAGATTCAAACATGACATTGAACAGGTAGGCACAGTGTATGCTAGCGGCCAGCTCTCTTTAGAGACTTTTTAATCTTGACTGTCCTGGATATGACACAGCGTCTCCATAGACTCTAAAGAGAATTCAGCTAAATCTGTACCACTGAAGAGACTGCTCTGTTAAGCCTGATCAGGTCCTCCTCTCTGCCCAGCCAGTAAGCCAAGTCCAGCTAGTGCTGTAATCCAGTGAAAAGCAATCAGTAAATTATATTTGCTATCTGCATGAAAAGACGTTCAGCATTATTAGTCATTAGGGAAATGTACATCAAACCACAATGAGAGACCACTAAACATCCTAAAAGCCAATAACAAGTGTTGACAAGGAAGCAGAAAAGTTGGAACCTTCATAATCATTGTATTGTAGTTTGATAGTTCCCCAGAATGTGAAAAATAGAATTGTCATGTGACCTAGCAGTTCCACTCATTGTAATATACCCACATATGTCCACACTAAAACTTTTACACTCATGTTTATAGGAGCATTGTTCAAATAGCCAAAAAGTAGAAACAACCTAATGTCCACTATCTGATGAATGGATAAATAAAGGCTGTATGTCCATATGATGGAATATTTTCCAACAACAAAAAAAAATTGAGTACTGACATGCTACAACATGGATGAACCTTGACAATATCATGCTAAGTGAAAGAAGCCAGTCACAGAAGACTGTATATAGTGATTCCATTTATATGAAATATCCAGGAGAGAAGCAAAATAGACAGAATATAGATGAGTGGTTGCCCAGGGCTAGGGAAGATGGGGACAAGAGAAGGACAATGACTGCTACTGGGTTCTGGAGTTATTTTAGGGGAGATAAAAATATCCTAAAATTAGATCATGGTAATAGTTGCACAACCCTGTGAATATACTAAAAAACATTGAATTGTATTCTCTACATGGGTGAATTGTGTGTGTGGATTTTATTGTAGTAAAGCTTTTTAATATATAAAAACTTATCATAAGTAGACCTAGGGCAGGTTATGTCATGGGGCAAAGAAATACCATTTTCTTGGGTGGCTCTCTTTGATGAGTCTTTAGCCAGAATGTAAACACTTGCTATGGGTTCTCTCTTATGAATGTCACTTTTTATTACACCATTGTCAAGATCCCCTTTCTCCTCCAACCCTCTCACAAGTCACATGTTATCTTCCTGTAAATGCAGGTACAAAATATTCTGACAATGTCCTTGCTGGGCCTTGGGGAACCATTTGTACAGCAGAATCAGTTTTCTGAGTCCTTGGTGACTTTGACCTCTTCAGTTGCTACCCTGATGCTGAGCAGGTAACAGAGGAGGAAGGAAGGAGGGGAGTTTCATTTTAGGTTTTTGACCTTTAGAAAAAACATACAGAAATTGATTTTTATTTAACTTCCTTTTTATTAGCCAGAAGATATCAGCTTTGCCTCTGAGCTCATACACGCTCGGTTACCCGGCACCTGTGAGGTTAGGCTTCCCATCAGCTTCGGCTTTGGAGAATCTCTTGAATAAACACCCAGGAGTTAACGTTCAAGTGAGTGTGAAATTGATTCTGATCAGAGTAGAAATGGGACTTGCTGGCTATAGGCATTTGGGTGAAGAGAATGCACCATGAAATAAAAACTGACTGGACCAAATGAGAGCAGGTCGTGTGCCATTACTTTTTATTTTACAGTGGCAGGAATGGAGGCCTCTTAAAAATGATCTAGTATAGAGGTTAGGAACATTAAACAGACTTCTGGATTTAACTACATTTCTGTGTTATGACTCAAATGGATCTCAGCTCATCATTATCAACACAAAGCTGGGAATATTTGAATAATTATTGACTCAACATATCAACCTAGTCATATCAGTATACTGTATCTCTTTCAGCAGTTACCGTACAAGTAGAAATAGGAGTGTTGCCTTATCCTAGTTGCAGAGTATACTAGCTTCCTAGTAAAATGAATCCTCCAGGTATAAAGATGTAAAAAAATAATAATTCTGAGGTTCACAAGTAAATGACTCATCTTTAATTATTTCTCATATGATGTTATAATAAGAAATATTATCTCATTCGCCATATCAGCAAGGGATTAATCCCAGCATTTACTTCAACTTATGCTATCTGGTAACTTATTACCTCTCAGGGTGTTATTTATAAATATTTCAGTCACTGACGAAGCTGGAGTTTCTTGTCCCCAGGTCACAGGACTAGCTTTCAACCCCTTCCAGGATTTTGATGACAAGCACATCGTTGGAAGCATTGGAAGTGTATTACTAAGCTCCAGGCATGGATTGCTACAAGTCCATGATTTAGTGGAAGATATTGAGGTATGACTTGATTTCTAGGAAATAAAATAGAAGGGAATAGGGATTCCTGAAGAATGGCATAGAAAGACAGAGTACCTTAAAGGAAACCATTTTAGATTTATGGCAATGCCATTGTTTTGTTATTAACATCTTTACTTAGGAACTTCTACAAAGAGATCTACCTTACCATTACGAGGCATTTGGGGTCTCAGATTATATACTCTTCCTCAACTCTTGGCGCCGTGTTACCTACTAACATTCAAAGAGGAAGACCTAGAAAGTTTCATCCCATTCTTACTGTAAAGGAGACTGAAAGACATCAATGAATGCGTCACGTTAAACTTGAAGAGTGATAACTGGCTCTCATTCTAGATCACACTCTGGAGAAATGCTAGCATGGAAACCCATCCCACGAGCCTCAACATGAGCACAGACCATTTTACTGTCACAGTGAACATCACATCCCTGGAGAAATCCCTGATAGTGTGCATAGAACCTGAAAGTCCCCTTTCCATGACACTCTACCTGGGGTTTCAGTACCAGCCTAACCACACTTACTTCCACCTGAATATCACACTTCCAAAGGATCAGGTCTGGCAGAAAGGTAGGACCCCATTCAGAAATCAACAGTTTACTCTGCGATGCTTTTGTTTGTTTGTTTTCAGTTCACTTTTTATTTTGAGATAATTGTAGATTCACATGCAATTATAAGGAATAAAACAGATCTCATATACCTTTCACCCAGTTTCCCCTAATGATAACATCTGGCAAACTATAGTACAGTATTACAACTGGGAAATGACATTGGTAGATGTTTTACAAGCGTGCCTATGTGTGTAGTTCTATGTAATTTTATCACATGTGTAAATATATGTGACTTTTAAAAAAGATATAAAAGATTATTTTTTTAAAAGATGCTATAGTGGGATGCGTAGAAGGATATATATGTGGTAAAGCAAATTTAGTAAAATGTTAATTGTAAAATCTAGTTAGTGATTATATGGGTGTTCACTGAAATTCTCCCGACTTTCTGTATAGTTGAAAATTTTCATAGTAAAATGTTGTGAATCCTACAGAAGTTCTAGTATAATGGGTCACATATATTTCAAACTTTATATATCATAGGAGAATATATATATGCAATATATCAGTTATATTTCAACTTTAGTTCTAATCTTAAATGGGTAAAGTCCAGAGATTTCTTCCTAAGTCTTGGTATAAGATCAGTATGACTACACTGTAGTTTAGAAAAGTTAAGAATTTCTGAGATAGATATAAAAAAAAGAATTTTTGAGATATATAAATAGTGCCTGGTATATACTTGACCAAAAAACATATTTTCTGGATATAAACTTTAAATATAGTACTGAAAAGTCTTAAAGAGCTACACTTTTGCATTAAAAAAGTGTCGGGAAAAATAATCAGAATGGATAAAACAGGTTATAGTCTTCCTTTATGAGTCTTCCCTTATCGAACAAGCTTTTTCTGGCTCTTGTGTAGGCCTCACTAACACACCAGACAGAGCACCTGAGGCTGCATATTGCTCCTGGGCCTCCAACTACGAAGTTCTGTCTGCATCACCGACAGGCTCTTTTCCGAGTCAGAACACGCACTCTGTCCTTGCCAGCCTTGGCAATCATATCATGTCATTTGAGGCTGGAAGAAATCTCAGAGACTCTTTAGTTTAGACTCTTTATTTGAAAGATAAGAAAACTAGAGAGATTGGATGACTTGCCCCTAACCGCCACCTGGTCAGAGAGCTGTGCCTGAAATAGGTCCCCTGGCGTGTGTGTGGTCCTGGGCTCCTTCACTGGATCCAGACTGTCCTTGCTTCGTCCTTGGGTTTTTTTGTTACCTAGGTCTTCTAGCTACTAGTTTTGGTATGTGATGATTTCAGTTTTCTAAAACTCATAATATATTCTAATTCATTAGACCTAAATTTCCATTTATCAAAAATAATATGATTTTTTTTACTGGAACAAGAGTAATCCAGAGCCCTAGATTGTATCACTGGTCGTTAAAAAAAAATTTCTGTGTATGATTTTAGACTTATTACTTTGTTAGTAAAATAAAATAGTAATAATAGAAATAATAATAGATCCTTCAGAAGAAGGGTCTAATGGTAGTTTTCTCCCATGTGCAAAGCTGCTAAGCACTCTGCTTTGTTTTCAGATGAGGAATACACGTGGGTGCTGACTCCAGAGAGTCTGCAGCATGGGACTGGCATCTACTACATAGCAGCTGTGCTGAATAAAAGCAAGACTAGTGCTCAGCATGGACCCACCGTGTTCTCCATCATAACTGCGGTCACTCAGTGCTATTTTTGGGACAGCCGCAATAGCACTTGGAAGAGCAATGGATGCCGGGTAGGAAGCTGTGCCACTTTCCTCCTCTCTTCTACCTTAACTGGCATTAAGCATGGTGTGTTAGCTCATTTCCCTTTACAATTGTAGAAGAGAAATAAATTGGCCTGGGAAAAAGGAAGAGGATCTGTGTGTAGTGAGCTGGACAAGAAGAGTGTCTCTTTGGAGCAGACTGTGCTTTATACTTGTAATTTTTTTCACAAACATTAGTCTGAGGTGAATGTGACAATTCTAGATAAAATAAGCAGTATATGGAAGCTGTTAAATTCTGTAGGTATTAAATATGCTGTGGGTAAAATGAAACAAACTTCCTGTACTTAAAAAATAAGCTAGCAGATTCTTGTACATTCCAGGCCAGATAGGGACAGATTTTCACTTTTGTAATTATTGCCTAGTTTCCAGTGTCTGCCCACTTTAAAATGGCACCTGCACCATTCATGGCCTCGAGCAGTGCTTTCTGGATGATCCGAAGTGGTGCTTTTCAAGCAAATCCTGAAAATGGAAGCTCATTAAAATGCAGATTCTGTTGCAGGAAATTCGAGGGGGCCTGAGACTCTGCCTTTCTAACAAGCCCCCAGGTGAAGGCACTGCTGCTGGTCAGGTCAGCCACACTTTGATCAACAAGACTTGAAAGCTTTCCTCCTGGCACAACAATGACCACTGATTGCAGAAGGCATCAAGATGTTTCCTGCCTCCTTGAAGCCCTGTGTAGTATTTGACGTGGCGAAAGGAACAGTTTCAGAGACGCCAAGGGCAGAATATAGATTGGGCAATCTGAATTTAACCTTGTGCCATGGAAAGAAGCTGGTCATATTGACACTGTTTTAGACTTTTCATTTGCAAATCAAATATGGAATTGGTACCTTCCATTTATTCTATTCACCTAGTGACATTGAGAAATTTTTTTATGAAGATATGTTACAACATATGGAAAGTTATAGTGAATAATATAGTAAAAAAATGTAAATACCACTAAGCTTTATTATAAAATTCGTATTTTGCTCTATTTAGTTCAGGTTTTTAAAAATAATAAAACAGTCATAATCAAAGCCCTCTGTGTATTCTTCACCAATCACATTTCCTCCCTCTCTCCAAAAGGTAACCACTGTCCTGAATTTGGTATGTATATTCATTCTTCCATCAGATAGTTACTGAACATCTTCCACATGCCAGGCCCAATACTAGAAACTAGAGATACAGATGGACAAGACCATGTCCTCATGAGCTTACATTCCAACGAAGAGACTCACAAAAGTAGATAAATAAGTGTTGTTGTGGTCTTTGTGTAAATGGCATCATACTATACATATCCTTCTTTAACTTTTTTCACTCAACATTTATCCAAATTGACATTCATTCATTTTAACAGCTGCAGAGTATTCCATCCGTTTGCCTCTACTTATTTATTTATTTGTATGCAGTCACTGGACATATGGGTTGTTTCCAATTTTTTTATAGTTACAGTTACTGAGAAAAACGTCCTTTTTTGCATCTCCTTGCACATATGTGCAAAGTTCCCCCAGGGCATATATTCAGAACTGGAATTGCAAGATTCAAAGAATTTTGCTTCTTCAGCTTTACTAGGTATTGCCAACCTGCTCTCTACATTGGTTATGCCAGTTTACACCACCACCAGCAGTGAATAAAGGATTCAGTCTTTTCCATCTCTAAATTATCCATGTTAATGTTTTATGTTTCTCTCTTCCTTAGCACTCTGTTCAATTAGCATTGATGTCTTGATTCTAATTCCAGGTCGGGCCACAGAGCACAATTTTGAGGACTCAGTGTCTCTGTAACCACCTGACCTACTTCGGCAGCGACTTCTTCATTGTGCCCCGGACAGTAAATGTTGAAGACACAGTCAAACTGTTCCTTCGCATGACCAACAACCCTGTTGGGGTGTCATTGCTAGCCAGCCTTTTGGGATTCTATATGCTAATTCTTGTGTGGGCATCGAGAAAAGATCAAGCAGATATGCAGAAGGTGACAAGATTTTGATTCCAAAAGCTTTGCCACAATGTCTTGAATATGTTGAACAAAGTGGAAATAAAACACTTTCATCAAAAGAGACAGGTCACGTGGTTCTAGGTAGTGTAGAAATTCATGTGGGACTTTTCTTAAATTTCTCTTCACATGTGCCATCTCAAAACTTAACTTTTTATCTCCATTTTTTTTTTTAGCTAAGATTGAACCCCCATAATATTCATTTAGGTTAGGAATAAGCAAAAAGAAAACACCTAGAGAACTTAACTATGACCAAATGCAAGTTTATCCCACTTTGTACATAGAATATGAAAGTTATGTGTAAATCAAGTTATAATTTAATGTAACTAAAATATATAAGAAACCTATAAAATATTTTTTTGAAACAAAAAAATCTTTGATGACAACCTCTTCTTAATTTCTGTTCTATATCTTTCTTATTGTGTTTTCTTACACTTGGAAATTCTACATAACATGTCAATTTCTTTGTTGCTCTGGATGTAGAATTGCCAGTTTTAGTAAATAAAATTAAAGGACACCCAGTTAAATTTGAATTTTAAATAAACAGCAAATGCATTTTTAGTATCAGTATACCCCCAAATTATTCATCGCCAACCTGAAATTCAGGTGTAACTAGGTATCCTGTTATCTGGACACTCTACCTGGGCTGGAGGGAAGTGGGAAGATTTAGAGGTCCAAGACCTGATCAATTGATTTTATGACTGTTTCATTTTAGAGGCTACACCCTGGACTTGAGCCTTCATTCCCCCTTTCTTCACTTAACTTGGGTCTGCTCATCTATTGACCTTTTGCCTGCACCTCCCCGTTGTTTCTTAGAGTGGCCAAATCTACAGCAGTACATCTCCTGTTTCTTAGCTGGAGGAAGCATGTCTACTGCACTAGGTGAAGCCCTGCCAATCCTCTTGGTTCTGCTTTTCTTGCAGGTGAAGGTCACTGTCCTGGCTGATAATGACCCGAGCTCTCAGTTTCACTACCTTATTCAGGTCTCCACTGGATATCGAAGAAAGGCTTCTACAACAGCTAAGGTTATTGAAATAAATGTTCTCCATTCATTGCTCTGTGTCTTCTACAACATGAGATACAAGGACTTGGTGATATGCCTGTATCCCATAGCATTTACGAGGGATCAGAGAGTGATATTTCCTAGCTCTAAACTGTAAATCTGAAGAGCCCTCTATACTTGTCTAAGATCTCAAAGACTTTTCATCTCAGTACAGTTTCCTCTGTCTTCATTTTTCTCCTTAGGGACTAAGCCCAAAGAATCATGCTAGAACTTGCCATATTTTACCTTTCCTGGTCACTTTTTAGGTGGTGATCATCCTCTATGGATCAGAGGGACGGAGTGAGCCCCATCACCTCTGTGACTCCCAGAAAGTGGTGTTCGAACGTGGGGGACTGGACGTCTTCCTCCTCAGCACTCAGTCCTCACTAGGGGAACTGCACAGCCTTCGGCTCTGGCATGACAATTCGGGCGTCAGCCCTTCATGGTAAGTACCTGTACCATGCTGGCTGGGTGTTCCTTCTCTGCGGATCTTTAGCATTCTGGGGCAAGTCCTGCATGTCATCACAATAAATAATAATGCTTTGGGCAAAATAGTAACAAGCAACTATGAGATTTATATTTTACTGCTGTCTATAAAGAAAAAACTCTGGAAAACAGTGTGGAAAATTAACTATGATTTTTTTGTGGATGTTAGAATGATTTTTTTTTTTCATTAAATGTTGTCATGATTGCAAACAGCAAATAACAACAATGAAATATTGCCCCAAAGTACTACAAATTAAAAGTATCTCCAAATATGAAAAATATCTTTGAAGACTAAATTTAATAGACAACTACATACTGAATACTATGCTTTGGGTCAAAATAAGAGCTTAAGGAAAGGGAAAGAATGGAATCATGATGTGGAATGAGCCTAGGGAGTTAGAAAGATAAATGGCCAGTGACTAGTATGTGATCCTGACCTGTCCTAGGTCCAAATGATTCTGCATCTTCCTTCAGCAGCACCCTGAAAATTAGGAGAGGTAGGTAGAGAAAACAAATGATAAAATTAATTAAGGATGAAGATTAGTGGTTTTTTGGAGTTAGGGAAAAAGAAGGAATGAAGTCAAAGATCCACTGCTCAAGTACTCAAAAGAATCAGTGGCTGAGTATTACCCACCTAAAGCAAGTACACAGCCTGCCTAAAACTGTTCGCAAGATAAGTCTTTCCCCTGCTAGGCTAGATACGCCAACCCACTAGGCCAGTAGATCTTAACGATTTGCTTGCTTTTTTTATTCTGTTCAGGTATCTACAAAAGAGTTTATACATTATGAGTACAGTTTATTTATGAACATGAATGATGTATATATAATAAAGCACTTGAAAAGATGCTCAACTTCATTAGTTATCAGGAAATGCAAATTAAATCCACAGTAAGATAGCACTAAACACCCACCAGAATGACTAAAATTAAAAAGCCTGACAAAACCAAGTTTGGGTGAGGAATAGGGAGCACCTAGAGCTCTCACACATCACTGAAGGGGCGTAAAGCAGCCCTGTTGGAAAGCAGTGTGTCAGTTTCTTGTAAAGTTAAACACATTTACTATATAACCCAGACATTCTGCTCCTAGATATTTACCCAAGATAAATGAAAAAATATATCCATTCAAGTATTACACACGTGTTCATAGCACCTTTAGTAGCCAAAAACACAAATGTCCATCACGTAAATGAATAAACTAATATTAGTATATTCATTCAGTGGACTATTACTGTCAAAAAGAACAATCTGCTGATATACACAACGTGGATCAATTCCAAAAAACATTATGCTGAGTGTAAGAAGCCAGGCACAGAAGAATTCGTACTATATGATTCCATATATGTGAAATTCTTTTAAAAAGCACCTAATCGATAGCACATGAGTGGTTGCCCGGGGCCAAAGGTGAGCCTGAAGGAGACTGACTGGAATTTTTAGGGTGATGATGATGGTGTTGTGACACAAGTATACACATTTGTCACAATGCACTGAACTGTACATTTTAAAAGGATGCCTTTTATTATATGTAAATTATACCAAGTTTTTAAAAATTTTTCTTCAGTGTATTTTTAAGTATTTTTTTAAAATTTTAACATTAAATTTATACACTGATTCTTTTTTTCTCACATATGAAATAATTTAAAAAACAAAAGTTACACTGGAAACTCAAAAAGCCCATGACTAGTTTTTCATCAATCAGGAAATGAATATTTTCTTCTTTTTTATACTCTGCTCTTAAATGAAAGCTTAAACTACAAGCTGTGCTAGCTAAGTTTAAATCACATGCACCTTAGTCACCTGTGATTTTATAAACTGCCTCAATAAGAGTCCTCAGAAATATTTTCACTTTAAAAGAGTCTGTATTCCTCACAGAGAAAATAACTTTGAACTAAAATCAAACAAAGATTTTGACCAGAGAGATTTAAGTAACTTCATGACATTAGACATAGACTCCTGGGAAAATAGCATCATTACAGTAAAGGAAGACATTAACTAATTGCAAGATCAAGACAGATAGGTTGAACAATTAGGTGTTCCCAAGGGCAAATTTGTTGATGGCTGAAGTTAGTGGAAAAGTTAGACACATGGTTGGAAAGAGGATGAAATCTCAGAGCTTATGGCTCTGTGAGGTCAAAACAAAGGTACAGACCCAAATAGGAGAATAAGTCCCTAATGCAAATGTTCATTTATATTAACATCCTTAACCCCCCAAATATGTCCCCATCAGACCCTGGAGAGGAAAGCTAAAGACATATGGGATAGTTTTAGATGTGGCAGGGCTGTCACATGTGGAACAAGGAAATTTAAAGAATATATATGCACACTGGACATATAGGTCATAGAAGTCTGCATTCTGGTGTGCATGTGAACTCCCTTAGAAGCTGGGAAAAGAAAAATGGAATCAGCTCTCATTTCTTTCCTTAGTTCTTGCCTCGCAATGAAGCAATTCATTTACTTGGACACTCACCAACAGCGCAAGATTACTTTTTAAATTATTTATTGTTATTGAGGCATAACTGACATACATTGTATTATTAGTTTCAGATGTACAACACAGTGTTTCAATATTTGCATATATTGTGAAATGATCACCATAGTACGTCCAGTGAACATCTGTCACTATGTATAGTGAAGATTTTTTTTCTGCTGCTGAGAAATTTTAAGATCTGCTTTCTTAGCAACTTTCAAATATGCAGTGCAGTAATACTAACTGTAGTCAACCATACTGTACATTATACCCTCATGATTTATTTTATAAATGGAAGTTTGTACCTTTTGACTCCCTTCACCCATTTCCCCTACACCTTACCCTGTGAGCTTATTTTTCTTTTTAATTTTTTTTTGGATTCCACATATAAGCAAGGTTACATGGTATTTGTCTTTCTCTGTCTGATTTATTCCACTTAACATAATGCCCTCAAGGTTCACCCATATTGTTGCAAATGGCAAGGTTTCATTTTGTTTTATGCCTGAATAATATTCCTTTGTATATACATAGCTTATTATTCATCCATTCATCTATCAGTGAACATTTAGGTTGTTTCCATAAGATTACTTGTTATTACAGCAACTGATTTGTGCCCACCTTCCTAACATGATTATCATCATTTTACTATAGGTACGTAAATGAGGTAATTGTCAGTGACATGGCAGGTAAAAGGAAATGGCACTTCCTGTGCGACTGTTGGCTGGCCGTGGACCTTGGAGACTGTGAGCGTGACCGGGTCTTCATACCAGTCTCAAAGCAAGAACTCTTTTCCTTTAGGTATTGTTGGGAAATGATGGTGTTTTATAGGTCTCTGAGGCTCTGTTCAATTTTCTTCATTTTTTTTTCTTTCTGTTCTTCTGACCAGATAATTTTAATTCAAGTTTGCTGATTTTTTCTTTTGCCTGCTCAAATTTGTTGTTGAGCCTCTCTAGCAGATATTTCACTTCATTTATTGTATTTTTCAACTGCAGACTTTCTATTCAGTTCTTTTAAAAATATATATCTTTATTGATATTTTCTATTTGGCAAGATGTTCTCATTTACTTTTCTTTAGTTCTTTAGACATGATTATTTTAGTTCTTGGAACACATTTTAAATAACCAATTTGAAGTCTTTGTCTTTGGAATCCAGTGTTTTGGCTTCCTCAGGGACAATCTGTTGACTTCTGTGTGGGGGCAGGAGAGGAGTGGAGAGGCATGTGCATACCACACTTTATTGATTCTTTGCATGTCTTGTGACCTTTTGTTGAAAACTGGACAGTTTAAATAATGGCATGGCAACTCTGGAAATCATATTTCCTTCCTGTCTCCCAGGATTTGTTGTTCTTAGTGTTTGTTGTTGTCATTCAGTGAGTTTTAATTCTGTAAAGTCTACATTCTTCATCCTGTTTGGCATCCGAAATTTCTGCTCAGTTAGTTTAGTGGTCAGTTAATGATGGGACAGAGATTTAAATGCCTAGAACCAGTAAGTCTCTGAGTCTTTGATCAAAAGTTTTGTGTGCATCTCGTGGCATGCCTTCGACGCTCAGCCAGGCACTTTACAGCCCTGCCTTAACCTTAATAGGTGCTTGCTGGGAGCTTAGGGCCTTCTGAGGTACTTCCTAAGTGGGCACACATGTAGATTCTATCTTTGTAGTCTGGAAATGTAAGTAATTTTCCTCCCAAACTGGTCACTGTCTTTCTAGAGCTGTCTGCTTATACCAAGTACCTTAAAAGGTCCATGGGCAAATTTTTTATTAATGCCCAGATGTGAAATGTTCATGGGGAATTGCCTTCTAATGCTGCCTCTGTTGCTGTGTTAGTCTTCTGTCAGTCTTGTGTTATTCTTTTAAAGTATACTACCTTCCTTTTTTAAATATTTAATATTTATATTTAATGTTCCAAATTTTACCATAATTATTTTTATTGTGGATTTACTTTTTTTATCCTGTTTGGTACTTAGAAGGTGCTTGAAAAAAAAAAACCTTTATTGTAGTAAAGTACACATACATAGACTGTACTTTTAATATGCATAATTATATCCTCAATTCTGAAAATGTTCTCAGATGTCACTTCTGAAAATTTTAGTCATCTGACATTCCTTTACTGTCTGTTGGAGCCTCTGAGACTATCCTTTGTGTTTTTAAACTACTTTTTTTTTTGTCTCTCTGGTGTATTCTGGGTCAATCCTTTAGTACTGATTACAGTTATTAATTTTCTCTTCCACCATGTTAAATATCTCCTAATTATTTTTGGTTTTGTTTCAAGATTTCTAATTTATTTTATTTTTGGTTTTTTTTTCATTATTTTTTAAATTCTTATATGAATATTATTCCTTTACTTGTATCTTTGAGCAACCTGAAATACATATATCTGTCTGCTGAATGTCCCATAAATTAATTTCTTCCAGACTAAATTATTGATTGTGGTGGATGCCTTTCTCAGCATTAGATTTCTTCATATGATCAGGAATTGGGGTTGTAAATTCATTTTCAGTGATTTTATTGTTAATTCTCAGTATCTGTTTCTCTTCCCTTCTCTCTCTTTCTCTCTCCCTCCCTCTCTCTCTCTCTCTCTTTCTCTCTTCCTCCCCTCACTCCTGATTAGTAGTTTTGCTGCTGTTTCATCCAGTCCTTCACACTTCTAGAACTAGGCCTTATTATATTAAAGCATTTTGGAGCTCATATTCCCCATGAAATTAGTGAAGGGTTAATGAGCCACAGGATCTCTTGGCCTTGTCCCTAGTCATGGGGCTGTCCTCTTTTGCCTACCTCCCTACCTGTAAATTTGGAGGTCTTTTGTAAATTTAGCAGTCTTTTGTTCTGTATCATCCTTTCATAAGCTCCAGCCTCAACCCTGGCTTCAAGCAGTGAGGTCAAGTTTACTCTCCCTTTCCCCAATGCCTATGAAACATTTATTTCCAGTTACCCTGCAAGAATCAGACTCCTACCTGTGTCCCACCTTCTTCCAGACCTGGAGACCAGTAATCCTGTGGCTTCTTCTCTAGTTTTCTCATTTCATTTCTCTTCTTCAGAGATGCTTATTTTGTTTTTAAGCCCAGTGAACATTTTTGATTCTTTTTATATCTTGTCTATAGTTCCTCCATATATGGAATAAAGAAAGTACTCAAAATGTGAATTTACCAAACTATCTTGGTGGAAGCCTAATATGGACTTTTGAAGTATATAAAGATTTATCAAAACTCATAAAGCTAAAACAACAGCTTTTAATTTTAAAATCTCATACTACATAAATTAACCTTATCTTCAAAAACTTTTTACCCTAAAATAACAAAAGAATTATGTTATCTGTCATCTGAAAACTTCTTCACAGAAGCATCGAATAGTGGCCGAGCTGTTGCTATGTAGCTTGTCGTTAGGCAAAACAAATCTCCGTCTAGGGCACTTTCAGAATGAAATCTCAGGTCTTTCCTGTTCTAATGTATCTCTTTAGGCACCTGTTCTCCTCCATGATTGTAGAAAAGTTCACCCAGGATAATCTGTGGCTCTCAATTGTGACTCGACAGCCCTGGAACCAGTTTACCAGAGTGCAGCGGCTCACTTGCTGCGTGACCCTTCTACTCTGCAATATGGTCATCAATGTAATGTTCTGGAAGATGAGCAGCACTACTGCCAAGAGAGATGAGCAGGGTACGGATGAGCCGTGATGGGGTTCACAGGAGGGAGCCCACTCTACTTACTTTGGGAGTTAGAGACAGAATCACGGCGTGTCTCTGTTATTCCTCTGCTGCCCTAACATTAGAATACTCTACCAAATGGTCTCACTGTTCTCACTCACTAACAAATGAAGCAGTCTTCAGAACACTTCAGGTTCTTTACCGACATGATAATTTTATACCCTTAATTTTCATAGTTAAATTGCTAAATAAGTGATAGAACCTGGGAGAAAGATGACTTTCAGATTATTTCAGTTGATGAGGAGGAAGGTCGATGTAATTCTTTTCTTTTAGTAGGTCCATTTGCTGTGACCTGGTCCGAACTGCTTGTCAGCATCCAAACTGCTGTCATCCTTTTCCCTATCAACCTTGTCATTGGGCGGCTCTTCCCATTGATTCAGCCACAGGAACCACTGCCTCTCTTTCCTACCATCCTGGCCTCCTGCCCCTCAGATGCTGCTTTTGAGCCTTTCTCTCTCACAAAGGTAGTTGAGGTAAGCCTGGCATGAAAGTTTACAGGTAAATTGCCTGCTCCCTTTCCCTGTGTGGTGGAAAAGACCAGTGGAAAGGACCCTTTAGAAGCCTTCCAGGTCCTATTAACCTTAGTGGCTTTTCCCTAATTCCCGTCTTCTGAATTGTGATCGGTCATGCCTCTAGTTTTTCTTCTGATTATGAGGTATTCTGAGAACTGAATGTGAGTGCACAATGTACTACTCTAGAGTTGTGTTAACTTTTGATGTTTAATCAAACTGCCCTTATATTCTCTCATAAAACTAGTTTTCAAAACTATAAAGAGGTGACTTCTTTTTTAAAAAATAAAGAGAAAATGAAAATTTGAGGTTTTTTACACTAAGTATATGCTCCTCTGAGTAAAGAAACAGCCCTATTACTATTATCGCTTCCAGTCCTGCATTAATATAAAATAGACTGACTTTTCTCATCTTGGTTCTTCATTCAGGAATTGAAGGAAACTGTGGGATTTCTACTCAGGAGAAATACGTACCTACTCTCAGAGTGTGAACAATCTTCATGGGGTTCTTATAACATTAACCAGCTTGTGAAACTTCTATCCAGCCTCATCTATTCACATGTACAGCATCAGGGCTATCGTCAGCAGACAGGGTCCTGTTGGGCAAACGGTAATGTTTAGTAGGCTTTATTGACTAATATTTTCTTTGCTTTGTATGTCTCCTTAGTTATTCTCACCCATCAGCATAACCAACAGGCACAGTACAACCTTCTGCTTGTTTTAATTTCTTTTAATTATCCAATATTGAGCTGACAGTTTGATCTGTCTGGTGGTTTTTAAGACAGTGTATCTGGTGATACAAAGTAAAAGATTAAGGAAAAACTCAAAAAATGTTCTCTATATTAGACCCTCATATGTCATCTGCTTTGTTGGAGACTGTTGAAACCTGTCATTCTTTTTCTTCTATGGAATGGTGAGATTATAAGATTTATAGATTCTCAAATATATTTGGGCCTCTTAGGCACTTACCTAGTATAGATCAATCACATGTACTGCAGTTCTGGTGAAAAAGTTCAATCAGGTTTTAAAAATCTCTAGACCAAAGCATAGAATTTTACAAATTTTATCAGCATGCTCAAAGAAGACAATAATATTGTAAATGTTGGGTTCAACCTTTGCTGACTGGGAAATTTAACCTCATCATCAATAAATGAAGTGCTAATCTCTGCCAGTTATTACTATATATTGAATTCTTCCACTTACTAATAAGTGTAAACCTATATATTTTCAGGGGTTCCTGAAAACCACCGTCATGTCTGCTGTTACCTGCTCAGAGTTCTGCAGAAGCTGCAATCTCACTTAAGCACCCTGGGGCCCACTCAGGTTGGCCTGCCTTATGACTTCCTAGAGGTAGCCAGCCAAGTACAAAAACTCCAGGAACTCTTGGAAACATGTATTCTTCCCACAGAGCAAGGGCCATCCAGGTAATGCACCACACCTGGCTTTCTTTATCACCTGTAAAAAAAAAAAAAAATCTTACACCTCTCTCAGCTGTTGCTTATGAGAGTATTACTTTGGCTTCTGCTCTAAAGGGAGGCAACCAGTTTCCCCATCCTGAGCCCAGAAGAAGGGAAGAAGTCCACCTCTAATGGCCTGCCCACGTGGTTGACTTACATCTGCTGGCTTCTTCTGGGTGTCACCAGCCTGGCTGCAGCCTTTTTCACGGCACTATATAGCCTACAACTCAACAAAGACCAAGCCACCAGCTGGGTTATTTCAATGATCTTATCAGTGCTTCAAAATGTCTTCATCATCCAGCCAGTAAAGGTATGTGAGAAACAGCTCATGTTACTGGCATGGGAAGAACCACTGTAGTTGCAGGGAGCTGGGGAAACTGAGGTCCCTGGGTGGCCATCTAAAGTGCCCAATGGCTCTGACGATATGACCCAAAAAAGCCCCCAAGAAAACAAAAAGAAAAATTTGTTAGGACTATGTGTGAAATAGTCACTGAAAAAATAAACAAGAATTGATAGAATAGTTGAAGTATAGCAGAAAAGGTTTGGGGAGTTAAGAGGAATGAGTAAAAATCGATGGACAAACTACTTTGGAATAGAAGCGACATAAAATTTTTTTTAACTTTTAATTAAGGAAAATGTCAGACCTATGCAGAAGTAGGGAATAGTTTAGTGAATCCTGAAGTTGTACTACCTACCTTCAGCAATTGCCAATTCATGGCCAATCTTGTTTCACCTATTTTGAAAAGAAAAAAAGAAAAGCCAGACTTCATGTTTTGTCCGTAAATATTTGTCTTTATATTTCTAAAAGATAAAGACTCTTCTTTTTAAAATATAAATGTAAAACCATTATCACACAAATTGGCAATAATTTCTTAATAGCCACACAACAATGAGAATGTATTTAACACTATTAAGCTATACACTTTAAAAAGATTAAGATGGTAAATTTTTTGTTATATATATTTTACCACAATTTAAAAAAAATTCAGTGTTCATATTTTTCCAGTTGTCTCATGAATATTTATTTCACAGTTGCTTTGTTCAAATCAAGATCCATATAAGTCCTGTGTGTTACAATTAGTTGCTGTGTCTCAAGTATTTTTAATATTTAATCTACAGTTACTCCCTCCTTTTCTATCTTTCACTCTCTATTCTTGCTTTTTTTCCCACATTATATTTATTAATGAAACCAAGTTGTTTTTCCTGTAGACTTTGCAATATTCTGGGTTTTGGTGACAGGATTGCCTCTGTTTTAAGAAGCTTAGAAGATGGGCCCACAGCACACCTGGGAGCTTTTAAAACTCTCGATGCCCAGGCCTCCCTCCAAACCAGTTAAATTGTAACTTCTGGAGATGGGCTCCAAGGCTGTTTAGTTGTCTAGGTGATCCCAATGTACGGCCCTGTCTGAGATGCAGTGATCACAAAAGAGCGACTAAGTACAAGGAGTAGGTAGATCTTAATTCTAAAAAACACTGGAGGAGACAACCAAAAGCTAAGAAGAGCTCCTACGGAGACTCAGTTATAGCAGGTCCTTGAATGATGTCATTCTGTTCAACTTCGCTTTGTTACAACATCGATGAGAAGAAAAATGGATTCCTGGGCACTGTGTGGAGTTTGCACGTCTGCATGGGTTTTCTCCCAGCTCTCAGTTTCCTCTCACACCCCAGAGATGTGGTACATTGGCATCTCCATTGTCCCAGCCTGAGTGAGTGCAGGCCTGGGATTGGGTGGCCCAGTGATGAAAGGGCATCCTGTCCAGGATGGGGACCCCCTTTGCGCCCTGAGCTGCTGGGAGAAGCTCTGGCCACCTGAGGCTCTGACTGGAATATAAGTATCTTACTTGTTTTTATGAATCTTTCTTTATGTAGAGCTCACATTTATTTGTGTTTAATTTTGGAAATGCTTTGCATCTTTATTTGGAAGTTTGGTGATTTCTTGTGACCAGAAATATGTCATAGGAACTTTACCTCTTGTTTCTATCAATTAGCCTCTCTAAAATTGGTTTTGTTAAGTCATCTTGCTTGAAATCAGTTTCTGAGAACATATCTATGACATTGAAGACTCCTTGTATATCAGATAAAAGCTTTTAGAAAATGAAAAGTGTGATTTATAATCCTAAATTTAAGAAGTTAAGTTGAAGGAGGTGTAAATATTGAGACTCAAGTTAATGACTGGGAAGATCAAATAAACTAAAATAATACAAAATATAAAATATAAAAATATTGAAATCATAAAGAAATACACTTAGATCCAGGGTAACTAGCATGCAATTCATGGGAGTAGTAATTAAACAATTGAAAAAATTCCACTGTTGCAAAGAAATATTGAATTTATCCACTGAAAGGCTTTAGCTAGTTCCAGGCATAATTAATTTTAAAACACACACTGAAATGGAGGCCAGCAGTTCTGGGCTGGGGCCCAAGATTCCGCATCCCTGATAAGTGCCAACGTAAGGCTGATGCTGCCAGTTGAGTAGTATCATTCTGAGTAACAAATTTAGTTTCTTTAAAAAGTCAGGATCATAAAAAATATTAATGAGGGAGGACTGTTCTATATCTTTGGAATAAATGAGACATTTTTAACTTGGATAGGCTGTTATACTAGGAAATTGAGAATTTCCTTGAATGTGATAATATAAGAGTGTCCTGATTTTTAAGTGAGATGGTGCTAGAATACAGGCAGTCCTGGCTTTGCACAGTTTCAGTGTGCATGGATTTCAGTTGGCAAGGTTTAGTTAAAAAGTTTCCCAGCAACACAGTTCAAACCTCAGTTACCATGGCATGTTAACTGAGTGGTTGCATAAAGTACAAACTGCTGCTAGCTCTTCAGTGAGAATTCAGTTGGACCCATGGCCAGATGTACTTTCTACTACTTTCCCCCAGGACTAGTCCTTGGGCTGGTCCAGTTAGAGGACAACTTTAAGTCTGAAATTGAAGTCTGCAGAGCAGACACACCCAGAATTGCTGCCTGAAACACATTAACTCCAAAAGTAGGAGCAGAAGGACCTCAAATCCTCCTCTAGACTTCAGGCCTGGCTCTCTTGCCCTGCCCTGGAAAGCCCAGCCAGAGCAGAATGGACCCACCTGCAGGCAGGCCAGCTGGAGCCCGAGGGAAGGAATCACCTGCACACATGCTTCCCAGCAAGATAAGGTGGGGAAAGAGGTGGTTGTCCTTTAATTCCCCTGAGGACTGGAGCACTTTCCTCCCCTCCATGGAAATTTAAGGAGTGGGGAATATTTAAGGTCATACTCAATTCTAAGATTCTATGGGTTCTTTAGCAAAACTGAGATTTAAAATTTGGAACTGTTAAAAGTGTAGCTTGTCCAGTTAGCTCATCAAAGGTCTTCCAAAGACAGGTGTTATTGAACAACTTACATAAATCATCACAAATCATTTAATAGTTTAACTATCCTAGCCAAGCAGATTAAGGACTACAGGCAAAAATACAGATATTACTGTTATTTAGACACTTGGGACCTTTTCCAGTACCCCACGATTATGCAAAAATAATTAAGTTATTCTCAGTTTTTCATAAAAATGGCCAAATAGTTAAAATATATTAATAATACTTTGACCTTTAAATGATTTCACCTTCTTCAATTCCATGATACCTGCTCGTTAGTTTCTCCTGTGGTTTTCCTGTCTAGGTGATCTTCCTCACATTGTTTTTCTCACTGATTCTGAACCGGATGCCGTGGCTTGCCAGAGAGAAGGAACAACGAATGAAGAGGATCTTGGCACTCTCAGGTAATTCAGGTAGTTTTAAGTACTGATACCTAATTTTATGAAGAGCATGTTATGTCAGACAGATTTGTCAGTTGGGGGAATTTTCTCTAATTAGCTGTTTGCTCTGCCACCTCTCCCCCTCCTCCCTCTCCCTCCCCATCCTCCCCTCTTCTCTCTCATCCCTGAAGACCAGCATACCCAAAATTCTAAAATTCTATGCCAGTTATGTCTTGGCATAGGCTGATTAGGCTGATTAGTCACTAACCCACTGAGATGTCTTAAGGGGAAAGAGTGGGCGATTTTAGGTGAAATGGTCCTGAAGAACCAGATGTTGTTTGTAGCTCATATACAGAAACCCCCATGATTGATGGGCCCGGGTACATTTGTGGAAGTGTTGCTGGTTTCTTGGGGTTTGATAGTTAAGGACTGGTTCTAGGTTATGAAATGCATGTTACTGGAAAAGATTTGGCTTAATGTGTATATGTAAAACTAACAATAATATGTACTGTGTGATATCAAGCATATTGTGACATGGATATTCATATGATAAATGTATGTCTGAGAACCAGTTATGTGTTATGTAATATATATAGGTTACTGTATATACTTATATGCATAGTAATTAATATACTATTATACATAATATAGACTATATATCATCATGTATTACATATGTGGCATATAGTAATGCACAAAGTACATAGTAATGAGTGAATGTAAACTATTTCAATATTGGCATAGTAATATAGATTAATTTTATTCCACTCATATAGGGCGTTTTAAGTAGTTTTAAGTAGAATTTCAGCTCTGGAGCTTGGGCTTCTTCCTTGAGTCTTAGGGGTAATTGTTGCTCCCATTCTCTGATTTACAAGACAAAGATAAACAATATACTACAAAGACTCTTCATTTTCTGAGGTTGTTTTCTGTATTTGTGAAGGGCATTAGGATAAGAATAAGGTAAAATTATAGATGTTAGTTGGCCAGTGTTGATAAATGGATATTCAACTGGTTGTTCTCCAATTCATGTGTTAGTGAGCCTGCTACTGGTAATCAGAACAGGCATTGGCTGGGGGGTCGGAATGCTATGCTTCGCTGTTTTGATATGCAGAGTATTGGGATGACAGCTAGGAATGAGATTGAGAGGATTGATGCAATGAGGATCCCACCTGTGTAAAACAGGAAGTAATGTCCTGCATTTAGTCATTTTGTTTGACTTCCTCACAGAGTGCTAAGGCACCAGTGTCACTTCAAACAGAATGTAAGATAGGATTAGTTCTGTGGCAGTAAATGTTATGATTAGTAACACCAGCATATGCTGGAATTGTCAGAAATGCAGAATCTTAAGCCTCACCCCAGAACATGCATTTAACAAAATTGCCAAGTGATTCCTAAACAGTCAAAATTTGAGTAACACCACTGTAGAACAGTGTTCCCAGCATGTGGTCCACCAACAAGAACTGTTTGTGTCTAGTCCAAGATAAGTGCAGAAATTCAGAGTAAGCAATTGAGAAACTTTTATAGCAATTGGGCAGACTGACTTTGGGCCTGCTGAATCTAATTTCAAAATAGGGCTTGTATTTTATAGGCCTCTGTTCTACTTCATTTTTTCAGTAATTAATTTTTATTATATTTTGCAAAAGTATCAAATCAGTCTCTGATGGATTGGAGTTTATTAAAAGCAGTCCTTCATGATAGCTTGAGAAGCACTCAGTAGCTTTTTTTTTTCTGTTTCTTCAAAATTTAGCAGGAGGTACTCACAGTAGATTCTTAACAAATGTTGAATGACTGCTTAATGAAATATAACATTTTTTGGCCTATATTTGAATTTTTGACAGCAAAATGTTCTTCATCATTACCTGGTTTAAGAGATAAGAAGAACCCCATCTATGTAGCCCCAGCTATGAACAGTCCAGTTAAATGCCCACAAGGAACCTGGAAAGAGAAGAAACTCTTCAGGCTGACAGGAGATATTTTGAGTACGGAGAGGAAGTGGCAGCGTGTTGATACTGCAGCATATTTTCCAGAAAAGTGGGAGAATAAAATGGACATATAGGAGGAGGAAAGGCATTTTAAGTTATCTCTGAAAATCTGGGATTCCAGTAAACAAGGTGGTATGGTAAATGGAATGACTCCTCAACTTGAAGTCTCAAGATTTAATTGTGCTAGAAAAAGTCACGTTCTCTAGCTACAAAATATAATTAACAAAACTTGACCTAAACACTTCACAGGGTGAAAGAATAATGAATATGCTTTAAAAAAAATGGCTTTCTTGTAAGTGCAAGGTAACTTGGTTCAACCCAGCTCGTCTCTGGATTACTGGATTCCCTGGACCAGGGACAACAAATTGTTTTTACCATGCCTTCCTTTCTAGGGAACACAGATAGCCAGTGGGGTGGGGGTGGGGGAGTGGAAGGGAGGACCGGAGCGGGAGGGAGGAGAGGTTGGGGAGGGGCATTTAGTTCTAAGAACTAAAGTATTAAATTTTTGTGTGGGATTTTATATATCTAAGTAAATTTGTAATTAGTGGTAGAATAATTGATATAATTATCGATTACCACTATGAGCTGATCTTTTTACAGATATTAGGTTGAGCCATATAAAATTGCCAATTTTGGACTGTTTCAACCTGTAAAAGATTATAGGCTTAGGAAAAATGAGGAAAAGTTATAGAGGCTTTCTAAGCTAAAGGCTTGACTATGACTTTTTTCTCTTCTACAATAGTACAGATCTTCTTCCTCATCCTGTTGATGACTGCAGTCAACTCTGCACAGAACCCCAGTAGATTTTACCTCCATCAAGCTCTCCAGAAGAGCTTTTCTCACCGTTTCTCAGAGATCAAGCTGCTTAAGCATTTCTACCCCTGGGCCAGTCACATCCTCCTTCCTAAACTATATGGGGATGACAGAGGTAAGAGCAGTCCTGGGCCCAGGTGGGCTGTAGTTTTTCTGAACAGCCCTACCACAACACATTAGCACACTGGTGAAAGGTCAGCTGACTTTTTCAATACGGCTGCACCTCTGTGGGCACCTGGAGGATCCACTCCCTGGACCTCATGAAATCTCTTCGGTCAAGGGTCCAGAGGCCCATGAGGGCTGATTCCCACTGGTGAGTCTACAAGAGGCTGATAAACAATGAGAATGTGTTCACTTATAGCATGAAAAGTAACGAGTGATCCCTGGGATCGGTTGCCTCCTTGTGAAGTTTTTTTAACAAGGGTGGCAGTCCTAGGTTCAGGGCACATGTAGCTGAGAAAGTAGTTCAGTGAGCACAGAACCAGGAAAAGTGTAACCAGAAAGCTCTCAGCGCCAGATGATATTTTGATATCATACCTGAAATGCAGTCTTTCCCAAGTCTGACTTGTCTGTGTAAATTTCCTGTGTGCTTAGCCAGTTCAGTTCCACAAATATGTACCGAAACCTAGAATGCTGGGAACTGTCCTAGGAGCTGATGATTAAAAGATGGATATATAATATGGTTTTTTTCCTCAAAGAACCTCACCATTAAGAGAAGTTGGTATGCTTTACCCTGGGCAGTGTTGGAGAAATACTAAAAAATATTTCCTAAGGAACACTTGTTCAATATTTTTCACATTTACCAACACTTTTACTTATATCTTAAGCTGTATTTTGGAGATTGTTGCATTCATTTATCTTGGTGACTTCCTGTTGGGATCTGGAAAACCTCCAAGGTTCCTGAAAAAATCTAAAAGATATGTTCATCTCAACAAACATTTAGTTTTTTTTAAAGGTGTACTAGGGTCTACGGCCATTCCACCCTGAACAAGCCCGATCCCGTCTGATCTCGGAAGCTAAGCAGGGTCGGGCCTGATTAATACTTGGATGGGAGACCACCTAGGAAGACCAGGTGTTGTAGGCGTAAAAAATAAAAAAATAAGGGATTGTAAACTGACAAGGTCCTTGCAATCTGTGAGGTCAACCACGGGTTGCCTCGCATTATAAAAGAAAAACATGTACTAGGTGCATTTAGGAGAGTTTTTACAAATGACAACTCCTATTCATTGCACGTTGGTTCTTTATGGTTGTATTAAATTGTGATGGCTCTAGGTTTAGGGCACATTCTATTTGCAGTCTGTAACTCTGTCTGTGCTGAATAAATAATGACTAGATAAAAAGTAATTTGAACCACGGGCGGCTGAGGCTAGTGCCATGATGATAGGCATGGTTCTCTTCTTGGACTCCTCGGCTCTGCAGTACTAATAGTGCAGAACCGAAGTCCAAAAGCACAGACTGCCCAGGCACATGCACGTCCTTGCTCTCCACTTACTAGCAGTGTGTTCTTAGGTAAGTTACTCAACCTTCTGCACCTCAGTTTCCCCATCTGTACAGTGGGGACAATCTTAGGACCTACCGTATAAAAGATTAAAAGCTTGGTAGTGTTTACAGCAGTGCGTTAGCACATAGCAGTCACTAGAGAAGTGTTAGCTGTTATTAACTGGGGCAGTTGGAGCTCTGGCTAATCTAGAACTACAGAGTGCATGAGTTACCTGGACATACTAAGAAAACAATCTGTACATGTAAAGAAATAGAACTAAGTAACATGGGGTGAAGCACAGTAAAAATTGGTGCTAATGTGGTTTATCTCTTCATCTCCTAAATGATGCAGCCCAGTTCTTAGTCCAGTTGTTTCCAGGAACACTGAACCCCAAGCCATTCGTGACGGATAATCTATGTCCTGTAAATATATAACTTTCCTAAATAGCATAGTCCAGAGTTTAATCACATATAGGGAAGGATCTTTTTCTTAGTAGGATTTAATTAAACTTTCTCTTGCAGTAATTTAAGCTTGCTTTTTCCCATTTGACTTAAATGGGAAATTGTTTGATCAGAATATATACAGCGATCCCTATTATGTTTTATTCATTTACTATGTAGTATTCCATTGCATGGATGTACCATACAAATTAAAACTGAAGGTACCATTTTTTACCTCCCCTGTAAAAAGCTGGAACAGGTTTAAGGCCATTCAAGTTCAAGCCCCATCTCTTTGTGTTTGAAGTATGTGACCTTTCTTCTAACTTGTCTTTTGTTTTATAAAATCCAAAAGGAAAAATATTGAAGAAATCAATAAATACAATAGAGGTTATATTAAATAAGAGTAACTACAAAGCTGTAATTAAGGTGAATTAAACATTAAGATCGTAAAATTTGCTTGGTAGTTGTTAGGACCAGTCCTGCAATGGGAGTTAGGTAATACATACAGTTATTTTCTAGTAGATTACTAGATGTTGCTCTAACACGTTCTCATCGGTGCACTGCTAAACTAATCAAAACGCCACATGTCCCTTCCCTTACGATAGCAGCATATATCACTGCTACCTGCAAAGCCTGTCACTCTCAAATGACTTAGTAAATGAAAGAAAATAAAAAGTGAGGAAGTAATATATTAAGGAAAAATGGAAATTAGAAGGTCCATGCAGTTAAGCTCTTTTAAACAGTCGTCCAGCTTGCTGGCAACAGGGGTGGCTTCCACAGAGGAAGGTCCTGTGGAGTGGGGACACGGTCACTGGTGACCTGTCTTCTCCGGGGCTGCAGTAGGAAGTTGCTTGTTCTTCATTTTTGCTTTAGCCATGTTGTATTCCCCAGAATTAAAACATTTTTGCCCTTTCTGCAGTCATTTCCTTAAGAAATGAATCTCCAGGCTTTCATCCCAGATGAGGATACCTTGTTTTTAATTTTGCTTCTTCAGCTTTCTCTAGTCACTTTATCTTGTATGTCCTTCTGCTCCTGTACTGAGGCTGTCTCAGGGTCTTCCACGGACATACTTCTCCCTCTTACCCCACTTTTCCGGGTCGGCAGAATTATCTTTTTTTTTTAATAACAGGTTTTAGATTTTCTTTTCTCTCCCAGATTTATTAAGGTATAATTGGCAGAAATTGCATGTGTTTAAGGTACAGCTTTTTGACCTGTAAATACATCATGAAATTACCACAGTGAAGCTATTTAACATATCTCCCCCAGGTAATGTGTTTTGTTTTTGGAATGGGAGTTATAGGGCTGTTTCAGGATCTTTGGTCAGACTGCCTGGTGAGCTTACCTCCGGGCTTCTGGGCCATGGCGGAAGGGCTGGAACTGCATCACTGGCCACTACGTAGTCCACAGTTGGTACTGACATCTGCAGGCCTGACACCTGACGCACAGGCAGGAGTGACAACTGGGTCCTTTGGCATATGGTGCAGGTGGCAGGACCAAGGTCAGACGGCATTGTAGCTAAGTCCACAGGAGGACAAAGCTGTTTCCAGGTCTGTTGCCAGGCCCACAGTTGGTAAGTCAGCCACCTGGGGAACCTCCCTTTCCAAAACCGAACTTACTGGTCTCAGACTCCACTGGAGTTTCATAATCACCTACCTAAATCCCAAAGCTCCCACCTAGGCACTTTTGTCTGTGGATGGCTGCCAAATTATTGAGAGATACAAGCAAGTGACCTGATTCCACCATCTTGCTGATGTCTTTCAATTGATTCTAGTGAGATCTATCTAGATCATTAGCTACATACATATATGTAGGTCATTCTTTTATAATTTCACTTTTTTATCATTCTGTCTTTTTAAAATTTGGTGGCATTCGCTAGAAATTCCAATGTTTTTAAAAACAGTGGTGAAAGTGTGCTTTTTTTGTTACTAAACGAGGCAGTTTTTACAATGGCTTTTTTTACTGTCTTATCAGGATTTATTACTGATGGAAACTCCTTTCTTTTGGGCAATGTTCTGCTTCGTCAGATTCGCATTCCTGGTGCCATAGCCTTTCCAAATAGAGTGTCTCCCCAAGAACAAGTGAAGGCATCGCACCAAGATCTGGAGGATACAGAGAACTATGGGTTTCACTGGAGGCCCCCTGAAACAAACACCACACAATCAGACAGCATTTGGCATTATCAGAATCAGGAGACACTAGGTGGCTATCCCATCCAAGGGGAATTTGCCACTTACTCAGGAGGAGGTTATGTTGTCAGACTCGGAAGAAACTCCAGTGCTGCAATCAGGTGAGCAAGCCTGAGCCCTAAACAAGAGGACCAAGATGTTTGCTTCTGTCCATCAAGTAGGAATTAAGGACATTTGAATAGTTTTGACAGCTACCATAATGCTACTATACTGTCTATGACATTTGCAGACACTTTTAAGACTTTTAAGGAAAAGTATCTTTTAGTTTATAAATTCCTTGTTCAACCTCAAACTAGAGGTATGTTATGGTTTGCCAAATCTTCCTTTTTTCATCTAGAAAAACATTATCAATCTCAATTCTAGCTGCAGTTAAACTCAGGTAACTCCAGCATGGGCAAACTGTACTCTTCAAATATCAGAGAAATAGTGCCCTTCAAAACCACAATCCAAAATCCAAATGCCAAAATTAAATAGCAAGAGATTTATGGTTTTATATATGAATCCTGAGAACTAAGCAGCTGACATAGCATGTAAACTAATTCTACCTCAGACCTTAAATGCTAAATATATTTTCTTGAACATTTAACCTTGGCATGACTATTATGAAAATTTTCATTTTATATAGTCTTCTAAATTTATTTTCACGTTACCACTAGTGAAAATTTGGGCATTAGTAACCATAAATATCGTACAGGTACACTAGAATGGGAAACGTAGCTTTTCACTTGGTAGGAGTAATGTTGGAAAAGGCCAGGGCATTTTCCCATTTTGCAGGGTTGATGCAGGTGCAGCCCTGTCCTGTTTCCCCAGAGTTCTACAACATCTTGAACAGAGCCACTGGCTGGACCGCTGCACCAGAAGCCTCTTTGTTGAATTCGTGGTCTTCAATGCTAATGTGAACCTGTTCTGTGCAGTGACCCTGATTTTGGAATCCAACAATGTGGGTACGAAGGCCTCCTCTCTTCCCTGTATGACCTGAGTATCTCAGAAGTCCCAATTTCTTTATCTTATACTATTAAAAAGCAATATTTTAATTACAGTTGTTATACGTAATTTTTAAAGTCAAAGATTTCAAGGCAAAACTAGCAGTCCTCACTCCCCACCTCATTTTTACTCCCAGAGACTGCTACTTTCAGCTTTGTTAACTGGTTCTTTTGGGATTTAAAAATTAATATGCTTATTAGCCATTTCATGAATCTTCCGTTTTAGATACTATTTTTTATGACAATGAGGATTTAACTTTCTTATACATACATATCCCTAGCACATCACATATACATACCATTTCTCTTATTCTCCCAATAGTTATAAAACTTATGGTTAATATTGAGCAGCTCCATTATTGTGATATTTTTCAAAGATGAGCCATGTATTACAATTTCCTTTCAATATTTTATTTTCCCTAGAGTTTATTTTTTTCATCTGCTTGGTTCTGCATGAATTCTATCATTGATTCATCTCCAAGCTCTTCCTAGAAATAAAAACCTCATTCTGTTCAAAAGTATCACATAACCCACGACTTTATCTTTTACTGAAAAGACACCCTCTTCTCTGGCCCTCTGTCTGGTAGTTTGGTTGGGTGATTCTCTAAGCCTGCTCTAGAGGTCTCATCCAGGACTGTCCCATCACTGTCGCCCTAGGGATTCTCTCTCCCTCTCCCCTCTGTTGGACTCCCTTCGAGATCCTACGTCTTCCTCTTTGTTCACTTTCTCATTTTGTTAGAGTTCATCAGTAATTTCCTGGAAGGGTGCCAAGGGGAAGTCAATATTTTGAAGCTTTAAGTGTCCCAAAACTTTTTTTTTCTGCCATAACATTCATTTGCTTATGTGATTGGATACAAATGTCTTTCACAGAATTTTTTAAAGTACAGCTCCATTGCCTTCTAGCTTGTCATACTGTTGTTAAGCAGTGTGGTGATGCCCCCATTCCCAAGTTGTTAGAATTGTCTTTGTCCTCAGTTCTGAAAAGACCTAACCTGTAAGTCCTTTAATCTGGATGTCCTTCAGTTCTGAGAAATTTATATTTCTTTATAAATTTCTCTATTTTCTGTTCTTTTCCTGATATTCCTGGAATTTTGAGGTAGTATTAGAAATTAACAGCACTCTTGAACCTGAGACTCTGATTTTATGTTTTGCTTTCATTTCCCATCTTTTTCTTCGGTGAGATTACTTCATTCTAAACCATCTGATTTTGAATTTTTATATCTTAATTTCCAAAAATTGTTTGTTGTTTTTCAGTCTCCTGTTATTTTATGGAATCACTATCCTCTCTACTCTGAAGATATTATAGGTTCGTTTTTATCAGCTCCTTCTAATTCCTCTGAGCTTTTTTATTGTTTTGCTCTCCAGTTTTCAATGTTAGAGGTTTAACTAACTGGTTGTTCTTTATATTTTTGTTATTAAAAAATAAAAAGCAAGTGCTAATTAGCAGCTGTGTGTGCATGGATAGAGCTTGTCAACTGGTATGTCTTTTTCTCTTGGGCAGTTTTCAGAGAGGGACCCTCCAAACTCTTGCCTTGAGCATATATAAAAGCCTCTAGATTTCTCAGAGTCAGCTAAGGAAAGGAGACTGAGACTGGGAAGCATCTCACCATGCAGTATGTAGACTTTCTCTTAATTCTCTTTTCCTGTAGACTTACAGATATACCTGAGTTCATATTCTCTGTACTTCAAACATCACTAAAAAATAAACCTTTAGTCTTGAGGTAGTGAAAGGCAGGACAGGTAACAGGGAGAAAGGAAATCTGGGATCTATGTTCAGACTTGGAATCAATTCTGTTTTCAGTTCCACCTGACCCACTCCTCTACCTTCTGAGGAACCTGATGCCTCCAATTTCTCAGCCTTTCGAGAGTTTTGTGGTAAGAACTAGCTTGTTTCTGTGTTTCTGCCACTGCTTAGGTTTCAGCTTTCTTGAATCTGGTGTCTTTCATCTATTTTCCACCTTCCAACAGTTTGTCACATTTGCCCTCTTCATCTGTTTTTTATCCCTTCACTTTCATTGTAGTGGCATTTTGTAAAGGACTGGTATATTCAATCCCCGTCTTTAACAGGAAATCTGTCCTAATTCTACTTCCTTTGTCCTCCTTTTTTGTAAGAACCTGCCCACCAGGTGTTACTTCTAGTGAGGAATTTTTTCTTCCAAGACCCACAGAGTAGACCACTTCTCTTGTACTTCTAAATGAAGCGTGGAGGATTCCTGAGGGTCTTTTATTATTTTAAGCTACAAAAAAAAAGAAAAAAAAAAAAAACCCAACCAAACAAAAAAAACGGGGTTAAAATAAATACAGGTAAAATCCCAGTCTTGAGAACCACGTCAAAGAGGAATCCTTTGGTTCTTAAAATATACTTTCTACTACAATAAGTGCATTGTAGTTCTAATATTTGGGGGCTTTATGAAAAGTCACATTCACACCACCTTTCATGCTTTTATGTCTTTCTAGGTGAAGTCTGAAGCTTCTTACTCTATCTTCATGCAAACATCTGAGTATTCATGGATACTATTATTATTCATGGGATATTGGTGTTTTGCATAGAAAATAATTTTGAAATGCTTCAAAGCATTATCATACTAATTTCTGAAAATATATTTTAAATAGCTTTAAACTAAAGTGCCACACTTATATTTAACTCTATTGTTTTTCATCGCAGTCATCAATTCTATAGAACATCATGTTGCAACAGTATAACTATTCAATTTAGCTCTGCAGCTGTTCTACTTCTGTAAGGGTAACACCTGTTAACAGCTAAGTCGCTGACACTGTCCTCTTTGTGGGATCAACAATATAATCTTCTCCCTCTATTGATTTTTAGCACAATCAGCACATTTCCAGTTGCTTTGCATACACAATCTCATTTAATATTCATAACGCCTCTAGAGGAAATAGTTTAGAAACTCAGGAACATTTGAAACTGATGATATAAGAACTGGGGTTATCTCAAAGACAGGAGTTTGAAGGGAAGAGGGCAAAGTTTTAAATCCTCAACTCCAAATGTTCTTTGTTATTCAGGTGCTTTCTTCGCCTCTGTAAGACTAGACACTTTAACTTCCCTTCAGATATCAAAGAAGAACTCCACCTGGTCTGTTGCCTCGCAAGTCATCTATTATCTACTAGTCTGTTACTATGGCTTCATACAGGTGAGTTGAAATGTTAGTTAAATATGAGAGATTCTCAAGATTGCCAGATATTATTTGGGGAGTTCCACATTGAGGTATTAGTACAATTATGGCTATGACTGATTCTTTCCAGAAACTTGACCTCAGTTCAAGGCTGAGTAGTTTTCCAGATAGCTCTTTCACTCTTTAAGAATTAAAGAATTAAGTCTCTAGTATACTTTTGTACAGTTGTTATCACTCGTCCATAAGGTAATAGTAAGAGATTGACAATACAATGAACAAAACCAAGTATTCAAAAATATATCTGATTGTACCAAGAGACTATATCTTAAGCCAAATATAATGTTTTATTTTCAAGCTTGATAACTATTTTAGAAACTAATTTTTTATTAAGTTTAAGCAACAAGAAAAATAACTGTATCCAAAGAAAGTTATGTTAGAGAAGGCCGTCTTTTCTGTAAGCAGCAGCTGAGTGACTGCAGAGCAGAACCAAGACCATCACCAACTATGCCCGCTAGGTTTGACAAGTCCGTGGCTGAGCACTTTGCCAGTGTTTATAACACTTCATTAGGGAAAAAGCTAACTAACCTTTCAGGCAAGCAGCAGTGACTATGGTGTCTATGTTTAGGGTCGCCGGCTGAAACAACAGAGGTGGAAGTTCTTCACAATGAAAAAGAACGTTCTGGACATGGGCATAATCCTTACTAGTTTTGTCATCTTGGGGCTTCACATGAAGCTCATTTCTGTTTATAAGAAAAACATGGCACAATACCACTATGACCGTGAGAGGTAAGAGTGAGCCTGAGGAGCACAGGACATTCCTCCTCCATGTTATTTCCTGATTACACACAAGTATTTTTTCAAACTCACCTTCCTCCTCCACTGTTCTACTAGATCTGTTTTCTGTAGAATACAAGTTAAATACAGAACTCAGACTAATGTGCACAGCAGAGAAAACAATTAACCAGAAACCATTTATACTGCTAATCACATTGAAAAGCTCTTCTGCCTTTCACACAGCAAGAGCAGTGACTCGATCATTATATTGCGCCCTCGTCAAAGAATAAAGCCTGATAAGACATGACAAATGATCATGTGGCTTAAATGAAACCACATGACATAGTACATCCTTTAAATCTAAAATGGGTTGTTTTCTGAGTAGGGATGTTCATCCTTTATGGAGACATTCTGGTGCCTTTGGGCATTTCTCTGGTCTTTCTCGTGAGGAAGAGCATCTACTCCCCAGACCAAGTATTGCCATGTGGTGCTTTTCTAACCTTCAGCCGTCAACAGCCTGGGCCACTGATCAGTGTGAGACGGAGGCAGTATAGCAGGAAGGCCTTACAGAGGGTTGTTTATGCAGGAACTGTGGGTCTATGCAATTTGAATGACTTTAGTGGCTGAAGTCCAGCCTGCTGTGTGGCATTGCCTAGGTCTCAGACAATAAAAGAATTGTGATCTAGTGTCAACTTGCTCTTATTTATTGGAGTCTTTCCCAGTAAACTAGTTGCTTCAACATAAAATTATGAACGTATCTATCATATAACAAAACCTAATTGGTTAAAAAAAACCAAACCAACCCCTAACTGGTAGCAACCCTCACCTCTAGTTTAACTACCTTTCTACTCTCAGCACTGTTAAACATATTAGATCAGTTATCTACTGCCAGAGAGTACAGCAATAGTGTTACAGAAAACAGACCGGCATAATTGTACATCTCATTACCTTAACTCATCTCCTTTAAAGAGATTTAACGCAAGGCACAGCAATGGAGGAGGCTGGCGTTGGTTTCCAGGATCAACTGGGAGTAAAGAAATCGCGAGAGGTCACATTGCAAGGCTCCTTTAGCACAGCTCCCAAGCAAATATGTATTATTTTTGCCAAAGCTCTCATATCCACAAATTTAGGAGACCAAACTGGAATGCACGGTTCTTACATCAAGCCTCTGAACTAAAAGGACCCAAAGAACCGCTGTACTTGAGCAGTGGAAACACTGGAGAAACTGATGATGGCACACACTTCCTGCTAACTGTCGGCCTGCCTTGGCACAGGTTCATCAGCTTCTCTGAGGCAGTAACAGTGAACTCAGCCATCATTTACCTCATGAGCTTCCTGGTTGTGTTGGCAACTGTTCAGCTGTGGAACCTGCTGCATCACAACCCAAGGCTGTGGGTCATTGACCGAACACTCAGCAAAGCCCAGGACGAGGTGATGGGCTTCTTGCTGGTCATCCTGATCCTGCTGACAGGCTATGCCATTACTGTAAGTTCCCTTTCACAGTGTCTTTTCCTAAGTGCTGTGGTCTTAGAATCACATTGCTTCCCTTAGAAAGGTCACTACATGGAAAATCATCAGTTCAAGTTGGCAATGAGTTTTGGAGAAAAGATAGAGTAAGAAAGCTAGTTTTAGTTGTAGTTCCCATACTGTCTTAGCAGGATGACTGACACTCAGACGTTTGTCTCATCTTAAAATGGGGATAAAATTTAGCTCACAAGAATGTGAAGGTCAAATTTATATGAAAACACTATGTAACTACAAAGGAATTTTACTTTTTAGGCATAGTAATTAGATTGGCCACTAAGGAATTTCTTTAATTTCCATTCCTTTGGTTCTGTGTTGGCATCATGGTCACGCACCTCAAAAAAACTGCAGTCACCTCCACTGTTTTCCACCCCCCAAGTGGTCTTTCTCCTTTTCAGTTTAACCTGCTGTTTGGATGGAGCATCTCCGACTACCGAACTTTCATCAGCTCAGCAGTGACTTTTGTTGGTCTCCTGTTGGGAATCTCTGATCACAAAGAGGTAAAACCCCCATCCCGTTTTCCCTACAGAACTCTACGGGTTTAATTTATCTAACAAGCAGGCAACTTTATAAAACCGGCCGTTTACCACGGCACACTGGAAAAAGGAGGGACTTGGATCCTTTACCATACTGGTTTAAAGTCCCACATATGGACACGGCTTTTGAGTGGCTATTACTGTCAGAAATCTGTCCTTTTCCAAGCACATAGTTCCACCTCCCTCCCTTCTTACATCCCTAGTCTTACTGCCAAGAACAATGGACTTGAATGTGTGCTCTCATACCTGCCAGATTAGCATGGGGTTGCTGCTTTCTTAATGGCCCTTTGAAGGGTACAATGAAAATAACCTCAAAAAAATTAGGGAGGTACAATTCCAGGAAGAACTGTGGTAATTCTGTTTACAGGTAATAAATACTCATTTCAGAGAGCCTATTTCCCGCCTCCCCCCCCCAGGAACAACCAATACAAATCTTTCTGTTCAACATAAAAATATAGGAAACCTAGATGAGGATTTGGGTCCCAAACACTAGAATCTATAGGTTTTATCAGGAAAGAAAAAAAGAATTCAAATTAGTGACACTAACAAGATTTTCATCAAGGATTATAATCTAGATTTCAAAGGTTAATAATTAAAATGGGTAAATTACCACCTTCCTGAGAACTGTTGTGGTTCTAGCCCCAGTCCTAAGGAATGAAGACTTTATATACTGAAGTTCTTAAGAAGTAACAATCAGAATAATAAACTTATGCTAACACCTTTTTGACATTAAAAAACTATTCTGCTCTAATCATAATTACACAATGTGAAGGGAAAATGTAGTTTTTGAGAGAAGTCTTACATCACAAAATCAGAGCTTGCCCAAACTTGATATAATTAAGCACTAATAATTAAATGGACAATAGGCTGGTACTAGGAAATGTTTTGTCATAGAGAAGATGTCCATCACAGTTGTATTTAAAGTTAAGTACTCATCCTCTTAAGTTTTTTTTTTTTTAAGCAACGCCCTAGTGGCAACAAAGCCAATAAATATCAAGAAAAATAAACACCTAAATTAAGATTGTTATGGAAACCATTCTAGTAAGCTCTAAATTTTAGGAAGATCTCTTTATACTGAAAAGAATGGCAATATTCAATACTTACACTTTTAAAGATAACAAAAAAAACCCATACTAAAATAAAAGCTAGTTTATGACTTACATGTTAAATACTGGAGTCCTCCTGTGTTCACAGTGTAAGTTTTTTGGAATGGCAGTGAAGTTTTCATCATTTCTGATATTTATTTTTATATACTTTTGCTACTACTTAAAGCTTCCATATTTGAATATACTTTCCAGAATTGCGAAAACTCACATGGGCTTTGAACCACTTTAATTTTGCAAATCACCTGCTTCTTGTAAAAGCCCTGTGGGCACAACTATTTTTACACCTCAGAGTCAGTCATTCCTACTCTTCTCAAAAGTCCAAAGTATTCTCCTTTTTAACAGTTTAGCTTTTCTCCCTAGTTTTCACCAGCCATAAGTATTTTCTTATGTGAATATATCTATTAACATGTAACTTACATTTTTAAAGTAGGAATTAAACTGTCAGTCTTTAAACTCAAAGTGTTTTATTGTCTTTCCAGATTATTGCTTTAGCCCCAGTCCTGGGCTCCTTTCTAATCATCAGCAGTGTCATTTTGATGGTACTTGTGATCATTAACCTTTTTGTTTCTGCCATTCTAATGTCCTTTGGTAAAGAAAGAAAGTCCCTTAAGGTAGGTAACTCTGAGGCTCAAAAGAGCATTTCGTACACAACTATCAAAAGCCAACATGGCATGAGTGAAGAATTACCACTAATTTGCATGGGAAAAAGTTTTGAACTTTCCAGACCCAAAAAATAACCTACCAAATCACACCAAGTAACATATCAAATCTAAAATAACACTAACATATAGTAAAAGCAGCAATGATATGCTTATCTAAAGTAAAAATAATGTTTGGACAGTATAGTTTCACTCACCAGAGTGTGCTGCCTCTATAACAGCTCACTGCAAACACTGAACACTATTTCACTTTTTTTTTCATAAAGTGAAAAGTCTACTTTGAATTTCTTTCGTTAGCAAAAACAGGTACTAATACATGTCTTTCTTGGAAGTGAAGTAGCATAAAGAGAAAATGCAAAAAGTAGGAGTTACCTTATAAACTACATCATGATTTTATACCACTAGAAAAGCTCAAATGTAGCTGCTCTTAAGATTACATACTGATGTAATACACCGTATCAGCATATTCCCTTTATTAGTCTCCATAGTTCTGCCAACTATTTTCCTAGGAAACCCAGTTTATTAAGACTTTATAACATTCTATCTACTGTCCTATAAATAGCTGGCCCTCAACTAAGTAGCCTGACAGCAAATCATTTAAGAAAGCAGTATCTTTACTATTTGTATTTACTTTTTCTTCAGTTTTTGGTATTTTTTCCCTCCAACATTAGCAACAATTTCAATATCCTTGCTTTTCTCCTTTTATCTTTCACTAGACTTGGAAAGAAGCTACACTAACAGATATGCTGCTACAGAAGCTCTCAAGTTTGTTAGGAATCCAGCAGCACCAGAACACTTGTGAGTAAACAACCATGACAACAATGGGCACAGACACTAAAGTTTTAAAAGATGAACTATCTTAAACCTGTTACCTCCTAGCTAATTATCTTTGCATAGCATAGCTTAAGAAATTATAGACATTTACAATACACTTTAATTTTGTAAGTCAGTGAGGAATAAAAATCCCCTTGGCTGAAAGTTCTTATGTTTATGGATTGTGGCACTGTCAGGAAAGGGTTAATGCTACAAAAGTGACAGGATAAACAGGCTATGCTACCAAGCAGCAAGTAACAGAACACTCATAACCCATGTTCCGGGATGGCTGTGGGAAATAATGAGTCAGAAGTGAGCTCACTGCAGCTTATTAAACATACATGCATGAGATCTGGCTGATGGGAAATGCATCTGTAACACTGTGCTCCTTGCTCTAATTTAATTAGGTTCTGGATCCAAGCCAGAAGCCTCTACAGAGATGGAGAGGAGTAACCAAGCACACACACATGCTACCTAGGCTTGCAGACATTGAAACAGGCTCCTTACTGACAGAGGCATCTGTGTCACCCATGGAGCAGCCAAAGGTAAGGTCTGGCCCAACACGGGTCACATGCTTAAAATCCTCTCCACTAAAACCTCAATTTGCACATCACTTGACCAGACCAGTGGAGAAAGCAGGGCACAGAATTTTTAACTTTATTATCAGCTACTAAGTTATGATACAAACCAATCAGAACCATTAAAGAAAAGTTACTTAAAACAGGTATGTACAGATAAACAAAAGCCAAAGTCATATCTTCTGATCCCAAAGCCATCCCAGTGGGAAAGGATAGCCTTAGCTAGAGGACAAAGGAGCACATAAGTTAGAACAGTAAGAGTCTCATCCATTGAGGAAAGCTGCAAACAACTAGCCACATGGGCACCAAAATCTTGACATCACTTTTTAAAGGTTCTCTTAATCATAAAGTTTTCAAATGAAAACAGGAACCCCTCTTCTCTTTAGGCTTTCCAGCTCACTATTCAAGAGACTTGAATACTTCTATTAAGGCAACTGGAAGCCCACCTTAGCCTTGAATGGTGACAGGTGCCCAATATGTGACTCATCCTTCATCAGTAATGCAATCTAACAACATGCTAAGGGAACAACAGAAATGTATACAGTGCTGCCCTCTGGTAAAAGGGAAACGTAGCACGCAAATAAAGCAAAAGGCCACAGAGGGCTCCCTGAGAATCCAGCAGAACTGAGAGGCCTTCAACTTTCCAAATAAACTGGATCCAGGTGGAATTGTGCCCTGCAGCAAGGAGTAGTGTATAAGCCAATGAGAGGACCCAGCTTCCAAGGACTGTTACAATGGTTTCCTGAGTCATTTTCTCTCTCCATTCATGAGTGGGGAAAAAATACACACCTTGGCCTTGATCCTCACTCAACACAAATCCCTCTACACAGAGAGAAGTGTTTCTAAGTCTGGAACCTCAGCATGGGGTGGGGATACTTCATGAAGTACTCTCTTCTAGTGTCCAGCCATCTTTGGCAGCTTTTCCCACAATGCTTTTACGTTCTCACTCCCCTGTGGAGGGATGGTGAAACAGGTGAGGCGAGAACCTGGGATCTCACTGACGGGAAATGGATAAGCACAGGTCACAGGAGACAGCTGCTTCGGCCTCATAGTGTCTTCAGTCGTCCGTCTCTTAGGAGCAATAAAAAACTGGAAAGCAGCAGAATTTGGTAGAGCAGGAAGAGAGCCCAGAGGAAGAGTGTGCTCCGTGATGGTTAAGAGATGAAACAGAATTTCATGGAGATTCTTTGTTACAAGGAGAAACTGCTTGGTCTCAACTCCTAAACTTGCCTGGTAGAAGAGGCCTATGTTTTCTTTTTCAACTCTTCAAATCTCCGAGAAAGATCGTCAAAGTCAATGTCCTCCGATGCTGAGGTATTGGCACCAGCAGATGCAGTTGGTAGTGTATCTGGCACAGATGGCAACTCTGGTAGTACAAAGTTGTCGTAGGTATCCACAGGTCTGGAAGGGGGCTTTGCAGAGGCTTCTGGCTTGGGTCCAGGACCTAATTAAATAAGACAAGGAGCACAGTGTTACAAAAGCCACATGACTCAGATGCTCAAAGCCCCCAAGCCCCTTGGGTAGAAACAATAAAACCACCAAATTATGGGGGAAAACTTTTTTAAATGATTAATACTTAATTCTAAAGGTAAGTACACATGAGCATTCATTTAAACAAACTGTCCTCTTTGGCAAAGGTCTGCTCCCATAACAACAAAGTCCAAGGAGAAGTACCAGAATGAGCCGGCTGTTAAAGGCTTAAGGGAAAAAAATTTTATAAGGAATGTTAACATTAATCTTACTGGAGATAATAGGATCTGATCTATATTTCTAGTCTTCTGTTTTGTATTTTACAAGTTAAAGTCACCCCTTCCTACCTGCTGTTTCCATTTATTGCTAAGTTCTAGAATGGGCAAACTATAATTTTAAAAAAGAACAGTGCTCACATCTGGGTAGAGGAGTAGAGCTGACTCTGGAAAGGAACATAAGGGAACTTTCCTGGGGTGGAAATGTTCTACACTTTACTGAGGTGTGGTGGTTACATATCATACAGTGTGTGCATATACACACACATCAAAACTCATCAAAATACAGACTTCTGTGTATTTTTGGATGTAAACTGTACCTCAATAAAACAAATGTCTAATTTTAAAAAATATGCCCCCTCTGGGTTTCTGGAGTACTGGCAGTTTCCTGTTTGAGTGAGTGGCTACATGAGCATGCCTGCTTCTTTGAAGAGTCGCTAAGCTATTCATTTATGGTTTATGTATATTTACCCCGCTATAATGCCCTTTTTAAATATTTCCAGGCACGACTGAAGCTGAAGCAACAGGAACATAAACTTGAAAGTAACTGAAAACCAGAAGTTGAAAAGCTATGAGTGAAAAAGAATGACACCACTAACAGAAACAGGGAACTTGGGAGTCTTTGGGGCCAAGGAAGATCTCTTCATTTTAGAAGAAGGAAATCCTGAGTTCTATTTTTGCTCTACTGCCTTTGGACAAAAGACAGGGCATGGAGACTGAATGCCACAGAAAGGAAAATAGTCTGAGGGAGGAACATAATGAGAAAACAGAAATCAGCACTGAACTTTGAGGGTTTCTGACTCACCAATAATCTGTGGAGAAGAAACATTCTTATCAGCATTGTCATCGACCTAAAACACAAAGACTGTTACCAGAGGAGAAAGTGTCAACAGGTTACAAGCCCCCGCATTTTCCAAAAGCTAAGCTGCTCAGCAAAAGCAACAGAACCTGCTCCACAGAAACTGCCCCTCCACTCCTTTCTGAATTTCCAGACAAGTATCATGTTGAACTCTTAACTACCAAGCAGAGAAGAAGAAAAGTCTTTGCTACATATACCATAACACCTCCTTAAACTGATACCTTCACCTTCCAAGCAGAGGAAAAGCACTAAACCACTGAATTCATCTCCAAGAACCAAGTTCTCAAATACTGAAGATTTTCTATTTCATTCCTAGAAACAGTTGTTGCAATGCTTCAATGCATGCAAGACAGAAACCTTAGAAAAACTCAGGCTCAACATAAAAACCAAAGGAAAAAATACTTGGCAAGCTCAAGAACAAGGGACTCTCCCTAGATGATTTCCAAGGCAAATGCCATACTATTTTGTTTTCTCAGTAATGTATCATGAAAATAGGTCTCAAAAGGTACACACTTAGAACACAAAGCGTGTAAAAAACAAGTCATCTAATTCTAAAAGCTGTTAAAACTGCCAGTAGTTCAAGGCATTATCATATTAGCTAATAGTAGCAAGTTTTAACTAAAATAAAATGAAAAATTTATGCTGTAGGCTGAAATTTACTAACTAGATACTTCTGTATAAAAACAAAAATCTGATCACTATGCTTTTACAGAGTATTGAGAACTTATAAAACTGGTATTTGAATTACTATATTCTAGCACCAGTGATTCTCCACAGTCCAAAACAAAACAAAACAAAACAGAAAAACCCACCATACACAACAACTGGTTAAGTGCCCTACCAGAACTTTCTAAGAGATCCCTGGTTCCTGGCAGCTCCCCCCTGGTTCCTGGCTGAACTGCAGAAAACGTACTGCCACCAGTGATGCTGCCACCACCACACCCCATTTCCAAAGAAATGTTAAAGCAACATGAAAATCCAAAGCAAGAACGATGCCAGTACTAGGAGTTGATCAAAACTTTGCCTTCCCTGTGGCCATTATTATGCTCTCTTCATGGGATTCACTCTCTTGCTGCTTATAAAAGAGGCTCAGGCACTTACAGATTCATACGATGGGGGAGTTGCTGGTATCTGAGGTGGATGAATACTGGGAAAGGCCTGATAAGTCCCCATTGGCAATCCATTGAAATCCGACTGCAAATGAAAAACATCAAAGACACTGCATTTTGCAACTTGCTGAGGTGTATGGGAAAGGAAAAATACATCCACATATACAGAAAATCCTCAGATAACATGGTTTCATTATAATGTTGATAAGATGCCAAAGAAATGTAACTTTCTATTCAATGACCTAGAGTAAAATTGAATTTCATAATAAGTGTAATGATTGTTATTCATTTTTGGAAAAAGCTACTAGTATGCCTACATTGGGTCCCAAAGATGTTGAGTGAAAAAACTACATGAAAATGAGCCTTTTTAGCACCCTCTCTCCAGATTTTCACACTGCATTATTTATAGCTGAACCAAAAGACTCTCTAAATCCCAATGATTTTTTTCCCACAATATGATCATTAAACTAATACCAAATGTTCTTACTGCTAAATCCTCTTGACAACCTACAATACTTAAGTGTATTTACAGAGCCAACTTGTCATCTTTTGATACATTTCTAGAGCTTACATTCCATTTCTATATGTACTTACTGGTCCCTTTGGAAGCGGGTATGAGAAAGGAGTATTTGGAGATGGCATGGGCATGGGCATTGGCACTGTTCCAACAGGTCCACCAACTGGTGCTGTGAACCCACCCCCTCCTCCTCCTCCTCTTCCAGGGCCCCCTTTCTTCACATCATCTGTGAATCCAACATCAATAAGATCTGTCTCTACCCCAGGGGGAGCTTCTGCCTGAAAAAAAGAGAAATTCGTATCAGCCCACACCACAGGCTAGGTTTCCAAGCAGATTTAACATGAAGGAAGTTTACTGGGGATAATGACATGTGAGGAAGTGAAGGAAGCAGGGCTGGGCAAAGGAAGAAGTCATGCAGCCAATTCCCCAGAGAGGTCTTGAGGCAGGATGGGTACATAGTAGGTGTCTCAAACTGTGTCAAATGGACAGAATCTTTAAACCCTGGCACTGACCAGTTGCTAAATACAAGCTGCTCCCAGTAAAGGCTTTAGGTAAGGAAGCTCTCTTCTGAGGCCCACTGCTGGAGGGATACTCAGCTGTGTGTGAGCTACCAATCACCAATACTCTCCAAGGCTGGGAGAAATAAATGCTTCTGTCCTAAGTGTGTATATGTGGGGGTTGTCTAAGCAACATATCAAAGCATCTACTATACTCCTATCAACCTTAACTGCTGAATGATTATTATTTGCATATTTGCCCCCATTACACTGTAAGATTCTCAGGACAGGGACCTTGTTTTATTATCTGTATTCTCAGCTTTCTGTGCATTGTCTGACACAACTCAGGTACCCAATAAATGTTTCAAGATCTGTTCTGGGTCTTAGGGCATTCTTGCTACCCACAGGAAGATTCACAATTCCTGAACTTCATCAAAAAGCAGAATACCATTTTATATTTGTATCAAGCTTTATACCTTTGTAAAATGCTTTGTCATTCATTTCATCTGCAGGAATATTATTACCTAAAAAGGCACTAACTGGACAATGGCTTAATCTTTCACATACAACTTTTACTGCAAAGAATATGGGTATTTTTCAAAGACCCATTCCTGTGTGCTCTGAAAGACTCTAAACTTACCATGTAACAGTGCCTGTTTCAAATTAAAAAAAATAAACAACAACAACAACAACAACAACAATAATAATAAAAAAAAACAACTTACCATGACCACAGAGTCAGGCTCATAGGGCACATTGTAGTTCTTGGCAATTTCAATCAAGTATCTCTCCACCAGGATTTTGGGTGGGGCTTCCACACTCAGTTTGTGCATTAACTAGAAGTAAAAAACAGAGTTAAGAAGTATCTATACCAACCAGCCTAAGCCTAGTACCTGTCTCACTTTTAAACTTTGTTCCTCTCATTTTATAGGTAAACTGAGAAGAAAAGGTTTCAGACCAGTTAAAACGATTTTTTTGCCAGTCACAAAGCCTATTGCAAGACGCATGTCTGTCTTTCATTCTCTGGTTACATATGACCCATGTATTGGTAAAAGACTAATACTGCTGCCTTCCACATTTGAATTCATCCACCCGTCTCCCCGCCTCACTTCTACTTCCACAAACTACAAGGGGCACAAAGGACAGAGGCCAAATAAGGAATAACACAGAATGACAGCCTCACAATTAGAAGGATACGGCCAGGATGAGCAGTTGACTGCCCTGCCCACCAGAGAGCCGCTTTCTCACTATGAAATGTGCAACTCTGGATTAACTTTACTCTGGATTAACCTTACCACACAGTGGGACCCGCTGGAATCACTGCAGGCAATAAAATAACCAGTCCCCACCCTGTCCACTGCTTCAAGTTTAGCAAACATGTTCATTACCCTGTCATTTACAGTTCCAATCTGGTTGGTCTTACATAACTTGCCATATTCCTTGCTGTACTTGGCACAGAGCTGATCAGCAACCTACAGAGAAAAAGAAACAATAAATAAAAGTGGAAACCACTCCAACTGATTGCTTCGAGCTTCCTTCTATCAACAGTAAACAGGCTTCTAGTACAAAATTTCCAAATAACTGGGGCCTGTAAAACTTTAAAGGGTACATACTAATTTAGCTTTTTGTTTATGCATCCATCCAGTGAGCTGCAACTATATGCCAAACTCTATTATAAGCTATATAATATACACTGTAAATACCAAAACAAAAACAGACACTGTCTTACAGTCTCTGGGGAAACCGGTCATTATTCAGTCACACAAAGATACATATTGCAGCTAAGTGCCACCAAGGAACATACTATCAACAGCTTATGACAATAGAATCAATTCTGATTAAGAAAAATCAGCTAACTATGAGTGAGCACAATGCAATATGCAGATAATGCATTATAGAACTTTATCCCTGAAACCCATATAATGTTATTAACCAATGTCACCCGATAAATTTAAATTTAAAGAATGGAGGGAGAGGAAAGAGAGAGACAAGAGATAAAGAAAAAAAGTAAGGTTTATTGAAAAAAGTGATGCTTCACTAAAATGTAAAGGATGATTAATAGTTAACTAAAACAACATGAAAGGAAGGGCATGTCAGGAGGGGGGGAAAAAAGCATGCGGAAAGGCCTATGGTGGAAAAACATGGCCAAGCTGAAGTAAAGTCAGTAAGCCTCTAGTGCAGAGCCTGAGAGAGGAATGTGGTAGGAAATTGAGAAAGGCAAGAGGAGGCCAGACAATACAGAGCCATGTCAATCATTTTAGAAGTTTTGTTCCTACCACAAGCACAACAGAAACTAAAGGGCTTTAAAGCAAGGGGTAGTGAAAGGATGAGATCAGTGTTTTGAACAGAAACCTCTCAGTTGTTCTAAAGAAATGGTACATAGACTAAAGAAAACCAAAGTAAATATAGGAAGAACATTGAAGAATTACTACAACAGTCCAGGCAGGAGATGACAGTGGCACTGGACCACAGTGGTCCCAACACCTGGGAGCTCAGTATGGGGGTACTCTCTGTTCAATACATAGACTTTCAGGGATACCTACCACTTAGTAAGTTTGTTATTTATCTTCTGATAATGACTTTTGTTTGCTTATTATTTATTTTTTAATATTAATGTTATCACTTTTATGGCTTTTGGGTTTGATGGCATTATTCAGTTAGGCCTTTTCCACTATAAGATGATTTTAATCTGCCTAGTTTTCTTCTAGTTCTTTTATGGTTTCATTTTTTAAAAATGCAAATCTTTGTTTTATCTGGAATTAATCTTGATATACAGGAAGTGTAAAGGAGGCTAAAAACAAGACTGAGGTTAAGTTGCCCCTTATCTGCCATTCCTCTGCCCACAAAATTCTATTACTCTCCCTACCCTATCAGAATATAGGAGGGTTTACACTCTGGGGAGGTTAAAGGGACTCTAGACTCCAAGTACAGCAGAGATACTTATGAAAACAGAAGAAACAAGCATAAATCTTCTATAAGAGAGAAGTGAGACTTTTGGCTTTCTTATCCCCTGGGCCCTCAGAAATGCTGGCAGCCATCTTATACCCTCCAGGTAGAAGATAAGAGGATTCCTATCTAAGAAAAATTACCAAGGAAAGAAAACTAGATCTTGACAGTCTGGAGTTCCCTCAAGAAAGGGCTTAGATCATTCAACAATAAAGGTATTTAGCAATAAGCCCCATCCAAGTACACAGGTTCCAATCTCTTTTTAGTGCCTCACTCTAAATATAAACCAACAGTCAAAGATCACCAAAATTTGGAGAAAAACGTCTACTATAAAATTGTCTAAATCTAAGAAACAGAAAATAAATGTTACAGAAATAAGATTAAAAAGAAACCATAGTCTCAGAGAGTTAAAAGACATTGTAGCCATGATACAAAAATAATAGAATATATAAAATATTCAGAGAATATTTAAAGAGCTCTTGAAAAATAAAAACAGAAGAAATCTCAAAACATGTATTGGGAGATAAGACTGAGACAATCTCTTAGAGAACAAAACAAATCAGCAAAAATGTAGAGAATACAGAAAGAAAACAACTCACTTGAATTGTTTTCAACTTAGTTGGTACCATATCTGTGTTGTGGCAGACAAATTTTTAATCCGTCTCTTCTGCCAGACTCTAAGCTACAAGATTAAAGCAAGTTTCCTGTTTCGTTCACCACTGTACTCTCAGTGCCCACCTATTTCATAACATCTGCTCAATAAATATTTGTGAAATAAAGCAAAACATGTTACCTTAATGTTATTTTAACTTTACTAGTTTGAAGCTGTATAAAAAGTTTCCTATTTGTATATGCTTAAATTTAACATTTGTCAAAAATAAATATAATAAATGATGTCACTTTTAAATGAAGCTGGAGCTGCCATGCCAGAAGAACTGCCTTGCACGTCTTATTCCTCAGATCTTCAGAATGCTAAAACAGGGCAAAATAACCTCTGGACTGGCCCTAGGGTAACAGTTTATTCCAAAACACTGTTTGCAAAGATAATAAGAAAGCAGTTATTATGACTAGTGGACTGAAAACTAGTGGACTGAAAATTTAAAATATGGTTTAGAATTAACATCACTATGTTATCTGCACCAATAGAAATACCTTCCTTTTACTGTTTCCCTTCTCTTAAATACCCACTGTCGTTGTCTCCTAATGAACAGTATCTGGCTTTTCTGTCTCAATCAGTGCATCCCGAATAGCTATTCTTATTAACCTCAAGTACGCACTGCCTCTCATTTTGAAAGGACTTTTTATAGTTAAAATATCACAATAAATATAATTTAAGACAAAACAGGATATAGGAAACTCTGCTTTTTAAATAAAATGATTCAAGTTTGCAAAACACTCTTCCATTTTATGAGATAAGGCCTGACAAGGAGGAAGAAACTAATTTACAAAGCCTGTGTCAAAGGCAGCATGAGAAGGATATAAAAAAACCTAGTCAAATAATCAGAAATGACTTATGTCAGCCAACCTTTCTAACAACAGGAAAAACCAGAGATCACTAAAACTGGTTGTACTCACTATTTTCAACTCAGCCACTTCTGACTGAAGTCGAGGAGCAGCCCAGATAAGTGTAGATACAGATTCAGCTAGACCAGAATCTAGCTCCCTAATTAACGGAAAAAATAGAATTTAACATTCTTCAAAACAAACTAACAACCCTAATATTCATATCATATATCTGATAGCCTTGAAAGGTGTTTCATTCATCTCATTAAATTTTTGATAACTCTAGACTTCTAGCTAATTTCATCATCTTATTTTAATTCTGGGGAAATTCAAACTAAATGACAAGCCCAAGGTCACAAAGTCAGAAAAATGGTTCACCCAAGACTCAAACTTAGGCCACTTAAGATTCTATATTTTCAACAGCTGTCTACACTGTGATCATGCCTTCACACAGATAGTAGGAAAAAGGTCCTTGTGAAACAGTATCTTAGTATTAGCCTGCTACATGTAGAAAGAGACCACTATTACTCCTTTCTCAAATTCCAGAGGTAATCTAATTTAGGTCTTTAGTAAAAATATATTACTTCATTACAGTTATCCAAGATGAATAAATCCTACAGATCTAAACAGCACAGTGCCTGTCATTAACAATAGTGTATTGTGTGCTAAATTTTTTGGTAAGAGGGTAGATCCCAGGTTGTGCTCTTACAAAAAAAAAGGGGGGGTAGGGGGAACCCAAGGAAACTTTTGGAGGTGATAAACATTTATTGCCTTGATTACAGTATTTGTATACAGGTGTATGCATATGTCCACACCCATCAAACTATATACATTAATTATGTGCAGTTTTTCTATACCAATCATACATCAATGAAGAAAATAAAAGAAACCAAAAAAATCCTACTTCATTGACTGGATGAGGCCAAACCGAGCCAGCAGCAGGTCACAATACAGCTCCAGGATCTCCATGGCTTCCACAAGGTAGTCTTCTCGTATAATGTGCTCCACTCGGATGCGAGCTCGTTCATCCTTTCCAGCAGCCAGATAGTCAGCAATCTCTTTCCTTGCTTTCTGGGCCAGTTCCGCTAAGGCACAAAATCCCACTCTACTCACAAAGCAGTAAAACACTGGGCCTGGCCTGCAGGGAGACCTTCACCTCAAATGAGAGAAGTGGGTGTTTTCTACTGCGTCCTAGCTCACTCTCCCTTAGCAAATCTAGTCCCATCTCACCTAGTCTAGAATTTGCTACTCTGTCTAGGTAACCATATTATTTGTGTAGTCAGAAATTTCTACCTCCGAAGTCATGTTACCTATTGCATAGCAAGAGTATGTTATGTCCCTTTCCCTGCAACAAAGTGATTCAGTAGAACCAATCACAAAGGACAGCAGAAATGTAGCCAAAGTTTAAAGGATATGGAATACCTAAGACTTCACAGTAGTAGCCTGAAAAAGCCAATATTAGGGTGCTAGGACCCAGTGATGCATTTTCGGAAAGTAAATATAAGGCAATCATGTATTACTCACTTTTTTTCTTCTCCAGTAGTTTAAGACGATTTATAACTAATCTCAAATTGACTCTTAAACGCTCAGCTTTAAATCCAGAGCCCAGCATGCTGTGTTATTCCTCCTGGAAAAAGGTAAGAAGCACAATGACTATTTTCAAGTTAAAATTTGTTCAGGAACTAACAACAACCAATTAGAGGATGGATTACTGACACTACAAACCAGAGTGGTTTTGAAATACAGGCAAATGACATGATCTGGTTGACATTTTTTAAAGACCATTTGGCTGTGGAGAACTGATTGGGGGAGGATAATAATGGAAGCAAGAGGGCTGAAGAGAACACTATTACTACAGTCCAAATAACAGATGGAAGTAGCCTGGACTGGGACAGTTAGTAGTGGTGGTGGTGGTAGAAGTGATTAGATTTGAGATCTGTTTTGAAGGCAGAACTGAACGAATTTGGTGGTGGATAAATCAGTAACTAAGTATTGGTGTAGGAGTAGGATGATAAAAATAAAAAGCAGCAGGAAGGCCTCCTACCTCTCCCAAAAATTTAATCAGAGTTGTGATAGGAAAAGATGGCCAAATTTAGAACCAAAGTCAAAAATATCACCTTAAAACTGAAAGCTCTTCCCCTAAGATCAGGAACAGCAAGGATGCCAACTCTCACCAGTTATTTAACATAGTACTGGAAGTCTTAGCCCAAACAATGAGATGAGAGCCATAAAAGGCATCCAAATTAGGAATGAAGTAAAACTCACTTTTTGCATGATTCTATATATAGAAAATCCTAAAGACTATTAAAAACAATATACAGTAAAGTTGCAGAATCCAAAACCAATGTACAATATTTGCAGTCCTACATATTAACAATGAAATAAAAAATTAAAAAAAAAAAGATTCCATTAGTAATTGCAACGAAGAGGATAAAATACCTAGTAAAAACTTAACAAAAGAAGTGAAAGACCTATGTACTGAAAACTAGAAGACATTGTTGAAAGAAACTGAACATGACATAATGAAATGGAAAGATAGTCCTGTGTTCACAGATTGGAAGAGTTAACACTGTTAAAATGGCACAGCGAAAGAAATCATCAACAAAATGAAACGCAACCAACCAAATAGGAGAAGATACCTACAAACAATACCTCCAAAAAGCGGCTAACATCCAAAATACATTAAGCAGTCATACAACTCAACAAAAAAAAAACAATCCAATTAAAAAAATAGGCAGAGGATCTGAACAATTTTCTCAAGACATACAAATGCTTCAGGTATATGAAAAGATGCTCAACTTCACTAGCTACCAAGGAAATGCAAATCAAAATCACAAAGGAATACCATCTCACACCTGGTAAATTGGCTATCATTAACACAACAAGAGATAACAAGTGTTGCAGAGGGTGTGGAAAAAAAGAAACTCCTGTACACTGCTGGTGTAAATGTAAACTAGTACATCCACTTCTATAGAAAAGAAATAGAGGTTCCTCAAAAAATTAAGAATATACCAAATGACCCAGCAATCTCTCTTCTGTATATCCACCTAAAAAGTTTGAAAACATTTATTTGTTAAGATGTATGTATAGATCCCTATGTTCACTGCAGCATTATTCACAGTAGCCAAGAAAGGGAAACAACCTAAGTGTCCTTCGATGGACGACTGGATAAAGATGTGGTACATATATACACCAGAACACCACTCAGCCATAAGATGAAATACTGCCATTAGCAACAACATGGATGGACCCTGACAGTATCATGCCAAGCAAAGCAAGTCAGAAAAAAGGACAAGAACCATATGATTTCACTCATAGTGGGATATAAAACAGCAAGCAACCAACTCAAAGACAGAAAACAGTACAGTGGTTACCAGAGGGAGACAGAGCTAGAAGGAGGTTAAAGAGGGTCAAGTCAACAGAAAGAGACAGACTGTGGGTGGTAGGCACACAATGCAATTTACATATGATGTAATACAGAACTGTACACTTGAAACTTATTAATGTCACCCCAATTAATTTAATTAAAAATTAAAAAAATATTCTCACCTTAATTCTTCAAATCCTCTAAGTCTCAGCCTTGGAACAAAGCCAGTGCCCAAAACACAGAAATATCATTAACATCTACTCCCATACTAAGAGATCGACAAAGGGGTGAAAAGACCAAGTTTTAAAAAAGCGGCTCTATAACAGAAGGCTATTTACCAACTTTCATGATACAGCAGAGTTACAATGAACAAAACCATCCGAGATTTTAGAGTATACCATTGTGAACTGACCACTGTGTCAAACAACACAATTCCTATTTCTCTCAATTCTTGACCTGAACTCCAAAACATGTAATATCCAAACAAAAGCTAGGTCTAACAAAGTAACCGAAAGAGTAGACAAACCAAACCAGATAGCCAACACTAGGAATAGTATTTACCTGCTTGTGCATACCACTAACAGAAAATATCAGATGTATTTTCCTTTTGTGAACTTGCCTCCAGAAGCTTTTACACTACACAAGAATTAACCAAGCCCAGTAAACAAAAGGACTTATATGTCATAAAATATCTAAATTATGTTCAATCCACTCAACAGGTACTTACTGATTAATCTCTATGCCAGACAATGGCTAGCTGCAGGAGTTAAAAAAATAAATAACACACAGTCCTTGCCCTCAAAGGAACTTATATTCATTCCACTGAAAAAATACAGCTAAGAAAATCTGGCAACTACAATACAATACTGTTTGGTAAGGACTATAAATTCTAGAGTGGTTCTCAAACAGAAGTGATATTGCCCTCTAGAGGACAATTGGCAAAGACTGGAAACATTCTGAGTTATGATTGGAGGTGATGCTACTGGCATCTGGTGGGCAGAGGCCAGGGATGCCACTAAACATCCTACAATCAGAGTTCTAATGAAAACAGATGGCATCAAAACCCCGAGTAATTTGAGAATTTCGTAAAAAGACTACTTACAATGGTGTGGGATAAGGTTTAGAGAAACCAACAAAGGATAGTGTATTGCCCCAAAACTATTAATACATATAGGCCTGAAGGGGCAAGATGAATAACTGGAATCTGGAGAGGGTACCTATATAGAGAGGGTCTCCAGAGAAGAATCATGATCATTGGTAGAGGCATCCAGACAATTTGCAAAAACTTGGCAGGGATGGAGAAGCGGAATAAATACCTAGGCCACATTCCACCTGCGTTTTGGTCTACTGCTTGGTACCTCCCATATACCCCCAATTGGATGCCAGAAAGCAAAGGACCCATAACACAGTGTACATGGGTGAGCCCCGAGGGACAAACATCAGAGGAAGAAGGCTCTGGAGGAGAAAACAAAAGATACCCTGGAGGAGAAAACAAAAGATACCCGGCACAAAGACTATAGTTACACAAGACCAGACTAGAAAATTGAAGATACATAATTGTCTAAGAAAATTGTGTTTATGTCCTTTCCACAATAACTACAGTATAATAAACATAACTTAAGTTCTTACCATATAATCTCTAAAGTCCTTCCAACCCTAAATTTCTGAAGGATACTAGAGATCCAATTGTCCTGAATTAAATGAAATAGGCAAAAAGGCATAGACAATTGAGATTGTTCCTCAAGATATCTCTTGGGAAATTTAAAAAATAATGTAATGTTTTCATTGAAAAATAAATGCAATCCATTTTATTCATTATTTATTCAATTAGTATTTATAAGCATTTTACTATGTACCAGAAATTGTGCTAGTTTTGTAGGTAAAAGATAAATACCTGTCTTCTTCCTATCATACACACAAAAAAAATTTCAGATCCATAAAAGGACTAAAACTAAATTCAAAATATATATTTAAAAATTTTTTCTACAATTCAAGAACAAAAAAGCAATAAACATTTTCTCCAAAGATGATATACAAATGGCCAAACATATGAAAATATCATTAATCATCAGAGAAATCCAAGTCAAAACTACAATGAAGTTATCACCTGACACCCAATAGGATGGCTACTATTAAAAAAGAAATAAAAATACCAAGTGTTGGTATTGCTGTGAAAAAACTGGCGCCCTTGTGTACTGTTGGTGGGATTGTAAAACGGTAACCACTATAGAAAATAGTATGGCAGTTCCTCAAAACATTTAAAACAGAACAATCTCACTTTTGGTTATATATCCAAAAACTGAAAGCAGGATCTCAGAGAGATATTTGTACATCTATGTTCATAGCAGCACTGTTCAATACAGCTAAGAGGTAACCCAAATGTCCACTGACGGATGATATACACACACACAGAGAAATATTAGCATTAGTACAACAGTCCATGGTGTAGCATGTGACAAGATTTCCTTACTTTTTAAAGCTGAATTAGTCTAATTAGTCCAGGTTCTATTAGTCTATTAGTATTCTAATAATATTAGTATAATGGTATTTAATAAAATCTATACCTTAATGTATAAAGTAAATTTGTGAATTATCTTACAATTCAGCAATCCCATTCCTGAACATATACCCACAAAAAAATTGCACAAAAGATGATGAAGACACATGCAGAAGGAGACAGTGGTAGTAAGGAAGTGGAGGAATGTTAAGTGTTCATTTCAAGAAAATGGATAAAATGTGACAGAAGTATACAACAGAACACTATACAACAGTCAGATTTACGGAACAAGCTATACTTAGAGGAACATGGGCAGGCCTTAAAAACAAAAGCATAAAAATAAGGAACAGTGTTCCAGGTTCAGTGTCTCACACACACTAAGCAAAGCTATAAAACCTGAAAAGCATGGAACAGCTTTTTGAGAACTCTAAAAAGTAAATAATAGCAGCTAGATAGAGAAGACTAGAATTTGAAGTACCAATAAAGTGGCAGGAGTTTATCACTTTATTTTTTCTGATATTCCCTGGCCTAGATGAAAGGCATCCTGAAACTCAAACCCAAAATGAGCACTGGCAAAGAAAGGAAGAGCATCAAGAGCAGCTCTCCAGTCCTGGCTTGAGGAGCTAGAAAGGGGACAGAGAGTGGGTGAAATACATCAAACCAGGAACGTCAACCCACACAGGAAAAGAAAATCAACACACATCATTGCTGACATTACCCAAATGCCAGAATTAACTGACAAAGACTTTAAAACATCTACTATAAAAATACTGCAACAAGGGTAACTACTCTTAAAAATGAATGGTTTCAATATAAAAATAAAAAAATAAAAAACCAAGAACTTTAAAAGCAAAAACTACAATAACCAAAGTAAGAAACTTACTGTATGGGCTTCTAAATCTGAATGGAAATGACAGAGGAGCAAGCCAGTGTACGTGAAGATAGATTAATATAAAGTATCCAATCTAAAAATCTGATATAAACATTGAAAAAAGTGAACAAAGCCTCACAGATCTGTAGGATATATAGCATATTACTCTGATAATAATATTTGTATTATCAGAATCCCAGAAGGATAGGAGAAAAAATGAAGTACAAAAAAATTTATTTTTGGCCCTTTGAGTCATGCTTCTCTTGCTCAGGCCCGCTTCCACGTCTGGAAGTGTACTTTCCCTTCTAATAAAACTTATCTTTTCTACTTTAAAAAAAAAATTATTTGTAACTATTGGCTTAAAATTTCCCTAATTTAGCAAGACACAAATCTACAAATTGAAAGAGTTTAGGGAACTCCAAACATAAGAAACCCCAAAAATGCATACCCAAATGTATCATAATCAAACTTCTGAAAACAAAAGACAAATTTTAAAAAATTTAAAAGCAATCTGAGATAAACACATTACCGACAGATGACCTAGTCAAATGACTATAGATTTCTCATCAAAAACCGTAACAGCCAAAAGGAAGTGGACTGGTGCTAAAAGAACTGTCAACCCATTATTCTCTATCAAGTGAAAATAGCCTTCAAGAATGAAGGCGAAATGAAGTCATTCTTAGATGACGGAAAAACTAGTAAGAAAACTTGTCACCAACAGACCTGCTCTTAAAAGTTTTTCAGATACCTGAACATTGAAATAATGTGGCAAATATCTGCATCTTACATTACAGAAATGGCAAATATCTGGGTATACATAATACATGGTCTTCTCGTAAGCCTATTAAAATGTACTTGACAATTAAAAGCAAAATGAATAACATCTGGTGGAGTTTACAATGTATATATATGTCAATATACAAGATAACCACAACGTGATGGGATAAAAGGGACAGGTTAAAGGGACCTATATAATGTCTAAACTCCATAAGTGGTAAACACTGACCCTTAGCACCTGTGAAAGTATGTCTATTGTAATCGCCAGAATGACCTGCAAAACCTAACATACAAAAAAATACTAAAAAACTCAAAAGATTTGAAACTAGAACACTAAAGTGTTCAAAATAACCCAAAAATAAGGCAGGAAAGCAGAAACCAATGAAAACTGAAGGAACAAACAGAAAACAAAATGACAGAGCTAAATTCACAATATTAATAATTACATAAATAAGTAGAAATGGTGTAAACACAACTGAAAGGCAGAGATGCAAAACAATCCAACCAGATACTGTCAATAAGAAACTTACTTCAACATAATAATATAGGTGCGTTTTTTTTTTTTTTAAGGTATATCATGCAAACGCTACTCAAAAGAAAGCTCAGTTTGTTTCTTCCCCTGCCATTACCCATTTTAGTATAAACCTCCAGTTATAAGTCATGGAGATGTAACATACAGCATGGTGACTGCAGTTAAAATGGCATTGCATATGTGAAAGTTGTTAAAAGAGTAAAGCTTAAAAGTTCTTATCACTAGAGAAAATACTTGTAACTGTGGTTAAAAGACAGTACACTTGTGGTGGTCATTTTACAATATATACAAATATCAAACCATCATGTTGTATAATGTTACTTCAAATGAAGAAACTTGGAGGGGCTATATTAATGTTAGACAAAGCAGATTTCAGAGCCAGGAAAAGCCAGGGAAACAAAGGAACATTACATAGTGAAAAAGGGTGACTTCACCAAGAAAATATAACAATCCTTAAAAGTGAATGCATGTAACAACAGAACTTTCAAACACATGAAGCAAGAACTGAAAGATAGGAGAGGAGAAATAAACAAATCCCTAATTATAGCTGGGACTATATACCCCCTTCAGTAATTGATGAAACTAGTAGACACAGTATCAGCATGGATGCAGAAGTGAAAACACCACAACCTACTGTATCTCACTGGCATTTTAGAACGCGCCACTCAATAGCAATGTACATAGAACATTCATGAATGTAGACTATACCCTGAGTATAAACTAACTAAACAGAACTGAAGTAACACAAAATATGTTTTTAAACATGATAGAATTAAACTAGATTTAGTAAGATAACAAACTTTCCAAACACCTGGAAATTAAGTAACATACTTTTAAATAATCCATGAGTCAAAGAGGAAGCTGCAAGCAGAAAAAAATTCTTAAGAAATTTGTAAGAAAATGAAAATTAAAATATAACATCAAAATTTGTGGAATGTAGCTAATGCAGAGCTTAGGGAGAAATTTACAATACTAAATGTTTATCTTAAGAAGGTCTCAAATTAGTAACCTAAGCGTTCACCATAAGGAACCATAAAAAGCAAAATTAACCCAAAGCAGAAGTAAACAATGAAAACAAGGCAAAAACCAATGAAATTAAGAGAGTAAAAACAGAAAAAAAATCAATGAAATCAAATGCCGGTTCTTTGAAAAGATGAAAACTTTGATAAATTTGACCTTAAAAATCCACAAAATCACAAATTATCAGTATCAGGAATGAAAACAGGGGATATCACTACAGATTCCACAGACATTAAAAAAAGAACATTACTACCAACTTATATCTATAAATTCAACGAGACTAAAATGGACAAATCTCTCAGATACTCAATTCACGTAAGGAGAAAATGTAATTGCCCCATATGTTAAAAAAAAAAAAAAAATCAAACCTAAAATTAAGAGCAATCCCAGAAGAAAATCCAGGCCTCAGGAGATTCTCCATTAAACATTTAAGGAAATTCTATAAAACATTTAAGAAAAACTGGCACCAGTATTATGTGAACACCCACAACTCATAAAGCTGGCATAAGAAATGAAAATTTGTTAAGAATTTAGAACAGTACCTGGTACACAGTGCTATGGGTACCCAGCAGTGTCTGTATAAACATTTGTTAAATAAAATAAATTCCAGCCAACAGAACTATACTTAAAGGTCTTGGCCCATCATTTAAACATTAGCTGATAAATGGACTCATGTGTTTTAGGTTAAAATAGAATGTTTAAGGTATGCTTCATTTTTTCCCCTATTTTAACTTTATATACCTGTTAAACCTCACTGGAGGATTTCACTCTATACAATCAGTACAGCTCCTTGAAGGCACTATTTCTGTGGTTCCTTTGTTATTCTCACAATGCCCACCACAGTGCTTTGTACAAAGCAGACACTCATTTATTATGTTAACTAGTAGAAAATTTATATACAAATTAGATTTTTTAATTGCACTAATTTACATAATTTAGTTTTGTTTCAAATTTAAGGAAAGGAAAATAATTTTCAAGTGTTTTAAGTTTTGAGTATTTTCGACTTTCAGAAATTAGATTCCTATTCTATAGAAAATAATCATTAAAGATAATGACAATAAACCACAAAGATAATAACTAAGGACATGTCCTAAATAATTACCAATACATGAAACAAATCATTAGCCCCAAAACTTGCCTAATATGATAGATTTAATTATCTCAGGATTTGAACCTGTTTCCAAAGCTCACTACCATAAACTTTGTATCCTGAATGATTAGGAATATTAATTTGGGAAATAACCTAAAAGTAATAAAATATTCTGGTCAACAGTTTTATACACAAACATCTATCTATATACACAAAACATATAAACAAATACATGTATATGTGACTGTATATACACATCCCACATACTAATATTGTCTGATACGTAAAATTCTTTTTTGATTTAGAGATTATTCTAAGATCACTTTGTGTCTTAATATCTTTACAGCCATTCACTCATCAAACATTTGTTGAGCGCTATTCTATCAAGTACTGTTTAAGACACCACAGACCGGACATTTAAATAACACCTGACCCTAGGGCTTCAAGGAGCTCACAATGTAATGGGCATGAATGACATAAAAACTATAGGACACATTAAAACTATAACATAAATCCTATTAAAAAAGGCCTATAAACTAGTGATTGCAAAACTAGTTCTCTATATACTATCTTGTTTATGTACTTTACTATTATTTGTATTAGTGTAACACCATTATGTCACACGTTCTCTATATACTATCTTGTTTATGTACTTTACTATTATTTGTATTAGTGTAACACCATTATGTCACACATTGGTCAACAGCCTCACGTGCCCTTCTTAGCTTTTTCCAATCCCTCACTTTACCCCAATCTTTTACATAGGAACAAAGAACCCATCTAGTCCCTCTTTTATCACTCAACTCCAGAAGCCTTTTAAAGCTGGATAATTCCTCCATTCTGAATAAGTAAAGGTGTAAAACCATGAATTAAGTCATTTCTCACAAACTGGGCAACTCAGAACTGCTGCCCCAAATAGTGAAGCTGCCCATAGGTAGTAATCCTGAAGCTCTATTTAAAATAGCTAATAGCAGAAGTCCTAAGAAACCAGTTTTAGATTCTGAAATAATGACTAGAATATTCTGTAGTGTATAAGAAAACTTTTATTTGAAATGCATTTTGTATTTCAAGTGTATTATTTTATTTAGCCTGAACACGTCTTTCTTCTAAGTGATATGAACAGCTTTAGGTGTGACCACTCTACTGCAGCTATGAAGGTGTGGCATAAGAGTATGACCAAGCTAGAAGGCATTTCCAATATAACAGAATCCAATCCTTGATATCATTTTATTTACAGAATGCTGTTTACTGTATTTTTCACACTATACAGTAAACTGTAATCAAATCACTAACCTAATCAAGGTTGAAAATTTAATAAAGAACCAGAAAACCAATAACATCATGTTTAATTCACAAGAACAGCACAGGCTTCAGAATTCAGAGACTATCAAGATTTTCTGAAAGGAGACAGAAACAATGAAATGTGCAGACATTTATGAAAGTATCCTTGTCTCTCAATAAAATTAATATTAAAAAATGAAAACAGCAGAAAATTAGGTATACTTTTTATCAAGTGTTTTTAAGGCATATCTTTACAAAGTTGTAATCATAGACTCTGAACCCTTTTATCACTTACCATATCTGTTAGTCTTTATAATGCTATTTTAATGGCTGCTTAATATTCCACTAAGTAATAATTTTTTAAATTAATTCCCTAACTTTTTGACATTTGTCATATAAATGCTGAAATTAGTGTTCATGTGCTTACTATTAAAGCTGAACTTGAAATTGTTTCAGTATACTACACACTATTTCCTAATTTTAAATCAGAATGGACTATATGTAATTGGGATTTGATTCTGATTTGAAAAGGAATGAAAACTTTAAGTAGACTAGAGTTGGGGTTCTAGAACTCCTGATCATTTAGAAATCAGAGGCAAAGAGAGGGAGAATAATTTGGATGAATCAATATTTTAAAAATGAGAAGACTTAATTAAGAAAGTGACTTTAAAATGTAATACTAACATTGAGGTTTCAAAAAATTGTTATTCTCAAATAAAAAGATATTACCATTAAGCATAACAGAAAAATTACAACCCCTAAAGAGTTAAGACCAGCTCCTAAATTTTAGTTTTACTACTCGAGAGTGAAAGCGGCTCTCTAGGGCCTTTCCTATGACCTAATAATTAGTAACAGACGCTCCGGCGTCCCTATCCCTGTAAAGTTTATGCCGGTCGAATTTAAAGTCCTCCCCTCCAGCACCCCGGGAGAGAGGCGCCGAGAACACAAAGAGAGGCGAGGACAGGGCCGCGGGCTCCTCGCAAAGTCCTCGGGCAGGCAGGGGGGGGTCTGCCAAAGTGGGGGGAGGCCGCTGTTCGCTTCTACTGAAGAAAAAGGCACTTTCCTCCGGCCAAAGGGGCCCCCACACCGGGCCTCCTGGGAAACAGCCCCAGAGGCCGCCGGACTCGAAGGCGCACGAGCCCCTCGCGGGCACTAGAGAGGCGAGCGACGAGGGGGGGCGTGTCGCTTCTCAGCGCGGTGAGCGCAGGCCGGGCCCTCTCACCCACGGGTGCGGGGCCCAGGCCGCGGCGTTTCCGGCCCAGGGAAGAGACGCCTCAGGACAGGGAGGACAACAGGAAAGTTTCAGCGGCTTCAAGCACACCCCAGGCCAGAGGCCACCACGCTGCTCGCGGCCCCGTCACACCCCCGGCCTCTCGGGTGGCCCCCACTACCGCAGCCCCTCCAGCCTGACCTACGGCCTGACCCCCACCATCCGGGATCCTTCTCTTTCTCTTCCTCTGCCCCCGTCTCCTAGGGTCGTTCGAACCCCGAACTGGGGAATTCCAAATCCCGAGCGCAGTGCCAGGAGGAAGACAAAGACCCCCTGACGCTCCAAAGGCCACACTCACCGGACCGAATCCAGACGGGAAAACGACCGGGACGGACTCAGGAAGCAGGGTTCAGCATCCAAAATGGCGGCCGCCTCGGCCTCAGCACGGCGGGCGCGGGGCGGAGGGATCCGCGGGGGCGGAGCCAGCCACGCTCTCCTTCCCAGGGATTGGCTGCGCGCCCGCCGCCCCCTCACCCCCGGGACACACGCCGCGAGGGCGTGGGGCCTGCCTCGCCCGGCGACCTTTGGAGCCGGCGCGGCCGGCCGGGGACTACTTCGCGCGGCGGATGTGCACGCGTGGCGGCGCGGCTACCGCACTCTCCCTGAGTCACCTGCTGGCGGCGCGCCCTGGGTTCGCAGGTCAGGGTGCCTGCGGGAGCGAGGCTACGCCTAGTACCCTGTTGGGAATTTTCCCAGTTGTGGAAAAACCGGCTCCGGGACGTCCTCGCAAACACTCGGAGTCGCTCCCTGAGATTTTTTTCTCCCTTCTCTGCTCCAACTCGACTCGCACTGGGTGCTTTACCCCTGTGAATCTCAGTTTCCTTCCTCGTGGAGGGGGTGTGGGCAATGGCTGAGCAGGGGTCGCTCCTTTGCCGGTTCATCGCAGCTTATACCAGGGGGTCCCCAGCCCCTGGGCCACAGTGGTCCCGGTCTGTGGCCTGTGAGGAACCCGGCCATACAGCAGGAAGTGAGCAGCAGGCAGGCAAGTGAAGCTTCATCTGTAGTTGCAGCTACTCCCCGGCCTCAGCAACAGCGCCTCAGCCCCACGGCAGAGCCATCCATCAGACGTAAAATTCTCATAGGAGCCCTGGGCCCTGGTGCCAAAAAGGTTTGGGACTGCGTGTGTGACCCTCCCTCCTCCCTTAGTCGCCTGCCATCTCTCCATCTACGCACTCTGATACCCTTGCCCCGCTTCTAAAGGAAGTGTGATTCATTCTTCAACCAGAATCTCTGCAGTCTGTATTATTTAATTCAGTAATATTTCCTTAGCACCACCTTCGCTGGGAATTTACTTTATCTCTGTTCAGAAGGAACTTTTGCATTTAGTTATTTTTGTTTTTAATTTGAAAACCATTCTCTAGGCTTAGCGTTGAAAGAGGCTTCCTCTGCTCTTGGCTTCTGGAAGGAGGTAATCCTGCCCTCTGCTACAGAGACTGCATCTACTGACATTCACTAAATTATGATGCAGTCATGTGACAAGGGTGGACCTAAGCTTTACCATGTGAGATTTATATGCATTTTGAAATACTGTGCCTTTATAACACTTGTAGTATTTCTAAATAAAACCAGGTTTCAGAACCTGAAAAATACAAGGCGTTTGTTCCTTTAAAACGTGTACACGCACGCATATGCGCGTGTGCGCTCAAGGGTCGAGGGTTTTGAAGTAAAGAGATGCATGAATAAGTCTGTTCTGCAATAAGAGAATGGCATTAAAAAGAAGTGAGGGCGGACTGCTCGAATTTGAAGACCTTAGACACATAGCAACCAAATATATTGTGCGTGGACCTTGCTTAGATAAAGATTCAAACAAAACTACTATAAAAGACATTTTTGAGACAATTGAGGAAATTAGATTATGCACCAGATATTAGATGACACCAACCACCCAAAGAATTGTTATGTTGTTAAGTACAAAAATGACATTGAGATTTCCCTTTTTAAAAATTTTAATAAACTCAATTGTTTAACTGGATGAGTTATTATTGTACTATTTTCTCCACCTTTAAGTATGTTTTAAAATGTTCATAGTCAATAATCAAAAGGTGGAAGTAACGCAACTGTCCATCAATTGATGACTGGTTAAACAAAATATGGTACATACAATGAAATAGTATTCAGCCATAAAAATGAAGGAAATGCTACAACATTGATGACCCTTGAAGGCATTATGGTGAAATAAACCAATCACAAAAGGACATATACTATATGATTACACCTAGAGAGGTCAAATTCAAAGAGACAGAAAGTGAGTGCTGGTTGCCAGAGGCTAGAGGATAGAGAGAGTGGGGATTCACTGTTTAAATAATGGGTACAGAATTTCAGTTTGTGAAGATGAAAAAGTTCTGGAGATGTATGGTTGTGATGGTTCTACAATAATGTGAATTTACTTAATGCCACTGAACTGTACAATCAAAAATGGTTAAAAGGGTAACTTATGTATATTTCACAATGAAAAATGTTCATAGTAAAACTTTTGAATTAAGTCTATGTCGGGGGGGTTAAATAAACAGCATATATACTAATAACTTAAATGCAAAATCTGTAATCTTCTACAAGAAAATTGGCTCTAGATTAAGAGACTAGAGAGACATAAAAACCAAATGAAATAAATCCTGGTTAGAAAAAAGTAGATATTGGGGGAACAACTTGGGAAATTTGAATATGTACTTGATATTAGATATAATTAAATTATTGTTAATTTTTGTAGGTAAAATAGTTGTAATGTAGTTGAGTAGGAGAATGCTCTTATTTTTAGGAGATGCATGCTGAACTGTATGAAGTGAAGGGTCATGATGTCTGCAAATTACTTTCAAATAGTTAAGAAACTACTATAATTTGTATAAGACTAACTTGCTATAAGATATATATATATATCATATATATTTTTTTTTCACTTGTTGATAAACTCAATATATATGAATTGAAAGTAAAACCAGGATGTAAATTATTATGGCATTATGAATACCTGGAAAGTATATCATGTCAAGTCTCAAGATCTGGGTTCAAGATATATATATATATATATCTTAGAGATTGTTCCATATCAGTCATTATCAATAATTCTCATTTTAAAGAGCTGCATAATAGTCCATCGAATATGTGTACCATAATTTTTTAAGCACTGCTCTGTTGATGGGCATTTAGGTTATTTCCAATATTTTGCCTCTATAAACAATGCTGCAATGACTAGATATTTGCTGCATGGATTGTACTTATTGGGTAAATTCCCAGAAGCAGAACTGGGTCAAAGGGTAGCTATATTTTTAATGTTAACAGATAGTGCCAAATCACCCTTCAAAGAGGAAGTATCAATTTACACCACCCCTCTAATGTATGAGGGTTACTGTTTCCCCATGCTCTCAGTAGCACAGTATGTTTAGATCATTTTTTGGAGTCCTCGACATTATTACAATTTTGTTCAAACAATGAAAGTAAAGATGAGTGAAAAATGTCATTGAGCCCACATCTTGCTAAAAATGACATGATTCATTTAGAAAAATTTCTTCCTACTCAGCAGGGGCTTGGATTCAGCAATCATCACCTGTGCCCTGCCCTTTCTAATTATTTAGATGCTCTAACACATCGGTGTGAATTGTATCACAATCAGCCAGTTACTCAAAAACAATATCTCTGTCCCTGGCTGAACAGACCAGATGCTAAACATAATCCAAAAAACCCAAATGACTCACACTGTTCCACTTGAAAATGCTATTTTGCTGTTAGGATAAAAAGTAACATAAAATTCCTTTGGTTAACTAACCAGTTACTCTTTTTTGTGTATGTAAATAATTATAACTAGTGCCTGAAACTAAAGCCTGATATAGAGTTTGAATCCAATAGAAACAGGCCTGCAGGCCAAAATCAATCAGGCCTGTTTTTATATACTCCCTCCAGCTAAGAATAGTTTTTACATTGTTAATGGATTAAATATAATAATAATAATAAAATTTTTTAAAGCTTAGGGGAGAATATGTGACAAAAACCTATGTTGCCCACAAAGCCTAACATATTTACTTTAGTATATTGTGTAAGAGAGGACAAAGAGATGATGAGCAGAGAAATTTGCCTATTTTTTTAAGTACTAACATTTAGAAAGGGGAAAGTCTCAGAAAGCTTTTAGACTAAAGAATATAAAATGAAATAGGAACTGCTGTGAATACCTGTCTTCCTAAGAACTAGGGAAAAATCAAGAGACTTTTTAGAGCATCTGTGGAATAATTATTCAGAGAACTTTTTAGTATCACTAATTAGGACTGTATCAAATATTAACTATTAGTGGCATTTTGCAATTTTGCAAAGGGTACTTAACAAGCACATTACCTCAATTTGAGGCTTAGAACATGTCTATGAAGCAGTTATAGGTCAGAAATAATTATTAGTTATTATAGGAGAAAAGTGAAGTGTAGAGCTGTTGAGTAACCAATCCAAGGTCAATAGTTTAAGTGCCAGGACCAAATCTTGAACCCAGATCTTGAGACTTGACATGATATACTTTCCATGTATTCATAATGCCATAATAATTTACATCCTGGTTTTACTTTCAATTCATATATATTGAGTTTATCAACAAGTGAAAAGAAAAATGCATTAAATCAGTTATTACTCTGATTCCAGTTCACATATAAGATTAAAAGTGAGTTCTGAAATCAAATTGTTTTCATAACACTTACCATCATTGTAATCATCTTAGAAAACTTAATTCTTCCTTAAATGAGTTCAAAGGAATGAAAACATAATTCCAGACTCTAAATATAACCTCAAAAGTTTAAACTATCTCCTTAAAATATGAGGTTCTTATCAAGACTATATGATAAAGATAGACATATAGGTAAGTGGAACTGAATTGAAAGTCCTGAAATAAACCCCATGCATATATAGTCAATTGATTTTTCAACAAGGATAACAAGACAATTGAATGGGGGAAAAATGACTTCAACAAATAGTGATGAGAAAACTAGATATCAATATGTGAAAGAATAAAGTTGTACCTCGCTGCCTCACACCTATACAAACATTAACTCAGAGTGGATTAAAGATTTAAAGGTAAGAGCTGAAACTATAAAACTCTTAGAAGAAAACAGGTGTAAATCTTCATGACTGTGGACCAGGAAATAGTTTCTTAGATATACCTAAATCACAAGAAACTAAAGAAAAAATATACATTGAATTTCATATTAATAAAAAAACATTGCGGTCTATGGTGATGCCACCCTGAATGTATCTGCTCTCATCTGATCTTGGAAGCTAAGCAGGGTCAGGCCTGGTTAGTACTTGGATGAGGACCACCTACGGATACCAGGTGGGGTAGGTGTTCAAGAGAGAGAGAGAGAGATGAAACAAACATTAGTGCTTCAAGGGACACTATCTAGAAAGTGAAAAGACAGCCTACAGAATGGAAGAAAAAATTTGCAAACATTCTATAAGGGCCTAGTATTCAGAATATCAAAAAACGACTACTCCTACAAAAACCATAAAAATATGGCCCAGTTTAAAAATAGGCATAGGGTTTGTATAGGCATCTCCAAATGGTCAATAAAAAGCACATGAGAAGATATTCCACATCCTTAGCCATCAGGGAAATGTAAATCAAAACCACAGAGTCACTTCACACTCACTACAATGGCTATAATGCAGAAGACACAATAACAAGTGTAGCCCAGGATGTAGAGAAATTGGACCCCTAATATATTGCTAGTAGGAATACAAAATGATGCAGGCACTTCGGGAAACAGTTTGACAATTCCTCAAAGAGTTAAATAATTACCATATGATCCAACAATTCCACTCCTAGGTATATACCCAAGAGAACTGAAAATGTGTTCACACAAAAATTGTACACAGAAGTTCACAACATTATTCAGAATAGCCAAAAAGTGAAAACACAAATATCTGTCAACTGATGAATAAAGGTAAAATTTGGTACAATATATTCACATTATGGAATACTAATATTTGTCCATAAAAAGGAATGAGATACACATACTAGAACATGGATGGTCCTTGAAAACATGCTAAGTGAAAGGGAACCAGACACAAAAGTCTTAATACTGGATGATTCTATTTATGTAAAATGTCCAGAATAGGCAAATCCATAGAGACAGAAAGTAGATTAGTGGTTTCCAGGGACTAGGAGGAAGAAAATGGGGAGTGACTGCTAATGGGTATGGGGTTTCTCTTTGGGGTGATGAAAACATTTGAAATTAGGTATTGGTGATGTTTCACAACCTTGTGAATACAATAAAAACACTGAATTATACACATTAAACATGAATTTCACGGTATGTGAATTACATCTCAAATTTTTAAATGAAGTTCTTTAAATTACCCTTCCGATACTGTTGTAATGTAAAGCTTTAACAGTTCATTGTAGGAGCCAATAAATATAAAAGAGATTAGGAAGATATTTAAAAGAAAAATTAATATAGTTGAAGTGGTAAAATGATAGCATAACTATATAAGTAGATTGGAAAGTAGAAATAAAAAATGAAACTGAAAAAAATCAATGATTAATTAAAACATCTTCTAGATACAGAACAAGTTTAGATGAAAACAGGAAAATTAAATCAATTATTTATTTTATAATTTTTCCTTCGACTATCACCGTGAATCACACCTCAGAGGCATTTCTAGGGCGCAAAAAGATTATAAGAATAGCATTATTATAATCCTATTTTATTTGCAACTCAAGGAGATGGAACAAGTTGCCCAACTTTACCTAGCAACTTAATGATGAAGACAAGAAATTTCACTGGAGGCTTTTTCCTAACACTTTATCTACTAGCTCCTTTTATGTTGAAAATGTCAACTACGTCAAATTTAAAGTGACATAATAAAGCCATATATGTATCCCTCAGTCAAAACTCATCAAGAATTACTGTTACGTGTAAAAGCCAATGTTTATTCCAGCATACATTCTTACATGAAACTGTTTAAAATTTTTCTGGATGGATAAGAATATTTCATTTCTGGCTACCTAGGAGTTAAATGTTTAAATGAAATATAAAACGTTTCCTCAACCGAAGCTAAAGAATAATATTTCCTACCTAAATATCTCAGCCACAAGGAATGAATGACCTAGATCCTTGAACACACCCATTCTCTCACATTCAACACAAGATGCAGACAATGACATCTCATTGGAGATATATGGGAAGGACATTGTGCAAGCGAGCTTTATGCCAAATCCAAGACTTGTTGCTCTACAAGCAAGGGTCCGCATTCTCACTAGTTGTCCCCTGTGGGGTCAGTAAATCCTAAGGAATATTTGCATCATGCTTTCATAGGTTCATTTTCCTTAACAAGCACAATAACTTTAGGGGAGTAGAGACCAGGAATTACTACATTATTATCCATTTCACGTTCTAGGAAGCAGAGGTTCGCAATAGGTAAGTGACTTGACCAAAGTTTTCAGCCTCGTCATAGAGCTGAATGGGACTCAAAGCCGGACCTTCTGACACCAGATTCCACCTTCCTCCCACTGCACTCCCTGCTTCTCCTCCAGGTAAACTATGTCAGAGGCAGGGGCAGGCGTTCTGCAAGAAGAAAGAACGAGAAAAAGGAAAGTGTGAGGAACTGAAAACGGATGATGACGGGAAGGTGCTTCATTGGGAAGCGCGTCTAACCACTCCCAATCGCACCAAACGCCCCTGGAGTGACAACAGTGCCACGAGTCGCCCTGCTTTCAACGAATCCTATGCTCCTAGGTCTACAGCCAGTTATTCTGTGATTCAGAAACGTGTTGGGGACGTAAATGTCTTAAAAGGAAAAAATGAGCTTTTTCTCCCCCTGGGTTCTGACAGGTCCCTCTGGCCCCGCCCACAGCGCCCGTGGGCCTCCGGCCTCGGTCACGGCGCTGGGAGCCAGAGGAAGCGCGCTCGGTGGGGTGCGGACGGGAAGAGGGTTTGGGGCGGGGAGGAGGAGGCTGCGGTCGGGCCACGGAGAGGGGGGGCCCGCGGCGGGGCCGCGGTTGGGGGATGTGGGTTTTGCGGCCGAGCTCGGAGGCGGGGTAGGGAGCCCGGACCAGTCGGGCAGGATGGAGTTTGCAGGTCCGGGAGGGGTGAGAGGGGCCGAGCGCGGACAGGACTAGGGACCCGGCGCGCAGGGTGGGGGGCGGGGAGCGGGGGGTCCGGGGGCGCGGCCCCCGGGATCGCCTGGGATCGGATGCTCGCTCGGTCCCGCCCCCCGGACCCCATCCCTTGCAGCCCCGCCCACGGCGGCGGGCGCGCGCCGGGGCAGCGGGGAGGGGGCCGGGCCGGAGCCAGGGGGGGGAGGGGAGAGGCCCGGGCGCGCGCCCGCCGCCCGCGCCGCCATCTTCCCCTCCGTCCGTCCGTCCGTCCGCCGTTGGCTTTGTCCGTCTGCAGCGCCGCCCCCCGCCGCCCCGCCACGCGCGCGGCCCGCAGCCGCCCTCCGCCCGCCGGGGCGCGGTGCCGGGGAGCCCCGCGCGGGCCGGCCCGAGCCGCGGCCCGGGGCCCATTGTCCGGCGGGCCGTGTGTCCGGAGGCGGGGCCCAGGGCCGCGCGGCGCCGGGTAAAGACACCCCCGCTCCTCCCCGCGGGGCTGGGCCGAGGATGCCCTGGGCGGCCGGACGTAGGTCCTTTTGTCCGTCGGTGTCGGGGAAGGGGGCTGGGGGCCCGCCGCGGCCTGGGGGTGGGGGACGCGGGGGCAGCCCCGGCCGCGCCTCCCGCCGCCGCGATGCCCCGGGGGGGGCGGGGGTGGTCCGCGCGGGCCCCGCTCGGGCTCGGCCCGGCACCGCCCGGACGGTCCCCGGGCCTGACAGGCGGGGGCGGGGAGGCCGGGCGGGCGGCCCCGGGGTCTGCCCCGCGTCCCGCCTCGCACATCGGCGTCTGAACGTAGACCTGGGCGACGGCTGTGCGGCCCGAGCCGCCTCGCAGGCCCCCCGGCTCGACTGACCGTCGCCCGGACGCCACCTGCGCTCGCGCGGGGGGAGGGAGGGGGAGAGCCCCGGGGGCCATCCCGGCTGAGGGGGCCCCCGTGCCCGACCAGACGGGGCGAGCAGGCTGAACGGGCAAGCGACGCCGTGACCCGCGCTCCCGTCCTCTCTCCTCTTTGGCAGATCCAAGTCGCTGGGATTCAGGCGAGTTTCCTTGGCTTCGTGGGAACCGCACCAGAGCTGGAGGTGGGAGTGCACCCTCTTTCCTAAGCTTGCATTTCACCGGTTTGTTTCTTTGCTGAAGTCTACGTATGGTGTGCCCTGGAGGCTGCAACCGAACACCTGTGGGAGAGCAGGGACTGTAGTAAGGGGAGACGTTGCCCCCTCCTCCCAACCACTCTTAACCTCGTTCTAAAGACAAAGATGCCTTCCTTTTTAAAGAGAATCCCGTGCGAACCTGAATCTCACCGTTCACCTTTCTTCCCATCGGTTTTCTTCCAGATGGTGATATTTAGGAAGCTATCCGTTTACATTTTTGTGTTGGTCTCAGATTCCGGCTTGGGAACTAAGGCAGTGTTAAAAGTAAAACTGTATGAGCGCCCTTCAAGGATTTTATTAGCTTTTACCTCCTACAAAAAAGTTGTCTAACCCCTGAAATCTTTTGTGTCGACAAGGATGTACTTCCAATGCCACTTACTTATTTTCTGACTTATATATTTTCAAGGGTCCACCACCCCACAGGCTTTCTGTTTTTGGAGTAAGAGTATTTGTTTATTTTCCCCTTAGTCCAGGTGTGAAGCCCCATTGGGTACCATCTGGTCAGTTCCCCATTTGGCCACCAGGAGGATTGTGAGATGCAGTGGATACTGCCGATTTAAATATGCAGATGACCTCTGTTTTCCGACTTCATCCTAGGTTTAGTGTTGAACTGTTGCTTCACCAAGATGATCTGAATAGAGCCTATCTCAGTTTACTTGGCCTTCATTTAGAAGGATCTCTATTACTTTTATGTCAGTTTCAATTTCTGATCCTGATGGAGATAAAATTTAAAGATTAGATAAGGTTTGTATTTTTCTTATGCAATAGGGAGGTGTAGCTCTGCAAATTTTAGAAAAAATGAAGGACAATCTGCATTTCATTCAACCTTCCACTTTGTGATTCCAGAGTTACAGAAAAGTGTATATTACATGAAGTGTAATATTTATGTACTGCTTCCATTAATAAAATAACTACTTGATTAGAAAGAAATGCTCTATATGAACAAAACTTAGAATAGAGAACACATACCATTAGCACTCAGCGTACTGCCCTCTAAATAGTTGAAATTGATTTTTAATGTATATTTGGAGTTTTTGTGTAATTAAAGGTCTGAAAAAGAACTGTGTTTGATATGCAGATATGATAGAAGACTGCCTGAAAGCTGCTTCCTTTGCCACTTCCTGTGGAGGCCTGTCTTTGCCATTTGCGGTTTCTTTCTTCTTTTGGTAAGGGGAGGCAGGATCTGATTACAGGTCTGAGGTCCTTTCTAGCTACATAGAGCAGTTAGTTGGCATAACAGGAGATGAGTCTTCAGTAACTAGAGTGCAAAATATAGCTACTGGTAGCTTCTCATAATGCCTCTTAAGGCAAACTACGATTTTATATTTGTTTATTCAGTGTGGGTATAAATTGAGAAGGCAGGAACTGAAAGAAAACTTAGAGGGTGACTAGATCCATATTCTTGTCTGTGGTAGGAAAAAGGAGCTACCTCTTTTTAATCTCTGTCTGTTTATTTACTCTGTCTTTCAAAGAAAATTTCACAGTTTCCAATACTAATTCATTTTAGACTCTAACAAAACTTAACTGCTAGGAAAGTCTGTCTTTTAACTAACCAGGAACCTCCAGGCTTAAGTATCTGTTCTTTCCTATTTCAGGGAATCAGGTGCATGTCTCTGCAGCACTTCTCATTTGGGGAGTCTCTCTCTTTGTTTCTCACAGTCATATCTTTGCTGGATTGAGAAGAGGCACTAAAGTTATTAACTCTGACCACCGTTCCAGAGCATGTGAGCAGGGCCAGGTTGATGTTTCACATTGGAGTGCTGAATTAGTACTCAACAGTGTGGATGGCATCTGGCTCTTCTCTTGAGAGCCCATCTTCAACATTGGAAGTCTGATTTGCCCAGTCATCCACAGTGCCCAGCACATTGCCTGTGTTACTCAAGAGAGGCTCTATTTCCTGTATTGCTTTCATTTACAGATGTCTAAAAGTTTGGAGACATTTCCTTTCTGATGGGGATGTAATGCCTTTGTCACCTCTCGGTGAGATTACTAGTTGAAAAACATCTGGAGGCTCCAATTGGTACAAATGGCAGGTCTTGACTTCCAGTGGGCATGTGAGCTGTCACTCTCTAGCTTCCTTTGCTTCCTTTTACAGTTCACAGGGGTTATCCCTTTGAGCTCGCAGTACCACTAACGCTGGTTGCCTGAGTTTTTTGCTTGCTTTTCTGTCCTGTGACCTTGATCATGATTGCTTAACAGTATTCTGGATTCCACAGATAGAGTTCTCTAAATCCTCTAAAGGAGTCCTCTCAAACTTCTTGGGATCTTGATGTGCTAGAGGTTTATTCATGTCTTTCTTTAATTAGTTCAATTATTTATGGTGAGTTTTATGTACTTAAGAACTGTTTTTTAAAGTTTTTTAAATCTGAATTTTGTATAATACGTGGGCAAAATGCCATGTGCTAACAATATCCTTTTTATTGTAGGTCAGCACCCGGCAAGGAAGTAGTAACACATCCAGTAGTGAAACTGGGAAAGGCCAGAGCTCTTAGATCAGGGAAACATGTCCCGTCGGAAACAGACAAATCCTAATAAAGTTCACTGTGAGTACTGGGGCTTTGTTTTCTAGAATCTGGGAATGTTGGTGTTTGGAATGGGAGAGTAGTTGTGTTTAGGTAAGATTTGTGGAGGAAAAAAGGGTTAAAGGTATTGAACATGATGGATTTAAAGTGTGTCTGTTTGCTGAAAAGGTGTTAGAACTCTGTCTTAAGAGTAAGTGCATTTAATTCACCGTTTGTATCCATGTTAACATTTATAGGGTATCTACTCTGTACAAAGCTTTGTGCTCTATGCCTGGTCTGTAAAACAATATAAAGATGCATAAGACTATAATGTAGCCCCCCACACACACATGTACACACGGTAGTATATGCTAAGTGCCAAGTAGGGATGCTGCATACCATGTGTACTACAGAAGTTAAGAGGTGGGATAGGGCTCTGAGGACTGAGATAGCAAGGTAGTGCTTAATGGAAAAGGCCCTAGGTAATGAACTTGAACTGGGCCTTAAAAGATAGAAAGCAATTTTAAAGAAAGAAGAAGGAAGGAAGGGGTAAAATCAGGTAGGGAATACTATGTGAACAAAGATATAAGAGGAAATACACATGATATGTTCAGGGGACAAGGAGACTTTGGATGAAGTAGAAATTTCATTTGTCCAGAAGTCATAGGACATGAGGTTGGAGATATTTGACTCTACACTGTAGAGGCTTGAAGGCCAGGCTGACTTCAGACTTCATTATGTAGATTGTAAGGAGCTACTGGAGATTTTTAAGCAGGGAGAGTAGAGTGACATTTAGAATGCAGTGTTTTGGGACTGTAAAGCAGTGTGTGGGATAGATCACATGAGACCGGTACCAGGAAGACCCGGTACGCACTATTGCCTTGTGTTATTTCTCAGTTTGTATATATGTTTCATTTCAGTAATTGGATTATAAACTTCAAGAGGGCAGAGACCCTCTCTACCTCTAGCACTGCTCATGGAGGGTATTCAAGTACCTTGATGTACCTTATTAAGTTAACATTACTACATCTATGTAGATTTGAAATAATTAACGAGTCCCTATGATATGGAAAGATAAGCATCCTCACCCAAATATTTGTAAAGGAGACAGCTCTCTGTTATTACAGAGGACTTAATAAATAAAGTATAGCAACATTTGAGGAGAATTCAGTGACATACATGTGAAAGATTTTTTAAAGGGAAAAAAACCTGCATTTGAGAGGAAGGTTAGACAAGGAGTTAAAAGGACTAAAATTTATTAATATATCATATACCAGGCACTATCTATCTTATCTTATTGGGTAATTTTAAGAGTAGGAAAGAAAACAGTAGGAAGAAAAGAATTAAGAAGACTTTAACAAGATGATAAGATTAGGGTAGCAAACCTTCATATACAAGTAATCCTTTAAGTCCTAGAAAAATTTTATAAGACATAAGAAGTTGGTTGCTTCTATAAGTATATTCTGGAATAGGTGGATGTGGAGCACTGCTTAATATAAAGGTGGGTGGTTTAGAAAGGATTTAGAGATTGCTCCTAAAACAGCAAAATTTAGTGGGCCTGAATATGAAGATTGTCAGAGAGGTACACTAAGTATTCCAGCATAGGTAATCGAATATAGCACTTTAGGTGGCTTGTCTTCTCCTCTCTGGTTAAAAGTGAGTATTGATAAAAGGCACAGATGTTACCCCAAGAAGGCAGGGCAGGAAAGGTGCTTAGTGGGAATGATGGGTTCACAAATAAGGTAATCATAGGAGTTGGATGTTTGCCTATATCAGCCACGTGTCCAAAAAAACTGGTTACATCTGAGGAAAGTAGCTGGAGATGACGGCATGATTGTGATAATGCCAGCAGAGCCAATAAAGGCTTATGTGGCCTATGCTGTATCCATGTAGCATATAATCATCGGCTTCATCTCTGCCCACCATAGTCAAACCCAGGATGAGCTGGTATTAGAGTTGGAAAACAGATGGACAAATACGCCATGGAGAAGGAGAGAACATCACACATCCACAGCTGCAGAAATGCAGTTTCCAGACAGGAAACATTGTTTTGTGGAGTAGGTGGGACTTTGCAGCCCCTATGGTGGTGACCATGAAGAAGGCTGTGAATCGAAATTTCATTTGCAGCCAAAGAGCAGACCCTGAGGGAGGAGCTGTTTTCAGTGATGCATTTGGGCAGGGGACTTGGAAGGCTTCTCAGGTGATAGACTAAGCTTGACCAAAGAAGAAAAGACATTGAGATTTGCTGGTCTCTGAAGACCTATTTATTTACTGTTTGGGGGCTGAAGTTGATCCTATGTGTTTTGAAAGGTCATCCTCTCAATGCCCATGACAGTAATGGCTATTAGAAATAGGTAATTTCAGTCATTTGACCACTTGAGTCTCTTATGCCCTTGCAGTGAAATGGAACCAGCCAAACGTATTGAATTTAATGCTGCTCATCTATTTAAAGTAAATGGAATGAGAGACAGGAAAGTCTGCAGAAGCTTTGCTTAAATATCAAAGCCAGTCATCACTTGAGCAGAGTAATAACTGAGCTCTATTAGATCTGCCTTCTGGGAAGAAGAAAATGGTGTGACATGAAGCTCAAAGCCCGCCTTAAAGAATCTATTAAGAATCCCACTGCTGTAGCTTGACAGCATTCATCCAGTTCACTTTAGAAGCCAGTGGGCAGGCACTCTGACACTTACTTGGCTTTCTCAGGACTGTCTCTGTATCTAAATTACCATCGCGATCTCTCATTTCCCCAGGAACAGCCAGGCAGACTCTTGTATTTTACCCAGTTCATTAATAGACTTGACAAGAGCTTTAGAGTAAAAGCCTGGAATTGTTAGTCACAGAGACTGCTGATGGGCTGAAATATCTGTTAAGCCTTCTTCCCTCCCTTTCCTCATTTCACCACTTCTGAGTACAAGTTTTTGTCAACTCTTTCTAGAGAGGATGAAAATAGAGTGCCTTGCACACTCTTATTTAGTGTGTTTATATCAAGCAAACCAGCAATAAAAGGAAAATTTTTCTTTTCTTAAGAGTTTTTGTTTTCAAATTGCAAAGTACACATGAGACTAAAAATTTTCAACTTCAATTAAGTCTTCAGCTTTTACAGGGAAGTAGGAAAAAAACCTTTGAGTCCCTTCTCATCTAAAAAGTGCAACTTGTTTTATCTTCATTCATTCTCTCAGCATCCTTTTGAGGTAAATGGTTATGTTCTCAACATGTGATAGCACCTTGGGTTACAGAGACTGTTGACTAGAAATGGAATCTCAAGCCTTATACTCCCAGTACTAACCCATTTTTTCCTTAATTTGACATCTGCTCTGTTAGACTGTTTCAGATGCTATACTTTACTTGTTAGTCAGAAATTGCTTATTTAACTGCACTAAAGACTCAAAATGAATTGTAAAATCTTTGTCTTTGTAATAACTTTCATCTCAGGCTTCTCATTTCTTCTCCAAACTTGTTTGCATGGCCTTGTTTTCATCTGGTCTGAAAAACCTTAGCCAAATCAAACAGTATCTTGATTTCATACCAAAAGAAGGAGAAGTAGCACCTTGCTTTTCACTGTGGTGCTTAGATTATTTGTTCTCAACTATTATTAGACAAATAAATACCCACGTTAAATAAGATGATTGCCCTACATTAAAATATAGAGACCAGAGGATATTTGTAACCTATTCCAACAGTCTCAACATAGAAGGAAATAATAATTCCACATTATTATAAGCAGGCAATTGTATAACTTCTTAATCTCTAGTATCTCTGGATCATATTATACTTAATATGACATGCTTTTAGCAAGTATTACTACCTTCTTATGAAAGGATAATTCTGGACAGCCAGATTTTAGGGATTAGGTAAATGACTACTCGTCTGAATATATTATTAAGAATATATAAAATATATTAACATATCTTTTCCTATGAGGTTTGCCAAAGTCACTTCTTTTTTTATGGCTTTTATATAGTTTGCTTTGGTTGATGTTTAAAATAGGAATAGCCCTGAGGAATAAAGTTGACCTTTAGCCTTTTTCTCAAGTTAGGACTAGAAAAAAATATAAGAGCACAGCTTTTCTTTACAAACTACCAAAAAGAAATGACAGAATTAATTTATCCCAACTGTCCTAAGTGAGATTGTCTAGGGGAGCATACAATTTCCCTAGATAGTGAAGTCATATGAAACAGACCTCTGTTCTGTGAAGGTCTAAATATCTAAGCATCAATAGACAAAAATAAATGTTGACCTCCAATTGATGGAGACCAAACTGAATTACTAGCTGATATTGAAAGGTACATAGCTTTGTAGATGCTCTTTTAATCAATGGCGATTCCATATTAAGAAGGGGGGTGGAGTGTATGTTACTTGTATCCTGCAAACCTGATTACTGGTTAGGTTTCTCTAGAGATGAACAGTATCACTGATAAGAATGATCTGACTCTTGATAATTGTATGGTGGTACATAACTTATTTCTTAGTCCCATATCTGCTCACAGCCACCAAAAACATGCATCTACGCAAAAGAACTCAGTAACTATTTTAGTTGGCCATGGTCTTGTGGTTACATGGAACCAGTATGGAGAAATTAAATATTTTACTTGGGGACATGGTTCCATAGTGTATTAGTTAGCATGTCTGCTTTACATGCAGAAGGTCCTGAGTTCGTGCCCCAGTGGAGCCACGGTCCATGGTCTACGGTCATGTCACCCTGAACAAGCCCTATCCTGTCTGATCTTGGAAGCTAAGCATGGTCGGGCCTAGTTAGTACTTGGATGGGAGACCACCTAGAAAGACCAAGTGCTGTAGGCATAAATAACAAAATATGTATATATATATTTTATTTCGGCAAAAGAAGATGAGATATTATAACATATGATTCAGGTTTTTTTGCTTTCTCTGGCAGTTACTTATATCCATTTTGTCATCTTGGATATTATGAAAATGGACTTAAAGCAGCAGCTTTTTCCTTTACTTGAGGGGCTATGTGGCCAGAAGTACATTTCAGCTCTAACCACCTCTGTTCGTATTCACAATTTCAGTCAGAGTAGCCATAATATTAGTTACTCTAACATCATATAATATCAGAATCACCAAAATGATGGTTCCTTTTGTCATATACTGGCCCTGAGAACATTATTGATCTTTGTGTTGTATTTATCAGATTTTTATGATATGAAGGTAATGGTGACCCTAGGATCAGAGCCATTCTTCTCACAGAGACAGCATTTGTTTTCAGCAAAACCATTTTGATTAACCTCCTAAATTCCTATTTACATCTCTACTGGAAAGCAGCTTAAAAACACGGATAGTAGATGGGTTCAAATACTTAGTTCCACCATAGACCTTAGTTTTCTTCTAAGTAAAATTCTACCACATAGAATTTTGCAGAGAATTATGGTAACAACTATAAAGCACTTAACATGGAGTCTGAGATTAGGAAGTGTCAAATAGTAGCTATTATTAGTGTTTAGTGCTTAGCATATAGTAAATGCTCAATGAATATTTGCAGAACGAATGCCTTAGTAATCACATGAGGCCCATTTCACATTAATTCTTTCATTGCCTAGGGGCTAATAGTGCAGGTCAACTGACCAGTTCATTTCTCCTACATCATTGTCTCCTGCCTTGGAACCTGAGCCTGTTTGCTTCCCTTTCTTCAATAATAAAGAGCTATTGGTCCATTGTCAAACATTTTACTACTGTTTTCATTATTATCTTGGCTGGAGAATGGAGACTGTAGTTTCCACTCCGACTGAGATAATGGAAACCTGGAGAAACCCAATTCTCTTTTTTCTTTACACCTGGCCTCTTGGAAATAAAAAAGCACTTAAATGTCAACTCTTCAGTAACCACACAGTTCCCAGGCAGAGTTCCCCATAAGTTAAATGCATAATCAAGGACAGGTCCAGGGCTTTTGGATGTTCCATACCAAATTTAAAAAAAAGAAAGAAAGAAAAGGGCTACAAGGAGACCAGATGAAATATTTGTTGCAAATGAGATGGTATGTTTCAGGAAGTTTGTTCCTCAGCAGAAATAAGTTCATATATTATTTGCTCTCCTTTTAATCTGTTATTCAACTGGTTGATTTGCTCATTGTTAATTCTGATAAACATTAAAAAAGAGTCAAGGAAGAACTTCCAGAGCATGTCTTGGAAGCAGAGTGGATAAAAGATGGGTTTAGGTACTGTTACTTAGGAATATTTGAAGCACTTGTTTATAATCAGAGATAGACACTGAGTCAGGGCATAATGCTAGTACCACAAGATTCAGAGATTATACCCAGATTTGTTGCCCTGTCTTTATCTTATCCCTTTACCTCTTTTTGCCTCTGTCTCCCCAATCATGATGGAAGTTTGTAAATGGAATTGAGTTTCTGAAGCTAAGTTTGTAAAGTAGCAATTGATTACCTTTTGAGAAGGAATCAAGATTAGGAGGATCTAAGGGAAGCAAAAGATGCTTTCTAAAGCATCTGGCTTACTGCCCAGGCAGAGTAGCTGTGCCCAGAAACTGTTGGAGGCAACAAGCTGACTTGGAGATGAATGAATGCACCACAGGGTACCTGCCTGTCTCCGCCCTTTGAATGGTCTGACTTTCTAACCAGCTTGCCTGGGGATGTGCTGCCCAGCTGGTGGCCTGACTATTTTTCCTTGTGACCACCAGGGGATCAAGTATTTGCTGGGCTAGAAGAGCAAGCCCGCCAGGCGATGATGAAAACTGATTTTCCTGGAGACCTTGGCAGTCAGCGACAAGCTATCCAACAACTAAGAGATCAGGACTCCAGTAGCAGTGAGTTCTGCACCTTCTGGTAATGACTCAGGGCAATGGGAGAAGAATTATTCGAGTGTTAGAGTGTGTGTGCTCTGGGGATTGTGCATGGGGTTGGGAGGAAGACTTGAAGAAGATTTGTGGATCCTCAGTGTTCACAAAGGTGTTCTGAGGTGTACAGACATATGCTTATCCAGAGAGAGAACAGGTTTGGCATTGCGGTTTATTTATTTATTTATTTATTTTTCTTTTTAAACTCAGGAACTGCAGTACTTGGCACAGTGCCATACACAGGTTTGTGATAATTGGGATAGGGGCATAGGAATAATTAGTGCCCAAGCAGCCCCTAGGTTAGGGCAAATGAAAACAAAAAAATCCATGTCTCCTTGGATCTATTTATTCATAACTAATAAAATGTAAGAGTGGCATTAATGAAACTTGCTCGAGGGCCGGTTTGAATGTCATACAAGAGGATTTGTGTACTAATGAGATTACACATCATATGAAATGCTAATGTTGAGGTCTTCTCTTCCCACACAAAGTCTTAAGTTGATGCCTGTGGTTAAGAGATGGAAAAGACAGTGGCTGGTAACTGGTCAAGTCTGCCTAAACAAATACACTTTGATATGTATTATTTCTTAGGATGATTTCTACACTTTACTAATTTCATCTATCTGATATTGGTTATTATTAGTGTCAATTCAGAGTGACATTTCAGGTTTTTCTCCACATTTGGGGTTGAGGAAGAATAAAGAGGGAGTGAGTTCTGCAACCTTCTAAGAACTAGTTTCCACTCAAAAACTAATACTATAGCAACAAAAATAATAATTATTTAGTAATTAATTACTCAGGTAGAGATATACGAATCCAAATATTCTAGAAACCCTTTAGGAATCATCAGTTTGAGCAACAAATAGGAATGGGAACATCTGGAAAAGATACATCATGGCACTCTTATTTTTTAAAAATATTTCTAGTAGATGTATTTGGATTTTTGATAAACTACAAAAAAGTGTTTTATACAATGTTGTCCTAGACTAAACTTAAAAGTATTCCACATGGATTCAAACTAAAGCTCTGGGTTGGGGACTAAGGTATATGTACCACTCCAAATCCAGTACACCAAGCAAGAGAGCACGTAACTCCTAGCAGATGATTTGATTAGATTTTCTTAGAAAGAAAGGGAATATAAACAGTTTTGGCCAGATACTGGTGGATTTAGAAACTGTGGGGGATAGTAGAGAGAAGACAAGAAACACTGTTAGCTGGGAGAGCGGAGTCTCAGTGCTGACGCACATACACTGGTGAAACGCCACCCTGTGTTTCTCTCTTGGCTTACAGTCAGGCCCAGGAGTCCAGGATCTAGGTTGAGATGGGGCTGGAGTCTGATGACTTCCCTAGGTTTGGTTTCCTCTTATGATCTTGAAGGTACTAGCGTTTTTTTGTTTGTTTGTTTTCCTTTCAGAAAGAACTTCCTTTGTGATCATGAGTTTCTTTCTTTTTTTTTTACTCATTTTCCCCCTTGTAGATCACAGCCACAGGCAGACCTCCCTACAGCCACATCATGCCTCTTAAACTAAAATACCCAATTCTTACTTTGGTCGCCATAAATTATATGACTCGTTTCCTCTACTTAATGCATTCAGTCATTCAGCAGATAATCCAAAGAACCAACAGAAACAATGGACTTATTTAGCCAAGTATCCTAGGTTATTAGCAGAGTAATAAAAACACAGTGAGTCAAACACCACTACAAACTACCTGAGATTGGTTGCTGTGCTAATTTTTCCACTGTACTGAATAGCTCTTTCCCTATAAAATGACATCATTTTTACCTAATTTACTACTACGTCCTTTATTGATTAGAGGAAAGAAAGACTTGGTATTTCTTTAAGTGTGCCTTGGGGTTTGTTGGGAAAGAACATATTAGTGGGATTCAAAATAGAATAGTATATGTAATGCTATGGAGAAATTGTGTAGGGGGTTATAGAGAAAAGTAAGTTAAAATCTAATAAAATCAGTGAGAAGTGTTGGTAAGTCAGAGGTGGTGCGTGGCGGTAATGAGCCATGGTGCAAGGTATGTGGGGAGGTGTGATTTGAAGTGTGAGATATTTGGGAACCATGTGTAAGAAGTTATTTTTATGATAATGTACAGGGCCCAATAACCATTTTCCAATGCAGTTTTGCCTCAGATTTTCTCTTTATTGTGTGAATGGTATTATATACAACAGCTATAGCTGGCTTCCACTTAACATGATTTGTACCCAACTAAGCATTGATAAAAACTGTCTTATGGAAGATCTGAAAATGTTTCCATTATAGCTGCAAACTCTAGGGTGGAAAGTAACTCAAGATGTATTAATGCAAAAATAAGAACAAGTGACCAGTTTGTGTGTTCCAGGTGACAGTGAGGGTGATGAAGAGGAGACCACACAAGATGAAATCTCTTCCCACACATCAGAGGAAGATGGAGGGGTGGTCAAAGTGGAAAAAGAATTAGAAAATGCAGAACAGCCTGTTGGTGGGAACGAAGTGGTAGAACATGAGGCAAGTGACAAGTGGCTCCTGAGTCTGGGATCGCCCTTACCCTTCTCCTCGGCCCTGATGTCTCATCCACAGATAACAGCACCAGTTACCCAAACCTCAGATGCACAATTCTCACCACACCCAGCTGTCCTTTTCTACTCACATATCACTACACCCTAAAGCTCCTCACTTCTTTCCAGACAGAATACCTACCTTTTTAAAACTATTAGTTGACTTCGTGGGGTATATTCTTGAATATGCTTGCAAATTTAAGTAAAAGTGTTACCTGAGGAGTCATCTTCTTGCTAAACTGTTTCCTGAGGATTCCTGCAAGAAGCACGGCAGAAGGGAAGTTAATTCTCTACAGTGTTCACAGCTTGGCGAAAAAAATAGTTAAGCTCACTTTGGGGCAGTCCTATGTCCTCATGGCAGGAAGCCTTGGAGAAAATGCAAATTTAATTCCCTTTCCCTTAGTTTTTCCTTTGGTCCACATGGAAACTCGAGAATAATAAGCGATATCAGATTGTGTTCTTTATAACAGGATACTTGTTAAAAAAAAAAAAGTAGGGTCTACGGCCATGCTATCCTGAACAAGCCCGATTCCGTCTGATATTGGAAGCTAAGCAGGGTCGGATGGGAGACCACCTTGGACTACCAGGTGCTGTAGGTGTTTAAAAAAAGAAAGTAGGGACAGGGAAGAGACTGGTCAACAATCTTAATGAATTACAAATATTGAATTGCAGGTCACAGAGAATTTCAGTTCTGACCCCTTACTTGGACTCTGCCAGTGTCCCCTCTGCCAACTAGACTGTGGGAGTCGGGAGCAGCTGATTGCTCATGTGTACCAGGTATGGCATGGGGAACTGTGCGCTCTGCAACACGAGTGCCAGCAGTTTAGTCTTTTCTTCCAGCTCCCAAAGGGACCTTGGCTTATTGCCCTCAAGACTCCACTCCAGTCCTCAGAACGTTTGAGAATAAGTGGGGTATATTGGGTAAATAAGTTCTGGGGTTCCCAGGCAGACATACTATGAAAATTAAGTTGTAATTGTTTTTTTAATTACCTAATGCTTATTTTAAATGGTGAAGTAGAAACTAACATCTATTAATAATGAAGGCTCTGTTTTACCAAAGAAAATGAGTGAACAAATGTTTCCCAAATGCTGGAGAAAGTTAGTGTAAACGAGAGGATCAGAATAAGATAAACTTTTGTGTTTTTATCCTAATCCAATGGCAGAGCACCTGTGCCTTGTGAGCTGTCTTGGAGAGGCATCAGCACACATGGCAGTGTGAGTTTTACCATAATCAGTTTGTAAGGAGAAGTTTTTCCTCAAAATACTGTTTATAAAATATTGAAGGAAAGGCAGGACACTTAATACCAGTCTTCCCAGCCAGCTTCTAGACTGGCCTTCATCACTCCCTTCACGTGCATTCACACTGCACAGTGTGAGGAAAGCAGCCAGAGAGAAATTGTCTTGAGTGTGACTTCTCAGGCTGTGAAGACGGTTCTGGCTCTTAATCGCCATGGACCACATATCCCAGAATGTAGTCAGAACTCAAACTGATAAAATGTGAGCAATGGTCTGAATGGTTCAGGCCTTCTGAAGGCCCATTAATTAACACAGGAGACTGACTTTTCCAGGTGGGAAACAGGGAGAATAGTTGCAGTCTCTTGTTCTGAGACTAAGGGGACATTTCGCAGAAAGCCGTTCCTAAGTGGGTATAGACTGTCCTGGAGGTGGCGTGAGTTGACAGATTAAAGCTCTGTTTTACAGCACACTGCAGCAGTGGTGAGCGCCAAGAGCTATATGTGTCCTGTCTGTGGCCGGGCCCTTAGCTCCCCAGGGTCATTGGGTCGCCACCTCCTAATCCACTCAGAGGACCAGCGGTCTAATTGTGCTGTGTGTGGAGCCCGTTTCACCAGCCATGCCACGTTTAACAGGTTAGCTGGGCACCTGACCCTCTTGTGCTGTGAACAGATTACTGGGTGTGGTGGGTTCTGATTTCCCAAGTCGGAGTGAAGCCTAGAGGTAGGTAATACAAAGGCAACCAGTTCCTGACTCTTGGGAAATATAAATGATGAGGCCAGTAATAATGCCTGTTCCACTAGATGTCCCCAAAGGGAAATGAATTTCCATCTCTTTCCCTTATCAGAATATTATTTTCATCTAGAAAGAGACATGGGGCAGTCCAAGAACGTTCATGATAAAGCATGGGGAACAAAGTTACAGGGTGCTCAGAGGACCCTAATGTGAAGACGTACTATGTTCTGTGTCCCAAGAAGACTGAAACTGTGAATTGTGTCCTAGTCCCTTTTCAGAGCTGGCTAGGGGAGATGGAAGTCAAGAGCCAGTGGACTGTACCTCCCCTGAAGGCAGCCTCTGGCTCAAGGAGGACTGCTTCCTGCCACAGCAGGACTGCCCTGCACAGCTCCTAGCAAACACCACCATTCCAGCTTGAATGAAAACTACGCATCATCAGGGCACATCTCATATCTGGCGGCTTGCTGTAGCAGTTGTCTCAGTCTCTAACTCCAGGTGGTCTTTAAGACTTGCTAGATATCCTAGCCCAAAGGACAGAGACAGAGAGAAAGAAGAGGTCTCCCAAGCACTCAAACCGACTCCTAGTAGTGAACTTGGAGCAGCTGGCCTGGGTAGGACAAGAGTAAGTCAGGACTGGATACCAGAGCCTTGCTAGGTGACACTAACCATCAAAATTTTTTGCCTTCCAGCGAGAAACTTCCTGAAGTACTTAATGTGGAATCCCTACCCCCAGCCCACAGTGAGGGCCCCTCCAGTGCTGAGGGAAAGGACATTGCCTTTAGTCCTCCAGTGTACCCTGCTGGAATCCTGCTTGTGTGCAACAACTGTGCTGCCTACCGTAAGCTACTGGAAGCCCAGACCCCCAGCGTACGCAAGTGGGCCCTCCGTCGACAGAACGAGCCTTTGGAAGTCCGGCTGCAACGACTGGAACGAGAGCGCACAGCCAAGAAGAGCCGAAGGGACAATGAGACCCCCGAGGAACGGGAGGTAAGGCGCATGAGGGACCGCGAGGCCAAGCGCTTACAGCGCATGCAGGAGACAGACGAGCAGCGGGCACGCCGTCTGCAGCGGGATCGGGAGGCCATGAGGCTCAAGAGGGCCAATGAAACCCCGGAGAAGCGGCAGGCCCGGCTCATCCGGGAGCGGGAGGCCAAGCGGCTCAAGAGGAGGCTGGAGAAAATGGACATGATGTTGCGAGCTCAGTTTGGCCAGGACCCTTCTGCCATGGCAGCCTTAGCAGCTGAAATGAACTTCTTCCAGCTACCTGTGAGTGGGGTAGAGTTGGACAGCCAGCTCCTGGGCAAGATGGCCTTTGAAGAACAGAACAGCAGCTCTCTGCACTGAACCACACATACCTTGCTCTCTGCCCTCCTGCTCACCCACCCACCCAAGTCCACAGGGATCAGTGCTGCGCCCACCCCCGGGGCCCTGTCCTTGCTGCCAGAGGCAGGCCCGGGTTTGTTGCCGCTGGACCTGCATACCTCTTGCATGTGGGAGCAGGACAATGGGGTCAGAAGGGACCTGGCTTGAGGCAGCTCTGGACAAGGGAGCAGGCACTCTGGAGAACTGGACTCCCCAGCCCACTGCTGCAGGGCATGCCATAGGACTGAGGTGCCCCAGTGTGGCCCATGGAGTTGAGGGCAAATAAATTAACTTTATCTTTACTGGCCCTTTGCTGGTTTTGTTTCATTTTAGTAAATGAAGTGATCTGGGAGAGACCTGGGTGAGTTTTCAGGCAGCAACTTCTGGCAGTTGTCCTTTTCTGAGGGAAGGTACCCCTTGACTTAGGCTTTCTAAGCAAAAGTCCCTTATTTGGGCCTCCACAAGTTGATGAGGCACAACTAAGACTTAAAGGACTAATGCTGACTTTGCAAGGGTCCACTCTGACAATGCTAATGAAGGTAATCCACAGTCCCAGGGCTATTTAAACCTAGCTTACCTTTTCCAGATTTATAACTGGCATCTTCTAAAGAGGATGTGGTATTTAGACTGGGTCCTGGCTACTTTTCCAAGGATTCAGTTGGTTGAATTTTAAAATTCTCTCCCAAATAGCAGACAGCTGCACTCAGGAATATGTTCATAGAAATAGCTGCAATATTAAGGCCCTTAGCACCAAGGAACTCACGTTTGGGAGGAGGTAATCGATCTTTTTATTTATTCCCCAGAGCCAAGATAGAATACTCCAAAATTAAGGTGATATAGGAGCTCAACTCAATAAGTGGTCAAGTCTGGAGCAAAACGACTGCTTTGGCAGTTTTGTATGGCTGCCAAACCATGGAAGAGACAAGAGCTTAGGTCATTTCAAAAGCGTCTGATGGTACAGAGCAAGCACAGAACTTTCCTTAACCTGCACCAAAGGTTGTGTGTAGTTTAGATAATTATAGATCTTGAGATCCAGAAGGAAGTGCCCTAGATAAGTTGTATCCCAGAAAAATAACTATGCTGGGAATGTGGACCTCTTCTGATCCATGACAAGGAAACTTGGACTATTCTCTAACTTCCATAGGTTTAAGGCTCTTTGATAGTGTTAACTGACCCTCCAGCAAACTAGGGTTAATTCCTACCAGGCAGGCAGAAATATTTGTTCTGAAAAATACAAAAATTTCAATGTGCTTATTACAATATACTGGGCATTTAAAAGTACTTAATTGAACCAAATGCCTTCCTCTCACAGCTCCTTACTGAAGGCCTACTTGGGATCCTTCAAAATGATTGTGTACTCTATGTGTCAAAGATTATTCTGAGCATTTTACATGGATTATCTCATTTAATTTTCACAACAAACTAAAATACAGACTCAGGAGTTAGAAGCCTGGATTTAAAATTCTGCACTGCCTTTTAATAGCTGTGTAACTTTGGGCAAGTTACTTGACCTCTGTCTTGGTTTCCCCACAAAATGGAAATAATGGTATTAGCAACAAATGACTGTTAGTTAACATATAATGCACTTAAGATAGTTTCTGGCACATAGGAACTAGTCAATAAGTATATATGAGTCACTATCTTGTCGTATCTGAGTGTTTCACCTGTTACCAGTGGCAAACTTTCTGAGTTAGAAGCAGTCATTATCACTGGAACTGACATTCTAGCAATTTCTGGCAATACTGCTGAGGAGAGAAAAGGCCAGCAGTGAAGACATCTACAGTACCCTTTGATTGACTGCTAGTAGCTAAGTCTACAAGTAGATTTCTGGGTCTCTGAAATACACACCCACAAAATCTGCAGACCACGCTTCAGGACTAGCTTGCATAATTGGCCCCTAGCCCACCACACAAAGGTGGGCACTGTTTGCTCTCTATTACAAGCTTTCCCACAAAAGGCTCCTCCTATCCCCCACCCAGTGGCCATCATCTAAGACTGAGATAGGAAGAAGGCGCAAAACACCAAAAGGAAAAGCTAGTAGTTTATATAGATAGATATATAGATATATAGATATTGATATATATTGTGTTTACATAGTCCACAAGTTAAATGCAGGTATTCATAAGAAGAGCATTAACAATAAAAATACAATCTGTGTGTAGCCAAGTACAGAGACTTAAAATGGTCAACAGCAAAAAGGATCTCACAAAAGTACAAATATACAGTACAAATTGATTTATTTAAAACAGTTACAAAAAAGCACAACAAAATAGAGATTATCCTTAGAATTATTAATGCTTTGTTAAAGATCAGGTAGGATTAGAGGGTGAGAAATGGTATGGGTGGGGGGAGCACCTGACTATTTCTAAGGCTTTAGATACAATGCAGTTGATTACATATTAATTCAGCCATTACATACTGGGGATGGTAGTTGGGGGTCAGTAATTTATCTACAGGGAACTCTTACACCAATCAGATCCATCCAGACTGCCCCAGTGCCATCCTTCTCTACGCAGGACCCTAAAGCCAACTGGATGACAATATTCCCATCCTCCTTTCTCCACCCCATTCCCTATCCATATATTCTTCCCTTCCCTAAGGTGCTGTGCAAGCTGAGAGTAGTTTGCTCTCTGCAGCTGGAACATATACTGTTTTGGCTACAGGGATCCTGTGTGTGACCAGGAAGGTTGTAGGGGACAGCTTTACTTTTAACACTTCAAGTTTGTCATGAGTACAGTCAATCTCTCCCCCAACATGAGATTCTCTCAAATGCGAGTATCAGCAAATGAAAGATGAACCCTGCCTTCAGCAATACCAGCAATGCACTAACCACTCACAGCTCACAACTACGTGCAAACTCCCTGTCCAGGGAGTGGGTGTAAAACCACTGTGTCATCAGCTCACGCTCTCTATCCAAAGAACCTCAGTCCCCATGACAGTCATAAAGACAGAAATAAATGCAAGTTTGACAATAGGTAAAGGCACATGGGCAGCTGCCACACACACTGTAGATAGGAACCCAATTTGAGGCCATCTTGACTGCTGGGTGTATCTACAGTAAGAATGGCTTTGGGACTACACAGACTTTTGAGTTTGCAATCTACCAGGGGAGGATCTAAGCTTAACAGGAGAACTAATAAAGAAACCTTAGTGTGAAAAGTGCATTTATTACTACTGTTCCTGCTGGGGAGGTTTAGCAGGGCAAACTGCACCCCTCTCTCCTCCTTCCGCCCTAGTCACTGTGCATAGTCTGCAGGTAAGGAGAGAGTGCAGTCGACTCTAGCATCTTAAGGGCCAATGTCATCCCAGGTCCAAACCAGGCTTCTGGCCCCAAAATGGACCCTAGAGTTGAAAGAGTAACCGACAGCCGCAAAGCCCCAGATGCTTATTTTATTATTGCATAATGTGGGAGGCCTTCCCTACCCCCAGGGAAGCTTGGAGGGTGAACGCTTCCCAGCAAAGGGTTAACAGGTTCCCAGTCAACATCCAACTTAGCACAGTTCAGCTTTTCAACTGTAGTGTACACTTTTTCCCACCTGGAAAGTATTGTAGCTTCAGTGTGGTTTTGTAGCCTTAGCCCTAGGAGGCCAAGAAATCTCTCTAAAACTTGGCCTCTGCCCTATTTACTTTGCTTTTAAGACTGTGACCTAATCTCTCATGACCAATTAACCAGCTTATCTTTACCCCAATGGACCCAGGCCCTTTCCCAGTCAATTCATGTCCACCCTTCATCTCCAGTGTGATCACTCAACTCTTCAATATGCTTGCTTGCTGCAGGTTTAAATCATACCACCAACCTGTGCATCTCCTATGATGCCCACTGGTAAAATAAACTAAACCCCACTGAGGGGCTATTAACGAATTTCAGACCCTCTCCCAACCCCAGACAAGAGTCCATATAACGAGCCAGATGAACCTCCCTGGATGCTGACACAGGCCCTATCTTGGTTCCCCATCATTTATTTTTAAAAACAGGATACAAGATACCACAAAGAATAGAAATTAATACACAGAAAACACCTACTAGCAGAACCTACTTCTTTCTCCCTCAAGACAGATATTTGGAGCCAAAGGGCTCCCCACAAGCACTGAAGCCACATCCCTTTGGATTCACCAACCTGCCAGCAGCATGTCATACTATTCCTAGTCACCGTGACTGCTATAATTTAACACTTGCACAGGTAAGAATGGACAAGATGCCTGGATATCATCTACATGGCCAAAAACATGGAAGGACAGAGCTATAAAAGACAGCAGGCTGGACGGTGAGCAGACAGCAGCAGTGGCAAAGCAGCACAGACCACAGCCCTTGGTGTTACAACCAACTGGGACCAAAAGCATAGAAGGGTCAGTTCAGATCCACTGGAGCCCCATCCCCATGGGTATAAGTGCTTAGCTCTGAACTCCCAGGCACTTCTTCCCCATGGCCCCTACATCCCCACTCCCTGCCTGGCCTACACTAATCCTGACAGGAATGGTAATCCAAGCCTTGGACATACCACTCATCCTTTACCTTGGTTCCCCTACTCCCAAAGCAGTACAGGCATTCTGTTTAGAGTCCAAGTCAGCAGTCCTACTTTCTATCCCTAAATTCTGGGAATGGCCTACAACTGACTCTGGCCTTCTTCATTGCTCATTCCCCAAGAAGCTTGACAGCTTCCCACTAAAATGCTCTCTCTCTCAGCACCGCTTAGGTCTTTTGCAAACTTATGAAATTCCTATAAGGAAGAATGGGCATATTAGATTACTCTTATTTCTTGTGACTGGAAGAAAGACTGAACCAGAGAAAAAAGACAAGGGGAGTGCCACAGCTCTGATCTAGATTTAGAGCATAGAGCTTCTCTTCCTGGGAGACCACGCTTTGCAAGATGCCTCTGCAACTCAGAAAATATTAACATATTACATATGCATGGCACAGTTTCAGGGGAGCTGCTGGTATTGTTTTACCAGCAAGAGACAAGAGGAACAGCAGCAGAAAGGTCAGGGCCTAACTTACCAAGGTGCACAGGATTTTCTCCTTCCAGGATTAAGTGGAAGTCACCAGGCTGGGTAGTGGAGAGTTACTGATTTAAACTGTTTGGCCTGTATCTGATTAGATATAGGTTTTCTTGCATAATAAGAAAGCTCAATTGGTTTTCTTGGGTGGACATTTCTTGAGTGTCAACCGTGTGCATATCACTATATTCAGTTGATGAGCCTTCCTTTGAGGAAGGATGTTTCTGTGACTGTGCAAATAGTAATCCCTAGGAATGAGCTGTTCATGTAACAGACGTAGATGAGGCCTTCTCCTGGGGCAGTCATCTGAGAGGATTCCTCAAGACTCAGCCCCACAGGCCCCCATGGTGGGAAAGAAACCAAAGCAAGCAGCATTCAGAGAGAATGGGGGACAGAGAAGGGAAAGAGCATGATCCCAAATGAGAACAAGGTTGAGTATTCACCAGACCGGGTTGGTATTTGACTCTGAGGTGAACTGAAGACTTAAGTACTGGCAGACAGGTCAGCAGCTTCCTTTGGATTGAGCCTCTGAAAGCTGACTGACCAGGTAACTGCTCTCAAGGAATGAAACAATGGAGTGTAGGGCTTGTAACAAACAAGCCAGTCTCAGTCACTTTGTTCCCCCAGGAGAACAACCTTTAGCACCTGAACACTAAGAATGACTTCATTCTCGGAACTCCCCCTCCCCCCAGGAGGTAGGTAAGATAATTTATCCCCATTTGGCAGCTGGGGAGGAAGTGAAAGACCAAGAGGTCATAAGACTTGTTTAGAGTCTTTGACAGAGCAGAGATCAGAGCTCAGAGGTTGAGACTCCCGACGACAGGCCAGGCCTCAGCCAGTCCAAATACATTTGTAAAGGAAATGCCAAGATCATACCCTGGGAGAAACCTTGCCAGAGAGCTGGGGGGACGATACCCTGAGTTGCTTCAAGAGTCTAAAGACCCCTGAAAAACAAAAAACCCACCCACCCACCTGAAGCTGGAGGGGACACCTAATTCTCAATACCCAGTGGAATCCCACAGTCTGAGCTGATGCTAAAAGTTGTGAAGAAAACATGGGCTTAAGACAGGGGGGCAAATGCAACGAAGACTGAAAATGCTCTTTGCAGAGGAATACTCCACCATGAAGTGAAATCTAGAAGACTTCAGGTATTGAAACATTCATTATCAAGACTACCCCAGAACCTTAGAGCTGCCTGTGAAAGGGGCGAGCTTGGAGAAGCCTGAAGGCTAGGAGAGGAAGTGGAACAAGATGGGAAGACCTCTGTAAAAACATCAGGTTGGGCACGGCCCAGCCCGGTGTATTTGCCCTGACCCAGGGCACGGTTCCCTTCTTGTTTCTCCACCAAGCTGTTAAGCTGCAGAGGAGGGGACATGATTTTTTAAAAAACAGAGAACATGACTGAAGGGGAAACCAGAGGAGACTCCCTATACACCAAAAACTAGAAGTCTTGGTTTGAGTGGACAAAACCAATTTTGCAGAAGAGGAAAGACAGTACAGCTACAAATTAGGCCCAGGTCAAGACACCATGCAAAGGTTAGGGCAGCAGAAGGGTGGGGGCCGCACAGGCACTTAGGCACAATGTAGACAGACAGTGGGGTGCAGGGACTGGGGGGAAGGGGCTGTTCTTTCAAAAGTCACCATTACCAACTTGTTCTTTCAAAAGTCACCATTACCAACTAGAGATTCAGTACAATTTCAAAGCAGGTCTGGCAAACTGGGTAGGAGGAGCTTTGTTACGTCAGCTACCTTTCCAGAAGCCCTGCCTAGAGCCGGGTCAGCCTGGCCATCAGGTCTTTCTCCCTAAGTCCTCCCATTGGGTCCCTGCCAAAGCAGTACTTCACTCTGGAGAGGCTTCTCTCTTCTGGTGCTAGAAGCCTTGTGGGAGGAACAGTGAGAAATGGGAAAGGGCTGAAGCAGGATCAACCAGAGTCCTGCACATGAGTGCTCCTCCCCAACAACCAGCCACAGACATCTGTAACAAAACTACCCTTTAAAGTGCACAGCTCTCAAAAGAAGAGTTCTGAGTGGGAATCCTCTTATTCCAACAATGGGGCCTCCTGCCCTCCCACCACAAAAAAAGGAAAAAAACTTCAGACAGTTGAACTGCTACTATAAGCTGTGGATCACCATTTTTGGCTCTTTGTTCCCTCCCTCTGCCACCTGCTCCCAGAGCCTGATGTTCCCCTTGCAGGAGCTAGGGATGGGGAGAAAAGAACAGGGAGGCCCTGATATTTGGAATGTTTCTTATCCTGCGTGTACCCCTTTCCTTCCTTGGCCCAGGCCTGCTGCCCCCATCACAGCATCCTCTGGGGCTATCCTGAAAGGATGCCATGGGGTAATGAGTGACAGACCCTGTCTTGGGAGGCTGCCTTCATGCCTCCTCTTACCCCCGCCACCCTCACCCCAAACTCACTGCCAAGAGAGCCGTTCCCTGCATGGGATGTGCAAATCCTCTGCCTGCTCACTGTGAGGCCCAGCTCTGGGATAAAGCCCCAGTCCGGTCTGGGAAAGAGGTTCATTTTCCTGCATTGGAACGCCCTTCGATGGACAGCTTGACCTCCTGTGGAATGAAAGAGGGACGGAGCAATGTAGCCCGTGCCTCTTCCCCTTGCATGCTGTATCTTTGGAAGCTTGGGGCTGGCCAGCAGGCCTGAGCACCAGGCTCCGGCTGCGAAGGCTCTACCATTCGGGAACCCTCACCTGGAGGCTGGCTCTTCACCTCACTGTCACATTGCTCTCTGGGTCCCGAGACTGTCCTCTCAGGCCTTTCTTGGGGGGTACCCAGTTGGCCTGGGGGAACACAGCTGGCCTGAGAAACTGAGTTACTGTTCAAGCTCTGTAAACTGATAGAGATGCAGACATCTCCCACCTGTAGCCGATGGCAGGGCAGAGAGAAGAGCTGTGCAGTCCGCCCAGGGCTGCAGGAGGACCAACCCTGGCCATATACAAAAAAGGGGTGCTCCGGTGGCACCTCGATGCTCACTTTGCTCTGCTGCTCACCAACCACGAAATGCAGCATGACAAATCCAGGCCACTGGCTCTCCTGAATGTCCACGACTGTGCTAGAGTCAATCTTCAGTCCCCCGCTCACTTCGGCACTGCGCACAAAATCCTGGGTCTGGAGGTCCTCCACCCGCTTCAGCTCCCCCGTAGCCAGCTGGATGATGGCGCCTTTCATGAAATGGGAGGGCAAGTGGGAAGAGGTAATGGGGGGTGGTGTTGGCTCCTTGTCTGGGAAGGTGGCTCTGGCCTGCATGTCCAAACTCGATGCCACCAGGATCTCCGAGCCCATGGACAGCAGGCTTGGGTCAGTTCCAGTGGGCACCAGGTTGCCATTGGCTACAACCATTGCTTTGGGTAAAGGTCTGTGTTTCACTGGTTCCTGATGGGATTGAGGGTAGAAGCCTTGGGCCGGGTTTTTCTCGGCCATCTCCGTTGGGTTCCTGGCTGACCCTCGTCCCTCACCCTGATGGTCAGGGGTATGATGGGACAGGTTAAGGGGGCTGGGCTCATCTTTCCTCTGAGCTGCCACCACACGATAGTCCTGAGAAGCTAAAGCGCCAACCACCCGCTGGACCTCAAGGTCGGTGTCTGGGGTCCCTCGGTGTGCTGGCACCGCCACCTCCACCCGTGCAGTCTGAGAACCTGAAAACAATTGTCTATCCACCACACATTCTACCACTGGCACCAGTCCCTGGCCTTCGCCCTTGCTGTTGGGGGAGTCGAGAACTTCGCTCTCCCGTCTTACTAAATTTCGTTCTCGCTGTCTCTGTCCATTGGCAGCGGCTGCTTCCAGAGCAGACTGGCCCTCCTGAGGGGTGAGAACCGGGCTGGCACCTGCTGGAGGGGTTTCATGCAAGGTGTACCCAGCAGGTAGCCTGGACATCTGATAATAAATGGGCATCCGTCCTGGAGCAAGGTCCAGTGGCTGAGTACTTGAGTGATGTGACAACTGCCCAGGTGAGGAGGTGGCAGAGGGAGCTTTGTTGATTGAGTGGGCCGGGGATGAAGCCTGTGGGGGAGGAGTAGTTCCTTCTGCCAGAAGAGAGGCATATGGCACAAAGTGTGGAAGGTGAGAGGTGGCGAGGTTGGCAGAAGGGGAAAGGAGGGGACTTGGTAGGAAATTAGGTGGCACAGCATAGGGAAGGCTATAAGGAGACCCGATAAACTGCAGAGAGGTGGACGGGAGTTGAGTATAGTGGATTGGGGGATAGTGGATTCCTGGGTGTTGAATCAGTGAAGACGCTACATTAAATGTGGGGGGCAAGGGACTCATGTTCACCACGGATGGGAGGCCAGTTGGAGAGAAGGTGGCAGGTGGCACAGCCACCTTATACAGCATACCATACTGGTCCACTGTCAGACCAGTGATGGCCTCAGCTCCATCACCCCCCAGGCTGACTCTGGCTCCTGCCTGGCTCTGCCCAGCCACCACAACCCCTCGAGACCATTCAGAGGCATCACTGGAGGGTGTGTGGTTAGTTGAGCAGCTGGTAGTTCTCCCCATATCCTCGCTGGTCACGGGGAGGTCTCGTTTCTTTGGTGGAAGGCATTCCTGACTCCTCTCATGAACAGGTTTCATATTGCTTTGTGGTGTTCCTGGAGCCTGGAAGGGGTCGGCTTGCTCCTTGGGGCATCAGAAGGGGCTTCTCTGTGGCTCCCCTGCACCCCTCTCTGCTGTTGGCTGGGACGCCCACATCTGCTAGGGAACAAATCAGAGGCAAAGAAAAGTAACCTAGGGGTGAACCAAGTCAAAGGAAATAACAGAACTATGCCCATGGAGGAAGATGTAACAGAGGGGACTGCTGGGAAAAAAGAGGTATGAGAGAGGGGCAGGCAAGGTTGCTACCCTCCTACTCATCCAGCCTAGGACATGAAATAAATAGTCACAGAAATCAAAAAGAGCTACAAGGACAAACATTCGATAATGCGTAAATAAACCCAGGGAAACCAACAGCTTCATTAGTCATGCCTCTGGTGGGGATCCTGAAAATTCTCAGCCTTCTCCCCAAGAGATTTGAACACATCTTTGCTGCTGGCTCTTTTTCCTAAGTTTCTCCTTTTGCTAAAGACTACTGTGCTATCTTCTCTCCTGAACATATAACCTCATCCGCACTCTTTCCCCAGATTAATTTGGATTACAATCTCATCTATTCCCAGGTCCCCTCACCTCAGGCCTGGTTAAATTCTCATCTTCCTTTACCTCACATCACCACTACCTCAAGGACCCAGGTGTCAATAAGTCCTGAGGTCTGCTTGTGTCTTGTTTTTTTAAACCTTGCTCCTAAACATGTTATAAACATCAGTATCTTCTTTCCCCCATGAAATACTATATTCAAACCTGGGCTCTGTTGGGAGAGTGATTGTACTAGTGTGTTCTACAATTTATTTGTTTCTTCTCTTCCCCGAAAAGCAACAAAACTCTTCTGACCTCACACAGACTTCTTGTTCCCTAGTCTGGCAAGACATCTTTTCTTCTCATTGACCACCTTCACTTTGCCTTCTTTATCCATTCCCTTTTTTCCTTTGTGTTTTCTTTTGTCAAGGGCTTCTTTTTCATTGTAGGTCTGCGCTAGGCACCACTTCCTAAAATTGATTCCATTCCTCCAGACACACCTGTTTATTACTATCTTGGGTCTATATAACTCCTAAGAAAGTTCTCTCCCGTTTCTCTTGTTGTCATCTTTCATATATGCTTTTGTCCATTGTCATTAAGTATCATTTTGGTCTGAACACTTCAATGCATATGAACTTTGTCACCTATTTCTTCCAATCAGGCTCCAGTTCTTTAGATCTGAAAAGAGATTTCTATATTACACTCTGTTCTGTTTTTTCACTGTTGAATCCCAGATGTTTTTCTGCAACAAGGTATCCAAAGCACCTGTATTACCTGAGCTTCCAGTGGTGCTTCTGAGCAGCTGTAGAAGGCAGTGTCCTCCCCGCTGAAGTGGGAGCCTAGAAGACAGACATAAGGATAAAGTAAATAGGGCCTAACCTCTAACCCTCCCCGCAGGGTCATCAAGAAAGGTAATTTCAAAGCCACAGAGACATTCATCTCCACGAGTCCCTTCCTCCTCTTCTTCTCCAGAGGTAACTGCACATTTATCCTGGGTATCAAGGCAGTTAAATATAGAAAAAGCTATCACTTAAGCTCTAATCTGTAGGAAGATATCCCTGGAAAAAATTTTCCATGTCAAACTTTGTTATTTTCCTTAACATCATAGTCTTCATTTTCTATCTGTATCTATTCCCCAAAGGTTAAATTTACTTCCAATCCCAATTTCAGGTAAATTCACAAATAAGAATGGAAAATTCAACGTTGTTCCCATGTGAACAACAGGAAGCAGGAAAAATTAACTTCACAGCTTTCACTTATATTCAGAGCTGATGAAAACACAGTTGTAGAGGTTATTTAAATGAGAAAGGCAGCACTGGAGGAAAAAGAACAATTATTTATGTTTCTGGGGCAGAAAAAGAGGTCAAGGGGGAGTCACTCAGGGGGAAGCCTTATTAACAGATTTTCAGAGTAAAAAAACGGCCTCCTGTGTATGTGTAAAATTTTTGAGTGACAACTTTGTACAAAGTGTTGAATCAGGTGACAAACTAAAAACACTGCCTTGATTCTCACATAGCTAAAAATGGGGAATCAAAAATTACACCAAACTCAATATCTCAATCTACAAATGCCAGAAACACCAAACACTGAAAAACCGAGGCCTTATCTCTGAAACCAGAGAAAGTAGTACTGGGTACTCTAAGAAGCATGCATCCAGGTCCTACAGAGCACTGTGAGCCTCAAAACTGAAGGCCTCAAACCAAGTCGAAGGTAACATTTATCTCTTAAGATTAACAAGATGTGATGCACACAAAAAGCTGATGAGACAGGAAAACAAGGTGGAAAGACAAACCCTTAGTTCCATAAATACAAATTACGCAATGGCCACAAGTTGTGCATCCCTTCTTTGCCCGCAGTTCAAGTAACGGAAAAGCAGTTGGCTTTCTCCTTCATTCCCAACAAAAATTGGGCTCACGTCTTCAACCTCAGAATGATCCTTGCTCCCAGCAACTAAAACGTTAAAGGAAACTTGCCTCTAGGTCACTGAGGGGTTAGCCAAACACAGCTAATAAAAGGACTGAAAGAGGCAAAAGGTCTGCGGGAATGACAACAAAGAGCCGAGCCTGTGGACCAGGTTCTCACAACACAAAAACACACTTTGGAATCTGAAACCTCCGCCTCTGAAGGGGCTCAATGAGGATTCCTCCAAAGGAAGACGTAGTTTGTGATCCCCAAACAAGCTAACGGGGAAGGGCAACTGTTCCACAGAGTTACCAAGGATGCCAGCAGAACCAAGGGATCAAGAGGCTGAACCCAGACAGAGAGACCAGAACTCGCTGAGGACGAGCGGTGCGCCCACCAGAAAGACAGGAGCTTGGAAGATACTAGGGGTCGTGGCTGCCCGTTATCTCGAAAACCTTGAGCCAAAAAAAAAAAAAAAAAAAAAGGGTACCGCCCGAAATTGGGAAGTCAACGTGTAGAGAGAGCTGGGGTCTCTCCTCCAAGCAGAGAAGCAAGGAACGAGGGCCAGCAGGTGATGTTTCCTTGTTTGGGGGCCGCTTCCCGCCCCAAGGACTCGGGCACCCCAGCCAGTGGGGACACGGCCGCGGGGCGGCCTTCTGGGCCGGGTCGGAGGGAAGTGCGCGGGGGTCGAGGCGCGGCCTCTTTCGTTCCCTCGGTCCGCGGGGGTTCGGGCCCCGGTTCGACCGGGGCAGCGAGCTCTGGGTGGGCTCCGGAGCGCCAAGCCCAGGCCTCCGTAGCGTCAGTGAGGCCGGCCCGGCGCCCTTCACTCCCGGCGACACTCACCCGCCCATCTCACGACGCTCTTCGGGCTCCTCCCGCTCGTCCCGGAGCCGCTGCAACGGCGGCCGCCGCCATCCCCGGCCCCGGAGCCGCCCCACACCCAGCGCACCCCCAGCCGGGCGCCCTGAGATGGCGTCACGCGCGCCCCGCCCCCGGCGCCGGGGGATGACGTCACGCCCGGGCCGGAGAGCGACGCCCGGGAGCATCCCGCAGAGGGGGCGCCGCCGGCCCGGCCGCCCGCCGGGCGTCCCCAGCGCCCTCTTCTGTGGGAAAACGGACTCCGCCCCCTGGGACTGGGTCACGTGAACAGGGCTGGGTCCGGCTCCCTCACCTTGACCTCACGATGACCTGCAGTCCTTCTGCCCCAGTCCATTCTAGGGGTTCCCAAACAGAGCCCTGGGGCGTAGCCATCATCGACCTTCATGCCCTGGACTTCCCGAGCCTGATTTATTAAACCTCCTCTTGGGACCCTCAGGGAACCCCGAGGCAACCCCGGGAGCGGGGGGGCGGGGCGGGGGAGAGTCAGGAGATCTCCCTGGAGACCCGCGGTGGAGATGGGCGCTTTTTTTAAGAATTGAGAAATGGCTGAGGAGGGGGAGCCTGGCCTGAACCCAGGATCTAGGGCAAGGTGAAGCAGATAATGGGAGCCTTAAAAGTCTGTGAGGAATGAGAGGAAAGGCTTTCGGTGCAATGAGAAGCAGCCTAGTTTAGTGGAAAGAGCTCGACTGCTCGATGAAAGACTTGGTCACCTCTCATTGCTGATTAGCTAGTCGGTCAACTTCATAGTAACATGAACTTCTGATAACTTAATTGAAAAAAATGAACAACTGAATTTATGCTTTGACTACAACTATGTAAAAAAGTGGTTCCGCATAGAGACAAAAACTAAACTGAGAAATGTTTAACTATTGGAGAGATTGGATTCTGATTATATATATTTTTTCCCTTTCAGTTTCTGCAAATTGTTCACTAAATAATAGTTGCTTTTTGTTTGATTTTAAAAGTACTGGCTGGGCTCTGGTCTCTATTCTGTAGCTATCTGGCCTTAGGAAAGTCATTTTACTACTGTAGTCTCGGGTTTCTTCTACAAAATGAAGAGCTTGAACTAAATGAAGGGTTGGAAGTAAAATGTAGATAAAAGAGCTCTCTAAACATTTTAAGTGAAAAAATAAGCAAATATATACAGTGCAATATCATGTATTTAATGTTAAAAGATATATAACATGAAAGTTGCATATATTTATTTGTGCACAAAAGGACTAGAAGGATATGAAGTAACTAATTAACATTGATTATCTTAGGAAAGTGTATTTGGGTGGTGGCCAAAAGGAACAAAAGGGATTCATTGTTTGGATTTTTTATGAGAATGTTATCTTAGAAATATTACAATGAATAAGTTAAAATGCAAATAAAGTATATGATCTCTAAGATTCTTTCAAAGGAATCCTTAGATCTCAGTTTTGATATTTTGTCTTGTAAATGGGCACAAAAGATCATCAGAATTATTGAACTCCACACACACCTCTCACCAGTAAGTAAAATAGTGAATCTACTGATCTGTAGTCATCAGAGGGCTTTGCTTCACGAATATTAATATTATTCATGACAGTTGTCTTCTTTCTCAGTTTGGCCAAGAGGAAGTCCTGTGGTCACTTAGTGATTCCGTTTTTAGTGCTAACTGGCATTCTGGTTTCTAGCTCATTGCTTAGCTCACTAAACTGTCATTAAAACTGCAGAAAGATAGAGAGCCTCAGACCATCCAGATGTATTCAAGAATAGCTACTTTCTCCCAGATCGGAACACACACTCAGAAAGCTGCTCTTCAGACAAAAATGAAAGAGCAAAACCAGGTAGATGCAAGCAAAAAAAATTTTTTTTTAACTACCAGCCATTAACATCATTATGCAGTGAAAAGGCACGTCTAATAAAAAAAAAAAAAACAGGATCTTCTGATTGATGAAACACAGGTGATTTCCCGGTTTGATGCTGCAGTCCCAAAAGGGTGGGTCATATCTCTACTGTATTCTGTTTTAGAAATCTTTCTCAAGCAATCCTGATTTCTTTGGTCATACGTATTGATGGTAGGAAGCTCAATAGTGTCAGTTTGACAGGGATATTAATAAGTAAGCTAATAAAGTTCTTTAGATTTAAGATATTAAAGTAACCAAAAGTTACCTTATTTCTCTAAAATTTTGTATTGTTCTCTGGGATTTAGATAATTCTCTAAGTTACTTATATTAAGTAAACTTGGGGATCTTAAACTCTGTTAACTGGCTCAATAAATAGCTGAATGAAATTTCACAAAGATATCCCACACTGGGAGACTTTCCTTGCTAATTCTTTTGCTCTTATTTCCTTATTTCTTCTCTTATCTAGTTAACCTATTTGCTATCTGTTTTCCATGTCATTTGAAAGTTTTTCATTTTATTTCACCAAGGTTTTTCTTTTTATCCCCACAGAGTTTTAAGAACTGATGAAGTGAAAGGAGATTTTTGAAGATATTTGGGACATTTGGGGACTGAAGAATTAAACTGCAATCTGTTTTGTCCACCTCTTCTCTTGCCCTGGATTCCTACTGAATTCCTTTGATGCGTGTAGATTGAATTTGTGTGATGGGAGAGCTTGAGCTATGCTTTTGGTAAGGAAACAAGAACAAAACCCTGCCATGCTGGTTATTCTTCTCTTTAAGCAGGCAGGAGTTTCAAACCAGCTCTGTGTCACCTAGTTCCTCCTTGGTGTTTTTTTCTAGACCTGTAGTACAAGCAGGGGAAGCTCAGACAACTATCCCAACTCTTTTTGACATTAAGGGATCAAACCAGAGAGAATTACTTGTAAGTTAGGAAACCATGTGTGTCATAATAAGAGGAGAAGGTGGCATTTTGCATACTGTTGCATCTTCCTGCTTGTATGCTTCAGTATGTAAAGGTGTCATTTTAGGAAAGGAATTTCATCTTTGAATGCCAGTGACAGAAAACATTGAAATTATTTAAATACTTAGTGGATTTAACTTTCCCTAGAAACATGTTGGTGCCTGGTATTAGATTATTTTTCAAACACTTTTCTCTAAGTTCAAATACAGAAATGTGCAATTTTTAAGCTTTTATCTACTTCTCTGAACAATTATGTGTCCTCATTTCCAGATGCCTTAATGTTATGTGATCCCTTCCAGTGGGGATTTTCCTTTCAAATTCATTAATGTTTTATTTAGAAGGAGGTCTTATAATTTCTCCATAAGTGACTAATATGTCCTTCCAGGAGGGGAATCTCCCTCTGTTATCTGCTTCCTCAGACACTTGCCAAAGACTTTCATGTTTGTCAGAAATTTCTTGCAGAACTCTGAAAAGTTTCAGTAAAAACAGCAGTGATTGGAATAAACTAGAGGAAAGCTAACCCTTATTTAAATTGCAAGAGTCATATTTAGGGAATTGGTCCACAGAGAAGCAAATGCTTCCAGGCCATTACTGAACAGTCAAAAATTGCTTACATGGGGCGTGTTAAATGAATAAAGTGGATTTTGAAAAACTGAAGTCCCTCTGACACTAGTAACTCTTTCTCTGGGAAACTTGGTCAGCAAGGTGATTTGTGAGTTGCTGTTCCTTGTGGTGAAATTATGTTTGGCTCAGTCTTCAAAGCTGATTGCCTTTGGGTCAACTTGCAACTGGTTGTCAATTGCCTAAAACTCCTGGAAAGAAAGAAAAGTAAGTAATACTTCAGGCAGCCCAGCCAGCTGCCTCTTAGATCACTGTGCAATCTCCCCACCCCAACCCCAGTGATATATTTCCTAAGACCTTACTTACCAACTTTAGAATTTAAAATAATGTTTCTGACTGGTGAGATTGTGAGGATGACTATTGTAGTGAATGGATTATTCAAAAATTTCCAAAGGTTGTTCCATGTCTTGACTGTCTCAATATCAGTATTTTGGCTTTATAAGATGTTACCAGTGGTGAAAACTGAGTAAATTTGTATACTGACAGACTCTGTATTATTTCTTCCAAACTGCATGTGATGCTACAATGATCTCAAAAAATTTAATTTAAAAATGTCCAGATTAATGGACTTCTCTCCACCAAGGCAGAGAACTTTATCTAGTCAAACTTTCTCAAATGTGCAGTAGCTCTTAAATTTGAGCCGCCTGGCAAATTTTTCTGGAAGGGCTTACTCTTTTTCAAGCACACTGAAAAAAAAAAATACTATTTCTTTTATCAGGTGACAACTCAGATAGTAGTAGACTCATGGGTAGAGATAGTGGCTGATATGTGTTGTCTTCTACCTTTAAGTCCAACTTTTGTATTACCTTTTGTTCTCTCTTCATTGCAGTGGATCACATGAGTAAATAACCCCTCAATAAACTGAAAAACTGATAATCTCTGATTAGGAGGAGAGTTCAGGTTAAATAAGTATTGCTTGTAAATGCAGTTTTCTGAGTGCTCCATAGATAGTACTATTTGCTATTGAATTACTATCATCTGTTTGTAGAGAGACAGCTGATACTCAAATTTCCAAATCGCTTCCTGGGCATTATTTAGCCAAATCTCACAGAGGGTATTTGAGCATTACTTAGGTAATAGGGGCCTAATGAAAGTACCCAAAATAAATAAAATTTAAGCAAACCCACTGGTATCTCTTTTGTTACCATGAACATAGAGGATGACGATGGTGTACTCAGAACTTGTGATTTTAAAGTGCACATTCACATGTTCTTTTATTTGATCCTGACAATCTGGTGATACATATTATTATCCAGATAAATTTTATCCCCTTCTTACAAATGAAGAAATTTAAACATGGAGTACCTGAATGATTTGAGATAAATATAGCAAATTAGCTCTGTCTTACCTAAATTGATTCTTTTTTTTTTTTTTTATTTCTTCCTACACCTGACCTTCCTAGGTGGTCTCCCATTGTAGGACTAACCAGGCCCAAGCCTGCTTAACTTCTGAGATCAGAAATTGGGCTTGTTCAAGTTGGTATGGCCATGGACTGTGGTGCTATGGGGGTACAAACCCAGGACCTTCTGCGTGTGAAGCAGACATGCTAACCACTACACTATAAAACCACATCCTAAATTGATTTCTTTTTAAAAAGGGATAATACTCTTGACTTTTCAGGGTTCTATTTGTAATGCAAACTGTAACCTGAACACACAATAAATGATTCTCAATATTAGTATTGGTGTAACAACTGTCATGTATCTGAAACAAGTCCAGTTCTGCTGTGATTTCTTTTCCCTATGATGTCTAAGGGAAAGAATATTTTCCTACTTCGAACTTGGCTAAGCAACCTTTGTATCTGAGCTTTCTGTACGTCTCATGTCAAGATTTGTTGGCAATGACAGAGTAACTGTCTATTCACAATTTGATGGTGAGCATCACTTTTAACATATGGTGGCAGACGGGGTATATACTTTGTAGGCTCAGGTTTCCTGACTTGTGAAAAACCTATTTTTCCAGGCTCAGTCATCAATTGATAACTCAAGGTAGTAAGACTTATGGCAGTGGATAGCAAATGAAACATGTTATATGACTCTACTTATTCATTTTATGACATAATGTGATGGAAAAACATAGGAATTTGAAGTCTGAGGATTTGGCGTTGAGTTCCAATTCAACCAATAAGTCCTAATCATTTGAGAATAGGAAGCTGCTTACCCTCTCAGAGTCTCAATTTTCTCAGCTGTAAAATGCAAATAACATACAAACCTCACACAGGTGATATGGGGATCAAATGAAACTATTCATGAAAACATTTGTTTTCTTTTTAATTCAAAGCATGACATGCATTCTTTTTTAAATAACATTTTATTACAAAAACAATGTTCACTATGGAACATTTTAGAAAATAAAGTTAAGCCAAAAGAATAAAATAAAGATCGCCTATACAAGCAATCCCTCAAGCAGTGGTTCTCAACCTGTAACAGGTGTCAGAATCTGGAGTGCTTATTCAAACACAGATGACTGGGCTCCACTCTGATTCAGGATTTCCGGGATGGGCCCCAAGAATCTGCATTTTTAACAAGTTCCAGGTGATGCTGGTGTTACTGATTTGGGAATGACACATTGAGAACCACTCACCTTGTGCAAAACACTGATAACTTTATGCATCCTTGGTATATCTTAAGTGTATGCTTTTGTTTTTATATTTTTATGAAAACATTGTTTCACACTATGGTACAATCTGCCTTTTTATTCAACAAACTCCTCTTTGCACATTCAGTTTTCTATTTGTGTGCTTTGTGTTGCAGCCAAGAAGGCCCAGAAAGCAAGGAAGGAAGTTGCTGCCCAACTGGCTGAATGAGCTTGGATCTGAGGAGAGCTTATTATTCTAGAAGTCTACCTCGTGGAGCCCACGGAGTTCCTGGAGCTATATTGTGACCTGCTGCTGGCTCGATTTAACTTGACCCAGACCACAAAGTGAGACCTATTGAACTTGTTTCTCAGGCTTGGAGGAGAGACAGAGCATACCCTGCTACCTAGTGAATACGGTGTGGGGGTGGACAGGGTGTTGGGAGGTAGATCTAACTTGTTAGGACTGTCAAAGAACTTTGTCTCTAACTTTCATAAGGAGAATTAGCCCTGCTTGAAAGGACTATATCAGTACAAAGAGCCATTTAAAAAAACAGACAGTTGTCTTTTTTTACTCTAGGCTATAAAGATATAGTATAAACTCGTAGTATGAAAGTTGGAAAATACAGACAAAAAGAATCCATAATCACCAAATCTAGAGATAAAAATTTTGGCATATTTCCTTTTAGTCTAAATATGTATGTCTGTACACATCTATGTGGGTATAAACACACATGTGTGTTTACATACTTCTATATACAGATATGCATATATAGGTTTACATTCTAATTTCAGTTTTTAAAAAATTTATTTTAACAATATTTTTCGAGCATTGTCCATGGGTCACCTTTGAAGTGAGGGAAAAGAAGGAAACAGAAAGCCTTAAGTCTCATAGTTTTGTTCTTTCCTTAGGACGCTGGATTCTGGTCTGGCTATCTATAATAATCTGGGCAACTCCTCAACTCCAGTTAGAAGTGCCTGAGAAAATAGTAAGCATGATGAGTTTTAACTGCCTGTGCCACGATTGTAGGTTAGGGTATCACTAATATTACTCATTCAGAATTGTAGGATTACTTGGAGGAATCTTTTCTTCTCTTAAGGGATAGTCCCCCAATTTTTTTTCTCCCATTAGTCTTTAAGTGGAGAATAAATACGGGGAAGGGGGGAAACTTTGAAACGGAGTTTCTTTGATGGGGGGTAAGGGGTATCACAATTTATAAGGTGTTTAGAATTAGAGATTTTAAGTTTCACATTTGTCAGATGCTTAAAAATGAACCAGAGTACTTTATTATTGTTGTTATTTTGATGCTAAAAGAACATAATTCTAATGAAGTAACATGAAAGTAAATTTCACTATTTCTGTGGTTCTTTTATCTAAAGAAAACTGGCCATTACTTGATGAATTTTGTCTTTATTTCTTTCTTGGTGATAATTTGCTGCAGGTATTTAATCAGCTGTGTGCAAAGTACAGCCAAGAATATGGTCAACTGTGTTGAACCAATGAGATTGGAACTGTCTTCTCTTGGGTAGTACCATTTCCAGAGACATACATTTTTCTAAACCAAGAAATCTCGGAAAAGCTGAGCAAACTCAGAACATAATTTTGTGTAGACTAAAAGATGTGTTACCTGAATTTTAAAAAAGCTAGAGTCAAGAAAACTGAGCTGATTTCTTTAAGAAAACATATATTTTCCTAAATGTCACTGGCCTAATAATACAAAAGAAGTTAATGAAACTTTGGAAGTCTTGGCTTTTGAACATCTTACATCATGATCACACATACATAATTCTGAATTGATATTCAAGTGGGTCAATTCTCTCTTCTTGAAAGTACTCACCATAATGGTTGCCTTGAATTTACATGCACATTATAGGTCTTAGCAATTTCTATCAGGGACTGTTCCACTAGAACTTGGGGCAGAGTGTTCACATTTAATTTATACATTAGCTGCAAAACAAAGAATATAATAGAGTTGGTCACACACATACCTACAAAATAAGAAACAAAAAATATTTAAGTGGTCATTTATTTCTGAATCATCTTTCTTATCAAGATTTATGCTTTTATAAACATGTATAATTTAGCAACAACATGAAGGCACCCTCCATGTATCATAACACAGCCCTATCCTGGGGTGAAGGAATTTCAAACAAAGTAGAATAAGAGGAAGAAAATAAACATAAGAAAAAATATTCTGAATCAAGAATTCTGATTTTATTATAAGTATTTAAATTATGTCAGAGGTGATATTCAACATACTCAATAACCAATACAGCAAGGCTCTAACCAATCAGACATAATTTAACTCTGATTCTTCTTGTTGAAATTATTTGTCCGAATAACACCTTGTGTATTGCTCAGCTTCTACTTTTGGGATACAAGTCCTCTGATTTAAAAATAAAACAAAGGAAACTTTATGGAAAATTTAAATATATTCAAACTTAGAATAATATAATGAACTTGCATGTACTCATTATTTATTTTCAACAGTTATCAACATTCTGCTGCTCTTATTTCATCTATTTCTTCCTAACACTTTTTTTTGAGAGAGAAGGAAATCTCAGATATTATATAATTTCATCTATAAATACTTCAATATATATCTCTAACATATACCTGTTGTTTTTATAACATAAAACAATGTCATTATGATGCCCAACATAATTCCTTAATATCATATAATACTCAATCCATATTAAATCTCTCTCATTTCAGAAATTCATTTTTACAGTTATTTTGTTGAAATCAAAATTAAAAAATGATCCACATATTTGGTCGATACATCTCTTAAGTCTTTTAATCTCTAACATTTCATTCTCCCCATCTCTTCCTTTTTTCTTGCCACTTATTTGTTGAAAAAATATTTTATTAAATTGTAAATCATCTTTCACAAGTAACATCTCCAGGCTCAGAGATAAAAGCTTTCCTGACTCTTGTATGAGGCCAGAGGCAACAGAAAAAGCAAAATCCATAGTCATTTGTAAGACTAATTTCCAGAAGGCATAAAAAAATAAAAAATAAAAAAACAATGACAACTTCACCTCAAACAAGAAGGAAGCCTCAATAACAACAACAACAACAAATGATCCAATTAAAAAATGAGTAGAAGATCTGAACAGATATTTCTCCAAAGAAGAAATATAGATGGCCAATAGACATATGAAAAGATGCTCAAGGTCACAAATCATCAGAGAAATGCAAATTAAAACCACAATGAGATATCACTTCACACCTGTCAGAATGGCTATCATCAATAAATCAAAGAACACATGTTGGTGAGGATGTGTAGAAAAGGGAACTCTTATACACTGTTGGTGAGATTGCAAATTGGTACAGCCACTATGAAAAACAGTCTAGAGGTTTCTCAAAAAATTAAAAATGGATCTACCTTTTGACCCAGCAATTGCACTTCTGGGTATTTATCCAAAGAAAACCAAAACAATAATTCATAAAAATCAATGTACCCCTAGGTTCATGGCAGCACAATTTACAGTAGCCAAGATACATAAGCAACCTAAATGCCATCAAGAGACAATTGGATAAAAAAGTTACGGTTCATATGTACAATGGACTATTATTCAGTCATTAAAAAAATGAAATCCTACCATTTGCAACGACATGGATGGACATAGAGGTTATTACATTGAGTGAAATAAGTCAGACAGAGAAAGATAAATACCATATGATTTCACTTATATGCAGAATCTAAGGAACAAAAAGAACAATCTAATCAAAAACAAACAAATATAGAGGACAATCTGGTGATGGGCATAGGGGAGGGAGAGTTGGGAGGGCTGAGAAATTGGGGTGAAAAGTTAAAGAAGTATAAATTGGTAGTTGTTAGATTGTCACCAGGATGGGGAACACAGCATAGAAAATGCAGTTAGCATTGATGTAATTTCTAGGTGGAGAGTCAGAGGAGAGAAAGAGCAATTAGGGAGATTGTTTTATAAACTATATAAATGTGTAACCAATGTACTGTATACTTGAGACTAATAATAAAATAAAAAAAAAAACAAGAAGGAAACTTGACTGTGATAAAGTTAACTTAATTTTAAGAAATATTTATTGAAGACTTACTATGAATACAAATGTGTTTGAAATTCAAACCGATCACTTCTCAGTGATGTTTTATTTCCAAATGACTCCTATGAGAAAAATGATTTGCTTCCTATACTGTTTCCTAGTAAATATAGGGAATGCTGGTATTAGTTGGAATTGTTTGATATTCATAGAAGATATCCATTTTTATAAGATTATTCCTCCTTTGGTGAGAGAAGTGTATAAGTGATTTACCATGTGTTCCTTTATAGTAGCTAACAATTTTCAAACTGGATGTGGACCTCAAGAGATTTCTACAAAAAAAATTTTAAAACCACTTCCGCACTTGATCGTTCTGTCACCTATTTTAAAAAAATTGTGTCCCTTTTTAAAAGTCCAGATTTCACTTTTTGTAGATAGTACCTCCTGTCCAGATTGCCCTTGAAGAAGGTTGCCAACAAAATGTAACCACTACCACCATTACGTGTTGGGGGAATTGTCTAGTTTTCCAACCATATTATATGCTGTTCTTTCAAAAGCAGTAAGAACCTACTGTCTTTGTGGCTGGTATTTCATTCTGGAGGACATATTGTTGTGACTTTTAATTACATTTGTTGAAATGAACAGGTCCAGGATCCAAATCCCAAACTTCTCCAAAGCCAGAAACAAGAGTTGAAATTGTTTTTGACTATTATGGTGCCTGATTTGCCTGATATTAGACCTCAAGCAAGCCTATCCATTGACCTTTATGGTTTTGAGGAAGTTATTTTTGAAGATCTTAACTGGAGACTTGAAATGCTGAAGAAAGCCATGTGACGCCTTAGTCCTGGACTGAGTATTTATCTGGGAGTTAGGACTGTTGGACACAAATTTAAATATGGCCACCAGTGTGTGGATCTAAAGTTTTCTTATTTACAATTCCTTCTACCTCTTAAATTCTATGGTTCGGTGTGTGTGTGTGTGTGTGTGTGTGTGTGCGTGCGCGCGCGCACATCTAATTATTGCTGTTCCTTAAAATTTTATAACTCTTAGATGAAGATTCCTGTCCTACAGAATTTTATTAATTGTAGTTAATAAACTTTTGTTTTCTCCTAGTGAGACAGAAATGTGAATATTTAAATCTCATCGCTGTATTTAACTAGCAATAAGACTTTTGGTAAATAGTACTTCCTGTCAGATATGCATGAGAGAGCTAAGAAATAAGTATCTTAAAAATGAGTATCTTAATGAATGTGCAAACACTAAGAGTGAATAAGAGAAGTGTTTTTAGGAAATCAGTATGCCTAGGTTCAAATTTAGGCTCTACCACTTACTAGCTGTGAGCCTCCTTTTACTCACCTATAAAATGGGGACAATAATGAGAATTATAAGAAATAATGTATGTAAAGCTCTTTAGCACTTAGTAGGTGCTCAATAAATATTAGTTTCTGGTTTCTATTATTTGCTAAATTCTAGTGGACTCCATATTAGTGATTCTATGAGACTGAATAAAGGAGAGGCTAAAAAAAGATAGTCAAATTATATTTTTGCTTGTTTCTTGTGTAACTGGTAGTTTTTATTTTTAAGAAAAGATATTTTTAGAGTAGTTTTAGACTCACAGAAAAATGCCAAATTAATTCTTAAATGCAATTATTTATTATACAAAATTTTTATTTTGTATAATTTTTTTTTGTACAAAACCAGAAGATTTTGTATACTATTTTATGTGTCCAGGAGAGTTTACATTGCTCCTTTTGCATGTGAAAAAGTGATACCTTACAAAAGGGTCCCCAACCCCAGGGCTGCAGACCTGTTCAGGTCTGGCCTGGTAGGAAATGAGCTGTACAGCAGGGGGTGAGTGGCAGGAGAGCCAGCGAAGCTTCATCTGTATTTGCAGCTGCTCTCCAGCGCTAGTATCACCGCCTCAGCCCCACCTCATCAGGCATTAGATTCTCATATGAGCACCGGTCCCTGGTGCCAAAAAGGTTGGGGACTGCTGCTGTACACTGAAAAACACTGAAAAAATTTTCTTAAATAAATCAGTTTAGGTCTTCAATGTTTCATTCTAGGATTTCCCCCCTAAACTTGATTTTTTAAAGTGAAAAAACAAGTTTATTTAAATAGTATGGGGCTGGAGGGAGGATCTTCCAAACCCAAAACCAGGGACTGATCTGCACAGCAAACTGGCTGCCGCTCCTCAAGAAAAAGCACATCACCCTGGCACCAGTAGAGTCCTAGATCATCCTCTGGCACATGAGAGGGGCTTGGCAGAGAAGGATTTTGGCATTCTTTGAACTGGGTACCAGGAACTGGCTGCCCCAGTTACTGTGGATGTCCCAACACTTCTTGGACTTCTCAGGCTAATTTTAAAGCAACCTATAGAACTAACAGATTTTAAAGGAACAAATATGGAGCTTTGCACCTAAGGGGACCACCAATTTGCCATAGATCCTTCTAGGTAAACAATAGTGCTCCTATTAAAGAAATAAAATTACTTGAGTAGGAAACAAGTCAGAAGCCTTTTTCTCTTTCTGGATGGTTAACCTGCTCTGATGGCTTCAGCTTCGTCTTCCTAAATGGGAGAATGGCACCATTTCCTCAGTTGGGGTTTGACTTCGTTGCAGTCTCATATATGGTGAGATTTTTTACTCCAAAAGTGCCAACATAATACAGAGTCATTTAAAAGCCAAGTGTAACTATTCTACAAAACAAAACAAAACAAACAAACAAACAAACACAACAAAACACCCACCCATAAATATGACATAAAACATGACAGGAGACATTTTGGGCTGCCTCTTTAAAAAAAAAATCTCTAAAGCAAAGAGGAAGCTTGGCCGAGCCTTATATCCTCTGGGCTTTGGTCTTTGCTTTGAAGGAACATGTAGTAGATTTCCAAATGTTCTTGGTAGGAGGTCAAAGAGTGTATGAAGTTGGTTGTTAGAATTTTAATTTTTACATCAGACTTTTCTCATAAGTTAAGGATTAATTCCTAAACCCTTTTCTCAGGCCGGGATAAATTGTGATTAGGGATCATCCTTAAAAGAACTGCAAAAGTGATTTTTGCAAAAGCATTACATAAACAATAGAGAGACTAATTTCTCTCTGACTTTCAGGCTTATTTATAGATTCGGGTGACTCAAATGGTAACAAAACAGGCCAGTGGAACTGCCTCTTTGACTCATGTCACTGCATTCCCTATAGGATTGTGTCCCCTCTTCATTCTCCTTTCTCACCTGAGACCTTTGGTACGTGGAGAGCAGAAGAGTATCCTGTGGAAGAGGCTGACCATATTTGCACAGAGAGGGTTTTCCTCATCTGCTGTAAAGGTCATATGGCCTCAGGTGATGATAATGAGTCACTTAATCCCATTGCACCTATGCTTAAGAGAGAGGGGCCCCCATATGCCCTGCAGTACTCCAGATTCCAATTGCACGTCAGGTTTGCCAAAAGCCTTCTTTCATCGCTGTCTCCTAGTGATCTCTCACTTTTCTACTTTTTTTTTGGAACTAGGACTTATCTGCTGAGAAATGATATCACTGATTTTTTTGTACACGAGGATTTAAAAAAAATCTAGTTTTTCTCAAATTATCTTTAAAGTAGAAAGAGTCTGTTTTGAACTGTCCGTTACAGATTCTTCACACCCAGAGCAGTGTGGTGTAGTGGAAAAGGCAGGTAGCGTGTTCAGTTAATGATTACCCTATGGGCCAAAAGATAGTTTTGAAGTTTAAAGGTCCAGATTGGAGGCTGGTCTCTGCTGTATGTAGGTGTGACAAATCATTTAATTTCTCTGAGCTTCTGTTTCCTCATCTCTCAAATGAGATAATAATATTTATCCTAAAGAGAGCTAATATTTATTGACTCCTTACTATGTGCCTGCTGATGTTCTAAGTACTTGAAGTGTATCAGTTCATTTAATTAACACACTAGACATAAGATGCCAATGCTACTGTTAACTCCATTTTACAGACTGGAACACTGAAGTTCAAAAACGCTCAGAGATGTTAAGGACCTTGCTGTAGGTTACATAATAGAGGAAGATCAGAGTCTTAAACCCAGGTAATCTAGCACCAGAACCCAATACTTTAAACTATTTCCTAATGCTTGTATGGTTTATGAGCTCATGGTCAGAAGCAAATGAATCAATGTATATGAAAACATTTTTGTAAATTGTAAAATACAGTGCACTACTGTTACTTGTAGTGAGCAATCAAATACTTCCACTGAATTGTGGAGTAACAAAAAACTTTTATACTTATATTCTCATCACTCTTGATACTTTTCAAAGTGCTTTCACACATATGACTCCTCTGCATAATAAGCCATTTTGAATCCATTTTGGAAGAAGATTAGTCATAAATAAATATTGTCCAGCTGAGGAAATAGGCCCAAGGTGGTAAACATCTTGCTCTGGGCACGAACTGAATTAGACCATGCCAGGACTGGCATCTGGTGGTCTGACTCTGGCCAAAAACTAAAGTTTTGTTTTTGTGGTTTGTTTTGTTTTTTGTTAAGTTGAAGTGTAGAAGTTATCAATAATAAAAAAAATCATAAAAATAATGATTGTTTCTCTCAGCCATTATTTCTTCCTAGAAATTTGTTTAATCCTTTCAGGCCATTGCTGTTTTAAAAACCAAATCTCCATTAGCATTTGGATCCATAAAAATGCATTATTTTATAAGGACTTTTATTTTTCAAAATGTAAGTCTTTTTTTTTTTTCAAATAAAGGAATGGTATGCTCCTTGTGAAAACAAAACATAATACAAAGTAAAAATCGTCTAAATCCTACCATCCAAAGATAACCATGTTTATATTTTAGTTTTATCCTTCAACGTTTTTACTAGGTACATACAGTATATACTTTTTCACAAGCTCATTTTAAAATATCATTTTGCAGTATTCTTTTAAAAATCTGTCAAACCATAATAAAGATGGAGCTAGAGCTTCATGTATATTGGCAGCATAGTGTTCCATTTTATTGATGTGTTGTAATTTATTTATTTGAAATTAGGGATTATGTTTGAGTAGATGGGGACTTAATCTTTCCAAATTTCAATTGCTAGCCACAGAAACCATAGATCCCAGGATAGTGATGACCATGCTATGTATTGAGTCCACTACTTTTAGTTTTCATTTGCATTGAAGCAGGGGTTTGGTAATTATAAAGATAAATATAAGTAAAAATAATACATGAAGGGGGTTTACATTTTATGTCTGCCATTTTCTCTTTCGTGCTCTGCCATTTGGCATGGTAGAAGAAAAGCTCCTTTCTCTTTGTCAGGATGGTTTAACTTTTCTTTCATGGTTTGCAGTGGTAAACATTTAAACTCAACCTCTAAACAAGTTTTTGTGACATTGCAAAGGGAGTACTTTAGCTAACTGCTTTGCAACCTGCAAATTCCTTACTTCTATGGGAGACACAAACTGCAGTACTTTAGCATGTGTTCATGAATAGCTATTCCTCAAAGGAATCCATGTCCAGGTATTATGGTGTTCTAGTTTTACACTGTTACAGTCAGCCCTTCATGTATGTGGGGGATTCATCCCAGAACTCCCATGAATACCTAAATCAAAAGGATGCTAAAATCCCTTATACAAAATGGCATAGTACAGCCCAGGCACATCCTTCCATATGCTTTATCTATAGATCATGTATAATACCTAATACAATGTAAATGCTATGTAAATTGTTGTTATGCTGTATTTAAGGAATGACAAAAAAGTCTGTGCATATTCAGCACAGACACAACCATCATAGGCCTGACTACATAGTATACATCAGCAACAATGTAACATTTTCCACCCCCCAAATAGTTCTAGCTGTGGTTTGTTGAATCCTTCTATGCAGAATTGGAGGATACTGAGGGCTGACTGTATTAACTAGGCTTCTGGTTCAGGGCTGCACTGTACAGTAGGGAATGGAGAGGGTATGAGGTGACTGAATTCCATAAGCATTCAGTTTCCCAAATCATTTGCCCTTTGTTAATTCCATCCTAGGTGTGGGTGTGGGTTGGTGTGTATAGTTTTCTAATTTGCTAAGTGGCACAGTACAGCAGAACCCCATTGGGGAGAGGGAGAGGCTTTCCACAAGTCAATTTTTCTGAGCCTCAGTCTTTTTATTTGCAAAATGAAATTACATATACTTGTCCAGTCTGACTCAGATTGCCAGGAGGGTCAAATTAGATTTTACATACAAACAGGATTTTATAGTTATATCAATATTTAATAATAAGATAATTACTATAATTATGCCCTTGGTCTTCTTTTTTCCCCTCAGCCACTTAGCATGTCCCAATAGTTCAAGAAGAAAATCTTACATGTGGGCCACCCAGTTCAATTTTTGTAAACTCTTTTGAAATCCCTTCATGAGAGTGGTTAAGGAAAAAAATTCAACCTCCTATCTATGACAGGTGCTAAACTCAAGGTTTGTGGTTAGCTCAGTTCCCTTTGGCATCCAGCCAGGTACTGTACATTATTCACTTTGGGTGACTTTATTGCCAATACATCTGAAAGATTTTAGTTTAGGTAGGTCATCCTTCCTTAAATGGGCCAAGATGTCATGACCCTCTTTACGTTTACATGGAAAATATTAGTATCAGACACTAACCATTATTTATCAAGTCAGGAACTGTCTGGTTAGACTGTCTGGCTTAGGTCATTAGTTCATGGAGTCAGAAAGCCTATTCTGGAAGGCTTTTAGCTGTCACTGGTCCAAATCCTCTCTTTTCTAAGGAAACCAAGGCCCTGAGAGTTTAAATGACTTGTCCAATGAAGGTGGTTGAATGGTGGGACTGTCTTGGTATCCACTGTTGTGTCATCCTTTCTTTTTACAAAATGTATTGTCACTATACCATAAAGCCACAGAATCGAAGACCAATGGAGCATGTTCCTAGGTTCAACCTAAAGAAGCTAAAAGGTTTCAAAGGTGACAGGAAAGAGTGTGGGACTCCCCTGAATTAGGACCGGCTCAGCCCGGTTCTCAGGCCCCACCTGCCTCGCCTCTCCCACTTCCTCGGCTACCTTGCGAGCCCCGCCCTCTCCAGGTGGCCGGGTCACTTCCCGGTAGCCCTTGTTCCCCGAAGCGGAACCAATGTCCGGGGGGCTCCTGGGTCAGCCGGATCTTTCTCGCTCAGGCGCTTCGCCGCGGGGACGGGGCGGCCGCGTCTCGCGTCATCAGTGACAGCCCTGACTCTCTCGCCCCGCCCCGCGTCGCTCTGCCGGGAGGAGCAGTCGCCTCCTCCTTGGCAAAATAGTCCTCGGCGGGGTCCGAGTTCTTGGATCCTCGGGGAGGGGGGTGGGGCGCGAGGAGTGGCCGTCGGGGGACGCGGGATCGACCAGGAGGGGAAGCGAAGGGACCGAAGTTTGAGCGAGAGTGTGCGGCTTCGGGCGCCGACTCCCTCCCTCCCAGGGATCCCTCCGCCTGCGGGAGCGGTGGTGAGGCCGAGGGAGCCGCCATTTTGGATGTTCGGTTCCTGCTGCCCCTGCCGCCGCCGCCGCCGCCGCCCCCGGAGCTGCTGGTTTCCTTCGAGGTTTCGGGCCGGTGAGTGTCACTCGCGGCGCTGGGAGCGCATTGTTTCTTTTGCCCCACGCCTGCCCGTAGCATTCGGCCGGAAGCTCCCTGTCAACCCCAGAGGTCCGGTGCCAGGTTGTAGGGGGTGGGGGGTGAGACCAGAGGACAGAGGCTGGGCCGGGAGGGGCCTGCAGCCCCAGGGGCTGCTCCGACTTCTGGCCGGCCGACCCCGGGGCCTCGGACCCGGAGGCTGCGCGAGAGGCTCCGCTCCGTGCTGTAGCGTTGCCCGGCCGGGGCGGGCCTTCTTGGACCGGTTGACTTTCTCAGGCTGCGACCCTCCTTTGAGGACTCATTCAGGGAGCCTAGGGTTGGCGGGGCGGGTCCCACCCTCGCGTGTCTTCTCTGAGCCACGTATCAACGTTCTTGCATCTTGTCCCAGGGGCAGGTCTTTTCGTAGACCTCGCTTCGGCGTCTCCAAATGTTAAATGAATCGCTGTCTGCACCTGCAGTGCCGTCCCCTCCGAACCGGACCTCTGCCTCGCCTTCCTCTCATCTTCCAGGCACCTTCTTCCCCAATTTTCAGTGTATTAGCATTATTATTTTTTAAACTCACCTTAGAGTACAGTGCTTACCCTTCTTCCAAACTCCCGATCGTGCGAACGTCACTTTCTAATAATTCTCCCCCTCTTCCTGACTTCCAGAAAGTCGAGACGGTTGGTTACGTTTCCCTTGTTAGGGTTTGGTGGAGCAGATCCGTGGAGACACTCGCTCGGAGCAGACTTCAGCAGAAAATGTTTATAAAGCTGATTAAATGGCTTTTGGGAGAGCGGGGAGGAGACAGGGACGAGGCAGTCCAGTATTTTCTCCTTTGTGGATTCCCTTCTCGTGCTGAACACTTAACCTTTTGGAATTACTGACACATGTGTGTTTCTTGGTGTTATGTATCCCTGGGCATGGAAATCTGCCTGTGAAGAAGAATCTTAATCTGAAGTAGGTAGAAAGGAAAGTAACTTTTTTGGCTGCTGTAGGGATTAGTTAACAGAAGAGAGGAGTGAATGAAGATTTCGTAGTGATTTTAACTTTAAAGTGTTTTGCACGTTAATGATCTTTGCCGACTGATTATAAAGAATGCTTGGATCGACTTCGTGTATTGGATTTTTCTGGGGATAGTCAGATTTTAAATATTCCCTACTTCTGTTCCCTGTAATACTTCTCAGACTATATACAGCTTAACTTTTGGTTTAAAAATGTAGGCGCTCCAGGTACCCATAATCTCACTACTTTTCTTCAACTCAACGTCTGTTTGATGTGTAGCGCGCTTGAATAAAAAGGATTTCGTAGTAATTCACTGATTATTTCCTTCATTTAAAGTTAGGTATATGATTGAATCACCTCTGTTTCATTTTTAGCTTGAGTTTTTACATCTGCAAAAGAGAAATAATTTATTTGAGATTACAGCCTAGTGGTTGCTGAAATGAAAATTTATGCCTTGAACTGGATCATATCTTCTAATACTTCTAATTCATGTATAATTGCATTATTATTATCAGGTAGGTACATTCTTCTACTAGTCATCTGATCTCTCAGTAGAAGACTAAATATTTTCATTGTAAATAGTGATCTTGTTTAAAGGAGACTTTTCAAAAATATGCATATTTACTCTGAAGTTCTGGAGTTTCCCTTTGTTTAAAGGATCTGTCAAACACTGGCATGCTCACTCAAATAATAAATATTCCCTTGTAGTTGCTATCGAAATGTTCCATTTCTCTTTTACAGTTTTAAAACAAGATATTGAAAGAGCTATCAAGTATGTGATTAAGTCAGTTCATTTCATGGCACAATATACTGGTATTTAAATGTCTTTCAAAGCTATTACTAATGGTTTGCATTCATTTGGGGAAAGTGTCTTTTTCCATTATAAATTACAAGTAAAGTGCTGTTCAGTGCACTGTTGAGCCATCAGCACAGACTTGAAGTCTACTTTGTCTGAAGTTGTTGAGATTATACATGAAATTAACATTGTTTAGGAAACCTCAATTCATTTCCTTTTGCTTGTTCTTTGATCTATTTCATTGACAGCAGCTCTAGATTTGAAAATTTTATTATGTTTTTAATTAAAAAATTTTTATTCAATGAGAGTTGACATTTAGTATTATTTTGTATTAGTTTCAGATGTTCAGCATAGTGGTTATACAGCATATTATTTATGAAGTGATTCTCCCAATTAGTCTAGTACTAACCTGGCACTATACATAATTGTTACAGTATTATGGACTATATTCCTTACACTGTACTTGAGAGTGAACTTTAGAGTGAAACTGTAAAGTACAAAAATTGTCAGCAATGCCTTGGTGATATTTCGTTCCACTATTTTTTAAAGTAATCTTGAAATCAGTAGTGTACAGAAAATACAAAACCAGGTTTTTGTGATTTATAAAAACTATGCAGATTGAAAAGGTTGAACAGGTATTTTCCAAAAGATTATTTTTAATTAAAAAAGTTGAATTGGAAAACTACTTATCAAAACAGATTTTTGAAATGCTTGATCGTATTATTCCCTTTTGATGAGGTTTTAAAATTTTTGTGTATACAAAAGGACTTAACTGATTTCAAAACTTCAAAATTCGTGTTGAGTTTTAGCTTCAGAAAATCTAAAAATACTACTTTTCTTCATACTGCTGCAACTTGTTTAGCTGTTTTTGGGTGCTTGTATTTTAGTCTTTATCTGCTTTATGTATTGTTTTCAGTTGTTGATTTTGCTTTTTTTCATCTCATTGTTACTTTTCTCCCATTCTTTTATGCTGGATAATATTTAAAGTAGCAAGCAATTTTAAAATTAAGAGAACATACAGATTCATACCTTTGTAAAAAAGTGTTAGGATATTTGTGTAGAAAACTTATTTTAGAAGCAGTAATTTCTACCTCAAAAATACGTATAAAGTTCTTCACTGAAGGAGTAACACAAAAATACTTGATTTGGCATAAGTTCTGGTTGCTAGAAGAATAATCTCTTGTCAATGTTTGAAGAGTCCAGAAGTGGGGGGAAAAACCAAAAACCACACTTGTCAAACTTGTTGAGTCAGCATCAGCTACCACTTTTGTATTAAAGAGCAAGGTTTGGGATAATACGATTTCACCACTAGGTACTTAGAAGTTTTCCCTTTTTTTGGCCCACTCAGAATCATTGGAGAGAAAATAAGTTATAAATGTCAGTGGCTTAGAAGGAAAAAAGTCATGGTTTTTTAAAAGATGGAGAAAATGTAACTTTTGTATTTCATGACTATTCATAGACATTTTAAAGACAAGTAATTTTTAAGCTCCCCCCCTTTCTCTGTTGTTAAGGGTGCAACAGTCACTATGTAACCTGATCTACAGTTGCTTTGCTCACTCCAGCTTGCTTGTTATAGCTGATTGTATTTGTGTTGTACCAAGATCCTAGGGTTTTAAGCTCATCTGGCTTTGAGGTTAATGTAATGGATTCTTTAGAATAGTAGATACGAAAAAGACATGAACTTAGATCTTTAAGACTGTAAAATATTTGCACACCCTGTCTTAAAAGCCATTGAGTTAAAACTAAGGTTGTCAGAATTGACAATGAACACTGTTTGTAAGATCTGACTTTTGTAAAAGATCACACAATTGTGCACCTTCAAGTAAAAGGAGTTCCATTACTGTTTTTGCACCTCAATTTAATGAAATTAATTACTAATCCTCACTATTGGGAAATTGTTTAGTTTCAAGCTGAAGAAAAGTAATGGAAGTTAATTTTTCTTATTACTGTTCTAAAGCCTGCACAAAAAAATTGGTTCCCTTCCCACTTAATGAAATTTTTGAAAACATGATACTTTTAAAATCTGGCGAAAATATGGTTTGAGATGAGTGGGGAAACTAACAAAATAATTGGTGTAGAGTAATTGAATCTTTGTAGCTATTAGGTTTTTTGGTGTAATTATTGAAGAAAAACTATTGTAAGAAGAGCCTCTTTTTTTGATAGTACGGAATATATGTGATGTTTTATGCATGCGTATTTGTCTCTACCAGTGAATGCATGGCCTCTATTTTCTTTAGAAACTTTCCATGATGAAAGCTTAATATGTACTGTATTTAAGAAAGAAAGGGGAAGTAGTTTATGATTTGATTTTATTAGCGTTTGGTTGTGTTATCTTTATTTATATACACTGAATTCTTGTCGTTCCTTGAATACTTTGTGTTCTTTGATTCTCCTTGTACCTGTTCTTCCTATACCTGGAATCCTTTTTTGCCCTCCACCAGTGAACCTATTCTTCCTTCTCTCTCTACCCCCAGGCAGGATAGCCTTTTTTTAGTACTTGTTGAATTGTCTCCTTTTCTTTGATCTTCCAGAGACTAGAACTATCTAATTTATGGCATCCCTTAATATATAGTACAGTGCATTTAGTAGCTATTCTGCAGAATAGATGATGTGAATGAAAATAATATGAAAAAATTGTTTAGGTACTCAATTATGGGAATCTACTGCAGGCAGATCATTTACTTATGACTGAGAGAGTTGATGTCAATGAAATTTATTGTCAGGTTTAGAAAACATATACAAAACCTTTTCATGTCTTTGAAATTAATATTTAGTTGTTTATTCTAAAATAGATTTTTCCTTTTTGTGATTTACCTAGACTTTTTTGTATGCAAAAGCTTCAAGCCAGCAGTAAAGAAAGCTGCTCTTCTGCCATCTTTTTTTCTTTTGAAGATTTATTATGTAATTTAGTATACTGAGGAAACTAATAGTAAGTTGAGAACTTCAATCTTTTTCCCCAAAATGGACCATTTCTAACTAATGTCAGAAACATGAGTTGAAAATAATTCTTTAATTTCCTTTTGATCACCTCCTCCCCTCCCCTTTTCTTAGCCCTTTCTTGGTATTCAGAATTAACAGAACTTAGATTCATGAAGAATATAATATACTAGAGAAAATTTGTTATCTTAATATTAAATCACTTTCCAGTTACTTATTAATAAATTTTCTAATGTTATCCTGTAGAAAAATGCCCTGGATAAATGTGACACTGTTTTTGTAGGATGAATGCCTTAATATTTTGACAATTTGCAGTTTTGTTTTATTTATCCATTCTTGTGGGTTTTGTTAATACTTTGAATTTTCAAAGCAAGATTTATTTCTTATATGTGTTTGTTATTTGAAAGATATTAAAATATACAAAAATTAAAAAGGTATCTGTATTCACAGTAGGCCCAGATAATCTCCCTTAACATTTATTATTATACTCTTTGGGGAATATCTTTAAAAAACTAAGATTTTGTTTTGAGAATTTTGTGAGGATTCTTTTGAATTAAGGACTTAAATGTTTTTGCTATTATTAGGGTTAGGAAACTGAAAAACAATTTTTTATTATTGCCAAATTAGATGTTGATCATGTTTATAAATCACTGTTTATTTGGCTTTTTTTGTTTTTCATGCATCTTAATGAATTGAATCATTCAGTAGGCATATTTGCATTTACATACATCTATTTTTACAATCTCAGTTTTGGTGAATTTTGGTTATGGATAATTAAGCATTAAAGAAGATTCCTATAATTACTGTGACCTTTAAGGGAGAATTGAGCTTAAGACCCTTAAGAGGGATGCCATTTGGCTGCCTAGATAGGGTGTGGTGGTATCTGGATATGGTTACACATTTCACATTCCTTAGAATTGAAGATCTAGAAATTGCATTTTAGTATTTCACCTAGACATGATTCAGCTAATCAAACTCACTGATGTGTAAATTAGAACTACAATGTTGTAATTCACAAGGAGCTGTGGTTTTCTATTGCATTATCTATATCTACTTTGCAGGGCACCCTTTTTCCTGTAGGGAGGTACTTGGGAGGCAAAAGCACTTGAGGTGGCTGTTCATAATCAGAAAGTTGCATTGAAACCAGAGCGTATAAAAATGTACGGTCTTGAGTGTTTCATCATTCTAGGCCACGGTGAAACTTGATGAAATCATCAACTATCTGTGTCCAACAATGGTGTTTGCCTCTCCAGTGACCAAAATACTTATCTCCACATTTAATCTCTCATTCAAATAGTGGTGTACTAACAGTGATGAAATAGAAATATATTTATCCACAATCCTTGTACCTTCACAAGTCAAATTTTTAATTTTTCTGTGTTCCCTGTTCATCCTTGTCTTAGGAAGTATTTTTACTTTTTATTACTAGTTATAAAAAAGAGGGCAAAGGGGAACATTTTATTTAGATAAAGTGAACAAGCCATGTAAATATAAAACGTATGGACACTTAGGCATTGAAAAAAATCATTGAAACACTACATGTAAGTGGTTAGATATAAAAGGAGAGGTTGACAGAAATACAATTGGTATTATACTTTAACTTGTCTTTCTTAGTCTTCGATGGATTAAGGAGTTAAATTAATAAGAGCAGACTATCTGAACTGTACAATTTTTAGAAATTGGTTATTTCACAGATAGTTTTGTTTTTTCATATAATTGTATCTTTATTTTTAAAAAACAGCTTTGTTGAGGTATGATATACACTGATACACAAAATTGCACATATTTAATGTATATCATTTGATGAGTTAGGATTCAATTTTATATTCGGGCTTTTCTGTCCTCTGATTTAATGTTAAATGTTGATCTTACTGAACCATTTCTTAATAAATCAAGTCTTATTTTTAAAACTGATCGTGGTACTGTTTGTAATTTTTAATACTCTTAGGACTTTAAGGACTTTAGGGGGAATTGAATGCTTTTTGCCAACACATTCAGAGTGCTGTTTTTTCTCTCTCTGTCTCTCTTTCTGTATGTTTAAGATAAATGTTTTAATTTTGGATTTTTTAAAAATTGTAAATTAAGGTAATTATGGAAGTCAAAGGGAGAGATTTACTAGTGCTTTGATCGCATCCTTTTTGATTAATTTAAACAATTTTATAAGATATAAATTAAATGTAAGGGTACAAAGTTTTTTTATTTTTTAAAATTGTGGTAAAAATACAACATGAAATCTATCCTCTTGACAAATTTTCAGTTTCACAATACAGTATTGTTAACTATACGCACAGTGTTGAATAACAGATCTCTAAAATTTAATTTTGCTATTATGCTATTTGAATATTTCTGCTATATATGTTTTATTTGTTTTGCTGCTGTATTTGTTTCTTCCTTTGCTGTTAAGTTGATGTCTTCTTAAAGTAGCTTCTGTCTCCTGGCCCCCTACCCTTGTCTCTTTCTTCTCCAGTTTTATAATTGTTCTATTCTGGAACAGGCTGAACGAGAACTTTTGTCAAGTAGATGTCTTAGTGTGTCTCTGTAGAGGCTGCACAAGATTATAAAAATGTTTTGGATTCACAGCTATTTTCTGTATAGCTGAGTCATTACATTACATTCATACTTTTTTTTTTTTAAAAGAGACAGGTGTTTAAATTGTTTTAAGGAATCTTGTGAGTGTTGAGTATTTTGGAAGGCAAGAAAACACTTCCAAAAAATAAGGAAATCCTCAACGTTGTAATAAAACCAAGTAGTCATTTAGACTATGTGGTCTATAATATTGACTACATAAATGTATTTGAATTTAATTTTTAATATGAAATATTTCTGACTTAAAATACATGAAGAATAAACATTCACGTATCTACTACCTAGTCTAAGAAATCAAATATCATCAATAAAGCTGAAGCCTCTTGTGTGCATTGCTTTGTCCCTTATTACGTTCCCCTCCCTCTCAGATGTGCCTCTGGGTTGGATTTGATCTTTATCTTTCACTTGCATGTTCTTATCTCTTACTGAATTCTGCCTTAAAGGTTTTGGATGAGAAAGTGTGGACAGGTGCTGTGCTACAGATCTCTTTCTACATGGGCTTTGGAGTTGTTGGGCTGATCCAGAAAGTACTTAATTTCACAAAAGAAAAATATTCCAAATATATTGAATTAGTTTGGCTATGACAAAATTTGGCTTACCATAAATAAATTTTTTGTTTTGTCATTGATCAGCAGTTTCTGCTTTGTTTTATTATGTGGCTGGAGTTGTAAAAGTTTGTTTTCCTCACTAGGCTTTTGAGTTCTTAAGGAGAGACTGTTGATGCCAGTCCCCAGCACCTATTACAACGTCTGCCATAGAAAAGGCTCAGCAAATATTTGTTGAATGAGTGATTAGTCCTTTTTGTTGTAACATGTTTCCTTATTACTTAGGTCAGCTATGGGGTAGTGAGACTAATTGAATTGAACAAGGAGGAAAAAGAAGAGGTGTGTGAAGCTAACTTCAGATTCTATATTTATTACATTCTCCTTTCCCACTTTGAAATGGGAAAGTATAGTCTGTTCTATAACTGTAGTCTAAGGGCTCCTGAACTGTTAAACTTTTTTTTTTTTCTTTAAATACCTTGATCCTGTTCCTTGCTGAATTCAATAGTCCCAAACTTAATGGCTGTATTTCAGTTAAGTAGAGTGTATGGTATATTTGCTTCTTATTGAAGTTGCTTAATTTAATTTTTCCTTGTACAGATCTGCTTGATAGTATTTGTCTATGAAGGGACTACATTTGATTTATAAACAATGCTACTTTTAAAATTAGAAAACTAAAAGTAGAATGAATGAAATATAAGGTGGTCATCAGACATTTATTTCATTGATTTTTTAGAGCTAATTCTATACTCTTATTTTTTAGTTGATGGAACAGAGAGGCTTATTTAGAGAAGTCAGATGGCTTGCCCTAGGTTGCTTGGCTGAAAATGGTTGATTATTAGAATCTTTTATTGTTTTGGCTCCAATATTTCTTTTAAGTATGTTCTTTAATGAGATTTCTATATTTCTATGATTTATAGAAACAGGAATATTTAATACAGTTTAAGAGTATGCATTTGAAAGAGTTAAGAACTTTGACTTTCCATTTAAAATCTTCATTCAAAATATGAAACTATAATCTCCAGGGTTCATTAATGTAAGAAAACTTGGGAGGAGGCAGGAGGAAAGGCTAGCTTACTAGGCCTAATTCTGTACTCCAGTAATTTTTCCTTCTGCTTGTGGGTCTTTTACTTTAATTGCTGCTGCTTCCACTGCATAGTTCCTGTGGTGTGTCTCAGTGCTTTGGCCAAAATATAGACACAAATCTTTCGTTCTCTTCTGCAGGATTTGAAATGACTATAGTTTTCAGGATAGACTTTCTTACAAATCTGTAGAAATAAAGAGAAATAAAAGTTCCCCAAAATTTGTCATTGCTCCTCTTTACATGTTTAAAGTATTATCGTCTCTTTCAGTCTCAGTTCACCTGTTCAGAAGTCCAAAAGGGAACATAGCTTAAAAGGCAACTTTTCTGACCTGCTTATGTTTGACCCCAACCTGCTGCTCAGGAAATATTAAGAGAAATTAGAAAATACACTGAACTAAACAAAAACATAAGCACGTTTATCTAAATTTGTGACATACACTACAGTAGTACTTAGAGGAAAATGTATAGCATTAAACGCTTGTATCAGAAAATTTTCCAGTTATCTTTCTGTTACTGATTTCTAGTTTAATTCTACCATGGTCAGAAATTTTACTTTGTATGATTTCATTCATTTAAATATATTAACTTTTTTTTTTTTTCTTTTTACCCAGGACATGTTCTATCTCAGTAAATGTTCTGTATGTAATTGAGAAGACTGTATTCTGTTGTTGTTGGTTGAGGCGTTCTATAAATAGTATTTAGGTCTAGTTAGTTGATGATGACATTCGGGTCTTCTGTGACTTTGCCAATTTTCTGTCTAGTTCTATCATTTACTTGGAGGTATGTTGGAAGTCTCTATAACTGGGGTTAAACATTTTTTTCCTTTCATATCTGTCATGTATTTTTTTAGCTCTATTCTTAGGTACATTTGCAGTTAGGATTGTTAAATTTTCTTGGTGAGTTCTCTCTTATTAAGCACTGGGCTGATAGAGAGTGATTTATTCCATGCTTTTGGGATCATATCTTCTCTGGTCAGAGAGAGGAGTTCCCTAGGTTTTAGGTGCCTGTCCGCCCAGCTGTTGCTGCCGTTGCTGTTCTGCCATTGCATTGCAGTATTGCCTAGTGGCTGTGGTGGAGGGGAGGAAAAAGTCAAAAAGTCAAAAGACAGATTTTTCTCCTTTGTTCTTTATCTTTCTTTTCTTGTTCCTTGGACCAGAAAGAGGTGTTCCTTAGAGTTCCGTCTCTGTATTCAGTGAGCACTTTAGAGATTTAGGCTGCCCTTAGATCCAGGCAAGACAATTCTGGAGGAAAAATGATAACATAACAATTTGGTGAAACTTTAAATTCTGCTTTCTTTCTCCTATCTGCTTGCAGTCATTTGCTTTTCAGATCCTTTGGTAGCCATGGCATGCATTTTGTCCAGGATTTTGTTACATTCAGAGGGAGAGACAGGAATTTCTGTGGGGAGTGTTTACTCCTTCTTCCCTGGCACCAGAACTTTTTGTTTACTTGTGATCTTAGAATGCATATGGATATATAGAAAATTCTTTACTATGCGAATGAACTTTTGTTTTACTTTTGTGTCGACTAAGGATTTTTTTGTGATATATAGATAGTGAGTAGTATTAAGTTGTCACAGCTCAAGGAAAGAAAGTACTGCTTTTTTCGTAACAGGCTCCCTGGTACTGGAGGAAGAATGCTGAGTGGGGGAATTGCGATTCAGGCTAGTGACTAATTCTGTGACTGTGCACAAGGTAGTTAACAGCCGGGATCCTCAACTTCCTTCATAAAAAGCCGGTGGCATAAGCTGTATTCTTGTGATTCTGTACTTGATAGCTGAGCCTTTGCTCCAGATAACTTGTTTTTCTCTCAGCTGGCTTAAACTTTTATGGTTTTTTTCCTGTTGGACTACATGTTTTGGGGCAAGACTTAAACTTTTTTGTAATAGTCTGCGCTTGCTCTGTAGAATCGTTGAGGTCTTCCTAGAGAAAAGTTATTTTCTAGCAGCGTACTCCCAGTTGATGTTGATAATTTTAGTTGCCATATACTTCTCTGGTTTGTCATGCACTAAGGGGTAATGATAAATAAAATTCTTTTTAAAAGTAGAATCACTGGGCTTTTGATAGTCAAAAACTGATTTTATATAGCTTTATGTCTTTCTTAATTATATTCTATGTCGATATAAATAACATGTTGATTTTGCTTACTCTTAAATTTTATCTTAAAGTTAGTGGTATATATGATTATTGTGAAAGTAATTCTTTAATTATTTATGAAAAATTCTAAGGATGAAAATGCCCTTATTGGAGCTTTTTGACTTTTAAAAAAGCTTTTGACTATGAAAAATTTCTAATATACATGAAAACAGAATAATATACCATCATGTACTTATAAACCTTCAGCAGTGATCCATATTTTGCCCATCTAATTTCATTTTTTTCTTGTCTCCTTCAATACTACTTTTTTCCCTTTAGTATATGAAAACATATAATTTCATCTGTAAGTATAATGTTCATTTTGAAGTATTGAAAAGAGCTCTAGCCTTGGAAGTTTAAGACTTGATTCGGGTGCTAGCTCTGTCACTTAACGCCTTTGCGATCTTAAGCAAGTTGCATAGTTTTGCTCTGAGACCAGGATTCTTCATAGGCAAAGTGGAGTAATGAACTCTGCTGTTTCTTCAAAATGGTCTAAGGAACAAATGAAATAATGAAGATCATGAATATAAAAATGCTTTATAAACTTCAGTCTCTAGACCCTCCAGTGTTTCTAATAAAGAGTAACAAAACACTATACAGGTAGCTTTATATAGTTTACAACATTCGATTTTAAGAGGGCTAATATAAAGGGGCATACTAGGGAGCTTTTCTAAATTCCTAATGCACTGTTTCCACCTTGAGCATTAAAGCTCAATGAAGTGATGGGAGTGGGATATTTTTCTGGTATGTTAGATTAGAACATTGAGAATCATCAGTTTAAGGATCCCAAATCTAATATGTACTGAATATTATTGTAATATCTTTGCTTATTTTTTTATCATTTTGCTTAACATTATTGAGGTATAATATACAGTAAAATGCACCTATTTTAAGTATACAGTTCAGTGAATTTTGAGATGCATACCCATCATGAACATTTTTATCCCTCCAGTGTTTCCTTGAATCCCAGTCTGTCTTTCATCCCTACTTTCAATCTTAGAAAATCATCATCCTTACTTTCAACCTTAGGAAATCATTGATATCTTTGTCATCACTATAGGTTAGATTTGTCTTTCTTTGAGTTTCATATGTACTCTGCACAGCAGAATTTTTTTGAGGTTTTTCCATGTTATGTATTGGTTTTGTTTTCTTCTGAAAATATTCCTTTATATGAGTATACTATTATTATTCACCTGTTTATGGACGTTAAAATTGTTTCTAGTTTTTGGCAGTTATAAATGAAGCTTCTATGAACATTCGTGTACAAATCTTGGTGAGGGCATATATTTTCATTTCTCTTGGGTAAATACTGAATGGAAATACTGAGTTATATGCTAAGTATATATTTAAATTTATAATTATGAAACTGTTTTCCAAAATCATTAAACCATTTTGTATTCCCATAAGCAGTCTATAGAAGTTCATTTGTTCTATATCATTACCAACACTCAGTATGGCCAGTCTTTTTAATTTTAACCATTCTAATGGTATGGAGTGGTATCTCATAGTTTTAATTTGCATTTCACTGTTGACTAATGATGCAGAACATCTTGGCATGTGCTTATGGCCATTCATATATCCTCTTAAGAAGTGTCTATTCAGATCTGTACTTGTTTTTAAATAAGATTGTGTTATTAGGTTACAAAATTATATATTTTGAATAAACTCCTTTATAATATAGAAAGTGTATTCTTTCTGTGGTTTGCCTTACTTTCATAATGACATCCTTTGAATTGTAAAGTTTAATAAAGCCCATTTTATTAATTTTTCTTTCATATTTTGTGAACTCTTCTGCCTTAACCTAAGTTCCTGAAGATTTTTTCCTGTGTTTTCTTATGGATAATTTTTAGTTTTAACTTTGATGTTTAGGTCTATGACCCATTTTGAGTTAATTTTCATATATATATTCTGTGAGAGTAGGGTCCAAGGTTAATTTTTTTCCCCATATAGCTGTCTAGTGCGAGCACCATTTGTTGTAAGACTACTTTCTCTCCTGTTGAATAACCCATGGGCTCTTTGTTGAAGCCATCAAGCATGTTTATATGGGTCTATTTCTTTCTTTTTTTTTTTTTAATTAAGTTTATGGGGTAACATTGGTTAATACAATCATGTAATTTTCAAGTGTACATTATAATTTGACATCTATATATTCCATTGTGTATTTACCACCCAAAGTCCAATTTCCTTTAGCTACCATATATTTGATCCCCTTTACTCACTTCACCCTCCCTCTACCCACCTATATTTGACCCCCTTTACCTATCTACCTCCTCCCTTCTCCGCCACCTCTACCTTCTGGTAACCACTAGTCCATTGTCCATGTCCATGAGTCTCTGTTTGTTTGTCTTGTTCATTTGTTGCTTTCAGGTTTATATCCCACATATAAGTGATAGTATGTGATTTTCAACTTTTTCTCTCTGGCTTATTTCACTTAGCATGGTTATCTCTAGGTCCATCCATGTTGTTGCAAACGGCAGTATTTCATCTCTTTTTATGGCTGAGTAATATTCCATTGTGTATATGTACCACAGCTTCTTTAGCCAATCATCTATTGTAGGACACTTAGGTTGCTTCCATGTCCTCGCCACTGTGACTAATGCTGCTATGAACATTGGTGTGCAAATAACTTTTCGGATATGGATTTTTAAGTCATATGGTAGATCAATTTTTAGTTTTTTGAAGAACTAGCATAATGTTTTCCGTAGTGGCTATACCAATTTGCAGTCTATATGGGTATATTCCTAAACTTTCTATTTTTCTCCATTAGTCTCTTAAGTCTCGTTTTAAATTTAGTTCCACATTGTCCAATTATTATATCTTTGTAGTATATCTTGAAATTGGTAGTGCAAATTCTCCAATTTTGTTTTTTTTTTTAATGATTGTTTTGGCTATTATAAGTCCTTTTTTTTTTTTTTTTTTTTTACTTTAAAAATACCCATGAGAATATGACACTGATAGTCTCATCCTCTGAGATTGGTTTATTTATTTTTTTCCTCATCACATCTCAAAAAGTAAGTACTCAGTATTCTGAGATGATTACCATTCCTTGGAAAGGTGATTTAATCTGGCTATTAGTGTTCAATACTAATGTCTCACTTTGTTGAGCTCAGCTTCGATTGTGATCATATTTAATATTCTTCTAATACTTTGTTGAATATGTTGAGTTTAAGAAGAGTTGAGCAGAAAATATCTTTTCTAAGGTTAAACATAAGCTTTTCCTTACTGCTTTAAAGATTGAATAAAGATTTGGGTTGAGTTTAGTTACTAAGAGATTTTGATGTTAGTGATGGACTTTACATTTTGGTCTATCCTATGTCATATTTTGCTTAATTTAATACTTAACATCTTTTATTTGTATTCTTTCCAGAAATTAACTGAGTTGGGTTTGTATGTAACAGCTTTGCTGAAGTTTTGTATTACTGAACTTAGCAAGTTTTGAATTCTTAAAGATAACTTTTTTGGAAAGTTGTGTGAATGGTTTTGGTAGTAAAAATATGTGAGCATCTTTATTTAATTTCTTTCCATATCCAGAGGATGCCAGCCCCCATCAGATTGCGGGAGCTGATCCGGACCATCCGGACAGCCCGAACCCAAGCCGAAGAACGAGAAATGATCCAGAAAGAATGTGCTGCCATCAGGTCGTCTTTTAGAGAAGAAGACAATACATACCGGTGTCGGAATGTGGCAAAATTACTCTACATGCACATGCTGGGCTACCCTGCTCACTTTGGACAGGTAGGCTGGGCTGAGACCACATCTAGGGAGGAGGGTACTTTGGTTTTAATGGCAGTATCTTAGAGACTTCAGTCTTTTCCTGTCATGGAGGACAGGATACATTTGATGACCTGGTAGTCTTGATCATTGGGGAACTGAGGGTAGAAGTGAGAGAGAAAGCTGCAGACCTGGAAAGGTATGATAGTTGTCCTTTTTATTGGGAATCTCTTATTATGTGGATTCGAGTATGTTTTGATGGTGGCAGCTAGTTTACTTGAAGATTGACCAGGATTAACCAGTAAATTATGATCGTTCTGTGAAAGGGCCTGATCTGTAATGAGTATTTAAGAAAAGTTTGTTAGATGTTTCCTTAATTATTTTCTCTGTGTAATATCTAATAAGGAGGAACACGCATGACAGATGTTTTTAAATAAAGGAAATTAGGTGGCTGCTAAATAATGGCATTTAAGGATTTTGTCCTAATTATCTCATGCCTTGATTGCTATAACCACTGTGCAGGTCTGCCTCCTCATTCTTTCCTACACACAAAAACATTATTTGATACAGCCAGTCTGGGCCTTGAGCATGATATTCTTAATTATAACTGCTTTTTTCTATGTTTATATATTATAAAAGGTATTGAGTCACAGAGAAAGATATAGTAGGTTGTTTTGTAATTCTAATGTTATTAAATTTTATTTCACTTAATTTAACAATTGTATTATATGCTAAATTAGTCTTTTTAAGGAAATGACTGCAAAATTAAAGAATGTGTAATACTAGATAGGAGAAAAATACCATCTATATTTCCATTATGCAAAGATAACTATTGTTAATGTTTTGATATATTTAATTTATCAGGAAAGACGTCCATCAGTTTATCTTCTGTTTAGCTTCTCAACTTTAGTGGAAGGAGATTCCCTTATCCTTGTGTTAAAACAACCAAATAACGGGCTCGAATCTTATTAGACTGACTTGGGTTAGTTTTATACTCATCTTGGGATGAGATCAGCCTCTCTAGAAATAAATGAGAGTGAGAGTGTTAATTCCCCATAGGAAAATTGAGGTGTTAATATCAGAGGAAAGAAGGACTAAATACCAGGCAGGCAAAACAATATCTGCCTCCTATAAACAAACATGTTGTATACTTTTACCACATAAAAAATTAATCCAGGTGGTTGTCCATATAGTACAGGACATAGTATAAAGCAAATAAATGTTCACATATTCTTATTGGTTGATTTTAATTAGACATATTAGGTTATATCTACAAAAATCTGATATGCTGGGCTATAAAAGACAGTCAGGTTGAGCAGGTAAGACTCTTAATCCTTCCAGCGATAACCACTATTAACATCTTGGAAACAGTGACTTTACTTACTCACAAGGGCATTTTTTAAAGATAAACTCTTAAAAATCATAGGATAGGTTTAAGACTTAGATGAGATTTCATTTTGTAAAAGAGCTCTCTATCCGTATATATCTATGATTCGTTTCTATAACATGCTTAAATAAAAATATGCTTTCCAGGTCTATCTGGTATTTCGGGGTGTTGTGGAACTTAATTATTTGATAGAACATTCAATTCTTAGGTGAAAAGAGTTAATAATAGTCAAGGATATCTGAACTAAAGTTTGTTACAAAAAATAATGATTTTTCTAAGTAGGAATAGAAATCATCATTTTAAAGTCCTTTTTCTGTTTCCTGTATTTAAATAAGTCACATCCCTATGCATATCAGTAATTTGATATCCTACCCATGGGAATTTACTTTGTAAAGAACTCATAAGAAGGTTCATATCTGGGTTCTCTCACCTGCTTATATGAATCACAGTGCCATTTTTATTTAATTATATGTATTTAAGTAAAACAGCTACTCTTTAACTGTGTTTTGTTTGTTAGACCTGGGCTGTTTATTATGGTAGTCATTAGCTGTGTAGCCAATGGTTTCTTGAAATGTGGCTACTTTAACTGAGGTGAAAAAAGTAAATTTTTTTTGGGGGGGGGCACTTGATACAGTTATTGGAAAACTTTTCAGTGTGTTTTAGATAACGGGTATGTGAATCTACAGTTAACTATAAATTTTATGAAATCTAAATTCAAATATTTCTGACGGATATGTAGTATACAGATTGAGATATACTGTAAGTGTACAATACATACTATATTTGGAAGCCTTAGTACAAAAGAAAGATGTAAAATATTTAATAATTTTAATGTTGATTATATGTCAAACTGATAATATTTGAGATATATTAGGTCAAATAAAATATATTATTAAAACTAATTTCAGCTGTTTCTTTTTACTTTTTATTGAAGTATTTAGCATGATGCTGTCCAATAGAAATATGAGCGAATGAGTAATTTAAAACTAGTAGCCACATTAAAGAGCCTTATTTAAAATTTACAATAAAGCCCGGGAGGTGGGTAATATCTTCATATTACCGATGAGAAAACTGAAATTCAGAGTTTAAGTGGTTTGTTTAAATTCATGGAACTAGTAAATATTAGGGAGGAGATTAGAACTCAACCTTGTATAACTCTAAAACCTATTCATTTTTTGGGTTTAGTTTTAATCCATGAAAAGCTATGTGCATTAAGTTTATTAATTGATTATTTATTTTAGCCCAGTCTTGACACACAGAGGATTTGAGATGGCATATGTTACCAGGATCTATTTAAAAGAGAAAAAGAACAGTAGAAACTAAGAGTTGGGAGAAGTGTAGTTGCTATTGGTGAGGCAGCTAAGGCAAGGAAAAAATGTTAACTGGTTGTTATTACCAGAATTTAAGAACACAGCTTCAGGAACCAGATGCCTAGATGTGAATCCAGCTTTTTTACTATCTGTGTGATTTTGAGCAAGTTCCTTAACTTTTTTTGGCTTTTACCTCATCTGTAAAATGGGAACAATTCTAAAACTACTTTATAAGGTTATTATGAAGATTATATAAATTAATAAATGTTAAACTTTTATATTTTATACATAAAAATAAAATATTACTGATTTTACCATTTCTTCAAGAACAGCAAACAATATTTTGAAAAAGCACTGAACTCTGAAAGAGGTTTTGTGTGTATCTTTTACCCAGATGTCTCTTAGTAATGTGACAGTATCCTCAACATTTTTACAACAAAAGGAGTGATAGTTTTCCATTAGGGTTTGTAACCTTTCATGTGTCTGGCTTACATGCAACCCAGAAATAAAGTTGAGTATCTAAAGAATCTGGTAGATTGCAGGAGTAGAAAATTGTGGCTTGGGGCCAGATTCTTCCACAGATGTATTTTATTTGTCTTGCATAGTACTTAAAATTGTTTTGTATTTGCTGCCAACGTATACAAATCAAGGAACTTCTCATAGAACTCTGTTTCTAGTTTCTCTTAGAAAATTAAAGGATTTGACAATGCTGAATTCACATTTTCACAAGTCAGTAGTAGGTTGGTGACCTTCTCCAAGCTGGGCATGCATTCTCTGTTTCATCCCTGTTCCAACCTGGTCTGCTATACACAAGTACTTGTCTTCAATAATCTTCTCTTCAATCAGTGTAATATAACATAGCACTCTACTTTCTTAGGTCTCTAAAATTTTAAAGTGTTCTATATAAGGTCTTTCACATCTTTGGTGAAATTGGCTCATAGGTTCCTTGGAGCCCTTGTCCCTATTGCAAATCGCACTCTTAAAAGTTTTTAATGATTACAATGTAGATATATAGAATTATAATTGAATTTTTGTGTATTTATCTAGCAACATTACTGAACCTGGTTTTATGAGTACCTGTAGACACCATTGTTTCCATTTAGTCAGTATTATTGTCTGCAAATAATGGCAGTTCCCTTTTCTATCCTTAAACATTTTCTTTTTTCCTTATTTCTTTACTATACTGTACACGTAGTATAATAGTGGAAAAAAGTGGTGATAGCAGGTATACTTGTCTTAAGCACCCTTAGGCTCAGATTGTGGCCTCTAAATATTTTATTCTAAAAAAGCTAGGACTCATTGGAAAGATCGCTGATTCCAAAATCTGGGGCAAGAATGTACAAAATATGTTACTGTGCCAGAAAGCATGAAAGACTACAGAGGTCATGTTGAAAGGATTCAGTAGCCACCAGAAGAGACTGTCATGCCCCAAAATGAGAAAATTTGAGCATTAATAAGAATAATAATTGAAACATACCAAATAAGTTTATATAAGTGAGTTCATAGTAATTACACAATTTTAAAAACTGCATTAATCACCTTTGGAGGATAGTAGAGAACCAAGTCACTATTTTGAAAACTGGTAAAAGGAAACAAGCAAACATTTATCCTACCTTTCTTTACTAGCAGTTTCTTCGGAAGGAATTATTGCTAAGCTCCTTTTGAAGAACTGTTGGTAAACCAATGGTATATATAGAGAGGAATAGTTCAGCTAATAAATGACAAAGAAATGGAATAATTATTACTGTTTTGAAACTCTGGATGATTATCATAGCTGATAATGTCACAAAAGAGAGACAACCACCAGAAATAATTATATGCCTCCTGATGGAAGTTCATACTACCACCTGTGAAGTATATTTGCTAAATTAAAACAAACACTGAAAAACCTAAATCTCATCAAGTCTCGTCCGTTTAAAAAAGAGACATTTTTGAGAGTATTCATTGCAGTATTGTTTCTAATGGGAAAACATGGGAACAATCTATACACAAAAAGAATAGGTAAGTTTTGGTATATTCATAAGTGGGACTCTGTATAACAACGAATATTATTGAGAGATTTGTCTGGATGAAAATAATATTCAAAGATGTTGCGTGAAAAGAGCAAGAATATGGTATGCTTATAAAGTTTAAAACATTAAAAAATAATTGTCTTTACTGTGTAGTAAGGATAGGCATCATGGCAAACATGAACAACAAATTTGAGTTTTGGTTACTCCTGGGATGAAGAGAAGAGAAATGAGATTGAGGCAGAGTGTGCAGAGAGCTTCAATTGAATTTGTAATATTAACATTTTAAAAAATTAAATAGAATAGAAAGATTTGATAAAACTAGTTGGTGAGCCACTGAGTGTTAATGTGTTTTTTTTGTGTATATTTTTGAGTGAAATATTTCTAAAACTTTTTTATAGAGAAAAAAATGGGGAAATGGGCATGTAATAGAAATGCAGATTTTTTTTGTTTTTGTTTTTGTTTTTTTCCTTCTGCCAGAATAATGAAAAACAGGCTTTGGTCTGTGTAGATATTATGCTGCCAGGCAATTACAGGCTTGTTCTTCAAAAATGTGTGTGTGTGAACTAGACAGTTATTTCTGAGTATTAAAATGAAATAAAGGTAACTTTTAAAAGGATGAGTTGCAGATTCATTACTGCTTACAGTATTTTAATTGCATCTTTTCATCAAGGTAATTGTTCACATCTTAAAACCCAAATGTTAATTTAAAAGTAAATGTGTATGTGCATTGATCTTGTGGGAAATTGTTTTAAAAATTAACAATAGATGCAGCTGCTTTTTTTAAATGGGTAACCAGATTATATTGATAAAGGCAATATTTATACTTCTTCAGAAAAACGGAATATGGCCAGAAAGCTGGTAAAGTTCTCTTTTTAAAAATTATTTTGAAATTCAAAGAAAATTGTAAGTTTGAGCCATCTAGAAAAGACTTTGTGAGTATTAAATGGTCAGGCTTCACCTCAGATCTTTCCACCAGAGTATGCTGGGAGGGTGGCTTGTATATTTCTAAACTCTTCTAGGTGGTTTTGACCTGTCTGATATGGGAACCACTTAAGGCACTGTTTTTGTTGTAAGGGTGCTGATAACTTCAGTCTCTTAAGCTTGTTGCTAATGGCTGCTTGGAATACTTCTGCTGAGAAAAATTCTAAGGTCACTTCAAGGCTAAGCTGGAGAGAATTAATGGCTATTCACCTGGGAGGCAGGCAGTGGAGAACTGTGAGGGCTGCCCTCCACAGTGTGGCTTCTGACAAGAAAACTGAGGGACCCAGTTGTTGAAATAATTTGCTTTAGGTCTCTTACTTGGAACCAGGATTAGGGAGGCAGAACCTAATTCAGATTGGTTTCTTTTTGTTCTATTGTGTGTTCTGTGAAGAGATAGGAACCTTTCTCTGTTATTTTACTGTTTCTAATTTGAATTGGCTGCCCTTCCTAACTTGTTTTTACAGTAGCTTGTGCATAGCTGTCACAGTATATATATTTCCTGCTTCACATATTTAACTGTTGGTTTTCTTTTTATGTACCTTTCTATCAATGAGAACGTCTAGCACATTGGTTTGTATATACCAGGGATTTGCCAAGTTAAAGCAAAACCACAGCATTTCAAAACAATTAGAAAGTAAACAAAAACATTCATGAATAGCAAAGAATTATTCCAATTAGTCCTTTGGGATGGAATGTGGGGGGCGGGGGGAGGAGGAAGAAGTTTGCTGTGGAAAAGCAGGTGTATTAAAGTGTCACTGGCAAGGGAGAAATTGATAGTAGGTGAAGAACACAAAATAGGAAAAAGCATAGTCATTGGGATTAGAGATAAGGAATGAACATACTTTTTAAGCTCCTACAGCATCACAAGTAGGATAGAATAGCACAATAATTGTTTGTTGTATATTTAAATTAATTTTAGAAAGGCTGATTCCATTTACTTACTGGGTTGCAGTTTTATAAGATTCTGGTCTTAAATGTTCAAAGTTTTTCATAAAACTTTGTTTTATGTTTTTTAATGTATATTGTTCAGATTTGGAGGAGGGATTTTGGATTTCCCTAATTTTTTTCCCCTCTTTAATTAATTAACTTTTCTAACCACAAGTTAGATATACATTCCCTTTATCCTGCAGGTTTTAATTTTTCCCCCCTAGTCCAATATTATTTTTAGAGTAATGACAGTTCACTGATGCAAAATTTAAAAGATACAAAAGGATATATGATGAAAACTGTTTTTTCTCTTTCAATCATTTAGTTTCTCTCCTTATAGGCAAGTGGAGGCATCCATTTCTTGGCTATCCTTCCAGAGATACTTTATGCATCTCCAGGCTATGGATGGATGGATGGATGGATGGATGGATGGATGGATGGATGGATGGATGGGTGGACAGACGGACGATGGATGGATGGATGGATGGATGGAGATATATGTATATGTTTGTCCCCTCCCTTTAAAATATATAGTCACACACTATTTGCATTTATTAATCTGTCTTGAAGATTAGCCCATATTTGTATACAAAGAGCTTCCTCATTCTTTTTTTTTCAAGCTTTTTGAATGTGCTTATGCTGGTATATCCAACATAGTATTCCAGTTATATGTATTAGTCATAATTTGTTAAACTATTACCTTATTAATGAATATTCTTATCTAACTACCTAAAATTATACAATTGAATAATATCCATTATTCTGGATATGTGTGAATATAAATGTAGTATAAGTTCCTAAAAGTGGAATTGCTGAGTCAAGGGTATGTGTATTTAAAATAAAGATAGGCCAGATCTTTCTTACTACAGCTTGGGCCAGTTTATATTCTCATCACAAATGTCTTTGCACTGTTACAGCAATTTTTTGTGTTTGCTAATAACAATAGATTAAAAGTAGTATTCCAGTATAGTTTTGATTTGCATTTTTTTTCCTGAAAACTTGATTGAGGTATATTTTGTATATCATATAATTCACCCTTTCCAAGTGTACAGCTCAGTGATTTTTGTAGTAAATTTACCTAGTTGTGTTTGCATTTGTTTTATGAGATTATTTTTGTTTCCTTTGAACAATCTATTTTTTGTCCATTTTTGTATTGCGTTCTTAGTCTTTTTAAAAGTCATTTTGTAGGATCCTATTATATAGGTTTTATGTCTGTGAAATAAGTTATAAATATTTTTCCAAGTGTGTCATTTGTCTTTTGACTTTGCTCATAGAGTTTGGAGTAAAAGCAAAATTTTTCTGTTGTGACTATTAAAGCTGGACTGTTTACAGTGATTTTAAAGCATATGGTAGATTTGTGGGTTAGCAGTGTTTCACATGGGATTTTCAAATAGCTGTGAGGAGAAGTAGTACTGGATGAATTTGAGATTGTTACCTAATGGACAGATACATTGGTTACTATTTTTCTTCTGTTCTCACACAAGTGCTGAGTTGTGTTTTTAGTGCTTGCTGCTCAAATATGGATATTCTCCCCTCATATTTACCCACACCCCACTTTACTCTCTTCCACTCTTTTTCTTTTTCAACGTTTGAAAACTTTAATAACATTCTGAAAGATAAAACATGGTCTGTTCTCAGCGCTATTGCTGGCCACCTCTGCCTAGTTGTAAAGTGAGGTCAGAGTTAATCCTTCACTGGAGGATGTATTTCATATGCCATTTCTAGTTTATAATCTTATGTTTCCTCTCAGATGTGTCACCTTCAAAAAACATATACTTATTCTTGAAGCAAAATCACATTACAAATGGGGAATATTAAAAATAATTTAGTGTTTGTCCCTTTAAAGTTTAGTTTTTGTTGGCTAGTTTTTAGTAAGTTTGAAATATTACAAAAAACAACAATTTTACTTACCAGTCACTGATGACTTTTAGTGTGACTTTTAAAACTTGGCCTTAAAAAATACAAAGTCATATTAATGTCTAAGATATATCCTTCTAATTAGTTCATCTTAATAAAAAATTTTTGGATAATTTATGTAATGCCTGGGGTGTTTGCCAGAAGCATGATTTAATAAGGATGATAAAAATTTCAGTCATACCTGATTCTTAGAACATTCTCTTTCACTGGTAAAATATTTATTTATAGAATTACTAAATGGGAAGATAAAAAACCTTCAGTTTTGGAAAGAGTAAGATTTTTCTAGTATTTTCATTTCTGATTTTTTTCATTCACTTCAGCAGTAATTTTTTCTGCTGATATTGTTAAAATTATTTTCATCATCTTTTTCATATATATATGTATATATATTTTATTTTAACTTGAATGTATAGAGAAGGAAGGGAAGGGTTGTTACCTAATCTTTGTCCATCTCAGAAGGCATTTTAGTTTTCTTTTGGATCCTGGTAGTTCCCCCTTGGGGGCTTCTTTGACTTGCTCATAATAGTATAGTCATTCTGCTACCTTTAAGTGTTTTTAATGCAGGTATGTTGTTTGTCAACTCTTAAATTTTACTTTTGAACTTTTAGGCAGAAGTAATCTCATGTGATCTTAGATTCCTCTGTACATGGGTCTGTATTTGAGCTGACCCCTTGGGATGCAGTGATCTAACTGGGAACATAGTTTGAAAAAATCTTCTTAGAGAGTCTAGCTTAGGGGACATCCTTTGAAAGCTACTCCTCTAGAGGAATGTTTGGCCTTTTTCATGTTACTCAAGATGGAATGATAAAGTTTATCAGAGTGATTGTGACATTCAAGAAGAGCTAAGTAGAGACTCAAACTATTTAGCTACAAAGACTTTTAAGCTCTAAGGATTTCTAATAATTATGTAAAGAAAAAAAATCATATAAAACATTTTAGGTTTTTTTTCCTCTGGCTTTTTTCCCCCCTGCTTTTTTCCTCCCTTTTGTATTTGATTCCTAAACCCTCATGTTTCCCATAGTGCTTGGTTCAAGCCCTAAATGTAGCACTTTCCGCATTATGTTAGTTATTGTTATCTCTTCAGTTGTACCTTCCTGATGTTTAGAACAGTGTTTAGCACTTTGATGTATCTCCAGTTATTGAGTTTTTTGATATTCATAATAAGTACCAGACCTTAAATACACAAATGAGGGTGCTCATTTAATATAACCTGGGGATTAAATTAAAAATTTAATTTATTAATATTTTATTATAATTTTTTATTGTTTGTATCTGTATGAATCTTTAGAACTAAGGTCAACTTCACAGATTATTTAGATGGCAAATATCATAAGACCTCACCAAGATGATCCATTCTAGAACTTGATTACTATTATCAAGCTATCTAAAGATCTTAAATCTTTATCTTTTATTTAAGTGGTTTGATGATACAGGTTATATCTGTTTGCTTTAGTTTTTCATTGACTCTGGGTTAAAATCATTGCCTTTCTCTTTGTGGCAGCAATTTCTTAATTTTTTTTTTTTTTGTTTGTTTGTTTGCAGTTGGAGTGCCTCAAACTTATTGCCTCTCAAAAATTCACAGACAAACGCATTGGCTATTTAGGGGCAATGCTACTGTTAGACGAAAGACAAGATGTCCATCTTCTCATGACCAACTGTATCAAGAAGTAAGTGTTACTTAATCATTCCTTCTAATAACTGCTTTGTTATTTTAGGTTTTTCTCATAATGTGATCTATTAATTTTATGTTTACTGTCAAGAATATATTTGAATTGCTTTTGGTTCTGTAGCTTATATATAAAGAGACTAAGCAAAGGATAAAAACTTCTGTAGCGGGTAATTACATGAAAGTATTGCTCTACATCTTGAGTCATAAGAACACAATTTAGCAATGAAATAAGCATTTGGGCCTTCATAGAATAGGAAAAGAATTGGTAAATCTGAGCTTTCTCATATTTCTAGAATTTGAATACCATGAATAATGAAATATTATATTTCATAAAGAATTACAATTGTATATTCTGAGTAAATTCTATTTAAAGACAAAAACATTTAAGTTTCGTCAGTGATCTAATCCAAGATTTCAGTTGCCTGTAATTTAACTTAGCCCTGTGAATTTTTATGTATAAGCTTTTTTTGTTTTTTTCCTAATGGCTGCTTTTAATTTGGTTTTGGTTTGTCTACCAATTTCATCTTTTTTAGATTTCTATTTAATTTGTAGCATTTCTGTATTTGACAGAAAGTAGGAGCAGGGGGTATATGGGTGATCAAATTTGTAGACATTGAGCTCTTACACTTTTCTGTGATAAGTAATGTTCTACTTTGTAATTTCCCAATGAATAATAGAAAATTTCAAAATGAAACTTATGAATTGGTTGTAAATATTGAGTATTTCATATAAATACATTGAGTTTGTGACCTTAATTTTTTTTTGAACTTGAAATAATATAATGAAAATATTAAGTTGATTTATGTATTCAAGGAATATTTATTATATACTTGTTGTACGGCAGGAGCTGTTGTAAGCTATGGGGATTAAAAAAATGGGACAAATCCTTGGTGTCATGGAGGTTACATTCTGGATGTTCAGTGTGACTCTTATGCATTTACTCTGGATTGGCCTTGGAGAGTTTCTTTAATTTTTGTTCTTGCATGCTCTGCTGCCCTTATTGCTCAAGCCTTCAATCACATGCTGACTTTTGGCAGTTCTGTCTAGCAGCAAGTTTATATTAGAGAGTTAATACCAAACTCAAGTATAGGTTTCTAGCATGATAAAAATTGAAGAATGAGGCACATAGGCAAAGAAGAAATCTTTAATTTTAATGAGACCCAGCCAAGCCCTAAATGAGTTTAGGAGAGAGCTACTAATAGTTAGAAATTGATCTGGCACTTCAGTCTAAGCTCAGTTAGAACAAGGGTCCTTTATTCCCCTGAGCCGTGGACCGGTACTGGTACTTTGGAGTGTGTGTGTGTGTGTGTGTGTGTGTGTGTGTGTGTGTGTGAGAGAGAGAGAGAGAGAGAGAGAGAGAGAGAGAGATAAATATGTTAATGAATTTTTTTATTTGCTTTTTTTTGTGAGATTTTTTTGCGTTTTGTGTTTGTATTATAGGACATCATGGTGTCCCGGCAGTTTTTATGTTTACCTCATTGTTCATATGGCTAGAAAAACTTTAAGACGTTAAAGACCTTGGAATTAAATCTTTAAAAATTGGATATATTTTAAGAGCTTGCATTATGCAAGTAATTGTTGAAAAATCAACTAAATATTTTTGGGAACTGGAAGCCTAAATGGTAAATCCAAAGGCAGTACTTAGACTTCATTTTACCAGTCATTTTTATCTTAAATATTCCAATTGGTGGAAAGTAGCAAACCTTGTTAATTTACAATTTACCTCTTTTTCTTTCTTCTTCAGGGAATACTAGAACAGTTTGTTCATGTAAAATCAATTATGAACCCCTTACATGTTAACTAACAATAACATTTTTTATTGAAAAAATAAACTGTTTTCCAAAACAAAAGCAATTCAGTCAGAAGAATGGCATTATTTTACATTTTTGTAATTCTAATATCTGGCCTAATTGAAGACAGCTAGATGCTCATATTCGCTTCTTCAATTTTTTGTTATGTTTTAATTGAAATATATGAAGAATATTCAGCCTTTTACAGATAATGCAGTTAGAAAAAGGAATATGAGTTTAATAGCTTTTCAAATAACCACAGATACTCTGATACTATTCTAAAACTCTACAAGTTAGTAGTTTCTTAAAGGTTAGTTACAATGCAGAATCTGAAACCATATCAGTGAAGTTTGGTACTTTGTTACATTAAAACTAGTTGGTCTGTCTTATTCATCTTTTACTCCTGCATGGCTTTTGTAACATCATGTCTAAGGCATTTGGAAAAAAATGGTTCACTGAGTTTAAGTACTGATAGTTCGTGGTGGTAATACAGTTTTCCAAAATTCTAGCTTTTACTTCAACCTTGAATTTTATCATTGGCAACAAAGGTTATCAGTTGTTGTGCTTGAAGTGATTGGCTCAGTTGGCTCTTTTTTCAAAAAATGTTTGCCAAATATCCAAATTTTATAGTCGTCTGTCAGTTATTTTTCACATAAAAATGATAATCCGTTTTAAAAGCAGCATAGTTTAGCTTGCAAATGAAATGAGTACACAAGTGTTTTTCTCTGAAATTTCCACTTCAGTATGTGGCAGGAGTACTTTATGCATACTTCCCATTTCATCACACAAAGTATTAAAAAATACACACTGAGAAGTCAAGATTTAATAAAATTATTTTTACTGCTTTGTCACGGACATTCTTGAGTGAACCATCTCTCCTCTTTTTTTCTTTCCTTCCATCCTTCCCTTTTTTTTCTTCCTTTCTTCCATCCTTCCTTCCACTGTGACTGTATGGCAGTGAATACAGTGGCTACTGTTGCCACTGTCCTAATTTGTGCTAATGTGCCAGTAGTTTTTCCCACCACTTCTTTTGCAACATCAGTGCAACTGTCAATATAGGTGACAAATAATGAGTTAGTATTGTGAAAATAGTTTGGATCTCATGGACCCCCTAAAACAGTTTGTGTTTGTATTATAGGACATCATGGTGTCTCCAGAGAGAGACCTGTTAACCACACTTGAACCACTGGACTAAATGGTGCTAAAATGCTCTTAAAGCTGATAGAAGTAGTATAGCTCATAATAATTCAGCTTCTGAATAGTAGGAGTTGATGATAATATACTCTTGATAATAAGATGATTTTACGGGTCAAGCTTTTAATATTTAGTACTTTCTGAAAGTATACTCCCTGGCTGGTGTGAAAATAATTTTGTGCAATAATCAGTGCCTATTAGAAATAGGTTATTGAGTGTCTGTATCACCAGATACTGGGCCACTAAACATTTACCTTAGTTTGTTAAAGGTGGTTTAATTAGCTAAGTTTTTTAGTTATATTTTTTCTTCTTTTGAATAAATAGAAATGTAGAAATTAATGTAACAGCAAGGTTTATACTATACCTTAAGATCAAAGGTTCAGAGTGTTTCTCTTGTGATATTTAAGTCATCTTAATTGCTTTAGCAATAAAGATTTTTTTCTGACTTTTAAAAAAAGTTTTGGTTAATGTGTATCTTACCTTTTTTTTTATAGTTAGTAGTAGAGCATGCTAAAAATCTTTAAAAGATATACAGTTGTGCTTTTCCCATAAGCAGCCTGAGGTGATTTCTGAAAATGGTTCGCTATTCACTTGACCCAGAAAACCCTACAAAATCATGCTAATCAAGGAGTTTAAATCTTCGTGTTCACTTTAAGAACTCTCGTGAAACTGCCCTGGCCATCAAGGGTATGCATACCCAAAAAGCCATCGAGTATCTGAAGGATGTCACTTATCAGAGGCCATGTGAGCCATTCTGTCGTTACAATGGTGGAGTTGGTAGCTGTGCCCAGATCGCACAGTGGTACTGAAAGCAGGGTTGGTGGCCCAAAAAGAGTGTTGAATTTTTGCTGCACGTGCTTAAAAAAACACAGAGAGGAATCCTGAATTTGAGAGTTTAGATGTAGACTCTGGTCATTGAGCACGTCCAAGTGAACAAAGCTCCCAAGATGCAGCACAGAACGTACAGAGCTCATGGCGAGTTAGGCCCTACATGCGCTCTCCCCACCACACTGAGATGATCCTCACTGAAAAAGAGCAGGTTGTTCCTAAACTGGAAGAGGAGCTTGCACAGAAGAAAAGGATATCCCAGAAGAAACTGGAGAAACAAAAACTTAGGGCCCAGGAGTAAATTTAGCATCAAATAAATGCTAAGAAAAAGAAAAAGAAAAAAAAAATAGTTTCATATTTATCATTGCCAGTTTTTACTTTCAGGGGTTTCCTGAATTTTCTAAAATAGGTTGCCTTTTAATATCTACAGATAACATCACAGGTAACATCATCCAATTTCTGTTGCTTTAAGATTTGGAAACAGTTTTAAGCCCAATGTTGCAGGGACTGTCAGTCGGTCTACTGTGTTGGTAATTTGTAATAAAGTTAGAATAAACATTTTTTTTGCAACAAATAATTTTATTAATTATTTTCATTATTGGAGAAGTGAATCATTCAGCGCTGCTTGGTTAGATTGTAAAGCTTCTTCATGGGGAGTGTACCAGGTAGAGCATGTTCATTTCTACTTCTTTTCTTTTGCAGTGATCTTAATCATAGCACGCAGTATGTACAGGGTTTGGCACTTTGTACGCTTGGCTGCATGGGCTCTTCAGAGATGTGCAGAGATCTTGCAGGAGAGGTAGAGAAACTCCTGAAAACCTCCAACTCTTACTTAAGAAAAAAGGTAACGTTTAATGAAACTAAACATCTGCATTTGGATTAGAGAATATTCTAGAGTAAGGCAAATTATTCATTTTTGAAAGCTCTGGTGATAATATATGATGTATCTTTCTCTGTGCAGTAAATATCTTTTAAATAACTATGAATCAAGTGTTTAGAAATCACTATTTTTTATACTAATTTTGGAGGTGATTTTTTTTGTTAATCAACTCCAATTGATAAGTGATTGTGAACACTTTGATTTTTTAAATTTCTCTTTTTTCAAGGAAATGGTTTATAAATAAATGTTATCGTATATCCTAGATCAGGGTGCCCATACCCCTCGCCACAGATTGGTACTGGTCTGTGGCCTATTAGGGACCGGGCCACACAGAAGGAGGTGAGTGGCAGCGGGTGAGCAAGCGAAGCTTCATCTGTATTTGCAGCCACTTGTCAACGCTATCTAGCATCACCGCCTCAGCTCCACATCAGGCATTAGATTCTCATAGGAGTACTGGCCCCTGGTGCCAAAAAGGTTGGAGACCACTGTCCTAGATGGCATATTTAATTACTTCCTTAAGTGCCTGATTTAAACAGTGTTAAAGTGATAATGAACAAATGTTTACAAGTGTACTTTTATCCTAACAATTAGTGCCCATGTCTTGTATTAGTTAGTGCTTTTGAGTCTGTGGCAGTGCAGTTCCATTAGGACCTAGAAAATTATTAGGGAAAGATAACACATTATGAAATTGGCATGTCTAAATAGAATAGTAATGGAAGACAATGAACTTGCTCTTTTTTGTTAATATAACCATTTTAATGTTATTTTATTGTACTTGAACGCTAAAACCTTTGTAAACAAGGGTATAAAATTTAGAACTCCAAAAATTGAACTCATACTAATGTCTGGTTGGCATTTACTGTGCCTCTGTATTAATGATGTGAGACAGGCGTTGAGAGGGCCAGGCTGTTTTCTAGGATCATGATGGCTGCAACCAAAGTCAGCCCTTTCTCTTAAAGAATGTGTGGGCTGCTCTTGTTCAGAAGGTACATTACTTCCTTAAATAGAACATTCCTGTGAATTAGAGAAAAATATTCCTTTCACCCAGATAAAACATAGGAAGAATTAGCTGAAATCTTTTCTTATTAATGTTTCTAAACTTTTAAGGTATTCAACTCCAACAAATATGGTTATGTTGGGGGTAACTAAAATTAGTCTTTGAATGTACCTTTCTTTCCAGCAAGCATGCTAAGACCATTTTTTCAGTGGAGACTAGCTAAGTATCTTTCAAATGATTTTATTGATGTCAGCAGAGAGTGAATTGGGGAAAGGTATATGTATTATTAAAAGTAACAGCAGATTTAAAGTTTCTGCAATATGTAGCTTTCAGTTGCATGGTGTTTTTTATAAACTCATATTTGGTCATCTTAGAGGAATAATTATCACAGATGGAAGTCTTTGTTTTTTACTTTGCAACTCCACATAAATTATGTCTAACTTGTTTCATAAATTCATGTTAACCATGGTCTAGTCTAGAAAATTAATTCACTGATTTAGCAATATCTGAGCAAAAGGACAGGTGAGCTAAAAGTTCTCATTGATGGAATAGTATAAATTAGAAGGCCCCAACCAGTTAATGAATAATAAATCTGATATCTAACGTTTTTCTTTATTTTTCTAGTAGGTGAACTCGTTGATAAGGTTTTTGTTGTTGTTGTTTATATGATCTATTGCCCTGACTTAATTGAAATAAATCTTTTCTCCTTTTATTTTTTTTTTATAGGCAGCACTGTGTGCTGTTCATGTCATCAGGAAGGTTCCTGAACTTATGGAGATGTTTTTACCAGCAACAAAAAACTTATTGAATGAAAAGAACCATGGTAATATGATTTGGATGCACTGGTGAAGTACTGAGGGAGAAAGGGAAAGAGAAAAAGGTTCAGGCAGTGTTATCCTTCTGTCTTAGTGCTGTGGAGTTGCCTTTCTCTTGTGCTCAGATGCTTTTCCAGGAAGGGCTGATCAGTTGAATATCTCTTCTACTCTTGTATCCTAGTTTTATAACTAGAGATTGATTCCTTCATAGTAAACTTGTTTTTCATTTCTGGTCCTCTTTTACTATACAGAACATACTGTATTAAGTTACTAATATTTAATGTATAAATTATCCTAGCCTTGATTTCATATATAAAACCCTTTAATTTCCTGGCTATTTTGTAATAGAAGAAAAAAATACTTCTTTATTGCTTCATGGTAGGTATATAAGGTTTGTGAAAATCTTTTTGGGTTACTCGTAACAGGAATTCGTAATGGGTACGTTTATATAAAACTTAAGGGAAATTAAATGGAATGTGACTATTCTTTCCCAAACATTTTATTCTTATTTTGAAGTCAGTGAAACATGTTTTGAGTAAAGAAAATGCACGTGTCCCAAATGCTAAGAGAAAAAAATGGTAAGATATATTTAATTAATTCAGTCCTGAACATAGCAGGCTCAAAATATTAAACAAATGAATGTTTGGGGCACTTATTATTTAGTGAAAACTATTATGAATTTCTTTTCTGTCACTTTAGAACAGGTAAATTTCCTTTGTCTTTCACAATTACTGTACTTTAAAGTTTTGATACATTTTATTTGGAAATTTAACTTCTTCTTAAGATTTTTGTGCCTTGAATTATTTATCAGAACTCAGCTAAGGGCTTATTAAGTATAGAACAGATGATACCCAGCTTATGTTGACTGTGAGCATGTCTTTATGGATATCCTCAGATGGAGAGATACATGTATTGGTTATCATTTTTTAGCAGTTATTTTGGTCACATAATTGTTTAAAATATTCTGATTTGACTGATTTGACCAGTATTAAATCAGTAGGCGTCTATTAAATACTTCCTTTATATTCACCTCAATGTTTAGATTCTTGGAAAGATTAAAAAACAAAAGTAGCAACTACTCATTTGGAATTGACCTTCAGAACTCAGAGTCCTGTTCTGTGAAGATGAATAATACAACCTCATTTTTAGTGTTCATTTTCTCTTTTCTTTCAGGTGTCCTTCACACATCTGTAGTCCTCCTTACCGAAATGTGTGAGCGAAGCCCAGACATGCTTGCACATTTCAGAAAGGTAGGTGCCATTCTGTATGCCTAAGCCTTTCTTGATTGAAAATGATTTCCCTGAAAAGTACATAATTTTCTGACTTATAAAATACATTTTCTTTTGAAAGGAAGCTATGGAGCTGAATAAAGGACATAACCAGTCCTGCTGTGTGGTAGGGCAGGAAGCCAGATTTAGGCATATAAAAACTGGCAATAATAGTGTTTTCCCTTTCATAATAGAAGTCTTCTCTCATTGTTGGCAGACATACCAATCTCTCATGTGCTTTATCTGCTGTTTTCACACTGAAGTCAGGAAATGTAACCTGCAGTCAAATTACAGACAGGAATGTGTTTGTGTTTATTCTTTTAGGCAGGTAATTTTATTTAGTGTTTTTGTTTTGTTTTAGTTTGTTTTATTTTTTTTAGGTGAAAACTGCAGACTGATTTTTGACATTACTTTTACCTACCTCAGCGTCCCCTACTGTTCATTTTAGGCTATTGACTCCAGTGGTGGAAGTCTCTAGCTTTAATGCCTTCTTTTCCCTTACAGCATTCTAAAGTGGAAATTTTTGTTTTTTTCCACTTACTTTTAGAAGGCAGTAGTAGGGAAAACTCAGAGAAAGACTGTTCTTTAGGTAGTTACATTCATTTAATAATTTTTTTATAAGGTGCTGATCACTCCATAAATGGGGCTTACTTTTTACTTTAGATTTAATGAGGCTCTAATAGCAGTTCTTTTTTGCCCCCCCCCAGATGTTCATGTCTTGATTAAATTATTGTGAAATAGTATGAGACCCGTATCTGTCCCTAATGCTTGCTTTGTATGTTTTGTTCCTGTTGTCTGTTTGGAATCCTGCTGTATGTTAGAATGAAAAGGTAAGAATTAACCCTCTTTTAGATGGTGCATGCTGGCATTAGGTCTTTAGTAGCTTTTGTGTATCCATCCACAAATGTGGCTTTTAAAAATATACTAATGCTGAAGTTGTGTTTAATAATATGAATTATTCATTATAGCATTTTCGGCTAACCCCCTAGTCCAGTTTTTGTCTTGTCTCTTAAACTCCTGACTCCAAAGTCAGCCTTGGATTTCAGTTGCAGCCTTTCCTGAATTGTAAGCCTCCTTCTCTGCCTTTCCTTTATCTTCACTTGAGAAACTTTGAGCAGTTTCCCAGGGCCCTGGTGATGGCAGTTCTAGATCAGTTTGGAGCCTTGACGCAAAACACTGCTTCTTTTTGAAGTAGATATTTTAGAGCCATGTTTGAGTAACTTAATACTTTAAAAAGCTCTGTGTGTACTTCTGAGCTTTCAGTTCAGACTTAGAGCTTTTATTTCTCCCTTACCTGCACTTAATCTTACCTAGAAGTTTTGAAATATTAAAAGGATTTTGAGGTAGAGCGGGTGGGCATCAACTGATTTTCATGGCTGCAGCCTTTCCCTTTGTCATCTTATATTTTTTGTCTTGTCATCAGTTTGAGTAACTTGCATCTTTGAACAATAAAGCTGAATTCCAAGAATTAGTATTCTGAACACTTAGACCTTTGTGCTTTTTGTCCCAGGGTGATCTTATGTAGTGTGCTGGCCTTTTGTCAGTAAATAAAACAATTTCTAAATTTAGTAGCTCAAGGAAAAAGGACTTCTCCAAGATATGAACTAGATTAAAAAATAATTAGGGATATGTATAGTACAAAAAAGTAGGCCCTTGGAAAGTATGCAGGGCGAGACTGCAAGAGCTTGGTAACTAGATGATCCTGGTTTTATTACACTAATTTTAAAGGAGTGTATAAGATCATATTATTCTTACCTCTAATATAAATCTGCCCACAGTTGACAGATGTAATGTGGATTCTGTTTAGAACTTACAGGTCTCCATGGCTTGGATTTGTTTTAATCTTGGAGTTGTCCAAATTAAGTTTTTGTTTGAATCAATTCTGAAAGGTTATGGCCAAACTTATTTAAATTTGCATAGATTATGTTTTCTGTATTTAGAGGTGGACTTTGTAAGTGTTTTGAGTGCTTACCTTTGGCATACTTTGGTTTTGTTTTGATCTTGATCACCCTGAAGAACTGGAGAGTAGGAAGGGGACATAGTCCGAATATAATAAGAAAAAATGATTGAGTTGCAGCAAATTAAGGCCTCTGATTGCCTCAGAAAGAGAGACGATTCATTCAGTTCACTGTGGACTCTTCTAAATTTTAGGTTATTTAGAGTAGTTTATTTAGCTAACTTAAGTTTTCAGTTGGAGACTGGAAAAGTTCATATTGTGGCATACATTTTGAAATAGGGTTTTAACATTAAGTGATTGATCAACAGAATGAAATAATGTTTAAAGCATTTTTAAGTTCAGCTTGACAATACAATTGCTTCTACTATGTGTTACAACTAATGGACAAAGTAAAGGAAGGACAAAAAAGGAATTTTGACCATAATGAATATATAGTTTCGTTAGTAAGATAAGACAAAAAAACAGGAAACAGATCAGTCTGTATAATTAAGTGCTAAAATTAAATTTTACTGAAAATTGTGTCATAGAGTTAAGAGTAGAGAAACAAAATTTATGACTTCGATATCTTCTTAAGATGAAAGATAAAGTTTTCATGTGTCTTTTCTATTTGGTCAATGTTGGAGGCTTTTGTATTTATTTCCTGTTGTTTGTTGGAAAAAGACATAACTAGCCCTATTTTGAGATAATTTTTTTCTTTATTTGAGATAGTATATTTTAAAATTATGATTTTAATCAGATCACCAGTATTTTTGGTGTGATACTATTTTGTACTCAGAAGTTTGTATATGTGTTGCTGAAGAGAGCACTGTATCTAAATATTTGAATGAATATAAACTGAACATATTTGTGCCACCTATATATGTCAAGTTTTATAGAAGTAGAAATTCAGTACACTCCATGGGCATCTGTTTTTCTTGGTTCCCATAGACTTTCTGACCTTCTGTTTTTTGTAGTATCTTTGCATGTATAACTCTGGAGTAAAAAAAATTCTAATTTTTAAATTCAGAGAAAATACTTACTACTCCTTGAGTTCTTGGCAGAAATACTCCTGTTATATCTTTGGATATTAACAATATACTAGTATATTGTATCAATAGGACATGCTTGGACTCAGACCCTTGTACCCTTTTCCTAAGCCAAATTACCTGCCTATTCTTGAGAAATTCTTTGATGTTCACTGTTCTTTGATGCATTTTTCTTTTCTACAGCTTGTACCCCAATTAGTTCGTATTCTAAAGAACCTCATCATGTCCGGATATTCACCAGAACATGATGTTTCTGGTATCAGTGACCCCTTTTTGCAGGTGAGCTTTAAAGAAAATTTTAGATATATCATATATGAGTTTAATACCTTTGGAATAGATCATTTCCTTCCACCTAAGTTAATGTCGGGTAGAAATTTGGTAGTTAACCGATTACATTAATAAGTGACTAGTGACACAGCTCTGTATTTTATTAGATTAATAAAATGAGATTATGGTTCCAATAGTCAAAATTCTGTACTACATACTTGTCAATATACAGGCATACCTCATTTTATTGTGCTCCAAAGATGTTGCATTGTTTTTACAAATGGAAGGTAAAACCTTTTACCAGCAAAAGATTACAACTTGCTTTATTGCGGTAATTGCTTTATTGTGTTGGTTTGGAACCAAACCCTCAATGTCTCCGAGGTATGTCTGCAATAGAGCTCTGTAGGCAGCAGTATCCTTTAGCTTTGGGTGGCATAGTGTGGGTTGTCTAATGTCATTAGGACACAGATATATAATTTCTCTAAAGGCAATTAAAAATTTTTCCTGTTTGAAATTTGACCATTTCTAATGAGATCTAAGATTTTATTTAAGTTATTTGAATTTCATAACAGCCAAGTTCCTTTATGCCAGACATAATTTGTTGACATTTCTCATATTTTGCACATTAGGTACGAATTTTGCGGTTATTAAGAATTTTAGGACGAAATGACGATGACTCAAGTGAAGCTATGAATGATATATTAGCACAGGTGAGTGACCAAACTTGCACTATATTAAATATACACCTTAGTATAGCAGGGAGTAGAGTGATTCTGGTTATATGGAGCAGTTTTTATTTTGTTTCTTCATTGGTGGCTATAATCAATCACAGAATGCCTCTTATTAACTCTGGCTATTTTTTGGAATCATCGCTTATCACATATGTACCACTCTGTGTCCTTTCAGGTTGCCACTAATACGGAGACTAGTAAAAATGTAGGAAATGCTATCCTTTATGAAACGGTTTTGACTATCATGGATATTAAGTCAGAGAGCGGACTGCGGGTAAGTCTTTTTAAGTCTTTTCTTCTCCCTAAACATTTCATTTAAAGTGATTGACTTGGACTTTAATACTCTGAAAATGAATTTCATTTGAAAATATACTTTAGGAAAGAATGATGTATAATGTATAGTGCTGCATTTTGGTATCTGAACTATTTCTCCTATTGAAGGCTTAATATTGAATATAATAAAGTTTGGAAGATCTTAGATATAATTAGATATATAGGTATTATTGAGTGAAGGAAACATTTCAGAATAAGCTTGTATTAGAGCCATGATTTGTGTTCTCATCACTTCACACAAGACAAGACATCATATTTGAATTAAATTTTTTTATTTAAGAAATAAACAAACACATAAAGTGAAACAACTCAAACAGTACAGAGGTATATAGGGAAGAAAATATTCACCTGTAGCTTATACATGTAGACTCTCAATTCTTCTAGTGGAAAATAAGTCATCATTTTCTGATATACTTTTTTCAGAGATGATTTATCCATATTTAAATGTGTTTGTACATATGTATTTCTTCCTAACCTTTAAAAACTTTATTTGAAATAATTTTAGATTTATAGAAACATTGCAGAAACAGTTGACTTTCTGTATACTCTTCACTCAGCTTCCCCTATTGTTAACATCTTGCATAACTATAGTGTAATTGTCAAAACTAAGAAATTAATATCAGTACCATGCCATGAACTAAATTATACACTTTATTCAGATTTCACCGGTTTTTCTTTTAATATCTGTTTCCTGTTCTAGGAGCCAGTCAGTCCATGCTTTCACCTTGTATTTAATTGTTACGTTTCTTTAGTCTCCTCCAAACTGTGACAGTTCTCCATCTTTCCCTGTCTTTCATGACTTTTGATCAGTTATTTTTTAGAATTTTTCTCAGTTTGGCTGTGTCTCATATTTTCTCATAACTAGTTAAAGTTATGCTTTCATGGCAAGACTATCACAGAAGTGATCTGCCTTTCTCAGTATCATATCACGAGGTTCATGCTATTTCTTTGTCTCACTTCACTAATGGTAATACTAACCTTGATTGGTTAAGGTGGTATCTACGGTGTGTCTCCACTGTAAAGTTGTTATTTTTCCCTTCATAATTAAAAATATTTTGGGGAGACACTTTGAGACTGCAGATATCTTCTTTTCTTCAGATTTTTGCTCATCAATTTTAGAATCCATTAAAGGATTGTGTCTGCACCAGTTGTTAGGGTGGTGTTTTAATGATACTTTTCTATTTCCTGCATTCTGTCTTCATTAAAAAATTGGAATTCTTCTATAGGGAAGATTTCTCCCTCATGCATTTATTCATTCTTTCAGTCACTTATTATATAAGAGTAGCTAACCCATAGTCTTGCAAAAAACAAATTTACTAACTACAGTATAGCGTTAGTGTATAGTTCTTTTTGTCTTTAACATTACAGTATCAAAATAACAGGGTTAATTTTTTTCCTCTCCTCACCTTTCAGGTAACATATGTATATTGCTCTGCATTATGTTGGAGCTAGTTCATGTTCATGTGTGGAGTCCACCATCATTTAAAAAAAATTGTGGTAGAATATACATAGCATAAAATTGACCATTTTAACCACTTTGAAGTCTGTAGTTCAGTGGTATTTCAGTACATTCACATGGTAATGCAACCAACATTATCACTTACCTTCAGAATTTTTTGTCTTTCTAGTCTAGAAAATGCCAATTACCACCTTTAAATAGTTGGCATCCATCAGGGCCAGAAAGTGATTCTTAAACAATATAAATATTTTTTTTTGCTAGATTTTTAACCTATGCTAATTTTCTTTAGGTTCTAGCCATAAATATCCTGGGTCGTTTCTTATTGAACAATGACAAGAATATTAGGTAAGGCAGCTGAAAAAATGTCTTGTATTTTGTTATTATAAACTCAGTTTTTTCAAGAGTGACTTTGCTCAAGATTACACACATTTTGAGTGACATATCTAGAACTTCAACTTGGGACACTCAGGATTTCTATTTTTAGTCTGGTCTTAAAACTACCGTTTTGTGAAGAATTTGAGGACTTGCCTCATGGTTTAATTTTCACTCCTATTTGTAAAGCAAGTTTATACTATATAAAGCAGGAATGAAAATTACTGGCTTACAAACTTTTTCTGTAAAGGATGAGATGGTCAGTATTTTAGGATTCTGTGAGCCTTCAGGTCTCTGGCAATTATTTAATTCTGCCTTTTGGTGTGAAAACAGCTGTAAACTATGTAAATGATGAATGTGGCTATGATATGATAAAAATTGATTTACAAAATCAGACAGCAGAGGGCTCAATTTTTTCAGATGTTCTGTAGTTTGCTGACCCCTGCCCTAAATAAAGAAGAAAACTATAACATTTCGGGTCGCAAACCTGTAATGTCTTTGTGAATTCCAGTTAGTTTTTAAAAGTAGATGAATTTATCAGTGTTTTATTTTGTTACTTTTCTATATGTAGTATATCATGCTTGCCTTTTTTTTCTTCTTTAATTAGGAGAAAATTTTTTTTGTAATGTTAATCTTGAAAAAAATGTGGAAATAATCATTTTGGTATCTTGAATTATCTTCTTTCAAAGGAATTTTTAAATGGATCTTAAAACTCAGATTTTTGGAGGAGCAGTTTTGGTACTAGTGTCAAATAAAAGAGAAAATACAAATGATATAATTGAAATCATTTCCTCTTACATTTGGGATTAAGGCCTGAAAAGGCATACTATGTGCTTATTTTTTGTTATGCTATTTGGAAGAACTTGAAAGGATTGAGTCAGTCATTTTTAGAAGTTTCAATGGACTTGGCCATGAACACAAATCTAAATCCAAGGCTGCTTCTGTTTGCCACTTTAAATTATAGCATCTCTTAATGCCTTTAAAATGTTATGTTATACTCATTGTCTTTCATATGTTTAAAAATGTATGCTTTCCTCTAGTCTTTAGACATTTTTTTGTCATTATTTAGGCAGAGAACTACACTGAATTTTACATTTTCATTCTGTCCTGCAACTTTGTTTCATCCAGATATGTAGCTCTGACATCTTTGTTGAAGACTGTGCAGACAGATCATAATGCAGTACAGAGGCACAGAAGCACAATTGTGGACTGTCTAAAAGATTTGGATGTCTCAATAAAACGGTAACAGATTATTGATAGTTCTCTGCCTCCGCCCTACCTAACTCTGTGATAGTTTTGAAAGTGAGAATGTTGACATTTATGTGTTTAGTTATCATTTGCACATATGAATTCCCTGCAAAGTAAATTCTTTCATAGAAAGGATTGGCAGGGAGAAGTTTAAGTCAGTGAAGGGGGACAATAAAGCATACTTCAATGCACACTGAAGTTGTTTGGTTCTTTGATAAATAAAACAGGTGAAGATAAGCTGGGCATAAGTTTACTTGACAGAGGTACTGTGCTTTGTGTGTTGGAGGATGAAAATATGGAGTGATCCATCGGCTAAGTGTTTTATCACTATGCTGAAACTCAAATTGCTGACAGCACACGTTTTCTCACAGTACTGTTAAGCCCTAAGATCCTAGAGGCATCTGTTTCTTAGAACACTGCATCTAGGAATGACTGTTAGGCAGCAGATAGCATTTTCAAAAGGTATACCTTGTTTTCCTTGGTGGAGTAACTCTGCTCCTCTATTCTTCTTTAGAGGAATTGTAGATATTTGTAAAACCCAGCCATAGCTGGCCTCAGTGAACTTTTGGTTGTACATTCAGATCCAGAACAAATTAGATTTGAAATGATCTGAAACCATTCATTTTACAAACATTTATTGATATTGAATTCCTTTTGTTTGTGGAGAACAGGTTCTAAGTGCCTGGGCAACCTAAAGATAAGACCTAGACTCAGTAACAACTTTCACAGTGCTTTGCAAAATATCTACAAGCGCCCTCTCAGTTGGTTCTCAGAACAAGCCAGTGAGACAAGGCAGTTCTATCCTCAGTTAACAGATTTGTTGAAATACAAAAGAATCCAAACGATTTGCTCTAAACCTTACCTAACCCTTATACAAGGGCGGACTTGGGGATAGAAGTTAGGCCTTCTGACTCATAGTTGTGATGGTTCTGTAGAGTTTATTACTGGGCCTTGTATTTGAAAACTAAAATGTGTGTCTCTTTGACAGACTCTTTATCAATAAGAGCTGAAACTCTGGAGTCAGACTGCCTTCTTTCCATCCTGCCGCTGCCTTTAATAGAAGTGATCTAGTTACTTAACCTTTCGGTGCCTCCGTTGTCCCATATTTAAAATGCAGACACCAGAGTACCCACTTCATAGGGTCATGCAAGATTAACTGGATTAGTATAGGTAAAGTATTTGAGCACTATTTAAGAATTAGCTATGATTGTCTTTCTGAAAGGATTGATTTTTTTTCATGCTTTTAAAATAGATAAGATGAAAGTATTTTCTAATTTTAAGTTGATATTTTTGAAGCCTATTTATGAAGTTACTGACCAAATATGAAAGGGTGCATATAGTAGGTAATCTTATAATCTTTGTATGTTAAACATTTTCATTTTTTGCCTTAGCTGCCAAATTTTATAGACAGTTACAGAAATTTTTATTTGCCCTCATAGTACATGCTCCTTTTTCTTTTCATGTCCCTCATTCTTCCTTTCAGTTTTCTTTACAGCTTTATTGAGATAAAATTGACATATAACATTATGTAAGTTTAAGGTATACATTGCTTTGATTTGACACAGTTATATATTGCAAAATGACTACTATCATAGCATTAGTTAACACCATCATTACATAATTACTATTTTTTGTGTATATTTAAGAACTATTCACTTATCAACTTTTAAGTCAGTAATATAGTATTATTAACTTTAATCACTATACTATAAATTAGATCCCCAGAACTTTATCATCTTGTAACTGGAAGTTTGTACCCTCTGACCAACATCTCCCTTTCTCCCACACTCCTGAAACGCTAGTAACCACCATTCTAGTCTCTGCTTCTGTGTGTTTGGTTCTTTTGTTTCCACGTATAAGTGATGCCTTGTTTGTCTTTCTCTGACTATCTTAGTGCACATAGTCTAATACCTTCAAGGTTTGTATTTCTAATTTTTCACATACCTTTTGATAAAAATTGTGTTATATCATCTTTGCACAGAAGCAGGTGTAATAAAAGAGTATGGTAACTTTATATATTACATTTTTAAGGAACAATGCATAGAGATGTTATCAGTGGGTAATAATTTTGTTGTGTCTGTTTTTGAGCTTTAATTTCAGCTTTATTGAATAGACTATTGAACTCAAACTACATTTTTGGTCATTAATAGCATCTCTCTTAGGGATATTTGAAGAAAAGTGTTGAATAAAGATTCAAAATAGAAAAACTAATTTTGATAATGTTGGTTATCTCACGTGCAAAGGCTGGGATCACAGGATCATGTAAGGACATTAACACATCTGCCAGTGCTTGGTGGTCAGCACATACCTGGATCTTTGTTTCATTCTCACCGTAAATGTCGTAACTTTTTTTTCCTTAATTTTTTCCCTTGCAAGGCGTGCAATGGAGTTGAGTTTTGCCCTGGTAAATGGGAATAATATCCGAGGCATGATGAAGGAATTACTTTATTTCCTGGATTCATGTGAGCCGGAATTTAAAGCAGACTGTGCATCTGGAATCTTTCTTGCTGCAGAAAAGTAAGATTTGATATTTACTTTTATCGATAAAAGATGCTTGGAAATTTTAAGAGCATCTTCAAAACATGGGGGGAATGTTGTATACATGTTTAAAATACATTTCAAGTTCCCAATTAGAAATTAGCTTCGAGGCCATGATAGCCAGCATTTAAGTATGCTAAGAACAAAAAATTCCCACATTTAGAAAATCTCCTGTGTCTTCTCTTTAACCTTCATCTATGATGGGCCTTTTAATGAACAGTATAGAAAAATTGTAGCATCTGAATCGTGGTTCTGTGTAAAACTTAGAAACAATTACCTCAAGATTTTGGTAGTATAGTTATTTCTCCACTTTCCACTGTGAATTTAAGGGAATAAGTCCCTAGTTCTGGTGTTGCCTGAGTCTGGGAACGGCCCCCCTTTTTTCTTCTCTATCCTCTCCTGATTTGGTTATGATTTGTTTTCTGAGAAACTAGAGACAGAGTCCCATTTTTCAGGAACTCCTAGTGCAGTATCATGTGAAATGACTAAGTTTGACAGTGCCATTTCATCACCCATTGAAATCTGTACTGCTGCTAGATTTGAAGGTGAAGTGTCTGTAAATATAATCACTTAACCAGTGAACTTAAAAAAGACTTTAGGCAGGATTTTTGAAAGTTGCTGAGCACAGTATAATTTACAGGTTCCAGTTTTTTAACCTGGTGCTGTTATTTTCTTAGGTATGCACCTTCCAAACGGTGGCATATAGACACAATTATGCGTGTCCTGACAACGGTAAGTAGCTTTTTAAAGTCAACATATACTAAGTGCTGGTTTTGCTGATTAAGCAGGTTGTGCTGGTTGTGCTGGTTTTGCAGACAAAGCTCTTGTTTTCACAAAACTTGCATTTCTAGTGGGGGAGATAGGAAATTCGTCTGGAAATAATATATTATACTGTTGGACAGGGGAAAATGATGTGAAAAACAGTAAAGCAGCATGAGGGACTATGACGATGGCCAGGCAGGATGGAATATGGGGCAGTGGGCCAAGTATTTCAAGTGGTGCAGTCAGGGCAGGTCACTCAGTGGAGGTCGCGTTTGAGCAGAGACCTCAGTGGACTGCTGAGCCATGCAAAGATATGGGGAATGAGTATGCTAATCTGAGGGAACAACAAGTATGGCAAAGACCTTAGTTAGCAACAAGCCTGGCCTGCTTAGAGAACACAAAGGCAAGTGAAGCCAGAAATTGGTAGCATTGATGCAGGGGCAAGATTATTTAGGACTTCAGAGAAGTTTGGGCTTTATTTTGAATATGATCAGAAGCCATTGGAAGGTTTTGAATGAGTAAATGTATTCTGGATTTAAACTTACAGTTTTATAAGGTATTCTTTCATTGGTACACTTCCAGAGTTTTGGAACTTTTCTGTTTATAGTTCAATTAATAGAGATTAAATATTTTAAAAGTAAAAATAATAGTGTAGTGGCATATAAATAACTTTCTATGTTTAATTATGTCACCAGAAGTAGATACCATAATGGAAAACATTCACAAATTTGACCATATTAAAATTTAAAACTTGTATAGGAAAAGGGAAAAATCTGCCAAATTAAGACAAGAGACAACTAGGAGAAACTCATTATAATATGTAACAGCATGTTAATATTTTTAATCTATAAATAATTTACAATTAATAGGAAAAATCAAATACTCTAGTGGAAAAATTGGCATTTGAACAGACAAATTCAGAAAAGAAGAACTAGCTAGTTAACACTGAAAAGTAGTCTTGCTAGTAGAGAAATAGTAAGTGAGGTTATCACTTTCCTTTATATTTTTTAATATAATTCCTGGTATTAGGTAGAAAATAGAGAAACATGTAGTACTCTTTGTGTGGGTATAAAATGGTGCCATCTTTCTAGTAACAGGATGGTAACATGTAGCAGAAGACTTAATTTTTACCTTTTAATACATTAATTCAATTTTTGGGACTTTATCTTGGAAAAGTAAAAGAACAAGTGTACAAAAAATATATAAAGCTGTTTATCCCAATTTTGTTTATATAATGGGAAAACTGGACACAACAAGAAGTCTCCAAACGGCCACTGGTTTTAGTAAATTATGAAACATCTGTAGGTGGAAATGATGCCAATTTAATTATGAGATGTGTACACACACACACACACACACACACACACACACACACACACACATTTGTTGCTGTGGCATTCTGTCTGTGACATTCTAGTTTACCTATAACTTAATTTGTAAAACATTAAAAGTTAAATGTATTTAGTAATGGGGAACTAGCATACCTCACAAAAACTGTTGAGTCAGGACACTTTTTTTATGTTAGTTTTTATAAGGCTCAAAAGAAGGGAAGAAATAGAGCTCCTGAAGAGAAATGTTTATCAAAATTCAAAACTATCTTTTAAAATGCTCCTACTTTTAATTTTTTTCTATTGACTTATGTTCTTTTATTATGATCATCTTAATTTTTCTTTAGCCTGTTAAAGTGCTGGATTATATATAGTAACTGATTTTTCATTGTTGAATCAACATCCCATACCTAGAATAATTCCCACATGATTGTGGTGTATAGTTCTTTTCATACATTGTTATATTTGATTTGCTAATATTTTTAAAGGATTTTTACATTCATGTTCATGAGAAACACTGGTCAATAGTTTCCTGATGTTTTCTTTGACTCATGTTGTTCAGTAATGTGTTGTTTAATCTCCAGCTGTTGAGATTTCTCAGCTATACAAGTTTTGTGTTACTGACTTCTTGTTTAATTTTTATGATTTCTATTTTATTTAAATTTAAGATATCTTTTATAGCCCAGAATGTGTTCTGTCTTGGTGATTGTTTGGTGAGAATTTGAGAAGAATGTTTGTACTCTATGGTTATTGGATGAAGTAGCCTATAAATGTCAGTTAGATCATGTTGATGCTTTCTTATTTCAGACACTCTGCTTTTCCCCCATAAGAATGTAAATATCTAAGTTGCACCACAGTTATAACCTGCTTTTTAGCTTCCCACCTTTTCTTTTTTACCATTTCCGCAAACTTTCTCCTCTGTCTTTGTATTTCTTCCACTCAAGTACTAATCAGGCCCGACCCTGCTTAGCTTCCAAGATCAGACGAGATCAAGCCCGTTCAGAGTGGTATAACCTTAGACTGTCTTTGTATTTCTTAACAGGAGTAGGTAGGTAGCTCAATCAATGGGAATTATCTATCTTTATTCTTTTTTTTTTTTTCCATTATTTTTCCTTTTCCTTTCTATTTTTTCTTTCCAAAGTACACATGCGTAAGCCTGGTCTCAGTCACGTAAATCATGTCTGCTTTTCTGTCCAGTCATGGGAAATTGACCAAGGTGGGTTGGTATTAGGCACAGGTTTCACTGTTTGTAAGGCCTGTGTAGCTAGCTGGGTTGTCATATTGCTCTGACAAAGCCAAGATTTAGTTTTCTCTTAGGTTAAATAGCTTTACTTTGTTTCATGGTTGCAAATAGTATCTCAGATTTTACTAATCAAGAGGACATTAAAGAGACTGAGTTAAAAAATAATAGTGTGGTCTATGGCCACGCTACTCTGAACTAGCCCGATCCCATCTGATCTTGGAAGCTAAGCAGAGTTAGGCCTGATTAGTACTTGGTTAGGAGACCACCTGGGAAAACCAGGTGCTGTATGCATAAAAAATAAAAAAATAAGGGATTGAAAGCTGACAAGGTCTTTGCAATCTGTGAGGTCAACCAAGGGTTGCCTCGCCTAAAAAAAAGAAATAGTGTGGATAATTCAGTACAAAATATTTTCCATTCCTGTGACTGTATTTATAAACTCTGTCCTAGACAATGTGATATTTTAAATTCAAGTTTTTAAAAAGTTACTATTTATTTATTATCTTATTTAATAGACCTCTTGGAGCTGTTCGAGTACACTCCTCTCACCATCCTCCAGAATAACATGGCTATGGCTAGTGCATGTGATTTTAACATTGGTGTCAGGGAGTTGTAGGGAGGGAGAGTTTGTTGTAATTAAGTTCCTAAGTTATTGTACTTCTGAAATTTTTGAAATCTTTAACTGTTTTGTATAGAAAAGTTCTTTCTTGAAATTTTAAAGCTTTATGTTTTTTTTATTTTAAAGAGATTTTATTTTGTATAAAATTAAAAAACTTAGAATATTCATTTAAATAAGTAAAACTTTGAAGTTTGAGCTGCTTATGAAGCTGAGAATTGAAACCAATTTTATCTTTGAAGGTGTTTTGTAACAGTCTTTAAATAGCAACAAGAATAGCCAGTATTTGTTATAATTACTGTCTGCATTTCCTTTTAGGCAGGAAGCTATGTTCGTGATGATGCAGTCCCCAACTTGATCCAGTTAATAACCAATAGTGTGGAGATGCATGCCTATACTGTCCAGCGCTTGTACAAAGCAATTCTTGGTGATTATTCTCAAGTAAGTGCTTCATTTGCCTTTTTTTCATACTTTAGTCGGGGGAAAATGATACTTTATTTTTCGGATATGTTCTTATTACTGACTCTCTAGATGTGCCTCAGTTTTAACTTTTATGATTAGATGGCCTATGATTTGCATTAATCTTTCCAAGGATTGAGGTCTTTGACAAACAACAAATGGTGACTTTCTTTTGACAGCAACCTTTGGTACAAGTAGCTGCATGGTGTATAGGTGAATATGGAGATCTTCTCGTATCTGGCCAATGTGAAGAGGAAGAGCCTATTCAGGTACTCCTTGTCACTCTTAGTTAAAGATAGGAAAAAATAGTGTTTTTGTTTATAAGAGTGCAGTGTATACTGAGGATTTGAGGTTGATTCTCTGAAAACCTTTTATTCCATTTCCCGTTTTCCCCAAGAATACTCACTGGTGGTGCTTGTAGCTGCAGCATTTACCATGAGATAACTCATGGGTTACAGTCCTAACCTTAACCCCAATATTTGTCATGAAATATCTTGCTTTTATTATTATTTTCACAACACTCTAGTATATTGATAGTCTTTGGAAATAAATGACATCATTCTTTTTATAGCATTATATTTTTAGTAATGGTATTTCCATTTACAAAATATAGTAATTCTCGATCACTGAAAATGTCAAATCCTAGAAAATGTAACATTCCTATACATAATGTTAAATTAACGCCGGCTGCAAGCTGTACTTTTTTTTTCTAAACGGGAAAAGGGTTGTAAGAAGTAATAGCATAATTATATTGGGAAACCTGCCCCTTTTTTAGATGGAATTTATTGGGACATTGTGAAACTAAAACCACCTTAGGATCCACTCTTTACCTCTTTTATCTGAATTATATTGTTTTTTTTTTTTTTTTCACAATCTGGCTGATTTAAACAAGAAGAAACTAGGCATGTAGCCATGTTTTCATCTGCTTGTGAAAGGACTGGCTTTAGGAGAATTTGTGGCAACAGTACTTGAACTCTATGTAACTTTCTTTTCTTCATCTGCTTCTGCCTCTTGAAGATGTAATGTGCTTCTCAGCCTCCAGTGATATTTTCCACTCTTTTTTGCCTCCCTCCTACCTGCTTCTGGTTAATAGATCAGCTTGGACAGTTATCCTGGCAAAGCACAGATTGTGTTAGAAGCTTGGTAATGATGGGAGAATTGTCTTTCTGGTGGCATCCTGTGAATTGATATCAGATTTAGAGATTTACTTTAAAAAATCATTATATGCTGTTTTTTTTTCTTTCTTTCTAGGTAACAGAAGATGAAGTGTTGGATATTTTAGAAAGTGTCCTAATCTCTAATATGTCCACTTCTGTGACACGAGGTTATGCCCTCACTGCCATTATGAAGCTTTCTACTCGATTCACCTGTACTGTAAAGTGAGTATGGAGAAAAAATAGGATAAAGAGGTTGTTTAGTAATTTTTAAAAAATTTTTATTATGGAAAATTTCAAGCAAAGGCAAAAGTAGAGAGAATAGTAAAATAAAATACATATACCTATTACTCCACAATAACAACCATTGTTTCGTGGTTAATCCTTATTTCATCTGTACTTTGCTCCCTCTCGACCCCCCACTCTACTATTGAATATTTTGAATGTAAAAAGTTAGTTTTTAAAAATCATATTTCTAATGCCTTTTTTTCTTTTTAAAGTTATTTCCCCACATAATGGTTCTGGTTGTAATATTTTGAGATGTCTGAATAAGAAGGAAATCATGAGGGCTTTGGTGTTTAAATCTTTAAATTTTGCTGTTTACTATTTTGAATAAAAGTCCATTCTTGGATTAGTTTCCCAGCCAAGCATATATAAGGCAAACTTAGTTCTCTTAGACTTTCTGCTTTACTTTTTAATGTTAGGTCTTATGAAAGATTATATTTTTAACTCACTTTAAGTTGTAACTAGAAGCATTTAGTATTAGGTAATGACCCTTTGTTGATAAAACTCTGATGCTATGTCCCTATTGTTGATAAAAGCTTATTTTAAAGTTATTATAGAGAATATGAACAGTATGTTTCTTCTTTTTTAGCAAATTAATAATTGATACCTTTGTCTAGTAAATTTTAGGGCATGGGTTATTTAACAGACAAAAAGCTAGCATTACAATAGAACAGCTATAATGGTGAATGGTGGTGTTGAGGTATATGTTGGATGAATGAAGATAAAGGGAAAGGTGTTTTGTTTTTGAAAGGCTATGCAAATTTAGAAATGGTATATTTGAAATTTTTAACCAGAAAACTCTGGTTTAAACATTATTCTGTCTGCTTGTTTATGAACTTTTTTGGGGGGTATTTGAATTCTTTTGTCATTTTATCCCAAAGCCGAATTAAGAAAGTCGTTTCCATCTATGGAAGCAGCATTGATGTGGAACTCCAGCAGAGGGCTGTAGAATATAATGCACTTTTTAAGAAATATGACCATATGAGGTACGTCAACGAAACTAAGCTATCCATTTTTCTCCTAACATCCCGAACAAATTATCATGATAAATCTATAAAGGAGGCTCATTCCTTGTGCTTTATTAACTGGACTTAACCCTATTTACTTCTAATTGCTTGACAGCTTCTATTTTGTTCATCTTCTATTCTGCCTAGCCTCTAAGTAAATGAGTTAACTGTGATCTTTCATTGCCCTTCTCACCTTTCTTTTGGTATGGAAAGTTTGCTTCCTTTTTTATTTGGTTAAGAAGTAGCAGTTATAGTTTTTCAAGAGAATCTCATTCAAATATTATTACTATTAACATTTTGTTGCATGTCATCTTTTTTCCCCCTTCTTCTGTTATACAGTGTCTTCTTATTTGCATACCTATTGATTTACCTTTCTTTCATTCCAATTTCTCTACCACTGAGAAATCCCAGTCTCTTGGGATTTGGATGGATAGTTTGTCCATTCAAGGTTTCTTGCTTGCTCCTTATCCAGTCAGGAATTTAGGTCATGTATTCTGGTAATTCACCTTCCATTTCAGCATGTGTGTTGGGGTGTGGGGTGGGGAGGGGAGATGGCTCTTTGTGTTTGGCTCCAATGTGGTTACAGCTATTGTTTTGGGTAGGGAACCTACGTTAACTGCCTAGAATTTAACCACTTCAGATTCTTCCAGGTCTGCCCTGCTTGAGAGAATGCCTGTCATGGAAAAAGTGACCACAAATGGCCCTACTGAGATTGTGCAGACAAATGGAGAGACAGAACCAGCTCCACTAGAAACCAAACCTCCACCCTCAGGACCACAGCCTACCAGCCAGGTAGCTTTTCACTCACTTATCTGGGGACCCTGATGATCTTGTAGTTCTTTATAAGTTATCTCTTAGCTGATTCTCTTCATTGTTCCTGAATTGATTGATGGTTCTCTTTCTTATTTTTAAGTGTTGAAAGAGCTTTGCATGAAATGTAGATTAGGCAAATGACTGATAAATCGAGATATTATTTTCTTATTTAGGCCAATGATTTATTGGATTTGTTGGGAGGAAATGACATAACACCTGTTATTCCGACTGCACCTACAAGCAAACCAGCTTCTGCTGGTGGAGAACTTCTTGATTTGCTGGGAGACATCAACCTTACAGGTGAGCCAGACTGGAGTTATTTAATTCTTATACAGGGATAAATGCTTTGAGGAAAAACTATGCTGAACATAGACTTTCTAGCACTTGAATCATTTGAAGATGGGAGTGGCTAAGTGAGAAGCAAGACTAGAATCTTCGCATCTGGGATATAAGCCACCATACTAATATTCTCTAGATCAGGGATTCCTTAAAGTCCAGTTTTTAATTAGCTTGTAAAATAAAATATTATGAAAGTCGACATTTCCTTTGTAGTTCCCCTTCATCTCCTCTCTTGATGCAACAGGGAACTACATTTTGTCTTAAAGCAGTGTTTAGCTTTGGTATTTACTATGTCTGTGTATTTCTTGATAATAGTGTGTGGTATTGTTTTGCTAGTTTTTATCTTTTTAGATATGGTATCCAACTGAATGTGTTCATTTGCACCCTGCTTTTTTTTGTTAAACATAGTATTTATGAGAATAATTCATGAATAATTCATGTTATGTATACAGTTGACCCTTGAACAATAGGAGTTTAAACTGCATAGGTCTACTTATATGTGGATTATTTTTTTGACCTGTGCAGTTCAGTTGACCCTCGTAGTTCAAATCTGAATTGTTCAAAAATCAGCTTCTCTGTTGGGAATCCTTGTGTGTGGAGGTCAGACTACTATACATGATTTTTGACCACGCAAGAGATTGGCACGCCTAACCCACACCTTGGTCAGGGGTCAACTGTATTTTTAGTTTATTCACAGTTCTGCTGTTGTACATGTATGGTATTTTGTTTTGTCAATGTACCATAATTTACTTGGCCATTATGTTGATGATGGACATTTGGTTGTTTCTAGTATTTCTCTGTTAGAAACTACCTTGCTATGCATACTTTGTTCACATCTTCCTGTGTGCATATGTAAGAATTACCCATAAGCATTCCTGAGCAAGGCAATGGTCCTCAAATGGGGAATTTTGCCCACGAGGGCATGCTGCTAAACATCCTGCAGTGTACAAGACAGCCCCCCACAAATAATTATCTAGCCTAAAATTTCATTAGTTTTGGGGTTAAGGAACTTTAGTTTAGGGGTATATTCATGATCAATTCTACAACTGATAAATTGTTCTCTGGTTGTACCAGTTTATGTCCCTATGTCAAGAGGTTAGAAGTCTCCATTGCTCCATATTCTTACCAGTATTTGGTGTTATCAGACATAGAAATTTTCACCACTCTGATGGATATGAAGTAGTATCTCAGTGTGGTTTTAAATTCCATTTCTCTCATTACTCTTAAGATTGAGCATCTCTTTTCATAAGTTACCCTTTTCATGCAGGTTCCTTTTTTGGCAATGGCTTGTTTATATCTCTTAGCACTTTTAAATAAGGTTATCACTTTTTCTTATTGATTTGTAGGAAGATATTTATTGTTCCAGATACTCATCTGTTTGTTACTTTATAGCAAACATTTTCTTTTACTTGTGTGGTTTTTTTTTTAATAGTAATTTTTAATGACTAGACATTCATTTTAAAGTATTTGAATTTTAAGTTCTTTACGTTTATGTTTTGTGCTTTTTGCATCTTGTTTAAGGAATTCTTTCCTTCTCCTGAGATCATAATAATTTTCTCCTTATTTCCTTGGTGAGTTTGTCATGCCGGCTGAGAATGACTTCATGTCGGAATGTTTCCTTTAGGTGCTCCAGCTGCTGCTCCTGCCCCCGCCTCAGTCCCACAGATATCCCAGCCGCCCTTCTTGTTGGATGGGCTTTCATCACAGCCTCTCTTCAATGACATTGCTACAGGTACAATAGAGCAATTATCAATTGTTATCATCAGTAGAGCAATGAGAGATAGTTATTGAAGACATCAAAGAATAATTTTGTAAGCATTACGCTGACTATAATTAGGGTAATTTTCTTGTACTTTCCTAGGCATCCCCTCTATCACTGCATACAGTAAGAATGGCCTGAAGATAGAATTCACCTTTGAACGGTCAAACACCAACCCCAGTGTCACAGTGATTACGATACAGGCCTCCAATAGCACAGACCTGGACATGACAGACTTCGTTTTCCAGGCTGCAGTACCAAAGGTACTACAATGTCTTCACTTTTTTCCTTTGAATAAGATTGACATTTTTAATGCATTTGGTAAGAGATACACTTTAATGTTTAGAGATTAAACTAAGTTTGCCGATTTAATCCAAACTAATAATGTAACTATGGATTATTGAAACATGTCATTTTTAGTAAGTACTTTTTGCTTGGTCATAATTATTCTTACAGTTGGTATTGTAGGCTAAAGAAAGGACATTCTAATAGTAGTGAGGGCAGGATTCTGTCAGGTGGTCTGTTAATGCTCAGGGCATTGAGAGTAGATTGGGGTAATAGTATAGTGGTAGAGACCTAAAAAAACACAAATTCTAACATGGAGTTAAAGTTAAGATGAGGAATTTTATCTATTTGGTATTATTTCTAGAGAATTAAAAATTCTCATTTCTTAGTAAAGAAGAGAAACATTTCTCCATCATTAACATCTAGTTTACTATTGATATACTGATTACTTGGTTTCATACATTGAAGTTTTCTTTATATTGAACCTAAGTTTAAGGAGCATTTGTGTTCATTTTGGAATAATGAATTTTTGAATAAAGAAAAACTTAGAATGAGGAGTGGGCAGAATTTTCTGTAAAAGACAAGATAGGATTTTAGGTTATAGGTCTCTGTTGCATCTAGTTAGTTCTTCTGTTATAGTGCAAAAAACAGCCACAGATAGTATGTAAATGAAGGAATGTGGCTCTGTTCCAATAAAATGTTATTTACAAAATAGTTGTCAGTTCATTCTTGGCCATGGGCCACAGTTTTGCCAACCCTTGGTTTAGACTAAGCTAATCTAATTTTTGCAGTGACATATGAGGTATGACATTCAGACCACACATTTTTGGAAATTTAAGACCTTTTATTTGTGGTTACTGCTGACTTTGCAGTCTTCTTTACTTTCATTTCTTAAGAGCCTGAATAATGTAGATGTTTTAGAAGGGGTAAGGTGAAGTAGTTTCAATACTAGTTGTGTGACATTAAGCAAGTTACTTAACCTCTGTGCCCCAGATTCTTCACTTGCAAAGAGGAGTGGTATTAAGGATATCCACTTCAGGAGGAATAAATGAGTTTTATGTCCCAGGCACTGCTTTTAAGCACTTTTGGTCTGTTCAGTGCTCAGTAAATGTTAGCTGCTGCAACTTAGGGTTTTATACTTGTTACTTTAGGCTGCTGTTATAGCAACACATCATCTCTGCCTTTAGAACACTGCTTTATTCTTTTTAAAAAATTTTTATTAGTTTCAAGTATACAGTACATTGATTAGACATTTATATAGTTTATAAAAATGATCCCCGTAATTGCTGTTTGCCTTACAATGCTATTTACAATGCCTTTGTATAAAATGATGTATCTTTAACTTTAGAATGTAGATTCGATGATTTACTTTTTATTATCTCTGAAATTGAAATGCATTTTAAAATTGTTACTGTGTAATAGTTTAATTGGCAGCCTGTTTTCTCAGTGATATATAAAATAATGGTGTGAATTATAATTGATGACATCTTACATTGAATGAGATAAATATAAACAAATGAATAGTATTTAGCTTACATAATTTATCTTGACAGAATTACAAATAAGACCCAAAATAATAAACCGGTGCTTTGATGTTAAATCTCTACTCTTGTAGTTTTTGGCTTTGTAGAAGACTAGGTAGATTTCTCTCCCCACCTTTCTCTTTTTTCTATCTCCCCACTTCTTTGTCTCTCTTCCACTTTCTGTCCATTTTCTCTCTTTTCTTCTCTCTACCCCTTCCTTAATATTTTAAAAGACTGACCTTTTAGGAAAGATTTTTAAAATCCTAATATGTAGAATAGTTATATATATACCATATTGTGCTTTCAGTATGGTTTACCTGTCTTGTTTATAGCACTTTCACATCTGTTCCCAGTAAACAAACAAAACCCACCAGCACCCAACAGAGTATGGCGTTTGGTTTTTCCAGGGCTTTTTCTGTATTGGCTAGTTTTGCATGTGTTTTTTTTTTTTTTCTTAGGACCTTGTGTCCCCAGTGGAGAGATCACTAACAAGCTGATTCTTTCCAGCCTTTCCTTCACCTCTGTCACGTTGGAATAGGCCTTGACACATTCCAGGTTATGCAGGCTTTAGAAAACAAAAGTTCAAGTCTCTGGATCTCAGCCTGTAGTTAGTGACTGGTATGCTGGTTTGTTATTTTTAGAAAGCTTTTCATTTCTTTTTAGCATTTTTTTTTAAGCCACAGGCACCTGTTTTCTACCTGCATAGTTGATCAGTTACTATTAAGTGAGGTGGCCAGAAAAGGATTGGTCACCTTTTGAAAAATGGTAGGATATAGTTCTTCCTGCTAGAAAGGTAAGAGTGGTTCACGATCAAAGACCTAACGATGGGGATTTATAAATGCCATGAAGTGATAGCCCACTCACACACTCTGGATTGGTGCTACGTGGAAAACAAATAGAAAGTAGTGGTAGGTAAAATTTGTTACTTGAACCATCATTTGGGTATCTGATTTTTTGTTTGTTGCCTTATTCTAGGTTTCCTTTTTCTGATGGCTAGTTTTTAAGAGCTGTGGCCATTTGTAGAGAATAGAGAGCTATTAACCCTCTGACAGCATTAAGTGTATTACTTTCTCTAAAGAACGCCCGTTGTTCTCTCCAGACGTTCCAGCTGCAGCTTCTATCTCCTAGCAGCAGCATTGTCCCAGCATTTAATACAGGCACCATCACACAAGTCATTAAAGTTCTGAACCCACAGAAGGTGAGTAGCACATTTGAAGACAACATCTGAAGAAGGTATATGTAAACATATTTTCTGAAATAAAATTCTGCTGTTTCTATGGATATTTGGATTCATAATCACTAAGAAATCTGTGAAAATGTCTGGTCTAAACTACTTCTTTTGTAGATAATAAACAGAGCCTAGGCACATTAAATGACTTAGTGTCGCCTTATTAAAATGCACCTTTAACAGAGTTCTCTAGTTAGAGGCTTCAAGGTCTAGTTTTTTGCTTGGGGACAAGGAAATCATAGATCTTTTAATCCTTACATAATTCATAGTCTGGGGTAAGAACTTTTGTTAAATCAAATATCCACATTTACTACTGTAATTATTAGGTGTGCATAGCAAAAGTAGAGACACAGTAAAAGCAGCCAAGTGAAAAAGTTTTAGAACCTGAAATTAATATTTTTACTATATCTTTTCAAAGAAGTAAATCAATTCTCCACTTAATACTAACCAATTGACTAGTTTTCAGTTTTTGAAAGTAATTCAGAGAATTTCTTCACTATGAAGGATTTCTAGTAATGCCTCATAATAACAGTATGATTTCATCATCTTTAGGTATCTACCTATAGCACAAGCACAAAATCCTTTGACAATCTGATACATAGACTAAAAATTTTCTTAGTGCATTAGTATTTGAAATCTGCCACATAAAGTGAAAAGTGCTTGTAATTGAGTTCTTTTAAAATGACTGCTTTTACCTTTAACTTTTTTTTCTTTTATGCCTTTGGAATGAAACCAGTTTATGTTCACATTTATCATAGGTTTTATAGACAAAGTAGCAATATATCTGAATTCGTAGAGCTTAAGATGAGAATATGTTTACTTAATTTTTCTAGAAAGTTAGATACATGGGTTGAATCTTTCTGAAAAATACTCAGCAAATGTTACCATGAAAATGCTCCCGAGTTTGCTCTGTCCTATTAGTGCAGTTCTGGGATGGAAGCCAGGAATGCGTTCTGAGACGCAGTGGCTCATTGGCTAGTAGCTAGATACTAGGTAGGTTTTGTTGTTGTTTGCCTGTGTGTCATTTTTAAGAGTCAGCTTTCCTTTAAAATGATTTGTTTTCTCTAAGATTAAAAATCTGTTTGTGGACTGGACAGATTCTAGAAATTTTACTTCAGTGTATAATTTGCAAATCTCTTTTCACAGCAACAGCTGCGAATGAGGATCAAGCTCACATATAATCACAAGGGCTCAGCAATGCAAGATCTAGCAGAGGTGAACAACTTTCCCCCGCAGTCCTGGCAATGAAGGTCCGGCACCATTCTCATTCTTATCCCACTCAATCAAAGGAACTCTGGGAAGGAGGTTGTGATCGCTGGCAAGTCCCCCCCAACTGTACCACGGGCATGAGGAGCTGAAGAGAACTGTTGAGGAGGATTTTCCTAAAGTTACTGCTGACCTTGAAGCATCGTTAAAGACTAGTCTCCTCTCCTCCACTGTTGAGGCCGGCTGCTTCTGGAGGCTACTTTGCACTCTTCCTCCTCTTCTCCTTTTCCCACTCTTCTCCACCCCTCCCGCATTTACAGCCAGAATCAACATTCCCTGGGCCCCTGAGGAAGTCAGCAGCTGGTCTGGAGGAGAGGACCGGGATCCATGGCAAGAAAACACTCACTCTGTCTCTGCAGCAAAGAGTTGCCCCTTCTTTCTACTGTGTCTCTCTGTGGACTGGGCGAGGTGGGGTATTTATTCCTCACAAGCTGGGTCACCATCTTCAGGCGCTTTTTACATCTGGCATTCTGAATGGAAATGTAATAATGGACATTAGGGAGCCCTGCCTTTTTCTACCGGTTCCCCCAATGTTTGAAAGAGGCATTAGGCTCCTGGTAGCCTTTTCTGTGCATTGCTGTATACACACAGACACACACATGTATGTATGTTACCAAGAACTGGTCAGACCTTGAGAGGTTATTTGTAAACACTGGACAGATGCAGTTAAAGAGAGTTTTGTTGAGATTTGGCATGAAGGATATGGTGCTCTATTTGTAATAGAAACTTCCAAGGCTCTTCCAGCTCCCCTTTCTCTCCATTCTTTACCTGTAGTCACGAATACTTTCCATGATTTTCAAAATTGATTCCCCTTAAAGTGCAAGGTGGACAACTTCTAAAAGTATATATATATGCATATATATGAAGTTATTAATTAATGCCCCTATTCCCACCACAAATTTTAAAATTTCTCCTTAGCCCGTAACTTGCCTGTTGAACTATGGTAAGTGTGTGGAAAGAGGAGTTCACTACTTTTAAAGATTAGACTCCTTAACGAAAGCACCTTTGCCCATAGGAAAAGTGAGTATCAGACTCATCCTAGAGCATATTGGAGTCATCGTCCATTACTCCAAACCTCCCTTTTTATTTCCTGAGCCTGGCTTGGACCTTGGCATTCCGTTTGAATTCTTTCTTCTAACTGGAACATTTGTGTTGTATCTGTAACACTGGCACTGAAATAAAGACCACACGGTTAAAGAAATCTTTCCTATATTGTACTTTATGGTATTGGAAGAACGAAGCCTTGTAGCTTCCTTGTCCCCTATGGCAGAGGAAGTCTTATGGACACCATAGGGTAGGAATGTTTATTCTTGAATCTGAGAAATTGGTCTCAAGAGAGGCCAATCTCATGAATATCTTCATTAAAGACTCTTCAGGTCTGGAGCTTTTTAAAACCAGTGAGAGTGCCTAGTGCTTTTTAGGAAGGACCCTTGTGTTATCAAATCTTAACACTGAATCGATGGAATGAGGTAGCGTGACTCCTGTGGCACTTGTTGAATGTACTATGTACGTTCAGGTGCACAGGTGCCATGTCTGATATACTAAAGAAGAAAAGTCAGGCCATCTTGCTCTTAAAATGTTTGTAATCAATACTGTATTGAGTACAGTATAATAATTACTTTGGCTTCCGTCTTAACCTGGGTACAAATATCCATTTCCCCCCCTCCATTTCACCAGGCCTTTACTTAAAATCTTCAGTGTCTTGTCAAATATAGCTCTGTATCAGATGCTAGACTCTTCCTAACATTTGACAAACTGAAGTTGAACTAAAGGCTCCAAAGGGAAACTTTCTGGTCTTACAAATATATAAGAGCAAGATTTGCTGAAACTTACCTCGCTGGGTAAACGGTTAACTGAATCAAGGATAGGATATTACCTTGTGCATAGTTTTCAGTAAAGTAAGTATGGACTAGTATATATTTTAGACAACTGCTCTGCCTGTGCAATGAAAAATAGCCTTTAAAGGTTCCTTTGCAGACTGATTTCATTGGATAGAAACTTAATGCTGTGAAACATGATCGGATTAACAATATTGGTGGATTTCTTGAATAGAATTTGTCTAACATTCCTCTTTGTGGTAGAAGCTTTATTTTCTCTCATGTTTATAGCTAACCAGCTCAAATTTCTTTAGTTGAACTGAGCTGAATCTCAGAAATATGCTGGAGACCATGCTATAAGAAAGTGCTAGCTAATGGAGCTGGAAAGGGGTCTGCTCTAGTAACAAAGCATCTCCTTAGGTGATCATAGTTTTAAGGTAGAGTTATATGATCATCCATAGCTTTGTCTAGAAGGAATGAAAATCATGGCCTTAACACAAAGGGTGCTGTGTAGAATATGAAGTGATTTCAGAGAGTTATCCGAGCACCACATTGAAGGACTAGTAGTGGCCAATAACTGCCTAGGATACTGATGGTTGTGAAGACTGTTTCAAATGATTGGATCTTTGAAAGCTTCAGTGTGCCTTAGTTTCTAGGATCAGAATTAGTTCTCCTCCTCTCACTTGGCCTTGCTGCTAAAAGGAGAAATCTCTTAATTTCTATGAATACTTGCACATTTCAGTAATTTATTTCCCTAGTTTAACCATTCAAGGGGGAGCAAATTTGGATAGATTTACAACTTTAGAGCCATTGTGAGGAAAGAGTGATTTCCATGGCTGTTTTAATAACTCTGGGTTGATAAGCAGCGAGCCTGCACACACTTACTTGGATAATTTCATATGCACTTTTACCTCATTTTTGCCCCTCTTCCAGAGTAGTTTGTATCCTTTTCACCCTCTCCCCCCCGTAACCCTGAGGGAGAATTCATCTAAGTAATCTCAAAAAACTGTAGGAAGGGTGCTCTGCCCTGGAAGCTTTTCCCACAATGCTCCGGTGCTGTTACCTTGAGGTGATTTAGACAGTCATGGAATATTTTATGCTGTGTATAGTGGTCATCTGTTCATTTTAAAGTTTTTCTCATTTAAAGAAACATTCCTCAATGTAACAATTGAGAAGGGATTCTTTCCTCTTAATAAGTTAAAAACTGGTTCATACCCCTTGTTTGTTCCATTCAAAAAGAAAATAGACTTAACAGTGTCCAGCACTAATGGTTTGAGTATTTTACCTATATAACATTCTTTCCATATTTATGTTCTTCTAGAAGAGGCTGGAAGATAGGGGATACTATTTTTGAGTTTCAACTGCACTATCTTCTGCATTGGAAAATATTTGGGCCGTGAGAACTGGAAGAGTTTGAATGTGTATATTCTTTTCTAGTGAATGTATTTTATCCACATTGTCCTAAACTGAGAGAGTTAGAGAGCAAAAAGTGGACATTCACAAACTTTGTGGTTGGTGTTGAGACATGTATGTAGTACATGTCTGGGTACTCATGAGTTTGGGGATGGGGAGAATCACTGAAGAGAGAATTGCTCAGAAAGTGCTGAAGTTTAAACTGAAGTTTGAAACACTTTGACCAGCTTTGGCTCAGGAGGATTGGGCTGTTTTTAGAACTGGAAGTGATTAACTCTTTTTCAAGCAATAGCGGTGAGTGGGTCCCATCTACGGGGTTCTAGGCCCTGGAACACTTAAAGAGAAGAAAATGCTGAAGCAGCTTGCACAGTTGCTTCATGAACTTCCACAAGGCTGATTGATTCTGGCTTCAAGATGGAGCATTGGAGTGTGTTTTTGTTTTTGTTTTTGGAACCTGCTGTTGCGCATTGTGTGTTTTGTTCTTGTTTTCTATTTGGGGGCCTCATGGGAAAGAGCTTCTGAACTCTTTCCTCTGTGAACTCCCACTGTGTCCCTGTAAAGTCCCTTTTCTTTCAAAATGTTGTAAGTTACATTTTCATTATGCCCCATCACATCTTCTTTACTGTAAAGATATTAAAAGGCTGTTTCCAAGTGGGATGGCTAATGAAGTTCTAATTATTGCAGACATATTTTTGAGATGTAAAAAAAAAATTTAAAATTAAATGATAAGTCTTAGAGGCGAGTGAGGAATAATATGGATGTAAACATTTACATGGGATGCATTAGAATTCTGCTGTGTGTATTGTCTTTTGGTTGAAACAAATTATGAACAGTGACTAATAATAAAAAGTCAATACTCAATGATTTAAAATTTGCTTCCTCGCTTCTTGCAAATGGATTAGAGAAGACTTGGATGAATTATTCCAGAGCTTTGAGTTAAACTTATTGACCTGTTAATGTTCCTTTTACACAGAAGTCGCACCAAGAGAGGAATTTGAACAGCTTAAAAAAAAAACAAAAAACCTGTATACAATGAAAAGTACAATTGGAAATTTTAACTATATGATTATTTCCATGTGTATTTTCTCTGCAAAGGTGAATTCTCATACAAGGCAAAGAAATCATGTCAGGGTGAAGTGTGTTAGGGTGGTCATATAGTTTCGATTACAAGATTCTATTTGTGAATTGTTCAAGTATATCTGTAACTGGGAAGAGGAAGTCTGGACTAGCCCCAGTGAATCATGTTTTCTTACCTATTTTATATGAACTCTTCCATAGAAGTGAAAGTGGTCTGAAGTTGGAAACTTTAGGTTTTATATTACTCAGATGATCCTTGACAGCTCCTTGATTGGAAGGGGGAGAGAGTGATAGTCCCCCAGTTGAGAAGGATGTAGGCCTTGGCAATTATCTAATTTATGCAGAAGGACCCCTTGGCACTCTTTGATAAGTGATGTTTCTTTAATCTTATATGTGGTTTAGTGAAAAATTTGTCCCTGTTTCTAAAATTTAGTTCACACCTTATACATGTAATGATGAAAATATTAAAACTACAATAGAAAATTGTAGTAATAGACTCTAGACATTTAATACGAACGAGTAGTGTTCAGATTTGAACTTCAATCTAAGACCAATTTTTTTTTTATCACATTTTAGAGTCATGTTGTTTCCTCCCTAGTTCAATTGTCCCCATATTCAAAAATTATAAAAATAAAGGAAAAACATTCCCTCAAACCTTAAAGCTAGGTAAATACAGCCTGTTTATTTGGAGCTGAAATAAGGAATATCTCAACCTGTGGTTGAATAACAAGGGATTTAGGTCTAAAGACTGCAATACTTGAAGGAGTGGAAAGTACCTATAAATAAGCCAATGTGGTAAGCTCTTATGGCTTAACCAAAATCTGATAGATAAGAATTTCCCTTCTTTAGACATTCTTTCCATTTTGTAGTGAGGATTAGGAAAAGCTCCAGAGATTGTGTGTGTGTCTGTGTCCCCGTCCAGGTGGATAGAGATGTATGTTTAGCTGCTTATAGGAAGGCTATCAAGAGGAAGGAGTCCAATGACTTCTCTGTCTCTTGGCTTGATCCAGTGATTTTTGTAACAATGAACCTGTAGTGAGGGCAGATGGATTTCTGCACACACACACAAAATCCCAGAGGAATTTATTTTTAGGGTTAGTCTCAGCTGTTTACCATTTTCCAGAAATTGTGGTTACATAACCCTTGGCATACATAATGCACACTGCCTTGAACTGGGGAGAACATGAATATGTGACCTTTGAAACAGTATAAAATGTTAATGGAAGTACATGATTTTAAAAAGCAATCAACTCATCACTACTTACTGGAGAACTTCAAAATGAGCTGTATCAAATTATCCCCTGCAATCTCTGGGCTGGTAGCTTTTTTTCTCCTTTTGAAAGAGGTATTGCTGCTGTTAAAGTAGTAAATGTATAACTTTAGCATATGCTGTATTCTGAATTCATGCTTTAGCCCACTATCCCATCAATTAAAAAAAATCTACCACTGCTTTTCCCCACCTTGAACTCAAATGCTGGCCTTGGGACATCATTCCCCTTCAGGTGATCAATCAATAAAGAGCCTCTGCTCATGAGATCTGGAAAAGGTACTACGTAATACATCAAGAAACAGGCTTTTAGAAACACTGATTCTGAACTACATTTTTATTCTTTCCACTGCCTGTGTGTACCTGGTCAATTCTACTTCTGCCTCCACATTGGTGCCTATCCTTTTACAAACCAGTGTTCATGCTGGAAGAAATTACCCAGTAAGAACTGAAATGGGAATCCAACTTCTCCGAGTAGCTTCCCTGAAAGTAATTTCAAAATAGAGGGAAAGCCCAGGAGGTAAACAACCTAAGAACTTTTTTCATCTTACAGTAAAACTCAGAGACAAGTAATTTTTAACTCATTAAAATGAGACAGAAATGATGGTTACTGGAGACTGAAATTTTGGCATATACAAAGTAACCCATGTAAAGTGAAGTAGTGACCAAACTTTTACAGAAGAAATGATTTATAGAGTCAGAATCTTCACGAGAGTCTAATTGTCTTGGAATTTAAAATATCACCAAATGCATACTTATAGTAGAGAGGGGCACAGAACCGGCAATCTAAATATTCTAAACATAGTTACTCTGGACTAGACAAGCTGAAGCAATGAATAATAGGTGATACCGTATTTACCAATAATTCAAACCTCAAGAATTTTTTTTTTTTGCAAGTTGCTTGAAGATTCATCGACTTCTGTGTAAGGGGAATACATAAGAATCCAGAAGTCTAGGTTTCATAAGAAAATTGGAACAGAATTAACTAGGAGGGTACTCCGAGGAACTGAATCTTAAATTTGAAAATTGACATTTATAATGGCTACTATGTGACTCTTTACTGTGTTAATAAGCACTTTGCGTGTATTCACAAAATCTTCATAACTGCTAGGCAAATGTTAATTTCCATTTCACAGCTAAGAGCCCGTCTTCGATGAAGTAATTTGCACAAGGGTACAGATCTAACAAGAGGGAGGATTGAGACTTGTAATCAGGCTGATTCCAAACTTGGCCCACTGGCTGGCCACAAAACTACCACCAAAGCGGGAGCCTACAAGAAAACAATGAAGCTGGAAAGGTTTTCTGAATTAGCCTTGCAAATTATAAAATGGCTTACAGGCTAAAACTCCTTGAGACAAAGAACCGCATTCTGAATTTTACCACAAGAGGAGAAAAGGAATGAAAATGTGGCCGGGAGGTGAGCTGGCGTTTCGTACACGCGGGGGGTCGCATGTGCTGAAGGTCGTGAACGTCTCAGACAAGGGAAGGCCAGGTGAGTGCTCCCGACAAAGCGTTCGAGGGCTCTGCAAGTAAGTGGGCGCCGTCGGGCCGGTCCTGAAGTGAGAGGAGAGAAAGGTCGCAGAGAGTTGAGTTACACGACGCGGCCCCCGCGCAGGGCAGCCTCCGGTCCCCAGGGACACCCACCCCTGGTCCGGCCCACACTTCGGGGGGGGCGGGGTGGGGAGTAAGTAACGCTCCCCGCGCCTCAGGCCTCCGAGCCGCGAAGGCCCATCCCTGCGGTGGCGCCCGACGGCGCGCGCGGGGTCCTCGCGGCGCTGGCGCCCGCAGCTACGCCGGTCCCGCGGGGCCGCGGGCGGGGCGGGGCCGGCGGGGCGGGGGCGGGGCCTGCGGACGCGGGGCGGGGCCTGCCGCGCGCGGGGCGGGGCCGCGGCCGCTCGCGCGCGCGCGCCGCCGAGGCTCCGCGCGCCGTCGCGCCGGCCGGGCGTCCCAGTGCAGCCTCCGCCGCCGATGGGGGAGGTGGAGCCGGGGCCCGCGGGCCCGCTGGAGCCCCCGGCGCCGCCCGAAGCGCCCGCAAGTCGCCGCGCGGGCGGGATCCGGGTCCTGAAGGTGAGGCGGGCGGGCGAGTCGGGGAGGGAGCGAAGCCGGGGCGCGGGCGGCCGCCCCTGCCCCGCGCGGTGACCGGGGCGGCGGGCGGACCCCCGCCCCGCGCCACACGGCGCGCCTCGCTGCCCCGCGGGTCCCGCAGCCCGTCCGGGGCGCCGCGGCCCCCGCCCAGGCCTCCGCGCCGGGCCGCGGCCGCCCGCGTCCCCTCTGCTGCCCATCTCTGGCCGCGAGCCACCCGCCTCGCAGGCCCACGCGTCGGGTCCGGCGTCCACCGCCTGGTCCGGGACTCGGGGGCCCGCCTCAGCCTTGAGGGCCGCGCTCGGGGGGCCGGTCGGCCCTGGCCCGAGAGCCGGGCTCGAAGTACGCAGGGCTGCTTCCCCGGACCCCTGAAGACATCCCCTCCAGCCTCCGGGAGGATGGCGGCGGCTGGCCGGGCGCTGCGGTGTGCCCCGGGCCGCGCCGCGCGCGGCGGGGCCGACTCTGCCCGCCCTCGGGCTTTTACCGCCGAAGGGAAGACCCGGCTCCCCGCTCGGAGGCGCCAGCCTGGGAGCGCGACCCGCCCCGCCTGCGGAGAATCCCCGGAGGAGCCTCGTCTCAGGGAACCACTGGGCGTGTTGCAGAAGGGAGGAGGGGTTGGGCCAGAAAGGGGCATTCCTGCCTGCGGGAGCGGGCCTGACGATCCGGGGAGACGGTCATGGGGGAGCCGTTATGCAACAGGCAGCTCGCGGGGCTTTTTGGCAGGAATCGGGGCGGGGGGAGTAGGAGGAAATGAAAGCAGATGCAGGCAAGTGGAGGGGGGAGTGAGCCTAGAAGGTGATGACAAGAAGTTCAGATGCACAAGGAATGTAGTAGGGTGGGGAGGGGACAGTGAAGGTGGTTAAAAAGCAGGGGTTGTGGGAGACCGACTGGGTGGTGTCTCCTGCTAACTAGCCTTTGAAATAGTTGGAGTAGGTCAAACATGTAAACTAGGTGTCCTTCCGAAGATGGACTGGAATGCCTTCTAGAGTTCTAGAAGAGGAATCAGCGGGACTTAAAACTTAACCAGAGAAGAAGAAGAGAGAGACAGTTTAGATGTGATGTGTTTCAAAAATACTTTGCCAAAACGATGAAGATACCTGGTGTTAAAAAATAACGTCAAGTAATAGATGATTGGGATCCAGAGTGAGCACAGTATGCTTTTTATTAAGATTATTAGTGCATCACAAAGATGAGAACACTGAAAGAGAATAGATTTGAAGCGTGTGGTGAATCCATGAAACAAAATAGAACTCTGTGAAATATAAAACAGTTTTTCTGCCACTACCTTCCAGTCTTAATCCAGTGATTTAGAGAAATTACTTTCCACTGTTTATTTCCACTTCTGCATAAACCTTGTACATATTTGTTGTAACTTATTTAACTACAAGTTGCAAATCTAATTACCCAAAGGCTTTGGGATATTTGTTTAAAACCATAAGGTCACAAAAATGTAGATTGTGAATGCATTAAAAAAAAAAAAGTTTATCCTGCCTGGTTTATCTAGAAATGGCAGGTCTGAGAGATAAATAATGCCCTCTGGCCTGGAAGGTAAACAGCTTTAGCTTTTCTTTTTTTGTAAGAATTTATTTTGGTGAGGAGAGGGTGAGTTGTGAGAAGGAAGAAATTGAGAAATTAGGATCTTTATTGAAAAGTCCTACCTTCCTACACGTCCAGGAAATGGTCCTATGTATCACTGGTTCCCTGGGGTTCCAATCTGGAGACCATTTGATTTCAGAAATTCATTATAGTGCTGAGCTAGTGGTGTGGGAGGCTGACAGTGTTTAAGGCCCTCCGTATTCCTTGCTTTATTGCATATGGTTAATGCTTTAAATAATCCTTGCAAATAAATGGGATCTGCTGTGGAGAATAGGTGCTATGTGTTCTACATACAGAAGTTCCCTTAAATAGCTGAGTGGTTGAATTTTGTGCCAAGTGAAACTGGAAAAGAATATGTAAGTAGAAGACTTTCTGAATTGGAAGGAAAGTCATAATCTACATGTTATTCTCTGAAGACCCTTTGGAAAGGCGTATTCTTTTTTTGTAACTTTTGCAGATCTTCATAGAAAGGCTAATATAACTAAGCCAGTGTAATTTAGCCAGATTAGATCTAGGTCCATCTGTATAGAGTATTGGAAAACTTGATTCAAAATCTGTCCCCAGATTTATTTAGCAAATTGCTATTTGGAATGTACTCTTTGTAGTTGTAGTTGGAAAATAGGTATATTTTTAATACTCTTAAGATAATTGGAGTACCTTTGAAGCATAAATTTTCTAGATGTTTCCTCCAGTTTTAGGATTTTTTTTTTTACTGTGGAAGATAGGAAGTTACAACTAATCTAGTCAGTGAATGTGATGAAGTTTGTTTTTTTTCAATAATAGTTCTAAGTTTTGATTGAAATAATGTATTTTGGCTTTTAAATGTATGTGGTTTTAAAAATGAATTAATGCCAAAAAGATTTTAATGAACTGAAATAGTCTTCCTCTCTCCATCTCATTCCACCCCTTCCAGAATATACCTTAAAATGTATATTTGTAGAGATGAGCCCATATTATTTTAAAGTTTGAATGCAGGAATATATTTCTTCCCTTAGGATATTTTACATTCTAATAGTGCTCATTAAGTATGGACAGTTACTTTACCAGACTGTTTTTACCATGCATATCTTAGAGTTAATTGTATGTGGGCCTTTAATAGTTTATCACCTTTGAAATGTTCACAGCCCTCACATATTATCTTCATTTTTATAGAGTTAAAAGCGTAAAACTGAAGTATTTAACTCGTCGCTTACTCTAAAAACTTGCTTTCTGGAAATATCTTTAAATATGAAATGTGCTCTTTATACACTTGTTTGATGTGAGAGGTGATTATAGTTGTGTTCCCTTATAGATTAGTTTGTCAACAGTTGTGTAAGTGTAAGGGAGGGAGAAAATAAAATGTTCTCAGTGGAGCAGTTTCAGTGGAATAATGATTCTTAAAAGCTGAAAGCAACTCAGAGGATAGTATTGGCCTTTCCAGCAGTTACCTGATGATTTAGGCAGTGGACAAGAAAGCACTAGGTAATTCAGCAGTGGCTAATAATAGCTAAACAGTCCATCTAGATTTTTGCAAGATGACTATGCTTTCTTAGTACCTGGCCTTTTAAATGCCCAGTGATATCCACCAAAGCAGCGGTCCCCAACCTTTTTAGTATCAGGGACCAGTGCTCCTATGAGAATCTAATGCCTGACAATCTCAGGTGGAGCTGAGGCGGTGATGCTAGCTAGTGCTGGGGAGCAGCTGCCAATACAGATGAAGCTTCGCTCGCCCGCCATTCACCTTCTATTGTGTGGCCCAGTTCTTAACAGACCACTGACCCATAATGGTCCATAGCCCTGGTGTCAGGGAGCCCTGGTGTCAGGGACCCCTGTTAAAGTTCTAACTCAGTGGTTTATCTTCATAGGGAGGAATTTAGCACCTAGTTAGGGGATATATTCTTTGACCAACAATGCATATGTTTCAAAAATGTAAATTTCCTTAAAGAATTTATAGTCTTAAGGGAAACATATATGTATACACATTAAAAAATGACTTAAAAGTCCTCAGAAGAAAAATCATGGATGAACTAATACTTCCTGGGGTCTGTCTTGACTTTCCTAAGATTGAGAAGGTCAGTGAGCCATTATTTGGCCTTAAACAGTTTTTTTGAAGAAGGTTTTTGGTGGTCTTGTAGCATAGTGTCTGATTGCTCTTAATGGCAGTGAGCAAATTTTCTCTTCACTCAGTGCAGAACTTATTTGTATAAATATAGTGTATAGAATACTGTTTTCAGATGGATCAATTGATCTTTCCTAAAGATTAAGAAATAAGGAATATTTAAAATTAACCAGTGAATTATTCAGTGGTTAAAATTATTTAGTGGTACAACTGTGATGGCAGGGCTCCTGTGTTTATAAAATGAATGCTTGAAAGCCCTTTGTTAATTCTGAGATGTTCAGCTTTAAGAAGATGCTCTTGATGAGAGACCTAGTTCCCACTTGTTGCAGGGGTTTATCCTACTTATCTAAAGTTAGAATCAGTGATAATCTTCATGGTTTTGAATAGCTATACTCAAATCCCTAAGATCTGAATAGCTATACTCAGATCCCTAAAATGACCAATTTATCTGTGTTATCCTAAACTTAAAACAGTGAAGCCATTCTCACTCTTGTTTTATTTCCTTTTCCATTCTTTACTACCTTTACAAATTGAATTTTAGGTGCTGTAATTATCCTAAAATAGTAATCTCAGTAATTATAAAAATAGTATTTGTTTTATTTATAGGTAGTTCTGTTTCCCAATGAGGAATAAGTAACAAAAATATTTTCTTTACTTTTTGGCTGGTTAAAAGAAAAGATCGTAGAGTTCTCTGAAAATGGAGATTATCCCTACCCCCAGGTTTGTTTGAATTCTTGCCAAAGCTAATTGGGAAAATATACAGACCCAGAATAAATTTCTGTGATGTCAACTGAGTTCTGCATGCATATCTGTGCCACCCAGGTGTTAAGGCACTATAATTGTTTCTCATTGTAGAATAGAGGAAGAAATATCAAATAAATAGTTAAACCCCATTGTGAACGATTTAGTAATAGAAGTATGTTCAAGGGGAAGTTCTGTTGAGAGTAGTCATTCATTTTTTCGAGGTAGAAGGAGAAAAATGGGGATGGAAGACATGGATAATTTATTCCATAGAGAGCATAAAGAGGGTCACATCTGAGCAGTTTTGAAGAATGACTAGGCAGGTGGATGAGACGGAGGACATTTCAGACAAGTCACAGAACTGTGGAATAGCTGGTGTGCTTGGAGAGTAAGTAGTTGGATTGACTGAAACAGAGTGAAAGGCAATGGGCATGACCCTGGGAGGTATGTCAGCGTAATTGTTAGTGGAAATTTCTTGTTTATTAGAACAGAAATGGCCCGTCATAAAAATAGAGCAGGTATTTAGAATCTTGTTATATTGCAGTTGTTTTTGCTTTGAGATAATGTGACCCTACAATGTCTATGAATTTCACATGGCAAAATTATCAAATGTAACTAATTTTTTTGAACATGACAAGAATGGAAAGAATAAAATATTGTGTTGATTTTGTACTTATGTGGGATATGAGGCAGAGGGTCAGGACCCTGGAGAAGCTTTCAATTTGCATATAGAGATATGTACAAAAATGTTTATTGCAGCATTGTTTCCAACAGTGAAAAATTAGAAACAAACTAAATGCCATCAGTATAAGAATGGATAAATTTAATTGCATTAAAAAATGGAATATTACTCATTTGAAGGAGTCATCTCACTCTTGTTTTATTGGGTATATTAGCATGGATATATCTCTAAAACAGCTAGGTTGAAGTAAAAATAAAAAAAATTGCAGGGTGAAAGATAAGTATGTTAGGATTTAAAGTTTTAAATCATGTAAAACAATACTATATATAGTTTATAGGTATGTTCATATATGGCAAACATATAAAAACGCATAGAATGATAAATACCAGATATGGTAGTGTTTGTTTCTGGGGAGAGGAAGAGGGATGTGGGATTGTGGTGGAGTACCAGATGCCTTCAGTTGTATATGTAAGGATATATATATATTGTGTGTGTGTGTGTGTGTGTGTGTATTCTTTAGAACAAATATGACAAAATTTTAAAATTTGTGTATTTTGGCTAGTAGGTACATGGATGTTTTGTTACTGACATTTTTCTGAAAAGATAAAAAAGAATGGGTCAGAAAAGATGATAGAGACTTGGACAGCTGGCTATAAAGAAAACTAAGTTTTCCAGGTGAAGAATGGGCATGGCAGATGCAGGTGATTTTAGAGTGGAAAGGTGGGGTGAGGACTGAACATGTCTAACTCAGACATTCTAGCTAGTGATTTCTTTTCTCTTGGTGTCTTTTAGAGAAATATGAAACGCAGTGGGAGCAGAAATTGTTTGAATAGGAGAAGTAGGTTTGGTTCTCGAGAAAGAGACTGGCTGAGAGAAGATGTGAAGAGAGGCTGCGTTTACCTTTACGGAGCAGACACTACCACTGCCACTACAACCACCACCTCCTCCTCCTCCTCCTCCTCCTCCGACTTACATCTTGTCCTTTGCACAGTAGAGACACCCGCATCAGAAATATGTGCTGGAGAGGGAAGGGAAAGTCTTTATTTACAGCTTCATGGAGACCTGGTCAGGTAAGGTCTGAGTCTTCTCACTCTAATTCTGCTGCAGTGTAAGTAATATGTGTTTCTGCTTGGAAGTGGGCTTTAGGGTTTTAATTGTGCTGGATCTGATATTGATTATGGACTCTCTCAGCTTGAAAAAAGATTTGTCCTTAGAAAGCTGACGTTATGATTCTTAAATTTAAAAACTATCAGTGAAGGAAAATTTAGTTAATTAATTTGGAGTAGGTCGGATATCTAAATTAAAATAAATATTTTAAAACTTTAAAAGTAATATATAAATAGGGTAAAATTGAAATATATAAAAGGAAATAGAGTGAGGAGTATATATACTCATGCAAGAGTATGTGTCTATATATATAAATTTTAAAACTAATGATGCTCTGTAACATCATTGATTTAATATCATTTAGAGATCTTTCCATACTAATATTTATATAGTTTTCATTTATTTAATGGCTGTATAGTATTTCATTTTATGAGTCTACTGTAATTTTAGCCAATTTCTAATTAACGTATATTCAGATCGTTGCCAGGTTTTTACTTCTAAAAGCAGTGCTGCAATGAGTATTCTTGTACCTATGATAGTTCTCCTATGTGGAAGTCATCTGAGGAAAAACTGGAAGTGGAATTGCTGGGTCAAAGGATGTCTGCATTTACAGTTTTGACAGATATTGTCAAATTCCTCTTCATAGAAGTTAGACTTTGATGAATAACAAAAGTATACCTATTTCCTCCTTTCTCCAGAACATGTGTTAAATTTTATATATAAATATATGTATACTTATGCATGAGCCCGTACTTGCTTATGAATAGAAATTATTGTCAGCAGTTTTTAAATTAGAATATCATAAAGTCAGCATTTGAAAGATAAATCTTTTTTCAAATCTAGTGACTTAAATTTTTGCAAATTTAATTGGCATTTTGTTGTTTTGTCCTATTAATTGTCTTTTAATTAGTGAAGTTGAACGTATTTTTATGTTTAAATCTATTTTCTTTAAAATTTTTTATGTAACATGAAGAAAAGTATTCTCATTGTAGTCCTATACCGTGCATATGAACTCTTTGATTCAGCTTTAAGAAAAAAATTACTGTTTTTTGAATCAGATGTCAAGTAAGAGCTCCTTATTTTCTCTCCTCTCTCTTCCCTGTGATAAATAACTGTTTTGAAATAGAATTCAAAGCTGTGGATTCAGTACTGTTGAAAGTGAGAAAGGAAGCTCCCACTTACACCGAAAACGTGGTAATAATAGTAACACCTTTAGCTGAGCTAAAAATTGGTGTCCTTTTGAAAGTCTAAACTGAGATTTATTATGTGTTCCTTTTAGGATTTGGACTAATTCCTTACACACTAGATTAGCATTTGAATGTTTTCCTTGTTCATCAGTTAACTACATTTCTTAAATCCATTTGTAAAATGAAAGGATCAGACTGGGTGATCCTTGGGCTTTTCTAAATCTTAACACTGATTCCGATCTAATTTTATCAGGTGGAAAGCTTTGACCTACATATAGCTGATGGAGTTGATGTATTTAAAGATAAGACTTACTCATTTGTTTACTAGTGTGTATGTCTACAAAGGTATTAAAAATGTGGAGAAAACCCCCTCTGAATTAGGTTGCTACTACTAGTTTTGAAGTTAGTTAAGAATCCAAATGTGATGTAGTTTCCTTTGTCAATCTAAATTACTTAAAATGGAGAGTTTGTCTTTTTTTTTTTGCTTTGTGGCCTTGATCATTTTGTAATAAAATAGCTCTTTGAAGATATAAGTGATTCAGTAATAATGAAAACACGATTGAACTGTGGTTTGAAAAGTGAATATATTTTTATTGCTGGAATAGGAGCTCAAGAAGTCTCTTTCAGCCAAAGGATGATCATGACGATGGATTTTAGCTAATATTAAATGCTTGCTTTTGTTTGTCACTGTGCTTAGTGCCTACACACATTTTCTCATTAAATCCTCACAACTCCAAGGGAGGTAATATGTCATTCCTTTCATGTGAGGAAAATTGAGGCATTGTGTGAGGTCCGGTAACCTGTTCAAGGTCAGCCAGGCAGTTGGAATGTCTAAATCATTCAAGGTGGATGGTGGACTTTGTTCAGAGTAAAGGCCCTCCCAGAGAGTAACTGGCTCCGTGACTCTTACTCAGTTTCACTATTTAATTATACGTATTTAAAGATCTTTTTTAGCTGTCTTACTCAACTGTTAATTGCTTGAGTTCAGTCTTATCTAATCAGAGAAATAGGTACTTTCTTTATGATAGCCCTTTATAAGATAGTTGACAGTCTAAGGCATTATCTTCTTTTCTGTATTTGTATTGAGTTTTATTTTTTGCTGCTTACCGAAGTTTGATAAGTACTCATTGTAGAAAATTTGGAAAATGAAAAAGTGTGATGAGAAATAATAGTTTTTATTGCTTCAGCACTTTATAGATTATCTCATTTAATTCTCACAATGGACTTGTGAGGTAAATACTATTCTCTTTTATAGAAGAGGAAAATGAGGCATCTGACACTGGATTCATATATTGCCTCCTCATAGTAACAGTTTTTCCCTAGATCTCTTTTGAAGTGAGTGTGTATAACTTTTTAAAATTCCACATTTGAGACCATACCATATATTCAATTTTATTTACTGCCTACTTTATTTCCTTGTGTCATTAAAAATTCCTTAAACACAAGTTTTAATCACTACAGAATATTTCATTTTATGGAGATACTATAACTTGTTTAAAAATTGAGAAATAACATACAATGATAGTTTAAGGTTTGGATTCTGGAATGAGAGTGTGTGAATTCAAGTCCTGGCTCTGACAGTGCCTATGTAAGTTATATAATGTTTGGGTCCTTAGTTTACTAATCTGTAAAGTAGAAGATGATAGAGTGAGTAGTCTTACATTATAGAGTAGTCTTGAGGATTAAATTAATTAGACATGTTATAAAGATTAAATGAACTAATGCTTATAAAATAGTGTTTCTTAAACTCTTTTGTCACCTGGGGAGTGTGTTAAAATACAAATTCTGATTCAGTAGGTCTGGGGTGGGGCCTGAGATTCTGCCTTAAGCTCCTAAGTGATGTGCTATACTTCGTGTAGCAAAGAAACAAAGTACTTAGAATGCTATCTGGCACCTGTAAGTACTCAATAAATGTTACCTGTTTGGGTTGTTTCAAATCATTCAACTCGGAAGTAGTGTTGTGATGACTAAACCTTTGCCCATAAAGCTTTTCAGTGTTGGTTTTCCTGGGCTAAGTCCTAGAAATGGAATTACTGGGGCTAAAATTATACCATGTGTTTACTAAATCATCCATGACTTCCTTCTTTTCTGTACTACTTTTTCAGTCATGGACTTGTCATTTAAGTAAAACTGAAGGATTACTAGTTTATAGAATTTTGGCACTTGAAGGAACCTGACTGAGAGAGATCATCTTCTAGGGAAACAAAGTCTACCCCACCTATCAACCCTTGTACCCCCTATGCAATCTGTGAGGTCAACCAAGGGTTGCTTCACCTAAAATAAATAAATAAATAAAATAAAAGTGTAATGAAAAATCCTGTTTTGGGATACATACTGAGCTGATTATCACTGAGGAAAGAAAGAGTTTTTCTGTGTGTTGCTTTATATTTTTGTGTTATTTTAAAACTTTAGAAGAATGTGTTATACATTAGTTTGTTTTAATTAAACTTTGTTTTTACATTTTAATACTTCTGAAATCATCTCGTATCTTAGAATTGTAGTTGAGTCATAGTTTAATTGGCAGTGTTTTTCTCTTAATGGTTATTGCAGTGCTATCTGGTTTATTACAGTATGATTCTGATACTGACCACCCTGAATTTGCATAGACTTGACAAGTTAAAGGACATAGTCTTCAATAAGACTGCCCTTACTGCAGATTCCAGCCACACTTTTGACCAACTGGATACAAATTTGAGAGTCCCCATGATCCCTTCAGTTTCAGTAATTCACTAGAATAACTCACAGAACTCAAGAAAGCATTATACTTCTAATTTCAGTCTTAGTATAAAGGATGCAAATCAGGACCAGCCAAATGAAGAGACACCTATGGGTCCTGAATGTACAACTTATATACCTTTTCCCCATGTCACCCTCCCAGACATCAATGTGTTTATCCACCAGGAAGCACCACAGAATTTTGGTACAGAGTTTTTCTTGGGGTTTCATTGGTTGGTTTAATTGATTGAATCACTGACCAAGTGCTTGAAAGCCCTCCCTCTTCCCCCAAGGTTGAGCTGTCTCCAAGACCCAACCGCATGTCCTTGGTCTTCCTGGTTGCCATCTGTATCCTGAGTCATTTCATCTCTTAGCATAAACTCAAGGGTTATTCAAGAGGCTCTTGAATAACTAAAATACTCCTATTACTCAGGAAATTCTAAGGATTTAGAATCTTCCTGCCAGGAATCAGGCACAAGACTAATAAAATTCTTTATTATACAACAATGCATAAAAAATAGCATGTTTTTCAAATGATGGTGTATTAGACTTAATGAAATATAGTAATTTTAAACAACTTTTTAGGTTCTTTAGTGAGTTGACATGAGTTTTGAGCTGCCTTCTACATAAATTATTTTAGCTATGTAAAATGACGTAGTTTTCCTAAAGGAAGATAGGGTTTATAATGAAACCAGCACAGGTTCAAACCTTGATGCCATTTGGTACTAATCGTGTGACTCTGGACCTTATTTTTATTTGCAAAATAGGTATAGCTTTGTAAAATGTAAAACACTTCCCATTTAGTGTCAGGCCTGGAGTAGACATTCATTGAAGTAGCATTATTGTTGTTTGTGTTATTATCTGTATTGTTAATATTAACATTTGCGGATTTTACCTTTATAGGTGGCCAGGGATTGAGTTTTAATTTGAATTTATGGGAGAGAATGCTGCTGTGCTTTGTTAGGGTCTTTGGTATAATGTATATTCCCTTTGTTGGATTTTAATGTGTACTTTTGCCTCCCGCTATTAACTATAATTCATGTGAAGTGACACTGATACTTGAAATGTACTCTCTCTTACGTGTATCTTAACCCTGGACACTGTTTAGAATAACCGTTGCATACTACTTTTGGCTAAGAGCTATAAACCACTGTTGATAGCATTACTGTATTGGTTGGCTAGTTTGGAGAGGAATAATCACATGCAGATGTATTCAGGTTTACAAGGACATAATAGCTCCTAGAAGACTTAGATGCAAACTGAAACTATTATAGTAGTCTTATTATTGTCATTAAAGCAGTTAGTAAAAATATTTCAAATGCTGAACTGAACTTACTGCTGCCAACATTACTCTCTCCTACACCTGTTTTGCAGTATATACTTTTCCTTTGATTTGTGCGGTTTCACAAATAGCTAATTACCAGCCTGTTAAAACTTTTGGAACTTTGAAACACAAAATTGAGCTGTAAGCATATTAAAGCATTTCCCTTCCCCATAAGCATTTCTTTACTCTCTAAGCAGAGGAATATAATGAGTAAATAGAATCAATCTCTCATTTTACTTGTCTTTGCAGTTCTTGAGATATTTCTTATTCACTCATTTATGCTAAATTAGAGCAGATGTGGAGATTCTTTTGATTTTTTTCACTCCCACGAGGGAAAGAAAATATGTTCTTTAGGTAGAACTGTATAAACAGGGTTCCAAAATCTACAGAACCTTTTTAAGAAAGGAAATTTGATCACGTAAATTATTTCAGAATTTGGATGTTTCCATTTCTATTGGTTTTCTAGAGAGAAATTGAAAAATCAAGCTAATGAGATTTAACCTGAAAGTATTATTTCTTGGTCCTGAATATGTGATCGTTATATGGAATTATGATATTTAAATACATTTAACTCTGTATTCAAAAATAAAGCAGATTTCGAGCAGAATTTGCATTATGTTAGGAAGGTGTCTTGGATATCTCAGACTCTTGAGTTCTAAGATGCTAAAGATCATCTGACCCAACTTGATTCTTATAGGAGTCTCTTCTAAAATATCAGTGACAGATGGTTCTCTAGCTCTGTGAGCTATTTTGAGAGGCGGTCTGTTTCATTATTGGGCATCTCTAATAATTAAGGTTCTCCCTCATTTTTAACCCAAGTTTACTAGTGCAACAACTTCTTATTGCCCCTGTCCCATTCTTTGCAGCAATCCAGAGTAAGTCTAATCCTTTTGACATTGAAAGATATAGATAACTCTGTATGCCCTTGGTCTCCTTGTCTTCAGGATAATCCTCCAGTCAGTCTTCACGTTACATGGACCTTCCAAGATGCAGTTTATTATAATTCCCTCTTAAAATGCATCCTTCTTAGAATAATTCTACCATTGTATGGAGAAAATGCCTAATATTATCATAGCCCCTTATGAATATTTATTTGACTAGAGATAAATTATAATTGATGCTTTTATTCTGAGAAGTTTGTTCTCTGCTTTTATTAAATTCAGTATTTATAGGTCTTTGTAGGCTTTTAATTCTTTGATCATTCCCCATGTAGTAGTGCTGAAATTGTAGAAGCTATAAGTCTGAACTGAGCAGTCGGGATAGGCCAGGTGGCTGTTTTATTTATTTATTTACTCATCAGTATGATTTGTATGTCTAAATTATCATTTTGATACAGTTGTTTATATTCAGCTTTGTAGCATTCTCATTTCATGTTATTTTTTACTTAGATCTTACTGCCAACAGTATTTTCTAGTCCTTTAGCCACAGAACACAGATGTGCTTTCTGTCATTTTGCTCTGATGGGAGGTATATTGTGTTTCTTCTAATTAATATAATTCTTAATTTTTTTAAACAGTCCTTTTAAGACATAAATGCTAATGTTCTTCAAAACCTTTGAACGCACATAGACTTTCCTAAACTTGTTTCAGATGAAGAGATAATTCTGTTTTTATTCTAATTAAAATTTGGTTCCAATCATAAGAATTTTTTGAATAATAATTGTTAAATGCTATTGAACACTACTACATGCAAGATATTTGACTAAACACTACATTCTACATATGGTCTTGTAAGAAAGTAAATAAATTTAATAACAGTTCTATGACGTGGGTACTATTGTTATTCCCATTATACTGGTGAGGAATTTAAAACAGTGGGGTTAAACAGCTTGGCCAAGGACATGTAGTTGATAAGTGTCAGAACTGAGACTTTTGGAGCCTATACTCTTAGCCACTGTGTTTATAACTCTGCTTTCTGATGAAAGAATTTTAAAAGCTGTCTGCTATAATTATGGATGTAACCTCTTATAAAATACACATTGATCATTTTTGTTTTTTAAATATTTTTAAGTAATTGAAGTCTGTGTGATTTAAAATATGCAATGTCACTAGAGGCCAGAATTAATCACTAGACATTCTGATTTTACTTTAGCTTTCAGTCAGTACCATGTGGTAGAATGATTTCTGGGGAATTATTGGGCCATTTATGCTTAATTTTTATGGAAGAATCATCTTTGAAACCCATGGAAATATATAGTACTAAGGACATAGTACACAACCCAAAGTCTGCATCTCTATTTATGTGGGCAGCTTATATGAATCAAAAATAAAAGTATAATCTTATATCTCATAATTTTGCTGCCTTTAAGTTTGGACCAGAGGTTCTCAAAGGATCCTTTGAGGTCCCTGAGACTCTTTGTAAATGTATGTGAGGTCAAAACTATTTCATAATAATATTATGGCATTAATTTTTTTTTACTCTTAGTCTCTCATGCATGTACAGTGGATTTTTCTTGAGACTAAATAACATGTCATCACAAGAGATTGAATATAGAAGCAGATCTGAGAATCTAGCTGTTTTCCATTCAACTAGCTAGTAAAGAGATTTACAAAAAGGTAAAACAGTGCCGTTGTCCTTTCTAAAGTTGTTTTATTTTGGAAAGTATATTTTTCAAAAAATGCTATTTATGTTAACATCATTGATTTATTGTTATTGTTTAAAAATGAATAAATGTTTTGAAATTTTTAATTTTAGTTTCTAATTTAGTAAATATCAGTAGATACATTTAATGCAATCAAAAGCTCTTTGGGGTCCTCCAAGACTATAGAGGAATCCTGAGACCAAAAGTTTTGAGCACCACTTATTTAGATTAGTTATATCATGTGATTAAAGAAAATCTTGATATAAAAGTAAAAATCTAGAGCATATTAAAAGAAAATAAATTAAATGAAGCATTTGTATTACTTACTAATATTTTTCTTTTGAATTGTGCAAGCAGGAGGCTGGAACCTACTGAACGACCTCTTCAGATTGTTTATGATTACTTATCCAGGCTGGGATATGACGATCCTGTGCGTATACAGGATGAGGCAACAAATCCTGACCTTGGCTGTATGCTTCGATTTTATGGTGGTAAGAATTTATTAATGGCTTTATGAACATGTTAACTGCTTTTCAGTTGATCATTTATGCCCCTGTCTTCAGCTTTTTAAAAGTATTTTATCAAAAGCTATTTTTAAGCCAGTTAACTAATGTAGTTAAAAAAATAACAAAAACAAGAGGTAGGGTGGTTAAGGGAAGGCTTAGAAGTATTAGCCAAAAATATCTTCCCTTTTTATTTTTATTCATTTTGTTCTGGTATTTTCCTGACTTAGTAGATTATTTTATACTTTAGTCAGAATCTTGATCAGATAATCATGCTTTAATATTAGTTCTATTTTCAAGTTTCTTATAAAGCTCAAGAACTTCTGGATAGTTCAGTAATGTTGAGAAGTAGGTAGTCGTTATCATATACAACTTAACATTTAATGAAAACACCTATGAAATGCATCTTTTGTATTTAGTGGGCTTTAAATCTAGGGTTTTTTTACTTTCTCTTCTCTTTTGGTGCATTTTTCCTCTTACCAACTAGTGTTTTTTGTTTTTTTGTTTTTTTTTTCCTTTTTGGAAGAGGGTTCTTTGGCAGAGAGTGTAGAAAGAATTCAACATACACACCAAAGTTAGAGTTAAAGGGAAAGTTTATTAGAAAAGGGACAACACTCCACAGTCAGAGTGTGGTCTCCACTCAGAGGCAGAGATTTAGAGGGACCACCTTCCAACTGTTTTTCAAATGATAACTTCAATAATGAAGTTAGAGTTATTAAATCAAATACCTTTTGAATATTACTTTCCATATATATGTTGTCTACAAATGCGACTACATACCATTTATTGAGTGTTTTTATGCTTATGAGTTACCAGATTTACTCATTACAACCACCTTATGCATTAGGAACTATTAGCTCATTTTAAAAATGAGAAAACTAAGAGAAGTTAAATAACTTGTTCAGGGTCATACAACTAGTAAGTAACTGAGCTATTTAACACCTAATAGTTTTGAATTAACATGACTCACTTATCAAACAATTGAACTAAAAACTAAATTATTAGTTTATGTAGACATAACCATTGACTAGGTTTCCCTGCTCTCATTCCTCAAATTACTGACTTATTCTTTGTTTGCTTCTTGATAGAACTCTTGTGAGATAATGTCACAAGCCAGTTTTATTAAATCCACTTCACAAGAGATTTTATTTATAATTTTTCATCACAACAGTATTTTATGACATGTTCCTTAAAAGTTGGTTTTGTTTTATTTCCATTAATCTTTCTCCTTTGCTAGTTCATGGAAGGAGAATAGTTGCTAGGTTGAAGTTAAATCTGAGAAGAATCTTTAAGACTAATTTGAGGAACACCACCTATCTGTCACTCCTAAAACCTGGTTTTAAAAAAAGCAACGTGGAACAGAAAGAAACATTCTCTTTATCTGATTGTGGTTGAATGTGAGTTCTTCGTTACATGTTTTCATTCTAAGTCGAAAGTGGAACCGTAAAATGCCTGCAAGCTTCTTTTTAACCACTGAGATTGCATTTGCATTATTATATTGCACAGTTGTTTGCATTGATTCCATTAATTTTTCTACCACAACCTCAAAAGTTACAGCATTCCCAAGATCGTAATATACCCTTAAGAGGATATGTCCAGTAGAATATAAAAGAGTACTAGTTTGTAGTACTTACTATATTTTGGGGGGAGGGTCTTTAATAGAGAATATTTCCAAAAGTGAGCTCTATTAGTTTAGAGAAGCTTTTATAATTTGAGTGAGAAAATTATGTTTGGGAAAAAGATTTTTTAAAACATTTTTAAAAGAGGCAATATATGTATATGGCACAAAAACAAAGTAAAAATATATTTATAGATAAGTGTATTATCTATTGGCTGTGTAACAAATTACTTCAAAATTTAGTGACTTAAAATGATAATAAATATTATCTCATACAATTTCTTAGGGTCAGAAATCCAGGGGTAATTTAGCTGGATGGTTCTGGCTTGAATCTCTTGGAATTATAGTCACTGTGTTGGTTGAATCAGTAGTCACCTGAAGGCTTGAGTGGGTTTGGAAGATTCACTTCTAACATGGCTCACTCACATGGCTGTTGGTAGAAGGTCTCAGTTCCTCATCTGGAGAAGGTCTCCAGCTTTGGGGAGATCTCAGTTCCTCGCTGTGTGGAACTCCCTAGTGGACTGCCTAAGTGTCTTTATGACATGGCTGCTAGTTTCTCCAAGTGATAAGATACACACACAAACACATACACACGTGCGCGCGCCTCTGTGTTTTTTATGACCTAGCCTCATAAGTCACCATCATTTTTACCACTTTCTGTTTATTAGAAGTGAGTCACCAAATATAGCTGACACTATAAAGAGGAGAATTAGGCCTCACATTTTGAAGGATTTGAGGGGTATTAGAGAATTTATGGACATATCTTAAAACCATCACAAAAAGTCTGCTACCCTCTCACCTTGCTCCTCCAACCACCCAGTTTCTGAATCCAGAAACAACCACTGTTAACAGAAACAAAGATATTTTTGAAGTGTTTTCTTTGAAACAAATAGCTTAGTAATCAGTTTTAAGTATTTCATGTATAGAGTCTTTGGTGAATTAGTTTAGTTAAAATATAGTGTTAATGAGGCCAGGGTCTTAAGGGCTTAAGTTCAAAACAGTTACTACTTCTGTGGTTGCTGGATATAAAAGGTACCTCGTACTCCAAGAAGCCATTATACAAATGCTAGTTATCAGTCTTCCTGGAGAGAATACTGGGGGAAAAGTGAGTGGAGTGACTGGCTCAGTGTAAATTCATGGAAAAGCTGTGGAAATGGCATATTTGACTAAAGGTGAGTGGGTAGCATGATTGATCATGGAGATTAGGAGCACAATTATCAACTCTGTACATGTTTATGAGGAAATGGAGTCCAGAAGGTATGATTTGCTAATGAAGTTGTTCTGGGACTGTATAGCTTAGATAGCGTAACTCCCAGCTTGAGCATTTCTTCCTGTACCATATTCCTTGCACACATTTGTTTAGGACAGTTTAGTCTAAAGAGCATAAACACAAATAAAAGAAGCCAGATACAAAAGAATCACATACTATGTTTCCATTCGTTTAAAGTTCAAAAACAGGCAGAACTCAGCCATATGGTTCAGATGTGTGGCGGTACTACTATCTGTCCATCAAAATCTGTTCTTTCCTTCTTCTGTAATCATGAAATTGTAGTTGGGCACCTGGCTGCCCAGCTACACCTCATTTCTCAGCCTTTCTTGCAGTTAGGTGTGCACATGTGACAAAATTTTCTTCAGTGCTGTGCTAGAGAGTGGAATTATTGTATGCCACTTCTATGTCTGGTTCCTAAAACTTCCCATACATGCTTCTCCATCCTCTTCCGTAGACTAGGATGGCAACCATCGGAGCAGTATTAGAAGTCATGTGTTGAGAATGGCAGAGCCACCATCAGCCTGCGATTCTTGACAGTGTTGACCTCTGACAACCCATAATGCCCACCCTAACGGAGAGTTAAATTTTTGTTGTGTTTGAGCCATTGTATTCTTTTTGTTACAGGAGTTTATCCTACTGTAATTAATATAGGATGCATACATAAGTGGTAAAAAAGAAACAAGGAAATGATTATTATAAAAGTCAGGAGAGTGGCTGACCTCTAGAGTGGAGGGAACACATTCCTATAAGGAGAATTTTTGCATCAGTACATACTTGTATTTTAAATTTTAATCAAATAGTGCTTAAATTGCACAGGTTAGCAATATCAGTATATTCTTTTATCAGTAGAATTTGAGAGTACATTTCCTTACACCATTGCCAACATCAGGTTATTACTGTTAAAATTAATCTTCACCTCATGTTGCAAAAATTACCTCATGTTAATTGTTAACTTCATTGTCAAACTCTAGGAGTACTATATTAAAAGACACTCCTTTTACTGTTATGTATTATGTGTTTCTTAGTTTTATATTATATGCACATTTCACATTTTTAATTTTTAAAAAAAAATATTTTTAATTACACAAGTAAAATATAAATATAATTTTATTATTTATAGTGTTTTAAACTTTTAAATCAATTGCCTCCCAAGTCCATTCACTGTTTATTAGATAACCACTACTATCAATTTGGTGTATACCTGTTCAGAATTTTTTAACTTTCATTCCTATCAATATGTATTGGTAGAAATATATTCTGTTTACATAAATGGTATCATTTGATATTGATCTTCATGGTTCTTTCACCCAAAAATATGTTTGGAGATCTTTCCTTAGTGGTCTTCCATATACATTTCTTTAAATTGCTTAGTATTGAATATCATGTATGTATTATAGTTTATGTAACCAGTTCCCTGGTGATGTACATTTACATTATTTCCAGTGTTTTACTGTTACAAACAGTATTGTAAAGGTACCTTTTTTGGGCATCTGTGTTTCTTTAGAGTAGACCTCTAAATATGAAATTATTGGGTCATTTAAAATATTAATAGTTATTACTATAGAACAAATATATATCCCATCAGTATATCAGATTACCTTTTTCCCCACATCTCTTTTTAATATTATCAGCATTTAAAATTTTTACTAACCTGAAGGAAAAATGATGGTCTCAGTGTTTTAATATTTGTTTTCCTGATTACTGGTATGGTTGAATATTGTGTCATAATTTCATTGGAATTTATGAAACAAAGAAGATGTCTTCTTTGAATTTTTCTGTTATTTCTGTTATTTTTTTTCATGTTGCTCTAAAGGACTTCTTTATATATTCTGAATATGAATCCTATGAATACTATGTCTGTGGCAAACTTTTTCTCCATTCCGTAACTTGTCTTTTAATTTATTGTTTTTTATTGTGTAGAAGTTTTATTTAGTCGTATTTTGTCAGTCTTTTCCTTTATGTATTCCCTATCCTAGGTTATAAACATTCTATATTTTTTCTCAGTATTTGTAAAATATGGTATGAGTTAGGACTCTAACTTACAGACAGTTGTCCTAACAGCATTTACAAAATAGCTTATCTTTTTCCTACTGATTTGAAATAATCATCTTATTTATAAGTTCCCATATAGGCAGGGGTCTGTTTTTGGACTTTATCCTGTTAACCTTGTCTTGTTCTAATACCAAAACTATTTTAATTAATATACCTATGTGATATATTTTGATAGCCAATAGAGAAATTTCCTATCACTGTTCTGAAAATGAGAGATATCTCTAGAATCATTTAGATCTTTGTGAAGTAATATTTAGTTTGGTTCTGTAAAAATTGTTAAGATTTCAGTAAACAGAAAGGAAAAAGAGGACATGAGATGAGAGGTTAGACATTTCAACGCATGTTCTGTGAATCATAGCTAATTTGAGTCCAGATTGTTCTGGGCCTTGAGTGCAATATCAGGAGTTTAGCTTTCATTTGGCAGATGGTAGCAGGACGTGAGGGGATCCAAGTGAGCCAGAGAAAGACGAATCTGGCAGCAGCATGGATAATAATTCAGGTGTGCTTTAGTGGTGTCTGAACTGGGGAATGGAAAAGAATGAGAGACTAATCAGTAGGAATAATCAGTAGGAGTTGATGGTTGAAAAAGGGAGTTGATGGTTGAAAAAGGGAGTTGAGGAAAAGAATAGATTTGGGAGAATGACAGGAATTGAGTTATGAGAAAGAGCTAGTTTGTAGGGATGGTGATGGCTTGGTTTTAGGCATGTTTAATTTTAAGTGGTGGGTAGGTATCCAGTTGGAGATGTCTGTCAGATTGTGGGAAATGTGGAACTAAAGCTTAGCAAATTCAGATCTGGGCATCAGGTATGTGGGGTTGTCGAAGCTGTGGAAGTTAAGACACCTCGAAAAGAATACTAGTGGGAAAAGGAAGCCTAATAAAGAACTTGCAGAATAATAACTAGCATTTGTTTTATACCCCTACTATGTGTTGAGCACTTTGTATAGTGCTGAGTACTCAACATACCCCTCTCTACATCATGTTCACTTTACACCCCTATAGGTAGATATTATTTTTCCACAGAAGTTGTAAATTGCCCCATTCAAATAGCAGAGCTAGGAAGTGAGTAAATCTGCCTGGTTCTGAATTTCATCCTTTTAACTTCGCAGATATTCCACCATTAGTTTTTGGGGAAAGAATTTAGAGGAGTACAAGGAATCCATAAAATGTGAGGAATGGGAAGGACTAAAGATCATCCAATTCAATTCTTTGGTCTTAAACTTGGGAAACTAAGGCCTAAAGATAAAAGAAGACTTGTTTGGTCACAAAAGCGGATGGTGGAATTGCTTAGCCATTACTGCTGCTCAGAGCTTTCTACTGAATACTTCAGATAGCAGAAATTTTTTGTTGTTGTGTGCGGGGCCTATTGCAAGTTTGAAATTTGTTTCGAGGTTTCCTGTTTTCTTCTTTAATTATGAGTAAATATTTCATTTTTACCCCCCCATATATCAGCCAATATTTAATTATTTGTCTGTTTAACTTTATTTTGAGCCAGCTTTAGATTTTCAGAGTAGTTGGAAAGGTAGTGCAGAGAGCTCCTGTTTACCTTCATGCAGTCACTTGAATTGTTGCTATAATATAAATAGTGCTTCAACTTTCTCTGGTTACTTTCACATTTTTTTCTTTGTCTTTAATTTTCAACAGTTTGGTTATGAAGTGTCTGGGCTTGAATTTCTTTGGGTTTTTCCTTTTAGGGGTTCACCGAACTTCTTGAATCTGTAAGTGTATGTCTTTCACTTGAAAATTTCTCACCGGTTATTTCTTCAAATAATTTTTCAGCATTGTACTCTTTTTTCTTTCCCTCTGCTTCCATTCCTTAGTTCAGTTTTCAGAGTTTTTAGCATGATGTTTAGGATCACATGCACTCTTGTATACCTCAAAGATGAGCCCAGGAGTTTGTAGACAATTTTATGGGGTCGTTTTCCAGAGTGCCTTCCTCCCTGCAATATCCTGGGGCTTAATTTAACTCACCCTGTTGAGTACTTCCTGCAATTGCACCTACACCCCAGGGCTCAGTAGCAGAAGACAGAAAATGCAACAGGTTTCACCCTTCTTTCTTAAGAGTGCAAATCTTCTAGTCAGAGAGGAACTTACCCCCCTCACCCCATTCAGAGTTTTAGGTGTCTGTGTCCTCTACCCTTGCAACTATTCTGGGGTTTGGACTTAAGAAAATGAAGAAAAGAGGGATGGGGAATGAGGAGTTTTCTTTACTCTCTCTGAGTATTGGGAGACCTCATTTCTACTCCTCAAGACAGAACTTGTGGGTTACGCCTAGAACTCTCTGTCTACACCAATGGCCACTATTGTGTTTTGGGCTTTCTTGAGCTCTGGCTGGGGAATGTCAGAGAAAGAAAAAACTCACTATTGGTTAGGTGGTATTTCAGATTCTGTTCTTCCCTAATCTGCCTGCTACTGTTTACTTTTTGGGATTCTCATATAGCTGCTCTGTGTATTCTATCCAGGTTTCATAGGTACATTCAGTGGGAAGAGACAGGGATTATTTTAAAGTACTTCATTTTAGTATAGTCCAATTTAACCATTTTCCTTTATTATTTTCTAGAAGCTTTATTGTTTTTGCCTTTCAATTTTTATTCATAGTCTGCTTGTATGGCTTCATTTTTTATTTTTTTAGTATCATCATTGTTTCATGAGTTTCTGTGTATTTGTTTCAACTCATTACAGCCATTGGTTTTTTTTTTTTTTTGATGCTCAATTTGTCCCATCCTAGCTATGGGGAGCCCTTTCCAGTTGGCCTTTGTGTCCTTCCAGCATGACTCCAGTAGTCTTTGATGAATTCTGGACTTTGCAGTAAGTTCTTGCACAACAAAATGTCCTAAGCTTTTTTTTCATTGTCTGACTCACAGTAGGAATAGACCATTTTTTAAGGACTCGTGATTCACTTTAATAAAAAATTATTTTAGAGATTATATTATTGCCAGTAGAGGTACTTATTGCTACAGGATTACCCTTGATTCTCTTTTTAGAAACTTTTTAAAAATTATAAAAGCAATTCATTTTCTTTATAGAACATTTGAAAGTATAAATGTACGAAGATATTAAAATTATTCCTAATTTTTCGCTTATTAGACATTCTAAATACTTACTAGAACTTCCTCATTCTGTTTTTTATCACTTTCAGAAAATTAGAGACTTGCACTTTGGATGTCTACAAACATTCCAAAATTAATAATAAAACAGCGTGTTTTTTCATATTTAAATAACTTCTAAAACAAAATTGAATGTTCCCTTCTGAGAGTGGCATTGGATAGATTTAGGAGTTTTCTGTGTTATAAAATATATGAAGAAATAAGGCCAAAAAAAGAGACTCAGACACATCAATTGATTTAACATCTGTTTCATGCAAACTTTAAAAGAGACTGGTTAAGCAATTTGGAAGCATTGAAAACTATAATGAAGTCCCATTTTTATATTACTTTAGCCAACTTTGTAGTAGGGGATGCCGTTAACCAGGATAGGGAATATGGAGGGAAAATGAGCTTTTAAAAATACAGCTTTATTGAGATACAACTCATAACCATAAAATTCACCTTTTAAAAGTATACATTTCAGTGCTTTTAAACATATTCATAGAGTTGCATAACCATCACTACTATTTAATTTTAGAATGTTTTCATCACCATAAAATGAGACCTTACATCCATTAGTAGTTATTCCCCTTCCCCACTTGCATGGAGCTGGTAGCCACGGATCTTTCTGTCTTTGAAGATTTGCTTGTTCTGGATAATTCATAAAAATTCATATATTCATGACTTTTTGTGGCTGGTGTCTTTTACCATAATGTTCTCAGAGATCATCTATGTTGTAGCATGTATCAGCACTTCATATCTTTTATAGCTGAATAAAATTCCATTGTATGCATATACCACGTTTTGTTTATACATTAATCAGTTGATGGACATTTGGATTGTTTCTACTTTTTGGCTATTATAAATGCTACTGTGTACACTTGTATACAGGTTTTTGTGTGGATATATGTTTTTAGTTCTCTTCGATACAGACATAGGAATGGAATTGTTTAACTTTTTGAGGAACTATCACTGTTTTCAAAAGTGGATGTGCCATTTTATAACCCCACCAGCACTGTATGAGGGTTTCAATTTTTTTATATCCTCATGAATCCTTATAATTGTTTGTCTTTGATTATAAGTCATTGTAGTGGGTATGAACTGGTATCTCATTGTGGTTTTGAGCTGCATTTACCTAATAACTAAAGAAATTGAGCATCTTTTTATGTGCTTGTTGGCCTTTTGTATATCTTCTTCAGAGAAATTTCTATGCAAATCCTTTGTCCATTTTTTAATTGCGTTGTCTTTTTATTGCTGAATTTTGTAGCAGTTCTTTATTCTGGATACAAGTCTCATGAAATTTGTGATTTGCCAATATTCTCTCCTATTTTGAGAGTCATCTTCTCACTTTCTTGATGGTGTCTGTTGAAACACAACAGTTTTTTATTTTTTGATGAGGTCGGTTTATCTATATTTTCTTTTTCGTCACTTGTACTTTTTGTGTAACTAAAAAACCATTGCCTAAATCTATGGCCACAAGATTTATTCCTATGTTTTCTTCTAAAAGTTTTGTAGTTTTAGTTTTTACATTTAGGTGTATGATCTGTTTTGAATTAATTTTTGTATATTGTGTGAAGTTAGGGATCCAACTTCTTTCTTTTGCATGTGGATATCCAGTTTTTTCAGTACTATTTGTTGTCAAAACTATTCTTTCCCTATTGACTTATCTTGGTACTGTTGTCAAAATCATTTGTCCATAAATGAGTAGGTTTATTTGTGAACTCTCAATTCTATTTCATTATTCTGTGTTTATCCTTATGTTAGTACTGTACTTCATATGCAAGCTCTTTGTAGTAAGTTTTAAAATTGTGGGTAATGTGAATCCTTCAATTTTGTTCTTTTTCAATATTGTTTTGGCTATTCTGAATCCATCACATTTCTATTTGAACTTTGTGGTCAGTTTGTCAGTTTCTGCCATGAAGGCAGCTGGAATTTAGAGGAATTGCATTGAATCTGTAATCAATTTTGGGAGTTTTGCTGTGTTAACAATAGTAAATCTTCCAGCCTTTGAACACTGGATGCCTTTACATTTATTTAGGTCTTTAATTTCTTTCAAATACATTTTGTAGTTTTCAGTGTCACTTTTGCACTACCTTCATTTATTTTTTTTTGATGATATTGTAAATGCAGTTGCTTTCTTAATTTGATTTTTGAATTGTTTATTCCTAGTGAATAGAAATACCATTGATTTTTTTTTTAATCTTGTATCCTGCAACCTTGCTGAACTCATTTATTAGTTATAATAGTCCTTTTTGTGACTTACTTAGGATTTTCTATATACAGGGTTATATTATTTGCAAATAGAAATAATTTTACTTCTTTCCAGTCTGATACTGATTTTAAATCTGTAAATTAGAGATGAATGGGTACATCTGCTGAACATGTCTAGCAAGCAATTGGGTATATGAGATCCAATTGCTAAGTGAATATTGGGGTAGGAGATAGAAATTTGAGGGCCATTATCAACCTATGAATCATGAAGTTTTGGGGAGTGAGAGCCAGGTAGGAAGAAGGAGAAATGGTTCACCCATATATCTAGTATTAACAAAGTTTCAAAGCTTTGAAGTAATCTAGCCTATTTCCTCATATGGAAACACATAGTTAAAAGGGCAAAGTGATGCCCAAAGTTCCATTATGTAATAATCAATTATGTAATAATTAAGTACAGCCCAGTTTCCTTAACTTCCAGTTTATTGCTTTTTGCACCACCTCATACTATTGCTGCACTTGTTCATGTCTGTGTAGAATTGCTTGTCTGTTTTTAGTAGCACTTTAACCAAGAACATCTCTTCTGTCATAATGTGCTGTTTTGTTCACTATACCTCAGTCATATAAACATTTCTAATGGGGAAGAGGGTGCTAAAAGAAAGAGAAGCTCTTATATGGACATTTAACTTCTGCCACCATGATTGAGATAGTTGATTGAAATATCAGCCATAAACTTTTCCTCACAAGGTGCAGAAAAATAGGATTGTATATAGAACTAGCATACTCTCATGGTTATTAATTTATTTTTTCATGAATAGACTAATCACAACTGTAGCAGCTGTGATTTATTCCATACTTATTTTATACTTAAAATTATGCTTAGTACTTTACATTCATTATCTTAATTTTTTATAAGAACCCCTGAAGATAGGTAGTACTATTAAGATCCAGACTGTATAATTGAAGAAAGTCAAGCTCAGCAAGATTTAGTTCAGTCTATTGCCATGCTACCCTGATCAAACCTGATCTCGTCTGATCTCGGAAGCTAAGCAGGGTTGGGCCTCGTTAGTACTTGGATGGGAGACCACCTAGGAAGACCAGGTGCTGTAGGCAAAAAAAATAAATAAATAAGGGATTGTAAGCTGACAAGGTCCATGCATTCTGTGAGGTCAACCAAGGGCTGCCTTGCCTTAAAACAAACAAACAAACAAACAAACAAAGTGAGTAGCAAAATAAGGATTCAAACTCAGGTTTGAATGTCTGGCTTCCAAGCCATGGTTTTAACCACTCTTTCATACTGCCTTTCTCTGTGCACGTGAGTGATCTGGCTGTTGGAAGAAGGATTAACAATGGCATCCAAAATAAAATCTTTCTCTTTAGACCAAAGTTTATGGTACTCCCATTATATAATTTCAGTGATGGATAACAATTTTGGACTGAGACCTTTATTTTATAACACTTATATTGCTTGGTTGCTTAAATCTGTAAATAAGGTTGCTGAATGTTGACACATAATACTTTCTTTTTCTCTTATAGTTTTCTTATAGTATTTTAATGGTGGCTTCTGAAGTACTGTTTTCTTTTCAGAAAAACCATGCCAGATGGATCATCTGGATCGAATCCTTCTCTCTGGCATCTATAACGTACGCAAGGGGAAGACTCAGCTGCATAAGTGGGCTGAACGCCTAGTCGTTCTCTGTGGCACCTGCCTCATCGTTTCCTCAGTAAAGGATTGTCAAACTGGAAAGATGCACATCTTGCCTCTGGTTGGGGGAAAGGTACGACTCACAAAGATGAATTATTATCCCTCATCTGATCATCTAATTTTTAAAATATCATGTATGCTTTTCATAGCTTTTTTCACATCTTTTTAAAGAAGCAGTATGAACATTACTAGTGATCACATCACAAAGTTTGTTTTTTAGAGTTCTTAGGTATAAACAAAAGAAACTGACTCAGGCTAAGTTAAGCATAAAACAGGTTTATTTACATCACAGACTTTGGAGGTCCAAAAGATATCTGTACCCCAGTTCTGCTGCAGAAACCTTTTTTGAAAACACTTTGCTGTCTCCAGTGGTAGGTACTAGATGCTGTCACTAAGAGTAGACAGAAGATGCTAACACTAGAAACTGGTTTTGGAAACTAGAAGTAGTTGCCATCATCTGCTCACCAATTTAGATTCTTTCCAGTTTTTCCTTTTCTCCCATTAGACTAAAATTCAGAATCTGGGATGGTCGTGAGCCCCTATCCAGCAGCCATGGTGGCATGCCATTTCTTGCATCTGTACCAGAGAATTTCCCATCATAGGAAAGGAGTTCAGTTCCAAGTCAGTCAAGCAGAATAAGAGATGACTGGAAAGAGATATTTTAATGTTTATATGAAACTATATATAACTTTATTTTTAATCTTGAATATTAGTAAACAGTCTAATTTAAGAGATCCTCCAGACAAAATGACTGTGAATCCATGCATTGAGACATTCAGTCTGATCCAGATACCAGCAATACAGATAAAATACATATATTAAAAAGATAAATATAAAAGGGACATAGCTGGGCTTAGGAATATAAAATAGAAATGTAAGTGGTGATTAGGTCTGAATCTGGAGGCCTCCTGGACTCTGTGTCTGAAAGGTTGTGGCAGCACAGGAGTTCAGCTCTTGTAAATATTTGGATCTAAAAGTGCTTTGCTCATGATGGGTGACCTGGCCCAGGCTTATTGCTTAAACCTAGTAGATGAGTGGTATTCTTTGCTCTTGGAAGAAAGCTAGGAAAACAAAACTGCTGTTAACCACTGATTGGAACCAAGGCTTGTGTCTAGCTATAGTCCCAAAGAAGTGTAGGATTTAGTTATATGTCCTGTGACAAATGAATAAGCCCCAACTGTCTTAATAAATAAATGTGTATATATCCAGTGTCAGCCATGGGGCAAGAAGCCACCACTACTAATACGGGACCAGGTTCTGGTCTTGCAGGCTGAAGAACAGAGTGAAGAAAGTAAGTAACACTTTTCCAAAGGAAGAAGGAGTGAGGGTAAGATTGGGGGGACAGTGTTTGAGAAGAAGTGGGAGACAGAGTGAGAAAGAAAGAATCAACCTTCCATTCAAGTAATTCTTGTCCATTCTCTGTCTGTACTAAGAGCAGAGAATTTTGGTAATGGTGGCAGTATGACCAAGATCAAAAACTATATCTCCACAACCTCCCTTGCAGCTAGCAGTGGCTTGTAGATATAAACAAAAGTTTCCAGGTAGGACTTTTGGGAAAGCCCTTCAAAATGAGACAGACATGGATGCCTTGACACTTTGCTGTACTTTTTCTTCCCTTATGGAATACAGTTGGAGGTCGAGCAGTCATATGATGATTCAGGAAAGCAAGCATATGACAAGTGTGGTGGTCTGGAAAGTAGAAGGCTCTTGGGCCCCTGGTGGCATTATGGAGCTTCTATACCAATTACGAAGTGACTTTTTTAAAGCCATTATTTTATAGCTAATATAATTAACTGATATACTGAAAAATTTCACAGATAAATAATATAAAAAAGCCCTTAAGGGAGGTGCTGGTTCCAGAGAAGAGAGTAGAGGAGAATGGAGAAGCAATATCTGAAGAACTAATGGTCTAAATTTTTCTAGAAGTAAAGACAAAAATGAACATTCAGACTGAAAGTACACTAGGTACCAAGTAGGATAAATAAAAATAAATCTAAACTTAGACGTATTGCAGAATGTGAAGGACAAAGAGCAAATTGTAAAAGCTTCCAGAGAAAGATTACCTAGAAGGAACAGACAGGCTAACAACAGCCTTCTTTTCATCAATAGTATGTGCTAGAAGAGTATTTAAAAAATTGCTGAAAGACAATAAATGTCAACTTATATTTTATAGTCACTAAATTACCTTACAAGAGTCAAGGAAAAATAGGACATTTTCAGACAAAGACTAATGAGCTGACATATTCTCACTGAAAAATCTGCTGAAGAATATACTTCTAAAAAACAACACCTTGCCAAAAATAAAAGAAAGTTAAAAAATAATAATAAAATAAATTCAAAGGGAAAGTATGAGATGTAAGAAACAGTGAGTACAGACATACATATTTATGGTGGCAAATTTAATGTGCCAAAAAGAAAAGAAAGTTAAAAAAATATTAAGGGAAAGTAAATTCAAAGGGAAAGTATGAGATATAAGAAACAGTGAGTACAGATGGATATTTATGGTGACAAATTTAATGTTGATTGTAAAAAGTTTTAAACATTTGTGTATTTTAATTAGAAATTTTAACTGCTAGAATTCAAACTACCCTGAACAGTATTCAAGATGTGGTGTATTGATAAGTAAAATGTGATATAGTCTTGGAATAAGAGGGTAGAAACACCATATAATTTTAAACTTTATTAGAAAAATTGTTAAGTATTATTTTAAAAAGTTAAAGATAACCACTTAGAGTAGAGGGGGAAAAAAAAATATAAAATATTTCTGTAATGCTAAAAGAAGGCAGGAAAATAATTGAAAAAAAGGAGAAAAATAATTAACAGTAAATTACCACAGAGTATAGTGATAGAAATAAATCCAAATGGGTCAGTAATCTCAATTACTTGTGATTGTCAGATTGTTATTTAAATTTTACTACTTACTGTTTATAAGAGACACACTTAAAATTTAGAAGGTCGAACATGAAATGATGGAAAAATGATACTAGTTGAATAGCAGCCAAAAGAAAATAGGTGTGATTATATCAACATCGTACAAAACACATGAAAGTTTATATGCAACAAAGGGCTTGTATCCAGAATATATAAAGAACTTTTACAATACAGTGATAGAAAGACAAATAACCTATTAAAAAACTAGGCCAAAAATTTGGACAGACATTTTACCAAAGAAGATATACAGATGGCAAATAAACACGTGAAAAGATTCTCAACATTATTAGTCATTGGAGAAATGCAAATTAAAATAACAGTGAGATACTGCACACCAGTAGCATGACTAAAATCCAAAGACTGATGAATACCAAGTTTAGCAAAGATGAGCAACTGGAATGTTCATGTGTCATTGGTGGGAATGCAGTCACTTTGGAAGCTATTTTTTTAGTTTCTTACAAAGTTAAAACATATGCTTATCAGATTATCCAGCAATTCTCCTATATATCGAAAAATGAACATATATCTTTACAGACTTTAAGTGAATATTCATAACAGCTTTATTAATAATTGTTCCAAACTGGAAACAACTCAAATATTCATTGACTGGTAAATTGATAAGCAGATTTGTTATATCCATATAATGGAATACTGTTGAGCAATAAAAAGGAATGAATTGCTGAGACATACAAGAATAAGGTTGAATCTCACGAGCATTATTCTAAGTGAAAGAGGCCAAATTTGAATCTTTTTATGGTATGATTCCATTTATGTGAAATTCTAAAAAAAAGAAACTATAGTGATAGAAAACAGATCACTGTTGCAAGGGTATGGAGGAGAGGGGATTGACTGAAAAGGGCTCAAGGGAAATTTGGGAGTTATGGGGTTACATAACTGTATTCATTTATAAAAATTCACCAAATTGTTCACTTAGAATCAATGAATTTTCTTTTAATCCAAAGACTTAATGTAACTTCTACCTCAATACAAACTTCTTCCTCAAAATGACTTTAATGCAGAAGTATTAGTAGATATAATAAAGAGGCTCACTACAGAATGATGAAAGGAACATTTCACCAGGAATATTTAATAATTCTGAAGTTGTACATATGTTACAATGTAGTCTCAAAATATATAATGCAAAATTTAACATACTTAGTGCAGTTGACAAATTAACTCCTAGTGGGAAATTTACAAACCTTTTTAATTATTGGACATTATATGACTCTTTTTCTGTCAGCATCCCATAATAAACATTTAAAAGGAAAGATCCTAAAATGGTATTCTTCATTTTAATAACATCCTTTATTTTGACACACTCATTCAATTGCAGTGATCTATTACTATAAGAAAAATGGTCATGTTGTGAGCATCACAATTGAAAGTTATGAATATTATTTAATTTATCGGATCTTTTTAATATGATTCTTTTTTGCTTAAAGTGTTTTGTGTTTTCTGCCACTTGATTTAATCTTTTCTTGGCATCAGAAACTTAATGATTTACAAGTATAACTTGGAAGTTTCCAGCTGGCTCACTAAGATTCAGTAGCTATGACATACCAAAGTGAGATGTCAGACAAAGATGTAAGTGATTCCATAACTATAAAAAGACTTCATTCTCATCAAAGCTATATAGATTGGGTTGTTGGATTTGGAGAATTTCTTTGAAGAAAGCTGTGCTGTGAACCCCTGCAAATGGAAATGGGGAGGTTTCTATCTCTTTCCTCAAGCCTGGTGAAAGAGGCTTCAGTAGGACTCGAGAGCTTGCTATGGGTCCCCTGCATTATGAGAGACATAGTGGACTGGTGTCCTGCGTTCTGACCTGGAAGTCTTAAAGACGAGATAGGACACCTTGCTGCTTTGGTGAGAGCAGAGAGCCCAGCTCATTCATTGGAATCATTGTGTGTACTCTTTGGGTTTGTTAGTTTGTGACCCCAATGGGTTGAAAAGAGAGTGAAAACCATTGGGTGGGTGGGTAGATTCTCTTAGAACATGTCCAGTAGGGCCACCTGGAGGGGCAGACAACCTAAAAATAGACCGGGGTCTGAGGAGGGCGTGGTCATTTGTTGGAATAGCATGCATTAGCTATTCCTTATATAAATGAAGAGATATATAAATAAAAAGTTGTCATTGGTTGGATTGGGCTGGGGGCTATTCAAAGAACCTTCAGGAGGGCCCATTGAAATTTGCTTTAAAATTCCCTTTAAAATCTGCTAGGCCCAGAGATTGCGAAGTCAGATTATGACTCTCCTAGTCTAGTAAGAACCTTTAGGCTTCTATCTTTCTTATCCTTCTTCCCTCTCTGCTTCAACCCAGGAGGGAGTCAGAAATGGCATCCATCCCAGCACCTAGTAAGGGAGGAGGTGAGTCCAAAAAGCAGGCGAGGGCACCCCTTGCGGGCAGGCAGCTATGTCCATGTACCCCAGTGTTGTGGGGAAAGCGTTGGAGCAATCTAACCTTTGAAGTGAAAAATTTGTCTCATGCCACATGGGCCCATTCAGGAGTCGCTTGACACACAACATAAATTCTTGCATCAAAAGGACGTGTATTTGTACTTGCTGTGCCAGAAATGCTTCTCTGGGGAGGTTTCCATGCCTTGCTCCTGGACCCCCTTAGGGTCTTGGATCACACATTATCTCCTCAGTGAGCTCCTTCTTGACTGCCCTGTTCATCATTCAGAGCCATCACCCCCCAGCTAGTTTTCCTCTAAGCTCTTACTCTGCTTTATTTTCTTCATATTAACTCATTTATATATTACATACGTTATGCTCCATTATGTGACAGTTTGGTGTTAATTTGTCTCCTCTCAAATGTAAGCTCCATTGAGAGCAGGGGCTTTGCTGCTTTTTTCCCTGTGTTCCCAGCACCCAGAATAGTAGAATGTATTTATTCAACACATATTTAATTATCAAAATGAAACTATTTCGTGACTTAAAGAGTAATAAATAAACTTACAGTTATGCTCTGTGAGTCCTGCTCATTCAACATACTTGTTATAAGTATTCTGCTTTTTCTAGACAGCTTTATTGAGCTATAATTAATATACTGTATGTACAATTCACCGACTTAAAGTGTTTAATTATTTGGCTTTTAGTATAGTACCGGAGTTGGACAACCACCACAATCAATTTTAGAATGTTTTTATGATCCTGAAAAAAACCCTTGCACTCCTTAGCTGTCGTTTCCCTATTCTTTCCCCAGCTTTGGCACCTGCTAATCTACTTTCTGTCTACAGATTTGCTGATTCTGGACACTTCATGTAAATGGAATCACGTAGTATATGTCATGACTGGCTTCTTTCACTTTGCATAATGTTTTCAAGGTTCATATGTGCTGTGGTGTGTATCGTTATTTTATTTGTGTTCATACTAAATAATCTTCCTTTCTATGAATACAGCATAATTTTGTTTATTTACCTGTTGATGGACATTTAGGTTATTTCCACTTTTGGCCCTTTTGAATAATGCTGTAAGTTTTTGTGTGGATGTATGTTTTCAGTTCTCTTGGGTCCGTACCTAGGAGTGGAATTGCTAGGTCACATGGTTACTCTATGTTTAACCTTCTGAGGAATTGCCAGACTATTTCTCAAAGTGTCTGCACCATTTTACCTTCCCAACAGCAGTGTATGAGGGTTCCAGTTTCGCTACATCGTTGCTGTACTTGTTAACTGACACTTAGTATCTGTGTTTTTGATTTTAGTCATCATAGTGGATGTGATGAGGTATCTTGTGGCTTCAGTTTGCATTTATATAATAAATAATGACATTGAACATCGTTTCATGCGCTTATTGGCATTTATCTTCTTTGGAGAAATGTCTATTTGGATCCTTCACCCATTTTTAAGTTATTTGTCTTGTCATTATCTTTTGCTTTCTGACTAGGATTTTAAAAATTTTGCTCTGTTTTTCTTTTCTCCTTCAGGTAGAGGAAGTGAAGCGAAGGCAATACTCCCTTGTATTCAGCTCAGCTGGAGCCCAAGCTCAGACCTATCATGTCAGTTTTGAGACTTTGGCTGAGTACCAGAGATGGCAACGACAAGCGTCCAAGGTGATAAACTGTCAGATGTCATGATGTGGAGATAAGAATTTAGAAGCCCAATAGAAATGTGTTTTGAAACTGAACTTACTCCCAGAAAAGCAAATTATAACTCTTACACATTTTATTCTAGGCCTTTTCTGAGTATATAATGAATGAAGTCATGTAGTCCCACAAGGTCTTAACTTATTATTTATATTTGCGTAGTTCAAAATGCTTTTGAAAGGTGAATTTACTTCTATACCATTTGTGAGGAGGGTAGAAATGAGATTCAAATGACTTTTCCTCGACCATAGTACCCCAACTGGTAGCGCTTTTTGGTCTATTTATATTTAGCACAGCTCTGATGAACGGCTTTAGATTTGAACTTATTGATGGGACATGACCGGTAATCCTGTCACAATCCATTACACCTGTATGCTGAGGATAATTAGCTTTTCAGTATAATTTCTGCTTTTTTTGTCCTGTAACGATTAAGTGCTCTAAAATTGTTTTGCAGTTTCCAAATTCTTGTTCTCCTAGCTATCTTCACAGAATTTTAACAACTTTTCTTTGTGGAGCTAAATAGTTGCATAAAGGATTGTTTTAGCATAATGACTTGTCATCCAAATATGAGTGACTTTTCCAGTGATATTTTGTGTGTTTTTTTAGACTCATTTTCAGAACTCATTTTATTAGCATATTATTTTAGAAGTATAATTCTTGTTTTGGTCTTATTGAATTTTCTGTACTTATGGTGGTAACAAAATCTACTCGAAATAAAACTAGTTTCAATTTTTAGTAGCTATTCCATTCTTCTACCCTTAGAAGTTCATATCTTTTGAGCACCCTTTGCATGCTAAGCAGTGTGCTGTATGCTTGGTTATTTAATGTTATACGCATGACAAATGAAAAAACTGCACTAGAAGTAGCAGGGCACATGTGACTTCAAAAGGCCTTGTCTTTCGATATCACACTGCCTCGCAAAGTTTTGTACAGTTATTTTGAATCAACTTCTTGCATGAAATGTTAGTTTTCCATCTTTATGATTGATTGATTGCTTATAGATACTTTACAGCATATTTTTGGGTTTTCCTGCAGCCTATAGTTTTAGGAAAAGTAAAAATTAATTGGTTTTTATGAAGGAGTAATTGTATATTATTACCTTTTTTTTCCTTCTATCTTTTTAAACTGTGCCTTTTTGTGTAAATGTCGTTCTACACCCTGCTAGCTCAGATGGCTCTTCTCTTTGACTTGATTCAGGTGGTGTCCCAGCGAATCAGTACTGTCGATCTCTCATGTTACAGCCTTGAGGAGGTTCCTGAGCATCTCTTCTACAGTCAAGATATCACCTACCTCAACTTGCGACACAACTTCATGCAATTAGAAAGACCAGGGGGCCTGGACACTCTCTACAAGTATGTGGAGAATAGGTTTCTAGACTAACTTATTAGAACTGAATTGTAATCAGTGTCTTAGTGGTTTACACCTGGAAGTGAGCATACTGAGCCAAGGTAAACCAAGAGAGTCAATTTATGGAAGTTTTAAAATCAAAGAGTATCAAGCACAAATGACCTAAAGGAATTAGGCCTAATTTCAATAATTCCCACTCCCAGGTTAAGGCTTTTATCTTTCTCTTGTACCTGCTACTCCCAGTTCTCAAGCTTTTTATTAGTTTGAAACCTTGCTCTTCTAATAAAGGAATCATTTCACTCCTAAGGGACTATGACCCATATATTTTTCCATTTTTTTTGTTAGAATACATTCTCCATTCCCAACCTCCACTCATATTTCCTCCAACTTCCCTTTAAAAGTAGATGGAAATGAATAAACATATGGTATAATTGGGCTTCTTGGGAGTGGAGAAACTGAAAATTAAAACATTCAAATTACATGGTGTTTAAAAAGATTATACACATTAAATGATATTTTACACTTTAATAATTCATTTCTAGAATAATTTTCAGAAAACACTGAATTTAATCTGCTATGTTTTATAAAGTTGCAGCTATAAGCCTATATTTAGTAATAAGGTAATTATTTTAATATTGGTGTGTAAAAATAAAAAGGTATAATTTTAAGGAAGTGGATTTCTAGCATTTCCTTCTCAGTCGCTATGAAAATAGAGTTAATTTGGTTTGAGGACTAGGTTAGGAGTACTGAAGTCAAGGCATCAAGCCATAGGAATAATCAGTACTCAAGGTCAGGTCAATTAGAAATCAAGAGTTGAAGATTTGGAAGAGGAGTATTAAAAGAGTGAAGTACCAAAGATTCAGGTCTAGAAGCAGGTGATTCAGATCATTATCGTGGAGAGCACTGCCTTAGCGGTACCATCTTATACTAGCATGATAATGAAATATGATAATCCTAAGTAAAATTACCAGAGTGACTCCTAGGGATCCAATCTGTGATGATACTATCTCTTGCTAAGATAGATACTTGTACAAACAAAATAGAAGCACTAGTAATTATTAAAAATAGGTCCTATTACAGTAAAACTTCATATTACATATATACTTTTAAGCACTTAATTTCAGATATGAGAAAAGTTGCCTATAGTGGGATTTAATCTGCATGTTGGTTAGCTATTTCCATGTCCATGACTTGATTATTTCAAGGCTTTTATACATGTAGAAATTTAATAGGAAAAGATTTCAAGCATATCAAAATGACTTGATATAAAATAATTATACCAGCATGAGCTTTTCTTCAAAATTTTCTGCCTTTTAAAGGATGAGGGGGAGGAATGCCCACCACACGAGACCTGGTTTCCTTGATAGCCTGGACTGACCGTTAGTCATCTTAGTTTCTGCCACGTACAGTGTTCTGCATGCAGCGAGTACGCAAGAATATATTTGCATAACATTCTGTGATGGACATTTAAAACAGATTGCTATTTCATTCAGTAGTATACTTTGTGTCTTTGCCTTTTAGATTTTCTCAGCTGAAGGGCCTGAACTTGTCCCATAATAAACTTGGGTTGTTTCCTATATTGTTATGTGAGATTTCTACCCTGACTGAACTAAACCTTTCTTGTAATGGATTTCACAACCTGCCAAATCAGATTGGCAATCTGCTGAAGTAAGTATCTGACTTTTACTAGATTCATCTTTTCCCTTGCAGAATAGGGAACTTGTCTGGCGTCAGGAATGAAGGTAGTACCATGAGCTCTTGCAGTGAAACAAATCCTGTAATTATGATGGTTCTAGTTAGCAGCAGCTACTTGCCTACAGCAGTGACTAGTCAGTCCCTCAGTTTCAACAACAGGGCTCTGACTATTTTTGATGTTAGAAGGACTATTCATGTCAGTTATGTAAAAGCATCTTATTAATCTCTCTAGATAGATGCAGGATTGTTTATCATTTATCAGATCCATAATTAGTGACATAAGTTAGAATCCATAATTTAGTTCTATCCATTCTAATTAAAACCTTTCATAAAGTAGACTTGTTTTGTTTTCTTCCTACAGTCTTCAAACTCTCTGTCTTGATGGCAACTATCTGACTGCTTTGCCTGAAGAATTGGGAAATCTGCAACAGCTTTCCTCCTTGGGAATTTCCTTCAACAACTTTAGTCAAATTCCTGAGGTTTATGAAAAACTCACTATGTTAGATAAAGTGGTTATGGCAGGAAACCAACTGGAAGTGCTAAACTTAGGGTTGCTAAACAGGATGAGCCATATTAAACATGTAGATTTAAGGTAAGGTCATGCATTGCCATCATAATTTCTTTAGATTGACCTCTGATGAACCTTTTAAGTTTTCTCTTTATAAAGGCTTCTTTAAAACATTAGGCTTTCAAAACTGTATGTTTTCAAAGCTGTAGTAAAACTTCATTTTTTCATTCTATAGCAGAGAGGTTATGTTATGAATGAGGTATAGGTATACCACATAATAGAGACTTCAAATTGCCTTTGACAAAGGTCGTCCTGACTTACCCTCCTAGCATCATTTTATGAGAATTTTCATGTTCGCACATCCTTATCAGTGTTGAATTTTAGCAGTAATTTTCCTTATTGTCAGGGTAGCAGGTAGAAAATGGTATTTCATTGTTTTTATCAGTTTATTTACTTATCGGTGAACTTGAGCATCTTTTTGTATGTTTATTGTTTTTCCATAAACTTGACCACTTCATTTAATCTTTGGATTTCTTCTTGATATCCACTTTATTATAATTAAAATGTTAAAAGGTTTTACTGCTAATAATTTTTATAAGAATTTTATTTATCTTTTTCTAAAGGTAAAAGTCACATTCTAGATGTTCTATCATTTACACTAAGCCATTGATGTCTCTTGTAAAGACATAGTAACAGAAATATTTATTGAAATACAGGGAAATGAGAATAGGCCTGTGTGCATTAAATCATATACTTGTGTACAAGAGAACCAAGAAGCCATTTTCTATAATTTGCCTTTGAACTATTCCATATAGAAACAGAATATTTTCTTCCCCATTAATTAATGTAATGTGAATCTTAGCCCTAGAAAGAGTAGCCAGAACAGGAGGAAGTGTGGCTGCTTCCTCTTGCACTTGACATGGTACTCCATGACTGCTTTGCTAGTCGCGAACCTGGAAGGTTATTTTCATTCTTGTTCTTGTGTGCTAGTCCTTTATCCCTACCTAATTTCGTCATTATGGTCCCTTTTTCCTTTCTCTTTATGTAACTTGTTTTGTATTTGTCAATCTGGGTTGTCTAGTTTATAAGCAAAGGACTCAAGGTACAGTTACCTGGTTATTTACTTAGTACCTTGCGAAATGAGGCAAGTAGCTAGATTCTTAAGTTGTTTAAAAAAGAGAGAAAGGGATCATACCTCTCCTATTTTTCTTTTGGTAATAAGCATATTTAGTAGAATTTATTACTAATGATTTCTTTTTTTCTGAATATTAAGGATGAACCATTTGAAAACCATTGTTACTGAAAATCTGGAGGGAAATAAATACATCACCCACATGGATTTGCGGGACAATCAGCTGACTGACTTAGATCTTAGCTCCTTGTGTAGCTTGGAGCAGCTGCATTGTGAGCGGAACCGGCTGAGGGAGCTGACACTCAGTGGCTTCTCCCTTCGAACTCTGTATGCCAGTTCAAACAGTGAGTTCTCTATCCAGCCTCCTGCTTTCCCTCCTGTAGCTCTCATGAGAGCTTTCTGAGGACAATAGAATCTGTGGTCTTCTGCAGCCACTCTACAAAGTGAAGTTTGAGATTCATTGAGACCTAGCTTTGTCTTTTTAAGTTCGCTCTCAACACTTAAGCAGTTGAGATATGCATAAATAGATATTGCAGGATACTTTGAGCTCACAAAATGCCAAATATTTACTAATTATTTAGCCCTATGCCAGGTTCTAATCTAAAACCTTGGGTTGCCTCAGTTCTAGGAGAGAAACCTCATTTTAACAGTGATTTGATTCAGGAATATTTCAGTGTAAAATGCCTCATATTTGTTGAGGCCATTCTTTTTATAGAGTTCTTCTTTACCAAAGAGGTTATAATTACATTTTCTGTGTTTAAAGAAGGAAAAGAAAAGATGTTCAATTTGACTAAGTGTCAGAGAAATGCAAATTTGGATAATACCATTTTATACTCATGAATAAAAAAATAATGCTAAATACTATTGAAGATATGGAGAAGCAGCAACCCTCATAAACTACCAGTGGAGGATTGATTGGTAAAACCACCTGTGATAACCAGATGACATTGTTAGAGCAGTCGAAGATGCACGTAGCCCGTTTTCTAGCAGTTACCCTGCTTGGAATATCTCTCCGAGACATTCACAAGTGCAGAAGGAGATGTGTACAAGAATGTTTATCACAGCATTTTGTGTTATAGTGAAAAAAACAATATGACTATTAATAGGAATAAATAAATAGTGATATACAGTTGAATATTGCATAGCAATGGCAATCAGTGAACTAAAGTTTTGTGTATTAATATGGATAAATCTCAGAAACATTTGAGCAAAACATTTAATTTTATGTATGCTGTGTTAGGTATATCAGATTTTAAAACACAAAAATGTTTTCTTAACTATGAGTATGCCTTAAGACTATGAAAGAATTTATGGAAATGGCAAAAGTCATATTCAGGATGTTTACTTCATGGTATGTGCAGTTTTATTTTAAAAAATCTGAAGCATATAAGGCAGAATGTGAAGATTTGTTAAAAGTTAAATGATGTATGAAAGACTATTATTTTATTCTCTTTTCTATATCTCTAAAATACATTATTAACATAAAAGATAGTTAAGGACTTCCCTTGTGGTTGCCTTTAATCATGTTACAGAAGCTTCACATTGTAGCTTAGATTAATAGCTTAGGGCAGAATAATGTCAAAGTCAATGAGTGTTGACTTGTACTGTTTATAGTGAGATAGTAGTAGGTCTTTTGCCATGAAAATATTATCAGGCCCGTTCTCTATTCTTAATGTATCTAAAGAATCTGAATGACTGGCCTTACTGGAAAAGACCTTGTTGACATACATGCATTCCTTCTTAGTAACCAAGATTCTGTTGCAGTACTGTACTAAATGGGGCTTGTTTGAAGTTAGCTGCTTTGTTTACAGAATCTTTAAATTCAGCAACCTGGAAGAATTCACAGAAACACTTGTAGTTTTGTTGCCTCAAAAGTAAAGAACTCAGCTTCACAAAAGAAGTTATCCAGATGATTGGTTAATATGGGGAAAGGCACTCAGCTTCACGAGTTGTCAGGGATGTGCAAGTTGAAACCCCAGTGTGATACCACTTACTCACCTCCCAGAATGGACTAGAATGAAAAAGACTGAAAATATCAGTGTCAAATGTCAGGAGTGAAGTGGCACAACCACTTTGGAAACTGTTGGGTAGTATCTACTAAGGCCACACACATGCTGCCTGGTACTCCGCAGTTCCTCTCCGAAGCTTACATGAGACAAATGCGTATATTAGGCCACAAAAGATATGGACAAAAATGTGCATAGAAGCACTATTCATAGTAACCCTGACTGGAAAAGATTTAAATGCATAGACTCTAACATGGATAAATAAATTGGGGCATATTTGCATAAAACGTTTTATCCAATCATGAGAATAAATGAACAGCCATGTACAATCATATGAACAAATCTCACAAGTGTGATGTGGAACGAGTGAAGCCAGATTAAAACCTTTATATACTGAGTGTGTGTATTGATGTAAAAAAGGCACACATCGCCTGTGGTGTTGGGGGTCTGAACCCTGTTGCCCTTGTGGGGCAGTAGCTGGAAGGGTAGGTGAGGGGCCACTTCTGGAGAGCTGCTAATACTCTGTTCTTGGTCTGGGGCTGGTTACCCCATTATGTTCTGTTTGTAAAAATTCATTGATCCGTACACTTAAGATTGTTGCTCTTTTCTGCATTTATGTTTTTCTTTAATTAAATTTAAAATATTGCCAGTAAAAAATCCAGTTATTAATTTTTAAAAGTAAGTAGTTACTGTTAACATTTAACAGCTGTTGGACCTAGTATATGAATCCAGTGCAGTACTCAAGATCCGTCAATTAGTTTTATTTGGTTTTCAAATTGGGATCAAGCAGTTAATTAGAGTTACCTAGTGGTTTTTATCTTTAGTTCATCTTAGTAGATGACATTGTTTTTTTTTCTCATGATGTCACTAAGCTTCTTTCCCTTGTTTATGCACTATCACTTTCTTCTTTAGAGAATGTCACTAACACCTACTTGTTTTTTGATTAGGGCTAACAGCAGTGAATGTCTATCCAGTACCTAGTCATCTCACTTCTCTAGAACTTTCCAGGTGAGTATGTCTCATGAGGGTGGTTTATTTGATTCCTAATATTTAAGAAATGTATATGGATAATTTGGTAGTTTGAGGTACAAAATATCTAAGTATATTGAAGTGTTCAGATAACATGGAAAATGGCAAAAGGGTGTATTAAGGAATAAGTTTAATGGCCATACTGTCTAGTCGAAGGAAAGGTCTTCTTGAAACAGAAAGGCACCTATAAATTACTTGTTCTTAAAGCTTTTGTATTTAGGATAAGATGAATCATGGCAGTGATTTCCTTTTTGCCAGTTGGAATCAGATAATTCTTGGTTTTTAGACAGTGGTTTAAACTTTTTCACTTTTGATTTTCTTGTGACCCCTGTTGAGTTGATTTTTGGAGAGGTATTAAGTTTAGGATTTTATTACTTCTGGTGGTGGTCAAGAATAAACATAAATGAGGTTTGCTTTCTTTCCTTCATTCATTTTTCACGTGTTAGGCTTTCAGGATTCAGCGGTTGAGTTTTACAGTGTAGTAGAGAGTTTGACAAATATGCAGTTACAGGAGAGCATTGTAGAGTGCTAGAAGCAAATACACAGTGCAGTGGACAGGGTCCTATAATGTAATCATGTTTGTTGCAAAGATTAAATGAGGTGATAAGTGCAAATATGTAGCACAGTACCTGTCATGAAATAGTCAAGATATTAGCTGTTATAGCCAGGTTTCTTTTTGTCATTATTACTTTATCATCATCATTATTATTATTAAACTATGTTCCAGATTCCCTTTCATGCATTTCTTTCTTTCATACCTCTCTAGCAAAACCCTAATATGGATCAATTCTAAGTTTAACTTTCTCTGTTGAACTTGATCTTTGCTGAAGAAATTCATATGGACAACACTATAAATTCATGATTTCCATCCTTATCTGGAGATCAGCTCTTTCCAGTGGCCTGGGCATCTATCTGTTCCAGATTGTTCAGCTTCCCTCATCTGTACTGTCCCTTATCTCCTCCACTCTAAAGCTTAGCTTCCTACATGATTGAGAAAATAGAGGCCATCTTGGGTGATGTCCCTCAGCTTCCTACCTCCTTGCTTAAATTCATGTAGATTCATATCCTCAGCTTTTTCTCATTCTGCACACACAATCATGACTCTTCTGTCTTAAACAAAAAGTTCCCATTATCTTGCAACAACTCTGGCTGCTATCTAATCCTCCTCATCCCCTTTTGTCCAGATTTCTCAACAGTTACTTGCATTTGTTGGCTCACTTTCCTCAGTTCCCATTTTTTATTCCATCACAACTGGTGTTAGACTTTCTCTTATGGAATGTTTCTACCTTACTTTCATTTCTTCAAACATGCTGTTCCCTCAGCCAACTAATATGGTCTGATTTTTTTTTTTTCAGGCCACTTTGACCATTCTTTCTGTCTCTTTTGTACTCCTCTTTGTCAGCTAGCTCTTTATAGGTTGCTTATTCCAGGGTTGGCCCACTATACTTCTCATTTGACTTGATCTTAATTTATTTGAATGATTTCAGCCATACTTCAGTGTCAGTCTTAGACTCAAATGTCCACTTTCTTACTAAGATATTTAGACTAAGTGCTTTCAATATGTGTAAAATTAAACTCATTATCTACCCATCTTGTCTTGTGTCTTATTTCGGGTTTTGGCCTTAGCATAAGACAGTCATATCCTGATGGACACCACTGTTTATTTACGATTTCCAATCTCATTTGGACCTTATCAGTACTTTCTCTAGATATGATTTTTCCTCCTGGTGATCTAGGCTAGAATCTTGAAAGTCGTTTTTGATTCTTCTCTCTGTTCTACTCACATGTCTGATCCATCTCACAGTAGTTTTGATTTTTGCCTCCTAAATATCTATGAAGTTCCTCCCACCCTTTCAGGTATATGTCCATTCGTTTAGGCCAAATCATTTCTTACCTGGCATTCAGTGACAGCTTCTTGATAATTCTTCCTTTTACTAAGATAACCACCTCAACCAGACCTCCATGTATCCACAGAGTGAGCTATTTAATGTCCTAGACTGACAGTCTCCCTACTGCTTACAAACCCTTCAATGGTACTCCTGTACCTGCAGGATAAAGTCACAACCTTCTACACATGATTTCATTCTACCCAGCTATGTTTCTTACTCTCTGCTCCATATTTGCTGCTCCAGCATCACCAAGCGGCTTACATTATTCCCACATGTATCATGCCATTACTTACCTCTGTGCTCTACTTCATGTCACCTCTTTCTTGGAATGTCCTCCTCATTCCTTGGAATGACCTGTTGTACAGATCATTGTATAACATTCTTCAAATTCTATCCCAGGTTATTTTTAGGGTGCTTGCCTTGATTCATTTCAGGAAAAGTGCTTCTTTCACTAAGTCGTCATAGTAGTATCTACATTTCTCTTACAGCTCTTATTTTATTCTGCCTCATCATATCAATCATTCAATCAATAGATACTTTGAGGCCTAGGAATCTAAGTAACATCTGAAAATAGAATTTCTTTTACTGTCTGCCCAGTGCTTTACTAAATGATTTGAAGCACCCCCTAACTAGTTATCTTTTATCCTACTTCCTCACTTTGATTCACACTGTTCATTTTCTCTAGAATTTGCTTTTCTTTTCCCACAGTCATTATCCATGGATATTCTACTCAGCTTCAGAGGTTTGTTTAAAATGCTACTTCTTGCATTAAGTCTGTCTTCATCTCTTCCTCAGCCATCCCACCACACGTGTTTTCTTACTGCCTAAAGCCTTCGTATCTTTTCTGAGCATGTAGCATAATTGATCCAATATTATACATGTTTTGAGTACTTATCTCTGTCCACATTTCTAGCAACAACATTCATTGAGCACCTGCTGTGTTCCAGGTGGTGTACCAGGAATGCTCTGGGGATAGTGCTCCTGCCCTCAAGGGGCTCATGGGCTGAGTCACAGTCATCACAGACTAGGGAAATGAGTTCTCCTCATCATTTTAAATGATGACTTTTCATTATTTATTTTCTACAGAAACCTGCTGGAGTGTGTCCCTGACTGGGCCTGTGAAGCAAAGAAGATAGAAATATTAGATGCGAGCTACAATCTTCTGACAGAGGTTCCTGTGAGGTGTGTGTTATTACCTATGTTATGTATGTTTGTATTAATAGATATGTTGGTATGTATGTATTTAATTATTTTCCTAGATCAAGGTTGCCTTTCATAGGTACTTTTATTCATTTGTTTAGTAAATATTGAGTAACTACTGGGTGCAGAGCAGTGTGAAGTGCTGCAAGGAACACAGTAATGGCTAATACATAGCTTTGCCTATAAGAAACCTAGTAAGCAGATAGTTGAGGCGACCTGTGCACAGATAACAAAATGTAATAAGAGTTGCTGGCATAGGTCAGTATGATACTAATAATAGATCATTTTTATTGGGTCAGTATGATACTAATAATAGATCATTTTTATTGGGTAGGTTATTATAAGCCAGGCAATGTTCTGAGAACTTCACTTTTATTAGCTTATTTAATCCTTTGAAAGCCTGATTATATAGGTGTTGTTATCCTTATCTTACAGATGAGGAAACTAAGACTTGGAATGGCTAGGTAACTTGCCCAAGGTCACACTTAACTAGGAATGGGAGCTGGCATTTGAATGTAGTCATTCTTACTTCCAAATCTTCACTCTTTATCACTATACTGTATAAATAAAATGTTTAAAAAACTCGGAACTTTGCATAATTAGAGAGTGTTTCATGGAGAATGTATTTTTGAGCTGACCTTTAAAGACGGGATTTCTGTATGTGGAAGAGGAAAGAGAGCGTTGTTTGAGGTTGGGATAAGTGGTTTATTCAGACGCACTAAAGTGTAAAATGTGTGGTTATCACCTAGTGGAGTCTTTAAAATGAAACTAGAAGCTTCACAGCTTAGTAGTTATGAACCCAACCTTTGGAGTCAGACTTAGTTCAAATCCCGGTTGTGTCATTTATTACTTTCACTGTGAGATCTTTGGCAAATCTCAAAGTCACTAACCCTCTGAACTTCATAGTTAAATAGCCTAGCAAATTTTATGTACTAAACAAATAGTAGTTTTATTATAATAAGTTTTGTTATTTATTATAGTCAATTATATTAATAGACTCACTGAATTTTTGGTGCTGTGTAGACTCAAAATCTAAATCTATTCTAGAGATTGCTTTTTTTTATTTTAGATCTGTTCTGTGCTGTTTGCTTTTGTTATTTGCCTTTTCCCAGAATGGCCTTAATGACTTCCTGGTGGGTGGTGGACAGACATATGGCCAAGGCTGCTGTCTTGTCTCAGGCACTTGACGGTGATTATATTGTCTAGAAGAGTATGTTTCTCTTTGTCTACTGACTTCACTTAAATAGCAAGAGCAGACTCTGAAAGAAAGATTTAAATTATTTATTTATTTCTTTGTACTGTCCCTCCCTTGCCCCCTGCCCCAGAATTCTTAGTAGTTTGAGTCTTAGAAAACTGATGTTGGGACACAATCACATGCAAAACCTTCCGGTGTTGGTCGAGCACATCCCTCTTGAGGTGTTGGATATTCAGCATAACCTACTCACCAGGCTGCCGGACACCCTCTTTTCCAAGGCTTTAAAGTAAGTACTGTAGATTTTACTTAGAAAGGCAAAATTATTGACTAAACAAACTTCACTGAGTTGTTATTGAGGCGACTTTTGGAACTATATTTGCAGTGTTTACCTCATAGTCCAGCTATGGGTGGAGACTTATTTGTAATTTCTATGAAGTAAAATATGACGCTGTTTTATGAGGCAGTAATCTTCAACTCAGAAGTTGAAATAACCATCAAATACTTAAGTTTTAGTCTTGTAAACAATTTCAAACTGGTCGGGAAGGTTCATGTTTCCATCTCAGAAAAAAATGCAGTTACAACCTTTAAAGAAAAATGACAGCCTTCTGATAAAGCTTCCTTGGCAATTTTTAGCTTCTGCATTAAGAGAAATGGGCACACCGAAGTTAATTTAGTTTTTGCTTCTAGTTTTACTGAGCTATCATTAAGTTTCATTCTCTGTTTGCAGCATTTTTTTACTACCTAGTTTGAAAACTGTGAATTTAAAGGTAACATTGTTCAAAAAGTTTTTATTTTCTTTTCCATTATAAATTAACAATAGATAATATGTCTTATTTTAATACCTGAAGTCAGATTTATCTAATGCATACATCACCATTAAATGAAAACTAATGTTTAATTATACTCATCTTCTGCAATGTGGAAAAGGCAATATTGTCTTCAATTAAAAATGGAGAAAACAGAGATAAGCAGTAGTGATTTAACATAAGGCTACAGGAGACATACAAAAAGTGTTTAGCCCACTAGTGTCTGGCTTGTTCTTTGGCAGCTGACATATCTCTTATGTATAATACACCTGGTTGGACTTCCCTAAATATAGAATCTTGAAATTCTAAAAAATGTTGAAATTTTCTTTTTAGAAAAATTATATAGTCTTAATGCAGTAACATTTGTTAATTAACAAGTATTTTTAGTAAAACATAACACTGCATTTAGTTCTAATGACAGCCTGAATAAAATTAGTTTATCAACTTAGAATCTGTAGAAAGGAAGCTACTTAGCAACTGTAGTGAACTATCAATGATATTTAATACTAACTCTGCACAGAGCACTTTTGAGACAATGACAAATAGACACACAATACCTTCAAAAGCTTAAAAACTGATTAGGGGTGCAGATCACACAATATAGAGAAAACTTAAGTGCACACAAGTTTAATAATAATATCTGCCTTTTATTGCGCATCCTCTTATATAACAAACACCATGCTAGGCAAATTCTTAAAATCATACCATGTTTCACCTGTTAGATTGACAGAGATTGAAATGAATTATGATACTCAGTGCTGACAAAGTTGTGAGCAAACTGGAATTCTTATATCCTTCTGTATAATAAAATTATATATATGTCATATATACATATTTATATAAATATAATTTGGTATAACCTTTCTGGAGCTCAGTTTCACTCTGGTGTGTGTGTGTGTGTGTGTGTGTGTGTGTGTGTGTGTGTGTGTGAGTTATGTGTATCCTTTGACCTCACAAATTTTGCTTCTGGGAATGTAGCCTAAAGAAATAATTGGATAAGGACACAAAGGTGCTCATTACAATGCCTATTATAGCAGACAGTTGGGAACAGCCTCTATGCCCATTATTAGGGGATTGTAAGGAGTTTGGCTAAATAAATATGCTGCTAAAATCAGACAAAAATTTTTCTGAAAGATGCCTTCACAGTTTAGATATTTGTGAATGTGATACTCAACAGCTGTCTTTTAGGGGACATATAGAGAGTAAAGGATGAGGTTAGGGTAGAATCAGGACACTACAGAAGCCCAGGACAACAACCAAACCTATATTCTTTTCTCTATCTCTGGCTTGTGTGAGTTGAGTTCAAGGAACTTCGGTTGAATCAAACAACCTGGAGGTATTACTTTTATCATGCATTTGGGAGCATGGAATGACAGTGTTCCCTACTGAGATGGCATGATGGTATCTCCATAAGATGTCAACAAGTAACCACAAGAGAAATGATGACTTGTGTGTGTTCTGTCAGTCTCAGGTACTTGAATGCGTCTGCAAATAGTCTGGAGTCTTTGCCATCTGCTTGCACTGGGGAGGAGAGTCTGAGTGCCCTGCAGCTGCTCTATCTGACTAACAACCTCCTGACAGATCAGTGTGTGCCTGTCCTGGTGGGCCACCCGCACCTGCGAATCTTGCATCTTGCAAACAACCAGCTACAGACTTTTCCGGCAAGGTAAACAAACACAGACTCTGGTCACTTCAGACAAATAACATGAATTTGCTTTTGTCAGACTACATTGCAGCTGTCTTACTAGGTACTATTGCTTTGTGTTGAGTGATGTCCTGATGCTGTGATTCCACTAGTTAAATGGAAAATTTTGTTTGTACTCAGTTGTTAAGTATCAGTAAGGAGAGAAGTTGTGCTTAAAATGTGTTTAATTCTTAGTTTTAATTAATAATAACTGATGGGAGAATTTTTAACCTAGAAAAGTACAGGCTTATGAAATAAATTCTAAAGTCAGTTTTTTCTATTCTCTTGTCAGCACTCTTTTATTAAATACCGTTGAGTCCATTCATTCATTATATATAGTTGACCCTTGAAGAGTATGGGGTTTAGGGGTGCTAGTGCCGACACCCACACAATTGAAAGTCCACATACAACTTCTGACTCTACAGTTTGCCCCTTGCATACATGGATTCAGCCACCTGTGGATCAAAAACAGTATTTTCGATCTGCAGTTGGAAAACCGCAGTTTGGAATGCAAAAATACTGTTTTTGATCTGCCATTGGTGGAATCTGGAGATGCAAAACCTATGGATACAAAGGACCAATTGTATTTATTGAAAAGAAAACCCATGTGTAAGTGGACCTGCGCAATTCAAACCAATTTTGTTCAAGGGTCAACTGTATATATTGAATGCCTAATGTATATATTGAAGTACTGAGGGAACATTGATGACTAAGTTATAGTCTTTGTCCTCAAGGAACTTACAGTCACATTGGGGAAATAGACAGCTATATGTGTGATTGCTGTGCAGTGTTGTAAATGCAGAATGCTAAAGCTATGCACAGGTAGTTGGCAGCACTGCACAGAGCGTGTGGGTGGAGTTGGCCTTCCTGAAGGAATAGGTGACTAGTAGTTAGCCAAGCTACACCTATAAGATAGAGATGTTTAATGAGGTCAAAGTTTTAAACAGTATCAGTGGAGTAGTAAATATCTTCCAAAATACATTTGATAAAAAAATTTTTTGATATCAGAAAAATCCATATATGTCATGAAAATAGTCATGAAAATCATGTTTTCAGAACCTAAGAAAATAGAGAAATGACATATGGTATAATTTGAATAGAATTATACATGTCATAAACATAATATTTGATATAAACATGCATATATGTCATGTTTGATATAATTTGAATGAAAACATTTTGATTCTAATTTTATTTTTATAAATTTTCTTAGAGATGTGACAAACTCAGAAACTTACAGAGATTATAAATTTTGTGAATATTTATGAAATGAGATATTTGGAACTTATAAAAAATAAGCAAGGTACACTTGGTTGCTTCCTTGAAAGAATTTAAACAGTGGCTTTTAAAGTGAATGCAGAATCTTAATTTCGGGGTGTGAAATCCTATGAGATTAATTCCTTTGGCCTTACCTATTGTCATACAAAGTAAAAATGACAGGCCATTGACAAGCTATATTAGTTTAAAAAGCTGTTGGGAGGTAACAGATGTGAATACTCTGTAACTAACGAATTCCACCTAATTTTATGACACTCTTATTGTTGGAGGGGTCAGAAGCCCTCTGATATAAAAATATGCAAATAAAGACAATAAACAGGAGATCACACAAAATTAGAGTACTCTGAATATAATTAATAAAACTAAATGGAATTTAGGAGCAGTATTAAAGAAAAAAATGTATGTGCTATAATGAATTATAAATCTACTGTTGGGTCATCTGCACAGAGACAATCCAAATCTATTTCTTTTGAACTATTTTCAGCATTTAGCTTAGTTCTGGGTGCTCAGTGAGAGACCAGATGTGATAGGGACACTGCCTTTCTATTTACAAGTCCAAAAGATCCAAGCAGGGAGTAGTATGAAAGAGTAGCATAAAAGAGTAGCATGAAAGAGTGGCATGAGATTTGAGCATGGCAACACTTTAAAATATATTATTAAGTTAAAATCCAGAGCAGGTTATAAAACATAAAGCATCATTCCTTATTCTGAAAAATACAGTTTCATGCATTAAAAAGGACAAGAATATTCTCCATCAAAATGTCATCAAAGATCTTTGGGAGTGGGCTTAAAAGATTTTTTTCTGTTCTTTATTTTTCATTTCTTTTCAGGGAATGTGTATTAATTTTATAATAAGAAAGAAAACAGTTTTAATTTCTTTAGTTTAGTTATTAAAATATTTATGGATTTTCTAGCAATAGAAATTATGATATATGAAAAGGGCAGGATATAAGTTTTATGTAAAACATGCATATGAAAAATTTGGTAGGATATTCAGCAAAAAGAATAACAATTTGTTCATATTGGTGGTATTTTCGATTTCTTCATTTTTTTAAGTGTTCTCTTCATGTTACAGCAGGTTATTATTTTTGTAATTTTTTAAATCAGTAAGTAAAAAGAAATCAGAAAGTAATTTATAATTAGATAAAGGTGTTTGGTGGTCTGAAGATATTTTGCTTACTGTGGAGAAAGCTTTGCTCATTCCAGCAGAACGTTGTGAATCACTTGTATTATAGCCACTAACACAGTGCTGTGTCTATAATAAGCACTCAGTAAGTGTTTGAAGATGGAGTATGTTATAAATAGGTAACAGTTGAAATTTAAAAAGGAGTCTCAGTGATGATTTAGTATAATTTCTTTCTAGCTGAGGATATTGATATAAACCTGACATTAACTCAGTCTTTAGAACTAGTTAGTGGCAAAGCAAGTACCATAACTAGTCTACCAACCCTATGCTGATGTTGATTCCTGTAAGTCAGATAACAGGAATCTATTCCCACAAGATCCAGCAGCTGTAAGAGAAACCAGGGAAGAGTTTCAGCCCCCGAAATACACTGGGGCTTATTAGGCCAAGATTCAGCAAGAGCAGTCACCTTGGTGAGCCCTTCCTTTTACTGTTGGTGTCTAATCCTTTAATTATGACCAGTCACTGGGCAGTGAACCAAGTGCCTCTGTGTGCTGTGGCTGCTATAAAACTTGCTTGGCAGCTGCTCATTTGGGTGCAATGTGATATTTTGGCATTTCTTTTTCAGCAAACTAAATAAATTGGAGCAATTGGAGGAACTGAACCTAAGTGGCAACAAGCTTAAAACCATTCCCACGACCGTGGCGAACTGCAAAAGGCTGCACACCCTTGTTGCACACTCTAACAACATCAGCATTTTCCCAGAAATACTGCAGTTGCCTCAGATCCAGGTACTTTATGTGCTGGAATGATGTGTGAATGAGGTTGATCTCTTTTCATAGGGAAGAAGGAAGTGGCGGTTTGGGATCACAGTATATTTATTTGATTCCTGGGAAGAAATTAAGTTTCTTTAGAGGATATAATAGGAGATTAGCATTAGGGAGTTAAGAATTAACTATTTATGATGTGTTTTAATTTTTTTTCTTCTCAGTTTGTAGACCTAAGCTGCAATGACTTGACAGAAATCCTGATTCCAGAGGCTCTGCCTGCTACCTTACAAGACCTTGACCTGACTGGAAATACAAATCTGGTTCTGGAACACAAGACGCTAGACACATTTAGGTAAGAAAAATTTTGAAATTGAATCCACAGGTGCTCTGAATCCCACCAGCCATGTGTAGGTCTTAAGGACTATGGAGCTCTTGATTATTTAAAGGAATAGAATGAATGAAGCCATTGAGCCCTTGGTTCTCTTCTTTAATTCATATATGGATGGTTGTTCTCTCTAGTAGTCAGCCCCTTTATGTTATACTACTGTGCAGTCTCACACTGAATATCTTTACATGGCAGGCATAGATACTTCAGGTGACAGAAATCACATTACACTGCAACATATAAGAGTGCAAGCTCTCTCATTGTACCAAGACTTCATTGTATCAAAGTACTTAAAATAAGGAGACCATTTACTGAAACTTAGCAATCTTTGTTGTGCTTAGTTTTCATTAAAACGAATGGCATCAGTTGTAACAATATTTGGCCCCTATTTTTTCCTTCTACCCCTTTTTTTCTCTCTCTCCTCTTTCTTAGCCAGTGGTTCAGTCACTACTTTCAGTCATAGTCTTTCTGTTGGTCAATCTTGATCTGTTAGTAGATTATTTTATAAAAATATATATTGTTGGGATCGTTTCTGTAAAATACAAAAGTATATACAGTTTAACCTTTCCATCCTCCACTTCCCACAGCCATATCACAACCCTGAAAATTGATCAGAAACCTTTGCCAACCACTGATTCTACAGTTACATCAAACTTCTGGAGCCATGGGCTGGCTGAGATGGCAGGGCAGAGAAATAAGTGAGTATCTTGCCCATGGAGACTGAGAAAGAAAAAAGGAGCTCCTGACATCTGGGAACTGATCTGATGCTGAAAGCCAGGCTGTGTTGCTCTTCTGTTGAACATAAACAAGTCACAGAATGCCAACGTCAGATAGGATTCCTCTGAGACCATGATCTAGTGAGATGAAAATAAGATGAATGCTCAGGCCACAAAATACCATGTGTACTCTCTCATGTCTAAAATGAGTGACTGCTACTTGCTGTAGCAATTACAGCAGTGTCCTTGTGCTAATCTTTTCCTATAGATAAGATTTATTGAGATACCCAACCAAAATTGCTGTTGCTTTTATGACAGCACCCAACCTAATATGATTTTCCATTTTCTTTAAACCTTCCCTAGAACAACCCAACCAAAGCCCAGGTTTGATACAAGGTTTTTGCAACACCTTCTTACTTCTATACTCCAGAGTTCCATGGTGTGCATTCTCCCTGCAGCACATAACAAACCCAATTTGTTCAACCACAGGTGTGCTCCTGGGGGTCTTTGGCTGAAGAACTTTGACCTTACGAGTCCTTAATCACTATGAGAAAACATTCAGTCTTTCCAGCCTTTGGCAGCATTGCAAAGCTAAAATGTGTTGCCCATGAATGTGGCTGAATCTCCCCATTTCTTAGGACATCAACTCTTTCAAATGCTGCTTAATTATCTTATGTAACGCTTTTTTCATGTGTAGATTAGGATTTACTATTCTCCACCCTTAGTCAATACTTTTTAAAATAAGGTTCCCCAGAGAATAATCCTTTTACCAATAACTTTCTTTGATATTTGTCTTTTCATATTTTTGTGATAGGCTGTGTGTATCTGCCCTAGCTGTGGATAACTTTGCAGAAGGGGTGGGCGCTGTGTATGGAATGTTTGATGGAGACCGAAATGAGGAGCTCCCACGCCTGCTTCAGTGTACCATGGCAGACGTGCTTTTGGAAGAGGTACAGCAGTCAACAAATGACATAGTTTTCATGGCTAACACCTTTTTGGTGTCTCACAGGTAAGCAGGTGGGTTGAATAATTCCTCTTTTGGAAAATAAATCTCACTAAGCCAGAAGATCAGAGTCTAAATTATAGGTACGGGATCAAGATGAGATCTTGCTCCTTCTGCCGTGACCATTCTCTGTGTCAGTGTGGAATGTGGGGAGTTTGGTTCTTTAAAGAGCTTGTGGGGCCATCTATGTTTTCTCTATTGATCCTAAAGTCTGCTGAGGATCTGGAAAGCCCAGAAATCATGTATAAAAGGTTGTGTGTGTATATAATACATTTGTACATTTGAAGAAGGATGATGGTAAGCTTTTATAAGCTTCTCAAAAGAATTAGTGACCTACAAAAGATTAAGCACTGATCAGGTTCATGTGTTTAGAATACTTATTGGGATTTATCAACCAATCTTCTAAGCCACTTAAGGGCAAAAACCCTATATAACAAATTATTGATAATTTTAGTAGCTAATTGAGCATATTGCACTCATGTGGGCTACATAAAGAATATGTACAATTGAGAGGTCATAAATATAATCGGCTAAAATGGGACAGCCTGGTGCCCAATACAGTTTTATCTCTCATTATAACACAAAACAAAAGTTGTGAAAGGAGTCTATTTTTCAGTAATAGAATTGAGCTGGGAACTTGGCAATATAAAGGGTTGGGGAAAGAAGACTCAGTTTCCAAAGTACCTCTCAAGAGCTGAGCACTGTGCCAAGCATTTCTCATACTATATCTTTGATTTTCAAAATAAAGCAAAGAGGTAGGTATTTAGCAGAAAAATTTATTAGAGTAATAACTTGCTAAGGATCTACAGCCAGTAAATGGCAGAGGTGGAATTAGAAACCAGATCTTTTTGAAAGCATCTACTCAGTGCTTACCAGTGTGTACCAAGTGCTTGGGGTGGATGCTATGTGTATGGGAGAAATACAAGGGAAATTATGGCCTTTCCTTCAAGAAACTTACAACCTAGGCAAATGGTTCTCAGTGTATTGCTCTAGGACCAACAGCCTCAGCATCACTGTAAACTCATTGGATATGCCGATTATTGGGCTAGCCCCTTACCCACTGAATCAGGAACTCTGGGGTTAGGGCCCAGCAGTCATTTAATAAGCCCCATAGGTGATTCTGATGCTCTAAAGTTAAAACCATTGTAGTCTGTGATCAGACACAAGCAGAAGGTGCAGAGAAGGCACTGTATCCCACCCTTTATGTAAAATTCCTTTTCTCAGCTTAGGGTAGAAGGCAGAACTCTTTACCATCACCTTGAGGATGAGGCTGGTTCATAGTTACGTGTCAGGAGAACAAGGAAATTACAGATATGAAAGACCAGCACTTTCTTCTAAAATTAGCTACCATGTCTTCATTTTCTTTGTCTTCATTTTCTTTCTAAACAGAAAATTAGGAATGGCTGGTCAGAAGCTAGGTTCTTCTGCTCTCCTTTGTTACATCCGCCCTGACAGTGCCGATCCAACAGGTAGTTTTAGCTTGACTGTGGCCAATGTTGGTACTTGCCAAGCAGTCCTGTGCCGAGGTGGGAAACCAGTGACCCTCTCTAAAATCTTCAGCCTGGAACAGGATGTGGAGGAGGCTCAAAGGGTGAAGGACCAAAAAGCCATCATAACAGAGGTAAATCTCACTTTCCAACAGTCACTTCCACTCTTCAAATCTAGTGAATGCTCTTCTACATAGAGGTAGTGGAGGTCCATTTTCCTCCTATCAAACCTTATAAGTTGTATCCAAGACAGATAATAGTACTAGAAGAAAATCTAATGAGCAGTTAATGACAGGCATAAAGAAAAAGCTAATTAGAAAGGAAAACTTTTAAATTGTGATCCCTTTAGATGTATAGCCAGCATGGAAAATGAATGTAAATGTCCCCTTTGGTTAATTTCCAAACAGAAGAAAAAAAAGTTCTATAGTTTGACATCACTCTTTTGAAATTCAAACTTTCAAAATATTTTTCCTGTTTACATTGTATGTGGTTTAATATGGTCTTGTGGTTTTTAAATAATGAAGCATCAGCATCTACTGTTTTTTAAGTTTTCTCCTATTAGCATGATATTTTTGTTTTTAAGAGACTTTAGCAATTACATGTGGACATTGTTTACTGCAAAGCAGAATTCTCTTCAGATCTTTTACCCATTTTTAATTGAATTGTTTCTCTGTGGTTGAGTTTTAAGAGTTCTTTATGAATTTTGGAAACAAGTCCCAATCAGATATGTTTTGCAAATACTTACTCCCAGCCTATGGCTGGCCTTTTCATTCTTTTAATAGTATCATTTGCAGAACAGAAGTTTTTAGTTTTAATGAAGTTAAGTTACTTAAATTTTTTGTCTCATGAGTCTTGCTTTTGGTGTTGTATCTGAGAACTCATTGCCAAACCCAAGTCACCTAGATTTTCTGTGTCTTCCAGAAGTTTTGTGTTTTACATTTAGTAAGTCTGATCTGCTTTGAATTAATTTTTGGAAAAGGTATAAGCTCCATTTCTAGATTCCTTTTTTTCTTTTCCTTCTTTTTTTTTTTTTTTGGAACATAATTGTTCAGTTGTAGCAGTATTTATTGAATAGACTGTTCTTTCTCCATTAAATATCCTTTACTCCTTGTCAAAGATTAGTGTACTGTATTTGTGTGGGTTCATTTCTGGGCTGTCTGTCCTTACAGAATTCTGTATAAAGATTGTCCATATTAGATTTTATCCAAGGAAGCCAAAAACCAAAAAAAATATCAATATAACGTGGTTGATACTATGAAGGTTCTGGAACTATGAGGCATTAGTCTTAGGGAAGGTCTTTCAGTCAAAACAAACAAAAGAATGAAAGATAACTTTTTGTTTGTTTGGTCCGTTTTTACAGAATTTAGATAATGTTGTTTTGATTTTTCTTGGCATGGGTTCCTAGACAATTAGGATATATTTTTACAAATGTTACTTTAACCACAGACATTTATTATTTGCTTTTTATTTGCTAAGCCCTGTAATTTCATTATTTAAACTTCACAACAACCCCCTTGAGAGAAGTACTTTTATTTCTATTTTACAGATGAAGAAAATAAAATCTAGAGTTTTTGACGAATTCTGGTAAATGAGAGAACCAGGATTTTGACTGCAACTATGAAATAAATATATCGATGGCTTCAGAGGTTTTGTTTGATTTTATCTTGAAGTCAGTATAACATCAGGCAGATGAACATTTCCAACTTACAACCAGGGTTCTTTTCCTCTAAGTTTAAAATTGCATCAGTTGAGACTTGATCTGCTTGCTATTCATTCTCGGTACAATTCTTACAGAGTAGGTCAGTTATGATCCAGATTTCAGAGACTTTCCTTTTCTAGGCTAAATAACTTTAGAGATTTTTAGCTATAAAGAAAAAGTATTGGCCATTTAATATCTTCCTGAATCTTCAAGTCCCAACTGTGCCTATAAATGAGAAATCATTTTTAGTTACTCATCTGAGTTTGGCCTCTCTGAAAATATTAATGATAGAGAATTAATGGCAGTTCTGCTTATTATTTTTCTAACAGCCATTTCTCTAAGGATATGCTGAGGCCTGTACTTTTTGTTGTAGCATATATCTTTTGAGATGGGGGTGCCTTTTAATCCTTAATTTTAGTTGGTTTTAACTTTGGTCGTCTGAACTATTTGGTGTAATAACCATACGATATTTTGTCCTTTTAAAATTCTGTACATTTATTTTTGTAAATCCACTTAAAATATACAGATTCTAGGGAAAACCATATAACATATTAATTCTGTTATATTACAGAGCCCTAAGCATTATGGTCTAGAAAGATATATATTGTATGTCATTGTTGCTTGTTTCTCAAAATTTGCATTCTGCTGCCTCTAGGATAACAAAGTGAACGGGGTAACCTGCTGTACCCGGATGCTGGGCTGTACATACCTCTACCCCTGGATCCTCCCAAAGCCCCACATATCTTCCACTACACTTAGCATTCAAGATGAGTTGCTGATTCTGGGAAACAAAGCATTGTGGGAATACTTGTCATATACAGAGGCTGTCAACGCAGTACGCCATGTACAAGACCCATTAGCAGCTGCCAAGAAGCTGTGCACATTAGCCCAGAGCTATGGTTGTCAGGACAATGTGGGGGCAATGGTGGTTTACTTGAACATTGGTGAAGAAGGCTGTACTTGTGAGATGAATGGGCTCAGCCTCCCAGGTCCTGTGGGATTTGCTTCAACCGCCGCCATCAAGGACCCACCCAAGCCAACCACTCCTTCCTCCAGTAGTGGTATTGCCTCTGAATTCAGCAGCGAGATGTCTACTTCAGAAGTGAGCAGCGAGGTGGGGTCCACTGCTTCTGATGAACATAACACCGTCAGCCTGGATGCCAGCCTGCTTCCAAGGCCGGAGAGGCGCTGCAGCCTCCATCCAGCACCCACCTCTGGGGTTTTTCAGCGTCAGCCTTCTTGTGCGACTTTTTCAAGTAACCAGTCCGACAATGGCCTGGACAGTGACGATGACCAGCCCGTTGAAGGGGTGATAACAAACGGCAGCAAGGTGGAAGTGGAAGTAGACATCCACTGCTGTAGGGGAAGGGATCTTGAGAACTCGCCCATTCTCACTGAGAATTCTCCTGCCCCATGTCCTGAGGAACACGCGAGAGGATTATTTTTTGGGATCCGAAGACAGAACAGTGTGAACAGTGGCATACTTCTGCCAGCGAGCAAGGACAAGATGGAGTTACAGAAGTCTCCTTCCACTTCCTGTCTCTATGGAAAGAAACTCTCTAACGGCTCTATTGTACCCCTAGAAGATAGCCTGAACCTCATTGAGGTGGCCACAGAAGCACCCAAGAAGAAAACCGGCTATTTTGCCGCTCCAACTCAGCTGGAGCCAGAGGATCAGTTTGTTGTACCCCGTGACCTAGAAGAGGAAGTAAAGGAGCAAATGAAGCAACACCAGGAAAGCAGGCCTGAGCCTGAGCCCAACGAAGAGGATCGGACCGAACTCCCGGAGGAGTTTGACACAGCACTGTGATCCTTCCCCAGTGCCCCCAGAGTTAGGGAAGGCTATGTAGTGTTGGGGCGGGGGACCTTTCCAGACACATTTTGCCTCTGCATTTCTAAACCATAGATGAGGGGTTAGAACTCAGAGCCAAAAATGGTAAGAGCTATCAGGGTCTCGCTCTGGATAAGCTAGTCAACACCATCAGTGTTAAGTTTCACATTTAACCTGTGTTGGAATTCCCAGAGTCACTGGGAAGAAAGCAGATGTTGCTCTGTACCAGTCTCCTACCACCTGCCATTAACCCTTTCTCTCCTAGGATAACTTTGAGAATTTGCCTGCCTGGGCAGGAAAGGGACTATTTCTGTGGAGGAAATAACTGAAGATGATTCCCTTTACTGATTGCTGCTGATGGATCTCTGTGACAGAGAAATCACCTTATATCTCAACCTAACTGATGGGATGTGATGTGACTAGTCACATGGCTTTTCATTCTTCTCTACGAGAATACAGCCTATCGAAATGACGTTTATTGGAAAATGTAGAACCAATCAAACAGATAATTTATGTATGTAATGTAATGAGAGCACTTTTCATTGACTGTGAACTTTTTATTTTTGAATCTGCACTCGAGCCAATCTTCTTAGAGGCAGCCCAGCACCTTTGTCCACAGGCAGGATGATCATCGGGTGTTGGAGCCTTCTGTGAGGGTACTGGGAAGGACCCTGGGAAATTGATGCAACTGGTGGATGTCAGACTGTGAAAGCTCCTGAGAAACTTGGGGGAGTTGGTTCTTCTTTGGGGATGAAGATGGAAAAGGAATGAGGATTAAAACTGCTTTCCTCTAAATCACAAAGAAAGAATAACTCCTTGACAAATGTGACACCTGCTAGGAATTTCCCAGCGGATCACAAGAGAGGCATTTGGGGATTGGCCTCTTTCCGTAACGTGATGGAGTTGGCAATGAGCCTAACGTATAGGGCCAAGGTGGATGCCACTCACATCTAAAAGTAACCTTGAACTATAGCAGATGACCTTGAACAGACAGGCTGAATGCGAACAGAAGGATGAATGGAGCTCATGGGGTTGACAGGTTCCTTCTTTACTCTAGAGCAGAGGGATGGTTTTCTAAAATGTTGCAAGTGAGCTGAGAGTTCACCCCCTTAATGTTTAACAGAGTACTCTTAAAACTGCTACCCACCTCACATGGTTTTGAGTACTAGGCTCAAATACTAATATAAGAAAGTTAAGTGAGAAAGCCCTAAGCTTACAGAAAATCTGGTTTACTGTATTTTTGCACATTCCACGACACCCTAGCAAAATGCAGTTTCTTCCATATTTCTGTTCTGTTGCCTTTACCATTAGAAGATTTACTTAGGAAAATGAATTCTTATTTATTCCTACAAAATTGTGACATTGCTTGATTTTATCCAGTGGGGAATGTGCTTTGAATTTCTAGAATACTTTTACAATTAAAAAGGAAATAGAGTGGAACCATTTTCAGTTTGTTTCACAAAAAACAAAATGTTAAAGATAGAGTTGATACATACATATATATATATGGGGGGGTGAAGATTTTTGAAAGCAATAGTAGAAAACCAGATGACCTGTCTACAGATGGTTATGTATCTTCATCTTTTCAGAGGTCCCATGCCTGTGTGCGTATTTCAGTGGGGTATATTCTTGGGGGATTCCACACCACTCCAATGGCTGTTTAATGTTTAACCCCTCAAGAATCTGAATTTGAGACCCCGCCATGTCAGGTACACTTGACTTCCTTGTGTCAAACTACTGGTCAGCTACCGCAGAATATTAGAACTCAGGTCTTGAAGTGGGGAACGTAGTGGTTCATACAAAGTTTTAGGTGCTGTTAGAAAGTTGGGAACAATAGTGTGTTGCTGCCTTATTTTTATATGGGAACATGAAAAAAATGAAGGAAACATGAAAATGAAGGAAACACTCAAGATAATAGTGGTGGGTGTTGTAAAACATCTTTTTATCCAGACAGCAGAACCTTTGAGTTATGTAATAGTGATATTGTCTAGAAAAGAAAGTTGTTTTGGGAATATACCACTTTAATAGTATAATTTCTTAAATTTTTTTCTTTGTGAACTCTCTTCCTTTATTCTCTTTATTGTCCACCCTACTTATTGGAACCACTACAAAACCCAATTCTGAAATGACTAACAAAAGTTAAATGTATTTACTTTTTGGTCAGAACAACTCTAAAATTCCAAATGTTCTTCTATGTGGTAATGTTTATTTTCAGGAAACAGGTTGTATTGAAACCTTTAATATAGACTATACCAAACTATTTTTAGTAACTTCCTTTCATTTTCCTCTATAATTGCTCTGTATTAAAACAGAGTGGTAAAAAGGCCATAGCCCATTACCAAAAATATACAGAATCTTTTGACCTATTAGGTCATTACAGTCATTGTGTGATCTGATTAGACTGTCAGGTGGTGAAAGCCACTAACCTGTCACCAGGTGAATGTAACCTACTTCCCAGGACATTACCCAGAGGATATGTTCCCCAGGTGGGCAGAGGACCATGATCTCTAGTCCAGAGATTCTGGCCTCTGCATGATTCTCAGGTCTCTGTGTGTACCTCCCATTTAATAGGACATCATTCCTGCTTATGGGAGCAGTTCAGCAGTCCCACGGAAGAAAGAAAAATGCATGAGTCTTGGCAGCCATGGTATTCTTATTTTTATCCGAATGGATCGGGAATATATTTGAAAGTTTGAATGCTGGTATATCATAAAGCAACAGTGCTACCATAGTCTTTGAATTACCACTCCTAATACAAGCGAAGGCTTTATTGTACTACTGTAGAGCGTGTGTGTGTGCAATAAGTTGATGAATTCATTTTCCTGGTGTAGAGAAGAGCCAACACGAGCAGCTTGGTAACCATTGGGTGCTATTATAATTGTCTGTAGCGAGCGCTATTTTTCAGGAGATGGAGCCAGTTAGTTAGGTTTGGCTGATCTACTGAATATCAAATGATGCTCTTCTTTCCATGTAAACCTTCCGCGAAAGCAGGTACTTGGAAGCCACAGGCTCACCTTCTCTATCTACTCAATTATTAATGAAGAGACCTCCATAAGGGAGCACTTGGCTGTTATTGATAAATGTACCAATTATTAAATAATTAGTCTCCAAGCCATTCAGTGATGTTTGCAGCATCACTATTGAACTGTCTTGTGTCACTTTTTACTTCTCTATGGGTGGAGTCTTTCCGACTCCCCCAGTCATGGAGGAGTTCATCTTTCTCTCCAGTTAGTGACTTTTGCCCCGTAGTTGGGTAAGCACTTCCTAGATTGAGAAAAACAGCTACAAGTAAATTCTGCTCTGTATCCCTCATTTGGTGATCATTCAATCACACATAAGCTCCTTGTATTCTAAATTCCATGCACTTCTCCCAGATGCTATAGGGTTTTCTCTCACTGTTGCCAATGGATGTCATCCAAACAGTGAGTTCATATCTTACAGTTTTGTGCAATCATTGTCGTATTGTAGTCCTAAGACTCATTATAGTGTATTTTTGATATTTTTTGAAATGTGTTAAATTTTTTAATTCAATAATATGAGCCAGAGCATGTTGCAGCAAATCTATTGTTTGTAAAAAATAATAATAACAATAATAATAAATAAAAGAAAATGGAATATCTTTTTCATGGCTTTGTTTTAAATGGAATACTTGTTTTATAAATACTTTAGCATGAAACTGTAATTTTCTCTAACTTGTATGTAGACTTAGTTTCTTAACTCAAAGCACCGTTAGAATTTTTCTGCTTTTTCCTGCTTTAAGGGAAGATAACAAACAAATGAAACCACATTTCATGACACTATGAAGCTATGAGTTAGGGCAGAATAAATATTTTTGATCACCTTTTAAGTTGAAATAGCAATAAAGATTTTTTACATTAAGAAACATTACATTCTCTCTTGGTTTATATATTTTGTTTGTTTGTTTTAAATCCCGAAGATAGGAAATATGGTCCTTATTTTCATTCAGGTTATTGGCTGACTAGAGGAAACTCAATTATAAATCTACAACTCCTATTAAACAAATCAGAGAGCCGATGAAGACAGAGGAGCTAAGTGGATAATTTGGCCACCATGTTGGGCATAACGTAATGGTTTTGGTATCAGAACTTCAGATATAGTGGTTGGCCTACAAAATACTTACAACATAGGTAAGCATCTAAATTGTTAGCCTCCTCTCTCCACTTTGGTTATCCCCCAAATATCTGGACTTCCAGGCAAGGTTAGCTTCTCACTCCACATAAAATCCAAGTTGAAATCATTTTTCAGGTTTCCCTCTCATCAAGCAGAACGAACACGTTGAAAGCTTGGTTCACCAGCTATTCATTGAGCACCTTCAGTGGGCTGGTCTCAACGATACCATCTACTTTAATACCTCGGTTCCATGAGAGTCATCTTGTTTCATGGAGGCAGAAGTGAAATTCTCTGAGCATGTTCTTTGCTTTGTATGATCTTAATTCCCTGGTATACCAGAGGCCACAAGGGTGCATCAGTCATTCACAGCACTTTTCAAGTGTGTTAGTCATTTGTCCTTAGTTTTGTCTCTGCTACTCAGTTTTGACTTTAGGCACGTTAACCTCTCTAGGGCCGTTTTTCTTGACTGTTAAATGGAAATAATAGTATCTCAAGTTGTGAGCTTAGATGATACAAATGCCTCCTTAGCTCAGCAGTGGACCTGGCATGTAGTGAGCAGTCAACAAAATGTCAGGTATTAGGTAAGCCACTTAATCTTCTTGAACCTCTGTCTCATCTGTAAAATATGAATAATAAATTTTGACCAGCCTCCCCAACAAGTGACAGAAAATAAGACTGTTGGAACTGCAGACACAGGGTGTCGTGATTACAGTGATCGATGGGCTCCAATCACTCGAGAGTTGCTGAATTTCAGAAGCAATATTGTAGCTGGGTCTGGGGTCAGAGAGTCCAAAGTCCTCATTTTATCAAGCACGACCCAGATCCGGGCAAAGATCTACGAGGAACACGTTGCAGAGAATCAGGGAATAAATGCAAGGTGAGAATAGTTGCGGGGGTATTCTTTTGGGGGTGGGTGGGTGGGTGGGGGAGGCGGGGCTCGTTTGATTCTTGGCTGCTGTTAAACTTCTTGTACACCACTCAGTAAAGGCTGGGGGGCCCAAGGGTGACAGAGTGGACATGCCTTTCTGTGGCACAACAAGTGTTTGTATTTTAACCTAGCAATGTAGATTTCTAGCTGATTCTTTTCCTCCAAGCTTTACTTTTTGTAAAAGTGTAATCTAGATAATTTCCCATTTGTTTTGATCCTTTGCCTTGGATAGGTTCTATATGAATTAGCTACTGAAAAGATTTGAGTGGTGCAAGGAAAGGTTATACATTACAGGGAGAGGAGTTGAGGGGTGGGTGGGGTGGGGATAGGGAGAAGAGTCAGCCGAAGTGCAGGGCTAAAAATGGCCAATATATGATACAGGAAAATGATGTTGACTTAATTTTTTTTAACCATCATTTTGAAATACGTTGAAACAGACTCATGTTTGATTTCTTCATAGAGCAGAGAATCTGAGATGTCAAAAAATCTGTTCTTAGAAATCACTAAAAGTTTGGTTTGAATTTATTAGTATTTTTATCTTATAATATGAACATAAAATATAAAAAAAGAATTAGCTATTGAAAAGCTAGAGGACAATTAGGAAAAAAATTATACTTTATAATAATAATGTGTCTTTCTAGTTGCATCTGACATGAACTGAAGATCTGAGACTAATAAAGTATAAGAACAGCTATGAACCTTAGATTAAAATGATTGAAATAACTTTATTTTTCAGACTTTGTGTTAATGATCTGTTACATTATGGAAACAGTTCAGGGTCTTGAGAGATTACAATCTGCCTTGGAAGGCTGACTCCAGGGCACTCACGGGACGCAGTAATGAAGCCGCCTATTAGCCTTTAGTCTAGTAAAGCTAACTAGTTAATCTTTGAAATAGCTGAATAACGTGTTTAAGAAGTTTATGAATTTTATTCCTTACTATTTAGAAGCCTCACATTTAAGAAACAAAATATTTCAGGAAAAGTGAATTCCAACTAAATGACTTGCAACAAAAAAGTAACTGGGAATGCTAGCAAACAAACAAACAAAAAAACACAACATTTTCTCAGCCCTAATGCAGGGATCCTGAGGAGGAACACGTGTGTTCAAAGCATCTCTTCACGTGGGAGAAACCCAGCCTCCCAGCTCTGGCAGAGGACAGCTCCTGACAGCACACTCCCTCCTGGAGGCGGGATGTCACTTCTGTTTAGAATTCCATCACGTGACTGCTTTAACATCAGTCCCCAACCCCCAGACAGGAGGGGCAATGGCATGTTCCTTTTGGTGACTTTTAAGAGGTTTCTACAACACTGGCTATGCTACCCCTGATTTGTAGTTCTTTCAGAATTTCTGTGGCTACTTGGCTAGAACCATAACCTTATCACTTGGTAAGAGAGCCATGCCATGAGGGCATACCCAAACGTCTGATGTTCTTTGTAGCCAAGGTGGAGATATTTGTTTCAAGCTCTCAGCCAACAAGGACGTAGCGATAGAAAAATGAGATGACCACCTAGCTTTGCAGTGGAACCAAAAGGAGCATTTATAAAATCAAGTAGGTAAAAACCCCAGTTGTCAAATGTACACTTTTAAAGGACCCATTTTTTTTTTTTTTTTTTGAGAGAAACAAGGGAGGTGGGTTAACCTTTCGGTTCCAGAAGTTTCTCAGAGAGTTCCCGACCACAGGTATTCTGGAGCCTGGCTGTGGTCTCTGTGCGGCTCCTGGCTGGCTTTGCAGAGCTGCTGTTCTCGGCGGCTCCGCAGGGCCAGCACCACGCTGGCACCGTACATTATCACCAGGAGACAGGCGAAGGTGGCGGCCGCTCCGTCGGTGCCCGCCAGCTGGCAGTTCATCCAGGTGAGGCCTTCGCGGGCATAGAGCCTCTCTCTTTTTTTGCAAGTGTCTGTGGCATTGATCTGCAAGGCGACGTGGAGGTAGAAGCCCGTGCCTATGCAGTAGCCCACGGCGGCCAGAAGGCTGAAGGCAGCCTCCAGGAGAAGCCACTTCCTCGGCAGTTTGGTCAGACTCTTGGCTCCTTGGAGTAAAACACTCATGGTGAGGACCCCCAGGCCCAGAGAAACGGCCACGCCGCTGTATATCAAGGGTGCCCGGAGGATGCTGTACTGCTGGTCCAGCTGCCGAACCTGCTCCAGCTCGGTGCCCTCAAATGGTGAGTAATAGTTGTTGCCAAAGCCGCCGCCACTGGTGAAGCTGGCACTGAATCCAGCAAGGACAAAGTATGAAGCCACGATACACATGAGGACCATTCCGTTCAATATCACCTCCACTATCTGTACCACACCTAGAGGGAGAGAGAGTCGGGATTTAACACTGACAGCACTCACCCGGGGAGCCGCTAGGTCAGGCTGGGGAAATACCGGTGATCTGATTCCAAGGACGTGGTCAGATCCAGCACGGAGATCCTTGGTTTGTTTTCCAGATTCACGTTTGAAAAATCAAAATGTCACTCTGGAAGCCTTTATGGCAGATTCTTTAAAGATTAAACATACGTTTACCAGGTGTTCCTGCAACTGAGCACTTATCCTAAAGAGATGAAAACAGGTCTACACAAAAACATGTACACAAATGTTCACAGTAGCTTTATTTGTAAGAGAAAAGCATGAGAAACAACCCAAATGCCCTTCCGAGGGTGAAGGGTTAAACAATCGGGTACACCCATATCAGGGAGTACTCGGCGATGAAACGGAACGAACTGTTGATACAGGCGACAACTTGGATGGATTTCAGGGGGATTATGATGAGTGGGAAAGAAGGCCAATCTCGAAGGTCACGTACTGTATGATTCCGTTTAGGTAACAGCCTCAAAAGGGAAAAATGATAGAGACGGAAGACAGATCTGTGTGGCGGGGACACGTGGGAGTGGATGAGTTCGGTATGACTATAAAGGGGGAGCACAAGGGGTACCTGACGATGGGACAGTACTATATTTGATTGTGGTAGTGGTCACACGGATCTACACGTGATAAAACCGCACGGAACTACACACAGACAGGACTGCATGTAAAACTGGGGAGATCTAAGCTTCGTAGATGGTCGGTTTCTCGGCTGTGATACTTACTACAGTTATGCGAAATGTTACCACTGGAGAAAAATGGGTGAAGGGTACATAGCATCTCCACTACTTTTGAAATGTTTTATGAATCTGTATTTCAAAATTTATAGCTTTTAAAAATGACATAAAAAGATGTAAACTGAGAAAAATCACGCAATTCTCTGTCCACCCTGTTCTCTGCGCCCAGCCACTTTTATGATTTTTTAATATAACGTACAGTGTTCTTTTATACAAATTAAAGTGCACTCAAATCTGCATTTCATCACCCCTTCCAGGCTTTTTTCACAAGGAAGCATACCACATTCACTATGCTGCATCTTGCCTTTTTCATTTACTCTTCCTGGAGATGTTTCAGATCAGCTCCTACAGTGTCCATGGTCTTTGCTGAATGGCTTCCAACTCCATTAGGTGGATGAACCAGGCTACTCAACCAGGATCCTACTGATGGACACCTGGGCTGTCCACCTGGGGGTTTCTTACAAGTTTAAGGAACCCACAAGTATCATGAAGTGGTGGGAGCCAACAGGTGAGTGGAGATGAATGTCTTCTTGTCCAAGGTCAACTGTCATTTGTCACTGACAGAGGCCCCAGCCTAAGGTTTATTTCGGGGAGAAAGTCTCCTGTCATTCTCTCAGTTCAGAGACAGAACTAAGAGAAAACCATATGAACTTAGAGTGGGAATGCTAGGTTCACATCTCTGCTCTATATTTCCTTGTGACCTGGCCCAAGTCATTGGCTCTAAGCCTCACACACTTCATCTGACACACGATAATGCCTACTTGTCATCCCACAGGGCTGTGGCAAGGCCTAAGTGAAAGCAAGGACGTGAAAATACTTGAAAAATCATGAAATGTTATACAAGTGGATGGCAATGCTACTCAGTAATGTTTCTAAAATGGAAAGGGCTTAGAGATTTAAGAAGAGAGATTTAAGAAGAAATAAATTCTTTTCATAAAATTTATGAAAAGCGTCATTTCCCAGAAATCAGTAAAACCCTCTAGCACCCGAGGCAAACCATGTTTACAAAGTGGGTGGCTGAAGACCAGCATCTCCAACATAGAACAGCTACTAGGCTCGCTGATCCTATCTCCTGCTGGGCCCACACAAATTCCTAGGAGGGCCACGGGACACAGCAGCCACGGGCTCTGGCAGTCGGGAAGCTACGTTCTTCTACTTTAATCTGAAAATCACATCAGATCAGAACCGCCCACTCTCCACCCAGGCACTCTAAGCTCCTGGCCACTCCCTGGGGAGTGGACCTCCGCTACCCACCACCTTTCTCCGCTTTGGTTTTCCTTCCGTACACAAAGTACTATCTCACCCTCTGAAGGAAAGCAGGAATACTGTACTACAAGCTGTGGAAACCCGAATGTTTCCTTCTGGGGCAGAGTCTGTTAAAACAGCAAAGCAATAACCCAGGCAGCACATATATGCTAAGCTGAAATGGAATCAATCTAGATCTCATCAACCATCCCCGCCTCCAAGACCGCAAGAGTTGAGAGGAATAATGGTCTGTTGTCAGGTCCAATGAAATTGGGTCTGTTGAAGGAGAATGATCATTGCATATGGTCACACACAGTTCCAGCCAGGCTGACCTGGCTTAGCTTCAGTATCAAACAGGCTCAGGTATTTCTAAGCACCTTGTTTGTGCAGAGTCACAGACATCATGAGAAAAGAAACAGGGGACTGACTCCCAGAGCCAGCAGTCTATCTCTGTGGTGAGCTGGGGCGAGTCACCTGAAAGGCAGCCGAGGGCTCTGCAGGGGGAAGTAGACAATCTGAAAAGAGACATGAGATTTTTCTTTTTTTTTTCTTTTTTGTAAATAATGTCTTTCTCGGTGAGACTGCTTTTGTACCTGATCATTTTAATACTCTGCTTAATTTATACATCGATTTCTGCCTTTGTGCTGTAAATGTGAAAAAACTGAGAAGAGCAAGTCATATTTTGTACTTATCTAAACTAAAACTAATCCACGTGCAGCCAAACCAGGCATACAATGAAGAATAAACTCCCTTCTCTCCAGAAGCAAATATTGTTAATGCTTTTTTATGTATCCTTCAAGAAATTTCCCAATCATACTCAAGCATATATACATACTTATTTCCTTTTCTAAACACAAATGGACTCACCTTTTAAATGTGACATTGCCTGTATTTAAGGAAATAATATTACAAATGTATTGTAAAGAGAACCATCACCTCCAAGTTAAAATTTTCCTTTGGATTTTTATTAGATTCACATAAATCAAAGAACATATTCACTTGTACCAAGAATATCGTGTAACAGGCCGTAAGTCATCATTTAACATACAGTAAGAACCCGTGAAGTTGTCTGGCCACAAGCAGCATTCTTCCGTTGGGAGCGATCTTACATTCTCTTATTCTGGGTGAATTCCAGATGTTGGGTTTAATTCTTCATACAATGGCACATTTACAAGAGGCACAAAACACTGAGCCTTCAAGGCTACTGTAAGGGGCTTGTTAGAATAAATAGCCTCTTTGCAACCCAGCAAAGATTTCTCTTTCCTCGGCCCACGCTTACTTCCAACTTAAATTTTATAGGACCCCCCCACCCCCTCCATCCCGAGCATTAAGGAAGTCAAGGACCGCAGAATCCCGTGCGGTAAAACTTCAGGACTAATCTGCTTAGGACAGCTGTGCTTAGGAAAGTGTAGGCTGAAATGTCACGTCGATGTGGCTTTCCATGAACTTTGAAGATAAAGTTCTTCACATTCACTCGATTATATCTCCTTTTCTTTAGTCAAGTGCACTTGGCTGTAGCACATGCCTTTTCCTGCGGGTCTTGGGCTTCGCTTTTTTTTTATTTTTATTTTTTAATGTTGGTTGGTCTCTCACCCATGGGACTCCATCCAGAGCCAGGTTTATGACTGCAACCTGGAGCTGCACCCAGCATACCACAGTGGGCCTGTTACTCTTCAAGCACCGGCAAGCTCCACAGCAGTGTAATTCCACGAACGACCATGGTTCAGCGTCATTTCCGTCCCTTACGTTTGGCAGAGCATTTTACAGAAAGCCTAAAACACTAACATTTCTGTAGGCTTCTCTTTCAGCTTCCTGATCTTTCGGTAACCCCTGATGGCCAGCACGGCCCCCAGGGCGAAGACCCCCATGCCCAGGACAGCAAAGACGCCAGCTCCTACATCTCCCGCGTGGACCGAGCAGCTGAAACCGTGGTAGCCTTTGCTCTGGTACAGAGCCTCCCTCTCCTTGCACACGGGCGAGGCGTAGGCGGCGGACAGCGAGTGGAAGAAGAAGTACAGAGCGGGCACATACGCCCCGGCGATGAGCGTGTCCAGCAGGCCTTCAACCAGCAGCCACGGAGGGCAATGCCATGGGACCCGGAGGACACCCACGGCGATGAAAAGACAGCAGAAGGCCATGAGGGCTCCACCGTAGGCCATTGCCGCTGTGACCGCGGGCAGCTTTAGCTGGTAGAACTGGACGTCCAGCTGCTGAGCCTTCTCCCCGTCAGCACCATCGAAACCACTGTAAGCCCCTCCGAACTGGTAATAATAAATGCCCCCCAAGCTGGTGATGCCTGTGTAGCCCCCTGTGGAACTGTAAGACACAGAGCTGCAGGCCAGGATCAGCAAGTTCAGGAGGACCTCCAGCATTTGGCAGCAGGCTGCAAAAGAAGGGCTGGTTACCAGTTTTGAAAGATGCGATCTCGCACCTGGAGGCTTCCACCTTGAGGCTTATCTTCCCTGTGGCAGCTCAAACCGCAGCCGGCTCCGGCTTCTGCCCTATGGAAGGCCTGAACAGCCGAAGCCCGTGAGATGGTAGCAGGAGCTGCGGTCTCCAGAAATGAGGTCAGAGATACTCTGGACTGAAAAGAGTAAGTCCCAGGTGGGGGTGCAGGACGGTGGTGGGAGAAATCAGGCCAGTGAGCAGAAAGAAAGGCATCCTGTGGGGAAGGCAAGAGCATTCTCTGCCCCAGCCCTTCTTTCCCTGCCAGAAACACTGAGAAATAGTTATCTCCGATCTGTTTGGTGGCTATCCTTAGTCTGAAAGAGGAGACTGCTCTAAGTTTGAAGGAAATTATAGTATAGAACTTAAAAAAGATAGAATGAAGTTGGAAAAAAGCAGGGACGTTGTACACCCAAACTTTAACCGTGGTTCACGTGTATTAGACACAGCAAAGATTAAGTTAATCAAACCATCAGGCTAACGGAACTAAAGAAACATAACTGGTTTTATTGTTTTTAGATTCAACTCAGTACTTTTCTTAAGTGTCGTTTCGTTTTCTTTAATTTCCCTGGGCCACGATATTTTCCCAGAGCTGGATTCTTTCAGGGCCCCTGGCTTCTCCGCCTTGGATAAGAGTGCCGACTCTTCCAGCAAAGCCGGCCGCTTTCCTTAAAATCAGCTTTACTAAGAGAGAACTTACATGCGACAAAATGGCCCACGTGGAGCATGCAGCTTGAGTTTCGACACACGATCATGTAATCACAATCCAGGCAGAGACCATTTCATCCGCCCAGAAAGTTCCCTAGAAAGTGGACCTTCGCGGTCAACCCCCAACCTTCCTCCTTGGCAACCACTGATGTGCTTTCTGCCGTGAGGAGTTAGGTTTGCCTTTTCCAGAATTTCAGGTAAATGGAATCACACAGTGATGTGCTCTTTAGTTGTGTAGCTTCTTTTTCTTGGCACAATATAAAGCTGGGTGCTTCTGCGCTGGGAACCATGCATGCTGGGAGGGTTCCAGTGGGCCCGCTGACTCTAAGACCAGACTGTAAGTATCACTTTCGCTTTTAGAGAACCAGATTTTGTGCTCGGTGCACCTGGTCCATCCACACATCCTCTGATTGAAATGCTGTACTCTCATTTTTATCTTTATATTCTACAAATTTCCCCCAAAATGCAAATAGCATTTTTTAATTATAAAAATTAAACACATACGATTTTTAAAAAGTAGATGAAACAAGTATAGAGAATGAAAAAATGATTTGAAATCCTACCAATAAAAAATACACAGTTGTCATTGTTTTTTCTTCTGGACTTTATGCCTTATATGCATAATTTTTGCTGTGTATTCATTTGTTGAGGTAAGAACAAGGTCCCAATCTACTGTTTCTATAACCTATTTTTTCACTTAAGAATATAGTGTGAACATTTTTTCCATCTCAGCAAAAAAAAAAAAAAATCTATTTCATAATTTTAAAAGATATAATGAATACAGACCATGATGATTTTAAATAATTCCAATGTAGAGGATAATTAGGCTTTTTCCCAACCTTTTGCTATAAGGAGCAAATATATGATATATATATATATATTTTTAAAGAATGCAAAGAGGACACAAGTCCCTTGTTTTAGGTTTAATAGAACCAGAAAAGAATCACAAGGGATGTCCAGGGGTACCTGTTTTTAAAAATAAAGGCTCAGAAGCTCTCCAGGACTTCTTCACCTCTTGAATCTCTGGAACCCTCCTCCCCCACCCCAACTCTCTCCTAAGCAGCAGTATAGTTCATTCCTGGTTATTCCTTCCTCTGACCAAGGGTGAATCCTTCAGATTTGTTAATGAGTTAACATTCTTAAAGTCAACTGTGTTTTGACATCTTGGCCTGAGCTCAGTCCAGATAAGTACTAGGTTAGGGTATTAAATAAGTACTGAAAAGGAGTGATGGGGAATATAATTGGGGGAAAACATCCACAATTGTCCCCCTGAACCTTTCTAGTGTGATCACAAGTCAATGCCACTGACTGGGGAAGCCACCTCAAAACCTGAATCTCCAGGCTCTGAGAGACAGACACGCACCACTGACTCTGGGATGACGACTTTCTTGGGAGAAAATGAAATTAAACTTCTGAAGATGGTGTGCAAGTAAGTCTACAAGCTGAATGCAAACATCATCTAATTTTTTTTTTTTTTTTACAATTTCCTTATTACACTGGCCTAGCTCTCCTCGGATCTATGACCCTTTGAGCACAAAGGGTCTAAAGGGAAAGGGAAAGAACAAAAGCGAAAGGAGAACCCGCTCCAAATGCAAATGGGGGGAGCCAGGAGAAGAGCAGGAAATGTACCTTTTTCCCAGGGAACATGCAACTAACTCCTCATGGGTCCCTCCAAATGAGCACAGCCTACACACACACAGGATTCCTGGTGATCTGACATGCACATGTGACACTTGCACTTGCTTTTTCTCTCATGTTTATCCTCAGCACTTGAAGATTTGAATCTCTAAGGGGTTTGACCATAAAAGTGGACTTAGAGCCTCTCTCTTTCCATCAGTGTTCGGCTGAGCTTCCTAAGTTAGGATGACTCGTAGCTCAAACTTCGGAGTCTCCCCTAGAAGCTGGAGAGGGCCACAGCTGCCTCCCACTTTAGCCAGTTTGCTGGCGGAGGGCGTGATTTCACCCATAAGGAAAAGAAGTCATAAAAGATGTACTCTAAGACGAGGGTGAAAGTGTTTGGGTGACCTTTATCCAGGCGTGCATTTCCTGCTTGAGAAAAGTTCCTGGTGTGTAATGGCTGCTTCTCTTGACACAACACCGTATTGTGTATTTATATGGGTCTCTGCCTGTCCAGAGATCTTTATAAGCCCTCATTTGTTAGCTTCTGGCTGCTGAGCCATCCTTTTGTTATCTTGACTCAGAAACCCAACATCTAGGCCCAAAGCCAAATGGCTAGAAGCAATCAAAGGTAGATCAAGGTGTGCTTTGGTCAGGAGCCTCAAGGTCTGCCCTCTCCTCCTGATAAACCAACCACGGAAGAAAACAGACCTCTGTGGAGAAACTAGCCTCCGGCTTATTCCTATTATTTATGTCATCATGAAAAGAAAAAGGTCAAGCAGGGAAACCACTTCAGGCCTTAGAGTCAAGCTCTCAGTTTCAATTCCAATTCTTTCACTAAATAGCTGTATGACTTTGGGTAACTTACTATACCTCTCTGAGTCTCAGGAGTTGTTGAGAGAATTAAAAGCAACAAGATTGTGCCAACATAGGTAAACTAAAGTGGGGATTCGTATACCAGGATCACCTGTATATAATCCTATGATCACGTATATTGTTGTAATCATCCTAAAATACGTATTCAGGTATAAGTTTGATTTCTCCCCCTTAGGCTGAGAGTTTCTCCTGCTTTGTTATATGCAGCCTAGGAAAATTTCTCACCCAATCATGTGATCTATAAAGGATCACCCTGACAAACCAGATTTTCTTCATTGCTGGCAAGGCCAAGACTAGTGTTCGGATGGGACCTCTGGGAAACCACAACAGTGTTTTCCAAACTCTGGGCTTTACTACGTGTGGTGTTTTGGTTTTGTTTTCAATCAAACAGAAATAGAATAGAAATTATCTGTGCACTTGGTATGTAATAAAGTAAGTACTGTTTCACGGCATAGTTGTGTGTGTGTGCAAACTGTCTGAATGTAAAATATGTTTCTTACTGTGGATCTTAATCAACAAAGTTTAAAAGCCACGATGGAACGTTTGGGCATCAGATCTCTTGCCGTGAGCCACAACCTAACTGCCCCCTCCAGATGCCTTTCCTAACTCAGCTCACCAGACCTCAGCGCCTGAGTGAGAAGCACCTGAAACCTAGCCGCACCTTTCAGCTTCTGCCTGTTTTGTTTGTTTAGAAAACAAGAACCTCACGCAAGCATGGAAATGAAAACACTGGGAATCCAATTCTGTTTGAATTTTTGCTTCACCAGCTCAGACCCCTTCCAGAACCATCGGCGACAGTAAATGGCCAAACTGCCTCTAAAGTGGCTCACCTCTCCCAGTGCACAAGTATTTGCATTTGTGGCAGTCCAGGAGTCCTTCAGCCTCTGACTGGTAATATTCTACTTCCTCTTGTCCAGGCCTGGGGTTTGAGGGCAGATATCTCCCTGCAGTGTGGTCACTATAACCAAAAACACATGGCCATTAGGGGGGCTCAAATTCAATAGCTTATTCAGGATTAGAACGCTGGACACCTTGTGCTGGGCCCAGACAGCAAAGAACATGTAGAACAGAAACAAAATTTGCCATAGTGTTTCATACTCCCGGGAATTCTCTGGTTTAGTGACCTCACAGGGCATCTAAACACTTGGCTCAACTTAACCAACTACTCCCATTACTTATCCCTATAATTCTGAGCACCACATTCAATGTTGGTTTGTCAGCCTGTGAGAACTATCTAACCAGGTAGCAGGGAGCAGCTTTCATGGGCTTCTCAGTTTAGCATGAACCAGGCCACTTCAGAGCTGGTTTACATTCACAAGACTAATGTCCAGGCTGAGGACTAGGACACTATTTTATAAGGCAACCTAAAAATGCAGCTCTGTATTCTCCCTGGTCATGCAGCTGGAATGCAATGTGACTGTAATCAGGGAAACAATAGCTAGTGCCTGTGACCATATCTGGACACACCTTTTGTCACAGTTTGGCTAGTTGGTTTTAGATAGTGTAACATAAACTCAGGATAGTAGCTTTCCCACTGTGTGGACACAATAGGGAGAGAGACTGGGCTTAAACCTACAAGTCTGACAATGGAGAGGAGCCTGACTCCTTCTTAGAGAAGAGGACAAGTGTCAAATACCAAGAGGTCATCATTCCAGGTCTTGTCTCCTTGTTGGACTGGTGCACAATCTGGGCACTCAGTAATATTTGTGGAGTAGGATGCAATGTTCAGTGGAAAAAAGATCAACTCCCTAGGAAGGGGCGTGGGATTTAGGCTTGCCTCCTGTCCTCCCTTCCATCCCCACCCTCTTCCAGTTCACAAATCTCCCAGAACACCATGATGCTTTCACCTCATGAGAACTCTCTGTGTTCTTTCAGGCACGGAGGGCAAAGTTTGCTCATTCAGGAGGGTGGGGTCTGAAACTAAAGTAGGGAGGCGGCAAGAGAACTAAAATGTCAAATCAAGCAGTATTCAAAGACTGCAGTATGCTGGTCAGCCCTGAGCTAGACCAGAAGAAACCTGCAGAACCAAGGAAGATTTCTGTTGGGATTGCTAACAGCCCACTTCCCCACACTCTGAAGGGAAAACAGGAACAACTGTTTAAGTGGTGCCCTACACGAAATAAAATCATTCATTCCCTGTGGCTAAAACCACGGAGAATTAATGGCTCACAGGCTGGGAACTGCCTGCAGGCCTTTCACGCTACATATTCTTACCTCTTCATGCCACCTTCTCTTACCCTTCCTCACTGTATGTCCATATCAAAGGAATATGTGACTCACAGGAACTGAAGACTAATCTAGAAACTGGATTCCCTGGACACTCGGGTCCCTCTCAGTCTTCCTCTCGGTCTCTGTTCTCTCTCTATTGTCTCTGACCCTCCGTGTCTGTCTCACTCTCTGTCTCTGAGAGGAGACCACACGCTCTGTCTATGGAGTGCTCCCCCTTCTCTGATAAACTTTCCTTTTGACTCCAGCTTTGGTTTGTGTTTAAATCTTAGACTCGGCGAAGGACCCTCTTCTCTCTCAGAGCAGGCTTTGAGTCTCCTCCAGGGAATCTGCCGTGTCCTGCATCAAGACAACCCTGGGAGGCGACCGAGGCCGCCTGCAAAGACCTCACCGACACAGGCGGGGAGTCTCTGCCCTGCGGTGAGGAGTCTGGGTTGCAGGGTGGCATCTCCGGGCTGTCTGGGCTCGAAATGCACACACCCTGGAGGGGGCTACACACTGCGCTGCTATTACCCCTCATCGGGCGGACTTTCTCAAGCCCCAGCCTCGAGGAAAAGGGGACTCGGAGGAAGGCGGGCTTCGGAGCACAGGAGAAGGGTCTGAACCCCAAGGGGCAGCGCTGTGCCCGGGGAGGAGGGTCAGGGAGGAGCCTGGGGCTGGCCCCACCTCCCGCTCCCTTTCCCCGTCTCCCCTTTGCGTCCTGAAGTCCTGTCTCCCTCCTCACCTGGCGCCCCGGCCCCGGCCCTGCGCACAGGGGTGGCTCCTGCTTCGGTCGTGGGTTCGGGTCAGGCAGCGGGGGCACCGCGACCTTTCCCTTCCCTCCCAGGTGTCCTCTAAGAGCGCCCAAGTGAGGCCGGCACCGTCTCCCTCGAAACCGGCTTCCCGGGTGAGCGGCCGGGGACCCGGGACCCCGGCTTCCTCGGCGCCCAGGTGGCCGGGACCCCCGCACCCGCACCCCGCACCCCCGCAGCCCGCCTCACCTCGCGGGTCCACGGCGCCCGAAATCCTCTGTCCTGTGGGGTGGCGGCTCCGGGCTTTCCCAGGGGGGCGGGGCCAGGTCCCAGGGGGGCCTCCGGGCCCCATCCCCCGTCCAGCTCTGGCGGGGTGGTCCCCGCACCCTCTGCTCGCTGGGGCGCGGGTCCCCGGCCCTGCGGGGGTCCCGGCGGGCGTCCCCGCCGCGCCGCTCGCCCGCGCGTCTCTCTCCGGCCCGGTCCCCGGCTCCGTCCCCGGCCCCGTCCCCGACCCGGTCCCGCCGGCGCTCGGGGCGGCGGTCGCGGTCCGGGCGCGGCCGCAGGTCTGGGTCGCGCTCTCTGGGCCGGACCCGGGGCTCGCGAGTCCTCCGCGACGCCGGGTCTTCCATGGCCCGAGCCCGTGTCCCCGCCCCGGAGCCACCCGAGGGCGACGCTCCACCCGCAGGTGGCCCGGGCAGGTGGCCAGCGCGGGGCGGGGCGGGGCGGCCACCTGCGCGCGCACCTGCCGCGTGTGCTGGGCGGGGGCGCCCGCGGAGCCGTCTACACACGAGGGAGCCGAAAACGGCTCTCCCGCGGCGCCCCGCCTGCCCTCAGGTGTCCCCTCCGCGATCCCCCTTGGCGCTGCTCACCCGCGCACCCCCCCCACCCCCCGCTGTCTTTAGAACAGCTGCGTGGTAGGGGCCGAGGCCAGTCGATCTGTTGCAATGGTCCCTGACGCATTTTTTTTTTAAAATGAGGATCCACACAGCATTGCCACCTTCTTGTTTGCCACTTAAGAGTGTTATTCTAAAACGTGGGAAATGGACCTCTCCGAGTTCCTCCTGCTAACACACGTGTGAGCGCCCAGCTTAGCAGGTGCGGTGGCGGCGTGGTGTCTAGGGCCTCTGGTCCAGTGTGGGAGGGACAGGCTGGCGATAAAGAAAAAGGACAACGTCTCACATGTGACGGGGAGGGCAGGGGTCTTTATATAGGCCGGGGAAGCAGACGTTTGAATTGAGTCCTGCGTGAGGAGGAAGCAGTCTTGGGCATGGCGGAATGTTCCAGAAAAGAGAGAAGCTGACTATGCAGAGAGCTGGACCAGTAAGTTGCTGCGAGCAGAGTGAGAGGGGATGAGCTGAGGCTGACAGGTGGAGCAGTCGGATGGTGTAGGGTCTTCATGGTGAAGAGTCTGCATTTTTGTTACAAGAGTCATGGGAACACGTTGAAGTATTTAAAACCGGGAGAGTGACTTGCTCTGATTTATGTTTCCAAAGATGACTCTGGCTTCTGTGAGGGGGATGGACTTCAGAAGGCCAACGGTGGAGGGGAGAGAGAGAGATTAGGAAGCTATTGGAGCAATTGAGGTGAAGGGTGATGGTGGCCAAGGTGGTGGTGAGAAGTGGACAGATGCAGGTTGTAGCCTGGAGGAAGAATTTACAGGATGAATTGAATGTGGGGGAGCAAAGGGAAGTGAGCAGCGGCTGGGTGGATGGTGGAAATGTTTACTGAGGTGGGAATTCTGCCGAGAGCCAGGTTCAGGGAGAATCGGAGAGTCCATTTTGGACATATTAAATTTGAGATGGCTAGGATTCATCCAAATGTAGATGTCCAGTTGTAATGAGATATACGCATGAGTCTCCTGTGTGTGTGTCGGTGGCGGGTAGGGCTAGAAACACTCCATGGAGCAAAGGGGCTCACTTTAAGGAAGGAGGGATTGAGACTTGAGAATGAGGCCTTGGGCAGAGTCCCAGAGAAATCTAATTTTTAGAGCTAAAACACTAGAGGATTAAGAGGTGAGGAGTGAGGAACGAGGAAACCCAGGAGGGTGGGGTCACCAGGCCTATCTGCCCAGACATCAACCTTCGTCTCACAAAAGCACTGCTCTGAGTTCATCAGTCTTTCTTCCCAGAATGGAGAGGATGGGGCCAAATCCTAAGACCCTCCATAGATGTGGGGACTAGTAGCGCTGTAGAGGACCCTTGGTGAACAAGCAGACACACGATGGTTTGTGAAGTGGCATTGTTCTTCCTCTCCCAGATCTTCTCTGGGCCTCTGGAACCCTCTTTTTGAAGAAATACCCTGCCCCCTGCCAGCTCTCTCTTTGTTTCATTTGTTTATGTTTTATATCTTTACCTTGATCACTAATTCTTATCATTTTACACATTTGTTCTATCTCTCTCTATATATATCTATACACTTTTGTTTAATGAACAGTTGAATGTAAATTCCAGACACATAACTCTCCCCACTAAGTACTTCCACATATATTGCCAAAGAACAATATTCTCCTAAATAACCACAGTACAATGATCACAGTCCAGAAATTTAGCAAATATACACTTCATATCCAAATTTCCCCTGCTATCTCAATAATCCATTATTATTATTATTATTATTATTATTATTATTATTATTATTTAATATTTAGAAATTGCCCAAATTTGGCCAGTGGGCATCCCTTCAAGCTGCCTCCTATGTGCTTTTGACATCAGGAGAAATATCCTGATATGCTCATCAGTTTTTGTGGCTTCAACTTGTCTCTGAATTACTGGCCTAACCTGCCTCTTCCCTGAAGATCCCACTTCCCTTCATGCTCCCTTGAGTGGAGAAAAGTTGTTCCTGAGCTACACATAGGGACATTCTGCTAACTTCCATAGTTAGAGTCATCCCCTGCTCCTTTGAGGTTTGTCATAGTTAGATTATAAGATGGGCTGGATGGGGTCAGAGACCCAACATAACAGCACCTTAAAACTCATAGAAACTTATTTCTCTCTTGGAAAATCAGGACTGGATCTGGTGGCTCTGCTCTGTGTAGTTCTCAGAATTCCTTTTAGGCTCAGAAAAAGAAATTGGGGACCAGGAAGGGCTCTCCTCATTCTTTTAAGGGTGAGACCCACAAGTTGCAGACATCACTTCTATTTACATCCCATTGGCCAGAAGATAGTCACCCGCAAAGGAAAGATGATAAATGTAACCACGTGCCCAGCTAAATATTAGGGGTTTTGTGCTCTAAGAGTGAGGAGGAGAGTAGGTGATCAGAGACAGGAGTCTTTGTCACAGGATTATTCCTTCAGTTTCTGCTCTGCTTTGGTGATATCATGGACACTTCATTTTACACTTCATTTCACCCAAGACTTTGGGGCCTCCCTCTGTCCTAGGTTCTGCCAGCATCAGCATTGAGGCTACAAGATGAGCACACTAGCCTCGCGTCATTCCCAGAACCAGCACCTCCTCTCCTCCTCAGTCACCCTATGGTCTTCACAGCTTAGAACATTATCATCACACAGAACTTTCCATCTCTGAAATCTGAAGCCCTGTATCCCTGATTTCCATGGTGTCAATACCTTCTCCATGTCCAATTTAAGTGGCCCATTGTTTAACAACTGGCTCACAAAATTCCTGAAAAGTGAGCAGTCGGCCCTCAGTAGGCGTGAGCTGGCTCCTGCACACCACTGCCCTCACCCCACTCATGCCTGTCCTTTGACATCACGAGGACTCTGTGGGCTTGAGTCTTTAGTTTTGACCCTTTCTAAGATAACTTTCTCGTCTCCCAGATATTTCTCTTTAGTCTGAACTCTTCGATGAACCATCGGAACTGCCTTCTCATCAACTATCTAGCCTTCTCCTCCACCTCAGCTGCTTGGCAAAAAACCCACCCCTCAATCAGTGTGTCAATCCACCTTTCTAACTTCTAGGCCCAGCCAGTGGACGGCTGGGGAAACAACACAACAGAGAGAAGCTACTCCCAATCCACCAGCCTCAACCTCCACTGAGCCCTCAGTGCTGCCCCCAAAATCGTTTCACTGATTCTTGGAGCAGGCTTTTGTGATCACCCGGACAAAGAGAATTAGGACTGGCTCTGTAATTTGCAGGACCCTGTTCAAAATAAAAATGTGGGGCTCCTTGTTTATTATAAAGAATTTCAAGATGGTGACAGCAGAGCATTAAACCCAGCATGGCGCCATTCTAAGCGTGACACTGAATGACTTCTGGGGCTTGCCATAAAAGGCAATTAGCTTTCTCCTGGCTCTCTTTGAGGATGCTCCACCTTAAATCCCAGCCTCAATAACGTAAGGAATCTAAGCCTACATGAAAAAGCCATGTGTGTACCATTGTAGAGGAGAGACAAGCCATCTCCGTTGAGCTCGTCCAAATTTATGACCCAAAGAAACCATGAGCATAATAAGTGGATGTCTCAAGCCTCTAAGTTGGGGGCGACTTGTTACTCAACAAAAGATAACCAGAAAGCCTTCCATGCCTCAACCCGTATTGGCTTCTCCTTATTCGAATCACTGCAATTTTGGATCAAGACATGCATCTCACCTGTTGGTCTCAGAATTTGAAAATATTCATTTGTTCATGTCGTCTGTCTCTCTGTCTAGCCTGTCTACTCCCTGGGACAATGTCTTTGCCATTATGCATGACACACGTAGGTGCTCAATAACTAATTGTTGGGCAGATAATATTCGTTCTTACAGATGAATCTGTGTATTCAGGAAGATGACAGGGACCTTATATTTTCCATAATGTAAGGTGCCAGATGGCATAAGGTACATTAACAGTAAGCCAATTCTAATATGTGTCATTTTAATAAATCAATCAACTACACCAGTCAGGAAGGAGTAAATGAACAAGTCGGTGAGGCAGTTGAGAGTGAGAGCCCAGTGAAAATCTGATGGGTTTTTTAATGTTAGTTTAGCTTACATTCTCTTATTTTACATTTACACTCATGTATCTGTTCCACTGTTCTTCCAGGAACCCTTTGAGAGACATTATGCATCTGGTGGAAGGCGACAAGGGCAGGAGCCCTTTTCTGAGGAGGCCCCTTGAGTGACAGCCAAAGCAAGGAGGAGCATAAGTAGCAAGATGGCCAAAGTGTGAAGAAAAGGGAAGCACTTGCCATTGGTGTGTTAAAGATAATTTTAGAAAAAAAGGTAAAATCATGACTCTCATTCAGATATAAAATGAGCACATGCTAAAGATTTTTTTTTAACTCAAAAATCTCTAAGGGAATCAGGCAGATGTCATAACAGCTTCAAGAGAGACTGCAGAACAGACCCGTTGTAAGTCAGGAATAATGAAATGAATGTACAAAGGAGGCAAAACTGATTTCTTCCGAAGAGGAAAAGCAAAATCGGTTGAATCTCTACCAGACGGGATCTGTTTTACATGTCCACAACCAGGCTTTTTTTTGCATTACTCTCAATTACCTACAGTTTACAGAGTTGCAGAATAGCATAGTTTGCAACCAAAGCACAGTGGGAAGACATTGCTTTTGCTTAAACCAGAAAAATGGGATGCTAAATGGTCTTGAGATCTTGGAGTTTGGGGAACTGTAGCCTGAGGCTAACCCTGAAGAGAAATAGTATCGACTTGGCCGCTTGGAATGGAGACTGGGCGTCTGTGTTTTTGAATAGTTCCATGAGGCGCCCCATTTGAGAACCAATATGTTGATGTAAGTAGCATTCTATTTTCCCTCCTAAAGGAGAGCCTAATGTAAGAATGAAAAATCCAAATACTTACGTAAGTTTTTTTTTAATGAATAAACATTTCTATTAGTTTGGGGTACATTCTGTGGCATTTGTGGGAGGAGGGTTCACTTGCCCTGTTCTGTTCTAACTCAGTTTCATTTAGCCATCCCTGGCAGGGAGACGGTCCTGCTGGTGGTGTTCAGGCGTCCTGTGCTTGTTGTCAGACCCCAGACTCAAGCTGGGGTGGCAGAGAGGATCCTGACCCAGTGAAGCCTGCGGCAAGGGCAAAACCTGCCAGTAGGGGACAGCACAGGCTCAGCTGTGGCCACACACCATGCCTCTTCCTCAGCCTAAGCATCTCCTCACCCACCTGGGCCTGGGTGACTATATTTTCCTCATTAGAGGGGTGATGGAGAGCACGCAGTTCAAGAATTCCTGAACATCGCACACTGCATAAGTGACCTGGGGAAGTTACTCAACCTCTCTGTGCCCAAGTGTCCTCGTATGCCAAACAGGGATACTCGTATTCACAGGATTAGATAAAGTAAATATGTGTCAAACACTTGGAGCAGGGGCTATAAAAGTGTTAGCCGTTCTCATTGTCATTGTTATTATTTATCAGACACTGTATTCACCTAAGTGACTAAGACAGTCCCTTAGAGAGCTCACAGTTTAAGGAGAGAGGCAGAGGGGTAAATGTTGTGTATTATTGCTGAGAAAAAGACGTGTGTGGAGTGTAGATAGGATATGGAGGCAGCAGTAACCGAAATCAGCTCCCAGAAGGAGTGCTTGAGGGCCGCTTTTGGGAATACATAAGACAAAGGGGCTTAGGGCTTAGGGAGCCAAGGCGAGGGCAGCAAATAGAAAGCAGGCAGGTTTGGGAGCTTCAAGTTCAAATCCTTCCATTTGGACCAGAGTACTGAGAACAAGGGAGGGAGTAAAAGGAAACAAGACAAAAGAGGCAGGCAGGGGGCTAGATCATAAGCAGCCTTGACAGTCATTCACATATACATACTTGGACTTATCGCTGTGGGTCTGTGGTCTCCAAGTGCGTGCTCACAGCCTCCACTGCAGTGTAGTGGGGAGAATAGAACTATTTAATTTGTATTAATGTTATCTCTTTGTGAATCTCTTTTTCTGTACCTGGTTTATAATAGTAGCCATATATTGATAATGGTTTCTATTACCAATATATGCAGATATTATACAGATATATTATATGCAATATTTTACATAAATTATACAGATATAATTTATAAAGAAATATTTGTGTACTGGTGTGCATGCTGGGTTTGTGACTGCAGGCCATGCGGAGCCACCAGAGAGGACTTTTAATCAAGGAAACGCTTTACGCAAATGCATTATGGAAGTGACATTTCAGGATGTTTGGAAGGAGAGGCCACCCAAGCCGAGGCCTTGGCACTGGGGATGAAGAGGAAAAGGATTTGAGCAATATTAAAAAAAATATTGCTCTGTAAACAAGGAGGAACAAGTGATCAGTAAGCGGTACCATGTGGTTGAAAACATGGTCACTGAATGCCAAATGCTCAATGAAAGACAAATACTCAGAAAGCATTGGGTATTCAAGGTCAGGTATTAGTAGCTGAAAGCATTTTATTATTATTATTATTGTTACAAAGTTAAGTAAATTCAAGAGCAGGTCAGTTGTATTAGGATAGTGTCAGACCTTGGCTCGCTCATGAGAAACGTGCTAGGAAGAAACTGGATTTCACTTTTGGATAGAAGCTTAGGAGACAGGGCCATTGCTAGGCGAGAAAAAGGCTTAGTTTCTGGAAAGAAGAAACTGAAACATATCTATAGGCTTGAGAGAAAGAGGATCAATAAAGGGATGAACAATAAAAAGAAAAACAGCTTCTCCAGTACGAATTCTCAGGGCTGACCTCCCTCAGGAGCACCTCCCACAACCTTCCCCAGCCCCAGAGAAAACTCTTCTCTTGTCAAAGCCCCCACTGAAAACAGTTAAAAAAGCCTGAATCACACATACAAAGTGAGTGTGTCAAAGAGTTATTTAGCTTGTTAATGACAGACGGTAGTATAAGAAAACTTTCAGAGGCAGAGAGGAGAGAACAAAGTATTTCTGGACAACAGACGGAATGTTGAAAGAAGATGACCAGGTTGGTTCCACAACTGACTAATTTCTCACAGGTAGAGTGACCAGCTGTCCCAGTTTACCCTAGATGGTCCTGGTTTTAGCGCTAAAAGTCCCATGTCCTAGGTAACTTCAGTCCCAGAAAATGGCAATAAACTAAACTCAGAAGTTAGTCTTTCTTCTAGGCAAGAAATTGTTTTCATCTTTACTTTACAAAAGACATTTGCCATTGACCCAACAAAAAGAACATCCAACTTTATAGAGCTTGAGCTGAAGAGCAAGTAATAAGTCCAAGGCACATTACCCCTAGAGAATCAAAAATTTAGGGGGGGGAGCAAGGGACCTTTGAAGACATGCAATTACCATTTGCCTTATTTCCGAGTGCTGAATAATTTTTCTTAGCAGTCTGCAAAAGCTAAACAAAAGACAGTTTCTAGACCTCTCCACAAGCCCCTATTTCTCTAGAGGAAGTAAAGGTTGTCAAGGGCAGACCCAGGCCTCAGAGCCTGGGGGACTCCTTGTGGTGTGGACTGTCCCCTCGCACAATTAAGAATGCTCTCTTCTATAGTATTCACCTGTTCTAAAGTTTGCAAAGACTTTAGATCTCAGGCAGGTTAGAGTTCAAGCCCAAGGGACTGGGCCCACCCAGATAATCCAGGATAATTGCCTTATCTTAAGATCCTTGCTTACATCTGCAAAGTCACCAATTGCCATATAAGGTGACATATTCACAGGTTCCAGGGAATTGTATGTAGACAAATTTGGAGGGGCATTTATTACACTGTGGGTCAGAAATTCAGGAGTGCTTGGCTTGAGTAGGTGGGGGTCTCCCATTAGGTTGCAGCCAAGAGTTGGCTTTAATGAGGCTGGAGAATCTATCTGTCTTCTCCAAAAGTCATTCATGCGCATGGTGGATCAATTGATGGAGGTCTCTGTTCCTCTTCCTGTGGGGCTCCTCTCCACAGGGTTACCCGGGTGACCTCACAACAGGGAAGCTGGCTTTTCCCAGAGCAGAAGATCAAGAGACGGAGGTGGAAGTTGCAATGCATTTTTTGACTTTTGCCTTGGAAGTCACAGGCTATGACTTCTGCAGCGATGCATTCGTCACACAAGCCAGCCCTCATCAAATGTGGAAGGACCACATGGGGGCTTGAATAAACGAAGGCAAGGATCACTGGGGCTGTCTATTCTAGGCCTCTCATGCCCTTCATGGTGCCCACTGAGCATCATTACCGTTTCCATTATCACACTCAGTGAAGAAATCACGAGATGCTAGCGAAAACTAGCAATTTTCTAAACCTTAGGACATGGACAATAATAAAAGATAGGCTCCTCCAGCCATTTTTATCTCCATAAACGTCTAGCACGTTGCCTTGAAACATGGCTCAGAGAGAACCCACTGCCCACCCAAGGAATGGCGCCTACATCAGCAGCTGGGCACGGGCCCATGGAGCTTTCCTCACACTGATATCAGCTGTATGCCCTGTCCTCTTTACAGGTCACTTTGACCAGCACCCGGGTGTGGGTGATGCCCAGCTTGGGTTTCACAATGTCCCAGGGAGGGTAGTTGAGGTCAAGAGGTAGCCTTGGACCAGAGAGGCTGGAGCTCTGACTCTAAGAGCCAGCTTCCAGTAAAATCCAGACACTGGTGTGTGTGCTTCTCACTGCCTTTAAACCTCTCTGTTCAGCACTGTTTCCTTCTTGGGGACACATGTTACCCCCAGCAGGCTGGAGTCTTTCCTTCTACATCATCTAGCCTAAAAATCTACTCAAATAAACTTTTACACAGAGGGACAGATGACCTGTGCCAAATAACGCCACCATTCCCCACGATGGAAGCTCTGCAGGAGCTGTCGTTTTTACTGTTATGACGGTGCCTGGCACGTAGTAAGTGTTCAATAAAACTTCATTTTTAAAAGTTATTACTACTTTGGATTATTAGCAGTACTTACTTAGAGTAGGAATGTTTGAAAATAGAGAAAAGCGGAGAGAAGAAATTAAAATTACCCATAAATCTACCACCCCTTATTCCAAATAATGTTAATGTTTTATTATTTTTTCCCAGTAACTGTGACATTTCATTCTATGTGTTTGCTATTGTGTAAGTGTTTTAAAATAGTGTAAGGTGGTATTAAAAATAATTTACAATTTTCTAAAAATGGTGATCCCAAGTGTTCTTTCCTCCAGCCGTTCCTATGTCCAGTGGCCATCTTCTTTTGTTCACAACCTTGACAGAGGAGGTAGGAGTATCATAGGGTATGACAAAATTTGCAAGGCCTAATTAATTTGTAAAAATAAGTCCATGTTTGGCAGGTCTTCTGGGCCGGGGATAGGGAAGTCTGGGAAGATGGAGGGTAATGGGTAGTATCACAAAATCAAATAAAGAACCACAACATGTTGTGTGCTGCAATTCCAAACATGTGTGTTGCATGGCCTGAAGGCAATGGTCCTGTGACACTGTACGTGTAAGGGCAGCTCTCCTAACTCTCCAGGGACCCTGCCCCTTCTGTGCTGGCCCGCTTCATACTCCAGTCCTCCCAGAAGGCCTCTCTTTTGAGTTGATGGTTTGTTTAAAACCCCAAATCTAACTTAAAAATGTGTTTTAAGTCTTCTCACAGCAGTGCTATTTTGAGAATAATAAGAGAAACTTTGATATCTGTAGGAACTCCCTGATTTTGCAGATGAAGAGACAGGCCAAGTTTTCTCAAGGTCAGCGACACCTTGTTGACAGACTAAGACTGGAACGCGAATTCCGGTATATCTTTTTATTTTGTCGCACTAACGCTGCTGTTTGCTCCTTGTTAAGGGTTGAATTATGTCTCCTCGGAATTTATATGTTGAAGTCTAAACCCCTAGTACCACAGAATGTGACTTTATTTGGAAACAGGGGCGTTGCAGACGTAATTAGTTAAGATACTGAAGTAGACCACTCTAATCCGGTATGATTCCTGTCCTTATTAAAAGGGGAGATTTGGACACTGACACACACACAGAGAATGGCATGTGAAGATGAGCAGAGATCAAGATGATGCACCTGTAATGGAAGGAATGTCAAAGGTCGCCAGCAAACCACCAGAAGCTAGGCTCAAGGCATGGAGCAGATGCTCCTTCACATCCTCCAGAAGGAACCAACCCTGTGGACGCCTTGATCTCAGACTTCTAGCCTCCAGAACTGTGAGACAATACATTTATATTGTTTATGTTGTTTAATTCACCCAGTATTTAGTACTTTATTTTACAGCCTTAGGGAGCTACCACACTTCCCTGTGTATGGCCTTAAGAAGTCATAGACTCTTGGAGAATTTATGATCTCAGTGTTTAGAATCTCTCTGGTCATTCTAGCCTCCTCCTTCCTTGCTATGGAAGGTGGTAGTACTCAGGCAGAGCTAAAGTTTTGCAAGCATGTGTCAATATTATGGATTATTAATATCATGAATATGCAAGTAAAGGGGAAATATGAAAACATGATAAAAAACTTTGCCAACCAGAGCTAAGCATCAGATTATACCTATGCATGTGACATCTGTATATTCAAGGGAACTAACACAAATTTCATTACACAGCAATTGTATTTCATTACACAGCAAAAGGTACATAATGAACATCTCCAAACTACTTTATCCAATAACAGCAGAGGACATACTCCACTCAGGATCACATGGAACAGTCACCATTTTTAGGTCATAAAATACAACCTAACAAATTTAAAAGAAGAAAAATCACACAGTGTCTGCTCTCAAATGACAATGGAATTAAACTAAATATTAATAACAAAGGTAGCTGGAAAATCTGAAAATATTTGGAAATTAAACAAAACACATTAAACAAACACATTAAGTTAGAGAATAAATCCTAAGAGAAATTGTAAAATATTTTGACTAAATTAAAATAAGAACATAACATCAAAATTTGTGGATGATGCAGTGAAAACAGTGCTAAGAAGGAAATTTATACAGTGAATGAATGTGTTAGAAAAAAAGAAAGACCTGGAAACAATTAACTAAGCTTCTACCTTAGGAAACTAGAGAAAGAAGAACAAATTTAAAGTAAGTAGAAGAAAAGAATTCAAAGCTAGAGCTTGGAGAGTGGGAGGAGTATAGTAGGACATGACGTGCCTTTTCTAGAATATCCTATAGATGAAATTATTCTGTGGGTAGCCTTTTGAGTCCGGCTTCTTTCACTTAGCCTAATAATGCATTTGAGATTCATCCATGTCGATATGTACATTGGTAGTTTATCCCTTTTAATTGCTGAGTGGTATTCCATTATATGAATGTAGCACAATTTGTTCATTCACTCACAAATTGAAGGACATTTCGTCTGGTTTTCGTTTTTGACAATTATGAATAAAGCCACTATGAACATTCACACGCAGGTGTTTACATGAACATCAGTTTTTATTTATTTTCCTAGGAATGGGACGTCTTTTCTTAGGGTTGTAGAGTAAGTATATCTGCAACTTTGTAAGAAAATTGTTTTTCAGTCCAGAGGACTCATCAGAGGAGAACATCAGAGACAGCTGTCATCTCTGTGGTACTACTTTCAAGAAGGGCCCACTGGTATCACAGTAATAAACACATTTGGTTTCATGGATCATCAGATATCCTGAAGGGGCATGAGCTGTTTTCCTTTTCCCTTCATCTGTGACCTTCCTCTGCTGTTCACTCAGAGGTGCCATTTCACAGGGAAGACTAGGACGGTTACTGCAGAGAAAGAATCTGTGCTCGGCTCCTCCCTTCCAAACAGGATCCTTGAAGTCCGTTTTAGAGATAACAGCTGTGAAAGCCAGAGCTTTTGCTCCTCTCTTCTTTTCGAGAGACAGGAACAAGACTTTTGGATACAGAAGGCAGGCCCAGGACTTGGGGCAGGGAGAGTGGAGGAGGAAGGAAGGAAAGAGGCCCAAATGAGGGCCAAGGGGACAGCTTGATTTGGGGGCAGGGTGTGTGTAAAACCCCCGAGGGGCAGGCGAGCTTCCTGCCAGTGGCTGCAGGGGCCTCCCCGTCAGGGCCCCAGTTCTGTGCAGACTCATCCGGAAGGATAGCCCCTTACTTTTACGTGCATCTCTTGTTTGTCCCTCTGGTCTGTGCCCAACTACTGCAGAGTGAGCGACCCTGCTGACTTACCACCAGCGGCACATACCTTTTATGGGTTTTATTTTAGTTCTGAGGAGGTCTGCCTGGTGCAGACACACTCTAACACCCCTTCATGTCCAAAGACATCCATAGATGGCAGCTTGGGACGAGAGGCCCGGTCTGGGGCTATGAAATGAAGTTTCCTGCGTTAAATCAGTTGTCCTATTTAGTCCTCTTGGTAGCAAGACGAGAGCACTTTTTCTCTTACTCTGTCTCCGGCCACCTTCTGCTTTGCTCACTCCAGCCTGCTGGCCTGGTGGCTATGCCCCAAACACGCCAAGTACAGTTCCACCTCAAGGCTTTGACCTTGCCGTTTCCTCTGGCTGGAATGCTTGTTCTTCTAGACATCGAGAGGACTCGTTCTCTCCCTTTACTCGCATCTTCCAGTAAATGTCACTATCTGTGGGGGCTGTTCCGATGATCATACACAAAATGCCACCCCTTCTAATCCTACACTCTGCTTCATTTTTCTTTATAGCATTGCTGCCTCCTCTCATGTATTTCTTTGTGCATTGCTTTTCTTCCCCCATAAGAACGTCAGTTCCATTAGAGCAGAGGCTTGGTTTGTTTTCTTCACTGCTATATATATAGTCCAGCACTTGAAACACAACCTGTAAATACTTGTTTAGTGAGTTTATTAATGAAACTCGGTTGCAGAACTCTTGGTATGGAAGAGCTTTAAGTGACAAGTAGGCACAATGCCCCACCTCTCCAGGTCTGACTTGATTCAAACCTGAATCCTATTATCTTGTCTTGCTTTTTTTCATTCTCTCTCCCCTAGTCCTCCTGCTGAGAGAGACATGTACCCCATGGCCCATTCTCAAACACTAGAAATCCCATTGCATTTCATCATTGTTTGCCCAGGATCTTGCAAGACCTGGGTAATTCACTGTGGTTTGGCCCCTGTTGATGGTCCTCTCCCTTCCAGAGGTGCCAGCAGTGACTCTGGATAAAGGTTGCTGAATTACATCACCACTGGCACTTGTTTCCAGGCAGACTATTGAAAGGGTGGCCTTGAGGCCTCATGGGGGGGGGTGGCAGCAGTAAACCTATTAACCTTTTTTTTTTTTTTTTTTTTGGTTAAAAATGGTTAACCTTTTTGATGCTTCTTGGCCGAAAGAAATTTTCAGAACTGTAGACCCATGGAGACCTACTCAGGACTTTCCGCAGCACTGAAGCTGGGTGCAGGATTTGCCTGGTCTGTAAGGAAGGCCCCGTATTACCCACTAAGACACAGGGCAGGAATGCTTAAGTTTGTGCTGTGCTACCAGGAGACGCTCATCATGGAAAATCCTGTCTTGTGTCTCAGAGCTCTCACTGCAGAGGGAAATGTAGGCCTCTGTTAAGCTCAGAGGTCCCCAAAAGGTCAATTAAACTATCCCTTCAGTTGGCTGCTCAGAGACCAGACTTGATGGGAAGAGAATCTCTCCTTCTCTTTCTCTTTCTCTTTTTTTGGTATACGTTGTATCTATATCTGTAGCTCCTTCTCTTATTTAATGAACGATTAGACTTTTACAAGAGATTTTGAGCTCCATTTTGGGCACCGTTACCCATGACATCCTTCCGAGAAGGACAAGGAATAAAATGTCAGGGTTGACCAGTTACAGGGCCTTTGCGAAAACCGCAACAAACAAACAAACAGCAACAACAAAGCTTGGAAAAGAAAATAAATGGATGCTTTCTTGAGAGCATGAATAATTCACTGTGCAACAGAATGACCTGTTGTGCCACCTCTGTTCTTGAAAGTGACTTGTGTGAAGTCCTAAAACAGGTGACTCGGTCCTGTGTTTAAAGTAGGGTAGATAGAGACCCGTGTATGCAGGATGACTTCAAGCTGATGGTTTTCTGGGAGTATTCCAATGCCCGTCATGCAGAGGATTCTGTGATCCAGGTTAGAGAAGGTAGAGTGGGATTTTTATTGCCAGACACTCTGGGTGTGGTCTGTGGGATCCCAGCAGGAGTAGATGGTACACACAAACTAGACGATGTGAAGAGCGTTTAATACAGGAACCATACGCAAAGCTGTTCCAGCACAAAATAATTTATTTTGGATCTCTTGTGGTTCTGAGGGTTGACTGGAAATAGCTGGGTGGATCTTGCTTCAGATTTCTCATGCAGTTGTAGTTATCTGGGTCTGGTGAAATCTGAAGGCTCTGATGGTCTGGACGTCCAAGATGGCTTTCCCACCTACCTGCCTGGCACCTCAGTGCTTCCCTCTCTATGTAACCAGTAAGCTGGATTTCTTACATGGAGGCTCAGGTTCCCAAGAACAAGAAGCAGAGGCTAGTGGACCAGCGAAGGACTGTATATGCCCAGAACTGGCACAGTGCATTTTCCCCAACTACTATCAGTCACAGGCTATGCCCAGATTCAAGAGGAGTAGACTCCACTTCTCAAATGAAGAATGGCAAAGCCACATGGTTGAAGAGTGAGTGAAATGGGAGTATTGTTCTAGCTGTTTTGGGGGACTAAATCCTGCCACAAGCGATGTGAGTGGGGATGTGAGAAAGCAACGGGAGCTGTTCCCACTGAGGCCTGAAGGGGCAAAGGGAAGAAGTTATGACAAGAACATATGTTATTACAGAAATAATGAGAAATTGTGGTCTAGAGATAAACCAAGGGATTGGAGCACAGTTTAGACTCCAGATTATTCTGAACATCAGAATGGCAAGAACAGAGAATTATTTTCCAAGAATCTAGGCTTATTTGTTTGGTGGCTCCCTCTGTCCGTACAAATGACACTCTGATGAATGCTGAGAACTGGCGTGGGATTGAAGAACACCAAGTTCTGACTAGGGAAGAATGACTGCGTTAATGAGGCGTGTTTTCAATGGTTATGCAAAGCACAAAGCAAACAGTATGGTGTTATTGGCCAGACTCCATGAGACAAGTGGCCAGCAGACATTTCAATCAGCAAATAGATGGAAGTTTTATTTTCTTTTTAACCTTTAGACTCCGATGTGAGGAGAACGACCCTTGCATAGCCCAACTGGTCTTCCCTTTAAACCATGAGAAAAACAGCAGACGAACAGAGATTGAGGAATGTTCTACATGAGAACTGCCAAGGTCATGAAAAACAAGGGAAGTCTGAAAAACTCAGAGATCAGAGGAACCTATCTCAGGTCAGATTAGGTTCAGAAGACGTGACCACTAAGTGTAGGGTGTGTCTGGAAGAGGGTGTCCAACAGTGCTTGGTATGGGACAGTAGCTCAGTGAGTGTGAGCTCCTATTGCCACTTTGCATGGGTAGAGAAAGAAGCGAGTAAAAAACAGGTGTGTGAAAATGAAGAACCTATAATTTTAGGTAATCATTAAAAAGCAAGTTCATGAAAATCTTGTAGCCATAGGAAAATGTTCATAATGCATGTGCAATTAGACTCATAGAATAGAAAATTCTAATCTGTAAATCCTATGAGTGTACCTAGAAAAAATATACAAAATGTTAATTGTTGGGAAAACGGTTAACAGTGGTTGTCTCTGGGTGGTGGGACACTTCAACAAACAATTTTCTTTCAGAAAGCAGAAAGGTCTAAAGCAAAAAGGCTGTTGCCAAGATCTGGGGAGAGTGGCGAGAGACAACTAATATTTTAACAGCCATAGAGTTTCAGTTTTGCAAGCTGAAAATTCTAGAAATCTGTTGCACAGCAATATAAATGTACTTAACTAAACTGTACACTTAAAAAGGGTTAAAAAGTAAATTTGATGCTATGTGATTTTTGTGAGAATAAAAAAATACTTTTCTATGGCAAACAATATTTTTATGTTTCAGAAAGAAAATCGATGAAAGGTGTTCTTTGATTTTTAAGTGAAAATCTTACTATTGCTGGTTGGTGCCCAGGGGAGTTAACGGGGTAGCAGTGAGTCTTCCTAAGTAGAATGGGGTCCTTTTATTTGTTCCCCACCCTACCCTGCTCCCAGCTTTCTATTGAGAGAAAACACAAGCTACAGAAGAGGGGTATGACCCAAACTGTTTGCTTTGTCTGTTTTTCCTTCTGACGTAGGTCCAGTTGTTTGCTATTGAATGAGGGTGGGTATAGCAGCCCCTGTTCCCTTCACACTCCCAGATCCTAAATTTTCTGTGTCAGCTGCTGCATCTGCAGCCTACCCTCCACAGTCTTGTGCTAATGACCGTTTTTGACCTGTCAACCTGAGCCTGAGACAGCAGGGTTGAGACAGAGGAGGCTGGGCAGGTGATCTCAGGGCCACTGTTTTGTCCTTGCCCTGTGGTCACTTCCTGGGCTCAGGTCTCACCAAAAAGATAAGTCCCCCTGAAAGACAGATGAGGGACATGAACAGGTAATTCACAAACCATGAAGAGCCTAATAGATATATGAAAAGTGACCACCCGCACAAAAATAAATAAAAAGAGTGGAAACACTTCAATACCATTTTTTTTTTCCTGCCAATCAATTTGGCAAAGATTTTTTTAGAAAATCATTTCTAAGGTTTGCAAACAATAGGAAGGTAAACGGCCTTTCTGAAAGCAAGGTGGCAATGCATTTCAAGAAATGTAAAACTGTTCATTCTAGAATAGGTTATTCCATCAAATGTTCAGGAAAATTCAGGCATTTAGTATAAGGTAAAGGTGACATTTCAAATTAACAAGGAGAAAGACATCAGTTTCTGGCAATATTGAAATCAGCATGGCCTAGCAAATCTTCAGTTATAAAACTATTGAGAAATGTTGGATAAAATATAGCAAAATGGCTGAGGTCCAAAGATAAAAAGGAACTGCCCCGGGGGCCAAACAATAAGAAAGCCAGTGACAAAGGTGACTGACTGACACTTTCGCTGCTCTGGATTATTTGAACAATCTATGCCTCCTGTTTGAACACCCAGGTGTGGACAGGACACCCAGGTTTTAGTCTGTGTGGTTTTGTGGGTGGAGGAGTTCAACCTGTTTCATGTGTAGCTGGGATCCTTGAACGTCTAAGCCAAGTCTAAACCTTGAGTGGCAAAAATCAGTCATAATAGCTTCTACAAGAACATTCCCTTTTTGCTTGATTTAATTCTCGCTGAGGCCAATATTTAACCTTTGTGATTCTGTCCACCTGGACAACTCCTGCTGGAACACTCAGCTGATTCCCTGTGTTATTCCTTGAGCTGAGTATGTTGCCTTGGCAGATAGTCTGAACTCCCAAGAGGTTGTCAAAATCAGGTGTATTTGTATATTTCTTCTTCCTTATAGCCTACTTGTTGATGAATGTGGCAGGTCTATTAGTATTTGAAATATGGTTCTACTTCTAGGAAAGAGTCCCACAAATGACAAGATACTTACCAAAATTCCTGGTCATAAGTAACAATTGTGTTCAATATGATTTGTAACAGAAAAAAAAAAAAATACGGAAGCCTCCCATGTCCAAAAGGGTAGGATGGTTAAACAAACACTACATAGTCATTAGAAGGAATAAAGTTGATCTCAATGTATGAAAATGGAAAGAATGTCCACACAATGTATTATTAAGATTTTTAAAAAGTTAGCTATAGAACAACATTGAAAATAGAAACAAAATGCAAACCACAGAGTAATTTCAAAATTTCTAGTAGAGATATTTTAAATGTGAAAAGAAATAGGTGAAATTAATTTTAATAATATATTTTATTTCACTCAATATACCCAGAATATTAAGCATGTAATCAATATAAAATGATTGATGAAACATTTTGCATTATTTTTATATAAGTCTTTGAAGCTCGATGTGTATTTTACACCAATAATACATCTCAATTCAGACAAACCACGTTTCGGTTACTCAATAGTCATTTATGACTAGTCCCTATAAAAAGAGAAAGTGCAGCTATAGAACAAATGTACATACATTTCTTAAAATCTCCAAGACCAGCTATATAAGCATTGTTTAGACATAGAAAACACTTGTAAAGATACACAAGAAATGGGTAAGTGGTTATCTCTGTGGATGGGATTGTGGGAAAAGAAGGTGTTTAGGGTGTAGTTTATCAACATCCATATCTGAATTTATTGTATGAGGCTATATCATCCTTTAATTACTAATAAAAGTAAAAGAAAAATGTTTATTCTCTTCAATGCAATAAATCAAGGCATAGAAAAACTTATCTTAAGGAAATAACAAAATACATGAACCAACACTTATGTACGGTACTTCTTTATGATGGAATGTTTCTTGTAATACGGGAAACTATTCATGATACAATTTTAAAGTAAAATGCACAAAGTGAAAACGGTCTAAGCAAATCGAAATATATGGTCACACAAAAACTTGCATACAAAGGTTAATAGCATTTTTGTAATAGCCAAAAAGTGTACAGAACTAAGTGTCCACCAGCTGGGGAATGAATCAGCAGATGCAGTACGTCCATACAAGGGAATATTAATCAGCTATAAAAAGGAATGAAGTACTGATACAAGCACAACATGCAGGAACCTTAAAATCATTGCAAAGTGACAGAAGTCAGATACAAATGGCCGTATATCGCATGATTCCATTTATATGAAATGCCAGGAACAGGTGAATCCATAGAGACAGTAGATTAGAGGTTGCCGGGGGCTGGGAGGAGGGGAGCGGGGAGCGGCTACTGAATGAAAATATTTTGGAGTTAGATGGTGGTTATGGTTGCACAACAGAGTGAGTGTACCAAAATCCACTGAACCTTCCGCTTTGAAAATGATGACTTTTGTGTTCATGTAAATTTTATCTCACTTTAAAAAATCCATGTGTACAACAAGACCCCAGCTTTATGGGGGAAAAATAAGACGTGGCAAGTGTGGTGGTGGGGTTCTAAATGCTTTGACTTTCTTTTCTGATTTCCTCCAGTACCTGAAATGTATTTTACATGAAGGGCAGTAGAATAAGAGCATTTTGAAAAGGACAGTCATCTCTCTTGGCAAAATCTGTTTTGCTTTTGAAACAATATCATGTTTTCATTCTACCTGGCAGATGCGCAAAGGGGGGCCCTGCCCAGCCTGTGAAGTTCACTGCTATTATACAACGTTTAACCTCATTCACTAAATCAAACAAGCTATTTATTTGGCTTCTGCCATGGGGTGCCAAATAACAGAGCTGACGCAAGCTTTCCTTTTCTGTGTTTCTGGATGTTGTAGAGATAGGGCTGTGTATTTACCTTTTGAAACAGGGCTCCAGCTTCAGAATTTAAATTCCCTTTTCAATTTTCTTTACCCTGATTGGCTTCCTGCCCTTGCCTGTCGCTTCTGCTGTTCCACGGGTAAGATGAGGTGGTAAACGCTTGCTTCCCTGGAGTGGGGAAGAGAATGCATTAAATGAGTTCTTCTAAGCACTGAGAGATGGGAGGTCCAGCAAAACAAAGATGATTCAACCCCACTGGAGACTTGAGTCAGCAGAAAGTAGGTAGAGAAGAAAGAATTTATGTAACAACTCTTCCTCTCCCAGGAAAGAAACAGATAGGAACTAGTCACAGGGTCACCGAGGTTTCTCTTAACCCTTGAGTGGGTGGCATTTTTCAAAGGCTCACCGGAACGCCGAGATCTCTGCTCTGCTTGCTTGGGGACGTTGTTTTGTCTAGATCTTGCCTGACAGCTTATTCTTCCAATAATTCAATAGCAGGCAAATGAAGGAAAATTCACTGTATAAGGATAAAATTGCAGAGGTTTCGGTTGCCTAGAAGACCCTGTACTTTTAAGACGTTTATTGAGTGGGCCTTGATTTACTTCGACTGCCCAGTTTGTTCTGACGAGTAGAATTTTGTAGATCGACAGGGTCCAAGATGCAGGTAGTAAATAAACATGTTGTGGAACAGGTTGTAGAGGATGATCCCATCTGTGTTTTGAAAATCTGCATCTATGTACCAGTGTATGTGTCTATGTATCTATCTTCTCTGTTTGTTTATACATTTATGTATCTATGTGTTGCTGTCTGTCTGTCTGTCTGTCTGTCTACCTACCTACCTACCTACCTATCTACCCACCTATATCATCAATCTATTTACCTACCTACCTATCATCTCTCTGTCTTGGTAAATGGATAACAAAGGCCAAATTATTACCACTGTTTATGCCTGAGAATGAGAATGGAGTGTACAGATAGCAAAGTGCAAGGAAGGGTTCCCACTTTTTACTTTGTAGATTTTTGTACTGTTAAAATTTTAATAAGTTTTGTGACAACAAAAATTAATAAAAATTACCAGCTGTTATAATTACTTCTTTAACAGTCCCCTCCAACATCTCACAAAGTACTCGGAGAGAGTTAACAGAATTTTAGATGTTTACAGTGAGGACAAATTCCTAATTTGGCCAGTGGGAGTGGGGGTAGGATTGAGTGAGAAGCAGTAAAAAGTGAGGAAAAGAGAGGAAACAAGAGGGTTGGCTGCCCCGTTCTCAGCCTAACCAATAGCACAAATGTTTCAGGCCCAACGCCCATCTCTGGAGACTATTTGAGGAGTCAGAAATTGCATCTGAGTTCACTCTCACTCGTCAAAGAACTAAGACAGTTTTCTGGTTCGGCTACTTGGAGGCTGCTTCTCCTTTACTTGGAAGGTAAAATCTCCAGCCTCGGCTGATCTGGTGGTGGTAATTGGGATGCGTGCCTTTTCCGTGGTGGTGTGTTGACTTCTTTTTTCACAGGGCAGAAAGATGCTTATGGAATACGGCTTTTTTTTTTTCAAACCAATGATAGTATTAACATTAAATTTCTGACAATGTGAAATGATTCTTCCCAGTTCTTGTTCGCAGAAGGCAAGATTCAGTTTGTTGAAGTGTTAATGAGATTCTTTCTTAGACAGACACTGCATGGGAATGAGAAAGCACGTATGCTTTGAATATTTAATCATTTTAATGCCATTTCCCCTCGGTTTCACTGAGAGCATGATCAAACCTTTATGTGGTTTTAGGGTTGCACATAGCAAATCTCATATTAATAATTATTCAACAGAGTGCTCTCTACTGACATGTGAGAATGGATTCTTGCTTTATTTTCCATCTCTGCACAAAGTCTTAAAGCTCCCCTCAATTCATAACAAAGCTACTTCACATGAGAAAGCAGCAAAAACAAAAAAACAAGTTTGGAAAGAGATGTCCAGTGAAATCATCCTGATGTTAAGGTCCAAATATAGCCGCCCAGGATGGTGCTAAGTTCTTAGTGTCAGGGGGACCTCTTTCGTTCCCTCACAGACTTCGCTAGTGATGGACAGCAATGGTGACCTCCCCTCCATTCTGGATGTGCATGTCCACATCAATGGAAGAAGCTCCGCGCCTGAAAAAGTGAAAGGCAGAAAGCCCAGATGGTCCGTGAAGCCCTCAGACATGGCCAACAGAACTTACAATCCCATCCGGGCCATAGTGGACAGCATGAAGATGGAGCCAAACCCAGACAAAACCACGATTACCCTGTCCATAGGTGAGTTGGGGACATTGGGCCGGTGGTGGTCGTTGTTCCCCTCATCCCCACCCTCACGGGCTGTTTGGAGAAGATGGGATTGGAGGGTGAATCTGAGCATTGGATGTGGAAGAATAACCTCTCGATGGCTTTTTTTTTTTTTTTTTAAATTTCTCCCATGTAAAGGGGACCCTACTCTGTCTGGAAACCTGCCTACAGACCCAGAAATTATCCAAGCATTGAAAGATGCCCTGGACTCAGGGAAATATAATGGCTACGCCCCCAGTATTGGTAAGCTCTTCCCAAGATTTTATCCGGTGGCTTCTAAATCTTTAATCCAAGAGGAATACATTTCTAGCAGTTCTGCTTGCTTTTCTGATGCATAGTTCCTAAGGAGAGGCCAAGATAAAATGGGCCATTGGGATTTGGGGAAAGGGGTCTTAGGATGCTTAGATACAAGCTTTGAGGTCCAACTTCTTTCCTGAATTTCTCTGGCATACTGACATTTGCCCTCTAGGATCCCATCACATTCTTATTTCTCAAATAACGCTCCTATCCTGTTATTACTAGGTAATTATCAAGCAAAGGCCTTCTTTCTGGCTGCAGCTGTTTGTTTACTGAGCCTGCCAGGTCCTAAATTAATTTACTTATTGCCTTATGTAAATAGCTCCTTGGCTTTATTTTTCCTTCTCGGTATATCCAAGGCTTATTTTAATTACGGTCCTGATCACACTCCCAATGAAATTGTAATAGTTTCAGATGAAAGAGGTAAAAACAAGAAGAACAACAAAGAATGGGCTGTTCTCTTGAAGAATAGAAGGTTTGTTTCTGGCAGAAAGAATTATTCTTATTTAACTCTTTCCATCTATTAAACATTTCTACCATGGGCATTTTGGTAAAATAAGTGATTCCTTGATTTTGTTTCAGTGTTGCACATTTTTCTCCTGTGCATGTGTGTACACAGAAACATATTTTTAATGCAGAATAAAATGTCAGTTTTTTATGCTCAAGTAGAATTTCAAAAACAGTTCAAAGAGATATCAGGGTTTTTAGGTTGTTGATTGTTTACATTTTATAAAGTTTCATACAACAAAAATTGAAAAAAAGAAGACCAAAAGTTAGGTTATTAACTTTTATAACCAAAGTATTAGAAAATTGATTCAACCTGAGAAACAAAAACCAAATCTCTCAAATATTCAAAAAATATGAGTACTCATGCTGAAGCAAAAACAGATAATAGTATATGGTATATCTCAGAAAATGCTCATTATTAGTAATTAAGGAAGTACTGATTTATATCATATAATTTCAAGAGGCCCATCTCTACTTATTAAGGTAACAAACATTAAAATATTGCTCTGGCTTTGCTAACTAAAGACAATCTTCAAAGAGTAGTTTTGCCAAACTTGATTGTTTGCTTGAAACAATCTGTGCTTCAAGTTTGTGAACCAATATTTGAAAATATTAGATGAGAATGTGATTTAAAAGAAAAAATTCATACAAAAACACTAATAGGTATGTAATATGAAAAATAGACCCAATGTATTGAACTCATTGATTACAACTTTTCAAAAACTATAGTCCCTGGAAGAGATTTGAGAATAATCTAAATCCCATGTTTAATGGAAAATAAACACCTAATCATAGTAACCAAGATGGTGCACTGTTTTTTATAGATTGGGGAGCTCTTTATTGTTATTATTTATACATTTGTGCTCATTAGAAATGATCAGTATAAAGTTAATCTCCTTTATTTACAATGGCTGAGAGCGAAACTGAATAGTATGTGCTCTGAGCAGGGACAAAAGGAAGCCCGAAGCCCTGCTGACTCTAGAGCAGAGCAGTCAGTTGTGGGATAGAAACATCCAGCTCCTTCCTTCTGCTTCTTCTTTCAGGTTACCTATCCAGTCGGGAAGAGGTTGCTTCTTATTTCCGCTGTCCCGAGGCCCCCCTGGAAGCTAAGGTGAGCTTTAGACAAGGTACTGGCTTTGAAGTAATATTGAATTGGGAAAACTATACCCTTTTCCTTATTTCTCTCCCACAGGGAATAAGTGTTTCAAGGGGAACAAAAGCTGAAGATAATTTCCCTTTAGCAATTCTCAGACTTCTTATATAGTGAGGCCACTAATTGGTGATTATATTTAATGTCAATACAGTATGATGTAGCTTATGGTTTATATGCTGTCTGTCTTAAGGCAGCTCAGAGGACTCCGAGGTCACCCTGTATTTGATTCTCTTCCATTGTTGGAAATAATAATTCATAAACACCAAATAATTAAAATTTTTTATATTACAAATAGAATCTTTTAAAACTTTGTAGCTTCCCTCATTCACCTTAAGGTCACTCAGATGGGAAGATTGAGGTACTGTGGCATACTGAATTGTTGGCAATGCCAAGTTTAAATGCCTTCACCTCTATTTTCTACTGTGTGGGGTCGACATTTCTTAACATAAGGGGTGCCCTTTTTCTGTATTTCAGAGAAGAGTCATACTTCAAAGATGTGGTCAAAAGTAAATAAATAACCAAGCAAACAAAACCTCAAGGTCATAATGATCTTTCATGGAAGTTGGCTGAGTCATAGCTGACCCAACCTTTTTTAAGTGATCTGTTTATTTCTTTTAAGTGGCTAACATTTTTAACAACCTTAGATATGGACATACATAAACATATTAGTTTCTTTCATTTTTGGCTTAGTACAGTCCCTACCAAGAATTCATAAAAAGTGAGTTTCTTTTGCTCCCCACTTACCATCTGACATCTCTTTTCTCCCGTTGTTGTGGGAACCCCTACCAAAATGAACCTTTTGTTTTTTTTTTTCATCACAGGATGTCATTCTGACAAGTGGCTGCAGTCAGGCTGTTGAACTTTGTTTAGCTGTGTTGGCCAACCCAGGGCAAAACATCCTAGCCCCGAGACCTGGTTTCTCTCCCTACAGGACTTTGGCTGAATCTATGGGGATTAAGATCAAACTCTACAATTTATTGGTAAGTGACTTTTTAATTTTAGACACAAATACTACTTCATAAAAATATATTAGCGTTATCTTAGCAGAGAAAGATCTGGAAGTGGATGGTCGAGGCCACAAATATATTTCATTTTTTGTGTTACCCCATTAAGTGAATATTCCCCTTAAATTTTTCAGAATCATCTTAATCTTCCCTTTTCTTCCTCCCCAGCCAGAGAAATCTTGGGAAATTGACCTGAAACAATTGGAATCACTTATTGATGAAAAGACAGCTTGTCTCATTGTCAACAATCCATCAAACCCCTGTGGGTCAGTGTTCAGTAAAAGTCACCTCCAGGATATTCTGGCTGGTAAGTCCTGCGGACTTCACTTGACAGGGGAGGAGATGGGGATGGAATCCTTTAGCCATTTCCTGAATTAGAAAGAGTCCATCACTAAGCTCTAAGCCTACAATGGAGGTGGAGGAGCTCCACTGGGGCCTCTAGTGAATAGGGTGCCGCTAAAATGATAGTACTTGCCTAAAAGAAGAAGAAAAACAGAAAATATTTGCCTCTTTATTACTCTCATCATGTAGAAGAGAAGGTTTAGAAGACCTAGTTGTTTAAGTGGAAAACTTAAGCCTTGTACCCTGGGAAAGTATAGTAAGAATATATAGTATTTTATTTTATTTTTATGCAAGGCAACCCTTGGTTGACCTCACAGATTGCAAGGACCTTGTCAGTTCACAATCCCTTATTTTCATTTTTTAATTTTTTTACTTTTTATGCCTATAGCACCTGGTCTTCCTAGGTGGTCTTCTATCCAAATACTAACCAGGCCCGACCCTGCTTAGCTTCCAAGATCAGATGAGATTGGGCTTGTTCAGGGTGGAATGGCCATAGACAAATATGTAGTTCTTAAAGAAGACAAAACACAAAAACATGAAATGCAAAGTACAGTAAACCCAGGTAAATATTATGTGGGAAGGCAAAAATGATTTCAGCATGTTTCTCTTATTTTCAGTGGCTGCAAGGCAGTGTGTACCCATCGTGGCCGATGAGATTTATGGAGACATGGTGAATTTGGGCAGGATATCTCACTACAATAATCTCAATTTCAGATTATTTCATGGGATCTTTAGAGGTGGCATCTAAATAATTAGAAGCAACTCCTAATTATTTCGGTGCAGCGAATAAATATCCCTGCACTCTTCACAGGGATATTTATATATATATATATAAATATATAATATATATTAAAAATATATAAATATATATGTTATATATATATATGATATATATATGATATATATATATATATCATATATATAATATATATAGATCTACAACTACTCAGCCAGCTGTCTGAAATCCAAAAAGCTATGAAAATACAAAGATTATTGGAATTCATTTGGTGGCAATACCTGACCTGTTCTGATATTTGTAGACTTCTATTTTTTCCACGTATGGACCTGTATGAGACATTAGCATGCTTGATTACGGCTGCCGTCCAGAGAGCTTTGGGGTGTTACATGGCATATGGTGCACGTGCTATAGCGCCTTTCTAAAATCCAAATAATTCTGCATTCTGTAATATATTTGGACCCAAGAATTTCCGATAAGTGATTGTGGACCCATATTTTATTTTTAAATTTATAGTCATTTATTCTCTAGTGTTGGCTGCAACGGGTTGTATACATTACAGGGCTAGGATCAGTTTCTTCATTTTAGGTTTCCTTTAATTCAGACTCAACACCGGGTCAAAAGCCTCTGGATTGTCTCCTTTGTAGCCTCTTGGGATCCCAGTCATGCTTCAGTGTAGGCCTGAGCCCCTAAATCTGAGGCCCTGTACCTAGTGATATAAGGAAAAGGGCAGGAGCCATGGGACTTGGAGGATGGTAAGCAAGAAGACAACTACAACAAGCTCCTCTTCTCCTCAGGTGTTTTCAGATACCAAATTTGAGCCTATAGCTACTCTCAGCCGCAGCGTCCCTATCCTGTGCTGTGGAGGGCTGACCAAGCGTTGGCTGGTTCCTGGCTGGAGGTTGGGCTGGATCCTCATCCATGACCGAGGAGACATTTTTGGCAATGAGGTAAGAGCACCATGGTATGTCCAAGTCAGGTTTTTATTTACTTCTCACGCACAGTGTTTAGGAGTTTTATTTTATTTTTTTCCTCTTCTTTCTTGGCCCTGTAGTTCAGGGTGCCTAGAAAGATGCTAGATAAAGGTAGTACCACTTCCTCTCTAAACTCAGCTTTCCTTTACTCAGCTCTGTGAAGCAGCTCCATCTGCCTCGAATTTTAGGGCCACAAAAAGGGAAAGGATAGCAGTAAGATACCTAATATTGTTTGCAGGTGTACAATGTGCCAATGCTGTATGTGTACTATTTTAATTTAATTCTTTCAACAACTCTGTGAGGCCTGTATTAGGATTATCTCCACTTTACGGTCAAGAAAAATGCAGCACAGAGAAAGTTGTATAATTTTCCCAGAGTCACACAACAGGTGAGTAACAAAGCTAGGCTACAAACCCAGGTGGTCTGATCTAAGAATGCCAGAAGGCACCATCGCTTCCGCCAGAGATTTATAAATTGGTAGAAAGAATGGCCATAACATGAGTTCCCAAATCCAGGATGCTTAAGAAAGGCTAAGTAATGTGTTTCCTTGGGGCTTTTAGATCCGAAACGGGCTGGTAAAGCTGAGTCAGCGGATCATGGGACCCTGCACCCTTGTCCAGGGAGCTCTGAAAAGCATTCTGCGTCGCACCCCTCAAGAGTTCTACCACAACACTTTAAGCTTCCTCAAGGTAAGGGCAGCCTGTGGCCTTCTGCTTTGGAAGTCAGAGAATGCCACCAGGGGAATTAAGAATAATGAGTCCCCATTCCTGGAGCAATGTTCCACGATGGTGCTTCCCAAATCGGGAAGTAGTATCAGCGCAACTATCTGCCCGTACATTTCTCTAACTTCTGGCGATTCACTTTGCTCCTGGGAAAAAGCTTCATGTGGCAGGTTTTTTCTTGTTGACTCCTTCTGCCAGCAGGGCAAACTTAGGTTTCTTACCTTTTGTGGGTTCTCCTTTTAATAACTGGTTTTTTTCCCTTTTACTTTGTAATCCTTGATGTCTCTCTGCCTCCTCATGTAGTCCAGTGCTGACCTGTGCTATGTGGCATTGTCTGCCATCCCTGGACTCCGACCGGTCCGCCCTTCTGGGGCCATGTACCTTATGGTAAGAATGTGAATGGCAGGTACTTCTGGTAATGGGAAAAAAAAAAAAAAAAAAAAAAAGCCAGCCTGCAGGGCTCACAAAGAGCTAGACTCCTGAGCATCATTTTAGGAATTATCTTGTTCTGAGTAGTTCGGACATGATCTCAGCTCACTGTTAAACAAAACAAAACAATTGGGAATTAATTACTTAATACAGAGACTCATTTTATATGTACACACAGGGAACAAATGAGACACAAATAAGAGGCTTTCTACACCACTGCAGTTCTCACCTGGGAATGATACTGGTTCCCCAAGGGTGTTTGGGAGGAATTTTGTTTCTTTTCGGAATGACTGGGGGATGCTGTCGGAGTTTTGTGGGCCAGGCATGCTAAATATCATGCAATGGATGGGATAGTTCCATGCAATCAAGAATTGCCTGGCCCCATAATACTAATAGTGCCTTTTTTGAGAAACATTGGCATTCTATTTCCAGCTTTCATTTATCAGTATCCAGGAAGGAAACCTTCAATAAACTAAAATATTAATATAAATATATTCTCTTTCCTACAAAAAATCCCATGACGTCATAAGTGCTAGAATTTACTTGTCAAATTAGTTATTAGTTGTAGAGTTCCAAGATATCTCTTAGAGCAGTCCCTACCTTAATTTCTGGCATAGGGAGTTGGCCTCTTTTTCCTCCTTCTGATAAGTTCGCCTCTCCTTGTTATTGATATAGGTTGAAATTGAGATGGAACATTTCCCAGAATTTGAGAATGATGTGGAGTTCACCGAGCGGTTATTTGTTGAGCAATCCGTCCACTGCCTCCCAGCAATGGTGAGTGCTTCTCTCTCTCTCAGGGCGCTCTCAACAGTTCCTAGAGTCTCAGGACTTCCCCCTGAGCTGGTCTTTATCTTGACTTTTTCTCCCCCAGCAAAGTGTATTCTCCCTTGATAGGATTCAAACTGCTGGGTCTCAGGTCTCGACTTCTATTTAAAATTTGTTCCTCCCCATCGTTATGCCATCTGTATCTGGAAGTAAAGGTGTGGCCAATTGTTCTAGGAAGGGGGAAATCTAGCTTGTCCCACAAGTTCCTTTGAAGATGAATTAACTCAGTTACTGACATAGCACCTCATTGACTGGAACTGAGTGAATTGCTAGCCCTCGTAAATGGTGTCATTGATTCTCGCTGATGAAGGTGCTGGCCATTTTAGGGTGGTCCAGTATCAGACTCGATTGCTCTGAGAATAACAAGCTCTTATTTTTGCAGTGCTTCGAGTACCCTAATTTCTTCCGAGTGGTGATCGCAGTCCCCAAAGTGACCATCCTGGAGGCCTGCAGCCGGATCCAAGAGTTCTGTGAGCAGCACTACCATCACGCTGAGGGCATCCAGGAGGAGTGTGACAAATAGGCCTGAGTCAATGCTCCTGAGTATGTTGCATCCAGGAAGGGCTGCATGGGACTCTGCTGCTCCTCGGGGCTTCAGGTGCCCCTCCTGGGAGAGGGTTCTCAAAAACACATCAAGGTTCAGAATTTCCCCTACTTTCCCCCAGATATAACCATATACACACTCTGAATGCCAGACTCATCTCTCACTCTTCTCTGCTGGAGTGACTCACTCATTCATTAATTTGCCACCCTTCCACATGACTGCTCCTTTTTCCCCTGAGAGTACCAGATGAACAAAATCTACCAGAAAGCAGTAGAGATGAAAAAATTAAGTGCTCAGCATGAGAAACAAAATATTGTGAGAACTTTTGCCCCCAACTATTTCTTCTTACTATAAGAATATACATTCTCTGAAAGGCCAACTCTGTTACTGCCTCACTTCAGGAATACCTTAGTTTATGCAGTAGAGCTATAATGAAAGAAGTTATGGGCACATGTATTTGGTTACTTATATTCTAAATGCATTAGGAAAATTTGCTAATTTGAAGGATCCTTTACAGAAATACTTTTCCTGATTTTGGTAAAGAATTATTTTGTGATGCAAACAAATATCCTTTGATTGACTTTCTAAGTTTAGATATATGTATATTAGTCTTTCTTAAAATAAGGACACATCTGTACTAAAAAAAAAGGAGGAATCATGAAACCTTCCAGAAACTACTCTTTAAGGACCACATTCTCATTTGTCATTGTTATGGAATCATTATTACTTTTGCTGTAATGTAATATTGATTCATTTATATATGTATTATCTTTTCATATGTTTTCTAAGAAACACTTATATTGACAAGATCCTTTATTTTGCCAAGGGCATAAATTATTGTTTTTCTTCTTTTTTATTTTTAAATCGATTTTACTAAATATGTTCTTTTGTGATGAGTTTTTTTGCTCTGGGTGGAATTTCTATCCTCACATTGGTCAGTCTGTTTGATGCTTTACCCACTAGGTTTGATTAATTTCTTTGTAGATGTACTGATATTTGGAGTTACTCAAGAAATACTATTCCTAAAATATTTTATTTGGGAGCTCAACCTCTGGCTTCCTACTTACAAACAAGGCAAACCAAAAAAACAACATTATAAATCTCTGGTTTTAGACTTCACACTTTCAACTTTTTAGATCCCTAATCTACGGTCCCAAATTCCTACACTTGTCTAGATTCACTAACTATCCACTGGGAACTGAAGGTGAATTGGTTCAGTTGACCCAGGGAATAAGAAATGTCCGGTATGAGCTTTTTGTCTGCAAGTCCTCTTAGGCACAGTTGCCTAATTTTTTCCTCACCACTTCTCTTGCAAGAGGGAGTCTGAAGTTATCTTGCAGGATTAGGGGGAGAAATATACCATAATCATGCTTGGAGATTCCTCATGAAGGGACGTTTTCCTTATGGGGAGAGGACTTCAAGTCTCAGCCCTGCCAGTCACACCCAGTTAATTTCCTTTACAAAGTAAACATTGAATGTTCCCCTATTCAGAGACCACACACTAAAATTTACCTTTCAGTTTTATTCAGCAAATTCAAAAGGAATATACAATGACCGAGATGATAAAGATTTGTTTCCTGTGTGGTACCACTGCTAATTTTCCAAAAATTACAGGCTCTTTTCCTGTACCACCCAAGCCCCCTCCCCAAGTGGCAAAGATCTCTGTCCAGAAACAAACAGGAAGACTTGGTGCTTTACACAAGGCCTTTTGTCTTCAAACGTACATATAACTATCAAGCATTACTGAATGCTATTCAGACTTCTTATTTCCAAATTTCCTTGCTGTCTTCATTTTGATAAAGAAGTCAAACATTCATACATTTCAAAGCCTGCACACTGGACAAATTTCAAATATGCAAAAACACTCCAAACTCCCAAACCCACTCTTCATGCCTTTCCTTAGCCACCCAGTCTCTTCTGCCCCTGGCAATCACACTTAGCTGTTGGTTCATTCTTCGATTATTCTGTTTCTATGCAAAAGTGTGTGCACGTGTGTGTGTGTGTGTGTGTGTGTGTGTGTAATGTCCCCCTTTTCTTTCCTTTCTTCAGAGTATTACCCAACTTTATAACTGTTTCCTAAGGAAGGCAAAGGAGAAATGACATTTCTGAGGTGTCTATCACATCCTGGATGTTTCTAGATAAAAAAAAAAAAGAAGAAGAAGAAGAAGCCCGCGGCGGCGCAGGTGCAGCCGCGGGGCGGGGCGCAGGGCGCTCCGGGCGCAGGTGCAGAGCCTGAGCGGCCCGCGCGGCCTCGGGTGTGTTTCCTCCTCCAGCCCCTCTCCCCAGTCCGCGCCCCACTGAGGGGTTCTCTTCCTCCTTGGTGCCCTGTTTGAGCCACATCCAGCGGGAGGCTGCCGGGGAGGCGACAGGGAGGCGACAGGTCATCCCTAGGTATGGTAAACACCTGTTCCCCTTCTCCCAGCCCTGGGGCAGCCCTGTCGAATCCAACGACTTGTGTGAAACAGAAGCAGAAATTCCTAGTAGTTGTTGTCGATTTCCGAAAAATATGGCTTCTGGAACTTTCCCCCCCAAATCGTGTCCTTCATGGTGTCAGGTGCCTGGCATGTATGTATGTTCAGCTGTCTCTCTGCAAGAAAAGGCGATGCTGCACACACCTGGCACTTGACTACCCAGGAGGAGGCTATATTTTAAGTACCTTATAGGTTGAATCATCGAATCTGTTGGTGGACTAAATGCCTGGTACATCTTATTTATACTCTTATTTATTTAAAACGGTTTAGGTGTGTTAACAAACAAGTTTCCTATACCACCTATACCAGTATCATGGCATCTGCAAATCCAGGTGTTCCCAGTGGGTCAGATTGTCGCATAGTACCTTCCAAAGAAGCAGCCACTGGACAGTCAGTTGAGAAATGTTACCCAGGAGGTGGTGCCAGTCTGCAAAAACAATCAGAAGTAGCAAGTGTGTCTTAATTTCTGTTACTGTTCAAGCATGTCTCTCTGGAGACATCTGCTTATTGATAACTGACGTTCAAAGTGTATTACAAAATTCAAAGCACATTATGCTGTATTAAAAAACAAAGCTACTGGGAGTTTTTGCTTTGCTTTGGCAGTGGATATACTAAAATTGGAAATAACACAGAGGTTGAACATGGTACTAACAATCCACATTCAACAGCATATTACAAAGATTATACACCATGACTAAGTGGGATTTTCTTTTCCTGGAATGCAAGAATGGTTCAACATAGGAAACATCAATTAATGTGGTACACCGGGTGGAGAAGAGTATGAGCCATCCTCTGACACTAGTGAGGATGGTGCCACCGCTGGTGGGAGTGCTGTGCTTCTAGAAGCAGTGAGAACACCACTAAGGCTGTCCCCCCAGCCCTCAACTTGTCCCTCATGATCCTCAGTCATCCTCTCCACAGCTCCCTTCTAGTATTTCTGCATTGTCTCCTGCCTTCTCTTTAAGAAACATCAAATTCCAGAAGTTTCTGTTGGCTACACCTTCCCTGTCTGAGGTCGTCTTACCCATGCTTTTGTAACCATAAGGTGATGGCTCCCAAATGGACATCTCTAGTCTAGACTTCTCTTCTGAACTTCAGGTTTGCCCAGCTGACTGCTTTCTCCCATCTCCACTCGGAGGTCTCAGAAGCACCACCAATTCTTCATTTCCAAGTTCTCACTCATATCTTCCCAAATCTGGCTTTCCTCCAGTGTTCCCTCTCTCAGGGAATGGCATCTCCATCCACCTTCCCAAGCTATAAACCTGAGAGTCATTTTTTAACATCCCCTTTCCTCATTTCCCCATATCCAGTTCTCCCAAATATCCCTTAGATCTGGCCCCTGCATCTTAACTGCTCACTCTAACCCAAGTTACCACTGGCTATCTCAGTCTCTTACCTGGTCTAACCACTTTTTTCCTGCTCAGCCATCCTTTCAACTTTGCAGCCAATTTTTTTAAACCTGAAATATGATTTTTTCACCTGCTTAAACCCTTTAATTAAACTTTCTATTACTTTAGAAATTGAACAAAATCTCTAGCTTGGCCTTCAGGGTCCTCGATGGCCTCATCCTGTCTGCTTTCCTCCATTCTCACTTTGTACCATGCACCTTCTAGCTCTTGGGGCTTCCCTACTCTAAAGAAGGTCAGGCTCCCTCTTGCCATAGGCTTTTTGCTCACACTTTCCTCTGGATCATTAACTTCTATTTATTCCTAAAAGCACCACTCATGGAAGTCTTCCGACCCTCTGCTTTGGTCAACTTCCTTTTCCTCGTTGCTCCTATCTCCTTTGAGTGGTTCCAACATTTGGTTAACATCTGTCTCCTTCTCTATGCCCTAAACAATATGAGTGAAGGGATTTCTGGGTTTTGCTTATCTTTCTCACCCAACAACTCATTTTGAATAAAGGAATGATTGGGGGCATCATGACAACAGTGAATGGTGCTTCTTTACCACCTTTAGCCACTACCATTCTCTGGGACACACTGTAGACCATTGTCCTATCCCTTACTTCCTGGGACTGCTTCAGAGGAAGGAGCATCTACCAGCCAAGAACTTGTGCTCTAGGGGCGGGGAGATGTAGGCCATTTTGGTGCTGCCATTGATCAGTTATAGATTCTTGGGCGTAGATTCTCTGAACATCAGTTTTCCAGTCTCTGAAAGAGGGTTACCACTTACTTCACAAGGTGGTTGTTATTTTTTTTTAAGTCAAACCCAATACATTTAATATTTTCAAAAAATATCTAGTACACTGTCCATTTCCAAAGTTTCCAACTGTCCCACAATGGCTTTTTGCAGCCTTTTTGTTTCGAATCTAGATCTAGTCAAAGTTCACCCATTGTATTTAGATGTCATATCTCTGTAGTCTCCTTTAAATTAAAGCAGAACGCCTGACTTTTAACTGTTTTTTGCCTTTGATGATAGTGATAGTTTTGAAGAGGTCAAGCCTGTCATCTGGTGGAATGTCCCACATTCAGCTTTTGACTGCCGCCTGGTGATTAGATTCAGGTTAAATATTTCGGCAAGAGGATCACAGCAAGGACTGTGTGTACTCCCGCATACATTCCACCAGGAGGCATACGGTAGCAGTTGATTCCGTGATGGGTGATGCTTAATTCAATCCGTGGGTTAAGGTGCCGTTAACCTCACAGAGCTGTGGTGGGAGAGATTAAATGAAGGAAGGTACCTCAGGGGTCTGGTCCATAAAACCTTATTTTTTTTTTGCCTAGTCCCCTTCAGTCTTTGCTTCAGGGCAAATACGCAATATTCCTGACTACACTTTCCCACCACAAGTGCCTTTTTGTGGGACTGGTAGCTATCTCTACCTTGAGACTACTTTTTTAAAAAAAATTTTATTATGAAACTTTCAAACATACACAAAGGTAGAGAGAGTAGAAGAATGAATCTCAATGTATTCATCACTCATTTCCAAAAATGGTCATTTTGCCAGTTTGTTCACCCGCTCCCCTTTTTTTTTTTCTGGTACATTTTGAAGCAAATTCAAGACAGCATGTAAATTCACCCCTAAATACTTTCATATGGGACGTCATTAACAGAGACTGTTTGTTTGTTTGTTTAACAGCTAACAAAATTAAAAACAATGTCTTAATGTTACCTAAAAGCCAGAGCTTTGGAATTGCTTTTTGAATTTTATCCTTTGGGCCTCTTTTCTTTTTCCTACCACACAGGTCCATGAATTCTACAGGGGCCATTTAAGAAAACATTTCGCTTATTAATTCTCCTTGTTCTGTCGGTCCAGTTTGGCAGGTAAGTGCTGATGGCAGATGCTTGCTGTTGGAGATAGTAGTTACTGGTTCAGGATGTCCAAAAGTTGTTGAGGTGCTTCTCAAACTATACACAAATCGCCTGGGGGGCGTGCGAAATTACAAATTCTGATTCCATAGCTCTCGAATGGGGCCTGGAATCCTGCATTTCCCAGCAAGCTTCATTGAACGTAAATTTTGATATTTTGGATGTAGATGAGGAGAAGGAAACAAGCTAAATGATACCTGAAGTCTTTTCTGGCACTTAAGTCCTTTGGGTCTTTGATGCTAACCTCTAGCAGTTGCTAAGCACAATGTCTCCACCCCTGTATCTGGGAAGAAGGAAAGCAAGCTTGGATTAACAATTCAACCTGCCCCCTCATCCCCCGCAAATTGCTTGTAGGTTTGTTCTGATTTCTCCTGTGTGATCAACAGTCCTAGTGTCTAGTTCAATGCACAGAAGCCAGACTGTCACGCAGACTTTGTTCTTACTTTTTTTTTTTTAAATACTTGTTATCTAGGCAGGCAAATATGTAGTTAAAAGCACAGAAGGACCAGTCTATGGAGGTGTGGCCCAAGAATTTATAATTTTAATAAGCACCCAAGTGATGGAGACATACAGGGTGATGGAGAAGTTATTTGTAGGTGAGAAATGGGAGGAGTGGTTAAAAGTTTTAAACAAACGGCCCATGCTTTCCTCTTAGGCTCGTCATGTTGGTGTAGAATTTGGTCAGTCAGCCACCACGTATTTACTGAGCGTCTACTGTGGGGATACACAAGACAGAAACATCCTAGCAGGGGAACCAAGATAAACACGCAAACGATTAACTGAGACAACTTCAGGTAACGAAAAGGGTTACAAAGAATTGTAAAAGAATTAAAACAGGCCCTGGTTCTCCATGTTTCAATCTTTACCATTTTTCCTTTTTCTCTCTTTCTTCTCTCCTTTCCTCTCCCCCGCTCCCACCCCGCTTTCTGTCTCTTTCCTCTGAACCTTAACTAGCATTCGGTGACTGACAGGGCTCACAAAGATAGCTCTCAAAAGAACTGCTTCAGCAGTTACCAAAATAGCATCGCACCAATAATCATGAGAAAGAGGCACGAGAACCCCAACATGCGCCACTCGTTTCAACTGCAAAATTTTGCAGCATAAAGGAAATTGCAACTTGGGACAATATCGTAGCCATATACTCCTCTCTCAGGGAGTAGTAACCTAATTTTGAGTCATCTTAACCTCTGAGTCACTTTACCTATTTTTTTGTTCCTTGACAGAATCTAATAGAAGCCATTTGAATGGGGAGAGACTGCCTTAGTTGGGACGATCAGGGAAAATATCTCTGAGGAGGATTCATTTGAATTGGGGCTAAATAATGAGAAGTCATTGTTTAGATAATTTGGGGTGGACTGCCCTAAGTAGGAACTACACATGCACGGGCCAGGAAAGTGATAGCAAGAAGACAACATGGGTAGAGGAGAGTGAGTGTGGAGAGAAGGGCTGTGTGTGGGTTGGGAAACCGCTGGAGGTTTCTGTTTTGCTTGTTTGCTTTAATGGCCTTTATCAAGGCCACTTAACAGTGTACAATTCCGTGGTGTTTAACATATTCACAGAGCTGTGCAACCATCACCACCATCAAGTTTAGAACATTTTATCACTCCCAAAAGAAATCCCGCACCCATTCACTCTCTACCTCCGCAGCCCACGCTCACTGTCAGCCCGGGGCAAACACTGATCTACTTTCTGTCTCTATGAATTTGCCTGTTCTGGACATTTGGTGTAAATGGAATCATACAACATGTGGTCTTTCGTGTGTGTGTGTGTGTGTTTTAAAATATATTTACTGCTGTCAAGGTTCATTCATGTTGTAACATGTATCTGTACTTCATTCCTTTTTGTGGCTGAAAAATATTGCTGTATAAATTGACTATTCTTGTTTATTCGTTCATCAGTGGGTGAATGTTTGGGTTGTTTCCACTTTTTGGCTATTCTGAATGATGTTGCTGTGAACGTTCATGTACACATTTTTGTGTGGGTATATGTTTCCATTTTTCTTAAGCTTACACCTAGGTCATAATTGCTACGTCATATGGTGACTCTGTGTTTATCTCAGGATCCGCCAGACATTTCAGCCATTTCAGTGGGTATCTTATTGTTGTTTTGAATTGCATTTCCTTAACAACTAAGGATTTTGAGCATCTTTTCATGTGCATTTTAGTCATTGACGTATCTTCTTTGGAGAAATGTCTATTCATATCCTTTGCCCATTTTAAGATTGGATTGTCTTTTTATTGTTGAAGTATAATAGTTCTTCATATATTCCAGATATAAGTTCCTTATCAGATATATGATTTGCAGCTATTTTCTCTGGGTTGTCTTCACTTTCTTGATGGTTTCTTTTGAAGCACAAAAAATTTTAATTTCGATCAAGTCCACTCATGTCTTTTTTTGTTAGTTGCATGTGCTTTTGGTATCATCTCTAAGAAACTATTGCTTAACCAAAAGTCATGAAGGTTTACCTCTGTGTTTTCTTCTAAGAACCTTGTAGTCTCAGCTCTCACATATCAGCCTATGATCCATTTGAGTTAATTTTTGACTATGATGTGAAGGAGTGGGTCAATTTCATTGTTTTCACACAATGATATCTAATTGTCCCAGCACCATTTGTTGAAAAGACTGTTCTTCCCATTGAGTGGTCTTAGCACCCTTGTCAAAGATCATTTGACCATATATACAAAGGTTTGTTTTGGGAGTCCTGTTCTGTTCTGTTCTGTTCTGTTCTGTTCTATTCTATTCTATTCTATTCTATTCTATTCTATTCTATTCTATTCTATTCTATTCTATTCATCTATTTATCTGTCATTTTACCAGTACCACATTGTCTTGATTACTCTAGCTTTGTAGTAATTTTTGAAATCAGTACTTTTTTTTTCTTTACAGTTTTTTAGGATCAGCTTGTCAATTTCTGCAAAGAGGGCCACTGGAATTTTGATAGGGATTACACTGAATCTGTAGTTCAGCTTGGGGAGTACTGCCATTTTAATAATTTTAGTCTTCTGATCTTTGGATGCGGGGTAGCTTTCCATTTATTTAGATTTTAAAAAACTTGTTTCAATAATGTTTTATATTTTTCAGTATACAGTTTTTGTTTTTCTTTTGTACAAATTTGTTCCTGAGCACTTTCTTTCTTTTTGATGCTATTATAAATGAAATTGTTTTTCAAATTTCATTTTTGGATTGTTTGCTAGTATACAGAAATAGGATTGGTGTTTGTTTATTGATCTTGTATCCTGAAATCTTGCTAAACTCCTTTATTAGCTCTCATATTTTTAGTGGATTTCTAATGATTTTCTGTATATAAGATCATGTTATCTACAAATAGAGATCATTTTATATCTTCTTTTTTTTTCATCTGGATGTCTTTTATTTTTTGCCCAATTGCTTTGGATAGAGTTTCCAATATATTATTGAATAAAAGAGTGAGAATGGACTTCCTAGTCTGTTCTAGAGAGTCAGGAGAAGCATTCATTCCAGTGTGATGTGAGCTGTGGGTTTTTTATAGAAGCTCTTTTTTTTTTCAGTTTGAGGAAATTCCCTTCTATTCTTAGTTTATTGAGTATTTTTAATCATAAAATGTTTTTGGATTTTGTCAGATGTGTTCTTTTTAGTGCACCCATTGAGATAATCAAATGTTTTTTGTCCCTTATCCTATTAACATGGTGTATTACATTAATTTATTTTCCAATGTAAAATCAACTTTGCATTCCTGGGATCATTCCCACTTGGTCATGGCGTATAATCCTCCTTATATGTTGCTGGATTCAACTGACTAGCATTTGTTGAGGATTTTGTATCTCTCTTCCTAAGGAATATTGGTAGGTAGGGTTTTTTTGTAACATGTTTTTCTGGTATTTGTATCAGAGTAATACTGGCCTTATAGAACAAGTTGGAAAGTGTTTCCTCCTCTTCTGTATTTTGAAAGTGTTTCAGAGGATTACTATTAATTCTTTAAATGTTTGGTGGAATTCACCAGCAAAGCCATCTGGGTTTAGGATTTTCTTTGTGGGAAGTTTGGTCGTTCTAGGCTTTCTGTTTCTTCTTGATTTAATTTTGTTAGTTTGTCTCTTTCTAGGACTTTTTCCATTTGTCTGTTCATAGTATTTCCTTATAATATTTTTAATTTCTGTTTGATCAGTAGCAATATCCTCTCATTTCCGAGTTATTTTAGTTTTCTCTATTTTTGGTCAGTTAAGCTAAAGATTTGTCATTTTGTTGACCTATTCAAAGAATTGAATTTGATTTCATTTCTTTTTTCCCCTGTTCTTCATTTCCTCAATTTCCACTCTCATTTTTATCATTTTCTTCTTTTTGCTTGCTCTGGGTTTAATTTGCTATTCTTTTCCCTGTTCCTTAAGGTAAAAGGTTAGTTTATTGATTTGAGACATTCCTTTTAAAAAAATATTGGCATTTATAAATAAAAATTTCCATTGAAGCACTGTTTTAGCTCCATTCCATAAGTTTTGGTACTTCTTGTCTTTATTGTTATTCATTAAAAAAAAATACTTTCTTTTATCGATATTCTGTTGGTTGAGGCATTGTCAGCATACCTTTAATTTTTTTAACATGTATCTTTTTGTTCTTTGAACATATTTATGATGAGGGTTTTCAAATCTTTTTAAGTCCAACATCTGGGGCCTCCTCCAAGGCAGTTTCTGTTGCCTGCTTTCTCTTCCTTCTCCTTCCTGTTTATGGGTCACACTTTCCTGTCTTGTTGCATGTCTCATAATTTCTGGTGAAAACTGGACATTTCAGTAATGTATTGTGGCATTCCTGGATGTTGATCCCTCTCTGACCTGGAACTTGTTTGTTTATTTCTTCAGTGACTTGGCTGGACTAGTTTATGGACATTTATTTCCCCAACAGATGCAGTCTCCGATGCTGCTCCTTAGAGAGTGAAGCCTTGGCCATGTGCACAGTCCCTCTGATCCCTAAGGATTGTTATAGTTACAGCAGTGCTGTCTTTATCTGTTTTTCCCTGGGTCTGTGAAACTTACCATAATGTTTTTTAGAGGTATCAGTAGTTCTTTCCTTTCTGTTGCTAAATACTATAAGATGATACGCATTTACCATTTTTTTTTTCCTCCATTCTCCAGTTTGAAGTCCCCAGGGCTGCTTATTGGAGGCCTCGAGGCAGAGAATCAATATCTAATTTACCTGTTAGGTAGGCCCCTGTAGGTAGTAGCCAACCTATGAAGATGGCATGAAGAGACACGAGGCCAGTTAGGAGACTCTGGCAGCAGTTCAGGGATATTTAAGGCTGGTTTGGGTGTACATTGCAGCAGTGGAGGTGGTGAGAGCTGGTCTGACTCGGTATATTTTTTAAGTCAGGCCGATAGGATTTGCTGATCAGTAGGATGTGGAAGTTGAAAGAAAAGAAAGAATCAAAGATGACTCTATCCTCCAAGCCGTTCCTTTAACCCGACCTTGCCAATATGATGATGGAGAAGCAATAAAAAACAAGCTGGAAATTTTCTGCTTGGAGATTTGGCTAAAAACTAATTGGAAGGCAATCAGCAAGTATTTGCCAAATACTTCCAGGTAGCAATTGATAAGTTCATATGCTGCACCCTATGAACACATGAAGCTCCTTCGAAAGCCAGCATAATTTACAGCATCTCTTGCTATGGTAACATCACTATTAGAAATAAAAGTCAACTTAATTTTTGAATCTCTGATTTATCCCTCTGCCACCACCCCACTTGACCCGGCACTTCTAAGCTTCTGGCTTTTAAGATTCAATTTCCTTCTTTCTCTCAAACAGGAAACTTTTAACTGTCAGTTCTTTCTTATCTGAATCTTTAAACATGTCACTGGATTTCTCAAAATAGAAAGTTCTGTGATTGGCTTTTTATCTAAGTATTACATGAAGAATGAGCCCTTTATAAATTATGCAGATGAGAGCAGATTTCATTCATTAAACAAATATTTACTGAGTGCCTACAGTGTGCTAGGAATTGTGCTAGATATTGGTTATACCACAGTGAATAAGACAGTGCCTGTCCTCAAAGAGCTCACAGAACACGTTAATTGGAGGGTTTCATTATAGTGTGATAAATGTTATGATAAAAGAAAGCCCATACAAGTGGCATGCAACAGAGGCTTAAGGGTAAAACCAGGAAAAACTCCCAGATGAGATGTTTTATTTGACAACTGAGGGATTGATAAAACAAGCTAGAGTAACTGGGGTGGGACAGAATAGGATATTCCAGATAATAGGGAGAAATAGCATGATCTAAGATCCAGATGTGTATACTAATGTGGTACTAATGTGGGGATGTGGCGAGCGGAAGTAGGGTGTAAGAAGGAGTTATAAGAGAGGGATACAAGGGCCGTATCGTGAAAGGCTTTCTAAACTATATTAAGGAATTTGGACTTTCTGAATTTTTAATACAGTGTTGATACTGAATTGAAGTAGACAGCTTGGAGGCAGAAGGACCAGTCAGTGGTTCAAGAAAGAGATGATGGTAGCATGAACAAAGCAGGGGGACAGATGTGTGGCATGGTCTAAGGTGGAGGAAGGGAAAATCTAGTATGCAGTGAGTCTGAACTATCTTTTGAGATGCTCAAGCTCTTATCAAATTGGTGATTAGATTTATAGATCTACAGCTCAGAGAAGACATCATCAGAAATATACATTCTTGGATCATCTACATGTAGTTGGTTTTTTAAATCATGGACATAGATGTATTTAACTGGAATGCTATATTCAAATCTCTTTACTCTCTTTACCTATTTATCATTACATTTTCATCCATACAGCATTTAAAAAATAACCTTTTTCTGAATGACCAGGAACATTTAAGCAGAAGCGAGGCATAGGCCTCGACAGAAATGCCAGGGTATTGGGAATCTCCTGTTAATGCCTGTCAGAGACGTATTGTTAACTGGTTGATGGCACTCACTTTTATATTCATTTTTAATTTTGCTTTGCTAGTCTGTGAAAGTAATTCAGTGGAAGTCATGATAATATACATAGTGAAATTAAATTATATTTAGCTTGAGTTTAAATCACATAGTAAATTGTAAACTTTTTTGAGAAATATATTACAGACAATATAATGGCAGATTTTTGCACAAAAGTAATCAGAAGTTGGTTCTACCCATCTCTCTACATTGCTAGTATTCTTAAGTTGAAAAGAATAGTTTTAATTAAAATTTATTAAAAACTTAGCAATTGCTCTCATTACATAGGAAAAGAAGCCACCATAGTAACAGTTAAATTACAGTCAAAGTCCCTTCTTTTCAAAACTATCCCCTTCTTACCCTCCAAAACATTATTTAAGATTTTTGACTCTCTTTTTTTTCAAAGTGGAGGCTTAGGGCAGTTGCTCCATGTGTTTTTGTTTTGTTTTGTTTTGTTTTGTTTTTGTAAACATCAATTTCTGTCCTCCAGTGAGGTATTTCAGTCCATTTTATTTGCTCTAGGCATGAGAACTCATTCCCCAAACCTCAATACTAGCCCTGAAAAATTTAGATTAGGTTCATCCCTCATCTGTGTTTAAATATCCTCAGATCCCATGCAGCTAAATAGGCTGAGGAGGCTGAGAAGCTTCTGTTGCTGGAGTTTGGGGATGGAACAGACGTCTCTAAATTAGAAGGATGTTTAGTAGAAGCCATCTTCTGCACTAGTCATAGGTCCTTAGCTCCCCAAACTCCCCATATCCCGTAGTTGGTGTACTGCCACTCTCATTGAATTCCAGTGCATCGACAGGACACTGTCCCATTGCTTACTAAGGCTCACTCGACACTGGGTCAGGTTTTTAGAGAAGTTATGCAGCATGATTTTATGCTATACTGTCTTAAGTTTGTAGAAAAGAAGTGTTTGCCTGGGAGAACCTAGGTTCTTGAGGAGTGCCTAGCATGGCTGGGGTTTGAATGTTAGAATAAATTCACTTCTTTAAAGCCACATATAAATTAACCACAAAGACTTGGCTGGCAAAGGTAACACCACTCAAGCATGTCAGTTGCTGGCAGAGCCCAAGAGTGACTTAGCAGAGTTGAGCAGGAGAATTTTTTTCTGACGTTGAGGGAGTTTTATGAGGTGAGGACCATGTTAGAAGTGGGAGTTCGAAATGATAGTATCTCTCAGGTTTGGACAAAGTGAAGTATTTAAAAAGTTAGGACTCAGAGATCCGCGGAGTTCCAGACGGATGCAGACCTTCTTCCCATGTCTTGCAACCTGAGGACAGCACCAACGTCAGGAGTGAGTGGTACAGTTACTTGGCATGCCCCAAAGAGTCACCTGTCTTGCAGCAAGAGGGCCAGCAGCGTTGCTGCCCAGTACAGAGTGAACTTATTGCCAGGCTGGCCATGGAAGAGTCACCAGGTCATTTGATACATACATGGAATCCTATTTCCGGCCCTGGGAGAGTCCAATTCCAGCAAATTGGAGATAGGGCATGGCAAAATAAAGTTTGAACTGATGTTCCTGGTACACAGCTAGATCTGGGGAATGCTGCAAAGACTGGGAGAAACAACTTTTCTCGTTAGGAGAGCTGACCAAGAAGAGCTCAATAGCACCAAATCGTACTAGAACTGAGGTTCTCTGGCTGAAGGATCAGATTAAAAGAACTCTTTGTCCAGACCCGAGAGTGATGCATATGGTATTATTACAACTAAGGCCTGGCACAAGAAAGAAGGGGCTTAGTTGCTGGTCTACTTTCTACAAATTCTTAAGAGGGCAATGTATCAGTCGGTATTGATCAGTTTAGACTTAGTTTATCATCTGACACCAAGCATTGTCTTGGCAACTTTTCTGTGTGGGGGTGATAGATAATAGCAAAGTATTTTTAAAAGTCTATAAAAATGATTGTGCTTTTTGGTGAGATTCCCTAAGAATGAGTGTTTTAAGTAACTAGAAAGCGTAAAGGGGGATGCTCCAAACAGAATCTTAATTTGGAACTTTTATTTGACAGACAGCAGCTTCACAGGTCAAAATCTTCTGTGTTAGGAAAACACTGAGGGGAAATGACATCCAAATGGGGCCCAGGCACACCATGAACGTAAGAGCTTGCACTGTTGTGCAGAGATATTGTTTCGTATTTGTGATAATGGCTAGCCATAATGGCCAGGCTCATTGATAAGCATGTAGCCCTGTTCCCCATCCTCCTTTCGAGTCCACCAGGAGCTCTAAGGGCTCAGAGTTCACACCCCTGTGGAATGTACTGGCTCGCCGCTGGAAGACCCATTTTCCTGTTGTTTTTTTTTTTTTCCTGGCCCCATCCTCTCCCACTGGGTGAGATGTGGACAAAGAAGCTAATGGACTTAGTCCACTGATACTGTGCAGTGCCAAATAGGACCGCAGGCCATGAAGTCTCTGAGGTCTACACAGATAGCAAGGTGGTGGAATGTGCCACTCGCATAAGGTTACCGAGTCTTTTTTCTGGATGAATAAAGACACAAAATGTTTTCAGTTTGCTCCTGTGCGGGCACAACCCGTGCTCTCAAGTGTACCGACAGAATGAAGACTCGGAGGCAGCCTTCAGTTACCATGGGTGAGGCTGGTGCCAGGTGGGGCTAGAGCCTCCTCCACCTGTTCGGTAGAATTGCCCCAAGGGGTCCAGGCAGACAGGAGATCCAGCTTTAGGTTTCTCTGCTCTTGCTCAGATCCGACGAGGTGGTAGCCCAGCGACTTCATGGCGTCGCTACACACTTTCTGAAGCTGAGACACCTTTCCATACGGCAAGGACCAGCGCCAGGCCTGGGAGACGTTGAGGGCATCCCTCGCGTTGGTGCGGAAGGCGTGACCGCCCAGGCCCTTGCCCCGGGTGATGTTCAGCACCCAGGTCTGGAGCCAGGGCAAGAACTGCAAGCCCGCGTGCTCGTACATGCGGGCAGTCTGGGCCAGGGGGTCGCGGACCAGGTCCTCGTAGCGCATGAGCAGGTAGCGCTGCTTCAGGGCCTCGGGCAAGGCCTGCGCGGCCCTGTAGATCTCCAGCTGGCTTCGGCAGATGACCTGCATCACGTAGTAGGGCTGGTCCTCCTTCTTGAGCTGCTGCCACGCCCGCCCCATCACAATTTGGCTGTCGGTCTTGAGTTCGTGCGTGGTGTGTTCCCGGGACCGGAACACCGCGCGGGGGTCGCGCACCAGGTGCACGATGTGCAGGTTGAGGGAAGGGTCCCTCAGCAGCGGGTAGAGAGCCTGCAGGCTGAAGAAGCGCACCTCCTTGAGCACCACGTGGCTGTAGGAGCGGCAGGCCTTCTCCACCCCCTCGAAGGGCTGTTTGTGGCACAGGACCTTGCAATGGGCTTGGGATATATTCCTGTCCCGCGGTAGGATGTCGCAGGCCGGAGGGGAGCACAGGGCCCGGCTGCTGTCCCACTGGAAGAGGCTGGACTGTGTTCGGGGGCCGGGTTTCATGTAGGCGTCAAAGACGCTCATGTCGCACAAAAAGATGGCCCGGATCAGGTCCCTCACTGCCATATGCAGCCTCCAGGGGGTGCTTTGTGTGAAGGTCATCCAGATGTGCCAGGCAGGCTCCATCAGGTAGAAGACGTCTGGGTGCTGTCCGAAAAGCTGCCCCACAAAAGAAGAGCCGGAGCGCCATGAAGACAGGACCAGCAGGTGCATGGGCTTGAGCTCCTTGCCCTTAGACAGGGAGCTGGGGTTGCGGCTGTACAGATGGATGAAGAGAGCTAAGATGGCCATCTGGGAAACGAGGAACAACAGCAGTCTCGTTTTGGGGAGCCGGATCATCATGCCGAAGCAGAAGACCTTTAGGGAACAAGCAGAAGGGCTGTGTTAGGCTGCTGTTTGGGTGTCTGCCTTCCATTCGCTTTCTAGCCAAAGCCACCTCCCCCCTGACTCCCACCAAGGCGCAATGTCGAGTGCTGGAGATCTTCTTGCAACTCATTGTACAGATCCTTGGAATAGATTCCTGTCCCTTGCAGTTAGTGAGTCAATAGGTTCTATTTATTTTAGGCTCTTTATTTCCTCCTTCCTGATCTGTTTTGTCCATTGAGTTACCAGAAAAGTCTGAACTCTCACGTTTCATCAGTGGAGAACAGCTCCGCTCCGGCACCCTGGTGACTAGCATGTCTGCACACAGGCCTCCAGGAAAGCTTAACTGTAGTCTGACCCAAGTTTTGGCCCTGTGATTCCTTCTGAAACCAAGGAAGATCAGCTGGCTTGTGAGGAACTGCCATGAGGCCATCAACCACCCCACTATTTTGAGATTGCCACAGGCAATTTCTTCTTGTCTGTCTTCATCTCAAGGTTATGGCTGCAGGCTATAAAGCTGCTAGGCTTTAGTTTGGAGTCGTCTCTTCAGTGTCATCTAGTCTCCTCTGATTTGGTCTCATCCTGCGGGACTAGAAACGTGAGGAGCTGACCCAATGCTGACCTCACATACGTGCAGGGAATAAATTATCTGAAACTATTTAGGTTGAGTGTTTGTCTCCTTAGCAGCCAACTCTGTAAAGTGTGGCAAGCCAACCCCAGAGGGGCCACAGTTATACTTGTGGCGTGTGGGCAACTGCGCTGCCTGCCCCTCGGGGAGAATGCTTGAGCACCTGGCATGATGTGCTTGGGGCTGCCCAGTATGGTTGGTCAGGTTGCGCACTGCACAACCCCAGAAAATGCCATCTTATCAAGAATTTGAGATCTTTATTTTATTTATATATATATATATATATATATATATATATATATATATATATATAAATAAATAAAAGTGTTCTGGATGTTCTGGTAGGTGAGAGCAAAGTACCTTGGTCCAACAGAATAAGTATATTAGGATGACTTGCCAGTTGTTAGATGTTGAATATCTAGAGAAGTGAATTTCACTTTGTAATTTGCACTAAAGCTCATAGAGACTGGTGGCAACCCTGAGCGTACTGCCATCACAATTGGGGCAAGCTTTTTATAAAAAGACTGTGGTTCCCAGCGCCATACTAGAATATCATTCCAAGGGCGATCTTAACCTTTTTTAAGGGTTGAGATGACTCTGGATCATTTTGGATCAACTGTTAGGAGATAAAATAGCTGTTTTGCAAAGTGTAAAATATTAATAGTTGCAAGGTGCTAATTTGCATATCAATATATACCCCAGAAATTCTTTCTTCAAGCTTTAATAAAGAAAATATAATTCTAGACAATAACTGGAACTGGACTTAGGGTTTGCTATTTTCCTGGTGACAGTTCTTATGGCCAATTTTAAAAAAGTTTTTAATAAGTAATAGATACATGGTTCAAATTGTTTTAAAAGGTATCATTATTATGGACGTTAAATCCAGATTCAGAATTTTAAGACTTCCTAAGATTCTGCATGCAGAAAGGAAATAAGGAGAGTACTTGCCAGCCTGGAACCTAGCCTGTCACACTCCGTTCAGGCCTTTTAACATATCAAATGATAGGTGAAGGGAAATTCTGTGACAGTTGTGTCTGTGGAGGAGGCTTATTGTCACAAATTAGAAATTTTCTAGAGCAACTCGTAAACAGGGGCAATGACATATTTTTTAAAAGGATCACAGTATTGTTTTGGGGGAAAGAACACCTAAAAATTTAATCGGCTGCCGAATCAGTAACCTCCTCTCTATTTGTTAACAGCTAGTATTTACCTATTAGCTGGTGTTTTGTTCTCACAGTCAGTGAAAAGTCTACTTCCAATACCTGTTTTCCATCATCTCACTTCTCAGCTTGCCTCCAGCTAGCAACTGGGTTCATTTTTTATGTGTCCTTTCATTGCTTTATGCATACACAAGGAAATTCGAATGTATATATTTTTAATTTTTCCCTCTTTGTAATACAAGTTATCCATACTGTGTTGCCCTTTGCTTTTTGTTTTGTTTTGTGTTTTAACTTAACAGTGTCTTGGAGAGCTTTCCGTGGCTGTACATCAAGTGTTTCCTCATTCCTTTTTACCATTACATAGAATCCTATTGTATGGATTACCACAGTTTGTTTAACCAGGTTCGTCATTGATTGGCTTCTGCGTTATTTCCAGTCTTTTGCCATTTCAGAAACTTCGTTAATGACCTTTATGTTTACACATCATCACACATATTCATATGTAAGCTAAATCCCCAGAAGTGGAATTGCTAAATCAAAGAGTACCGGTATGTGTACTTCGGGTATTTTATTGCTCAGATAGCCTTCATTACTGCTCATAAACAAGTGTGTCCAACGCTTCAGAGATTCTAGGGAGCAGATTTTAGAGGAGTTAGGCAGCCACCGATGGGACTCTTGGAGTGTAGAGCTCGCTTCCTAGAGAGGTAGAGCATTCTTTGCCAGTTCACGGGCTTCCCTTGGAAGTCCCCTGAACCTTCTGGGAAATGTGTAATGACCGAAGCTGAACCTTGAGTGGCACAGAAACTCCTCTCTTCCATTCATTACAACAATGCATTTCCTCCATTCATGCCAAAAGGATCCAGTGAGGATCATCTTTCCTTGGTGGCCAAATAATGCTTTGCTATCTGCCAGGGAAATGTCAGTGACGGTAATTCCTGTCTTGGCCCCGAAGGTTAGAACAGGAACAGCTAAGATGTGCTCCCAGTTTGTTTGAACCTGAACCCAAGAGGAAATGATTAGAAACTAGGCCATTGTTGACAATGGCCCAAGAATGCCCCTCCCCTCAAAAACTGAGGAGAGACCTCAGCAAGAGATCGTCTCCCAAAGGCAGTGTGAGTGTGAGGGAAAGTTTGGAACGAAGATAGGAAACGATGCAGCAAAAAAGAGAGGAAAGTAAAGAAGTGACAGACTTAACCTGTGCACAATTTTAAGGACCCTGGGACAGAAGTTTATAAGCAGGGTCTCCAATCAACTCAGGAAAAAGCTAACATTTCCTAGGGATTAGGAGAGAAACCTTTCAAAGTTACTGCCTCCCTCCCCCTATCCTGGCATTGAGCCATGTCAGGGTCCTGAGTGGGCTCTACGGCTCTGAGCCCTCCTCGCCTGCCATTAGCTCCTGGCCTTGTGCCCATTCTCCCCCAGAGCTGGAGCTGGGCCTTCTAACTCTGTCCCCACTTGTTCTCTGGCTTTAGTTGTCCATGGTTCTCAGGAATTCCCATGGCAGGACCACTCCTCCCTCAAGATCCTGCCCATGTATCTGCTTTCTCCCTGAATGCTGTCTCCCTGCCTCTAATATTTAGTTGTTCCCTAAACTTTCCATTAGCATCCGTCTCTCACTTTATAGTAAACAGTTGTAGACAAATGTGTCTCCCACTGGGCTGCTGTAACTTAAGGGTAAAGGCAGTGCCTTATCTTACTTACGGGTACATAAAACTTACAGGGTTGATTAAACACTTGTTGACTAAATAAAGAGTTGAATGTGGGAGAAGGTAAAGTCATTGCTAGAAAGCAGATAACTGAGGGAGATCCATCTAAAATGCTCACAGATGCCTCTTTGTATCAGTTACTAAAATATAAGCGATTCCATTGAATGTTGAGTACAGGACCAATACTGTCTCAATTGCATGGGGCAAGATAGTAATAAAGTCAGAGGCATAGGTTTGATGCAATATGGCACAGTTAATCTCACTTCAAAAAAAAATTTTTTTTTTACGCTGGGGATATGTTAATTAAAACTTGAGGGGAAAATGAACATTATTTTAAAAAATATTTACTAATAAGAAATAAAAGCCCTGCCATAGGGCAATGGACCACTTAGACTACTTCTTTTTTCTCTAATTAGCTCAGTTAGAAAAAGAAAAAGAAGGAAAAATCCCTCAGCATCTCCCATTATTACCACCCCCCAAAATAATTTAAACACATACTGCCCCAGTGATGGGCAGGTGGTATCATCTTGGCACACAAAGGACACTGAAGAGTCATAAGAACTTAAGGATCTTGAAAAACATCACCGAAGGGCTGGCACCTATGTCGGGGACAGGGACCACAAAGCACCGGATGGGAGACCTCATCCTGCAGCCTGATTACAGGATGAGAGATGGCCCAGAAATTGGTACCGTGCAGGCTTTTAGAAACAAAATGAGAAGTTCTGAGGGAAAAAACAGGCAGACATCAATTTAAGAGCCCCGGATTCCAACCACTGACACTTTTCCTAACGTAGATTCCCCAGTGAGATTATTCCTCCCTGACCAGGACTTACAGATGGCAGAAGGTATTTGCACAGAGAGAACAGAGCTGGGGTGAAGAAACCAACACGTACATGCACGTATAGCTGTAGGCCCCGGAAACCTCAGGAGGTAAGCACCTGGACAAAGGGTGTCCCTATGAAAGCAAACTCCAACTATAGACCAGCCTGAATGAAATGAGTCTAACTGTAGACCGAAGAAAGCACCAGGAGGACTGGACCTGGGTCCTCGCCCTTGCTGTATCTCTAGTGCCAGTGACAGTGCCTGGCACCTAATAGGTGCTCAGGCAACAACTATTGAATGACCAAACGGACAGACATCTGTAGAGCACTTTTTATTGTTCGAAGTGCCCTCACTGATCTGGGCAAGGAAGGCGGGGCAAGATAAATATTACAGTTTCAATCAGAAGTTCCAGATTTGTCCAGGGCTATACAGGAGAGAGAGCTCTTCTATCTCGGCTGATGTGCTGGCCTCATAACTTAACTTAATCTTACTTTACATCTGAATGGCGCTCCACAGCTGTGGAAGCCCTTTTAGCTACAGGCAGGACAGCAATCCAATTAGATACACAGGCATACCCCATTGTACCGCATTTTTTTCTTTTTTTACAAATTGAAGGCGAGACCTCCACACCCGCAAAAGGGTTATGACTCACCTGATTGTGAGACTCACTCGATTGCTGGGCTCTGGAACTGAATCTGCAGTATCTCCGAGGTGTGACTGTCCAGGACAGTGACGATCCGCACTCCCAGTTTTTCACAATATGTAAACCGAACTTTAACTAATTGACTCAATGGTGAATATAACCCTGGTTGAGTCAGAACCCAGGTCTTTCGGGTCCCAGGTCCCCGAGTGTTCCGTTATCACACTACACTTAATTGGAGCCAGAGAAAACCTGCAGCCGCCTGCACTCTGGTCTGTCACTCCCAGGCCCTGAGCAGAGAAACTGCAGGAAGTACACACTTGAGCTCCAAAGTTAGGATCAGAGCACGTTAGGTGCATCAGAAAAGCCCTACTGGCATTCTAGGCTCTTCCAGACCCTTTTAGATATGGAGCAATGTGGCCATGGAGGAGCAGCTTGTGCTTTTGCGGGATGGTTGTCCAGGTTATTCTGATTCAGCCCCCTCCACTACCTCCCTTTGCCATCGCCATTGCCATTCATTGTCATTGAAATCCCTAACTTAGCTGCCCAGGGTTGCCTGATACTCTGCTCTAGTGGCCCTGGGACAATGGCCCTGCTTTGGGGGCATACACACAGAGAAAACTCTTACCTCGTTAATGGCTTAGGCTTCCCCACTGCTTTAGAGAGGCTCCCTGCTGGCCGAGCTGGGCAGCTTTTCTCCTCTGACTCACCAACTCCCCTCTCGGCTACCTCCTCCTCCTCCTCCTCCTCCTCCTCCTCCTCCTCCTCCTCCTCCTCCTCCTCCTCGCATTTTGCATAGCCGTCCCTTTTCAGAGAAAATTCCACAGCCCTTTCCCTTCTGCCAAAAAATGACCCACCTTCTAAAGTGGGGTTGAGAAAGGATTCATTCCCGGGGAGGCTTGATATTAGCAGCTTTAACACTGAGAGACTCATGGGGGTGGGAAGACTTTGCTTGAGGTGAGCCAGGAGAAGCAAAGGAGGAAGTTTCTCTCCCACAACTGGGAGATGATCCTGGAATGTAGACGGGTTGAAAGCAGCTGAGGTTAACTCCCTTCAGGCAAAATGAAAAGGAAAAGAGGAGAACTAGGAGATGAAGTTAATGAGCAAGTGACCCACAATTCCAACCAAAATTCCCACAAGATCTTAAACCTTACTCTTCTACCTTAATCTCATCTCTTGTTAAAAAAAAAAAAGAAAAGGTGGGGGGCGGGGGCAGAGAAAACTAGAAAGCTGGTTTTGGATTCCACCTGACTGCTCACTCCACCGGATTTATTTATTTTTTATGTAACATCTCTGCCCTTTTTGCGGAGGTAATAATTAGATATATTTCCTAAATGTAATAACTACATGTATGGGAGGACATGGAAGCATGGGCATTTAGTTGGGGTACAGGGAAAAAAATCCCCTTTAGGGAAAAAAGAAACAAATTAACATCAAAGATTATAGCTTCTTACTAGCTGTGTTCCTTGGGCAAATCATCTAACTATTCTGAGCTACTCTCCATGATTGCTGTGAATATAAAACGATAGATGAGAAAACTCTTTACAACTAATGCAGGAATAAATGTAAACTGCGGTGGAGTGTAAAAGTCACTGACTTTGGAGTCATTCCACCTCTCTGAGCCGCAGAACATCAGTGTGAAATAAGGTGTAAAATAGCAGTGTGAAATGTATAACATTAGAATTGGGAATGTTTGGATTGTTTTAATGTGTATAATGCTCCTAATGTGATATTCTGACAACATTGAGTTAAAAAGTGGTAGTTATCGAATCGTAATGATACATCTTCTTTCTCACTCAGCTGCTGGCTCCTTTCCCAGGCCTTGAAAGAGAGAGAGCAGGCAGAGAGGTGTTTGAGTTCTGGGATAATCTAGGAAGTCACTTGCTGCTTTCCGTGGCTGAGCCCTCTAAGGCCTCATCACTGGCATAAATGACCGTACCTGTGGTGTTGCCTTGTGCTCATTTCTGCAGTGTGGTTCTCCCTCCCTCCCTATTTCTCTTAGGCATGGAGAAATTTTCTCTTCCTCAAAGCAACTCCAGCAGAGATGTAAATTGAAGAGCCAGAACTGGGCAGCTGGTGGTTCTGTTTTTATTCTTATTATAAAAATAAGAGTTGTTAATTATAAAAAATTTTAAAAATATAAAACATAAAAGGAAGGTGGTATAAATCCCTTTACATTTTGCTGCCCAGAGAAAACCACCGTTGATTTTTTTCCCCCTGCACATGCAGAAATCTGTACAATTGAGATCATGCTGGAAAATATAGGTTTGCACTTGTTTTCCCTTGGTATTTATTTATTTTAAAACATTTTAAATTATGAAATGAAAATTAGGCCATAAAGATACAATTTAACTAATAAAGTCACTACCTAGTTAAAAAAAAACAAACAACTCAGAACATTGCCAAAGCTGCTTCAGTATCTCTTCTCTGCCATAACTCAGAGATCACTCAGAGATGACCATCATGGCAAGCTGTCTCTTGTTTTTCCTTATATAGTTCATCACCTTAAGCGATACAATGAAAATTTCCCCAGTTTGACCTTTATATACATAGAACCATACCACATGTATTCTTTTGAGCTTTGCTTTTTCCTTTTCATATTATCCTTATAAGATTCATCACATCGTTACATACAGTCATAGTTTTTTTTTATTATTATTACTGTATAATACTCCATGTGTGAATATACCACAATTTGTTCATGTTGTTAATGGATGTTTGAGTTGTTTATGGTTGGAGCTGAGACTGAAACTTCTTGGCCTAGCTCCTGGCACACACGTACACGAGGGCCTCTAGGGGATGCTGGGACATGGGGGACGATTGGCTCTGATGTTTTCACTTCCCACTGTATCATGTCCACAAATATTTTGAAAGGATTTACCGTATGCAGATATGACAGCACTCTATTGTTCAGATGTTTGCAATGTTTCCAGTTTTTCCCTGTTAGGTGTGACTCTGTGATCCCAATGAGTAACGATCCTCAGTACAAGTAGCTGCCCCAACTGCTTCCTTGCGTGTAACACCACAGCTCTTGGCCTCCTTAGTTTGTGATTCATAAATTAGTTAGAAAGAAGTTTTGGAAAGACCAGGAAGCAGCCATTAAGAAATAGGTATTCCCAGTAATCAAAACCCCAGGATATCCAAAACAGGGGGCATTCCCAGTCAAGAATGATGGAGTGTGAAGACAATGAAAGAAGATAATTATAGCTACTGTTGGTTCAGAGCTTGCTACAAGCCAGGTACTGCACCTCACACTTAGCTGGGTTGTCATAGTCAGCCTTTGCCATGGCCTTCAGAGTTAAATTCCAGGTGATAGAATCGAGGCTTGGAGAAGGTTTCCACAGTCACATGGCTTATAGTGCAAAGTCCGGACTCAACCCCAGGTTTCACATCACAGACAATGCAACTCGTCAGGCAATGCTGCCTCCCTACATTCTCCTGGAGCAGGACTATTGGGTCTGTTCCCTTTCGCTGTACTGCTGAGAACAGCCAACACACAGGGCAGAACTCTCTGTGGAGATAGAAACGTCACATCCAGAAAGAGCAAAGAACTGCCCAAACTCCCTGTCTCACCTTTTCACCCCAGCCCTTGCGGACCCCATGGCAAAGTCTTCTGACCTCATATGAAAAGTAGAAGAGAGAAACGACATCTTTGTCAACCACTGATCAACACTGATAGTTTTAATCCAGCCCTTTCTTATGCTATCTTCATGCGTCTTTGGAGCTCCCTCAATTACAAGGTCACTCAAATACACCAAGACCCCTAAATGATTCATGTCACCTACTATCTCCTCTGTTGACTGGCATCTGGTGGTGGTCAGCAGATTCAGATATCGGGCCACAGTATGCCACAGCAGTGGGAAGAAATTTGAACGCCGACGTCAGATATCCGAGCCTTCTTGTGGAACTTTCACTGAGAATTCGCCGTTTCGTTAAGGCAGCACTGTTCCATGGAACTTTCTGCGATGAGAACATGTTATGTATTTCACTGTCTAATTCACTAGCCACTGGCACATGTGGCCGCTGAACACCTGAAATGTGGCTGATGCTACCGTATTGGAAAGTGCAGTAAGGTTGTACAGACCTAACCTCTTTCTTTTGGGATCTCAGAAAATCTGGTGAAAGATGAAGCCTTTCTCTTAGAATACAGTGAACAGGAAAATGCACATTTGCTCATCATACAAACACAAAATTATATCCAATTTCAAGGGCTCCCAAGTGAAGAATCCCTACAAAAGGCTGCAGGTACTTCACGTGCTTCTTAAAACACGATGTGAAGGCAATGACCTCCCAGGGATCAGTACTCAGCAGAGCTTGTACTCTGTCCCTTGTCCTTGGACCTTTACCATCTTTATAGTCTGGGCACCCACCTGAATGGTGAAGAGACTTGGGGTGAGCCCCTGAGCCAGAGTCTGATTTTCTCAGGAGTCAAGAGGGTCTTTCTGCTGGTTGCATTACCCACTTCTACCTTTACCCAGACCGCTGTCCCTCGTGTACTAGCATCAGAGTTTCTTTACCGCAGTCCTTGGCTACATGTCTTTCCTGTCACTTGTGACACTAAACGCAGTCAGGCTTTATTTGAGTTCTTTTTCGTGGGTGGCGGGGTAGTGGCTCCAGCAGGCCTCACTTTAGTCAGTATGTATCAGCCTGCAGTATGGATGTCAAGGGCTGAAACTTGAGAGACATGACACTCCCTGCACTGGTCACCAGTCCTGTGTTGCTTACCCAAGCCTGGAGTTAGGCCTGACCAGAGTACTGGCTAAGCGGCTGGGTTTAGAGAACAGGTTCTGGAGGACTAGAGGTTTTTGCTTTGGCTAAGCATCTGCAGCCTGTAGCGGTTGGACCCAGGCATCCTAGGGCACCAGCACCTTCTGAAGAAGTGTGCCAGGAAGGGATCTTGGTTGCTGTAAATCTTACTGTCAAATGGGTAATTGCCTTAAGTAGAACCTGCTTCCTTGACCTGGGCCTCGGGGCTGGACACTTGGGTAGAGATCCCCTGGCAAAGGGATGGCCCTTTATCTCCATGTTAGAAGTATTTATTTCAACAGTGGAAGAATAATTGGGCAGGTCAGGATGAAGGAAAAGGTGAGCATGGTTTTAAGTTTCTTGTTCTTGCTTTCTCGAGGCCCCTGAACAGAGCAGAGAGGGTGAGAAAAAAGGGAGAAAAAAGCCAGGAGTTCCTCCTTAAGCCCGATCTTGTGTGTCTTTGGTGGTTCAAGAAATTGACGTTGCCTCATCTGGAATCGAGCCAGGATGTGATCTGAGAATTCTACATCCAAAATTCTCCAGAGACTGGAAGTGATCATGATGCAAACTGAGAGGATTAAAGGGTGTCTTCTAGTTGGGCTATAACTGCACGTGTCACACTGATCACCAAGGTCTGTCTATTCTATGCCCGAACATTAAATTTGCTCCCCGTCTTTTTTATGTCCACAGCCACTGTCTTTGCTCAGGTTCTCATTTTTTTTTTTTAATTTGAATTTCTGCCAACAACTCCTTAGCTATTCTCTCTAGCTCCAACCCCACCTTCTCGTCTACTTCACCCTGTAGCTAGAATGATCTTTCACTGCGTGGATCCAATCCCTATTACTTCTCTGATGAAAATGCTGCAATGAAGCTCATTCTGGACAAGGTGAAAACTTCTCAGAATGCCATGAAGCACTTTTTAAGAGCCGGTGTCGTCTCTCTACTCTCCTTTATGCAGTAAATTCTAAAAATATTTGTTGAGTGCTTATTGCATACCAGGCTCTGCACTAGGCCCTGAAAACAGGGGTGGACAAAACAAAATTCTCTGCCTTTGTGGACCTTGCATTCTATCGAGTGGGGAACAAACACATTAATAAAATGTGCAGCATATCAGGTTGTGGTAAATGCAATGAGAAAAATAAAGAAAGAAGAAAATAGAGATGGTGACTGGGGGTAGGGGTTGTTCCAATCTTAAACAGAGAGGTCAGGGAAAGTAACATTTTGGGGAGGAATTGAAGGAGGCGAGGGGAACAAAAACCAAGAAAATATCTGAGGAAAAACCAGTCTAGGCAAGGTAGCAGCATGTGAAGAGGTGAAAACCCAGGAATCACAAGAAAAGCAGTGGGACTAGTCTGAGTGTATGGGGTGGGGGTGAGAGGTGGAAAGTAGTAAAAGAGGAAATTAAGAGGTAAGAATGGACAGGGGGAGACAGATTGTGTGGGAGTCGGGTGGTCTTTGTTAGTGGTAATTTGACTCCTACTTAGGGTGAAATGGGAAGCTCCTGGAGGATATGATTTTAGGAATGATTTGTATTCTGAAAGGATCACGAGGGTCAAGGGCAGAAGCTAGGAGGTCAGCGAGGGGGCTAAGCAAGAGATCAGTGGCTTGGATCAGAATAGTGGAAGTGGAGGTAGTGGATTCTGAAATATTTAATATTTTTTAAAACACATATTTTAAAAGTAGAGTCTAATAATTCACCAATGGATCAGACGTGGGAAGGAGAAAAAGAAAGGAGTCAAGGCTGACTCAAGACATAGTTGCCATTTTCACAAATGGGAGAACTTAGGTTTGGGAGTGGAAATCAGTTTGATTTGGGGTGTATTAAGTTCAAGATGCCTATTGGACATCCAAATGGGAATGCTGAGCAGACATTTGGATATATAAGTCTAGAGTTCAGAAGAAAGGTCTAGACTGGAAACATACATTTGAGAGTCATCAACATAGAGTGGCACGTAGAGCCACGAGGCTGGATGAGAAGACTCAAGAAGAGTGAGGAGATAGAGAGGAGGACAGAGGAAATCAAGAAGGAGTCCCAGCAAGTTGGGAGGAAAATAAGGGGCCTGTGGGGTCCTGGCAACCAACAGAAGAAAATGTTTCAAGGAGAAAAGAGTAATCAGTTGTGTTAAAAGCTTCAGAAAGATTAAGAAGGAGAGAGACTGTATACTGACCAGTGGCTAAAACAACATCAATGTCATTAATGACCTTGACAAGAGGACATTCTATGGAGTCATAAGCATGAAAATCTGATGGGAGGAAAGGATTTGGAGATAGAGAAGATAGCCAATTCTCATTGTCTAAAGGGTAGGAGAAACGCAACAGTAGTTGGAAGGGGAGGTAAAGTCGAGAAATAGGTTTTTTGCTTTGTTTCATTTTTTTTTAAGTGAGAGAAATAGCAGCTTGTTTATTTGCTGATGGAAATGATCCTGGAGAGAAAGGAGAATAGTTGGAGTGATGTAGAGAAGGGCTCAGGTGTACACAGTGGAGGAGTTGGCCCAAGTTAGGAATCCAGACAGATCATCCTTATGAGGAGGGGGGAAGGAAGAATATATGAGCACAGGTGCAGGTAGTGGGAGATGATATTCTGGGCCTTCATGGCTATTCTCTTGCTTTTATTTTCTCAATGAACTAGGAGATAAGGCTATCATCTGGGTCAGAGGATGGGGAACGAGTTACCGAAAGTTTGAAGAAAAAGGAAAAGGTGTAGAATGACCATCTATGAGGATGGGTTAGTGACTGTGCTAGGGTAATGTATGTAGGATTGATGAGTGACACTGATGGCCTTTGCAAGATTAGAGCTACTTAAAGCGAGAGCAGTTCATATAGATGTATGAATTCTCCAGCCAGGTCCAGTGGCTGCACTTTCGCTGGCATAGGTGGACAGTTAGATTTAATTAAGGCTTGTGTTCTCTCAGAAAAGTGCACTGAAATGTAGGGGAAAGGGAACCAAGAGTATATGCAAAGGACTGATTATGATAATGGGTCATGGAATCTAAGCAGGGTAAGAGGTGAAACAAGGACATGAGGGAAATAACTGGGCTAAGGGAGAGGACAAGCATTTTGGAGGAGAGAAGGTCAAGGGTTTTAGAAATCAGCATTGTGGAAGGAACATCAATAACAATGAGATCACGTAGGAGCTGGGTTGGAGGGAAATAGTGACCATATGACTTCAATAAGGATAGCACAGTCTGGTTAACATCAGAATCAAAGCTGGGCTGTTTTAGGAAGGACGGTGGCAGAATGGTCTGGAAACATCAATGGGGCACAAGGAGGCCACCTGTTCCACTGTGAGATGTGGGAGAAAAGCAGCCACCTCTTGAGAGAGCTGCAGTGCCCTCGAAGGAGACCCAGGTTTCCTTTGTACGGGAAAGTGAAGAAACCATTCAGACTTAGAAAAAAAGGGAGATTTTGCCAAAAGCGACAATTTCTGGGGGTTTCAATAGGTGGGGAAGGGTGGGAAATAATGTCAGAAAACGGGATGGACAGGACCGTTTGGGATGAAATGCAAGAGATAACGAGTGACCTTGGATCCTGGGCTTCTTGTGTGACTGGCATAAACCAGGATAAAGAGAATCATAACGAATAATGATGTTCTCAGGGTGGAGAGTGGTGGCCAGACTGTGCATCTAGAGGGCAGGGAGTTGTGGAGGGCTTCCCAGGAGAGTCCAGAGCGCCCCTCCTAGCCGTGATGATGTGGAGGCCGCGGGAGGGTGTCGTCTTCTCCAGAGACCCTGAAACTCCAAAAGCCAAGACACTTCATCCTGGAGATAAATGGTATTGCCTCTTCTGCTAATGATGTAAAGCGTTTGGGGTCAGTTCGACTGAAGGAAGGGAGGTCATGGTGGAGCCCGAAAGGCTGAAGGCGGGGTCGTTCTGCAGGGAATTTTACAGGAGTTCCTGAGTGCTGACTCAAGTGACAAGGTTAGAGGTGCTCGGTCAGAGTTGATTCGGTGATTCAGTGATGCTGTGAGAACTTCAGTCGAATGACTACTGCCTCATGGTCGCAAGAAGACTGCGGGATATCCAGGATTCACATCATTTCCAGACAGGAAATGGAGAAAAGGTCCGCAGGTGAAGGGTGCACGCAGCCTAGGAGGCAAAGGTGCAGAAATGCTTGTGATCTCCCTAGTTCTTAGCTCAGGCGGGTTGATCTGATGAAAACACCTTCCCTTCATTATGGTCTGGCTAACGACCGTCCTCTCTCGCAAGGCTCACCTCAAGGCAGCATGCGTGAGGCTGAGTTAGGTGCCCTGGGTGTGTGTGATCAGAGCCTGTGGTAAAGGGCAGCGACCACCCCAGCTGCCCCGTCTCTGTTTCTATGCCCAGTGTCAGCGGTGCAGCTTGCTTTGACCAATGGGGTGTTTTTAGGCCGAGGCATAAAAATCACTCGTGCAGGTGCGTGTGCTCTTCTTGTGTCTGAGCCACTGCCATAATGATGAGAGACACACGAAGCAGAGTTGAGTCATCATGGGGAGACCCTCCTAGATCAGCCAACAGCGGCTAACCCCCAGACACTCCAGGGCACCCCACGCAGATCAGCAGAACTGCTTAGGCGAGCACCCCAGATGCATGAGAAACTTATAGTTATTTCTGTATAACACTGAAGTTATGGGTGTGTGTGACTCAGCATTATTGTGGCCTTAGATAATTGATAAAGGGTCCCTTGGGCATAGCTCTGTCATAGGCCTTAGCCCTGTCTCCCCAACTAACGTTGGGGAGCTCCTTTAGGACAGGGCCATCTTTTGTGGTCCCTGATCCATATATATCTAGCAACGAGCACAGTGCCTGGCCCAGAGAAGGTGCTCAGTGAAAGTTTATGAAAGGGATGAACGAATGGGCCTTTGTTCAGTCTGTAAAAAGGAACTAACTTCTTTGCTTGCACGGGTGCAAAATTCCTCACAACTAAATAATCTAATCAAATGAGCGGACCCTCAGAAAACCTGATTCGACAAGATGTTGTGAAGCTACAATATGAAATAAATTCTCATTACGGATTAAAATGTTTTCTGCCTCAAGTACAATGGTCAATTCTTAAACACTGGGCACTCGATTTTATATTATTATATTGTATGGATCAGGTTAAAGGTAATCTAAATCCTACAAGTATACTTTAAAGAACAGACTGTAAGTAAGTAGATATGACTCAGTCTAGATATTCTTACTACTATCTTCAGTACCCTATACCAAACCATTGTTATGACTGAAATTTCCTAAATAGTGTCAAGAAACTTACATTGCTTAAAAAAAACCCATTATTTATATTAACATAAGAAAAAGAGAAAGAGAATTTCCACTAGGGGTCTGCAAAGGAAAATATATCTAGTATTCTAGTTAGGTATGAGGTTTGAAGATGAGAATATCCTTATAAAAGGTCACATGGTATGGCATGTTTTGGGGACGCTGAGCAAACTAGTTTTGCTAACGAAGACCATTTCTGCAGAGAAATAGTGAAAAAGGCTGGGAGTAACTAATATGTTAATGTCAGTTATCTTTAAAATAAAGGGGTGTGCTGGGAGTGGTGGGGCAGGATGGACCCCAGATGTGGAAATCTTTGAATAGAAGGTTTGGAGCATTTTAACTTGACAGGGAATGCCATTACTTTTGAGCAAGGGAATGACCTAATGGAGTGTTGGGTCAGCCTTAGCTGCGTAGATTCTGGAAGCATGGTGTGGGGTGGTTTTCACAGAAACTTGTTTAATGGTCATATCCAATATTTAATACCAAAATATAATGCAAATGATGTTCCCATTTATTTTTAAATCACGGCTTATTAAATTCTAGATTTACGCTGGATGCAAATGACCAAGGAATTATTCTGAGATTATAACGTTTACTGCTCTCTTTCTGACAGTCATTTAACCTGCTGACCTTTGAGACTCTATGAATTAATGATTCCCCCACTCCCCATCTCCTGCTGGTCTAGTTCTGTGAAAAACTAATTGTAGCCAGGAGCAGAGGTCAGAAGTGAGAATGAACGAGACTCCATGTAGCCAAAATCAGAATCAACACTGGGATAAACTGTTCTAAGTGCCCTTTCCAAAGCACATCTCACCTGAGTTGCGGTAGCATTTACCTTTTGGGTGTGAGGGTATCATTTTGTCTTTGAAACATGTTTCATAATCCACGAATTGTATTTGCTACGTGGGTGTAACTGTTTATTTTTATTCAGGTGGAACTTAGAGTCAAGAAGGATAAATGTCTTATCCAAAATTTTGTGTGATGTTAGTGTTAGAAGCATGTCTCTTCACACTTCATTCCTCTACATGTGTTTTCTCTAGAATGTTCTCCTCTCCAGCTTACTCCCATTCCACCTTATAAATTCCTATTCAGCCTTCTAAACCCTGTTCAGACACACATTGTCTGTGCAACCTTTCTTCATCTCCATTTTCCATTCTCTCCCCTACTCCCCCTGCCCCATAGAAAAGATCATTCCCTGAGTCGCACAAACTTCTATAATTACGCACATTCCTTCACATGCCTTCCCTGTTGGACTGGAGGGGCCTTGAGCATCTTCTCTTTTGTGTCCCCAGCATCAAGCATAAGGTCTAGTACTCAGTAGGTGCTCAATTAATGTTGTCAGATCCAAGGGGAGAGATTCTAAAGGCAAAAAGGAAAATTCTAAACTCTCCTGACAGTCCCAAGCAACAGGCTAGGGGCAACCTCTAAAACCATCCTCACTGAGATTCAGTTTTTTCTTCTTCTTTAAAATGTTTGGGGAAGGAGGTTTCGTAGCTCTCCCATGTAGCCATCAAGGAAACGTCAGTGTGGCCTATTTATGGTGTTCACTTCAGGGGCTCCCATATGGCCTCCCTGCAATGGGTGCTGAGCCAGTGACCTGAGAGCATGGTGGCTTTTACCTCTTTGCTGCCTTTCCAACATGGATGCTCACTCTCTTTCTCTTTGTCCCTGTTTTCTCACATTCCCTCCCCCCAGGAATCTTGTTTTCTTCCCCAGAGGAGATCTGCCTTTGCTGCCACATCCTCCTCCATCCCCCACCTCTCAGAGTGGGCCTCCTGGAGAACAGCAGGTGGCGGGAGGTGGGGGAGATAAGAAAGGGGCTTTTTCCTCTGGCTCCCAGGGTGTGTTTTCTTTTGTATGGTGAATGTTCCTTCCACCTTTCAAATATGTAATCAGATAAGCGTGAAGTGTAATCAGCAGGTGGTGAGCACAATTCATTTGGGGGCAAGAAGAAAGTCTGTGCTGGCAGGCTGGCTCTTCCATCTTCTTCTAGCTCCCTATGGACGAAACCACTGGTCTCGCTGGTTTGGGGTTGAATCAGGCAGGTGGGTCTTGGGGAAACCGAGTCCTGAAGTTTCACACACAACTGTGCTCAAGATGCCGAAGAACCGGGAAGGGAGCAGGCATGGTTCAGAGGCTGGGTAGGGGGACCAGTTAGGGAAGGCTGAGGATGGACCATGGGGCAAAGGTGTACTGCTGCACCTTGAATTCCTCAAATTTGTAATAAAGTAGGGCCAAGGCAGTCCCACTGCTCCAGCTCTGGGGACCCCTTCCAGACACTTCCCAGGTGACATGGTCAGGTAATGGCCAGGTCTTGCCCTCCCATCTCCCTAATTTCCCATCCATTTCATTTTGGGAACAACTCAGGTTACGTCACCCCAAACCTCAGGCCCCAGCCTAAAAATTGGTGAAAATAGAGAGTTTCAACTGAGAGAAGAGAGTGAGGTGGGGTAACCAGTTGCCTAGAGCAGAGGAAGGAGCAAAGAGAGAAAAAGCATAAAGGATGATTTTTGGCTTATATTTTTCTCTAGCAGACCTCCATAAGTAGGATATTTTAAGCTAGTACAGGGACAGTTTTCCTAAAAGATGCAACACATAGTAGTGGCATCTTTACGGAGCTTTGAAATTAACCAACTTTTTTTTTTTTAAATATGAACAACTTAGACCCAAAATGTTGACAGTGATTGTAACAGTCAGGGTTCCCATAAGAAACAGAAGGCACTCTAAAAGGAATTCCTTTTATTGTTTTTTTTAAATGCCTACAGCACCTGGTCTTCCTAGGTGGTCTCCCATCCAAGTACTAACCAGGTCTGACCCTGCTTAGCTTCCGAGTCCAGACAAGGTCAGGCAGATTCAGGGTGGCATGGCTATAGACAGAGAATTTCTTTTAAAGGGATAATTTACAGAATTATAGGCAGTATTAGGGAATCAGCAAGAGAATGTGAGGTACCCAGGGTCTGGGGTCAGCTCAGGACTGAGGGGCCGTCCCAGGGCCCGACTCCATGCCTAGGATCTACGTTGTTTGACTGCTCTTGGTCACCTGGATTCGTTCCGGCCTTACCCGCTCTGTGGATTTCCGGACAATCCCTTTCCCGTCTGGACTCACACACAGCTCCCAGTTGTGATTCAGCGCTCCCAGACTCATTATTTTCATTCCTTTGTCCTCACCCTCTTTTGTGCTCATGCACCGTGCCAGTTTTTACCTTGACCTTTGAGTGGACCCTGCCACCATCTTTCTATACTAAGTCTTTCATAACAAAGGTCTTCTGATACTCACACACTTCCCGGATTACAGATTAGCCCAAGTGGCTTATTTTTTATGTTGGCTGCAGCAGGTGTAGGATTGCAACAGATGTCATGTTCTAAAGTCTTTTTCCTTCATGCCCCCTGGGGAAGGGAACCAGGGTGGCAGGAGAGTAGGGCTGGAAGGGAAACTTATCCTTTTGCAATACCCTTTGTGTTATTGATCAAAAAATAAACTAAAGCTTTGGTTCAAATGAAGGGAAAAAAATCTCTCCCAAAGTTAATTTCTAAGAACGTCCTTGTTCAGATGTTTAGCTCTGTGTGGGGGGCAATCACCTTGTTAGATGGTTACAGAAATAGGAAATACGGCACAGGTCACTGGACAGTGAAGAATGAATGTGCAATTCAGGATAAAAATGGCTTTGGGAGCTTCGAGTTTGTTTCCCCTTCAGTTAACGGAGTCATAGTTTGGTGGAATAGACTAAGAATATTAATTGGCCTCTCTTACTTTAATAAAATGATTTTTTTTAAAAATCTGGATGTACTGTAAACTTAGATATACTATATATTGTTATACATATTGGATAAACTTCATACTTTCTGTTTATTTGCTGGTCTTCAATTGTTCATTTCTTCGTTCTCTGCTTTCATTGTTGTCTTGGTATTTTCCCATGCCAATGAGTTTGGGGAAAGGTCAGTGTAGGTGCTATTCCCAGCCAGATCGCTTATTTGCTGTGAGATCTCTGGGAAGTCTTAACTCTTGATCCCCATGACCCACATCTGTCAGACAAGTGTGAGACTTGCTTTTGAGGGACATTTAGGAAAGAAACACAGGACCCAGACAACAACGTCTTTTGGAAAGTTAAAAGTCCTGTTCAAAACCTAAGTAGTAGTTTTAACGATGCCTCGTGCTTAATTCTAAAAAATTTCATGAGAAGGAAACAAGAAACTAGATATTGGCTCCACTTTCCAGATTAGAACAATAAGGCTTAAGTTGCAGAGCAAGTCATGGTCGAGCCTTCTATGTCTGTCTTTTCTCTGTCCAAGGAAATATCCTCCAAGCCAGAGGTTAGGGGTCAGTGGTCTTGTGGTGGGAACAACAGCAGGATAGTGCTAAGTGGGTCCATTGCTAGCTTCTCAGCTTCATGTTTGGTCTCTGACAGCAGGCTTGCTTTCCCTTCCTGAAGCCCCTTTCATAATCTGCCCTTTTCTTGCTTTACAACAGGAATGCATACTCTTAACCTGCCCCAGACTGTTCCAGGAAAACCTTTGGGGCACCAAACAAAGGGACACTTTGAAATATGAATTTCTTTAATAATTAATTGGGCTGGGAGGGTGGGTGGGAAGAGGGAGGGAGTGTCTATCATTTGTCTTCCATTGTCTTGTACATTTTTTGTTGTTGTTGGGAGGAATTGGCCTACATTTGGTATATTCTGAATCCAGAGACCGTAGCATGGGATGGTGGGGTAGAAATGACTTTACTCCTTCCATCTCTAGTTTATCATTGAAGAAAGCTTTGCGCCTGGCAACAACCCCATGAAAGCAAAGCAAATGTCAAATCCTCAAAATGCCTTCCCCTTCCATATTGAAGGTAAACCATTTCATTGATTATATTTCATTCAGGACTCACCTGGCACATGTCCTTTGTGGAAAGAAAAGTAGTGCTGCCGAGGGGTGCAATTCAATAATGTGGATTTCTTTCAAGGAAACTTGGATGTGTCCTGGAACTGACAAATTATTTGAGATGTGCTAGATAAACTTTCCAATGAAAGTATTATGGGATTTCCTTCAAATTATCTGTGCACTAATCAATCTGGTAGTTAATTATGGTAGTTTTATCAAAACATATCATGAAATATTCCAGTAGCAGTCAATCCTCATCTTATTTTTTTAAATAAGTGTGTAATGCTGGACTCACTGGAAACACACGGAGAAACTGCCTGGGTCAGGCATGGATGCCGTAACAGTGAGTGTTGGGAAGGAGTAGGCGGGGGCCCGCGGAGCAGTGCGAATGAGAAATCAGGATGGAGAGAGAAAGGAACTTGGGGCTTGTCATGGCAGTGTGGTCTCCGGGATTGCATTTGGAGCTGTGGTCAGATGAGGGGACTTTGTGGTCTTCCTAAGAAAAAGAGAGGGCGTTCAACATGGCGAGAGTGTAGAACTGAGGACTCGATATTTAGACTTTGGAAATTTGGTTTTGGTTCCACTGCCCCTGTCTGGTACTAAAGGCTCTCTCTGGCACTGAACTGCTGGAAGAAATAGAAGTTATCTATGCTTTCCATCATTACGGCCTGAAAAGATTTCCAAAGTACAGGGCCAGGCTGGCTCCATCCTACCACAGGAAGCTCTCACTAAGGTGACAGTGGCCCTTAAAACTTGTTACGATAGCTCCCCTGGACCTGTGTCCTTGTACAGGATCTCGGGTCCTCAACAAAGAATTTACAGCAATGCACTCTGAAGACCATCAGGCTAGTGCTGGGAGGACTGTAGTGACCTCTCGATATGTAGCGCTGGGGGACAGGCTCCTCTGTGCTGAGACAGGTCAGTGGCTGGCTGGCTGGGATGTCACCTGTGCACTCAGGGTGGAGGTGCTGTGAGCGAGAGGGAATCTAAAGCCAATACCTCACAGCTGTTGCTCCTGTCAGAGAAAAAAATTCCTCCTGAACCACATACCCTTCCATTTCTTACAGGAAGTTCAGTTCCATTATAATCTTTTGGCTGTTGTGTGTGCGGCCCATTGTTGACCAGAACGTCGTCGTGTGGTACGTGACTGCTGCATTGTGCTTGTTCGCTCATCAGTGCATGGATATTTGGGCTACTTCTACCTTTCGGTTCTTACGAATAATACGATTATGACCGTGGTGTACAAGTATTTGTTTGAACCTATTTTTAATTCTTTGGGATCTATACCTAGGAGCAAACTTGCCGGCAATTCTATTCAACTTTCTGAGGAACTGCCAGGCTTTCGCACAGCCACTGCAGCATTTTACTCCACCAGCAATGCACGAGGGTTCCACTGTCCACACCCTCGACAGCTCTCATCTCCCACTGTTTAAAAATGATGGCTAACTTAGTGCATGTGAAGTGGTATCTCACAGTGATTTTCATTTGCATGTCCCGAATGACCAATGATGCTGAGCATCTTTTCATGTGCTTGCTGGCCACGACTGCCTCGTTTTTACAAAATTATCTTAGGGGCTGTGCAAGCAAAAAAATCTGCAGTCCATGGCTCTAGGTCTAGGTGTCTCTGAGGATCTTGCCCAGACGACCCCACTGTTCTGCAGAAGCATCTTGCTTCTGCCCTGAAGCTTCTGGAGAATTTGTCTGAGCGACACTTCTCCGTGTTAGAGGTGCACAACTTAAAGGGAAAAACTTCCCTCTGAGTAGGGTGGCTGGAGAGTCTGTGCAGACTGAAACTACAGCTTTTCAAACAAAATCTTTCCCTGCACCTGCTAAATTAGCCCTCCTGCTCTTCGAAGACATTATTAAAGATACTAAGCTTTCAGGCTTCTGTGATGAACTTTGAATGCCGAAGTTAGCTCACCCCTTGCATGTAGTCAGCTTTTCCCATGCTTACTTGTTGGTTTGACATGACAGCCAGAAGGGAGCTTTGGCTATAAAGAATTGAGTGGGAGGGATCTGGGAAAGACATTTCTGTGTCAGGAAGTAGGAAAGTGAGGAGATGGAGTGGGGGGGTGTCATCTCAGATGAAGTTGGGGCCAGGTAGGGAGCTGGGAAAGTAGAAGAGTCCTGTGTTCACCCCAGGGCAGTAGAGAGCTTTCAGACTGGCACCTGCCCTGGGTGGATCGCGAGTTCATCGAGGGCAGGCACAGCATCTTTTGGTCTTATCACCCAGAACCTAGTGCTTCTGTAAGAATCTAATGTCTAATGAGGTAGAGCTGAGGCGGTGATGCTAGCGCTGGGGAGCGGCTGCAAATACAGATGCAGCTTCACTCCCTGGCCCACCGCTCACCTCCTGCTGTGCTGCCTGGTTCCTAACAGGCCATGGACCGGTACTGGTCTGCTCTGTACTACCCAGGGGTTGGGGACCCCTGCCCTCCAGAGCAGCAGCAAGGGTTTGCTTTTGCAACAAAGTTGCTTCTCACATGTGTAACTCCTGGTGGCCTGTTGCCTGGGGTGTGATTGTTGAGAATCCTCTGACTTACACCAGGGGGACCAGCTCATAGGGAAGGTGAATAATAAGCGGGAAAACCTATTTGTGATGTCCGTTCCAGCACATTGTAGCAAACATAGTGTTCCTCACAAAAGCAGCTAACTCTTCCTCCTTCCAACCATCGTCAGCCTCAAGGCAACTCACAATCACATGAGAAGATACGGAACATTTTCAATTTAAACTCAATGGCACAGGGGTGAAAGGAAGTTAGCCACATATTCAGGTATTTTCAAGCAGAAGGTCTCTAGCTTTTCCCCCTCAAACTTTGCTGTATATTAGAACCTCATGGGAAGCTTTTTAAAATCCCATGCTCAGGCTCTACCTGTACGTAGGGAGTTGAACCTTTAATAGGGTTTCTCAACCTTGGCCCTGTTGACATTTGGGACGAGCTAATTCTTTGCTATGGAGGGCTTTCCTATGCATTGTGGGATGTTTAGCACCATCCCTGGGCTCTACCCACTAGATGCCAGTCAACCCTCCCCAACCCAAAGACATTGCCAAGTGTTTCCTGGTGGGAGGAACAAATAGCCCAACTGAGAATCACTGCTCTAGGTGACAAGACCCAGGCATCGTATGTTTAAAAACCTTCCCAGGTGATTGCAGTGTGCAGCCAAGTTTGAAAACCAGTGCTCTGATGGGGTTTCCTTTGGGAAGTATATCCTGGTGGAAAGTCCCGGGAATTTTGGAGTAGTTTTTAATAAACTGGGATTTACTGTTGTTTCATTAAGAATGGAGAATATATATATATATATATGTATATTGAGCCAGATGAGCGGTTCCACTCATCCTATCTGGTAAGCATCTGTTTCTTTCTGTCAAGGGAACTTTGGAAAACAAAGAGGCTGTGAACATCTTGAGAGGCCAGGAAAGCCACCTTGAACCTGTAACTTAGAAGCTTTATATCAAGCTAATAAGAGGGACTCAAGCTAATGAAAGGTCTAACCAACACTCGAGGACCCACAGGATGTAACTTATTGGTACCGAGATAATATCTACCGTTGACTGGAGGATCCCTGTGGGCCAGGGTCTTGTGCCAAGGAATCTATTTACACGTTATCAAATAAGTGGACATCTAAGTAAATAATGGTAATAATAATAATAAATAGGTCTGGCTTAAGAAATGGACATGTTAATACTTCTGAGAGATGTTTCAAACCTAACTGGTCTACATAACCATTTACACATATTGAGTATGCCTCTCTGTCCCACTGTGGCAGGAATTATATTTTGGCTCATATTATACCCTTTCCGTCTCCTGTCTGCTATGGAAGTCAGAAAGCTAAACACTTGCCTTCCAGATTCCTCTGCTGTTGGGAGTCGCCATGTGACATAATTTTGGTCACTAAGAATTCAGACTCTGTGCAGACAGAGATTTTTGTCTATTTTGTTCTCTGCTGGTCAAAACTCACCAAATTATATACACAAAAGATGTCCAGTTTAGGTGGGGGGATAGGGCCAATGTTGTTCAAGGGCACACACTTGTAACTGGTAATAAATAAGTACTAGAGATTTAACGTACAGCGTAGTGAATATAGACAACAGAAGTGTATGACAGTTGTCAAATTTGCTAAGAGAATAGAACTTAATTATTCAAACTACTAAAAAGATATGATAATTATATAACATGATAGAGGTGCTAATTATGGTCACAATGGCAATCCTATTGCAGTGTATAAATGTATCAAATTAATGTGTTGTACATCTTAGATTTATACAATGTTATGTGTCGAATGTATTTCAATAAAAATGTTCAGTTTGTTGTATACTAATAACATGAAAAACAAAGAAGCAGTTGTCAAGAAAATTAAAAGGCAAATTACAAATTGGAAAAACAAAAAATTTCTTGGTCCTTCAGGAGGCCGAGGTGAGAATCCTGAGAGGAGGGGAAACTCCAAGTCCCTGGTTCTCTAAATTTCAGGTAAATGGCAGAGCTAGCTGAGATTTATGTCCTAACACTAGATGTCACCAATGTTCTGTGCACAAGTAGCTGACGCTCAGGAGTGCTTATTTAATATTCAGGTCCGGGGCAGGCCCTTCGAGTGTTCGAAAATTGTTCATCCTCCCTTCCACCCCATGCCACAATATGATTGCTGGGGCCTTATTCAAACTCCCTGAGCCTTGGTTTTCTCTTGTTTAAGATTCATCCTACACCCCTTGTATGCAGTACCGGTGGGGCCAAGCTGGAGGGAGGTGCCAGCATCCATGCTCTGGGCGAAGGGTGTCCCTGTGCAGCAGTTCCTGCCCCCAGGTCTCCCCTCAGACCTTGCTTCTCACCAGAGGTCTCCCACCTGCAGGCTTCCCTATGCAAATCTGAGCTGAGATGGGGAGCATCAGGGAAGTATCTGTATATGGTGCTGCTGACAGGAGAGGAGGAGAGGTGAGGAGTCTGGATGATTCCCACCTCCTAAGGAGCTGTCCACACTTTTGGATCAGGAAACCTCCTGGCCCTGACAGACTGACCAGCTCACTCCCTGGGTTCCTTCACCGAAGGCTGGGGCTTTAACTAAGGCTGTCCTAGTGGTCATTGCTTCTGAGCTTCCAAACACACCAGTTTAGTACTAGAAATCCCACGTAACACGAAAGTCATTATTCCCAAAGTCTTTTTTTTAAATTAAAAATTATTGGTGTGACATTGATTAATAAAATCATAAGTTTCAAGTGTACAATTCAACAGTATGTCTCGTATATATTGCATTGTGTGTCTCTATCCAAAGTTAGATTTCCTTCTGTCACCAAATATTGACCCCTTTTATCCCTATCTACCTCCTCCCTCCCCGCTTCCACTTGGTAACTACTAATCCACAGTCCGTGTCCATGAGTCTCTGTTTGTTTGTCATATTTATGTTTTATATTCCACATACAAGTGAAATCCTATGGTTTTCAGCCTTTTCTGTCTTATTTTGCTAGCATGATTATCTCAAGATCCATCCCAGTTGTCGCAAATGGCAATATTTCATCTTTTCTTATGGTTGAGTGATATTCTATTGTATATATGCACCACAGCTTCTTCATCCAGTCATCTATTGTAGGACACTTTCGTTACTTCTATGTCCCGGTCACCGTGAATAATCCTGTTATGAACACTGGGGTGCATATATCTTTGCAGATAAATATTTTCAGGTTTTTTGGGTAAATACCCAGAAGAGGGATTGCTGGATCATATGGTAATTCAATTCTTAGTTTTTTGAGGAATCATCATACTGTTTTCTATAGTGGCTGTACCAATTTGCAGTCCCACAATCTCTCCAAAACTTATTACTTGTCCTGTTGATGACAGCCATTCTAACAGATGTGAGATGGTATCTCATTGTAGTTTTGATTTGCATTTCCCTAATAGCTAGTGAAGTTGAGGATCTTCATATGTTTGTTGGCCATTTGTATGTCTTCTTGGGAGAAGTGTCTGTTCAGGTCCTCTGTCCATTTTTTAATTGGATTTTTTTTTATCATTGAGTTGTATGAGTTCTTTATATATTTTGAATATGAGACCTTTATCAGAGGGATTATTTGCGAATATATTCTTCCAGTCAGAAGGTTGCCTCTTTGCTTTGTTGAAGGTTTCTTTTGCTGTGCATTGCTTTTTATTTCGATGTCATCCCATTCATTTATTTTTACTTTTACTTCCTTTGCCTTTGAGGTCAAATTTATCAAATCCTCTCTAAATCCAATGTCCATGAGTTTAGCACCTATGTTTTCGAAATACTCGTCTTTTTACCTTAGTCTCACAGCTGAGAGGATCTCCTGGATTCCTGTGGAGGCTGAGAATAAACTCAACACAGCAAAAGAGAAGCAAACGTTGGAAAGCGGTCAATTGGATGATTCTGTTTGAATAACTACATTAAATCATATCTGAAGCTGGAAATGAATCTTGGTTTTTGAATTCCAGTAACCAATAAATTCCATTTTTGTTTTTGCTTTTTCTTTGTTTTGTTTTTCTTTCTTTCTTTCTTTCTTTCTTTCTTTCTTTCTTTCTTTCTTTCTTTCTTTCTTTCTTTTGTTTTTTGCTCAAGCAAATTTGAATAAGGTTTTCCTCCCTTGGAACAGAGCCTTATCAGTGTAACAGTTATTTTTTAAAAGTCTTCAGGAATAACAAACTGATGAAAAAATGTTTTGCATGTATGATGTATAGGAAAGTCTTCAACTAAAGTTCCAGAAGCCCCTGTGATTGCAGCAAGATTGGGAAACCCATTGGAGCACTCGAGAGCCCAAGCTACGCCTTGACAACACCAGTGGATAGAAGTTCTAACAACTTACACTCTGGGACAAGCATTTTATTGTTGCTCTGAAACTGTAACAGTGAATCCATTCCCAAGAAAAGTCTTAACTGTGAATACAAAAGCCATCACTCGAGTTTTCATTTTTCTCAGTTTTTATTTGGAATGGATGCTATTCTAGACATTAAACCGATAAATACCAGGCTGTTGTAGCGTTTCCAGCTTGGCGTTACCCGTTTGCCTAGAATAGCGTGCCCACCTACTCTTTGATCCGATTAAGGCCAGGGAAATGCTCTGGTTCTCAGTCCTGAGAGAGAGTGCTGCGGAGTCTCGGGAGAACCAAGAGCTGACCCTTTTCTTTGAAAAAGGAATGTAACCTGCACCCTCTTTTCTCCCATGTGCCCTCCTCCTGCCAACCAGCTTGGCAGTCACCCTGCCTAATTCCAGACTTTATCTGCTCTCTGAAGTCCAGCCCCTGGGTGGCTTTACCACCTCTTCCTTACTTGCCAGCAGTTGAATGAGCAGTTGTATCAAAAGCTTGAATTGACCAGTGAGTAATAGGCTGGGGTATCACTTTCCAAGTAAACCTTATTAAAAATTGAAGTGTAATAGGCAAAAATGCACAGGTCATAGTTGTAGAACTTGAATTTTTTTTTTTTTTTTACAAAGAATGTAGCCTTATAGTCACAAAAATCAGGAAACAGAACATACTGGCACCCTGTAAGTCTCCTGTACCCTATTCCAGTCATTGCTTTTTCTCATGGTAACCTCTATTTTGACTTCTGTCACTGCACATTTTTATGTAAAGGGAATCAGTGGTAGAGGTTTATTCCTATTGCTGTGTGGTATTTCATTATGTGAGTATATCATAATTTATTGCCTGCAGTTGGTAGGCATTTGAGTTGTTTCTAGGGGGATCATTTTGAGGCCAGGAAATGTAAAAGTCGCTTAAAAAAATAGTAAGAGTAAACAGGGTCAATGATGTAGTTTCATGTGTTGGTACTCACCATGTGCTGGACACTTTTCTAACTAATCACACATTTAATACAACTTTATGAAGTAGGTGCTGTAATGAGCTCATGGTTACAGTTAGGAAATGGATTAATTGGGTCACCCAAGGACACGGGAAGTAGCGGAGTAGGCATTCAAACACAGGCAGACTGGTTTCAGAGCCTATGTTCTAGCCATTATAGTATTGCCCTTTAGAGATTAGTGACAAGGTCTGTAATAACTGTCTCAGTAACAGAATGGAATTGTTTGAGAAGACTAATTAGCTCGATAAGGGTAGAGGAGAATATCAGGGTCAAGTTGAGGGGAGGCTGTGCCTGACTGCACCGAAAGGGAGGTGTAGGGAATAGGCAATAATGAGGGAAAGCATAAGTTGAGACAGAACAGCTCCCCAATTCTGTAGTGACTTTCAGAAATATATCAGGATGTTTTTAATGTAATAGATTATGAGTTGCTAGTCCAAGTGAGTAGTATTAATTTTAAACTACTCAGTGATACGGACTGTGATTATAAATAAGGGGGCATCCCACTACCACTCCAAAATGTGGGCAAGGATCATTAGTTTTTTTGTTATCTGTCTTTGTTAGTGGGCTTGCTAGAGATTCTGTTACCATATAAGAAGGGAAGAATGGAGGTTGACAATGAGGGGTCTCTGATATATCCTACCTCCAGTGGCACAGAAATGAAATTTTCTACCCTGGAGTTGGGGCTGGAGCTGTTGGACTATGTCAGCAACAGATGTTTATTGTATGTCTCCTTTATGCCAGGTCTTGTGCTTTAGCTGAGGATAATGATGTTGAACAACATATATATAGTTAGTCCCTGTTCCCGGGAGTGACCAGAGAAGACATTTTATCTGTCATTATTAAATAAGCACTAATTGCTAAGTACTAACAGTACAGAGTGCTGTGATGGCACTAACGGGGGGAGTATTAGTCTTGCCTTATTTTGGGTGGTCAGGGAATTCTTGCTTTCCAAAGGAATTGGCATGTGAGCTGAGACCAAGTAACAGTCAAGACTGGGTGGGAATGGGAAGGGAAGGGCATTCTAGGTTTAGAGAACAGTATGTTCAGCTGGCGGAGCTGAAGTTGAGAGCGGGGAGAATGGGAGTGCTAAGAGGCTGGAGAGGTGTGGTCTGATCCCTTGCAGGCTGCAGCACTGGGAGAAATCAGTCGTGGGGGAGAAAGGCTAACACTGTCAGATGGGAGGGTGGTCCAATCCAGTGGCTTTTAGTACCATTCACCTTCCCCCAAGGGCTGATTTTGGGATTTTATGGGAGTATTTTCATCACAGGGTTTGGTGGTGGTGGATGGGAGCCAGGAGTGACACAGGTCCTGCAGTGCTCGGAAAGGTCCTGCCTATTGAAGAAGTTTTCAGACTTTAATGTCTTCCTGAGTATCAAAAACTTTATAAATTACCTGAACCTGGAACTCGTGTTTCAGACAAACACAACGCGCTTCTGCAGTTTTAACAGACGCGGATTCCCCAAGAACATGACTGCTCTATGATCAAGACAGGACTGCACCGTATTTCATTTAAACTTCACCGAAAAGCGCTCTCAAGCTTGGATCTCACCTCGTGATTTTTTTTTTTTTTGAGACACCCATGCCATAGCCGGTGTCAGACGGCAGACAAAAGTGTGATCGCTTCATCAGGTCTCATGCCGCGACCCATTGAAACGTTTTTCATTACAAGGGATTTTCCTCTCATTCCTCCTCTATTACAGCTGAGACAGAACAGGTTTATTTAAATGTAGGTTGTATATATTACTTATGACTAAGTACTATCTCTGAATTCCAAGACGGGAGAATAAGGCGGTCGCTAGGACAAGTCTGTTATGACAGGGTGGCCTCGGGGCAGACAGGGTGGCCTCGGGGCTGACAGGGTGGCCTCGGGGCCACAGAGGCGAGGCCGCATCGGGACCCCACGTCCGGCCGCACCTGCCGCCTGGCTGGCGTCCAGGTCCCCGGGCGGGACCCTGCGCGCGCGCCCCATTCTCGCTGCTTCCGCCGACCCAGACGGGCAGCCGCACCCATCCCGGGGAGGCACGAAGGGCGGGGCGGGGCCACCACCGAGAGGCGGAGAAGCCGCTTCTAGAAGGGCTGGGCCGGGGCCCGTGACGCGCTTCCGGCCGCGCGCGGGGCGGGCGGCCGCGGAGGTGAGTGCGGGGGAGGGGGTGCCCGGGCCCCGGGGCTCTGGGCGCCCTGGGATGCACCCCCCGGGGGCCGCCGGGTCTCCCCCGCCTCGGCCTCGCTGGCCCCACGCGTCGGGCCCGGGCACGAAGCCCCGGACGCACTCGTTCGGGGAGGATGCCGCGGGCCTCCGGGAAAGGGGCACCGGAGCGGCCGGGGCGGGGGGACGAGGGGATGTCACGGGTCCGCGTTGACGTGTGCAGGTCGCGCACGCGCGTCCACGCGCACGGGCCGCTGGTGTGGCCCGCCCCCTGGGCTTGGACGCAGGGTCGCGCGTGGGACCCGCGGGGGAGCAGGAGAGGCAGGGCCCCTCCCGTGCGCCTAGGCGGGGGACAAGCCCGGCTTGGCCTGCTGCAGCGCTGTCCGTCCCACGAGGTAACTAACTAACGGGGCCGCACTCCCCGCCGTGGGGTGGCAGGGACCCCGGAGGGATGCCCACGCGCTGGAATGACTGCTGAGCCGCTCGGTCCTGGAGCGCACACCCCGCGACTCGAGCGCTGATTCACACCTTCGTGGAAAGCAAGGCTACCCATGCCCACCAAGGAAGGTCTGAGGCGCTGAGGCAAGCTCATTTGGGGTCTTAAAGGATTCGCATTCAAGAGAGATGCCTAGTCCGCGGGCAACCCAAACTGAACCCTGGCGAGAACAAAGAAAGGCAGGGTTTATAGAGGCGAAAGCTAGAAAATATGATCCGTGCAACTGAGGGATGGCTGGCTAAGTTCACATGGGGTGGGTGGTTCCAGTATGCAGAGGAGGGAGGTGAAAACTGCCAAGGAAGGAAGGAAGGTCCATATATGCCCGTGTACCAGTTCTAGGATGTTCCTGGCTTGGCCTTGAGCCGAGTTTAGCAACAGCTTAGCACCTAAGAGCAGCTCTGGGAACTGAGGCGCAAGACGAGCACAGGCCCCACTTCCTTATCTATTTTAAGTGCTTCTCTTAATGTTTATTCCATTTTTTTTCCCATTATCACTAACTAAAGGACAGCATTTGGTTACAGGTCTTTATAGCCTTGTAGTTTTAGAGAGAAGCATGTTAAAATACTGTTTTCCAGTTACCGATTTTCTTTCCCACCACTTCAATGTGGTTATGTTATTAAATTGTAACGTTTGCTGTTGTTTTTAGTCCTTATTGGGTGTCATCACCCCCATCCCATCCTGGGTTCCTCTTTTCCTGGGTTCCCTTCCATCTTGTTTACATTCCTGGGTTCCTTTCACCCACTTCCCCACCCATACCTGAGGCATCCATTCCCCTTAGTTTCTTCTTTATCCTTCTGTTTGCTTTTGAGCAAATGACCAGAAACACATATTTTCTTATATCCCATATTTTCTTACGCAAAAGGTAGCACACTACCTTTGGCACTTACCTTTTTTTCATTGAACAGTATACTCTGGAAATCACCCCATATCATAGAGATAAATACAGATTTTTAAAATGTCATTCACACATACAGAAGACTGCATCTAGCATGGCAGTTAAGACACATAGGAGTAACATTAGAACCGATGAACGCACCACCTCGTTAAGGAGAACGTTGTGGGACTGCTGCAGCTGTCTGTGTGTTCCTCCCCAACTCAGCTCCAAGCTTCCCACCCCTTCAGGTAACAACTATCTCGAATTTTGTGTTAATCATAGTTTAGTTATTTTTAAAAGTAATATCACATATACTTGTATCTGTAAACAATGTGTTTGTTTTTGAGCTTTATGAAAATGACATCGTAGTGTCTACAGTTACCTCAATATTATGTTCCTAAATTTATCCATGTTGTGTGTAGCTTTGAGTCATTCATTTTGCTGCTGGGAGTGTTCTATTGTAAAAACTGTATGACAGCTTATGTGTATTCTCAGTGAACATGTGAGTTGTTTCTGGTTTTTGGCTATTAAAGTACTGCTGTTAATGAATGGCTTTGTACATATCTCCTACATAGAGTTTCTCTAGGGCAGAAATGTTTAAATTTAGGCATGAATGTCAAATTTTATCAAATGCCTTTGGCATCTGTTGAGATGGGAAATCTCCCTTTGTGGAAAAGTGTACTTATCTGTGTCCTAATATTGAGCTTTACTCACATTCATGGGATGATCCCTCTTAGTCATGGTATGTCCCTTGAATGGACTACTGGAGTCCATCCCTTATTAGGATTTTTGTATCAGTCTTCATAAATGAGACTGGCCTGTGGTTTTTGTATCAGTATTATGCTGCTGCTATGAATGCATGAGGTCCACAAGAGGTCTGCTGCTTGGGGTATTTTCTTCAAAAATGAGACGTGGTGGTGGTTAGGTAGTTTCATTTATCTGCAGCAAGTAAAAGAGTTGGGGGATTTATATCCAAAGATTTGTCTCCCGGAAGGGAGGGTGAGCCCTTGCTTATATACAGTTTGGTCGATTACATGTTGATTTTTTTCTTTGCAGTTGGCTAAACTTATTCAGATGGGTTCCCTTGTCAAGCTCATCCAGTTACAGCTGCATCTGCAAAATACTGTGCTACATCTTAACAGGCAAGAATAGCATTTAGTAAGAACGGCCCAGACCCTGAGACCCCTTGTCCTATCTAACACTGGCATCATCGCAAGGACTGGGAATCTTATTTTGATGTTCTCTGCTCTAGTTTAAATAGTATTGGAATTATTCATTTCTCAAAAGTTTGAAAAGATTTGCTCATGAAACCTATGGGCTCAGTGTTTTGTGAGAGTTCCCTTTTTATTGGCTATCTCAGCTTAATGAGGTAAAATTAACCATGGATTACAGCGAAAAGTCTATGTAATAAAATTGGCTGAGTTGATTTATTAGATTTAAATAGAATTATTTGTGCTTCCATCATAGAATAAGTTTTAAAATATCAATAGACTATTTTTTAAATAAATACTTCAGCCATAAAAAAACCCTCAAAAGTCTAGAAAGCAGAGTAAATAGGTCAGGTTCTTTAACTACCAGTCAATAAACCCATAAATTCAAAATAGAGAAGAAATTAACAATGCACTATCCTAAACAATTCTTCCGTCAGAGACAAAAGACAGTTGTTGACTAGCTATAAGATAGTAATTAAAACATGAACTACAAACAAACAAACAAACAAAACTTCTGGAATGTGGCTAATAGTGTATTTAAAGGAAAAGTTAGGGCCTTCTAGGTTTAATTGCCAGATAGGAAAGTACGAAAATAAATGAATAAATCATGCAGCCTTAAGAAGGTAGGAAAAAGCCTTTCATTGTCTAGCTTCCTCCAAAAGCAGAACATAGGGCAAAGATTTGTGTGTAGGTAATTTATTTGTAGTCCCAGGGACAGTGAAATACAAGGGGGGTGAAACAGAGAAGGAAGGGGACCCAGTACAGGACGCTTGTCAGTCTGGCCCTTCTGCATTCTCCTGGTGCTCTGTCTTGAAGGATCTTAGAGGAGCCTTGGAATCTCATCTGGGGGATTACAGGGGAAAATATTTTTCCATTGACCTCTGTCCCCTGTTGGTCAATGGTGGCACCACAGGCACCAGCTCTCCTGCTCTTCAGGGTCCAGCAGGTGACCACAGGTGTCTGCATGTGTCCTACACAGGACACCAGAGAAGCCCTACAGCAGGAGCCAGGCATCTGGTGTAGATCCTTGCAGAGGTTGCACCTATGCCAAGCTGATCAGAGCTTCTGCAACTGGACTGAGATGAGGATTGGTGTTTCTTTAGCTCTCTCACAGAGCTAAAGAAACAAACTAAGAAATCAGAACTTAATGAATTAAAAACAAGTAGAAAAAACTTTTAAATAAAACTGGTTGTTTGAAAATAAGACAACATTAAAATAGATAAGCCACTGCTCACCTTACTTTATTATAATAGTCTATTTGGGATGTCATAACAAAATACCACAGACTGGGTGGCTTAAACAACAGAAACTTATTTCCCACAGTTCTGCGAACTGGAAGTCTGAGATCAAGGTGTTGGCCGATTTCGTTCTGGGTGAAGGCTCTCTTTAGAGTTGCAGATAGCTGCCTTATCCCTGTGTCCTCACATGGCAGGGATGGAGAGCTCTGGCACCTCTTCCTTTTCTTATAAGGTGCACTGGCCCTATTCCCACCCTTATGACTTCATTTTACCTTGTTACCTCCTTACGGGTCTCATCTCCAGATATAGTCACACGGGGGGTTAGGGCTTTAGCATATGAATTCGTAGGGAACACAGTCCATAACACTAACCAAGGGGAAAAGGGAGCACATATGTTCAAAAGAAGTGGGAAAAGCAAAGTAGCTCTAGATACGGAGGAAACGAAGAGTGTTCTCTACAACTGCACTAAAGTTGAAATCCTGGAAGACATAGATGAAGTTTAAGAAAGTAAATTTTCAAGACTGACTTTAGGAGCAATGAAAACCAGAAAACAACCAGTCGGTGTGTTTCTGAATATGAACAAAAGGCACTGGGCCAAGGGGCCCTAGATGCTCTAGTGACCCCCTCAGGAAGCTGAGGCCTTGGCTTCTTTGCTCTCAGGAGGTTGGAAATTTGGAGGAGGCAGCCTAGTACCTCATTTGCCGCCCAGCTTCCTCCAGGTAAGCCTGAGCCGTGCAGAAGGCTGACCTCCCAGTGTCTCTGTAGAGACATTAGGACTCTTGAGGACACTCAGCTGTGTGAGGGAACAGGCAGGCTATTGGGGAGCACCTGTCCCCTTCTCCAATTGCTACCTCCCTGAGCCTGGCTCTGAGGCCTCTGCGCTGGGGCTGCAGCCTCTCCAGCCTGTTTTCTCTTGCGGTGTAGTCGAGGATGGTACTGGGTTAGAGAAAGAAATACATCAAAGATCTTGGTAATGTTCTGCCTCTTGAGCTGAATCACCGAGTCTTTGTTTTATTATTATTTTTGCTCTGTGTACATTTTATGTACACTCGTGTGTGTATGATGTGTGCCAGAATTGTAAAATCCTAGAGTTCCTGGTAGTGAGCATCACTGAGCAGATCACCCCCTTTTTTCCTACAGTAACCCCTGCTTGCACTCCTACCCGGTCACAGGCTACCTGCCTCTTAGATCTTCTGTGAGGGGCTCTATCGTTCCTGGTAAGAGAGTCTTGCTTCACACTTGTCTCTGCTTTTCCTCAGCTCCAGCCCTTCTCTGAGAGAGAGACCAGGTGATGGCAGCCATGCTCTTGACAGCCTGGCCCCAGGTGAGCTGTGAGTCCTTCAGCTCTTCCTCTGGTAGTTTCACATTGAAGAAACTGAGAAGGGAAGCTGGTGAGCCTTGCGATGAAAGCTGGAGAGTGCCTCCATGTTTCTGCATGCCAGACTGAAACTTGTGGGAAGAGGGTGATGTGAAGGGACAAAGCAGAAGAAGAGCGTGTCCAAAAGCAGGACCGTAGTCTACAGCGCACCAAGGTTCTTTGCTCCTCTGGCATAGGAGCTCCCCCAGCAGAGGGGTTGGGGGAATAGACGTGGAAGCAGCCCATGTAGGGAGCTCTGTGCGTGGATGTGGATGGAGGGCAGAAGAGAACTGGGATTCCAGGGACTGGGGTGTCGGTGAAGAGGAACCAGATCAACTTAAAGGATGGCTCTGCCTTTCATTTTGGGGGAGGGGAAGATGAGAGGAGTGGACTCAAGGGAGGAAAAAAGACTGAAGGTCCCATGGGGCAGGATGCCTCATGTGTCCCTGAGAAGCTTTCAGGGCTAAGGGTGCAGTGGCTCAAAGTAAAAGTCTCTGATAAGAGCTCTCTGGACCCTTTCCCTCAGAAAAATTAACATGCAAACCAAATTTTTCATACAATTTCAGGGACTTCATAGACCCCTGGAAGCTCATCCATGGACCTCCATGAACTACAGGTTGGGAATAATCGTTGTCACAGTACCTCCAGTGACATTGAGGCGTCCTATGCTGCAGGCACAATGCCAAGCACTTTGCATGGATTGCTCAGTTCAGACAACTGCCCTCTGAGACAGATGCTGTGTCGTGCTCATTCCATGACAGAAAAACATCAAGGCAAAGGGGAATGGAGTGACTTGCTCAAGGACACACAGCCATTATGTGATTCTTAACTGCCCAGCCTTATGACATGTATAGAACCAGTGCAGTTAGCATGGTCCGATTTGTGACAGCTGTGTAGGGAAGGTTTTTCAGGGGATATTCAAAAGCAAGATCAGAAGAACTCACTGGTGTGGGTGATGTGGGCTTCAACAAGGAAAGTAGTTGTTAAAGAGGGGGGAATCCAGTTCAAGTAATGCTTAAGAAAGATTTTATGACCTAGAGTCAGAGTAAGGATGTTGGGATAAGGGAGAGGGAGGACTCAAGAATGAATCCCCAGGGTTCTAGCTGAGGTTTCCTGCACAGTAGTGGTAGGTGACACCAGCTGAGGTTCAAATTCAGGAGGAGGCACCGGCTTACTGGGATAAAGGGAGGCAGTAGTGGTTTAATTTTGTGCAGATAAATTACTTGGCGAGAGATTCATAGAACACACAGAGGATGGACTACAGTCATTACTGTGAAGGACAGTAGTGTCAAGCAAGACAGATCCTGGCAGAGAGGCTTTGAGGCCTGCTGGTGCGTCCCCGACGTGGTTAGAGAAGGCTGAGGTGGGCGGAGAGAGCAGCAGAGTTTGCAGCTGTCTGGCAGGGGGAGCAGCATGCAGCATCAGCCCTGAGGGGCAAGTCTGTGCTGAGTGCATGACTTAGTGATGCAAAGAGCAGCCGAAAGGGTGGCTGCGTCTCTAACAGGGAAGCTGAGCTCCCTTCTTGTCCAAACCTTGGAGAAACAGTGAGTTCTGGGGTGAGGTTGGAAAGGATGAGGCTCGAATAGGAAAGAGTAACAGAAAACGTTGGGTTTTCAGCAAGACCCAGCTGGAAGCAGAATCAGCTGCTAACCATACCCTCTGTCCCCCAGTCCCCAAGCTGATCTGGGCAGCACTGGGCTTCCCTTGCTGGGGATGCTGGAGCAGAGGCTGCACAGCCCTTTACTGGTGAGTGACAGGAATCAAGCTGCAGATGGGTCTGGATGAGATGGAGGCCATAGCTGCTCTCTGAGGGTGGCTTGAGGTTTGCAGCTGAGGGCAGGGTGCGCGGAGCAGCTCAGGGCTAAGTTTAGGAACAGGGAGCAGGGTGGCCAAGCCAAGGCCTCCAGGGGTGAAATGAGAATGCTGGTGGTCAGGGGAATGCTGGCGAGTTGGTCTTGAGCTGTGTCCGCTGGTGACAGAGTGGCTTAAATGAATGAATGGAGTGGCTTTAGGGAACTTGGTTGTGGTAATTTTTTTCTTTATCTCAACTGATGTTATCTTTTATACGTGTCAAAAAATGGCATGAGTTTTCTCTGCTGAGATCACATATTCCGTGGTTTACTTTCCAGGTGTTTTTCTCAACTCTTTCCCCTTGTTGTTAATTTTGTGCTCTTCACACGCTCCCTCCCCAAGCCCTTATACTACCCTCTGCCCCTCACTTAGGGCCTGAGCCATGGAATTGGCCCTAGGGCAGCAGGAACCTGTTGTTTCAGAAGTTGGTGACCTTCGAGGATGTGGCTGTGTACTTCACCCCAACAGAATGGGATGGCCTGTCCCCTGCACAAAGGGCCCTGTACAGGGATGTGATGCTGGAGAATTATGGGAATGTGGCCTCACTGGGTAAGGCCTGTACCCTGGGACCCAGACTCTGCTGGTTGGGGTTTCCTGGGTTCCTTTTCCTTTCCTCTGTAGGTGGGGTCTCTGGCAATCTTTTACTGAGTGGGAACACCAGGGGATGAGATTCTTAATCCCTGAGACACAGAGGTCTGGGAAGGACAAACCACACGTCTTTTTTGGGCCAATATAAGACTTTGTTGGGGATAGTGTGTACTCTTGATCCACCTTGTAGAGGCTGGCTGTGTTTTGGACACAGTGTGGAAAAAAGTAACTTCTTTTTTCCACCGTCACCCTTTCTGCTTCTTAGGTCTTTCCAAGGGTGTCAGTGTTCTCTGACTATCTCAGGCCAGCATCAAAAAATGGTATCCCTTGGGCAGAATCTCTGTTTTCTCCGCATGAGGTCTCCTGGGCCTACAGGCTGGGCCCTTCCCAACCTCTGTCTCTCCTTCTCAGGCCTACCCACCTTACACCTTCCAAGTACCCCCTTCCCCAGTCCTTATGCACAGACTGTTGGATTCTTACCTTCCCTCTTCATTGCTGAGGCAATCTAGGATAATAGGCTTAGGAACTCACTTGTGGGAGGTTATTTATCCTTCTCTCCTATTTCTTTTTACGCAAAACAGGATTTCCACTTCTCAAACCTGCTGTGATCTCACAACTGGAGGGAGGAAGTGAGCTGGAGGGCCCATCTCCACTGGCTGCTGGAACAGGCACAGGCCCCCCAGACCTCCAGACTGGTAAGGGAGGCACATATTGCCCATTAGGATGGAAAGTTTAACTCTGTAGAAAGAAAGTCAACTTTAGCAACATACAGGCATACCACATTTCTTGACCAGCTGTACAGAGTGAAATAAATTTTGATGATTTGTAGAAATAGGTACAGTAGAGGCCTTTCTATTTTCACAGTCTTTCCAATTTCAAGAACATCATTTTTCAAATGCCTCATTCTAACTTTTTTTAATCCGAACTTTGGGATTCTGCCTTTTGCAGAAAAGGAGGAGCGAATTAAGTAATTTTTGGAGGTTATTGCTGTTTTTCTAAGCATTGTCCATTTAATGCAGAGGATACATAATTAACATTCTTTTACACAGAAAGGCAGAATAGCCTGGTGGTTAAAATTGACTCGAGCAGAGTAGCTGCCAGATGACTTCCCATTTTCCATGAGGCCCAGAGTTACAGTTTTTGAAGCAGACTCTGAGGTCCATTGCCAACTGTGCTACTTCCTAGTTGTGTGACTTTGAGCAGGTCAGTTATTTAGTTCTCCAAGAGTCGATGTTCTCATTCCTGATAATGGAATAATAATAATAAAACTAGACAATATTACTAGTCCTGTGTGTTGAGGATTAAAAGAGATAACAAATTAAATGAGATAACATGTATCACGTGCCTGGCTTATAGAGTGTGCTCAGTGATACAGTTTTTATTATTTTTATGTTTTTTGGAGGTGACAGCACTGTATCAAATAGCCATCTCCACTGCAAGAGAGTTTTTAGCTCTAGTTTTTATAGCTACCTCATAAAAAATGGAGGATGTGCTAGTAAGGAAGAAAGGAAAAATGGATATTGGTTAAGTTACCAATAACATCTGGCACACCACAGGATTTGGTAAATGGAAGGTAGCTAGTGTAAAAAAGATGGCAAAGAATGTAAGTTGTTGATCCACATAAGAAGTATGTATTTTAATCATTGTGAAAAATGTTCACCCTCAGTAGAAACCAGTGAAATAAAAATTAAAATAATGAGATGTTTCATCTATCATACTGAAAACAAATTATAGGAAGTATTGGCAAGAGTACAGCAAAACAAGGGGTGAATGTGAATCATTAGTCTTTCTAGAAAGTACTTTAGCAGTACATATCAAAAGCCTTTTAAAAGCTTGTACTTGATAACTGGGAAAGTCCCTTTAGGGCTATATCCTAATGAAGTAATCAGAGATAATAGACAATACATGAGCACAAAAGTTTGTCGTAATGTTTTATAATACTGGCAATGTGAATTATCGACATAGAATGGTTAAATTAAGGTACCTCTCAAAAGATACAAACTTCCAGTTATAAGATAAATAAGTACTAGGGATGCAACGTACATGATAACTATACCTCTCACTGCTGTACAATATATAGTAAAGATTTACTCTCTTAGAGTAAATCTTGAGAGTTTTCATCACAAGGGGATTTTTTTTTTTTATATTGTATCCATACAAGAAGGTGGATGTTAGTTGAACCTATATATACGTAAATCAAACCATCATACTGTACACCTTAAACGTATACAGTGATGTCAATTATTTCTCAATAAAATGGGAAAAATTAAGGTACCTCTGTAGGATAGAGTATTATTTAGCAATTTTAAAATATATTCTTACAGGATATTTAAAGATATTGGAAAATCATTGTTAATGTGAAGGAAGGAAAAGTGCATTTCTTAAAAAAATGTTTTGAGAAAAAAATGATTGGAGGGAAAATGGGGAAGAGATACTTCTGATCAACAGTAGTTAGGTGATTGTATTTCACATAATTGAATTTTCTTTTGTGTAAGTTTCTGATACTATAGATGGATGTTATTTTTATAATTGGGAAAAGATCAGTATTTAGAAAATGCTTGCTAGGGAGATCCAGGTCATTTGGGTCTTTTGAGGTGATCATAATGATGTACTAAGGTAGGAGGCTATTACATTTGGTTCAAGAGAGATGAGAGATCAAAATAAAGGCAGCATTTTGGGCCCAATTTTGAAAATTTGGAAACAAAGGCAGAGATCAATAGCTTTATTGGGACTATAGGGATTATAGAAAGTTTAATCAGTTCATAGAAAGAATTTTAGGGGATGACCAATTTTAGGATTGAGGGAAGAGGTAAAAGGAAAGGCAAGGAGAATGCAGCAGTGTTCTGGAGAGGGTAGGAAGAGATAGGATCAAGGGATCAAATGAGCCTAAGCAGAGCCTTTCTGAAGTAGAGAAAAAAGATTAGAGGAGAAATTTTAGAAAGCCTAGAGTTTAAGTTTTAAGGAAGAAAACAAAATTCTTTTCCTTTTTGCTTCCTGGTGCTGCTAACACTTGCCATCTCCAGCATTGCCACATGTCGTTGGATCCTATACCTTTTCCTTCTTAAGCAATTTCCATTTTTATTAGCGAGGGACTCAGCAACATAAGGATAACAGAAAAAACTCAGAGTGTAGTAAAGTATGGTGATGGAAAGAATGCTCATTTGGTGGATAAGACCTAGAATTTTGTTCCACTGCTATCACCTTTAGCCTTCATGCTCAAAACTGTCTGAAAGTATATAAAGTGGGGGGAAGAAATCTACCAACTTACTGTGCCAGTTTGCTTTCTCTTGTCCATTCTTCCAGAGCTTTTCTAGGCATATACAAATGTATATGTCAGCCCTTTTTTATTTTACTTTACACAAATGGAATCTATTCTATGTACCATTTCTCAACTCATTTTTCCACATTACAGTGTATATTGAGCATCTTTTCTTGTTGGCATATATAGATTTATTTGCTTACCAGCGACATATAATTCCACTTATGGATGTTAGATTTTTTGACCTAGTCTGGTGATTTTAAAGAGCCCTTTGATTACTGTGATCCTTTATTCTAATAGTTTTCTTTTTTCTTCTAACATGACATTTTATGTTTTGTTTCTTATAGTAGATATTGATACCCAGACTGACAATATGACAAAGGAAACATACGAGGAAAAATACAATGCATCATTTGTACTTCATGGTGACTTTTCCCAGGAAACAGACTTTTCAGAAGCCTGTGTTCTAGAAAAAGAACAGTGGGAAGTCCACTTAGTAGGAAGTATGAAGAAAGAAAACAGTGTCATTGATGGAACAGTGAAAGACAACACAAACCCCATAGAGGAGTGTTTCTTCGGTCAGAATCCAGATTGGAATCAGTATCATAGCATCATCTCCACTGGAGAGCAGCCTTCTGAGTATACAGGATTGAAGAAAGCCTTGAGCCTTGACACAAAACTTATTCATCATGAAATAAATAATTCCAGGGAAAGACCTGAATGTGAAGAATTAGTGGAAACGTTTAGCTGTAACACTCAACTTAATCAGCATCAAGATAGCTACCATGGGGAGAAGCCCTATCAGTGTAAGGAATGTGGCAAAGCCTTCAGTGTTAATGCAAAATTAATTTGGCATCAAAGACTTCATAGTGGAGAGAAACCCTTCAAATGTGTGGAATGTGGGAAAAGCTTCAGTTACAGTTCTCATTACATCACGCATCAGACAATACACAGTGGGGAAAAACCCTATCAGTGTAAGGTGTGTGGGAAAGCTTTCAGTGTTAATGGGAGTCTAAGCAGGCATCAGAAAATCCATACAGGAGAGAAGCCCTATCAGTGCAAGGAGTGTGGAAATGGTTTCAGCTGCAGTTCTGCATATATCACCCATCAGAGAGTCCACACTGGGGAGAAACCTTATGAGTGTAATGACTGTGGGAAAGCTTTCAATGTTAATGCAAAATTAATTCAACACCAGAGAATCCACACTGGAGAGAAACCTTATGAATGTAATGATTGTGGGAAAGGCTTCAGGTGCAGCTCCCAGCTCAGGCAGCATCAGAGCACCCACACTGGAGAGAAGCCCTATCAATGTAATGAGTGTGGAAAAGCCTTCAGTAGTAATACAAAACTCATTCAGCATCAGAGAATCCACACTGGAGAGAAACCTTACGCCTGTACTGAATGTGGAAAAGCCTTTAGTGTCAAAGGGAAGTTAATCCAACACCAGAGAATCCACACAGGTGAGAAGCCCTATGAGTGTAATGAATGTGGGAAAAGCTTCAGGTGTAACTCCCAGCTTCGGCAGCATGTGAGAATCCATACTGGGGAGAAGCCCTATGAATGTAATGAGTGTGGAAAAGCCTTCAATGTCAATGCAAAACTAATGCAGCATCAGAGGATTCACACTGGGGAGAAACCCTTTGAATGTAAAGAGTGTGCGAAATGCTTTACTTCTAAAAGAAATTTACTCGATCATCACCGAATCCATACTGGAGAAAAACCTTATCAATGTAAGGATTGTGGGAAAGCCTTCAGTATCAATGCCAAACTAACTAGGCATCAGCGAATACACACTGGGGAGAAACCTTTCAAATGTATGGAATGTGAGAAAGCATTTGGCTGTAGTTCTGACTACATTGTGCATCAGAGAATTCATACAGGAGAGAAACCCTTTCAGTGTAAGGAGTGTGGGAAAGCCTTCCATGTTAATGCCCACTTAATTCGGCATCAGAGAAGCCATACTGGGGAGAAACCTTTCAGATGTGGGGAGTGTGGCAAAGGCTTCAGCTATAGTTCTGACTGTATTATACATCAGACTGTCCACACTTGGAAGAAACCATATGTGTGCAATGTGTGTGGGAAAGCCTTCAGGTTTAGCTTCCAACTCAGTCAGCATCAGAGTGTCCATAGTGAAGGAAAATCCTGAGAAGGATGTAGAAAGCTCAAGGTTAATGCTGAGCTAAGTCACATTCACCCTGATGGAAAACTCTGAGAAAAATGAATATGGCAGAGTCTTCACATGGAAACAAATCATTTTCATTTTATTCAATTTTAAATCAGGAAAGATGACCAGTTAAAAAGTAACATTCAAAAATGAAGTTTGATATCAACAGCCAGTTTGAAAATTAATGAAAGAAAACATCCCATTCCCAACACCATTAAGAAAAGTAGATTTTCTAGGAATAAACTTAATTATGCAGGGAATATGTGGAAAAATTATAAATGTCCACTGAAGGCCACAAAAGAGAAATAAATGGAGAGGAAGATGAATCTTGTTCTTAAGATAGGAAAACTCATGAAGATATTCACTCTACTTAAATTATTTCCCTTTCGTTTTTGGCAACAAGCACGCATCATTTTTGTAAAGAATAAAAACAATAAAGATTTCCTTTAAAAGTAAAATATGAGTTTTCTTTTATTATTTTCATGAAATAGAAAAAACCTATCTATACGCATAAGATAAAAGCTAGAAACCAACCATAAGGGAAAATATTGATAAATCTACTTTTCAAAATTAAGTATGTTTTTGTTTTAAGTAATCCCAAGTAAGCTTAAAAGATAAAGCACAAAAAGTGGAAATACCTTTGAAAAATTTGTGATATAAAAGTGTAATATCTAATATTTAAAGAGATCTTACCATTGAGAGAGATAAAGGATGTAACAATATCCAGCTAATGACACTAGCATGCAGCTTTAAAAAAATGTTTAAAAGATACTAAAAAAAAAAAAAGAAAAGTAAAGTAAGACGTTCGGTCTCGGTAGTACTCCAAGGAATGAAAATTAAAGCAGACACACACAATCACACAAAGGAAGCCCCCAAACTTCTCTCCCTCAGACACAACAGGTACACACAGACCATCCTATAGACAAACAGACTCCTAAATAGATAGACGCATAGAGACATAGGCTGCCTCCCCACCCCAGACATACCTTCTCCCGTGTTCTCTGTAGCTTGAGTCATCAACGTTGGCTGGCGTTGCCGTCTTGAGTAATTCAAAGGGACCATTCCTGTCAGAAACCCAATGACAGGGTCTAGGATTTCAGCAGAATGTCCCTGAGATGCCACTGTATAAGTCCTTCCGTCTCTCATCCCCAGGCTTCTGGGAGTCACACGTGTGGAGGCAGGCCCTGGAGCCCTAGAACAGAAGAGGGACCAGTGCCCTTCTTTCTCCTGACCTTCTGGCCCTGCTTTTCTGGAAAGCTACCAACCATGCACTGAGACCCCCAAATGTCCCAGGCCATGGGGTCCAGAACCATTTATGTAGAGAAAGTGAAGCCCAAAGGTGGATGGCACTCTCCCTGGTTACACACGAAAGCTGTATCTGATGTCACTTAACCAAGTCACAGAAGAGGTCAGAAGGCCACACAGCTCACTGCAACCCTCCTGATTCATGAACAGCCTCTAGCTGTTTCCTAGCTGTGGCCATCAGGGGAGGTGAGGACAGGAAGTCCTGCGGTTCTAGTGCCCAGCAGGGTCTGGCAGTTTCTGCTGTGGTAAGACCTCGAAAGGGGCTCTGGGAGGGTTAAGCATCACTGGGGATAGAACCTGATGTCCTAGATCTGCCACCAATGTTTTGTGTGACCTTGGCCTTTCTGAGTCTCAGTCTCCTGGTCAGCTCAGGATGGGGGTGGGGAGGTTTGTCTCAGGGCTCAAGGTCCTTTCCTACTGGGTGGTTCATGAGTGATTTCTCCTTCTCTTTAGGTTTGTTATTCTCCGGGACAGGTCCTTCTGTCAAAATCCCAAGGACACCAGAAGAAGGCCGACACCTGCAAAGCCTCATGAAGTCCTATGGCCCCATCACTTAGCTCCCTGGGTCCAGTGGAGGCCTATGGGGACAAAAGGGAGCCGTAACACTGGGAACCCCCATGCCCTCATGAAAGCACTTAGTTTCTGAGCTGGAGCCATAAGCCAGGAAGAGCTAGGGTGAAATCAGGTGTTTCTCCCTCGGTCTGGGTCAGTGCGATCTGGCCCTACAGCACAGCACAGCTCCACCCTGGCTTGCCACACTGGAAGGGCCCTCAGAGGACATCGGGTCCGGCCTGGTCCAGCTCAGGAGGAGACACCGAGGCTCACAGGAAGACATGGGGCACGCCGCAGATCAGAGATCCGGGTGAGAGGGCCGACGCAGGGTGGGCCTGGGGAGGTTTATGGGCGGGTGGGGCGGGCCTCAGTGGCACCTCAGGGGCTGGGGGAAGAGGGGCTTCTGGGCTCAGCCCCCGGAAGTCGCCATCCTCCCAGACGGCGACCCGCTGGTGAGCTGTCTTCTCCTACCGAGGGGCGCCTTCCCCTTAAGTCCGCGTACGCAGCCGAGCGCCGCCGAGGGCAGGCCCCCGCCGCGGGCCGACGCGGGAGGCTCCCGGCGCCATATGCAGCGCGGACCACGTGGTCCCGCGGCTCCCAGGACGCCCCGGGCTGCGGGCCCGGGCCCCGGCCCGCTCCGGGAGCTCCGGGGGCTCCGTGGGGCCCGGCCTGCCCGCCACCTGCCCTCCCCGCCGGCCCCCGCGACCCCCGAGGGCCACCGCGGTCCCAGCCACAGCCTCCGGGGAGCCGCCCCGCTGCTGCACCGCCGCGGCCGCCACGGTGAGGGCCTCCGCGCGACCGCTGTCGGGCCGTGGCCGGAGCGGCCGGAGCGCACGTGGCCCGGCGCGCGGGGGACCCGCCCGCCCCCTCCGCGCTGCGGGGCGCCCCCTCCGCGGCCGCCCGCCCCTCCCCTCCCCCGCCGGGTCCGGGCGCGCGCCCCCTTGCTCCGGGACCGTCGTGGCCTCCGCGCGGGAAGGGAACGGGGACGTCGGGCCTGCGGGCGCCGTGCCCCGGGGGCCGCGCCGGGGCGGGGAGAAGCCGTGGGGCGGCCCCGGGCGGCCGGGTCGGGGACTGCAGGGCCCCCCGGGGTGCCCGAGGCAGCGGGGAGGGGGGTGGGGTGGGGGGGGCGCTCTGCCCGCCCTCGCCCCTCCACCGGAGTGCGGGGCCGCCCGGGCTGAGCGCCCGGTGGGGGCCTCTCGTAGACCGGCCGGGCCGGGGGCGAGGGCGAGGAAGGACCCCGGGGCTCGGACTCCGCGCCCCGCCGGCCACCAGCGGCGGGGGGACCCTCGGCGCGGTGAGGCCCGCGCCTTGCGCCCTCTCGTCGCACGAAGCGCGCACGGTCTCTGCTACCCCTAAGGGCGTCTTCCCCCCGTTGTCCATGTCGGGGTGCTGTGGAGGGTGCCCGCGCGCCCCACGAGCGAGGGGCAGGGCGCTGTGCCTCCCAGGTCCCGCGGGCGGCGCGAGCGGGTGCTGCAGGACAGAGGTCGGAACGCAGGGCTCAGAGGCCGGGCGTTCCACAGCAGCCGGGCCGCGCGGGCGAGGTGCACGGGACGACACGAGGTGGAGCGGGGGCCCCGCCACCCTGCGCCCCTGGGGGGGCACGTGGCGAGGGAGGGTTGTTGGAGGCTGCCTCGACGGGGAGGGAGGGCAAGAGAGGACGCCCAGGGACCAGGTGACGAGTGGGGAGGGGCCTGGTCGCGCTGTGCAGGGCCCCTGCCACCCGGGGGAAGGGAGCCCCCCACCCCACCCCCAGGCTGGCCTCCCGGTCTCCTTGGTCAGCACTGCCTGCCCGTGGCCTCCCCCAGCTCTCTGCTGCTCTCACCGCCGGCTCATCTCCCCCACTCTCTGCCCCACCCCTCTGCTGTGGCTCTCCCCTGGGCCGCAAGCTCACGGGGGGGGGGGAGCGGCTTTGGGGACCAGGGAGGACCGCGCTCGGAGATCGTGTCGGTGGCGTGGATGTCGGTGAAGCAGTAGGAGAAGTGTTCTGCGCCCGTGTTTGTGTGGTTGATGTCTCTTCACCCCCCACGCGCGTTCAAGTGAATTCCCGGGGTGCTGGGTGGGTTGGGGACGGGCGCGCGGGGCCCCGAGCTCAACCATCCGGCGTCCAGGGCGGTGGGCGCCGACGCCTGGCCGGGGGTGAGAACCGGCTGCCCGCCGATCGCCCGCCAGAGGGCGCTCTGGCCTCCGAATAAAGACCCGAGGCCGACGCCGTTTGAGGTCGGGCTCTGGAGGAGCAAGGCTCTGGCCTCCGCGTTCGCCCGCCGAGTGCCGGGGCTCCCCGCCCCACCAGCCGTGGCTACGCCGGCCGGGTCTGGGCACGGGCACCGGCAGCTTGCTGGCTCCCCTCCTAGGGGGGCAAAGGTAAGAAAACCACCAGCCAAACTGCCCGAGGCCGATGAATGAGAAAGAGGCTAGGACAGGGGAGGCCATTCGGTGCGAGGGCTGGGCCTGTGGCAGGAGGCGAATGGGGGTGGGGGGCGCAGAGCCGGAGAGGATCCAGGTTTCCCGCCCGAAGGGGACCACCAGACAGAGGGGTAAGGCAGTGCTTCTCAAACGGGGTCGCCAGACCAGCAGTAGCGTCATCAGCCTCACCTAGGTCCTTGTTAGAAATACAGTCTTGGGCTCTACCCTAGACCTACAGAATCAGAATCTCTAGAGGTCGGCCCAACACTCTGTTTTTAACAAGGCCTCCAGGAAGTTCTGATCGCCCGAATTTAAGAACCACTGGATGAAACAGCTGCGGAAAAGAAAGGCTTTCCTGGTCTTCACTTCCAGGGACACGGGTGAAGAGAGGTCGGCGATCACAGAGTCAGAAAAGTGGGGAGAAAAGGGAAAGAAACCCCTTCTTCCTCCCATTATCATCCATACTGGTGTCAGCCCAAAGCCAGCCTTCCCGAGCAAAAGGAATTCACCCAGGGATGAAAATTTGAAACGGTTCTTGTGTACAGTCCAACCTAACCCTCCCTCATTGTGCAAATGATGGCTCTTGTGGGGCATCTTAAACGCGATCCAAAGACTAGTCCCTCTAAAATTTCTCACTCCATTTTGCCTCTTGCCATGAATTGGCCTGGCGAAATCCTTGTTTTACCCTTCATCTAAGGACAAAATCGGTTAATCTTAATCAGAAATGCTAGCCCAAAAGAGGCTCTTCGATTGGCTGTGGTTGTGGCCACGCCCAGTAAACAAGCCTTTGGAGGGGGAGCCCAGACGCCTGACCCAGATTCTGACCCAGGGCCTGATTAGCAATTCTGGTGAAGATTAAAAACGGAAGCACTGCAGGAGTGGGACAGTGCCTGGGTGTGGAAGGGAGGGTCCAGAGGTAGGGGCGGGCCATTCCCATCACTAGCTGGGTCTCAGCTCTGCTGTTTTTTCATGTCCAGAGTTTGACCTGCCTTCAGAGGTGAGTTTTGTGTCATGGGGATTGGTGAGTTCTTATCTTGCTAGTAGGGTGGACCTTAGCTCTAGCATTATGTGGAAGTCCAAAGTCCAGGAAAAAGAATTGTAAGGGGAGGGGTCTTGTATTCTTAGCTCCTTAGAGCAAAGGAGGGATTGGTGCTATCTACTCTCCCTTCTGCTCTTTTTAGGAAGCCTTGTCTTATCCTTAGGATGAAATCCTAATTAAATGGCCTCACTGCCTTAAAACTTTACCCAATTGGGGGCCTGGGCAGCTGGCCCACCCTCATCACACGGGGCTGAGAATGCGGGTGCTCTGTGCTGTCACCCTCACCGGGGCCCAGACAGCCTTTGTGTGTCAGTTAAAGGAGTCCAATGCCTGTTAGGGAAAGTTTGTGAAATTAACTAAACAAGTAACTAAGAATCACGAGGACCCCAAATTATCATTTGGGGGAAGATGAGAAAGAAAGGACTTGGTTGAGAAAAAAAAGCTCAAGTTCCAACAATTTTTAATTTAGGTTAAAATAGTTACAGATATGCAAAAACTCTCCCATGTTGTACAGGGACAAGTCTTTCTCCCACACATAAATGCACTCTGAGCCATTTACTGTGTGTTTGCCACTAGCCTTAACTCGTTCTGAGTATTCTACACACATGATTCCATTCAGTGCTCAGCGGTCTCCCAAAGGGTAGGAGAGATTGCTATCACCACCAACCTACCTCTCATCACTCTGTGACCTTACCCCATCCAAATGGAACCTCTTCTGGGTTTTTCCACGCTGTCCTCTCCAGGGGGCGAGAGGCCCTGTGATGTGAGTGTAGCTTCCTGTTGCCATATATTTTATTTACAATGGGGATGAGCTTTTGACAAATGTACGGCCAGATTAAAGGGTGAGTTGGATTTTATAGGACCAGAAATGCAGTCCGTGTGTTCAGAAGGGAAACCGTAACGCCTGGTGTTCACATCTCAAGATGTCTTTGTAAAAGCTTTCACCATTGCTGCCAACACTGAGGAGGAAAAAATTGGTCGGCAGCCAACCTTCTGAATCCTCTTACCATGAGAGGTATTCTAAGGAGACCCCAAACAGCACATCTGCATATCTATATCTGTTCTCTTGTTTTGCTACAGGGGATCAGGACGTGGGGTCTGTTTGGCCCATTTCTAGAACCAGGTGTCTCAGGCACTTCATCACTTTAAAAACATGAGTAGAGAGAAGGAAGAGTCCTCGTTCAGTATTCTCAGAATTTATGATGAACCAGAGGACAGGAGTGAGCTCGAAAGCCCTGGCATTTCCTCCCGGCGTGAGCTTCAAGCGCGGTCCCATCTGGACGGGTTATATGGCACGCCCCAGCGGCCTCCAGGTGCCCTGCAACGTGGCCCAGTTTATGCAGCTACGAGCCCTCTGACCCCACAGAAGTGGTCCCTCAAGGCCCTGGACAGATCTGAGCCCCAGACCAGTTGGCTGTCTGAGGCAGAACCAGGAGAAGCAACAGAGTTCAGCCCCAGGTAGGTCTCCCTTGAACAAGACTGGGGAGCAGGGGGCGGGACTGACCTAGGGAGAGGGGTTCCTGGCACAGAGCTCTCCATTTCATACTGTCCTCTTCCCCTCCCTCTCCATTTGTCACAGCAGCCTACCAGGATCCGAGTTCGGTAAGTTCCAGTCAGGACGGTGTGGGCAGGGAATGTGGTAGCCCAAGGCTGGGCCTCAGATGGGGGACTAGGAATGAGGCCCTGGTGTCAAGAGAGCAGCCTTCTCTCCAAGTGCTGCGAGGCCGTCGCTGCCGGATGCCCTCTCTGTGAGCGGGTGGGATCGATGTTTCCCTGCAGGCCAGCCTTGTCCTTCGCCTCCTCCCAGTGAAGAAGTCTGTTCCTTCCTTGGAGCAATTGTAAGTGTCTTCTTGTTTTTAAATTTGGGATCTTTCCCTTCCCTGTGCCTGCCCACCCCCCCCCAAATAAGAAGCTATTAGGAAGAAGGTGAAGGGGTGCCATGTGTCCATACTCTAATGCTCTCTCCCATGGGTGGTGTGTGTCCTATGGCTCCCTGCTTCTGCCGCCAGCAACAGACATGGCCTTCAGCTCACAGAGCTACTTCCTAAAGGACTCTGAGCCAGGCTGTGCTCTCATTGCTGGTGCTCAGGATTGTCTCAAAACATGGCCATGTTTATCAGGGAGGGAAACCTGGGCACCTCCTGGGCTAGTGCGGAAGGATGTCAATGGTCCGGGGAGCCCAGATGACACAGTTCTGCGTGGGGGTCACGGAGGAGCTGCTGGATGCATGGTTAGGAACACAGCCAGAGGACAGGGGCAGCCTGTCCCCTGCGGATGGCGGTGGGTCAGGGCTATGACCCGTTCTTGGCCACCCACCTTCTGTCCCCAGCCTCCTGTTGCAGATGACGTGGTGGTGAGGCAGAGCACCCCACGTGAGTCCTGGAAGGTCGGCAAACTCCGCCACGGCAAGAAAGTCTACGCCGTTGCCATCAGCAGCTCAACTCACCACGTGTACACGTGTGGTCACGGCTACATCAAGGTGTGGGACGAGAGTGCCCTGCATGCCTGGAACAAGGCCCCTCAGGCCCAGCTGAACTTCCAGGTGAAGGGCATTCTAGAAGGCCTTGGGGAACCCAGACGTGACTGTCAGAAGGCTGGGAGCCCGTGCTTCGAGGCAGCGCTATGAGAATGTCAACCGTTTTTACAGGACCATCAGAACTGTGTCCTCACCTGCAAGCTGTTTCCTGACGAGCAGAGCCTCATCACGGGGGGTCTGTCCCGGACTCTGACTCTTTGGGACCTGGCACCCACACCCCGCGTCAGGGCACAGCTGGCCTCCACCGGCCCCATGTGCTACTCCCTGGCCATCTCCTCCAACGCCCAGATCTGCCTGGCTTGTTTCAAAGGATTTGTTGAGATTTGGGATTTGCAGAACCAAATCTTGATCAGGTGTGACCCGGGGGCGGGGGCGGGCTGTCCCAGGGCCTTCCAGGGGTCCAGGCAGTGCCTGAGCCTTGAGTTGTTTTCCCACCAGGAAGCACGAAGTCCCTGAATACGGGTCCCGATGTGTTGACATCGCAGGCAATAAGTTCTGGACCGGAGGTGAAGACACCAGCCTGTATTCCTGGGACCTGAGAAGCTACCAGAAGCTGCAGCAACACAAACTACACCATGAGGTGCCTGGTCTGCGTGTAGTCCAGCATGGCTAGGAACTGCAGGCGCCCGTAGGAACGGGGTCGAAGGATGTGCTGGCATCGTTAAGTGCCGACTTGAAACCTCCTTTCCGACAGATCCTCAGCATCACCCATGACCCCAGTGAGGAGTGGATGTTAGTGGGCTTGAGAACGAGTGACGTCATAATCCTCCACACCCACCGGAAGGAGAAGTTTAAGGCCGTCATACACAAGTACATCCACCACCACAACCTCAAGTTCGCCTCCTGTGGTGAGTGAGAAGCCAGGTGACACCTTGGAGTGACCTGTCACACTGTGGGTGTCTACTCAGCCAGAGAATCTGGGTCCAGCCTGATTTCAGACTCTTAATTCCTCCTTCTCCAACCCCAACACTGGCCAAGCGGAGGTCCAGGTGTCCACTCGCCTACTGCTCTTGCCTCTGCATCGGCCTTCCCTTACCCCACCGGTGTTTCTCCCTCTGCTGGCCTGGCCACCTTTCCTGTCTTCTCTCTCTGCTCGCCTCTTGTCCTTTTCTGGCTCTCTCTGAAATGGGAACTTCCTTGACAGAAAAACAGCCTGAAGATGCAGACAGAAGAGGCATGAAGCCCCAGCTGATTGTCCTTCTGTTCAGGGCACCATGGTCCTGTGTGTGGCTGGAGGATGGGGGCAGATGAGGGAATGGTTCAGGTTGTGTCTATTGATTCTTACAGTTGGGGAAACCGAGGCAGGGAACCCTTTTTGCCTAGTCCAGTCCAGAGCAAAGCTGGGAATACAATGTAGTATCTGGCCCTTCCATCTGTCTTTCCTTCACAGGGAGCTATTTCGTGACCACACTGGATGAGTCAATCCACTGCTTAGCTGCACCTTCTCTACAAAGGTTGTTTCAGGTACTGAAAAGAGGGACATGAAAACCCGAGCACTCAGAGCCGTAACCCTAGATACCAGTTGGGCAGGTCCCAGAGATAGTGCTGGAAAGGAACTCTGAGATGGCATTCGGGGCCATTTACTAGATTAGTGGGAGTGAGGATTTAAGGTCCTATCAACTCAGGGGCTCCACCTTAAGCCCTGAGACCTGGCCCTGTCCCCAAACCAAGCCTCGAAATGAAGAGCCCTAAATGAAGCCATCCCCTCTGGTCCCTGCATGCAGTCCCTTTTTTTTAGCTTCTCTTTTCCTCTAGGTAGAAGAGGCCACAGAAATCCTGTGTTGCGATGTGTCCTCTGACAACCAGTATCTGGTCACGGGTTCTAAGAACAGTGCCACGGTTTACCGGCTCTTGTATTGAAAGTCACGTGCCATGGTCCTGCTGGTGGAGACCCAGAGAAGGCCAGTGTGCTGAGGGACTGACCTCGGGTGCCAGACAGCCTCCAGTGCCTCCCACATCTCTGCCTTATCCTCCATTGCAGGTCATCTATCTTGTTCCCCTCCCCCCAACACACACACTTCGCCTGTACTCCTAGGTTTTTATTGTATGGTTTAGGGATTTTTCCTTTGTTATTTTCTACCACTGGCTGCTGGGTTTTGGTGGGAAAACTTGCCTTTATAATTAATAAAATAGAAAAGCACAAACCAAAGTGGCCTGGATATATGGTTAGTTCTTTCCATTAATGAAGTCATTGTGATGGATTGCTTATGCCACCATTTAGCAAATTTCAGTGTGCGGAAGGAATTTTAGACCAGACTGTTCTGTTTGTAACTTTCGGGGGTCAGGGAATTTTTGGAATCTTAATAAGGCTCAAGAAGAAACGCATGTATGTGTACAAATTTCCAGGTTGTATCAGAGTTGGCAGATCAACAACGCGCTACTCTCAACCCAGATTAAGACTCTATGGGCTGGTCTAATCCTATCCCATGGAAGGGCTCGCTCCTGTTAACTCCTACTTCACGATCCTTCACTTTGGCATTTGGTGACAGTCAGGAGCTGCCTATCTCTGTCTCAGGGCAGCTTCCTCATGTTTGAGGATGTGAGGATGTAATATTTTGTCTGGCCTTCTCCAGATTGAGAAAGCCCCAGCTTCTTAATTCAAGCCAGGTGGATCTCCTTTCTAGTCTTCTTCCATCCTGCCTCCCTTTTACCTATTGTTGGTGTGGCTGAGACAGTTAAAGTCTGCAGCCTAGAGTTGTCGTTGAGAGAAGGCTGCAAAGCCAGGGACAGAGTGTGCCATCCTTTGCATGGAAACGTTGTTGGGTGCCTAGTTCTTGCCGACAGATCATGATTAGAGGATGTGTCTTATTTCTGGGCCAAGGCTAAAGAAGTCCCCTCCTGGCTGTCCGTCTTCTTCTATTAACTCCAGGTGAATGACGTGGAAGCCCTAGAGGATTGTAGAACCATGAGGCAGAAGCATCCTGTGTCCACAAATCAAATGTGGAGAAAAGCTTCCCACTTTGGACTGTTACACGAGGAGAAATAAACTTACATTTGAGCTGTTATAAATTTTGGAGTCTATTTGTTACTAGAAGCAGCAAATTTTTACTTAGAGGGCCAGGTAGTAAATATTTTAGGCTTTGCCACCTGTTTCTTTGCCCCATTTACTCAACCCTGCTGTTGTAGCAGGAAAGCAGCCTCAGGCAATATGTAAACAAATGAATAGGACCATGTTCCAATAAAACTTTATTTACAAAAACAGACTGGCCAGATTTGGTCTTCTGGCTATAGTTTGCCTACCCTGCCACAACCAGTGTGCCTCGATATAAGCGCTTAGCATCCATGTGGAAATATGATACAGGGTAGAGGCCAATAGTAGATCTATTCTACTGGACCGTAGCAATGAATAGACTCCCAAATTTATAATGTGTCCATCGATGGATGAATGGGTAAACAAAATGTGATTTTATGTGTATACGATCATGGACTGCATAGTGATGTTTTGTTCAATGATGGAGCGCACATACGATGGTGGTCCCATTAGATTATATTGGAGCTGAAAATTTTCTGTTGCCTAGTGACATTGTAGCCATCATGACACCATAGCACAAAGCCTTACATGTTCATGGTGATGCTGACGTAAACAAACCCACTGTGTGGCCAATCATATAAAAGTATAGTACATAAATTATGTACAGTACATAACACTTGAATAATAAATGGCTGTGTTACTGGTTTATGTATTATACTTTTTATTGTTATTTTAGAACGTATTCTATTTATTAAAAAAAGTTTGCTGTAAAGCACTATGCCATGTTATGCGGGCAGCAGTCTCACGTATCTTTTACCTCATCTCTTGATTGCACTGTTGTCTTTCGGGCTGGATTTAATATTGTGTTGTTTTGTACAGTGGCATTCTGTACCGGCTTGTAGCCTAGGAGCAATAGACTATACCATGTAGTCTAAGTGAGTAGTAGGCTCTGCCGTCTAGGTTTGTGTAAGTCCATCCTATGATGTTTGCACGATGACAGAATCACCTAACGGCACATTTCTCAGACCATTTTCCTGTTGTTAAGCAGTACGTGAGTGTATATGTACTGGGATACTATTCAGCCATTAAAAGGAAGGAAGTTCTGACACATGCTGCAACATGGATGAACCTTGAAGGTACTATGCGAAGTGACACATGCCAGTCCCAAAAGGACAAATACTGTGTGATTCCACTTATATTATGAGTTACTTATTAATAGAGACAGATAGTAGAATGGTGATTACAAAGGGCCAAGGGGAGAGGGAAATGGAAGATTTGTGTTTAATGGGTACAGAGTTTCAGTTTTACAAAATGAAAAAGTTCTGGAGATGGTGATGATTGCACAGTATGTACTTAATGCTACTGAAGCGTATACTCAAAAATGGTGAAGATGGTACATTTTATGTTGTATTTTACATAATTTTAAAAAGCTAGGGATAAATTATAAGGATGAAATTCAAAACAGTGGTAATCTCTGGGGAGGGAGGTAAAAAATAGGGTCATGAAAGGATAAAGAGAGAACTTCGACTCTATTTGCAATGTTTAGTTCACACTAAAGTTCATCAAAATTTAAAAAATGGGTAGTTCAAAGGAGACCATCAAGAAAGTGAACAGACAACCCATAGAGGGGAGAAAACGTGCAAACCATGTTTTAGTAAAAGACTTATCCAAAAAGTATAAAGAATTCTTACAACTCATCAGTAAAAAATAAGTAAACCAACTTTTACAAGGGCAAAGGAGTTGAATAGACATTTTTCCAAAGAAGGTATACGAGTGGCCAATAGCACATGAAAGGAGGCTCAACATTGTTGGGGAAATGTACGTCAAACCCACAGTGAGATATCACTCACCTGCTAGGATGGCTGGAAAGAAAAAGACAAAAACAAGTGTTGATGAGGATGTGGAGGAATTGGAACTCATATGATGCTGGTGGGATTGTAAAATGGTGCAGCCACTCTGAAAATGGTTTGGTAGCTCTTCAAATGCTCAACACAGATACCATATGATCCAGCAATTTTACTCAGGTATATAAGTCCAAGAGAATCAAAAACAAAGGCATGTAAATTGAGAGGTTAATAATTGGGAGTGAAAAAGTAAAAGAATTCTAAATTTTTTTTTTCTGGAAGTCCCAACTCATAGTAGTCTTGATGAGTCAAGTAATAGTGTAATTTGTAGGTTAATTAACAAAAGAATATTAAGTAAGTGTATAACTTTCACACTAATAGAAAATATTGGAATATATAACAATATTTTATTTATAATTAATATAATCTTATTTTTATATTAATATATTATTTAATTTTGAATCAATATATTTTAATATACATAAAATAATAATAATGATAAAGCAATCCAAAGGAAGAAAAGGAAAGAAAAGCAACAAAGAGGCATAACAAACAAAAAAAATCTTGTTAAAATAGTATATCCAAATTTAAAATTTAAATCCAAATAAATCCATAATTATGTTAAATGTAAATAGAATAAACATTAATATTAATCTGTTAATATTATATGACTGGATTTTAAAAATCTCAAATGTACATGTTTAAAAGAGACATTAAAACAGGATATGAAATATGAAAATAAGATATTTCACATACACTAAATTAAAGCAGGCTGATATTAGACCACATAAGCTCTAAAAAAGAAAGCAATATTTGAGAAAGGTGAAAACTTTGTAAATGTTTGGGTTCAGTTCACCAGGAAGATACAAGGGTTCTATTTTATTTTATGCATTTATTAATGTCTCAAAATTTATGAGAAAAAATGGACAAAAATAAACAAATCTATATCGGTAATAAATAGTTGAAACAGACAAAAAATAAGAATAAAGAAGATTTAATATAGGCTACAGAATAACATGATTAGAAAACTTAAAACAATGCATACCACCCTTACATATATACTACGTGTTTACAAAACTTGACCATATTCTGAGCCACATATTCCAAAGGATTTAATTCTTACAGAATATATTTTATGACCACAATGCAATTAAGATAGAAATGAATAGAATAAAAACTAGAAATTTTCTTATTTTTGAAATTCAGAATAACTAATAGAGACAAAATCACAAAGTAATTGAAAGCTGAATAATCAAAAGTTGAAAGGTTTAGGGAAGATTTGAGATCTCGTCAGTTTGGCTCAAATAGACTAAAAAATGTCTCTACAACTTCGGGCATTTCTTACATCAGCATTTACTTGGCGTAGTCTGCAGGATCTAAAGAAGCCCACCCTGGACCACCCTGCGGACCAGGACCTGGCACTAGGTACCAGCAAGGGCCCATCATGCCCCACTGGCTCCCCGCTTCGCAGGAGGTGAACTTGGGTGAGTCTCTCTCTGGGCCTCCTTGCTTTTAAGTAGTAGGTCCATGACTTTATTTAAGATGTTCTAAGAAAATCCCCAAGATAGATAAGGGTTTAGAGAACTCAGAAGAGAAAAAAAAAAAGGTTTGCTGCTTTTAATTGGATTGCTTCCTGTGAGTCTGAAAAAGTCTTCGCTGGTTAAATGAAGAGACTGAATTCTTTTAGCCCCTAAAGAGAAAGGACAATTACTTCTCCAATCCGAATAGCCAAGGAGATGACAGTAGTTGTTCAGATCCCTGGATCCAGAGCTGCGGAGAGGGGCACCTGGCGTCATTCAGTGCAGCTCCTAGGAGGAGAAGCTGGCTGAGCCCCAGGGTGGGGGTGAGGGTGAGAGGATGGAAGGGAGGGCAGGTCAACCAGAATGGGTTCTTCTGGGGAACAGCGGCAGAGGTCTTGGTGGAGTCCAGTAAGCTCTTGCTGGCCCTTGCTCAGGTATTCTGAGGTGACTAAGAATCTTTGTGGGGTTGCTGAGGACAATTTCCTCTAAAGCAGTCCTATAGGGATATCCACCATTGGAGATGTGCGTGTCAGGGCTGGTTTTCCCTAGAAGTTTGTTCAGACTCTACAGATCTCAAAATTAACATAGGAAGTTGTGCCTCCCAGGCTGACAAGTCTCATGACTGTCAGCCTCCCATTTATACTAAGATGGCCAAGATGAAGATCCTTTGCTAGTTCTAAATTAATCTTTGGCACACACAATTAGAAAAAGCTGGCTGTAAAATTAGGCAGAATGAATGGAAAATTATTAAGACTGTCTCAGAATTTAAAAAGGCCTTCTCCCTTAACCAAAATAAAACTATGTAAAAGGATTTAAAAAAGAGAGATGAAGTATTTAGATAAATGAATCAATCTGCTGTCTTTTAGATATCAATCCAATTCTTTGAGGTATTAAAAATGGCAGTCCTTATTTTAAAAGGGGAAAGGTCATTTGGAACTTGACTTGTCAAGATCAGATATAAATTGTAAATGCTTCCAAAACAAAATTTGGATCCAACTGGTTCTCAGTGTCTGTCTGTATATTTTTATATATGCATGTTGTAAATGTGAGATAATTTTCTGCCTCCAGATGGTATTGTTAAAATTAATTTAAAGGCAAGTACTTGTAAGGATTGGGTATGCTAAAAGTCTCAGAAATATAAAAACTAATTTAAATGTTTTTCAAGTTCACATTATCTAAGATTAATCCTTAGTAAATAAAACTAGCTTAAGTTTGTTGGTTTAAGTAAAACAGACATCTTTATTTTGCCTGGGTTTTACAAAAATAAGTTCATGTTAACAATTGACTTTGATGTCTGTGAAATGCATTTCTAGAGGTTGTAAAATGTCTTTATAAATCTGCCAAGTTAAAGAATGCTAATTGCTTACTTCTTAGTTTTCATTACAAATTGAGGTTTTAAGGGTTAAAATCTCAATATATATAGGTATAACTGTGGTGTTCCTGAAGGGCACCGGGATACCTTAGAAAACTTGTCTTTTATGTTAAATTGCATGATAAAATAATAATAATAATCAGGGCTACAGGAAACCCAAGAGGGCCACTTTTTTTTTTCCTTATCCCTGATATACCCCAGTTTTTTGTTTTTTACAATCCCTAATGCATCATAATGCATTTAAGCTGATATTAGGTGAAGGGACATATGGGCTGACTTTATTGAAAGGAGACAGACCGTTGTTAAGGTTTGATAGTCACTCATGAAAAAACCACATTGATAATCACTACCTTTCACAGCAAGCTCACAGGAGAAGAACACTTTAGATATTGTTTTTGGAAAGGACATCACATAAAAGACACTCTCCAACCTCATTGGGAGGGAACTTAAAAGGCACCTAACCGCTAATCTACTCTTGTCTCTGACTCTTGTGTTTGCCTACAATGAACAACAAAAGCTCCTCGAGGGTGAGAAGCCACTGACATCAGAGGTAGACAGCTATCCCAAGATATTGACAAGGTCTGTACACCGAAGGATTGGAATTGAACTCAATGCATTTCGTTTGTCTTTTTACGGGACTGCTAATGATATTAGCCATAATAATAGTTATGATTGTTCTTTGGGTTTTTTATATACTAGATGCCAAATACAGAAAAATGAGACAGAAAGCAAAACTCGGATAATGATAGTTCACAGGATAGAAGTGATCCAGAGTGTTTTTGTTTTTGCAATGAAGTCCATAAGAACTGATGGCCTTCCATTTACCTGCCCTTCCCTTTTTGGGAAACTTTGACCTCAACTCATGCCATGATTACAGTATTGCCCATCCCCAAATGTTTAATGGCATGGCTGTGATCCTGAGACTTCCAAGAAATGAGCCTTCCTAGAGCTGTGAGATGACACTATCCGCTATCCCCTAAAAGGTTGGTCATCAATGCATCTTTCAGACTGATTTATGACCAAAAGGGGGAACTGTGGATGAAAAAAAAAAGGTTTTTTGGGAAGTAATGTCACAGAGTGACCTGATCATTAATTCCTAAGTATGCAGGTCAAGGTGGGCCGTCACTCCCCAGGAAAAGACTTATCTTTGCCTTAAGCAAGCCCTGTGCATTGTTTCTGTTGTCTAGGTTAACACCCCTTTGAAATAAGGCGTAACTACCCTCAAGAGAGCAAATAATCTTGTTATCTGTCCAGTAATCTAAGCCCCACCTCGCTTTCTCCTACGGTTGGTAGTGTAGGTTGGTAGTGTAATCTTCCTTATGTTTCGTCCTGAATATCAAATGTGTTAAAGAAGCTGCACACCGTATTCTCCAAAGCATTTGAGATTTTGCTCCCTGACATATATCATCAGTTTGACTCAAGTAAACCCTTAAATTTTTTTTTTTTTTTTTTTTTAGGAAAGATTTAGCTTAAGTTATGGTTGGAGCTTGGGAATTCCTGAGTCAGCAATGCTGTGCCCTACCTTGCTCTTCTAGGCCTGGTGGGGGACTGACTGCCCTGGTCTTCCCGCTTCTAGAAAGCAGGTGTGGAGGGAAGTGAGGACACAGTCCCTGGAGACAGCAGAAAACATGGAACAGGGAGAGGGGGCTTGGGGGAAAGGAGATCAGAAATAGTCCAGGGCATTCTCACAGATGTGAGAAAAGAAAAATCGAACCACTTTGCTATGGTACGTCCTTAATTGCACCCAAATCGCCTATTTTCTCCTCCCCGGATTTTCACCCTTGGGAGAGGGAACGAGGGTCACCCTTGATGGCTGCGACTTCCACTTCTTTGGTTAAGAGGTCGCATGGCCTCTGGGAACACACTTGCTACTCAGGCCTCTGGCCACGCCTTGTGGGGACACCTGTCCCTGGGGCCCCGGGGTGCGGACGGGCCCTAAAACGCCAGGGCGAGACATTGCAAAACGCCTGCGCCCCCTCTGAGGCTCGAGGTCAGGACCTTCAGGCTGAGGCTGACGCGCCGCCCACTGCCCGAGAGGGTCCTTTGCAGGGGACTCTCCTCTGTCCCTAAAAGGGAACCACCTACAGCCCCTTCCTCGGGCGGGGGCCGCCCTGGAGCGACGGTGAGTCCTGGGCGGCTGGGTGAGGTCGGGGAGAGGGGAGCAGGTTCCCTCCCTCGTGGGTGGGAAAACGGGGAGGAGGCTCTGGGTCCCTGGACTGGCGAACTTACTCGTCTGTCACACCCCGAGAGTTTGTCTCCTTCCTTTCCCACACGCTTGCCTCCCCCTGCCGTCTCATCTCATCTTGAAGGGCGGGAGGCTGCGCCATCCCCTCTGAGCAGGGCCTCAGTTTTGTTGTGGGAAAAGGCAAGAGGAGAAGAGGGTGCGCAGGACGCGTAACGCTCTCGGAGAAGCCCTCGGAGAAGCCGGTCAGTCCTTCTCTTTCAGGGAAATTGCTGCTGCGGATGCCCAGGAGCGCTAGGTGGCCCCCCAGGATCCCCGCCCGGCCCATCCCCCCAACGATGCTTCCTGGGATGACTGCCTGGGAGGTGCCGGCTTATTCATTCTCTCAGCTCCCGGGATTTGGGTTTTCACCAGAGTAAGGCCCTGTTTTCATAGCTGGCAGGACGAGCCCCCGTCTCCCCGCTTGCCCCTTTCGGGTGTTGGTGCCCCATCTCCGGTACCGCTATTCGCACCCATTCCCTCTTCCTCCTCCGCCTTCCCGGGGCGTGTGAGTGGCGGTGGCGCATCCCGTGGTTCGCGGTTGTTCTTCACTGTCCCCTACGTGTCAGTCTTGTCTCCTCGCTGTGTGATCTAGGGGCAGGATCTGAGTCACCCCTGAACACCACATTCAGAAGGATGGACCAGGGGAGGTGCTGGACCCCACGCCCAAGCCGCCCTCTGCTGCCATCTCCTGTCCAGACTTAGTGCTGGAGGGAGAGTGTGCAATGAGCACCGCACCAGGGCAGCTTGGCTTTGGTTCTCTGTCGGACTTGACCTTGTGGCCTCTGCTCCCATTCACCGGGGGGCAGTACCAATTTTAGCCCAAGAACTGGAGGCTGAAACTGACTATGGGACTGGCTGGCAGCTTCCCCAGCAGGGGCGTCCCCCCACCACTCCCAGCCCTGCAACCAGAGATGCCTCCACCTCCCACCTTGAGAAGCTGCAGAACTGTTTCTTCTGGGAATCTCTCTAAATACACCTTTAAGGTGTCCCTGCACCCAATCTTGGGTGACTCCTCACTGCCTTTGGAGAAATATTCCTCAGGGCCCCACAACTATAAGGCGGACCCCTCGGGCCCCACAACTATAAGGCGGACCCCTCGGCCACCATTCTGATAAGACAGGCCACGTGTACTGTCCTGCAGACCCATCCAGAGCCTTCCTGCTTCCCAGCCTTTGCTCCTGCCTTCCTTCCGTCTACTTCCCCCAGGTTCTTCCTTCTTGGGCTCCTCTTGCACAGGGCCCAGAACTAGCAAAGACTTTTCTCTTTTCATTTCTGCTCTGCTCCTTTAATCTTCCTCCAAGATGATTTCTCTTCTTTGGGGTGGAGGTCGGTTTGGAATTTCTGGATCCTCTGCAGCTGGTACACAAGAACTAGTTTTAGCTTATCGATTTCTGCAATGGGCAGATTGTAGACAGGCCTACATAGGACTCGGAGATCTGAGGCTTCAGTGTTGGGGTTGGGTATGTGAGTGAGGTTGGGTAAATGGTGGCCAAGGTCAGAGAGGAAAGGTCCTGTGAGGAAAGGCGGGTGCAACGCGGGGAGGGGATGTTATAAGGAGTCTGATGTTGCTCTCCCCACCCCAGGACTGTGGTAGGCAGGGCGTGAGAAGCTGAGGGAAAGAGTAGGCACCAGAGAATGTGAGGGGAGGCACTGGCCATGCCTTCTCTCCTTCCCCAGGGGTTTCTTACCATCTTCTTTAGTATTAAAATCTTTCCCTCTTCACACTGAGCTCAGATGATGCTCACCCTGGGTCTCTTCCTCAAATCTTTAGCTGTCCTCTGGTCCTCCCCACTGTCCCCCTTCAGCTCTCTCCTCACCACAGGTTGTGTCTGAGACACCCAAAGCAGGGCTTGAGTCTGTAAAGGGAGAGGTTGGGGTGACACCTCTCTGTGCACCTTTTCATGTAGTTCTGACACTTAGAAACATAGTCATGTTTCCTCTATTCTCAAAATAAGTAGTCAAAATCAACCTGGATATAAAGGTAATAGGAAATGGAATATAAAAGGAACCCAGGAACCTCACTGTATGCCAAATAAATAACAGCACTGAAGGGGGTGGAGAAGAAGGTAATTCAGCCATGTAACTTGGGGAAACAGCATTCCTATTGAATAATGTAAGGGTGAAAAACAAAAAGATCTATACATAGATGTTGTTCTGTAGTTAGTAAATTTGTTTTTCGCAGAAGAATGGTTTAGGATTTCTTAAAGTCTTTTATATACTATATTCTAAGACCGAGCATGAAAGTAAGTACATTGTGGAAGAGGCAAGTTTCTTGAGGGTGGTGGAGAGAGTTACAAATAAGGAAAGGAGGCAGGCTAGAATGAATCCTTGATGCTCTGTTGGAATCAAAGGTATCAGGATGAAATCCTGGTTGTTGCAGTGTCAGGAAGTTAAAAGTGCTCACAGAATTATGGGGCCATGTCAGAAGGACACATGCACTAACTTGAAAGTGCCCCTAGTAGCCAAATGTGGAATCCTTTTGGCAGCAAAATAAAAATTAATAGCAATGGACTGTGACTCATAGAATAAAATAAATATTTATGGTTCCATTCTGATAGAAATAAGTAACTGGCTATATATATATGTATGCAGATATTATGTATATGGTGTATCTATGAATATCTGTATATATCAAGAGGGAGAGAAAACTGACAAACAGCACAGTAGTAATTACGACAGGTAAGAATCCTCAAGGAGAAAAATCATAATTCTGCGGTGGAGAAACCTGGCAGATATCACCTTTTCAAGCAACAAAATTAAATTGAGCAGTAATGATGCATGTCGATATATATACTGAGAACAGAATATCATTTCTGTGTTATTCTTGCCCCCATGGATAATCTGGATTTATTCATGAGAAAATAGTAGATCAACCTACATTGAGGGACATTGTACAGAATTGCTGGCAAGTATTCTTCCAAAGTGTCAAGGTCATGTGGAAGGTACAGACTACAGACTGTCCTGGATGGGAGCAATCTAAGGAGACATGAGAATTGACTGTACTAGGAGACCCTGGATTGGTTCCTGGAACACAGAAAGGGCATCAGTGGGCAACCAGCTAAATCGGAAAAAAGTCTGTTGATGAGTCAATAGATCCAGGTTAATTTTCTGGTTTTGATCATTACATTACAGTTAGATAAGTATTAACATTAGGGAAAGGTGGGTGAAGACTATATGGGAACTTGATTATTTTCAAACTGTTTTATAAGTCTGAAAATTAACTTAAGAGGAAAACTAAAAAGTTAAAAACAAACAAATTAAAGTAGATTCCTTCAGGGATTATGATTCAGTTAAATCTTAGAACCAGGCCAGCAGACTGTGTTTTTAACTAACTTCCTTGGTGTTTCCAGTATTCAGGTGTAAATTCCCCTAGATTGGGTGACCTTTAACATCTCTTGCATCCATTCACTAAAGAAATATTTGAATAAAAGGTCAATGCATGTCAGTGGGTGGAAACAGAATAAACAAATGGCTAAATAAAAGCACAGCAGGTGTGATGTCTGCCGGGCAAGGGGTGGAATGACCTGGACAGTAGGTGTGGGCAACTTTCTAAGTTTCTGTGTCAGGAAGTATAAATGTCACTTCCATATTTTTAAATATAATTTTTTAATATATAATTTTATATAATTTTGTTTTTTAATCAAATGCTTCCTGTGAATCAGACACTTTTTACTTTAGCTAAATCCTCAAATTCATTTACTCGAAATATGTTTATTAATGACTTCATGTGCTAGTTACTGTGACCAGTATTATGGGGATGAAAAATAAGAGGATTCCACTCCTGAGAATTTATGGTTCAATGGACAAGACATACGCTGGGAACTAACTCTACTAAGGGCCAGGGTGTGGTCAGGACTTGCTTGGACTCAACTGGAGCTTCCTGGAGGTTGAGGATGAGTGGTTGGTCCGTTGGAATGTGGGGGGAGGAACAATCTAAGAGGCAGTTGGGAGGTGCCTCTGAGCAGAGAAGACCGTTGGAGGAATGAGAAGGCTGCCGGAAAGGGACGATCAAGAGGAAGGACCAGGTGAGCCATAGTGCTGGGAGCCAAATTGGGAAACTGGGAGGGGACATTGGTTTGAGAGCTGGGTAAGGCCTGTGTTCACTGTGCTTGGTCTGTGCGAGGCACCTGAGGACAGATTCCTGCTTTCCAGGGTCTCACAGTTGGGGGCAGGAGACCAGCTCAGCCATGGTGAACTAGACTTCTGGATAGGATGAACTTAGTGCTGTGAGGGATGAGCTGCCCAAGGCTCGGCTTGAGGAAGGAAAGTAGAGCTAAGTTTCAAGGGAAGACAGACCTCGGTGTGGCTATATCCCACTGGCCTTTGGAAATGTAGGTCTTTTGATGAAAGGAGAAGCTGAAGGCTCAAAACAAAGAATTAAGATTGGCCCCACAACTGTCAGAGGAAGAATTATAGAGGGAGAAAGTACGTTTCAAGGGTTTTAGAGGAGCCAAAGGGAAAGCCGTGGGCAATCTTACCTTAGAGGCCATATGAAAGAGTGGTTAGGAGAGGGTGCTCGGTCTAATAACCCGATTCAAACCCCTGTTGTGTGTATGCAGGAGCGCCGTCCTTTAGTTTTCTCACCTTTAAATCAAGGGTGGGCCCAGTCACTGAAGCCCTGGGAAGAGGTTTTAAGAAATAGAGTATAGTCGTCATGATATCAAACACCAGCGAGGTGCCAGATATGGAACCTGTGTCATCGCAGACAGTTCTCACTGTAACCTTCTAAGGGAGTTTTTATCATCATTCCCACTCTATGGGTCACAAGCTCAAGGTCACAAGGGCATGGCTTCCATTTCCTTCTCTTCCGGACCCTGAGTATTAAATGGCCCTCGGGTTAAAGGCCGGCCTCTCACGGAGATGGACATTTTCCAAGGGCCAAAGCTCTGCCCAATGCTGGTGACTTGAAGATGCACTAGCTTCAGTGAGCTCCCTATGTGAGGGTTCCTGAAGCCCCTTCCTCCATTGCACCCTGCTCAACATACCGCAGGTCTTGCAAGGCTAATTCTCCCCTGGCTCAAGCACTTTCCATGGCTCCCTGTGGCCTCCAGCCCAGGGACTGAGTTAGCTCTACCCAGCAACTCCATCTACCTTCGGAGGCTTTGTGCTCTTAGCTGCCACCCCAACCTGGCTTTCTCACTGCTGCCCAGTCTGTACCTGGTGCCTTGGGCACTCTGATTTCTTTTCTGGCCTATGAATACCCTTCGTTCGTCTTGGTTTTTTGGCCTGAAATACTGCCCCGCCCTCCATCAGCCACTGTAATATCACCTTCTGCCCTCACAAGCCCATCCTGCAGGAAGCATTTCCAGGCTACAGATCTGCACTGATTTTTCTTCTCTGTTTTCCAAGATTTAGAGATCATTCCCCCCTCACCTAACTTGATTCAAGGTGAGAGGTTGTATTTGGGACATATGCGTATATCCTGAGTTAAACATGAGAACAGAAGCGCCTTGAGCCAGGTGGTATCTTACCCATTTACCCACGGTCCGCCCGCTGAGAACTATAGGGAAGTTCCCAAACCCACCAGACTTCTGCCACCATTTATTTGCCATCTGGTGCCAGGCTCAGCTCTGGGCTGGAGGACGTCTGCTGTTCCACCCAACGCATGGCCAATGGCCTTGACCAAGTGGATTCTTCCCTCTGGGCTTCCATCTCTGCATCTACAAACTGTAGATATGGAATTGGACCAGAAACTCCCCAAGGCCCCTTCTGGTTACCAGAACTACTGTTTCTCAAACTTTAATCTGCACGTGACAGCTCCAGAGGCCTTGTTAAAATGCAGATTCTGATGCAATAGGTTTGGGTGGGTCCTGAGATTTTGCATTTCTAACAAGCTCCAGGTGCCTTTGACGGTGGTGGTCAGTGAACCTAGCTCTGAGTGACAGAGGTCTGGCTCAGTTGTTCTCCTCCGTAGCCGAAAGGTAGAATGGTCTGAGAGGTTCCTCCTTATCCTCCTCTTAAAAATTAAAGTTCCTGTGGAATCCTAAAAAGTGTGATGCTAGGGTTACACCTGAGGCCCATTAAATCAGAATTTACGCATTTGGGAACCTGGCATCAGTGTCGTTTTAAAGCTTCCCAGGTTAATCCAATGTGCCGCCAAGGTTGGCCCTACCTGAGGGGGAGAGAACTTAAATAAATAAATGAGCTGTTTTCAGGTCAAGCTTTCATCTTCCGCTGCCCCTGCTGGCATCTCGTTACCGCAGATTTCAAACTCCAGCTGATTTCCTAGATGGGAATATCAGAACAATGAAATAATGCTGCTCCCTAGGGCGAAGAGGCTTCTCTCCGCCCCCCACCCCCACCCCAGGACTCCCTCGGCCAAGAGTGGGCTGAAGAGAATTCCTTAAACAGGCCTTAGTCCCAGAGCTCCTGGGAGCAGCCTGAAGCCGTTGGAAAACTCCCTTTCCCGCTTCCAACCGTGAGTGGCTCCCAACTGCCTCCTGGGAAAGACTTCTCCCTGCTCTGTCCCACAGACTCGTCCTGAGCCTTCCCGCTCCAGGCCTGTGCTCCGAAATTCCTCCTGCCCACCCCGCACTCAGATCCTGCCACCACTGCCCATGGGGTTCAGGTCCCTTCTCCCCACCTCCTGCTGCTGTGACGACCCCAGGTGACCTTGCTCCTCCCTTTGCCTCCTCTCAGCATGGCTCCTTTGTACCTTTTCTCCTTTTCTGGGATGATTGCTCTTTCTAAGGAGTAAAGGACGGTTTAGACGTCACTGAATCCCCTGCATAATGAGAAACTGAATTCTCACGCACTGAATTCTCAAGAGTCCGGATAGTGGACAGGCTGGTGCAGGATTCCAGAGACCAAGTGTTCCTTGACAGGGTCAAGGCACGAGGGCTGGGGGAGTCTCAGGAAGCCCTCCAGGCACGGACCTGGCCAGAGAGGGGAGCCGCAGCCTGGAGAGGCGGGTGGGCTCTGCGGATGGACGAGCTCTATGACCTGGGGTGAGTTAGGAGTGGGGAAGGGAGAGAGGAAGCATCAGAGGCAAGTGAGGAAGGGCACTGGCTGTGTCTGCTCTCTCCTTCAGAAATGCCTGTCCCCTCCTTCCACGTCTGTGTACCTCTGTTTCCTCAGAGTTCACCATGTCTGCCTTTTAGAGCCCCTCTAAATGGGCACTTGGCACTTGGTTCCCAGTTCGCTGCACTCACTCTGCCATACTTTTGCCTCCCTAGGCTTCCCTGGCTGGCAGCTTGCTCAAGAAACTCCACGGCGGGCTGGAACAGTGCCTTGTCATTTCTGGCCCCCATCAGTAGACGATGCTGAGCAGACACATTCAGGGATGCGGCAAGAGAGAAAGAAAGTGTCTTGTACCTGGTGGGTATGATTTTCCCATCCACGAGGACCCTGGGCATTGCCCAGGGGTGGTCTAGAGTAAAAGGAGCAGTTCCCCAGGAGGAGTATATGCTGAACCCGGCCCTCAGCTTCCTCGGGCAGGGAGACTGCAAGAAACCTGAGAGGCCCACCTAAAGTTTGGGTTGCTTAGCAATTAGACAGCAGGGAGCGCTCTGAGCCCACCTAGATTCATACTTCTGGTGCCTTAGTCCTCGCTGTCCACCATAATTACTGACCTCAGTGGCAGGATGCCCACGAGTGGATTGCAGCAGCTCAGAGCCTAGGGCAGCTGCTGGCTGGCTCCTCTCCAGGCTGGGTGCGAGGGTGGTGAGGGGCAGTGGGAAAGGATGTTGTGGGGAGGAGATGCCCGTCTTCACAGCCTGCCCTGTGGGGTGAGGGGTAAGGAGGTTCTGGCTATGTCACCAGCTCACAAGTGCACCGTGGCCTTGGGCCAAGGGCGCAGTCTAGTCCCCACCTCACCACGGACTGATGGGTGGTGAGACATTCACTTTCCCTCTCTGGGCCTGTTCCTCTTCCACCAAATCGAGGGGTTCATCCTTTCCAGTCTGCTCTAGGGTGCAGAGCATGCCCCACGTCACCCTGGGCCTTGTCGCTGCCGCGTGGACCATCCATGCTCTGTGCTTGCCACACTGCCCTTAGTGGGGCAGAGCCATGGAAACCAGCCTTCTCCCCCTGTGGGGACTGGTCCTGGGCCATCCGCTTCCCAAGAACCTCCGTGCACCCCTCGGGGATGAGATATTCAGTCAAGGAGAGAAGAGGCTCCTTAACGAGGAGCCCCTACAGGGTCCACAAGAGGGCAGTGTGATGCCTTTGCTGTGAGTTGTCAGCGTTTACCAGACGGCATGACACGTTGATTCTGGTTCCATAAGCATCCTGTATCAGAAAGAAACGTCGAGAGGAGGGGAGCTCTGATGACTCAGTGCTTGTCTCAGAGAGGGTGGGTGACGGAAAGGAATAGCCAGGTGGCGGGGTGGGGAGCTCAGCATTAATTTAATTTACTCATTAAAAATAAAAAGACACTGGTCTGGTGACTATATGGCACATGGGTCACATCTGTTAAATGAGTTGGCTGTTTTCTGAAACGACACTTTTAGATTTGAATACGAGTATTTGCAAACTGTAAGAAAAATATGCCCCCACACAGTTGGCTTGAATGCAGTCTCTTCTGATTGTCACAGGCCTCCGGGGACGCGAAGGCACCACGCCGGTGCCTTTCCAGCGGGAGCCGGTGGTCAGACTAAAGGGTGACCACCAGGAACTTAGGACAGAGGACGAGACCCGGGCCGCAGAAGCTGGAGCCCGGGCAACCGGCCCAGCCAGAGGAGGAAAGTGAGGCTGGTCCGTGGCTGACCCCGGCCCACCTGGTCTGCACGCAGCCTCCTGCTATGCAGCAAGAGGGAACCGAGGAGCGGTTCAGTAGAGGGAAAACGAGGAAAGCTCAGGGGCTTGCCGTTGCTCGGTTTCCAGGGGTTGCCTCCGAGCAGCACGGGGAGAGGCCTGGCCGCCCTCTGAGACGGCCGGCCGGTCGGATGCATTGGTGAGGGGCCTGGGAGGTGCTCGCTCCGTGGACCGCCTGCTGCCGTAGCTGGTCGTGGTCCCGGGTGAGCGTGGCTGGAGCTGAAGAGCAGCTGAAGGAGACCAGAGACCGTGTGAGGCTCCGTGGCCGGTGTCCACGTCCGCATCCACATGTCTGCCCAGAGACCTGCTGTCCCTGGGGGGGACAGGCGATCGGGATGGCCGGGCACCTCTGCTGACTTTACCTTCTCCTCCCAGGGAGGGGCTGGCGGCCGAGGAGGAGAGGGCCACCCTGATGGAAAACCAGGCGATCGCTGGCGTGCCCGCCTGCCGGCTCCCAACCCGGGGTGCGCAGGGCAGTGCTCACAGTTCCGCCACTCGCAGGCTGTGTGTGTCACCTTGGAAAAGTCATCTGTACCCCAATCCACTTTGTCATATGGTTATTCCAGCAGTCTCGACCTGACTGGATGGCCATGAGGCTTAAATGAGGTAATCTATGCCAAAGGTTCTTTTGAGAGGGGTTTCTTCCATTTAGAAGGATTTTAAAAAATTGGAATCCTCCCTAAAAAGAGAACCTGATCTCAGTGTCCTTGGGTGCCTGGTGTTGGAGGGGGTTGTTCATGAGTGGGCATCACGAATCGATGACCCACCCCCCACCTGAAACTGCAGAGCTTCGTGTCCATGTGTGTCTGTTGAAATACTTTGTTCCCCTATGGCCGAGTCTGCAGACTAACTCTGATGCCCAGAGGGGTCATGGCTTAAAGAGTGGATGCCTGGGGCCTTTCAAGCCCCTTTACTCGAGACTGGAGTTTCTCAGCCTCAGCACTATTGACATTTGGGGCCAGATAATTCTTTGTCGTGGGGGCCGTCCTGTGCATTGTAGGATGACTAGCAGCATCCCTGGCCTCCACGCACTCGATGCCAGTCGCTCCTTTCCGAGCCGTGACAATCAAAAATGTCTCTGGCCATTGCCGAGCGTCCTCAGGGAGGGAGGGGGGGCAGGGAGACGGAATGGCCACTGCTTTGCAGTGTTCCCCATGGAGTGAGTCCTTAGTATGTGGCTGTTATTTTCTCTGCTAAAGTTTAGCAAGATTGCTCTTCTGAACGTTGCTGGTCTCTGCCTCCTTCTGTGCATTGCCTGGAGGGACCAATGAAATCATGGCAAAGGGTTTTTCTAGGCTGATAGAGCATCTTCCAAACACAGCTCTGTTTGATTTACATTACTGGTTTCTAATCTGTTGGGCAACTGCATTGACCGGAACTCAGTTTTTATTGTATTTTTTTATTTTTTAAGGATTTATTTATTTTTTTGGGCATTAAATGCAATATCAACCGCTCAGTTCTTTACCATTAATTAAAACCTGAGCTTCAATAAAAATTAAACGGTTAATGATGTGGGGAGCAAGGCCTTGAGAAAATCTCCGTTTGTGGGGAACGCTTTTTTTTATCCACAAACCTCAGAACTGGTAAAGACCAGAGGAAGGTTTCCAGAAGGCCCAGCAGGAAACCGATGTGGAAGAAGAATCGGAAGCATTTGAGGTCCCCACTGTTCAGGGGGTGCTCTAAAAGCACCCTACTTTTGGTGCCCTCATGCTGGGTCCCCCTGGCGATGGTGAGGGTCTTCGACTCTGTTTTTTAAAGTTATTCATCGTCCTAGAAGAATCAGGCCAGGTTTGGCCTACACACCTGCTCTAACGTCTTCCCAGTAATTCTGAACGACTCCAGGCAGTGTCGCTGGGTGGGAGGGAGGAAGGTACCGCCAGGCGCTGGAAGCTTTTGTCCTGAATGCTCTCAAGCTTGCTTCTGGGCAATCCATCAGTCACGCGTTTACCAGCGGGGTGGTCCCTCATGGTGGGGGCTGGGGCGCCCGGTGCCAGGCAGCGGAAGCAAGCATTGGAGGTGCCGCGGGTGCCACCAGGGGTGCCTCTGGGCGTGGAAACCTGTGCCGGTTTTTGCCTTGCGTCGGTCCTACGTTCTGTGGGATTTGGGAATCTTGTCAGTGACCCCGGGGGGTGAGAACCTGTGTGGTGTCGAACGCTGCGAGAGGCGTGTCAGTAGCGTGGAGTGTGGCCGTCTGAGTCCCCGCTGCGATCGCGTGGACCTGGACTGCCATCTGCACCTCCAGTCACGTGCGCTGGGTGATTCGGGTTTCAGCTAGCACCTTGAGACACCACGGCTCTGCTCTGACCGATGTGCACCATTCTGAGACGTCTAGAACTGGATAAGGGGTGTGCGCCCTGGCGGTGTTCCTGGCCGCGTTAAGCCTCCAGGTGGTTCTCTGCAGAGCGAAGGTGGCTGTCACTGTGGGCATCTCTAAACAGTGCCACGGGGGTGTTGAGGGCTGTGTGGGATCGGGGAGTCTGGTTTTCTACGTGAGCCTGGTAGCCATGGAGCTGGGTTTGGAGTTAATCTCAGACGGCATCTCTGAGGACATGTCTCTTCAAGCTGGGCAGATGGCACCGAGGACTGTGGTGCAAACTGTCGAAACAGTGTGGGGTCCTATCGTGCGCTACGTCGACAGCGGAGGGATGCTGGAGGGCGGCCAGTCTCCGCAGCTGGGGCCACCACGGTGTGACCATTCTCACTTGGAAGACTGCTGAGGAAGAGGCTGGCTGGTCAGCCCTGGATTGGCCACCTGTGTGGGAGTCGAGTTGCTGCCTCTCTGACACTATGACACAGTGGCTCTTCTGCGCTTCCCTGCAGAAGTGAAGGGTTTCGGCAAAGCACAGGAGAGGCCTCAGGCGAGCCTGGGGACAAGGTGCAGGGCCTTCTTCAGCAGGCACAGGCCCCAGTCTAGGCTGAGCGCCTCCTGTGCAGGACGAGGAGGACCCTACTGGATGGCTCATCGTTGATGGTGGGAAGCAACAGAGTAGGCAGCGTCTTTACGGTGGTCGGACAGTGATTTTGTGATTTTTTTAAAAACCCCAAACCTCAGATTGTTGTCTGCATATACCCTCTTGGGCGAAGGGAAATTCTTTCTTGGGGAAAACACAGATTGTATTTTCTCAGTTGGCCTAAGGGGAACCATGGCTGGATGGTCAGGGTAGGGGGCACAGGAGGCCCTTCCTGAGTGGGGCAGTGGTCTCCTTGGTAGGCTAGGGCATCTTCATCTTGGTGTGATCATGGAAATCATGGAAACGACAGGTGGCCTGTGATGCCCAACTATTAAGAAGAGAAGGATTTCTCGCATCTATTGGGGGATCCTGGTGGTACCAGCTAGGATGCGAGTACTGCCCTTGAGGCCTCAGATGACCCCGAGGCACTGGCGTTGGGGCTTCCCATCCCGGTCAGCTCCTCCAGCAAGAAGAGAAGGCTGCCACGGGTTGGCGGCTTATCCCTGGAGCCGGGCGCGAGATGTCGCCTGTGCTGGTGGTGGGGCCAGGGAGCTCTCTGGTCACTGCGGGCATCTTCCAGGGAGGTTTTTGTGTCTCTTTATTTCTTGGAGCTGTTTTGAGGGACACGGTTTGTTGAGAGTCTCTCTCCTCGGTGTGTTTGTCCTCAGCTACGTCTCAAGTTGGCACTGCCTCCCTTCCCTACGGCCAGGGCTCTCTGAACGACCCGAGCCGCGAGCGGGAGTTGGTGGCTCTCCCGCGGGGACCGCAGACGCACGCGTCGCGGGGCCTCTCTTGTTTTTCTGATTTTCTTCTCCAGGTCTTGGATTTTCTGCTTGCTCATTTTCACGTCCTCGAGCAGCTTCCGTTCTTTTCTTTTCTCTGGTTGTTTGTTTGCACCGACACTGCCCACACCCTTCATTAAGGCCTACGTGGTTTTGCCTCCATTTTCCAGGTGAGCCGGGTGAGCCAGGTGAGCCCGGTGAGCCCGGTGAGGCAGGTGAGCCAGGTGAGCCCGGTGAGGCAGGTGAGCCAGGTGAGCCGGGTGAGCCAGGTGAGCCAGGTGAGCCGGGTGAGGCAGGTGAGCGCTGACCAGGTGCAGGGAGCCAGGCCTCCTTCACGCTTCACTTCCTCCTCCAGCACGTGCTCCGCCGGGCCCATCCCCTCCCCTCCCTCGGGACTGGGAGGCTGGATCCTTTTCAGACCACCCCGTCCCTTCCTGAGCCACCACTCGCTGTTGATGGCCTTCGGAAGGCTTGAGCGATGCTCCCCAGGGGGTTCTCGCCAGGACACGGGCTGTGGGCCCTCCTCGTGGTCCCTGCTCGGGGGAGGAAGGGGCCGCCTCCTCTGAACCCCGGTGGGCAGTAATTTTGTCCTCGGCTCCCCGTGATGGGACTCGGCAGAGTCTAATTTCCTTGTCGTGGGTGGGATCCAGCTGCTTTCTGACCCGAGGTGCATTGGATGCTAGAGTGAGATGGGGTGAACGCTGGTCCGTCTCTCCTCCCTGACCCTGGTCTCTCCTAAGTTGAGGGATGCCCTGCAGCCCTCAACAGTCCAGAACTCGTGTCCTCCCTGTCTTTTGGGGCTCGTTTCTTTTCCCCTTTATACTTTTGCCTGTGGTTCTTCGGCTCTGCACCAGTGAACGCAGCCGTGTCAGCTGCCTGGTCCCTGATGAATTGTTTCTTGACTGAAGGGGTTTTCGCGACCCCAGAGGCAAGGAAAAGGGACACTCGAAAGGGTGTCCTGAGCTGCAGGACTCGGAGAAGCCACCTTTGGGGTGAGAGGAGGAATCTCTCCTCTAGGCTGTGACTCTGGGGACAGCTGCCCCAGCCTCACCCCTTTGGGCTTCTCTTTTCTTCATGCAGACGATGTTCCCCAGGGGACTCGTGGCCCTGTCCACACCTGCCTTGACGCCAGGGCCTGCTGCGCTAGCTTTATGACTTAGTTTTGTGGTCAGGACGGGCTCTTTAAAACTTGACTTTGGTTTTCAAAATTATCATTCAGAAACCTTGCTTTTCCTTAACCTTTAAGTTCCATTTGCAATTTCTGTTCTGGCAAATTTTTGCGGTCTTTCTTAAGGGGAGTTGGTGGGATTTTGGGTCCCGTTGGGAGTAGTTAGTGATGAGACTCCATGCTTTGCCCACGACAAGCTAAAGGGTCAAAGCCTGGGTGGCGCAGGCCTTGGTGCGTCCTTTCCGCCCTGGACGGGTGACGGATGATAAGCCCACGTCTCTCTCCGTGTCCCAGAGCAGTGGGGCGGGCTCTCGGGGGTAGGAGACCCGCGCAGTCCCCCAGGGCCCTGCACTTGGTCTAATGTCGTGGCCTTGAAATTCTTAATACTTTCTTTTTAAGAAGGAGACCCCACATTCCCTTTTAGCTCTACAAATCATTTACCCGGGTTAGTCCTGAAGAGGGGCAGTTGAAGAACGAAAGTATGTCCCTGGGATATTACTGAGGGCAGCAACGAAAGAGGGAACCGCTTGCTGAAGGAGGAGCTTGGGAAGTAGAGAACGATGGCTGGGTACAGGGGGAAGGGAAGGGGGCCCCCCTCAAATCCATGAGATGGTTAGGATGAGTCCGTTTCGTGTGGGACTCAGGAAGGCGAGACAGTTTGTGATAATATGTGCTAATTTGCCCCCTGGAAGGAGGTGCCGCCTCATCAGACCGGGAGCCCCGTGCGGGCAGGGGTGGGTACACTTGGCTTCCGTGCTGCGGAAGCCCCAGTGGGAGTGCAGCGTAACTCACAGCCCAGGGGGCACGCTCCAAACAACTGTTGCCAAGCGGTGACAGGCTTCACAGCCAGCGGAGTGACAGCCAAGGCGCTTTCTGTGACAAGCCGCAGGTTCCTGTCCGGCACTGGTTGCGCACTGGTGTTTGATGATCACTGACGTTTCTCCTGCTGGTTTAAGGTGATGGAGCACAGGCCCTGCGGTGCGCGTCCGAGGGATCGGAGCCCACGGCCCTGGCCGCAGTCAGTTGCTCTGTGCCTTTTGAGGAACTTTTCTTCCCTCGGCTTCTGGCCCTCCCATCGGAACGGTACGTCTGCTGGGTTCCTTCTCTCCCCATCCCCCCACCCCGCACCAGCGTGGACACCGTGGTGTTCCGACTCATGCACCTTTAAAAATGTCTGCTTACCACATGGTGGGCTGGTTCCCCCAACTTCTGTCACGTTCTGCTTATTTCAGCATCAGGTCCGGTGCTCCCCACTGGGCCGGCTCTCCCACCCTTGTCCCCACCGCTGAAAGCCCCCTCGGTCAATGTGGGTGGCCTGCACACAGTGACTATACTTGTGTTGCCACTGTGGCACCCACCCCCCCCACCTGCCTCCCCTATCCTGGGGGCTGACCCCTCCGAGGCCCACGTTCCCCTGGATGATGTCGGGTCCCCAGGCAGGGTTTCTGTGAGGTGTCAGCTCTGTCCTGGGCAGCTGCAGCTGGGCTGGGGGGCCAGCGGGTACTTGGTGGGGCAGGGGTGTGGGGCCTCCCAGGTGCAGAGGGAGAAAGAATGAGGAGAGAAGCACACTCCTCAGTTCCCGGCAGGAGGTTGGTTATCCGTGGTCTGCGCAGGGTCCCTCTCTTGTTGTTTTAGTTCCTTTGAATGAAACTGCCCACCCCCAGCTTAGGCAACGGGGTCTGAAAGGCTGGGTTGGGGGTCTTGTGGCGGGTCTTGTGGCGTTTTACTGCTCTGACAAGCGCTGTTGCTGTCTCTGCCTCTTCCTGCTGTGCTCTTCTCAGCCGACAGCACGCTGAAGGAAGTGATTTTGCCCCCTCTTCATTCCTAGAGCTTCCCCGAGGTGACCCAAAGAGCTTTTGTTTATGTGGGTTTAAACTATCGATATTTGCCACATTAGAAATCGAAAAGGAGAGGTTTAAGAAAACACTCACTGGTTCGTTTGAAACGAGCAGCGATGAACACGTTACCCGTCAACATAAATGTTAGTTTAGCATTATGATGACAGTGACTGTGACCCTGCAGACTCCGTATCCTACAGTGAAGTGTCCGCTGGTTCCAGAATGGGAAAGGGCGGTATGAGATGTGAATTTTATTTGTCTTATCCTGGAATACCTGCGCCTGAAAAGAAACCCTGGAACATATGACATTTTATCAAAGCTTGCTCGGGTTTGATGGGCTTGCTTTTTTTTTGGTTTGTGGAAGTCTATTCTAGATGGCAGAGATGCTGCGCTCGTCTGACTAGAAAACCGGGGTTTTATGTTGAATTTGTCCTGTCCTGGGACATTTTAAAACACAGAGAACAAAAACTCCTCACTTTTAGGAGCTCTGTGTACACTTCCGCCTATTTTACTTATTCATCTCACGATTCGAGCCTGCCTAGGCTGTTTTAAAAAAGAAAGGACGTTATTTACCTCTGCAGAGAGGATAGGTCAGTGGGTTTCAGCACTGTGTTTGGTTGTACAACCTCTGCCACTCTCTAATTCTACCTAACTCCAGAACATTTGCAGAATAAAAACCTGTGTACCCCTTAGCGGTCACTTCCAATCACCCTCCCCAAGCCCCCAGCCTCTGGCGACCATGAAGCTACTTTTGGTCAACCGATTTTCATGTTCTGGGCATTTTCGTGTAAATGAAATTACGCAATAGGTAGCCTCGTTGGTCTGGCTTCTTTTACTTAGCATAATGTTTTTGAGGTTCATCCTCCTTGTAGCCTGGCTCCATGTTATGGGTGATTAATATTCCATTGTCACGTAGGCCATGTTTTATTTACCAGCTGGAGGACATTTGGATTATTCCCACTTTTCTGGCATTACGAATAAGGCTGCTGTGAATATTTGTGTGCACGATTTTATGTGGACATATGTCCTCACTGCTCTGGGGTCTGCTTATTTTTAATTCCTATCAATTAAATGGGTAACCATGGGTTATTTGCAGGCACCCATAATCACATGTTAACCAAGTGTCCAAATCTCTTCTGACAACGCTTTAGGTTTTGCCTTCTCAAATAATTTAATAAAGATAGGAAAGAAGAAAAAAGTGAAAGAGAACTTTCAGGCATCTTTTCCGCCTGCGGTGATGTTTGAAATTTCCTGGAGGAGCCCTGGAAAATCACAAGGATTTGTTTTTGCGCCTCATGGAGAGAGAGCGATGCCCAAAGTAATCAGGTTTGTCGGCTGTGCCGCTGTTGGGGAGCGTTGCGTGGAAGACACAGTCAGCCTTTCTCAGGTTCCCCGCGTGTGGATGGAAAGTTAATGGGATGTTTTAGGAACTGCACGTGTTATGGGACGTCCCTGGCGACCTGTCAGTCCCCCACTGCCCGTATGCGTTTCCTCTCGGGGGAAACACGCGTCTGAAGTCTTGTGAAATAGTTCTGTACTGAACCCTGAGAGAGGATTCACTGTCCTCCGTTCTGATGTTGGTCAGAGAAATACAGTAGCCCCAGCAATGCCGTCTCTGCCCTCTCACGGGTGTTTGTTTACTGCGAGGCTTGCCCGAAGGCTCTGCTCTAAGATGCAGGCTGCAGCTTGTGTCTTCAGTGGAAAGGGACGGCCTTCGAGCCGCAGGGTAAATGACTGTACCAGGTGCTTCAAACCTTCCACACTTTAAAGAATAGACTCTCGGGTGCCGACTTCTGAGCTGGTGTCCCTTAAGCAACTGTCAGGCTGTGGCCTGGACGGAGTCAGGATTCCCAGGGCTCTTTTCAGTCCAGAAGCAGACGGCTCCATGAACGCAGACGGCTACTCCAGGACCCAGTGGAACAAGAACGAGTTACACAGGGCCGCTTGGAGGGATGTAGGCATTTCCTTGTGCTTATCTGTGTAAATCGTTGGTGCTGTTGTTTCAATGCTCTGTTTTCGGGCCCTGGGAGGAAGCCTCTTCTCGTCTGCAGCAGCTCCCTGTCACCCTGTAATCATTTAGTACACTCATAAAACTTTTTCAAAATTATATTCGCTTTTTTGCTGGCACGTCGTGGTATCTCACTGCAGTTATAATTTGCATTTCCCAGATGGCTAACGATGTCAGTCACACTTTCCGTGTTTGCCATTCATGTATGTTCTTCAGTGAACTGTCGGGAGGGGGTAGGATTCTGAGGGACACTTGCACACGATCTGTTGTAAGCTTCCCATTCTACAGCTGGGAAACTCGAGGCCCGAGAAGGGGATGTCTGGCCAGGTTCTCCCAGCCGACCGTGGGCTCTGAACGGAAACGAAGGACAGGCACAAGGAGGACCAGGCACCCTGAGTCTGGCTTCTGGGCGGGTGCCATGACCCCTGTGTTACCAGCGTCATCCCTGACCTTGCCATGGAACAAGTGGGTACAGGTCAGCTCCTGGGCCCTCTTGGGGTGAGCTAGAGTGCCTCACCTGGGATTTGCTGGCCTAGGCCCAGGAACGGCAGGGGCACTGTGCTTAGTGGAGCACAAGGAGCTGCCCTTGTAGGCTACAGAGGGGTGGCAGGGGGTCTGTATTAGGGAGTGCAGCAGGGCCTCATAGGAGCAGTTAGATGGCTCCCTTCCCCCTCTCCTTCTCTGTTTCTGTCTCTGTCTCTTTCTCGTTGTTTCTCTTATTCTGTTTCTCTCTTTCTCTCTGTCCCTGTCGTTGTCTCTGTCCTTCCTCCCTCTCCTCTTCCCTGTACATTGCTCCAACTGCTCTCTGACTGGCTCCTTCTCCCAGGTCTCGGTTTCTACTCTTCCCAGGATTGGTTCAGGCTTGGTTTTGGATCGCCACGATGCCACCTCTAATCCCCCAAAGCTGTAGTATTGCCTAGCTTCAATGCCACGTGTTCTGACAGCCCTGGGTTTCAGCCTGAGATTCTGGCCCAGCGTGGACCAGACAGCCACTCTTGGCCCAGTCAGCTGTGGGTAGGTGACAGAGGTCAGCTCACTGGGCTGTCCCATCCAGGCTGTGAACAGGGTGGCGTCTCTCAGAAAGGGGTATGGCTGGGAAAGCAATGAGGCTCCTATCTGATCCAGGAATATCCACCCCTTGGTGGCCTACTGCCCCCAGGGGGGATCCTGGGTATCAAATAGAGAGGGACATTGCCTAAGGTCACTTTGGAGTCACAGCAGCCTGTGTTTGAGTCCTAGCTCTGCCTCCCAGGAGTCGTATCACCTTGAACAAGTTATTTAATGTCTTTGAATTCTAGTTTCTTGATCTGAAAATAGTGTTTATCTCACAGGACTGTTGTGGGATTAAACGAGGAAAAGTCAATATGCATTCTGTAGATAGTCAATAAACGACAGCATTAAAAAATCAGTTCTCTCTCTATTCTAGTATGTCAAAGAGCTCTGTGGCCCCAAAGTCCAAGCGAGTCCTGCATCAAAGGACATCGGATGAGTTGTTGCGGGGCAAAGTGCACTTTGAGGAGATGTTGAGCTCGTGATGGTCTAGAACTCCTGACTGGAGGCCCCCCTGCCTGGTGGAGATCCATGTTGCCACAGCCCAGTGGAATCCCTTCTAGAAAGCATGTGGATTTAATCTGCAGGTTTTGCACCCTGGTTCTGGTCCCAACTGGCCATGAGATGTGGGGCTTGTCATCTTCAGTTTCCTTGTCTGTCCTGCATAACACCTGGCACTTAGTAAGCTTTCAATGAACTGGTAACCGCTGTTTTAATCTCCAGATACAGAAACAAACATGGAGTAAAGTAGTGACAGGCTGATGAAGAGACAGGCAGTGATTCTTGAGTGGAAACCAGGAGTCCTGGGGTCTTATACCCCCGTTTCTAATGGCTGTGCCCCATGTGGAGGGTCCCGACACCCTTCCCCACCCCCGTGAGAACAGGCTCTCTTTGCCAAGGAGAGCTGCTAGCTGCAGAGAGAAGTGGACCACTCACCCAGAACAGGGCCACAGCAGAACACTTCCATTTTATTGTCTGTAAACTGTTCTTTGGTAAACAAGAAGACAAGAAACCCTAAGGGGAAAGGAGCACGCTGAGTCAAGAAGACAAGGCAGGGGCAGGTGCCCTCCACAAACAGGAACTCTGAGAAGACAGCTACACCGTTAGCGAGGCGGCGGGTGGAAGCTGGGGGTGGGCGCCGGCGTGGGGGACGGGTGGAGGGGAGCGAGAGGGAAGGGTTCACTCTGTTGGACACAGAAGCCTAAATCATACAGTGAATGAGCTCATGCATCGCAGCGAAGAGGATCAGGGAACCTTCTCTCACGCCCTGCCCTCCTTCCACGCAGCAGGTTGGTGCCCCACTGAGGCAGAGCCATATGCCTGGTCAGGTCAGGGTTGGGTTAGGGGGATGCTCCAGGAGGCCAGTCAGCAGCCCATCCTCCGTCTCTCCTTTCCTGCTCTGTGGGCTGGTGTGTGCAGGTTGCAGGGGCGGGGGGAGGAGTGATCTCCGGGTCTGGGTAGAAGTACCAGGGCAGCAGGGGCAGGGTTTGGGGGAAGTGGAGAAGCAGCCTCTGCCCTCCCCTTTACATGGGGGGCTCGCTGCAGAGGACAATCTCCAGGTCCTTGCGGTAGAGCTTCCCCGCCTCGGCCAAGGACATGACGCTCTTCCTGTAGTTGGTGAGCTCTTGGATATTCATCTCCTAGGAGACAGAGGGAGAGGGTAAGAGCAGGCTCAGCGAACGACCCCGAACAAACGGGTCCACGTGCACAGACACACCCACCAGAACCTTTCTCTTATCCCATCTCAGTGCAAGGGGCTTAGAAGGGTGTAAACCGTGGGTTATGAAGTCAGAAAGTCCTGGTTTAAAAACCTCTCTTAGCTGGCTGCATTGCTTTGGGGAAAGTATTCAGCCTCGGCGTCTCAGCTGCCCCATCTGTAGAATGGGTACGCTCGTAGTGCCGGCCTCCCTGAGTGACGATTAGACGAAGGAACGAACACAAACGACACTTAGCTCGGTACCTGACACAGAACTCCCCAAACAGCTGTGTGATCGTAGCCATCATCCACGCGAAACTCCTAGACATTTCTCTACCCCATCAGGCCTCCACTCACCCCATCCAGGTTCCTGCAGGTCGACGAAGGAAACGCCAGGGATGCTCCCTGGTCTTGTCCCCAGGCCTCCGGGCCTCACTTCCCTAAGCCTCGCCCACTTAAACAGGGAATCCTAACTCCTGCCTCCTCCAGCAGCAAAGCTCGCCGGCCTGCTTCCTGTTCACTGGCTTCTTGAGGCCTTCCGAGGCCACTAAGCCAGGTGACCCGTGACCCCTCAACGTAGTCTTATAGTAAATGGAGGCCAACATTAAAGAGAACACCAGCACTTGATATGCCTTATGCTGAAATACAGGCTCACCTCGTCCTGTTGAGGTTCACTTCATTTTTACAGCTTGAAGGCAAGACCCTCCACCCGCAGAAAGGTTACAACTCGCTTTCCTGAGATACTCTGTTGCGGCCATCTGCACCTGAACCTGCCACATCTCCGAGGCATGCCTATGTGTGCTTTACGATAATTGCTTGGGATGCAAATAGCCAGTGAGTCTGAAATACAGCCAAGTCATCCCGACTTGCAAAATCACTTTAACAACTATCTTTTAAAAATTGTTTCCTTCTTTCCTCCACCTTTCCTCCCCTATTTAAAATGTCAGCAGATATGGGTTGTTTTTTTATTTTTTGGTCATTATCCCCATTCTGCTAATGAGAAAACCGAGGTATAAACACTAAAGTATTTGATAAAGGATTGAACCAACTCACAGCCATAAATATGCTTAGTCCCCTGAGTCCTGAAATCCCTCTAATTATCTCCCGGGTTACCAGTCTTAAGTCACCTCTTTTTCGGTGCTCAAAGGTCAGTCTTTTTTTTTTTTTTTGCACTGTTTTGGGACATTCCTTTATGTTACCCATTCTTGGCTTTGTGCCACCAGCGGGCACAAAGGTACTTTGCAAGCATCTCTAGCTTTCAGGGACATCTTCCCTAAAGGTACGAAGCCCCTGGAAATGTCCCCTAATTCATAACATGGGGATATGCCCATTTAGGATCCAAGGAAGAGACCCTATATGTCAGCCCCAAGCTTGAGAAGACTCTTTCCTACCCTGGTTTAGCAGGAGTCTTAGCAGCACGGAGGGAGGGGGCTGCTTACTCTCTACATCTACAAGTTTCTCTGGGAGTTGGGGAAGCCTTTTTGCAAGTCGCCATTGCCTTAGGAGCGCTGAGAAACATCCACGTTATCCGTCGGGAGCCCCCAGCATTATTCTGCTCAGAAACCGGATCACAGTCCGTGCACCATCAACATGAAATGTCCATCTGCCAGGTGGATTCACTAAAAATAACCGTTCCCTTTCCTTCTCAGGCACTGTTATTTTTACAGCCCTGCCGCTCTCTTTCCACAGATTCGTTCTCTCCATCCCCAGGTGCCAAAGCTGAGGCTGGCTACAGGTGGAAGGCTCCCAGGTAAACAAGTTTATTAATACCCTTGTTTTCCACCCTTCGACGCCTGATTCTTTTCTTTGTTTTCACATCGTGCAGCCCTAGGAGTCTTCTCTGGTGGTAATCAAGCAAGAAGAGCCTAGTCAGGTGATAACCAAGAGATTTCGGTCCCTCCAGAGAATTCATGCATGCCTTCAGGGTTAATCAACCTCGGGCGCAAGGCAGGGCCATATGGAGAATAATTATGCCTCATTAATACAATTAAAGATATTTTCCATGATGATGCCCAACTTTTCTCGGGCACATCAGGGTGCATGAATAATGTTCTTCTAGAATTCGGTGCCAGGAAAAAGTCTGCCACGTTCAAACACTTGCTGAATACTTTCTTCTTCCTGGGAAGTATTCGCTTACTTATTATGATTTATTTTCGGCCTCCTTCAAAAAGCTATTGTAGGTAGCGAAGAAAAAAATAAGTTTAGGAGGAAAGAAATAAGGGATGATATTCCGGATGAAGATATAGCGGTTGGAAAGAGGTTGGCAGGGGAGACAGACTCAGAGGCTGCAATGAATTTTTTTTTTTCCCCCTGAAATTGCGCCGTAAATTTAGCTCTGGCTTGGCAGCCGCGGCAGTTCGACAACACAAAATATTATAGAGTGTTCATCGTCTAATTAGAGAAAGCAGCAAAACCATTAGCTCAGAGGAAGCCATTCCAGGGGGTGAAGGAGGACAGCGGCGAGGGTTGGCCTCCCGGTGCCTGTCCCAACTGACCCCATCCCTCCAGGGCTCCGGCCAACAGAAGGCCTCCTGGGGTCCGTCCTAGAGGCAACAGAGCAGGCAAAGAAAAGGAGTTCAGTTCTCCGCCTTTCCTTCCAGGGGAACAAACGCTTCCATGGCTCCTTTCAGCTCCTGCTCCAGCTCCAGATTCTGCAGTCAATTGATTCAGAATACCCTCCCCTCCCACTGGGCCCTGCTCTCTGAAATCTCTCCTTGTGTAAAAAAGCCTTTTTTTTTTTTGGTTGGCAATGAGGCTGACGCTTCCGTGAGCTGGGCCAGTCACAACTGCCCTTGCCTGCTCACGGCGTCATCCGCGACAGCCAAATCTCCATGGATGGACGAACGGACATACAGTGGGGCATCATTCAGCCTTACAGAGGAAGGACATTCTGACACGTTCTACCACGTGGATGAACCCTGAGGACGTTACGCTAAGCGAAATGAGCCAGTCACACACAAAAACAAATACTGTGTCATCCCGCTTCTAGGAGGTACCTAGGGTCGTCAGATATATAGAGATAAAAAGTAGCATGTGGTTACCAGGGCCTGGGGGAGAGAGGAACGGACAGTGGTGGTTTAGTGGGTATGGGGTTTCCCGTTTGTAAGGAGGAAGAGTCCTGGAGATGGATGGCGGTGATGGGTGCAGCACGTTGCAGATCTGTCTGATACAGTACACGCTTAAACATGGTTAAGACGGTAAACTTTGTGTCACTTGTATTTGATCATAATTTAATAATAATAAAAAAAGTAAACCCCATAAACCAATCGGTCAACCAGAAACAAAACAAAGCAAAGGAAAACAAAACAGCCTAAAAACTGGTACTGCCCTGGTGTGGCTGATGGGAGGGGAGGAGAGTGCACTCCAAGGCATTCCTTTGAGCCCCTCTCTCAGGAGCCCCCACCCATCGCCCCAGGCCTCTGGGCTCAGCCTCTCGCTCACCTTCTTGTTTTTCTCATACAGGTCCTTCAGGAGGGCGTCCAGCTCATTCTCATCAATGTAGCCACTTCCGTCCTGGTGGCGGGGCACAGAATCAGCGCAAAGCCCTACAGCTGGCTCCACGACCCCTCCCGGACTTTGCCTCTCTCTCCCCCCCGTTCTGGGGCGGTCTCAGAGTCTAGCCTTCCCTCTACTCTGTGCAAAAGCGGGTATTCAGACCGTGCGGTGCCAAAATAAGACGTCCCTTCTGACTTTACCAGTCAACGCAAGAATGGATCAAGCCTTTGGTAGCCTTCCAACCTGCTGTGTTCAATTTGCATTGAAAACATAGGTGAGGCTCAGGAATCACTTAGCTAAGTCCCCGAGTGTCACACCCCATAATAACACAGGGGCTACCTGAAGCTTAACCCCAACTTTTGGTTATGGGGAAGACCACTGGAGTCTCGTCCAAGGGCAGGGGACAGCTGAGGGAGGGGCGATGGGTACTACCCTCTCGCTCCCAACTTCCTAGAATAACAACTGGCTCTCGTGTGAATCACGACCTGGCACCAGGGGAGCAGTACTGAGCCCCTCCTCCCTTTGGCCCCCAACCGCCTAATCACACCCTAGCTCTGAGCATAACTCTCCTCCTCTGGTCTTTTTAAGGAACCATCATCACCTTGGGTCCCCTAGCCCACGGACTGCACTGACACTCATCTCCTCGCACAGCAGAAGATGCTGCAGAGAATCCAAAGGGACAGGAGGAAACCACATGGCCCAAGCTGCCCCTCTCTGACAGCTCATCTATTCCTAAGGTCCAAGTGGAGCCATGTTGGGTGGGGGTACCCCCAAGGGGGCCTCAAGCGTTTCCATCCCGCACTGTCCTCCCTCTTACCTTGTCGTAAAATGTGAAGATGGCGTTGAACTCCTCTGAGGTCAGCTTCATGCCCTGGAAGTCCCAAGTTAATACAGGGGAGAAGGTATTAAGGGCCTCACAAAAGGTGTCAAAGAGAGAAGCAAAGTCTTATGAGCGTGTGCACGGGGACTCACAGCGGGGAGGGTGGAAGCCTGAAGCTCACAGGGGTGAGGGGAAGGGAGGCCACCAAGGAATGCAAAGCAGCCCTTTTACCTGGAATTTAAGCAGGAAGTTTTCCTGGACGGGCAGGAGTCTGGAAAGAAAACGTTGGAGCAGAGGTTAGGAGCCAGAGCAGAGTCAAGGACAATGCACACCCGGGGCCGGGAGCGGGGGATGCAGGAGCAGAGTCTGTAGTTAGGGAAACGCTCCCTGAGCTCTTCAGGATCTGGAGTTATCGGGAAGTTCTAGAACGAGGGAGACAGACACGGTGAGGTGTGGACCTTCATGGTGCTATCTAGCTTTGTTCCATCCTTCACGACACCTGACCTGTCACTGAGGGATCTTAGGGACAGGGGTAGAAGCACAGGAATGGCCTGCGGGGTCTTGTTAAAAGCGGCAGTGGGGTGAGGGGCAGGCACGTACCGGGACATCTCCGAGAGGCCCAGTTTGCCATCCCCGTTCAAGTCGAACATCCGCAGCTGTTGGGGACAGAAAGAGGCGCTTGGGTTATTTGTTTTGACCTTCTCTCCTGTGGGACCTTACCCACCGTCCCCTTCTATGGGAGAGGAAAAAAGATGGGTGGAGCACGCTTGTGCCTCCTCGGAGGTCCCCTGGAGGCCAGGGACCAACATGGTCTCCATCGGTCCCTGGGGAGACAGCAGGGACCCAGTCACTCTCCTCTCCCCTCTCCTCAGGGAGAAAACCACAGAGGAGAGCGGGCCAGCACCAAGGCCCACCTTTTCTGAGTTTATCCTCTCTTGGTGCTGTGGAGGTTGTCCCAGAAGCAGTGAGTACCTCCGTGAGTACCTGTGGGGCCATCAACCGGCATCCCTTTTTAGCTGCCACCGGGAGTCACTTTCCCTAGGCCCGAAGAATCAGCCAACAAAACCCCCAGCAAACCAGATCCCACTGGCTTGGGGGCCCACGTCCTGCGCCCCTGGGCAGCGGGGGACGCGTCTGTCCACTCACTATGGTTTGGGTGTACTCTTGGAGCTTGGGTTCATCATACGGCCGGTTCGCCTTCTTCAGCAGGTCAGACAGGAATCCCTGGAACACAAAAAGCCCCTCAGAGCTCCCAACTCAGTCGGTGCTCCCCTCACTCCCCTCGTTCACGCCATTTGCATGGGTTTCGCCCCTCACAATTCCCTAACCCCCTAATGCGTGTGGAGTGACCTTGGAGGCCGGAGGTGGCTCCTGGATGCAACCTCACCCCATAGGAAAGGCGGCAGAAACTGGCCTTGGCTCCTCAGAGCACCCAGGACGCAGTGGGGGTCGCTGGTTCCAGGGGGGCTGAAGGCCACTCTGCCGGGACTACCTTGGGGATGTCTGTCCTGGGCACTGCGAGTGGAGGCGTGCGGCTGGGTTGAATTCTGTGGCCCTACAGCTCCGCGTTACTGGTATCGCACGGCTGCCCTGAGCCAAGTCTGAGATTTCCTAAACTGACCAAAACCCATATTCTTCACCCAGAAAGTCTCCCAGTGCCCCAGCTTCCTTAAACCTATCGCCACCATGGCCCCGGTCCCATTCTCCTCACTCGCCACACCCTCCCCAAGGCCCATCCTACCTTGAGCTCGTTGGCCTCAATGTAGCCGCTCCTGTCTGTGTCATACTTCCGCCAGGCCTGCAGCGGGAACGCCAGCCCGATCACCACGTAAGCCTGCCGACATCTGTAAGCCCCCTCCATTTCCCTCTACCCGACCGGGCAGGTCTGATATTCAAGACCATTACAGTGGGACGGAGACATGGAGATGGTTTAGCCCGGGCCTTTCCATGTCTCAGATGAAAAGGCCAAGATTGGCCAAGGTCACAAAGAGGAAAAACCGCTGGAACGAGGTCTCTCCACTCTAACGGGTCACAGGCCTGGGTCTCTTTCTGGACCGTTCTGTAACCAGGGTTGCCGTGTCTAAGGTCACCAGCTTCTCCCCGGGCTAGCACTAGGATCGGGTGGGTCTGAGTTTTGCCGTGAGTTTACAGAGCATCCTTTTGCTGCTCTAGAAGCTTCTCGTTCTCTGGGGGAGGTGGGGATGAGGATGGGAGTGGGGTTGGGAACAAGGGTAGGGACCCCTGGAAGGGAGGAGAACAGGCTTTGGCTATTCTTTACTGTGCTCCCTCCTCCCTCCTCCATCATGATGCATTTGGCAGCCACGTCCGAAGGTGGAACAGAACTGTTAGTGTAATCAGTTTGTTTTGACCGTAACGAGGCCACGCACCCACCTTTATGCTAGAAAGCATCACATTTTTCTTTTCTTTCTTTGAGGAAACCACCCCCCTCCCCTCCTATGCTCAGTCCATATGGCTCCAGAGGGGTTGGCCCCGTCTTCAGAGGTGAGGAGGCGACTGAGGCCTGGGTGACTGACTGGTCCCTCCCTGGATCCTGTCCCGTACTGGGTCTGGGCTCTGATCTGAGTCCCAATTCTTCTGATGCATGTGTTTGGCCCCTGGGAGGAACCAGGGCACTGCCTGCTGATCACAGCTTCTGGGGAGCAAAGAGGAACAGCTCCCACAGGAGACACGGGCCTGACCACCTCCTTCCTCTCTGCTCTGCCCTGAGCAGCAGTAGACGCTGCACAGGAGAAACGCAGACACGCAGCTGCAGGGGTTTTAAAATGTCCACACGTCCTTCACCTCCCTTCCGAAGGCGCAGCCTCCTTCCCCTCTCCCTGAGTGTGGGCTGGACTCAGCGGCTCAGGTCCAGGGAAGAGAGCGCGGCAGAAGTGACAGTGTGGGGCTTTCCAAGACCAAGCCACAGAGGCGCTCGGGCTTCTCTCCTCCTTCTCTCCCTTGGGTCACCCACTCTCGAGGAAGCCCGCTTCCATGCTGTGAGGACACTCGAGCAGCCCTGTCGACAGCCTCCCACGGTGGAGGACGGACGGCTCCTGCACCACCCACGCGAGTATGCCATCGTGGAGGTGTGTCTTTCGGCTCCAGTGGAACCTTCGGATGAGCACAGCCCCTGAGGACATCTTGACCTCAACCTCCTAAGAGACTCTGAGCCAGAACCACTTGGCTAAGCTGCTCCCAAGTTCCTGACCACGGAGATAATCAAGGTTTGTTGCCTTAGGCCGCTAAGGTTCAGGGGGGTAATTTGTTACGCAGCAATAGGTAACCAATACGTGGCCCTGAGAAAATATGGTCCTGTGTACAACTGCCCTGAAACCCCGGCCTTTTGCCCAAGCCACCTGGTGGAAAGGGGAGAAAACCATGCTGGGGATAGGGTCGGGGAGGGGGCTGCCCTTATCTGTGACAGAAGGGCCCAGAAACCCCGTTTTCCACACCTGTGGCCTGCTTTTGTGCCTGGTCACATGTTTTGGATTTTCTTTCTTTGATTTTTCTTCCCTCTCTCTCAGTTCTAAGCTACACACCTAGACAGCAGCAACTCCTGAGTTCCTGAGAGTCAGCAAACACGAATTCTTTCCTCAAATGTGATCTCCTGCCTCTCCCACTTCTCCATGTCATGCCCTTCCTTTTATTGGCAGGAGTGTGGGATATTTATAGATATTTTAGGATCTTCCTTCCATACCAGTAAACAAGACTGTATAAGTCTCATGGGGTAGCAGTGGCTCAAGGAATTTGATCCTGATTTTTTAGAAAGTTATGAGACAGGAACAAGAGCCAACAAAACGGCTGTTTTTTTTTTTCCACAGACAATTCAGGTAAAATAGTATTTGATTAGGGGAGTTTACTGTCTCTGGGGGAAAAAAAAATCCATCAGAATATTCCTTGCCATGCCCAGAAAGCCTGCCTTTGAGAAAGTACTAAGAACTCAGTGCAGGTTTTCAAATACGACTTCACTGACCACCTGCATGCATTTAGTGCATCTAGGTTGAGTTTTGACTGGGGACAAACGGCAGACACCCCCTAGATTGCCTAAAAGGAGGACAACCTGAAGGGACCCCAGTCTTTGCATAGAGCAAAGCTTCCGGCCACTTTGGGAGTGAGATCATCCCAGCAGGCCTGACCTCCCTCTCTCCCTCTCCCCCTCCCTCCCCGGGTCACCCCCCCACCCCATGCTCCCACACTCACTTCTCTTCCCCTCCAGCACTTTGTGCTCATCCATTGGTGGGCTATTATTCTCTTCCCCTTCAAGGAAAAGAGTTCAAGAGACCTGGGCTTTGTGAAATCTCAAAGAAATCCTGAGGCATCACTAAAATTAGAAATTAAAATGTTGTTCTGAGCAGTGGGATGGGAGCTCTCTGACAACTCAAGCCTCTTACGGCTCCCGAGGGACTATCTTTATGTTTCTAGCTGATAAAAATGGAACAAATGGACGACTCAGGAGGGGATAGTACTGGTGCATGGTAGGGTCCCAGGAAACTCGGGGGGAGGTGTTGGCTCAGCAGTCAAAGAATCAAGGCAGGTAAGAATAGGGAATCATGTCAACTACACAGAAGCCATGAATTTTGAGAGAGAGGGGAAGACCGGAAGAGAAGGGGGGGTCTTTTTTGCTCCTCTTTGCACATCTCTGCCCCCTGTGAGCTGTCATCATCCCCGTTTTTCCCGATCAGAGGCTGAATAGAGGCCATCCTTGGCTGTCTCCCTATCAGGAAAGGAGCAGTCAGGCATAGCGCACCTTCTTCTACAGACAGGAAAACAGACTCTCACCAAAGCAGCATCCTGGCAAGAGGAGAACTAAGAACGGAATCCAGAATGTCAATTACCAGCTTATGGACTTTTGCCATCTTGAAGAAAACTGGAGACAATCCTGCAGAGCACCAGAAAATTACATCCTTATCTGATACCCGGGCAAGCTGCCACTCAAACAACGACTCTTCTGTCCTGGGAATAGGTTACTTCCAACCGCCTTTCCGTCCTCACGTGGAGAACTCAACTGCCAGGTGGGTTTCGGGACGAGCTTCCCGGCCGCCGCAGGCAGTGAGTGACCCACGGGGGAGATCACTGGTGGCTGGAAGTAGACTTAACAGGATGAATGGCGACTCAAAGTGAAGGCCAGTTGTTATTTCTCTTGGCGGCTGTGTTGAGTTTCACTCTGAGAAATACACACGTGCACACATCAAAAGGCTAGAGTGCAGAGCCCCAGGGGGAAAAAAACGCCCCAGGACGAAATAATTGGTGGTTTCTTGACCATGAGGGTTAGTGATCTATTTGGTTGAACCACATGGAATTTCTAAGTTTTTTGTAAATCGAAAATGGTCAAATATTAGTAATTGCACATGGTTCAATCTGCCGGTTGACTACTCCTCGAAAGACACTTGAGTCTGGATGTCCTCTTTCACGTGCTCTCAGAGAATTTTCTATTGCCAAGACGGCCACACCCATTTAAAAAGGGGACATGGGGGCCCAGAACACAGTCCAAGAGCAAACCTGGAAGATGCTGGACGCTGGAATTCTCACTGGGCTCTCCCAGCTTTAGGATGGCGTGTAATCCATCCTTACCGAAAGTGCTCCTTGGAACTCTGACCTCGAGGGTCCCTAATGGCACTGAGTGAGAAGCAAGCATGGGAGGTCCTGGAGCCAATCTCTTTACTGCGAGATTCCTGGGAGCCCGGAACATGCCAGGCCTGTGACAAACCCACAAAGGGGAGACGGTGTGTACACAGTGTTTCCCAAGTGTATTCGACCCAGGCTTGCTTCTCACCTCATTCCCCACACTTTCTCGTACAGACATCGCCTGGGGGGTCTTGTTAAAATGTAGATTCTGCTTCAGTGGGTCGGGGACTCTGCATTTCTAACGAGCACCCAGGTGAGGGTGACAGCGATGCTGCGGGTCCCTGGACCACAATTTGAGTAGCGGAGCTCGAAGGGGTTTGGCATCTCTCGGGGACCATTCCCAGGCATCTGCGCGGGCCTGGCTATGAACACAGGAGCAAGGCAGCGCCTGGGCCTCACCTCCATAAACTCGGCGCTGGAGCCCACGTGCTGCCGGAAGCACAGAAGGAAGTTCTCCTCAGTCGGCAGGATCTGTGCCAGCTGTGGGGACCAGAGAGCGACAGTAACGTTACGGAGAGCCCTGCCAGGAAGCAGAGCAGACGTTCCTGTAGGAAGGATGGAAGACAGCCGCGTGGGAGGTGCGTCTTGCTCCATTTGGCTTCCTTCCTGAGAACAGCCCTTCGAAGGGGAAGAAGGATGTTCCAAGAAGTGCCTCTTTGTCACCCTGAACCTTAGGGGTAGGAGCAGCCAGTGGGACAGAAAGTGGTGCCAGGTGGCCGGTGTGGTGCTACCAATTCCAATTCCAATAGATTTTTGCTCAAATAAGCTCTTAAATTTTTAAATATGCCTCAATTTATCTTGTTAGTATATATTCATATATGAATGCGCGTGCGTGTGTGTGTATACATATATTACACACGTGATATACGATATATAATAAAAACTCTGCCTTTTAAAAAATGTTGCTTTTGGATGCTTTTAGGTGGAGCATGAACTCTCCTGTTCCCCAGTCTTCACCCCCCCTTCTTTCTCTTTCTTAAGCTGGGCTCATCACACATTTACAATACCTGCTGGCCCCCGAGAGCATGTAATCCATTTCCCATTCGCCCCGAGAATCCTCTCTGGTGGCGCTTGTGGCTGCAGCATTCACCCCGAGATAACTCATAACTCACGGCTCATAGTCCTAACCTTACCCCCAAAGTTTGCCACAAAATGTCTCACTTTTATTATTATTTTTCCATCGCGCTAGTCTATCGATAGTCTTTGGGAACAAATGACATCATTCTGTTTACAGCATTCTGTTTTCAGTAGTGGCATTTCCATTTACAATAATCCTCAGTTGCTGAAAATGCCAAATCCTAGAAAACGAAGCCTTCCTATGCGTGATGTTAAATTAATGCCGGCGGTAAGCTGCCCATTATTTTTTTTTTTCTAAACAGGAAAAGTGTTAAGGTCTCCACCCCTATCTTAGGCCAATGTTTGTTGCTTCCTCTTTCCTCGTGAGACAGGAGGAAAAGCCCCCTCTGCCTCCTTGGTCAGCCTAAGTGCTGGGGGTGGGACAGGAGAAGGCGTTAAGACCACCACCTCATTTAGATCCCTAGACAGATGCATGGGAGAGGCTCAGGTGACGATGGCCCAGACGACGGCTATTCCACGTAGCTCTTAGCTAGGACAATAGGACTCACCTCTGCCATCTCGATTTTCCCATCCGAGTTTTTGTCATACTTCTGCATGAACTCCTTCATCTTCTCCCCAAAGTTGTCACTCTTTGACATCTGCGGAAAGACAAAGGGGGCTGATTTTGCCGCTGGGTCCCACCTGAACCATGGATGTCTCACTCTCTTGGAACCGTGCTGAGCCAATGCCCTGGCTAATCGGGCTTCTTCCTTTTCCTTTTCAGGATCCTTCCACATGGTCTCTTCTTCGAGGCTCAGGCACGTTATTTTCGAGGGGGAAGAGCACATGTGGGCACGCCCCGTGCCAGGTAAGTAAACATGCCCCTCCGCCTTTGAGATGGATGAAACCACAACCCTTATCAAAGGGCAAGGACTGACTGCCGCCACTCAGATGTGAGAACTGAGGCTCCAACATTTTACGAAGGCAGCTTCTCATAAAACCTAACTTAATCCAGTGGTCCCAGGTAGGTTCTAAGCACCCCACCAGGGCAAGGCGCATTGCTCCTTCTCTTCCTCAAAGACTAACTGGCAGTTCCACAACATTTTCATCTCTGATTTTAATGCCAGGAGGAATGTGAGGAGGAGAAAGTCTTTACAGAGTCGAGGGGTCATTTAAATAGTCCACTGGATTACTGTGACTACTGGAAAGGCAAAGAACTTCCCAAGTTCCCTCGGCCCATGGCTGCCTGTCTGGAATGTAAAGATCGCTTGAAGTTCTCACACCTTCTCTTGGTTTGGAGTGCTGCCAATCGATGATTTGCATGAATGAGCTCTTTCTCATCCCTAATCAGGATGAACCTATTTGTGCAGCTGATGCCTCTTCTTTGCTTATCTGATGGCTTTGGGGAGGGTTGTGGGCTTCCTAGGACTGGGCCAACAAGAGTTCTGTAATCCTTAGAGGCTTTCCTGATTTGCTTCTATTGCTTTTTCACCTGCTGAACTGATCTCAATTTGCCAATATTTATCTATCAGTATTTATCACATTACATTTACGAATGTGCACGGGATGCTCCCAGGCCCTTATCCTATTTAATGTGATCGTCCCACTTAATTTTTACCACAGTCTCTGTGACGTGAGGAGCCTGATCATTCCACCCACAAATGGAGGGTGAGATGAAGTGCCTTCTCCCGAGGTCACCAGTTACTACAGCCAGAATTTGAACTCATGGCTCCTGCTCCCAAGGCCACTATTCTTTCTACCGTATAACGGCTGCTCTGAGACACTGTTTGGGACAATATCAGTTGAGACTGTAATTGACAGACTTGAAAATCACTCCTGATGCCATCTGAGAAAGCCAATGACTAAGAGAAGAATTTCAGATCTGAAGCACTTCATAAAACATGCGCCTCGACCTACTCTATGATCCCAGAATCAGCTGTGAAGCCTGTGTTTTCTGTAATCCAGGTTTTATTATCCTAATCACCGGGGTGGGGGTTGATGGGGGGAACTGTTGATAAACCCATGAATCCCCTCCATCGCTTAAGCCCACTGCTTGGATCTCCTCATTGGGATGCTCGGCCGAGCTTTGAACCAGGCGCTCGGTGGTGGATCTGTGACTCATCTCCTGGGCTACTCCACAAAGACTCACTAATAAGCCGTGGATCGACCAACAGACATGCAGCAGGGGAGGCTGGAGACAGACCCCTGAAGGACCCCTGGGAACTGGAGAGCAGGCGGGTCTGACTGACTCCGTGTATTTGAGAACCAGGCACAGGAATCACAACAGACGAGCTCCAATCACCTCCCCTTGTCAATAGTTCAGACACTCCACCAAAAGGCTCTAGTGAATTCCACAGTGCCAGGCTGGCACCAGGGGAAACAACGTCCCTGCCGTTAAAAGGTCTGGGATGTGATTTGGAGTCACTTCCAGCAGGCTAAGAAGGATGCCCTGACACCTCCACACGTGAGGCCAGCCAGTACCATCAGTTCAGATACGGCCTTGGGGCAATGCTCCATTTTCCACACATGAGGCCAGCCCATGTTGGTGTAGGACAGTGACTCTCTAATGGGGACAATTCTGCATCCCCTGCAGGGGACATCTGGCACTATCTGAAGACAGTTTTCATTGCCACAACTTAGGAGCCATAGGCGTCCAGTGTTTAGAGGCCAGGGATGCTGCTAGTCATCCTACAATGCACGGGACAGCCCCCACGACAAAGAATTATCTGGCCCCACATGTAACAGTGCTGAGGCTGAGAAATCTGGTCTTGAATAAAGGCACTTGAAACGCCCTAGGCATCCACTCTGAGCGTGACCCCTCTGAGCATCTTAGATAGGCTGTGGACTCTTCACTATGAAAAAACCCTTTTTATACACACATACACAGATACAAAGCTCTGCAGTTTTGGGGGGTTCACCAACTGCTGGTGTCCATTCATGAACACCCCTCAATCCCAGACACCCAATGATATTGAAGTAAGGTACTTTTTTTAAAGACTATTCAAAATTTTAAAAATCCTTACAAATAAAAGAAAAACTTCAAGGGTCATGAGCAGAGCTCTCAGGCCCACTAATAGGATGCATAACCTGAGACAGACAATGCTCAAAGCCATGGTCAGAATAACAGAAAAATCTCAAACAATGGGGGTGGGGGGCTGGCCTTACCATGCCAGAACCTTTTCTTGCCTTCTCCAGCTCTTGAAAGAAGTTTTCTAATTCTTTACCTTCAATATACCCATTTCCTGCAAAGATAGCAAAGAAAAAAAAAAAAAAAGCAATTAACCTCAGAGCTTAGCAATTAACCTAAGACCGATGGAGGATGGGTGCAGTGGGGGTGTGTGTCACAGAACTTATCATCACTGGTCAAGAAGCAGGTGTCTGGGCCAGCCCTGGACTGTTAGGGGTGCTGCTCTATGGTTTGCAGCCATAGAGATCGAAGATTAATAACCGTGTATCTTTGGGTTATACATTCTGTAGCCAGGAGGGATCAGCATCTCGGCCAGGCTGGCAGAGGTGAGCAGGAGCTGGGAGCTGTCCATTACCAGCCGGGCAAGCAGCGGGAGCTGGAGATCTGACAGGTGACCACAGGTCATCAGCATCAAGGTCTGTCTGCAGGTCGCTGGCCCTGGTCACCAGGGTGGATAAAGTCAGAGGCAGAACTTGGGTCTGTGGGATTGGAAGGTGTGCTGAGTTGAAGAGCAATCCCCTCACATCCAGGTACACCTGGAACCTCAGAATGTGGTTGGTTAAGATGAGGTCATACTAGATTAGGGCGGGCCCTGTCCTTATAAGGCCAGGTGAAGACGAAGAGACAAACACGAAGAAGGCCAAGTGAAGCCAGAGGCAGAGATCGGACCAGAGTGAGGCATCTCCAAGCTAAAGAGCACCGTGGACTGCTGGCCACCGCGAGAAGCAAGGAGAAAGACGTGGACCACGTCGCCCCTCACCTGGAACCAATCCCCCTGACTCCTTAATCTTGCACTTCTAGCCTGCAGAACCGTGAGAGAATACATTTTTGTTGTTTCAAGACACCCAGTTTGTGGTACCGTGTTACAGCAGCTCCGGGAAGCTTATAAAGAAGGAAAGAGTGGAAAGAGAAAAGCCGGCACCTGTCCTACGGGAGGGAGGCACCGAGAGAATAGGTCACAGGGATCAAGCACAAGCCGGGGCAACCCACTGTGCAGCAGTGAAGAGGGGGCTCTGAGGTCTGTGCACACAGATTCGAACCCTGCTGCTGCTGCACTTGCCGGCCACGGGACTTTGGGAAAGTTATTTAACCCGTCATGGTGGTTCTAATTAAGTGGGATGTTGGATGTAAATCCTGTTGCCCAACCCATTCCATAAATGCTGCTGTTTGGGTTTTCAGTGACCAGAACCTGTGTGTACGATGGGAACGAATCTGGGTGAAAAGTGGTTTCCAGGACCAGGTCCCAAGGTCAGTGCCTGACTTGGAAGATCACATAAGGAGTGAGAAGCCTTTTCAGGTTCTCCAGTCTTGAACCCCGTTGACTTAGAGACCAGAGTGGCTGAGTCCAGGGTCAAGGTCACTGTTGTCTGCTGTGATGGGTAGGAGACATTGGTGGATGGGAAATCAGACAGGCCTAAGGGCAGCGCTCCCCGGACTGCTTGCAGCGAATTAGAATCTCCCGGGATCTTAAAAAAATCCGGAGGTGTGGCTCCCCCCCTTCCCCAGATCTTCTGACGTAACTGGTCTAGGGTGTGAACTAAGCACCCTGATTGTTCTTCGAAAGCTCCCAGGTGAATTCCATGAACAAGGTTTGGAAAACACTGGCCTAAAGTCAATTTCAAAGCCTAGCTAAAGTGTCTGAGCAAGGTTCCCATATAGGACAGGAAAGGGGATGGCGGCTCGCTTGCCTCAGGGGCGAACGGAATGACACGCTAAACAAAGAAAATAAAAAAGGAGTATTTGCCCTGGCCTTGGTGGGGGCTGGGGGTGGGGGAGAGGGGTGCGTGTGTTCTCCCCAGCCTCTCCCCTTAACGCGCCCCCTGAGAATTTAGTCTCTAAATAAATTACCTTAGAGGCACCCTCTAGTGGGGAAGATGCTGAGATAAATGGTCAGAAACGCATGAGATAAATTATACATTTTTGTCTGGAGGGGAAAGATGTGAGTGTAACTGGGGATGGGGGAACGAGACTTGAGTCCTCCTTTTCCCCCTAGGATGAGGTGGTCGTCCTTCTAGGATGTCCTGCGAAGCTCCTTGGGAGATTGGCATCTCACTGAGTGTGTGTGCCGAACAGCCTGTGAGGCCAGCCGGAGTTGGGGAGGGAGGGAGGGAGAGAGAGGAAGGATGGAGGAGGGCTTTCTAGGCAAAAGAGAAGTCAGTCCCCTAGTGGAAGATGACTCTTGAGTTGGAGGACTGCCTACTTCTCTCTCCCTGGTCACTCGCTCCCTGCCGTGATCTGCCTGTTCTCCCATTTCTTAGGCAGAAAACTGAGAAAAGCTCTGGCTGCAGCCTCCTGAAGTCTGGTGTTGGGGAGGCAGGCTCGGGGGCTCACAGGGCGAGCAAACATTGGGGTTCGATGAAGTGGAGCCCTCAAAAGTGGCCCAAGCCGGGGCTGGGCGGACACGTGAGTGAGTGTGTGTCTGATTCCTGAGTGTCCCGAGAGGCGGCTACAGTGATTCCCAGTGCTCCTGGGACAGGGCAGGGAAGGCCTGGCCGAGAAGCCCCAGCTACCAGCACAGGGAGGAGAAAAGGAGGAGACATCAGAGGCAGGGAGAGGGGCCAGGACCTGGGACAGTGCCCCTGAGAGCGCCGCTCCGGAGTCCACCTTGGGCAGCACGGAGGCTCCCAGGGGCTGGAGGAGCCCCTCCTGCCAAGCCAGGAGGTCCCCCACCGCCTCTCTCTGTGTACCCCAGCAAAGGGGCAGAAATGGGGTTCGATTCAGCAAGCCTGCGCTCTTTGAACGGAGCAACAGTTCAACATCACGCCGGGAGCTCAGGGAGCTATAGCTGAGTTCTAGATGCGGGCCTGTTTCCCAAGAGCATTTAATAAGGTTTCCTGGGGCGAGGCAGCCAGACAAGAACACTGTGAACCTACCCGCTGAAGGCCCAGGGTGAAGGGCAGAGATTCCATAGGCAGGTAGGAAGTGCAGGCCCCAGGGGGGATAAAGGCCTTTGCTACTTTGACCTCCCTCAGAGCAGCTCCGGTCCACCACCTGGGAGGTGCCTTATGCGGGAGGCTGGGGTGGAGGGCGGTCAGCCTACGTCCTTCCAGGGAGGACTTCAGCACTGGGCAAGTGGTTTGCTTCTTCTACGACCCTCTTGGGGTGACTGGCCACCAAACTAATCTCCTGTGGATGAGCACTGATAGGGATGTGGTTACCATGGCAACCATCACTCCCCAACCTTCGTATCAAACCTATTCTGTGAACCATAGGGAGAGCGGGCCGGGTGGGAGCCAGGGACCCTGAGCCCTTCCTTACTCTACTTTTGCTACCACTCTTCACCCCCATTGTGCCTCGGTGTCCCTAAATTCAAAGTGCGACAATACTTCCTTTACAGTTAATCTGACCAGATACTTGGAACGCCTTGACTCAACGACACTCTGCCCCACAGCGGAAAGAGGTCTGCTTGCTTCTCACTGAGACTTGCGAGCACCAGTTTCCTAAGAACTGAGTGGGAAAGAGGAACCTGAGCGAGGGGCATAATTCGACCACCAGCTCGGTGACTGTCCGTGTGACGCGGAGCACTGAAATCCTCCGCGTCTCAACTTCTCGATCTCTAAAATGGGTAGGACTAGGGATGTCCTTTCTACCTTACAGAGCTATTGTGAGAGCCAGACAAGGAAATATTGCGAAAGCATCGTGGAAAATGTAAAATCTCACTAAATGGGAAGCATCATTTGAATACTCTTTAATACTTTAAGGTTTTCTGAACCAGTCCAGGGCTGTAAACCCCTTAGCCCAAAAAATTTCAGCATGACTGCTGTCTTCAATGTACTGGTTCTTGGCCCTGGTTGTGCATTAGAACCACCTGGGAAGCTTTTTAAAAAAGACACCATCGCCTGGGCCCCAGCCCTAGGGCTTCCGATTTAATTTTTGGGGTGGGGACTTCTGGTGGGCAAAGCTCTCTAGGTGATTCTGATGTGCAGTCAGGGTTAAGAACTGATTTAGAGCAATGTGTCTCAAATTTTAAGGGTGTGTGAGAATTGCCTCGGGATCTTATTAAAATGGAGATTCTTATTTGGGAGGTCTAGAGTCTGAGGGCTTGCCGGTCTGCGGAACGAGTAGCATCGGAAATTACGGGGGAGCTCGTTAAAAATTCAGAATCCCAGGCCCCACCCTGCATTTGAACAACAGGAACATACTCGTTTGAGCACCACTGCTTTCAGACGCTGGCGTTTCCTCCTTAGAAAGATCTTGCCTTTTTGGCTTTACATGTGAGTTGAGGTCGGGGGACTGACGTGAGCCCTGGGATGGTAGACCTGGCTCTCCTACCGACAAGTGACTCACCCCGATTGACTTGCGGGGCCTAGACCAGTGCCACTCAAAGTGTGATCTGGGACCTGCCAGTGTCAGCATCACCTGGGAGCTCGTTAAAAATGCAAATTCTCAGGTTCCACCCCCAGACCTACTGAATCAGAATCCTTGAGAGTGAGGCCCAGAAATCTGCAGGCTCAAGATTGAGAGCCACTGGCTCAACGATGGATGCGTCGGTGTCCTGCTCACTCATCTGTGTTCCTCTGTGATGCACGGTCAAGAGAAGATAAAGGAGGGAAGTTAGGCAGTTTCTGACTCCTTTGCTAAGCTGCCCAAGAGGCCAGGCCACTTTGGCTGTCTGTCTGGAGTTTCAGTCTGCGAGAAGGCAAACAGCCCTCACGCCCCCAAGCCTGAGAAGCCTCTGGGACAGTCAGATGCCATCCCTGAAGGAGGAGATTGGCCTCTTCAGACTCTGCTCCAACATTAATATTCGCATCATGTATACCATTTACAAAGAGCTTTGCACGCCCCACCCCATCTGGTCTTCAGGACTCTGCCAGGTAAGCAGACGGCCTTATGGACCCCAAATTAGAGAGGAGGAGTTTGAGGCGAAAGAGATTTAGTCACAGCTAACAGCCTCGTTTCCGTCTTTTCATCTCAGGAAGGACCTCCATCCCCGTCTGTGTTTGTCTTGGTCAGCGGTACACGCACACGCTCTTCTCCCGTGGCTCCTGGGGTGGGGTGGGGGTGAGGGGTACCCCAGACAAACAGCTACTGGATGGATGTTCCTATTACTCGACTTTTAATCTGTGTTCCTGGGCTGTGCTGCTTCTGCAACAGTGGCTCCCAAGCTGGGCTGGGTCCCTGAACCTGTGGACAGCTGGCCGCCTAATGCTGGGCTGATTCCCAGGCGTGGGCGAGGCCAGAAGGATGGGGCAGATTGGGCAAGAGAGGAGGGGAGACAGCAGAAGCCAGAGAGGAGGGGGGCAAGCCGAAGCCAGAGGCCCCAGATGGGACCGGCTGGGTGAAGTGGGGCACGTGACACCACGGGCCAGGAGAGCCGCCAGGCCTTGGGGACACCTGCGCGATTGATTCTGGTCCCTGGGAGTTAGAGGAGGTTTTCCCGAGGGGTCAGTTGAGCCCTAGAAACCTCCCCCAGGGGCTCAGCTAGAGAAACCACTGAGGTCCAGAGGAGAGTGAGCAAGGCGAGCAGGCAGGAGGGGTCGCCAGGCTGGTGGCTGCCCCATCCAGGCCAGCCAAAGCATCTTGTTTGTGAAAATAAGTCCCCAGGCTGCCTCCTTGGGGAGCCCTGGCTCTTCTCAGATGCACCTGCCTCCCCCTGGCTGGTGTAATCACCCTCCACAGAGAGACGGGGCTCTGGGGCCCGGGACCCGAATGCAGGGTGCCCCGTGCAGGGCTGGCAGGCCAAGGATGCTCCGCGCCAAACGAGTGGAGATTTGGGGTGGTGGGGTGAAAGCGGACGCAGGGGTGGGGTACTTATTCCTAGGGCTGACCTCCAAGAGCCCCAAATCCTTCCACTATGCCCCAATGAGACACAGACCTCACAGAGATACCCCGACAGGCTTCACAGAAAGCCCTGCTCCCACGACTTTGACCTTGGCTTCCTCGACCAGACCCCCCTGGCTCTCCTGCCCAGACCCCCCCGGCTCTCCTGCGCTGAGAAGCAATCTTTTTTCTTTTTTTTAAATCCCATAATTACCTTGTGAATAGTACAGGTGTACTGAATTGTAGAGCTGGTAGTATTTGTGTAAATACTTAGACCAGATATTTTGTAACCCTGTTGGGCAGATCTATCTTTTTAGTGTTCCCAGGGCCCTCATTTAATATGTTAACGCGAGCTGCCCAGGCCTCTCTCCACCTCTGGGCGGCACTGTCGGCTAGCTTTCCTCCCCTCCCCCACGAGAGACACACTTGGCAGTGACAGGGGCTTGGGGAGAGCCTGCCTGGGCACTCCACGTCTGGAAGAGTCCTCGGTGGTGGGTGGGTACAGAGGATGGTTCTGGGTATTCCTGTTGGCTATAGGAGGACAGAGGAGGGAAGACTGGGCCATTTTTAAAAGTTCTCTGTGCCCAGACAGATAAGGAACACGGCTGAGACGGTGTGAGAGGCTGTGAGAGGCCCCTGTGTCACCAGGGCCATGTGGAGGCAGGCAGGTTCCCACACCTGGAGATTATATATAAGTAAATGTACATATATATTTCCTTTGGGGAGGGGAGGTATCCATAACATTATTTTCTTTGACCCCATTCTTGGTTTGCTCATTCCACAAGAAGGACGTGCTTCTTGTAAAAAATTTCAAAACACTGGAGAAATTAACGTAGAAAATCAAACGCCTCTTAATTTTACTCCATCCACTGGGAAGGGAGCCGCTACTACTGTGTTAATCCTGTCAAATATTTTTCAGCATACGTGTTTTACGGCTGATAAACATGGGTTCTTACTATAATGGTGTCCTGGACTAGAAAAAACATGATTTTTGAAACCTGAATCATCACAGCTTGGACATTTTTCCATGTCAGCACCAAAGCGCTACCTCATTCTCACCGGTCGCATAATAGTCCCCTGAAGATTTATGTTTTTGTCCCCCCCGGAAAGCACATTTCCCCCAAATTCTCATGCACGAGTGTGCTGGTGTAGGGTAGCTCCTCGGAGTGGGATTGCTGCTCGGTCCTAGGGGTGTCTGCTGGCCTCTGGGAGGAGACCCATCTTATCCTTGTGCTTTCAGGTACTCTCGAAGGGCAAAGGCCAAGGCCACAGCTTGGCTCCTCACAGACTTCCTACTGGTCGTCAGCGAAATAGGAGCCTGGTGTGCTGTGTGGTCAGACCCACACAGAGGGCCAGAGTGAGCTCCGAGCTGGCCAGCCCTCAGCCACCTGGATGTGGCCGAATGAGAAAGCTCCTGACAAAGAAGTGACCAGGAAAGAGCAACACAGTGGCTTCAGACCTGGAAGACCACCTAAGGGTCCCTCCTAGCAGGGAGGTGATACGGAACAGCCCGGCTCCCCGTACCCCTACCCCGAGGGTTCAGAGGGTGCGCTTGGCTGCTGTCTTCTCCACTGCTGCCTTTGAGAGACAACATCAGGACCCTCCCGAGTGTGGGACCTTGGCTGGCCACTGAGGAGGAGTCTGGGGGTGGTACAGGAGACTAGGGGATGGGGCTCCCGGGTCCCCCGGCCCACTTTGCTGTGCGTTCTTGTGAAAGAGCTTTGTCTCTTTAAGTCTCAGGTTCCCCCCTCTCCAAACACCGGTTCCTTCCTTTCTCCACTGAAAGGCTAATGATAATTTTGAAAATAACCTCTTTGGACAAAATCATCAGCATCTTAACTCTCCCTTCTGGTTAAGAATGGGCTGAGTTAGGGTCAGATCCCCTAACAGACCCTCTCTCTTCGGAATCTGGCTTCTCCCGGACTCCTGGTGTCTGTTTACTATGGAGTCTAGGAGGGGTGGGGCAGTGGCTTCTTCCCCCTGGTGGCTGTCACTAATTGGGCTCCAGCAAGCTCACTCCAGGGACATGGTGAGTGGCAAGGAGAGTCCTCCCAGAGCTCTTTAAGTTTGTGAGCAGCAGGGGGATTCAGTGTTGGGAAGAAACTCCAAGATGAAAACAAGCCAGAGTTAGTAAGGAGTCAAGGTAGAGCGGGGAGTGCCTCAGGGGTGAGGTGGGGAGCTCCTGGCAGGCTTTGGTGTTTGAGAGGAGACAGGGAAGGTACAGAGCAGGCGGGCCCCAGCCTAATTAATTCTGGGGCCTTGAGTAGAACTCCAATTTGGCTGTATCCTCATTTTCCTAAATCACCTTTGTGCCATCTCTGGCGTTTTAATCCTCTTTGCCTTCCCTATTAGGTTCATGGTCCCTCCTTGGGACTGCCCTGAGGCAGTGACCACAGAAGACAATGAGGTGGGGGGCGGCCCTGGTGGATAAGAAGCAAGGAGCAAGCGTTTAGCTCCCCCTTTTTCATAGGAGCCTGAGGGAGCCACAAGTACAACGGCTTTGGGGGTCTTTAAAGATTCTTATGTCTAGTTCTAGTTTAGCTGTCTCCAGCCATGCAAATGACCCCTTTCTGGAAATAAAAGGGGCTGGGTCATGAGCTCTTCTATGAGCAAGTGGGAGGGACAGCAGGTGTCCAGAAACCAGAGTGGGGGAACAGGTACTGGCCGGTCCCCAGCCCCACCACGGCCTTGCTACCTGACCTAAGAGAAGGCACTCCTTGTGTCTGTTTCCTTGTTTACGAGAGGAGAATCATGATCGAGGAGAATCATGATCGGCCCAGCGGGTTCACAGTGCCGAACTCAAGAAGGTGCGATGGTGTTTTGAAAAGTGAAAAGTGTCAGATAAATGAAAAGATTTGCGTGATGATGGAGAGTGCTATTGGTTGTCCCTGTCCCAGTCCGAGGAAAGGAGAACTGTGGAGTCCTCTGTTTACAGCTGACTCATCTGGCAGGAGGCCGGAGGTATAACCTTGGCCACTTGGTAACTTTCCTTGAATCATGCAAGTCTCTGGTGCAGATAAACTGGCAGGAGCATCCTTAGGGAATGTGCTTGTCATCTGGAATACTAAGAGGCCGCAAGCTCCTACAGTCCTTTCCAGGCATTAGAAATACAACCCTGCTCCTTAGCCCCATTTTACAGATTGAAACATTGACCCACCTTTTTCAGTCATTCACAGACATAACAAGTTCCTAATCCACATATCACATGCCTAGTCCTCTGGCCCCTGCCCCCAGCTTCCTCAGTTGGCTCCAAGGGAACAAAACTTCACTCATTCAGGTCTCCAGACATTAACTCCTGCCTCTCCACAGCCCTCTGGGCAGAGAACCTCTGTTTAGCCACCTTCACGTCTGCCAGCCAAGGCGAGGAAGGGAAGGGAGGGACTGAGTGAGCCGTCACCTGATCCTCTCTCTGGTTCCCATACCCCCATCTCAACCCCAGGATAAACACCCTGAGCCGCCCCCCTGCCAGTGGTCTAAGATGCCAGAACATTTTGGATGCCCACTCCAGCCAGGACCTCAGAGACAGAAATCAGATCACTTAAAAAAAAAATTTTTTTTTTGGAGTTAAGTCTCTAGGAAGATCAGAAGCCTCTAAGGGGGGCCTCCCTTCTTGCCTGAGTCAGGCCATCATAGATAGACCCTTAGAATCTCAGTGCTGGGAGCCACCTACAAAGATCATTCAGTCCAGGCCTCACTTTTTGAGTGAGCCAATGCCAAGACCACACAGAGCAGAGGGTCGGTCACTGAGGCATTTAAAATCGTGCCTCCTCCGCCACTTAGATATGGAATCACCAAAGCACCCAGGATTATCGCCATGAGGGAGCGTGTCAGGCTGGCACCCTGGCTCTCCTCCCCACCCCACTGGGTCCACTGCTGCTGTGAGTGCGACCGCATGCCTGGGGGTGGGGGGTGGAAAAAGGGCAGAGGAAGCCTGGGGGTGGTGGTGTCAGGGTCCCAATGCCATTCTTGGCTCCTGTTCCTTGCTAACAGGGCTGGGGAGACCATGGGGCTCCCCTCCAGGACCTCCCAGCTTGCCCTAGCGCCCAGGTTGGTGAGGGGACTAACCTGGTATTCAACAAAAGGGGAACCTGAGGAAATGAGTGGGGGCTTCTGAGACCTGTGGCTGCAGCCTCTGAAGGCAGGACATTACCTTGGAGATAACATGGCAGGAGGGACTCATTGGGGCGTGGGGTGGGGTGGGGACCTTGCCAGCCAGGCCTCCTCTCTGGGAAAAGCTCCCCGGTGGGCTCTGTGTCCTTCAGGTCAGGGAAGAAAAGTTACTGACAGTTGTCCCCAGGGCAGTCAGACGTCTCCCAAACTCAGCACCCTGCCATCAGCAGGCTCTGTGGCCACAACACAGCCCTCCCCCTCTCCCTCTCCCCGGGGGGGGGGGCCTCGTGAACACCTGCGCGCCTCAGCCATGCGCCCCCATCCCCTGCACCGCCGACCCCGGGGCCAGCGGGCACCGAAGTCGGGAGCTGTACCGACCGTCGGCATCGAAGTGCTTCCAGATCTCCAGGAACTGGGACGCCGTCAGCTCGGCCAGGTGCAGGTAGGGGGGCTGCTGCTGCTGCGGGCCGGCCATGGCGGGAGCGGCTGGGAGGAGAGCTCGCTGCGCCCCGCGCCCGCGCGCCCGGCCAGGTGCTGCGCGGCGCCCGCGCCGCCGCCTTTATAGGCGGCCCCGGGGCTGCGCGTGCGCCCGGCGGCCGGCAGGGGGCGCGCGCGCCCGCGGAATCCACCTGCCGGGGGGGGGGGCGCCCGGGGCTCCGCCGGGGCGCGCGGCGCGTGGGCGCGTGGGGTGCCCAGCCCGGGAGACGGAGGCGCTGAGGTGCAAAGGGGTGTGGTGGGGAAGAGGTGCCCCTCCTTCCTTCTCCCTTCCTCTCCATCCCGCGGGGAGCTCGAGCGACCGTGGCCGCAGAAGGAAGGATGGGGGACAAGGAGGTAGCGCCTGGACCTCGGGGCTCCCTCGGTGTCCCTCGGGGCTCCCTGCCTCTCCCCACGTTGGACCGTTGCACAGCAGGCAGACCAGGGCCCGCTTTTCCGATGCGGGGGAGAGGGGAGAGGGGGGGACTTGGAGACTTCAAGGACCAAGCGCCCTGCCCCGCAGAGGAGGAGCCGCTGAGTTGGAATTCGAACCCGCAGCTCGTTTCCCCAGCTCTCGGGGGGCCCCTAAAGGGAGGGGGCGAGCAGCGTTCTCCTGGGGGGATGGGGAGGGGCTGGAGTCGATGTCCTCCAGGGAGGGTCCGGATGGGAGTGGAGGAGCGGCTCCCACGGTCCCCTGGGTCTTGGTTCGTGCCCTCCCTGGGGTGCGTCCCTCCACCCCCTGGTACCTGCCTCACCTTGGACAGGCTCCAGGGGCGTTTGGACCTTTGTCTTGGGGGTGGCAGAACTAGATCTTCCTCTTTGGGGTCTTAGCTGCACCCACCTAGAGAGGTCCTGGGAAACTGCCTAGGCCGGTGGGTAGAGAAGGCCCAGTGCTGCTCTAGGCGTGTTCAGCCCTGGTCTCGGCGGGCACCGTCTGGGGACAGCAGACAGAAGTCCCCAAGGCGGCGACGGGGCTCGCTCCCCATTCCCTCTGGTGGCCCGAGTCCTGGGGGCCTGGCCTAGCCTTGTGCATCCCATTACCCCCAGCGCGGCAGCTCTGGTCCTTGCCTTCTCCCCCCTTCTGCTGTGTGCCTGGGAAAGGTATGGACGCTCATTAACATGTGCTAATGAGTGTTAGTGAGCTGCCTTCCAAGCAGGGAGAGCTCAGGGAAGGTGAGAACAGAAAGGAGGTCGCTAGGGGAGAGAGGGCCATGGGGAAAGGAGGCTGGGGAAAGGTTGTCCCTCAGGAAGGGGCGGGGATGCACCCAGGGTGAACCCCGAGGGGCAGGAGACTGAGGGTTCTAAAAACACTAGTGTTTGTTTTTTTTTCCCCCAAAGTGAATGTGTCTAGAGTGACTTATAGGAGCAGACTAGGAGAAAGGAGGAGCCGTAGAGAGCCAGCTGGTGAGGCCTGTCTACATCCCTTTCCCCTTGCCCAGAGGAGAGCCCTGGGGGAGGGATTCTCCAAAGTCGAGGAGTCCCTCTAGCTCTGCCTCTAAGGAGACAGGATGGCTCAGTGGTTAAGAGCAGGCACTCCTGAATCAGGCTGCTTGGATCTTAATCCCAGAATAAACTCTGTGACTTTGGGCAAATTACATAACCTATCCATGCCTCAAATGTTCTCTTCTGCAAAATGGGAATGTGGATATTTATCTTAGAATTGTTCCGAGGACTAAAAGAGTTGGTGCTCTCCCATTATCTGCATGGAGCCAGAGGTCAGTGGTGGTTGGCTGTGGCCAGTAGCCCTCTCCTGGGGTAGTGAATGGCTCTCAGAGGGGCTAAGCCCAGAGTGAGGCCAAGAGGAAGGTCTAAATACACAGTCTTAACCCCTGTGCTGCACAGCCACTCAGGGGCCAGGCTCAGCCCCCTCCAGCTCTTTGCGCTTGGGCTCATCTGCCTCACCTCCTATCCCTGGCCCAGATCAGGGCGGCCAGAGAGCTCATCTCTGGCTCTCTGAAAACCGAAGCCTGTACCTTCTTCTTGCTTTGGTTTTCCTGGTGAGGAAGAGAGAGTGGAATTCCTACTCACTACTTTCCAGAGCTGTCGAGACTGGAGGAAGTCAGTTTGGGGGAGGTCCTGGGTGTGACGGCAGGGTGGCCTGGCCGCAGGACCTCCAAGCTCCTCATTAAGACAGCCCTACATTGTTCACTTTTGAAGCATGGTTGGTATCTCTTTCTGGAAGGCGCATCTCTTGTTCTCCAGGGAACACCTCAGAGCCCAAGCACGTCCCTTCATCCCCAGGCTGAGCCTCCAGAAACAGTCACATTTAGGAGTTACAAGCCCTGCTCTGGGGTTGGACAGATGCAGGTGCGAAACCCAATTACTGGTCGTGAGGCCTTGGGCATGCTATTTAGCCTTAGTAAAAATGGACATAATCATAACACTGGACATGCAAAGCGAGTATAAGGACCACAAATAATGTGGTCAAGGAATTAGCTGACAAGGACCTCGGCAGTGGCAAGTGCTGCACTAAAGGGCAGTGATTATTTTTAACACAGGATGTTAGGAGGAGTTTTTCTTGTTATGAAGTAGTAGCAGAAAAGGGGCTAAGTACCCCAGTTGTAAAACTTTTCCCCAGGAGCCAGACACCTCCTGTCTGCTGGACTCACCAAGTCTGCCCTCCACTTCCCACAGAGACCATGGGCTTTGCAAGGAGAAGCCTGAGTGGGAGAGAGGGAGGTATCTCCAGAAGACCTCTCCAGGTCACGGGAGATGCCTGCAGTAAGGGGACACTAGCAAGCCCACCTGCTCCTGGAGCAGAATTCTGGAGTGTGGATCCCACGTGAAGACAGAATTGGTGCTGTTTCTCACTCAGAACTGTGTGAAGGCCCAGGCCGTCCTGTCCTGTGCTTAGAGGGGAGGCAGGCATGATTGCATCCTGTTCTGGGTCTCTGTGGGCCTCGGAGATCTCTATAGCTCCTGGGAAAGGTACGTGGGAGTTTAAAGGAAGAGCAGAACCCACATACTAGGTGTTAAAGGAGTCTAGGGTTGAAAACGGCTCCAGGAAAACCTCCATTCCACGGTGCAGGGGCCCTCTGACTCCCTGGAGACCAGCCACTGTAGCTCCTGCAACCCATGTTGAAAAGCTAGATGAGATCTCCTCTCTCTTCTCCTCCCAACCCACTCCTTCCCAACCCAGGGAGGAGATGTGGCAGGGCCAGCCCACCTCTCCTCTCTAAACTCCGCCCTGGAGCCCGGACCCTCATCCAATTTGCAAAAGGGGAAGAGGAGGGTTTTGAACTGGAGAAGAAACCTGAGTTTTAAACTGGGCAAGATCCAGTTAAATGAGAAGAAAAACATGGACTAAGAGCAGGAAATCATTAAGGGATGGGAAAGAGAGATTCGGTGAGCATATTTGAAAACAGTGACGATGAAAATGAAAACTTTCAATGAATCGAGACCCTTGTCATTTTTTTTTAGATATCTGAGGTTTTGCTGCTCGTTCCTGATCTCCCCTCATGTTTCGTGAGGGTGATGATGATGACCACGAGGGTACCTTTAGGTATCTTTATGGAGGCTTTAAGGTGTCTCATTTCGTTAGGTCCTCACAACAAGCCTATCGGGTGTGCAACACAAGAATTGGGCCCATTTTAAAGACTAGAAAATTTTAAACTAGAAGCCTTTTAAAGCTTAAAGAGATTAACACCCACGTAAGACCCAGTGGGGATGGGATATTGAGAACACTCCGACTCCTCCAGTCCCCAGGTTAAATGGAGTCCTTGTGAACCAGGAGCCATGTCCCTGGATAATATGACAAAGTCCTTCCCAGGTCCTGGCGCCGCCAGAGCCACAGGGTGATGTCTTGTCCACTGTTTCCACAAGTTCACTTGATGGCTGGTTCCTCCATTCTCCAGAAGGGGAAGATTGGATGTCATTCTTCCTTTTGCACCCACTGCCCACCACCTGCATCCTGAAGCTGTAACCCAATACCTAGAACTGGCAAGAAAACATGCCCATCTCGCCTCTGTCTCAGACCCCAGACTTGCTCCCCCAGAAGGGAGGGAGGCCTGCTGATCAAGAGATGGCAAGATGCAGAAAAGATGACAAACAACTTTCCAGCCAGTATCCACCGGGCTGAGGTAATTGGCAGAGCTCCTCAGAGCACCTGGTGTTATTCTGGAGAATGTCAAAGAAAAAATCAGAAGCCCGACCCGGTTCCTCTCTGCCTGGAAATATTTCTACCAGATATTGTTTCTTTGGTCTTTATAATGGCCAGGCCTGGCTACCAGGGTGCTAAAGAGCTGGCCTTGCTTCCCAGAAAGGAAGATGAAAGGGATGCAGGAGCCTAGCAGTTTCCATGGAAACGAATCAGGTAGAGGGAGAATAGAGTCCAGAGGAACCCAGACTTGGGAGCAGGACTTTTGAGTAAACTTGATCTGAAGCCTGAGAATCTGTGGAAAAAATATTTCCCTCTGTGCAGAGGATTCGGGTCACCAGGTTGGCGACAGGAGGTGGAATAACGATAGCTGGGGCCCATCGAGGGACACCCACCCTCCCGCGACAGGCAGAGGTTCAGGGGCTGAGAGCTCAGGCCCCTTTCAGGCCTAGGTTCTGCAGTTATCAGCAGTTCTGCCATGTGATGGCTTGTGTGACCCCGAGCAAGGTGTGCACCATCTCTAAGCGTTCATTTTCTCACTGGTCAAATGAGGATAATTCTAGTAACTTACCTGTATGGTTTTTGTGAGCTTTAAGAGTGGTAATGCATGTAAAGGGTGACTAGTTTCTGGAACACAATAAGCCCTCAAAGGTTGTTGATGAGAAAACTGAAAGTAATTGATAAGTCTAATCCAATTAATGCAGGGATAGGCAGATGGTGTAGGAGCTGCTGGAAGGGACTCCCTTTGTACTTGCAGACCGTCTGATGTGCAGCTGTGAGGTCTGGAATTGCTGCAGCCATCTTGATACCGTGAGTGAAGAATCTAGAGTAGCCCAAGGTAAGGAAGGGCACAGAGTGGAGATTGAGGGTGAAGCCCATTTTTGCAAAAGTCAAGGCCGAGAGACGATAAGTCGGGTCACACGTGACGTCATTTGAGCTGCCGGATCAAACTGAGCCTGAAATACAGACGGATTCTTCAGTTATATAAATTGATATATGCACATTAGTGTTTAAGTCCATTTGTGTAGGATTTTCTTTCATTTGCAACCACAAAGGCCCAACCTATAAACCAAGGAGAGCTAGACTTGGGAAACACTTAGGAACCGAGGCTTTTCTCTCTTTTTCTCAGAGCAGCAGGGCCACTCTTTCATAGACTTTCTCTCCATCTGCACGGCCCTTCTATTTTTCTCCTTTCCCCCCAGCAAGCATCCTCACGCCTTGCCTTTCCTTGCATGTCGTAGCCACCTAGCCCCCGACTTGTCCTCAAGGGTCAGAGCTTCCATTTCCTTTAATGGCCTCGGCCTCTCTGTTTCCCTGTTCCAAATGCAGTGGGCGATGTGGAGAGGGGCTGTTTCCTTTAGAGAGAGCTGTGGCCACTGTCCTAGTCCTGGGTGCTCAGTGTGGAAAGCTCAAAAAAGCAGTGGACGTGTTTGCTGTAAACCTGGGTAAAAACCATTCTGACCCAAGATCCCAAATGTGAAAGGGAGAGCTGAGAAGGTGATATCTAGAACAGGGGTTGGCAAGCCTTTTTTCTGTAAAGAGCCTTCAAGTAAAATTTTTTTGGCTTCGTGGGCCACAATGTCTCTGTCCCAACTACCTAACTCTGTGGTGGTAGTGCAAAAGCCGTGCCACACAATATCAAAATGTGAACAGAGCTGTTTCAATGAAACTTTATTTAGAAAAGCTTGCGGTAGGCCAGATTTGGCCTGTAGGACATAGTTCGCTGACCCCTGATCTGGTAGAATGGATTCCAGGCTCTCTAACCTCTCCAAGTCTCAGTTTCTTCTATGAAATCGGGACGCTAATAGAACGTCTGTCGAAGAATTGTTGTAACGAATCAGTAAAATGACGCATGTAAATGAGCACAGTGTCTGGCATAAGTAGATAGATATTGGCTGGTTTTACTCTCTTTATCGTGTAGCGAGATCCCAGAATAACTGGATTCTAGATTCACCAAGTTGCTTTATGAATCTGGAAGAGTCCCTTCATCTTCTCCAAGTTGAGCTGGGAGCTGATAATCCCACTTTCCAGAGGGTGAGAAGGGATCACTAAAGAAACTGGGTGGAGGGGACAGAGAAAGACAAGACTCAGGAAAGGAGGGCAAAGGGAAACATAGATGCAAATGACTCTGAACCTGTAGGACCTTGGTGTGAGGCTGGCTTGGCCTCTGCTTGGGGACCTGGCAAGGAGCCCTGGGCTAGGTTTGATTTGCAAACAAACCTGCTCCACTTCCTGCCAGAATGGGACTTCCTGGTGCCTGGGAATTTGGCTCCTTTCACCAAGGATAGGAAAAGTCTCCCTAGAGGAGCAATGTCCCACTTCCAGGCTTCTCTAGGAGGTAATTAGGGATATTGGAGTGAGGTGCTAAAGATAAAGGGCTACTTTCTATTTATTCATGAATGCATTTAAAATTTAATTCATTTGTGCTGTCTAAAAAATATTTATTAATCATCTGCTTTATGCCAGGCCCTGGAGATTCAGTGGTTAGCAGAACAGAAACGGTCCCTCTGCTCAGGAGTGTAAAGTCAAGGGCATCGATCAGACCACACGATTGAACATAGAAGTGCAAACTGCGTGCGTCATGGGAGTCCTGTAAATATCTAGCATCTGTGGGAGGTCATCCAGAGAGTGAATTAACAGAGAGAAGGGAGGTGGGGAGCATTCCTGGGATTTAAACCGCATGCACGAAGCTCTGGGGTGGAGGAACTGTAAGGCCAGTGGGACTGGAGCATAGGGTGGGTGAGTGTGTGTGTGTGGTGAAGGGGACCCTGGAGAAGTAGGCATTGGCCAGGATCCATCTCCAGGATCCACCTTCAAGGTCCATCTCCCTTTGACCAAGGGTAAAACTCTGGAGGAGGGTGCAGGTGTGACAAGTTAGCAGCCAACATCAGCAGCAGCTGTGAGGTGAGTGGGAGCCCGGGCCAGTGAAGGATAAGGCCCCAACTGCAGCTGCTACAACGTAGACAGGACCAGGTACATCGAGCCGTCCAGGCAGGAGGAGACGAGGCCAGCCACTCGGGAGCAAAGACCAGCGGAGAAAACCCAGTATTCCTCCAAGTGACCCCCTTCGCCCCCACCACTAGTTAATTGGTTATCACTGCCCTTTCTCACATTCTAACACCATTCTGGAGGTGGAGGGAAGGGGGAGATGCAAGAGCCTGAGCATTTATCCAAAAGAAACCAACACCCCCAATGTGCCCTCCTAGGCGACACGGCATTCTCGTACCATGGATGGGTGGGTTTAAAGTGTGTTCCCCTATTCCTGCCCCACCTTCCAGCATGGCAGGGTATTTGAGGAAGATTAGACCCATTACGGGAAACAAAGAAACTGTATATTTTTTACACTTCTATCTGAGTGATTTGTGACCCTGCAACACTCAGTTCTTCTTTGTCATCCCCCACTAGAATGGAAGTAGGGACCCCGTCTGTTTTATTCTTCACTTTTTTCTCAAGTCTGTGGCCCTTCTGCACTCAATGAATAATCGCTGAATGAATGAATAAAGGGTAGCAGAGTGGATGAGGATGTCTCTGCTCATAGAATCAGGACCCTCTGGAAGCTCTAGAAACGAGCCCTGGCACGGACCAGCTCGACTCCTGGCAATCGAGAGCCAGGCAGCAGGCCCACTTGGGAGGCCCTCAGGAGAGCAGCTGCTCACCCGGCTGGGAGTGAGGAGGAGCTGCCTGGCCTTCGTCCTGTCCTCTCGTTCATTAATCCCCAAGGCTGGCTTGTGGCTGCTTCTCAGCCCTGCCTTCCTGATCACGTCAGGGAATCCCCTCACAGGCAGGCCACAGGGCAGGGCCCAGGGAGAGCAAGCCTGGGCTGGTTGAGGCCAAACTGGGGCGCTGGCTGGAATCTTCAGCCCCAGCTGTGATTGCCGATGGTCTGGTGCAGGAGCCAGAAGCCTCTGCCAGGCCCGACCCATCCCAGCCAGTGCTGAAGGGTGGCAGAGGGGGCCCTGGTCTGCAGCAGAGAGGAGCAGAGGGAGAAAGCTAGGGAAGGGAAGGGACTGTGGTTTTCCCGGAGCGGTGGAACCGGTTAGTGAGGTCTGAGCTTCCAGGATCACCTGCCCATTGTAGATGGCGGTTGTGCCCCCTATCAACGGGACGGCACTCCCCAGCTGCTGTGAGTGTTGACTGCTGTTGAGAGCTAAAAGCTGCGTTACTCTCTGGAGAATTCCCTCCTTGAGGTGCTCCCCCCGCTGTGGACAACCTTCAGCCAGTGACTGACAGAGGATATCATGGCCTGGCTCCTGGTCTCAAGGTGAGAGAACGAGGCACTGCCACGGATGGCCTAGCACTCCCCACGGGGTCAGGCTGAGCCCGCATCCTTGCTGGGCTTCTTCCCCTGCCTCGTGCTTCTCCCTGGGCTCCGCTCGCCGAGTGCCTGCCCTCAGTAACTCACCTGTACAAGACTCCCCATCTTGAGTGCTGCTTGGGTTAGACCTAAGACATGCTCTCAGACCACAGCTTTTTCTTGCCCCTTGTGGGGAAGCCCACCTCTTCTGTTCTGGGGGCATCTAGAAGCGTGTTCTCACGTGAGGGCGGGGTGTCCGGCGTCTCAGCACGCCATGGTCTGCCCGCCGAGCATGCTAGCCCACCATTCATCAGCTGTGTGAACTTGGGCCGAGACCAACTTCTCAGAGTTTCTATTTCTGCCTCTGAGGAACTGGCATCATTACACAATCTCACAGCTGGGGGGCTGTGAGATGGGGCGGACCAGGGAGCCAGGGACAAAGAATCTGGCTTTCGAGTCAGACAGCCCGCCCAGCTGCGTGAACTTGGGTGTGTGGTGCACTTCTCCGGCCTCTTTTTCTCATCCCAAAGATGAAGGGAACAGTACCGAAGCCGTGGGTTCCTGAGAACGCTAACTGCGTGTGAAACGCTCAACACAGAGCCTGGCCCATTTAGTGAGGAGCAGCCAGGGAAAGTTTATTCGGCACCTGGCACAGGCAAAGTACTCAGTACCCAGTGAGGATTGGTATTTTTATTAACAGAGATGATACGTCTAAAATCAGGTGGTGATAATAATGACAAATACCACTGGGAATTTGGGAGGGGCGCCCCAGAAATGTGGCAGGTGGAACCCCTACTCAGGGCCTGATATGTCGGGTGTGGGCCGGGGAGGGGGAGGCAGATGGGACCTGCCTGGGCTCGCTTCTCAGTCAACTGGCCTGAACCCTGAGGCGACTGCTCTGCAGCAGCCTTCCGCCCGTGGCTCGCCCGCATGCCAGCCCATTTGTCACCCTGTCATCTCCTCCACACTTGAAAGCAGATCCCTAGGGATCGTAGACAAAACACACAGAACGAGGAGTCGCTTTTTTTTCTCTAGGGCTGGTGAAGGGGACGCAGGGATGGTGAACGGCAAAGGATGCCCAAGGGCTCGTCCTTGTGGAGCAGACATTTTGACAAGTCGGGAAAGGAGCAAATTCTGTCTTTCACGAAGAGCAGGGGTCAGCCACCTCGGGCTCTCCGACACGTTGGGCCACCGCCTGCGTTTGCACAGCAGCCAAGCTGAGAATGGCTTTTTACATTTCTAAATGGCTAGGAAAAGTTAAAAGAATGGTATTTTATGAAGATTCTCTGAAATTCAGATTTCAGGGCCCGTAAGTAGAATTTTCCTGACACACAGCTACGGCCATTCATTTGCTTATGGTCTGTGGCCGCTTTCATGCTCCAAAGGCAGAGTCGAGTGACCCCGAAGGAGATCTGGGGCCCACAAAGACCGAAGTGTTTACTGTCTGGCCATTTGCCTACCCCTGACTTCGAGCACCAGGCTGACTGAGGCTGAGTGGAAAAGAAAGTTGCTTCTTCCCCGCCTGCATTTCCCACCCCCCTGTGCTATTCCATCTCTTTTCAGTAACCTTTCCTTTCAAAACGTTGGGTATTTTCTTAACGCCTGGCTAATGCAGAGGGAAGAACTTGATTAATAAAATCACACTAAGGTGTTGGTGACTTAATGTATCGCACCCTCCTTTTCCCAGGAGACCGGACTGAAGGAATACATTTATGAGTGGTGGAATTTTAGGAACTGTGGGCTCTGTGCGTGGGGGTGGGGGTGGGAGAAATTTGTAATCACGAAGGATGGAAGCTAGGTGCAGAGCCCTGGCCCGAAGGAAATGGAGAAATAGATTCTTTGGCTACAAACCTCCTGGATTTAATGAGTGGTACGAGCCCACCTCGGTGGCTCCTGGAACCTCCGAGGACAGATTAGACAAGGGGCCGCCCTTTCTGCTGTGAACTCTAAGTCTGCACAGGGCTCACATGGTGCTCGGAGAACATGGAACCTGTGAACAAGTCAGGACAATGGGAGCGCCACCTCAACTCCAAGGCGCTGTCCAGGAGGTCAAACCCCCGTGGCTGGGCCAGGGGACAAGTGACAGCTGGCTTCATGTCTTTGCTGGCCTGACACTTGCTCTGTGGGCTTTTTGTACTCTGGGTACCAGCTGCTTGTCTTTATGCAGCAGCATACCTTTGTCCTCCTCTTCTCTCTGCTGCCGGGATCTGAAGGGCAGTCACAGCTGGAGGGCAGGCCGGGTTCAGCGTGGCTACTGCCGCTTGGCCACCTCGCCGCCTGCGGCCTCAGCCACCCTGCCGTCAGGCTCTGATTGACTGGACAGCTGCAATGGAGTGTCACCCAGCCTGCCACTTCTGGTTTCTGACCTCCAGGTTGCCCTCCCTACCAGAACCAGGGGGAGATTTCTGAAATTCCAACTGTTATAGGCTGAACTTTGTCCCCCTAGTTTCGTGTGTTGAAACCATAGTCCCCAGCACCTCAGACTGTCTCTGTATTTGAGGATAGAACCTTGAAGGAGGTGATTAAGTTAAAGCGAGGCTATTAGGGTGGGCCCAAATCAATCTGACTGGTGTCCTCATAGGAAGGAAGAGTTTGGACCCAGAGAGAGACACTACCCATCCCAAACTCCTTACAGTTGTGTGATGCGTTGCCCCCCCATCACCAGGCCTTTGCTGGAAAGCATTTCCCCAACCCAGCAACTCCCATCCCTCCTTCAGGACCGCATCCCAGCACCTCCTCTACCGTCTTCCTGGACAGAAACACCAGCGAGGGCTCTGGCGGAAGTCACAGGCTGGGTCCCCCAAGAACCAGTCCAGTCACTCCTGGAGGACAGAGCCTGTGCTTCATTCATTTCTGGGGCCCCAGAGCTCGGCTCACAGCTGGACCTGCGATATCTTCACGATGCTTTCTCTAAGGTCCATGCTGCCTGAGCACCTCACCTGTGTGATCTCAACTCGCTGCTGTCAAGCGGGTGTCACACTCTTCCCGCCTCCTAAGACAACATTGCGATGTAGCCAAAGCACTTAGCTCATACCAGTTTCTGTGGGCTCTGCTTCTCCCAGCTTCTTCAGGGATCACTGGAGCCACTTCACCTGCAAGGGAACTGGAAGCACCCATGTGGGGGTCAGGCTGGGGCTGAGACTTTGCCTGGCATCGCACCCCCGCTGCGTGCCCCTCCCCTGCCTGCCCTGCTCCCTCTCTCCCCTCACTGGTTCCTCCAGGCAGCATTTCCTTGATAAATCACTTGCCCCTAAATCTTTGTCTCAGGTTTTGCTTCCAGGAAAGTTTGACCTAATGTGGGGTTGGTTACCTGTATTTTCTGCAAAGGGCTGGATAATAAATACTGAATAAAATATTTCAGTCTTTGCGGGCTGCATAGTCTCTGTCGTGACTAATCAGCTCTGCCATCGTAGCAGGAAAGCAGATGTAGACGAAACGTCCCTGGATGTGCTTGGCTGTGTTCCAATAAAACTTTATTTACAGAAACAGGAGGTGAGGTGGGTTTGGTCTGGGGGCGCATGATTTGCTGACCTTTGACTGCAGACAACGGCCAAGGCAGCTTGGTGGGATGTCACATCCCTGTTTTTTTGTTTTTTTTTTTTCTGATGTGGTGCAGAGAAGTTATGTAACCTTCCCAAGATCTCACAGGGGTGGCAGGGGCTGCTGAGTGGCAGGCCGGCAGCCTGGCTCTGAAGCCTCCTACAGCAGGGGTTCGGTAAGCGAAAGGCTCCAGGTGTCCTCCAGGATGGAAGAGAAAAGTGGTGCAGGTGAGAAAGTTTGGGTTGGCCTAACTCACCTCCATTCCCAGAAGGAAGAGTAGGAAATGTCTGCCCGGGTGGGGATGGGGCGCGCATCTCCCCCAAAGTTCTGGGTGATTGCTACTAAATTATTAATTGGTTCATTTGCTTTCCCGAAGCCCTGGGTGGACTGAGCAAGACTCCTGGAATCCTTCGTGAAAGCTGGATGCTGGAAAGATTTTAAAAATAGCACCGGGCCCTTTGACAAGTCGAGTGCTAATTACCCTGATGCTTGGCACCCCATTCGATGTGCCCGCAGAGGCTCGAAGCCCTCCGCCAGCTTTGAATCGTGAAGTCTGTGCTGAGAAATGAGGTGAGGCTGCCAATATGCCCGAATTTTCCAGCTCAGGACAGGGAGCTGCTTTGTCATATGGGTCTCCAACCCAAATATGGTTCTCCTGGGGATGTGGCAGAACCTCACTTTCTGCCCTTGTCAGGGAGAGGGGTCTGGGGGAGAGGGGCCCAGATATGTCCCATATAGTGGCTGGCCAACCTCGGAAGCTTTCTGGCTTTCTGTGTGTGTGTGTGTGTGTGTGTGTGTGTGTGTGTGTAGACTTTTTCTTAGCAAAAATAATTTATATTCGTTGTAGTAAATGCTGCTCAACAAAAAGAAGAAAAACTACCCATGATCCCACCCCTTGGGTTAGTTGTTTTTTAACATATCTGTTTAATTCCTTCCGATATTCTGTCGGTGTGTATATTTACACGTTGTTTATTACAAAAATGGGATCTTTCTGGGCATATGGCTTCATTTCAGGACGTGTTTGGAGCATCTTTCCATGTCACGGCCTACTCTGCTACAATGTCTTTTTAAGTGGCGTGCATGACACGTACTTCACACGCGTGTTATCGTAGCTTCTTTACTTACCGATTCCCTAGTATTAGGGAAGAGGTGTGGTTTCCAGTCATTTTGCTATTATAAACAGCGTAGCTAAGTCTTTGTTCAAGTCCTTGATACTCCCTTCGTTTTTGTGGTGTGGAATGGCTGGGGCTTGGGGTAGCCTTTGGGGAGGCTGGGATCCATTTATTGACCTTATCTAAGTTATCTGCAGCTTCTTAACAAGGCAGTCTCAGGGAGTGATTAAGGGCACATGTTCTGGGTTTAGCTCTGTCTAGAAAAGGTCTGGGACCCTAGGCATATCACTTAGCCTCAGTTGCTATATCTGTAATGTTGAAACAACAGTAGTACCCAACATTTTTCTATAACTGTGATAACTATTTGACCCTCGGCCACTGATCTGGCCTGGTCCCCTCCTGCTCGTGCCCTTGCTTCCCTTCGCTGATGGAACACATCAATGGCATGCCTACCACAGGACCTTTGCACTTGCTGTCCCCTCAGGATGATACATTCTTCCTCTAAATATCCACATGGTTTACTTCCTTAGGCCTGGGCTCAGATGACCCCCTTACTGACCATCCCCTCTCCATCATTCCATGGCCCCTTTACTGGGTTTTCTGTTTCTTAGACTGCTACTACCTTGTCTATTTGCTCTTGTTTAGCTCCTCTCCATTCTAAGAATATGAGTTCCCTGAGGGCAAGGAGCTGGTTGTTTTGTCCATGGCCATGTCCCCAGTATCTGAATTATATTACCTGTTGCTTACAAGGTGCTCAAACGCAATTTTTGGAATGGATAAATTTTGCACGTGAAGTCCTGAGCACAACGCCAAGCCCAGGTCGGGGTGCAATAAACTGTTATTCACCCACTCGAAAAGCTGAATGGAATGATTGAGAAGTTGAAATGGCTTATTTCAGGGCGTCGGAAAGCAGCGACACTCTGGGGAGACAGGAGGTGGGAGGTGGAAAGGATGTCCTGTTTGACTGCTTCTCCTGCTCTTGGTTGAACAGAGGTTGGGGTTGGCCAGGCTGATGGGCCTTGGGGGGTGTGTGGCCAAGGCGCCTCCTTCTCTCCCCTTTCAGCTCCCTTCTCCTTGGGGACACTTCCCCTTCTTCCCCAAACACAATGCCTCTTCTCAGCTATGTACTTGCTTGGCTATTGGATTTTAAAGGGGAGCCAGGCAGATGGAAACCTGTGAAAACCAAGAGACCTCCTTTCTCCTGTACTCACTCTCTTCTTGAGCTGCATTTCTCTTCTCTTTTACCCTCATTCTCCATGCTGCTGTCAGAATGGATTGCTTGCTGCACCCCAAATGCTTTCTGCCATCTCTGGGCTGTTGTACATGCCGTTCTCTCTGCCTGGAACACCCTGCCTCCATTCTGCCTACTCTCCTGTCCCATCCCGGCTAACTCTCACTCATCCTTCAACACTCAGCTTAGGTTTCTCTTGGGAAGTACCATGACTGGATAGTTACTTAGACTTCCCTAGTCTGGTACCTCAGCAGACCCCATGCTCCTGTCCTCATTGTTTTTCTCACACTGTGTTATAACTCTCTGTTTTCTTCTTGGCCTCCCTGACTTTAACCTCCAAGGTGAACATGGGGACTCTGCAGTGCCTTGCCTGACACAGAGAAAGTGCTCCACATTGTTGAGTGAATGAATTAGTGATGATGAAATACGCACCGAAAGTGTGAGCGGGGGCATCTTCTGGGTGGGATGCTTGCTCATGGTCACGAGGTGAGTTGGTGCCAGGGCCTGGAGTTTCGAGTTTTGTCTCTTAGGCTGGGCGCTTCCATGGTTTCTGGGTAAAACATCCTGTGTGTCTGGGGCAGTGACAAGCTTCGTTCGGCGTCCCAGACCTGTCAGATTCAAATGCTCCAGCCGGTTTCTATAAATGTGAGCATTTTAATTGGGCAGCAGCTGCCATGGTAACTGGCTGAATCTTAGAACTTGGGGACTGAGAACCGACCAGAGCTCAGATCACTTTTAAGAGACTCTGTCTGGATTGTGTTGGTGTTTAGAAGCTCACCAATGAGAACTGACAATGCCCAAGTGCCCCACGATGCCAACACTCAATGCTTTCCTCTCATTGGGGTGGGCGCTTCAAGGCCTTTTACTGGTCACATTTGTGGTGCCTCCAGCTTATTCCCTTAAATCCCAGGTTCTTTGAGGCTCAGAGGAGGCAGGTTGAGATTGTCCTTGGTGATAAAGCTGGAGGGGAGGGGATATGGTAAGGCAGGGAGAGGCAGGTCACACTCACCTTTAGTATTCTGTGCTACCCAAACTTCTAAGTAACTATCCAGGCTCATGGGCATCTCCTCCTTCTGGAGCTTTCTCAAGTGGCAGTACAATGTTCTAGAAATATTAACTAATGTTATTTCCCCCTGGCATTTTTTTTTTCTCGCCATTCAGACTGTGGCTGTGTGGTCAACACGTCTGCAGCACACACCAACCACTGTGCACATGCACACAGCTGTTCAGGTGGTGCCCTGCAGAAGTCCACTCAGGCTGGCTGTGTGCACGATGCTCCCTGGAGTAGCGTAGTATAATAGCCCTGGGAAAGGGTGCGACAGCAAAGGCGAAAGGAGTTGCTTCCAGAGTTTTGCATCCAAAAGTCTTGGCCTCACAACAAAAGGAACTTGAAGTATAGATACAAGGACGAGAGAATGCTGCACGGAATCTCTAGTCCCAGTCCAGACAAAGAAGAATTCCTTGGGTGGTCAGAAGGAGATAAGTGCAGAGAAGTTAGTGGCTCACTGAGAAGAGGACCTGTACTTGGCTCCCTGGGCCAAGTCTGGGTTAGAGCAGGGGGATGTGGGAAAAAAAAAAAAAACCTTGAGTTTGCAAAATCCAAGAGTTTCAGGGACTAGTGGCCAGTTTCCCATGTGGAGCTCCAGGAAAGAAAGCGCTGCCTGGGAAATCTAGGCAGCCAGGGTCCCCACGAGTGAGGGACAGTAGGATTTCCCAGGCTGCAGACAGGGCATCAGAGATGCCCAGGGAGCTGCTGAAATGGAATGGGCCCAGGCTGGGATGGGCTATAACCGAGCAGACTTCTGTGTGGACCAACAGTGAGGGTGGACGGGGCTGAACCAGAGAAGGCCTGAGCGGGTGAGGAGAGCGAGAATCGGACCTCCCTCCACTCCACCCTTCTATGCTCTCGGGAACTTAAGTGCAAATGTGTGAAGAAGTGGGGTTGGAGGTTCCTCGATTTGGCCAACAGAGTGGGATGAGAGATCGGAATAGAGATTAGGCTGGATTAAGAAAAAGGAGGTACTGTTTCTTGCCTTCAGGCCTGAGTCTTATGTACTAGCTTAGTTCGGAGAACAACACATTTCTCTGAGATTCTCGAAGAGCAGCCTGATTGGCCATCATTGCTTAGACTAGTGGTCACCAGGGCTCTGTGTAGACTCACCCACGGAGCTTGAACACATGTGTTTTTAGATTTAGAGAATCAAAATAATCCAGACGGGCCTGTCTGTGTAGTCCATCGGCAAGGTTAGTGCCTAAAAAGTAGCCCGTGAGAATCTTTCTTAGCTGTATTTGCTGTGTGCTTTTGGGACGATTTCTTTTTCTTTCTTTTTTCTTCCCTTCCTTCTTTCCTTCTTTCCTTCCTTCCTTCCTTCCTTCCTTCCTTCCTTCCTTCCTTCCTTCCTTCCTTTCTCTCTCTCTCTCTCTCTCTCTCTCTCTCTCTCTCTCTCTTTCCTCTCCATAAAAATGGGTAAATCTGTTCTCTTCTTGTGAGTGACTCTGAACACTCAAAAATTCTCAGAGGAAAGATCTTAAAAGAAACATAGAGTTGTTCATTAAAAAGAATTCCATGATTATTGTTTCAAAAGGGAGTCTTTGCCACTTAGAAATTCATCCTTTAATATTAATGGATGAAATAACAACAACAACAACAAAACAACAACAACAACAACAACAACAACAATAAAATTAAGTACCTGTAGATGGAAGGAACAGGTAGAGGGGATGAGTTCAAAGCTAAACTTCTTACACTATACATTTTCTGCAGATTTGACTTTGGAACAGTGTGTTTTGCATGATTACAAAATGAAATTAACTCAAATATGGAAATAATCCTTGAAAAAACATAAAACACATGAACCTAATTGTGTATCAAGTTGGAGACACACAAAGAAAATTATTTCAAATGACTTTAAACACAGTAATTTAACATTACATACCTAGTGAAATACCTAAGGAAAAAAGAACTGAAAAATAGACCTTAAACTGTTTTTGGTGCGACTATCATTAGACATAATATTGGTATTATTCAAAATGATTTCACATGCACATATATAGTAAAATAAAGCAAATCAGCAAGGATGTTATTAAAAACCAAAATTTTCAGCATCAGAGAGGGGAGACACAAATATAAAATTAGAGACTTTAGGTAAAAATTCTGTGATTTAAAAATCGAACTGGAAATAGTTTAAATTTATGATGTACGTATTTTTCTCTTTTAAAATACACACATGCACACCTACATACACACATCGTTTGTATTTCCTACATCTGTAAACTCCAAGAGCCTAGAACAGTGACCAACTCCACAGCAATGAGAGGCCCACGAACCAGTTCTGAGTCTGTAAGATATTCCTCACTAAAAAGGGGAGATTTCAGCAAAATGCACGGTGTGGAACTTGTTTAGATCCTGACTTGAGCAGAACAACTTTAAAAAAACATTTAATCAGAAAATTTGAAGGCTAATTCGATATTTGATGAAATTAAGGAATTATAGTAATAAGATTGGACATATATTAACCATTTGTCACACGGGTGTCCATTGTACTATATTCTCTGCACTACTGCATAAGTTTGAAAAATTTTCAGCGAAATATATTTTAACATATAATATATATTTTTAATATATAATACATATTTTATATATATAATATGTATTTTATATAAAATATATTTTTTTAAGTAGAAAAGAAGAAGGAGGAGGAGGAGAATAAAGAAGGGGGCATTCTGTAGATCTCAAAAATTGGAGAAATCTTAGATTGTTCTTAAAGATAGAAGTCCCGGTACTTCCCAGGAGTATAGCCATTTCCCTCTGCCCCAGAGGTCGCAATGCCTACAGGGCCAAGAAACACATGATTGGTGGGTGACCTAGGCAGTGATTTGGAAATCATGGCAGTGAATCGGATAATTCACTGAGAGGCAGCTGGCTGACCTGGCCGGTGGATGGGCGGCCGTGAGCCTGGCACAAGCGGTCTTCAGACTGTATCACTGGGAAAGTCTCACCTGAGTCAGGCTCTGGGGGTACTTGTCTGATTCCAGGTTTGAAGTGTTTTACGAAAACAATGTTTTTTTTCTTTTTCAGATTATGAAAATGACAACCTTAACAACATGTTATAAAATAACATATTATAAAAAAATAAGGTATGAAATGAGCCAGATGTAATAGAATACAGCATATGATTTCATTTGTATAAAATTTGAATGGAGCAGAATTAAATTGTTGTTTAGAAATACATGATTAGATGATGATTTGGGAAAAACAAAGCAGTGAGAAGAATGGTTATGATCAGAAAGGACACTGGCAGGGCTTTTGGGGTCCCCATGTGGGTGGTAGCTACATAGGTGTTTATTCTCTAATTTACTAAGTTGCAAATTTGTTTCACGCACATCTTTCTAAATGTGTTACATTTTCCCATATAAATATAAAGCAAATCACTTTGCCTGTAGAAAATTAGAAAAATGGGAAAAAGGACAAAATAGAAAGAAAAGCACCTATGATCACCCTGCCTATCCAGATGCATTAAACAGTTCAAGCTAGTGTGAGTCCTTCCCATCATCTAAAAGCTGAAAAAAAAAATGGATATTTAAACACACAAGAGACTTTTTCTCAGAGGTGAGTGGTCCAGGCCTGGTAATGGAGGCTCCATGGTGCCATCAGGCCGATTCCCATATCTCTGCTTTGTCACCTTCAGTGCACAGCCATCCAGAAGTCACCTCCTGGTCTAACACAGCTGCCAATGTACCAGCCATCAGATATCCAGGCCAGTCTGTAGGGCCAAGCCATAGAAGGGGGAAAAAAATGGAGGTAGGGGAGATGCCTTCCTTTTTGAAGAGTCTTTCCAAAAGTCCCATATGATACTTCCGTTTATATTTTGTTGGCCAGAATTTAGTCACCTGGCCATGCCTAGATTTGAGGGGTTCTGGGAAATATTGTTGCATAAACATGTTTGGAATCCTGTTAGGAAGGAAGAAGGTGAGAATGGTCATTGGAATAAGCATCAAGCAGTCCCAGCCTCAGCTCGAAGGCTCTGCTAGCAGTGACTGTTATCTGCTTGGCTCTCACTTACAGGGGGCGTTGGCACAGAACAGGCATTGCTGGGTGTGACAGTGGGGTGAGGTGGGGAGCATCAATGTCACAACCACATAGAAAGCACCCTGGGGTCCTGGAGAGTCTTCTGGCCTGTGCTGTAGTGGTTTCCTTGAGCCCCTCTTTGTACTCTGGTGTGTCCTTCTTTTGACCCGGTTTTGAAGGGAACTCTCCCAAACCCCCCAAATTTAGAGTGTGATAGAATGATTTCCGCAAACATTTAGTTTTTTTTTTCCAGTACGCTGTACTTTTCAGAGTGCATTTCCACACATCGCTCTGTTTCATTCTTACCAAAGTCCTGATGAGCAGTAACAGGATGATCATGCCCTTTGCCATGGAAAGTCTGAGCTCTTTTACATGCATCATCTTATTTCATCCTCACGAAGGCCCGAGTGGCCAGGACTCCTGGAGCTCATTTTACAGATGAAGAAATGGAGTCTTGCCTGAGGTCACAGAGTACTTAGTTGGAATTTGAACCCGTCCTGTTTGATTCTGAAGGCCCTACTCCTTAATCATAAGGCTAGAGAGACTCTTATTCCCATTTGATAGCTGAGAAACCTTGAGTTAAAGTGACCTGTAAAAGGTTACAAACCAAGTGGGTAGTGATGCCAACAGGACCCAGGCTCCCAGCCCCCTCATCCCTGGGCTGCATAGCTTCGTTGCCCAGGACCTCAAAAGCAGTGCCCATGCCACGCTGACAGATGTGGCCCAGATTATCCCTGCCCCTCCACACTTTCCAACCTAGAGGCATCCAGGCTAATAAGGGCCAGAGGAGGATTTGTGAGGTGTCTAAGAGAGGCTGCACACCTAGCAGGAGGGAGCAAGAAGCATCTTTTGATTTGTGAGCTGAGCCCTTTTGATCTAAAAATCAATAGGAGTAAATTGGTTAGAGCCATGGAAGCTTTTCCCTGCCATGCTCTGTGTGCAGTTGCTCTTGAACTTACCGCCATTCCCCAGTGTTGTGAATCCCTCCAGGACAGCCCCTGCAGTGCTCCTGAGGAAGAGCAGGCAGCAAGCAGATGGAGTTATCATTCTGCCAGCACCAAACAGGCAGCTTTTTTTTGCTGGTTCCGGCCCATGAAGTGACTTCAACATCTCTTCCCCACTGTCTGGCAGGGAGGCAGTCCCTGAGTCTTAGCCGTAGGAAGGCCTGGATTCACGAAATCTTTATAGAAAATGCCAACTAGATCCAGCAAACCTTCCTGGAGACCCATGGGGAGCACCATGGGGCTATTTCAAGACTCCTCAGCCTCATTCAAGGAGTAAGCACTGTGGCCAGTCAGGCCTTTGGGACGCATGGGCTGCCAGGCTGAAATGAAGCCCTGTGGAGCTTGTCATCTGCACTGTTAGTAACTAGGAGGCTTTTCCTGGCCATCTGAATAGTTTCAGGAGCACCCAGGATCGGCAAATCTAAAGCTGAAAGGAAATGCTATGGTCATCTTGTTCACTCCTGGTTCTCCAGGCTGAACCATGGCAAACGAGACCTACAGGGAATTATTCCAATTGTAAATAATTCAACAGAAGGCCTTATGTTCTTCTTTCGTGCCTGGTACATCCCAGGCTCTCAATGCATAGACACTGAATGAATGAATATATGAACAATTTGCCTCCATAACTAATGACTTTCATGGTAGGAAGTTCTGCAGGAAACTCTGAACTCTCATTTAATCAACAGCTGTACAGGAGTTAAGAGAAGTGTGAAGTCAAGGAACTAGCACCTAGGTGTTCCCAGAGCTCTCCTCACTGAGCACTGGCCTGTTTCTCCATCCCTTATCTCATCACAGGTAGATTTCCTGGGAGGTATAGCATGACAGTCAAGACCGTAAGCTTCAGCACCTGACAGATCTGGTTTCAAATCCCACCTCTGTTGCCTGTTAGCTCTGTGACTTCAGGAGAATTGAAATCATCTCATTGAGACTCATTTTTCTACTCAGTAAGATGGGACAATAGTTGTAGTAACTCTTGGGCTATTTACAGAAGTGCCAGAGAGATAAAGCCACCTCATCAAGGTCAGCCAGCTAGTAAGTGGCAGATCCAAGATTCCAATCCAAGTTTTCCTGACAACAAATTCTGTGGTCTTAGCCCATTTTTTTTTTTTTTAAATCTTTGGGGAATTCTCTCTTCTTCTTTATTTGATTCTTTCCTCATTAGGAGAAATAGTCTTTAGAATGATGGATGTAGTGTAGGCTGATAACCCTTTCTGTTGTTAGACTATGGAGCCACCATATGTCTGAGCCACATTAAAGAGGCAGTTGCCTCTGATGATTTTGAACTGCTCCACATGTCCCTCTTCTCCAATGAGGGAAACAAGATCTTTCCTTCCTTCTTTCCTTCCTTCCTTCCTTCCTCCTTCCTTCCTTCCTTCCATCCCAGAAGAATATTGAGTAATTGATATGTTAGGTGTAAGAATACAGTAGAAAATAAAATGGACACAGTGAAACTTACTGTCTCCTTCCTGAGCACCTATGGATAGAGGAGGCCAATTCTGTGATAGGAAATGACAGTGACATTTTATTGTCCTCTGGTCTCAAACAGGTAACCTAAGGCAGGCAAAAGGGTTAAGCATAGTATAATAGGGATAAGTGTGGAGCCTGGTTAAATAGGAAGTACATGGCCCACCTAAAGGGGACAGCCACTTCTCATTTCCAGCTAGATGTGGCCCTGAGTTCCAGTGTTGTGTTTTGTCAAAAGAAGGTAGCAATGAATATTTTTAGGTGAGAGCTCCCAATTTTATGATCTGGGTACTTGTTCTAATAAATCCTCCCCTGACTGTTCCCACCCATATTCTCTGCTCCCCACCTAAGGCTCTGATTCAATCTGTGGGCTGTTGGTTTCAATTTTTGCTTTATAGCTATCCAGTGGCTTAGATAAGAGTGGCAGTCCTCATTTAGTAGATATTATTTTTATCCTCGCTATGCTTCCATCTTTTTAAAAATTCAAGATTGGGACTTTCGTCCTGCACCTATCACCCATTAAGAAAAATTTCTCAGAAATATGCCTTCTGGCTAGTAAGATTTCGGAAGTGTACCTAGAGAGCACATGAATAAACATGTGTTTAGCTATGTGGGTGTTACTTTCATTTTTAAAGCTTCCTTGTTGAAGAAAAATGTCAGAGAGAAATGTATTGCAGGAAAACTCTTTGGATTTTTGAAGCCCGCTTTGATATGAACGGTAAGCGCAGGGGGACAGGAGAACACAATTCAGAAACTTAGAACTGGGACACAGACCGTCTTTCATGTCTAGGTCACTGAATTGAGTCCAGCCCAAGGCAAAACTGTCTAAACCGTAAGCATCAGCAGCTGTCCAGTGGACCGTGTGCAAGAGACTATCCTGTTTGGGTTTTCTGTACCACTTTGGGCTGAGCTTCGGTGCCACCCTTCATAACAGATGTGTGACTCCCGCCAGCATTGTCATCCCCTGTTCAGTGGATGCAGACACTAAGGTAGAGGGAGGATGGAGCTGCCATGTTTAGAGAACCCGAGAAGGCAAGATTCAAGTCCTGATCCTGAATTTAGCTGCTTTGCTTACCATGCATAACAGCATTTTCCTAAGCATTCGGTGTTCTTACGTGGCCGTGATGATTCTTAACACATCTTTGTGCCACTTGTGCTCTTATTTACACAATTTAAAAACAATCGGCCTATAATTTTGCTTCGATGATTTATTTTGTAAGGAAAATTGATCTCACTGTTATTAATCCAAGACTGTTATTACCTGCCATCAACAGAGGTAGCATTAAGGTGTAATAAGTAACCATTACAGTTTTATTACTGTTTATCTGTGTGTTGATTACACTTATCTTGCATGCCATCAGTGGAATGCATTAGGTCTAGATCCTTCCACGGGGGAAAGAAGAGTATGCCTAGCTCTGGACTCTATGTGGGCAATAGGTCAGGGTCACCATTTTCCTGTATCTTTTTCTGGGAAGCTGTTACTTCATTAATTCATCCATTGCGTTGACATTCATTAGCTCCCTACTCTGAGCCAGACAGAGGCTCCCACCCCTGTGATCCCTCATAAGTGATATATTTCTGTGGGTCACGGAGATGAAGTGTTTTGCTCTGGGTTTTTCTCATGCTTCATTGGCTGCAAGCTGGGCTGATCTGCAGCCAGTACGCACCAGAAGAGTCACACCAGTTGTTTATGGCTGACACCTGCTTGGATTGCTCTGTACATCTGGTTTGGACGGGTTGGTTGTTAAATATTTTGAATATCACTCTTAGTGGCGAGCAACAGAAATGGATTCAAATTAATTTAAGCAAAGGGAAATTCATTGGAAGGAACCGAGACCTCACAGAATATTTTGGAGGCTGACGAACCAGGCTGGGGATTGGGAGGACCAAGGCCAATCGGGAGGGCAATGGTACAGGAGACTCCAACATGCTTAGGACCTTATACTGGTCAGAAATGGACCCCGCAAGGGGTAGTCTCTTTGGCTCTCTGGTCATGAGTAAAATCCAGAGAGGAAGTGTCAGGTTGCTCCAGGCTTTGGTCAACTGGATACAGCTTGAGTGGCAAAAGGCAAGGTCTGGATAAAAGAGAAGAGGAAAGTTCTTAAAAGGAAATAGAAACAGTTTTGGGAAAAAAAGAATTGATGGTCAAAGGCAACACGAATTCAAACATATTACCTTTTCGGATCTGGAGGGAAAAAACGTAGGTCCCTTGCAAATTAGTGGAGTGATTGTGGGCTGGGAAGAAAATGAGTTTTTCCATAAACAATAAAGTTGGAAAATAATGGTAATATTCACCTTCTGGCCATTTATGAGGAAGAGGTGTGTCTTTCTTTCTCACTGATTTTGTATCCCCTTATTTACATGATGGTACTAACTAAACTCGTGAATTTAATGGGAAGGATTGCCGTAGCTGGAGAGAAAGGTTCTCATTTTGCTGCTATGTTCAGCTCTGACCTTAACAAACAAAAAGAGATGTGGAATTTAATGAACAGGATATTTTACTTTAAGTCTCAGCTCTTTGACTGAGTGACGTGTGAGAAGACATGCTTTCTAGGAAACTTTTCTGTGGTCTGAGACCAAGATAAACTCCCTAGTCTCTCTCCTGGGTCGATGGTTACCCAGAATGGTATTCCAAGGCCTCCCCAATTCAGAAGCATGCCTACTGATGCCAAACATGGAGGAGCTTTTAGGCAGTCGTCCCCAGTTTACCAGCCTTGTGGGAGAATAGTTCAATTGTCAGTATCAAGTACGTCAAACCCCAGATGTCGGACTGCATTTTGACTCAATAGTTTTTATATTTGGAGTGCTGGCTTAAGTTTCCCAGAGGTGTAGCCTGCTGGCTCATTGGGGATGCTTTAGTCATTATGGCTAGAGCAGGAGAAATGGCGTGCGTGCCTTTCATCAAAGGGAGACACCAAGAGTCAGTAGAGCCGGCAATAGTTTGAGAATGGATTTTTCTAGAGAAAAGTGATTGAATAAATCAGTGACTTTCCAACTTTTGACACAAACACACACGTATATATACATACACATATATACACACACACATGCACACACACAAAATCTCAGACACACACAAACACACGCACGGTTCATGAAACAATATCTACCCTATGTGCATTTTTTTATTCCATTCTTTTCTTTTAAAAATGCTGATCACAACCCTCTAGTGTGCATTCTGCACAGACCCACAGTTTTAAAAACACTGATATAGATGGTCCAAGTTCAAAGCCAGCACCTTCTGCCCTATTTGCTGTTGGTAGGGTTGTCCACAGTGCTAATTTCTGCCCACTAAATAGACTTGTATAAAAAACTTCTTGAGTTAGCCACCAGAAGATGCTTTTATGCTCATTTTCTCCTCTTTTCTACTCTTAAAACTATTCTCTGGTTACAGGGCTGGATGTATCAAGGAGAACTGTGTGCAACAAAAACGGCCCTTGCTAGCAGTCAGCCACTGTCCTGAGCACTTTGCATGTATTATCTCTTTTCATTCTTGTAATGACCCCATTTGTAAGAGGTGAACAACATTTACATCTCCATTTTCAGATAATTAAGTGTATTCTCAAGGAGATTTTGTCACTTATTCAAGGTCGTGTAGTTATGTAGAGGCGAAGTTGAGATTTAAATCCAGACCTTTCTGACTTCAAACATTTTAAATAAAATTCCTCCTTAAGGTATGTAAGGGTAAAAGCTGAATAATTAAGACCAATTCTATGGCATAGTATTTACTTTTCCACAGAAGGTCCAAATCACAGCATTCACCCCAGGTCCCAGAGCTGTGGTGGATTGTCACAGTATACAACTGCACACGATGCTCACTGAAGGTGCTTGGCCAACGCTGACAACGAAGTCTTGCTGAAGGCCAAAACCTCATTCCTCTCCGAACCTCAAGCATCCTGCCATCTGGAGAAATGCTTCTCTTATGTTCTGAGGGATTTCTAAACACAGCAGGTCCTCCTACAGCAGGACATATCTTCCACATGCCTGTATGCTAGCTTTGAGCAAGCATATAGAACACAGCCAAAGCCAAAGAGAACACAGCCAACTCAAGAGAGCAGTGAGAGAGCACACATGTTCCAAGAGCACCTCTATGTGCAATCCGCATAAATACACTCTCTAGCTCAAACCAGTGTTTAATATATCTACGTAAATGGCTGATATTATACCAGTGCAAGCTTCCCCAAGGTCACCTGGGCCTTGCAATATTTTGCAATTCAGACATCTGACACGAATCAGATGGCTTCCTTCTTTTTTTGTAATAACGTGTTTACTTCTTCTCATTCTCTGTCTGACATTTATGGAGTACCTGGTCAGATGAGCAAAGAGAAATAAGACAAGGCTGATCTGCTATTGAAGCTGATGCAATCTCCCCCTTTTCACAACTGCCTTTTATGCGGCTTCGTGCATCGCCGGAGGCTTCACTTGTCTCTTTCTGTTCTTTTCCTCTTTTTGCAAACTCGTCCCTGCTTTCCCCAGAGATGAGGGCAAATTAATGCATGCATTGGAGACCCGCACCTAGTGACGTTAGGACTTCAAGGAAGCCAGTTTTTCCACGTGTGGAAATGATAGGCTCAGCTCCCCATCGTTTCTCAAGTTCTAATCAAACATGCTAATTAGAACCCCATAAACAAGCAATGACTCAGAAGAGGGTGGCTTCAAAGAGGTTAAGTGTGGAAAGCTATTCTGAACTCTATTTACATTGTGAATTAATACTTCTTACCCTTTGTTCTTCATCAATAAGTACTGTTCTGCTCTTAGTCTGCATTCACTTACTTACTAAACAGAATTCTGGAGAATATTTTGCCATCATCTTTATCATAGTTGATAAGTAGCACTTATATAATTGTCGTGTTTGATTAATTGATACTCCATAAGAGTAGGTATTGACATCTCTTTTGATATCCTTTTGACTGCACATGGTAAGTGCTGAATATTTGTTTTGTTAAGTTAATGAATTAGATGTTGAATAAAGCCCAGGTCCACCTAGACAGTGTTTTCATTGTTCCTAGGTGGTATAAGAAAGAACATTCTCAAGAGAAAATAGTTTAAAATGAGAACTCTGAGAGTCAGCAAACCTTTCTGGATTAGAGGCAAAGTGATATCAGCCAGTGTCAACCACCTCTTTTCTGACAGTGCCCTTCCGCTTGTTTTGAGATGTGATTCTAAGGATATAGACAATAAGAAAGTTAAACTTAAGAGGGAGTCGTAAAGTATTATAATGAGAGAAATTTTGGGGGACATTTAAACAAAATGAGACTTTTTGAGTTAGTGGAAGATGATAAAGCCTTTTCCTCATGATTGGGCAGACATCAATTATCAACAGCATCTTCTAGAATTCCACAATCCAGACAGACCTCTCTCTTTTCTATACTGGCTCAGATGCCCAAGGTTCTTAGAATTTTAGAGCTGGAAAGAAATTTTAATATCATGACCTTGTTTCCCAAATGAGCCTTGGACTAATTGAATTCCTTAATTTATTCATTAATTCAAACTCTGCATCTTAAAGATTTACTAGGTGCCAGGCACTGAGCTTGTGTTACTGCAGGGCCACAGTAGTACACAAAACAGAAAAAGCCCTCTTTGCTCTCATGGAGTCGACATCTTGACGGACTGGCATAGTGGGGAAAAAAAAAAGTGCATCAGGGGTAGGGGATCCTGAAGTAGGTCTAATACGCAGCCTTGGGGCAGAAAGTCCTCATAGGTTCCTTGACATACCTGTGGTCTGGTGGTCTCTGAAGCCCAAGTTCACTGTTTCACAGGCTTTCAGAGTCCGTGCGCTTACACGTTATGGTCAGCAGGGGGCAGGGTAGCCAACCTATTACTTGTGAGTGAGGGGCTGCCTGCTTTTCACACGAGGGGCTGGGAAAGCTTATGCAGCCTAAAACTGCCTGCCTTTTCTCTACGACCGTATTTTTCCCTCTTTCCTCTTGTCTCCTGTTCTATTCTGCTTCCTTGCATCCTCTGCTCTGCCTCCTATCCCCAGGTCTAATTTATTTTTGTAAAGCATGCTCGCACCCGCTGCCTCCTTGGGTCCTCCCAAATATTCTGTGAGAGAGACAGGGTCAGGTTAAATATTTACCATTTGCAGATGAAGAGGAGGAGGCCTAGAGAGGTCCCTAGTCCCCAGCCCTTGTTCTTTCCTCCAATGTACTTATAGGACTTGAAAGCCAATAGCAGAGGCTTTTCTTGTTTGTCATCCTGGGGAAGGCTATTATCCCACCAGGGCACCACACACACACACTCTGGAATTAGAGGAAAAGCTGCCAAAGCAATAAGCTGAGAAGGTGCTTTTTCAGGTGTGGGACTGTGGGGTACTCTGGGTTTCACTGGACAGTTGAAAAGTCGAAGGGCTGAACCCTTTGAATACACACACCTGGGATGTCCATAGAGATGTGGATCGATCTCTGTAGTTTTTAAGAAAAGAAGCCACCAGCGCCCCTGGCTCCGGGCCCAGTTTGTTGGACTCAGTGAAAGAAAAGACTCTATTCATACGTGCAGACGCGTTGAACCACGAGTAAGTTTCATTTCTTTAAGTTTCAGTTTCCTCTCATACTAAAGGAGATTGTAATAGAGCAGTTGTGACAGAGTCCACACACACTCTGCAGTCAACCAACATTGCTACCGGTGTCCAGGTAGATTTACTGTTTTCATAGTCACTCATTGCAGAAGATTGATTACATCGATGGCCCCAGTAAACGACTCCCAGTACCCACACCTTTTGCAAGGAGAATCTCTAGTCCCTGCCCTCTCTGATTCCAGGATGGCCTTGTGTCTTGCTTTAGCCAGTAGAATGTAGCATCTGCTAGTTTCAGGCCTGGTCTTTCAGGGGCCTTACCCTCTTCTGCAATCTCTTGCTTGCTTTTGAAAACATCCACTACAATATGAAAAAGGCCAGGCTAGCCTACTGGGAGGATACCAACCACACCGACCTCAGGTACGTGAGTAAGTCAGGTAAAGACCAGAAAATCTCCTCAGCTCACCCATATAGACTCATGAGTAATGACAAGAGCTTATTGTTTAATGTTGCATAGTTTTGGGAGAGCTTAGTACATAGCAACAGGTAACTGATACACGACTTGAAGTTTTATGTAGACTAATTCTAGGAAGGAGGTAATGCTAGATGAGACTGTTTGGAAGGTTAGTAACTACATCACTGAATACTAAGGCAGCATAAGTTCAGGGATAGCCCTGGTAGTTGAGAGTAAATACTGGGATAAAACAGACCTGATTCCAGATCTTTGCTCTATTACTTTCTAAATGTGAACCTTTAGTCAATTTTCTGAACCTCTCTATGACTTAATTTCCTCTTCTGTAAAATGGGGATAATAATATTGGGAGGGTTACTGTGAGGATAAAGCGGGATAATGTATGTAGCATGTTTAGCCTGGCACATAGTGAGTGCTCAATAAATGCTAGGCATGCTTATTGATGATAAATTTAATCTTCAAGGTACATACAGCTATGAGGTTGCTGCAACCCCAATTGCTAACTCAGGATAGGGTTTTGCAATTAATTCATCTAAAGCTTTGAAAAAAGAAGAATTACAATTGTACATATATTTTCTCTCCTTTCTTTAATTATAAAAGTAATATATACTGTATACTTTAATCCAAAATCTCTTCTAGTGCAAAATTCCTGATTCAAAGAAAATTTATACTATGAGTTATGACTTATAATTATGAATATCGAACGCGACTTCAGTGCCTCAAGGTAAACCGTATTTTCTTAGGCAGGAAATATGCACACGATGCTCAATTGTGAGACAGCAGCATAAATCTCTCTTGGAAACAACTTACCTCATATTTCATTGACCAAGGAAGCAGAATGATTATCCACGATATCTAAGGTGGAAGAAAATAGCTCTTGAGCAAGGTTTTAATGTTCAGGACAAAACTTCCTTGAGCAAGCAATCTCCACTGGCTTTCAGTTGGCACTCACTGACACTTATTCCTAGTGGAGGAGGAAAATCGTGGGGGAGACAGGGAGTCAGAGTGGAACTGCTTTCCAGACTAGAGAGGAATGCTGTGTGGACATCTTGTTCCTGAACAGAATTAGGCTGCCTGAATTTGTTGATTCTCGGTTGATTTATTTATTTGTTTACTTCTTATTATTTATGGCTACAGCACCTAGTGGTCTCCCATCCAAGTACTAACCAGGCTCAACGCTGCTTAGCTTCCGAGATCAGACACTGGGCTTGTTCAGGGTGGCATGGCCATAGTACATGGGCTGTGGCTCCACTTGGGTGTGAACCCAGGACCTTCTGTGTGTAAAGCAGATGTGCTAACTGCTACACTCTGGAGCCATGTCTAACTCTCTTGTCGATTTAATTTAAAATATAACTTTAAAAAACTTGGCCCTTTTCCTAAACACTGGCTCTTGGCCTTTTTTCTTTTGTTTTGGTCATATCGCTGGAGTGTCTGAAATGCCTACCTATCTGTGGATACCCATGACACTGCACATACTGTGAAGGGGTTCAGTCTGAAGCACATGAAGGAGCTCCATCATCCTGTGTTAGAGGGAGTGGGCAGTTTCCCGAACCCCATTACCCAGTGGGGGATCTTTTCAGTTCTTTCTCCTACAGATCAGATGGAGGCTTTTCATCCCTCTGTAGGTCACGTGTGTGTTTTCTTCCACGGACCCCAGTGACTGCACGTGACATTATCGCAGAAACTCTTCTGTGACTTATCGGGCAGAGATACTGACTCCCCAGTGGGCTACAGAGTGAATCCGTGATTGCACTAACGTTTCCGTGCTAGGCCGCCACCGTGACTCCCACTTGGTGATCTTGAGGTTCCTGGGTCAGACCCCCGCACCCCAGCCTAACCCCCTAAGGGCAGCAGTGTGGTCAAGGTGAGAGAGCGTGTGCTTCACTTTGGGTGGTAAACACTGGTGGGCACCCAGTGTCCAGTCGTGGGGCTGCACCAGATGTTTATGGTGAGTTCTCTCCAGCTCCGTTGGCGTTTGGGCCTTACTGGTTATTAAATATTATCACTATTACCCCAAGTTGCAAAGTTGCAAGTGACAGAAACCCAAAGTTTTTATTGCAGCTCTTCAAATCCAGGGGAGGAAGCATAGTCTCTCTCTGTTTCTCTCTCTCTCTCTCTCTCTCTCTCTCATATGAAATGTGCCCACCATGCTCTCTCTCTCCCTCTCTCTTTCCTCATATCTGGCTTTCCCTATTTATCTTTCAGCATAGCAGAGATGGCTGCCCCATAGTTTTTCTGATTAATATCTTTGATTTCGAGCCCCTAGCAGAAACCAGTGAAGGTCTCTGGATTGCAATTCAGAATTTCCCAGGGGGAGAGAATCTAGTTGGCCAGGTTTGGGCCAGGTATCATCTCCAGTCAGATGTGGTTAGGAGCTCACAGTCGTTTAGCCTGCCTCTCCAAGTAATGCAGATGGGGGCAGTTACCTGAGAAGGGCACCGTGGCGGGAGCTTCTGACATGGCTCCCAGTGATCACTCTTGCTGGTATCCATTCCTCTGTGTGATGCCCTTGAGCGTGGGCTGGATCTAGTGACCCTCCCTTCTAATGAATAGACTGTGCCAAAATTAGGTCGCAAAAGACTGGGACTTCCATCTTGCCCAAACTTTGTCTTTCTGGTTCTTTTTTATTTGCTCTCATAAAGCTGACTAGCTGGCTGCCATGGTGTGCCTTATGGAGAGGTCCATGTGTCTAGGAAAGGAAGGCAGTGTCTGGTCAAGTGCCAGCAAGGAACCGAACCGTGCCAATGACCACAGGAGTGAGCTTGGAAGCATATCCGTTCCCAGCCAAGACTTGAGATGACTGTGGCGCCGCCTGCCACCTAGATTGTAGCCTTGTGAGTGACCCAGAGCCAGAGGCAGCCAGCTGTGCTCAGATCCCTGACCCACAGAAACTGCAAGATAATAGATGTTTTAAACTGCTAAGTTGTTTGTAGCCCACCATTCCAGAAGTCCCACCCCTAAGCTGCTGAATGCGGGGGTAGTTCATTATGCAGCGGTAGATAAGTGATACGGGCACCTCGTAACTGGAGAGGCTCTGAGTCGGATAACCTGTGTCTTGTCATAACTTCAGGCTGTGTGACTTTTTGCAGGTTACGGAACCAATTAGAGTTGCATTCTCTTCTGCAAAATAGAGATACCACTACTGATAATAACGTGAGGTCTAAATGAGTAATTCAGTGCCAGCACTTAGTTTAGCTATCTGAACATTAATTAATATTAAGGATATCAAGTTTAGTTACTGTTGCTCAGCTTTTATAGCTCTGCTAACCCTACACATTGCGTTATTTGTGCCTCAGTTTCTTTTCCAAAGAAGTCTGGAAAAGTCTGCCCTTTATAGGAATGATATAGAGATTAATATAAAATGTCCACAAATTTCTTTGAAGCAAATGCCTATTTAACTATTAAAGACAGAGAACTATTTCCATTTTATTCACTTTAGTTTTACAGTAAAGAACAATTTCATATCATGGAGGAAAATAAAAACAGAATTTGGATTCTCAGATTTAGAAGATCAAAAAATATGAGTTAGTGGAACAGAATTTGTTTTTTTTTGCAGTTTCCTTCACACAAAGGCATCCAACGACCTTCTGCAGCCAATTATTTTGTGCATGGAAATGCCAGGGCACGATGCAGGTGGCAATCCATCACAGAGACGCAGCCCAAAGATGAAGAGCACAAGGATAATCATTGACGCTTAAAAGGCTTCTGCCTTCTGACGCCAAAGCCCATGGTGTCAAAGGTTTGATGAGATTTGCTCATTAATCACAAGCTTGAATGTTTAGTTACCCTGGTTTCCATTCTCCTTAGGGATACTGTTTTTCTCCCCCTGGGAGCCGGGGACCCTGTGTGAGGGTGGGAGATGTTGGGTTTGCAGATCTTCCACCTAGCTCGCCTCTATCTTTTCACGGCTCCATCCCAAAGCCGCTGCCCAAGACCAGATTTCCTACCTGTCTCCTTCTGCCATTCTGGGGCCTTATTACTGACTGCATGAAGACTGAGCCTGCCCGCCCTCGTCTCCAGATTCACTCACACTACTCAGCTTCCTGGACTTGCCTTACGTGTACTGTCCTAATGTCAAGCACAGCAACAGCCCTTTCTGTGTTAAGGGTGACACTCCTCCTAGCTGAGCAAATAACAGGCAGCAGAAAGATGGGAATGGGAAGTGTGGTCACTAGATACACTAGACACCCTTCACAAGAAGTACCAGGCACTCTGAAGAGGGCCAGTCACTGCCATGAGCCTGGGGTGCATTAGGGTCTCCTGAGGTCACCACATTTCATCTTCTCCCCACCCCTGTCCTTAAGGATGATAGGGTGAAATTGCCAGTCTGCTCATAATTTAAAAAATTATTTTTTTCTTCCAGAATTACCGTGCCCCATCACACAATGTAATAAAAACAGTTAAAAATAATTACCAGTAACAGTCAAACAAGGAAAGAGGTTTATCTTCATGTTATAAACTGAAAAATGTCCAATGAGTTTTGGTGTGACTTAGGGAGGCTCCTACATCACTCTTTTCTCCTAGAAGTGAGACATTGGAGGTAAATGAGTTGGACCTTGAGAATTCTCACCATTGCCCCTGATTTGGGTAGAAGATGCTAAAGTTGGTAGTAGGGAGCTTAGAGAAAAGTCAAGGAAATCTCTTCCAACAGCTGAGGTTCCCACCTATGATCTCAGTGTGGCAGCTGAGCCAGGAAAAGCCCTCAGGTATCTTGGTCTCCAAGCTAAGTCAGGGGACCGATTTGAAGCCTAAGGCTATCTACCCCCCAACTCCACCCCCACCCCCTCCCCAATTGGAAGAAGGGGAACTCCCACTCCAACAACAAAATCTTAGAAGAAAAGGTAAGCCCAGTCCTATGCCAAAGGCTGCAGGAAGTTTGCCAAGCTCTTTCCAAGCTCCTGCCCTCCGGCTACAGGAAAGTGGATGGAATGCAAGCCCCAGGCCTCAAAATGTAGCAGATAAGGTTTGTCAGTGAGAATTCATTTTTTTTTTCTATCAAAGTAAAAAAGAACTGGGTAGAGCTGCAAACAGGGCAAAGAAAAAAAGGTGGTAGCTGACTGGGTTGGTGGGGTCAAGATGTTTTTTAAACATGGAACTGGATGAGTGAGTAATAGAAAGGAGAAATAAATTATAATTCTATTAGGCAATTGGCCAGCTGGCTCTAGACTCAGTTGTGAGCTCTGGGTTGGAGAAGTAGATTTGAGAATCATCAACATATTTAAGATTGCCTGGGGGTTAGATGAGGTATTTTAGGGGAGCATGTAGACTCAGATGAGTAGAGGGTTTAATAGGGAACTCTGATGATGCCACTATTTAATAAATAGGTAGAGGTATTGTAGCCTACAAAGAAATCTAAGGAAGAATGAGTACAGGAGATCTCACAAAAATCACAGAAAGAAAGTGTTTCGAAAAGGAAGATCACGGGGTTGAATAGAGCTAGAAAATCACTAAAGATAGGGCGAAGATTCAGAGAAAGATAAATACCATATGATTTCACTTATATGTAGAATCTAAGGAATAAAAAGCACAAACTAATCAAATACTGACTCACAAGTATAGAAGATAATTTGGTGACAGACAGAAGGGATGGGGGTTGGGGAGCTGGGAGAATAGGGTGAAGGGTTAAAGAAGTACAAATTAGTAGTTGATAGATAGCCACGGGGATGGGGAGCAGAGCATAGGGAATGCAATTAGCATTAATACATTGGCTAGGTGGAAAACCACAGGAGTGAAGAAGCAATTAAGGGGATCATTTTATAAACTATATAAATGTCTAACCAACGTACTGTATACCTGAAGCTAAAAAACAAAAAAGATAGGGCAAAGAATTCTGGGTCAGGTATAGCAACAAAGGAAAGTCATTTGGGGTGTCCAATGAGAGAGTTTCAAGGATGTAATGGAGGAGAAGCAAATTTTTAATGTGTTGAAGAATTGCTGGGAGGTGATAAAGTAGAAACTGTGATCACATAACTCCTTCGAGAACTATGGCTGAGAAGGAGGTGGGGGAGAGATAGGGCAATGATTGGAGGAAGACACAGGTGTGATAGATGTTTCTCAACATGGCAGAGACATGCATTTCTAAATGTCGATGGAAAGTTACCAGAATAGAGGGGGCGAGTGGGGAGAGGCTCGAAGTTCATAGATAGATATAGAGACAAATAGACAGAGGCATACAGAGCGAGAGGAGAGAGACGGACGGAGACAGAGATACAGGAGAGAGAAATGATTGATGGAATCAAGTTTTTGAAGGTAGAAAGACCTAGGACACAGAGAAGAGAAGGAGGGATTAGTCTTATATATGTATTCCATCATGACAGGAAAGTAGGAGAGTAGTATTGATACAGATGAGTTAGGGATGAATGGCAGAATTCTGAAGGAGTTCTCTTCTGATAGCTTCTATGTCCTTGGTGAAGGAGGCGAGGTCATCTTCTGACTATGAGTGAGAGGACCATGGGGCGGGAAGAGTGGAAGGAGTTTGATATAGTTCCTGAGAAAGAGAAAGACTAGTCATTTAGAAACACAGAAAGGGAGTTCTTTGTTTCATTTTCAGTCCACTGTTCCAAAGAAATAAATCTCTTTTCTTTTTAAAATGTTAAGAGTGTTCAAAATGAGTGATCAAGGAGGACGTTGAATTCCTCTACATCCCTTAAGAGCCATGTCAGAAAATTCTTCTTATTCCTTTTGCTCTCAGCTTTGAAAGAGGTTCTTTTGTGAGCCTTCCTCAACTCCTTGGCTTGGAATTATGAGAGGATTATTGATCGAATCACAACAAGAATTGTGGAAACATTAGAATCAGGATCCTGGTATTTGGGTTGAGGCAGGAAAGATGTTCAATGAAGAAACTAGACATGTCGGGGGTGTCTATTTTACCATCTTCTTCAGCGAGGTCTACAAGTTATGGCCTGTAGGCCAACTCCAGTCCACTGCTGGGTTTTGTGAAAGTTTTATTGCAATCCAGTCATGTCTATGGTTAGCTTGCAGCTACATCACCAGAGCTGAGTGGTTGTGACAGAGACCTGACGGCCCACAAAGCCGAAAACATTTACTATTTGACACTTTTACAGAAAACGTTTGCCAGTTTTGTTCTAGAGGGAAAATGGAAAGGTTTCAGAGGAAGGATAACCTTGAAAAGCATCCCAACTTCCAAGTGTTTTCTTTTCTGCAGAATAAGGACACCGTTCATTAAATCATTCTTTCATTTAACCAACATTTATTGATTGCTTACTGTGTGCCAGAAGCTGGGAGTGCAGAGATCAATAAGATCCAGCCTCGTCCTTTCAAAGACCACAGCAGAGATAGATGGGTAAACAAATAGTTGGAATACTTAGAGACAAATGCTATGTGTGCGCTGGGGGAGGAAGAGGAGGAGGTGTCTCACCTGGCCCAGATGGGGCTGAGAAGCCTTCACAGAAAGACAGAAGAGGGACCCGCCAGCATGTAGGGTTGCTGGGGATGAGAATGAAACCAGTTAGGATTGTTACAGCATGAGTAAAGATCAAGGAGAATCAAGAGGGGTGGGATTCTTGGAAATGATAAAAGGGGTAAGTGAAGGGAGATGGAGAATGAGCAGAGAGAGAGGCAGAGGAGAATCAGGAAGGAATCAGGGATATCAGTGGGACACATAGGGCACCATTTCACCACCCTGCCCTTGACACACCTCCCAAGCTGGCCATTCATTGCCTTCTCTGTGGAGCCCAGCTATGGTTTCAACAGAGCATTCAGAGTAGCCACCATCAATCATTTGGAATTTGCCCCTGAGATAAAACCTATTGGTGATCTTAAGGTCTATACAAACAATCCTAAGGTACATAAAAATAATTTGTTAACTATGAAGCACCCCCAAAATGTAATGTGCTATTGCTACCAACCATTAATAAAATAAAATAAAAACCTAATAATATGGTAATATGTGTAATTCAACCCACATATCAGAATTTTAAATCTTTTTTGGTAATATAAACATAGCACAGGACATAACCTATTTTTAATAGATTCATTATATTGTTTTCAAATGGAATCTGAGAAGCATACTCATTCCTAAAGATCATACATGTGATTTAACTGAACAAATGGAGTTTGAAGAGATTGAAGAATGAGACAAAAAGTCCTCCTTTATAGGTTTAAAATTTTAAGGAAATATTTCAAACATTCTGAATATTCTCAGAAAATAGAATAATATAACTCCCATGAATCCATTACCTAGATCTTAAAAGTGCTAATATTTTACCATTGCTTCAGGGAATAATAAAAAGAATAAAAACATTCCAGATACAGTTGATGTCCCTTTTGTGCCTCTTACCCATCCTCCTCTCCTCCCAGAGGTTACCACTCTCTGGAATTTCGTGTCTATCTTTCTCATTCCTGCTTTTACATTTTTAGCGCGTTTGTATCAATAAACATTAAGCAGAATTGTTTCATGTGTTTTTAAACATCACATAAATGGTAAGGCAATGTAAAACTGTTCTGCAACTTGCCTTTATCATTCCACATTATGCTTTTGAAATGCATCCATGTGGGTCCATGTGTTCATTCATTTTGCAGCTGGTCTTCTTTCTGCTCTTTGGAACCTGCCCAAATTGTGGAAGACAAAAAGCAGATAGATCTGACTGCTTCTCAGGGGCAGGTATGAAATAATTTGGTCTCAGTTGCATTCTCTTTTTACCCTTTCTTCTCCTTAGTCTCCCTCCCTCTTTTCCTCTCTTGCTCTATTAAGGATTTTGAATATAAAAAGAAACAGCAAAAGGAGGTGATCTCTGAAAGGAGGGTCTGAATTTAGCACCCTGCCTTCCAGAAAAGAACAGACATTTTTCAGGAGCAGCTAACATTTATCAGATACTGGCTGAGTGCAAGAACCTGGACCAATCACTTTACAATCACTTGGTAATGCTCACTGCACCCTTGGAAGTCTTCCCGGCTAAGGTCACAGAGCTAGTGGGTGGAGATTTTAACCCAGGTGCCCAGAAGCCAGAGCTGATGTACTTAGTTGTTCAAAAGGTGAACCCATATTGATCTCAAGGAGGCACAGTGTAAGGTGAGCTTAATAGGAAGAATCCCTAGAGCTAATGTTTTAACAACTTTGGCATTGATTTCACTTCTAAAATAAGTATCATAATGACTGCTACTAACAAATAATAATAAAGTACTTACTTAAAAATTCACAAGATTGAGTGTTACTTTAGTTTTTTTTCACTCGAACTTCAGCCACCTATTGATTTTTAACTCCCTCCTGGATATTTCTGCTCCACTATTCCACTATTATCCCTAACTCTATAAGAACCAATTTTATTTTTTCCTTCCTTCTTGACCATTTTCTATAGCAGCAGATTCTGGCACCTCGTTCTTGCTTCCATAATCCTCCATATTCTGACTCTTCTCTACCTGCTATGGACTGAATTGTGTCCCCCAAAATTCATATGTTGAAACCCTTCCCCCACCCCCAATATGATGGTATTTGGAGACAGGGCTTTTGGGAGATAATTAGGTTTTTATGAGGTCACAAGGGTGGGGTCCTCATGAAGGGATTAGCACTCTTGTAAGAAGAGACTAGAGGGTTTGCCTTCCTTCTCTCTGCCTTGTGAGAACACCGTGAGAAAGTATTCAGCTGCCAACCAAGAAGAGCTCTCACCAGGAACCAGATCTACCAGCACCTTGATTCTGGACTTCCCCCAGGCTCCAGAACAGTGAGAAATAAGTTTTTGTCATTTGTCATCCAGTCCGCAATAGTTTGATATAGCAGCCTGAACTAAGACACGGCCTATATAGCATTTCAGTCTCATTAACTTTCTGTCCCTTTCCTTTGGTTACCCTTTCTCTTGTCTGTTTTTTTTCCACCTATGTTATTTTCTGAGCTAGGCTGCCACTCCTGCCACCTCCTGCCTCTGCCCACCAAATAACATAGCCTTTTAAGACAAAAACTAAAGTTTCTTTTCCCCATCTTTTTCCTACTAATTTCCCCTTCTTTAGATTCATACAACACTTATTCTGTATCATACCTTAGAGCACTTAGTTACATATATATATATTTTTTGTTTTTAAATACCTTTTTACACATCTTGTATCTGTGATGAAATGATTAATCCTTCAAGGGTGGTCCATATCTTGTATTCCATTCCACTCATCAGAGTTTCCTAACCTTTTTAAAAAAGCTCCTGAGCCAATCTCATAGTAATATTTATTTTCTCTTAAACCCTTAAATTAAAAAAAATAGTCATTTTGGTCATTTTTACATGGGAGAAAAGAAAGAAGTGATTTAAAGTAAAAAATGTATTTTAGGTCACTGTATTATTAATGTTTATATTATCAGTCTTGTTTTAAAGTTCATTTTAAATATAATCTTTAATAATATTCATAACATATAAAAACACATTTTGATTTTGCTCCATTTAATAAGTGACTCACTCTATTTAGTTAACTTTAAATTAACCATGTAAGAAAAAAACATAAATTCCTGGGAAATTAATTTTCAGAAAGAAATTTCATACTGAGTTTTAGTCCTGGATGTATATTAAAATGCAGTATAAAGTTTAACTGTGTGTTACAGGACCAAAAATAGACAAAAAATGCGTTTGTGACCTGATGTTTTGAATTCTTTTATTTATGTTTAAATAACAAATGATTTGTGTTAATAACTTTTATTTTCTAAATGATAAGAAAGAAGAGATTTCAGGCTGCTGTTTTCAAGCACTGTCCCACAAATACCACAATGTAGATGCTCTCTACACAATATTTTCTCTTTTTAAGATTGAGTTTTGACAACTTAAGGTGTTGTGTGAGAATTTTGATCAGAATGTAATTTAAAGACTTTGTGTCTTCATGAGGGAAATTGAAAGAGTTATTATAAAATTTATAATCTTTGTTGACTTCTAGAATTTCACCGTCAGTATTGTCTTATTTCTTCCCTTTAAATCATGGTGTTTTTCATGTGGCAAGAAGAGTGTAAGCAGAACATTATGGGACAAAGAATAGAAACAATTTAAGATTGTGTAATGGTCAAAACTAAGTATGATGGTGTTCACTAAATGACATAAATGGATCAAATGAGCCATAAGAACACTTGTCTAGTCTCTCCCAAGCCCACTGCTGTTCACCTAAATCTCACTTAAGGCTCTGTTTCCTTTGTTAATGGGAAATACTAGATTCTCATTGTATATGTGTTTGTATTTATGTTTTAACGAAAAGGGATTCCATTCCTGCCTTTTAACATGTGAATCTCTATTTCCCCCAATATTTTAATATGAAAAAAATTTCAGCAGAGAAAAGCTGAGTTACATAGCAAACAACCACATATTCATCACCTAGATTCTACAGCTGTGAACATTTCACTTTACTCATTTATCATTGATTCATCCCTCTATTCATCCATCAATGCACTTTATGTGTGATGCATTTTGAAGTATGGTGCAAATAAATGTCAGTACAATTTTCCCTCAAACACTTCAACATGCATAAGGTTAACTAGCATTCACTATTTGTTTGTTTATTTGTCTTTCCTTTTTTGTTAGATAAAATTTATTTTTAGTGAAATTCTCAAATCTTAATTATACCATTTGATGAGTTTGGGGGGTACATATACCTCTTCACCTACATCCCCTGTGAAAATATTTAATATCTCCATCGCCCAGGAAAACTCCCTCTGGGGTTTTATGATTTGTCACCTCACAGAATCTGAGGATTTAATTAGACTCAGCAAGTTGATTGGTGAAAAATGACCACAGAAGCAGTTTGGTTTCTGTTTGCTTAGACAGAGAAATATAATCAGAGCAAAGGCTGGAGAGCAAGTTGTTTTCATTTATGTATGCTACTTCTCAGTGTCATGCCAGCAGAGTGTAAAGAACACTCAGTAACTGGAAAGAATAATTAATTTTAACTCACTTCCACTTAGATACTATGTATATTCGTTAAAATATATGTTTAAAAGTTAGTACTAAATACATTCACATAACTGCATTTTTATCCAAATTTGCAAATATATTAGTGTAGGGTTGGTTATTTTCTTTCAGCTTTTTAAAGTTTCAGGTATTAAATTTTTTCATTCATAACATTTCATCTTTTCCAAAAACGTTGCAATAAATTTACCCTCCTGTATTTAGGACAAAATAAATAAAACTGATCTTTTTACTTCGTTCTTCTTTTTAAAAAAATTTCTGGCCTACTGTAAGTATTTCTGACATGAATATGGACTATAAAGTTGTTTTTAATTTACTGGAGTCAATTTCTAGGAATTCTTTGTGGAACTGATTGCCCTTAGAGTCAGGCTGATATATGTCCAAACCCTGACTCTGCTACTTACATGACCCTCAGCAAATTGCTTAATCATTTTGATCCTTGATTTTCTGTGTATAAAATGAGAACAATATATGAATTTATCTCATGGAGTTGTTGAGAGGATTAAATAAAATAAAAGACAGTCTTCAGTGCTTAGCACATCTTATGTATTCAAATACATTAGTTAATTGTAATTATTTTAGTAAAGACTGGCTCACTGTAAGCTCTGATGTTTAGAATATTCCTGATTATATTTTTAAACCTTAGGGAACACAGTGATTGTATTTAAGAGATCACATATTCTTCATCTAATGTTTAGTCCTGCAAAAGAACAGTATCTACAGATTTTATTTTTTAATTAACATTTATTAAGAATCAGATGTAAAAAGTACTCTATTCCTACCAATAACTGAAATGAAAAATTCACAATTCCAAAAGTTGGTGAGGACGTGAAGCAACCAGAATTCTTACATATTGACAATAGAGATATACACTGGTGCAAGCACTTTGGAAAACAGGAGGTTTCTTAGAGTTACACATATATCTACTCAATGTTTCTCAAAATGATAATAATGTTGAGGTTGATAAACCTGATCCACTTCATGACCCAGCCATTCCACACCTAGATATTTACCCAAGAGTAAAGAAAACATACACTCACAAATATGTACTAGGATGTTCTCAGCAGGTTTATTTATAATAGCTCCAACCGGAAGCAGAACTCAGATATCCAACAGGAGAACATAATTAAATTGTGGTCTAGCCATACAATGGGCATACTACTTAGCAGTACAAAGGAACAAACCATAGGTACATAAAACACCAGGGATAAATATTGACAGGGTTCAGAACATGCTATCCCAAATTATGGTGCCTTGGCATATTAGATTTTTTAAGCTAAAAAAATTTGAGAAATGGCAGGTGCAGCACTTTCTGACCTTACCCTGAAGCAGATCACAAGACCTTTATGTGAGTTGTGCCCTCCTTATACCTGGAAGAAAAAAAAGCCTATAGCACCTAGCATTCCTATATGATCTCCCATCTAAGTACTAACCAGGCCTAACACTGCTTAGTTTCTGATATTAGATGAGATCAGGCATGTTCAGGTGGCATGGCTATAGATTAAAAAAAAAAAAAGAAAAAGAGCAATCTTATCTCTGAAGATGGACTCCAAGAAGAATCTGAATGAACATGTCTTGTAAATTTTCCCCAGGTTTATTCCTCTCTTAGCTCATACCCATTTGTCATATTTTTCCATTACTCATCAAATCTAGTATAAAAATATGTTTAATGGCTTCTTCAGGTCTTCATTTCCTTCTTAAAGGCTCCCATGTCACATAAAACATATTAGTAAATTTATATACTTTTCTCTTGTTAATAGAGTCCCAGCAAAGAACCTGGAAGAGTAAAAGGAAGAGTTTTCCTCCTCAACAAAAAAAAAGTATTCACAAAAATTATATAGTAATGATCGAATATATATGAAATTCTAGAATAGATGAAACTACACTCTAGTGATAGAAAACAGATCAATAGTTGCTTCTTGTGGGTGGGAGACTGATTAGGAAGGGGCTTGAGGGACCTTTCTGAAGTATTTAATAGGTGTTTGGCAAAACTGGCTGAACTGTACACTTAAGACCTGAGCATTTGACAGTATGTAAATTATACCTTAAAGGAATTTGGGGAAAAAAAAGGCAACTTACTCATGAGTTTGGAAGATCTTGGAAGCTCTTTTTCTTCTAATTGGCTTCCCGTTGGTTGACTCTCGTACTCTCCAACATTTATATTTTCAGTCTTATTTTTGCCAGTCTGTGTAATTGTATCTTATTATGGGTTTAGTTTACATTTCCCCAGGCTAATGAACTTGAGCATATTTTATTGGCCTTTGGATATCATCTTTAAGTGTTTGTTTTAGTCTTTTGCTCATTTTTTTACTGGGAACATTTATATTTCTTGTAGGAGGTTTATGTTTGTTTGTTTACTTGTAGGAGCTCTGGATATAAGTCCTTCGTCGAGTTATATATTCTGGATGAAAGTTCTTTGTGGTACAAAATAACTTCTCCTACTCTATAGATTGCCTTTTCACTCTCAATGGTGTCTTACGATGAATACATGTTCTTAATCTTAACATAGTTCAATTTATATATATATTTTCTTCATGATTTGTGCTTTTTCTGTCCTTATGTTTTCTGCTAAAAGTTATTGTTTAACTTTTAAAATATAGATTGGCAATCCAGATGAAATGTATTTTGGTTTATGATGTGAAATGAGTCCAAATAATTTCCATATGAATTTCCAAGTGACATCATTTTTTGAAACATCTTTTTCTCCATTGATGCACATCCTGAAAGACTTGTTAAAAATATATTTCATTATATATATATATATACACACACACACACATGTAAATACTATATTTATGTAAATACTATATATACACATACATAGTATATATAGTATTTAGTATTATGTAAGTACTAAATATTTCAAACTACAGTTCTATAGTCTCCTATTTCCACGCCATACTATGAACATATAGCCTATTAATGGCTGCATAATATCCCATTATATGTATGTAACAGAAAGATTTTAATTCTCTTAATTAAGTTTCCAATTTCGTTATTGTTATTAAGGTGCTGAAATGAACATTTTGTCCAAAGGGAGTGCCAGTTGTGTTTCCTAAAGATAACCTGCTAGGGGTGGAAATTTCTGGGCTTAGGTGCAAGGCCGTTTTAATTTGCCTTCTTAAAAACCTACATCGATTTTTACTTCCAACCACAGGGTAGGAACCCATTTCTCCATATTTCCACCAACAGTGACCCTTATCGATCTTCCTTGCTGAACCGGGCGAAAACTGTTCCCATTTCCAGTGTTTTCCATAATACGTTCGACAACTTCGCACATTCTTACTGGCCGTTGTGCTTGCTTTCGGATGGCCTGTTCAAACCTTCGCCCCTTCTCCTTCGGAGGTTCTCTTTCCCCTAGGCTGATACACAGAACGACGGAGCGTCATTTCGCAGTTTCTCCAGCCTGGCTTTTAACCTCGCCGCCTGCGTCCAGCAACCGTTTTAACTCCACCTGCGCCGGGAATTGAATTCTACGGAGAAGCTTCAGGAAGCCCCTGGGGAGCCAGGGTCCACGTGGGCGGAGCCAGCGTGGCCGGGACAGGTTTGCCCCGCCCCATCCCGCCCCATCCCATCCGACCCCATCCCATCCGACCCCCGCTTCACAGAGGGAGCGGGGCCAAAGGTCGCTCCGCCTCAGCGCGCAGCTCGTGTTGCCATAGACGCTGCGGGCGCGGCGCCCCCTCGCCGTGCCGAGGCCTTGGCCCAGCGTGCGTCGCCGACGTGCGTGACGCCGGCGCGTGACGTCAGCGCGGCCTCCCGGCGCGTGCGCAGTGCGTCCGGCAGCGCCCTCAGGCCGCCGGCCGCCGGCGCTCGGGGGCGGCGCGGCCTGGAGGTGGGTTTCCCGCTCCCTGAGCCGGGGGGGCGGGTCTGGCCTAGCTCCCCGGCGGCGGTGGGGGGCGCCGTCGACTCCCGGGAGCCGACGTGGAGGATGGGCCCCCGCAGTGAGGCGAGCGAGTGACGCAGAGGCGGGGGGCCGAGGTGGGCGTGCGCGCAGGTAATCCGGGCCCGGGTTCCGCGCCCGCCGCGTCCTTCCGCCTCCCGGGGCTGAGGCCGGGGCTGGCACCGCGGCGTCTGCAGGGCGGCGCCCCCGGGCCGCTTCGGGGCAGCTGGGGACTCCCTGCTGCTGCCAGCCGGAAGGAGATCTCATTCAGGGGGGCCCCGGCCCGAAGTCGAGCGCCGGAGCCTTCCATCTCAGCCGTCGCGCTCGCTGCTGCTAGGAGGGAGCGTGGGCGACACGCGTCCGGAACTCCCGAGGGAGTTGGGCGGTGGGCGGGAGCGCACACCTGTGGATGCGATCGTGTGGCGTCTGCGTTAGGCCCGTGGATTTCGCGGGGATTCCTTCCCTCTGGGGTTTCGGGGCGCGGTGCTCCACGACTTCACCCTCGAGTCTGCAAGATAAGCGTGCGAAAGCTGGCCCTCCTGGCAGAAGGGTGATGCCGCAGAGCTCTGTGGCGCGCTTGCGTGGAAGGGCTGGAGGAACTCGTCCTGGAAACTTTTCTTTCTCCGTGTTTTTTTTTTTTTTTAAACCACATGCTTACATTATTTTTTTTTTGGCCCTGCATTGAAGTGCTGGAGTGAAGCTGAAGCGCATTCTCAGAACTCGCATTCAGACCCTCATTCGAAGAGTGTGAATGCTTGCAGTGTACTTACTGAGCACTGTCCGGAACCTCCTGGGGCGGGGGTGACATAAAAGAGTAAACATACCGCTGAAAGCACAGTACAAAGTAAATGCTGCTAGAATGCAGCCTGGAAATGAACGTAGTTAGTGTCGTGCTCGCTCACCTTCCTTCCCTGTTTTCATCATCAAACGTTGGCTTCTAGTGGGCTAGAGGTTTAGTTGTCAGTTTTTTTCATATTTGATGTTTAGATTCTTTTTGAAAACTGGCATCGGCTTTACTAAATAGATGCGGAACTCATGAACTAAAGCATCTATTGATTGGCATTGTGCTAACAAATAGAATTGACCCTCGAACAGGTAGGGGCTAGGGGCCCTGACCCCCATGTATAACTCGAGATTCCACAAAAGCTTAATTCTCAGTAACTTACTAGCGTGTTTTGTATATGTATTATATACTGTATTCTCACGGTAAAGTAAGCTAGAGAAAAATTCTTATTAAATCATAAAGAAGAGAAAATATATTTACAGTATTTATAGAAGAGAATCTACATATAAATGGACCCATACAGTTCAAACCCATGTGGTTTAAGGGTCACCTATACCATGTAATACTCTATCTGCTGGAATTACGGACTTTTCCAACACTATGCCATTAAGCCATGCTTCTTTCTCTTTTAGATTCCGTTTCCTCTCCAGTGGACAGATGTTTTTGGTTTCTTCGGCAGTGGTAGAACACAAATTGAAGGGCGACTGTATATTTCATAAGGATAGTTCTTCAGTTTAAAATTCTATTAAAATGTGTTAAGTTTTAGTGGCAAGAAGATATAATATTTTGAAAGCATGGAGCCGCCTGACCAGATGAGGCAGGAATCTGTAGTTTAGAGACATGGCTAGGTGAACTATAGGTCAGTTTAAGCATTGAACAGGAGGAGGCTAGCCAGTCAAGTACACAAGCTGTGGTGATGGGTATTGGTGACTTATAAAAGTGATTTGGTACTACCAAAGTACATGTCCTAGCAAGAGAGTGAGATCTGGATGGAGGACATATTTGACAGTTCTGGTTGGTATATAAGTGGGTGGTGGTAGAGAGACCTGGTAGCAGGATCAGTATTGGGTTGAGGTGCAGGATCTTCTGGATGGAGGTGAGATTTGGAGGGAGCGAAAAAAAAAAAAGCTATAACTCACTTGTTAGAGCTTGATTAAATGATCAAAGGTCATGTTTAGGAATAAATCTCAGTCTGAGAGTGTGTTGGGTGCTCTGTGGGTGACACTTCAGCCGTGGGTAGAGGAGAAATTTGGGGAGGAGCTAGAGGGGTTACTATGGTAACAACAGCTTCCCTTCACTGATGAATGTTCTGTGGTATATGCTTTGTGTATGCTAGCATGTTTTATACTCATCAAAAAAAAAATCTTAAAAAAAAAATAAGAAATGGAGACTCAAAGATGTAATTTGCCCAAGGCCACTTATTAAGCTGTAAGTTGCAGAGCTGGAGTTCAAGTCCAGGTCTGTTGGATATCAAAGCCTTTACTCTTTCTTTATTCCAGATTGCCACATTATATAATGTAGTGTGTGGACATCAGCCTTCCCATTTTATGTGGTTTGTCATGACTGTGATCCAGTTTGCTGTGGATGAGATTTCACTCACTAATAAAGTTGATTCATTTGTGTGTTTTCTTTTTCTAGATTTTAATTTAATTTGAAAATGAGTAAGTGCAGAAAGCTACCACTGGGTTCAAGTCCTGAGACATTCAGCCCAGATGTTGTTGCTGACATTTCTGAACTCTTTGCCAAGAACTTTTCTTATGGCAAGCCACTTAATAGCGAGTGGCCATTACCAGATCCCAATGAGATTTTCTCCTGTGACCACACGGAATTTGATGCATTTCTTGATTTGAAGAACTCCCTAAATGAAGTAAAAAACCTGCTGAGCGATAAGAAACTGGATGAGTGGCACGAGCACACTGCTTTCACTAATAAAGCTGGAAAAATAATTTCTCATGTGAGAAAATCTGTGAATGCTGAACTTTGTACTCAAGCGTGGTGTAAGTTTCATGAAATTTTGTGCAGCTTTCCAATTATTCCACAGGAAGCTTTTCAGAATGGACAACTGAATTCTCTACACCTTTGTGAAGCTCCTGGAGCTTTTATAGCTAGTCTCAATCACTACTTAAAATCCCATCGATTCCCCTGTGATTGGAGTTGGGTAGCTAATACTCTGAACCCGTACCATGAAGCAAATGACAATCTTATGATGATTATGGATGACCGACTTATTGCGAACACCTTGCATTGGTGGTACTTTGGTCCAGATAACACTGGTGATATCATGACTTTCAAATATCTGACTGGGCTTCAGAATTTCATAAGCAGCATGGATACTATTCACTTGATCACCGCAGATGGAAGTTTTGATTGCCAGGGAAACCCAGGTGAACAAGAAGCTTTAGTTTCTTCTTTGCATTACTGTGAAGTTGTCACTGCTCTGACAACTCTTGGAAATGGTGGCTCTTTTGTTCTGAAGATGTTCACTTTGTTTGAACATTGTTCCATAAACTTAATGTACCTGCTAAACTGTTCCTTTGACCAAGTCCATGTTTTCAAACCTGCCACTAGCAAGGCAGGAAACTCAGAAGTCTATGTGGTATGTCTCCACTATAAGGGGAGAGAGGTAATGCATCCACTGTTATCTAAGATGGCGCTGAATTTTGAGACTGAAATCACCAGGAAGGCTCTCTTTCCCCAGCATGTGATTCCTGAATCTTTTCTTAAAAGACATGAAGAATGTTGTGTGTTTTTTCATAAATACCAGTTAAAAACTATTTCTGAGAACATTCGTCTGTTTGAGTGCATGGGAGAAGGGGAACAAACAAAGCTGAATAATTTAAGGGACTGTGCTGTTCAGTATTTCATGCAAAAGTTTCAGTTGAAGCCTCTTTCCAGAAATAATTGGCTAGTAAAAAAATCTAATATTGGCTGTAGTACAAATACAAAGTGGTTTGGGCAGAGGAACAGATATTTTAAAACCTATAATGAAAGGAAAATGCTGGAAACTCTTTCATGGAAAGATAAGGTGGCCAAGGGTTACTTTAATAGTTGGGCCGAGGAACATTCTGCATATCATCCTGGGCAAAGTTCTCTTTTAGAAGGAACAGCTTCCAATCTTGAGTGTCACTTATGGCATATTTTAGAGGGAAAGAAACTGCCAATGGTAAAGTGTTCTCCTTTCTGTGATGGTGAAATTTTAAAGGCTCTCAATGAAGCAATTGAAAAGTCATTTGGAGGAGCCTTGAATTTGGATTCCAAGTTTAAGCCAAAAGAGCTGCATTGTTGTTCTTGTCACATTTTTTCTGAAGAACTGATATTTTCTGAGTTGTTTAGCCTTACCAAATGCCTTCAGGATGGGCAGGTTGTAGAACCCAGCAACCAAATAAAGTGCCTGCTTGTGGGCTTTTCAACACCTTGTGATATCAAAATGCATATACCATTGGAAGTTCAGTTCCTGGAATCAGATGAACTCATGAATTTTAGCTGTTCATTGCTTCATGATGGAGACCCAACCTACCAGCAGTTATTTTTGGACCGTCTTCTCCATTCATTACAGCAGCTTCATACAGGTGATGTTATGATATTGCCTGTACTCTCTTGTTTTACAAGGTTTATGGCTGGTTTGATCTTTGTACTCCACAGCTGTTTTAGATTCATCACATTTTCTTGTCCCACATCCTCTGAGCCCCTGAAGACCTGTGCAGTCCTGCTCTGTGTCGGTTACCAGGACCTTCCAAATCAAGTTTTCCAATATCTGCAGAATGTGAATGAATTGTTGAGCACTTTGCTTAACACCGATGCACCCCAGCAAGTTTTACAGTTTGTACCAATGGAAGTGCTGCTTAAGGGGACACTACTTGATTTTTTGTGGGATTTGAATGCTGCCATTGCTAAAAGACATTTGCATTTGATTATTCAAGGAGAGAGAGAAGAATTCATCAGTAGCCTTCAGTCATGAACTTGGACTTGTCCTTTCTGAAATTTAACTTTATGGCTTCTTACAGTTTCCATTGTTATTGCATCCTTTTGCTATTAATTTAAAGCCTTTCATTTTGGGGAATGGCCAACTTTTGTGTCATATAAAGTCCCATTATTTCTGGAAAGACATCAGCTAGTTCCCAGGATATGTATACCCACAGGCTTAGAGGTTTTCATGTGCTGGAATCTATACAGTCATGAAATTCAACCTCAAACATGAGAGGTGTGTGTATGTACTTGGATATGGACACACCCATGCTTGCATATGCAGTTCAGTTGGTCTTATCTGCTTAAGGTTTGCATCTGTGTGGCTTCAGTTTTGATTTTTTTCCAACTTCATCTTGTTGGCTAATGATGTTGATGAATTGATTTGATGAGAGGAGGTGAGTCACTCCTGAGCAACACAGATTTTCTTTAACACTGACCATATCAGTCATGGATTTGGGGAACTCATCTTCCCAGATGTCTTGTTATGTGCCATCGACCCAGTTTACTTTATGGTTCAAATGGAGCTTTGTGAATATTTTCCTAATCACAACCATCCACCTAGAAAGGATATCAGGACAGCTTCAAACCAAAGATCATGTTTAAAACAATGAAAAATTACTGTATCTAATACAGTCCTATATCATGACAAGTTTTATTTGGCAATGGTATAGTAATTTTTAACTTCCAGGAAATAATGTGGAAACTACAGGATTTTTTAAAATTGCGAAGTGTTTATATTTCATATTGTGGGACATAAATGTGATCAATATAGTGGATACTGAAGAAACATTTTAATACTTTTAAAATGATGGTTTAGCATTTAACATTTTTAAATCTTTACTAATTTCTTTTTTTTAGTATGAAAGTAGCACTTGACCAAAAGTTTAACCATGAGATGATTATTTTATCAGTTCTGTTTGATTTCTGTTGAATTACATATATTGGACACTACAGAGCTTTTCTGGCAAACTATTAAGCAAATCTTCAGTACTTTGAAATTCCACAGAGTGGAGAATATTTATATTCTTATGTGTGCATTTTAGACATTTTTGTTAGTTATGTGAAAAATAGATGTATTCTGTGATGTATTTGGTTGATAAATATTAATCTGAATTTTTTTCCTGTTCTTTGCTATTTTGAGTTTCATTATAGATTCATGAATAAAGTCATTAGCAGAGAGATTTTGTGTTCGTCTTTTTTAAAGAGAATCATGGGGGAAGTTAAAAATATAACTTAGAAACAGATTTTTTTAAGGAAGGTTTGAATGGGAGTTAATGTTCCTTCATTTCCTCTGATTTGTATTCATTAAAATTTAGTCCTTAATATTGCAATATTTATGGAAGCTCTACTTTGGGAAAGAAATTGAAAACTTAAGGGAGGGAGTAGAGGGGATAGATTTAATTCCTGTCAGGGAGGGCGTTTCAGACCTGGAGGTAGATTTCTAAAAGTGATTTCCTACTGGTGACTTTATGGAAGTAGTTCAAGTTGTATAATGATAGAATTCTGACATAAAATTGATTTGCCATGAGAGAATTAAAACCACTCTTAGGAAACCATTTTGTATTTTGTAATCTTTATTTGTTAGTTGATTTGGTTCATTGTGATGATGCAGGTTTTTTTTTGTTTTGTTTTACTTAATTTGATAAGAATAAAATTGAAAGCTTAGTTCGAAGTTCTGGTATTAAAATTTCCTTTTAAAGCCCTCAAACAAGTATTGAAAGCTTGGTTTTGTAACACTAGTCTGTGTTGGAATATATAATATGCTGGTATATACCTGAATATATTTTGTTTTTTAACCTGGCTTTTCGAATGAGTTGCTGTTTATCTGATTAATTGGATTCTTATTGCTTTAGAGGTGAGATATGACATGAGGAAGATTCAAATTAGTTACAGTGCTTTGGTGTAGGTATATGAAAACAGTTGCTCTCTCACATGTTTAGAAAACAAAATGTTGATTATAAACCTGACCAAAATCTTATTTTTCATGTTTAAATACTTTTCATTGTTTTTTTTTAAAAAGAATTTTTAGTGTATTTTTCTTTTGAAGATAAAAATAAGAAATAGGACATTTTTCATTTTGTTTCAGTTTTTAAAAAGTTTTAAACAATAAATGATTAGTATTTTTTAGTAAAAATACTACATGCTTCTAAGATTTTAAAGCATGAGAGGGGTTCCGTTAAGTTTTATGTTATAAAAAATAAAAAATTTATACTAGTACAATTAGGCCTTATTTAAATTTCCTTTGTAATCTGTTTAATGCAATTTGAACAAAACTTAGACTTAATGTAAATGTTATCCTCTTAAATTAATGAAAAATTATATAATTAAGGAAGACATTTGTAGAGATTGTTTTTCTCTGTGTACATTATGCTAAAAAGAAACTTGTCTAAAAATATTCTACAGATCTTTATGGGTAAATCTATTTTTACAAGTGTATTTGCATCTTTTTTGCTATTGAAGATTTGTGCTTCAACACTAAATTATTTTACTGTGCTTTTATTGTCTGCAGACTTTTGGGAGTTTCTACTCTTTCCAGAGAATTCAGGATTGACAAATTAGTCTGCATACTAGATTAGCCAAGAAAATTCAAAACAAGTAGACACATCCTGGTGAACTTATTTTTTTATTAGAGTAAACATTCCTGCAACTATCCATTTAGTCCAGTAATACTAATTTCTTTCTGGAGCTATTGTACTTACTGCTTCAATCAATTTGACCGTTAAGCAATCTTACTTTATTCTTTTTTCCCCATTATTTCATTTCCTTACCAGGATTATAAACTCAAGGACAAGGCACTGTGACAAGGATACTTATTTTTTATCCCATATAGTCAATATAAGTGTCTACGGAATACCATTTGATTTTGTTTTATTATAGAAAACTGACAAGCAGATACCACCATGTTCTCTCAGGTTCCATAATTATCAACATTTTGCTAAACTTGTTTTATCTTCTTATACTTTTTTTTTCTTGGAATATTTTAAAGAAAATTCATGAAGTATTTCTAACAGATGAGGACTTTATCACAACAGTTAACATCACTCAATACTTAGTCCATATTCAAGTTTTTCAGATTGTCTCAAAAGTGCCTTTTTATAGTTGATTCAAATAAGGATTCAGATAATGGTCACACATTGCATTTACTTAATATGTTTCCAAAGTTAGTCTTTTAAGAACCTCACCTCTCCCAGTTCCAACATTTTCTTTCCCTTGCCATTTTAACTGTCCTGTAGTTTTCCACATTCTGGATTTGGCTGATTATTTTATCTTTTAACTTGCATCTTTAATCCATATATTTCCTACAAATTGGTAGTAGATCTAAATGATTGATTACTTTTGGCAAAAATATTTCATAAATGTTTTTTTTTTATTATATTTTGAAGCAAAAAATGGATAGTTGTCCCCTCTCAGTGACATTAGGGTTAATCAGAGGTTCAGATGTTAACCCTATTTATATACTACCAAGTTTTCTTTTGACCTTTCACTTATTAGGTTTGGCATCTACTACAAATTAATATTTAGCTCTGTTAGGGGTTTCAAATTAGTGATTTTCTAACCATATTTCTCATGTCTCTAAAGTTGGACTTTATAACATATACTTAAAGTCATCAGCTATTTTTTTTTTCTAAAATAGGTTGTTTAAGGAAAAGCCAGAGAGATGCTTCATTTTTAAAACACTATCAATTTTCAGAAAAACAAGTTGGTGTCTTAGCAACCTCCAAAGGTGACCAATGAGATTTTTTTTTTTTTTTTGGTTATGGTTGTTTTTAACTATCTTTAAGAATTCATGGGTGGTTTGATGTATTTTAAACCATTACAACTATTTTTACTTGATGCTCAAATTATCCTAATTTGGCTTGAGTGGGTGATGGAGGGGCTCCTTCAAGTTGATATGTATGTCTTTTTTTACATAATTCAAACAGTTTTTGATAGGTTCCATACTTTCTGGCACAACATCTGCCAATTTTGTCTTGCTGACCCCTTTACCCTCTTAAAAATTATTGAGGAATCCAAAGAGCTTTTGTTTATGGGAGCCATGTTTGTTGATATTTTCCATCTCAAAAATTAAAACAAAAATTTCAAGCTTTATTAATAAATTAAAAAATAACAATGGGTAAACCATTACATGTTAATGTAATTTTTTAATGAAAAGTAACTTTCAAAACAAAATTTAGTGAAGAGTGATATTGTTTATATTTTTGTAAATTTTTTATAGCTAGATTCTCATATCTTTTTACATTCAGACTATTGCAATACATTGTTTTGAAGTACTTAAGATAATCTTGCCTCACATAGACTTGTAGTTGGAATATTTTAAAACTTGACAGGTGATGGTTTCTTAAAAGCTGATTGCAATGAAAAATCTTAAACTATATTAATGAACTTTTGGTACTGTCACTAAAATCAAATCTTGCACTTGAATGGATCACTTACCCACAGGTAGTTTTGCAACACCATGAATTTGTCATTTGGAAAATATCAGTTCATTGAATTATATAGATCTTGTAAATGTTGACACATTTGATTATATGCTACCAAAAAGTCACATTGGTAAGTATCATCACTGGTCTCATCAGAAAAATCTAAGTATTGAGAAGTTGTCAAGATTAGGGTGGTGGACAGAAATTTTCTAAAATTCTAATTTTCACTTGAATGCTTGAATTTTATGGCAACAAATACTGAAGGTTGTTTTCTGTGAAGTGACAGGTCACTTTATTAATTTTGAGAAAATATCTGTCACTCATTTCTGAATAACTATAGTTAGTCTGCCAGTTGTTCTTTAAAGTCAAATGGTGTTCAATGAGAAATGTACAACTTGTTTGCCATTCAGTTGTGCAAATGCTTTTCCTGGAGACAGGCATCCTACTTTGGTGTGCAGGATAAGTGCATTATGTGTATTTCCAATTTCTTCACTTCTAATATTAAGATGTACCAAGTGTTGAGACTTAATAAAATTGTTTTTACTACTCTACCAACGGCACTCTTTTTTTAAATTTAAAAATTATTTGTTGCAATGAACATACAATATTATATTCGTTTCTGGTGTACAATATAGTCACTAGACATTTATGTATGTTCCATCGTGATCACCCCAATAAGTCTGGTACTCACCTGACACCATACGTAGTTATTACCATATTATTGACTGTATTCCCTAGGATGTAATTTACATCCCCATGACTATTATAATTGGCAATTTGTACTTAATTCCTTTCACCTTTTTCACTATTAAGGTTATTCTTAATTAGAAATGGCTTTTTCCCTCACTATGAACATGTGATAAAGAATACAATGACTACTAGCCTTCTTTAGTGCCACTCCCTTGATTTGTACTAAGTCACCAGCAATTTTGCCCATCAGTGAGACTATTAATATGGTAAAGAGAGAATAGATAATGTCTTGGTTTGAGTCCACAGCGCTCATTTTGGGAACTGCTACTCTAGTGTTATATCAGCTGCCGACTTTTTATTTTAATTTATATTAATGAGGTATTAATTCCTATTTTTGAGGCTCTTTGTAAATGAATATTTAGTTTTTCCCTTTTTTAAATATGTGGAGATAAACATTTTTCTCTTTAATTCTATTAACATGTTTAATTGTACTAATGGATTTCCTAATTTTGAATCCCTCATATTTCTGGAACAAGCGCTGTTTGATTATGATGGATTATTGGATTCTGTTTGCTAATATTTCACTTATAATTTTTCATTAATATTTATAAGTGAGATTGTTTTTAGTTTTATTGAGCAGTTTTTGTCTGGTTTTGAAATCTGTTAAATTTGCTTTTTAAAAATGATTTGAACATTTTTTCTATGCTCTGAAATAGTTTAAATAGTGTTTGCATCATCTGATCTTTAAAAATTTGGTAGACTTTGTGAAACCATCTGAGCCTGGTGTCCTTTTAGAGGGGAGTTCTTTTATGGCTTCCTATATTTCTTTTTACAAAATTTATTCATTTAGAATTTTTATCTCTGTTAGTGTCAGTTTGGTATGTTTACCTAGAAAGCTCTTTATTTCATTTATATTAAAAAATTTTTTTTTCTCAAAGAGGTATACAAAGTAATCATGACTAAAAAGAAATTTCCTGTTTTGAGCTTGTTTCTTTTGTTTGTATACTTGTGCTTTCTCCCTACCCTTTATAAATCAGATTAATTATTTGTTTTGTTGATTAATTTTCAAAGAACCATTAATTTATTGGCTTATTTTCTTTTCTGTTTTTTTTTTATTTTTAACTCAGCAATTTCTGCTTTATTTTTTTTTAATTGAGATAGAATTGTCACATAATATATTAGCTTCAGGTGTACCACGTAATGATTTGATATATGTAATACTTTGAAATGATCACCACAATAAATCTAGTTAACAACCACCATCCTACATAATTACAAAATTATTTTCTTAATGTTGAGAACTTTTAAGGGCTATTATCCCCACCTCTGGCAACCACCAATTTGTCCTCTGTAACCCTGATCTGTTATTTAATAAAAATTGGTTTTGAAGATTCTACATGCAAGTGAGATCATATAGTATTCGTCTTTCTCTGTATGACTTCTTTCACTTAGCATAAATGCCCTCAGGGTTGGTCCATGTTGTCACAAATGGCAGAATTTTCTTCTTTTTTGTGGTTGAATAATATTCCAGTGTGTGTGTGTGTGTGTGTGTGTGTGTGTGTGTGTGTGTGTGTGTGTGCGCGCGTGTCCCACATTTTCTTCATCCATCTTTTGATGGATACTTAAGTTCTTTCCATGTCTTGGCTATTGTAAGTAATGCTGCAGTGAACGTGAGCATGCATATATCTTTCTGAGTTAGTGTTTTCACTTCCTTTAGATAAATTCCTAGAGGTGGAATTGCTGGATTATATGGTAGTTCTATTTTTAATTTTTTTGAGGAAACTCTGTACTCTTTTAGAGGAGTAAAACATAGTGACTGCACCAATTTACATTCCTACCAACAGTGCAGGAGGGTTTCCTTTTCTCCACATTCTCTCCAATACTTGTTATTTCTTATCTTTTTGATAATAGCCATTCTAACAGGAGTGAGGTAATATCTCCTTGTGCTTTTGATTTGCTCTTTGCTGATGTTTAGTAATGTTGAGCATCATGTACTTGTTGGCCATCTGTATGCCTTTTTTGGAAAAATGTCTATTTAGATCTTCTGCCCATTTTTAAATCAGATTGTTTTTTTGTGATTAAGTTGTATGACTTAATATGTTTTGGCTATTAACCACCTATCAGGTCTGATTTGCAAATACTTTGTCCCATCCATTAGGGTTGCCTTTTCATTTTGTTGATGGTTTCCTTTGCTATGCAGAGGCTTTTCAGTTTGATGTAGCCTCCCTTGTTCATTTCTGCTTTTCTTTCCTTTGCCTTTGGTGTCAAATACAAAAAATCATCACTAAGACAGATGTCAGGGAGCTTCTGGCCTATGTTTTCTTCTAGGAGTTTTATGGTTTTGGGTCTTATATTGAAATCTTTGATCCTTTTCAATTTGACTTTTGTGTATGATGTAAGATAGTGGGCTGGTTTTATTCTTTTGCATATGACTGTCCAGTTTTCCCAGCACCATTTATTGAAAAGATTGTCCTTTCCCCATTGTATATTTTTGCCTCCTTTGTCAGGAATTAATTGACCATGTATACATGGATTTATTTCTTTTAAAAGTTAAAATTTTTTTTTTCAATTACAGTTGACATATAATATTATATCGATTTTAGGTATACTTTATGAAGTGATCACCCTGATGAGTCAGTTTATTTCTGGGCTGTCTGTCCTGTTCCACTCATCTACATGTCTATTTTTATGCCAATACCATACTGTTTTAATGACTATAGTTTTATAATGTAGTTTGAGATACGGGCCCATGATGCCTCCAGTTTTCTTCTTTCTCAAGATTACTTTGGCTACTTGGGGTCTTCTATGGCTCCATACAAATTTTGGGATTGTTCTTTTTCTGTGAAAATGCCATTGGAATTTTGATAGGGATTATATTGGATCTGTAGATTGCTTTAAGTAGTATGGATATTTTACCGATATTAATTCTTTCAACCATGAACATAGACTATCTTTTCATTTATTTGTGTTTTCTTCAGTTCTTTTACCAATGTCTTATAGTTTTCAGTGTACAGGGCTTTCACCTCCTTGGTTCAATTTATTCTTAGATATTTTATTTTTTTAATGCAATTAAAATGGGATTATTTTCTTAATTCTTTCTAGTAGTTTGTTATTAGTGTATAGAAATAGAACAGGTTTTTGTATATTGATTTCATATCTTGCAACTTTACTGAATTTGTTTATTTTAACAATTTTTGGGTGGAGCTTTTAAAGTTTTCTATATATAATATCATGTCAACTGTAAGTAGTGATGGCTTTACTTCTTTCTTTCCAATTTGGATGCTTTTTATATATTTTTCTTGTCTAATTGCCCTGGCTAGGGCTTACAATAGTGTATTGAATCAAAGTGATGAGAATAAGCATCCTTGTTTTGTTTCTGATCTTAGAGAAAAAGCTTTCAGCTTTTCACCATTGATTATGAGGTTAGCTGTGAACTTGTCATATATGGCTTTTATATTATGTTGACATACATTCTCTTGATATACAACTTGTTGACAGTTTTTATCATAAATGGTTATAGAATTTTGTCAAATGTTTTTTTCTGTATCTGTTGAGATGATCATATGATTTTTATCCTTTTGTTAATGTGGTATGCCACATTGATTTACAGATGTTGAACCCATCTTTGCATCCTTGGAATAAACCCTGCTTAAGCACAGTGTATGATCCTTTTAATGTATTGTCAAATTTGGTTTGCTAGTATTTAATGACACCTGTAAGCATGAAAACCTGTGGGGTAAAAATATCAGTGGCAAAATCTGCAGGAGACCCTTTGTGGCTGTGCTGGGCATTGATTCCCTCAGCTGCAAAAGCTTCTAAGGTCCTCTGAGAAGCAGTCTTCTGGGGTCTCCAATGAGATTCTCAGTGAGAAAGCTGGGGAGGAAGTCCACAACTTCTGCAAGGGCTGTTGATGTCCTCAGCAGTGAAGACTTCTATGGTCCTCTGCTGAGCAGACTGTTAGAAACTATAGTTGCTATGCAGCTGATATTGGTAGGTTCTACCTTCTTCTCTGTCCCTAGCCATCTCTAGACCTCTCAGCTTTGCTGGCCTCTGGGTAGGATGAAACTGAAGTGAGTTCTTCATACAGTTCTCCAAAAGGCTGGGGAAGCTGGTTGCCTACCCTGTTTTCCTTTTACTGATAAGGGGAACTCGTTTGGGCTGGTGGGTTCCCTCTTGGGAGATAGGATGATGCAAGCAAAGTGAAAATGTTTTGCCTATACTTTTTGTGTGGTTATTCTCAGTTTTTTTTTCCTTCACTGTGCTGTTGAAGCTTCTTCAGTGGACTCCTGAGCAATCTCAGAGCTATTTTCATTCATAAATAAGTGTCTAATTGTTCTTTGTAGGGGGACGGGTAGCTGGAGTCTATTTTGCCACCTTGATGATGTCACTCATTCAGCCTTTTAAAAATTTCACTCTCGTTTTGTAGCTTGCATGGCTTCTAACAAGATGGCTGTTAATAATTCTTTTGTTTATTTTTCTCTAGTAATGCTTCTTCCTCCCTGCTTTGGTTGCCTTCAAGATTTTGTTTTGTGTTTTTATAAGTTGAATATGATATGTCTATTTCTGACACGAGTATTTACCTTGTTGGTGGTTTGAATCTGTAGTTTGTCATTAATTTTGGAAATTCTTAGCCATTATCCCTTCAAATATTTATTCTACTCCAGGCTCTGTCTTTTTTACTTCTAAAATTCTGATTGTATATCTGTTAGATCATTCGATTTAGTCCTATAGTTCCTGGATGCTATGTTTTGTTTTATTTTTTACTTTTTTTTCTTTGCTTTCAGTTGACATATTTTCAAGGTCATTGATTCTTTCCCTAGCTCTGTTAGGTCTGCTGATGAGGCTGTCAACCACAATCTTGATCTCTATTACTGTGTTTTTCATTTCTGGCATCTTCATTTGATTTTTTTTTAAACAGCTTTCATCTCTCTGCTGAAATTATTCATCTGAATGAATGATGTCCAATTTTTCTATTTAGAGACTTTGACATTTTTTTCATAGTTATTCTAAATCCTCTATTTGATAATCCCAATGTCTGTGTTTTATACAAGTCTTGTTCTGTTCATTATTTTGTTTCTTGGCACTGTGGAGTTTTTTCCCTTGCCTTTTTTTGTACATCACATCTCAAATGATTTTTTTATTTTATTTTATAGGAAAGATAGAGAAGAAGAAACTGGGCAGGGCTCCACGGCCTTCTGGCAGCAGTTGATCTCTCCCTCTCCTAATCCTGTACCACGAGTGATGCTTTTTCAGGACTCTTCTCATTGTTCTTGGTGAGTACCCACTGGAATCCATGGAGAGCACAGTCTGTGAGTGTTGTGAACTCTTCTTTTATCTGAAGACTTTAGGGTTCCATATTGTCAACAGCCAATACTCAATGTCTGCCAGTTTGTTAACAACAATTCTAGGTGAATCCCTCTTACTAGTGTTTAACTGCCCCAAGTAAACAAATACTTGTATTACATGTCTCCCAATAGGTGCTTGTTTCTCTTCAGATTTTGGTTTAGTTGGCATTTTCTCAACTTCAAGTCTTTGATGGATTCAGTCAAAGTCGTTAACTTGCAATTTGTTCAATTATAAGGATGGATGACATTCTTTCTAGCTCTCTTCCAGCTCTCTGTCTTCATGTAGAAACCAGGGGCCTGAGCCTCCTTATTGTTACCCCCAATCTTTCTACTGGTAGGATGACTGTTCTGGTTTACACCAGTATAATTACTAATAAACCCCCTGTCCCTCAAGAGTTTCTTTGTTTGAATGATAAATTGTATGATCATTATGTCCTTAAAATATTACATAATGAGGTTTCACCAGGAGTGTATGTTAAGTTTGGATGCATTTGTTTATTCTAGATAAAAATAAAATATTGAAGATTATTTTTGTGATATCAAAAGGTGATGGAGAAAAAAGGTATAAACAAAAGACACATCATTATTTGTCAGATGAATTCTGATGTGTTTGGAGTTGAAATGTTATGACAGTGGGAATTTATTGAAAAATACTTTAAAAAAGGTGATGGGAGAGAGTAATGTGATAAAAACAAGAATGACAAAATGCTTAATTGAAACATAATAGACAATTAGTTACTGACCCACTTCATTCAGAGCAGTACGCTGTAGATCCATCAAGGCAATATTTTTTTCTTTCCCTTCTTTTTAGTGTATGTGTGTCTTTTAATCTGAAGTGAGTCCCTTATAGGTAGCACTTTTAGGGGTCCTGTTTTCACATGCATTCAGCCACTCTATCTTTTGGTTGGAGCACTTAATTCTTTTCTATTTGTGGTACTTGTTGATAGGAATGTAGTTATTACCATTCTTTATTCCTGTTTTTGACATGTTTTTTTCTTCTTAAAGAAGTCCCTCCAAAATTTCCTAATACTGGCTTGATGTTGATAAATTTTTTTAGCTTATTTTTATCTGGGAAGTTCTTTCTCTGTCCTTTGACTCTAAATGATAGCTTTGCTAGATAAAGTATTCTTGGTTGTAGATCCTGGGTTTTCATCACATCGAATATTTTTTGCCAAGCCCTTCTGTCCTGAATGGTTTCTTTTGAGAAATCAGCTGCCAGTCTTATGGGTGCTCCCTTTTAGGCAACTAACTGCTTTTCTCTTTCTGCTTTTAAGATTCTCTCTTTGTATTTAATCTTTGGCATTTTAATTGTCATGTGGGCCATTTTGGGTTCATCTTTTTGGGACTCTCTGAGCTTCCTGGGCTTATATGTCTATTTTCTTTACCAGGTGAGGGAAGTTTTCCATCATTATTTTTTCAAATAGCTCTTCAACTTCTTGTTTTCCTTCAGGTACCCCAATGACACATATATTTTTACATTTAATAGTGTCTCATAGGCTCCTTAAATTATTATTATAATCTTGGTTTCTTTTTTCTTGCCATTGTGATTGAGTGCCCTTGGCTTCCCCATCCTCTATATTGGTGATTCAGTTCTCTTCTTTATCTACTTTGTTTATTCCATCTAATATATTCTTCATCTCAGATAACATGTTCTTCATTTCTGACTGGTTTCCTTTTATAATTTCCATTCCCATTTTATGTTTTTTATCTCTTTGATAAATTTCTCACTGAATTTATCTACACTTCCCCTGAGTTCATCGATAAATAGTGTTTTGAACTCTGCATCTGTTAGATTGCTTGATTCCATTATCCCTGGATCTTTGTTCTGTTCTCTCATACGGTTTCTTTTTCTTTGTCTTCCCATTTTGGGTGCCTTTCTTGTCGGTTTCTATGTATTAAGCAAAGCTCCTAAGTCTCCCAGTCTTATCAGTGTGGCTTTGAGTAGTAAGTGTTCAGGAGCACAGTCCTGAGAGGGGTTTAGCTGCAGACCAAGTTAAGCCCCAGCCTGTGTCCCTCCTGGGCCACTTGTTAAGATTCAGCAAACAATTCATCTGTGCTTATAGTTGCCTCAAGAAACAATACCAGAAACCAAGGCCAGCTGCCATCAGTGTGACTCTTGGGGCTGCTCAGCAAAGAGCACCCGACTACTTGAGGACACACCTGGATATGGCTTGGGTGGGGCCAAGAGTTGGAGGAGGTGGAGTTTCAGGGAATCCTCTGGGCAGAGCAACCTCTGTTACCTGGTTTGATGTCATCTTAGCTATGGCGGTGCTGCATCAGCACTCTGGGAGGCAGGAGGGCTCAACAGAGGAACAATGGATACCTCTGACACTTCTGTCTTGGAGAGGTGCTCACCTCTGGGTCTCATTCCTACAACTCAGTGTCCCCATGTAAGTCACTGGTGCCCCCTGAGCAGCTGACCCAGCACTGGTGCTCAGAGCAAGCAGATCTGTCTCCACAGAAGTCTGCTTGTAGACATGACCCCTTTTAAGTGGCATCTGAAGCTGTCAGATGTTACTATTATAGCCTCAGTCCCACTCAGCCACTTAGGACTGGGCAGCCTCACATCTTCATCCCTCTACCTTCTACCATTGCAGGGTGATTTCTTATTTTTCTCTCTAGTTGTAGTGCTTTTGTTTATCTAGGGCCCAGGCAACTTTCCTTGCTGTTTGCTCTGTGTTTCTGTCACAACTTTGATTTGGTTGCAGGAGAGATGAACTAAGCCTCTATCATATATGCCATCCCCCCCCCCAAAAAAAATGTTGGTAATTATTGAAGCGAGGTGATAGATTCATGGAAGTTCATTATTTTATTATTTCATCTTTTTTGTATTTTTGTAAATTTCTGTAATAAAAACTTTAAAAAAAGGAGACAAGGATATAATCAGGAACCTATTTCTTTTTTAAAAGTAAAGTAATTCTACAATTTAAACTGGCAAATGTAAATTTTTCTAGTGGCAAATCAGAGGCAATGCAGTCATGCCTGAAAGTTCATTTGAAAACTTCCTGTGTTTCAGTGATTATTCAGCAGATCAGACAATCAGTGATATTATAGGTATAGGGAGGAAAAAAACAGGTGAAATGCCTTGGTTTCTGTGTAGTTTTGTCGTGCAGACCCACACTGGGCCAGAAGGGAATGAACTTTGCATTTGCCTTATTAATCCTGACTCAATTTAGTGTCTGTGTTGTGCAAACAACTGCTTTTCCTTCCTTTTATCCAGGTTCTCGCTACCCTTCTATTTTTCTTGTTAATAATGTGGAGAGACAAATACCTTGGGAAAAGGGGGTGACAAAGCTATAACTCCAAGGGAGCAAGGACTGTTCACTTGTTTGAACAGTGAATGGTACACCTAGTACCATTATAGGCTCATAAAAGATGTTAAATAAATATTGGATGAAGAAATGAGAAAATAAATTTACATTTGCTGCTTGACACATAGAAGGAACCTAGTAAATACTGTATTTGTTGAATTGAATTGTGGATGACAGAATTGAAGAGAATTATATTGTTCATTTAGTGCCAATCCTCTTCAAAGTCTTTGAAAGATGATGCCCAGATGAGCAGAATCAGCCAGTGTGATGTCTGTGAACAGACAAGGGAAGCCAAAATGAAGTGCAGCTTCATTTAAAAGTGAAAGCAATATACAGTTACATACATGCCACCTTTCTTTCAAATATATTCACAGACATGATTAGGAGAGGACGGTGATTCTCTACTCCCCTCTAAAAGTCCTCCTGCTTTAGTTCTGCAAAGAAATCAGGAGACTTTGTAATATCCTGTTCACAAAAAATTGGCATGAAAGGTACCCTTAAATAAACAGGTGTAATTAATCATGGTGCTGCTTGTTTTGATGAGCATGCAAGAGTGACAAGTTAATAATAAATCCCTAGCTCATATAGGGAAGGTGGCTGAGGAGGTGCTGTGGGTTAATTTACATCTTCAGATGGCATGGAAGATTTAATAATCTTCCTGCCTCATACATCAAACTAATACCCCTGAGGCAGAAAAGCAAACCATTTTTAACTGTTAATCTGAGAAGCCATAAAATCCTGTCTCAGGTTACAAATAAATTGAGTTGCTGGTGAACCCCTAGCGTGTGTGATTTATTCAGATTCCAAAGCCACTCAGGACCTCTGGGGACCTGGGCTGCAAAACCAGGCAGGTGGGAATGCTGTGGTTATTGGCAATTTAATCAGGAGGTCTAGACTGAGGGCAGTGACTGATTTTTACCTCAGATTTATTTTACCTTCCATGTCGACTACAAATAGATTATGGAATAAAAAAATATGTGAATTTGAGTTTCAGTTCTAAATGATTGCTTTTAGTTGGGATTATAACTGTCTTTCTGTTTATTTAGTACTTGTTCTTAAAAGATCAAAAGCTGTTTTGAAGTTTTTACTTTCTAACTGTAGGATTTTAACCCAGCTAGAGAAATTGGGATACAGAAAGAGGAACTAACTCTTCATGGCACTACAAGCCATTTGTGAAACCTAAACACTTTTTAGATTTCCAGCTCTTCATTTCTTAATTTAAGCAGCTCAGCTACGGAATGTATTGAACTTATTCATTTGGAAAACTATTCCTTTATGATATTAATATAGAAAATATCATCTCCTGGTTTAAAAAATGGGCCACAATAGTCTCTGAGAAAGAGGAAAGAATTATGCGCATTAGCAGTATGTATGTGTGCATTCATTGCTGTAGTTTGTCATGAAATACTTTTTATAAAGGAATTAGATTGTAAAATATGATTCCTGCTTATCTTTTTACTAATGCTGCTTGTAATTTCTGCCGAATCATATGTGATGTTTAATGCGCTGTTACAGGAAATGGAAGAAAGCCGAAGTTAGTGACATAAAAATAGTCAATTCCCATCCTCCTCTCTCTCTCTCCAGCCCCTGGGGGTCTAAATCACATCTGTAAATTAAGGTCACATTTTGTCATGTCTTCCAAGGGCATACTGACTGCTGCGGAAAACGGGCTTCAGACTATTACTGGCACAGCCATTGAATTTAGCAATTACGAAAACACATACTACCCCAGACATACCTGTGTTACTCTGTCCACCTCTCTCTGAGAAAGGCTGGAATTTCCTGGTCAGGAGTTCAGGTTGGGCTAGGTTGGAGAAGCCTTAGAGGAAGATCTCTGTCTCCTTCAGCAATTCACTTAGCAAATATCTATTGATTGCCTTAGGTCCTGGGGATGTAAAGGCCACATAAAAACAGGGGCAAAGAGTGCTGTATTGGTTTCCTATTGTTATTTGTAACTAATTATTACAAACTTAGTGGTTTAAAATAGCACAAATGTATTATCTTCCTGCTCTGAAGGTCAGAAGTCTAAAATCAAGGTATTAGCAGGTGATTGCTCCTTCTCTCCAGAAGGCTGTAGTGGAGAATCTGTTTCCTTGCCTTTTCCAGCTTCTAGGAGGCCCCTTCTTCAAATCAATTCAACTCTTTACTGTTGTCACATCTCCTACCCCTCAATATGATCACCTCCCTCTCTCTCCTAAGGATTCTTGTGATTACTTTGAGCCCAATTGAATAATCCAGGATAATCTCTCCACCTCAAAACCTTTAATCACAACTATAAAGTCTTATTTTCCATATAAGGTAACATTCACAGGTTCCAAGAATTAAGGTGTGGACATCTTTGAAGGGGCCATTATTCAGGACAGAATTTGGCATTGGACAGCTCTGTCACTTTCTACCTTAAACGAGTATTGAGTAAATTTTTAAATCTTTCTTAATCTCAATTGTTTTATCTGGAAAATGGAATAAATAATAGTCATATCATAGGTTTGTGTGATGATTAAATGCCTGAAAACAATTAGTACCATGTCTGATACTGTTACTCATTTAATGAATAGGAAATTTATGAATTATTATCCTTAGTTTTCAGGGTTAAGCGGGCACAGTCTCACCTCTGAGGACTTCTAAGTCTATTGGAGAAGATAAACAGTTAAACAAATATAAGTCAGTGTGAGGCAGTGTGACAGGGCTACGTGTGTCTTAAGTCACAAGGATCCTTCATGCATAACATCAGTCTGTCTTTTATAGATGATCACCTAACATTTGAATTTTGAGATGAAGAAAGGTAAAAAAAAAAAAAGGTTGTCTGAAGCTATAGCTGACATGAAATTGCTATCTCATGTCCACTCCTGCTCAGTCATTTCTGTTGGGTCTTCCTTATTTCCTTGTCTAAATATTCAGATTTGCCAAACCTCAATTCTAAGACCTCTTCTGTTTTCTGTCTCTAATAGTCCTATTCTTATGGATTTAAATGCCATCTATATTCTTGATGATGCTGGTGTTAGTTTTCTATTGCTCTGTAACAAATTAATACAAACTTAGTGACTTAAAACAACACTAATTTATTATCTTACAGTTCTTTATTTTTATTTATTTTTAAAATTTTTATTTTTTATGTTTGACACAATGTTATATTAATTTCAGGTGTACAACACAGTGGTTAGACATTTATATAATTTAGGAAGTGATCATTCCGATAAATCCAGTATCCATCTGACACCATATATAGTTATTACAACACTACTGACTGTTCCCCATGCTACACTCTATATACCCATGACATTTTTAACTACCAGTTTGTACCTCTTAACCCCCTCCCGTCTTCACCCATCCCTTCACCCCGCAACTTGACAATAATCAAAATGCTCTCTGCATCTATCAGCTTGTTTCTGTTGTTTGTTTGTTTTTCTGTCCTCTAGATTCCACATATGACATTTGTCTTTCTCTGTCTGACTTACTCCACTCAGCACAATACCCTCTAGGTCCACCTATGTTGTTGCAGATGGCAAGATTTCATTTTTTTTTATGGCTGAATAATACTCCATTGTATATATGTATCATGTCTTCTTTATTCATTCATCTATTTATGGACACCCAGGTGACCTCCATATCTTGGTTATTGTAAATAATCTGCAATGAACATATAGATGTCCCTTCAAAGTAATGTTTTGGGTTTCTTCAAATAAATACCCAGAAGTGAGATTACTGGTTCCTTCTTTGTCTCTTGTTATAGCCTTTGTTTTGTCTTGTATAAAAAAAAAGTTGATTTTGTCTTGTATAAGTGTTGTTACCCCAGATTTTTTTTTGTTGCCATTTTCATGAAACATCTTTTTTCATCCGTCTAATTTCAGTCTATGTGAATCTTTCAGTTTGAAGTGAGTCTCTTGTAGGCAGCATGTGTAAGGGTCTTCTTTTCTTATCCATTTAGCCACTCTATATTTTGATTGGAACATTTAATCCATTTACATTTAAAGTAATTGTTGACAGATATGTAGTTATTGCCTTTTTATTGTTCATATTTCTGATCTCTCCAGGTATGTCTTTTGTATGAGTTGTGCGTGCCCTCCTGTTGTAGTTGAGCTTTGGTTGCTGCTTGCTTGTCACTGGGAGGGATTGGCCCTTGGGCTGATTGGTTGTGATGACTGGCTGTGACCAGAGGAGGAGCTATTGTACAGAGGCTGACCTTACAGAGCAGGATTCGCTTTTGCAGGGCTCTGGTGCCTGCCCTATCTGCACTTTGGGTGTGTCCTCAGATGTGACCCTGGATGGTGCTTGGCTCAGACCAGAGGGGTGTGCATGTCGGGGCCTCCTGAGAGGGGCCCTGTTAAGGGCCAAATTTAGCTGCAGCCTGTGCCCTGTCTGGGGTTACCTGGCATGAGCCACCAAGCAATCTGCAGATGGCCACCACCCACATTGGGCTTGGAAGAGCCTCAAGAGGCAAAGCTCCAAACTGAGGTTGGTTGCTGCTAGTGCCAGGCTTGGGGTTGCTCAGCAAGAAGTATAGGCCATGCTGAGGCCAGATGCTGTTTGTTTAGAGTTTGTGAATCTTTGAGAGATTTTAGGAAGGTCTGCAACATGAGCCAAGACAAGCCATTTGTATGGAAAATCCGCTGGAAGCAGCTTGGGTAGGCTCACAAGTTGGGAGCAGTGAGGTCTCAGGGAATCACCAGGGCTGAGTGATCCTTGTTAGCTACATTGATGGAGACACAGATATGGTGGCCACCTGGGTCTTCAAGCTGGGTGGGGGAGGGCTCAGCTAAAGTTCAGGTGACTTTCAATGATAGCTATTCAGGAGTTTGTTGTAATTTTGATGTAGTTTTGAGAGGAGGCAACACAACATTTACCTACTCTGCCATTTTGACTGGAACTTGTCTTACAGTTCTTTAGCAGTTTGGCACAGTCTCACTGGGCTAAAATAACCTTTCAGCAAAGCTGCATTCCTTTTTGGAGGCTCTAGGGGAGAATTGTTTTTGGTTTTTTTTTTCTTCTTTTTTTTCCTTTTTTCCCTTTCCAGTTTCTAGAGGTCTCCTACGTTCCTTAGCTTGTGGTACCATTCCTCTGTCTTCAAAGCCATCACAGTTTTATCTCTTTGATCCTTTCTTCTTCTTCAGCTCTCTCTTACCACAGCTGAGAAAATGTTTCTGCTCATATAATCCTGAATCATTTCCCCATCTCCAAGTCCATACCCTGAATCACATCTGTAAAGTCTTTTTTGCCATGTCAGGCAATATAGTCTCAGGTTCTGAGGACTGGATTATGGACATGTTTGGGAGGACATTGTTCTGCCTTTCACAGTGTCCGAGTATCTGACTCCAGCCTATACCATCTCCAAAACTCTAGAACCATATATTCAACCACCTATTTGACATCTCTATTTGGATGTTTAATAGACATTTCAAACCTGATTTGTCCAAAACTGAGCTCCTAAGCAACTTCCCCAAAACTTACTTCTCTAATGGTCTTTATTATGTCCGTTGATGAAACCACCCTTTCAGTTGCTTAGGCCAAAACCCTAGGGATTATTCTTGACTCCTCTCTCTTTTTTGAATCTACATCTAGTCCTTCATCAAATCCTGGTGGCTCTACTTTTAAAGATATCTATTTTTCACCTCCTTCACTGTTGTCATCTTAGTTTTAGCCACCATCTGCTCCTGCCTAGATTATTACAGTAGTTTTCTAACTGATCTTTCTGCGTCTATACTTGCTCCCCCTTATTCTGTACTCAACACAGCAGCTAGAGCAATCCCATTAAAATATGAGTTGAATAGTCATTTGTCTTTTCATAAATTACAGATGATTTCCCATATCATTCAGAGAGAAAAACCAAGTCCTTAATTAAAATGGCCTACAAGGTATTAGGGGCTGTTTCCTCTGAACGTCACATTACTCCTTTAATCTTCTCTCCTCTCTTCACCTTGCTCTTTTCACTTCAGCCACAGTAGTGTCCTTACTATTTCACAAATATTCAAAGCATATTTGTACCTCAGAATCTTTATATAAGCTATTTGCTGTGCCTGGAAATTTTATATTCCAGGAAACCACATGGCTTGCTCTCTTAGTTCCTTCAAGTGTTTGCTTACATGTCACCTTTTCAATGGGGCCCACTCTGAAAACCTTTATTTAAAATTGTATCTCCCTCTGCATTGCCCTTTCCTGCTTTGTTTTTCTTATACTTTATAATTTACTTTTATCATGGTCTATTTTTCTCCCCACTTAAAAGTAAACTCCACAGAAGCAGGAATTTATTCCTGTTGTGTTTACTGTTATACCCTCAGTACCAAGAAAAGTGATTGGTCCATAGTAGGTCCTCAACAAAATTTGTTGAATGGCTATGTGAATTCCCTTTGGTATTGATGAGTGTTTTTTGGGTTAGCCTTCTTTACATCAGAAGAATGAAGATCAAATGAGTGTTGGGAGACTAGAATGAGGAATACAACATTGGTCAGCTCTAGCTTTATGACGAGATGCTTCTGGAAATTGACCTGCTTACTACTTACAGTTATTTCTGTTAGAGAAATAAAACATACAAGTAGGTTCATAGATCTGTCTCTCCCTGCCTAGAATAAGAGTAGCTGTAATAAACTTAATCATTATGATATTGTAACATAATTAGAATTTTTATATTTGATCTTCATCCCAGGTTCCTGGCGCATAGCTCCTAAAACCCTTGGAATTTCCTGAGTTAAAAGGAGCATCTTTAGTTTTTCATAATAAGTTCCTTTTAACCATATCTGGGTTTATGTTAATGAGGTGACGCTTGGAGAGTGAAGTCCAGTTGCCTGAGGAAATAACCAAATGTTGATTAGAGGGTTTGAACTTTTAGCCCTGACCTCCTGGGAGGGAAGAGGGGCTGGAGATTGAATTCAATGACCAATATCCAATGATTTAATCAGTCATACCCCTGTAATAAAACCTCCATCAAAACCTTAACCAAAGGGGTTCAGAGGTACAGAAGCTCCTGAACTTGGGATCTTTCTAGACTTTACCCTATATATCTCCTCATCATATGATAGCCTTTATAATAAGCCAGTTTATGTAAATATTTCCCTGAGTTCTGTGAGCTGTTATAGCAAGTTATCAAAACTGAGGAGGGTTTTCTGATGTGAGGGAGTTAATAAAAAAATGAAAATACCCTTCCCCAACCACCTTCTCCCAATACCACCTAAGAGACAGGTACTTGTATTGCCCAGAAGGTTTGGTTTGCTCTTCCTCTTGGAAGGTTTCCAAAGCCAGTCAGATATTTGAGGGCAAAAAAAAAAAAAGACAAACTTTGACAAGGATGTGGGAAAACAAGGTGTTTTGAACATTTTTTTCTCATTTTTAAAAAGAATTAAGTAAGAGGAAAATACTCCTCCTCTGAGGTTTTCAAGGTCCAAAAATTGATTCCAGGTTTGGGGCAGGAAATGTAAATGATGAACCTGGAACATCTTGTTCAGAAAGAAAGAAAACTATTGACTACTGCAGCTTTGGCAAGGGGATGAAAGGAAAATTGGAAAATTAAAAAGAATCACTGCCATTGATTAAAGTACATAAAATATAAAAAGATCTTAGTTCATACTGATATTTTAAAAATTGTCATGAGGAATTGCTATGGCACCAATTTATTACTCTGAAAATTAATAAAGGTACAGAACGAAGCAGTTACTCTGTGATTCCTCTATAAGCTATGTTCAGAGAAAAATAGCTGATGAGGAAAGTTATTCTTTATTGTATAATTTTTTTTATTTTGAAACAATATCAAACTTACCGAAAATGTCAATTATAGTACAGCAAACAGGCCTTCTGAGAGTAAGTTGCCAAGTTAATGTCCTATCACCCCTGAATACTGAACACCTGAAGTTCTTTATATTTCCCATAAGTGAGGACACTCTCTTAGATAACCACAATCCAGCCTTCAAAATTAGGAAATTAGCACTGATGTCCACTTGTCCTAATAACTTCCTTTATAGAAAAAAGGTCATGTTCAGAATCACATGTTGCACTTAATTTTCATGCTTCTTTCGTCTTCTTCATTCTGAAACAGGTCCTCAGTAGCCTACTTTCATGACCTTGACAAAGGGTCAGTTATTTCATAGAATTATTCCAGTGTATTGGTTTGGTGTTTCCTTATGATTAGAGTTAAGTCATGCATTTTTTGGAAGGAGATGACAGTTAGTGGAGCTGTGCTATTCCTTTTGCACCTTTTAGTCAAGTGGTATATAGTTTTGATTTGTCCCATTACTGAGGATGTTCACTTTGATCACTTCATTAAGTTAGGGTCTATCAGGCTCCTTCATGGTGAAGTTATTCTTTTCATAATTGATAAGTATTTTATGAGGAGGTACTTTGAAATATTTAAATATCCTATTCATCAAACATTCATTTTATTCATTTATATCAGCGAACTCATGGATTCTCATTTTATCCAGTGTGTTATAATCTGTTTTTGTCATTATTTATTTTGATCAGATTAGAAATGCAGGAGCCCCGTCAGTCTGGCCTTTGTGTCTGTTGGCATGTCCCATCATTTCTTGAGTACTTCTTTACTTTCAATGTGCCCTAAGCATATCTTGTATTTTTCTTGCTCTAACCCTTGGGTCAGCCATTTCTTTCTGGTTCCTTTTAGAGGAAAATTGTTTTTAGAAACCATGATCAGGTGTTATTCCTGTTGGATATCACTGCTTCCCGCCCTCCATCCTCCCAGTGGATAGAGCCTGAGAATATATACATACATATGTGTGTGAGGCAGTGCAACGTGTGTAGACCTTGTTTGTATTTGGACTCAAATGAACCAACTGTCAAAAGAAATTTTGAGACAATTGGGGAAATTTTATGGAAACTGGGAATTCGATGACATCAAAGACATGTAAATTCTGTTATATGTAGTAAAGACATTGTGATGATGTTTAAAAGATCCTTTTCTGAGAGAGGCAACTGACATACTTACAAATGAACTCTACCTTCAAAGGGGTTAAATGAGATAATAACATAGGTAGAAAAGATTATCTAAATAATTTGCTATTTCATATATATGATGTGTGTATGTATACATACACTATATGTATGTATGTACATACATACATACATACATACACACACATACATGCACACACTTATAAAATTTGATATTAAACTTGAGCTTGGTATCTGGAATCTCAGCCCTCTATATCTAATGTCTAGAACTCATGTAATCCAGGAGTTCCCTGTTAAAATAAACTTGTATCACAAGCCCTATTTTATAAGGCCCAGAATGGTTTTGACCATGTCCAGAGGAGAAGACTTGTCTTCTGACTTTCAGTTTGGTGCGTGGTATATACCATATCCCCAAAATAGAACTGTTAATTTGATATGTCATAATATATTCTTGGCCTTGGTTCAGTTTTCATAACATTGAAAGATTATTTAGGACCAGATGCAAAACCTTTTCTTCCTAATCCTATCTGTGAATTGTTGCTGGCACGACAGGAGGGCCTGATACAGACATGAGGACTTCTGTCCCGCACTGGATAGGAGAGCTGGCCTCTAGCCCCTCAGCTGTTCCCTGCTGGAACCGTCATAGTTCCTGGGTGCTCTTTGACATCCTAAGCAGCTGCAACAGCAAGCTGTTTAATGCAAAATAATTGATCAATTAATCTCTGTTATTGGACGTTCCAGATGCTTGTGCCTTGGCTTGTACTGCAAATGAGGTAGGAAGTGGCATGACACTTGATCATTACAGGAATCTCCCAACATACGGTTGCCCTGCCTACCTCACCAGTAAACCCTGGGGAGCTCCGGAGCCCAGAAAAGAAAGCGACAGTACTAGGAGAAGTGAGACCAGTGGTCTGTGGGTTATTCACAACTCCCTCAACACTGGCAGAGACTCCATCCATCCTTTGCCTTCCACCCCTAGAAGCATATCAGAGTGCCAGTGAGTGAGAAAGTTAATCTTGGGTTCTCTTTAAATACATAAAAGAGGTAAATAATTTGAAAACTTCAATATTTGGAACATTTATAACAAACTTGTGTTAGGATATCATGGTTTGGAACTAACTGCTCTAGTGGAATACTTTTAATAAAAGAAATGTAAAATGATTCTATATGCTTTGACAGAATTGTTCAGAGGCCCAACCAAAGCTGAAAATCTTACCAAAGCTGAAAAATATCTTGGAAATCTTCAGCTTTGCACTTAATTCACCACCTCCCTTGGCTGTTTCTCCTTTGCTACTTTTCTCTCCTCCCCTGTGATTTTTTCTTCTTGTTACCAAACACACTTTCTCTTTTAGATGCCATCTGTTTCAGAATATATTTGCATTTCTTTTTTCCTTCCCAAAGTGACCCTACTTTGGGGCCTGTGTTTTCCCCTCAGTGAACTGCTTCACCTGTGTTACCACGTGGACTGGTGGGAAGGAAAGCTGTGGCTTGCTGAATTGAAATGTAACCCAACAGACATTTTTCTGGACTTAGACATTTAAAAAAACCAAAATTCAGCTGAGTAAATGTGAAGATCTAATTGGTTTTGTTAATTGATTCATGAATCAGGCAGCACCCCACCCAGCAACTAACTAGAAGGGTGCTCCAAGGGGTACGAAATGGAGGTCTCCATAGGAAGAAGGGTGGGGCAAGGGAGCTGTTAACAAAAGAAAAGAAAGGGATTGGTTTGTGGTATATCTTTAAAATATCTTTTTTCTTTTTGCTATAAAACTTCAAAGAATTACAAAGCAGCAGAAGGAGAAAGTGAAAAGTCATTCTTCCACCACTGGTCATATTCCTCAGAGGGACATGATCCTCAGTTACAGCGACCCTGGTGACTGCTATCCACATCGCAGTCTGTACCCTTCTAGTCTTTTTGCTATGCATGTATCAAGATGTGAAATACGAATATGTAGAAATTTAAATCAAATTGCAGTATATATTGTCTACAACTTGCTCATTATCATTTTATATAAACATCATGGGCATCTTTTCCTATCAGTAGTCATCTTTTCATTACATTTAACAGCTGGCATTCCACAGTATGAATGTACCATGATTTCTTTCCCCAAATCATTACTGATATATATTGGTTCCGATATCTCATTACTATTACCAGTGCTTAACACATTTTATGCTTGTGCAGCTGTAACTGTAGGATAGTTGGAATTGTTATATCAAAGGGTATGTGTGTTTCAAGTGTTGATAAGAGTAAAGGGTATGCTTCAAAGGATTATTCATTTTAAACGTTGGTAGATACCATCCTAAGCTTTTTGTGTGATCTCCAACAAAAGCACAGCATTTTCCCCTTTAATTAAAATAGATTATGAAGTAAATGATAAAATTTGTAAAGTGTAAAGTGCTTTATAAAATATTTTTGTTCAACTAATTAACATTCAAATATTCTATAGGGAAACAATGTTATCTCCAATTTACAGGTGAGGAAACAGAGGCTCATCAAAATTAAGTGTTATGCCCAAGATAATTTCCTTGAAAGGGGCAGAGCTGAGACTGAGTCCGTATTTTATTTCCAAGCCTGAAATCCTTCATTCTCTCCTGCTACTGGCTTCTCATGGAAGAGCACCAGAAGTTCTGTTGTGATGGGTTGACTGAATTTGGGGCAGGAGAGGAGTGTAGAGGGATTACTGGTCACCCAGCTTCATTTTAGTGTGGCACATCCATGGCAACCCAGACGTTTCTCTCTCTGCCATCACTCCCTTGGTGATCTTATCTGGTCACGGCTTTAAATACCATCGATATGTTGGTGACCCCCAAACTCATATTTCAAGTCTAGAACTCTCTCCTTAACACATTCTATACTGAACTCTTGATCTTTCTCCTTAAATCTGCTCTATCTTTAGCCATCTCCGTTGGTTACTACCTCATCCTTCAAATTCTTTAGGCCCAAGTTCTTGATTCCCCAATCTCTCTCATACCCCTCATTCATAGGTAATTTGATCAAGACCATATTGCAACTTCCTGCCAGGTTTAGAATTGAAATCCAGGCATGTCTTGCTCTAAAACAATTTTATAGCTTCCCTAGAGTTTTCCTGGGACAGAGGGGATTCCTTGAATGTGAGCTTTCCAATGTGAACATTGGAAAAGTCTTATACAGACTACGACAGGCTGGTTACTCTAAGCTCGACTGCGACCAGAGCCCTTGCAACAATTTTTGAAAATTCTGAACTCCTTAATTTTTTTCTGTCCCCTCATTATAACTCCTATATTCAGGCTTTCTTAAGTCTGCCCTGGGCTGACCTGCATGAAAATCTCAGCTCCTTCACAGATTTCCACAAGGGATTCACTTAGCACTACGCATTTAATGAAGCAAGCAGCTTTCTTGCAGACTTAAGTGGTTACATATTCCACTGAACAGCCTTTAACCATCTCTTTGGCTACTTAGCATCCCTCTCTTTCTTTCTGTTCCCTTCAGTCTCTGTTGCAACCAGCAGATTTGTTCTCTAGTATTTCTGCCTCTCAAGGTTGTTGGTGGCAGGAAGGTCCCACATTTTATTCCACGGGGGTGTACCTAGAAACTTTCTCAACAAAGGTGGCTCTCATCTTAGAGAAATTCTTAACCCAGCTATGTAGAGAATAAAATTGTGTCTCTTATAATATATAATGAAGGATATTTTATACAAATATGGATGAAATATTTGACCCAGTTTTGGAATCATTAAACTGCTTTCCTTTTCTTTCTTTTCCAAGATCTTGTAAGATGCAACTGTACCACTGATTATGCAATGCCATTTCTTTTCTTTTGGAGTTTACCAGTAAGGGCTAAACTGAGGGTAGAACTTAACTGTCTTTTTATTTTAAGGACATCATGGAATTTTCCTCAGAGGTATATGGCTTGATGCATTAACAAAACCCTCAGGATACAAGCTTTGAAAGGGGAATTGTGTGTGTATCTTAAAAACCAAGTGATGCATCTTTCCTAACAGAAAGCATTAAAGATTCAAGTCTGACTTGGACCAGAGGCTGTAATAATGAAAAAGTTGTCAAAACCATTCATCAGGAAAGAGCTAGAGAGAGAGGTCAGGTCAGATGGATGAGACTAGGTGGTCTAGAGCCTGAGTCAGGATCCTTTCTGCTCCTCTTGGAATTAACACATTTGAGCAAGGAAACCTGTTTGGGGTGGAAGTCAGAAGTCTCACCTGGCTTTTAGTTTCTCCTATTCAGTATGTCAGAACTTTGGGAGAGTAAAGAGTGTTATTTATAGGGAAGTTAGTGGAAGAAGGGAGAGGCATGGGTAAAGGAACGTAGGAGATAGAACATGTATGCCAAGAGAGTATAAAATATTGAGAAGCTTCCAGAAGTCTCTGTTCATGTCCCCACTTGAAAAGTTGCACTTTTGTAACCGAAGAATAATAACAATGATAATGGCTAACATTTATTGCATGCTTCTTATATGCCAGACACAGTGTGTAATGCATACAGCGCCAGGGAAATGCGAACTGACTGTGTGATAGTGCTACAAACCCACTAGAATGGCTAGAATGAAAATGTCAGGAAATACCAAGTATTGGTGAGGATGTGGAGCAACTAAACTTTCATACACTGCCGGTAGAGATTTAAATTGGAACAGCCACTGTGGAAAACTGATTGGCAGTGTCTGCTAAAGATGATATCCTCTGACCCAGAAATTTGGCCTGACCCAAAAATTGTATACGTATTTTCAGCTAAAGATATGCACAACAATTTTCATAGCAGCACTACTTATAATAGCCCCAAAGTGGAAACAACTGAAAGAGTAGAATGGGTAAATGAATCGTAGAGTATTTGCATAATGGGTTATTTATGCTACAATGAGAATGAGTGAACTTCAACTACGTTCAACACGATGGATGAATCTCATTTACTCCTCACAGTAACTCTGTGAGGTAGTTCTTATGATCATTCCCCTTTTACAGATGGGGATACTGAGCACAGAGAGGGTAAGTTATTGTTTAAGACCACACACCAGGAAGTGGAGTAGCTAGGATTCAAACCTTGGCAGTTGAGTTCTAACCCTTAACCACTATGCACCAGTACCCCCAGCCTCTACCCGTATGAGCTACAGGTATTTAGTATGTGTGCTGCTTTGAGATGATACCCAGAGGCACAGGGTGGAGTTGGTACAATCCGGCCCTGAAAAAGGCATCTACCTGCTAACTTTGATTACCATGTGCCAGGCTGTGTACAGTCGTTTCACCTAGACTATAATGTTTAATCCTCACAAGAGCCCTTTGTAGTACTGTTACTGTGCCCATTTTTACAGATGGGGAAACAGATATAGAGAGGTGAAGTAATTGGTTAAGTCATATCGCTAGTATGTGTTGGAGCCAGGATTCAAAAACAGGTCTGTCTGTGTGCTACAGAGTCTGTGCCCTTCACCTCCTGCCACATGCCTCTCCTCAGCACCAACCAGGGCAGCAAAATTGCGGGGCTAAAGTCCTAATAAGAACAAGGTCCTAATGAGACCACTGCTCGTGGGCTCAGATCTTGAATTCTTTGAGCTATATCAATTGAAGAAATGCTAATTTGAGACCAAACGCCTGAGGTTTCACAAGGCCACCTGGCTCTGAGCAAAGTATTTGCCATAGGTTGTCTTCACCCACTTTCAAGGGAAGAAGAAGCCTGCATTTCCATGGCTTTGACCACATCTTCCTAGAAACAAAAAAGATAGTAATTTCTGCATTGTTTGAAGCTATGCCAAAGTGCTCCCAGGCAGTCTGTGAGCATGGCCCCATTCTAACAGAGCTGAGAGGCCTTGTACTTAGCAGATTGAGGGGTGTGCATGGAATTTTGCAGTGAGCTCTGACATGGACGTGGGCCTGCATCCTAAGGTGCTCTGATGAGAGGAGGTCTGGACACTGGCAAACTTAGCCACTGACTGCTCAAGAAACAGATGCTAGGCCTTCCTGCATTGCCAGGAGCAGAAGACTTTGAGATTCAAGCTTCTTTTGGTGGAATATGTTGACAGAGGAATGAGAAGGTAGGAGAGTTGGGGCATTTTTGTATTTCCTCCTGATTGTAGAGTTTCATCATCTCTAGCCTGAACCATTACAGTAGCCTCTTTCCTGGTCTCCTTAACTCTGGCCTTTCCCCTCTCTGGCTGACCTTTCTCACAGCCCATGGGTAGTAAGATCATACTTACTCCCCAGCTTCCCCAAGCACACCATGCTGTTGAATGTTGCCATGTCTTTACAAATGCTGAATCCTCCTGCTCAACCCGACAGGTGCCTGCTTATCTTCGAAGGCCCAGTTCAAAGCTCTGTCCTAGGTATTGCCCTCCTTACCATCTCCCTGGGTGAATTTGTTGTTCCCACCCCAGCACTCCAGAAACACTTTTTTATTTTTTAACACACAGCATCCCTGTTCTAATAATGTACTGTAATTATTTGCCATCCTGTCTCTAGAGTAGACTGTGAGCTCCTCATGGGCAGGAGCTGTGGCATATTTGTCCTCATATCCCTAGCAGCTATCAGTACCCAGCTTGTCCAGATGCTGAGTAAACTTTTGCTGGACACAGTCCAAAGGGACAGAGTTTGAGGTATAAGATCATAATGTCTTAGCAGCCATTTTTTAAAAAAGCTCTTCTCAGGTCTGCTTTCCCCTCCATTGTCACATCTCACCCATTTATGCCCCTTCTTGCCATTTCAACATGAGCACCAGAAACTCTAGCTTTTAAGTGTTGACAAGGAGTTGCTCTCAACCTCAGCTTTCTCATTCAGTGGGAAGGTTAGGGAGGTAGGTGATGGAGTAACCTGTGATGTGGTCTAATATGGTACGTGGTATTTGTGGTGGGGAACAAGAGCTTACTTGTTCTCTGTGCCCCTCAGATCCCATGATGGTTTAGCAGATATCAAAGGCTTTAGTAAGAAGTTAACTAAAGTTTATCATTTATTCTGATTTTTTTAGTTTTTACCTAATGTTCTTTTCTGTTTCAGGGTCCCATTTAAGATAATACATTACATTCAGTCATCTTGCTTACTGAGGCTTCTCTCTACTCTGACAGTTTCTCAGACTTTCCTTGTTTTAGATGACTTTGACAGTTTTGAGAAGTACTGGTCATGTATATTGTAGAATGTCCCTTCATTGGAATTTGTCTGATGTTTTTCTTATGATTATACTAGGGTTATGGTTTAGGACAATCAGAGGTAAGGTATAATTTTCATCACATCATATTAAGAGTATAAGAGAACTTTAAAAATGTGAGTGTATAATCACCTTTTCTTCTCTTCAAATTTGTATTCCCTCTGTATTTCCTCTCAATTAATGGCATCCTCACACATACTGTCATGAAGATTAGAAATTAAATCCACTCTTTCTTTTCCATCTTCCATCCAGCTAACTGTCCATAACTAAAATTCTACAGTTTCTGTGGGTCAGAAATCTTGCTACAGCTTAGCTGGCTCCTGGATCAGAGTTTCTTGCAAGGCTGCAGTCAAGGTATTCGCTTTTCTACTCATTTCTGCACTTAAGTCACAAACACTGGAAAATTCCTTGGCTAAACTTCAGCTACTTCAAACTTCTATAACATAGAGAGCTTTTGTCACACTCCAGGAATGGTGTTTAAATGTAAATTTAATGCCTTCTTGCATGGGATAGCCAGTTGTCTAAGTCACAGGATGTGAAATGTGGTGTATTGTGCTCGATTGTATAACATGGCTGTGCTAAATTTTAATGAGCAAAAGAAGTTGGCTTTCAAATTTCATCCACCAATTATTCATGGAAGTCCACAATCTTCATTATTAAAGTTTAAAAGCACACACGGAATTTGTGAAAGTCTCTTAGGCAGCCTGCTGAGGAATGCAGGAGCAGTCTAGACCAGGCACTGCTTTTATGGCCAGTGCTGGACACGGTAAGGGCTAACAGAGGTGGAGAAACAACAGTGGTGAGAGCAGGAGCCACAGGTCCGAGAGTGCTCACAGGCAAGAATTTGGGTAAATCATTGGATTAATTAGTCAGGAGGATTAATGCTCTCTTTACATATTTATGAATATTGAGCTGTTAGCAGCTCACTGTGCACGAAAAAAGGCAGAAATTGTGCAGAAATAGTGCTGATTTGGAAACTGTTTTAATTTCCTGAACTCCTAAGTGAAGAAACTATTTTCTGAGAGTGGGAAACATGCTCAGGTTAGCTGATAAAAGCAGCAACTGTAACCACTGGTGTTTCGCGCTCTCTGGGACTCCCTGGTCTAGAATGCTGCAGTCTTACATGACTTTTGATAGTTCTGTGTTGCCCGTGGTAGAAATAAAGACCATTTATTAAGAGTTTTAGGTGGCAAGGTATAGATATTGACAAACCTTGACACTTAATCAGAACACAGCATATCATCCACTGTACCCATGTGGACTTAGACTTTACGTCCTCATCATGTTGGCTCTCAAGGAATCTCACGCATGTGTGTGTGTGCACCCAGACACACAAACCCATTCTCCATCTATGTATATGTCAGCTGTGTTTCTCCATTAGGCTCCCAATTTTTCCCTCATTAATGGAATAGCTAAGAATATTTTGAAGTACTTTTGTGTGTGTGTATCACCTATGCCATGACTACCTTTATTAGTCCAGGTAAGCAATATTTGATTTAATAAACAGTTGGCAGTGTTTATTATTAATTTAATTTTTATACCCCCATCTCCCCTGCCAATCCTGTAGGGAGAATTTTTTTTTGTTTAATTCTGTCATCATTTTAGATTTTACCTTGTGGTTCATTCCTCACCAAAAGTCATTGCTCTCAGTTTTCAAAGTCATAACCATCTCCAGCAGGTCAGCAGCTAGGACCAAATCATACCAGGGTCATCCCTAGCTGCCGTTAACCTCTCTGACATGCCCATCTGCTTTTCTAATGAGGCCAGGGATCTAAGGACTCTCTAAAGCCTCAGGGTTGGTCCAATGGGAAAATGAGGGCAATGGGGTGCTTTTAAATTTGATTTTTTATGTTTCCTCCTAAGATTCAGCCCAATCAGTTTAGAAAAGACCTCTAGCTCAGTGTCTGTCTGTCTTCTGGCCTTCTTCCCATATTATTATTATAGAAGCTGTACCTGTTATGTTTAGTCCAGCTGGAAAATAAACAACTGAGAGTTTTCCTGTTTGTCCCTAATATCTAACAGTTGATATAGTCTCGAATACCTAGGTGTCTGAGAAACGTGTGCTTAAATGAATGAATGGATGAGTTTCTATATAGTCTGTTTCTCTAACAGGATATTATAATTATCAGAGAAAAAAAATTATATGGACTTCAATCAAATGTTTCTTCTTCTCTTCTCGGCATTTTACAAATCCTTGTTTTCCCAGAAAGAGAAAAGAGAATCTGAGATTTGTTGCACCTCTGCCATCTAAAGTCCAAGTCCTAGCCCAGTTCTGTGTTCTGCTTTATGTGGCTCCTGGCTCTGTCATGCTTTATTGCCGAGTACCTAAGTCTTGTATTTTATTGCCAAGTAGCTAAGATTCACATTTACCACAGCAACTGTCATCTTCACCATGGTTAAACCCTGATGAGCTCTTTACAAGGATGTATTTGCCGCCTCACTGCCCCCGTCTGGAATCCTCACCCCTTCTTTTCCTCTGCTCTAGGGCTCTCGCTTGTTCTCGCTTGGCCCCCAGTGCCTGGCAGGGAGAAAGTACTCATGCATAGCTACTGGTTGTGTTAAATAAGTAAATGAAGGGAGATGTGAGATTTCAGTGCCCACCCCCACCCCGGTGACTGGCACGATATGTTCTAGAGCAAGGATTTAATACATTATTTGATGAATCCATATTAAGTGAATCAAAATTTCACTGGTCCTTCAATGGCTACTTCAGATTTTCTTGACAACTCCAGCCAACCACTGTCTGTCCCTTCTTAACCACTCTGATGTTTACTGAATGTTTCTGTAGATGATCACAGTGCTATTGATTTTGTGATGTATTGCCTATTAGTATCTGCACGTCTGCAATGATATACTTATAATATACTAATCACCTCCCCTTGACTGCACACTCCATTCAGGGGCTGATTTTTGTGGTGTTTGGAGTTTAAACAATTTTGGAAGCCCTTTTTGTGAATACAAATTAGGTATAGAAATGAATTTTTTTAGGATGAGTTATAACAAATATAACTTTTAAAATGCTGACAACTACCACACATATCACAAAATAAAAAATAACAAGATTTTTTTTATTTGTTAACTTCCTGCCACATTTTTATAATAATTTTCCCTACACTTTTGTCTGCACTTCATATAATAATGATTTTGTAGTATCATTTTCTAGAGAGACTAGAAAGATAGTTCAGTTTTTTTTTTAGTACGGTTGATATAAATTAGTGTTTTTGTTATTCGTAGTTGCACAAGTATCATTGACTGCTACCTCACTCACAGACATACTTATTCCCTGTATTACTGCTGGACTTTGGGCCCTAAAAAACAAAATGATTCTATTTTGTGAGATTTTCATCAAATAGAAGAAGGAGCAGACAAAGAAAGCATAGTGCATCTATAATTGTATACACTGCTATCAAGTATTTTCTTCACAGGAGACAATTTTGGTTTTGCCTGAACATTGACAAGAACAAAATCCTCTGCTTACAATTGCATATGCCTGACGATGGGAAGAATTTTTCACAGACTAGCTTTGGTTCCACCCCTTGTAAACCATAGGTCTTCTCTACCAGATGCTTTTGATTTGGGGCTGTATGACACTTTTATATTGTGAATCAGTCCCTGATCCTGGGTGTTCCTGTCTCCTACTCTTTAAATTATGTCTCATGGCTTCCAGACACAGCAAGTGTCTTATGTTTCCTCTTGACAAGTGTTTCTCTGTGGGTCTCTTCTTGACAGTTAATCATTGGCAGTGTAGTCCTGTTGGCAGTTCTTGGATCTGCATCTTAGGAAATCTAAAACAATAAAATCTGCTTTTAATTTCATTTCCAACCCAGACATAGTCCATATTGACTAATCCTCAAGATAAGATATATTTCCCCACTGCAAGCAAGACAGTGGGTAATTAAACATGGGTGCTGACAGCTTTTGTTCCTAGACTCTGTAGGAACATTATTATTAGTCTTTTAATTGTTGAGCTGAGTCTGATGTCCTAGCAGGAAAAGTCCAGTTCTACAAATGGAATAAATATAAGTCAAGGATTGTAGAGGGACAGGCATAGAAGATGGAGTGCTACAAAGGACTAGATGGGGACCCTGGGGGTCATGTCACCTTGGTTAAGACCTTAGACTCAAGTCAGACAGACCTAAGTCCTGCCACTTACTGCCTGTGTAGTTTTGGGCAAGTCATTTACACTTTCTGAGCCTCAGTTTCTCAATCGTGAGATTAAGAGAGTAGCACATGTATTATGAGGATTTATGTATGGAAAATCACTATGCACAAAAGCACACGGTAAGTACTTCAGAAATGTTAGATATCATTTCTTTACATGTAACATTTCTCTCTCTTCCAGGTCTGTCTAGATATCTAGATACCTGCTTTCTTTGATCATGTAAACCTTTTCCTAGAATCCAGTTTCTTTAGCTGTTTTTCAAAAACGATATTCTTGACAACAGACTTCAAAAAGACTGTCCTTTGGCAGTGTCACCAGACTTCACCGTGCTCTGCCTTTCTGTTGCATCTTGCCAGGCTCATGCCCAGCAAGGCCACCACAGTTGTGGCTTCTCCCTTGTAGATACCTGGCTGCCCCTGCTTGTCTCATCATAGGTGTCAGCCCTTCAGAAAGGCCTCTGGCTCATCCCCTCAGTCATTCTCCATCATGGCATTCTGTTTTACTACTTTTATAGCACTTTTCTCTGATATTTTACTTGTTTATTTTATTTTAATCCAATTTCTAATACTAGAATATAGGCTTTGTGAGAGCAGAAGTGTCCTGTTTCCTTAGGGTGTGCAGCCTCAATAGAGGTGATATCATCCCTGAGGGGCAAAATTGGTTCTTGAGGGCACAGAAAATCACTCACTGTTTTTATGTATAAAGCACAGAATTACATATAGTCCATGAACAGATATATAGTCTATACATAGCATTAAAATTTAGGAGGAATCATTAAGATAAAAACATTTAAAAAGTCTTCTTAGAGGATCAATAATGAAAAAAAGGATGAGAACACTGCTTCATGGTATAGAACAGTGGTGAGCACAGTGTAGGTTCATAGAAAACATTTTTTTGAATGACTGAACCATGCCCTTAAATAACTGGAGAAACTGAGGTTCAGACAGGTGAAGAAGCTAGCCTCAGGACATCAAGGTGGTAGGTAGTAAAACTGAGTCTCTGACCTATTTCCTGGGTCTTGTGCTTTTTATTGTAAGTCCAGTAAATGCTCAGTATATGCTGGTAAAGTTGACTTGAACATGTCAAACATTCTCATGAGAGGAAGCAAAGCAAACTTACATTTTCTAATGACACAACAAATGATCTCAGAAAGTCATTCTATTCAGAAGAGTCCAGCTAGCCTTCTTCTCTGGGAGCACTAATGATTTGTTGTTATACATGGCTCATCTTTGAAGTGGGAGTCAATTCCATCTCCTGCTCTTGGTAAACAAAGAGTGAAAAGGTGAGCAATATTTTTAGTGTATGAATAATTGCTTCACAGCATCCTGGGCCAAAAGAAATAACTGATGATTCCATTTATTAAGTAATTAGGTCCAAAGAGCTTCATAATATCAGTGTCTTAACAATTTAGTGCCTATTGACCATAGCACACCTTCTCAAGCCTTGGAATTGTATTGGGCACCACCACCCTCATTTTCTGTTCCACATTTCTTTGAAAGTGGTGCTTGCTTTCATTTTTATCATAGCAATTACTGAAAACCCAGCTTTGAAAAGATTGGATCCCTGGGAGCAGTATAATGATAGTGTTAAAACTGTGAACCACCTCAAGCTGTGGTTTCTTACATTACTGTGATTTCTGTGAAGGTTTAAAACATCCTGAGACACCCCTGTGAGTTCACTGTGGTACCCAGAGATGCCTCGGCACACAGTTTAGGAACTGTGGCAATAGATCAAGGCAAGATACGATGCTAGCTTGAGGTAGAGTGGTGACAGGGGAGTTGGAAAGAAGTGGGAAAATCTGAAGATATTTAGAAGTGAAAAATTGGAGGCAAGGAGAGCTAGTCCAAATATGCTGAATGAGCAGGATGTGGAGATGGAAGAAAGAGGTTTGGAGCATGAAGTTTGGGACATGGTTGATTGGAGAACTCCCATGTAGTAGATGGCTTTTGGCGTCCCTGGCCATCCTACCTTCACTTTTTTAAGTATTGCAACCATCCTCCATTCAGGAGTGGCCAGCAATATTCATTCTGTGTGACTCATCTCTCTGGCAGGAGGTGATTGGACATGGGGGATATTTTGCATTTGAGTGAGCTTAATTCATTCCTATTTTCTCTCCCAAGAATTTGGACTTAAGACAGTGTATTTGTTTCCTGTAGCTGCTGCAACAAATTACCACTAACTGGGTGGCTTCTAACAACAGAAATGTATTTTTTGACAGTTCTGGAGCCAGAAGTCTGAAATCAAGGCATAGGCAGAACTCTGGGGGGAATGCTTCTTTGCTTCTTCCAGTTTTTGATGGCTCTTGGTAGTCCTTGGCTTTCTTGGTCATATGTCATTTCAATCTCTGCAGTCCCATCACCACCTCCCCTTTGCTTGTTTGTCTTCTGTTCTGTTTCTTATGATGTCAGTGGATTTAGGGTCTATGTGTTGATTCAGGATAATCTCATCTCAAGATCCTTAATTACATCTGCAAAAGCCTTTTTTCCAAATAAGGTGACTGACATTCACAGAGTTTGGAAATTAGGATGTAAACATATTTTTTCCAGAGCTACTTTTAAAACTACCCACTAAGAGATTTAGGGATGCATGTACACTGAGAGGATGGATATGTGTTCTGCAGGAATGACTATTGTAAGATTTGGGTAAAGAAGTAGAGAAAGACAAGTCGAAGGTGAAGAAGAAAAATGACATAGACATAGAGAAGCAGAAACAAAGGGACAGGGACACTTGGGCCCAGAGAGAGATAGGCAGACAGAGGGACCAGTAATGCATTGGTTTTATTTAACTTTCTACTTATTTGTTCCTGTCTCCATGGAAGCCCACTGCCTTCAGGTTCTATGAGTAAGTTGAATTCTTTAACAAATTCTACCATTTACCTCTGCAAGTTTGAGTAGATTTCTCTAATTTGTAACCAAGAGCCTTGACTAAGGCAAAATAGCAGAAGGGTAGGGAAGTGAGTCTCAATTTTGGCAAACCTTCAGTCTTCTTAAGGCTGTGGTTTATGCCATCAAAGCATCAACAGGAAACTCTGATGGTTGCTACTCACAAAATGAGAATCTATTATCTTAGGAGGTAAAGAATTAACTTTTTGTCCTATAGTGATTGTAACCTACACACTACTCAGAGCACCTGGGAAAACTGTGTTTCATTTTGAGCAATGATGAAGGAGGGCATTGGCCCAATGGTGTTTGTCCTGTGAAGCATGACTAGGATATAAAAGACTAGAAATCATGCCACTTGAGAAATTTGAGACTTGGGCAGGTGATTTTGAAAAAGGAGGACTTGAAAAGGCCATGATGGATGGTTTCTAAACTGGTAGGACTGTCATGTAAAAGAGAAATTAGACATATTATTAGGAGTCACATTCTGGGTTAACTGAGGAAGAAGTTTTCAAAAATTTTTAGCTGTTCAAAATTGGAGTGGCACAATGCTTGACCTTAGGTTTGAGAAGATGTGGGAAGTAAACATCCTAAAAATAAAAGACTCTGAGCCCTGGAGGGCAGGGGCTGCATCTAATTCATCTGGGTATAGTTAGTACCTAATACAAGGTTTAGTGCTTAGTGGGTTCTCAGTCAAAACTTAATAAATGAAAAAAATGTAGACTCGGAGCTTAAACAGAGGCTGGGTATTGTTGTTTGGGCTGGTAAGTCCAAGATCAAGGGGCTGGCAGATTCAGTGTCTGGTGAGAGCCCACTTCCTGGTTCATAGATGCCTTCTACTCACTGTGACTTCACATGGAGTTTTTTTTTTTTTTGGGGGGGGGTGTCTCTTTTGTAAGGGCATTAATGAGGTCTCCACTCTTGTGACCTAATTACCTTCCAAAGACCCACCTCGTAATACCATCACATTGGGGTTTAGTGAATTTTGAATAATGACACAGTCTCTAGTGCTAGGTGGCTATCTGGAGGTGATGTTGAAGAGTCGGAAGGCTGAACTGAAGGGTGGTGATTGTATTAAGCCTTAGTTTGTGTTGTCATCTTATTTAGTCTTCAACAGTCCTGTGCAGTAGTTGTCCCTATTTTACAGACATGGGAACTGCATGAAGTACAGAGAGTTTAAGTAGCAAACTCCACACAAGAAATAAGTTCAGAACTGGAGTTATCTCATAATAGTAAGAAAAATCATTGCTCATGTATTAAGCAACTACTGTGTTCCAAGAGTTTTATACACATCGATCTCTAAGGCTTTTTACAATGGCAAGTCTATGATTTTTTGGTATCTGCCTGCCAAGTTTGTGCCCAGTGCCCTCCTCTGTCTGGGTCCCATGGACCAGGATTTTCTGAGGTAAGTGGGGCCCCTCAGGGTAACTGGTCTGCTTACAATTCTGATGTCTGAAGAAGGCTCAGTCTTCACTGTCTTCACTGCTCATTGACCCAATTTATTTGCTTATACCTGAGGAAGAACTGTGGCCTCATCTCTCTTGTCAAGTGCAAGGTTCCTTATGGGTCAGGCAGGTTCAGAATAAGAAAGTCTTCATCCTTCCTGTTAGTCTTTTTGCTTAAAGGTAAATGTAAGCTAGCAACAATAATTCCTAGATTTGATCTACTTTTTAATACCATAATTAGCCTTCAGTGGTATATCCATTTCTGGATGCATGGCTTATTGTGTTTGTTTTTCCCTGTGTTTGCTTGTCCACCTGGCTGTCTGGCACTGAGAACAGACTAGCCTTCCATCATGGCACAGCAGCTGCTTATGGGCCCTGAGGGAGTAACAGCCGCGGTCACTGGCTGCAGCTCTTAGCAGCCCCAGCAAGGCCTCTAGAGATGAGGGATTAGATGCTGGTCTGAGGTCTGAGGTCTGAGGCCAAGGTGCTATGTGACTTAAGATAATCTATTTTCTCCCTGTAATAATATGCACTTTGAATTTTAGGTTTATACATCTCTAAAGTTATGTTTTCTTCAAGAATAACACGTTTTTATGCCTACATTTATAGCCTGTCCCATATTTCTTAAGTGACCCTTATGTCAAACAAGCATGACTTGAAGGCTGCAGTCATAAAGCAACTCAATTTTTTTCTTCTAGTTTCTCTTAAAATATCTCTGTGGGGCAGAATGAGTGAACTCAGTCAGATGCGTAGACTTTTATGGACCCTCTTGGGTGTCAAAACACAGTCTCAATACAATTGTTAGAATATTCTGTCCAAGGTGATAATCAAAACTTTTAAAGTTACAGCTTCTCCCTTTTGCAGTTTGGGCTTGCTGCAAGCAGGAAACCTGCAGGTTGAGAATGAAAGCTTAATAACTTAAAAAAAATTTTTCCTACTTGGGTTTATTGTCAGCCTCTATACCTGTGCCCCCAGTTGGGTAACTGTTTTTTTCCCTTCTAGGATTAGACCATAAGGAGGGAAGAGAGGCAAAGATGCTAAAAAGTTCTTACTTGTCTGATGCTGCTGTGATTAAGCTGACATTTCCTGTTGTGGGGCACTTTCGAGGGTCTTACAGAAAACTTACCCTCATCACTGGGCATCTGTACCTTGCAGGTCTCTTAATGGGGTCAGATGCATCTGTCTTTTGGCTGGTTCTTTGCTTTTCCTTGGGCCCAAGGAAACTAACAATACCCTTCTCTATCCTGAGGTCTCTTTGTTCCACCAGATTTCCTTCTTAGAAAAGACCCAAAATGACCCTACACATTTCTGCTGATTGGTTCATATCTGCGCTATAAAAAACAACCATGTATTTTTTTACCTTCACAAATCCTGGGGGTAGAGGACAGGATATTCCCAACCAAGTAATTTTTCCTTTACTGTCTGCTGACTAGTTCACCCATCTCTTGCTCTTTAGAACTTCTAAGTGGTTTCAGACACAAGCCCACTGTGCCCCCTAAATGTCAAGAGCCAAATTTTAAACTCATCTGCTGGTCCTCTCAAAGCTCTCTTCTTTTGACTGGAGATTATGAGGTGGGGCTCACAGCTCAGCTGTCTTTGAAGAAATTCTCCCTAATCACCTGACTCTTTTATATACTCAATGTGTGAAAGACTTAAGAGTTGTCTAACCTTTGTAAATTCTTGGTCTAGTTACTCTATTTGAAATTTGCTATCTATTGTGCCTTGGCTGAAAAGTCAGTTTTAACATCTGTAATAAAATATTACTGGTTTATTTGCCTCACATGCAGTTTCTACTAGACTAGGGCTGTCCAATAGAAGTATAATGCAAGCCACATATGTAATTTAACATTTTCGAATAATCAGGCTAAAAAAGAAGTGAAATTAATTTTAATAATAGATCACATTTAACTCAAAATATATTCAAAATGTTATCAATATGAAATCACTTAAAATTATTAATGAGATATTTTACATTTGTATTTTGCACTAAGTCTTTGAAATCTATAGTTTATACTTGACCCACATTCCAGTTCAGACCATCCACATACCAAGTGCTCAGTAGTCACAAGTGTCTATTGGCTATGGTAGGACAGCATGACGAAGACTGTAAGCTCTATAGGAAGGATTGGTGTTCTTCTTGGTTGTTGTATATATAATGGTGCTTGGCATATAGTAGGTATTTGATATTTGTGAAATTAAATTAAAATATTATAGAATGAAAAAATTATTAAAGGAATTGTTCAGTGGCTTCCCTCAGCACTTAGAATCTAAATCATTCAATTCTTCACACATTTAGTTTGTTTTCATAGTTTGTAATTCACTTATTCCATAAGCATTTAAGCTTCAGTGAGACTGAGGTATCTTTCTCTTGTCTCCACAATCTACCACAGTTCCTAGTACTGTGACATGGAGATTCATGCAGTCAGCAAATATGTATTTAGTGTCCATGCTGGGTCAGTTAGTTTAGGTGCTGAGGATACTGTTTTGAAAAACATAGACATAGTGTCTGTCTTACAGAGCTCACAGACAATAAAAAATAACAAGGGCTATGAAGGAAGAAAACTGGGGCGACTGGATAGGGTGTGATTGAGAAGGGAGAGGCAAGAAAGTAGAGAGAAATAGCTAGTCCTTAAAAGAGCCAAGGAAAGGGCAATCTGACTGTGTCTTACCACAGTCCTACAAGCTCTCTCCTTTACAGCCACATTGGCTTTTCATTTTCTCTAATACCCCAAATTCATTTCTTTTAAGTTTGTTTCCTTTGCTTGCTTTGCTGTCTTCTTTTCTCTTCTATAGCTGGTGTCTTCTCATGTCTCAGATCAAATGTCATCTCCGCTACGTGAACTTCCCTGGCCTCGCTATCTACAGGGCCGATCACCTTACGCACTCTTCATCATTTCATCTGAAATGATCTCGTTTATTCATTGGTTGTCCCTACACCATAGGGAAAGCTCTAATAAATTAGAGACTCTGTCTTAATAATTGCTATCCTCCAGTGGCTGGAAAAGTGCCTCTCTGACAAATGTGTGACCCATAATTAGTGATCAGTAAATATTGAATGAATGAATGAATGAATGAATGAAACAGTTCTTTAGGAGATGCCTTAAAGCAGAATTTGAATGAGGCCACAGTCCAAACGAAGCCTGGGAAGAACTGCACCATTTTTATCTGAGAAGGAAGATGGGGTTAACGCATATAGAAGTTATTTTCTTGGACTGTCTTGGGCGTCCAGCATCCTAGGTCTTGGTTCTGGTTCCCTGGGAATCTGCAGTTATGGACCGTCCTACTGGGTAAAGGACACACTTTTGTTTATAAGGTAAAGGGGAGTTCCCAGACGTCCCGAAGAGGGGAACGGACTGCAAGTTAAACATTCCTGGACACTTGAGAACCCTCACAGCGACCGTCACGGGAAGACAAATGCTCTCCCGCCAGGCAGCACCAGCACCGCGGCCCGGTCGTTGCCATGGACGTTGCCATGGACGTTGCCAGGGGCACTGGCCGCGCCCAATCGCAGCGCGGCTTGCTGGGCTGTGCGGCGCGCCTCGGTTGCCGTGGCGACGGGTCGCCGCCGCTCGCGGGCCCAGGCGGCTGCCGCGCGGGAGGGGAGCCGGCGGCCTGGAGCCGGGGTAGGGGTCCCCGCTGAGGTGCCTGCGAGTGGGACGCGGGGCACGGGGTGCGGCATTGACACGGGGACGGGGAGGGGAAGGGGTGCCCCAGGGTCCAAGGTCCTCGCAGTGATTACGGGGCCACCGAGTGAGGGGCTCCGGGACTGGCCCGGGGCATCCCCTCTTCGCCCTTCCGAGCGTCATCCCAGGGGCTCCCCAACCCCAAGTAGCGGAACCTGCGATTCCCGTGGGTGGGATGGACCCCAGCCGGACGGGGCGCGCCGGCCCGAGGGACGGAAGGGCCGGCCTTCGCCTTGCTTCTCACTTCTCCGGAGTCTCGGGACTTTGGAGAAATCCTTCTCGACATCTCCTCACCCTTCTCAGGAGGACTGCGGGGCTCGGATAAATAAACGCAAGAGCAGGGCTCCCCCACAGGTCCTTCCCCCATACGTGAGGGCGCTGTGAGCCGCACGGCTGCGCAGGCTGGGCTGAAAGGCGCTTCCTGACGAGGGCTAGTGAGTGGCCGTGGCCATGGCCGTCAGCGACCACCTGGCTGGTCGCCCGGTGTCCTGTCCCCTATGGTGCTCACCTGTCCACCTTGCTCCCTGCCTCTACTGGGCCTAGTCCTTTTCACGTCAGAACACTTCGACGGGCGTATTTCGTTGTATGATTCTTTCTCCCCCTCCCTCTCTTTACTCCTTGAAGTAGTTGAGGTCCTGCTTCGTGTCTAGCACTAACCGAAGTGCTTTGCAGGAAAAAAAAACAATTATTAAGGCAGGATCTGTGGCCTCTGCAAGCTTATATGCAGTTGGGCCACGTTTTACTGTCTTGGGTTCAGAAGTTGGTGCTAAGGTCAAAGTTGAATTGAGTCAAAAATATCCCTGGAACATTTCTCACATCCCCCGGGAACAACCCACCTTAGAAATCGAACCGTTGAAAAGCTTTAATTCTGGGAATATTTACATACGTTTCATAAAATTGTAATTTATAGACTTCCCTTAGTTGTCACCATAAATTAGTAGAAGGAAAAATCTATCATATCCATGATATCTCTGTCCCTCTAAATTTTGCCGAGGCGCTCATTTCATTCTTCTGCTTTGGGAATGTTGAGGAGGCTGTCACCATTTCAGTAGCTGCCTGGGTCAGTCTGCTTGGCGGGCTGGGAAATCCTTAAAATCATTCATGTGTAACTTCTGTGGTCTCCCCAGGCTTCACTGGACTGTTCCAGCACTGGTGAAAATGACAGTAGCATTTTCAGAACTACAGTCTCACATCATTCTCGCCCACTGATTGGAACGGCAAAGACAATCACCCAACTATTTCAAAGGTTATTTTTCTGTCTTTTGATTTAGCCAAGTATGAACTGGTATAACTCTTTGGCGGTTCTTATTATAGAGATTGTACTTGCCCTGTATAGGCATCAACACTGGTATTATAAGTCTTTTAAAACTTTGTCTGATGGGAAAGTAATAGTAATCACTTTGTTATAATTTATGTTTGCCAGATGACTAGTGAAATTGAGCCAATGACGATTATTGGCTATCAATAATTGATTTTCTATGGATTGCCTGTCTTTTTTCTTTGCCCAATTTAAATTCATTTGTCCTTTTTGTATTGATTTTTAGGAGTACTGTGCATACCCTGGATATGTACAGTACTGCACTTAACCCTTGGTAATTTCACACTATATTGAGATATATTTTAAATCAATATTTTCTCCCAGTATGCTCTTAGCTATTTTTTAATGTCAGGTTTATTATGTATAATTTACACACTATAAAATTCACTTATTTTAGGTGTATAGTTCCGTGAGTCTTGTAACCATATAAATGTATAGAATGATTCTATTTGGTCAGAAAGTTTCCCTGTACCCAATTGCAGTCAGTCCCCTTTCCCCTCCTCTGGCCCCTGGCAACCAATGATCTGATTTCTGTTTTTGTGTTTTCCAGAATACCATATAAAAGGAAATATGAAATACATAGCACATTTTGTCTGCATTGTTTTATTTAACACATTGCTTTTGAGATTTGTCCCTGTTGTTGCATGTAATAGTATTTAATTCCTTATCATTGCTGAGTACTATTCAATTGAGTGGATGTACCGCTAGTTGATGGACTTTTGGGTTGCTTCCAGTATTTGGTAATTATGAATAAATAAGTGCTATAAACATTCACATACAAGTCTTTGTATAAGTATGTGTGTGTGTGTGTGTGTGTGTGTGTGTGTGTATTTTTGTATAAATACCTGGGAGTGAGATTGCTAGGATCTACAGTAAGTATATTTTTACTTGTAAGTATATTTTTACTTTTGTAAGAAACTGCTGAACTGTTTTCTGAAGTGACTGTACCATTTTGCATTTCCACCAGCATAGTATGAGAGTTTCACTTGTTTTACAGTGTGTGACAATTTTGTTAATTTTAGTTGTTCTTGTAGATGTGTAGAGGTAGCTCATTCTGTTTTTAATTTGCATTGCCCTGCTGACTAATGATATTGAACATGTATTATCTCTTCTTTGATGAAGCATGTGTTCTTATCTTTTGCCCACATCTTATTCGGTTGTCTATTTATTGAGCTGTCTTTTAGAGTCAAAGTTTTTAATTTTGATGAAATACAATTCATCATTTTTTTCTTTTATGGATTGTGCTATCTAAAACTCTTTGCTTAGCCCAAGGTAACAGATTTTCTTCTATGTTTTCTTCTCAAAGTTTTATAAATTTAGATTTTTACATTCATTTTGTATTTTGTATATGAGCAAATTTAGAATTTTGGGGGAAGGCATAATAATAATACCCCTGCCTTGTGTGTGAAAATGATTCATGCAGTCACAAAGTCGAGGGGAAGTGATTGTCTATTATTAATTAGTGTTATAGTTTCACAGGCTTCTGAACAGTTTTGAGAATGTTCCTACAAGTTAGCAACAAAAACAGTTAGAACATGAAAATCCTCATCAAATTTAAGGAAACCCACATAGCCTGTGAGTGCTGAAACCATGTTTTAACTGGTGCACTTTGGGATCTGTGTAGAGATTCTTGACCTTTGGTATGTGGACCTTTAGATTTTATGTTCATCTTCTGGGAGACAGTGTTCATAGCTTTTATTTGATTCTTAATGAGACTTGGACCTCAAAAATTAAAGCTCACTGATTTAGGATGAGCACAGTTTAGAATGCAGGGGATGGCAGTATACTCGTGCCGATCCTTAAACGTGAAGAAGTAGCCATGTCTTGAGGGCAGTCCCTTCCTCTCTGATCTCTTCCAAGATCTGTTTTCTCATCAACACTGCAGAGGCACTTAGCATTTGGCTGGCCTTCATATAAAACGTCTTGCAAGGATGAGGGTTTGAAATAAGGCAAAAACGATTGTAGGATTCTGACCAGAAGAATTGCGGTTAGCCAGAGAACTATGAGTGAGGAATTGACATACAAAATGTGCCTATCACAATTTAATTTGAAAAACTGTGCAGTCATTCTTTTCATTTCTCTGAGGATTTAAAGTGTTTTAGTTCTCTGGTTTTGTAAGGGTCATATTTATCCTTCCTTTGTGGTGGTGGGAAAGAAGAGTGAGCTTTTAAAAAATGTTCTGTGCCTAATTGAAAGGGTTGTCAGAGTATATGATATTGTTAAAGTGATGTTCTTCATCTTAAAATGAATACCAAAAAATCAACTTGGTTTACTGCAAAGAAATATTAGTGTGAAATGACTAAGAAATTGTTCATAATTTCACTGACAGTTCACAATTCTCTTTCATTTTATTTTAAAATAGTATCTCCTTGCTTTAATAGACTATCTAAAATGTACCAAATGTAAGATGCTCGAATGCATTATGATCTGACAGTGTTTATGTATGTTTTTATTTCTTTAAACTACTATTGTAAGCCCAAGTTAGACAACTTGGCCTAATTCTATGTCTGTACAGCTATGTTGTTGATGCTTGTTTTTATTACAAATAATCCACCCACGTTTTCAGCAGTTGATTTGAAAAGTCCCTAATTAAAATAAATTTCAAGGTTAAGCTATTTTTATTCATGCCTGAAAACAATTACCAATACTTGTAGCTTTAAAACATAATAACAGTGTGGTAATCATATTTCAAAATCAGGAAGGCAGAAATTTGTGTTTTTGAGAGCCAAAAATTAGTCTTGCAGTACTTTGGGATGTCCTTGATAATTAATTATAGGCGATATGTCTTATATGAAACCTCAAAGATTTTAGCAGGAGGTGGGGAGAAAAGGGGCCTTATGTATTTCATTTCTGATATAATCCCTGTCACTCTCAGAGGGAATTAAAGTTTAATAAAAAAGAATAACAGGGATGTAATCTAAAAATAGTAATTAATGACTTTAGCTCCATCAGAGTGAGATTCTGTAATAAATGTTAGGCCGTCAGTTGCTAAATCATGAAATATTGCAGAGAGGCACTGGCAACACACTTTCACAGTATTGCTTGTTGTGTTAAAACTGTTAGTGGTAGGGAAGTTTTGTACTTGTTAATCATTTGTGTTTTTACATCGCTATTTGTAATTACAATTAAACAGATGGTTCCTAAAAAGATAGTGTGTTCTTTGCAATTAAAATCATGGCAAGCAGTTTTCCTCTTCCCCAACATACAATTAAACTGAATAGAGTCACACACCCTGCGGGTTCTTCCGAGGAAAGGTTCTGTGCAGATTCAAGTAGATTAGTATTCTGTTCCCCATCCCTGTCATTTTGACCTCTGCAAACTGAGAGCTTTGCAGCTGGCAAAGACTTCTAAGCCTGGGTTTTAGGAAGTAGTTACCCCTTCTCTGCCTTCTCCCCAAGTCCTATTCTTGCTATACAGGGACCCATGGAATACTTTTAAAAATGTGATCTTTGGGACCGTTTCTAACAACCACTTAATGTTTCGTATCTAATATGGCTTTCTAAATTCTGGGAGCTCAACTAGCCCTTGAAATTCCTCAAGGGCACCAATAAATTAGTTTATTATTATTATTCTTACGATAACTGATGTTGACCATGCTTGCTTGTGAAAAATATTTTATTTCAGAACTATTATCTAAAAAATGTAGAATTTACTTTGGGTTCTAGGGAAGCCAAAGTTTTACCTTATTTATAAATATTATTACAACAAATTAACTTTAGGACATTTTTAACAAGGATTCAGCACCCCATGAGCTACTTCACCTGTTGAAATATATGGCTTTGCAGCCAGTGGTGCCTCCCTTCAACCAGACCCCAGCAGTTAATAGGGTCCCCCAGAGCAGTGGAGTTGGAGTCTGTGGTGGTCTGTCCACAGCTGAAATCTTGCATATAAATGTTTTGTTTGTTTGGGAATGAATAGGCCCAAGTACACTTCCAATGATTTTTAGGTACAGAGTTTTGTGCCCACAAGTAAGCAGTTATTTGCTGGTGTAATTAACCATCTGCACCTTATTAAGAGGGTGCAGCTGGCTAATTATGCTTAGTGCCAGAGGGCAGGTTAAACTCATCTGCATAAGAAGTGGATTGATAGCAAAGGACGCTGACCTTTACAAATGAGTTCCTAAATTTAACCAGTTCAGTGTGAGGTCACTACTCATGGATTTTTGGTTTTGTTCAGAAGTGAAATTTGTATATAAATAATGGTATTTCTATTTGTAAAGTAATTAATATGGTACCTTAGGACAGGCTTAGTATTATGAGTCAGGGCCAAATGAGATCCCTGCTGAGTTCAAATTATTTGGGTTCCTCCTTTTGGGAAAGTGGCATAGCAATATGGTTGTACATGTATTCATGAACTTGTATGAATGACAACTTGGAGCATCACTCTGAAACCTGAAATGGGGTAAATTTGTATAATAATCATTTTCAGCAATAGTTAACACATTTTTCTTGTGACTTACTGGATGGCTTGTTTGAGAGAATAACAATACTGGAGAGCAGAACCTTCAGTTTCAGTGTAGGTTAAATTCACGGTCAGTGCCAAGTGTGAAAAAGGTCTACTAGGGTGAATCTTCACATATTTGTCTAAAATTCTTTCATTTCCCCTTACTCTTGAAAGATAATTTTGCTGGTTATAGAATTGAAAGATGGCAGTTTTTTCTTCCAGCACATTTGAATGCATCATTCTACCATCTACTGGCTTATATTAAGAAATTATCTCTCAATTTCACCATGGCTCCTTTTAAGATAACCTGTCTTTTTTTTTTTATTGGCTCTTTTAATAATTTTTCTCTTTATTTCTGGTTTTCTTCACCTTGTCTAGGATGAGTCTAGAAATGGAATTTTTCTCTTATCTATCTAGCTTGAGATTTGTTGGGCTTAAATCTGTAGGTGGTATTTTTCAACATTTCAGTAAAATTCTCAACTACTGTTTTTTAGAAATTGCCTCTGACTCATCTCTCTTCTCTTACTCAAGGCTCCAGTGATGTCAGATTTCTGTTCTCCATGTCTCTTAACATCACTTGCTGTGTTTTCTAAAAATGTAATAATTATATCACTTTAGAGTTCTAGATTTCAAATGACAGAAACTTACTCCAAACTTCAATACAGTTTAATCAAAATAAGGTATTTATTAGTCCATTTAGTTAGGACACCAGGATGGCTCATAGTGTCAAAAGGTGAGCCACGGATACCAGGACTTAAAAGTTTAGAACTGCTTTCAATACCACTTGGATTCACTTATGTTCATCTTTCTTCCCTCCTATTATCTATCCATCCTGCTCACATTCCTGCTTTTATCTTTTGTTATGCAGAAAGCCTTCTCTGTGTGATGAGGAAGATAGCTTCCAATAGCTTTAAATTCATTTTTAGCCTAGCAAGTCTGAAGAAAGCTTCTCTTTCCTAATGTCCAGCTGTCATACAAGGAAAGAATTCTGATTGTCATTACTAAGGTCACAAGCTCCCACCCAAGACCAATCAGAGTGTAGGAGAATAGGATACTGTGATTGGCCAGATCTGCCAATCTCTTAATAGGGCAGTGAGTTCTTACAGAGAGAAGGAGAATGGGAGAAGGAAATTATACTGGACAGATGAAAGAAGTCCTTTACAAGAGTAGATTGTTAAAAAGGTTTAAAAGCTGTTCAAGGGTATTTATAATTGAGTACACATCTTGAATTCAAGTAAGATGAACAGATTTAAGAAAACCAAACCATTTACTAAACTCATTATAGGCATATGAGAAGGTATTTTCTCACATTAGAAAATTTCATAGATTAGAAGAAGTGATATGGCATCCTGGAAGAAACTTCAATTGAATTAGGAATTATTGTATTTGAAGGTATTAATATACCCTAGATTTTTCTTTGCTTAGATTCCTTCCACAAAGGAGTCACTAAGAAATAGACTGCAGCTAAAAAAAATTTTTTTTTACATTTTAATTTTTGCTAACCTAGCTGGAGAGGCCATTACATCTTTGTTGATATTGAAATATGAATAAGCCCTCATTGATTTGATGGTTAGATCCAAGATAAGGAATTTTAGTTATCAATGAATGATAATTTCAATCTTTATTGCAGCAAATTCATAAGTAAATGCTAATAAGTATTTATTTATAAAAGTTGGTAAGTATTTATTTATGAATTTGTTGTCAACAATATGAATTGCCTAAGATTCATATGAAGCTTTAAAAATAGATTACTTTGAGTGATATGTGTGTGTGAATTGAAGCAAATTCTCCAAATGAACATTCATCATATATAATAGCTATAGAAGCCAAAGGCGTTCATTCTTCCTGTGTGTTTCTGCAAGCCTATCGGTCTTTGGACTCTGATGGTGGCAGAATCAACGGCACATAAATTAGAAGTTATAATAATTTAGTGAGGCAAACACGGATTTAAAATAACTTGTCTGCCGTGTTAAAATGAGCGTCTTTGATAAAATGAACCAGATTATCAAAAACTGCTGATCCCACCCTGGCTGGGAGGGGCAGAAGTGCCTCCTCCCATTATGGCCCTCACTGGCACTACAGGGTGGGATGTTGGTCTTGTTACTGCTGATCTGTGGTCAGCATCCTGACTTCTACTAAGCCTCCTCTGACATTGCCTCATTGGGGAGGTGGAGGGTCTTCTCATCACCAATGGGTGGGGTGGAAGTTCAGGCTCCCCACATGGTCTCCACCAGCACCATGGTGTGGATGGGGTGAACGGAGGGTTCTCATTACTGCCTAGCAGGAATTAAAGTCTCTGCTTTTCATTTTGCCTTCTCTAACTCTATATTGGCAGGGGGTGGGAGCACCTTGTTAAAGCCTGGTGGGGGTGGAAGTCTAGGTTCCCACTCTTACTGGTGGTGCTTGTTTGAATCTATTTAATCTCCCATATGGCAAGAGCAAAATGATTTTGTCTAAAAGTTTTCTGTTTTGCTGGGCTACCCCTTTCCTGGTTCTTAGGCTATCGAAGACATGCTTTTCTTGGGGCTCCTTTTTGTCTGTTCCTGTTGGCCTTTCCAGATAGTTGGCTTCTCCAGAGCCTAGTCTGGGATATGTGAGGCAAAGGAAAACTGAGGGTTCCTTGGGTTCTGAGGTTCCTAGCTGGTCCAGATTCTTCTCTCTACCTTTCATTGTTCTTTTCTTTATTGTATATATAACATACAATATTTTCTATTTATATTTTATATATGTATAAAATTGTACATATAATACATTACATGCATATTATAATATACTATCATGTTATAAATTATATATATTATAATATAATATTAATGTTTATTGTATGTATAATGTCCAGGGTTTTTAGCTATATTTTATGTAGGGAAAAGTATGTCTACTCTATCAATAGTGGAAATCCCTTGCCAGTTTTAAAAATTGATTTAGTGTATTAATATTTTTAATTATGAAAATTTCAAATAATGCACAAAAATGAAGAGAATAGTATAGTCCAACATTAACAGTTACCAACTTTCTCCCATTTATGTTTCATCTAAACTTCTTCCTCGCATATGTACACACTCAAACACACACATTCACCCCCACACATACACATTTTTTCCTGGAGTATTTTAAAGTAAATCTCAGGTATAATTTCTCTTTACCTATAAATGCTAAGTGTCTCTAACAGATTAGAATTTCATTAAAAAAATTATACACACAGTATCATTCTACAAAAGAACCCCAATAATTATTTATATTATTTATTATTCATTTATTTGAGTCATGATTCGAACACGGTTCACCCTTGCACTTGGTTGGCAAAAGACTCTTAATTCATAACCATTCTCTCTCTCTCTCTCTCTCTCTCTCTCTCTCTCTCCCACTCATGCTATTTATTAGTTGAATAAACTAGGTCATTTTTCTATAACATTTCCCACCCTCTAATAGGTCTAGAGGCCTTGTTAGGTTTGTTTAGATTTTTGTTAACAGTTCTACATAGGTGGTGCTGTGTAGTGCATGCACCATGTCAGGAAGCACTTAATATGTCTGGTTTTCATTCTTTCAGTGTTAAGTTTGATTTAGAGGGCTCAGGTGTCCTTAGCCAGATTGAGCCATTCTGAAGTTCTTCAGCAACGTCTTTTCTAATGGTTTTAGCATTTATGATCCTTCATTTCATTAGGGGCTATAAAATGGTGATTATTTTTTTGTCATCTTCTGCATTTATTACCTGGAATTCTATGAAGAATAATTTTCTCCCATCAGCAATTTGGTTAAGTTGCAATGCAATTTGTACCAAAAAAAGTGTAGGATTAATTGTCGATTATTCCCTTTTATTCAAGATAATTAGTTTGGTATCCAAGCAACTTCCAAAGATGATTAATGATTTTCATAGTATCATTTGAACCCAGATTTTTTGAGAATAATTTTTACAGACTTGTTTTTATTAATGTTCAAATTGTTTAATCTTTGGTGGGTGGGAACTCCTTCAAGTTACTCTGGGTCCTTTTAGACACAACCTCAGTAGCCTTTGATAGCATCTTTATTTTATAGTATAATACAGTGTTCCAAGTTCATATTTTGTGTCCCAGATCTCAAATTGCCCATTTCTCCAACAAGCTGTGGTTCTTTTCAGTGGGACATGATATTTTGAGACCACAGTATGTCCCTGGATTGTCAATGTTTATTATGATTTTATTGTTTCTGGGCTCTTTCATTAGACAGGTTACTAAAAGGAGAAAATAATTATTAGCTCACACATATTTTCAATTTAAACTTAAGATTATAGGGTTTCTTAATTTAAGAACTTATTTGCTTTTGTACTTTTGTAAATGCTGAACTACTTAGTTCCTAACAATACTGATATAATGACTTATTTAAAAAATATTACTAATGTTATGACTAATAATAAGGCTATTATCTATTGACAATAAACAGTCAATATATTTTAAGGTCAATTGGAATAATTGTTTTTGTAATTATGACTCCAGCTTGATATATAGCAAGGTTCATTTGTTTCAGTTTGTTTCAATTTTTAAGAATAGATTATTTAAATGTCTTATAATTTATTTTTAACAACTTTATTGGGATATAATTCACATACCATACAATTACCCATTTAAAATGTACCTACAATTCAATAGTTTCTAGTATATTCACAATTATATACAACCAACACCATAGTCAATTTTAGAATGTTTTCATCACCTTGAAAAAGAAATCTCATACCTTTTAGTATCACTACACCCACCTCCCACTCCTTTCATCCCTCTCAGTCCCAGGCAACCATTAATTTCCTTTCTCTAGAGACTTCCCTGTTCTGAACACTTCAGGTGAATGGCCTCATGCATTTGTGGTCTTTGTGATTGACTTGTTTTACTTAGCATGCTTTTGAGGTTTTTCCATGTCTCTGTGACCCAAGTGGGTGCTTCAGTCTCATCCCTATGTTCTGGTATTTTCACAAGGGTATCCTTTCTATGAATAGTTTCTAGTTAGTCTTTTTCTGAGGGACACTGAAGTTGTCTACCACCTATTCCATCATGTTGGTGCTATCACTTCCCATATTATTTTATATTGTAATAATTTTGTGTATTATATTTGATTTATTGTTTGTCTTTGTTTAGTATGTCTTCACTTTTTCTAAAATTTCTTTTGGCATTTAGGAAGGCTTATTTTTATGTTCAGTAGTTTTTCTTTGTATACAACCTTTTATAGGTCCTATAAAAGTAATCTATTGCTGTGAAACTAATTGCCCAAACATTAGCTTGAAACAATGAATATTTGTATTCTCACAGTTTCTATGGGTCAGGAATTTAGGTATGGCTTAGGTGGGTATATCCTACTCAGTGTCTTTCATACATTTCTTTTCAAGCTGTTGGCCAAGACACAAGTTATTTCAAGGCTCAACTGAGGCTGGCAAATCTGCCTTTAAGTTCATTCACATGGTTGTTGGCAGGCCTCAGAAGATCCACTTCCAAGCTCACTCATGTCATTGCTGGTGGCACTTGGTTCTTCACTACATGGCCTCCCTGTAGGCTTCCTGAGCATCCTCACGACATTGCAGCTGATGATCTGAGAGAGCCAGATAGTGTCCAAGGTGGAACCAAGTTTTGTTATAACTAATCTCAGAAGAGACATCCATCACTTGGGCTGTATTATATTTGTTAGAATACTTAAGTACAGCCCACACTAAAGGGGAGGGGATTACATAAATATATGAATGCTTGGAAACAAGTATTGTTGACTGTTTTCATAGGGTCTTTCTAAAATAATTCCCTAAATCCTCTTTTATTCAAATATCAGTATCTGGTTAAGTGGTTTGACTCCTACCTATTTCTTATACAACTGTTAATGAGCTTATTCTACTTTTGGATCTTTTCCTTTTTTTTCTTTTATTTTAAAATTGCATTCTATTTTGTCAAAAAACGTGTTAAATTCTATTATTCTCATCATGTCATTTTAATCTTAGCTCTACAGTTAAATACATGAACTGTTCATTGTCAGTCCTTTTCCTGAAGTTCTCCTGTCACATTTTGGTTGGATGAAGCCCATCATCTAGTACATTCTGCAGGAAATGAACATCTTTACAATATTCTTTGAGCTTTTGCATATTCAAAACTCCTTTTCTGTAGCCTTGATTATTGAAGGAGAGCTTTGCTGTATATAAAATTCTTGGCTTGTACTTTTTAAAGTTATTGGAAATTGTTGCTCCTCAGTTTTCCAATTTCATACGTTGTTTTTTCAAAGTCCAGTGACTCTTGCCCTTGTAAGTTATTTTACTTTTTTTGCCTGGAGGCTATGAGGAGTTTTAAAAAAATCTTTGAAGTCTAACAGTTTTGCTAAGATATGACTCAGAGTTGATCAATCTTCCTGGGTACCCACTGGTCCCTTTGATTATGTTTCTTTTTATTTCTGGAAAATTTTCTTGGATTATAGTTTTAAATATTAGTTCCATTCTAGTACTTTATTTTTCTTTGTAATGGGCTCCAGTTATAGCATGTTGTATCTCCTTTGTCTTCTATTTCAATCATTTGTTCTCTGATCTTTTTTCCCTTTTAAAAATTTCATATTCGTTTCCTTAGGTGTTTTACTGCTTCAATGTACCTTTTACATTTTTATTCAAATATATTTTCCTTTATGTACCCCTTTCCCTTCCATTTTGGTCTGCTAATGCCTTACTGTCTTATGAACTTGTTCATCATTCCAGGGTTTTAATATGGCATTGTATCAAGCATTTTCAGTTAGTTTTTGTTGTTGTTGTTTGTTTGTTTTGATATAGGATTGAATAACCTAGCCTGCTATTACTGAAAATAGAAATTCCTTACATAGTTACAAATGGCCCCCAAAGTTGCAAGTGTCTTGGAGTATGAAGAAGGATATGCAGAGGAGAGATGTCATATATTTTGATTTGGAACTATTGAGTGGCTGTTTAATGCCTTATTTATGATGATAAACTAAAAACCTTTTTCAGAAACTTCCTGTTTTTTATCTAATCTCATGCTGCCTTTTTTGAGTCTCTGCCCAGCTATGAAGGCCTAAAGTGTTATGGTTTTTTCTCTGTTTGAAGGATGTCATGAGAGACAATTGTCAAATAAGCAAATAAAATGACATTATGAAGTATATTTATTGAGCTGTGTTTATTTGTTTATTTGGGGAAGATAAAAGTACCAAAATGTAAGAACTGCTTGTATGTCCATATCATCCCTGAACTTTGTCCCCAATCACTTGGTTTGTCTAAAAGGGATCTTAAGCTTTGAGATGAGGCTAAATCTAGACTAATCAGATAGAACAGATACCTTTGGTTAAGGCATTTGTTCTAAGCATTTGATATATTATTGAAGACCAGTAAACCTTCCTGTATTTGAAAAGCTTGAAATAATTGTGACCTATGTTTAGGGGTTAAATGTATTTGTTCTAAAACTTATTTTTCACTCTTAGGTGAACAACGGATATAACTGAAAATGACAAGTAGGAGACTTGAGGAGTCCATGGGGGCTGTTCAGATGGGGCTAGTCAGAATGCTTAAAGGATTCCAAAGCAAGGTTTTGCCACCCCTGAGTCCAAAGGTGGTTACAGAAGAAGAAGTAAACCGAATGGTAATGTATCAGAGAATTTCAGTCTAAAATATTTAATGCAGTCTTCTCAAGAGAATGACAGCTGCTACTTGGTATTCTCAGAATACCAAACAGAATTACTGACTGATAATATAAATTTAGTTAACATGGTAGCTTGTTACAGAGCCAAAGGCACCTCTCAAAGCCTGAGAAATTTTTGAAATTATATACATTAAAGTAGAGACTTGAATTACTTAAGTTAATCAGCTGTGGAAACAAATAATTAAGGTTTTTGAATATTTGTTTGAACCCTGTGAGACTGTCATTTGTGTAGTTTAAATAAAATCAATTATCAGAATTTCGTAGGCTTTAACCTAAATAATCTCTTACATATTGATTGGTAAGAGTTATTTTTGTTTGTATATTTATAGAACATAGAATGTGAAATAATAACTATCTTATATATAGGAAAAATATATAATTTTTCCTTCCTTTAAAAATATTTATATTTTAATGAATTATAATGATTTGGTGAGAATTGAATTATAAACTGCAAACTATAGAAAATATCAATGAAAATTTATCGTAGATATAGTATTCATTGCAGTCTCAAGTTACAGTCCAATTAGGAAAATAAAAATCTATTATTCTCTTTTGTGGTGGTTCTTGTTTCATATTTACGGTAACTCTTGTTGCTTTTAACAGTTTATTTTTATTTAAATCACAACACAGCTGATAACCTCTTAACATTTTAGCATTCTAATCTGGATCCCAATTAAAAAAAGAAAACCTAAAAAAACAAGTTAGAATCCATTTAAATGGATTCAATCACAGAAAATAATTTTGTAGGGAATTTGAAAAGCATTGATTTTAACCCAAGACAAAGCAAATCAGCTAAATTATATACCTCTGATTGCTTTTAAAAGCCTTGGCACACCCTGAAGCGTTATGTTGCTGCCAATGATCATAATTTCATTGCATCTAAAGTAAGCCTGGGATGATGAAAATGTTCTGCATCTTGACTAAATCAATGTCAGTATCCTGGTTTTGATACTGTAGTTTTGCAAGACACTGTTTTTGGGGAAACAATATTATGTAAACCTACGATTATGTCAACATTACAAATTTAAATTAACAAACCCTTTCTCTTAGCAAATAATTAGATAGATAGATAGATAGATAGATGATAGATAGATAAATAGATAGATAGATAGATAGATAGATAGATAGATAGACAGACAGACAGACAGATAAAGTAGGCCTTGGAATAAAGTGAATATTTCACAATAATAACTAAATAATAGTGACCAGTCTGGGTAACTAAGCCCCTGTTGTGTTATTTAAGTGATAAATGATAGATTACATTTTTTTCTCATAACTTAAGAAAATGTTAAAGCATTTTGTGTTCTTATTTGGGTATGTGAATATGAATGAATAGATGACTATTTGATGATTGGCTTAGAGCTCTTTTAAAACAAGAGCTCCTATGATTTCTAAAAAATTCAGACTCATTTCTAGGCAATGTAATCACACTTCCCAGGTCCTTTACATTTTACAGAATTACTCTTCAACCTTATAAAATAAACACCCGAAAGCTTTGCTTGCATGTTGTAACTTACATTTGAGAAACAAAAGTATTTCAAACTCCTTAGCTCTGAAGCCTGAAAGTGATTTTAGAAACAGAGTTATATGCTCAGGTGCCTATTCTAAGCATAGATGTTAAATTCTTTTAGACATGTTCCTGTGCAATTTCTTGACTGCCCCTGCCCCCAGGTTCCTTTGTGTGATTCTTTCAAAATCATAAGGAAATAGCAATGGCATGTCATTTCAAATTACTGTGCAAAGAGCTCAAAAGTGCATGAGTACTCCTCTTGTATTATTTAGTTATTTTGAATATTTTATAAGGGAACTTAGTGGTATTCCAGAATTATCCTGAAAGCAACAAACACAAATTATTAATTACTGAAGTTTGAAATACTTCTGTTTCTCAACTGAAGTTATAACATGCAAGCAAAGCCTTTGGGCACTTATGAAAACACTTTTTCAGTATAACCATTTATGAATCTTTGGCTTCTGTTTTAAATCGTAGCTAACACCCTCAGAGTTCCTGAAGGAAATGTCCCTCACCACAGAGCAGAGACTGGCTAATACACGCTTGATGTGCCGACCACAGATCATTGAACTTCTAGATATGGGGGAAACGACACATCAAAAGGTAGCTGCTTTCTGTTATACTCACATGTAAAGTAGGCCCTGCAATAAAGTGAACATTCTAGAGCAACAGTAGTGGTCATTACTTCTTGGCTAACTAATTCTTTATTTTTTATTATACATTTTTTTTTTTTACCTCTGTTGATCTTGATATCGGTGGTTTGATATAGAGAGACTTACAATTAATAAGGATACATAACTTTGCCTAGTTACATTTCTTTCTTAGCTATTTCTGGACACTATTGTTTATAGATTAGGGGTGATTCCAAGAATTATATTAGCCAAACCTTATTAAGTTATCTTCTTAGCATAAGACATCCCTCCTTACCTGAGCTGTCACCACTAGATAGGAAGAAGTGGAATTGTTTAGTAAAGCAGGCATTTGTTTTGTATTCTGGCTCCTTTCCAAAAACAAATGTATCATTGAGTTTCTATTCTAATGTAAACATATGTTCTAGGCTTTAGGAAATATGATTATAAAATAAGTTATTTCCTACTTTTTAATTAACTTTTTGAATTATATGTTTTACTTTTTATGTAGCAATTATGGCATGAACCTTTATCAGTTGACCGAGAGAGATTAGCTTCCTCTCAAAGCATTCCTCAACCACTCCCAGAGTTTTTAGAATTATTTCTCATATGACAAATGAGTCCCTGAGGCTCTCATTGCAGCACCATGGCATCCCTCTTCTAGGATCTGCATAAAAATTTGCTCTTCCTCTTCAGTATTGCTAGCTTAGGTTATTGTTTATTCTCTTCCCCATAACTACTCTCTAACTCTAAGGGCAGGGAGCATGGCTTTTCTAGCATAATTAAGGGTTCTTTGCTCCTTTCCCATGGCATAACTAAGATGAGACTGTGTATTTTTCTGTGTGTAATGCTTGCGTGTGTGTTTTACTGTATTTGAATCCTGCTATGAAGGATGAGGAAATTAATGTACTTTACTAGATCTCATCTCCTCCTTTTTTCTCTCAATTATTTTTATTTTGTTTCCAGGAGTTGTATTTTGTTTTGTTTTGTCTCTTAATTGGGTTCCAGTCATTCCCTACTAACTTCTTCAAGAACTTATGGAAACTTTATTTCTTTCATTTTATATGTTTGACAATGTTTGCTCCATGCCTTTATACTGAACTGCAGATTTGTTAAGTATAAAATTCTTGGGTCACACATCTTTTCCATAAAAGTTTTGCAGGAATTTTTCTTACTACTTCCTGGGTTTAAACAATGGTATGTAAAAGTATGAAGGCAGCTAGATTTTCCCCACTATAGAGAACATTAATCTTATAGCTTGTATGCCCAAAGATTGTTTATTCTAATTTAATGTCCAATAATTTTATTAGATGTGACAAATTTTTTTCTGAGCTTTTATGTACCTTTATGATATTTCTAGAAAGTTTTTCTTGAATAACCAGGTATTTCTTCATGCCATTTTTGGTTCTTTAGTAATATCAATTACGAACATGTTGAACCTTCTTTGCCCTTTTACAGCTCATATGCTGGCTCTAATTTATTTTTAATTTTCTGTTCATTTTTGTTTCATTATAATTATGTACACCAGGCTATCTTCTGTGTCTCTTACTTTGAGTTGTGTGTGTGTGTGTGTGTGTGTGTGTGTGTGTGTGTGTGTGTGTCTTAAAATTCATTCTTAAGCTTGACCAATTCAACACACCTGGGTTGTCTCACAACTTTTCATGCAATTAGTGTCTCTTGTATCTTTTCATTTAGTTGTCTCTCAGATATCACACCCCTTTGGTTTTCTTCCTACTTCATGGGTTGCTTTTTTCTTATTTTATTTATTGGATCTTTCTCCTCTTCTTGGTAATTAAATGTCAGAGCTCCCTAGTACGTGGTCCTTGAACCTATTCTTTTTCTTCTGAACTCACTACTTAGGTGACCCCTTCTAGGAACAATGCTTTAAGTTCCATTTTTTAAGTATTACTTTCATAATTATAGCCCCCGCTGCAGCCTGTAACCTAAACTATGGATCATACATTTAACTCATATATTCAGTTAATTTCTGGCTAATTTCATTCAATATTATGTTTTCAAGATTTATTTATGTTGTGTTTAGCAGTAGTTTATTCATTTTTTTGCTGTATAGTATTCCATTATATGATATACCACATTTATTTTTCTATTGTACTGTTATCAACACTGTTTTTCCACATATTGATATTATTAATGATGCTGTTATAAGCACTCTTATACAGAACTTTTAATGAACATGTACACATTTCTATTGAGCATATGCATAAGAGTAATTTAGGTTATAGGCTGTGCATATGTTTTGCTTTTTAGATAATTACTGCTTTTCTAAAATGATTATACCAGTTTATACTCCCCCTAGCTGTGTGTGAGAATTCCAGTTGCACTACATTCAGGCTAATACTTAATATTGTCAGTTTCTTTAAATCATTTTAATGGGTATATTGCACTGTGGTTTAACTTACAATTTCTAGATTTGAGCACCTTATCATATTTTGTTAGCCTTTTGGATATCATGTGCTATAACTTATGTTTACGGTTTTTGTCTATCTTTTATTGATTTTGTAAAAAGTTCTTCATATATTCTGGAGACTAGTCCATTATCAATTAAATGCATTGCAAATAGTCTTCTCCCATTTTTTAGCTTTCTTTTTAAAATTCCCTATTGGGTATCTTTCAATGAACATAAGTTTTAAATTTAAATATTACTTAATTTACCAGTATTTTCATTTGTTTTGTATTTATGGTGCCCCATTAAAGAAAATTTTGCCTTTTTTAACATCATGAAGATATTTCTTTTAGTTTTCTTTTGAAAACTTTGCCTTTCATAATGAGAGCTTTGATACACTAAGAATGGTGCATGATAGGAGTTAAATGAATATTCTTCACATGGAATATCCAGTTAACCCAACACCATTTACTGAAGGGAGCATATACCTTCCCCAGTGTTTTTAGTTTTACCTTTATCATAAATCAAGCATCCTTATATTGAAGGATTTGTTTTTAGAACTTTCTAATCTGTTATATTGGTATTTATGATAAATCTTGTGCTAATATCTCACTACTTTAATTATTATGATAAGTGACAGTATGCGATATGTAATAATATGGGGGCATTTGAGATCTTGTTCCCTGGCATATGTCGTCAGTTGGCTCAAATAACCTCTTATAAAATGTAAAAAATGTATATAATTATGGTAAGTCCTGCTACCTGATAGAGCAAATTCTCCTGTCTTGTTCTTCAAGTGGATCTTGCTTATTCTTGGTCCTTTGTTTTTCAATATAAATTTTATAATCAGCTTTTAAATTTCTAAAAATAATTCTGTTGAGACTTTTTAATTGGATTTCATGAATTTTTCTATCAATTTGGGGAGTATTTGACATCTTTAAAATATTGAGTCTTTTAATTCATAAACATGGTATATTCCAATATTTATGTAGGTTTTCTTTAATTCATCTCAGTAATATATATTTTTAAGTTTTATTAAATTTATTGGGGTGGTATTGGTTAATAAAATTATATAGGTTTCAAGTGTACAGTTCTATAATATGTATTGCATTGTATGTTTAGTAATATTTTGTAGTTTTTCTGGATAAAGGTCTTGCTCATCTTTCATTGGACTTATTCCTATGTATTTTATCTTAGGGGATGCTGTTTTAAATGTCATTGTTTATAAATTTTATTTTCTAAATGTTCATAGCTAGTACATAGAAATATAATTAATTTTGCTATGTTGATCTTGTACTCAGTGACTGTAATAGATCACTTATTAATTCTAATAGTTTATCTGATGGGTTATTTTGAATTTTCTAAAAAAAACGGCCTTTTCTTCTGGAGAAAAGACAGTTTTGTTCTTGATCAATTTTATATGTGAAAACAACCTTGAATTTCTGAGATAAAATCAACTTGGTCATGATGTATTTATTACCTTTCTTAAATATTATGGGTTTCAAAGTTTATTAATGTTTTGTTTCTTTTTGTGTTTTTGAATCTATGGTTCATGAGCAAGATTGGCCTATAATTTTTTTCTTCCTACTGTCTTAGGTATATTATCAATTGAATTGGGAGATTTAATTTTTTTATTCTTCTTTCTTTGATAGAGTTTTTAAATAATATTTGAATTGTATCTTCTTTAAATATTTCTAGAATTTACTTGTAAAGTTATGTGGGCTAGAGTTTTCTCTATGAAAAGTTTTTATATATAAATTCAATTTTTCTAATAATTACAGAACTCTTTGTATTTACTATTTTTTCTTGTACTAGTTTTGATAAATTGTATATTTCTAGGAATTTGTGCTTTTTATTTGAATTTTCATATATTGGCATAATATGCATTTATTTACTTTTTAGTGAGTTCATATTCTGTAGTAATGTCCTTAATTTCACTTTTATTGGCTCTTTGTACCTTCTGTCTTATTTTCTTGATCAGACTCACTAGGTATTTTATCAATTTTATTACTCTTTTTAAAGACTAAACTTCTGGCTTTATTGTTTCTCTAGTATATTTACTTTCTATTTCATTAATTCCTGTTATTGTTTTTGTTTACATTTTTTTTACATTTTTTTGTTTACAATTCATGATTACATTTTTTCATTTGTTTAGGTTTTCATTTGTGTTTTATGTTTGCTATCAGTTTTCTAAGTTGTTGAGATTGATATTTATATCATCAGTTTTCATACTGTGTGTCAAGGTGCCACAAGATGCAACCATGAACTCACAGGGCATCAAGGGATGTTCTAAAATTTTAAGGAAACATGGCAATATTCAAAACCTGTTGGATAGTATGCAAGCTATAGCTTGAGGTAATTCATAGTTTCAACATTAGTCATACTATCTCATTAGCTCTTTAGTGCCTTCAAGCAGGTATTTGTTGATACAGTGTTTCTTGTTATTATAGGGAATTGATTCAAATTACCTTATTTGCCATTACTAGAAATAGAAGTTTTGAATTGGTGTTCTAATTAGCCTGTTTTTTTTAACCGAGGACCACACCTTCTACATTGTTTTGTACTAAAGAAGTTGATGACAATCATCTTGCTAGTTATAACAATATTGTTTATACTAGTTACCCATTTTTGAGTGTTTCCTGTATTCTTAGTATTAATATCCATAGGTCTGTGTAGTATTTCCTTACCTTCTCCAGTCATTCCTGACACTGTGTGACTATATGATTAATTTACTCTTCAACTGCAGTTTTCTGGAATTGACCTGGATCAGGCATTATTCCAGCCCTTTCCATCAGAAATCGTATTTCAGAACTACACTCCCTGTGAAGTCTATGAAGTTCCACTGGTTTTGAGAAACAATGACAAAGTGAGTATGTTCAGTAGGATGGCTGTACCTTTTGTGAATATATAAGAAGGGAAGGAATGAAATAAAATGGAATCATGTAGGACTTTAGATAAATTCTTTAATTTGATAGACCTAAGAAAATAAATGAAAACATGCCCTTTAACTGTTAGCTTAATGAAGACAAAATTGTGTTGTTTTGTTTGTTGCTATATTTTCAGTCCCAGGGCAGTGCCCAGCAAACAGTAAACTCCCAACATGCACTAATATTTTGATCAATAAAGGATTGGCTTAGATGACTGTCATGAAGTTCTCATGTGTAACCAGTTGGGGCTAGTCTTCATTTATGACAGAGCAATTACTTTCATGTTAACATAATTTGCATTAGAGTCTAATTCCTTATATGAATTGCAGTTGTCCAGCCAATGCATTCGTATTCTACAAATTGTACTTAAAAAAAAAAAAACTTCACAAAAAAAGATGTAGATCCCTTTACTCCTTTTCTATCTCCTTTGTCAACCTCAGATAGCCTTCAGATTTTGTTTACAGATAAGATCATTTTGGATGGCTTCTCCCACTGTTTATACCTTGTCTCTGTGGTTGCAACTGAGGATTTCTTCTCTTTTCTTATGCCTTTTTCCCCCAGAGATAAATTGGGGTTTATTTTAATAAAAGGAATTAAATTCCTGAAGATTTCCTTGACATCTAACAAGAATGAAGAAAGAATAAGGCTGAAGGTCAGCATGAAGCAGAGTTAAGTGTGAAGAGTAATCAGGGAGGAAGGCATCTGAGAGATGCCAAACTTCAGGTGTAAAGACAAGTAGGAATGCTTATAGGAATCTAAGAATGTGGATAGAAATTATCACTATAAGAAAAGAGGGAAAATATTTAAGGACTCTGCAAGAATCCAAGGCCAATGGGAAGGCTTGCAGTTATATTCGGTACAATAGCTCATTAAAGGAATCAGTGATGCCTTTCAGAGATCAGACTCTGGAGAAAGGGATATATTTAGTTTTTTGTTACAGGAGTGTTAGCAAGAGAAGCTCATGAGATAGAAGCTAAATGGTAGGCATAGAGAGAAAAAAGAACCTAGGTGTTCAGGGTTATGTTCCTAGACCTCAAGAAGCGATATATTACATAACATTATGACTCTCTTCATATAGGACTGCCAACCAATTTAGTTTCTCACTTCCAGTTCTCTTTTGCCCTTTCTACATTATTTTTTGGCTCCTGCTTGAGGTTTTTTTTTTTTTAAATAACAAAATGAACAAAGACTTGCAATGACAATAAAATGAGTAATAATAAAGTTAATAAAAATTAAAGCTAAAATGCACTGCATGCTTACTTTGTATAAGTCGATGTAATAAAGATAGGTACTGTCAATCTCCTTTGATGAAACTGATTTCAGACCTGAGCAAGGTCGCATAGTTATAATAGATGGAGATTTCATGATTAACTGCAAAGCCTATGCTTTTTCTTCTGTATTTTCACATGCACATTGTCATCACTGTATGTTTTTTCTTGCAGATTCCAAGGATGGTGAAAGTTGTTGAGGAAAGTTCACCTTACTTTAAAGTAATCAGCCCCAAAGATATTGGCCACAAAGTAGCTCCAGGAGTGCCATCCATATTCCGAGTCATCTTCACTCCAGAGGAGAACAAGGTAATAGTAATTCTGCCAAGAAATTGGCTGAATGCTTGTCACTAGCAGTTTGCATTTCTGAACATTCATGGAGGTGGTGGTGTAGGTGGTGGCATTGTTGGTTTGGTTTTGGTAGTGTTATTGTTAGAGGTATTGGTTTTGTGGTGCTAGTTGTGTTGTTGATGGTTTTTGTGCTGGTGGTGGTGGTATTGGTATTGTTGATGGTGTTGGTGGTGGTGTTGATGGTGTTATTGTTGTTGTTGGTGGTGGTGGTGGTGAGAAGGATGAATAGGATAGGTGAGAAGAGGGGATGACATACCACTGAGAATGAGGAAAGAATTGTCAGTGTGCTGAGGGCTTGTATGAGTTGTAAGTAGCCAGGATATAAAGAAGGGTAATCCTTCTGGAAATTCCCCCTCTGCTCCTGTGGCACCTCACTTAGCATATTTATGTTTTACCCCATAGCTAGAGGGATGCCAAAAAGGACAAGGTTTGTCTGGATACCATGAGCCGAGACAAAGGATAAAGACTATGACTTCTTGGAAGTTTGAGATCAGTTAGTTACATTCCTCTTTCCCAGATTCTAACTAGTTTATGAAAGAGATCCAAGATCCAAATATTGATCACAGTATCAGTCTCATTAAGGGAAAAGAATGTGGCCAAGACCTGAGGCCTAGATAGGGCTTTCTTCTCTCCAGTGACTAGTAGATAACTGGTCTTTGGTGAAGGGCTGACCTAACTAATAGATCCACTTGTGCACGAGTGGAGAAGCTAGAGCTGAGAGCAGAGACTTGTCTGATCTGCTTACCCCACCTACCCACAGGCAGGCTAGAAGGAGCCTGAGTTCAAAAAGAGGCCATTTCCCCCTAGTACCACTACAGCTGTGGGAAATCCAGCCCATCCTCAGCTCTTCTCAGTTGTAGAAATTCTAGTTCTTCCCAGAAGGAAGGACCATCTAGGGGTACTGAGATAAGAGGCATCCTCCCAAGCCCTTCTCCAAGAGCACAAAACTGTGAGTTCAGTTTTTCTTTATTCAGGTCAAAGTGAGGACGTGTGGGAAAGAGGAAAGGGGTTTTACCAGCATGATTGAAGGAGTAAGGACAAAAATCTAGGTAGGCTTAAATAGGTATAACAAAATGTCAGGTTACATATAATGTTAAAAGTTGTGTTCTGACCTGTACTGTGCCATTATGGTTGGAATTAAAAGAGAATAATGGAAACAGAGAAACCTAGCATGAATGCTTCTCCTCACTAATACTTATTAGCAGCTGTCAATGTCATTACCAGTGTTCTTGCTACTATTGCTATTGTTCCTACTTTTTTGGAGAGAAGAGAGAGAGAGAAAGAGATTTTAATGTGGTTGCCAATCATGTATCACTGTAATGAGTGGTTAGAAATTCCATTTTAATGATAACACTGCTGTTACTTTGTAATATTACTATTTATTTTTTGGGTTATGTTTATGGACCTGTCATTTTGGGGTAGTATTGAAGTAAACAAAAAGATAAATAGCTCCAGAAGTAGTGCTTTTTGTTATATATCATTGAAGTTCTTGTTTTTTTTTCTTGAGGCTCTATATCTGAATACTAACGGTAGAGAATGGTGATTGCATTTATTTTGTGTGTCAAATTCCTAACATGACATTTCTATAGGGAGCTGATTATAAGCCTTCATGTAGCTTGAAATATAAAGTTTGCCAGATTTGAAGAGTTGGCTTTTCTTAATTTTTTTCTGTATTGGAGAAAATATACCTTCTGTTGAGTAAGTATTGTTCTACTTGCAAGTAGTCTGGCTGAGAAGGGGACACATGGAATTTCTGAGACAGTGGAATGTTCTATATTGTGATAGGTGTGAGTGTTTTATGGATGAATTCATTTATCAAGATTGTACATTTAATATTTATGTTTTCCAGTATATATAAATTTTACTTTATAAACTATAGAAAAAAATAATAATAGAAGTGGGAATGGATGGAGGTATTGACAAAGCCAGAATGATAGAATATTAATAATTGCTGAATCTGAGTGATGGGTACATGGGATTTGTTATACTATACTGTTTTCTTTATATAGATCTTAAATTTTTTCTAATCAAAAGTTAAAAGAGATTTTATTACTGTTTATCTATATAGCAAATAATTAAATATATTTTAGATATGTTGTATTTACTTTGTAAATATGAAAAATCTAACGTTCCCACTGAGAGTTATTATTTGGCTATATTTTATAGCTGCTTATCTTACTTTTAGCTTTTTTATTTCTCCTTATCATTCCATTTCACTAATTCTGCATGTCTGTTGGGAAACCCTAATTAAAATTTAAGTGTTGCTTTACTGTTTCTTTTGCTAAGTGTTTGAAAGACATCAAAGGCTACATGCACATACGAGAAGACATATGAGGAGACATGTGGCTACCTATGGGAAATTTAACTGTTCAGTTTTGGATACATTAAGATATTGTGTTAGATTTGGACTCTGTAATATAATTTACAGAATTTGTTTTTCTAAGGACACAGTAATTTCTTCTTTCGCTAACTAAGACTGATGGTTTATATTTGGGGAAGCCCTTGCTGCTAGTTTTGATCCTCTTTTTCCGTAAAGATCGTGTTACACTAAAACCATCAGCAGGGCCCCACTCTTAGCTTTTTCATTTCCTGGGCATCTACATTCACTCTTACCATTGTAAAGGCAGCAGGGCCATGCATAGAATGACCAGCTAGGGTTAGTTGTGCTGTCTTTAGTGCTGTTCCAGAATGTAGCAGAGGACTAACTAAGGCCAGATTTATTTTAGGAAAAATTTAAGACAAACTTTTCACTGTGTCACTTTTTCTTCAGTTGGCCAAATCAATAGCCAATATGTATTTTTCTTTCTTGTCCCCTGCTGATCTGAGCACACTCCATTCTCATTTATCCCTTCACATCTGGAGGGTGAGATATGTAAATTGCAGCATGCCACAACTTAATAAGCCAGTCCCCTTTCAATGGGATTTTCAGCACTCATGTATATTAGCATGTCGAAGATGATAATGCAATTTACATTTTTCCCTGTCATCTGTTAATCTGGATTCCTGGGGATTTAACTTGCTAAGAATGCCAAATATCCAGATAACAGGTGCAGCAAATTTCCTTTGGCTTTTCGTATCTCTTCTTCTCACATAGACTTAAAAAAAATATTGGATGTGTTAGTAATCTAATAATCCTAAAATACATGTCATGTGTGGTAGAAATATACTAGTCAATGTTGTTATAATACTATAAAAGTCTGAAGACTGGCATTTTTCTCGACCTCTTAAATTTGTATCTTTACTATTAAAAGGAGTATAAAAAATTAAGCTTTTATAGGGAAGCAAAAGTGGGTACTTCTCTGGGCTTAAGGAAGCATCTGTTCACTATATTGTTATCATGAGGAAATGGTTGCAGTGAATAAAAGATGAAGTGCAATTTTATTGCTCAATTATGTTTTTAAAAAATTTCTAATTTGTTGTCAAAATAGTTTTCTCATTTTTTTACTATGAAATTTAATCATGGCCCAAGAAGAATAGAAAAATGTTCATATGTGTTATGTTATTCATATATACAATAATAATGAACTATATTACCAGCATTTTGAATTAAAGTATAGAAATCATAACATTTTTCTCAATCAACAACTTTTGTTGGCAAAAATGATGATAGGTAAAGTATGCTTGGTTGTAGATCCTGGATTTTCACATGTTGAATAATTTGTGCCAGGCCCTTTTGTCCTTATGGGTGCTTCCTTATGGGTAACTAACTGCTTTTCTCTTGCTGCTTTTAAGATTCTCTTCTTTGTATTTAACCTTTGGCATTTTAATTATCATGTGACCTGGTTTGAGTCTCATCTTTTTGAGACTCTGAGCTTGCTGGGTTTTATGACTATTTGCTTCACAAGGTGAGGGAAGTTTTCCATCATTATTTCTCCAAATAGCTCTTCAACTTCTCGTTTTCCTTCTGGTATCCTTATGACATGTATAGTTTTACATCTAATCGTGTCCCATAGGCTCCTTAAATTATTATAGTCTTGGCTTCTTTTTTCTTGCCATTCTAATTGAGTGTCCTTGCCTTCCCCATCCTCTATATAGGTGGTTCATCCTCTTCTTTATCCATTTTGTTGATATACTCTTTATCTCAGATAATATGTTCTTCATTTCTGACTGGTTCTTTTTTATAATTTCCATTTCCATTTTATATTTTCTGTCTCTGTTAAATTTCTCAGTGAAGTCATCTACACTTCCCCTGAGTTCATTGAGCATCTTTATAACCAGTGTTTTGAGCTCTGCATCTGTTAAACTGTTTGACTCCATTATTCCTGGGTCTCTGTTCTGTTGTCTCATGTGGTTTCTGCTTCTTTGTCTTCCCATTTTGGTTGCCTTTCTGTGTCTGTTTTTATGTATTAAGCAAAGCTCCTAAATCTCCTAGTCTTATCAGTGTGGCTTTGTGTATAGTGGGTGTCCAACAGTACTGTCCTGAGAGAAGTTCAGCTGCAGGCCAAGTTTAGCCCCAGCCAGTGCCCTTTGGGGACCAGATTCAGCAAGCAATCCACAGATGCTGTGTTTATAGTTGCCTCAAGAGGCCATGCCACAAACTGAGGCCAGCTGCCATCACTGTGAGTCTTAGCTCTGCTCAGCAAGGAACAGTGGACTTACTGAGGACACACCTGGATATGGGTGGGGCTTAGAGTTGGGGAAGGCAGAGTTTTAGGGACTCCTTTGGGTGGAGTGACCTCTGTTATTCAGTTTGTTGATGTCTTGGCTTTGGCGACACTAGGTGCACATACTGGGAGGGGAGACGGCTCAGCAGAGAAACAATGGATACTGCTGGCAGTTCTGCCGGGGACAGAGCCTCACCTCTGGCCCTCATTTCGACAACTCAGTGTCTCTGTAAATCCCTGGTGTCCCACCCCATGCAGCCAACCTGGTGCTGGTGCTCAGAGCCAGCACATCACCATGAAAGTCCGCTTGCAGACATGACCCCTTTAAGAGGCATCTGCAGGTGCTGGCTGGTGCTGCTGCTATGGCCTCGGTCCCACTCAGCCCCTGGGGACCAGGCAGCCTCGCATCTTCACCCCCCTTCTTCCTTCTACCATTGCAGGTTGATTAATTATTTCTCTCCCTAGTTGTAGGGCTTCTGTTCATCTAGATCCCAGGCGATTTGCTTGCTGTTTGCTCCGTGTTTCTGTCACAACTTTGATTTGGTCACAAGAGGGATGAACAAAGCCTCTATCATCTAAGCCATTTTCCCCACCTCTCCCATAGTGGCCTTATTCCTGAAGACTGTTAACGCTTTCCTTTTACATTTAATTTGACTTGGTGAGGGTTTACTTTTTCTTTGCTGCTTTGGGCATGAGGGTTGTATTTTTCTATCTAATGAGATGACATAAAGGATGACTTAATTCAGTATTTCTGTTGCATGTATTCTCAATACTGGAGGAGATACATGCCCAGGGCCTCAGCATTTCTATTTGGAATGGTCAGGAATGGTTTTGCACAAGAAATGCAATTTAAACTTGGTTATGTATCAGTTAGCTATTGTTGTACCATTATAGACCACTCCAAAATTCAGTGGTTTAAACATTTATTATTGCTCAGAAGACTGTGGTTCAGCTGGTTTTGACGAGGTATACTTGTGCGATGGGTAGGCAACTCTGCTTATCTTGGCATGGCTCCCTCACGTATCTGGGGCTGAAGGTTGGTCTAGCATGGCCTTGGCTGGGCCTTCTGGGCTCCCATCCTCCAGTAGGCTAGATCAGGCTTGTTTACTTAGCCATGGTAGGGTTCTAAGATCCAGACTAGAAATGCCCAAAGTTGCTTGAGGCTTCAACTTGGAACTAGCATAGTGTAACTTTTGCTACATTATGCTGGTCAGAGCAAGGGTAGAGAAATAAACTCCACTAATGATGGAGGAATGCAAAGTCATACTATAAAGGGTGTGGGCCTTGAAAGACTCTCATATGGAGCCATCAGTCTAATACATGGGCTTGAAGGGTAAATTGGTAGCGTTTAGGAGAAGGATGTGAAGAAACTGCTGTGAATCTCCTCTGATCTAAAGAACAATGTGCCTTGACTATTGCCCATCCCACCACCCTATCTGGGAAACACAGGAATATACTCTTTCTGCTGGCTTATAGGTTTTTTTTTTTAATTAGTTTTAGGTGGCTTGTATGTTTTAACATTTGAGCTATTCTTTTTCTCTCAGAAAAGAGTATTTTTGAAAGTACCATAATTGTCTTGAGAAGGTTTCACAGAATATATTAAGTTGTTTTGCTAGATACTTTGGCATATGGCCATATTTCCTGTCCAGTTATCTTGATCGTGTTGGTATTTCCACAAATAATGATTTTACCCTTCTCTTATAGGATTATGCCCATATGTTGACCTGTGTTACTGAAAGAGAAAAGTTTATTGTACCCATCAAAGCCAGAGGTGCACGAGCCATCCTAGATTTTCCTGATGAGTTGAATTTTTCCACTTGCCCTGTCAAATACATCACTCAGAAGATTCTGCTTGTACGAAACATTGGCAACAAAGATGCTGTGTTTCACATCAAAACTTATAGGTATGCATTCCTTTGGCTCTTGTGTTTGATTGATTATTGCTAAATCTAGTAAGCTCAAGTAATTTGCTAGAATAGCAGTTGTTACTATCTTCAGTTGTAAGGCTAGGAGATGTAGCGAAGACTTTCTCTTCATCCCTAGAGGAAACTGGATTTCAAGATTATATATTCAGCTATGGATGGTATTCTGAAATGCTGGATAAGAGTCTTTCTACTTAGCATAAAAAGTGACCCATGGGAATCTATTAATAAACATTTGTTTTGACTGTGAACTTTATAATTGGCTGTATTAGTTTTCTTCTGCTATTGCAACAAATTACCACAAACTTAGTAACTTAAAGAAACACAGACTTAGTATCTGACATTTCAAAAGCCTCACTGGGCTAAAATCAGAATGTCAGCAGGGCTGTGTTCTTTTCTGGAGGCTTGAGAGGAGAATCCATTTCTTTGCCTTTACAACTTCTAGGGGCTGCCCATATTCCTTGGCTCATGGTGGTCAATTTTCTCATTTAAAAAAATGGGAAAAAGTATAGTAGCTCCTTAATAGGGTTGTTGTAAGGAATAAATGAATAATAAACTGCTGATTCATAGCAAGTGCTATATAATAGTGTTTGTTCTTTTGTTTCTTCAAATGAGCTACTGCCAGTGTGGTTTGCAGAATAATGGCTCCTCAAATTTGTCCATGTCTTAATCCCCATCAATGTGTAATAATGATAAAGGGCGATTAGGGTTGCAGATACAATTAAGGTTGCTAATCAGCTGACCTTAAAATGGGGGGAATTATTGTTTTTTATTTTTTTATAATAATTTCTTAACTTTTCAATTACAGTTGACATACAATAGTATATTAGTTTCAGGTTTACTATATAGTACTTAGCCATTTATATAACTTACAAAGTGATCACCCACGAAATCTGGTATCCATATGATAATATAATTATGACAATATTATTGACTATATTCCTTATGCTGTATTTTATAGCTCCATGACTATTTTGTAACTACTAATTTGTACTTCGTAGTCTCTTCCTCCTTTTCAAAAAACCCTCAATCCCCTTTTATTTGGCAACCATCAAAACATTTTCTGTATTTACGAGTTTGTTTGTTTTGTTTGTTTATTTTGTTCTTTAAATTCTACATGTAAGTTAAATCAAATGGCATTTGTCTTTCTCTGTCTGACTTACTCCACTCAACATAATACTCTAGGTCCACCCATGTTGTTGCAGATGTCAAGATTTCATTCTTTTTTATGGCTGAGTAATATCCCATTGTATATTTATGTACCACCTCTTTTTTATTTATTCATCCATTGATGGACACCCAGGTTGGCTTTGTATCTTGGCTATTGTAAATAACACTGCAATGAGCATATGAATTTATATGTCCCTCCAAAGTAGTGTTTTGACTTTGTTTGGATAAATACCCCTGAGTGGGATTACTGGATCCTTCTTTGTCTCTTGTTATAGCCTTTGTTTTAAAGTCTATTTTGTCTGATATAAGTATTGCTTCACCAGCTTTTTTGTTTGTTTTCATTTTTATGGAACATGTTTTTCCATGCCTTTAATTTCAGTTTGTGTGTCTTTTGATCTGAAGTGAGTCTCTTGAAGGCAGCATATGTAAGGGTCTTCTTTTCTTATCCATTTAGTCACTCTGTCTTTTGATTTGAGCATTTAATCCATTTACATTTAAAGTAATTGTTGATAGATATATAATTGCCTTTTATTACTCATGTTTCTGATATTTTCCTCCTACTTCTCTACCTCCTCCTCCTCTTCCTCCTCTTCCTCTTCTTCCTCTCCTTCTTGTCCCTCTAACATTACCTATAATAGTAGCTTGATGATGATGAACTCCTTTAACTTTTTCTTATCTAGGAAGCTCTTTATCTGTCCTTTAATTCTAAACAGTAGCTTTGCTGGTTAAAGTAATCTTGGTTGTAGGTCCCTGCTTTTCATCACTTTGCATATTTCCTGCTAGTCCCTTCTGGCCTGTAAAGTTTCTGTTGAGAAATCGGTTGACAGTCTTCTGGGTGCTCCCTTGTAGGTAATTAACTGCTTTTCTCTTGCTGCTTTCAAGATTCTCTCCTTGTCTTTAACCTTTGGCATTTTCATTATGATGTGTCTTGATGTGGGCCTGTTTGGGTTTGTCTTGTTTGGGTTTTGCCTTATTTGTTTGCATGCTCAGTCATACATTTATGTAAGATATATTTATCTAGTCTTCTTAGGTATTTTCTAGTAGAAGAGTTTTTAGGTTACTCGGTCTGCCTGTAGATAACAGGGCTGCCATAGTGCAGGTCGAAGGCCCATCCCTTGGGAAGGAATTTGTGCTTATTCTTTTATGTGCTCCAGGAGCATCACTAACTCTGAACCATTTCAGGTAGATCCAAGTTTCTATCTGATATTGTATTTCTCCTGGCTGAAAAACTATTAATATTTCTTGTAGCACAGGCCTACTGAAAATTCTCTCAGTCCTATTTTTAAAAAGGGTATTTTTCATCCGTTTTGAAAGCTATTTTCTCTACAACATAGAATTCTGAGTTGACAGTAATATAGACACATATATTTTTTAGTACTTTAAAGATGTCACTTTATTGTTTTTGGCTTACATTTTTCTCATAAGAAGTTTGCTATAACTCTTATCTTTGTTCTTCTGTATGTCTTTTTCTTGGTCTGCTTTCAAGATTTTGTTTTTATATTTGGTTTTTAGCAGTTTGAATATGATGTGTCTAGGTATGGGTTTTGTTTTTTGTTTTAAGGAGTTTATTCTGCTTTTGTTTAGTTTGGTTTCAGTCCTGCATGAGTTTCTCTGAGCTTCCTTGATCTTTTATTATTTTTGGAAAATTTCATCCATTAACACTTCAAATATTTCTCCTACTCTATTCTCTCTCACTGTTTCTTCTGCTTGTAGGGAAGTTCAAGCAGAAACAGTTTGCACATGTCTCATGTCCCTTGGGAGGTAGGGAAGTGTCCATTTTTAGATTTCAGGTCACTTGTTTGGCCTGCAACCTCAGCCTCTGATGGATTCAAGAAAAGTTGTGATTTTGTTTATCCTTTTTTTTATTTTCATTGTTAAGATGGGAGAGGCACCCTTTCCAGCTCTCTGTATCCTAGGTGGAAACAGGACTCTGAACCATTTTAGATAAATCAACCATCAAAAGCAATGGAAAAGTTTTTTTGAAATCAGTGTCTCCTGATGCCCATAAGTGCTTATACAGCCTTTGTTTGTCATTTCATGGTGAGACTCATGTATTTTGATTGAAGGAGATAGAAGCATGTTGTTCAACTGGCTCACCATGACTTAGAAAGAACCAGTTTTTTTGATTTAAAAAAAGCCTCCCACAACCACCATCTGTATAATACACATTAAAAACTTCCTGTTACATTGGTATTTTTCCAATGAAAAAGAGAATCCACCTAAGGTGGGAAAACAAGTACAGGCAGCATATCTTCCAAATTATTTGGCTGAATCTTAAAAATTACACATAAATAATAATTTTTTCCACATATAATTCCTATAATCACTTCACAGATAGTATGAAGTTACAGGAAAAGATCTCAAACTTTTCTATCCATATAACTATGAATGTGAATCATCATCTCCTAATATAGAAACACTTCTAAGGTAAAATGCTGAGTTAACTAATTAAAGGACTAGCCAGGAATCATAAAGACATTAGAAACCCAAGTGCAACAGTCCCATTCTACAGACAAAGGAAGTAAGGTCTGAGAAGGGAAATGACTTATCTGAATTTAATAACAAAACCTGGATTAAAACAAACAATGACCAGTTCTGGGCTTATTACCTCTCAGATCCATTCCTCGTCCTTCTCCGACTCTGCTCAGTATCACTGTGGGGCTGTTTTAGTACCTGTATCCTGTGGAGTCAACTGGATTCCAGCTGGGGTTGACAAGTGGAGGGCACTAGAAGGAGATTGGAGGGTAGGAATAAGACAGGGTATTTCTCCTTCCCTTTCCCTGACTTCAGCAAAGTCTTTAACAGGCAGCTGTATATTCTCAATAGTTCTGGTTCCTGTCAGATAGACCTGCTACTGTTTTAACTTCTGCCAGGTCCCCAGGATCTGGTAACACTTCCTCCTCTCCTTTTGTCTCCAACCCAGGGTTGGAAATGACTTACCACTGTTACTAATCCTTGAGTTATTTCATTGTCTTAAATTGGGCTTTTCATTACTCCCGTCTTTTGTGTAACCAAGTCTTTCCATTAAATTCCCTATCTGCAAATATTTTTGTTTTCCTTTTTAGATTCTGCATGAAATAATAGTTTTATGTTCTTTTCACAAAATGCATGTTTTCTACCCATGGTGTCAATTCTGTGAGCTACTTCAAATCTTTCCAATAAATCTTTTTTCTATTTAAGTTAGCCAGAGTTGGTCTCTGTTGTTTAAAACTGAGAACCCCAATGGCTACGGTGAGAAAGGATGCAGTTGAATTTGTGGTCACATCATGTGGAATAAGTATCTCTAGGGAGATTCCTTGACAAGTATCCATTCAAAAAAATGCATAGGTGAGTGTGTTGCCCAGACAGGGTTGGAGAACACTTTTTAAGCTAATATGATTCTCAATAGACATGGTAGAGCAGTGAATATAATTTGAGAATGTGGAGTCAAAAACCCAATGGTCTTGGTCTTCGCACTTACAGAGTCAAAGTACAGTTAGAAACATTATCTCACAGGAAATTGTTTAAAAGACATATCACATTCTTTTCATTGAAATAATGATGTAATTAATGGTTAAGTTTACAAATGGTTAGGTTTATATAAATGATAAAAAAAATAAGACTTTCTTTATGTGCCACCATTAGAACGTGAGCTTTTCAAGTGCAAGGATTGTATCTAACTCTTTTCATTTGTATGCCCCGGCATCTAGCAGAGTGTCTAGGATAAATAAGTGCTCAATAAATGTTTATAGGATGCCTAACCAACATATATCAGAAAGGCAAAGCTACAACTATAAGCCTCTACAATATTTTAAAATAAACATGTTCCAAGTACTATAAAATAAGCGTTTTTTTTTACATTAATAAAAGGAGCTGTAATGTGCTATAAAATATACAGAGAACATAAACAATTACTCTTCAACTTTATTACAAATTTGACCTAAAACTCTAGTAGGTACCAGAATTACTTTTACTGTTAGAGTAGGATTAATTTCAGAAAGTGAAATAGAAAGGATTAAGAAGCAATTTCAAAATCTAAAGCCTCAAGTGAGGAATCAGTTAATAAGAAAGCTTATCTGAAGAAAAAGAACTATTACATTCAATATTTAATATACTAGAAATGAAACCAATATTTAGTCTTCTGCTAAAATATCGAATCATTTAGATGGAATAGTTTTAGTTCTTAAAAGCAGTTCGTAATGGATTAAACAAAAATCTTTCAAAATCTCTCAAGCTTTTTCTTATGGATCATGACTTTTCACAATCCGAGTTCCCTCCCTAATCAAGTATTTAGTATCAATGAGGATTTGATGTTAAAACCAAGCACTTCGGCAGGGAGAGCCAGCTTTAGACCCTTGAAGAACAGTATTTTTTTTTCTCTTGGTAGGAGCATTTTCTGAAGCTGGATGTTTTCTAGCCTGTTCAGCCTGCCTGCCTTTAGTAAAATGAAGTAACAAAATCAAATTACAGACAATGTTTAAGCACCAGAACTTAACATACTCTACCCAGTTAACATCTGATTTATTGAGAGAGCATAAGCAGCTCTAAGTAGCAATGGCTATTCCAAGTGACTTTCTATGTACTGAAGAAATTTAGTGTAATAGAAACCCAACCAGTAGCCAAACAGGTAAGTATCTATTGCCCCTGTATGGAATTTGGGTTTCTGAAGGTCTTAGAGAACAGCCACTTTTTTTCCACAGAAAATTAGCTTAGGTTCTGTAATGCAATACTATCTAATTCATTTCAAAACTGGTTTTTTGCAAGAAATATTTGAAAAGAAAATGAAAGCAATTTCATTTCAGTGTAGGGAGGAAAATATTAGGAACTAGGAGGCAAAGATAGAAGAAAATATTATGATAGATTATGTTGTTCCCAAAGCCAGGAAATTGGGCTCAGTTTTCAATGCTTCAGGTTCTTACTGAGGCCATAGGAAGAAAGGAACTTTTGAGACTGCAATACTCAACTCCATCTGCCATGAAGCAGAGATTCTTGAGATACCAAAGGTCTGCTCCTCTTCTCTGTTCTACCAAGATGTTATAAAGATTAATTAATGATTACTGATATTTTTATTTCCCTCTTAAAGTTGATTGTAATTCAGTTTGACAACCTCTTCTCAGTGGCTTCTGTGAGTAAAGAATTGTGCATGGGATGGTGAGAGACACAAAGATGAATCTAACCAGGTTGCTTCTACCTTCTGAGGTGGTTTGGGGTAGACAGAAAGATACTGAACTTGAAAGCAGGCTTTCATTTTAGCTCTACCATTACCTAGTTGGTAACTTTGGGACAGTTGCCTGCCTTTTTAGAGCATCTGTTTTGTCATGTCTAAAATGCAAATAACAATACCTACTTTCTCAATTTTTTTTTGAAGATAAAAAGAATTAGCATATGTAAAGTGCCCAGAGTAGTACCCAGCATAGAGTATGTGCTTATGAAATTTTGTTTGCTTTCCCTTTCCTTTTATCTCAAGAGTCTCTTGCTATTGAGGGACGTAGACATAAAAATTAACTATAGTACAAGATGAACTGAAGTGAGAAGTAAAAAAGAAAGCTAGAGCTTCTGAGAGGAAGGAGACATTATTAACAAGAGGGAGATCAGAGATGATTCTATTAACAAGGTGATTTTGAGTCTGGGCTGTGACAAGTGACTATGGAAGGATTATAACACGTGGAAAATGGTGAGTATTCCTATATGACCTCCTCAGTTCTGGACTGTCTCTGTAGCAGGGCACAGTCTGATTGGCAGGGAGAAGAAGTACAGTTCTAGGGGAGATTATGGGTAAAGAGACTAAAGCCTTTCTGTCCCATCCCACCCCACCATGACTTGGAATGTATGGGATATTTGGACAGATGTGTGTGTTTAATTAGAGTGCAAAAACTGCTCGGGAGCAGATTGTGTGGGACCTCGAATGCCTAGGACTTTGAACTTTATTATATAGATTATGAGGATGACTGTAGACATGTGAACAAGAGATTGATGTGTTAGTGTGTGTGTGTGTGTGTGTGTGTGTGTGTGTGTGTGTGTGTGTTTTACAAAATCTCTAGAGCAATGTGAAGCACTGAGAGGAGAATTATAAAATCTTGAACTCATCTAAATACCCACAATCATCCCCAGGAGCATCCTCTATCTAGGGGCTGCCAGTGAGGGAGATAACAAAAATAAATACTTGTTTAGCACCTCCTGTTTGCCAGGCATTACTCTAAGAACTTTACCTATATCAGCTCCATTTGTCCTCACTACAACCCTATAAAGTAGGTCATGTCATTACCCTCATTTTATAGATAAGGAAACTCAAGGTTCAATGACTTGCTCAAGGTCATGGCAGAGCTGGGTTTTGAAGTTATTCAGTTGACTCCAGGCTAGTAATCAGCACCTCTATACCAATTCCTGGGCTTCATTGGAGACTTGGTGCTGCAGTTATGGGAAAAGGACAGACCAAAAAATGGGAAAATAAGTGAAAGGAGAGTGCACCACAAAAAATAAACAATTGCCTGTCAGGGGAAGCACTAGAGGTCCCAAAGTAATAAGTTCAGGTGCAATCTTTACCATAAGCTCTGTACACCCATGGAAGAAAGCTCAGGTTTTTAAAAATTTATTTCATTATCTAAGGGAAGATTTAAGGAATGAAGACTTCAAAAATGATTGTCATATAAAGAAATAATCAGAAACAGCTTAGTCTGCCAGATACATTGTTTTTGGAAAACTAGCAATGTGAAGTGAAATGGACCATGAAAATAATTAAATGGGCTGGGGTTCCCATTTCAGAGGAAAACTCTTAATTGTTTAAGATACTTCATGATCAGATCCAGTTTCTCTCTGACTACTTTCTTCCAGGGCAATTAAACAAAACTATTTCCTGTTTCCAAATCCACCCTACCTTCCCATAGCATCTACATGCCCCAATTCTATTTTCAAGGCATAGAACCTGTTCCTAAGTTGCCTTTCCAAATGCTTGCCACCCATCTCCATCTTGCCCTCACCCAGGATGCTGACCTATATGGCATAGGTCATCAGGCTCCTATGCCTTTGGCTTCCAGTTCAAAGGGTTCAGCCAATAGGAGTCCCAGTAGACAATCAGACAGGAAGAGTGAGGTCAGGACATTTTTCTCCCTAGTGTCTTTGTGAGGCCACTGGGGCTGGCTGGCTGGCTGTCTTGACTAACGCTCCTTGATCCTCATTATGTAGCATTCTCCTAGAACTATTGTGGGTTTTAACACCACTCCTTCTCCTTGGCTCTTTGGGCCTAGAGTAACAGCTCTGTTGTTAATAAGCTTGGATGAATGAATTACCTATATCTTGTAGTTCCCCTATATTTTTTCGCCCCTTTAAATAGACACTTTGTTAAGGTGCCCTCATATTAGTCTTATGTGATTCTGCAATCAGTTTTCTCTTGGGATTCTGATATAATTTTCCATTAGGAAGCACTGTTTTCTCTGAACTCTTACAAAACTTGATTTTTATCCCCTTGTAGGTACTGTTCTTTTACAAATTACTGTTTTGCATACATGTTGTAAGTTTGTTCCTTATTGGGACAAATTGATGAATGTTAAAAGGATTGCTGAATGGCAAGGACACAAACAAGAATATTATTGTGTTATTTAAGTGTCTCTTGAATTTCCTGATCTGTTACTGTTATTTTAACACTAAAACTAAAGTTCTTTCACATTACGGGAAAAGTCTACTTCTGAATCACTGAAATATAGTGTTGGGTCTGAGCTGTCTGCAGATATATCATCTCCCCCTTCCCTCATACCAGTCAAGAATGTATTCTGATGGTGTGTCTCATGTGTGTTGCAGGCCTTTCTCTGTAGAGCCATCGTTTGGAACCCTTAATGTGGGAGAGTCTATGCAGCTGGAAGTGGATTTTGAGCCAAAGACTGTGGGCAATCATAGCAAAAGGCTTGTTGTGTATTACGACACAGGTATGCATTATTTGTTAAAAGTACTACGTGTTAAGAAAGGTTAGATGAAAAATATGATGAAATAAAATAGGAAATGGTAATTTTGGCTGCATTAGAGTAAGCTATGATTTTCAAGGTAAAGAACAAAAGAATGAATGCCTCCAACAGAAATTATGTTGAGGCAGATATAAATCCTACCTGATTGGTTTCTCCAATGCTTGAAAGCCTCAGAAATATATAGCTCAGAAAGGAACCTGTACCCAGATGTCACACTAGTAGACTGAGATTATCTATTTGTAAATAGAATTTGAAAGTAACTTAATCTCCCATGTGTTTTCCATTTGATTTATTGCTGCATTTTGTCTAACATTTAAAAAATGTAAACTCCAGTTCAGATTTGTCTTATGTCTACCCACTAGTCTATGTAAAATCCTGTTACTTTAATCCTTAGACTGTGCAAATATCTTACTTATATATAAGACTGTGACTATTGCCTCTAGCGTTTTCTTGAAGGCCATACCCTCTGTAATCATGAAAATTATACATGGTTTTTGCAAGGATTTAATTTTAAGATAGTCACGCAGACTGCATGTACATTATGCAAGTCTCCAAATCTGGTTTTCAAATTAAAATTTTACCATTGCCATTTATTATTTCATAATTTTTCTCATTTTCTCCTCACATCTTTTTCACCCATTCACATTGTCTGTCTCAGAAGGGCATTGTAGGGAGAAGACAGACTTGCACAGCCAGGGGAATAGCAACAAAAGACATGTAGGTGACAGTTCACAGATGCTGGCTTTGTGGACGCATGTTTGAGCAGGACGGTTCAAGCCGTTGCCTAAGGACACGTGGTTAAGTGGTCATGGCTCCATATTGAACAGCAACAAAAACAACACATAACCAGAGGCACACTCTGTATTTTTTAACTTCTAGTGTTGACCATAATTCACCAGCTGCTAGCAAGAGGAATGGAACCTGAACTAGCTTAAGCAAAGGGAGAAGTTTTGGCCCATGTAACCCAACAGTGGAAGATTAAAAGCACATTTTATAACACATCAGAAACATTGGTTTTTCCAAAGTAGCTGTGCCATTTTACACTCCCACCAACAAAGCGTGAGAGTTCCACTTTCATCCTCACCAACACATAGTGTATTTATTGTTCATTTTAGACATACTAGTGGTGTAGTGATGTCTCCTGGTGGTTTTAATTTTCACTTCTCTAGTGATTGATGATGTTGAGCACCTTTTCATGTGCTTACTAGCCATTCACATATCTTTTTTAATGAAGTGTTTTTTTAAGCCTTTTACTCATTTTAAGAGTTGTTTTCCCTTTTATTATTAATTTGTAACAGTACTTTGTAATTTGATATTCTGTACACTAGTCATTTGTCAGGTATATGTATTGCTAATATTTTCTTTCAGTCTATAGCTTGCCTTTTCATTTTCTTACTATTTCTTGATGAGTGGAAATTTTTAATTTTGATGAAAATCACATTATCATTTTTTTTTCAATTTTTATCAGTTTTTTCGATTAATGCTTTTTCCTTTCTTGCTAAGAAATATTCACCTTCTCCAAGATCATGAACGTATTCTCCGGTGTTTATTTAGAAGAGTAGTAGTTTAGGTTAATGATTGATTTTTTATTTCACTTTTGTGTATGTGTGAAGTAGGGACCATTTTTTTCCCCCAATATGGATTATTGGCTCTTCTCCATTTTATTATCTTGTACTGGAATTATAGTTAGTCACTCTATGATTCTATTACTTGATCTTTTATTATTCTATTATTTATTCCTTTCAACCTCTATTTTATGTTTTCTATTTCTTTGTCACTGTAGACTTCTCTGGATACTTTCTTCTTATCCATTTAATAATTTCCTCATTAGTGAAGTCTCATCTGCTGAGTTTTAATTTTTCAATTATACTTATTTTCATTTTAGAAATTTTATTTGGTTCTTCTTAAATAAAATTGCTCTCTACTCTTTTATTTTTCAAGTTTCCTTTTTATTTCTTAAGTATATTTAATATAGTTAATCATATTATGTATCTGATAATTCAAATATATTAAGTCTACATTTATCTATCATCTGTCTGTCTATTTATCTATTTATCTTGCTGTTTTTTGTTTCTGATGGTTTTCAACCATGGTATCTGTAGAGGAAGAAAAATAGCTTTTTCTTCTACCTTTCTAGGTTTTTGGCTGGGCCCTTGTAATAAAAAACAGATGAACAAGAGAAAAACAAACAAATTTATTTAATATAAGTTTTATGTGACATGGGAGGCATTCATAAGGAAATGAAGTCCTGAAGAAGTGGTTAAACCTGAGAGTTTTTGTACTAGGTTTGATGAAGAGCAGACAGTTGTAGAAAAATCTGATAGAACAAAAGAGGGTATGAGCTAAATGTAGTAAAACTGGGGGAAACAGCAAGGCCTGTTTATTCAGATTCTTCTTGGTATCCCTCAGCTTTTGCAGATAAGGATGTTCCTGTCATCTAAGCATAGGAGGTCCCCTCTCACATGAGCATCTTATGACCTGCCTCAAGGGAAGGTCAGAAAATCCTTCCTGCATCTGCCATTTCTCAGATTCCTTCAGGTTGAAATATTCAATATGCCATGGTGCCATATTTTGGGGTAGTGTGTCCTGAACCCCATCATATCTTGTATGCCTTCATGTTTTGTAAATTTTGGATTTAGCATTTTCCCTTTGAGTGGACTCTGGACTTTATCTGCTGTCCTAGGCACATAAAGCAATAGTTAAAGCAAGAGTTCAAGGGTTAACAAAAGCCATTCAGGCAAAAAGCTTTTGCACTACATTATTTCTTGCTATTCTTCACTTCATTTTGATGTTCTTATTTTTAAAGAAGTTTAAAAAATATTTTATTGAGTATTTTAGTTGTTTTGATCTCCAGTTTAATTTGCTGCTTAAGACTGACTTCAATTTATATCTATATCTGGTCAGCATTATTTATAAGGTAGTTCATCCTTTCCTACTACTTTATAATTCTCTTTATATCATACTATAAACATGGTTTATCTTTTAATGTATTTAGGTTTTATTTAATTACTCTCAGTAGTAGTTTTCTGGGTAGAAATCCTTAACATTGTGGTTAGATTTAGTCTTACATAGTCATTGGGTTTTGATGTAACTTTAATGATATTTTTATTAAGGTATAATATAGATACAGTAAGATGCACACATCTTAAATGTACAGTCTGATGAGTTTTGACAAGTGTAAATACCTCTGTAATCACCACTCCATTCAGGATGTGGAACATCTGTCACCTCAGAGAGTTCCTTCGTGCCCCTTTACAGTCAATTCATTGACCCCTCATCTTAGAGGTTCTGATTTCTATATTAGTTTAATTTGTTCTCGGATTTAAAATAAACAAACTGATACAGTATATATTTTTTTATGACTGATGTCTTTCATACCACATAATGTTTTTCAGTTTTTTCATGTTGTGTGTATCAGTAATCCTTTTTATTCCTGAGCAGTATTTTACTGTATCTATTCTCCTGTTAATGGAACTTCAGGTTGTTTGAAGTTTAGGGCTAATCTCTCATATTGCTACATAGACATTTTTCCTGCATGTTACTACACATGCAAAGTCAAATCTCTTGATTTTGAAATGCAGCTGCACTCTCCCAGTGGTCCTCAATCTGAATTTTACTTTTATGTAAGTACTTGTATTGACATCATACTTACATTTATAATTCTGTGCTAAAGAAAATTAATATTTGTTTATTAAAAGTTAATCATCCATGGAAAAGTCAATTTTCATACCCTGAGGCTCTAGTATCAACTTTGGTTTATGAATAAAGTCATTTCCTAAAGATTGCAGACAGAGGTAAACTGTCTTCTAGCAATTTTCTTTACATGAAATGAACTGCTGATAAGAATATGCTTTCATCTTTATTGTGGGTTATCAATGACCAGAACCTATAACCAGCCTTTCATTAGTGGAAAGCAGTAATGACCGCCTGAATAATTAATCATGCAGCCTTTTCAAGCAGTCATGATCATTGGCTTCCCATCTCCCTAAATAAGCATCTAATTGAACTTTCTGCAGCTGTTTGAAGTATGAATTGATTCAAGGAGGAACATTTAACATGGGTTTTCTTCACACTTCCTCAAACAATGTTCCAGGAGGAGGAGCATTGATACTCCTCGGTGGGAAGTACTCAATCACACTTCTAACAGTTGTGTTTATGCCCTTTAGTTGCTGGATATATTCCTGATTAAATGCAGCTAGGGGGGTTTGCTTTTTCAACAACTAGAGTTTGAAACAGTGTTCTTACAATTAAAGAGATATTGGTATTCAGAACAGGCTTTTAAAAGAGACATTCTTATTGAACATTTGGTTACTTGAATGAACACTAAATGTAAGAACATAGCAGTGTTTTTCTTCAGTGCCTGGTGAGGTTGCTGTCATCTTAGAGGTGACATTAACCATAGGTATAGAGCTAGTGCACTGATTCAGCATTTTAAAAAGGATCGTGTGTCTTACTGAAGAGGAGATATTTCACTTCAGGAGTCAGAAGTTGTCAAGTAGGCTTTTCCCCTAAGGGTGTGCTGATGTATTGTTATTAAATACACAAGCAATCATAATATTAGTACTTCACAAGGCAACTTATGGTCATTTATGTATTTTACTCTAATAAACCATAAAGAAATTCTTTTTTCTCCTAAGACCAATAAAGGAATACCAAATTATAGTATAGTGAGTAATTGAATGTGAAATGATATTCTGAAACTGCTTAATAATACATATCTGAGTACATGTATGCAGACTCACCTGCATAAACTTTGTTTCAGTGATGTGATTATTATAAATGCGTGCTGTTATAATTAGAAAATCTAACAAAATATAGTTGTTGTAAAAGAAGCAAATGTGTTAATATGACTTAGAGGCAGTGGAAATATTTCTTGATCTGGTTTTCTTTTGTGTTTCTTGTTGTTTCTTATTCCATAATTTAGGACTGGGAATAGCAGGAGTGAGAACACAGAAGTTCAGGGATTGTTTAGGGAAGTGGAATAAGGTCCATAAATTACACAGAAAGTGGAGACTCTCAAGTCATTAGGTGTTAGTGTTTAAAGAGACATTAGAGGACATCCCTCTAACTACCTTTGTTGTAGAGATCAGCGAACTGAAGCCCAGAGTCATTGAATGACTGTACAAATAAGAAAAGCTGGGATTTGAACCTAGGTCTTTGGCACATCTGAGTCCAGCACTTTTCTTATACTCCTACACCGCCTTATATGCAGATTAAAAATGCCAATTTTAGTATTTCCACTGATGTGCTAGGTGAATTCAGTCAAAACCCATAATTTGTTTCCTGAACCCTTCAGAAAAAGAGCACTTCCAAAGACGTTTGATTCAGCAATTCATTTGACTGGTGAATTTGACCTTACTGAGACCAAGAGATGAGAAATACTCTATCCATCAACTTTTTAGTTCTCCAGAGAATCGAGGGCTCCACTCATATATTTTATTTACTGTTCTCTGCTGTCTAAAAGTACTGAAACCATAGCATGAAATGTATTGTGTATATAGCTAGCTTCACTTTTTTTGTATAATATTAGTTTTGTTCATATTTGTTTTTGCTAGATTGATAATAGCAAAACTGGCAAGAGGTAATGAGATCTCCCACAAATATGTCTTTATTAGGACATAAGAAATGATGGTGGCTAATCTCATCTACAGTGATTGTGGTGTTGAACCCCAGAAACCCCAAAGGAGCCCGTGTGTAGACACAGTGCTCCAAGGACACAATTGTTGAGGCACAGCAACCTTATCTTGTAGGCATAACACGCCTTCCATCCCATCAGTCTTCTAAGTAGCTAGGGGCAGGAGACCCTTTTTAAGTTTGTCTTCACGAAAGTAGATGTAAAAAGCAGGTCCTTCAACAGCTGGGGGAACAAGACAAGGGTTATTGTTCCCTTCACTTTACATATATAATGATTTTTGGAAGATAATGGTGAAAAAAATTAATATTAGATAATTCTTGAAAAGAATATAGTGGCCCTTGCTGTATATCTGGGAAGGAACTGTTTAGCAGCAAGCAGCTCAAGTTGATGACGCTAATTTCTCTGACTCCTAAATTTGTGGATGTATCTTTTCCTTGATTTGTTTTTAAACAATGAAATACTTCAAATAACCACAAACCCAGAGATTAATATAATCAACAACCATTCTATTTAACACACCTCAGCATTTTGCTCTACACATTTCTTTCAAATGTATTATATGATTCCCTTAGATTGGACTTAGGTCCTCTCATCCTGAGCAGCTTTTCCCGGATATACTTGGCACAGTTACTTTAAGAATCAGATATGCAGCTCATGCTTGAGATAGACATAAGGCAGATGGTTATAATTCTAGATTTCAGGTGCTCTCATGGTCAGTCTGTAGGATTTAAAACCGCATTACAAAGAAGAAAAAATCTTGTAGCAGCCATCACAACAATTCACATTTTATGTATTTTTATAATGACTAAGCAAAATAGTTTGATTCTCTGTAATTGCACCAAACATAATACTTAAGTTTTCTGATTATGTCTGACCTCTGGATTGATGGGGGGAAAAAAGAGGATAAAATGTGTAATGCTTGTACAGTATTCTCTAACTTTTTTGGGGAGGTGGCGGGAAAAGCCTACTAGCATCATTCAAAGTGTGTTTATACTTTTTACATTTCTAGGTGAAAAAGTGTTTGTGTCTCTGTATGGAGCTGCCGTAGACATGAATATAAGGCTGGACAAGAATTCTTTGATTATTGAGAAAACCTACATATCTTTGGCGAATCGTCGAACTGTAACTATTTACAACCGTAGTAACATCATTGCCCATTTCCAGTGGAAGATATTTGCTGCCCAGGAAGAAGAGGACAGAGAAAAACATAGGTTTGTAAGAAAAATCACTGATATGCTGTAATTGGGGAGAACATAGAGCAAAGTTATGAAAAAATCAGTGAATTTATGGTAAATTTTTAACCAACTCAACTATGTCAAAATTTTATAACATCATTCCAATGTATGGTACTCCTGTTTCACTTAAAGAATTTGATTTGAGCTATGTGGAACACAATATTATTCATTGCCAGTTAATCTTAACCTGGTTATAATTTATCAGTAGCTAAATTACTATTAAACACCAAATATATCATACTTTATTATTCTCTCAAAACTAATGTAAATGTCTGTATTTTTTTCATAACCATAACCAGACTGATCAGATTTCATAGCGTTTCTAAAAATAATCTCTTTTGGCTTGCTATCAATGCAGAATTTTTTTTTTCAGTGAAAAGATATCTCCAGAAAATAAGAATGAGGAAAAAGAAGGGCTTACATATATACCTGCTTTTATATTCTCAGTTTTAGTAGCATTATGGAATCCCTGCTAACCATGTAATTTAATAATGATTTCTTTTTCGTATCTTTAATCTCCTGCTTTTTAAAGTGATACTGCAGGCAGTGGAGAAAATTGATAAAAACTGAACTCTTTTAACTAATCTCTTCACTGTGAAATTTTGACTATTTTTTAACTGGCTCTACCCTTGCCTCTTTTAAACTCCTTCCATCCTCCCCGAATTAGCGCTTTTGCTGCTTTCATTGGAATTTATTTCAGCCTTTTTTATTTGCCTCTCCAGTTTCATTAAAGATTAGCCCTGGGAAGCTTCAAAGCTTTGTTTAAAACCAAGTTAGAATGTGATAAAAATAAAAGTCTTAGGTCCATAGAAACCAGGAAGAAATCCCCCACTGTGCTGCCCTTAATTGAATCAGAAGGAGCCGTGACAATGACGGGACACAGTGGACCAGAAGCTTCATCGATCAGACAATGAGCTTTAATCACTGGATTGCCACTGTGCCATCTTTAAATAGTGAGAAAAGAAAAGCCGTTCCTGCCTAAAAACTTTAGTTTGCCTCATGGTGGAGAAATACCAGTAGTTTAAAAAGGCAATAGGAAACTGCTCATCTACTGCTTTGTTTGTTTGATTCCTCAACTGATGTGTTTGTACCAACAATCAGAATGGTCCAAGAATTTTAAAGAGAAAATGGGAGAGCAGGTATAAACAGAGGGACAATAGTAAACGTAGCGTTTATATATCCTGTTTGTCCTGTAGGCATAATCTTTTGGGGAGAATGAGTATACACTGTCAGAGAGACAGCCAGCTGTAATTTCAGCTGTCTCTGTGTTTGACTATACATGTATAGGACATGATTGATGCCACGCCTAGGTCCAAAAAGTATTTAAGGAAGTTAATTTCAACAGGGAAACGGAAGAAAAATTGAAACCAATTGTTATCAGAGATGCTAAGGTATAGAGAATATAATTTCAACTGCATGTGTATGGATATGTCTCTTTTTCCCCCGACTCCACCTCCTATGACACTCACACCTTTATCTCTTTAATATTATCCTTGTCTTATTCCTTTTCTCTTGTATTGTCTTACTTTCACTATTCACTATCTCCATTACTCTTTCTATTAGTTCCACTAGCAATATTTTTGTAGCAAGAAAATAATATGGGATAGCACTTTCATAACCATGACTCAAAGCTAATTTTATCATCTAGAATCATTCCCCTCCCTTAAACAATGAACTTGAAAAGTGGCTTCAGATGGCTAAATAAGAATACCTCTCTTTTCACTTTGGGTAACACATAGCAACATAACTCATGTTTCTTCAAATGATTAGTTGATCTAAGTGAAGAGTTGATTGAATGTGCTGCTTCTCACCGGCTCCTTCCTCTTCTCCTAGGGCCAGATGCCTGGGGCAAGAAGGGAAATTGATTTGGAAGGGAAATAGGTCATTTATTAAATAGACCTAATATCTTATTTGTCCAGGTTGTCTCTTCTCTCTCATTCCTCTCTTGTTCCTTGATATATCCCCAAGCATGCCACACAACTCATATTATTAGTCATGGATTCTTTTCCTGGACATAACTGGCCATGAAATGCCCATCCTTTCAAAAAGCAAGGCAAATATAGATAGGTTTGTCCTTTACTGAATATTTAGTTCCTGTCTCTGGATAGCTGCCCCTCTGTAGGTGATAGTGCTCTTGCTATGTGTGTGGGTACCCTTCACCTCCAAATCACAAATCCTCAGGTTATATCTCAGGCCACACATCAGTGGCAGGCACAGTAGAATGTTTTCTGGTAGCTTGCTTGTGGGCAGATGTTTGCTTATCCCTGAGAGGCAGCAGTCAGATCTCTAGCTAATGGTATAAATCCTCTTTTGAGCTGTTCAACTCTCCTGCTCCTGACAATGAGCAGCCTCTCCCTTTTCTTCCTTCATCAGCCTCTGTAGTTAAAAAATGTAGAAAGGTCGATTTTGGTCTTGAACGTGGAACAGAGAGGATCTGAGCTAAATGGGCCCATGCATACTTTGAGAAATTAAAGTTTTCCTTTGCAGCACCCTAAGGACCTAAGATTTAAAACTTCAGTGTAGACTTTTAGGAGAGACTAAAAAGTCTGTCCAGTGTTTTCCGTCTATAATGTGGTTTAAAGCTTGTCCTGAGGCATTTACCTTACAGGATCTGAAAGTTACTCAAGGGTTACTTTGAGAAGGCTAATTGCTTTAACCCATGCCCTCCAGACTTCAAAAATTCCCAGTGGAGGAATTTCAACCCTACTCAGGAATAGGAAGCCCTATTCCTTTCTGGCAGTTTATCATTTCCATTCTGGGAAGGACGACTTCTTTTCTATCCACATCTCAACACATTGGTACCAACCTTAGGACGTGTGTCCTGATTTGGGGACCTTGGCCTAATTCCAGGGTCTAGACCCTGAAAATGAAGATTTCTCTCCCCCTAGGGAGAAGTGCTGGGCTCTGAGTTTTGCTTTGTTTTGTTTTCCATTTTTATTTAAACCTCTGGAAGGAAATACAGGTAAAAAAATTACCTTTTGGATCTTTCTCTTTTTTGAAGGTTTTCTGGGACTTGCAGAGAAAGTAATCTCTTTAGCAGTGGAGGCTGCATTTATTTCTTCTTTCTTCCTCCATCTTGTCCCGAGGGATTATGAAACATGCTACAGGATTCTTTCATTCTCAGTCTCATCACAACTTATTATATCCAGAGACTCAGCATAGACTTTTGAGGATTTCTGTTCCCCAGTTCTCCATGAAGGTCATTACCATTATCTCAGTAGCAGCTGGCTCTAATTCTAGATTTGCTCTATGCAGTAATTCTTTGAATTCTCAATGGATCCCTCACTAGTGGTCAGCATAGATTTATTTCACCACACTCAGATGTAGGAAATGATATGTTTCTCTAGATAGATCAGTTTTAATTGGGCTTTGAGCCTGCTACCCAGGTAGTAATAAATGTAATCTTAGTTGTGTTTGGGCTCCCTTCTCTTCTCTAGGGTAATATAGGAATCTGAAGACTTAGATGGTACTTGGTAAACAAGAAGAGGACCTCTAGTCCTCAGTTTATAACTGTCATCACAGAGTAGCTCAGTGTTCAGGGTCTCATGGTCCATTTGAAGGAGGATGGCTTTATCCTTTCCATTGCCAGGTGTGCACATGGGAGTATTTCTCCCAGCCATGGAGGCTTTGGTTTGTAACCTCTTCAGCATCCAGTTACCACCTCTTGGGGCCACTGCAAAAGAGCAGAGTTGCTTGCACCTGAAGGTGAGGGGGCATTACTGGTTCAGCGCTACAATACCTGAGAACAAGTCTTCCCCATTGACTGTAGTCCATAAGCCAGACTGTACTTGATGCTTGAAGGTGATGGGCATTGGTGATTACTATATCATTGGGAAAATAGGTTAAATCCATGGTTTTACTGAGAGGGAAGGCTGGTGTGTGTTACACTCTCTGATGAGAGGTATCCTCATCTGTAGAATAGAAGAACCACCTCTAAAGCAGGAAACCATAAATGTCAGCAGGACAAATGGCCAAACAATAGACTGAGATAGAGAGAAGCTGTTGTTGGAGTCAACCCAGCTCAAGGTGTTGTTGCATGTTTTCTTCTTACACTCTCCACCACGGCTCTAGTACTCTATCAGAGGGCAAAGAGAAAGATGTGTGGTACCTATCTCTACCCCCTTCTCCCGCTCCTCCACATTTGGGAATTTTTTTGTTCTCTTTTGTTTTCTGGAGTTAATTATACTCCTCAATTCATGGAACATTATCATCCTTTGTATAAGGCATTTTATCCTCATACCCTACTCCTGCTAACCTCCTAAATAAATGTAATGTTTATGATTCCCATTATTTGTTTAACCAATCCTTCAATCTACCCACATTTTTTTTGTGTTATTGCTAGCACTTTGATTAACATCTTTGTGGCTGTGTTTTAATTTTTATTCATGGTTGTTTTTTAGGATTTATTCTTAAAGATAGGTATCATAAATTCCACTTGCAAGAAGTAATGGTTTTCTTTTTTTTCTACGGACTGAGTGCTCTTTAATTTGTGCTGCTCTGCTCACAGTATAGGACTGATGCTCTCGTTACCTCGGACACTGCTTCCCAAATAGCAATAAAAAGGAAACACAGAATGCTATATTCCTTGGAACCAGAACACACTGAACCCATTTCTTCGACATCTTTATGCTATATAGCCACAGGAACCTGAACACTAAAGTTATTAAAAAAGAGTTATTTGACTTTGCTGAGCATATGGTTTTCATAAAGTCATTTAGAAAATAGTTGGGTCTGGGACAGGAATTCACTGCCCCCAGGCTCTCATTGAGAGAGCTAAAGAATTCATTTCCCATCATCAGTAATACCAGTAAAATGATGGGGAAATGGTCAAATGCCTTAGGAGGAGATAAAATTCAGTCTTTGAAATTCAGATAAAGTAACTGAGAGCAGGAGTAATGTGAACACACCTTTGGTGAAAACAATGAATAGAGGAGCTGGAGAAGGCTGCTTTTCTTACCTATCGCTAGTGATATGAAGAGCTAGAAAGAGAAAAGGAGCTGTTTTTAGGTGTATTTTCAGCATTTTATAAACTTGACAGCTTGGTAATCGCCTGTGGTTGACACGGGGAGTAAATTGGTATTTATTGAACATCTGCTCTGTCCCAGGAACTGCACCAGGTCCTTGATCACTTTTAATCCTCGACACCTCTTTATGACAGAGGAGCTCCTATTATTTCTGTTTTATAGATGAAGGCACTGGCTTCGAGGAAATAGATAATTCCCAAAGTCACAGAGCTAGTAAATAATTAGTAGAATCAGTATCTAAACCTAGTCCTGTCTAGTTCTAGAGTGTGTTCTCCAGGTAACTTAACAGCTAAGAAAGAATTAAAGCTAAGCAAGTTAAAAAGAAACAAAATTGTCCTTGAAGTATGAGAGGCTGGGTAAATGATAAGTATTTAAAAAACAATCTGGAAACACAATTACCTAAAATAAAATACTTGTCCAAACGTGCATAAAGGCTCAGGAGTAAGGCTTTGAGAATGACAGGAAGCCTGGGAGGACTTCAGAAAGGACATGACTAAAGAATAAAGTGAGGCCCTTGAGAAGTTAAAGTACATGGTCACTCAGCTAGCTCAAGGAGGGACCACACCAGCATGATGGGTGAGACCATTCCTGGGAGGATGGACTACAGGGGAGCCCTTTACAGTATTCTTCATGGGGGTACTGGAATGAATCTCACATTTCTTGTTTTTCATTAGGGTCTGTGAAGATCTGATCAAAGAGGAAAAGAATGAGACCGATGAGTTTCTTGAAGAGTGCATTATTGATCCTTCTCTCCGAGAACGTCTTTCCATTATTTCCCGCACCTTTGAGAATCAGAGAAATCTGATTAAGGCAGACAGTGTGCTCTTCTTGAATAACATTTTCACTGTTGAGCCCCTGGTGAGCACATAGATACAGTCTGATCATATGGTAAACATAAGTGGGAATGTAGGGCTTATTTTGATGAGAGTACTCACTCTCAATTGATACAGTGAGTTTTGAGAGCATAAATATTCCATCCGAAGAGCCTTATCATCACTATGAAACAATGAATGAAGGTCAATGGTAAAAATGCTCATAGGTCACGTTTATAGGTCACTTTCTATGCACCAGTCACTGTTGAGCACTTTGTATGCATTACCCAGTTTATCTTGTTTATATATATATAACTGATATATATATATAATATATTATCTTGTTTATATATATATAACATATATACATACACACACATATATATACATATATACACACATACATATATATATATATATATATATATATATATATATAAATTATCAGTTATAGTCAGGCCCCCATTCTATAGTTGAGGAAATTGAGACCTAAAGAAATTTGATAACTTACTCCAGGCCAAGGATAGAAATTTATACTTGATAAGCCTGACTCTAGAGCAGGTTTTCTCAACCTCTGCATTATTGACCCTTGGGGCTGGATAGCTCTTTGCCCTGTACATTGTAGGATGTTTAATGGCATCTCATCAGATGCTAGTCATGATAACCAGAACTGTCTCTGGACATTGCCATATGTCTACTCTTGGAAAAACTGCTTGGTTAAGAACTACTTTGTTCTTAATTCGCTCAATAAATACTAACTACGTGTTCCATGCCAGGCACTCTCTATGTACCAGGCATTAATGAGCAAAACAGACATCATCTCCAACCTCACTGTCTAGCTTTTGAAAGTAGAGACAGAGTTAGAATAGGGTCTGTCTGATCCCACAGACCAAACTTTTGAACACTCTGCCCCACTGTCTCAAAATGAAAGTAGCTAGCATCTTCCAAATTTACTGTATGCTGGGTACTGTGCATCACCTCACACCAGGGAAACATGATGTGAGGATAAAGATAAACAGAAGTTGAGAAAGCCCACAGCTAGCTAGAGCAGCTGGATTGTTACATTCAAACAAGTTGGAGAGAAGACCTGGGCATTAGGGCACATTAAAATACAAGGTCATTTGTGGAAAATGCCACTGACTTGTGTAGACCTGTTGTCCTTATGTCTACAATTCCAAATTGTTATTAAAGGATATAACATAGGAAAGGGATTCCATGGCAAAATACGTTTCAGAAACACTGTAAGACTTCTAAAAGTCTTTAATATGATAATGTGTATTGTCAATTTCCTGGAGAAAACCTTCCATTTGGAGACCTTCTTTGGGACTATTGTTCTATGGGACCTGCTGTGGGAATCACTGGTGAAGACAGTCTGAGTCACTAGTTCAGAGGTGAAGTTACTAGGCTAAGGTGGTTGTTATAGACTAAAGTTAAGTTAGAGAAGGCTTCTTGAGAGCAGAGCCTTGAACTGGGTCTTACAGGATGGGACTTTTGGGGGAAAAAAATTGGAGATGTGCATGGCATGGCTCATTCAGGTTACCATGAGTGAATCAGCTTGTCTGAAGGAAAGGGTTCATATAGGAAAATAAGGAGAAGTGGGTTGAGGATGAATCTTCTCTCACATGAGAAAGCTGTCCAGGGATCTATAGATATAATGGGTTAAATCAAGAGGTCAAATCATGATGAACATGCAGTCTTGGAAGGACAAGAAAGATACCTATTCAAATAGGTCAAGCCCAAAGATGTTGAAAAACCAGGAAGGTATTACAAATCTAAGCAAAGAAGAAGTTGAGCAGAACAGAGGCAAGGAGGAGCAACCAGTCATGGCAACCTTAGACATGCTGGCAAAGTTCTGAGTGGAGACACTCTAAGATTCTTCCCAGCTGGTACTTGGGATCCAGGTGATGACTACTGTCCTGTTTCTCATACCTTTCTGGGAATGGATGACTTAAGGATGACAAACTTTGGGGATCAGGAGGAGGTGGGAGGCCCACAAGCAAGTCTTATACAGTTCCAGTCCAGTAGAAAGACTAAGGTTACCTCAGATTTTCTTCTCCATAACCTGAAGCTTCTTGATAGAGACTTATGTATTAAAATAAGTCATTTAATATGGTTACTTTTGGATTCTAGATAGGAACTGAATTGGGCATTCTTATCATAAGGTATCTTTTCATCATTAGGAAGGAAAACTCTTTTGAAAACAGTGACACACAAAAATGATACCTTTTAAATAAATGAGACTAATTTTGTTAATATCGTGTGAAAAAAAATCACCAGAAATAGGAAAGGGATGGTGATGTTTATAGCATCGTAATGCTTTTGTCTTTCATGAGCACTATTCAGGTTTTCTTTTTACAATAGTATTCATTATCTGGTTCTTGACAACTTTTGCAAAATGATAATGAAGGCACAAAACTTTCCTAGAGTCTTCGTAAAGTTATTCTTGTCAAAACATCAGAACTCAGTGTCAGTTATAGTAAATTATTTATTGAGGTTAAATCTCCATTTCACCCCTTACTTATAAACATCCTTATAGTTTTATAGAAATACAGTTCTTGTGAGTGTAATGAAATCTTACCTAGTAAATCACTTTGAAGTTATTCTATGGGAAAATTCTGCCATTTTATTAGCTTCTTGACCCAAACGTGACCCAAATGTGAACTATGGGTAACTTCCATTGCTGGGATTTTGGTTTTCTGGAACAGGTAAATAAATGCTATAAAGAAAAGATGAGATTTGAACTGTGTATTGGGGAGAGGGTAAGATTTAATTAAGTGGAAAGAAAGAATGTTTCCAGTTGGAGAAATTATGAAAACAAAGAAAAGGGAAAGTATTAGTTTCATGGCATATTACATAACAATAAAACAACTAGGTTTTCTGGGGCAGACAATCATGGAGGATAAAAAATGGGATTGGGACAGAATAGAGGAAATCTGGGCTGCCTGTTCAACCTGTTGTGCTGAAGCCTACAGGCTATTGTTCCCCACAGTGCGTTTCTGCAAACACTGGCCTCAGGGGTGGTAATAAGTGTTCTTTGGCAAAAGCAAGTTTTATGGGCAAATAAGTTTGGGAAATTCCTGTTAAAGAAAAGATAATTCTCCAAGTGGTAGAGTGTAAGCAGTATTTCCCTGGGGCCGTAGACCCCTTTCCCCACACAGTATGCCAGGGGTATCTCAGACTGACTGCAAAGCTCAGAGCAGAAGCATGTGTTCGAGGTGTTTCACATCTGTTATCCTAGTAGTCACATGTGGATCAAGTCAGAACTTTAGATAGAAAGTGGAAGGGTGGGTACTGGTCAGGTAAGGGAAATGCACTAGTACAGGAAGGGTCGGTCAGGGAGACTGACCATCTACAAGTTCAGGGTGATGTATGAGGATGATGCTGACCTGGATGGTTGGCCTGGTGATGGCTGGAGAGCAAAGGAGATGGCGATGTGAGAGATTTTCATCAGAAAGGCATTAAGGTGCTTTCTGACTGACTAGTCATTGAGAGTGAGACATAGTGAGAAATTGTGTGTCTCTTCAGAACCTGAATTAGAGTGAAAGGGAAAGTCTTTGATAGAAATTAGCAAGTCAGGAGTCCTGGGTTTAATTCCAAGCTTTGCCAATAATGAATGTGACCTTAAATAAGCCATTTGATCTCTCTTGGCTTCAGTTGCATTGTATACAAAATGAGGATTTTTTTTAAGGGTAGACACTGGATACTTTTTGACTCATTAGTTATGATTCTCTGTTTTGGGAACAGATTCTGAGCTCCTGAAGGTCAAAGAGTGCCTTGTCCTCATCTGTGCTTTAGGCCTACCACAATGCCAATTAATGGAGGAAGAAAGGAAGAAGGGAGGGAGGGGCAGATAGAGGGAAGGAGATCAGTTAATGATAATGAGTTTGGTTCTGAACATGCTGAATTCGAAGTGATAATAGATGTCCAAAAGCTTTTGGAAATGCAGTAATAAATTTGTGGGAGGGCAGTCAGGAATAGAAGTCAGATGTGAGAATCTTACAGAGTTCTTCACTGAAGGCATGAAAAGCAGATGAATATTTCAAAAGCACAGCAAAGAAAGTAAGTCATAGAGGGCCCAACACAGCCCGTGGGTGCTCAGCTTTCAAGAGACCCTGCAAAGTGAGGAGAGGCTGTGCATTCACAGAGAGAGGTGGCTGAGAGGAGACCAGCCAGCGGAAAGCTCATCGGCCTATCTGACATGCCCTCCTACCCTTGTGATTGGCTCATCACTATTTTCTACTGAAGGTCTCTTCTGAATCTTGCTCACGATCAGATTAGTTATGCCAAAACCACTATTTAATTTCTGACAGTTGAGCAGTTGAGCTATGCACCAGCAGTTAATGTGTTTTTTTTAGTAGAGTATATTTCCTTTTAATTAGCTTCTCAACATGAGTTGAATTCACAGTAGAAAGAGAGATTAAAACCACACAGTGTTACCTATTGATCTAACAATCAATCTGTAATTGATATCCTGTTCAAAAAATAAAAATAAAAGGTTGATCTAGGGGCTTAGGGACTGCCAGCCTGTGTGTCCACTGAGGAAGGACATTGTCTTCAAGTGAGGTGAATTTTAGAAAAGGAAAAAAAAAAACCACTTTACCTTAGTGTCTGAAAAGAAAGAAGAAATGATATGAATGATATACTTATTTTCTCAGACCTGGGTCTATGTATCTTAGTTCTTCAAATGGGTCAGCTACAACCAAGGTTAGTTTAGCTCTTATTGTGTTCTCTGCATACTGTGTGTTTTATGGGAACATTGTACCTATTTTAGAGGTTTTTCTAGTTCAGAGCAAGTAGATTCAAGATGAAGAGATTGGTCACTGTTCCTAAAATGCCCAGAGTTTGATGGGTTTGAATTTAATAAAATTTTATTAATATGATCAGGCGAGAAATAATTTTATACAATGTTATAAGAATGACGGACCAAAACTCCAGAACTGAATGTTCTTACTCTGTTCTATTACCTGTTAACCCTTGCCCCCTGGCGAGACCCATTGTCTTGGCTCACTTTATTTTTTCTCATTGTGCTCATTGCATGATGTTTCCATAGGGTCTGTTGTTTGAACTTTGAGGAGCTATAGCCAGGGCATCTTGGGTACTGAGGTGGTAGCAGAGGGCAAAACTGGGAGTTTGTCTTTTGAGAGATTCCACAGGTGCTCATTCTCAACGAAAGGTGTTAGGCAAGGACCCAAAGTGACCACAGGGAGGCAGGACTCCTGGACAGATACAGGACAGAGGTCCGGAAGGACTTTTTTTAGCTTAGTAATTTATTGATATTCTAATAGTAACATAATCATCATTCTGGTTATTAAAACACGTGGGGTATTACTATACTGTTTATGTCAAGTTCCTCATGTCAGTTCTTTTGATACAATATCTTGGAGTATTACTGTAATTAACCCGATTCTTTTTATTTACTCCTTACCTAGGATAGGTACGGGCTCTGTAGAATAATGATCATTTCTCAAGCCACTTGTTTTTGTACCTTTTTTCTTCCCTTTGGAACAGAATTGTAAAATTGAGTCTATTGTGCATGTTTTGTGCCTTCCAGAAAAGCAAGTTAAATTGACTACTTTCAGAAATATAATATTGTATTGTACTAGATGGACTCTGGCTGTACAGAATTTTGACAGTCTCATTTTGTTATATCCTCAGCTTAGGTCTCTTGGGTACCCTGAATGAGAGAGAGTCAAAAACAAAAACTACAATCTGAGAATTGAGAGGCAGAAGAGTATTACAGGACAAAAGGAGAGAATTAAGTTTCTGATTTCCATGGGTGTCTAGGAGCCCTCTGCGAAATCATAGCACAAGTGTGCTGGGCCTTGTTTTTGAACTCTGGTACTGCTGGCTCAGGTCACACTTTTAAGATGTAGAATTTTCTGAATGTTGAACATTTGATATTTTCTCTAAAAAGAGAAGTCTGAGAATTTAAAGGTATTTGCCCAAACTGGTCTTAGCTGATTGGCTGACATCAGTGAGCAGGGAAAACTTTTCTGCTTCTATTAACAATTGTCTTTTTCATCAAAGAAAAATTCATCTAGTACCCCTGAGAAAGCTTCAGCTTAATTTAACTAAAACATAAAAAGCGAGAGAAACTTATTTCTTTATTACCATGTAAGTAATAGCTTTGTCATTACCTAAGCCTGCACAAAACACAAGGTTCAGCAGTTCAGACCTTGAAAGCACAGCTCAAATTTAGTTTACTTTATTTTTTCCAAATCAGCCTTGCATGTGAGCTCAGCAGAACCAGGTTGGGTGGAAGCCCAGATGGCTACCAAAGAGGAGAGATCTAGCTTTTGATGCAAACCCTTTCCACTTCCTGTACCGTTTGCCTTTGAGTCACATTGCAAACGTGTGGGAGCTGACTCCTTGGAAATGGACACCAGAAAGGAGAAAGGACAGTGATCTGCTGAGAGCAAACTATCCTTGACAAGTCACAGCTCTTTCATGGGTACTGTTTTCCCATTCTGCAGCACCCCTTTATTTTTGTTTGTCCTCTCAGATCTTCGCGCTTGGCCAAACCCTTTCCAGCTGTGCTGGTACATTCACTATTGTACTGGAGAACCAGGGCAGGTGGAAGGAGGCCTAGGGAAGTCTTGGAAACAGCAAGGTTCCTCATGGCTGATTAAATAAGTTGACACCCTTCGTTATTGGAAGAGACACAAATCTGTTCTGTCCAGAGGAAGGCATGAACATCATATACAACCACCTCAGCTCTAAAAAATCCGGTTGGAATCTTCACCTTATATGGGTTAGAGTGTTACAGCCAAGATAGAACATACCTTCTGTGAAACTCCCTCTCACAGATGACCAAACCTTAGACCCCTATCTTAGAAACTTTTCTGGTCATCGTTTGGAGAATCGAAGCTTTACCAAATTCACTTCCTTGTCCGAGGAGATAAGGAGTAGAAAAATCTGCTTGCATGATGTGTGCCAATTAGATCTTTTCTCACAATGATAATTAGCATACTTTACCTTGGATTTTTTGCTTACATTATTTTTTCTATTTCTCGTTGAGACAACTTTTGTTTACCGTGAGTGACAATAAAGAGAGCCACAATTTTTCTCATTTACCTGGAAGGTTCTAGAAGAGTAATTGTGGGTAGTGAAATAAATTGTAGCTTCCAATCAGTGCTTCTTTTTTCCCCCCAATTGATAGAAATTTGACTTCTAAGAGGATGTTTTTATTTCCCATGAGAAATTCTTTAAATTTTCCTTAAATATGATAAGGCAGCTGAAAATATTTATATAGTCAAGAATATTTTCACTTCAGTAGAACATGTTGGAACTTATTACACATTATAGCTGTTCTTGAAGTCCTTATTCGCTCACCTTGTTCTGAGCTGACCAGACCTGGCCCAACCAGGATAGCTTGTTAAAGATCTACGAATGCTTTCTCAGAAGCTGCAAAACACTAATGTTGATTATGTTATCCAAAAGAACCTCCTGTGAATCACCTTCCAAGACACCTGAACATATGAGCAGGCAGAATGTCCTATTATGTTCAAAAGACAGGAACACCAGGTTATGCTGGCTTCATTTAAGTCTGATTATCAGTTGTATTATTTTGAAGTTCCTTCTGGCATTATTTTATGATGTGGGAAATGTGAGGCCTGACCTCTTTCTGTACTTGCAGTGGGGTTCAGAATTAAAAGAAAAAAATATTATAGAAACGCAGCTCTGCCACTTGCTGTTAGTGTGGCCTTGGGTGAGAAACTAACTTCTCTTTGCTTTGGTTTTCTCATCTTTAAAATGGGTATACTACTACTGTACATGGTTGTAAAGACTGAACTAGGTAATAATGATGCATACCAGCACTTAACACAATGCCGAGAACATGAGCTCTCAGTTAATGGCTGCAAATATTTTGATTTAGATTTAGGTACGATTCAATCTCTTGTCAGGTTGGAGACATGATTGGAAAGTATAACACTTGAGTAGGCAAAAGTTTGGATCACTCTTCTCAATGTAAGTTGGGAATTAGAATAATGATTTTATATGATAAATATAGGTATTGAGTAATAGTGAAAACTACTTTCCAGCAAAACCAAGTAACTTAAATGTAATGTAACTCTGTGTTCTTGCAGTTTGGGTTTTGATTTTGTGAAAGTTGTGAGAAATAACCCTTCATTGGAAGGAAGGAATAAAGGAAGGGAGAGAAGGAGGGATTGAGGGAAGGAAGGAGGGAGATGGGAAACAGGGAAGAGGGGAGGAAGGTAACTTTTAAGTACATGATTTTTTTTTATTTAAGGATTTTCAAGGGAGATTTTTAAAAGAACCCCTTTAATCATTGCCAATATAATTTTTAAAGGGGAACATCTATAAAGGACACTTTTCTCATGATTGTATTAATCACCCATCATGAACCAGTGGCAGTGTGTTCATAGACAGCTTTCAGAAAGTCTTGGATCTGTGTCCATCAAGTCACTTGTTCTTGTCCCAGAGGAAACATGAAGTTCCATTGCTAGAGATATTTAATATTTGGGCAAAACCATAATATGAGAGTTAGCTTTAGACCTGAAAATTCAAAGTTGATTCCTACTAGCAGGTCACTTGATTAATAAGTGAATTGCAGTTATGAATCTGAGGGGGAAATGAAATATGAAGACCAAGAAGGAAGATAATTACAATATAATTGAAGGTTATTTTGACAATTATTTTCAACAAACTGATAATTTTCACATACCAATTAGATCCTGTACACTTCATCTCTCCTTTGGAGCCAAAAAAGAGACAGTGATAGGAGGGGGGCCATATAGAGATAGAAAGTAGAACAGCAAGGGGTTCTGAGTGGTGAGGGTGGTTTCATAGGACTGAGAAGGTAGAATATTGATGTCAGACCCAAGAGGGAATATTCCGAATGTTTTCGTGTTCAGAAATGTTAGAACTGAGCAATAAAGAAAGAAAAATTCTTTTCAGAGACATGAATGGCATGGGTGTTCATATCAGAAGTGTTGGAGAAGTAATATGAAATGTTTCAAAGATATATATGTGAAAGTTAGTTCATTGTAGGCCAACTGCCTGTTTCTGGGGTTTGCTCTCTCTGATTTGCTAGAAAATGCTATATTGAGTTTTTGCTATAAAGAAATAGAGGTCATTTAATTTTTATTTTAATCACAGTTGAAAAATAACTGTTCTTGTACATGTTCATAATTCTTTCAAATGGCCTAATATGACAGCATCCCTCCGTGAGAGGAAACTGAATGACCATACTTCTGATTTTACAGATCCTCACAGCCCTCTTAATACACGTTACCTGATACAAGCTCAGGAGAGGCTTTTAGAATAGGAATGTCCTTAAATTATCTCCTGAGACTCAGTAAAGCCGCAGGTTACTAGCAAATGTCACAGGCACAATAAAACAGCTGCAGCCCAGGATGAGGAAGCACTGAGCTTACCAGTCTCAACCAATGGGCTCAGAATCCCATGCACTGGTCTTCCCTCACATAGCAGAAGGGCGTCCCAGCCTCAGGGAACCTCCATATCAGATGATCCTCTCATGGGTCACATCTAGGCATCAACACTGCCTCCTCTGGGGAGATTCTGGTCGCCTCTCTGGAACATTTATCCCACCATTTTCCAGCCCATCAGTCTGATCATCAGACTTCTTTGATGATGGGTATCTAAGATGTGTTGCCTTCTTGTCTACACATGAACCCTGGATTCTCTTGATGAGATAATGCTTTTGAAAATGATCTGGCCCATCCCAAAGCATAAGGCCCTTGAATTTGCCCACATGTACTGAGCTTGTCTGACTTCCAGTGCATCATTTTGAGAGGTATTTCCTGCCACTTGGAAGACGTTTCTAGCAGTTTTCTAGGGCTCCAAGACGGTAGTCAGTTTGGATAGGAACAGGTAAGCTATGTCCAGTCTATATTTCTAAACAAACCCACCAGAGGAACACATTTGCCACGTGGGTTCAAAAGAAGCCCAGATTTCAGTCATTCAGAGGTGGAATACTTACCCATATACCAGTGACCACCTCTTCTGCCTGCCTTTCCTAATACTCCAGATCATGGAGACATCCGCTAATCAAAGGGGCCAGGTATTTGCCATTTGTCAGAAGGGAACAGATACTTGTTTCAAGGTTTAGAAAAGTGCCATAGTGAAATGCCTAAATACATGAAAGTGCCTTAGGAATTCCTTATTCCTTGCATGACCTCAAAGGTTCCTGCCAGCTCTAAAACTGTATGACTTTTGTAGTCCCAGTTGAGGGGAAAAAAAATGGCAGAAACAGGCTGCAAAGATGAATGGGCATATGCTAATAACTACACAATGTGCAGAGTGGATGGATATGACTGATTCTATAAATGTGTTGAGCACTTACTATGAGCTACCTCCGATTTAGGTCCTGGAGATAAAACAGTGCCTACCCTCTTAGAGCCTTCATTCTAGTGGGCCATCTGGGAGGCGAGAGCTCCAGGGTCCATGGGACACTCACAGCCCTCACTGCTGTGTCTGCATTCTTCATCATTCTGAAGCCTGAGGAGCATACTGATCAGGCTGTTACCTTCATAAATAAATCCAAATTGGCTCTAGTTTTCTATTTTCCTATTCTTGTTAGATGTCTGCATTTTAAACCATTTTGTTCTCTGCTTGATTCTTTATTCCAGCACTCTGTTCATTTCTACCCAGACTGGAAATAGAATATGTGTCGGGAACTGTCTGAAATTGGAGCCTAATTATTTATCTCGTTGTCTTTCTTTAGTTTTCTATTTATGTGGCGGGTCCATTTATAGATTTTGGATGTTTATCACATATGCCCTACTTGGCCCTATTACAAAAACCATAGAGAAAACATACAACTTTCCCTCCTAATTTTCCCAATAAACTCAGTATTTCCAAGTGGCCTAAAAATAACATCAATCATAGTAAATAGCTATTTACTGAGCTCTTACTATGTACTGAATGTGGAGCAAAGCATTTGACCTGCATGACCTCCTCAGACTTAGGAAACCCTTTGAGGCAGGTAATTAGCATCTCCTTTTGCAGCCCAGAGAAGTTATTGAAGAGGTCCCAGGTTGTATGGTTAGTGCAAAGTATTTTTCAAAGAATATCTTAAGGGTATTCTGATATATGGCATGTGCATTTGAATTTCAAAATTTGGTTTCCTTTAATCACTTTTGAGTGGTTTGAATTAAAGTGAGAAATGTCACACTGGATCAGAACCAGGGTCTGATCTGGCTATTTTTCTACCTTGGGCCATTGCTGTGTTTTTATAGAATAGAAATATTTCCTTACGCTGTCACCTCAAAAGTTAGGAATGTGGTCTTTCCATCAAGTATGTTAGGTACTTCTTTCTCTGTGGCTGATCTGGACCTTATTTATATGGGCACAGCACTTACCATGTATATTATTAAATACTCATATACACATTTATTATCTGTCTAACATGTGAGCTTCATGCAGTCTTAGACCACATCCTTCATCTCGGAAGCTCAGTGCTGGGTGTACACTGGTATATAATGATGACTCATTGAATACACAAAATTTAAAAATTTTCTGAACCTTCTAGTTATAAACTAATATAACTTTTAGTTATATAAACTCATTATATACTCACAGATTCACTGAAATTATTTTTGAAGCTCATCTCCAACTTGTACCACCTCTTAACAAGTAGCATAAGCTAACTATCTTGGGTAAAATAGTGCTTTATTTGTTGTAAAAGTATTTCCTTCAGATGTTCTAATAATAACGTTTAAAATTAATACCTACCTTTCATCATATTGTTTTTAAATCGTTTTAATGATTCTTTCATGTTTTTCAGGAAGGTGATGTCTGGCCCAACTCATCAGCTGAAATCACTGTGTACTTTAACCCTCTGGAAGCCAGGCTCTATCAACAGACAGTTTACTGTGACATTTCAGGTAAAGATTTCCTCTGTTTGCCTGGAGAATAAAGTAGGGTACTTGAGACTCTGTGTGTGTGTGTGTGTGTGTGTGTGTGTGTGTGTGTGTGTGTGTGTACGCACACAGGTGCAGGCATACTTTAGGCTATGGGCAGTGCACAACATAGATAGAGGAATAATGGAGTCAAGCTATGCACTTCTAACTTTTTTCTAGAATAGATCAAACTTTGAAGTACATTACAATTGTGGTATGGGTGGGGGAGGTGGGAAACCATGGGTCTGATTTCCCCTTGATTTTTTAGATCAGTAGGAGCATTCTTTGAGACAAATTCTCACAATTTATTTTTGTCCTTTTTGTAGTATTTGGCTACATATTTTTTTTTCTTTTTAAGTTTTGTCAAAATAATGCATGCCAAGTGGGATGGTAAGGCAGCCTGGCAGTGGCCAGAGCCACAGGTAGGGTGGCAACCTGATGGCTTCAGGAGATTGTATATAGAGAGGAGTTAAACCAAAAAGTAAATATCTTGAGGATAACAAGAGCCAGTATTTTTCAGTCTTAGAGTAAGGAGGTACAAAAATGGAAAGAAAGAAGACTAAGATGAGCCCTTTGGGATTAGTATGAACCATGGTTGTTGATGTGCAGAGATATAGACATAACTATATATGTAAGTGTATGTGTGTATTTGTGTACATACATATGTGTATTTCCTAGCTATGTCCATTGAGAGATCCTGGAAGCTCTGAGACCCTAATAGCAATGAGTGCACCTAGTACCCAAAGCTTGGTTTCTAAATTTCATCTTCCACTAAAAGGAACTTTAGAGAATTGACTGATTCCAGGACTGAAGCAGAAAAAGAACAAGATGAGCCTGGAATATCCTGGTGTGTGGGAAAGTAAGAGAATGCTCTCAAAGAATGACAGACATGTCAAAATGACACAGAAACCAGCAAAGGGATACTCACTGACCAAATTTGGAATGAGTTGAGGATCAAAATAAATAATGACGCTAATAGATTTTAATCCATTTTGTAAATAGGAATCTATGAGTCTACTCAATAAAATTTACCATTTGGCAATCACAGTAATAAACAATTCAGGTAAAAAGCATCAGTGGGTCTTAAAACTAATGGGTACAAGCAGGATGTGTAATAGTATTTTATGAAGCCTTAAAATAGCCTCCTTCAAAATACAATTAATTATAAAGAAGAGAAATTTAACTTCACACTGAAAGCTGGTAGATGTTATCTTAGTTAATACCAGCAGAAATGAGCAAATCCACCTGTTGGACCACCTGCTAAGGTGCAATGAGAACACAGCATTTCTTCAGTGATATTAGAGCCAAAATACCTAAATTAGGTCTAATCATGAGGAAACATCAGACTAACCCAAACCGAAGAACAAAACAAAATGACCAGCATATACTCTCCAAAAATATCAAGGTCTTGAATGTCAAGAAAAGAATGAAGAACTGTTCATGTTAATGGAGACTGAGGAGACATGACATCTGGGGCAACATGTGAGCCTGGATTAGACCTTTGCTATAAAGATGATCGGGCAAAAGATATATAAAGGTTCTTTTTACCATTCAGTGAACTTTTCTGTGTTTTACAAATATTTCAGAATTTTAAACGAATACTGATGCCAATAAATAAGTAAAACAAGTAGATTGTGAGATTACAAAGCTAACTAGCAGTCTGTTTCTCTGGCACTGCCCCCAAGAAGCACTTTTAGCTGTTTCTTATGGTAATTCCCTTGCTAATTCTATGCTTATACTGCTATTTATTGATTTATCACCTTCACACATTACTTTAAAGTCTCCAATACGAAAAGCAAGGATGTAATTCACTTACATTTCTTCTCTTCTCCCTGGGCTTCTTGAGTTATAATTTACATGCAGTGAAATTCACTCTTTTGGCAGGTACAGTTCTGTGACCTTTGACAAATCTGAACAGTCTGGTAAACACCATCAAAGTCAAGTACTGAATCTCTCCATCACTGCATAAAGTTCCCTCATGCCCCTTTTGTGGGCAGTTTCATCCCCCCCCACCTCAGCCCCTGGCAACTCAAGTATTTTAATATGTTTATTTCATTTTATGAGTTTATTTATAGCTTCAATTAATATACTTAAAACTATTTTTTGTTTCATCAACTCTATAACATCGCTTGACGTGTAAGGATATTGGGACCCTCATCGGCCCTAACCGGCCCACTGCCATTCCACCTTTCTCCCTCTCAACTTCTGGGAGTTCTGCTTTTATATTATTGTGATTGATAACCATATTTAAGTCTTCTATTTTGTCTATATAAATCTTATACACTAAAGGGCCAAGTTGTATTCTGGGAATACGTTTTATTCTCTGCTGGTTGAGTGTTCTGACTTTTGATCACTCAGAGAATGTCTCTAAGGTCCATATCAAGCAGATTTCTTTTCTTTACTGTCCGTCAGTCTCTCACAATTATGCCTTGTGTTAGCTTACTTCACAATTGACTCTTTTGTAGACTTTGGGGGTTTTTCCCCCCTGTGGTTTCTAATTATTTATTCACTCCTATCTAATTTTATTTTTTATTCATTTTATTTTTTTATTATTTATTTTATTTTAAAATTTTATTTTTTTTATGGTGACATTGTTTAATGAAATTCAATAAGTTTCAGCTGTACACTTTAAGGTATATATACTTCTTTCATTTTAAAAATTATATTCTTCTGGAAATCTTAATGGTCCAATGTTAGATCTACTGGGTTGATCATCTGTTGTCAGAGAATAAGAGTTTAATCATCAAGCATGAGTAATAAATGACATTAAATGCCATTCAGAGCTATTAAATAAGAACACCCAGAGAAATACTGATACCTAGAAAATTCCAGGGTAGTTAGTATCATGCATTCATAAGGTTCCCTCTAATGTCTTCCAGCGTGTGATTGTCTATTTATATGTAAGAATGAGAAAACATTTAATTTTCAGGGTAGCTAGTATTACTAGCCTCTGCTGTTTTATGTGTAGGTCTCCGAGGAATGTGCTGTGGCAATTATTTTTAAACTTGGGAGGAGGATAATAAGAATAATAAGAATGCACAGTTATTAGCATCTTCAAGTGCAAAATCTATTCTGCTCTACCCAGAATGATTCTAATCAATATCTATGTAGTCATTTTTCTCTGTTCAGTAAGTGGTTAGGCAGTCTAAGAACAGTGCAGAAGGATGGGCCGCCTGACTCAAGACTACCATCCTTCAGTTGCATGTCCCTTTCTGATGACATTTACCTCACTTTCCATGGATGTAATCATCACCTTGACTTTTATGATAGTCAATTTATTATTTTAATACATAATTTTATCCCCTATGTATTCATTCCTAAGCAAAATAGTATAGTGTTGCCTGTTTTGAATATTTATAGATTGAAATCATGCTCTATGTTTTATGCTGTTAGCAGCGGGAAGCTAAAGCCACTCAATAAATATTGATTAAATGAATGAGTAAATAAGTGAAAAAAATGAAGGCATGAGTCAATGAAATCTAGTATGATCTGGCCTTTCCTTGCCCACGAATGCAGGATTCTCAAGATGGCCCCAAGTGAATGCAGAATGGACTAGGAATTTCTGCATTGACATTAGTCTGTTTCTGCCCTTCAGACCAGCATCATCTATCCCCAACTTCTTAACGGGTCAGAAGGAAATGTTGGTACATCAGTGTTCAAACACAGCCTGAAAATGCTCCACTGGCCCCCATGCCACAGGTGGTGGGACCTCCTTCTTCTCTGTGGCGCCCCTGAGAGTCGTGCTTGGCCACATTCCAGGGGGTTGGCTGCTCTCCAGGAGGTTCCCAACCATGACATAACTAGTCGTATTTATCTATTGTTTCCTTTGCAATTCTGAATTCTGCCATAGAATTCACATTCTAGATAAACTGAATAGTATAATTTCCATCTGCATGACATTCCTTTTTATTTTGTTAGTGATACCCTAAAATATACAATTGCTAGGGAAAGGCTTTGTTTACATAGTAATTCCATATTATTTTCCCCATAAATTTCATGCAATTCTATGTGTCTTTTCAAGGGTTGGTGATGATTCCTTATTATTATCTTGGTTTTAGGTTACTAAGAAATACTTCTTAGGCAGATAGAAAAACTCCTACCCTTGCTTTCTTTTATAATGCTTTTGTTTTCCTATGGGTTTTGAGCATATTGAAGCAAATACATATAGATATGATTTTCTTTATGCCTTTTTACATAAATGATAACATGCATTACACAATAGTTCTGAGATTGTGTTTTAAGTATTTCTTAGAGAATATTCCATAACACTAAATTAAAAAGTGTTGTTTTCTTTTTTTTGGTTGTATGTGAATTTTTTTGTTTACATACCACAGTTTAACCTTTAACCTTTGTCACTAAGAAATAGAACATAAATTCAGAAATGTATATAGTACATGCTGTGGTAAGCAGAGTAATGGCCTCCCAAAGAGTTCCTAGTACCTATGAGTATGTTACTGTGCATATATTACCTTACATGGCAAAAGGGAATTAAGGCAGAAAATAGAATTTAAGTTACTAATGAGCTAACCTTAAGGCAGGGAGATTAGCCTGGATTATGTGAGTGCCTCAATATAATCATAAAGGTCCTTAAATGCCAAGGAGGGAGGCAGAAGTTATCAGTCTCAATGTCAGAGTGATGCCGCATAAGAAAGACTGGACCAGCCATTTCTGGCTTTGAAGATGGAAGGGGCAAAGCATTCGGGTAGCCCGTAGAAACTGGAAAAGGCAAGAAAATGGCTTTTCCTCTAGAGCCTCCAGAAAGGAGCCCTGTCCACACCTTGATTTTAGCCCAGTGAGACCCATCTAGGACTTTTGAGCTCCAGAAATTATAAACATTCTTTTTCAATTACTAATACAATATTGTATTAGTTTTAGTTGCCTAACACGGCAATTAGACATAAGCTACAGAACTTTTCAGATAAGTTTGTACATTAAGCTACAAAGTTTGTGGTAATTTATTGTAGCAGCAATAAGAGTGAATACACATACATATGAATTATGACAAATAATTATATGGCAAGCATGTGGTTGCCACTAAGATCAGTAATGAAATATTGCCAGCCCCAAGAAGCCCCCTGTATGTTCCTTCCCAATCATACTCTACTCACCTCAACCTCCTCCTGAGATAATTGCCATTCTGTCCTTTATGATCATTATTTCTTTGCTTTCATTTATAGTTTCTAACTCCTATGTGTATATCCCTAAACAATACAATTTAGTAAGGCCTGCTTTTGGAATGTATGTACATCAGTCTGTATGTCTCTTCCATGGCATTGCTTGTAGCTCTAGTCATGTTTCATTCTAATGTCGTGTAGTGTTCTATTATGTGGATGTATATTCAGAGGCAGAAAGTAGCAGGGAAGGCCAGTATGGTTAGTCTCAAGGGAGTCCTCTCAGAATGCATGAAATTCAACCTATATCCTCAACTGAAACCTACTTTTCTTTCAAGAGCTTTTATATCTAGGCTCAATGAGTACAGAGATGTACAAAAGCATAGTTCCTCTCCTCAGAAAGTATAGAAATGAGCAGGGGAAACTGACACATCAACCAACAGTTATATTGCAGTGCTCAACAGTGAATGAATGAATAATAGAAGAGGATACAGGGCACACAGCTCAGTGTTGGGGTTTTCAAGAAAGGCTCCCCAGAGAAAGTGACCCTTGAAGAATTTGTTGGTCAAGAAAAAAAAGAGGGGCCTGTGGCTGGGCATGTCAGGCAGGGCAATATTTTGTGAAAATACTTAGAGAAACACTATCTGAGAATACATAACAAGAGCATGAAATGGCAAAGAATCACAAGTTCTTAGGGTGTGGCTGCCAGAGAGAAAAAGTTGGAGACAGATGGAGACAGAGATAGAGACACTTGGGAGGGGAGGGATGAGAGCAGGAAGTGAAGCTAGGGGCTGGAGTAGTAGGTAGGATCTAAGTCATGGAGGGCTTCCCCTTAAGTGTCAGACTGAGAACTTGGACTTCATCCTGAGAGCAGTGGGGAATTACTGAGGGGCTCTACAGCAGGGAGGGGAGCAACCTGCTTAGATCTATTATGGCCTTTAAGACCTTTTCAATTAATGTGAAACTGATTTTTTTTCTTTATTTAAACATTTCAGATTTTCTTGCAAGTAGTTAAACATGGATGTTATGTTAGATATTTATATAGACTTGCTGATGGTTTGATTTAGGCCTTGTAACTGACCTTTCATCTGTCTTGACTTTCCAGTGGAATGTGGATATTCTGAATTTAATCATGACTATTACCTTTAAAAAACTCATAAGGAAACTACATATGTTTGGTTTGAATCACCAGATAGACACTTGAAAGGAAGCAACACTTTCTGATTTAAAAACTGTGAAGTGTATTGCTAGATAGCATCGTTAATGGGCGTCTCAGAGTCAAATGCAGAGAAGCAGCATGGTGGAAATGATTCCAGATGCACCTGCTTCCTTTAAAGACCCAATTAAGATGAAACCTTGTCCATTTTTATTCTGTATATCATAAGAGAGAAGCATCTGAGTTTTTAACATAATTTAGGGCTGTTGCTTTTTATCTTAATTAAACTAAAGAATAGGGATTTAAATAGATTTGGGAAACAGAAAGCTAAATCACTCCAATCATTCTAAACATTTTTGGATTTTCAGAGTAATAAGTAATTACTCTACATATATGTAGCTTTGCTTTCTCAAACTTGTTAAGCTGCAACCACATAATCATGTAAGGTTTCTTAGTCCTAAGATTAAGAAATTATTTTCTTGATCAATTATCTATGTTCACTTTAAATTATATTTTTCAGCTATCAAATATTTTAAACATAAAGAAGAATACAGACAATAATACACAAATATCCATGTATATAGGACTCAGATTTAACACATGGAAATGTATGCCCATGTTTTGTATCCGGAAGATCAACAACATAACTAGGTCAGTCCTCCCTATAAATGTAATATAATGCCAGTGATAACATCAACAAGGTTTTATTTTTAAATTAGGTTGGTTCCAAAGTTTTTATGGAAGAAATAAACTAGAAATGCCTAGAATTTTTAGAAAAACAAGAGAATAATGTGGGAGTACTAGCCCCACCATGTGTTAAAACTTATTAAAAAGCTATAGCAAATACAATCGTATGTTTCTGGAACATGAAAAGAAAGTAGCTATTGAATCAATATTCATTCTCCTTTTATCCTTACCACTGCTACCAATAATCAACATGCCCTAATCCCATAACACTTCCCCTCCCCCAAATCCACATTTCCCAATATCCTTGACATGTGAGCAAAATAAAAGCCCTAATTAGTTTAAGCCACTTGGTTCCATTTATCTTTTGTCACATAACAAACTACCCTAGATTTAGTGGCTTAAAACAACTAGTAATCACTTATTTTGCTCACAGAGATGCAATTTAGTTAGGATTCAGCAAGGAAAGCTCTTTGCTCCATGTGGAGACAGCTGGAGAAGCTTGAAGGTAGAGGCTAATATCATCTTATAGCTCATCCACCTATATATCTGGCAGTTGATCCTGGCTGCTGACAGGCACTTCACTACGTTCTATTTGCTGGAACCCCTACCTGTGGCCTCTCCATGTGGCTACTTGCTTCCTCATAGCATGGACAGTAGACTGAATTGTTGATGTGAGAAATCTACTGCAGTCTAATTGTCATTTCTTTAGGTTATCTATCTTTTCTACCAGATTGATATGAAAGATTACTTTATGTTTGGTGTTCTACAGTTTCCTTGTGAGGGATTTATCCTACTTGGTACTTGATATGCTTCTTCAATCTAAGAACCTTTCATTGATTCTAGAGTATTCTCAGCAATTATCTCTTCAATGTTGTTTTCATCTCATTAACTCAATTTTCTGCAGGAAATTCTTTTAGATATATGTCTTTTCCATGGAATCACCATATCTTTTAACCCCTCCTTTATATTTCTGATTTCTTTGTCTTTCTCTGGTACATTCTAGGTATTATTTTAAGATCACTCCTCCGGTCGACTAATTCTATCCATAGCTATATCTACTCTTTGGTGTATTTATTTAGTCCATTTTTAATTTCATTGATTTGGTTTTTCAGTTTTAGAAGTTGATTATAGTTTTAACATTTAATTATTTCTCCTTTATTGTGGTTTCTATTTCATTTACCTCTTTGAAGATTTTTAAGAATGCTATGTTAGAGTTTCTTTAAGAGTTTTCTATTATCTCACATTCTTGGGGTACTAATTTACCTCTAGAAAGTAACCACTGACTGTCCTCATACTGGCTTGTTTCTTCAGATTGTTTGAAATGTTTATATTGTGGGCTCATCTTTATTATGTGCTATGGAATAAATATCTATGTCCCCCCCAAATTCATATGTTAAAACCTAATACTCAAGGTGGTGGTATTTGGAGATGATTATGTCGTGAGGGTGGAACCACCATGAATGTGATTGTGTCCTTACAAAAAAGACCATAGAAAGCTCCCTCACCCCTTCCTTTATGTGAAGACACAGTGAGAAGACAGCATCTGTAAACTAGGAAGTGAGCTTTCACCTAATACTGAATATGCCAGTGCCTTGATCTTGGACTTCCCAGCCTCCAGAATGGTGAGAATTAAATGTTTGGTATTTAAGCTGTTCAGTCTATGATATGTTTCTTATAGCTGCCCAAACAGACTAAGACAGCATGGGTACTGGATCATGGAAGTATTCCTTCAGAGAAATTTTTTTGTTTCTTCTGCCAAGAACCTTATAACTTACTCAGTTTCTGATTCTCTCACCTATAATATAACGTAGATTTGGATCCCATACCTATATATGGAATTTTGATTTCTCATAGGAGCTTCTTTCCCCTATTCAGTGTACCAGGTAGATGACAAGCTTCATCACTGCTATTCAAGACCACTAGGTAGAATTTTTTCATTTCCTTTTTCAAAAGAGATATCCTTTTTAAGATTCTGGATTTATGCAAAGATCTAAGTTCAATACCTCATTCCCAGTAGGAACAAAGACATATGATATGTCCTGTTTTTGTGATAAGACCTGCATATATACTTTATAAATCTCTAAGTTTCCTTTTTATTTTTAGCTCCTGTTATTTCCATATTTTCATTTTTTTGAGCTTGATAATTATTTAAAATATATATTTATCATATTTTTAGTACAGGGTTTTTTTTTTTTTAATTTAAAGGTGAAGGATGGACTGAGTCACCTGACTGCTGTGTTGTCCGAAGTTAACAGTTAATGTTCATATGTTTCTCGAGATAAAGTCCTTAGAGAATCTGCTTATTAAAAATGTAGATTTTGGGAGTTACATCTATGTTTTATTGAATCAAAGTCTGTGGATATGGTGCTAGAGAATATCTATTTTAAATGAGGAATAAAAAGTAAGTGTAGCAAGGTTACAGAATACAAAATATAGAGGGAAATCTATTTTATTTCTAAATAATAAACAATGGGAAATTAAAATTTGAAAGAGCAATATTTAATAGCATTAAGAAATATGAAATACTAAGAGATAAACTTGACAAAAGACTTGTAAGACCTCTATGTGAAAACTACAAAACATTGTTGAAATTAAAGACCTAAACTCTACCTTGTTAATAGGTCAGTAAATTAATATCATTAAGATGCCATTTCCTTCCCAAATTCATCGACAGATTCAATGTAATCTAAATTGAAATTTGAGATTTTTATTTGTAGAAATCAACAAGCTGACTCTAAAATTCATATGGAAATGCAAAGAACCTAGAATAGCTAGGAGAACTTTGGAAAAAGAAGAATAAAATTGGAAGGCTACTACTATCTGATTTCAAGACAAATTCTAAGCTACATTTATGAAAATAATCCAGGATAATCTCCCTATCTCAAAATTCTTAACTTAATAGCATCTTTTGCTAGATAAGATAATATTCTCATTTTTGCCATATTAGGTAATATTTACAGGTTCCAGGAATTAAGACGTGGATATCTTTGGGGGTCATTATTTATCCTATCATAGATCCCATGTGGATACCCAGTTGCTTTAACTCTTTATACTCTATAGTCCATCTTTCTTTGCTGATGTTCAACACCTGCTCTATCTTAAGTCATATTTACATAGATGTGTGTGTTTATTCTGAGTTCTGAGTTCCTTAGCCATTTTTGTACTTTCTGACCCAATACCACATTATTTTTTATAATAATAGCTTTATAAAAGATTTTAATATATGAAAAGCCAAGTCCCTCAATTTATTTCTGTTTAGGAATGTCTTAGTTATTATTGGCCCTTTAACTTTACATTTAAATTTTATAAGCAGCCCAAAAAATTTCATCAAATTCTATCTGTTGGCATTTTGTTTAGTAAAGCATTAAAATTGTAGACGTTGATCATTTTGTTTAGTAAAGCATTAACATTGTAGGAAAATTGATAACTTTATGATATCATGTCTTCCTTTTCAAGAACATACCCTAGTTCTCCATTTATTTAAATCTTTGTTAATATCTTTTAATAAAGTTTTACAATTTGTTTCTTGAAGGTCTTAAATATGTTTTTTTAGATTTATTTCTAGGTACTTTATTTTTTGGTTGCTGTTGTAAATAGTATCTGGAAAATTATTTTTTCTGATTGTTGCTGTGTATAGAAATGCAGTTGATATTTGTTTATTGATTTGGTAATCATCAATCTTACTTTATCTTATTAATTTAAAAATATTATTTCTACATTCTTTAGGATTTTCCAGGCAGATAGTCCTAATGTATGAATAATGGCAGTTTGTTCTTTTTATTTCTATTCCCTTCTCCCACCTGCATTTTTCTTGTCTTACTGCACAGAAATGGAGCTCAGCTCTAATATTGGACATCTAAGATACCTTAGATGGCAAGTTTTGAAAGCCCATGATTCAGTACACATGCTGTATTAGTCTATTTGGTCTACTATAAGAAAAATAGGATTTTCTGATATTTAATGCAATGTAATCTATTGCATTCAGGGATTGTAGGACTGTTAAAGGTGTTCTGTAGGGCATTTCTCTACTTTTTATGTGTGAAACCAGGATACTATAATCATAGATGAGAAACTGCCCTATTTAAAAAAAAATTTTAATATTTTGCTCTTCTTATAAGCAACCTGTCCTTAGAGCTTAGTCATCCCTTCAGATTGTCTCTCTTGCTGTTTTTTGCCAAGACAAGAAAAATACTTTATAGAAAAGTAGCATTTGTAATATACTCTAAAATTTAGACTAGCTCTTATAAATACAAGGCTGTTACTTATACTCCCATTCTATCCTAGATGAAGGAAATTGCTAGCTACAAATAAGGCACATTCCTTTGAAGTAATTAATAACTCTCAAAGAAACATTGGCTCACTGCTTTATTATAGCATATCTTCTTTTATTATTATTATTTGTTGAGGAAGGCAATCAAGGTAACAGATGGGGGAAAGCTTTAAGCCTGACAATTATAAATAGTCTTGCAGTTTATTCTACAATATATTTGCAATTCCCTTTTTTTGCCATTCTGAAAGTTGGGTCTCTGTCAAAATACCGTTCTCTTGACCAAGGAGTACAAATCTTTGCCAACAGATTCAAACTCTAAAATGATGGAGTGGGATGGTGAGGTTTGGGCTCTCTGAAAGTTGTACTTATGTTTGAGAGTGTTGTCAACACTGAATCTTGGCCTTTAGAGAAACCCTTTTTTTTTCAGGGATCAGATTAATTAGGGGTACACTTTGAATAAATCAGCTGTTTCAAATATTTTAAGGATTGCTTTTGTCTCTTATAGTCAAAGTAATACTTGCCTAATGACCACTGTGTTGCCAAGCACTACAGGGGACACAGAGACAAGTATTCCTGTCTTTAAAAGGACAGTCATGGAGAGAAAGCATTAAAGATACAGAAGCTAAATAGCAACAGAAGACAGTGGAACATAAAATGTCACAAGGCATTATGATGATAATAAATTAGAAATATCGCCTGGTTGTTCAAAGTATATTTGCTTTAATACTGAAAAATACATCTACCAGAGCATTGAAAGTATTTTGAATGTTAAAAATGTTACACACAGAGCAAATATATAATTTTCCCTTAAATAACTGAAATTTAAGTGGTACAAATCTAAGAAAAACCTTTCAGACTATCAAAGATTTTTAAAAGTGGTGATATCCCCACTGTCAGTGAGAATATGGAGAGACAGGAACCATTAAATACTGTTGTCGTTTCTGTGTAAATTAGTACAGCCTTTTAGAGGGAGATATGCTCACAGCTGTCAGAATGTCAAATATGCATCTCTTTGTTCCGGCGATTCTATTTCTACTAATGGTGGGCATGGTAATTTGGATCAACTCTCTAATACAGCTAGAAGAACAAGGCAAAGTATTTTTTTGAACTTGTTTTGAAAGTTAAAATATAGCTACTAGGACAGTGAAGAATTATAGGGCCAAGATTCAGGAGAAGAAAGAAACCAAGACAATTAGACTTTGGGGGGACCTCTTTATTCTTAGCAACACTGCCTTTCTGATAGATAACATAGCTGATAAGTTAAGTACAGTTAGGGGGAAAAAAGAGGAGTAAGGGGAAGCCCAAGGAGAAAGGGCCCTGGTAATCCCCCAGGTTCAAGGGTGTGACCCAGTGAAGTGACAGCTGGAAATGGACCAGCCCTCCCAAGTACAGAAGTTCAGCTTTGAGTCAGTGTTTAAGTGTAGAGTTGATTGAGCCAATTTTTCTCCACTGAGGTTCCAAAAGATAATTAATCACAAATGTTCTAAGGCACATGTTGTATATGACAAATTAACTTTTCTTTTCATATCTAGGATAGTATTAGCTACATACCCTTCCTTCTCTGGAGAATCAAGAAAATAGTCACTCAAATGATTTGCTGTAGGGCTTAATTCTCTCACAGAATCTAAACTACAAATGGTTGGATTAGGTCTTGGGATTGCTAATATCCTCTAGTCACCAGCCAGAAGCTGGAGGAAGATCACATCTTAGGGCGTCAAATTATCTCTATAGTTTTTTTATATACACTAATCAGACTCAATCAAAATAACCAAGTGTATGAGGAGGTGACACGGTCTGAAAGAACATGAAGATAAACAATAGAAACAAACCCACAGGAGGTCAGATAATATCATTAGACACATGTTATAAATGTTCTTATAAAGACAAGATTAAACAGAGGCCTAGAAACAACAAAAAATTTTAATGGGAAGTCTAGAACTAAAAGTTATGATAAATTAAGAACTCAGTAGATAAATTTAATAGCCTATTATGTACAGCTAGAGATAGATTTTATAAACTGGAAATGAAATAAATCATAAGACTGTATCCACACAAGGAATGAAGAGACAAAATACAGGATAGAGCTAGAGTCAAATGGAATGTGGCAAAAAAGTTCACATATATGTTTCCACTATATAGTCTATTATAATTGTATATGCTAACATATATATAGTAAATATCTATATGTAGAAAGAAGTGAGAAAATGGAGCATAAGAAATATTTGAAGAGATGATGAATTCAAATTTCTAAAAACTGATGAAATGCATTCATTTACAGATTCAAGAAGTGCAACCAATTACAAAAAGGATAAATACAAACCATACCTGGGAATATTATAGTAAAACTACTGAAAACCAAAGACAAAAAGAAAATCTTAAAGCAAAGGAAAAGACATATTGCCTCAAATAAACATAAGACTATAAGCTGAGTTCTCAACAGAAATTGTGGAAGACAAGAGGCAATAGAATATTTTCAAAGGGCTTCAAGAGAGTATAGGAAAATTGTTCATAAATATGTTCAGAGATATTAATGACATTGTAATTTGTTATAGTAAAAAGTTGGAAACCATTTAAATACCCAACGAGAAGGATTGGTTAAAGATATTCACCTCTTCTCTAGATGATGATATGTAAAGATGTTCCAGATTTATTGTTAAGTGAAAAAAAGCAGGTTGTAAAATAACATATAGCATATGTTCTCATTTTACATTAACAATATTTAAATGTGATTAAGTGTGGAAGGATTGGCACCAAAATACTAACAATAGTTATCTTTGGGTGGTGGAATTATGAGAGAATTTCCACTTTCTCTATAATATTTTTTATAATGATCAGGTATTAGCAAATGGAGATATATCAATTTTTAAAAAGGCAACAAAACCAGTCAGTACTTTAAAGCCTTCTGCTCTCTATTGACCCTGCATCCATTGTGGATGTGTGATAAGCAGAACTGTTTAGTGGATTGCATTACCTTCATGTGAAAGAAACTGCAAAGTTTCAGATCCCTTAATACCCTGGTTCTTCCTAAATCTAGGGATGATCCATATGAGCAACGTCTCTGGATCCCATGGCAACTCATTTTATGAGGAGCATTGATCTGTGGTCACTCTTCTCCCACATAGAGAAATTATGTTTTGTTTTGTTTTGTTTTGTTTTGTTTTGTTTTGTTTTGTTTTTTGTAAGAAACTTAAGGATACAGTTAAGACTGGGTTAAAATTTTTTAATTGTTTTTTTTTCCTGCTAAAATGTCAGCCTAAATTGCAAGCTGTTTCCTAAAGGTAAGAAACAAACAGTATTTCTGTTTTCTAAAAATAAACTAAATCTTCAGTGTTGGTTAAATTGCAGTCCCCTCAGCCCAGTGTAGAGGGTTGGTGTAATAATCTTGAGTATTTACATTGGTAACATGTTGTGGATAATTCGGGGTAATAAAGCATCATTTGGGTAGTAAAATTCAAATTGTTTTTATAGGCAGAGAGATCCGTCTGCCCCTCCGAATCAGAGGAGAAGGAATGGGACCAAAGATTCACTTCAACTTTGAATTGCTGGATATCGGAAAAGTTTTTATTGGATCTGTACACTGTTATGAGGTAAGTACTAAGATTATTCATTGAGACTCAGACAGTGGTTGGCTTTTTTTTTTGTTTTCTTTTGTTTGTTTTTGCTGATAGAAAATTTGCGCAATCACATCCATTTGCCATTACTCGTACTTATTCAGACCCCAGAGTGATCTGAATCCTCTCTCCTAGCCTTGTTGAGTGGGGCAACTTTTTCCATCCTCTTCAGCCCCCTCCAACTTTATTCAAAGCACCAAAGCCATAATTTAATTGGTTTTATCCTTATCAGTTTGTAGATCATAAAGGAGAATTTCATAAATTCATCTCCCCATCTGTTTAATGCTTGTTCTCTGACAATAGAAACCCTATATCAAAGGATAGAGAACATTTTACAATTTCTAGAATGTCCTAAGGAGGATATCTGTTTTCATACCTCAGAATTTTCTTTAAACGTGCTAGTCCCTAATCCGTGATTTAAAAACCAGTCATTATATTTTCTGGAAAAGACCTCCCTACTTTGTCTTTTCAATTAAATAGAAAATGATCCTTTTACAAGATGTACTCATGGGTTCATAAGATCTAAGTTACTTCAGTACTACCTTATCACTAAATTTGTATCTAGGACACTTTTTTAAATTAAAAATTATTAGGATAATATTCATAAAATCAAATAAGTTTCAAGTGTATAATTCAACAGTATGTCACATATATATTGCATTGTGTGTTCACTACCCAAAGTTAGATTTCCTTCTATAGAACACTTTTTTACACTATCAAACTATAACTATTGAAACATTATTTTAGATTCCTGAATTGTAAGTGTTTACATTTCTATAGAGGTAATAATAAAAGCAGTTATTTAATGAGTGACAAATAGGTGTCAACTTCTGTGCTTGGTTATGTGTGCATGTCTGTGTATTTTGAGTATAGTTTCTAATCCTTACAAAACCGTGAAAGGTAGGTTTTACTGTACCTATTTTATAAAGAAGAAACGTGGGGCAAATAGTGGTTAATCCGATCTACATCACCCTTCATATGTGTTGAGCACACATGTGTTAGTTCATTTAGCCCTCACAAAACCCTCATGGAGTAGGTACAATGACTATACCTGTTTTATAGCTGAGGAAGCTGAGGCAGCTGAGGCTTAGAGATGTTACTAATTAAGGTAATTAATGCTAGAATCCAAAACAAACAAATAAAAATATATATTCTCTCAAACATGATAAAAGTCTGTCTTGTCCCAAAGGAGGTTGCTGATCACCAGATAGCTCCCCTTCAGCAAAAAAGAAGGAACATGGGCTTCTTCCCTGTCATGGGTTTGCCACCCCTAACATGCGACATGCAAGATTGCAGTCTCATCTGTATCACACTGGCAGAAGGAGAGAGAGCATGGAGGTTTTTATAGGAGGCAGCACTGGAGGTGGCTTGTAGCACTTTTGTTCGCATCCCTTTAGCTGTCTGTAAGTGCAAGGATATCTGGGAAATGGAAGCACAGGAGGGAGAGGATGTGGGTTCAGTGAATGGCCACCTGACTGCCACATTTATTAAGTTACTTGGCAAGGATGCACAGCTTGTACATGCTAACTGGGTTACTAGGGTCTATATCCTGTGGAAAGAGAAGGCCCTTTGCTGGCTTTTCAATGCCTCAGGCTCTCACCATGGACAAATCTAGCCTACCACCAACTCAGCTTTCAGCCCAGCCTAACCTGGCATGGGAAGTAAAAACCCAGTTGCTACTGAGAGCTTTCTGCAGTGTCATATGTCTCAATATTCACCATGGCCTACATGGGATGACATGAAAAGGTAAACAGATGTTAATGTCATGATGAGATGGAATATACATAAGAGCTCAATTTAAATGAAGAAATCAGTCACATGACTGTCATAAAATGAACAGTGGCATTTCTGTTGTATTTTCCTGAATTACATTTTGAAAAAAAAAAGTCATTTAGGGAGGAAAATTAAAAGGTATAATAAATAGTTCTTACTAAATTGATATTCTGTCTGCAATTTATCCAATGTGAATTTCTCACACATCTTACAGACCGTATCTTACAGATTCCACATTAGAAAAGGATCTTTAGTTGCGATGCAAAATGAATAGGGTTTCCTTGAATATAATAACTTCTTAAAGATTTAAGAGGAGTGTACTTTAGGCTACTACTTCTCATCCTCCCAAATCTGAACAGTAAAGCAAACCACAGGCAGCTAAACAAGTGTTGAATGAGGTGCTGCATCAGACGGGACAGTTTTGAGAGCTGTGCGGTGGCGGAGAAGGGCATGGTAAGGTGCTCCTTGTGGGAGTATTTTGCACTCTCTGCATATTTAATGCTGATGCCTCATTGCATCTCTTTCAATTTATTACATCATCTCCTTGAGACAAATTTGAACAACTACCTATTGCCCTTAGTCATTGCTGAGCTTAGCAGATCCATAAAAACAAAACAAAACACAACAAAACAAAACAGAACCCCAAGAGTATACACTCTTCCAGCGTAATTAGAAGGAAAACAAGTAAGAGGGGGACATTCTCTTATACATTTTCTTCTCTCCAAGGACTTTGACTACATAGGTAGGGGTATTACCAGGAATCAAAAAGTCTTAGAATTGTGTCCCAAACAATTTGATGGATTCTGTATACATGAGTAGGTGCTGCTTTGGCTGCGGGGGTGGGATGGGGGGGTGGGGAGTTGGAGGTGGAGAGTGACATACATATTCTGGAAAATGGAGAGGCTGACACCTTATAGAAAATTTAGGTTAAAAAATTGAGCAAAATAAAAAGATAATTCACACATCTTCTCAGAGAGAAGAATAAGGATCCTTCAGTTTACTATGAACACCTTTGAGTTGCCTTTGAGTTATTACTAGTGCATGTCAGATAAATTTTAAACCCATTCTCTCAGCACTGGGGCTGTATCTAGCAATTACTGTTATTTAAGGACTGTTTGCCAGGTGCTATTCTAAAAGTTACGTAAGTTAATAAATTTCATTTTCACAAGTCTAAATAGTAATACATACGTTTTGTAGATGGGGAAACAGTGGTAGGGAAACTAAGCAGTTTTCCAAGGTCACACAATAAGTCAGTGGCAAAGCTCTGATTTGAATCCAGGCATATGGCTTCTGAGTCCCTGGTCATAATCACTCTTCTGCATGGTCTCTTTCAAAGGAATAAAGGGTGAAGCATGAGCCCTACAACCATGGAGCTTAAAACAGAGACAGGGAGTTGGGAAATAAATGTAAAAAAATAAATGAGTAAAATATCAAGTAGCAACTAGTTATGTATCTGTTTTGGTGCATTATATATCTTCTCTTGGCAGAAGTGGTTGTTTTCCTCTGCAGGATCCCTTGACTCTGTCCTACATATGCTCTTGATTCTTTCTCTGCTTCTCCAGAGGCAGCCTGAGCCAGTGGACCTCTCATATCCACCAGACCCCATTCCCGTGGTTAACTAGCCCCCTTCTTTTATTACAACAAACATCTAGGCCAGGTAATGAGTATGCATTATCTCATTTAATGTAAATGTACTAGTTCTCCTCTATCATACCGTGCCACAGCTTTGCCACCCCCATTCTCATTCTTCACCACTAACCTTCTCAAAACAGAATCTAGAAAATCTAGAATAGTTAACCACTGTTTCCTCGGCAGACACTGACTTCCTAAACATTTGTACTCTGGATTCTGCAATCACATTGCATTGGAATTAAACTCTTCTTCAAGGGCAAGAATAACCTCTAATTGAAAATAAAAGATCTATAACATTTTCTCATTCGACCACATTCAACACTTTCTGGAAATTCTCCTCCCTTGGCATCAGGAATAGAACTGTGCGGCTATGATACAGGTTCATGGACAGGAATTGTGAGAGGAGGGAGCAGGAGTGAGAGAGACTGAGCCAGCAATGGAGGTCTCGGAATGCCAGGCATGAGCTTTTTACACACACCTAGTGTGCAATCAAATGTGGCCAATGACGTGGCTCCAGAACACTAGTATATAGCAACAAACCTTTTCTAGCAAAACAGTTGCTTGTATAAGCATCCCTGAACAGTTATCCATGCAATAGAGTTTGCGATGAAAATATTCCAATTGGATGAAATCTAACACCACACCGAAGAGAATACTTGCTATCTGGAATCCACAGCGATGTCACATTTACATTTTTCAAGCCACGTTATAAACATAGGCTTAGGTAGTTCTTGCTCCTCTATTCTGACTTGCTCTTTATTTTTCAGTGTGCCACTTCATCTCAGCCTTCTAATGCATTTGAGAGAAATACCTTCCCTTGGTTACTTTAAAGAGAGGATAAAAAAAAAATAGTATTTAAAGGCTTTTCAATAGATGTGATTATTATCAGTCTTTATAGCATAAGTATAATTCATATGACTAATTCCACTTTAAAGAGGAGACAAAAACACAAAACTTCTTTCTGGCTTGGGACTGCTATCTTCAAACCTTCAAGAGAGAAGACTGTTCATTTCTGCCCTGGAGTGTTTCTTCAGTTCTAATCCCTGCCACTGTCTCTGTGTTGGTATTAAGTGATACAGCCACATGCTTATATGAAAATAAATCAGAGGCCATTGTCTGACTCTTCCTTTTTGCCTTTTTATCAATATAGGCAATACTATCCAACAAAGGCAGCATTGACGCCCTCTTCAACATGATCCCTCCTACTTCGGCCATGGGGGCCTGCTTCGTTTTCAGCCCCAAAGAAGGCATCATTGAACCAAGCGGCGTCCAGGCCGTCCAGATTTCCTTCAGTTCTGTCATCCTGGGGAACTTTGAAGAAGAGTTCCTGGTCAATGTCAATGGGTCACCTGAGCCTGTGAAACTGACCATTAGGTAAGATACATCTATAACTAATATGGAAACTACCTGAAGTTTTTACCTACTGCTTTCTTAAACTTCGTAACTAGATCATTTCTTGGATAACCATAACTACCTTTGTTTATATGAGCACATCGACATAATGGGGTGTTTTAAATTTCCACCAGTGTTTCCCTACTAAACATGTGTAGCTTATTATCATAACAAGGATACAGAAACTTTTGGGGATTTAGTTTTTCTGTAAGCTATAACCTTGTAAAACAAGGACTTAATTATTAAATTAATTTCTAGTTACTCTCTCTATTTTTGGTTGTTTAGGGGAAATAAGTTACTAACACCTATATAAAATCATCTCCTTAACTATTATAATTTTACTAAACCTTCATCTTTCGTTTTTATTTTAAGGAAGTTCTTTAAATGCCTTTACCTATAATGCATGCACAGGTATTGTAAGAGCCTCCTCATAGAGTTAGTTGGCCACAGGAAGACACTTGCTGCTTTTGTGCTAATGATCTTTTGATGGCTTCTCCAGCTGCTTATAATAATCAAAAGTCATTAATAGCAGAGTTTGTCCTTGGGTTTTAAAAAGTTCTCTGTGACCAACCCATTGAGAAGATCTAGAACTTCTGGTTCCTGGTGCTTGGAAAGATCATATCTTCAGAACACATTGAAAATTCCCTTTGGATTCCCACGGCAACAGGTTATTCATTACCACACAGTCCCTCTCATTACTGCTAGCCGAACAGCCCTGCATCTGCAGCTGAGGTCTCCCGCGAGGTCTGGAGATAACAAAGAAAAGAGACAGACAAGTATGGCCTGAAGGGTCCTAGAAAAACTTACGATATACCTACCGGAAATTCAGAATCTCAAGATTAGCTCAAAGATCATTACCATTTCTTCTCATTTCTTCCACCTAAGTATCCCTGTTATGGGGCAAATTACATCCTCCCAAAATTCATATGTTGAAGTCCTAATACCCAGTGCCTCAGAATGTGACTGCATCGGAGATAGGATTATTAAAGAAGCAATTACGGTCACATGGGTAGGCCCTAATCCAATATGACCGATGTCCTTACAAGAAGAGGACATTACAACAAATGTGAAGACAGAGAGAAGATGGCCATCTACAGGCCAGAGAGAGAGAGTCACTCGGAAGATACCAATCCTGTCAACACATTGATCTTGGACTGCCAGCCTACAAAACTGTGAAGAAATAAATTCTGTTGTTTAAGCCACTGCCTCTGTGGTACTTTGTTATAGCAGTCCTAAAAAACTAATCAACTCTAACAAGCACAGAGAATGAGTAGGCATATGCCTCCGTAGCTCTGTGGCACAGCTAAGACAGCCTGTTACCGTCATAAACCCCCTTTTATTAAGTCTCAGGACTTATCGGAAACTTTCACAAGGCATTTGCATTCTCTTCCATAATACATCTGTGTTTGTGATAATAGAAAAAAAAATCAGAGTTGCTGTCCAGATATTTGAAAAACAAATTTACAGTTCAGGAAAATACACCATTATCCTGTCCCATGGAGGTTATATAGGCCTCCAAACAAAACTGGGGAAGATAAAACCTTAAAAGTGTGCTCTTATAAACATTTAAGATTAAAAGAATGATGGTCCTATCTGTAGGTAAAAAAGTATCGGATGTTAAAGGACCAAATTTTACTTTTTATGTAGACAAAAAGCGAAATGCTGGCCATGACAGGCTAACTGTCCTTCAAGCTGAATAAGAAAGCCCATCCCAGTTTCATCTGGCCATTCCCCCATTTTAAGTTCAACCTTAATAATTAATACTGTAACTAACTATCAACATATATATACACACAAATATACATACATCTATATATGTGTGTGTGTGTGTGTGTGTGTGTGTGTGTGTGTGTGTGTGTGTGTGTGTGTGTGTGTGTGTGTGTTGCTACTCTATTTAGGAATAAATGTGTGTCTTGGGGTAATTATTTAATAAGCTCTCCCAGGAACCTATTCACAAATGAACTTGGATTAATCAATATTCCAGGTGCTCTATGGAGGTTAAGTCTCTCGTTTCATCCTCTAAACATTACCAATCGCCCAAGTTCCCATGCTTCTTTCTTATTTGGGATGTTTATTTCTGGTTCCTTTCAAAGGGAAGGAATACTTCACTGTAGAAAGAATGTTTATGTTCATCCTAAAGCTAATCACAAATTGCTAAGAGAAACATTCTTGTCTAAATTGCATGTGCCTCAAAGTGTTCTAGCACTTCAAACCATACACAATAGTTTTGAAAACTTGGTTATTATCTGGTTTCATGAATAAAGTCTCATGACAAAGGGTGAAAAACATGTATAATATATATTCTCAGCTCCACCTGTTAATACTGACTTATGACTTTGCTAGAAACACCTTTTGGACCTTGTGGCCCAAAAAATCTCTATAAAGTTAATGTTGTGGATCCTGGAATTTTGTTTCTTATTCTTTTATTGTCAGGTATTCTTTTTTCCTCAGTATTCTCAATATTACATAATTTTGGTTAGTATGCCTTGAAAGAGCAGAATAATTATCAAACTTTCGCCATTTCTTTTTACTCCTCAAACTATATGACACAATATTTTAAGTGGTTGGATAAACAACACTGTAGAATTAATGTGATTTTAAAAGTTCTCACAAGCAGTTTTCTTCCCTCCTGTTTTTATATGTGTAATTTAATAAAGTTTTAACCATTAGCATAGATATATCTTATATTCAGAATTTTTCACTTCATGTATCATAATAATTCAGTCACTCTCTTAGTCTTTAAAATTATAATTTTAACAGACCACTGCATTGATGGAGGTCACAGTCCTGGCAGAGACTGTCCTAATAGTCAGAATCCCTGTTAGAATGGATGTTACGGTATTGAAGCCCAGGTGGTAGTTACCCACAATGCCTTTCATTACATGTGCCTTTGAACAAATGTGATTTAACTCTGGTTTCTACTTCTGTTCTGATGAAACAACTGTTTTGTACAAATTTGTGATCTTTCTTACTTTCTTTAGCCTCTTGTGCGTTTCAGACACTTTTGATGTTTGTCACTTTGCCCCAACCCCTAACTTCTTTTACATATCATGCCAGTATCTAACCTGTAGGCTTGTTTGACTTCACTCTCAGCTGGATTCCAATTCCTTGCTGAGTACCAGCCACCCCTTTGGAAACCACGTTGGGTTATTAGCACGAAATAAGATAGATGGTCCTGAGAAAGGCTTATAGAATTCAAACTGGCTGCTTTGAGTCTTTGCTGTCTTTGCTTCTCCCCGGCTTATAGCAGCCTCTCACCAGTTGTGGTCAGATCTGGAGCAGCCAGAAGTAAAAGTGACTACTGCATTCATCCCGGTGTGACACAACTACATCACCAATATCTGGAGTGAATAAGATTTATGCTTAGTGTGTTTTCTGATATCTGTGCATCTATAACATTTAAATGCTTGGCACAGCTGGAAGTGTAGATCTCTGTATTACAGGCATACCTCATTTTATTGCTCTTTGCAGATGTTGCTTTTTTATTACAAATTGAAGGTAAGACCCTCTACCAGCAAAAAGATTATGACCTACTTGATTGTGATACTTGCTTTATTGCAGTGGTCTGGAACCGAACCTGCAATATCTCTGAAGTATACATGTATTTATTTTAAACTAAAGCATCCCTCCAAGTTCATGAGGCTTTGCTTTGGGTGAGAAATGGACCAATATTTAGAATAAAGTGTCTTTAAAAGTCACCTATTCCAGTCCTTCCTTTTATACCTGAGGAAAAGAAATTAAAGCCTGTGGAGGTCAAGTAACTGGCTAAGGTCACAGCTACTTGGTGGTAGGAACTGGCTTAAAACAGTTTTATGAAAGTGTGGGTATTCTTTGATGTTTATTATATGATTAGGCCTATAATTTTTTATTGTTGTTGCCTGAGCTAATAACTTTTCATGGTATGTGTGTCATCCACACTAACATTTTGTGTCCTTAGTTTGGTGATGTGTCCTTTCTGCCTCATCACTGGTAGAGATGTGGTGGGGAGCTAACCACAATATCTTACAAGTTGAAAAAGAATTTCAGGAACCTCTGTGATAGACCATCAGCTCTTACTTTTTTAAGTTCCAGAGTCTATAATTGGTTTAATGCTTAATTATGGTTTTCAGTGCTTACCTTTTCCCTATCTCCCCAGTTCCTGATGGTTACCCCACACTCACTGGATTCTTCCCCCATGCCCCTGCTTGTACTTCTGCTTCCAGAGGCTGTGTCATTGGCCCCACCTTCCACTTTAACGTTCCAGCTCTGCATTTCGGTGATGTTTCCTTTGGTGAGTATTTTTCCACTTTGACTTAGAAACTGGGAAGAATTACTTTCCTCTCTATATGGGAGGAAAAAAGGTTTACAAAGAATATTTCTTACCATTTTTTATGAATAACAGCCAAGAGGTTCTGAAATCGTTCTGCAGCAGTGGCAAAATTTCGGTGCCATTTTCTAGTTTCTATGTGAAATTTGTTATTGAGTCCTGGGCACTAATAGTTATCAGGCCATGGCCATCCCCTGTCTGGCAGCAGTGAGACAGCAGAAAGCCTTATGCTTCACTCCACTGTCTGACTGTTATGAACATGCTATTTATATGCAGATTCTGATTTGCCAGTCTGATCACACAGCAACCTTTTCGGAGAGATGCTTTCAAGTTTAAAGTGAACTCAGTGGTGGTTTGATTCAGGTGTGTTATTGCTCCAAATTGGAGACTCCTCTATATTTTGATGTTGTCTTCTTACTCAGTTACTTCTTTCAGTCATTTTCTTCCATCTAAGTTTCCTCAGTAATAAAAATGATAACAGCAGTAGCAGCGAAAGTTCCCATTTATTGGTTCTTTCTATATATTCCCATCATCGCTAAGTCAGTTATGTGCAGTATTACATTTAAACCTTCTAGAATCTTATGGGAAGGCACTATTTAAAATCCCCATTTTAGAGATGGAAGAACTGAGAATTAAAGTTATATAACTTTCTAAAGTCACACAGCAATGGCAGAATTAATATTTCAGTTGAGGTCCATTTAAATCACGTACTATCAACACAAGTGCTATTGCCCCCTAAGAGGGGAAAACTGGTTCTCAGAAGTTGGGGACAAAAAAAAACTTAGATATGACAGTGACTTGTGGTCCTCCAAAATTCAGCCTTACCCAATAATCTTGTTTCTTAGCATCTAATTTTTCTCATTGGGGAGACATTGGATTTAAATTATATAATTAAATATAATTTATCTGACTTAAAATTAATTTATCACATTATTTCTTTTTAGGGGGTGGTGGTGATAATAACAACAACAACAATAACAACCACCTCCTAGTCTAAATCCATATTCCACAATCTTTTTCATTTTACTCTGTTGCCTCCCATTTTTACTTTCAGGTTTTTTTGCTTCATTTCAAGGAGGCCCTTCTACTTGGGGAAAAATAGTTTTAGAAAAAGCTGATTAATAATGCCTTTATCAGTTGCTTTACCATTTGGGGAGTATAATAGTTGTATTTATTCAGAACATATTTATTTATACTATGTGCCTCTCATCTACATCATTTTAGGTAAGGTACATATGTAGGAAAATCTATGTAAATGAAGGTGAATATCTATGTTACTATAGAATATGCAAATGGCTGGAGAGATTTTTACAAATTCATAGAGTATGTTTGAGTGGTAGACTCTTTTGAAGGAAAATAAAAGTGATGTACAACTTGACAATCATCTGGTGGCCAGCTGAGAGGCATATTTTCTCAAGGGTAACTGTGACAGATGCACAATAAGAAATGAATTAGTATACCCAGACCTACGTAGTCATCCTCCAGACAGTTCAAACTGAGTCCGCACAGAGTCTGGGCAACTGATGTGTGACAGCATATTTCACAGACATCAAAATATGAAGTCCAACACAAGGGCGTTTGGAAGATGTGCCCTGTGTCATATTGCCCTGGAGGGAGACAACAGAATACAAATAGGTACCTCAGATCAGTTACTCCAAGAAGTGTCACACTGATTCACTGTCCACAATTTGCTCTATTGCTCAGCTCTACACTGTTAATGTGAATGCTAAACGAATGACAAGCTAACAGCTGTTTCTCATGGTTGGTTCAACTAGAAGTTTTGGTAACTGGCTAAGGTGAAAATTAGAAAGAAGCTTCTTTTTTCTTTTCTTGAGGAATATCTTATTGAACAACTTGATGATATAGCAACTCAACAGGAGGCTGGAACACACTACAGAGCTATGACCCACAATTCCCCAAATCTGAGATATGAAAAATTATTATCCTTCCTAAGTCCACCTTCAAAACCCAAATTGCCTTTTCTTTTAGTTTGAATATGGATTTCTTAATCTTCTCTAGTGCAGCAGGAAATGTTGACAAAAACATGTTTTTTTTGGCCTGCCAGCCAGAAATCTAAGGTTATTTGATTTTCAAAGCCACAAAGTCAGTTAATTCAAGCTACTTTACTGTTCTTCTGATTTTTGTACCATAACAGCCAAAGTTAGGGATAATTTCATGATAATATTTTAAAATTATTTTATGATACTGTTTTAAAATCCCAAAGTTGGAACTAGAGTCCTCATAACTCCAATACAAAGTGTCATTATTCTTTCAATTAGACTGACCTTCCAAAGAGACATGGTCCATTGGAAGTTATTTATTTGAAACTTTCTAATTATTACACCACATGTACAAGTAGATGTTTGATAAAGCAGATAAAAGTAAGCATGTTATTGGCTCAGGAATGATAGGCCAATAGGAGTACATGCAGTTCCAGATGCAATCGAGAAGTTAACTCTGACAGGAGCAACTCAGGGACTGGAGGGATTTTTTTAGTCATTTCAGGATGACAGATATATTGTGTGGAGTTATGGTTTTCAGAGACTGTTGTAGGGCTTAGGAGTATATTAAGCTAACTAAAGTTGGTAATACTGTTCCCATGTTGGCACTAAGGCCCATTCCTGAAGAGGTAGCTTATAGGTTAGTGGTGGAGATGTGGCTTTATTTGCTTAGAAATGAAGATTTAGATTTTGCATCAGACTCTGTGAGGATTGATGATGTTAGAATATTATAAGTATTATAGAGTAGGTGAGAGGTAATTGTACTGCCAATTGGTATCTAAATTGTTAAAAGTGCAGCAATAATGATTTTGATGGTAGGATTGGATAGAGGATGACATTTAATAAATAATTATGCTGATTGAAGCTATAATAGCATAAGAGTCAGATTATAGGGTGGCAATTGTCCCTGGAGGAACATTGAGACTTTGATAAAGCATTGGGTTGGTCAAAGAATAAAATGGACCAAGTAACAACTGATATGCCAGGTGACAAACCAAAAGGGGCAGGGTGAGTAACTGTAAACTCGCTATTTCCGAGTTGCACAAAAATTCATTGAATGAGAATAGGAGTCTGGAAGGCTCCAGGCACTCAGCAGACTTGACCATTGGATAATTTGGACTGAGAAAGTTAGGGTTTGACAGGAGAGTTGCTGGGATAACCATGCATTTTAAAAAAGCATGATAGTTGTCTCTTCCATGGCCCAGGTGTGAACTGGCAATATTTTTCTCACAGAAAAGTATTTAAATTAACTTTAGATGAGCGTAAAGTAGGAATCAAAGGCAAAGCTTAATTGTAATGATTGTAAAAAAAGGTTGGCAGAAGAGATCATAGTAGGCATGAGCAAAGCCTAAGCAAGTTATCGTTAACAATAAGGGAGACAACAGGGGATATCAGAGTTCTATAACCTTAAGAGAGTGCATAGAGAATGATATTGCAAGATGATAAAGAACAAAAGTATACAAAGGAACGTATGAGCATTGGTAATGTCAAGCACCTTGCAAAATCTCGTTCCATCAGTCTTTCTGAAGTAGAATTTTTCTACTGCTTGTTCTTAGGAGCTTAGAGTAGCAGTCTATTTCCGAAGGTCATTATTTCTGCAAGTTTTATTAGCAAACTTCCACTTAAGTTCTCCAGTAAAGGTACATGTCTTTAGCCAATAATTCAGTTTATTTGGGCATCTTTTTACCCACGGTCTACTTCATAGTTGACTGCAGGTCAGTGAAGCCTGTAAAGAAGACTATTGGTATATTTTTCAGAGTACTCATTGTCGAGTTTGAAAGAAGAGAGAGCTTTTAGGGAGGCTCTGAGGGTGGGTTTTTGGGGAAGGCTTCTGGAACTTACAGATGTGTTGGTTCCTGACAATGTGTAGTTATGTCTGCATGAAGCAAGCTTGATTCAGATTGATAAAAGACTCATAATCATATGAATGTTCTAGTTATTATTTCCTAAAGTGAATAGTCTGTAAGTTCTAGAGGGAGTTTACCTGATCCAATGGACATTGGAAATGAAGGTAAAACTCTTCACCAGAGAACTTCAGGAGCCTCAAAGCTTGGCAGTTTAGGATTGATAATACTATTTTTATGCTCTACATTTCCCAAGGATTGTAGATTATAGCATTTTTAATCACATGGTTAACAAACTATAAGATTTTTTATAACTCTTCTGTGTAAGGCTGCTATTAGTGGGGAAGGTTATAGCATACCATTTCTTGTGTCACATTTATGGGAGCAGCCTTTCTGTGAAGGGAGGCTGAAATCCATCTAAAGAATTTATAGACGACTACAAAAACATATCCTTAGCTATGCAATTTGGACACAGCCCATTTTGATTTGGAAGGTTCTTCTGGAGTATGATTTAGAACCATTTAGACCCATGTCCCACTGTCCAGTTTTCCTGGAATATTATGGCAGGATGTAAGGTAGGAACTAGACATAGCTCCAGCTATAGAGGAGAAATTTTCCCATCAACTCTTGTTCAGAGATTATCTTACTTTTTCTATGATGGGACTTGTGGTATAAGATTTTTGTCAATGACCATCTCGGACTTTGAGTCACATCATGGGTGGTGTGCCAAAGACCACTGAAGTGGCCAGAGGAGGCTGATTTTAGTAAATGTGTGTTTTCTAAGTCAGGGGCTGAATTTTTTGTGTACAAGATGGATTGTGTAGATGCATTTATTGATCTCCCCCATATTCTGATTATTTCTATAGATGACTACAAAAGAATCACCTGTTTTGCCTAATGATCTGCTGACTTATTTCCCTTTGCTTTGTGGAAATATTTATTTTACTAGAAAAATTAGGAAGCTATTATCTAAAATATCTCATGTATCCCCAAAAGTCTATAAATTGTAATCTCACTTGGTCTGGTTATTACTGAAACAATTTAATACTTTCCTTAAGTACGGTCCATTCTTTAGAAGAGATGTTTTAAATAATGTACCACCATTTTTTAGAATTGAAAATTTTCCTTTACAGTCTGATTGTCTTTTGCTGCTAGTTTCTTTAAGTCTTCTTAGGGGCTTTCTAGGTCAGGTGAAAATACACATATTGAATGAAAATAAAATCTCTTGAGAATACTGTTTTTTACACTATTGTTTAATCTATTTCTCATTTGCCCTGAAATTACTTGCTGGTGGTGCTTGCAGCTGCTGCTTTTACCCCGAGATAACTTGTGGATCACAGTCCTAACTTTACCCTCAAAATTTGCCACAAAATATCTCGCTTTTATTATTATATTCATGTCACTCCAATGTATTGATAATCTTTGGAAAGAAATGACATCATTCTGTTTATAGCATTCTGGTATTAGTAGTGGTATGTCCATTTACAAAATATAGTAATTCTCGTTTACTGAAAATATCAAATCCTAGATATTCCACTTTATGTTGTTCTGTGTTTTGAAATTTACCACACACAAAAAAATATTAAATACTGATCATCATATATGTTTTTGTTACATTAGAATTAGAGACAAGTTCTGTTCAAAATAACTGCAACAACAGTTTTTATATTTTATTTCACATTGAAAACCAGTCAAATTTGCTTCAAAGAGTGTGTTTATGTAAAATTAATGTTGGCAGCAAGCTGCACTTTTCTTTTTCTAAATGAGAATTTGGTTAAGTACTGAGAAAATGTGAAGGTGCCACTGTGAAACTTTGAGGCATTCTGGCCACTCATGTTGTTAATTTTTTTTTTAAAAAAAAGCACATAAATGTTGAGTTTCTATATTTCAGATAATAAAGAAGGGAGAATAGAGGTCTGTACTGCAAAGTACTTGCATTTGGATGAAACCATAGAGTAGTATTAGGATATAATGCAACCAGAAACCTGGGAATAATGCTCGTGTTAATGATCTTTTAGTTTAACAGTATCATTTTCCTTTAGGCTTCTTGACAAGCAACATGAGATACTACAGGTAGTTATACAAGGACTGGTTCTATCTAAGAGGTTGTAATTGGCTTTATTCTCAGAAAAAAAAAACCTAATAGCTTCAGGGAAGTAGTCTGAGCAATGGTTTGGAAGAATCTTTACAGGCTCTACTTCCATATAATATGTACATCTGACATTAGAAGAGTATTTATCCCATCAATGGTCAGGTGAAATAAGGATAAGGAGTCTACAGTGTTAAGAGTCAATGTTGGGGAAGTTCAGAAAAGTCACATGTAGCAATTACATGATTGTGCAGTTAATAATCAGACAATTATTTTTCCGTTAAAGATCTCTTCCAAGTATATTGGCAGGTGCAGAATCATAAAGGAGACGCATCTTTTATAGTCCTAATGTGTAGACACAGACTCAGACATGGGGAGAGAAGTAGATTAATTCAGAATACCCCCAGCAGTACTGTAGTAATTATTCCAAGACCAGTTGTCTAATTTTGCAGTCAGGTTCAAAGTAGAAAGAGTAGTGTTTGCATCCAGTAGAAATATGCATATTTGTTCTCCTGCAGTTATAGATAACTCTTGGTCTGAAAGTGGTAGCAGATACAATGGCCACCTAGGGAAACCCAAAATCAGAGCTCAGTTTATTGTTTACCAGGTGAGGTGGATGTTTTAGGAAAGGAACATGAATCTCACTGCACTGAATGTAAGAGGGCTGGATATAACGTGAAAAGCAGCTTTGTCTATGGGAGGTAAAAGCCAATGTATTCATTTCTGGCTGGCTCAGAAGCAGATCACAAAGTGTCTCTTGGGAGAGGCTATTATTTGGTTTTGTGTCATCAAACCTGAGGGCATGAGCCTCAGACAGGCCCAGGATGAGTTATATAAAGTCTTGGCTGGCTCTGAGGGCACACAGCGGGCAAAACCATACAGGCTTTTCCTTTCACACATTGGCAAATAAAAAGAGTAAACAGGATTCTATTTGGAAGTCTATATTTCTATGTAAAAACTAAATACAAAATGATATTCTGGAAGACTACTCAGCAAACTGATGGTAGAGGCTGCTCTTGAGAGGGACTTGGATGATGATTTTGTGTGCAATGTTGCTGCATAGTAAATGCACAATAAGTATTCATTGAATGGGTGAATGAATGAAATGTATTTATTGATTTACCATTGAAAACAGTTTCAGGGAGAGTTGGAGCTGAGCAAGTAGTGCTGAATTGCATAGACAATTCATTTAAGAGGTTTGGCAGTGCTGGGGCAGGTCGAAGCTAAAGGGAGTCTATTGTGGCCTCTTATGTCTCACCTCATATTTTATTTTCCAGGGTTTCCTCATACCTTAATATGTTCCCTTAATAACACCTCTTTGGTTCCCATGACCTTCAAACTGCGTATCCCTGGGGATGGCGTTGGCGATAACAGCATTTCAGGTTGTGAGCAGTATTCAGACAACAAAAGACCATCTTGGAACAAGGATGAAATACCCATCACAAAACCAAAAGAATTTACCATCACCCCGAGCTGTGGCACCATTCGCTCCCAAGGATTTGCTGCTATCAGGGTAAAGTACACAGCCTTCCAGCACACACGGCCAAGCAGCCGAACTTTCAAATAGCCACTGGAACCACATCTAGAGTTTGTTCTATATAACCTGTGTCCATGAGGAGGAATGCCTCTAATTCACTTGGGAAAGTGGGCCTATAAGAAAATAAACTACCAAGGCGAAAGAAACCAAATATGAATATAGTGGGCAGAAGGCCTGACGCTGCTCCAGTGGTTTTCCATCAACCTAGATGCGTTGCCCTCACCAAAAACAGCGGACTGTAGTGATTTCTAGTGAACCCGCTGCTCCATGCAGATGCCATACCAATCTACTAATATGAAAAGATTTAAGGGCTCGTTGACAATTAGGCCCTCCTTTCCTTCAGGGTCAAATCGTGAATACCAGTCTATGTCCAGTTTACGTCAGAGAAGATATCTAGTTGGTTCAGATTTTTAATGCAAATCTGGGCTTCATGGTAAATGTGGATGTGATGTTCCTAGCAGCACTTAATATTCAGGTTCCCAGAGTGATGCTTTTGGTTATGGCTTTGCAGTGCCATCAGCAGAATTATTTCATGATTAACCAGAGAAAGCTTTTACTGTCCCCTTACACTTACTTTTTCCTCTCCAAACAGCTCTAGACTGCTAACTTAAAATAATTTTATCCTTTCTGGGGAAGAAGAAAGATAAGACTTTATAGCTAAGGTTAATAATTTTCTCTTTAGTCATTATCTGTGAATATTTAACTCAGCTATGGTTTTATCCACAAAATTTGTTTTAAATGTTTCATAGCATCTCACCATGAATCCACTCATCCTAAATCTTTTCTGGGAGTTTTCAGCTCTTCTAAGGGCTTCTGCACAGTTCCAGTGATGTTTGCTATCATACGTCGTTATAACTTCTCAGGATTGCTGTCTCAGTCCATTTGGGCTGCTCCCACAAAATACCAGATACTGGGTTGCTTATAAACAACAGAAATTTATTTCTTACAATTTGGAGGCAAGTAGTCCGAGATCAAGGTCCCAGCGTGGTTGGGTTCTGGTGAAAGCCCTCTTCTCTTCCAGCTTGCAGACTGCCAACTGTTCCTCATAGCCTCACTTGGTGGAAGGGGCTGGGGAGCCCTGTGGACCCTCTTTCATAAAGGGCACTATTGCTGTTCATGAGTGTTTCCCCCTCATGACCTAATCACAACCCAACGGCCCTGCCTCCTGATACCATTGCATTGGGGGTTAGGATTTCAACGTACGAAGCGGTGGGGGCACAACCATTCAAGTCATAGCACTTGCTTGACTTTCCCAGGGAGAAACACTGCTGCAATGGATTTATTTATTATTTACTTAGTAACACTCAGCTTACATGTTACCTACCTCTCCCACCCCCATTTTTTTAGTCTCTCCCACATAGTATGGGAAGGTTTTAGAAGACATAGCCTCTATCTAGAATACTTCTGCCAAAACCACTTGTTCTTCTGCCTTCTAACCATAGCTCAGAGACATAAACAAGGCTTAGAGTCATTCAAGGAATCTCTGCATGCTGGGGCACCGGCTTCTCTCCAAATCTGACATGATTTCTTTCTAAATGATTCCATCTTTATTTTATTTTTCTTTTATATTTGGACACGCTTTCTCCAAGCTTCAGTTTTCCTTCATGATCTGCACTCCAACCACGTCCGTGTGGACTCAGATTTGCATCCAATAATTCCCTTTGCAACCCCAAAAAAATTTAATTAGTACTTGATACATAATTTATAGATAGAAAGCCTTAACCTGTGCCAGAAGCTGTTTTCCAGATTTACAAGCATTTCTTCCAGTACAAATCATTTTAAAGCAATTAAAAATTGTAACAAAGCTTCAAAAGCCTAAATGTAACATTTCACAACTGTATATAAAAACATAGGATGAAATGTGCTGGCCAGATACTGTCCTTGGGTACTGACCTTTCTTTGGAGCTTCCTGTTTTCTGTTCTAATAATGAATATTGGTGGAGGGGGGGCAAGATTTGGGTTAAAAAAAAAAGACTGGTTGATTTCTCATGCTCTTCTCTGGAACTGACGTGGTTATTTCAGTTATTTTGCTACAAGAGAAATTTAGCTATAATGTTTTGTCGATGTATTGAATTTTCGTAATTTATATTGCCCAGAGGTATAGAGAACAATTTAAATTGCAATCATTAAAGTTTGACGTTGCTCATCCTTTAGGGTCATTTTCCCCCTTATGCTTCTTTAGTACAACCTCCTCAGAAATGAGCAGACCTATTGTACTAAAAGCCATTTGGTTTTTAACCTGGCCTTTGAAAAAACTCAGCGTGCCCTGACCTGAAATGTAACTTGTTCAGCTAAAAATGTAAAATGCCATGCATCCCATAATAAAGTACTTAGAAGCCGCACTCATCCGTGCGGTCATCCCCCTGGCTCCTTTCTCTCCTGTGCAGAGGGAGAGCTGGTCTTTTAGAAGAGCAGCTCTTCTCCTTTTTCTTTCCAGGTGACCTTATGCTCCAACACGGTGCAGAAATACGAGCTGGCTCTGGTGGTGGATGTGGAGGGCATCGGGGAAGAAGTGCTGGCGCTCCTAATTACAGCAAGGTACCACACTCGCCTGCTTTTCTCTTCCAAGTATCCCCTGAGTCTCCAGTAACGGACTGCCTGTCTGGAAGGCAGCAGGCCTGCCACCAGTTCACCCTGCACTTTGTTCTGCTTTCCTGGGAAGGGAGGCTGAATCTGATATTCAAATGACAAAACTTTAAAACAGCAGGCACACCTTTGATGGAGATAAGAGAAGGGATGTGTGTGTTTTGCAGTGTTAAGAATAATTGTCCTCTCTATTTTCTGGCTTTCTGACTGCCCAAGTATATAACTAAAAGGGTTTTAGCAGGAAGAGGAGGTGAACAGGTGCTGTTTTTTATTTTTATCTTTAAATACAGTATTCCAGAGTTATGCAGCAAGAGTGGTGCACACAGTCCTGCAGGGGAAGATTCATTTAGCAAGGCAGTCCTGCTTCAGGACACTGTCGCTATGATTTGAAAGCAGGCTACAGGCTGTACCCCCAGATGACACCTTCTCTAACAATATAAACGCCTCAGAACTATCACCCACTCCTCTCTTTTTTAACAAAGGCAGCAGTGGGCTCTGGAATCAGGTTAAAATCCTGGCATTTTTTTGTTGACCGTGTCTCCTTGACCAAGTAACAGTCTTTCTAAGGATAGTGTGTCACCTACTGATGATGACAGTGATCCCCAATGAAATCATGGGCCACATGCTTGCCAAAGCAAACAGGTGTCCAGATCTGGGACTTTAGAGTGTATATATGAAAATGCCACTTAATGGAAAAAGAACAAATTCTTTAGTAAAACTCTAGTAATATATCAATTCCTAGAATTTAGGTCTGTCATAAATCTTAGGAATATGTACCTTAAAGAAGGTGCAGACGTGCTAGTAGGTGGGGAGGGGACATCACAATGGACACCATTTCACGTGCCTTGGGTTTGGACAAAGTGAGAGGGCAGCCCTAAAAGAACTTGAAGGTCAAGGCCTTGCTGTAACCTATGTAGTATTCCTTCTAAAGATTCAACTCATTTGTTTGTTTAAAAACAGCACAAAGTCTTTCATCTGGTCCACTCTATGCCCAGGTTTGCCTTTTTGTCTAGTCTTGCATTTCTCTTCTATGAGGATTTATTCTGACACTTCCCAGACTCTTTTCCTTGAAGCTATCACTCAGAAATTCTGAATTAAAAAAAAAAAAGTTCTAAGAGGCTCTGTGTTTTCTAACAGGTATGCTCTGTGACCCAAGGCAAATACTATAAACCCTCTCAGCCACAGTGTTTCAGGTAGTAAAGGATTAGCTTCATGAAAGTCATAGGGTCAACCAAAAACTTTTATTTTAGATAAAAATGAATACTCATCCCAGGTGAAGCCCTAAGCTTTGGGGTTAAAAGACTGTCTCCCATGTCATTACTTTAGTGTAATCTCTGGGAACTGCTCAAAGACTTCCAACAGAAGAGCTGCTTTTAGCACTTGCTCCCTAAAGTCACTTTATCAGAGAGCCAGGAGCTTGCTGGCCTGTCTCACATTAATTGTCTCTTACTGAGCTGTTCCATGGCACTGTGCTATGACCTTCATTCATGTTATCTCCTGTATCTCCCACAACACCCTAAGGAGAGTTAATGTTGCTAATATCAATCCTTAGAACTGCCTTCACTTTACCAATAAGTGAAATGGGACTCTGGGAGGGAAAGCATCCTGTTCAGGGTTGTACTCAGTAATGTCAGTGTTTGAACCTGGCTCTGACTGATTCAGACACCAGTGATCCTCACCATTGCACTATGTGGTGACAGTGCAGCAGGGCAGGTCGGATGTTGAGATCCACAGATACAAAATAAAACCCAAGTCACCTAATAATAGACCAGTTGCACACACAGGGCTTCAATTCCTCCCTCTCTGGCACATAACTCTCCCTCCCTCGCCCCCAGCACACCCCCTCCATACTGAGCACCATTGTCACAGTGCCACTTCTGGATCAAGCAGCTGCCTGAGCCTACTGATTCGAGACAGCTGTTCTGCAGAGGCATTAGAATTATTACCATTATTTAAATGGTGTGAGCTATTGCTGGTCCTCAGGGGATTCTGACTGGTCCAAAGTGTCACAACTAGTTAGGACCCCTGGTGGAATTGGCCCTGTTTGCCATGGAAACAGATCCACTACCCTAAGGAACTTGTACTGTGGGGGGGCCCCTTGCCAAAGAGAGGCCGAATCAGAAGGACAATGGAAATGTTAGTCATTATCCATAGAAGGCAGCTGTTTAAGGAGTCCTGCTTCTAGCCCTTTTTTGATTAAAAAAATGATGACTGGGGCTTAAGGGAGAGGGATGACAGGAGGAAGATTTGAAAATGATTAATGTAGGTATTAGAGAAAACTGTGACCGTGACAGACATGTTTAACTTGGGACTCTGTTCTCCACATGTAAACAAGCTCTCTAGTCTCTTAAATTCTTTAATGGGCTCCTTCCTTCAAACAGATGTGTTGTCCCTACCCTCCAAGTGGTTAACACAGAGGTGGACTTCGGGCGCTGCTTCCTAAAATACCCGTATAAGAAGGCGGTCCAGCTTGTCAATCCTCATGACCTCCCAGGATGCTACGAGCTCTTGCCTCAGGCGAGTTACTTTATCCTTTTTCAGTGTCGATTTTTCTTCGGTTGGATTCTCTCAATGAGAGATACTCCTAAACACATGACCTTATATAATTCTGATTTTTAACCCTGGGATAATCTGGGGATGGGGTTAAAAGCCACAGCTGGATTGTCCACCTGCATGAATGAGCAGCTGCAGGTATAAACAAGTTGTTACTTTCTCAGGAAAATTGCTTTTGATAAAGAAATAAAGGGTCAACTAAGCCAACATGCAAAAGTAGCACCTGCAAATAATTGCCTGTGAATTAACCATGCACGGGAAATGAGGCAGAGCTAGGGGTTTTCATCTATGTCTCCGGCTGTGGCTTGAACAGCTTCGCTAGGATATAGTAATGCAATATTTATAAATGGACTTGTTGGACTAGAAGGCTAGAGGTAATATAGGAATGAAAAAGAAAGCATTTCCTCATAATGTTTTATGAAATATATCTGTCCATATCCACTACAGCTAGGCGGGAGACTAAGCACCCAAATGCACATGGATAATAGATTTAAAAAGATCTCTACAGCCTAGAGCATAGGAAGGTTCCCAATGAGATGCAGTTTACCAAGAATGCATTTGGCTTTAAAACAGTTCCGTAAGTACAGTACTCTGATAAAAATGTATACAGACAAAATCAAATGGGGGTTTTATTGGCTACAAGTTCAAGATGAGTTAAAAGACCAATGAAGGCCACAGAACTAAATTGGGACTAGGTTACCTCAGAGAAACAGTGTTCAGCTAAAGGAAGGAGATGGCCCCTGGTCAAAGCAGTGCCAGAATTCTGTCTTCAGACCCTGACATTGTATTTTTGTAATAGACTCTTGAGTAAAAAAGGTGAATTGTATCTAGAGTAACCAGAATGGCAATCTATTTCATCCAGAAATCCAAGGCATATGAGGAGCAAGCATATGTTTAATCTGGAACAGACAAGGTTTAACCAGAACAAAATAGCTACCCCTCACTAGTCAAAGGCCTATTATGTAAAAGAGGAGAGTTATTCTGTGGTCTTCCCTGAGACAAAACCAGAATCCAGGGGTGTGGGTGACAGGAGATGCATTTCTAACTTTCAGATGCTTAACAGCGGAACAGGCTAGCCCTGTGCAGTGCACGGTCATCTCAAGAACTCAGAGCAGAGCCAGCATCTGGGCCGATGAGGATGCTATTTCTGCACAGCTGGGCTGGGGAAAGGGTGAGGCACTTTGCTCAAACACAAAATTTAAGGGGAGCCAAGAAACTCAGTAATCAAATAATATTTTCATGCCACATTGTAAGAAATCAAAATCAATGTGAAAAATCCACGAGGAACAAAATATCAAAACTTTAAATAAGTAGGCTGAACAATGCGCTGCTGCAGAGGGGAGCCGAGTTAGATTAGGCCATGTTCAACCGTGGGTGCTCCAGACCGGTAAAACCTGTATGCTCTGTCATCTCGAGCTGAGGCTCTGAGAAGTGTTTCCCAGAATTACCTAAAGTTACTTGGCTATGGAGTTTGTTTGTTTTTGTTTGTTTGTTTGGTTGGTTGGTTTTTTTTTTTTTAAAGAATTTTTGGAATCAATTTTATTTAGGCTTCTCACAGTGGTTAGAGCACAGGCAATACATCACCAAGACTATCCAGAAAAGTCTCACCAGCTGAATCTTATTGTTTAAAATACACACATTCACGGTAACTGGCAAATGGTGATGTGCCTCACGTCGGAGAGTGTCAGCATTAGCAAACCTTCCGACTGCAGCACCAAACCCCCGACCAACCCCTTCCTTCTTATACCCCTGGAAAACCAAGCTAAATCAAATCTGCCTGGTCCCCTAACCAGTCTCAACTCCCATTTCCATCTCTTCCCACGCAGGGTATCCTCCTTATAGAGCAGGGGCCAGACTGTGGCTGCCGGAATTCAGCCCAGCTCCACCAGCGCCATTTTCGTGTGCCCTTAGGGTAGGACACTGCAGCGAACCCAGCAGTTGACACTGAAACCAGTTCCCCACTCTAACTGGGAAAGGAAACTTGAGAGGGCCAGAATTCATTCATTTAATAGTTAAATGAAGAGGGATTTATTTTGGTAAAACTTGATCTCCTTGGAGACACTTCAGTGAGTTGTTTGGGATTTAAAAAAATGACAGAAAGCAAGGCATCTGTGGGCTGCTGACATGCTCCCGCCCCCTCCCGTCCCCTCCTACCACACACTGGCCTGCTTGCATCCACTGGACCTCTGCAGAGGGAGGCAAGCCCTGCAGTATCTACCAAACCTTTCTGGCAATTCTGGGCAGAGCTGACATCTGGGCCACAGCTAGTCCAGGCTTGTCACTGAAAATCCAATTAAGCTTCTTTTTGAGGTTCCACCTTAACCTTCTGTCCCCTGTGGTTGTGGACACTCCCCAGGGGCTAATGCAGAGGGCCAGGAGCAACTGAGGGAGGCAGACAGAGCAAATTGCAGTGATGGGTGCAGTAAAACCTCTGCTTTGAGCACAGACACTGGAGACTGCTGTCAACGATGCTGCTGAATACACCCGAGCATGTAGTCAGACATTTGCTCAGTAAACAGTAAATGTATAAAATAAATTACCGTATTAGCTACAAATGTGCAGTTAATATAAGCAGAATGGCTGCCATTCAAATATATCCACAAAAACCAGGGCTGTGGCCTCACAACAGACATACAGACTTGTTCTCCCGAAAGTCACTGTGTATGGACTTCACTTTGGTCAACATAGATTTTGATTTTGTGGACTCCAAACTTAGACAGTCGTTCACCTCACAGCCTTGGATGTGTCTATTTTCGTGTGTGTGTGTGTGTGTGTGTGTGTGTGTGTGTGTGTGTGTGTGTACCTTTCTTAACCATATTGCGAATCCTAGTCTGAATATCATCATTAAAGAGTCAGGGAAGAACCGAACTCTGCATGTGAACAAGCTGGGCAGGGAATGTTAGTTCTGGCGATTTGCTTTCTACACTCAGATTCTTCCCATCAGAGCTCAACAGGTTGTCTGAGGCCGTCGTGCAGGCATAAGGGTCCTGGTGTCCTCCTGGATGGCTGCCCTCACACCCTCCCTGGGCCCCTCAGACTCTACATACACTACAGCAGTTAGTTACCCGAGTCTACGGGGGGTGGGGGGATGGACAGGGATCAGGCATGAAATCACAGATAACTAAGGTATCATTTCCAAGTGGTTAGTTTAGGAAAAAAGAAAAATAAATAAACTTATTGAGAAAGTGCTGTGTGAGAGCCAGGCTGTGGGGCTGCCCTTCCTCAGGGCCCATCGCTGCCTCATCCATTCAGTGCGACATGAGGGCCCACAGACTGTGTGCTTGGGATGGGGGTGCCCTCGCCACCTGTGCGCACAGACCGAAGGGCAGAGCTGCAGAAAGCTACACCTCCATCTGCACCTCAGCTTAGGCCCTCCTCTGCAACCCGCAGAAGGTGCAGAGATCGCCCCACCCAAGATGCGACACACAATCTCTCCTCTGCCTCAGCTACAGCCAGGCTCTTCGAAGACCAGCTTGGGAAAGAGCCATAAACCTGCCTTTTCTAGAACAGAAGAGTTTTTGCCTTCCCACTGGTAAAGTTATTGTTTTCAGCTTGCTTTGGTTTTTTAATTTTGTTTTTTAAAGAAAAACCAAAGAGAAGGCAGTATAATCCTCTACACCTGAACCAGTCTGCAGCCAGCCAGAACCCGCTGGGCAGGACCCCTCAAGGATGCACAGTGGTGCATCGATCTCATCATCTGGAATTTGAGAATGCAACAAGCCCCGTTCCACACTGCTGCCCGTCAGCTCTCAGCCTCCCACAGGATTAGTCTAGTTCTGGCTCTGCAGACACTGGCAGCGAGGGCAACAACCCCTGGGTCTCTGCGGGCTTTCTCCTCTGGCCGTGGTATTTTTAAAGCTTTATTTGTGGTTACTGTCATTGCATAAAAGCTAGCAATATGCTGCAAAACCAGGTTCTGGGCAGCACACCTTGGCAGACACTGGACAACATTCATTCATTCATTCATTCATTCACCTACCTTTTTCCCCATTTAAAAACACGTGAGCCGAGCATATATTCTAGGCCAGAAAGTAGGCGTGTACTGAGAAGGTGCCCAAGTCATGCCCTAAGAAGTTTACAGCCTGTGGCGAAGATGGACACACAGATAGTGCATGCTGTGGGAAAGGACTGCAGGACGCGGCCTGGGGACAGGGGGAAAGCTGTGACTCTAGAGCACTGAGGATGCGGGGCATTCGGGGTGAGTGTGCAGGCAGGTCAAAGGCAGCGTGCACTCCAGGAGGAGGAAACACAGTGCAAAGGGTCGGCGATGGGAAGCAGCAGCATGTGTTCAGGAAATACCAGTGGCCTCTGTTGATGGAGCACGAAGCGACACGGTGGTGGGGAGCAAAGCATGAAGGCATGAAGGGCCAGGCTAAGGAGGGTGACCACGGGAAGCTGTTGTCCTGAACTAATTCACACTGTGGATCATTTCTGCATCTTGCCAGGTGTACACTTTGGATTTGGGGCCTTATGTATATCCCACTTAACCAAACCTCCTTTAGGCAGAATTGAAGTTGCTCGTCCCACATACTTGCTTGAGTGATGATACATTTCTAAAGACCCTGCAAGGACACAGGACATTTGTTTTGAAATAATCTAATATGCTATTGATTTCATCCCATGCCAGGGGCTTGCTCATTCCTCTGGCTTGTCTCTCCCACCAGGTGTGTGAGGATGCGCCCGCCGTGTTGCTCTCCAGCCCCAGGCCTTCTGGAATCATCCCTCCACGCAGCACCGTTCACATACCTCTGGTCTTGGAGACCCAGGTCACTGGGGAGCACAGATCCACAGTTTATATCTCGACCTTCGGGAGCCAGGACCCCCCGATGGTAGGAGTCAGTTTTTAGAATTGCAGTTAAAATTGCTATACTTCCTACCAAACGTTTCAAACCTCTGCATTTAAGGCACATGCCATATTCACATATCCTCCAGGTGCTTGTAGTTCTAGAGTTTTATAGTTTTCACTCAACAGTGGTAAAAAACTAGCAGCATGTTACATCGGGAATCTATTTGCAGATACATCCAAATGTAGTGGTGTTTTGTGGCACTTGGTCTTAAACTCTCTCTCAGGAGTTTTTACACAGCAGAGGCACTCCTGACCCTTTTCTAGACCTGTTAATCAGAGTCTCTGAGGGAAAAGCAGGTCTGCATGTTTAACAGTCTCCTCAGCTGTCCCTGGTGCAAAGCTGGCTCTGGGCATCACTAGCTTGCTGCATGTGGCTCTGACGTTGATGTCACCCATTGCCCGCTGGACCCTTCCCTGCATATTGACTGGACTCATTGCCCAAAATACCTACTTAAGCTGTGGAGAGAAATAGCCTCTCCCCAAGTGTGGGAAAAGGAAGACATGGAAAGCTCTCTGATGCTTGAGCTGAGTGAAAATGAATCTTGAATCTTGAAGGACGTTTCCCAGTCTATGTATTCCTAGACATTCAATTAACTTGGAAGCTGGGTGATGCCAGCGTACAATTGTTTGAAGTGACTCTGATTGCTTGGTGAGTAGAATAAATTAGAATTTTCCTTTTATCTCTTCTATATAAGGTGCCATAGATAAGCATCCTGACTTATAAAGCAACATCACGAAGGCAGGTCAGTCCAAAAGCTGCCGCTGGTCCAGGTTCCCTGCTTGCCCACCCTGTGCCCACCCTACAGAAATGCAGCTCATGAGATGGTCATTTGCTGAGCAGGCAGCACTTCATGAAAGAAGAAGGCCCCTTTCCTCAGGTGGACACAGTGCCTGGCTGAGGGCACAGGGAGAGGGTAGCAAGGTGGATTTCAGTCCCCAGCTTGAACAGTGGATGGCTCTGTGAGCCTCTAGTAGCAACAGAACGAGGCTCAGTGCAGCCACTTCTGACTCTGTAGTGCCAGTCCTTAGCCCTTTGCTAAGTATTCTTGATGCTGGAGTGCCAAGGGGCATATAAAGGAATGTTACTCTGGTTTCCCCTCAGTGTGAAGCTCTGAGCCGACATATGGAAGCAAATCATCCTTCTTGGGGGAGAAATTCCACATTGGATTCACAGGTCTGACCAGCATGGCCAGCCATGTGTCCTCCTGGCCATAGTACTAGGGAGTAGGGATGTCAGTTCTCATAAGTATCCTTCTATGCCCCTGCTTTTTATTAAAGGGGTGGCTAGAAGCTTGTTTCAATTGACCTTAAAGGCCAGCCATTTTCAGCTCTTCCCATATTCTTTCTCTCTGGAAACACAGGTATGTCACTTAAGGAGCGTCGGAGAAGGCCCAGTTATCTACGTTCATCCCACTCAAGTTGATTTTGGCAATATTTATGTCCTGAAGGACTCCTCCAGGGTTCTCAACCTATCTAACCAGGCCTTCATCCCGGCATCATTTCAGGCACACATGGTGAGTAGACTGGGGGACTATCGTGTGATGAAAATACAGCTCTGCCTAAGTCTTATAGGTAGTGGCCCTATCTTTGTAACATGCCTTTGGAATGATCACCAGAAGCAAAGATTTACGTGGTTCAACAGCATTAAACTGTCATTCTCATTCCCAATTCTTTTTGTTGACTAAGAAACACAATATATGCATATAGTTTGGTAAACCAGCAACTATGTTTACTAATAATCTCAGTTCAGGAAGAAACTTCAGAGATCTCCTTACTCAACTGTACCTAAGCCCAGCCCCACACCTCCAGAAAACACCTTTTAAATGTCTCTGTAACTGAAAATACCTCCTTATATTTAATTTGAACCCTTTTGACTACAAATTTGTTTGTATACTTATTCTATTTTTATTCTCTTTTCCATCATTAATATTTTAATGTAGTTTATAAGGATATAGGAAATAACAAGACAGTATTTGCCAAAAGTAGAAATTAAAGAAAACAGTGAAACACTTATAAAAAGTTCCTAGAAATGAGTCCATCTTATTTCTGTGTATTTTGTAATGATATTTAAATCTGATAGTATTCTATAAGCTAACTTTTTAACAAATGATAACTTTTTTGCAAATTTAGGAATTTCTAACCTAGTAATTGGAAAATTCTTGATTTTAGAAAAATTTGCTAAATTTAAATATAAAAATTTAAATAGTATACCCTTCTATCTTCGAATTATTGGCACTTGAATGAATGCAAACATTTGGTTTCAGCATTTATCAGGTATTTCTGAAAAATAAAATATTATTAATTTTGTTAGTCACTATCAGAATGAATAGGGTCTTAGTTTTTTGCTGGCTTGTGACAGCTCCTCAGAGTCATTGCTCCTAATTAGCAGCCATTTATCATTATCATTATTTCTTTTTATTATCATTTGTTCTTACTCCTTGAAAAGGCAGCCATTTCCTGTACAGTCATTGCTCTTTTAACATGAGGTTTAGACACAACCCAACTCTTGCTCCAGTGCCTTGACCTTGTATAAAAAATAACATGTAATAATGCATAAAGAGAAATCCTATAGAAAAGATGCTTTTGCTAGTCTTTATCCAATTAGTTGATGTGTTTGGTGAAAAGCATGGGAATTGATGGGTTTGGTGGAATTGCTTAGGAAGTACCGCTTTCTGTTTAGTTTTCTATGTGCAGAGTTCAGAGTGGGGGAGGAAGATAGTCAGCTGGCCTGTCCCGGGTGGTGAGAGGTGGGCACTGGAGGGGCCTAGTTGATTACAGAGGAAATGTCGCCTGCTCCCTGGGCTCTTGTGATCTCCCAGGGTGGAAATCAAGAGATTGCCAGACACCAATATAAACAGAGAGAAAGTTTTATTAAGCTTCTGCACAAGGGAACTAACACTGTGCAAAGGAAGAAATGGGGGGTTCCCAGAGAAAAGCTGGGGCAGGGGCTCTAAAGGGAGTCAGGCAGGGAAAGAGCTAAGTCTAAGCATGTAGAGGCCGAGGTTTCTTGGCGCCTGCTCATTGTGGCTACAAGTCTCTTCAAGCTAGCGCATTCATTAGCTTGTTAAATCTCCACCCCGGGGTGTGGATTTTAGCATCTTAACGAAGAAAAGGTTACACACAGGAGCTTTTGAGCCTAACTGCACCTGCGGCACCAAAAGAAAAGTCCTCTGGCCCTTTGTAAGAGGGTCCTTGTCTTAATGCTGGTCATTCTCCCTGGGGCCAGTGTCTTGGGGAACTTATCTAAGTATTAGCCTCTATGGCCTGTGTGTTGAACCCCACTGACTCAACTGTAGGAGGCTGCTTCCCTGTCTCTGGACGAGATGAGCAGAGGCCACAATACTGCTTAGTACAAATATAGCAATTGTTTCCTTTCCCACCGCCTCCCTTTTCATTCTCAAATGTCTCCAGGTTTCACTTTTTTATGGCAACTTTTGGAACCTGTCAAGAAATTAAAATCAGGTCAAGGATCTGTTGTTTTTCTCATATAGTGTATATAGTAAATGACCCAGCTAGTTGTTGAAATTGGACTTTTTCTTTCCACAAAGGTTTCCTGATTCCATCTTTTGATTCTTTAATATCATCTTAAATTATTTTTTTAAATCAGTTTTAAGGAGCCAAATGTGCAATATAAGTGATCAGCTGTAGAATGTGTTTTTCCCTCAGTCCTCACTTGGAAAACTGGTATTTATTAAGTTAATTGCCCTGAACACATCAAAGCCATTTCAAATGTTGTTCTCATTGGTGAAAATTAAACCCTTCATATTTCGACTGGGATTTTTGATGGATTTTCATAGTAAATCCTATATGTGTTAATACTATGGAAATTGCATTATCCTAAGAATTAACCACAATGGTTAATTTCAAGTTGATGTGTCATACTGAAAGTGCAGATTCATTCATACTGAAATTACTAAGCATTAAGAGAGAGTTGTAATTAATAGTTGCTTGTTCCATAAGCCTACAGCTCAGTACCCAGGTAAGTGGTAGTCGAATATTTATTAAATTTAATTTCTAGCTCACTGAGAAATAAATAGGGTCAAGGACACATTCATTTCTTCTGGAAGTTTTTCTCTTTTGCTTTGGCCACCCTGACTGGAGGGGTAGTCCTCTTCCCTCTTTTTGCTGTCAGCCCTCCCCAGCCATGACACCACTGTCAGCCATCTGTCACCCTCAGCCATGTGCATGGCACACGCATCAGGGCAAACATGTGATTAGATTCTCCCTTAGCAAGAAACATCTGTTTGTTATCAGCTGGCGAGGTCAGGAGATGGGCAGCTGGAAACCCACCTTCACCATGATGTTGGGAAGATAAATGACACTTAGAGCAATTTTGAATTTCTCTGAAATAAATGCTATACAAAAAAAAATGATTTTTAAATAAAAACGAAAGCCTCTTAGTATAATATAGACTGAAGGAACACTGAAAATTGTATATTTTTTATTTTCCATTAAAGCTTAATTTATCCTAATAAAAAAAAAAAATTGGTTAGTGAAAGAAGAGTGTTCTGTGACTTAGACCGTTTACTTTAGAATGCCTGAAAAACCAGCCTCCCTTAAGGTTTCCAATTGCTGATTTATTTGAATTAAGCCTAAGGGCTCAAAACAATAGAATGAGTCACCTCTGGTTTGGAGGGGTAAAAAATATCAGAATGTGAGAGCCAAGCTCAAAAGGCCTTTTGGGCAAGAATTTGTGGGTTCTGCTTGTACACTCAGTGCTCCTTCTGGAAGACAGATGCCTCTCTCTTGGTGACTGCAGAAATGAGAGCGAGAATATGGTGGTTTTCCCCCAGGCTCTGGGACCTCAGCGCTGGGCTAGAAGACAGATGCCTATTCGCATGGGTGAAGCAAGTGCATTCATTGCTCAGCACTTGTTTGGAAGCATCTGGAATTCTTTTCCTTTTACTGTTGGCTCTAATTCAGCCTCGGATACCACTAACTTGAAAACTTTGTACAGATGTCAGTGACACCTTGGGATTCAGCCTGCCCTAAAACATCTTCACAGCAGCCTTCTGCCTCTGATCTGTGGAGGAGGCCATTGTAGTTCCATCTTTAGTGTTTTCAGCATCCAGGAAACAGGATTTCTGATGCCTCAGTCGAGCATGGTTCTTTTTAAACATTTATTTTCTTGGTCACTTGTCACAGCCATACACAGTGCTGTGGCATCGAGAGAATCATTGGGCTTTCACATCTCCTTCAGTCTCTAAGCCACTGGGTTATTTTCTCATTTAAATGAGGACCCCCCCTTTCTATATTTACTCATTTATATGTCTGTCTCCTTCAAATGAAAAGGGGTCTCTGCTTTCAATTTCCAGCACCTAGCCGCAGGCTTGGCAATTACGATGATGATATACAGTGACATTAGTTATGACTAATGTTAATTTGTTCTATTTGCTCCTTTATATTCAGTATTTCATGTACCATGACCCTGTGAGAGAAATACTATTATAATACCCATTTTAATGAGGTAGAAACAGAGGTGCAGACAGGTTTGAGTAAACTGCCATAACAGCGAAGTGGCAGAGCCTGGTTCCGATCCTGGTGGTCTGACTTCAGACCCATACCAGGCTTTTTACCTCACTTTGCCTAATCAGTGGCTATTAAAATGGACCTGGAAATGGTAAAAGGAATTGGTTTCATGTTTATAAAAGATCCTTAAAGTTAGACATCTAGAAGAGGAGGTCTTTGCTTAAAACGAGAAGAGAAAAAATTAAGGGGCATGTCTGAAATAGACAAAAAGACCAGATATATTCTTTGTTTTATTCAGAGATGTGTTGAAATGTATATATGCAAATAATCTCGGCGATGTCATTTTCAACCACAATTCCTTCAATTGTATATCTGATATAAAGATGCAATCTGCTTTTTTTGATCATCTCTGATGTAGTTTGATAAAACATTCATTTCACATATGTAAATGTATGCAAAAATTCTTCACCACTATAGCTCTTAAAAAAGGTTTAAATACAAAGTCGGCCTATTGTAACAAAACAAATAGACAAACCCAGAAGTAGATTAGCAGGCGTTTTACATCCAGTGAGACTTCTGGTGTTGCCCTGTTCATTTTAGAGATATTGGTATTGTAGGCATACTGGAGAGCTCATTTTTAACTTGTAGCAGCTGTTTTATTGAAATCTGTAGCTATACCTCATACACTACACCAGCGGTCCCCAACCTTTTTGGCACCATGGACCGGTTTCATAGTAGACCATTTTTCCATAGACCAGGGGGTGGGGGTTTGCGGGGGGTGGTTTCCAGATGATTCCAGCGCATTACATTTATTGTGCACTTTATTTCTATTATTACATTGTAATATATAATGAAATAGTTATACAACTCACCATAATGCGGAATCAGTGGGAGCCCTGAGCTTGTTTTCCTACAACTTGATGGTCCCATCTAGGGATGGTGGGAGACAGTGACACCTGTAGTGTGTTGCTTAGGTCCAGGCTACTCTGTAATCTCATTTGGTTGCTGTCACTGCAGAAAACCCTGCTTCACAAATGGGAATGGGAGTAGGCTTTTCAGTGCTATTGTGGAAATCTCAAGATATTCCCCCTTGACTTTAATCCAGAACATATGGAGATTTGAAGTTGCCTGAAACACACTTTTAAGGCCACCGTCATTTGCCATCTCAAGCAGTTGATCCTCTTCTACCACAGACAAAGCCAATTCACCAGGCTTGTTCACAAATGGATCACGGATCCATTTCTCCCCAGTTCAGGGTCTTTTTTGGTTGGGAGGTCATGTTCGAACTCTTCAGAAAGCTGAGATAGGTGACTATGCACCAGCTGGGAGAAAGAAGGCCCTGGCTTAGTCTCTTTCAAAATTCCCACTAATGTTTGAAACGTCAAAAAACCCAGTGTTCAGTCGTCACCTCCATAATTCCAGTTTGGCTTTGAATGCAACCACTTTATCTGCTGACTTGAACACAGTTGTCATTCTGCCCTAAAGTGACAGATTGAGTTGGTTAAGCAGGTTGAGTATGTCACACAAGTAAATAAATTTTGCAATGCATTCTGTGTCACTGGAATGTGCTGCCACTGGTGACTATTCTTCTAAAAGAAATCTCTGGAGCAGCTCTCTTAACTCATAGAAAGCCATCTTGCTTCTGTGTGTAAGAGACGTGTGTGCTCTGCATCCATCTCCCCACAGAGCTGCGTGAACAGACGTGAGTTAAGGGCACGTACTTTGATGTGGTTGATAATTTTAATCACATCCTGTAAAACGTTGTTAAGTTCAGGTGACATTTTTTGGCTAGCCAGCATTTCTCTATGGATGACAGTGCATAGACTTACATTCAGAAGCGATCTCTGTGACCCGAGTAATGAAACCAGAAAGCCGTCCAGTCACGGCAGCTGCTCCATCCATGTAGATGCCGACACAAAATGACCAGTTCATTTTCCTTGATATGTGATCATTCAGAGATTTGAATAGTTCTGCAGCTGTAGTGTTGGTTGACAACAAAAGATCACATAACATATCCTCATGCACCTCATCCTCCTGAAAAATAGATCGCACAAAAACAAGCATTGCTGCCTTGTTGTCAGCATCAACAGACTTGTCAACCAGGAGTGCGTACCATGGTGACTCATTAACAATTGTGCCTCAGTATCCTCTGCTGCTTCATCAATTCGTCTAGTCGTGGTGCTGGCCAAAAGAGGAAAACGTGCCACCTTTTGAACCGCAGCCTCTCCTAAAAGTTCATGACAAATGTCCTTAGCGGCAGGCAGGATCAACTCTTCACCAATAGTAAAGGGCTTCTTAACTCTAGCAATGCGGTTAGCCGCTAAGAATGATGCTTGCCATGCAGACACATTTGATGACGTGGTGGCCTTCAATAATTGCTTCTCTTCTTCATGTTCATGGTTTTTATTCTTTTGAAAAACCCCAAAGGCTTGAGTGCAAGGTGCTTGGTCTCCATGGGGCGAAGCAGTTTTGAAGGTTTCATGGCTTCTTTGGATAGCCACTCGCCACATATTATACAAAGTGAGCTTGGAGAATGTGAATCAGCTGTTGCAATGAACCCATAATTTAAGCAGGTATTATCTTTTAAATGCAGCTTTCTTTTTGTTGGCGGTCTTAGGGCAGGGGTCCCCAACCCCCCTAGTCTCAGACTGGTACCCAGATGTGGCACAGCAGGAAATGAGTGGTGGGCAAGTGAGTAAAGCTTAATCTGTGTTTGCAGCCACTCCACAGCGCTAGCATCACTCCTCAGCCCCACCTCAGATCATCAGGCATTAGATTCTCCTAGGAGCACTGGTCCCTGGTGCCAAAAAGGTTGGGGACTGCTGTCTTAGAGTCTTCTGCTGTCTTAGAGTCTTCTGCTATCACATCGCTGTGTTTTTCTCCCTTTCAAAAAGCTCTCCAGTGACGTTTGTTTTTTACTCATTTTGGCTGGGATTAGCTTGTGAGCTTACCAAAACTGACAGACAAGTACACAGGGTGGGAAAGAGGCACAGATGGAAGTGGTAAATAAAATAATGGGTGGCCCATACACGGACTAAAATAAGTGTTGGATTCTGACTTAAAGCCTGCTACTAGATGCAGCTGTACATTTGAAGTGCATCAACTTACTTGTCACTCTATAAAGCCTGCCACCAAAAGCAGCTTAATTGTCACTTGCCACTTACTGATAGGGTTTTGATATGAGTCTGCAAGCAATTGATTTATTACTGTTTCTGTGCAGTCAAACCACTCTCTAATGCTAATCTGTGTTTGCAGCCACTCCCCAGCACTAACATCAGCTGCACCTCAGATCATCAAGCACTGGAGTCACATAAGGAGCGTGCAACTACATTCCTTGCACGCGGAGTTCACAATAGGGTTCACACTCCTATGAGAATAGGATATGTATTTTAACTAATTGCAAATATAGATGATGGTTTGCTTGCTCACCCACCCGTCACCTCCTGCTGTGCAGCCTGGCTCCTAACAGGCCAAAGACCTCCGTGGCCTGGGCGTTGGGGACCCCTGCACTGCTGCATCCCTAATTACCTGAAGCTCACGCTGTATATCTAGAACTTAGTCCTCCCTTTGGGGCACTTACTATCTTGGGGAATTAGTGCTAGTGAGATTTCTAATGGACAAACAATAATTCTCCAAGGCTTTTTGACAATAAATGTTATTATTACGCCCTATAATATGTGTGAAGAGAAGGTAGATGAGCTGTTTCTCAGCCCTTAGTGGGTAAATTAACTCTGCCCTCAGAATGAGCATTACTTCAATAGAAGGAAACAGGTAAGAAAAAAGGACAAAGAAAAAGGAAAGAAATGAGCATGAATCAGAAACCAACTGCAGTTGTTCAACCTCTTTATATTCTTTTCTGTTTCTGAGGGTTTTGCAAAATAGTAGCTTTGTTTACTAAAACATACATTTACCATAGAATCTTTGGTTTTTAGTTCATAGTTAAACTCATGTTGAACATGATTTGTGCCATAGCTCTTTCTTTCTGAGTCTACGTTTGCAGTGTCCACATTTAACAATCAGATAATCGAGGAGGTTCTCTTGACTGCGAGAGCTGCCCGAGTTTACACAATAACAGAATGGCGGCCCCACTGCTATAACTCAGATTTTCTGAATTTTAGTCAGTGCTTTTTTTTTTCAACACAGAAATATTTGATTCTAGAAGTCAGTGTATATTTAGCATTTTTTAATACAGAAAAATTAAAGCGATAACACTTGAACTCAAATCTAACACTTGAACCTTTCCCACATTTATCTCAGATCCTTATTTTTAAAAAATCAAATATTAAAGTTAGAGCTCCATATATTCTCCTCACAAATCTTATTTTCTTCTTTCCCCAGAGGCAACCTTATCATGAATTTGATGTGTATCCAAGCCATGTTTTTTTTTTATCTTATTATAAGTATATTTGTATTCATAAATACTAGATAGTGATATTTTGTTGCTTTAAAATGTATGTACGTTGTATTGCTGCATGTGACATCTTGCAATTTGTTTTTTAGACTCAAGATTGTTTTCAACATTATCCATGTTGATACATATAAATCTATTTAATTCATTTTTGCTGCTATGCGTATTCCACTTACCAGTAGTGTAGTATATCTAACAGTATACTTTCAGCTTCACTAGATATTACCAAATTACCCTGCAAAATGATTCTGTCAATGTTCACCTCCAGGAGTGTTTGAGATGTTCATTTCTCTAGTGAGCTAAAACTTAGTATGGCCAAACTCAAGCTCTTCTACTCTGAAAATGAAACATAATTTAGGTACATTGGCCTTATTACTATTGAGGTTGAAAATTTTTTCATTTGGGTTTCTCCTCCTGTCAATTTTCTATTATTAATGATCTATTTGTAGATGTTCTTCATGTTCTGTGGAGACTAACTCTTTGTTCATAATGGAATTTTTGATTTTTTAAAGATTTTAATTTTGATGTCATCTTTATGAATATTTTACTTTCTTGTGTCTTTTTTATTTGTGGTTTAAGAAATGTATCTCTGTTCTTCTATTTAGATAGTTTCCGATGCTAATTTTTTTGTCTTTAATTCAGCTAAATTTATTTTTATAATGTGAGCAAAGTCTATTTTTTTCATGAAGAATGCCAGTTGTCCTAATAACAGATACTTAATAGTCCTTTCATTTTCCACTGATTCATAATGTTGTCTCTGTTATACTTAGATCTAATTTGTGCCTGGGTGTATTTCTGAGCTTTTTTTAATATTCCATTTATTTACCCCAGTGTCAATACCCTTAGTTCTCTTAAATGGTATGGCTTAATGGTAACAATAACAGTGAACATCTAGTATGTCCTAGCCTCTGTTCTAAGTCCTTTCTATGTATCTTTTTAATGTAACCCTCAACAACTTGTTTAGTTAATTTTATTATTGTCTCTATTGATGAGGAAAATGAGGCAAAGGAAGCGGACAGGGAAATGGGGTTTATATTTCCAGACAACAGCACACTTGGGAAAGGTAAATGTTCTGGTATTGTGGAAACCAAGGGTATGTGTTGGAAATCAACAGTTCCTGGAAAATAAGCTTGGAAAAGTACATTGGGTCCTCTTAAGAAGAATTTGGAATAGATCCTTCGGACAAGAGCCCCCTACGCAGTATACCAGTCTTGGTTTCAGGCTGCCATGTTTCAAACAGAGGGTGACAAATATCCACCGCCTTTGGGGCCCAGGAACCCTGGAAATTATATATAAAGTTTGGAGGATATGTTCAAGCGTGTGTGTGTGTGCATGTTGTGCACATTTTCTATGGAGGGGTTCCATAGCCTTCTCTAAGGGGATAAACGATTCAGTGCCATTGGTCAGACATTGGAGCACCATGCAGTATCTTCAGCAGAAGATGAACAGGATCAGGTCTGCAAAACCGAATCCCATCAACAATGTAGAAGGAGAACTGGATGTGCAGATTTGAAAGATAGTATTAATAATAATCACCATTTATTGAGTGTTTACTCTGTGGTGCCAAAGTGGTAGATTCTTGTCACCCATTTTATTTCATCTCCAAGTAACACATTTAACAGATAAGGAAACTGAAACCTAGATTTTAAAATTAGCCCAAGGTTGCCTGGCAACAAATGGCAGACTACACAGTTGACTGCCAGGTCATCTGACACTGAAGCCCACTCTTAATCATGACCCTCTCTGCCTTTCTTCTAACATTCTAGCACCATTTCCTTTGTACTTCATCTCCTACTTTTCAGTTATTTTAAGCAGCAAAGTGACTCACTTCAGGGCAGAGAACCTATGACTAGAGACACATTTAGAAGACGAAAAGGAGAAGGGCCTTGGTGACTATTCATTGTTCTTGTTCCACAAAGAATTGATTATCTGCTGAGATAATAGTATAAATCCAAAGAAATCCCTCACTGTGTACATTGCTTCCTCTTGTAATTTGTGTCCTCTTATTCCGTAGAAAGAAATTCTTGCAGACGTCAACTGGCAAACAAGTCATTTTGAAGAAAAGTGCACAGTTCTGTTTTCTTCAAACTTCATAGTCATTAGCACTACAGGACAGGAAATCTGCCTGAGTATATTCACTCTCATTTGTTTTCAAAATGACATGTGCAAACAATAGCATTCACTTCTGTCTGTCGTGGCAAATCTTTAATACATGCTAAGGACACTTATAAAAGTTCTGACGATTTTACCTTGGAAGCTGAACATTGCCTAAGAAGGGTGCTGATGCCCTATTGTCAAATATAAAATAAATGTTATTTTTAGATATGTGAAACCTCAGGGAGAAGGGCTTGACACAAACCACCAGTGGGTATATTCAAACCATCATAGTTTTTTCATCTTTTGCACAGTCTTATTATGCACACGCACCTGCAAACTTTTTGTACACATCCACGGGCTGCTGTAATGATTCTGGTTTTCTAGCCCCGATTCACAGAAAAAAAAAAAAAACAGAGGCAGTTGTTGCTGACGCTTTGGTGGAAGACTTAGGAAAACTCATTTTTATCATTGTTGGAACAAATATGTAAAACCCTGTATTAGTTTTCTATTGCTGTTTAACAATTACTACAAACTTATGGCTTGAAATAACACAAATTTATTATCATTTCCATGGGTCAGAAGTCCAGGTATGACTTGGCTGGATCCTCCCCTTAGCATCTCAAAAGGCTAAAAAAAAAAAGAGCTGCATTCTCTTGAGGAGTGCTGACTAAGGAAAGATCCACTTCCAGGCCTCCTCAGGTTGGTGGCAGTTATTTTCTTGTAATTGAATGACTGAGGCCCCATTTTCTTGCCAGCTGTCAATCATGCTCTCAGCTACTGTGGAACCACCCATAGTTCCCTACCATAAGCTCTCTCACACTTGGAATCTGTTCACTAGGAACAGCCCAATCTCTTCTAAGGGTGCACCTGATCAAGTCAGGGCCACGAGGATAATCTCACTCTAAAGTCAACTAGTTTAGGGCCTCAACCACATCTACAAGATTCCTTCAAAGAAGCACTTAGATTAGATTAAATAACCAGGAGGAGAAAACTATATACCAGGAGATAGAGATCTTGCAGGCCATCTTTGAATTCTGCCTCCCGTAAACCTTATGAGATGCTTTTCTTCTGGCAAGAGGATTGTACGTTAAGTGCCTTCTTAGCATCCATCGTTGTTTTCTAAGTTTTATAAGCTTTTTTTTTTTTTTTTTTTTTTTTTAGCAAATACCACTGAATTCACAATTGTGTGTCACATGGGGGCATTTCAGCTTTTGGTAAAACAATGACTGTCATGAGGACTTAACTATATCCAGACACTATACTGAGTTTTATGTGCATTACCTCGTTTAACCACCGCCACAACTCTATGCAGAAGGTGCAGTCAGTGTCATGAGCTGTGGATGAGAGAGCAGGCTAAGTGACATGCCCAATATTTATCATACAAATATCTCAACAGCTAGAAAGTGGCAGATCTGGGACTTGAACCCACATCTCTCTTTTTTCAGAGCCCTCCTTATTTCCACCCATTGTCTAGCTATATTGTGGTTTCGAATGTCTTCCATAGCTATGATGATTATCATTCATCCATTTCTTCTTTAGTCAAATTTGCCATCTAATACCAGAAAATGTCACATAGACCAAATCCTGCCTAAACACAAAGGACATCCCTGAAAGTCAAATATCAAAGAGACACAAGGGTGTTAGAGTGATTTAGAGCCTGACTTTTGGTAAGGATAATCTGTGTGTTAGCAACTGGCATTTTAATGTGCCTTGTTCCTGGATTCTGTGGTATGCTTTGCTGCCTCATTTTATGCCAAACATTGATTAATAAGTTTCATCAAAAAGAAAACTCACCAATTCAGCCCTGGAGAGCAACTTCAGGTCTTCTTTCCAGAATAGCCAATCAGTGTCAGCAGGACTCAGGGTAGAAATTGTACGCATCCATCGAATAGATGGATGGGATGTTAAGAGCCCTTAAAGGAGAGCTTGCTTCCTTTGCTCTCCTCTTCACCATATGAGAATTCAATCAGAATTTGGCAGTTCTCAATCCAGAAAAGGGCCTTCGCCAGAACTCGACCATGCTGGTACCCTGATCTTACACTGCCAGCCTCAGGAACTGTGAGAAATAAACTTCTGTTGTTTATCAGCCGCCCAATCTATAGCACTTTGTCATAGTAGCCCAAACTAAGGCAGAAGTTGGTACCGAGGGTGGGATGCTGCTGTAACAAATACCTAAAAATGTGGAAGAGGCTTTGAAACTAGGTAATTGGTAGAGGCTATAAGAATTTTGAACTGTATGCTAGAAAAAGCCTCCATTGCTGTAAATGAACTAAGACAGACTGTTAAAATATTGGGGGAGGGGGAGGGATAAATGAAGACACATCAGGAATTATTTCTTTGAACATAATTATGAGCAGAATATAGTGACATTCAATCCTTGTGGTTTCTCTTGTCAATGGATCTATAATCTTGAAAATTAAAATAATGAGGATTATTTTGTTACTAATGTTTTAAGATAAAATTATAAGCAAATGCAGATTAATGTTCTGGAAAAACAGACTTTGCTTACTGTTTTCTTAATATTTTAGTACTTTGCTAGGGCTAATTTGCTATGAGTAGAAGAGTTACAGAAAAATTTTGGAAAAACAGATTGAGTTGTATAAGAACATTTTTTCCACAAATATTCTTGGAGTAGAGATAATTATCATACAAATATCTCATTCCAACTCTGATTTATCTAGTGTGGTATTTATATTTGTTTTCTTTTATACTATGTCTCTAGAGATGATCAAGGGTAATAATAGGACTCTTGACATAGAGTTAAATCAATAATTTCCATTAATTCTAAAATTAAAATAAAGTTTCATCTACACCCTCATTGTGAATAATTTATCATCTTGAAAACTGTTTTCTTTGCTTCATTTAATTTATTTAAATTTTAAAATGCAATTTATTTATTAGTTTCTACATAAACTTTTAAGCCAGGAGGAAATGTAACTAATGTTCTAGTCTGTCCTCAATTGTTAGTTGGGAAATTGGCATTTGAGTTTAAATATTAGATTTTCTTTATTAAAATACCTGTGAGCCTGCTCCTAAGAGAGTGACCATTTAGGGTCAAATTCAGTTTCTGAATCTGCAGTGGGGCCAGACCTGGATTTTGGTGACATGCCAAGGCATTGCTACCCTGTGAGAGTTTGCCTGGCTGAAATTTCTAACACTCCTTTGCATATTGCAGGGTACATTCTCCTATTTACAGTGATCATCAGTGCAGCTGTAGTCTAAACCCAACCTATGCCTGATGAGAAGTTTCTGACTCGTAGCCTTATACTGTTCCTATACCCCCATAGAGCTACATGTATTTTACATTTCTTGCTTGCTTGCTTTCTCTCCCTCTCTCTCTCTTTTTTCTTTTCTCTAGGAGAAGTGCCCCATAGAAATTAAATGGAGGAAAGAAAATTTTGGATTGGAATGTCCTCTCAAATCCAGCCCACAGAGTATATTTTATATTTAAGTACATCTTTTTACGCTGTGTGCTTTCTTTAGAGGGCTGCTTCTTAGCTACCATACTCAGGAGAGTATGAGATTCGTGAGAGAATAATCACACTCTTCTCCAATGAACTGGAGAGGTAGCTTTACCTCTCAGTTGTTATTCTGGAAGTTTCTAAGTGATCTCTACATCTCTTTTTTTTTTTCAGCCTTTTTGCAGTGCATTGTTGGTATCACTAAATATCTTCTATTAATAGTAATCCATTTATTTATTTGTAAGTAATTTCTTCTCCAGAATAAAACAGGACTATCAGAATTGATTGAAATGATACAGCAATCAAACGAGGAATGTGATGCTTTTTGCTAATTTTGAGATAACTGTTTATTAAATTAGAATAGAGTAAATTTGAATTTTATTAATCAATAGCATAATACAGTTAGGAATCACATCATCTAATAATGAAGCCCAATTTCACAATTAGAGGGGGAAAAAACTGTGTCTGGTACATTTGTCACACAATCAAGGGGTTTCAGCATTTTCTGCTCTGAAAAGCATCTCGTTCTTTAGATTTTCCTGAAGCATTTTCACACCTGCCTCCTTCCTACTTGCATTTTTCTTGTTTACATGTTGGTTATCATGACTGTCATTACTGTCAGCTCCATGGGGACAGGAACTGTGCTTTGGACATTTTTTTTTTAAGTTTATTGGGGTAACACTGGTTAATACAATTATATAATTTCTAGGTGTACATTATAATTTGACATCTGTATATTCTATTGTGTGTTTCCTTCTCAAAGTCCAGTTTCCTTCAGCTACCATATATTTTATCCCCTTTACCCACTTTACCCTCCCCTTATCCTCCTATACTTGACCCCCTTTAACCATTTACCTACCTCCTTCTCCTCAACCCCTTACTCTCTGGTAAGCACTAGTCTATAGTCCATGTCTATGTGACTCTGTTTGTTTCTCCTGTTCATTTTTTGCTTAGGTTTATACTCTGCATATTAGTATATGGGATATATCATGTGACTTTCAACTTTTCCTGTCTGGCTTATTTCACTTAGCAATTTATCTCAAGGTCCATCCGTGTTGTCGCAAATGGCAGTATTTCATCTCTTCTTATGGCTGAGTAATAATTCATTATATAACCTCCATATTGTTTTCCATAGTGACCGTACCAATTTTGAGTGTTCCTTTTTCTCCACATCCTCTCCAACATTTGTTATTACTTGTTCCATTGATTATACCTATTCTAACAGATATGAGATGGTATCTCGTTGTGGTCTTGATTTGCATTTCCCTAATAGCTAGTGATGTTGAGCATCTTTTCAAATACTTGTTGGCCATTTGTTGGACTTTTTTTTTCTCCCGTAACATCTGAACCTCAGAGCCATTGAGTATATATTTGCTATATTAATTGAAAAGTTCTAAAAACAATTTGTTTATCAAAGTTGCACATGACTAGAAGAGACTAAGAGGAGTAGCTAGTAAGTTAAATATCAGCTTTAAAATATATCAATAGTCTGAAAAATGTGTAAAAAGAAATATAAGTAATAACTGAATTAAAAAAAAAACAAAATTAGGAATGTAACAGTGAATTACACACAGCTGAAGAAGGAATTAGTAAACTGGAAGATAGTTCAAAAAAGTACAAAATGAAGTACAGAGAGCAAAATATTAGAAAATGCCAATGAGAGGCTAAGAAACAAGGAGGATATATTGGGAGTCATACACATATGTAATTGGAATAATACAAGGAAAGGAGAAAGTGAATGAGGCAAAAACAGTACTTATAATGACTGAGAATTTTCTAGAAATAAAAAATATCAAACCACAGATTCTAGAAGTGTAGCAAGAAACCCGCCAGGATGTGCAAATAAACCCGTAATTAGACATATTATGGTGAACCCATGCTACAAGCAAAAATAAGGAGAAAATCTTAAAAGCAGACTGAGAAAATAAATATATTATCATCAGAGAACCAGAATTTATATTTTTAGATTAAATAAGATGCTTATTTCATGAGTCATTTTTTAATGATTTAACACCTTAACCAAATTTTCATCTTACTTTGAAGCCTGATTATGCCATATGAAGTTTTTTTCCAAAGCTAGGATAGAGGATTTGAATGGCTATTGACCAAAAGAGAGAGATTTGATTTATTCTATTTACCTCCAAGGGAATGGACCAAATTCCAGTGTATGGAGAGTCCAAAAAAAATCAACATATCTCTACTTAATAGAAAGAGAGATATCTAACAATTTGAGTTGTAAAACCTGGCATAAATTACCTTATATAAGAAATGAGTTCTCTAACATCAAAGGGTTTGATCAAAAGGTAGATACATTAGTTCATTTATCAAATATTTAGTAAGCGCCTACAATGTACCAGGCATAGTTATAGATGCTGGAGATATATCAGTCAACAACACCAACAAGAACGAAAATGGCAAAAATCCCTTCTATGGAGAACTTATATTCTAGTGCAAGACACAGACAAGCATGATAAATAAGTCAGTCATGCACAGTGTTAGAAGATGCTAAGTGCTAAGAGGCAAAAAATGGAACAGGGAAAAGGGGACCAGGAGAACTGGGGGAAGGTTGGCAGTTTAAAAGGTAATGATCACAGTGGACTTCATTGAGAGGTATTGTTTGGCCATTAAGACCTTAAGGAGAGAGGGGAGTGTGAGCTGGAAGGATCTAATCAGTTAAACAGAACAGACTGGTGGGAGTTACTTTTAACTCTATAATTTAGTCCTATCATATATTTCAGAAAAAGTTTAGAATTTTAGCAAATGGAATTATATTTATTATTATGAAATAATAGAAATCAAGATAACATCTTATGTTTATTAACGAAAGCTGTTAATCCTCACTATAACATCATAGAAACTCTGCACTTGAAAAACATTTATTTTAAAAATTCCAAATTCTAGAAAGGATGTTGTACGTTCTATTGGTACTCTCAGAATTTGTTGGTTAGAGCAATAATTAGTATCAGCTTGTTAGGGAACTGGGCTGTCACCTAGAGAAAATATGTAAAGAATCTTCACAGAACATTCAAAAGCAGAATTGTTGGTTTGTACTTATGAATCAGATTTTTTTTTTTTTTTGAAAAAAAAAAGCCGACAAATACCCAGCTGCTTTTTGGAAAAATATAAATAAATAATGTTTGTCTTTGATGTTGAGCTCCACAGTGCCAGCCATTTGAAGTATAGAGGGCTTTGACATGTGCAGAAGGACAAGCCAAGAATATCTTCACTGGTAACTGTAGTCTTCTGTTGCAGGCACACAAAAAGTCCCTTTGGACAGTTAAACCCAGTGAAGGCATCGTTCCTCCAGAAACTGATGTTCAACTGACACTGACCGCCAACCTGAATGATATAGTGACATTCGAAGACGTGGTCATTTTGGAAATTGAAAATAGCAACACCTATCGGATTCCTGTTCAGGCTACAGGAATTGGTTCCACCATTGTTTCAGATAAGCCCTTTGCTCCAGAACTCAATTTGGGAGCATATTTTAGGTATGGAAATGCGTGGATGAATTTTTATAAATATCACATATATTGCATGAGTAAATAGAACTAGCCTCTTCAGTCCCTCCCCTTTCCTATCTTCACTTTCCCCCTGTTAGATGGGTACATCAGCCACAAGAAGACACTTCCTAGGCATATCCTGATTACAATCTCCAAGTTGTGTCCCTCTACACTACAGAAAAGGTGGTTTATGGGAAGCGTATTGTTCTCTCAAATTAACAGTGTCTTCTCTGTGACTAATTTAGAAGCTCAACAAAGATTCCTCCTCTTTAATTCCAATACACTGTTAGTCTATTTCCGTGGATATAAAAAATACAGATGCATCTTAGTGGTAACCTAAGTAGAGTATAACTAGGAAGCTAAAAGTTTATTGTAAATGTATCTTATTGGGAAATACACAGCCAATAACTTGGGGGTGGGCATTATGTCCTCTGCTTGCCTCCCCTCTACAGCATCAACAATGGAGATGGTTGCGATTGGCTTCACTTGATCACTCAGGAAAAGGTAGAGCATGTGAACAAACATTTAAATAAAAGGTGGAAGAGTATAGACACCTCTGTGCAAAATGATCTAAATGTGGCTCTAAAAATGAATATGGTCTGAAAGCTAATGGGGGAGGATATGTGTGGGGATTTATTCATGGTTTCCAGAAGAGTCCTGCAGCTGTCCGGGGCCAGATAAATTTGTGCCTATCCATTGCAATACTGTGAACAAATCTCAAAGGGACACCCCTGCCTTCTGGTCTAACAGGCCCTGAAAGCCAGCTAGACACACTGTGCTTAGAGAAAATGAACCTGACAAAAATCAATTAGGAGCCCTTCTCACAAACCCATCCACGCCTCCTCCTTCTGCTCCATCTACAAAACATGGCACTTAATTGAAAATACCATAAACTGCTAGGAATTAGGTAATAGGCAAGTCAGATAGTTGAATTGCATGCATTTTCAGAAAAGCATCCATTACAGTTTTTTGTCAACTAGATATAAAAAAGCTCCTCTCTGCCTGTCTATTGACCATAGCTAGAGCATCTTGTCAATGCATGCCGTGCTTCTATTTCCAAATTTATTGGTTTAGTGCACTCAAAAAAATTATAGAAAACAATATACTGTGAACAAGCCTTGATTACACGTTCTTTTTAATCTATATATAGTGTCAAATAGCCTCAAAGGATATTCTGTCACTTGCCTGGAATTGAGAGGTTTAGCCTATAGTTTTCTATGAATATAGAAGCAAACTGCAGCATTTAGCTGTCAATTTCCCCTCTGCCTAAACCCTATCATTCTTTTTGACGAAAAAAAAAAATTCATGGTGCCAGAGATCTTGTCAAAAGCAGAGGTGGGCAAACTGCAACCCACTGTTGTTTCTATAAATAATATTTTGTTGAAACACAGTGGACAGTTGATTAGTTGTTGACAATGACCATGTGACCCAAAACGTCTAAAATATTTATTATTAGGCCCTTTACAGAAAAGTTTGTCAACTGGGGGCACATATAGATCTAAAAATATTACCCATATGCCACCTCTTCTTATTGCATGTTTTGGGGCAACTCCCTTTAATTTTCAGAGCTTCTATTTATTTATAAAATGAAAGTAAATATACTTATTTTTACTGGTGTGCTGTGATGGTTGAAAGATATACTGTGAATAAGTGGCAGAGGTCCTGCCTACTTTATAAATAGTATATATTATTCATTGTTTTTTCCAAAGCCTACTTTTAGCCATGAAGTCAAACTCCTGAGTAAAGACTACAGTGAGCATGCACTGAGGACATGTGTCTAGAATGAAATGGTTACACCTGGCAATTGACAAATACTCCTGATTATTTATCTGATGCTATAACTTACTTATTAGATATGATATAATTTCCTAAGGAGGAACAGATGGGATAAAATCACAAAGCCTAATAAAATTTTTTAAGAAAACAGTCCCTAGATGAGTTTTCTCCCTGGAAAATTTAAGTTTATACATCAGTAAAAAAAAAAAAAACCCATTCAAAATACATTTGAACCTCCACTTCCAAGATGTTAGAAATTCCAATGCTTAACAAAGAGCCAAAAAATCAAGAGGTCTTTAATAAATATATGTGGAATAGATGAACTAGGGAGTGAAATAGCATCTTTAAAGCAAGTTAGTCTGAGAAAAATGACCAATCCAGCTGGCATCCTGCTCCATTACAGTCCTTTTGACCTTTCATAAGGCATGAAGGACATGTGTCATTTCTCTTTGAAGTTGCCTTCCAACTAAGCCCAACACAAGACATTTCACTCAGTCAGCAGAAATTTACCCAACACTGTTTGAACTACACTTCTCTTCCGGTCAGCATTTTGCTTTCCTTTCACTCTTCAGAACTATTTCTCATAAATTAGAGTGGTTTTCATATAAATTGTGTCTGTGTGTTTTGTTGCATGCTTGACCTACTGGGAAAGACTGAGGATGGGTGAGGTCACTTTCCCACAGCCCCTTCCCTGGTGATGACAACTCAAGGGCCAAACCTAGGTCCCTGACTCAGTCTGTGGACCCCTTGAGTAAATAATGCTTTGTCTCAATGCTGTGGTTAACTCCTAATGTAGCCTTTCAACATTAAAATAATTAATAATAATAATAATAATAATGTATATTTTGTTGCCCACTTTTAAAATACTTCCAGAGGAGTAAATCCCAAGAGCTAAACAGAACATCCCAAAGGTGAGTCCTTTCTACAGCGGCCTTCTTTTTTCCAGCCTGGACACCTATTACTACCGCTTCAAGTTGACCAATAAGGGACGTCGGGTCCAACAGTTGTTTTGGATGAACGAAGATTTCTATCCCCGGAACAAGCTGAGCAAGAAAGGCCTGGCTAAGAAGGGACTTGCTAAGAGCCAGTCCCAGCACCATTGCTCCCAGGCACCCAAGGATCCTCACTACCCCGTGTTTCAGCTCCACCCTGTCCGGATGGAGCTGTACCCAGGCCAGACAATCGATGTGATACTCGAAGGCTATTCTGCTACTCCCAGGGTAAGAGGACAGCATGTGTAGAAGCTATTTTTCTCCTAAATAAATCTTTACTCCATCTATTTTTTTAGGAGAGTTCCTTGACATTTATCTGAAGAAAGGATGTAGCTTCGTAAGGATTGCATGCAGAGCTAAGTTACCATGGCAGCACCCATTGTTTTCAAGGTTCAGCTCTGCTCAGTTTTCTGTTTGTTTCTACAACTATCACGAAACCAACCTGAAAATACTGTTTAAAGCAGGTTGTCATCCTCAGGGTCAACAATTACCAGCCAGTAAATCTCTAGGAAAGGGATACCCAGCATTCAGCCAAAGCTAAGCCTCTGATGAACACTTAGCAGTATTCATATTTATTCAAAATGAGTGTTTTTATAGGTACTCTGGGCTGCCTTTCCTATCTGGGTATTGGGACATCCCCAGTTCCTTCCCTCTCAGCCTGACATAACAGCATCATATTTATAATCATTATTTTTTTATGTGTCAGTAAAGCAATTCTGGTATTCTCTTATTTACATTATCATCATTCTGCTTAAATGTTTATGCAAATCCAAACCATGTCTCTGTTTATTCCTATTCTATCATTGAGACTGGAAACCAGCAAAAACCTTAAAGAAACTTCCGAAATCACTTGTGAGCCTCTTCTACCTCACAAACACAGATTTCGTGGATGAGAAATGATGCTTGCGCTCCTCCTGTTGTTACCAAATTAGGAGGCAATAACAAACTTTCTCCTCATGAAATAGAAAACAATAAGAAATTTATCTTGCAGCAGGCAAGATAGCATAGCTGGCCCATTACTTCATTATGTAGTGTATAATAAGGTCTTTCTGTTATTCGGGGTTTCAGCTGTCGGTTATTGAGTGTATACCACGTGACAAACAGTGTGCTAGGCACTAAGGATGCAGAGGTGAATGGGATGCAGCCCCTCATTTCAGACACTGACAGCCTGTTGCAGGAGCACGTTGACTGTGATCAGGAGCTGACCATATTTCCAAAGGCATTAAATCTGAGCTACTAGGGTTCTGAATTCAGTGTAAGCTTTACTGAAAGCTTCCCTGAATGTTCTCCCAAGTTATGCTACATAATTAAGAAGAGAAGTGAATTTATTAACATCTGAAACCTGAGCCACATTCAGTACAAGCTATTCATGATATAAATTCACCTTGGGTTGCTTCTACTTTATAAAAATCTCAATCTCTGGGGCCAAGGAAATATTGGTTTCTGTAGCATGATTTTTAAATATTCAAGTATGAAAAGCAAAGTTTTTCCAGCCACGGTTTATAACTAGCTCAATAAGAAATATAGCTAGAATTGAACTATAAGCCCATAAGGACTTTTTCTGTCTTGTCTATCACATTTGGGGATGTCCAGTCCCTAACAGTCCTGATGCATAATACATTATATATATATTAGTTGAACTGAATGTAAATTGACTGTGTCCTCAAGAGCAGTCAGAAATAGACACAGGATCCCTCCAGGTCATACTTAACCAATCAGACATCAATTGTGTAACAGAGCAATACCTGAAATGCACTGTTTGGGAAAATGTGCTCCTCCCTAGTGTCCCCAGGCAGGTAGTTGAGAATCAGCTTGATGATTGTCGAGAATTAAGTTTTCTGAGCTATGAATATTCCCAATATGCGGGCCTATCTCATCTGCAGATAGTCAAAGAAAAGCTGGTTTGCCACGCCATCATCGGGACACAGAAGGTGAAGAGCTTGGTGATGAATGTTAACATCATCTGTGAATTCATAGCGCCACTTATCCAGCTCTCCACCAAGCAGCTCATATACCGACTGGAGAAGGTCAGTGGGGCTGTGCTGGGAGGGCTGGCATCAGCCCGTTCACATTTGCATTTGAAAAGCTGGATGGATGGAAAGCCTGTTGCACCCACACCCAGCCTATGTTTAGGGAGCTTCAGGGGCCTATATACCTTCAACTGAAAATTCTGAATCTAAACCTAAATTCCTTTAAAATGCAAAATGCTGTGCAAATTTTACTTCCATCATTCCTGATGCAAAAAACCAAAGCAAAGGGATATTCCCGTGCACTGAAAATGCACTGTAGTCGATCATTTTACTCTAATGAGGTGAAAAAACATCACAGTATAGAAAGGGTTGGAGTAGAATTACTGATAATTACAATAATTAGTAAGAATAACTACTACTTATTGACTGGCTTGTGCTAGTCACTGAGCCATGTTTATTACGTACATTTTCCCAGTTGTCCCTCACAGCAGTCTATGCTGTAAGTTCTGTTTCATTCCCTCGATACACATGGGGGAACTGAGCTGCAAGTTAAGCTATTATGTAGAGCACCTAACACTGCCTAAGAATAATCAACTTAAACTATATGATTTACAGTTTTTAAAACGTTATTATTAGTTTCAAGTATGTAGTACATTGGTTAGATATTTACAGAGTTTACAAAACAATCTCCCTGATTGCTCTTTCTCTCCTCTGGCTCTCCACTTAGCCATTAACACTATTGCTGACTGCATTCCCTATGCCATGCTCCCCATCTCCGTGACCATCTATCAACTACTAGTTTGTACTTCTTTCATCAATTACATGGCTCTAAATGTCCATGACTTTATATGGCCATTAATGGGGAGGCAGAGGATAGGAGAGAAATGGAAATGACTGCAGCTCTGGGCAGGGAGTCAGGTTAGTGAAGAGATGAGGGAGGTATCACAGTAGGACTTGACCTATTCCTCAGCAGATGTTCATCATAGAAGTGCTTACCATTTAAAACAGGTACTTATGGAATGTCTCTTCCAAGCTGGAGATTGCATTGGTGTTGAAAATCTGGTGAACCAGCCAGACACAGTCAAAGCTCAGAGACTGGTTGAGGTCACAGACTGTAAACAAATTATTAAAATTTACTTGTTTAAATTATAATTCCAAAGAGTGCTATGAACAAGAGCTATGAGGCCCTGTGAAAGCCCTTATCAGGAGATGTGGCCTTATTTGTACCTATGGTGACAGATGTCTTTCTTGAGCAAGTACCTCAAGTTGAGACTTGAAGAAGAAATGAAGTTAGTCTGGTGACAAGAGAAGAGGAGAGAATTCTAGGCAGAGGGAACAGCACACATGATGGGCCTGTGTTAAGAAAGAGCCTGATGAACGTACAGACCTGAAAGGCCACTTTAGACAAAGGATTTGCCAAGAGTGACATAAGGCCCATCTGAAGAAGTGGGTCCACCTGAATGAATGTGGTGTGACTGGGAGGCATGTCCTGGCCTTCAGGTTGTGTTCAGGGGGCCATTGTAGTGCTCGAGGGAGGGGAGCAACCTGTTCAGATGTATTTATTGAAACAGTCACACTGGCTGCTGAGTGGAACACTTATTAAGGCCTACCATGTGCCAAGCACTGTGTCTTGTGCTAGGGATACAACAGTGAGGATACTCCCGCCCTGACGAACCTCACAGCCAACTGGGAAGACCAGGTATTAATTAAGCAACTGTCCCACAGTGTGATCTGTGCTGTCGTATGGAATGACTCGGGTGGCAGTGCCTGAACTGTCATGAGGAAATCAACCAAGGTTCTTTTCATGACTTGGAGGCTTGCAAGAGAGTGATCAACACCATTTATTCTGGTGGTGGATTCGATCATTTTTTGTTCATTTTAAATAAGTGTCTATTGAGCACCCACCATAGGTACAGTGCTCTGCTGAGAGATGAGTAAAGGAGGGTATAGTCGAGTAGGGGAGCGAGATGTATAAATTCAACTCAAATCAACAAGTAATTTTTGAGCACTGACAATATATGAGGCAGCAAAAACACAGCTAACACCCTGGTTTTCCCAACTATGGGAAAAGTAGACATTGACAAAATAGCAGAAGAGTTTCAGTTACAGGACACTAAACTGTGATAAGCTCCATGAGACGTATAAAAAGAAAATGCTACAAGAGTTCCTGCTACAGTTATTAAGTTTTCATTGCTGTTTTAAATCCTTCCTTTTTTAAGAATCACGAAAGATATTTATTGGCTGTGCTGAATTTGTTGGCATTATATAATTTCCTATATGTAGCTACTCAGAGGAAATTCGGTGAATATTTATTGAATAGCTATTCTGTAAAAGACATTACAGTATATATTAAATATGCAGTTCAGTTTCTTTTTAGATTTTTTTCCTAAGCCCATAAACACTCATAAAATGTGTGATGTTCCTTTTCTTCTCTTTATATCCTTAAGCCTCTTTAAAAAGTATATCTTTGTTTAAATGTATATTGTTTGACTTTATCACTAGAGTAAAATGGCAAATATTTTAATCTGGCAGTGACTTATTGAATTAAAAAATGAATTGAGTCCCAACTTCCTGTTCGTTTTTGCCTTTCTCTCCTTCCCCCCAAATATCACAAGTTTGAAATCTGTCTTACTACTGTTATTTTTCATTGTTCATTTCCTGCTCTTACGTAACCCATATCAGGGACAATGAAAAAATGCAACTTCATTACCCAGAGTGTGCAAGAGACCTGTTAGGTCTCAGTATTCAGATTTAATTATCTAACACCCAATTATCTATTCTGTTTCCTTCTTTTTAACTCAAGGCAACTGATTTACTACATTAGATGATAATGATACAGGCTTTGCCCATAGGAGGAATTTTTCTATAACCATTTCCTCAGATTTGATCTACTTTATAACTATTGTACCATTCATAAGCCACAGAGATGAAACCACTTCTTTGTGGAATTGAAAAGGTCAGTTGAAACCAGCAGCCGGTTTGCTTCATGAAGTCTAGCAGGAAATCCTGTCTCCTGATATTTGGGGAGAAAAACAATTCAGAGAGAAAAGGGTCATTATAAAATGGAATAGTTTCTCTGTGCCTCAACTCCTCATCACTAACCTCTAAATGGCCTCTTGCTGAAACCCGTCCAGTGTGGTTTCTTCACTTCAAAGCTACCTGCAGTGACACAGCAGCCCAAGAGGAAGGTCACTGGGTGGACAGTTTGCCAAGCAGCCTTTATATGGCCCCAAAGTGCTGCTTTATCCCTCCCCAAATGTAGTATGCAATCTGCAAATGTAAGATAAGTCCAGTGCCTGTATTACCATGTTAAAGGGAGGGGAACAATAGTTGGCATTTTAAGGAAAATGCCAGACCAAATCCCTGAACAAGGGCTAGTAGAGTGTAACTGAGGCAAGAAGCTCAAGCAAGAAGCTCAAGCCAACTATTTGGGACTAAATGGTTGTGTCCCCCCCACCACCACCACCAAATCATGTATTGAAGACCTAAACCCCAGTGTGATGGGGTTGGAGGTGAAGCCTTTGGGAGGTGATCAGGATGGAGCCTTCACAACTGGGATTCATGCCATTATAAGAAAAGTCAAGAGGGAATCTCTCTCAGCCAGGAAGCAGGCCCTCACCAGACACCTGATCTGCTGGCCCCTTGATTTTGGACCTCCCAGCCTCCAGAACTGTGATACATAACTGTCTGTTGTTTGAACCACCCAGTCTATATTTGTTATAGCAGCCCAAACTAAGATACAGTGGACGGTCACCTATTCACAACCAGAGCCAGGGGACCCAGGAATCACAGTAAAAGGAAGACTGTACTGGACAAAGAAATGGAGACAGAGTCAGTTGACAAATGTGGAATCAGGAGGATTTAACTGAAATCAGAACAAGGAGAAAAAGCTAATCAAAATAGAGGCCTGTGGAGAAAACAAGGTAGAGTTGTTGGAAGAGCTAGGGAATGATTGGATGGAGGTTCTCTTTGGAGGCCACAGATTGAGGCTTCAGATCACCTCCTGCTGATATTAAAGGACCCCCTTTCCAGGGTACACGAGAAATGATGTGGACCCAACAATAGAATGAGAAAAGTCCAATCTGACCAGAAACTACCAGTTCATGATCCATTTCTGATGCTTTCTTCAGTTGAAAAATTAAATTTAATATGTTCAACAGAGTGAAAAAATGCTTCTAACTCAATTATCCCAGTGTTATCAGAAAAAAAATTAGAGGAAATAGTTATGAGCATTTGCCCATATAACAAGTTAAGTATATTGGCAAATTGGATATTTGAGCATGGAAAAAGTATTGTAAAAGGAAAAAAAATGTTTTATTCATTACAATGATACATGAATTCTTCCGTAAGATATCACTAATTTATTAGACTTTGTTTTATGACACTGTGGAAATTTCTATTGTAAGAGTTCTGTCCAAAGGCATGGTTTATACAGGTTTTTTAACCAGGCAACAAGAGAGTAAGAAATATAATCTGCACTTTCTGGCTTATGTAAGCTCACTTCTCAGTAGTCCACCAGATGTTCCAGATGGTTCATCTAAACCTCTGCAAGAGAAAGAATAGCACATATTATGAGACTTTCATTACTAATGGCTTACTGTGTATACCATAACTTGGTTTGTTTCCTCTTTTTCCTTTTTCTCAGAAACCTAACACTATCTTGGAACCTCATTACCAGCCCTTGGTCATGAAGAACATTTCCACCCTGCCCGTGACCGTGTTGCTCTCAGTAAATGGACCCTTCTTTGTCTGTGAGACGGATAAATCTCCACTGCCCTCAACGCCTGAGGTAACTCAACTGAGGGCTATCCTAACAGGTTCCTGGGTAGGCTGTGCATGAGAAAGGAGAATAATGTTAGTATACCAACTTCAGTCCAGGAAATCATAAAGAATCCTGGAAACAAAGAGGAAAGAATACAGAAAATTTTAAATGAGTCGTAAATAATTTCCAGTGTCAATCAGTAGGAAAACTATCATTAATAGTGTAAGAACTTCTGGCTTATTATGATGACCCTTTATTCTTGCCCACTATAATGAAGCTGATCTTTAGAAAACAGTGACTTCACACAAGTGACAATAAATATCTTTTAAGTCACCTCCATCAAATCTGGCCAAAACTCCATTCAAGGAAATGAGAAAATAGCCAAGGCCCAGGCCCTACACCCACCAGCCCATCTCCAAATACTGAGAAATCGGAGCCAGTCTGAGGGAGGGCCTTGAGCTCACCAGGCCACCATCTGGGACCTGATGCAATGTTCTCTACGCATTCATATGAGATCATATTCGTGATCCTTTGCTGGATGCAGTGGAGGTGGCCGGGCCATGGGGCAAGTGGCACAGCAGAGCTGTAGGAAAGGGGGACTGAAGGGAAAACGAGACTCACATACTATCAGCTAATGGAGAAGTGGTATCAAGGAAAAAGGCAGAGCAGGGAACAATCATGAGATCTCAGAAGAGGAAGCTGGGACTTAAGGAGAGTTTCTGTGAGCCCCATTGAGAGAGGTGGGTCTTTGCGGGGAAGGGGGAACAGAGCTGCTTGGTGAGAGCTTGTTACAGATGGTACCTGACTGGCAGCTGTAAATGGCACTGCTGCCCTCTTTAGCGAGTCTTATTCAAGCATGAGCTAGGGAAAAAAAAAAACAGCTAAGATCTTCGAACAGAGAAGTAAAAGTTAGAAATGATCATAGGCAAGAGGCAGATGAAAACCTGCTGCTGGGGGACCTAGGCAAGGAAGAAGATTGAAAGTATAAACATAGTTCTCATGGTCTCAAAGAAACTGCAGATAATATGACCTGTCTTTAAGAAGAGCTCAAGAATGAGACAAGTTTTCAAAGAGGAGTTGAAGAGTGAACTCACAGAGCAAAGGGAAACTAATGGATGAGAAAATGAAAATTCAGACATGGGCACTTTCTCAGTCTGGGTGGTAGATTAGAGCCACTCTTGTCCCTCCTAAAATCTTAATAAGACAAAAGTAGTAATGTGTAAGAGGAAAGAAGCCTAGAGCAATAATACAAAGGGGGAAGAGGATGGGATAACCAAATTATGAGAGACTTAAACAAATTCTAGAAAATAGAATAAGAATGTAGTGGCTTGGCAAAATGACACGGCCTAGAAAATTCTCCAATGAGGCCACAAAGATGTGGGAGTCATTCAGCCCAAGTAGCCTGGGCTCAGAGGCAACGAGTGTGAGTGGAGTGCTCAAAAGAGAGGAATTCCATGTGCACCAGACAGCGGTCCCACCAGATCCCACACAAAACACATGGGTAGCTGGCGTTTATCCCAAGACGTAAAGATACATGCTCTCCCCCAGAGAAACTGATCATAATGTTTCAGGAAATTTGATGTTTCTAGCGTCAGTGTTGGCACCCCAGAATAATCCTGCTTATCTGGGGTGTGTTCACTGCCTGATCGTCCCCTCTCTTCCCAAGGAAACTGTTCTGTAGACCAGCCCCACTGCAAGAATAGAGAAATGGGGGCCTCCAGATTGCTGGGATGGCAGGGTAGGTCAGGAACTACTGTTTATTGTAATAACTATTATAGTCCATTTTGACCTTTTGTATTATTCGCATGTATAACTAATATACATGTAATTTAAAGAGTAAAGACCTTCTACAAATCAACAAGAAAAACAGCAATAACCCAGTAGAAAAATGGGCAAAGGAAATGAAGAGTTCACAAAAATAAACATAAAATGGCTCTTAAGAATATGAAAATATGCTCAATTTTAATCGTAGTAGAAGAAATGCAAATTCAAATTATCATGAAACACATCTTTTCCCTATCAGATTGTCAAAGAGCAAAAATTCAGTCACACTTTGTGTTAGGAAGGACATGTGGAAATAGGGATTCTCCTTCTGTGTTGGGAAAGGGTACATTGGAAGACTGCATGGTAGTAGCTATCAAAATTTTAAATGTCCATACCCTTTAACCTAGTTATTTCATTCTCAGGAATGTATCCTACAGATATAGACAGAATATACAGGATGACATATATACAAGGACATTTACTGCGACATTGAGTATAACAGCAGAAGATTGAGAGCTCATATCCCTCAGAAGGAGACTGGTTAAAGAAATGATGGCAGAATTATGTGATGGAATAAAATGAAGCTATTTAAAAAAATGAGGTAGCTCTAGATGGGGAGATGAGCCCTAAGGTGACTTTTCATTGTCCTATTTGAAAATATAAATTAAATATTTAAAAAAATTTTTTAAATAAGACCATGGCTTATTCTGGGACAAAATGATATAGAATATTCATCAGTGAGAACTCTCTTAGTGAAGTTACTGGTCTTATTGAGAACCAAAGAACCAAAGAATCCCATGGCATCTGAGCCGACAAGAAGAGACCTCATTAGGAGAAGACATTAGACTAACGTTGGACTTCTCTACAATAATACTTGATGGCAGATGAAAACAGGACAGTGCTACAGAAAGAGTGACCCAAGAATTTTATAACCAGCCAAATTGTCTTTTGAGTATAAAGGCAGACACTCTTAGAATGCAGGGACTCAGTGACTACAGTACTCAGACACCCTTGTTGAAAATTGATTTGCCATTGAGATACAGCTGCTCAGGAGAAAAAAAAAAAACAAAAACAAAAAAATGACACTCAGAAATGAAAAAAAAAACTGTAAGGAAAAGACTGACAGGAGGACTGAATTCGTTTAATTCTGCAACTGAGATTAAACACCACTGGCAGTTATGATTTTAAAACAATGTTTTATACCTCAACTTTTTAAAAATTAGCACTATAACCAATAACAACTGGGAGGCAGGGGAAGCATAAGCATACTAATTTCATCCCCTTTTACAGCTGGGTATAAGATATTGTTAAAAGGTAAAACTGCTTAAGATTTAACCATGCTTTTTCTTGGTTGTAAAGGGATAATAGTGATGTGCCAGGCACTGCTCTAAAGATATCCCATGTCTATTAGCTCATTTCATCCTCTTAAAAAGAGGTAGGTACTATTATTGACCCTAATTTACAGATGGAGAAACTGAGGATCAGGAAAGCAAAACAACTTTGCCCAAATTCGTAGAACTAGTAACTGGCACAGACCAGCATTTGAACTCAAGCAGTCTGGCTCCAGAGCCCATGATTTTAGGTTGATACCTCTTGTATAAGAAATTTTTTTTCCGGTTTTTTTTTTTTTTTTGAGAAAAAAATCAAACAATATTTTTAAATAAATTAGTCTAGTTCTATTTTTGTAAAATTTTTTTAGTCATCCATCAGTCATGTCTGGCCTAATGTTCACCAAATATGAACTCTGAGAAATAATACATGGTGAAATTCGAGATGTTTCTAATTTCTTCTTTGTGCTTTTATATCGAATGTGAAGATTTGTGGTAATGTACCATTTCTATGAAACAACGGAGTCGTTCCTCTGGGGGGGAGTGTTTAACTCCCTCTTCAGATATTTAAACACCAAGCACTGTGATAACAAGTGCTGCAGGTGCCATGATCTACAAGAGTGGGTTCTCACTTGTGCCCAGCCAGTTGTGCCAGGTGGCCCATCAGCCTTTCAGATTACCCTGTCTCTGACTCTTGAATCAGGTGATTGGCACTGTCAACTGAAGCCACCTAACCATGTCACTGGCGTGTGCAGTTGAATACCTGAACCTTAAAACTCAGTGGAGAGGGAAGTGCTCTGTAAACAGATGCACAGATGTGTGCATGCCTTATGACTACCTTGGGGCACTTTCTGCAAAACCAAGAGGTGGCTTTCATGCCCATTAAATATGTGGGAATTGAGTAATAACCTAAAAACGCCAACTCATAGCCAGGCATTCTATGGGAAGGTATACTGTGGCCTTGGCATCATGGAACACATGTGGATTTGAATCAAAGAGAGAAAAGAACAAACAAAATCTACCCAACAAACTTTGTACAGCTCTGGAGCATCATTTTAAGTTGAATAGAAGACCGCAGAAATTAGATAACACTATGCTTAAGAGTTAGAACCACAGACATTAGAAAAGAAATTAAATTCCCTAATCCATCCCTTTCTGGGTCATCTTCTATAGAACCCCTCCCCTAGTGCTTGAGAAAGCCTTTTAAATTTTTTCTTAAACAAAGGAGTTTTCCCACTTGTCTAGGAAAAGTGTTTTATGATCTAATTTATTTTCAGGTAAGAATATTTTACGATAGCTATTCATTTTTACAGCTCTTCAATCATCATAATCTCACAACTCTGACCAAAAGCTCTTCTTTCAAATAATTCCTCTATAGATTTTCTTTGCTTTCATTTTCAACTAAAAATATATATATACATATCTGCATATAAATAAAAATATCTATAGATAACAGTATAGATACAATAGCTGTTTATGTGTAAGTGTGAATACATAAATAGGGATAAAATGTGGATGTGTATGTATTTCATTCTAATCTATATGGATGTATCTGTATGTGTGCACAAATGTATGTGAATAACTTTGGTTGTCCTGTTTCGTGTATCACGTTGGAAATGCATAGCACAAAGGTTGGTAATTTACCGTTATCTTGCTTGTAGCCTATCAAACTGGAGATTGGTGGAGAAAAACACCTGCTGGTCAAATTTGACCCTTCCCACAGAAACGATCTGAACAACTGGGTGGCAGAAGAAACTCTCGCAATCAAATATATGGAGCACCCCCAAGTAGACACTCTGAGTCTTCGTGGGGAAGTACACTACCCCAACCTCAGCTTTGAGACCATGGAGCTGGATTTTGGCTGCATCCTGAATGATACTGAGGTGATCCGCTACGTTACAATCAGCAACTGCAGCCCGCTGGTCGTGAAGTTCCGCTGGTTCTTCCTGGTGGACGATGAGGAAAATCAGATAAGGTACCGCCGACATAGACACCCCACAGAGGTCTTCTCTGCCATTCATTTTTTCCTCCTCCAAGCTTTGCCCTGGGTTCCTGTTTTCTGTGCACTGGTTTTGCAGGAATACTTTCCGTTCTGATAACTGATTACTGACAGAAATCACAAAGAGCCTAAAATCATGGTCCTCCTAGATTTCAAGCAGGAAAAGCAAATAAAACATCTTTGAAAGTCCCAATCACCACCAAATTAACAAAGCAATAATTCTGAATCTAGAGAATGTATCGGAAATTTGTCACTAATAAGTACTTTGTAGAGTTTTCTTAATAAGCATTTCAAACCTGATGCATGACTGGCACAGCACGGCGCATTGAGTACGTGCTACACGAAGCTCCGTGTTCTGCATGTTTCAGTGGGTTTTGTTCTGGCCTGTATGGGTATACATAAATATGTGTATATGTTCATACACATATGTACAAAATAGTGGGAGGGGATGAGTGCTGAAAGGGAAAAGCTGTCTTCAGAATATGTGTATTTAGAGATATGTCTCCGGTTCAATTAAATTTAAGTTCAATTAGAAGCTAAATCAAAATTTAATTTTGAAAACACTCCTTTAAAAAAAATAAACAGCCTGTTTTAGTCAGGCTTCGGGAACATTTTCCACTGAGGTCAAGGCTTGTTGGCAATTGGGACAAATGGACTTCTTTCTGCATATTTTCTCATCGGATGTTTTGACAGCTCAGTTTTCAGCACTGACTATTGAGTGGCCATTCTTAAATGAGGAAGCCTCATGTGTCCTTGGCTTGTCAGTGCTTCCTGTGTGTAGTCCTCATCTTGTACATGACAGCTACCCTTTCCTTTCCAGCACTATTACCCTGGTAATGATGGTTTGCTCTGGATGTTTTCTGTAGACATCTAAAGATGACCTAGCAGAGCACTGAAACCAGGCCTGGGCCTGAGCAATGGCACCCCATCGTTAGGTGTCAAGGACTGTTTAGATTTGGAATGAAATTCTTCAAAGGATGAACATTTAAAATAATTATGGAGAAACCAGCCAACCTGACCTAATAAGCTTCGAATACCAGATTCTGTGAAGTTATTCTGATGTAGCATGGCTAAATGAGTTCATTCCATCTGGGAGCAAAGGACATGCTTTATTTATTTATTATTTTGGGGAGGCCATTTCCATAATTAAAGTAATGACATTTTGAAAATGTGCTTGGCCAATCCTGGAGACGATACACTTAATTTTTCATGGGTTTAAACATTCATTTAATCTGTTTTTTTTTTTTTTACTTTTTCAGTATCTTCTTATATCTTGATATTAAGCCTCTGCTTATAATTCATTTTGTAATTCATCTATTTATTAATTCAGAGAGTCATTCAGAAAATGTATGATAAGTGATTCTCATGCACCAGATAATGTGTGAGCCTTCAGAGATATAAAAGTGGATAAGACATGCTCACTGACCTGAGGCTACTGGGGAAGCACGGGTGTAAACCACAGTGGACATGTGATAATGCCGGGCCCTCCCTGCTTCTCCTCTAGGACCCCCCCCCATCTAAGTAAATAATGTCACTGTCCTGGGAGGCATCCAGATTCCTTCCTCTCCCTAACCCCACCCACTTCATCAAACCCATCACCAAGCTCTACCTATTCTACCTTCTAAAAACCTCTTATTCTCATTTCTAAAGTTGTTACCCCAGTTCAGGTCACCATCACTTGTTGCCTGGACCATTGTGACAGCCCCTAACTGGGCTCTCACCCTCCACTTACGTGCCACAGACTGTCATCCACTCAGTAGCCAAGTGAGGAGCATGGCGTTTCCTTGGTTTTCAGCTTTTAATGACACCCCTGCTTCTTAGGTTAAAATACAAAATGCTGTGTTCTGCAGGGCTCAGCAGGTACTGACCCCTGCATTTCTCCCGTTTCTTCTCGCTTCACTCTGCCCTCTCATTGACCTTTGTTTCCCCGCCATGCTGGCCTCTGTCCTGTCTAGTGTTAACTGCCTTCTCTCTACTTCTCTCCACTCCTCACCTAGAGCCTCTGCTCCCACATCAGGTTTCAGCTTAAATGCCCTTCCCCAGAGAAGCCTCTCTGAGTCCCTTACCTGAGACCCATCACAGGTACTGGTAGCCCGTCTCCTTGGTACCTCATCACATTCGTAATAATGGTTTAATGTCCAACTTCACAGCTGGCCCTGAATACCCATGATGCCAGGGAGCACGTCTGTCCTGTTGCTTCTGGATCCCAGAGCCCAGCACAGTCATTAGCACAGAGTCTGTCCTCAGAGGATAGTTTTTAATTAATCAGCTGCTCCCCCTGCCTCCACTACTCTTTGTACTAAGAGGAGATTCACTTCATAACTGGTTTGAGATTCTTTTCTGTCAGCTTCCTGGCACCTGCCAAATGGAAAGGTTCAAGGCATAAATGTCACCTTGAATGGCAAAAAAAAAAAAAAAGTGCTCCTTACCTTCTTGTTAGATTTTCTCTGTGCAGGCCGTCAGAAAAACATAAAGCACTCGTTGGCTAAAGGTCACTTTATCAGATATACCAACACTAACCTTTTTTCCCAATTAGAATTCTTCCAAGCTTTACAGTTCGTGAAAGAAACAAAAGCATAAAAGAGGCTTTTCTTTTTTATTAGGCAGGGTCTGAGGATGTCTAGACACTTTCCACATTCCTTCCCGTCACACCCCCGACGTCTGCTGTGTGCGCATGCATGCAGGAGTGAAGTGCATGTGGACATGTGTGTGACTTTGTAGGCGATGCTTACTCATTTAAAGCATCTCTCTGGTTTGAATATCTTTTTTTTCCAAGTCGGCCCCCGTATCACATATAAGAACAAAAAAAGAAGTAAAATGGACAAGCATGCTAAATGATTAGCACTCCGTAAGAGGAAAAGCCAGTTATTGGCTTAGCAACGCACTCGTGCACGCGAGTTCATGTGTATGGCAGGGATTTAGCCTCACTTCTGTGCCTCTCTCTCTCTCTCTCTCTCTCTCTCTCTCTCTCTCTCTCTCTCTCTCACACACACACACACACACACACACACACACACACACACATGTAATGAGGACGGTGAGAGCAAATCGAAGGGCTGAGTAGTGCTGGCCTAGCTGGCACATGGGAGCGTGTCCTTTATTAGGTCTGTCTCTTCATCCCGACTGCTCAGCTGGGTGAGAACACGATGTTTCCTGGCATCTGTGCGAGGGAGGAGCACGAGGAAGCCAACACCCGAACCAGCCGTTACTTCTGAGAGGCCAGAGAGAGCCCGGCAGATGCCGGCTCAGCTGGCATCGCTGCCCAGGTCGGAGCCACAGATCTGAGGCGATGCTGGCACTCAGAGCACGTGAGCCGAGCAGTCTCCAAGGACAACTTTGCCTTTTCGTTTCCAAGTCAGATTATAAATAAATCGAACACGAACGCCTAAGGGAGCCCAGCCCTTCAATGAAGGAACATGCGTGGATATTTCTGTGATGAGCATCAATCATCAAATATTGTGAAGGGAAGAGGAAGGTGGAAGAGAGGAGGAGGAAGCCTCATTTTCTGGATGCTTCCATCTGTCTCTTCATCATCCCTCAATTTCTGTTGCCTTGAAGGTGGAACTTTTCTGAGACATGGTATGCTAGTGGTAGTTGAGGTCCTGGGCTGTGGTTGGATATGGCCAGTTAGAATCTGGGCTCAGTCCTTCTGGCCTATCCCTGTGCTTGCATCTACCCAGCTGTAAACTAGAGGTAATGCAGAAACCTGAAAGTCATGAGGATTAAACGAGAGATGTCTGTAAAATGCACAAGTCTCCGAGATATAAAAGAAAATCTGAAACTGGTGGCTTTCAGCTTCCCTTTGGTGCCTTCGTCACCTTCACTCTTTCGTACCAAGTGCTGCTAAGTGAAGTGCTGCTCCCCAGGACCCTAACGTGTTATTTCTCTAGAGACCTCAGCCCCCAAGTTGATGGCCCAGACCCCTTTCCTTCTAAGGGTAGAAAATTCTTTTCTTGTTCTGGGCTGCATCCGTCAAAGCTGAAACCAGGCCTTAGCAGGTGACAGCCTGTGTGTGGCTCAGGAGGGCTGGACCTTCAGTGCCTCCCTGTGCTCCCCCCAAATCTTTCCTGCAGCCAGCTAAACCCAAACCCACGACCAGGGGGAGGCCCTTGCTTCACCCAAGGGCCCAATCAAAACAATGTAAATATTTAGGGAGACACATAGTTCTTTATTTTTCTTTCAAAACCAGAATAGCTTTCTTGCACCCCAAGGGCCAGGCCCTGGGTATCCTTACATCTTGCTGTCCCAGCCTGCTCATTGTACAAGTTAAAGGCCTGGCCACGGAGACAGGCTCCTGCTGGGCTGCCTGCCTCATGTGTGACCGTGGCGGGTAGCTAAGTGTTCCTGAGCTTTGGCTTCCTCATCTGAAATGAGGGGGATGATCACGGTGCCTCCCACATGCAGATATGGTGAGGATTGAATCAGCTCCTACCTGCAGAGCTCTGGAACTTTACCTGTCATGTATTGCATGCTCAGTAAATGCCAGCTAGGGCCATTCCTTGAGTGAGGAAATTGAGTGCATTGGCACCTCTGTGATGGTTCTGGGCCATGTTTGAGAAGCAGCATCCCCGAAGTGGCTTTGAGACATTTTCTCCTGAAGTCAGCCTGAAGACATTTCAGGACACTGGGAAGCCTCACAGGGTCCGAAGGCCTCAGGTGCCTCTCTCTGGCCTAAGCTTTGGCTTCTCCCATAAATATTCCTCTTTCTTCCCAACAAGCCCCTCATCTCCCAGAACTCTTTAGGCCTCTGCACTTGTGTTTCTTCTCTTCCGCTTCCCAGAGAAGTTTGGGTCAGAGACAAAAGCAAGCATGGAGCCCTGAAAGGGAAGGCAGCTCTGATGAGGGAGCAAAAGGGATCAAAAGAGGTAGCCACAGAGGCCACAGCTGGCCTTGGGCAAATGCCAACTCCAGCCCTTATGCCCGTCCCACTCCCTTTCTTCCCTAACTCTTCCCCTACTTGTGTCTGAGCCAGAATGACAATTTCAGAGCCCAGAGAATGAACCCAGTGCACATGAGGGCTTCCCCCTCCCCCGTATTAGTTTCCTGTTGCTGCCTTAACAAATCACCATAAACTGGGTGCCTTAAAACAACAGAAATTTATCCTCTTCCAGTTCTGGAGGCCAAAAGTCGGGTCAGCTTCACTGGGCTAAAATGAAGGGCAAGACTCCTGTTCCCTCCAGAGGCTCTAGGGAACATCCTTTCCTTGCCTTTTCCAACTTCTAGAGCTATATTCCTAGAATTCTTTGATTCATGGCTTCTTCCTCCATCTTCAAAGTTCACAGCATGGCATCTTCAATCCCTTTTTCTCTGTGCTGAGGTTGTCACACCCCCTTCTGTATTCTCTGGAATTCCTCTTGTAAGGATACGTGTGAGTATATCATTGGACTCACCCAGAAACCCAGGGTAATCCACTCCATCTTGAGATCCTTAACCTGTTCACAACTGCAAAAAGCCTTTTCCCATGTAAGGTAACATTGACAGGTACCAGGAATTCAAACGTGCACATCTTGAGGTTGACCATCTTTCTACCTACCAGAACCCCCCACACCCAACTCTACCAGCGAGTTTTCACTCTCTGCCAGTTCAAGTTAGCTTTTAAAAATTAATCCACTATTAATGACTATATAATGACATAAGGCAGGTTTTTTTTTGGTTCTAAGTGATAGCAAACCAGACTCAAACTTACTTTAAAAAATAGAATTTATTGTCTCACTGAAAGTGAGGTTTAGGCCTCAGGCACAGCTTGATCCAGAGCTCAGGCAGTGTTACCTGCACCTCACACCTCCCCTACTGTCTCTTGGCTCTGCCCTCTGCTGCATTGGCTCCACTCTGGGTCAGGTTCTGCACACCTGCTGCAAGGTGATTCAGCAGTTCTAGCAGCTCCAGTTCTTCATATGCTGGGCTCAAGCCCACAGAATGAGGTAGAAGCTTTTTCTCAGAAGAAAGCCCCAGCAAATGTTAGGCTGCGTCTCATTGGCTCTGGTTGATTCCTGTGTCCATTCCTGAACTATGGCCTAAGGAACACAGTGCTACCCCTGAGCCAGGCTGGAAGTTAGAGACAGACCAGTCCCCAGCGGGAAATGGAGGACACCAGAGCAGAGAAAGGGAGGATGAATGCTGGGCAGCGAAGAACAAAGATGCTCAAGATCATGACTGATGAGCCCATTGTGCTTCCCTGGTCATGCCCGAGCCAAGAAGATGGACATCTAATCGTGAACTTGGGTGCCTGCTACTTAGAGGCATATGTGAGGGATAAGACACCTTGCCAGTGCTCAGAGACGTGATAAGCTGGTTGACCCCTCGGACACTGTGGAAAAGCAGCTCACAGTGAGACCATTCGGCCCATTTCCCACACTGCCACCCCATCACCGCGGGGCCCAGAGTAGCAGTCTCATAGGCACCTTCACGTTTATGGTTCTGCAGCTTTTCATCTTTCACATGAAAGACAACGCCTCTATCTTTGAAGATTTAGGGTACGACCACCATATAGTGTGAATAAATTCACATCTTTTCTGTGGGAAAAACCTCTTTTATAGCTTTCCAGAGCAAAATGTGTCTCAAGTAGGAAATATTGTCTGTAGACAGCTTTGTAGGACCAAGTCTTTAATAAAAAGATAATTTAGGAGCAGGACAGATTCTATCATTTTGACCAATAGCAATAACTATAATTGTGTGCCTGTCATGGGCCATGCCCAGTTCGAACTCCATTACATATCTTAGCTCATATCACACAACAATTCTGGAAAGTATTAATATCTACCCTTGAAGTTGAGGCCCCCAGTGCCTGAACCCACACAATGGATCAGGACTCCAGGTCTACCCTGAGTTTAAAGCCCCTGACTTAACCACTTTTGTCTACTGACATATCAAAGCACACTTTTCTGTACATTACATTTTATTGCTGTATATCCATATTTCATTTATATGAACCTTTTGTGAACCTTTTCTTTCATATGAACTTTTTCCATCCAAATGCTGTGCTAGGTGCTATAGAGCTACAAAGATAAGTGAGACCCCCTCCCTGTCCATGCTATTGGTGGTGGTGATGGCAGTGGTTTTAATGTTTGTCCAATTCATTCTGGTGTGTTCTCATCCCCACTCACTGTCAAAGGCCCTGCAAGAACATGTATGTGCAAAACGTGTGTGCTGAGTAGAGAGCTCGTGGGCCTTCCTACCTCTCTGCACCTCAGTAACGAGGGCTTTTCCTTCTTGTACTTCACAGTGGGTAACCACCATGCTAATCAGAGAACCACTGCAGAACCTCACTTTAAAACCTTTTATTTTGAGTTTTTAAATGTCCAAAGAAAACCATGTTGGCCTCTTTAAGAATCAAGTTGGCCTGAGCAAGAAGTAACTATAGAGCTTGACAACAAGTAAGTTGGAATACCTGTTGGGCTTGCTTCAGGAGAAGGAGTGAGAAGGAGATTGACAAGTTAGATCCAGAAAATGAGCTAAATGTACAATGTTGGTAGGTGAGGAGGGGAACACTGCAGGTTTGGTGGTAGAAGGAGAAATTGGGTCTGTGACTGGAAAAGATTATAACAAAGCTCCATGGACATTTGACACCCTCCTTCCCCCTGCCCATAGAGTGAGAATCAATATAGAAAATTAATCGAGCTCCTTCAGCACAAAGCATAGAGAGTAGGAAGGTGCTGCATGGCACCAGGTTAACAATAGAAAATCATTCTCAGTAAACAGGACTTCAGGGACACATTTAAATTTTAACACAGATTTGTCAATTTTTGTCATAGAACCTTAGCTCCTCATGATGTAGCCTTGTGGCCCTGAATCCCATCTGTTTATTTAAGAACTTGTGAAAGGAACAGGAAAAGACAAAAATAAAGATGAAAATCTAAGTCCTTGGTTCCATGAGGGCATGCAAGAAGTTTGGTGGATATGTGGCCTTATCTCCCTCAGTCCTTGTCCTTGTTACTTTGTAGATGAGGTGCTAGGGGTGTCGGGGTAATGTGCTTTCTCATATTGGAAATAGGATGTGCACGTCTTTGGGGGGCCATTATTCAGTCTACCACAGTGAGATTTTATTATATGTTTTAATTTATTGGGGTGACATTGGTTAATAAAATTATATAGGTTTCAAGTGTACAATTTAGCGATACATCATATGTATATCACATGTGTGTTCACCACCCAAAGTTAAATTTTTTTCCATCACCATATGTTTGACCCTCTTTACCCTTGTCTACCTCTCCCATCTTCCCTCTGGTAACCACGATGAGTTTTTGTTTGTTCATCTTGTTTCTTTATTGCTTTCTGGTTTATATCCCACATATAAGTGAATCATATGGTTCTCAACTTTTTTGGTCTGGCTTATTTGGCTTAGCATGATAATCTCAAATTCTCAATCCATGTTGTCACAAACGGCAGCATTTCATCTTTTCTTATGGCTGAGTAAAGAAGATATGGTACATATATACAATGGAAAATTACTCATTAGTAATTTTGAAAATGGAGATTAAAGCAAGTGCTAGACACCATTGCATGCCCATAAGATTGGGTGAAATTAAATATGATTATCCCGAGTGTGGTTGAGGCTGTGGAGGGATAGGAGCTCACACATTGCCCATGGACATGTAAGTCGATACAGTCACTTTGGAAAGCAACTTGTCATTTGCTGGTGAAGCTGATCCCGAACATCTCCAAGACTGAGCCCAACCTTTTAGCCTATCTGGTTTTATGTCATCTTTCCTCGGTTCAGCTTCTCCCTTCAGGACCTAACTGGTTAGCATGTTCCACCAGTTTTAGCTCAGAAGAGTTTCACAAACTGATCCTGCCTTTCAGCTCTCCTGGCCACCTCCTTAAACTAGCACACCTCTGTCCAGATTCCCACCACGCTCTGCTGGATGCCTTGCTTCTCCGCGTTGATGTCCCCTGGCCCACACCAGAGATTGCTTTTCCTCAGGCCCCGCTTTCATCATCTCATTTTCTTCCCTCTGATGTCTGTTGCTTTTCAAGTTCAAACTTTCTGACTGTTCTCCTCTCTATCAGAATCTCGTCTCACTCTTTATATCTCCAAGTTCTCTATACCTTTGTCCTCAGTACACGTGCTCCACATCTTAGAAAGCCTTTCTCGCAATCCTCTCGTTGCACTAAGCACCAACCCTGAATGAAGCAACAATACACTAGTCTCCTCCATTCACTCCCTAACCCAATTTACCTGGCTTTTGAGCCCCACCTCATTTAACCAAAACTGCCTCTTCTGGAAGATCAGAAACAATTTCATTACTCCATGTATTCGTTGACATCCACTTCCTTTTTTTGTGAAATTATATCATATATGAACAAGTGTATATGATATACATACATAGTTTAAGAATAACAATGTTGCATCACCCCCTTATAAATATGACATTAGTAAATTTGAAGCACCTTGTGAAAGAGAGCAGTGTGGGGTTGACCTTTAGCAGACCTGCTTATACTCCATGCTGACGTCCTTGAAAGCCTTCCAGGCCCTCCATCACCCAGACCCCCCTGTAGACCATCCATCTAGAACCTCTTCTCCTGCTGAGATGGGCCAGCTAATATATCCGGTCAGGGATCAGAGTAGTCTCTGGGACTAATGGGTAGGGCTATAAGCCTCTCTCAAGTCTGAGCTTTTATAAACAAGTTCCTGCCTTTGTAGTTGGCCTGCAAGTGACTCAAGGCCAACCAGAGGGAGACCTCTCATATTTAACTTAAAAGCGATGGCCATAGTAGGGATCCTATAGTCTGCTGCTATTTACAGTCCAGTTTAGTGCAGTCTCCTGAGATGCCATATGTCACCCCATTGAGAAATGAATTGGGCCATCTTTCATTTCAATTTTGAGTGTTACAAAACTTTTTGTATGGCTTTTATGTTATTATAGAAGAACTCTAGTTACCTTATCTTAGATTCATGCTTTTCAAGGCATCTTCTAAACATCAGCCTTTTGTATATTCAGTGTGAGCCAAGCTGGCCTCTGAAGAAATCAGTGGGAAGTATCGGTGTATCACTGAACCTGAGTTAGGGTTATATCTGCTTGGTTTATTTAGTGATCTGATTCTTAAAAAGTGTACATTTGATTTATTGATGTGTTCATGTTAATTAAAATCCCCAAAGCTAGCTACATCTACTGAAGACCAGACATTAAAAGAAATCGACTTTAAAAACTGTCCTGTTTTGAAAATATTTTTAAAGAGATTGAAGCTAATTATAAGGGAGATTTCACAGCCTACTGGTTCAGCAGACTTTGTAAGAGCATGCAGCAGTGGGGACACCTTCTGGAGCTTTTAGAGAAGTGGCCGTTTCTCTCAGAAATCCCTCTGGGGAGCTTCAATGTAAAGTCTGGGCGTATTCCTCCATTGCTCACCTCACAGCAAAACTCTTTGTAAGAACTCACATCAAGGGCAAATTCAACTGTGTCTTGCTTTTCTTTATCTAGATATAATCAGGATGGGACCCTCTTCTTCAAAAGAAAGATTCTAGGAAATATATTGTATCCTCTTTATGTCATGGATTCTAATTACTTTTAAAATGAAAAAGCCTACTCTGTGAGTCACTGTCATGGGCATGGCATGGCATGACGTAACCAAGGAGAAGCCCTCACCTCTTGACCAGGTAGACACTCCAGTATAGTTGGTAAGACTGTGAGCTTTGGAGCCAGGGTCATTTAACTCAGCCACTTGCTCTCTGAGTCTCAGTTTTGTCATCTGAAGACTGAGGGCCATCATAGTTCCAACCTCAACTAACTGTTGTGAAGATTTAATTACGTAGTTCTTATTAAGTGCTAAATATAATACCCGGTAGAGAGTAAGTGATGCATAAGTGTTGGCTGCATTTACTTAATTAGGGCCTGTCTTATTCTATTCAGGCTGCTACAACAAAATACTAGCGACTGGGCAGCTTATAAATAACAAACATTTATTTCTTCCAGTTCTGGAGGCTGGAAAGTGCAAGATCATGGTATAAACAGATTGGGTGTCTGGTGAGGTCACACCTCCTGGCTCACAGATGGCATCTTTCTGCTGTGGATGACATGGCAAAGGGGACAAGCTGGCCTTCTGGGGTCTCTTTGATAAGGGCATTTATCCCAATCATGAGGACTCGGCCCTTATGACCTAATGACCTCATCACCTCCCATAAGCCCTCCCTCCTAATACCATCTCGTTATGGGTTAGGATCTTGACATATGAAATTTGGGGAGATGCAAACATTCAGACTATTGTAGTACTCTCACTTCAGCACTACTGTTTGTGACCTTCTTGCCACCATCTTCTAAGTGACTCATTAGAAACGTGCTGCTTGCTTTTCAGTATTCTGACTCCAAGTAAATCAAAACTCTCCCGTCGGGAGTCAGGCATCAGCAGTTCTTAAAGTCCCACAGGTAATCCCAATGGACAGCTACAGTGAGAATGACTGTTCTAGAGGCTCCATTGCAACTCCTTTTGAGAGCTTTAAAAAAAAAAAACAGTTTTTGCCCCCTAAGGTCTGAGTAATATGAGTTTCAGCTACTCATTTATGTCCCACCAACTCCTCACCTTAGTACAAGTGGCCAGTTGGGAGCGTTCTGGGACCTAAGAATAAAATCAGAGCCTGAGGCAGGCTGCTCTCTGTGATGGGTATGTAGCTGCCATCCTCCTCCCTTTCTTGTGTGGCCAGGCTGGAACGTGCCGGTGGGGGAGGCACTGAGCCAGCCCCATCTGTTTCCATCTGTCGTTTGCTTCCCATTGTGCGAGGAGCAGCAAGTGTAAGACCACAGAGCCAGGCAACAAATACAGAAACGTGGCTGGGACTTTGTGTTTATGCCCAGGGAGGCTCAGGAATTGGCCCACTTTTAACGTGATTTAAAGTGATGATGATAATCTCCCTTTAGAAGCAGGAATCGGGCTTTTGTCATCTGAAGCAGGTTTGTGATGTGTAGTCAAAGGAAGAGAGGAGGGAGGGGAAGGGGAGAAGGAAGGGCTTATGAAAATAAGAGAAGCAGAAGGTGGCTGAGAGAAATTATAGGAATAAAAAAAAACACCTGATAAGCTCTAACAAGTATAGATGGGGGGTTTGCTTGACCTGGCCCACAGATTATAAGTCAAAAGCAGTGGCAATGTTAGGTATGGTTGTAGGGGAAAACATCTCAACAATGGAATTAATTATGCTGAATAGCACATACTCATACCCTTGAAATGCTGAAAACTCAAACTGGACCTCAAAACTCAGAAGCATAGAAAGGATACCAGTGGCTGCTGTCGGTCATGTCTCATTTTTCTATCAAAATGGCAGGGCTAAGGGGGGAGCTTAATTACGAAGGATCTCCTAAGCCACACTGAGGAGTAGGATTTTTCCTCTGGAAAATGGAGGGTCTTCTGAAAGGTTTAAAATGTGGAAGCGAAATGATCAGAAAATTCACTTGGGCTGCAGAAGGGAACATAGGTTAGAAGGGGACAACCCTAGAATGGGCCATATTGTAAACAGTGATGGAAAACATAACCCAATGGGCTGTTTTCTATTTTATATCATTTATACAAAAACAAAAGTCAGGAAGCCCACATGGAAAACAGTGTTAGAAATCCAGACAAAAGATAACGGCAGCCTTCGCCATGGTGAAATGGAGATGCAGCGGGAAGTTCCAGTGCTCGTGAGGAGGTGGAATGGCAAGACCACACCCTAGACTAAGGGTCTGGTCCTGAGGTTCTCTTCCCACTACCCGTCCCCAGCCTGTCATGAGCAAAGCTGAATAGCTAGCTGTCTAGACAGAAGGGATGGAAATAAGAGACTAGTGGAGGAGACAATGGGGCCACCACAATCAGAGTCACCTGTGTCCCCCCTACATTTGCTGTTCATGCTTCAGAACCTCCCCTGCCCAATGCCAGGGGGAAGAGATGTGAGAGAACAGTGAAACTAAAGTGGCAGGAGGAGGATCAGCACTCCTCCCGTCCCGTGACTGCTGTCCCCACTTCCTGTCATATAGCTGCCTCCACTGCTGGCCATCACCAACTCTCAAGCCATTGCTTCTGCAGTCTTCATCATCATCATCATGGTCCTCATCACTGTCCTTATCATCATCACCATTTCCTTCCATTTGGCACCAACATGCACTCTTCTAAAACAAACTTCTCACTCGTCCCTGAAAAATTCAGGTTCTCTTGATCCTTATTCCTTTATAGATACTTTTCCTTCAGAGTATACATCCTTTCCACTCTTCCCCTAAAATATGCCACTCTTCCTTCCAGGTACAGGTAGACTATCTCCTCCTTTGTGAAGTCTTCCCCACACATGCACATAAAGTTGGTCTCTCCCTCTTCTGAACTCCAATAGACTCTTCTCTCATCTGAATTCCAGAAATGATGGTCATCCCCACCAACCCCAGCACAAGAATAGCCCTTGTGCATTGGACATTACTGTGACCCAGGCACCCTGCTGAGTTTGTTAAGTGAACTAAACCTCACTTAACTCAGATGAGCAAGGCTCTGACATTAACGCCAGGCCATGTGGTGTGTAAACCGGGAAGTCAAATTCAAACCCAGGCCATCTGACCCCACAGCCTTGTTCTGAGCCACTGTGCACCCTGCACATCTTGCTGCTGGAGCATGTGCACCCTGAGTTACACCCACTCCTCGGTCTCTGACTCTGATCCCCTGGCCTCTGAGTCCCTCGAAGCAAGAATTGGCTTTCTCTTATTTGGAATCATACGGTGCTACAGTGGATTTCCTAGAAACATAACCTAGATGGTGATTCTTGGGCAGGGGATTTCTGGAGGGAGGCTCTCGGGAGAAACTATAAGAATAGAGTAAGAAACAGGATGGGTTGGAGGGGAAAACTGAGGGAAGATGTGATTTCAGAAGTCTCGCCTCTGCCTGAGCCCACAGGGAGCTCTGGAGTGTGACTGCATCAGAGCGTGTCCCACGCAGAGACAAGGAGGCTGGGCCCTTATGGCCCTCTCATCAAGCAATCCTCACCTACAGTTCACACCCTAATGGTTGGAAGGACATAACCTGCAGGCAGGTCCACCTAGCCAGGGCAATGCTCCGGAGAAAGGTGCAGCCAACATCCACAGCACCCGGGGAGTGGGTGCACCATTCTAGTGAAGGGGATGTGAAGAGCTCACCACCAGTATCTGCTATAGTCGTAACTACAAGAAATGTGTGTGTGTGTGTGTGTGTGTGTGTGTGTGTGTGTGTGTGTGTGTGTGTGTGTAACAGCATAGGAGCCAAACAAAAGACACCCGTAGGATCTTTTATCCAGCCTGTGGCTGTTTTCACCCCCTGTGGTGGACACACCCAGAATCCAGGTCCAATGAACCAATGAATTTGAGGTCATTGTGTCAAGTCCAAGGCTTGAGCAGATGTCCAACCCACACCATTCTGTCTCTAAATATCGTCTGAACTACAACATGAAAACTTAACTAAAATGCAAACATGTTCTTCAAGGTTTTATTTTGATGCAGCATTGCTTCCAGCAAAGGGAGAATGGGATATAAGAGCGGTGGACTTTTTTTCAGTTTGCAGCACGAAAGATGGTATTGATCCTAACTTACTCAAGAGTGGAAAATAAAATATGAAGAGGGCAACTGCTGAGCCCAAACCGGTGTGGCCGGTTGACAGTGTGTCTGACGCTCACGTGGTTCTGTCACAGCTAGAGGGAGGGTTCCTTTCCTGGCTCCACCAGTGAGTCTGATATGGCCAGCTCTGGAATTGGAGCAATATTGCCTCTTTTTTTTTGTTGTTTGCTGTGCTTTTTCCTTTAAAAATAACTGAATCTAATCCTGTTTGGGTCAGCATAACAGGAAAGTAATCATCTGTTCTAAGGGTAAAATGAAATCTGATCCAAAAACTCTACCAACATTCTATTTCAGCTTTTTGGAACAGGTTTTGATCTTAATGTTAAGTGGGAGGCTTCATTATGATAAAGGTTTCACTGTCTCCCGTGGCTCCGTCTGTTGGCAGTAGGCCTGCTTTACTGGTCTCTCTGTTTGTTTCCAAAGAGACCTCTCACTTCCCAATTGCCCAGTCATTGTTGTCAACTGAGGTGTTGTTTCTCCTCAGGTCTGCAGGCATTCTACAGCTCTGTATTTTTCCTCTACAGATATTCCCATAAGCTTTTGGTTTTTTGGTTGTTTTTTTTTTTCATTCAGCACAACATCCCAGAGGGGTGCAAACGTCGAATGAGAGAGTGCTATTATGTGGGACAGTGATCTGGCAGAGTCTCCCCAGGCGTTTCCACTGACCTGGGGTGATTTAATAAGTGCTCCGAACCATTCGCTGCTGATTTTCACTGTCCCTAGCCGGCAAGGCTGAGCGATAGCCCCATATTAATTATCAGCTTCAGTCCTTAGCTGTCATGTTGGCATTCCTACCCATGGCAGGTCCTAAATCTGCCTGGATATTAGAATCACCTGTGAAGACCGTTAAACATCTAAATCCTGGGCCCTACCTGAGACCTGCTCAATCAGAATTTACCCAAGGATGAGGTTCGGTAATCTTTATTTTAATGAGCTTCTCATCATGGGTCCTGTGCCCAGAGCAGTGTGGTTTATAGAAACTTTATTCAGCTGGAAACAGCCGCGGTGTCCATCAACAAGAAGGTGGATAAACACACTAGTCATCCATACAATGGAATACGGCTCAGGGATAGAAAGAACAGACTACTGCTCGCAGCAACATAGGTGAATCTAAAAACAATCTGCTGATCGAAAGAAGTCAGACACGAAAGAATACATATTTATAATTTCATTTATGTGAAACTGTAAGCATATCTAATCTATAATGATATAAAGCAAATTTATTTGGTGTAGGGGTTGGGGAATGGACTGGGTAGGTACAGAAGGGAACACGTTCTGTGTATGTAATAAGGTAGTGGTTACGCAGGTATATGTATCTGTAAAAACTCACCGAACTATATGTTTAAAATGAGTGCATTGTGTATATAAATTATGCCTCAAAAAAATTGATTTATTCGGTGATACTCAATATAGCAGAAATTACGAAGTTGATAGAAGAATGCTCAAAGTTTAGTAAATGGAAATCAGGTACGTGATAGAAAGTAGACAGTATCCTAAGAGAAATGCAGACAAACTACAAACTTAAGGGGGAGGAAAACTTTTTCAGTGGTAAAATGGGACAGTGTTGGGTTCCTTATATGATAAGGAGCACTTCTGTGGAGGCTCTGAGAAAAAGCAAAGTGCATATAGGGCCAGAATGAATATATAAGTGAAAGTGGGTTGAAATGAATATCACAGGCCTGAGATGGGGGAGAGGAGGGGTCCTTTAAATGCTACATGCACCTTGAGGGACACAGGAAGAATAGGGGAGACCCCACCACTTTGGCTTTTGTGACATTTAAAGTCCTTTCCAGTCATCGAAACCAGGATATATGGGCTTTAGCACCAGCTGGTACAGTCACTGATTCCGCCTCTGTCCTCTGTTCAGAGAACTTTACTGGCAACAGAGCAAACCAGCAGGGCCGGGACCAGGGTGAAGCAGTCACAGCACCGAGCACAACCATGGTGGAAGGCAGGGTCGCACAGATGTGCACATGTGTGCAGAACCAGAGAGCAAGTGCCTCATCCTAGTCCTGGCCCTGCTTTCTGGTTATCTGGGAGCAGGATCCCCAGCATCTGTTCATTCACAGCCATGCATGAGTGCCTGCTGCATTCCAGGCACTGTATTAGATGCCGTAGGAGATGCAGTGTCCTCAGCGAGCTCACAGTCTAGCAGGGACGGGAGAAATAAGTGTGAGAGGGGAAGCCCAGGGGCTGTGAGTGCTCAGAGGAAAGACACTGGGCCCAGACTGGGCGGGGTGGTCAGCAAACTTTTAGGAGAAAGTGAAAACTCAGCTAAGATTAGAACAAGGGAAGGTGGAGGGCAGTCCCTTCTGGACGTGCTTGGTCTAAAATTCAGAACTTGGCCTTAGAGACCAAGAGTCCACCCAGGCAGGCACTGACTTGCGACAGCTGATGTGACTGTGTCTTCCCATGACTTTGTAGATTTGTGACGTGGCCAAGGGAGCCCTATGGCGCCTTCCTGTCCCAAATGGAGTCTGTCCCAGGAACCTCAGCATCTGCCAGCTCGCCACCGGCCCCAGCAACAGAGTCCCCTGACGTCAATCTAAGTAATTTTGTTAAGTAAGTGCAAATGCAAAGCCAGAACGAATTTTTTTAAATAGCATTCTTCTCTCTGCACTGATTTCCATCCACATACTCATCCCTCATTCATCCAGCTGCTCATCAGTCAACAGTTTAACGAACGCCTTCTGTGTCCCGTCCTGGACTAGGTATCTGGGATACAGAATTGAAAGTCGTCTTTGCTCTCAGGAGGTCATAGGTTTCAGTATCCTGAGGGCTGAGCCCTTCCAATCATGTTGTCTCTCCATCTGCCCAAAGTCTGCAGCCAGGATCAGGTCAAGGGTAGCAGGCAGAAAAAGATATGACAATTGGTCAAACATTATATCCTCGCAATGAATGTCACAATAAATGATGAAGCTTAACATTGAGCACTGGGGACACGTCAAATTGTCTGAAGAATTGCTAGAGCTTCCTAGAACTTGTTTAAGTCAGACATGGGCTTGGTAGGCCACAAAAGAAGAGGTAGGGCCAGAAAATTGACCATGTTGATGCCCTAGACTGCTGGTGAGAGGGCAGGGTGGAACAGAGCACTTTCCAGCTGACCTCTTGAGAAAGGCGTCCCTTGATTGAGGGCCACACTTACTCCGTGGGGTCAGTGGGTCAAGGGGAGGAAGACAGGGCTGTTATGATGAAGACTGTGTTGTGATGGCTGCCAAGTGAATAATTCTCCACATTTCATTAAACTCCCCAGGACTATCCTTGTGGATGAAGAGTTGGAGTCCAAAGAGACAGAACCGAAAAAAGCAGATGTGCCCACCATTGTCATCACAGATGTACGCTTTCCTTTCCCTGTGGCGGGTTGGCAAGTCCATGGTCCTTTCCATAAAACAGAGGCAGAGCCCGAAGCACAGTGGCAAGTGCAACACTGGGGCTTGGCTGTGATGAGGCTACGAAACTTTATCCGGGTCACTTCCCAACCAAACACCCACAGAGCCTCAGTGAGCAACCATGGTAGGAGGCAGGGTCACACGCCCAGATCCCTCGACAGGTGGATTTTCTCTGAAATGGAAAAGCCACTTACCTCTAAACCTTGGTGATCTCATCTTCTTCTCAACCCCTGGAGAGGAGCGACAAAAGGAGAAATATTTTTCTCAATAATTTCATAGTAAAAACAAAAAGGAAATCAGGAGAGTTTGCAAATCCATACCCTATATTCCCCTAGAATGATGGCCTAAGTAAATCATGGGATGGCCAAAGATTTATGTACAAAGATGTTATAATACTTTAGAAACAGCACAAAAGAGTTTTTTAATTACTGTATGTCCATACTGATATATAATCCTTTAAAACAGGGTTTGTCTCAGTAGTGGTATAGTGGGAAAAAGCAAGCATTTTCACACTTTGTAGGTAGGCGTATGAACGGGCATAGCCCCTATGACATGCAATTTGTCAAGTGTATCAAAACTTAAAATGAACGGTCGGTCCTCTGCTAGGATATTATTCTTCACCTTTGCATTTATAGAAAGACATGGAACTATTCTTGTAGACTGCAGCTTTGTTAGTAAAAGCAAGGAAAATGGGAAACAACTCTACCAGCAGGAGACTGATTGGAGATGCTAAATTACATCTGCACAAAGCAATACTATGAAACTCTTTTGTGGAAAATGACAAGGTTCTTTACATACTTTAGGGAGCAATCTCTGATATATTAAGTATGTTTGTGAAGAATATTTAGTCACACGGGAAAGCAGCGCTCATGTTACAGTGTCAACTGAAAAATCAGAATACAAATAAATATACATATATACACACACATATATACATGTATCTACAGTATAATCTCATGGTTGATTTGCATTTCTCTTTTCGAACCTTTCCATATTTTCCAAAATTTTTAGAATGAGTATATGCATGTACATAAAACATTTATCTTTTAAATGTTAATTCATTTTTTCTATTTTCAAAAGAAAAACTCAAGAAGACAGAAGACAGAAAAATGAAAGCAAAATTTCTGAAAATCCCACTATTCATAGAAACCTACTATTGAAATTTTAGCAACCTTCCAGATATATCTATTTGCATATGCAAATCTCTGCATGAATTCACACATGCTCACACTTTTAGGTGTGATACGTAGACATATGCAATTTTGCATAAATGTAACAACTACTTTATCACTCAATAAGATGTTTTGCACATAATTTCTGGTTTATAAATATATATCACGCCATCCTCCATGCACAGAACATCAGACACACTTTAAAATGACCCCCTATTGATAGACATTTAGCTTGTTTCCAGAGTTTTACTATTATAAATAACACTGCAGTGCACATCCGTGTACAGCCATTTCCAGTGATTGTCCAACTATCTCTATAGGAATAGGTACTACAGACGGACCTCAGAGGTATTGAGGCTCAGTTCCAGACCACCACAATAAAGCAAATGTCGCAATGGAGAGATTTTTCAGTTTCCCAGTGTATATAAAAGTTACATTTACACTATACTATAGTCTTTTAAGTATAAAGTAGCATTATGTCTTTTTAAAATCAATTAATTTAAAAATGCTTTATTGTTAAAAAGTGTTAACCATCATCTGGACTTCAGCAAGTCATAATCTTTTGACCTTCAATTTGTAAAAAACAAGCAGTATGTGCAAAGCGCAGTGAAGTAGACTGTAATAAAATGAGGTATGCCTATAATTTTAAAATAGATACAACACACTTCATTTTTCTGTAAGTGATGGGGAGGAACAAACACATCAATGACCCAGTACGAGTGCTTGCTAGCTTCCCTCGCACCTCTAATTTCTAGGAATTAAAAGTGAACTCTGCTGAAACAGAAAAAACAAACCAGAGCCAGGTGGAGTTTCAGGAATCCCTGTGGATATTTGAACAGGAGGAAATGCTTTCTATTGGGATAGAAGAAGTAAGTAACACCCCATGGACCCTAAAGTCATCGATACTAACTCTCCTTTCACGTGCCCCAAGTTAGAAATTTAAATCTTGCCAGAGCGCTGTTACTGCCATGACCATCGTATATTTTCAGGGTGCTGGGCTAGTCAGTCACCTTTCATGGACTCAGGCAAGTTAAAGTGAGGAATTAATCTGTAAATTGACTGGACTTTAACTTACCCTTTTGCGGGTTCTTCATCCTGATAGATGCTCTCATGTAGAATGACTTTCCCTGCAGGTGTTTGACATTTTGCCCCTCTATGGAGTGCTGCAGCCACACAGCAGCCACCAGATGTCTTTCACCTTCTACGGACACTGTGACATCATCGCGCAGGCTAAAGCTCTGTGCGAAGTGGAAGGAGGGCCCACCTACGAGATAATACTGAGGGGAGAAGCGTCCCTGGTCAACTATTCCTTTGACACCAAGGACATTGACTATGGATTACAGGTACTGCCAACCACCAGGAGATTTTATGCTTTTGTCATTGTTCCTTGTTCTCTCTTGGAACCCACCATCATACTCTCACCATCACCCCATCCATCTTTGATCCCTCTCCTGCCTCCCTAACCCTGATCATCCTCCCACTGCCAACTGTTTGCCAGACAATTTCATTCGCTTTTCTCACTGTCTCCTGAAGTTCAGCATGTTAGATGCTAAAATTCGCATCTTCCCTCTCAACCCAGAAGCCCATTCCAGCTTCTTCGTCTTGGTAGCACTATTACTTTCTCAGTCCCTCAAGTTTACCATCTCCAAAGCGTTTGCCACTGCACTCTCTCCTTTGCCTCCCCACATCCTTACAGCATCCATGGCCTGCCCATTCTTCCAGCAGGATCCCGCTGAGTCAGTTTTCCCTTCCCATTGCCACCATGGTTTTCATGCTATAGAGGCTCATAGAATCGTGCCTCAATTATTCCAGCAGTTCTTCTCAGACCGTAATGTGCATACAGTCACCTGAGAATCGTCTTCAAGTGCAGATTCTGATTCAGTGGGTCCAGGGTGGAGCCAGAGAATCTGTATTTCTAACAAGCTCCCCACTGATGCTGATGCTGCTGATCCAAGGACCCTTTGGAAGCAAGGAGTTACAACCCATTCTTAGCTCCTACTCCTAACCCATCTAAATGTCATTGCCAGATAAATTGTCCCCAAATTGCATTTTCATCCCATCAGTTCCTGAACATTAACCCCAGCAGCATTTGGGAAGGCAATATAGTGTTGAGAAAAGAGCATCATTTTATAGTCAGAAAAACTGGGATATTATCCTGGTTTTACTTCCTACTGACTGTGTGACCTTGGGCACATCACCTAACCTCTACAAGCCTTGACAACACTCATTTATAAAATGGGCATGGAATGGCAATGCCTATCTCACCGGGTGTTTGTGCTTACTTAAGTGTCAGGTCAATACTGTGCCTGAGTCAGAGAAGGCCTTCAATCATGAGTCTCTTTCTCTGTCACCCAGAGGACATTCGCCCTGTGAGTGAGGACATCCTAAGCTCCTCTCTTTACTGATGCTCCTTACATTAAACTTCGTTTTTCATAATTACCTATTATAGCCCATTCATTCATTCGTGACCAGGCCGGTTTCCCCACGGGCTCTAATGTACCCCAGCCCTTCCTGCCGCCACATTTCCTCTTGTGTTATCCCACTCATCCTCTACCCCACCAGCCTCAAACCCATGCATACCATAAGATCCAACTCTGCACTATCCCTCCATTATCTTTCATTTTACATGCTCTTAAGGTTTAAGTTTAGGCTTTCCTGTAATATAGTGTACCTTCGAATTTTTGCTTTGGGATAATTGTCAGCTAATTCTATGTCTGTATACCTTTGTCTTTCCAATTTGGTTTTGTATTATATACTCAGAGACCATAACAGATCTCCTACCAAATTTTAATGGGGGGTTATATCCCCATTATATAGCTACTGCAGGTATAATTACTGAATTGTGTGTGTATGTGTGCATGTGTGTTCATAGGTTAAAGATTGTGCTTAAAAACAAACTCGCTCAACATCTATCGAGACCTTGTTTATTGCATTGACCAAATAGAATTCTCTTTCATTTCTTATCTTCAGGGTCCTTTGGGCAATTGGTTCTGGCTCCACTCAGTATATTCTTTGAAGCCGCTCTTCCTTGCCCTTGCTTATCTTAAGAACTCCTGAATTGGCCTCAGTTTGTGGTTATTGGACCTTCTGGTTAGCTGCTTGATTATGTTAGCAAAATCTCAGGAAAAAGAACATGTCCGGCCTATTGTTTCTATGTCTTTCCATGTAACTAGAAAAATTCATTTTAGAAAATTCTAAACTCAAATCTTATTTTTTTAAAAAAGAGCAAATCTTGTTGGTATAGAAAAGCTTACTTTAAGACCCTCTAACCTGAGTTCTTTGTGGTGAAGAAAATTTATGCTGAAGAAGTCCAAGAAGGTTAGACACTCACCCCACAGCCGTACTAAACTACAGTAATTGTCAGAACTGAGGCAGAGCAGTTTTCCAGGGTTTAGTGCTCCTCCCACCCCATAGGCACCTTTTTATTTTACTAAAATGGAAATTGGCCCTGTCTGCATCATGAAAAATAGAATCCATGTCTGGGAGGCACGTTTGTCTAACCACCTTCATCAGGATGGTAACAGCACCCTGAAGTGTGCATGACAGAGAGATCACTCCTATCCTCCTTCTCCTGTCAAGCTGTTTGACCACGTCACAGAGAATGAAATCACGCTGAAGAACACTGGGAAAGTCGGCTTTGAGTTCAAGGTTCTGACCGACTGCCATTCTTCACCAGACAACCTTGTGCCCGGAGTGCCACTCATCCTGCCTCTCTCAGTAAGTAGCCTTCCCATGCCGGCCAGGAGGCAGTGATCGAAGGAGCCCAAATTCAGAGCTACAAGCTGCACTCCAGAGGTAGTTCAGATTACACCAAATGCCAGGATTATGGGTGTGATTTATTTTAAAGTAAAGCTAAAGAGCTCTCAGAAGTAAGAAAAATAAATAAACCTAAACATTTCACTCATTTATTAAATAAGTATTTATTGAGTCCTGCATTAGCCAGACACTGTTCAGGCACCAGGGGTATAATAGTGAAACAGACAAAACACCCTGTGGATTTTTTCCCCATATTTATAGGAATAGTTTATTTCCACTATGTCCTCACACTTCCCTTGTAATTCCTTAAAGCCGAGGGCCTCTTCTCCATAAACTACAAATTGGTTTTAGAAGCAAATGGAGGGGATAGTTTCTTATACATATTATGTTAACCTATCAGTTTTAAGGGAATTTCGTTGAATTTTTCTCATAAAAATAATTTTCTTATCATAAAAATAAATCTTGTGGGAGAAATGTGAGTGTAAAATAACCAGCATAATATGCCTTTGTGATTATCTAGACCATCAAACTGCTAGAAGCAAGAGTCCACTGTAAATTTTAAAGCTCCTGCTGGTCTTTCTGCTGTGTAGGGTTTTATCAATTCACTTGAAGAGCAGGTGTTGAAGGTTTACTACTTACCTGGAGTACCTGAGGTCTTTCAGAGGAGTTTCCAGATACAGATTGCCCACCTAGACCCAGAAAATATCACACTGCATGGAGAAGGAATTTTCCCCCGAATCTGCCTCGATCTCCCCAGGAACCTCAAAGGTACTATTACCCAATATTGTATTTTCCCATTGGAGACAAAAGATGCATTTTAGCTTTGCTTCTTTGAAGGTTAATGACTACTTGCATTATTTTTTTTTTTAGCAGTTTCCACTAGTTCCCTTCTGTGTTATTCCTCAATTGCAAAAAATAAAAAAATAAAAGTCAAGAGTTAAAATTGACTTGGTGACTAGAGTTCAGCGAGACAACATCTGGCCATGGCAGTCCCAAATTAAGACCCCTAGCCAGTTTTGCCATCACTGAATTATTTATAAACACAAGAAATTGCACTTTCGAAGGCCTTTTCTTTCGGCACATGTTACTTCCAGCTATAATCTCTCCCTGAGTTTTCCTTTCCCAGTAGCACACTCGCAGATGGCCATTAAGAACACAAAAGCTGATTTTACTGCAAGGAGTACAGTTCTCAAAGTATAAACAGTACTGAAAGGCAACCAAGGTTCTGACCCCTTATTTTGGCATCACAGAGGTTGAAGGCTAATTTAGACGGTTATTGTCTGCTCATACGTCTAGCCAAGGCTTTCATGATAACACCTGGCCTCCAGAGCCATCACTCTGTACCAGCATATCGCTGTCCTGACAGGTCCCAGAGCTCAGCTGAGCAGCTCTTTTAGCCATAGACTCTCTCTGGCTCTTGCTTGCTAGACAAAGGTCAAGAGAATCTTCTCACTCCTATTTATAAATCCCTTGTCAAGCCCTTTCAGACTAAGCCCTCACACCTCAGCCTTTCCTCCTAGCCATTCCCCAGAGTCACTAACTCGACTGTTGATAATCATCTATTAAATGCTAATTGTCTGCTCCCTGAAAATATGAACACAAATATTAGAAAATCTAAGACTGACACACTCCAGCATCTAGAGTTCCAGCTAGACAGAAGCTAGTCCAATTCCACATATAATTGTCAGGAAGGAAAGCCTTTACCTTGCCTTGAAAACTGGGCACCCAGCTGGCCTGTTAAGGCAGAAACACGGTTTGGCCAGGGCAGGGCTTTAAAAGAATTTAAATGTGAATACATGAGATGGGTCTTCTGGGCTCCACTTCCCCTGCAGTCCTAGTGCTTCCTATTGTTTCCTAATAGGCACTGTGATTACTTTGCCTGCCTTACCCACTCATGCATTTGAATTTGCATGGCTTTCTGGTGAACCTGGGTATCTGAGATCTCTCCTTCAATTGCCTGCCCTCTCCAGTTCTGGGGGATTGTAACTTATTTAGTTGTAATTAAAGCAACATGACCCCAAATGTTCTTTTTGATCATTGAAATTCCATAAACACGACAACTAATTTAAAGGGTGACCATCCATCTAGGCTTGTCCTGCATTAAGGGTTTCCCAGGTCAGCCAGCTGTCGGCGCTAGAATTGGGAAAGTGCCAAGTAATTTGGGATTCACTTGGTCATCCTACAAGTGATTTAGGATGTTCCTGCCATCAAGTTTTTGAGAATCAGCAGGTAGCTCACGAAAGCATAATCTCATTAAATGTAGTGAGGTCTCTGATACAAATTCAGCTCACTCACAAATTATCTCACCCTGTAAAACAGAGAAAACATGGCAGAGGAGATACCAAAAGTTCACTTCCTTTCTCACTTTATTTACCCTTAGCTAAGAGTCTGTGTTTATGGCATAATTCATATATTTCTAATCATCCTGACATCCTTTTCTTTCCAACCCCCACAGGAAATGAAAAGTATGAAACCTTCTTAAATCAGGCCAGAAAAAACCTAGAAAAAGAGTACAACAAATACAAAATATTCCATCACTTAGAGACAACTGAGGAAATGCCTGAAGATGAGTCTTTTGAGGTAAGACTAGCCTCACTCTGCACAGAATGTATGTGGCAGAAGGACAATATGTGCAAAGGCCCCGGGGCAAGAAGGACATGGTATTTCTGAGAAATAGAAAGATAAAGATATAGCTAAAGCTAAGAAGGAGGGAGGTTAGGGAGCCAAGCCGACCCTAAAAAGGTAAACAGCCCCCTGGTGAACCTATTAAGGGTTTTGAACTTTATCCTGAGGCAACAAGAAGTCACTAAGTGTTTCCACTGGGATGTGGGTAATCTGATTTTGCATCTTAAAAAGATGCTTCTGGTTGTCTTGTGGAGCTCTGAGAAGACAGGGGCTTATGGAAGATGAGAGTAGATGTGGTGAGATCAGTTATTTAAAAAGCTGACCAAATAATTCTAAATGAGAGATGGAGGTAGTGTGAACAAAGGTGATGACCAAGGAAGCAGGGAGAATTGGGTGGAGTCGAGAAATATTTCAGGGATGGGTAGGTCAGGGATTAGGGTTTGGTTGGATGTCGGGAGTAAGGAGGAGTGACCTCCTAGTGATTTGTTCAGATGGCAAAGTAAGGAAGGGGCACTCAGGAAACTGAGGAGGAGAAGCACGTTTAGAGTGAAAAAAGAAGGGAGTTGAGTTCAGATGGCCCATTGTCTATCACACATGAGATTTCTGTGCATCATCCAAGTGGAGATATCCGATAAGGAGTTAGAATCATTGCTATGGACCTGGAGCGGGTGGGGGGGGGGGCGTGGAGAACATGATTTGAGATCATCAGATGGTCATTTAAATGACAGGAAAAGGTGCTCTTCCCTGGGAAGTGTGTGGGGTGATTAGGGAAGAGGATATGTTCAAAGCAGAGACCTTAGGTACCCAACAGTTAAGTGGGAGAGAGGCATAGCCAAAGGGGTTCTGGAACAATCGAGTGTATGTGGTGCCTCCAAGGTGGGAGACAAGCCCAGAGGTGGTCTCTGAGGAAGGGAGGGACACAGCTTCAGAAAGGCTGCCCCTGCTATGGGATGTGAAGGCAAAATGTCCTCTCTCACCATTCCCTGGAATTCCTCTCTTAACAATCTATTCCTGACCTTGAAGGCTGCTTTCTCTGTATGCTCTTCTATTAAAATCCAAGTGGACATTGGAATATTGTCCTAGGGAAGAATTATATATGTAGCTAGAGAGCCACTAGGCTGGTTAAGAGGGAGTTCTAAAATGGAGAAGCGGTGTGTCACTGGGGACACTGGGAGCCCCAAAGGCCACCTGTGCTAATTTATTTTGCAGATACTGAACGTGAACCTTAGCACCATGGATAATCATAATAATAGCAGCCACCATTTATTGAACTCTTAAACTCAGGCTGGGCCACACTATTGACCTGCATTATTATTTCATTAAATCTTCTCACAATGGGGGGAGAGGGGAGTACAGTGCAATTATCAACTTAATTTTACAGTTTTACTGAACTCATGGAAGTGAAGTGTATTTCCCAAGGCAAGCAGCAGGGCCAGGATTTGAATCCAGGCCTGTCCAGCTCACACTGGGTCCTCGGCCTCTGCCCTCTGCTGCCAGACCCGCAGCTGTCCATGAGGGCAGCAGTGTGTCCCCGCCCTGCTGCCACAGTCTCAGGCATCTCCTCATCAGAGCCTTAGGACAGCGGTCTCTGGTGGTCCCTGCAGACCTGGGCTGGGGTTCTGAGAACGTGACGGTGCTAGCAGAGTAAGCTAGTCCCCCTGCACAAGCCAGGGGTCGACCACTGGTGTCTCAGGAGCCAAGCATAAGGTTCACTTTGCTGTTCTAGACTCTCGATTACTGGGAAGGCCTGCGTGAGGCCAGCTCCTCTCCCTGTTTGTCACAGTTCCCACTGCTCTGTTTCTCATTACAGGCCACTTTGCACATTTAACCTTTCCTGCCTGGCCCTGGATTCCAGAACAGTATTTTTCAACTTTTTTTTTTACTGTCACTCCCCTCAAGACGTTTTTTTCCTAATACCCCATTAAATACATTTATTAAATGCAAAACATTATCTCTTCAAAGAGTTTGATATTAAAATTTGAAATTTTATATTTTGAAATAATTCAGAGGAAGTTGCAAAAAAATGTTTTTTCCAATGGTAACAGCTTACACAATTATAGTATAATACCAAAAGCAAGAAATTGACATTGGTACTAGCTACAGAGCTTCTTCGGATTTCCCCAAGTGTACGTGCACTGGGGCGTGTGTGTGTGTGTGTGTGTGTGTGTGTGTGTGTGTGTGTGTGTGTGTGTTTCTTTAGAAGCTTTTCACATCTGTAGATTCGCATAACATTTAAGATACAGAATGGTTCCATCATCACAAGGATCCCTTGTGCTTACTGGGGAAATAGAATTAAAAACAAAATCTCCTTCCAATCCAGAAAAATCTCCCCATAAAGGTAGAAAAGAAAACAGTTTTATTATTAAATAATTATTAAACCAGAATGTGATCCATGTCACAGGCAGTCCGCTAAGAGATTGCAAAGACAAAAATCTCAGCCTTTTATATAGCCAACCAGATACAATCCGTTACATACATGTTCTCAAAGTAAGCAGTAATCCTTAAGAACTATAACGGGTCCCCAAATTAGAGGACTTGACCATACCACTTGTCGTATATAGTTCATCTTATAGTCCCATGGTAATTGTGGTGACCATCTGGGCTGTCTTCATCCAGAGGAAACTGGCTTTATCCAAAGGAAACCAGACTTCTCATGCTTTTGTGGCAGAGCCCTCCGGAGTTAGGCTCCCACCCTTTCACTAAAACTAAGCGATAGGGCTCTGTTGTGCTTAATGATTACATACAAGAGATGGTTCAGATCCTTGAGAAAGATACTCTGGATTGTAAAGCTCACCAGAGGCTTAGTATATAGCCTATAAAAAGATTTATATACATTTCAAAGAGACAGAGAAAGAACTTACCAGTTTTCTAAAGCAAATGCTCTAAGAAAACAGATTGAGAAGTCTCTTTTCTTGTCAACAGGGAGAATCAAGCCTATTGTTTTCAACCTGTGTTTGCCCTCACATGCTACTCCTTTATAGCTACATCCACCCCAAATCTCCCCAGCCCTTGCCCCTGGCAACCATTAATCTATTGTTCATCTCTATAGTTTGGTCATTTCAACAATGTTCTGTAAATTATACTGTGTGCAACCTTTTGAGATTGGCTTTTTCATTCAGCATGATGCCCTTGAGACCCATCACTGTCAATGGTTCATTTCTTTTTGCTGCTGAGACTCTTCATGGTATAGATGTACCAGTTTGCTTCCTCCACTCCACCCCTCGTGAATATGTTAATTCCACAAAAAGATTGTTTATGTACTATGGCTCTTTGGAGGGCCACAAACCATTGTGATAGCTAAGATTTGTTTGCCCCTCTACGAACCGGTTTTCACCCAGTTAGAGGTGGTATTATCCACATTGAGAATGCATGTTCTAGAAGAATTTGCTCACGTGGTCTTCTCTCTTGCTCCAATTAAATGCTCAGCTCCAGATGGAAGTAGAGCGACTTATAGTTCAAAGCTATGCCTTAGAACATCAGAAAACAATTACCCCCCATCCTACAGATGATGTCAGCCATCGGAGTCGCCGCAGACTGGCCAAGTGAGTGCCCTCTGTGTTGTCTTTGTTTTAAAGTGTAGCAGAGCCAGCAGTGCTGCCCACCGGATGGTTGATTACCTCAGAATGCAATTCACTTGCCCCTTGTCGCTGCCATCCGCTAGCATCCAGCCAACCAGGCAGGTCTCTGCCTGTTAAAGTCAGAAACCTCCAGCTTTGTCTATGCACAGCCTGGTTTCAGGTTCATGAGAGCACGTGCTAAATGTGTTTTGAGATAATGGCTGAAACTGCCGTGAGGACATCTGGGGGAAGTGTCTTGTTCCTAGTCTCCATTTGGGGGGCCATTAGTTGTTCTCAGTTCTAGAATATAGCACTGTGCACAGGAGGTGGAAGAGAGCCTCACACTCTCTCACTTTCGAGAAAGTGACTGGTGAGGAGAGCTTGTTAACTGTTTCAGAATCCAGCTGCCAGAGTATATCCTGGACTTTGGCTACATCATCCTTGGTGATGTCCGAACCCACATCATCAAGATCACCAACACCAGTTACTTCCCAGTGTCTTTCCATGCAGAAAAGCGTGTCCTTCATGACACAGGTAACCAGACTGAGTATACCCTTCCCCACTGCAACTTGTCATTTCTAACAAAGCCATCTATATAATCCTTCTGGAGTAGTGTCTCTGCTTTTTCTGGAATCAGCCAAAAGAATTATTGGGCCATTAATCGGTTCTTTGCATGGCCATCCTGCCCCAGAGGGGCTCTGTCTAAAGCAGCTCCTGTTTGCTGTTTCTCTTTCCCACAAAGAATTTGGTTTGTCTTGGTCCAGGCTTCAGTACTGAGCTAGATCGTGTAAAGCACCTGCCTTACTGTGAAACGGAAACATTTGAAGTGAGATTTGACCCACAGGGGACCAATCTTTCTGTTGGAAACAAAGAGGTCATTCTGCCCATCAAGGTAAGATGTGCCACAGGGCCCAGCTGACCCTCCCCAGCCTCCACCTCTGCTCATCCATCACCCTGGGTTGGTCCAGGTACTATTTCAAAACCATGATTCTCCCCCCAACCCCATGCTCTGTGCTAACAGCAATTTTATGTGTGCTCTAGGTGGTTGGAGGGCCCACAGTTCACGTCTGTCTCCAAGCCAAGGTGACCATTCCCACTATGACACTGTCCTGTGAAAAAGTGGAGTTTGCCACAATCCAGTGTGGACAGTGCCTCGTAGAGACCGTGCAGCTTTCCAATCACCTCCAAGTCCCTTGCGAATGGTTTATTCACCACCATAAGCCATTTAACAAGGTGAGTGGGTTGTGGCCCAAAGATCCCCTTTTTTCCATCTCCATTTCAGCCGGATTCGTGATTCTAGGCATTCATTCACTCCCGTCATTTCACTCTACTACACAAAGATTTTCAGTGACAGATAATCTCTTGAATAAAATCTAGTTCCTTAGCTCAACCCTATAAGATAAATCAGGCCATGCTGTCTGGCTCATGCCTTAATCACCTGGGTACCCCTGGTGTCCATACATTCCCTAAAGCCTGGAAGGTACTCACTAAATGTAGGCTGAGTGAGTAGAGGTTGGAAAGGGCAGTTTTCCATAGATGATGATCTGATTGTCTAATATTTATTAACCAGCTGGAGAAACACATGCCAAAGTACTTAAGACGGAAACTACATGCTGAATTAAAGCCAAAGACACGAATCTTTGAGATCCAGCCTACTTCTGGGGTCTTGGATCCTGGTGAGAGGTTCAATGTGCAAGTGAAATTCATGCCCAAAGAAGAGGTAAGCTTTAAAGAAATGTGGTTTCATTCAGGCTCTCTGAATCTCTTTGAGCTTTACTGCAAGTCCATGCCTGATTAGGTCTCCAGGGAAGCTTTGAGTGACCTGTGCTCTTTATTCTGGTTATGACATCTCAAGTGCTTCTGGTTCTTGTAGGAGCTGTGTTGCCTGGTGGTTAAGAGCACCCGGTCTGGAATCACATTTATCTAACACACTGACCTTTTCAGTAGACCTGGGTTGGCGGTCTTCTGCCTCTGCACTTAGAGGCTGCGTGGCTTTGAGAAAATTACTTAACTTCTCGACTTCAGTTTGCTCATAGATAAAATGAAAAATAATAATATCATAGATCAATAATTTCTTATTGCAATTCTGAAATCCAATAAACTCCAAAAATTGGAAAAAATTTTTCTTAAGTTTCAGACCCAAACTCATTTGGCAGAAAAACCTCATCTGAACTGACATGAGACTATTCAACCTTTCTTTATGCCACTTACTTTGCAGAGATGAACATTGCAACTGCAAAAATGTTAATGGGTTTAATTACAGGGGACCTGCCCCAGTCCCTGCTAAGGGTATTTGGTAGCATAGGGTACGCGCACCGAGTTTACCTTTTGAAAAATCTGAATTTGAAAGGGTCTGGCCTCCAGGGTTTCGGTAGGACATTATCAACTGCAGTATGTAGCTCGTAGGGTCATTTTGAAGATTACATTAATTAACGTGGAATAAAATACACACTATATGGCTCTATATGTATGTAGTAAGTGTCTCAATAACGTTTAGCTATTATCATCAGTAGTTTTTATAATAATAAGAACCTCCTGGTAAACAATGCTCCCTGGGCCTCACAAACATCTCTTGTGAACACCATCAGTACAAAGCTACGCCTGACAAAGAACATAGTAAAAAATTTAAAAACCTAGAACCAGAGAGGATCCCAAGAGATTACATTGTAAAGACTTTTGCTTGAAGTTTAAGGCATTTGGAAAATGTTTTTCTTTTAAAAAAAAATCAATGTGAATTTTAGAATATCTGTGTTTAACTCCTATTTTCCTGGTAATGGCATTGAGGGAATGCATAAGAATCTGCAGTAAGAAAGAAGAAAAGTGAATGACTATATCTGATTCAAAAATAAAGTCCCCATTTCTACCATAAAAATCTCCTCAACCCTTTTAAAATAAAATAGAATTACTATGCTTTTCATTCTTAGGGAGTCTTAAGACTGTCAGAGATTTACTCAAGATTTTGGATGTTTTATTGAATGAGGGAAATATCAGCAAATACAGTAAAAAGAAAAATTTGTTCAGGCCTATAAATGTTGCATTGGAATTGGTGAAAGTTAATAAAATGTTTCTACCGATCGGGAGAAGAATTTATTGGCTATATATGGTAATCGATTAGCTCTGCAGTCTATACAATTCACACCTCTGTCTCCATCAGAAATCACCAACGTGCAGACTAGCAAGTTTTAGACATTATGTGTTCAGAGTACCCCATGTTAGAAAACAAGGAAATGAAGGAAATGTTTTAGAAAGATTTCCATAAAAAGCAATTAAAATATTGAAGTTTGAATCATAAGATGCTAATCCCATAATAATGGGAAAAACCCCCTCAGCCAACAATTCATTCTCTTACTGTCTCCAACTATAAATATTTTTCTGTACATGTGTATGGGTTCATACACATCCCAACCATCTGATTCTCCCCCCTTGACTTAGGATAGCTGGGAGCTCTTCACATCATGCAGCCAATCTCAGCCTCCAAACCTAAGCCATGAGCCCAGCTATATCAAAACAACTTGGGCCTCTGGTTAAAAATGCAGAATACCCAGACTTACCCTGACCCTGAAGGACTTCAGGGGATGGGACCTGTGAATCCTCATTCAGAGAAAGCAGATTAGGATAACTGGTATCACTCTCAACTGGTATTTGGATTGTAATTGTATCAGATAAACTGAATGCCGTAGCTGATCATCCCTGGCAGGCCACTTAACTGTACATTCAAAAAAATGGAAATATGTTAATTCAGGTTCTTCATGAAATACTCCAGGGGACATTTTTGAAGGCAGACAGATGATTTGAGAAGTGTAGGGAATACCATAAAAAAGTAGGTGATAAGGGAAAGTAAAACAGCTAATAGGGTGTGTGAGTGAGCTACCTTGGAGACTGGAGCTAAATGCCACTGGAAACTGAGAAAATATACAAAATACATATTTCAGGATTATTCCTCCCCAGGAATGAGGGAGCAGGGGGTCTTTATACAGTAACTCCTGAGAGTCATTGGTTGAGGGCTGCTCCCAGAAGATATTACTTCCCTGTAAACCTCTGCCCTGCCCTGCTCTGCCCATGGGTAGCAGGTTCCATGAAGTGAGAGCCCAGAAGTGAAGGACCAGAGTTACAGATAGTAGCAGCAGGACATCCGAATACACTTGGAGTCTGAGGGATTTAAACATGGCACTAGAAGGCCTTCTGCAGGTAACAAAGCATGGATACAGTGCCTGGCGTGCTAGATATCCAGTATTAATACTGTAATAGCAATTGTTCTCATGCTATTTTATAAGAAAAGTTTTTTTATTTTATTTTAATCAAAATAGGATCAATTTCAGTTTTGCATGGCGTGCAACAGAAAAAATTCAGATACTTGTTTTTGTTTTTATGTTTTCCAGAAACTCTACAGTCAATCCCTGGCTTTTCAGATTGCCCAGAGTGCTCAGAAGCTCACGTTGCTGGCAGAGGGGCAAGGCTTAGAGCCACGCCTGGAATTCAGTCCTTCAGTTCTAGAGCTGGGGCCACTGCTGCCTTTTGCACCCGGAGATGAGGCCGAGGTGGTGGTGAAGAATCCCTGCGACTTTCCCATTGAGTTTTACTCCTTAGAATTTGACCAGCAATATCTCATGGACGAGAAGGTGAGCAGAAGCCAAAACCAAACTTCCGTTTCCTTGCCCATGCTGTGCCCTGCCATGTACACCTGGCTCTTCTCTCTGCAGGGGCAACTGCTTCCTGACCTTTACCCTTTCTTCCCATTGAACCCTTCCTGGTCAATTTGTAGACTTTTCAGACTTACTTGACCCTGAGCAGAATTCATTCCTTCTTTGTGATCTCATACATTTTAAACAACCAATTGAATACCAATACATGCTAATAGTTAAAATTCAAACAGTGGAGAACATATGCAGCAATCATTATTTTTAAGTGAGTTTTTGTAGACAGCATATAATTGGGTCATTTTTAAAAATACATTCTGACAGTCTCTGTCTTTAATTGGTATGTTTAGACCATTTACATTTAATATAATCATGTTTGGGTTTAAATCTGCCTTATTTTCCATTCTGGGCTGCATGTTTTTCAATTGCTTCTCTGTGTTCATTTTCTTTTAACTTAATTTTTTTAGAGTTTTAGGTTCACAGCAAAATTAAGGGAAGGTACAGAGATTTCCTAGATACTCCCTGCCCCCACACATTCATAGCCTCCCTCATCATTAACCTCCCCTCTAGAATGGTACATTTGTTACAATTGATGAACCTATATTAGCATATCATAATTACCCAAAGTCCATAGTTTATATTACAGTTCACTCTTGATGTTGTATATTCTATGGGTTTGGACAAATGTATAATGACATAAATGGATCATTATAGTGCCATACAGAGTATTTTCACTACCCTAAAAATCCTCTGTACTCAGCCCATTAATCTCCTCCTCTTCCCAGTCCCTGTCTCCATAGTCTGGCCTTTTCCAGGATATCTATAGTTGGGATCATACAGTATATAGCCTTTTCAGATTGCTTTTTTTCACTTTATAATATGCATTTGAGATTTCTCCATGTCTTTTCATGGCTTGATAGCTCATTTCTTTTTAGCACAGAATAATATTCCATTGTCTGGATGTACCGCAGTTTGTTTCTTCACCTACTGAAGGACTTCTTGATTGCTTCCAAGTTCTGGCAATTATGATTAAAGTTGCTATAAAAATATCCATGTACAGGGTTTTGTATTGACACAAGTTTTGGACTCCTTTAGGTAAATACCAAGGAGCATATTTGCTGGATCATATAGTAAGAATGTGTTTAGTTTTGTAGAAACCGTCAACCTGCCTAACAGAGAGTGGTTATACCATGTTGTAGTCTCACCAGCAATAATTGAGAGTTCCTATTGCTCCTCATCCTCATTAGCATTTGAGGTTGTCAGTGTTTAAGATTTTGATCATTCAAATAGATGTGAAGTGGTATCTCATTGTTGTTTTAAATTTCATTTCCCTGATGACATGTGATGTGGAGCATCTATTCATCTGCTTATTTGCCATCTGTATATCGTTAGTGAGGTGTCTGTTAAGGTCTTTGGCCCCTTTTTAATCAGGTTGTTTGTTTTCTCATTGTTGAATTTTAAAGGTTCTTTACATATTTTGAATAACAGTCTTTTATCAGAAGTGTCCTTGTTAAGTTAAATTTATTAGGATAACATTGGTTAATAATGTTATACAAGTTTTTGGTGTACAGTTCTGTAGTACATCATCTGTATATTGCATGTTATGCTCACCACCCAAAGTCTAGTCTCCCTCCATCATCACATATTTGATCTCTTTTACCCTCTTCATCCTCCCCTCACTCCTCTTCCCCTCTGGTAACCACCAACTGTTGTCTGTATCTATGAGTTTGTTTGTCCAGATATGTCTTTTGCAAATGTTTCTCCCAGTCTATGTTTTCTCTTCTCATACTCTTGACATTGTCTTTTACAGAGCAGAAGTTTTTAATTTTAGTGAAGTCCTTATCAATTTTTTTTCATGAACTGTGCCTTCAGTGTCATATCTAAAAAGTCATCACCACATCCAAAGTCATCTAGATTTTTTTACATTATCTTCTAGGAGTTTTATAGTTTTATGTCTTTCACTTAGGTCTACAGCCCATTTTAAGTTGATTTTTGTGGAGGATATAAGATTCATCTAGATTTATTTCTTTTTACATGTGGCTGCACAGGTCCAGCACTATTTTTGAAAAAACTATCTTTGCTTCATTGTGTTACATTTGCTCTTTTGTCACAGATCAGTTGACTATATTTATTTCAGTCTATTTCTGGGATCTCTATTCTGTTCCATTGATCTATCCAGGTCCATTTTTTACTAGCTCCACCTTGCTCTCTTACCTTGAGGCTGAGCTATATGAACTATACCTTTGTCTAATACCTAGCTTTTTAGAAACTGCCTCTTAGTTCCCTACTATAAGCAATAATAAAATTAGCTGGTAATCTCTTTTTCCTTCTCCTCGCCACCCTCTAATTCAAAATGATATTCTTTTACGTCTAGTTATGCCTACTAGGTAATCATCTCATGTACACTTCCTCCATGTTTTGCTTCTAGTATTATATCTATAGTATCATAGCTTACAATATTAAGATGTCAGAATCCAATTCCCATCATTTAGTCTTAATTCTACACTTGAAAATATTCAATGATCAACATCGTTGTCTGAAGCTCATTGTCTAGTGGATTCCTCAGGAAGGGATCACGGGAACAGTATTTTCTGCATAATTATTTATCTGTGGGTTTTATTCCTGAAGATCAATTTGATAGGATATAATCCCCTTGGCTCACATTTTCTGCACTTTAATATCTTAAACATATCACTCCATTTTTTTCTCGTAAGGTTTTGCTGGTCATGAAGTCCGATGTTTAGTTATCTATTGCTTATTAGTTATCTATCGCTTTGCACCTTAAAACAAATATTGGTTATCTCGTGTCTTCTTGGGTTAGGAATTTGGGGATGGCTTGGCTCAGGTGACTCTGCTTCCTCAGAACCCTCCCCCAACTGGCCTTTGAGTCTTCTATTTTCTTACTCCCAGTGTTTATGCTCTGCCCAATTCAGATTCTGCATCCAGAAGTTTTTCTCAAGATGAGAATATGTCTCCCTGGTAGAGAGTCTTTTCATTAGGTATTTATGAAATGCTCAATGGCTGACATCGGCACAGCATCCTCCGTTGTGGGTCAGGTTCAATGGGAAGTAGAATCTAAAACTCTGAGATTTGCATGTAGAAGGTTCATTAGGGAGCACTCTCAGGAACAACACCTGCAAAGAATAAGGAAAGAAGAATTTGGAGAGAAAGAAGATGGACTGTATAATGAGTGCAACAGAGACTTCAGCTGATCCCACAGGAAGCTCTGGAGCTGGGTTGGGCCTTTAGAGTTACCCAAATGAAGCAAATTGGCCAGGACTTTGTGTCTCTGCATCAATCAGTTTTTAGAATATTCCTCCCTTTCCCACTAACCTCTGTCCTATATCAAAGCTCCATATATGAGTGTCTGTCCTAAGCTCTCTAAAGTTAATTGGTCGATTCATCTGTCCCAACATGAATACCACCCTGCCTGTAAGTCCTGATACTTGACAGGGCAGTCCTCTCTCTTTATTCCCCTTTACTAGTGTTTTGACTATTCTTAGCTCTTTGTACTTTCATATATATCTTAGAATGAGCCTATTAACAGTGTTTTTCAAACAACTAAAAATGGTGATCCAGGAGAAGGGTTACCTAACAAAACAGCTTTTCATACCAGGTGTCCTCCCAGCACCTGCCAGAAGCAATAAATTAGGTCATATAGGCAGTGATTGCTTTCTAAGATGTTATTTTATAGTATTTTACACATATACATATACACTAAGGTTGCCAGATTCAGTAAAAATAAAAACAGTTTAATTTCAGATAAGCAACACTGAACACACTTATACAAAAAAATTATTGGTTGTTTATCTAAAATTCAGACTTAACTCAGTATCCCATATTTCATCTGACAACCCTAATATACATTTCTTCTCATCGCCACCCCCCGCTCTAGTGCGCACACGCATACACATTTTTCTTGTTTTTCCATAGATCTTCCATTTATGAGACAACCTCCTTACCTAGTATAATATTGCCAACCACAATGTTTTATAAGGTTGTGTCACTAAAAGTGAAAAATGGAGTTCTGTACTTTTGTCAATGGGGAGAAAAAAAGAGAAACAGTATATGTTATTTTTTCAACAAGTAGAAAATTTCCTTCCACTTGTGAAATGCCCAGGCTCAAATGGGGCAAAATAAAGATCCTATATCACCAGTTTCAGGGCTCAGCCTTACTTTTAGACACCCCCTGCCCCAAAGGACCCTGCTCTTGTATACAACCAGCCTCAGGCAGGAGCAGAGGTTTTACAGGAGGGTCCACGAAGGGCTGTGGGGAGAAGCTTCCAGTGAGGCCGACAGCAGTTCCCATTCTGCCTGAGCAGATCCTGCGAACACTGAAGGGCTATGATTCCTATAACACCCTGCTGCTGCCACCCCGTATCCCCGGAGAGAAGCTGCCCCCAGAGCTGTACGAGTACTATAAGGAGGTGAAGCGGTCAAAAGAGGAACAGATGAAGATGAAATATCTGGAGACACTGGCTCAGGAGAACGGTGAGAACTCAGCTCGGGGGCCCAGCTCGCACCTCTGCCCCGGCTTCTTTGACTTGCCCCTGCTGGGAGACCAACCAGCAATGGAGCACCTGCAAGGCGGGTGCTGGATGCCTTATGCATTTTATTTCTAATCCTGACAAAATGGGCCTATGATCCCCATCGTATGGATGTAGAGATGGGGACACATTCTGCTTTTACTAGAATCTGGTGGGAAGTTAAGACTAAAACAGCTAATATAGATTTAGAACCCATGCTATATACCAGGCCCTGCACTGAGGGCTTCACACGTGCAGATGAGAAGCTGAAGTGCTAAGAGGCCAGTTCTAAGTGGCAGAAGCAGGATGCAAGTCCAGGTCCCTGTGACTCAGGAGCCCACGATGGTAACCACTTCACAGCCTCCCTATGTGTGCCGAGATAGTGCGAGGTAGTACGTCACATACGGGAAAAATAGGTGCCCTAAAAGAGGTCAGGGTAGGGGTTCACATGAGGAAGAGGCCGACCCTCCACAGTTCCAAACAGAGTTCCAAACCCAGTCGTGAAGCTGGACTGTGTACTCACAATCTGGCCCTTTCTAGCCTAATGCCCCCAAGTTATCCTGTCATCTGCCCAGGGGCCCCCTTGTGTGCACTTGAGCATCAGCTTTCCTTGACGACCTGTAGGATTCTGTGGCTTGTCATGACCCACGCTTCTCCTTCTTGCTTTTCCACGCCCTCTTCCTGGTAATGTCCTCTCCCTGTTTTTCGTGTTCTCTTCTCCTGCGTAACAGTCATCACAGCATAATTATTTTCTTCATATTTGTCTCCTCCCCTAGACCAGAAGCCCCATAAAAGCAGTGGCCACACATTTCCCACCTGTAAACCCAGTGCATGGAACAACACCTGATACATCGTAGTGCCCCCAAAAATGTGCTGCAAGAGTGAATGAGCAAATGAATTGCATGGAGTCCATTACTCTTGCCCTTGGGTTGGCCTTGTGCTCTCTCAAGGAAGCTAGTCAGAGGATATTAGATAGCCCTAAAAGGAGAAAATGAGAGAAGGCCGCCTCTCTACCCAACCTTCCGATCCCATTCCCTGAGCACACTCTCGGTCTGCTAGAACTGCCATCACAAGTACCACAGAATGATACCCTAACCAACAGGAATTTATTGTCCCATGATTCTGGAGACTAGAAATCCAAGATCAAGATGTCTGCAGGGTTGTTTCCTTCAGGACCTGCCTCCGTGGCCTGTAGACCGCTGTCTTCACCCTGTGTTCACATGTTCTTTCCTCTGTGTGTGCCCTAATCTCTTCTTACAAAACACCAGTCATGTTGGATTATGGTTGGTTTAGGACACACACAGGACCTCGTTTTAACTACCTCTTTAAAGGCCTAACCTTCATAGTCATGCTTTGAGGTATTGAGGAGTTAGGACTTTAACGGGTGAATTTTGAGGGAACCAATTAAGCCCAGAACAAGCACCCTCTGTGTTCCAAGCACTGAGCTGAAGTGCTGGGGGAACAAAAAGATCAATGAAACAGGCCCCTGCCTTTGAGAGCTCACAGTCAGGAAGAGGGTGGGGGAAAGATATTTTAACTCAGGACTGACCGGTGGCCTAGGCAGAGAGATGGGAGAGGCTGCGATGTACAAAGGACTTCATGAAGTCAGAGAAGGGCCCTGTTGCTCTCGTCCCCATTTTTTCATTCCCTTCCTTACACACCGCAGTTGTGGATTCATTTTTCCACTTGGCCCATTGAAAGGTGTTCTAGAGCCAGGACCTGAGGGTCCAGAGAGAGCCCAGGAAGGCAAATGTTCTGCTTCTCACAGTGCTTCTCTGAGCACCTGCTCACTCAGCTCTCTCATGCTGTAGACCATCCTCCTCTATTTCCCACACCACGTCCAGGGCAGGCCAGCAGTCCCAGGTCGCATGGCTGCCTTCACAGGAGAGCTGCAACCCCTCCAGCTCAAATACAGATTCTAAACAAAGAGGATGTCTTAGCCCTGAGATAGAGAGGGATCGATTTATACAATCACAGCCTTACACACCCACCGAAACTGGAATGGGGGCAATGAAGAGAGTGCTGGGCAGACTAATGGATGGATGTGCTACCCAAGGACATGGAGAAATGTTCATGATAGATGAAGAGGAAGAGCAGGCTACAAACTGATACAATATGATCCGAAGTTTGGTTCTGAAAAATTAAAAATGTGAGAGGTTGCTAATTCTCCTGTACTGGTATCAAAATTAAGCTGCAATTCCTCTGTTGTCACTGTTTCTTTGTCTATGTATATCTCTTTTCACAGATGAATTTTTATAACTTTTGCTCTTGTGAATTTTTCAAATTTTCTGGATCAATAATTTTGTTTTTATTTTAATGTTAAAATGTAGAAATGCTTTGGGCAGAGAAAGTCGCTGCAGTTCTTGTTTATTTAGGTTTGATAGTCCAGGGTGATAAAAACCAGTTCAGTGATTCTCCTCTTTGTTTCTCTTTTCTGCCCCCTTGTCCCTCTCCCAACTCTTCCCCATGTGTTTTCATCCTTCGCCATCTAACAGATGATGAAGATATGCTCCTGTCAGAACAGGGAAACTCCTCCAGCACAAAGAGGACCTCACTGAGCCGAGGGATATCTGTCTCTGACCTGGGAGAGCGACATGAGTCTAAGGCCAACCCAGATGAAGACGAGGATGAGGAAAGCTTGGAAAAGATAATGTTTCAAAGTAACCAAGGATTTTAATGTTTTGGTACTGGTCTCCCTAAGCTGAAGTAGGAAGACTATTCAGTACCTTTTCTCCTGCCTCCATGAAATGCATCCTCAAAGCCTTCATGCACAACTGTGTTTTAATTCTACAATATGGATATGCCATCATTTATTTAGCCATGTCCCTTAAGTTTGCAAACTCAGCTAGTTTCCAAAATTATTCTTCAGCAGTAGAGATTCCCAAAAATGGAACTAAGAGTCAAAGAGTATCTGTATTTGCAGTGTCCTAGTAGCCAGGGGCAAATTATTAGCCAAAAAGGGCACTCTCAGACACTGCGGGGGGAGTGACGCCTTAGCAGCAGTTGCTGCTGATTGTCATTTTCAAACAACAGTGTTTAAAAGAAAAAGTTCCCGTCTCCATCAGAACCCATGTAAATTCTGGGCGTACCTTCATGGCACACATGTGCACCTGTGCGCATTTATTTTTAATTTACAGCTGACAAGTTACAGAGCAATGACAGCCATTCGGCAGAAGAAGTCGGAGAAGTAGAGAACAACCCAGTGAGCAGGGTGATCGCTCGTCACCTGGGCATCGATATCTCTCCAGAAGGCCTCTTGGCCAAGAACCGGAAAGGCATTGCCGTTATCATCCACGGGACACCCTTGTCAGGTATGCCACGACTCTGCAGGGCTGACCCTTTTGGGTTTATGGTGAATTTGCACTTGTGCTTTTAGAGGCAACAGAAGACTCTTTTGTTTGACATTCATTCCCCAAAGGATTATTCTCAAACTGTTAACTTGCCAAGCTCAGAGATACCGGGTTAGAGAAAGAGCAGAGGCAACTCATTTTTAATTAATACGGCTCTGAATTGTTTGAGCTTGTATTCTTTTAATAATTGAAAAACATAAGAGCATTAGAGACAGATGAAGCTTTGCTCACTCGCCCACCACACACTGCCTGCTGTGCGCCTCAGTTCCTAAGAGGCAGGCCACAGACTGGTACCGGTCCGCATCCCAGGGATTAGGGACCCCTGCTCTGGGGGAGAATCTATTTCCTTACATTTTCTGGCTTCTAGAAATGTTGCCTTCATTCCTTGGGTCATGACCCCTTCCTCCATTTTCAAATCCAGCGTCTTAGCATTTTCCAGTCTTTCTGTCTTTGCTTTCATCATGACATCACCTGTTCTGACTCTGACCCAGGTTATTCAGAATAATCTCCTACAGCAAGATCCTTAATTTAATCACACCTGCAAAGTCCCTTTACCATATAAGGTAACATAATTACAAGTTCCAGGGGATTAGGATGTGACATCTTTGGGGAAACATTATTCAACCTAAGATAGGCACATCTGCATATTGAGCAACCGTATGTGAACTTTAATCTCTCTGGATGAGCGAATTATGGATCTTTTTTCTTTTCTCCTGTCTGTTATTTATGATTTTTTTCTTTTTAATAAGCAAGTATTTCAAAATGAGAGAAAAAAAAAACAAGACATTGTTCTTAAAAAAAAAAAAAAACCGTCTATTAGAATCAGAGACAGTAAGAGCTGCAAGATTTTTAAGGAGCATCGGACAGAACCACTTTTTAAACTGAGGAGAAAATCTAGGGAGGGTGTGGGTCGTCACAGCACACATGGCACATCAGGGTTAGAATTAGAGCAGAATCCATGGGCCTGACTCATGGCTCAGGTCTTCCTTTTCTTTTCTGCTGCCACCTCTGGCCACGCAAGATACTTAGAGGCAGAGCACTTGGAGAGATCACTTTACAGGGGCCTCTATTCTAGAAGCTTCTTCTGTCTCAGAAACTGAGCAAATAAAAGCCATGAAATTCAGCCCCCTGACCTTTTTTATAGGCAAGTCAGCCACGGCAGTCAGCATGGCCAAGTACTACAGTGCAGCCTGCTTGAACATCGACTCAGTCGTGCTGGAAGCCATCTCCGACGGCAGCAACATCCCAGGGCTGCGGGCCCGGGAGCTCTGCATCAGGGCTGCCATAGAGCAGTCCGTGAAGGAAGAGGAGTCCGGTAAGAGCCGTTCACCCTGAGTTTTTATGGTCAAATGGCCAGCACCCCACTACTGTTCATGGCCATCATCTCTGTGTCCCCCACTGAGCTTTTCTCCCCCACAGCTCAGTTGAAGGCTGACTTATACCATGCTGCTGACTTAGGAGCCTGGAGGAGAATTTTCTTCACCAGGCAACTGGAGCTCCCCTGGCTGCCCACTCACACGGCACTGCAGGGAAAAGGACAATGAATAAGACGTGGCCCACAACATGGCTTTTATTTTGAAGGAAAAAGAAATGTTGGGCAGTTTCCACTGTACGGGAGTAGTTCATGTAGTGTCTTATAGAGTAGGCAAGAGTGAAGAGAAAGATGAATGGGCCTGGGCAAGCTGTCCTGGTGGCCATCTGCAAGGCCAGGAATAGGAGTAGGAAGCATTCAAGGTAGTCACACCAAGACTGCTAGTTTAGAAGGGAGTGATGTCATTTCCCAAGATAGAAAACATAGAAAGAGGAGAAAATTTGCTGGTGAGGAAAATGAATTGAGTTTTTGAACCCCATAGTTGTGAGGCCTGGTGTGGCCCGCCTCCCAGAAGCCAAGTATCCTGGCTCCATCAGGTCATCCAAGGACCCACAGGACAACAGCTGCTCAGTGGGAAAATGTATTGAAGCAGAGTGCCTGCTCAGAGCCAAATCATTTTTATACAAATGCTCGTAACAACATGATATCATTGCTAATAGTGTACCAGCTAGCTGATAAAACTGGCTGGGGCTTTCTGGCAGGTCCCCTCCCCTCCATACCTCTGCATGGGATGCTTAAGAACATGGGAGGGTTTTTGCTTGGAAGATAAGAGAAATAGTTCTTAATTATTATAGGGGAGAAAAAATAATTTTCCCTCTACCCTTCTGAGCTCTCAGCTAAGACCCCTATAATAAAAAACATTAATAAGAGAAAATCACAAGTTAACTGACATGTGTACTTCATGTATACACGAGAGATACTCAGGGAAAAATAACTCAAAGAGGTAGATTTAGAATTCAGGATTAAATACCATATTAATAGAGGAAGGAGAGAAAGGGAGTCGTCTTCTTAGGGGAGAGCAAATGATTATTAGGAACAATGAATAAACCCGTAGGAGAATTGATGGGCAGTGAGAGTTTGTGATAAAGTTTCGTCTGGATAGAGTGTCGACTTCTAGTCTTCTCTCCTGAGATAAGAGTCAGTCTTCTCTGGAAGCCATCTCCGACGGCAGCAACATCCCAGGGCTGCGGGCCCGGGAGTTCTGCATCAGGGCTGCCATGAAACTCCCAGAAAGGGGATTTGCCACAGTCGAGTTCCTTTTGCATGCTTTTCTCCAGGCAGATAAGAGGAGTTCAGGGAAATCCTCTCCATGCATTTTCTGTTTTTCAAGCGCTCAAAATCATATATCAGAGCAGCTCCAAATAATATATCAAAGCAGCAAATTTTGAGGTGGCATGTTCTGAATCACCTGTAGTCATATTTTGGGGTGGCATATTCTGCTATCCATCGGTGGGAACTCTAAACTGGATCATAATTCTGTTTTTCTTAGTTTTTTGTTTCCTTTTCTGTCAAATACATTACATTTCACTGAGGTCTTTGGAGCTCTGAAAATGTCCTGTGACAAATCATAAATTTGAGCTTCCTGTCTGAGAATGTAATGTCAATATAAAGACGAAGTGAGAGCTGCAGCTTCTGGAGTAGAGGAAGTCAGCCCAGAAAGTTCCAGAAAGAGAGGAGTGGTCAACGAGCAGTAATGAGTCTTAACAAATCTGCCTGAGAGCTAGAGAAACATGGAAGCCACCGAGCATATGTCCTTACCACTACATCGTAGGTGCCAACAGCATCTTCTAGACCCCCATTCTCCTAAAGTGGCAGGTAGTTCATCCTCATAGAGTTGGTGCCCCAGAGACACAGTAAGAAAGGATAAGCCACTGTGGTTGAGAGGCTAGGAGGGGCAGGAGGTCATCAGGCCAAAGGCACTCTAGCAAGAGTTTTTCTGAACAGATGTCATTGAAACCCTTATAAATGATGACATCACCCACTGATTCTGAGAGGGAATTTCTCACTGGGTGGGGGCGCTAAGAGGTGATGATCTGACTGGAAGGGGGTGCAGAGGTAAAATGAAGAAATTAATATTGAAGCCATGTTTGCCAGCAGGCTCACTCTGTTCGTGTTGTCAGCTCTGCTGCAGAAGCAGAGAATGCCCTACCCAAGCTGCCCACTGGCACCAACACTGCCTAGAACCACCAAAGGTCAGGCTTTCTAGAGCAGGCCGTAGTGTGCCCACAGCTTCAGAAAGGATGGCCCTCTGGGCTGGAAGAGAGAGGGGGGCAGATTAACATAGGAGCCACTGGGAAGACAAGCAGTGAAGAGCCCTGGACTCCAAGCCAGGCCCTCCACTGAGCCATCCTCGTCCAGTCCTTGGAGGACGGAGCCTCTTCTCCCAGCCAATCAGCCAGCTGCAGTTGGGCATGGCTCTGTATTCCTCAAGAGCATCGCACTAGACTTCAGCGTTCCGTCCTCACTTTTATTTCCTTATTATCCTGAGGTGACTTTTAATATAAACCCACTCTCTCTGTATAGCCCAAGAAATTGCTTTAAACCAAAATGCCGTGGGACAAGTTCGACTGAGCAGTGAGACCCTGGGCAAGTTAACCTCAGAATCCACCCTGGTAACGCCCGAAATTAAGCCTGCAAAGGCTCTGCGTGGGAGTGTGCTGCTCTCCAAAGGCAAGTCAGAGAGCCACGGCTCTGGGTCCCAGAAGCAGCATCATCAGCACTCATCAGAGACACCGCAGGTACAAACCGGGGCCCCCAGGAGGGCTGGGACTCTCCTTCTCCTTCTCCTCAGCATCCTGCAGCCAAGTCAACACGACTTCATCCCTGTGGGTGCACTCTCCAGGCAGCCCTAGCAAATTTGCCCTCCATCTCTTCAAAATAACTATTTTATTGCTGTCATCACTCTCCAAACCTCTAAGATACCTTCCTTTTTCCTCATTCTTAGCTAATGACCTCTCTTCTGATTTCATAGGGGAGCAGCAGCAAATAGCAGGCAGCCACCTTATCTTTCCACCACCAGATCTACTAGACAGCCTTCACCTAACCCAGTGCCATGTCTTCCCTGCAGCTGAGGAGCTGTCCCTGCCCTCATCCATGGCCCTGCATCTGTGTACTGGTTCCCACCTCTTCTCCCATCCTCAAGAGCTAAACTCCTGCAAATGGCCCCTCTCCCATTTGCTTTTCCCCCTATCTATTGGATCCTCCCCATCAGCATCTATGCATGTTGTATAACCTCCCATCTTCAAAAATACTTCCCCATGACCCCAGATTCTCCTCCCACTGTTAGATATCTAACAAGGAAATGATGGCAGCAGGGTCAAGGACAGTCGTGGTAGACGTGGTAATGAGTGGTCGATACAGAATGAATTTTGGAAGGAGAGCCAGTAGGAGTTGGGTCATCTCTCAACTCCTCTTTACGCTGCTCCTTTAAAGAATGGCTGCATGATTGCCTCCTCGTCCTCACCACCTTCTCTCTTCCACCTACTCCGGTGATACCTTTATCCTCACCACTCCACTGGTTACTCTTCTCAAGGTCATTGGCATTCATCTTGGCCAAATCCAGTGGCCAGTTTTTCTAGCCTCATCTCACGTGACCTCTTTGCAGCTGATAACTCCCCCTCCTGGAAATGTTTTCTCCACTTGGCGTTCAGAACACTGTACTCTTTCACCTTCCCTCGACCTCATTAATGGCTGCCTCCATCTCTCCAGTGTCCTCATCATCTTCAGATTCCTAGTTTTTCAAAGTAGGCAAGGACTGAGACATCTATTGTTTTCTCTTTGGCATCTACCTTTTCTTTGTAGGTGATCTCATCCAGTTCACTATTTAAATACTTAAATATTTTTCATATACTTAAATATTTTATTAAATATTCAAATTAATTATTAAATACTTAAGTATTTTCAGTGTGCTTATCAAATTTCTCAAATTTCTATCTCCAGCCTTAATTTCCCCATAAGCTCAGGTTCAAATAACCAAACTCATATTCAGTGTTTCTATCAAATGCCTTAAAGACATCTCAAAATTCATAGGTCAAAAAGGATTCTTGCCTCCCCAATAAAACAACTCAACTCAAAAAATTATTTTTCCCATGGTCTTTTCTTTCTTAATAAATAACTTCACCATTTTCTAACTTGCTCAGGTCTAAACTCAAGGATTCGTTCTTGTTGCCTCTCTTGCCTTCACATCCCATCCCAAATCCTATTGGCTCTGCTTCAAAAATATATCCTGTATCAGCCACTTCTGATCACTTCCAGCCAAACCGTCCTCATCTCTGCCGCCATCATCTCCTGCCTTGACCACAGCGATGTCTAACCAGTCTTCCTGCTCCCACTCTTGTCACCTCATGCAGCTGGTAGAGTGATATTTTTAAAATAAAAATCAGATCAAATATCTGTCTGAAACATGCCAACAGCTACCTATACTACTTGAAGTAAAATCTAGATTCCTTACCATGGCCTGTGAGGCCTGCATGTTCTGGACCAACTGACTATGCCCTCGACTTTCAGCCTGGGCTCCTGTGTGTTCTCCGCAGCCCTGCAAGTGACCTCACGTGGAGGGGTCTTGCTTTTCCCTCTCAGGAGGACTCTCCTCTCAGGATCTTGCCCTGTTCTTTCACATTACCCAGGCACTATGACCACCCTCTCTAAATGGCCATTGTCCAACCCTGTCATTGCCCATTAGTCCCTTATCTGATCATTTTTTCCCCAGCACTCACTCATCACTATCTGAAATTACTCGTACTAGAGGGGTCCCTGGTGCTCAGTGAATATCTGTCAAGTAAGTGAACAGATGTGTGCTGTTTAGCACATATAACAAGCACCTTCCACAGCGTTCCTACTTGAAGCTTATAACCTTTAATGAAGAGCGAAATCTTCCATTTTACAATGCAGGCCCCATTTCACAGATGAGGAATTGAGGCCCAGAGAGGTTATATGATTTTCCTGAGGTCACATGGCCTGTATGTGAAGGAGTAGTTGGGACACCATGCTGAACTCTAACTCCTGCTCCTTCTCCACAACAGATTTCCTCCAGCCCTCTCCCCTCCGGGCCCACGCAGCGCCGGCTCAGTGTCAGCGCCAGCATCGGAGGTGAGACCGGGCTCCTGAGCTGTGTGCTGCCCGAGGAACTGCTCATTCAGATCCTGGCAGATCGTATACAGGTGCGTCCACGCCACCCACACACTGCTGCGGGGCTCACACATGGTCCCCAGTCCCTGTGCTTTGAGCTGCAACTCTGAGCCATCGCCCACCCACAGCAGATTAGCACCCAGGGGCCTTGGAGGAAAGGGGTTTCCTCCACCCTAGCAGTCAATTACTTGTCCTTTTGACAGCCCTCGTCAGTCCCCAACCCTGGCTCCATTGGTTGCCTGAAGCCCCTTGCCTTAAAGGACCAGTGATCAGGTTACACATTTTTAAAAATAGGCCATCGTAATAGTCCTACAGTGATATTTTCAAAATATAAGGTGGAGTCATTAAATTAGATACTTAAGTATCTAATTATGTTAATTGCTAAAAAAATGTTTTCAATATATTATTGAGAAAAGATTATGAAATAGTATGTAAAGCACAATTATATTTCTGTTAAAAATTTATAAATGTATATCATAACGTAGTAAAAACTCCAAAGTACATGCCAACGGCGGTTATCTTTGGATAGCAGGATGATAGATTTTTAATCTCCATTTCTGAATTATTTTACAGTGACATATTGCTTTCAACATCAGAAATACAACAACCATTTCCTTTTTTATTACTGTTATTTTGGTAAGTGTGATACAGTTAAAGAGAAGAAAACAAGATCAGAGGATTTGGGAAGGCACCACTTAGGCCTGTTGGCCGCTTACCGTTTACAGAGAGCTAAAGCGCTCACCAGCTCCCTGAGCTCTGTGTTTACTTTGGTTTGTCAGACTGGGCCACAGCCTTAATTGCCCATTGACATATAACAAAATTAGACCTGAGGTTCCCAGAAGAGGAATGTCATCCCCGGAGAGGATGCATGTTAAGATTTAGAATCCCTCTGTGTGTTACGGGTTCTGTCATTCCCGACTGCTTTGAGCAAGGTGGTCTAGTAAGTATGCAGGTAGTCCATGCACCCAGAGTAAAGGCTGAGAATCGCTGGTGAAGCCCGAAGTCAGGCAGCAGAGCCGTGCTGCTCACAGTGTTGGTCTTTGATGAGATATGGAGCTTGCACTGCTTCCTTCGTCAACAAAGTTTTGCTGCAAAGAAAAATGGCAGCTGAACTAAATAGTGTGTTTAGTGATGTCAATTTACATTCTGACGCAAGGTTCTTGTGTCATCAGACACCAGCAGTAATTGTTTCTTGGCCAGTGCTGACCAGTTGGCCCACTACACTTCGAGCAGCAGTGCAGTGCAGCAGAGGCTTCCCCTCAGTGGTTAATGGTGTCAAAATCATTTCCTTCCAATGCAGCAATCCCGATAAGAAAGATAGAATCGGCCCAGGCCCAGCCACTGTGCTGTCTTTGCCGCCCAGTGCTCCATGCATAGGGACATCTTTCCTCTGCATATCTCTTCCCTGAATCTCACAGGTCTTCCCAGACCCTCACTTTAATGTTTAGTTCGTTTTCTTCATTTCTATAGAGACAGAATAAATCCATTTTTCTACAAATATGGATGATAAAGATCTCCTGTGACTGATAAATATTTTTATTTTTCTCATTATTTTATAGCAGCACCTTGAATTTGGCAGGCAGCTCAGTGGTGTTCTCGTCAGGGTCCTGTAGGTCTGCAGAACCAAGTGCAGCCCTAGTAAATGCACCAACAAAAGAACTAGCAACTTTACAGAGAACAGGTGGTCTGGTGGCCATGGTGACTGTCTGCTCTCTCTGGTTCCAGCTGAGTGACTGCTACCGAGGAGTGGTGTTCGATGGCCTGGAGACACTCTTTGCTCGAAACGCGGCCATTGCTCTCCTCTGCCTGCTGAAGGCGATCGGCAACCGGGAGTACATCTATGTTCTCACCATGGTCCAGGATTACGCAGTCATGAAGGCCCAGGAGAAAGCCAAAAAGGAGGAAGAAGGCAAGGCCCACGCCCCCTGGCCTGTCCTTAGCAGGCCCTACCAGGTCTTTCCTTTAAACAGAGCTTTGGGCTTGTTTAAAAGCTTCCCTGGTGATAACCTGCTGGGCTTAAATGAAACTATTATACTTGCCACCGAATCTGTGCCCCACCTCTGCCCCGAAGGTGGTAAGGTGGCTGGGAGTTCTTATTTCTGCTTTGCACGTGAGGGAACTGAGACAGAAGGGAACTGTAGAGAGATTATGGAATGATGGGATGAACTCAGCTCTTCTGACCGTGGACGTGGACGCACTCCTCTCCCCTCCCCTCCGAGTCTTCATAGTCGTCTTCTCTGTAATTACAACTCACCTGGGGAACACATCACAGGTCCCATCTTGCCTCAGGTGACGGATTAGCTGGTTGGCTTTGTCTCCTGTAAAACTAGATAGAGGGGTGCTGCTGAACTTGACGAAACAACTTCTGCATTTTAGCCTAGCGCATAGCAGTCACCGCAGCAGAGCTTTTGTGCACTTAGATGCCTTTAAATGGCATGTCATCTCCATCTTACAGATGAGGAAAAGGAGACTCAGAGATATCAAAAGTCTTTTTTAAGATGACATAGCAAATCACTAAGGTCTGTATAACACTAGAGCCTTTGCTGCTTCTGTTATTATCCCAGTGGCCTGGAAAAGTTTTCACTGATTGAAAAATGATATATATATATTCAGAGAGAGAGAGAGGGAGAGAGAGGGAAAGAGGGAAGGAAAGGAAAAATGTGACTACAACAAGTTTCCAATTTAGGCAGAAGCAGACCAAGCAAATTTGGACCCCCAAGGAAGGAGGTGACACTGTCCCTGGGAGGCAGAGCCCTGCCCCGGCCTCAGTTCCATCCGCATTGCTGCCCTGCCTCACTCGGCCTTACCTCTCTCTTTTGGAATAGTCTACACAAATCTGAATGCTTTTCCATTGAAGGAAATATTTACAAACACTGAGCTCTCTTAGTTCTTACACAGAACTCAAAGACTGCTTCCTTATATTCTCATTTAGAGGAAAGCAATTAGGATGAATGAGCAGGCATCCTCCAGCAGTATTTCAGTCTCCAAGTTTCTAGTTTTCCAGAAAGCTCACTACCCCATAATGATCACCTTGAAAGAAAGTATCTTTTTTCATTTTCTCAGTTATCTGTGGATTGAAGTTTTTCACAGTTGCATATAGGTTCCTCTCCCCTAAATCATCCGCATTCATAAAAGCCCTGAGACAGCATACAGTAACATTATAATATTAAAAACTAATTTTTGTTGAACATTCTGAATGTGCCAGGCACTGGGCTAGGTGCTTTACATGATTGCTTATTTGATCCCCACAACAACCCTGTGAAGGGGGAATTATTATTATTCTTACGTTTCTACCCCTTGGTAAATGTCAGAGAATGGGCTCGAATGCAGATCTCTGAGCCCAAAGCTAGACCAAGAGTGGAAGGTGAGTGAGATTGTTGCACAGGAAAGTGTGAAAAAGAAGCTGAGTGCCTCTGTGCTGAGTGTGAACCCGCTTCTGGACCTGGAATTTGCAGGGTGCAGAAGACAATCCCGCTGGTATGCAAATGGCTCCATCACTCTGAGCTCTTTGGTGGCATGCGCTCATAATGGGTAAAGTCAGTGGGTGGCACATTACCTTTCTCATCACTGCTGTAACAAATTAGGACAGACTTGGTGACTTAAAACAACACAGGTTTATTATCTTTAGGTTCTGGAGGCCGGAAGTCCTAAAGTCGAGGTGTCAGCGGGCTGCCTCCCTTTGGAGGCTCTGGTGGAGAACCCTTTCCTTGCCTTTTCTACTTTCTAGAGGCTGTCTGCTCATGGTCCCTACCTCATGGCCCTCGGACCTTTGCTTCTGTTGTCACCTCTTCTCTCCCTCCGCTTCATCATGACCTTCTCTGACATCACCTTCTCTGACTCTGGCTCTTTGGGGCCCACTCAGACAATCCAGGAAAATCTCTCCAGCTCAAGGTCCTTAACTTAATCACATATGCAGCATTCTTTCTGCCACATAAGGTAACATATCATAGGTCCTGAGGATTAGGATATGGACATACTTGGGGTCACTATTCAGCCTCCCACAGAGGGAGACTATCTTGTGGAACTGTGTGAAGGAAGGAAGTCCCACAGAGATTAGGGACGTTGCTGCCATACCAGCTACATCTCACCGTCACAGACCCTGCACGGCCTGTTCAGGCTGAGTGGGAGCTGAGCCGTGGGGCATCTGCACCAGAGCTGATGAGTGACTTTTCCTCACCTTCCCGTCTCTGTCCCCTGCACAGAGCAGAAACGCATGGAAGCACTTGCGAAAGAGAAAGAGCGTCTCCAAAAAATGGATGAGGAAGAATATGAGGCCTTGACAGAGGAGGAGAAAATCCTGTTCAATCGAGAAGTTCAGCAGGCCCTCAGGGAGAGGAAGCAGAGGTCAGAATCAAGGACTAGCCCCAGTCGAAGCAACACCCCTGGGAGCAGCTTCCTCTGGGCACACAGTCTGTCCTGGAAATGGGGCTTGTCCTTCAGGGGGCACCAGAAGCCACCAGGGCCCCAGGAGGATGGCCTGCTGAGAGCAGGAAAGCATCTTGTCCACACCGGGTGCTGCTTGCTACAGTCTTGAGGATTATTCCCATTCTCCTCTCCTTCCCACTCTCGCATTTGGGACCAGGCTATGTAATGTAATCAGGAGAGGGGCTTTGGGCCCCAGTGCCATCCTGGGGCTTCCACTGGCTCATCAGCCTCTGTGCTCCAGGGTCCACAGCTTATGACCCAGGGTCCACTGTCTTGACATGGGCATGGTGGTTGCCTCCCAGAACTCAGCCATTTCTGTTCCTCCCCTGGCTGCTGCCTTGGCGTTTGGTGGTCCATCCCTGTCCATTCCTCAAGTCTGGCAGCTTCTCCCACTTGACCCTCGGGAATATCCCCAAGCCAGTACTCTCAGCCACCTTCTGTCCCCATCACTGCAGATCACATGGGAAAACTGGATCTCCGCCACACCATCTAGGGCCCAGGAGACTTGGGGCCACTGTCTCAGGCTCTCAGATATAGGTGGCAGTGGGACGTATGTCCTTTCTGCCCTCAGACTTTCAAATGTGCCTGGGGGAAAAGTGTGCCAGGAAGGGGGCTTCTATTTCCTATCCCCACCCCCCAGGATTCCAGACATTGGAGGGGGCAGAGCTAAGGGTTAAATTGCCTATGGTTTAACCTTTCTCCTCTGCTTTCCTTCTACCTCTAGACTCCTACTGACTCCCAAAAAAGCTTTTGTGTCCCCTCTGCCCCCGCAGTATACCCTCAACTCTTCTAATTTGTCCATTGTAAAAATGCCCAGTCCTCACAGGTATGAAAAGCCTAGCTTTGGGATTCCTAAGGGATCTCTCTTCTTTCTCATCCAGGCCATTGCTTCCAGGCATTCATCTTATGGTAGGCTTAGAAACTGCAGATCTGACCCGTCTGTCTGTCTGTCCATCTCTCTCTCTCTCTCTCTCTCTTTCTCTCTTTCTCTCTCTCTCTCTCTCTCTCTCTCTCTCTCTCTCCCTCCTTCCCTACCCCCCCCCATACACATAAACACACACACGCATGCACAATCTCCTCGCAAGTAATAATGATGAGTCAGCTTCAGTGGGTGAAGAGCAACAGCAAGAACAGCCAGGGATTCCTGGAGATGGAAATAGATGGGTTTTGTATTCTCAGAAATGTTGTCCCTTCCACATTTGTTTATCTTCGTGCCCAGCGTGGTGCTCTCTCCGCTTTTAGCAGCAGGGCAAGGACAGCTGAGTCCATAGTAGGAAGGGAACCAGAGAGATTGGAGGAAAGGACTGTGGCTCTCAGGTCCAACGCCGTGGTAGGGACTGCTGTTAAAAACACCGTTTCTTGTTGTCTGAGAATAGACAGTGTAGGAAGCTGGGCCTCATCTGCACTGATGCCAGAACAATCTTTGAAAGCTGCTTTTTAAAAGTGCTAACATCCAGCTCATTTTCACCCTTTGCCTTGCTCTCTTATGAAAGGTTGGAAGAGAAATACAATCTAATCGAGAACTCCTCTTAGCGAATTTCAGTTAATCAGTTTGGGTGAAAGACCATGTAAAGATGTGATCTATCCTTCCCTCCCTTCTTTCCTTCCCTCCCTTTTTCCGTCCTTCCTTCCTAGTTACCCAGCTTTGTATTCTTCTTTGTTTTTATGCCCAAGAAAGTTGTGCCCCATGACCCCCCACCAGGCAGTCCTAGGCAGGGAGGGGCTCAGGCAGGAGGCCCCTGAACTCAGTTTCCTCCACCTGGTTTCATGCAGGGAGCTGGAGAGATTGGCAAAGGAGATGCATGAAAAGAGGCTACAGCAGGAGCTTGAGCGGCAGAAGGAAGAGGATGAGCAAAAGAGGAAGATCAGAAAACCAAAGCAAGGACCAGTAAAGGAGGAACAGCCCACGAAGAAATCTCAAACAGCGAACCGGCAGGTAGCGGCCCTCCCTCGCTCCCTACCAAGAGGCAGAAGCAGAGGGATTAGCCACTGTAAGCAGCCAATCAGTCAAGCACATTTCTCCCCCAGAAAATTGACCTAATACTACTATTTGGATTTTATGGTAGGGCAGAAGGTAGGAGGAAAGGGACCGACATCTGTCGAATACAGATTGTGTGCTGCATGTTGTGCTTATGTTGTATGTAATCCTGGCATTTTGGCATCCCGCCCACCCAGTGAGGTGCAGAGACATGAACCCCATCTGAGGCTGAGAGAGATGAAGGGCCACTTCCAGGGCCTCTCACCCAGTTATGCCTGACCACAGTCCTTAATTCTTCCCACTGTCCCCTGTGGTCTCTGGATACTGCTAAATAGGCTAGTTGTAAAGGTTTGCCTCTAACGAGCTACAAAGTCAAAAAGTCCCTGTGCTCAACCAAGAGCTTACCCTTTCGGCATAAGCTTGCAGACGAGTGCCAACCGTGTATCAGCCTGCCAAGCTTAGTGGTCACATCTATCTCTGCCCACTATGCCAGGGAGGGGTAGAATGGCCAGAGCAGCCCCCAGGGATGTAGCTGACTGGTGTGCATGGCCGCTCTTTCAACACGATGAGTTCCAAGGCTGAAGCTAAAGCCAGGCTCCCAGCAAGGTGCAGACTGGTTCCAGTGCATGGGCGAGAGACAGTGACCACAAGACTCCGGCCTCTCTCACAACCCCTGAAAGCGGAGACAACACCGTTTTGGTGATCTTTTCCTGTTGATCCTGCCAAACAGCAGCTCTCAACCAGGAGTGCACATCAAAGTCACCGTGCACCTTTCTCGAACGTACAGTGCCAGGCCCCAGCCAGATGCATCATGAGGAAGGACCACGGAATGTATTTCGATAAAGGCCCCCAAGGTGGTTCTTAGGCACAACCCTAGTATGTGTAAGAAGTGCCCGGAATCCCGTGAGGCCTCCTTACAAAACAAATCATCCTCTCGCTCTCACTTTAATGGGATTGGCTCTCTCTTAAGCATAGTTTCTGTGTCCTGCCTTCCAGATTCCTGCTTTGTCCAGGCTAGAGGTCAAGGTGGACGCAGTAGAAAGAAAAGTATCTGTCAAGGAGCAGCAGATGGCTGAGAAGGACGAGCTGACCAGGAAGAAAAAGAACCAGCTGCTGGAAAACAACTTCGGGTTTCCTCCCGTCCCCGAGCAGGAGGACAGCGAGGGGGACCTCCCCAAGGACACCGACAAGCCCCTGGCCCAGAAGTTCAAGGCCTACGAGCTGACGTGGAAGGACATCCAGAACATCCTGGCCTACTGGGACCGCAAGCAGGGCGTGCAGCAGCCGCCCCTCGGGGCCGAGGACCTGCCGCACGAGCCCGACGACCAGCGCCAGGTGCCGTCGGGCGGGCGCCGCGGCCGCAAGGACCGGGAGCGCGAGCGCGCGGAGAAGGAGCGCGCGGAGCGGGAGCGCGTGGAGCGGGAGCGCGCGGAGCGCGAGCGCCTGGAGAAGCTGCGCGCGCTGGAGGAGCAGAGCGACGGCGGCGACGCGGAGCGGGAGGAGGACCACGAGGGCAAGAAGGACCTGGGCGTGCCCTACATCAGCCTCCAGGCACCCGACCTGGACGGCGTGGGCTGGAGGCAGGCCCTGGAGGGCGACAGGCTGCCCAAGGTGGATCAGGTAGGGACAGACGCCCCGCCAGGGGAGGGGGTGACCTGTCAGGTCGCGGGTGCTGCGCTCATCGAGGTCAGAGTGTTTCCCCATAAACATCAATATCTCCCGAATTCTGTTCATCCCTGATGCCCCCTCGGATAAGGCAATAGGGCCTAAAAGGACCTTTTCTACGTGGTGGGAATCCATAGAAAGTTCCACAGATCTACATGACCCCATCTGAACCCACCTGTAGGACTGGTTTTAATACCCACAAACTGGCAAGGCACATGTACTTTGGAGTGATGCAAGAGAGGCTCAAAGACTCAAATCTTTTCCCCACACGCTTCCCACCGGGACAGAAATGATACCATTAGATAGCTTTTCATTGTTCCTAAAAACAAAAGGTGTTACATCACCAAAAGCCACCCCTGGCTGTTGTTTGCAGGGGGTCGTTATTATAGCCTTTTGTCCAGGGACAAAATTTTCCTGTAAAACAACAGAGAGCAGAATAGGAGGATGCCATAGGAATAAATTCTCTCCCACATTTCTTTTCGACTTCTCTTTACAGACCCATTCTTTCCCCGATTCCCAGAACCTTTCCTTTTTTTTCTTTGCTGTATTTGACCTGCTCCGATCCTAACTTTCTTTGACTTTTGAAGAAAATAATATTTAAAGATAAAAGAAAAATTAACACAATCTGAAAATAGATGTAATAACTATAGACATCAGAATCTTAAGAGCTGGTGTCTTTAAACAGAGATTTAGCAAGTGCCTACCGTATGCTTTATGTTGACCCAGTTCCTGTCCCAATGGAGCTGACAATCCATTTGTAGAGACAAAAACAGTCACAATAAAGTGATAAAAGCTATGATAAGAGAGGTAAAGGGAGCGTGCAGCCTATGGCAAGAGCTTGAGCCTAGTCTGGAGGTGTGGGGGTCAGGAAAGACCTGCAGAGCTGTGTCAGAGGCCCTTCACAAACCCCTCCCCTGACACATGCGGTTAGAGGACAGTTAGGCATAGCCTGCCCTCTGCTCCTGAAGTTAACAATGGGCTTTTCCTTTAGATCCTAGACCTCTTGGGTCTGGGTTCCTCTGGACCTCCGATCCCACCTCCTGCCTTATTCTCAATCATCACCTACCCTGTGAAGCGGCTGCCTTTGACCACAACAGAAATCCTGAAGCATTTCGTGTTTATAATTCCACCCTCCGAAGAGCTCTCTCTGCTCGAGGAGAAGAGAGAAGTGGAATCAGAAGCAGAGCTGTCAGCCACAGGCTCTGTGAAGGTAAAGAGCAAGCAGTTCATCCTGACCTTGGCAGGACTTCAGATGGGCAGGAAGAGTGTTGACTTACACATGGCCAGAAACTGGTTGTGGTGCTGGGAGTCAGCTCACGGAGGTGTTTTCCCTCCGCTCACTGGGGATCCTGCCCAAAGACCCCATGTGAGCCTCTCTAAGCTACACTTTCCGTGGGTCTGACCTTTCCAGCTTCCCAAGAGGAGACTGAAAATGACTGGTTTTCATCTTCCAACCTTTCCAGTCCCCATGGGATGGTTTAGGGAGCTTGTCAGATTACTCCAAAGCTCATCTGCAAGAAAAAAAATAAACAAAACTAGTTCTTTTTTAAAAGATGGTAGAATGTATGCATGAAGCTAAGTAATTCACACAGCAAATACAAGAATCAACAGACACAGGTAAGGGAACACACACGCCACTAGAGAAAAGATAGATTGAGGAAATTATGATGGGAAGATCAGATATTTTGGGTAAGATCACTTTTTATCTCCTCACCTGACACAATACAGTAAAATTAATCCCAGCTGATTTAAAAATATAAAATATTTCATTTTACAAAATGAAATTATGTAAAAGTAAAAGGAAATATATAAACAATTACTAGAATAAATCAAAAAGCATAAATAGATTTCACCAATAGTGCAGAAGCCATGTGTATTAATAATTATGGAGGGGCTTTTTATTCCCAGCACAGTATGGTGGCCCAAAATTTGAATCTCTCCACAGTCTCCTATAAGCCGTGCCTATTAGCAAAGAATAAATAAAATTAGCAGCAGATAAAATTACCTGCAGGCCCTTTCTATAGCTCAAGCAGATGACAGAGACTACCCCAACTTTCAACTTATAAGTAAATAGGAAATCAGCACCTGCAGTGAGTAGCGTCAGTGGGCCCGCCTTACTGGAGCAGAGTCCAAATAAAAACGATAAAGAGGGAAAAACTGCCAACATCAGAGGGGACTATTACATCAACCTCTTTTCTGAAAAAATGGCCATTAGCAGGAAAGAGTTAAGCATTCTTTAACTTAACCATTTTAGGAGGAACTCTAGTTCATCTGCAATTGACAAAGGAAAGCTCTTCATTCTAAAAGAATGACAGCTAAAATTATAGAAAGAATGCAAGAATTAGAAAAGCAATATCTGTTATCCCCAGTAAAAAAAAAAAAAATGATTAAGAGTGCCTGTGGATACAAAAAGCAGTGGTTTGGGGAGAACAAGACATTCATGCAAGCTAGAGCATCATCCCACAGGTGACTGGCCAGCTGCAAAGGGCGATGTCTGCTTTATCATGGCCAGATCCAGCCACTGGGACACAGTTTACATCTGTAATCATGGGTCAGTGTGACATGATTTGTTTCCTCTTGGGATAGAGTGTAATGTACACAGCATCCTCTATGCATCTAGTTAAGTTCATAAGCCTAATTTTCAGTTTACAGAAAATACAGGGAATAAAGGAATAAACTAGATGACACTTTGGGAACAGGTTGAAAATTTTAGGCTGTGAAATATTTTATAAGAACACAGAGTCTCTCCAAAAAGTCAATGTGATTGGGAGGGAGTGAAGAGTCTGGATTAAAAGATACTAAAGAAACACGATAGCAAAATGCAGTGTGGGAATACACGCCCTGCCAGCTTCAAGCTGTCTTTAGGGAATGGCGAACCCAGGAAAGCACTACACTCCTTTTCACTTCTTGTCTTCCCCTCTAGTGTGGTAAGCTAGGCCCTACGCTGTTCCAGGCCGCCGCCAGCATCCTAAACCTGCAGCATCTCTGTCTTTCGTTTGTGCATGTGTAAGATGAATAATTAAGACCCTGTGCTCATTTTGAATTAAGGCCCAGGAGGAGCAGACCGCCTCAGCTAAGGGGAACAAACAGAAAGTGAAAGAAAAATCAGATCAGACCCGCGAGGCTCAGAAGGACAAACGTCGCATGGCCTTCAACAGGAAGGGACTTTCTGGAGGAACTTCTGGGACCATAGCTCCCCTGTCAGACATAGAGCAGAACAACTTCTCTGGAGAGCACTCCCAGGAGAAGTTCACCAGGTGGGCCTCTGAGCAACCCATGGAGAGAAACGCTGAAGCCCCACGCCGATGACGCAGCTGTCACTGCCCCAGTTGGGAATAGGGCTGTTATGCCTGTGGGGCCCCACGCCTCACCCCAGCAGGACAGGACCCCTCCCAGGCAGCAGCCCTGTCTTCTCTTGGCGCAAAGGAAGCATTCTCACTTTAAAAGCCCGTGTGGTCATTTGCAGGCTGAATCATTTCCGGTGGATAGTGCCCGCCAACGGCGAGGTGACACTGCGAGTGCACTTCTCTTCTAGCGATCTCGGGAACTTCGACCAGACATTCAACTTTGAGATCCTCGGGACTCGCCGCCAATACCAGCTCTACTGCCGCGGTGTCTGCACTTACCCATACATTTGCCAAGACCCAAAGTAAGTGGATATTGTTGTACAAGAAAAGGTGGGCAGGTACATTTTAGTTTCTTCTCATGCTACTTTGAATAAGGCAGCTCTTGATATCAATGTGGAACCAGGACAGCCTCCTGGACCCTCATGTCCTGGGCTTCGACATCTTGGGTGGTGACTAAGCCACAGGTGTGATGTAATAATGTGAGACCGAGGAAAAGAGTGTGTTAACAGGTGTGAAGAGGGGGAAAGTCTTGCTCTGGCGTGTTGGTTTGCTTATTTAACTATTAAGCCAATTTTTAAAGATTTTATGTTTACTGTAGGATTCTTTCTGTCCCACAATATGAATACAGATGTGGATCTCCATAGGTGGGCTTTCTTCTGAGCTCCCTGTGCACCGCATAAAGGCATCTGGCTGAGCAAGCTGGTTGGGGCAGGCCTTTCATAGCTGTCCACCAAGAGGAGCTTTTTTGCCATTCTGACTAAGGAACCATGTTGGACCAGGAACTCAGAAACTAGTTAATATTCACCAGAACTGGTTTTCAGTAGGGATTTTCAGGAATTTTTGTACCTGGCACACAAAAACAGGAAATCCAACTAAGCTCTATCATCAGCCCCTCATTATAAAAGGCACCAGTGGGAATCTTTTTCCTCAAGTTCAAACTAGACTGTTTTCTCTTGGGGTTATGGGAAGGGAGGGAACAGGAATAAGGCTCAACAAAGGTCCTCACTTTAAGAATCATTCTGTGTCCTACACCCGGAGGCTTTGCTGAACAGAGAGTGTTGGATTCACATAAACATCTGGTGGTGGCGCTGACTTTCCACTCAGGCAGCCTCTTCTCTTCCTCCCCTGTATTCAGAGTGGTATTCCCTCAGCGGAAGATGGACATGAAAACAAACGAAATCATCTTTAAGAAGTATGTTATGAGCATGGAGAGGTTTTACTTCGGGCCACTGCTTTGTGGAAAATCAAGAGATAAGTAAGTGCTCTGTTATCTTAAAGCAGACTTCAGACCCCTGGCCTGGACTCATGAATGATACAAGCAGAGTTCCTATGTAGACATAGTTTCTACTGATGCTGCCTCAGTCCCCGAACCTCAAATTAGGAGAACTGAGTTATTATACCCCAGTTTCAGATGAATGGGGGTGCCATTTTCCCAGATGGGAAGGCACGGAAGAAGACCAGATTTCAGTGGGGGAAGGACAGGATCAAGGATACATTGTTATAGATGCTTGGAAGATAGAGAGAGTTAGTAGCTACATAAAGCAGGGAATCAGCTATACAGATTTGGTTTCAGAGGACAGAGGCCTATCTTCAAGCCATGGGTGTGGGTGAGGTCACCTAAGAAGAGAGGATACAGTACAGAGAAAAGGACCACAGATGGAGCTGCAAAGAACTTCACCATTCGCAAGAGTTAAAGCTGAGCAAGAGGGCCAGAGCTGTTGCTGGGCCCAGAAAAGGGTGGCATCATGGAGCAGCAATGGGGGTGTGGTCAGCAGTGCTAAATGCTATAGAGGGCAAGGAGATGAGGACGTCAGTGTCCACAGGGTTCAACAACACAGGGTCACCAGGGGCCTTAGCAAGAGCCCTTTCAGGGTGGTTGAGGATGAAGCCTGAGTGAAGTGACTTGGGGAGTCAGTGGGAGGTGAGAAAACGGAGACAGGGCATGAAGATAGCTCTTTGGAGAAGCTTGGCTGCGAAGGGAGTTGGAGGGGCTGAGAGCGGGCGGGAGACGTGGAGGCTGGGGAAGGCTGTCCATACACTGTCGTCCTTGCAATGTTTGGATGCCAAAGGGAAGTATGGAGGAAAAGGATGGAGTTTCAGTTCCCTGAGACAACACCGCGGGATGTGTAGAGCTGGCCTTTGCCAGGAAGAGGGATGTCATCTCGTGGGAGGAGGGAAAGAGGTGGGAGCACTCCAGGTTTACAGATTCGATTGGTACAGTGAGGAGGTTCTCATGCAACTATTCTGTGTTCTCCATAGCGAATGATGTGAGGTCATGACCAACAGGGAACGAAGTGGAGGGAAGTTAGAAATGTTGAGAAAATGGAGAAGGTATGAAACAGCTTTTGTGGAAAGTGGAAGAGGGAGAATATTGGAGAAATAAAGTAAGATTGGCAGGGAGAATTGGAGGCCTAGGTGAGGTTGATGATCATACATTTTTAGTGATACTAGTTTTTTTTAGTTATATACAAATGTTTTATTGTACAGGCAGGTGAGACCACAACTGGAACCAAGGTCTCAACATGTCTTTATTCAATCTAGCATGTATTGTGAAAAGTAGAGAGGGTTTATTTCTGTGCTAACTTGGTGGAACTAATGAGCTGTCTTTGCTCTCCGTTTCTTTAATACCTTCAGTTTATTTCCTGAGATGCTGAACTAGAAAGTGAAGGTGAAGAGGGTTTGCTGATGATGGAGAGGGTTTTCAACGCCTAGTAGAAGGGCTTAGGAGAGAGAAGGAGTGTGGGTCAGGTTGATGGACTTGAGGTACAGCGAAGCCCGGGAGTCAGGGAAATGATGGCCATTCAGAGAGGCGTGTGTTCAGGATGACACTGGAATTAGCTAGGATTTGGAGCCAAACAGCACTGATCCAGGAGGTGGACAATTACAGTCCACCAAATATAATTCGTGTATTCTTCTAAACCTTACTGAGCCTCAATGTCCTCATTGGGAAAATGGGAAAATGCTAGCACCCGCCTCAAAGACATGAGAAGACCACGCTGAATAATGCCCGTGAAACTTAGCGCAGTGCTGGGTGGTGGTGGTCGCCGGTTGGCTGTGAAGGCAGTCCCCTTTGGCAGTCACACGGAGCCTGTTCAGTCTCTTTGACTCTGAGTTAGTCTCTGCCATGCACTCTCCTTCCTTGCTCCATCACAGCCTGTCCAAAAAAGTTTTCTGACTGTTTCTGGGCACCAGCGGTGACTATGGTGCCCTACCTTCCTGACCTGTGCTGTGATCTCTGATGATGCACATCTTTATCGGCATTTCTTGTGCTCTCCATGTTTTTTCTTTCTGTTCAGTCATTAACTGAGCAGCTTCCAGTGCCCATGCTGCTCAGCTCTGTGTCTCTCTTCCTAAGGCACCAAGGAACAGAGACAGCCTTGTAACAGGGCCAGTGAACCATGCCAAATGAATCCACGGTGGAACAGTAACGTCCTGTGTGGGTGTGGAGGGCGGTGAATGAGGCCGTTTCTAAGACTGATGTGAAATAACAAGTTACTCAAATGATCATCACTCCTGGGAATATAGGTACTGGGAAGGGGAAAGCTGCATATTTCCCAATTAGAATTCTTTGCAATAATAACTACCATTCATTGAGGATTTAATATCTGCAGCCATCCTAAGAGCTAGGTGCACTATTTGATTTAATACAGAAATCCTAAGAGGCATCATCATCTCATCTTAGTAATGAAGAGACCAAGGCTTTGGGGACTCAGGTCACAGTCACAAGTCTTCACAACTACAAGGCTTATGTTCTTAGCCCCGGTGTAACCACACTGTCCTTTGGAATTGCTTTGCACCTGATAATCTCCTTTTCCACCTGAGCTCTCAGTCGCTTCTCACACTCACATCCCTCATTTATCCCTAATTCTCATTCATTTCCAGATACAAGTCGTCCTTGTTCCCAGGCAACATGGAGACACTGACAATCCTGAACAACTCCCCAATGGTCGTGGAGGTGTTCTTCTCTTTTCAGAATGATATCAGAGCCAGCACCTACTTCCTGGAGCCCAACTACATGATTCTAAAACCCAATGAGAAGCAGGTACAGTCCCATGGAAACTAGTCCACCAGGGCAAGGCTTTCTTGGAAAATTTTGAGGCCTTGCCATCCTCTTAACTCTTCCATTAGATGCTGAACGTATGGGCCTACCCTACTGCAGTTGGAGTCTTTGAAGATAGCATTGTCTGCTGCATCAAGGAGAACCCCGAGCCAGCCATCTTCCTATTAAGCTGCCAGGGGATCCGCCCAGAACTGGAGCTGGAACCCAAGCAATTGCATTTTGACCGGCTTCTGCTGCATAGGTCAGAGTTCAGGGTGACACCGGGACCAGAATGGAATTTAAAGAATATTTAGTTCTAGGGTGACCAAGTCATCTCGATTTATTCAGGAATTTCCAGGTTTTAGCACTGAAAGTCCTGTGTAATGAGAAACTTCTGGTCCTGTACCAATCAGAATGGATAGTAACTCTAGTGATTTAAGTTGGATTTCAGCAGGGTCAAGCCGCGCCCCCCTCCCACCTCCACCAAGATCAACTACTAAAGTGTATACACATATTTGCATTTTTCTCAGAAGAACTAGATTTTTCCAGATTCCAAAAGCAGTCCATTATCCTAAAAAGTTAAGAATCTTTGGTCTAGAAAGTACAAACAGAAAACATTAGACCAAAACTAGAACTTTCATGTCCATTCACTGGAATCGTATTATTCTAAATAGAGAATGTTTATGTCTGGGGCCGCTGGGAGAGAAGGTTGATATTGTATGGATTCTTTATTCTTTAATCAATACCATCAGGACCCACTCCCTGATAAATACTGATTAGTGAACTAAACAATGATTGAAATAACCGGAAGTACTTTTCCTGACCTGCCATAATAAATCAAAATTATTTGCAACTAACAAAATCTCTTTCGGTCCCTGCAGAAGAGAGTCCAAGACAATTGTTCTCCGCAACGTGACACCACTGCCTGTGGCCTGGCGGGTCACCAGCCTGGAGCACCTGGGCGACGACTTCACTGCGTCCATGATGCAGGGCACCATCCCGCCCAAGGCCGAGTACAGCCTGCAGCTGCACTTCCAGCCCTCCAAGCCTGTCAATATCAAGAAGACCATTCGGTTGGAGGTGAGCCCTCACACCTCTTCAGACTCGGTTCCCTGACACATACACACTACCAACACACAAACACCCATGTTACCAACACACACACGTACACACACCACACACTAAGCCAGGCCTCCCCGTTACACGCTCCCATCTGATCCCCATTTGACAACCCCAACCCACTATGTCTTGCTGTGCACGTGCCATATGCTCCATAAAGGCAATCTCATTCATTGATGGTTGATTTCCCAGTGCCAAGAGCAGAGTACTCCATCAGCACAGAGCCAGTGAATGAATGAATGAATGAATGAATGAATGAATGAATGGTGTTACTGTCCCTAAGCAAGCATTAGATTCCTGATTTCACACCCCAGCCCAGTCAGCTCTCAGATTACCATCTCAGGAGAGGTCACCCTCCACCCAGTTGTTCCCACAGAAACCTAGGAATCATCCTTCATTCCTCCTTTTCCTGACAGCCTCCCCCTCCAACCTTGTCCTCCAACAAGTCTCGTCAGTTATGTCTCTGTGTATACTGCCACTACCACCCTCGTCCAGGCCACCTTCTGCAGAGGCTTCCTAACTGGTTTCCCTCTTTATAGTCCCCAAAAGAATCCAGAGAGATTATCAAAATTTTAGTCATTGTCCTTCCTACATTTGTAGATTCCAAGCATTTAGACATAGACATACCGCTATGGGACCGCCATCATGTACCCAGTGTTAGCAAAGACCTGAATGTAGAATCTGGCGAATGAATGAATGAACAAATATCACTGATCTTTGATGCTTGAACCAATTATGCAACATCAAGGGGTCATCCAAGTTTCTCCTTAAATACCTCCAGGGACAGAAAACTTACCAACACTCCAAGCAGCATGATCTTCCTTTGAACAGGTCTGACTGTCAGTTCTTCCTTGGGTTGAGTTCAGATTTCTCCCCGTAATTTAAACAAATTAATCCTTTTTTTACCTTTTGGATCCAGCAAATGGATCAGTCTCTCTTATTACCTGCCCATGACTTTAGGTAGCTGAAAACATATATTGATAGGTTTATTCAATCCACAAATGTGTGTGAGCCCAAAGGTGAGAGTCAAACATTTGTAACACCAGTCTCCACACAAACACGGATCTCTGCACAGGGGGTCCAGGCCGCATGGCTGGTGGAGGGTTCCAACTATACTGGCTTTGTCCTTCGGTTGCTAGATCATGGGGATTCCAGGGTCCTATAGTAGAGGTGGTGTAGGAGGCAGTCAGTTGGGGATATTTGGAAAGGTCATCATGACAGCTGTTTCCCACCTGGTATAGAAACTTTTCTGTATTTTAACAATTGACATGGCCTCCCTATGTGTTCCAGCGAAAGCAGACATAGTGCGTCTCCCCTCAGGCTCCCCAAAGTGCCCTAAGACTTCTCTCCCCTCGACTATATCCCTTCACATCTACCCAAGGAAATGTCTTGCTTTCTGGTCCCTTTGAAAAGTGTCCTGGTAAATAAAAACTTTTTTTTTTATTTGTGTACCTCTTAAATTGTCCTCCCCATTTTCCTCAATTACAAAATTTAATCCCCATTTTCTTCAATTACAAAATTTAATCACACACACACACACACACACACACACACACACACACACACACACTAGTGAAGAAGCAAAGGGAATAGAATGTTTTGGGGACTTGGCATCTATCAGTAGAAAAGTACTGTGTAAATTCGGGGGATAATCCAAGTTCTTTGTCCTATTTTTCCTGTCAGCCTTTCTTCTTGTCATCTCTGTCGGAGGATAGGCAGGAAAAGAAAGACAGTAAAATGGAAGTCGGTCCAATTTGTTCTGTGAGACATTGGTTAAATGCTTGGTGAAAGAAAAGATGGAATCTCTGAGTTAAAACTTGGCATCCGAAACCCAAGTAATGGGGAGTGGTGACTTAGTGTTTCGACTTAAGGCTTCAGTGGAGAGGCAGGTGCCCTTCAAGCAGAAGCAGGAAAGCCATGCCCACGACCCAGAGGCTCCTCACCTTGACCAAAAGACCCTTTATCACCCCTTTGTTAGTCTCAAGAGTCAACAGCTGAGTCCAGCTGACATCTGACGCCAGTGTAGATGTTCCTCAGAGCAGTCAGGGAGGAATTACCACCAGGGATGACAATGGAGAGGACACTGAGCAACTGGAGGTTGGGGTCTTGCTTATTACTTTTTTTACATTTCTACCTTTAATAATGATGTTCACATAAAGAAAACATTTGAAATTTTTAAAAGAGAAACAGTAGACACTTATTTTATATGAAAAATCTAGCACTTTTTTCACACGTTGAGCCAGAAACAAAGAACAGAACAATTGAGACTTATAAAATGAGTAGAGCAAAGATGATTAAGTATATACAAGTTTTCCATTGCCACTGTCAGAAAAATGTTCTTTAGGGGTTTTTTTAAAGGTTCTAAAGAAGACTTTTCTGTAATGTATATTCACAGGCCAATCTTCAGTAATGTCGCAACAATCATGCAAATGATTTAAACCCAGCATTTGGACAAGACAGAAAATGCAGCCTCTTTTCCCCTTTCTTATGTTGATTGTCTACACCAACATTCCCCAAAGGGTGTTAGCAACAACACTAATCCTACCAAATGCTCAATGAGATCAAAAGCTAAATACATTTCTAAAATATTTCATACCACATCTTCTTCTTCTTGATTCCTGCTGCATGCTACATAATTCAGGCTCCAAACACTTCGTGGGGCTTGCTTTTACAGAAGATTTTTTTACCCCAACAGGTTTTAGACACAGAGAATATTGTGGGAGTTGTTCAGTTTGAAAACATCATGGTCTTTGCAGAGTCCTACGACATTGCCTTGGACATCACCTTCCCCAAAGGTCAGTGGTCCCCTTCAATTCACATCTTTTAGTGTGACGTATTTCCTATAAAGAGGAAGACTAGTGGTTGTTGAGGAGCAGGTAGAATTTCGATAATTAGTAATGCAAGCCTGAGTGATGTTAGCAACCTTACTGTGGATCTCAGCTGGAGATGACAGGGCAAGGTGGGAGGGGGCCACAAGGATAAACTTCGCAGACCTCTTTTCTGAACAGTCATCTGAGGGCGAGTGCCTATCTTCCTGCCTGTTTTCTATCACTGCGGTAACAAGTGACCACAACCTTTGTGGCTTAAAACAATTCCAATTTATTACCTGACAGTTTCATAGGTCAGAAAATCTGAAATGGATCTCTCTAGACTAAAATCGAGGTATTGGCAGGGCTGCATTTCTTTCTAGAGGCTCTGGGCAAGAATCCATTTCCTTGCCTTTTCTAGCCTCTAGAAGCCACCCACATTCCTTGGCTCATCGTCCCCTTCCTCCACCTTCAAAGCCAGCAAGGTTGGGTCAAGCCCTCTCACACTGCCATCTCAATGGTCCTTGAGTTTTTGTCTCCCTCTTCTACTTTTAAGGATCATTGTGATTACATTTGCCCCTCAGAAAATCCAGGATAATCTCTTTATGTTAAAGTCAGATAATAAGCAACCCAAATTCCATATGATACCTTATTTCCCCCTTGCCATGTAAACTAGCCTATTCACAGGTTCAAAGAGTCAGGACAGGGCACATCTTTGGGCCTGGGGCATTATTCTGCCCTCTACACTGCCCCAATGCCTAAGTTAGATCCCTCTGTTTAGCATGCACTTTCCCATTATCCCTCCTATCTCCGATAGGTCTCCTCAGGATTCATAGGAAGTTGTAGCTACATCTTTGCCTAGATGTCGTTAGTCTTATGTACCAAGATATTGTAGGAATAATGCTGTAAATTATGGAGCAGTCATATCATGATATATTTTGCAACCATTAAGATCGCATCAGTGAGGGTTTTTCACGTGTGGAAATGCTTACCATGTAACGCTTGCTAAGTAAAGCAATGTAAATTTATGTGTAATGTCCAAACTCTGTATAGTAACATCTGATACAAAATTTTTTTTAAGTGTTAGCTAATGGGAGACTTAAAAGGAAGGACAGTGGTCCTAGGATGGAGGCCTGAGGGAACTGCTCTGTGGAACTGGGTGTGAGAGCAGGGTCCATTGTTCGCTTATTAAGACTCAGTTAGAATAAGTTTTTCTAGCCATGATGTTTTCAGAAAATGAATTCTCTGAAATCGTCATCATAAATCCTCCATGTGAATGTCAACAGGAAGTTCCCCTGCTTCTCTCTCCCATCCCCTCTCACCCATCCCCAACTCTGCCCCTGGCCTCTGCAGGAGCTGAAGGAGGCCTCGATTTCGGGATTGTGAGGGTCATGGAGGAGGTGAAGCAGCCCCTGCAACTGAAGAACCGTGGGAAATATGAGATCATGTTCAGGTAACCTGAAAACCAGCAGGCATGTGGTTGTCTTTGTCCACTCATGGGGAGAAGAGTGTGTCTGGGAGATTTAAGAAAAAAAATAGATTGTGGAAATCATAAGAATCATTTCTGCTTTTAGCCTCTCTTGCCTTCAACAAATGGAATTTTAATTGCTAAGAGAGCAGAGATTTTTACAGTGCTCCCAACTTCATGACTTTATAGGGAGCCTTAAGGGCCCTGTGAATGCACCTGGGGTGCGGAAAGAGACTGAGGGGGACAGGTGTGAGGAGGAGGAGATACTGGGGTGAGAGGAGGGAGAGACTGGAGATGGTGGTCCTGCCCTCCTCTTAGCTCTTCCCTGTTTCGTAAGTTGACATTCCACATAAGATTTCATGTGAAAAAGGGATGTTCCACTTTTCTTTTTTAATTTTAAGAACCACTGTATTATACATTTCAAATGCAGCCTTTTGGAGTAGAAGTTCACCTTGGTCTCTTCTCTTGAGATTAAAAATGATGTACTAAATAAAGGAGATTCCTCAGGAGGAAAAAGAGTGGCAGTGGTGGCAGGGGGAGTCACTAGAGCAGGGTCACACAACCCTCAGTGGCAGTGCCAACACCCGTGGCCAATAGATTTCTATGAAAGAGCATGTTTCCCCCAGTAGAATTCACAGTTTATAAAAGGACTTTCCCTAGCAGACTTGGAAGAAATTCAGTGTATCCATGATGGTTTCATTTTAGCCCGTAGGATGCTGAAATCAGAGAGGTCCTACCTCAGTACTACTGTTAGTTAGAACTATGTATTGAAATAAATAAATATAAATAAAAGCTCAACCAACCTAGAAGGGAGCCGCTGGTACTTTGGAATTAGCCAAATGGAATCTTACCCGTTTCCGAGTTTTGTTTCAGATTATGACAGGACATTAGCTCTTCTCTCTTAGGTTGCATGGAACAGAGTCACCCTTAGGTTGAAACAGGTGACAAGGGGTTTGTGCCAGGAGGTGAGGAAGCGCAGGCACCCAGCATGCGGCAGGAGTGACCAGGTCTCCTGGGATGTGGAGATGACATTTGGGTTCCCACAGCAACTCCAGGTGTCCCACCTCAGCTTACGTTCCTGCTCCTTCTCCAGTCCCCTTGTCATTCTCATGAGTCAGTTTTTCTCTATGGCTTCTCACCTCACCCCCACCGGGCCATGACCTCCCTTTCCGAGTGCCTCTGTTGCATGGCTTCTGCCCCCTGTGTTCTCTTCTTTCTTAAATCTCCTTCTTCTGCATCGCTGTTCCCTCTCTGTGTACTGCATTCAGTCTCAGGTGGATAGGAGGGACAGAGGTAAAGAAAGAGTAATTAATTTAGTTGATTCTTACCCAGTATCAAATGTCCCTTTTGGACAGAGATCTCCTGCAAGGTCACTTCTTGATCAAAGGATAGAGATGGCTATCTTTGCCTTGGCATTAATCCCTGGCCAAGGCACAGAGGACTCTGCTAGGCATAGTATTTAAGCAGGCAAAAGACACTGCAGTCTCTTAACAGTCTGGAGTCTCCTCTCTAGTGTCTTGTGTTCCCTAAATAATGACTTACAGTGACTTTTATTCTTGTCTTTCAGCTTTCTTGTGGACCCCGTAGGGATTTCAGTGACCAATGTAAATTCTATGATCTCAGTCCAACCCAGGAAGGGCTCACTGACCACAACAGAAAAGCCCACAAATGTCCAGGTGTTATTCCATGCAAGAAAGGAAGTGAAGATAGAGCACCAGCCAATCCTGCGCTGTCAGGTAAGAGAGCTCCTAGAGAAGACTCACTCAGCGGCAGTATTGTAGGACTCATGTCAAAAAGAAGAGTACATGGTCTGACCCACACCTCAGGGGGAACGAGGGTGGGCTGGCCTGGATGGCAACCAGAAAGGATATACCAGTTTGGTCTCCAACTAGCAGGCACAGGTAGGTCATATAGGAGGTATGCAAGTCATCAGAAATTGAGAGTGCCAGAGAGGAAATGTGGAGCCTGGTCTTTGAGGAGCACCTGAGACAAGAAAGCTGAGTTCAGTCATCAAGTGCAAAAGAAGAGTGGGGAAGTGAAACAGGAAGCAAAATTGGTTTTTGTTGATACATGGCTAGTAAGTTGAATGTTAATATTTGCTAATATTGTTGATGCAGTAATATAAAGAAATGAACTAAAGAACCTGGCTTCATGTCGATGATGAAAGTAGGGCCTGAAGTCAACAGTCAGGGGAATTCTGGAGCTATGCCGGTAGCTGACATCTTCCCAACCCGTTTTCTTTTTCTAGATCATTGAACCCAATATCACAGAAGGAGGTGAAATCATTGCCAGCATCCCAATTAAGTTTTCTGTGAATGCAGTGTTCTCCAAATACAACATCAGCCCTTCCTCCATCATCAACTTTGGGGCTTTGATTTATGGCACCCGTAAAAGCACCAGCTTCACCATAGAAAATCAAGGTGTTACTGACTTCAGATATGTCCTTTACAGGTTGACGGGGGAGAGCCCCATTCATCAAAAGAAAGTGTAAGACAAGTATTGACTTAACTCATGCCATTCCCTTGTCCATTCGTGCTTTACATTTTACGAAGAGTTTTCATTTATTTTATCTAAATCCACCTGATTCCCTTTCATGAGTGAGGTCAGTAATGATAGGAAAGGCTCATCCGAGATCATGCAAGAACTCACCAGTACATCCCAGTTCTGCACCAACGTCTCTGACTCCAGATCCCACATACTTTCTAACTGCTGTCGAATGTGATAAATTTTAATTGAACAAATGTAAAAGTCTTCTGTTTGGGATTGTGTCCATTGTCTCGGTGCCTCTACTGTGCTGCAAGACTAAGTAGTAAGTCATTGTCCTATTCGTTGTTCTGTAGGCTGGCAAGGGACTGTTGTAACAACAAGCTAAATCAAGGGAAAACATAGCTGTGCTTCATGATGGGGAATGGCAAAGGGTACCCTGGAACATGCACTAGAGAAGGCACGGTGAGGCCGCAGTCTGCTGGCACTGTTTTTACCTTCTCCCCATGAAGATATTTTATCCCAACAGCTAACTTAGTAGTATTCCAGCAGTAAAATGTGTATTCTTCAAAAGGTGGCTCTCAATCAATCACCAAAACAATTTACCTTTCTTAGTGCTTTTTTGCCTTTATTTGATTGTCATATTCTTTTTTAGCAACTTTCGGATGGTTTTACCAATTTCCAAAGCATTATGTCTTGACTTTCTAATTAATTTACTTTCTAACTAATTAATTATTAATTAATTTAAAATGTACTTTCTAATTAGTTGTTTTAAATCATACATGCAGCTTTACATTGTTTGTAATTGTTTTACAGTTTTGTGGATAAAATAAATGAAAACTCTTCTATTTTAGCAAAGTTTTTGGCAAAGAAATTTTTGATTAAACTGTCTAAAGTCTCTTCCAAATTTAATTTCAACCTAATTTTTTATTATTTTATAACAATTTAATAATGTTTATTTATAGGTATTATAATTGTGTTTTGTTTTAAAACATTTTTAATTAATTTTTTATTTTAGCATATACAGATTCATTCAAAATACTCAAGAGAGGGGGTAGAAGTTCAATTGTTCTGGTCATGAAGCAAGTGAATATTCAAATATATAAAACTCTGAAAAGGTTAAGGTTGTACCTCAAATATATTTGAATATTTGGGGGGAACTGGCCTCTGGGCAAACTCATTATTGGGTAAACTAGTTTCAAGTGAAGTGAACAGTTACCAAAACCAGCGTTTGTGCTATTGCTTAAACTAAATCTTTAAAACACCATGACTATAAATGTGAAGAAAAGGGATAGGATTTAATCAACTTGGTATTTCATTTTTTTTTTTAAGTAAGATCAGGTAAAAGATTTGATGTCTACAAATAATTTTCACACAGTGCTTTCCAATAATCTCAAGTAAACATTTAACAATTTTTATTTTCTTGCAGTAATTTTTAACATCCTTTTGAATCGTATTTAATAAGTACAATTACTACCTGGTTTTCTCACAATTGTTAAATGAGTTTGGCTAACGATGAATGCTGCCTATGCTTCTCCAGAGCCCTCTTGGGCAAAGAAGGGCCCCTTTCCCCATTCCTAGGAGAAGAAACCTTATAAACAGACAGACAGGTGGCATTTAATGTCACCACCCCAATCTAAGGATATTCTCTTGCTTCTTTAATCAGAGTCAGTCATATTCGGCATGCAAGATCCCGAGAAAGCGAGAGCTTCTACAAGAGTGGCCTTTCCAAGTCAAGCAAGTTCTCTGAGTCTATTCAGAAAGAAGTAAACATCCCTAACCAGGTGAGTGCACTTTTCTTTGTTCCCTGAGACCCTGTAAGGCCACCTTGCAACTAGTTTCTACAACAAATACCTCCCTCGGATAGCAGGGTTTGAATCTACTGTGGTGGGAATATTACATAGTTACACTGAAATGTCACTTTCATTTTAAGACAAGGTGTTATGATTTTTAATTTGGATATCCTCTTTGTTTTAAAACCTTCATTGGCTCCTCACTGCCTTACAATTAAGTTTCAGCTCCATATATATTTTAATTAATAATCGTTTGGTTATAAGAAGCAAAAACCCATTTTGCCTGGCTTAAATAAAAGGAGATTTGAAGACTTCCACTTCTGGTAAGATGGAATAGATATAATTTCCTCTCTTCTTCCCAACTAAGTACAACTAAAATCCCTGGACATTAGGTATAAAACAAACACAGAAAATTGAAAAGTCGAAAGAAAAATCAGACCAGCTAGGGTCCTTGGGATCTAATAAACATCACTGTGGTGAGTTCCCTGAGTTTCCTTTTTGTTTCACATATCTCTTCTGGGTGCTGATGGAGCCAGCAACCTAGGAACATCAGCAGGCACAGACCATCAAAAGGCCTCCCAAAAAGCCTGCTCCCACTAGCCAGAGGACCAGGAAAAGGGCAGCCTATCAAGACAGAAAATTTCAGACAGGAAGTGTTCTATTACAGTCAAACACGACAGAAAAATCTGTGGTCCTAACCCACCCCTGCAAGCAAAGGCCAGTGGGGAGACTTTCACCCTATCCAAGCTATAATGAGATGCCCCAGCCCCCTGCCAGCGTAGCGTCTCAGGAACGCCCAGTGGGTAGCCAGGACTTTCGTCACTCTCGACCACCTCTACCATTGTCAGTGGAGACACCACATGGGGAGCCTTGAGTTTCACCCCAGCCCAGTGGTGATGAGATACTGTTCCCTCCACCCCAGTGGGTCTTCCTATTCCATGGCATCAGCAGAACAGCAACGAAGCAGCCCTCTCCCTCCTTGCCAGGGAGATATCAGTTGAGGACTAGTTGGGAGCCAGAACTCCCACCCCTTGTCTGGCAGTAATGAGAAGTCCAAATGAGGAATCTGAACTGCCACCTCCCCTTGGAAATAATGAGTCAGTGCCCCCCACCCCCTTCCCCTGCCAGAGTGCTTTCAGACAAAGCCAGGTCAAAGAGAAGTTTTAAAGAAGATCTAGCCTCATAATATAATACCCCAAATGTCCAGCTTTCAACTGAACATCACTTGTCTTACCAAGAACCAGAAAGATCTCAAACTGAATTAAAATAGACAAGTTTGATGCCAACACTGAGATGACAGAGATGTTAGAATTATCTGACAAAGATCTTAAAGCTGCCAAATAGAAAATGCTTCAAAGAGCAATTACAGGTATGCTTGGAACAAATGAAAACATCCTAAGTCTTGGCAAAGAAAGAGGAGATACAAAGAAGAACCAAATGGAAATGTGGGAAGTGAAAAAAGTAAATAAACAAAATCTAACATTTAATGAAGTGGTTCAACGACAGAATGCAGGGGAGATTTCCATTTGGGTACATGTTGTACAACATGGAACATGTCTGCTCCCCTAAACCCCCACTCAGTCACGATCGGTCAGAAGGAAGGGACACAGAGAGGAGCGCAGAGAGCCCGTGTCTGCAGCCCCCCAGGCCCTCCCTTCCTCTGGGAGAGGAGTGGGGGCCCAGAGAGCGCCTCTGGAGGTTGGCCCCTCCAGTCCCTCTCGACACCATCTCACGAGTGGTGGGAGGGCTCTGGCTGTCACCCACTCGGCCTCCACCCCTCCCCCTCCCTCCATGTCCTGCAGGCTCGCTTCACCCACGGCATGTTCACCGTGTACCCTGGGTTTGGCTCCATTCCTTCTGGAGGGGCGCAGACCGTCACCGTGGACTGCGTGGCCGACCCCGTGGGAAAGTGTGAGGAGCTGATAGCTATCGATATCTCTGACCGAGACCCAAGAGACCACCCTGCCGGCATTCCTTACAGCCTGCTGGCTGAAGCCTGTCTGCCAGGTACTGAGCACTGAGATTGGACAGGCAGAGCCCCTTAAAAGACCTTCATCTGGTAAAAAAAAAAAAAAAAAAAAAAAAAGAACATGTAAATGTCTAGCGAACATAGCAGGGCTGCTATCTGTGGGACCTTAGAACTTACTCTGGCATCTCTGGCCATATTTTTCCTTAAAGACTTGTGAAGCGTGCACACCTAGAAGAGGCTGTGCAGCTTTAAAGGCATCTTCCTGAGTTTGGTCCAGGGTTCTCAAATGAATAGGGGATCAATGGGATATGGCACCAGACCCAGAAACACTGAATCCTGCTCTTGGCCAGGTCACTCCCCGTGGGCAGCATATACACAGAGAAGAGTGGTCAGTGACGGAGCACGCTATCCCTTTAACCCAGGAAGATCTCAGGTGAAGCACTAGAACTTTTCTTTAGCTATAGATGCTGTGCAGCCTCGGACCACAGTGAGCCAGACACCAACTTCTTTCTTAGGCTTACCCCAGATCCCATATCTTACCCCTCTTCGCCATTGGGAGGAAAGGCAGGGGGGGTCTGGCAGTCAGCAAGAGCAGTGTAAAAGAAGATAGAATTTGTCCCACCACTCACATCCTCTGTGATGGTCCTTGGTTGGAATCCAAACCTCCAAAGGAGAAATCACAGGGAGCAGGCCTTGGGCCCTCAGGCCTCGTCTCACAGCCTTCCCTCCGCTCCCCAGCCTTCGTGACTGACAACAACGCCTTGATATTTGAGGAGCACCAGATCTGTAGCAGCGCCAACATGTACAACATCCTGCAGACCATAGAGGGGGTCGGCCTGTTTGTGGAGGACGAGAACAAGTTCATCTTCAGCAACGTCCTGGTGGGCCATCAGGCCAAGGCTCGGTTCAAGATTAGCAACATGGGGAAGATCGCCTGCGATGTGAACATTGTGGTTAAGCCTGTCTCCAACAAGGTCAGCAGCCCCCTCGGCCCACCCTGGCCCACCGTGGTTGGCAGAAAGCCAAGGAAGACCTCTCAGAATCCCCTGCCCTGGAGCCTCTAGACACGAGTTGGGGTTATCTGTCACTCTGGCCCTGCCGGAAGCTATGGGGGGGAACTGGGCAGTTTCCCGTAGCCATACATTTGTCCCAAGAGGTGTCTCCTCTGGGTACCTCTGTGATAAGCTGATACACAGCAATGAGCAGCTCACCCCTCCATCGAACACTGTGCGCCTACAATAGACACAGCACTATGGGGAGAGCCCAGATGAGTGACAGCTCAGGCAGGCTGCCTCGAGTAGCACATTTGTCTGATAAAGGATATTTGGGGGGTGTCAGATTAGAAGGCTGTGAAATGACGAGTATTTTTTGAGTCCCCACTGTATGCTAGGCACTGTGCCAAAGGATTTGTATTTTTTGCTTCATTTCATCCTCACAACAAGTTTGTATTATTTATCCCCATTTCAAGTTAAGGAAACTGAGGCTCAGGAAGACTAAATTTTTTTCCTAGGTCCCGGGATATAGGCCTAGGGGTAGAGGGCTAGGTTTAAAGCCAAGCTTCATTCACATGCAAGGCAAATAATAAGTTCCCATCTCAGGATCCACCAGACTGAAAGCTGCCTTTCCCTCTGAATGAGGCCACACTGAGATTTTTTTCCCTCACAGTGGAAGAGGAAGTTCGGGATGGGATGCCAACAGAGAGGCTTAGTCGACAGGTTTCACTCGCCCTTATAGTCCAGTCAGATGTGCTGCAAATACTGCCTGGTGTCATCTCAGCTGCTTCAGTTCTCTGCCCAAAAATGGAATCTTGGCCCAGGTGGTCCTCGAGCCCCAGAACTGACATTGTTCGCATGGCTGATGGTGGGGCAGAGGCCACCAAGAGGGTCAGCCTAGCCTAGAGCCAAGAGTAGAGTCTACAGTCCCAAAGGATTGTCACCCACTGCAAAGAGGCAGAGTTTGAGAGACTAAAAATTTTATGACTTTCCTCAGGCCCTGGTGACACCCAGTCCTTACTCTCTGACTTTGAGACCCAAAGGGGCAGTTTTCTTCCTATTTGTACTAAAAAAAAAAAAAAACATTAAAAAGTGAGCAAGTCTGATTTTTAAACAAAGATAGGATTTTAACAGTGGTTTTGCAGACATTGTATGTTCTCCTCCTCCCTAATTTGCAGACTATTCATTGGAAAGAACATTGAGAACAAAAGGGAATAGTCTTGAATCCCATCTGCCTCCCATAAGATTGAAAAGTCCTTTTGAGGCCATGCCAGGGGTCCCTACAGTCTTCCCAAAGCGCTGCCACAGATGGGAAGAGACAAGTGTGATGGGAGGTTGTCCTAACTAAAGCCATTGGAGTTGCAAGAAGCAGAATCCCACTCGGAATAACCCAAACTAAGCAAGGTTTGCTCCAATGAATCAGAGACCTCAGACAAGGTCAGGGCACACCATGCAGCCAGAGCTCTCTGGGACTGGCACTGTCACCTGAAATCCAGCTTTCAGAAGACCAGTAAAGGCTCTGTCCATCCTTCACGGATCACAGGTCTTTCACTCATGCTGTCTCTGTTGTTCCATTCTCTAGTCTGGCTTCTAGTTCAGCTCCGTATCAGCAACCACCAATGATCTCTGGGCATCTTAATTTAGTTCAGAGAGACAGGGAGACAGAGATTGATACCCGACTATCTAAGATCTGCATTAGTTCATCTGTTTGAGTCAAAGATCACCGGTCTAGCCAAGTCCAGCCAGTTACTGCCGAGAGTCGGGTCCCAGAATATCTAGGCTGTTCCTTCCAGGGGCATGACTATGCAGGCAATGGAACATGTCCACTGCGGAGCGTAAAGGAGGGAGAGTTTATAGCAAGGGTGACAGAGATAAGCAGCAAGCCCTGGGTAAATGCAAAGGAGCTAACACACACGCCTGTCCCTGCCCTCCCTCCCCAGATTGTTGCTCGCATCATCGACATCTTTGAAGTGGAACCCAACAAGATGTGCATTGCCAGTCGCTCACATGGCTTTGCCACGGTGTCCTTCACCCCACAGGCCATGCAAACCTACCAGTGTATCTTCGAGGCTACTTTGGATGGCTTGCCCAGGTACCAACTCCCCAGCAACCTGGCCCGCAGCCCTGCACATTGCACACTCTGTGGAATGTCACCCCTGCCATGCCAGGCTGACAGACCTCAATCTGTCTGTTCCCTGCAGCAACCTGACCAAGAACCGAAGCCTTGTGTTTGATATTGTGGGAGAGGGCAACCTCCCTCGAGTGACTGTTGTGCGGCCAGTTCTCTATAACCAAAATGGGAACCCCTTGCTCCTCTTTAAGAGGCTGCTGCTTGGTCATTCAGAGAAGCTACCTCTCATCCTGAAGAACAATGGCACCATCCGCACCCAGGTACTGCTGGGGGGCGTGAAGCATGCGGTGGAAAGGGAGAAAATCATTCATTCAGAAGACTTCTGATATTGGGGTCTCTGCCATCCCTAATTTATGACTTCTTTGATGTTCCTTGTTCATTAACCTATGTGAGACATGAGACGTACAGAGAGAAATCAGGCATGGTCTCTGCCCTCGAGCGTTGAAAGCAGATCACAGGGTACACTAATAACTACTGTGCATGCACTAAGCTTAGTGGATAGGATTATGGGTATTCTTAGTGTCTTATTTTTTCTGAAATGAACATTGAATTTACAATAAGGAAAAATAAAAGAAGCCTCATTAGGGGTGACAGATGTAACATCCTTAGGGACTTCTGGTTCAGCAATTAAAAAAGTGCTAAATTAGGTAAGGGTTATGCAAAGAACTGTCGGACTTTTGAAAATGTTCTACCCCCAACTAGGGGATCAAGGAAAATTTCACTATGACATTTGAACTGTTCGTTGAGGATAGCTGGGCTTCAGTTGGTGGGCATGGCGGTGAGTACATCCCAGGTAGAGAAAGAAAACTGCAAAGACAAAGGCACTGAAGCAAAAAGATGTAACTACAAACAGGAACTATTAAGTAACCAGTTTTGTGAGAGCATAGTGTGCAGGTAGAAGAGCAGTGGGAGGTAAAAACAGAAGGTAGAGTAAGGGGACAACTTGTGGAGGGCTTTGGATTCTGTGTATATTTTAAACCCTACAAGACATTATTACCATTGTTGTTGTTGTTGTTTATACAGTTAAGGTTATTGAGACCTACCCATGAAGTTATCAGTTTCATTGCTTTTCATTCCTGCATCTCCAACTTTCCGTCTGAGATCCTTTTCCTACCTACTGAAGAATACCTTTTAATAGTTCCTTAATGTAGGTCTGCTTATGGTGAGTTCTCTTTTTATTTGAAAATCTCCATTTCTTCTTCATTTACCAGCTATAGAATTCTGGGTTTGCAATTGTTGTCTTTCAGCAAATGGGAAATATTATTCCAGTGTATTCTGGCTTCCATTATTACTGCTGAGAAGTCAGCTTTAAGTCTGAAAAGTTCTTTTAAGGCAATCTTTTCCCCTGGCTGTGTTTAACAATCTATATTTGTTTTCTGCAGTTTCACTATGATGTGTCTGTATAAATTTATCCTTCTTGAAATTCACCCAGCTTCTTGAATCTGCAATTGATGTCTGAAAGCAGTTTTGGAAAATTTCTAAACATATCTTCAAATATTGTTTCTATTCCATTCTGTCACATCTGTCTTCTGGGAAGCCAATTAAGCATATGGAAGACCACCTCACTATTTTTTTTGTCTCACAACCTCACTGTATTTTCCATCCATTTTTCTCTGGACTTCGTTCTGCATAATTTCTTTTGACCTTTCTTCAGTTCGTTAACTCTCCCTTTAACCATATACTAATCCATTATTAAACCTTCCGTTAAGTTCTTAAGTTATTGTAATTTTTAGTTCTATAATTTGTATTAGATTATTTTTAAAATCTAATCAGTTTTTATGATTTCTAGTTTCATGCTGAAATTGTAGACTTGATTTTTGTTTCTTGAATTTAGTAACCACAGCCATTTTGCTGTCCAATACCTGATAATTCTGAAATCTGAAATCTCTGTGGGTCTATTTCTGATATCTGCTATTTCTGCTCATTTTTGCCCATGTTATCATATTTCCTCATGTGCCTGGTTATCTTTGATCATGTGTTGGTTATTATATTTGAAAAATTATTTAGAAATAATTAGACTAAGGATGATGTTTTCTTTTTTTTTTTTCTTTTTTTTTTTTTTTTTTTGAGGATAATTTTCAATCAGTTCTGCCTGGTACTAGAAACTCAGGACTACCTTAAACTGGTTTTAGGTACTGAGATTTTTTCTGGACCACACAGATGACTCAGAGCTGAATTGCTATCCTTGAGAAAACTGGTTTATATCCAGACTATCTTTTGTCTTATTGTACAGACGTTTAGGGTCCAAGTCTAGAGCAAATAAAGCACTCCCATCTTTATAGGACTTTTGTCCTTTTAGCAACAATAGACCATCGAAAGCATAGTTCAGCCTCCTATCTCCCTCTTCCACATTGGCAAATGCTCCAGGTCAGAGAAAGCCCAGAAAGTTAAACTGTCCTCTCTGGATTTCCATGTTCTCCCAGATCTTGGTCTCTTTACTCTTCATCATTTTAGCTCTGAGATGCTTTAAAATTTTTTTGATGTTATTGTTATTATTGTCCCTTTTTTTTTTTATTTTTAGTCCAAATTACCTAGTATACCACTACCCTATGTCGTTTCCATCATTGTGGCAGTATAAACGTTTTAGCATCTAGTTTGGTGACTTCCTGCCCACCCACTCCTCATTTTTCTCATTTTTCTTAAAAATTTTTGCATTTATAGTCTCTCAGATTTAACTTTAGACATCATTTTATGATGTTTCTCAAAAAATGTTGTTAGGAATTATATGAATTATTTGGGATGAATTTCTACTTTTTAGTATTTAGGCTCTCTACCATTCATTAATTTAGATCTTTTATGTAAATATTCTTTTTTATATAATTCCTCCATATAATTTATTAAAGTTATTTCTAAATATGTAATGTTTTTTAAAATCAGTAGCTTCCTATATGATATCACTAGTTCTTCCTTCTTTGTGCCTAATTTTTTACATTGTTGTATCTTTTTCATGATGTTCATGATGGTGCCAGCATTACTGTCTTCTAAAAATAATTGCTGATATCTCACACCTAAAATTAGATATATGGCTTTAATTTTTTTGAATCAGCTATTTGGCTTCTGGTGGTCTGGAAAACATCCCTATTCTCCAGTGGGTCAGATGCCCGCCTTGGTTTTCCTCTTATCTTGGTAGGGTACTCAATGTGACACTATCAGGCAACTAAGGCACCAGAATCTAGGCAATATTCGTTTTTAAGAGCTCACATTCATGCAAGCCGTCATAGAATGATGAATATTCATTTCCATTTTATTAGTCTACAGTATATTTTACAACGGCCCTTGTCAGTCAGAGGCCTTGGCAACCCCATTTTAACACTACTTATCTGGGTGATCTGGAAAGTCACCTGTGCTTTCTGGGCCTCCAGTTTCTAACTTGGATAACAAGAGCTGAACTAATTTTTTTTCCTCTCTAGGTCTAATATGTGTTATATCTCCCTTGCAATAAAAAACAGAATGTTGGGCACTGGGCACAATGGCCTTTTGCAGGGGTGGGGGGGTGCGGGGCACATAATTCCCAAACGGCACAGTATCTCACTTCAAACTCAAAACTCATGAGCAGCCTGTAAGTGTAACACTCAGTCCTGCTTTCCTTCTTCCAGCTGCATGTTGACCTGCAGGACCAACTAGGCGTCTTCTCCCTGAAAGGGAGGCCCAGTACCTCTTACATCTACATTACAGAGGAAAACAAACCCCATGCCAAAGGTAAGTTGGGGGAGAGTGGGTCCCTGTGCTATTTCATTAGGGGACTGATCAGGACTCAGCCAGAAAAGAATGCCCAGTCTTGTCACCAATGGCTACTCTAGGCAATGCTCATTCCCGCACTAGGTACTCTTTTTCTTCAGTCAGGGTCTTTATGGATGCATCTTCCTTTAAACTGGTTCTAAATGATTCTTCTCTCTTTTCTTCACAGCAAAGAAAGCTCACACAGCCTCCCTGGTTGTTTCTCCTGGAGACACAGCTGAATTTGATGTTGTTTTCCACTCCCAAAAGGTTGGGAGAATGACAGGCATCATCCACTTGTCAGTGATCAACAACCAGTACGAAGACACAGTCATCCACGTGGTGGGAGAGGGCTATGAGGACGACATCACCTTAGACAACATCCACGGGCTGGTGGCTTCTGCCTCCAGCCAGAAGACTTCGGATATCTCTGACATGATTGAAGAAAACACTATGGAAGACCTGGTGGCAGGTGGGAGAAGCAGCAGTGAGGTGTTGAACTGGTGTCTCGTTTTAAATGAGAGTGAAACTTAAATAACAAATCAGCTAGCCTCTTGGGAATTTAGGACAGAATTGCCTCTTCATCACTGTGTGTGCTCTGTCATGCCTGGCTCAGTCACTGCATTCATTCATGTGTCCTCTCAAGGAGTATTTATGGCATATGAGTACGCATGTGCCAGGCACTATGCTGAGCCCTGGAGTTCCAAAAAGTAATAGGAGTCTCTGTCCTTAGGGGGCTTATGGTTTGAACTCAAATTCCAATTTGACATGCTGTTCCACTGTGTATCAAGTGTTGCAGCTTCATTTGGTTACCTACACTCTTTGGGGTACAAGAAAATTTACTTCATCATTATTATCAAAAAGCTAAGCACCCTAATTGTATGGCTAATTGTTATGAAGTGAGCTATAAACACAGTCTCACAGTCCTTCTAGGGGTTTAACTATAGTCCTGGAATGTAGCATTGGGCAGTAGATGCAACATGAGTTAAAATCAGTGCTCCTCGCTTATCTGGTGTCTCACCCCTATTTGTGGCTATGGGGTGACATCTCTCTTGTCAGAGGTCAGGCAGGAGCCAGCAGTGAACCCTAGTTCAGAAATCAAAGTTCATACTTATAATAGGGTTGCCAGTTTATTATAAAGTGAGAATACAGGAATTCCCCCTTAAATTTGAATTTCAGATAAATAATGAATTATTTTTTAGTTTAAGTGCATCCTAAAATATTACATGGGGCATACTTATGCTAAAGATTACTCACCATTTATCTGTAATTCAAATTTAATGGGGACTCCTGTATTTTATCAGTAGTATTGTTTCAACAAACAAATGGAGTTGGGAGCCTGTGTTTTCTCTTGGAAGTGAGGGCCAAGGTGGATGAATGGACAGACTAATGTATGGACAGGTGGGTGGATGGATGGTGGATGGATGGATAGATGGATGGGTGGATGGGTGGGTGGATGGATGGATGGATGGATGGATAAGTAGACTCACCAAGAAGGCAAAGCTAACTGCTCAGGACTCCAGGATTTTCCAACACAACCATCCAAGGAGGGAGGGGCTGCATGAGGGTAAGGCACAACGTCCCTCAGGTGCTGCCTCCTCGGGGAAGTGAGCCCTAGGAGGTGGCCATGGAGGGCTCACCGGCCTTCTGCTTCTGTCCCCTTAGCTGCTCTGGTGGACCACATCCAGTTTGGGGACTGCCACATTGGAAACAGCTATAATGTGAGCTTCACAGTCACTAACCACAGCCAAGTGAATGTGATACGGTTTGAATGGCCCCTTTTAGCTACAATTTTTTTTTCACCACAGGTAAGTGAAAGGCATTCACTGTTTTCTGAACTCCCTGAGGCCTATGCCAACCCAGTTTTATTGTCAGTCCATTGCCATGGCTACAAGGGACAGGATGTATGAATCTCAAGCTGGAACCATCCCTCACTCAGACCTGGTAGCGGGGAACACTGTTCATGTCCCCTCTGGCCTGAATGAAGAGAATGAGGTCTGCCAAGACTGTTGCTAGGCTGATGTTGAGGAATTCCATGGAAGCCTGTGGATGAAAACATGTCTCAGGCTTCCCATCCCAGAGTGTAGACCTTTCGCCCCATGGGTATGTGTTCTTCAAACGTTAGTCCTACAAAAGTGGTTCATTAAAAGCTAAAATGCGGGTGGTGGGTTCTGTGGACAACTGACGTTTAGAAAATGTGGCAAGTTATGTCTTTCTCTTAAACATAGTTAATCATGTTTTACCAGGAATTTTATAACCCTTTTAGCATCTCATGGCACACATTTTATGAATTGCTGACCAAAGCTTGACATTGACCAAGGCCTACGTCAACATGCTAGCCCAACCTAGCCTCCGGCCAGTAGTTGCTATTTATAGACAGTTCATTTCTGAGTTCCCAGGGCACTGGATATACTCATATGTATCCACCGCCTCCTGCCCTGTTTCAGCCACCAAGTCTATTCAAACACAGAACTCTAGGGGAATAGAGGAAGGAGGGATGGGGACCCTATCTTTAAGTCTTTGAGTGCTATTAAGAGGAAGTTTTGCTTTCTGGGGGGATGTAAAGCATTAGTACAAGTAGGCAGAGATAGCTTCTTCTTGTCTGTTTACACCCACAAACACACACACTCATGCATACACACCCACACAGACACACCCACACACACACACACACACACACATACACACACACATTCGTGGCCTTGAGGAGTACGAAGCTTCCTTCTCCCTTCACTTTACAGAGGAGGGAAAGTTTTTTTTAATCAGAAACATGAAAGAACTGATATGTATGGTGTGTATAGATATACACATGTGGTACATATGTGGGGTTTTCTGCATCAGATGCTTTTGTTCACATTTAAGACAATCTACATATACTGGCTTGAACGATGCACTTTTTAGCAAGACTTATCACTCTACCCCTCCTCTAGAATGTCACCATCAGGTGGCAAGAGTCCTCAATAGTGAATTCACAAAAATACTAACACCACGTTCTTCCCCAGATTGGCCACCTCCACCCTGGGTGCTCCAAAGACATAGTGGTGACAATGAAGTCAGACGTGCCCATCAGGCTGAAGAAGATGGGGGTCAAGTGCAAGCTCTCCAAGATCGTGTTTCAGCTCCCTGCAGACCAGGTTCATGACTGGGACGACCGCATGCGCACAGTCAAGTGGGTGGACATGCACAGAAACATGCCTGGGATTTTAACTACGAAACGAAAAGTGAGTAGGACTTCAAGCACAGATTTGATCAGGTCTGTCCTTCCTGGATGCCTGCTGCTCTTGAGTTCAGTGTGTCATCATTTCCTTCTTTCATAGAAAAAGGAAGAGTTGCCATTTCACTCAATCTCGATATCAGAAATGCAAACCGGACCTCCAAGCACGCCATCCACACTACACGTGCCACACGAAGCACTCATTTAATTGGTAGAGCTTTAGATTAAGTCTCGATACCTAGTTGAACATGCCCTCCCACATTTTTCTTTTTTAAAAATGTCATGACTAATCTTTTAGTTCTTTCCATTTTGCCCTGTGTGTCCAGAATTAGATTAGTTCTAATCTTTGGTTAGTGACAGAATCTCATCTTTGGTCCATGCGTAGCCCTTTTTTAATTATTCCTGGTTGATTTCTTTTTAATAACATCATAGACAAAGATGAACCCACACATAACACAGGAAGTAGAACCTGGATAACCTGTGTGGTTCTCAGCCATTCCATCCCCCTGCCTCCCTCCTACAGGTAATCACTACTATCCTGAATCTTATTTGCTCATTTCTTTGAAAGTTATCTTTTACTTCTTTTTTTAACCTATGCATTCTAAGAGGCATACTGTTTAGATGTAGTTTTTAACTTTATTTTTTAAAAGGTTATTGCTTGTGCTCATCCTCATTGTTGCATGTGGCTAGAGTACACTTATTTTACTGCGTTATAAAATTCCATCATTATTTACCATCCATTCTTCTTTCGAGAGTTATTTATGGTTTTGCTATTATGAACAGTGTTTCTGTGAGCTTTACTGTTCATGTCACATCATATTCATTTGCAATTCCTAGAAGTGGAATTGCTGAATCATATGTATGTAAATGTTCAACTTTCCAGGGTAACACCTAAGCATTTTCCAAACTGCAGTACCAGTTTATACTTCAGCTAGCAGAGATCTTATTGATCCACATTTTCTCCAATATGTGGCATTGTCAGCCTTTTTTATTTTTGTCATTTAAATGTACAGGAAATGGTTTCTTTTGGGGCGTATTTTGCATTTCTTCATCACTAATAAAGTTAAATATTTCTTCATATGATCATCAGCCATGCAGCTTCTCTCTTATATGAATGCCTTTTGCCCATTTTTAATTATGCTGCTTGTCTTTGTATGAGTTATTGTATTTTTTATAAACTCTGTTGTTATTATTTTTCTGAAAATGTCTTCATCAAATTTATAACTTATCTTTTCACTTTCTTTAATGTCTCCTTTGATGAACAAAAAATGTTCATCTCTCATCATAATTATTTTTCTTTGTGTTTTATCTTTAAACCTCTTCCCTAACAGAGAAGAAAAATATTCACTTTTTCTTTTCTTTATGTTAAATAGGTTTGCTTTTGATATTTAAGCCCTTGGCTCGCCTGGCTTTTATGTATGGTATGAGGCAAAGAGCCAATTTCATATTTTTCTAGCTAGATAACTAATCTTGCCAAATCTCTTTTTTGTTTAATCCTGTTCCCTACTGATCTGCCATGCCTCCCTTGTCATCTTAATTTTATATGTGCCTAGAATGTCTCCTGTCTTAATTTTATATGTGCCATGCCTCCCTTGTCATCTTAATTTTATATGTGTCCTAGAATGTCTTACTGTATTCTACTTTATTGCTGATTTTTCTATCCCCGTGCCAGTTTTACACTGCTTTAATTTCTATATTACCTGGAGAGGAAGTCCCTCCTCCATACTGTTTTGTTCTGAAGTGTTTTCATTATTCTTGGCCCTTTATTTTTCTACATAATTTTGGAATCCATTTACCAAGTACAGCTGATCCTTGAATAACATGGGTTTGAACTATGTGGGTCCACATAGATGTGGATTATTTCAAATAAATACTGTAAATGTATTTCTCTTCCTTATGATTTTCTTAAACATTCTTTTTCTCCAACTTACTTTATTATAAGAATACAGTATATAATGCCTATAGAATGCAAAATATGTGTTAATCGATCGACTGTTAATGTTATCAGTAAGGCTTCTGGTCAACAATAGGCTATTAGTAATTAAATTTGGGGGGAGTCGAAAATTATACACAGATTTTTGACTGCATGGGGGTTTGGTGTCCCTAACCCCTGCATTGTTTAAGGGTCAACTGTACTATGAAAACCCAATGATAACTTGATTGGAATTAGATTACATCTATAAGTCAGTTCAAGAAGAACTGACAATTTTATATTAATTCATCCTTTCCATTAACAAGGTATATCATTCTATTTATTTTGGTCTTTAAGATTTTTTTTACTACCATTTGGTTTCTTTAGCAGTATTAGGATTCAAGTTTTTTATTGGTTCTTGAGTCAATTTTATTAAATAATTTTTCTAGAATTTTCCCTTCAACTAAGTTGTCATGTATTTTCATAAAATTATTCATAATATTTTCTTATCATATGTTTAAATCTATAGGATCGAATGTAATGTCCCCCTTTTCGTTTCTTTTTTCTTGGCAAGGCAACCCTTGGTTGACCTCACAGATTGTAAGGACCTCGTCAGTTTACAATCTCTTATTGTTTTTTTTACACCTACGCCTACAGCACCCGGTCTTCCTAGGTAGTCTCCTGTCCAAGTACTAACCAGGCCCGACCCTGCTTAGCTTCTGAGATCAGACAGGATCGGGCTTGTTCAGAGCGGCATGGCCGTAGACCCCTTTTCATTTCTCATAATGATTATTTATATTTTTTCCTTTTTTTCTTGATCATTCTCACCAAAGGTTTTTTAAATTGTTTCAAATAAACAACTTTTGGCTTTGTTAATCCTTTTAGTTTTAGATTTATTTTCTATTTTATTCATATCTGTCCCTATCTGTATGATTTTCTTTCTCCTACCTTTATCAGAGTCCAGCTGAACCCAACACTCATGTCTATGCAGTCTGAATGCACTCAGTAATGCCTTATTTCCTTTTCTATTTGTGAGTCATTTTTGATTTGCCTTAATCGTCTATTCTGGAACTTGAGTTTGTGAGTTGGTATTAATTTGCATAAGTAGAATAAAATACTGTGTTATCCCTCCCATTATCCCTGTGGGATGGCTGGCTCTGCATCTCTGAGGACACAGCTGCCTTTGTTACAGGTGGTAGAGATGGATCCTGAGCCTGCTCACTCAATAGTGGAAGAAAATTACCGAGAACTGCGGCTTCAGATCAGTGCAAATGTGGATTTCGCCTCATACAAGTGCCAAACAAGTGATGTGCGCTTTAAGGAAACGCTAGTTTACCAGACCCGAGTGTTTGAGTGAGTCATCAAAAGCCTCTGGCATTCATCAGAGAAACTCTTTCATTTCATCATTCACCAAACATTTATTTAGTGTCTTTGACAGTATATACCATGCATCGTCTAAGTAACATGCACGGGAGTGTCTTCAGGGGTTCAGTGAAACATTAAGACCCACAAAGCAATTGAAGTTCATACTTGAAATCAAATTATAGGCTGGGAAACACAGTCGACCGGGAAGGTGGCATCAGGCAGTCAGCTTCAGTGGGAATAATCTTTGCAGCAGTCCACCGCCACCCAGGAACTTCTTGTCAGTCCCCTGGGTGAGGACAGCTCAGACAATATGTACACTAGTGGGGATGGGGTCCATTAGATTAGAAGCCCTGTGACCAACAGAAGCTAACATTTCTCATAACCACCCCAAAGGTATAGCTTCCAGGATGCCTGCAGGAAACACGCCCAGTTAAAGAGCCTCTATACTCAAGAGAACCCAAAACTATTCCTCTCAGACGAAATACGATTTACTAAGCAAGGATCATTTTTACTAGAAACAGTGTTGCCTAATTACACAGCTGATGTTTCTTCTTTATTTTCCAGGGAAACAATGCTAGAAAGTCAGTTCAAATCCACATTGTCTTTATAAGGGAAGGAGTTACGTTAATCCTTCACCCACACTCAGATGCAGGGATACAAAGACGCCATAGATCTTACCCTTAGAGCTCATGGTCTAGAGTTAGGGGTGGGGGAATGGGTGAAAACAGGTGAACTGATGGCTGCAGCATGGTGTCCTCTGTATGTAGACCAAGGCCCTAAAGCAGACCAAGATATGGAATAGTATCAGGGAAGGCTTCCCAGACAACGTGATGCCCCAGCTTAATTTTGGAGAACAAATAGAAGGTGTCCAGGTGAAGAAATAGAGGAAAAATAGGACCTTTTAGGCAGAGAAAGCAACATATACAGACAGACAAAGAGAGAGGGCCTGTGACTAATCTTTGAGAATTACAAACACAAAAAATATAAACCACTGACATTTCTACTTTATAAAAATTAGTAATTAACTTGTTCGACTCATTTTCATTTGCACTGAAAGTGTCCTCTCAAATTATTATAGAACCAAAGACATAAGACAGAAAGTGGGATCTTTTGCTGATTCTCGTTTTACCTAAAGCACCGGGGGACCAAATCCAGCTGATGCAGGACATGGGGAAGACCAAGCCCTGTCCTGAGAGAAGAGGGTTCTTTGGTGGAGAGTGTAGAAAGAATTCAACATGCCCATCAAAGTTAGGATCAAAAGGAAAGTTAATTAAAGAAGGGGAAAAGCAAAGACTAGAGAAAGCGAAGTCAAAAACCCAAGACAATGAAAAAAAGCCCTGAGTGTGGGGGATGGAGTTTGCATATCACTCTTTAGTTTCCTGTGAATTGCAGTTTAAAGACTTTGTTTACTCATTTCCTTTGATATGGACATACAGTGAGGAAGGAGAAGAGTGTAGCATGAGAGGCCTGCTGGCAGTCCCAGCCTTTAATCCTTAGGTTCCCTATGGTTTTAGCCACAGGGAATGAACAATTTTATTTGAGTAGGGTAGCCACTTGAAGATTGTTTTTCCTGTTTCCCTGTCACTGGTGTGGGAAATGGGTTGGTAGCAATCCCAACAGAAATCTTTCTTTGTTCTGCAAGGGTCCTCCTGCCCCGGCTACAGGGCTGATCAGCATGTTGCAGACTCTGAATGTCGCTTGATTTTAGTTCTCTTGCCTACATTACAGCTAGCTACCTATATGTATAAATAGTTTTGTTGGCATTCCTGTGTTGTCAGTGGCTGCATCCGGTCTGCAGGAGTAGAGTGCGTAGTTGCTGCAGGGACTTACAGCATGAAAAGCCAAAAAAATCTTACAATCTAGCCCTTTAGAAAAGTTTGCCAACCCCTGACCTAAACCAAGAATTATTTTTATGAAAACTATCTTGTGCCGTTAAGATGTCTCTACTTGATAAAAATTTTCTTGAGGATGAAGACCAGTACTCACAAATTCACACAATAAATACAAGCCCCTGAGGTCAATACATGGGCTACCTGGATGGGATAATGAAGATCTAATCCCCAAACTCCACCCCAGACCTATCCCCCACAAGCTCAATTTTCACTACTCCCCTAAAACAAGAAAGAGCATGTCTGTTTTTTTCTCTCATACATTTTTTTGTATTGAGCCCTAATGCTCCTGTTGTCACTGTCTGTGATCACGTTTCATAGCGATTCCAGAAAAAGCTTCTATCTCCCAGTTCTTGTCTTAGAGCAGGAAAACTTAGGCAGGAAAAGGCTCTGCCAGTTCAGAATTTGAGCAGAGTCTGTGTCTCAGCCAGTGAAGGCATCTCAGGAAGGGGTCAGATGATTTCTGATGACAGGGACATTGTTTCTGATGTGAAGGGATTCAGGAAGGGAGGGGCAATGGCATTTGCACCCCAGGATAGTACCATCATGTGAAATAGATTTTTGTTTCCTCTCTCGTGGGAATTTCGGGATTACCATGATGCATGCTGAGAGCTCATTGTATAGGGTCCCCATGATATACGAGATGATTTTAAGTGCTAAATATTTGGATATTTTTACTGTTAATAGCTGTGTACATACTTTATGTGTCTTAGAAGGAAATATGATTGGCACATCAATTGCATTATCTCAGAATAAATTGCTTCAAACTTGCCTTTTGAAGGAAGATTTTAATAAAAAGTTAAATAACAGTATAGATGATGTGCAGACAGGACAAAAATCATCCACAACACATTTCTCAAATCCATTCCCTGATCTATTTGTAGGTTTGAACTGATTAATTCAGGAAATGTGCAGCTGGAATTCAGCTGGAACCTAGAAGAGGTGGCAAAGGCTGTCAGCTTCGTCACGCCGGATAACCAAGGTAAACACGATGCCAGGTAACAACCAGGGTTCGAGCTTAGTCCTCAATAAGTAGAAGAGCTTCATTCCTAGAAAAGTGAGCACTGTGCCCATGGCCTCCTAAGTAGCTAAGGAGAAGCAGAGCAGAGGCCTCCTGACATACGCAGAGCCTGAGAAACTCAAGAGCTGGCCCTCTGCTCTCCTGGAGCCTAGACCTGCCACAGGGCCAGCACCCCCTCTCACATCTCTAAGAATCTTTTCTTTTGGATTTTAACCTTCTAGGTGATTACAGACTCTTGGAGAAACAGATGCAAACTATGAACTCTCTCCCCAGGAAAATACACAACATGCCCAATTTGCAGTTTATATACACGAAGCACTTAAAAGGGGCCCATAACTTGGTAGGCAAACATCCATTACTACTGCTTCACTTGTGGAGATTCTCAGACCTTCCAAAGGGGGCCTTATCCATGGGCTCCCAGGTTGTGAACTCCTACTTTAAAAAAGTGATCCTCCAAAAATGATGTTTCCAGCCCATTGTTTTTGAGGCAAAAGACATCTGCTTGACCCTACTCCCTTGAGCCAAAAGGAAACAGATTTAAAAACTTGATGGAATTAATAGAAGTATTTTTCATGAGTTGCCTGTGAGAGGTATGAGTCAATTTCTTACCCCTACTGTCCAAAGTTAAGTATCTTCCAGAAGAGGTGAGCTCACAGAAACAACCCACAGAGGGTCCCTAATGGCCCGTGAGTGGGCCTCCTTCCCCTTGTCCTCCCAGCACAAGTGCAGGGTATCCCTGGCCCTCTGTCTGCCCCCAGGTTCCTCTCAAAAAGGTCGACTGAGCCAGGGGACACTGTTCACAGGCAGCACTCTGGAGAGTGCTGTGGACCACTGGAACGAAGCTCTCTCACAGTCCTTCTCTGTGGAGCCTGTCTCGGGTGTCGTGCCCGTGGGGAAGACTCAGAAGATCAAAGTGAAATTCTCCCCTTTGGAGGTCGGAGACTTCGAGAGCAATCTTTCCTGCCAGTAAGATGTGCTCCCCAGAACAAAGCTCTGTAGTTCCCATCCCTCTCCTGTCCCACACTACCACCATTCTGTCCAGCCCTGGACCCCTGCACGGCCCAAACGGACACATTTCCCTTCGGAAAGAGTCGCAGGGGCCAGCCTTTAGAGAACAAGGAGAATTCGGTCCTTTGTATTGCTCATCAACCTTGACTAGACTCTTTCTTCCTCCAGCCCACCTCTCCCTTCCTGGCCACATACAAAAGTCCACAGGGGAACAAAATGCTTGACAGCCAAGTGCATTCCAGTCCTACAATAAGCAAGAACTTGGGAAAGCCTTCTTATACCTTTACTGAGACTGGGCTTCTTAACTTTAAAATTCAAATAACAATGCCCACCTTCTGGAGTTGTCATGAAGACCGAATAAGATAATTCAGTGAAGCTTAGAACAGAGCCTGGCACACAATAAGCACAGCAAACATCAGCTGGTAGATGTGGTGCGTAATAGGTGAGGAATAGATGGGGCCCAGACCCAGTGAGAGTAAAGCTAATCCAATAACCACTGGCAGTGACAGTCCCTGACATGGTGGCCACTCACAGGAAAGGTCCTTGGAGAATGCCCATCTTACCCACAGCCTAGGCGGACGAGCCATACAAGCCTCCTGGAAACCCAACAGTCACACTGCAGGAACTCCTCCCACACCTGGGCCACCTAAGCTTAGATAAGCTGGTGCTGGAAGTCTGCCCCCATCCTGTTCACTTTCTCCTGGGAGCTCAGGACACATTTTTAGGACTTCTGCATCACTTTTTACATCCACTGGATGGATGCCTGTGAGAGGGCCCGCAGGCTAAGCCTCGGTGCTCATCTTACAGCAGGGAGATTTTCTGATCACGGATGGAGGAAGTAACCTGAGGCCATACTTAGATACACAGAAGGAACCAGAATCCAGCCTCCTCAATACTCAGCCTGTTCATACATTCATCCATTCTCTCGACAATTATTAATGAACACCTACTATGCATCATGTACTATTCAAGGCACTGAGATTATGTTATCGACAAAGACAGACTCAGCCTCTATTCTCATGGAGCTCACATTCTGGTGGATGTAATATTCATTTCTGACCAACTAAGAAAGCAATGATTGATTAAAACTGAAAAATAAATTAAAATAACCTTATCTTCTTAGGATTCCCAACCTGCCACCTGGAGAGCAAGGCCCAGTCCTGTCAGCAAAAGGGCGGAGCTTCTTGCCCTTTTGCCATTTTGACCTGAAAGACTCGGACTACATCAGTGGTCATCGGCGCAACCCGGATCTCCGAGGGCCTAGCGGTGGGGCTCTGGACCCAAATACCCGGGTGATCGAATTCACCAGTGTGGGCATAGGAGGGAAGAATCTCCGGTGAGTTGCTTAAGTTTCCATCAGTTGAATTCCTATCAGTCAGCCCTTCTAAAGAACTCAGGAGGAATTCAGAGAAACAAGTTAAGTGGGTTCCTAGAAGCAGGCTTGATCCTGGGGTCTAGAAGAACTCCCACAGTAAGGAAGCTGAATTCTGCCTCCTTAGTTTTGACACTAGGAGAAATTTAGAAGGCAAAGAATTATAATCCCTGAGCACCACTTTGACCACAGAGGATCAGTAGGACAGAAGGGCCCTTGACATCATTGTTATTGCAAAGTCCAGTACTCTGGCCATACCTTTGCAGCCCCAAGTGAGATGCAGTTTTCATTCCTACAGTAACGGAGCGTCTGAAACGGTTCTGATTCCCACATAGGGGGACTGTGTTAGGGCAGGTCCTCAGAAAGTTTCTCTTAATCCTCAACTCCCTCTCTCTGCTATCAATTCTTCCCCCTGGACCAGGACTTTTACAATCCTGAACCCGACCACTAGCACCTACTCCTTCTGCTGGGTCTCTGAAGAAACGGAAAGTCTCCAGAACCCTCCAGCCTTCACATGCCTGACAGAGAAAGGCTTCATCCACCCTGAAAAGAAAGCCGAGGTGTGTGTGTGAACGAGGACCACTCGACCCAGGGCTTTAATCATTCTGTCTGTCTCTGAACAGCAAGTGTGCCAAAGTCCAGAAACAGAGTTAGGAGAATAGCCTAAGGGTGCATTCGTCAACAAGTATTTCTTGAGTGGCTACTATATGTGTTAGGCAGTCCTCATGAACAAGACAGACCTGAGCTCTCTTGGTTGGCCGTGAGGAAAAGAGATCTCTGGTATTTGCAGTTTTAAAAAATTAGATGATTAAAGGAGGAAAAGGGAGGCGGACAACAATGCCTGAAGACTCTAGGACTCTTACAATGATATGAATCAAAGCATTATTTTTGTCCGAAGGACTGACAGCAGTGAAAGGACACAGATGTGTTTTCACTTGGTCAGGCCAAAGGGCAAGACAGAAAAGTGGAATCATGACCCATCTCTTAGTCCTGTTGTTTACACAGTGATATAGTTTAAGGGATCAGACTTATCGAAATATGAACTTGCTGCTCAAAACAGATCTGCAGTCCCCGTGTCCTATCAGTCCCGCAGAGAATCTTAGAGGCAGAAATAAATCTGTGAAACAGAAATCACAAATTCAGGTGCTTTCATGAAGGTCCACAAAGGAATGAAACAGGCTCAGGGAATGCTGGGCACCAGAACTGGCTGGCCACAGTGCTCTGGCAGATTACTACCACACAGACAGGTGGACCCCAGGGTTGCCAACTGTCCCAAACTTTTTGGTAAAAGTCAAAATTCCAAATATCTATCTAAATCTCTCTATGTCTACATACCATCCAAAGACATGAAATATGGCAGCCTGGCCAACAGAGAATGTGGATGGGGTATGCCCCCTTAGAAAGACCTGTGGGCAAACAGGGCAAACACATTGATGTTGCTGGAAGAGCCAAATTTACATGGCCTTCAGAGAGGTTAGAAAGGTAGTGATGACCTGGTAATGTCAGCCATCCTAAATCCTGGTGCTAACAAGTCCGGACAGGAGCATCTCTTACCACTCTGTCTTCTTAGATTGTCTTCCAGTTCATGCCTTCCCATCTGGACATCACGGAAGCATTCTGGACTTTCTCAATCCCCGAACACAACATCACAGTCCCTTTCTTGCTGGTAGGCAAAGCCTCTGACCCTCTCATCAATCTGGACAAATCACACCTCAACTTCAGTTGTCTCCTCATCGGTAAGGCCGCCTTGTTGGTTTACATTTAGAGTTGGCACAACCTGTAGGGGAAGGGAGTGGGACCAATGCCTCCTGTGTAGGTCAGGAGCAGACTTGGGTGATGGACTTGTCCTGGTGTCTTCCGGAATCATGTCAGAGGGCCTTTCTCACTGTTCACAAAGCCACAAAATAATTACCTCTCAATCTAATTCCATCAAGCATCTTCTAAATCCACACGCTAGTAACCGAAGGAAATTTAGGAACCTTGGTACAGATCCTACTTAGGACATTCCTTTAGGGCCTTCACTGACCACCTTCATTTCCAGAGCTTCGTGTCAGCTCCATCCTACTTGTGTATTCCCAGAGTGTGGGCTGTACCTCTTTGATTCTTGGTCTGTGCCACAGTGGTCAGATTTCTCTGCCATCTTTTCATGCATTTATTTGGTTCAATAAATATTATCAGGCCCCTTGTATATCCTGAGCACTCTTCTGTGAGCTGGAAATACAGCAGAGAAAGCTAAAGTTCCTACTCTTGTGATGGCTACATTCTAGGAATAGGAAGCAGATTACCAAAAAATAAAAAACAAAATATGTAGCATGTCAGACGTTGATAAGTATTGTAGCGAAGAATAAAGTAGGGCAGGGGAAATAAAGAATGACAGTTGACAGTGGGAAGGTGACATTTGAGCAGAGACCTGAAGTGATTGCCAGGTCACTTAGAACCCTATGACTCCATCACATAGATGTGGTGTGTGTGTGAGTGTGTAAAATATACAACAAAGGGTTTTTTAGTAATTCATTCAATTTTTTATTTATAAAAGTAATATTATTTACAATAAACCAATCAGTGTGGTGTTATATATGGAACAATTTAATAATCTCTTCCCACCCATCCTCTCTCATTCTTCTCTTTCCATCAAAGAAAACCAAAGTTAACAGTTTGATGTGTATTATCTCCATACGTTATCTTACACTGATAACTTATAAGTAGGCAGGAGGAGATTATAGTGTTTAGTAAGGTTTTGAATAAATAGGTGAGGAGAGTATCATAAGAAATAACAGCAAGACAAAAAGAACTTAATCTAAGAATGCAAGGGTGGTACATTTCAATGTAATCATTGCATTAACAGATTAAAGAAGAACAAGCACACAATCGTATTAATATATACTGAACAGTCATTGCTAAAATTCAGCAGATGCTCTCAATAAAAACTCTAACAGGAAGAGAGGAATAGGGAAAAACACTTGAGTGAAGAAAATTAACCAAAATCAAGAGGCATATGTTATCTTGTAATAAACTGCTAAAACCACATCAATTAAAATCAGGAATTAGGCAAGGATGTTCATTATCACTATTATCGTTGAACACTTTCTTAGTGACTTTAGCAAATACAACAAAACAGGAAAATTAATTATTTGGCATAAATACTGGGGAAAAAGACAAAACTATCTCATTTGGCTGTTGCTGATTTTCTGCATACATAGAAAACTTCAAAAGGTTCTAGAGAAAAGCAAAATAAACTACCAGAATCAACAAGACCATTTAGTAAGCAGCTAGATGTAAGACAAATATACAAAATCGATCATTTTTCTTTTAGTAGTAAGCACCTAAAAACAGAAACCAAAAATTCTATTCACTATTGACAAAACCTATATAATACCTAAAAATAAACATAACAAGAGAAGCCCAGGACCTATATGAAGAAAACTATAAAATATTATTTAAATGCCTCCAAACAAGATCTGAATATTTGTCAATTCTCCCAAAATTAAATGCAAATTTAATCAAACTCCAATTAGAATCCCAACTAGAGTTATCAGATAAGATATAGACACCCAGTTAAGTTTGAATTTCAGATACCCGTGAATAAATTTAGTATAAATACGTCAGTATAGGTATGTCCCATGCAATATTTGGGACATGCTTATACTAAAAAATTATTTGCTTAATTTGGTAACCTTAATCCTAAAAGGAATGCAGGGGTGGAGGAAGAATTGGCTAAAATGATTCAAAGTGTACGTGGAAAAATAAATCCTCCACAATAGTCAAGGAAAGTAAGAAAAAGCCTAATAGTGATAGGAGATGTATTAGGGCCTGACAGGATACTCATGACGTACAGAGAGGTCTGATTTAAAGAGTTCAATGCAGGGATTATTTACCAAGATTTGGGCAGAGTTAAGGGGCCTGCCAGCGGGGTGGGCAAAGCCCCCATTAGCAAAATCAGGATGGCATCGAATCTGAAGGAACAAGGAGGGAAAACAGTGTTGCCAGAATCCCAGGAGAGCTGTGCCTGAGGCAGAGGACCACTTACCAGGAGCAGGGAATTGATGGAGTAAAGTTCTAGAAGTAAGAGGTAGAATTACCTCTGGAGGAGGAAAGTCACTTGTAAAGGAGAAGGACGGAAAAAGCTTGGAAGAGGAGAGAAAAAGGAAGTCAGAGAACCTCTTCTAAGGAGGCTTCCTCTTGCCTGCGGAGCGGCCTCTGCTGAGATGCTTGAGGAGCAGGCGTGAGGACGCCACTGAGAGCCGGCATTCCCTCCTCAGGCCGAGAAGCCAGGGAGACGGTGCAGATCATCAACAGGGAGGAGCAGGGCTTCAGTTTTGCCTTTCAAGACAATTCCCGGTATTCTGAAGGTTTCAGTGACAGCCTGGTCGTATGTCCCATGGAAGGCTGGCTCCCACCGCAGTCCAGGTAAGGGAAAAAGAAGGCCCCCAGGACTGTACCTCCCCGCATGGCAGGAGCCCCAGGCCTGCCAGCCAGGAGAGTCAGTTTCCTTAGAGTGACCCTTTTGTAGTCTTCCAACTGTAAAATTTAGATAGTAACAGTTGTATCTCTCTCCTACTTACTCCCCATTGTTCATTTTCCTGATGAATTGTGAAGTCTTTAGAATTTTAAGCCCTTGTTTTCAATATTTTCCCTTATATTCTTTTCCTTGCTATCTACTGCCCTTGTGAATTTATAAAGCAATGCCCTGCCTCACCTGGCAAATCTCCACAATTCATTATAATTTAGAGTTATGAGGCCTGTTCCTCGTAGTGTATCTGCTAATCCATTGGGTATATATTCTTTAGCAGGTCTTACCTAGTGGCCTGGTCAGCTAATCTGCTATCTTCTTCCCCGACCAGGTTACCAATTGATATTTTCTTCACACCAAAGCAGGAAAGAGATGTGAACTTTAATTTGATCTGCAATGTGAAAAACAAAGCCCAACCTCTGACCTTAAATGTCAAGGCTGAGGGCTACACTATGAAAGCCCAGATCAAGTGCAAAGACAGGACTGGCTTGAGCACTCTCTTGACTTCCAACCAGACCACCATTGTCAACTTCTATGAGGTAAAGGTGTGAGAGGCCCTTGTTCTCTCTTGGCTTCCCCACTGGCTGGGAAAGGCAGTACCCATGAATGTTGTTAGCTGAAGCTCTCGGTTTCAAATGCCAGGGAAACCAGGAGAACAGAAACATGCCAGGAGCAGTTCCATCCCCAGAATGTGTACAGTTTTGATGTAAAACCTTTCATTTTATTTTATTTTTCAGGGTTTGGAGAGGTGGTAGGGAAGGGGAAGAATGCATATATTAAATATAGAAGAAGGATGTGTGGGTATCAAGCAAGGTCTAAGGATGAGATTGCAATCTGACTCTTCAGATAGGAGAGGCTCCCCAACAGCTCTCAGTGGAATATCTGACCTCATTAATCTAATCATATTCAACTCACTAACATCACCTGCCATTCCTATTTCCCAAAAGATGTTTTCCCCCAACATGTTACATGCCCTGGTCCCAGAGGATGGAACCATGGTTTGCATTCATTCAACATGCTGCTCTGTTGTCTACTTCTCAGGTGGAGTTGAATGAATGTGTCCGGTGTGAATTCACCTTTATCAACACTGGAAAGTTCAACTTCAGCTTCCAGGCAGAGCTATCTGGCCCCAAAGCCCTGCTGCAGTACTTGGAATTTTCGCCCGTCGATGGCAGTGTGGATGTAGGGCAGAGTACAGTTGCCTCCCTGTCTTTCCAGCCACTTAAGAAGTGTGTCTTGAAGGGCCTAGAACTCAGAATCAAGGTGAGACCATTTAACATGTCCAACACTGAATGCACTCACAGTATTCTGTCTTGGGAAATTAACTCTCCTGTGTGCTCCTGGTCTTCTCCACCCTGCCAAAAGCTCCTGGAGAGTGGTTTTATCTTGGAGATAGTCCCGCAATCTCCATTACAGCAGCCTCAACCATGGTTGAGGTGCCTGGTGAGTGTCAATTGAAAAGCAGTTGACCATCCATGCACTGGAATATCATGCATTAAAATAAGGGAGATATTTGGGAGGTGGAGAGAAAGAGAACTTTGAAAGAGCTGCTCTTCTCTAGCAATACCGGCAAAAACTATCAAAATCAACTTTTTCAGGATTCTCAAAATTAACCACAGGCTTGCAGCAATCCTAGGAGCACTATTTTTTTTAAATCACGAAAAAATCTGTTAGGACTAATAAACTAATTCAGTAAAGTTGCAGAATACAAAATCAACATACAAAAATCAGTTGCTTTTTTATACTAACAACAAGCTATCTGAAAAGGAAATTATGAATATCCATCTATAATAGCACTGAAATAAGAATAAAATTCTTAGGAATAAATTTAAGGAGGTGAAATACTTGTATATTAAAAACTATAAGGTGTTGATGAAGGAAATTAAAGATACAAAGAAATGGAAAGACTTCCTGTGTTCATAGATTGGAAGACTTAATATTACAACGTCTATATTACCCATTCGATGAAGTCCCTGTCAAAATCCCAATGGCATTTTTACAGAAAAAAACAATTCTACAACTCATATGGAACCATGCAAGACCACAAATAGCCAAATCAGTCCTACGAAAGAACAAGACTAGAGTCATCAGATTTCCTGATTTCAAAAATATATTACAAATCCACAGTCATCAAAATAGTATAATACTGGCATAAAAACAGACATATAAATCAATGTAACAGAATAGAGAGCCCAGAAATAAATCCATACATACATAGTCAGCTGATCTCTGACAGGGTGCCGAGTATACACAGGGAGAGCAAAGGATAGTCTCTTCAACAAATGGTGTTGGGAAAACTGGATATCCACATGCAAAAGGATGAAATTGGACCCTTTTACATCATACACAAAACTCAACTCAAAATGGATTAAAGATTTAAAGACCTGAAACTGTAGAACTCCTAGAAGAAAACATAGGGGGAAAGCTTCAGGACGCTGGTCTTGGCATGATTTCACGGATTTGACACCAAAAACACGGGCAAGAAAAACAAAATAAAAGTGAGACGCCCTCAAACTAAAAAACTCTGTACAACAAAGGAAACAATCTGATGAAAAGGTTATCTTTATTCAACTCCTGAAGAAGAAGTTGATTCACAGGGGGCTGTGAATCAGGGTAAAGCAACTGGAACCCAAGGTGAATTCCATAATTTAGATGGAAATTAAATCATAGCGGAGTCTAAAAACAAAACTAAACTGCGAGCCTGGAACACAGTGGCAGAGTTGCCCCAAATGTCTTTTTCAGACTTTCATTTCTTACAACAAAAAGAAACATTAAATTTCATAGATCTTCCTACTCTAATTGACAGAAAAGTTGAAGGTAGTAAATTTTAATCTTTTTTCAGAAAAATCACTCACAAGATGTAAAGATTTTAAAAGCCTTAAATAAGAAGGGGATGTGAAGTACGGCATAGGGAGTATAGTCATTAATATTGTAACGACTGTGTATAGTGCCAGGTGGGTACTAGACTCATCGGGAAGATCGCTTCATAAATTATATAGGTGTCTAACCACTATATAATATAAACTAATATAAAATAATATTAAATGTCAACTCTAATTGAAAAAGAAAAAAGAAATAGAAAATGACAACCTTCTTAGTAAGAAAATGTCTTCCAGCCTGGCTAGCTGAATATAGAAAGAAATATGTTAATTATTTTGTTATGGAAATACCTCTGGTATCTTGAAATATTTTTGCTGCTTTGCAACCTAGAAACAAGGTTGCAGATTAAACCCACCATTATAAATAAATAAATAAATAAATAAATAAATAAATAAATAAATAAATAAATATGCACATACATACATACATACATAAAATCTATAGATTTAAAAAAGCCTTAAATAAGAAAATGTTTTTAAATTTATGAAGTCATTTATGAAAACTTACACAAGGACTGTTATAATGTTTATTCTAATGATGTTTAGGATGAATATTGGCTATTTTGTTTTAGTCATCAATTCATTAAATTTCATATTAGAATTTTTGAAGAGCCTATTAAGTTTATGTACCAATGGGCATATGCATCATGATGATGAGAGTCCAGGAGGTGACACATATGCCTTCTGTTGTTACATTCTTTCGCCCTTGGCATTTTGGCCTTTGACTTTATTGCGGTCATCTCCTGGTCATAAGATAACCATCCCTCCTGCAGCCCTATGCCTGCATTTCAGAGTGGAAATAAAGGGAAGAGCCTGAAGGCAAAAAAACTTTCCCAACAAGATTTTGACCTTTTATTCAAAATAAAACACCTTCCGTTTACATCTTGGTGACCAGAGCTATGTCTGATAACCACCCTTAGCTACAAGGAAGAATGGAAAATCGTATGGTCTTTGTTTTTTTCTCCCTGACTTGTTGCACTTGGCATAATATGCTCAAGATCCATCCATGTTGTTGTATATGGCAATTTTTCATCTTTTTTATGGCTGGGTAGTCTTGCATTGTATAAATATATGTACCACATCTTCTTTAACCAATCAGCCATCAAAGGACGCTTAGATACCGTATGATTTCACTTATGTGTGGTATGTAAAACAAAAATCAACAAATGAACAAACAAGACAAACACACAAACGAACAACAACAACAACAAAAAACAGACTGATAGATACAGACAATGGAATGGTGGGTTACCAGAGGGGAAAGGGGCTGGGGGGAGGACCGAGAGGGTAAAGGGGGTCAAATACAAGGTGACGGAAGGGTACTAAACTTGGGGTGGGGAGCACACATAGAGTATACAGATGTTGCCTTATAAAGTTGTATACCTGACATTGTATAATGATATTAACTAATACCAGTAAATTTAATTTTTTTTTAATGTTTAATGAGAAATCAGACATTTTCACCTAAATACCCTGACAGCTAATCAGAGTCCCACCAATAAGGAAGCCTTGGGAATCAGGCGTTTGGTAGTAACTAACAGACTCTACCATACCCCTCTACCTTCAAGCTGAATCACTGCTTCAGGAGCAAAGCAAGAGCCAGTGTAGGGTCTGAGGGCAGAGCAGCCCACCTTGCTTCTCTTAAACACACTTCTAACCTATGAATCAAAATCTCTGCAGATGGAACCCTGAGACCTGTGTTTTTGAAAATGCCTGACTGCCTCCCTCCTTCACCTGAGGACTTTATAAGGGCTCTTTCCTCCTATGTCTCCTAATCACATTCCACCTGCTATTCCCTCCCCTCAGATCAGCCACGGTCCAACATTTATATGCAGCATCTCAGGCTGTGCCGTGAGCCCGGCCATCCATTTCTCCTTCACCAGCTACGACTTTGGGACCTGCTTCATCTACCAAGCCGGGATGCCCCCCTATAAGCAAACCTTGGTCATCACCAACAAGGAAGAAACGTCTATGAGGTAAGCAGACTTCCCAGAGCTTCCAGATGATTCTGCAGCTCCCTGGGGGTCCTTCACACAGATGAAGTCCAGCCAAGACAAGAAAAGAAGGGTTACGGGAATGAGTCAAACACAGGTGGGCATGAATCCCAAGTCTCCTCTCCCCACCATTAGTACTGACATTTGGACAGCCACAAGGTACCCTGCTAAAAATCTCTTCTTGAAGTGAGGAGAGCAATGCTAAGTGACCTGATGAGAGGGTAGATGGCTTCCATCTACTGAAGTTTGGAGAGTTAAAAAGTGAATGTCTTAGGCCAGTGACCTTGCAGCATATGTTAGATCTATAATGAGCCTAAGCCTTTCGGTTCACATCCAGCCTCACAGCACCATCCCTGTGTAGAATGTTCCAGTTCAGGTCTCTGGGCCCTATTACAAACTGAACAAAACAGCATCTCTCAAGACTGGCCCAGGGTCCTGCGTTTATTCAAAGCTCTCTAGATTAGTACTATACAGCAGGATTTTCTTTGATGTTGAAAATATATCTGCATTGTCCAATACAGCGGCCAAGAGCTGCATGTGGTATGGAGCACTTGAAATTTGGCTAGTGCAAGTGAGGAACTGAATTTTATATTTAATTTTAATTCATTTTAATTGTAATTGTAATTTAAACAGACACATGTGCGTAGTGGCTACCCTATTATTAGCACAAGTCTAAGTTCGAATCCCAGCTCTTCTCTAACTATGTGACCTTGGGGAAAATTTTTAAAACTTTTTGTGCCTCTGTCTTTCTGCCCAAAGCGGGATATAATAACAGTATTCCCCTATAGGGCTATTAGAAGCATCAAATTAGTTCATCTAGAGAGAGTACTTAGAACAGTGCCTGGAATGTTGGAAATGCTCAATTATTGTAATCTGCTGCTGCTGTGGTGTGGTGGTGATTATCCTGAATATTAAATTGCGAGAGTGGAACTTAAATGAAATTTTAAATACTAATTTAAACATCTTATCTACCTATACTTTTTCTTGCATGATTTCATTTAACCTGGGTCTTGCTTTGTTTACAGCATTAATCCCTACATGTTGGCCTAGCTGTACTCCTCTAAGCACGTGAGGCCCACAGAGAGGTTGTAATAGGTCCAGGTGCCTTCCCACCCATGGGTAGAGTGGGGCAGATAGATCTTTGAAGATCCCTTCTAGTTGAGCAATTAGTCAGAATAATAATAGCTCATTTTTACGGGATGTTTCTTGTGTGGCCTGTTTAGTGACTGTTTTAGTCATTCTATCTCATTTAATCCTCACAACAACCTACTCCCACTTTACAGATAAGGAAACTGAGACTCAAATGGCTAAGTAACTTTTCTAAGGTCACGTGTCTAGTTAGGGATAGAGCCTGGATCCAAACTGTCTGACTCCAGAATACTGCTCTCCACCATGCTTTGCCACCCAATTACTTCAGGAAGCACTTCTTTCTTATGAGAAGAACAAAACACGAACTACGTTATCAAGAAAGAGAGAATGAATAGAGTGGGAAGAGCACTGGGGACAGGAGTCATGGGACTTTTGAGTCTGAGGCTCAGTTCTGCCAGGATCTCTGGGTGTGGTTTGGGGTAAGCAACTTGACTATGCCCAGGAGAATGCAGGCTGGATTATTGCTGAGGTCCCTTCAGCCCTTAAATTCTATGACTCTAGGACAGCAGGGCAGGAAACCCATCAGGACCCAGCTCAGAGGGAGGGGGACTGAATTGGTCCCTCTGGGTAAGGCTTCACAGACTTTACACACCTTGCTCCTGATGTTCTCCAGCATAGATTGCTTGTACACCAGTACCACACACCTCGAGGTGAACTTCCGTGTTGATGTGATAAAGCCAGGAAAGGCCCTGGAGATTCCAATCACCTTTTATCCTCGAGAAAGTATCAATTATCGAGAACTCATCCCCTTTGAAATCAATGGGCTCTCCCAGCAAGTAGTTGAAATCAAAGGGAAAGGCACCGCAATGAAGGTAAGAGAAGTTTGGGAGATCCTTGGACTGGCCCCCTCCTCCTTCCCCTTCCCAGCTACCTTGGCCCACCTGAGCCCACACCCACCCCGCTCTCCACATCTCCTGCCCCCAAGCTGCTCTGTTAGAAGTCAGCCACTCAGGGCTGAATTGTCAAAGCAGACTCAAGGGAACCACAGATCTTACTCAGTACCAAACTTCACTATATCGAAGGACCCAAGCCCTAGAGAAACATTCTCAGAAAAGTTTAAAACTATCAGATGCAGGATCCCAAGCATGTCCTTCTCCTCCCACATTATGGCATGTTTTATTTTCAGATTTATTTATGTTTTGTTTTAAGATTTGTTTTAAGTAATATATGCAGATTTTTTCAGTTATGGTATGTCTTTCCTCAACACCACAGTGATTAACGTTCTCCAGCCAGCCACAGGTCCCAGGATTATATCTGATTGAGGACATTCCTTCTAACCAAGTCCTCCTAATAGAAAGGGACTGGTCCAGTCCTGCTACAATCTCTTTCTCCCGGGTGACCGGTAAACATTTAAGGTGTCTGTCTGGTGGAAGTATTGCATTTTATAGGAGGTTTGGGAAGACCGAAGACCTCCTGAGATTCTCAGGAACGCATGGGACATTTCAGCAACCAAGAGAAAAGAAGAGGGGTTTATTTCTGGCATCCTTCCCATCAAGCCAGGGGAGCAACAGAACAATGCCATTTGGTGTGTCTGTGGCTAAGCCAGTGACATGGTCTCCTCGGATGTCAATGATTCATTCATTCGATCATTCTTTCACCCCCTTGCTCAGCCCCATTGCCTGTTAGGAACTCTAGGGAAATGCAGAGGTGACTAAACATGTTCTCTGACTTCTAGGCTGGTGCTCGAGACTGACTCTCTTTTTTAGACAAAATGAAAACATGTGAGCAGGATATGAAGATAGCTGGAGAGAGTGGGTGGAGTTTTGTGATTGATGAAATGACAGTGACCAGTGGGTGTCGCTCACTGTGGGTCAGTGCCACTCTGGAGGCAAGGCCCAGCCTGACCTGCACTGATCCAGGCCAACACTTTGTTCGATGAAGATTTTGAGGAGTATTTACTTTTCCGCCTCTACTGACACCCTTGTAGTTCAAATCACGGTCATCTCTCACACCTCAGGGCTTTCTCTCTTGCCTTCTTCCAGTCCATTTCCACAGAGGAGCGAGCTGAGCTCTCTCTCTCCCATGAAATACACATTCGACTGGGTCGCTCCCTGCTTCCCACTTCTCCCAGGATAAAACCTGAACAACCCTCCAGACTTCATGTTCTCAGGTCTCCCTCACTCCCAGCACAGGCCTTGACTGGGCCGCTCCCTCTGGCTCAGGGCCTTGACATCGGGGTCCCCACCCCCAGGAGTGCTCTGCAACCCCATACCCACCCTGACAAACTGACAAGGTCCTACCCTGCCTTTAGTTCTCAGTGTGAATATGCCTCCCTCAGGGGGACCTCCCCAGACTCCCAGTCTAGCTCAGCCCCCAGAAATACGCTCTCCAGGTACCCTGAGCTTTTCCTTCACATCTTTTAACCCAGCTGCAATGATGTAATTGTGTGGTAAGTTGTCTAGTGGGCATTTTATGCACAAAAAATGTTTATTGAGTGAGTGAATGCGGGACTCTGAAAGAGAGGGACCACCTTGGCTCACCAGGGTAGACGTGTCATATTTATTTTTCTCATTAACTGATGGACCCTCCCTCCCTGCTCTTTTTTGTCCACAGATTTTAGTCCTAGACCCAGCCAACAGGATTGTGAAGTTAGGAGCTGTCCTGCCAGGACAGGTGGTGAAAAAAACAGTTTCCGTCATGAACAACAGCCAGGCCCCGCTCACATTTATCCAGTCAATCCTGTTCTCCGTCCCAGAACTCCAGGAACCCAAGGTTGGTACCTAGGGGTCCCGGTGGTCTCTTCAAGGCTCCCGGTGGTACAGATAACTGTGCTAGCAGCACTAACAGCTCATGGTTCTCCCACACCTTCAATGTGCCAGAACATTCTAAGAGCTTCCATGTGCCACCTCTGACCATCTTCATGGCAACAGAATAGGGTTAGTGCTCTTATTCTCATTTTACATATAAGGAAGCCAAGGCTTAGAGAAGCTACACCCCTGTCTAAGGGCAACAGAGTGAAACAGAAAGAGATACGATTCAGTGAATCTGGATTCTAATGACTATGCATGGATTTCATTGTAGAAAATTTGAAAAATGTGGAAAATCATAAAAAAACATTTTGCCTGTTATCTCATACCCAGAAATAATCACTTAACATTTTGGTGCCCATCTTTCCAGTGCTTTCCCTACACTTTCTTTACAGAAAAAAAATTGCAACGTTCATATGTTCTGAAAGCTGCTTTAATCGTTTAGTAATATATTATGAACATGTGCCATGTCCTTCAATGTCATGTGTTCATTTCTACCTCCATTATGTAGCTAGACCTATTCCCTATTTCTGCTCATTCCAGGTGTTTCTAATGTTTTATATTTCAAACAACATTGCAATATCCACATAACCAAACTTTTGTGTGCGTCCGTGACTCTCTGCTTAAGACAGATTGCTAGGAGTGGGCTCGTTGGATTGAAAGGAAGAATTTGTTTCCATACATGTCGCCAGTCTGCTCCCTGAAAGGCTGTCTCCCTCTACACACCCGTCAGCTGTGTAAAAGAAGCGTGCTTGTTGCTAAAGCCACATCCTTGAGTTCCCTGGGGAGGGAAGCCACCAGTCCTGGCTGCCTGCTCCCCGTCTTACAGGCGTCAGTGTCTGGATGGCCCTTTGAAATGAACCTAGAGTTTCACTCCGAGGGTGAACTTATCCACCGCTTCATTCAATTCATTCTTACTCAGTAACTATGAGTTAGGTGCTGGAAATAGAAAGGCGTGTATTAGGCTGCCATAACAAAATGCCATCGACTGAGTGGCTTAAAGGGCAGACATTTATTTTCTCACAGTTCTGGAAGCCAGAAGCCTGAGATCTGAGAGCCAGCATGGTGAGTTTCTGATGAGGACTCTCCCTACTCGTAGATGCTCACACAGCAGAGAGCAAGCTCTCTGGGATCTCTTCGTGTAAGGACGCTAAGACCACTGCAGGGTCCCCCTCTCGGGACCTCATCTACACCTAATTACCTCCCAAGGACCAGGAAGGGGCTGCTCGGAGGGAGGCTTGGGGCCCTGGAAGGCCCCACAGTGGAGAGAGAGGTCTGTCCTGAGTTTTACAGGGTGAAGAGGTATCTCCCAGTCAGGCAGGTTGGAGAGGGTGTTCTGGCAGGCAAAGGTATATAGGATGGAAAGAGTCAGTGCTTTTGGAAACTTCGATGTGATTCAGTGTGGCAGGGGTACTGCGGATCACCTGCGGATGCAAGATACAGAAAAACTGGCTGTGAGAGGCCAAAGCCAGAGACCTAGTGGGCACCTCAGCCCAGGACCCCACATTGCCCATTTTGCCATCCAGAATAAGAGAGCAAACTTGTCACTTCCCTTTCTTCACTAATCCAAATTAAAGTCTTTGGTTCCAGTGGGTCAGGGTCCCTAACTGTCTGGTTGTACCCATTCTGCTGCTTTGGTTGACCAGGCTCAAGCTGCCAGAATGACCTGTGCTGACACCATCACCCCGGGATTGGGTTCCAACATCATTGAGTTTGGGAACTCTCTAGGATCACTTTCCTGTGGCAGCTTCTCAGCTGTATCTAACTCCCTGCTGCCTCAGGACCCTTGCTGGTGAGTGCTCAGCACTCTGCACCAAAGGGAGAGCTCAAGGGTGAAAAGGGGTTTGGCTTCCTTAAAGCTGATTTTGACTTGCTTTTTACCAGGACAAAGGAGGAAGATAAGACCATATGAATTCAAATTTTAGAATACACCAGTCATCCAGGGCCTTTTTGAAAATGTAGGTTCCAGTCTCCCCCAAGGACACTGACCCAGTCGGCCTGGGGTAGGACCCAGGAATCTGCATTGTAAGAAGCACACTGGGAAGTGCGATGCAGGTCGCCTAGGGAGCGCTCCCCGAAAAAACACTAGAGTACCGAGTTGTTCTATTTCATCTTGCTATTTCCTCCACCAGAGACTAGAAATTACTTGCAAGGAGCTGGAAAAAGAATTAACATTTATTGAATGCCTATTATGTGCCACACGTTTTATACAGATGATCAGAATCTAAGGTACAGGGACTTTAAATAACTTATCAAAGATGACACAGCTGGTAAGTGAGAGAAGTGACCCCTGGGCTGTTACAGCCCCAACAGTAAGATCTCCAGGAATGTTGGCCTCAGAAGCCCCCCTGCCCTCAGCTGTTAAGTCTTTGTCATTCTGTCCAGGTCATCACCTTGATACCATCCCACAGCATCACTCTGAAGCCCAAAGAAGTCTGTAAGCTGGAGGTCATCTTCGCCCCAAAGAAGCGCATACCTCCCTTCTCCGAGGAAGTGTTCATGGAAAGCATGGGGCTTCTGCGCCCCCTCTTCCTCCTCAGCGGCTGCTGCCAGGCCCTGGAGATCTCCCTGGACCAGGAGCATCTTCCCTTTGGACCAGTCATATGTCAGACACAAGCCACACGTCGCATCCTCATGTTGAACACGGGCGACGTGGGTGCAAGGTAGGAGAGGAGGCAGAGCAGCCCTGGCCCTGGAAACACTGGCTGAATCATCCGCCCTCTTATCTCTTGCCCAAATCGAGCACCAGACCACAGAGGGGTGACCACACAGGATCCCAGTGCCATCAAGAGCAGGTGTAACTCTCACATGAAGGGACTGCCTCCACCCTACCGGACCTGCGGGCAGCGGTTAAGGCCACAGTCTCAGGAGGGTTCTAGTCCTAGCTCAGCTACTTGCTGTGTGACCTTGGGTAGACATGTGTACACATGTTCGTGTGTATGCTCCCCGATGTGACACTCTGGGCAATAAGATAAGATACAGCCACTGCCCACCTTGATCAGCTCTGAGAGGGAGCCGAGTCATCTTACTCAGGAACAAAGTGACCTTGTCCTTGTGCGCACCTGCCTCTGCTTTACCTGACAATCTTTCTCCTCCCAGGTCTCACGGAGTCTATCAAGGGGTGAGCCTCCAAGCTAAAAGCCCAGGCAAAGTCTCATTCTCAGCAGCATTAAGGACACCCCCAGGATACTAGTAAACTGTTTTCTTTATCTTCTTTTGTCTTGGAAAAGGTTTAAATGGGATGTCAGAAAATTTAAGCCTCATTTCTCCATCAGCCCGGAAGAAGGCTACATCACTGCAGGCATGGAGGTTTCTTTTGACGTGACCTTTCATCCCACCGAGGTGGGCAAGGAGACTCTCTACAAAAATTTGCTCTGCTTCATCCAGGGAGGCAGTCCTCTGAGCCTCACCCTGTCTGGAGTCTGCGTGGGACCACCTACAGTAAAAGAGGTCAGTAAGTGCTGCCCACAGATGGGCCGGTGGCCAAACTGAGCCTATCAAGCCCCACAAGTGAACTCAGCCAGGCCTTCCGGGTGGCTCTGTTCAAACTGCTCTTGGTGCCCACAGCAAACATTCAGACCCACCCCTCTTCGCACAGGGCCTTTGCACGTGCCATTCCCAGGTCTGGAATATTTATTTTCCCCTCTTTATTTAGTTAATTCCTATTCATTCTTCAGCTCTCAACTCCAGCATCACATCCTCAGGGAAGCTTGCAGTGACATCTCTGGTTAGCTCAAGTACTGTTATAAGCTGTGAGGGAAGGGTGAACACCTTTACTACGCTGTTGTTTTTTTAATGGCCTTGGGCTAACCTGCTAGCTCTGTGTTCCTAGAAACCTCAGTGTTCCTGGCAACACTGCTTATGGTAAAAATGATACCTGATCTCCATCTCTACACTTTTGTTACTGCAAGAATGTATATAAATGGAATCGTACAGCATGCTATGAACATGTGTACACATGGGCAGGAACATGTGCTTTCATTTTCTTGGGTAAATACCTAGGAGTGGAATGGCTAGGTATATATTCACCTTCTTAAGAACCTACCAAACTGTTTTCCAAAGTGGCTGTGTCATTTTACATTCCCACCAGCAACGTCTGACATTTCTCCTTGCATCATACCCTTACCAACACTTGATATGGTTTGTGTCTTTCTTTAATTGTAGTCATTCTAATAGGTATGTAGTGATACGTCACTGTGATTTTTAATTTACATTTCCCTAATGCCTAGTGATGTTCAGAATCTTTTCGTGTATTTACTTGCCATCCATATGTATCTTTTGTTAAGTATCTGCTCAAATCTATTTTTAGTTGGGCTGTTTGTTTTCTCGTTATTAAGTTTTGAGAACTTTTTATGTATTCAAGATACAAATTTTACATTTAGATCTTTAACCTATTTAGAGTTTTATATGTAATACAAGATATGGATTAAAATTCATTTTATTTTATTCTTTTGTATATGGATATCCAATTGTTCTAGCGCCATTGGTTGAAAAGATTATCCTTTCTCCATTGAATTGCCTTTGCACTTCAGTCAAAACTAATTAATCATACATGTGTAGGTCTATTGCATAAGTCTATTCTTGTCCGCTGATATATTTGACCCTCTTTACACCAATATCACATTGTTCCACATTGCTACATTCAATGGCCCATCCTAGTTGAGCTGTTGGTAGCATCTGACACCTTGAACAAGTACTTCCTCACATGGCTTCCAAGAGACTACCCTCCCCTGGTTCTCCTCCTGCTTCATTAGCTGTTCCCTCTCATCCCCTCTTCTGATTCTTCTTAACACTGGAGTATGCCAGTCTGGAATTAATCCTTAAATTCCTTCTCTTTTCTAAATACACTTACTTCTTGAAAATGTCATCCAGTTTCTTAGCCTTAAAAAGCATCGCTACACTGACGACTCCCAAATATGTATCTCCAGCCTGAATCTACAGATTTGTAAATTCCATTTCCTGTTCTTCCAGGTGGTAAATTTCACCTGCCAGGTGCGCTCCAAACACACACAGACCATCCTGCTTTCAAACCGCACCAACCAGACCTGGCATCTGCACCCCATTTTTGAGGGTGAGCACTGGGAGGGGCCCGAGTTCATCACTCTGGAGCCCCATCAACAAAACAAGCCCTATGAGATTACCTACAGGCCCCGCACCATGAACTTGGAGAACCGAAAGCATCAGGTAGGCTGAGCCTCTCGCCTCTGCCCTGCCTTTCCCCCACTTATCGGTTTCCTGGCAAGACTGGAGGGAGGAGTTGTGTGAGAGTGGTTAGGAAACAAGAGTTTGGAGTTCAGAGAATGTTAGAACAAGAGGGGACCCCACAAATCATGTTGGAACAATGGAGACTCATACAGATTATTAAGTCCAAAGCTTCCCTTCTAGTACATATGTTTTCATGTATAGGGGATTCTCTTGGAACTAGAGGCTAAGTTCTGAAACAGAGTCCTGGACTAAGCATTAAGCAATTAACATTTAGCTTAATTTCACAAATAACATCAAAGAGACTGCAATAAAAATCAAAAAAGAAGCCACAGTCTTTCACTCTATGTTCCTATATCTTCATTACCAATCCTTATTCAGATACAGCCCTGGCTGCCATCATAGCATGCCCAATTTTTCATTGTCCATTTTCACTTTATATTACATCAAGAGACATTTTCTATTTAACTAGGTAGTCTTCATGATAATTATTTATAATTATTGCCTAATATTTCATCAAATGAGTTCCATAATTTATTCAACATTCCCCAGTTGTTGTATGTTTAAGTTATTTCCAAATTTTCTTATAAATGGTTCTAATATATATGTATGTCTGTAACTTTTTCCTCTGGATGGATTTTTCTTCAGTAAGGTCCCTTGGGTTTGATTCCTCATTCAAATATATATGAACATTTTTATGACTCTCGAAACATATTACCAAGCTGCTTTTCGCAAAGTGTCATGCTAAGTTGAAGAGCCTCCATTAATCCTATGTCACCACCATGCCTGAGAGGTACTAATAAAAGACCCTCTGTGTCATTCTGATGGTGTTTCTTCCTCTCCTTAGGGCACCCTCTTCTTCCCCCTCCCAGATGGGACTGGCTGGTTGTATGCACTGCATGGGATTTCTGAGCTCCCCAAAGCCGTGGCCAATATCTACCGTGAAGTGCCATGTAAGACACCCTACACTGAGCTCCTGCCAATCACCAACTGGCTAAACAAGCCCCAGAGGTGAGGGAGTGGGGCAAGGGTTTAGGGTGGGAAAGACAGAGGGAGGACTTTCCCTGTCTAGCCTGGCCCTTCCCCTGGTCAAGGCCCCTAAAGGACACTAGCTAAAAGAGTCAAAATTCTCTGATGTAGCCAAGCATTTCCTGAACTCTACCCCCCAGATTCTCCTGTTAAGTGTGATCTACGAATGGCTGATTACTTATAAATCTCCTGAAACAGTGCCTGGCACAAAATAAGTCCTTAATAAATGATAGCTGTTATTATAATTATAAAAACAATAATCATGGTGGTTATTATTGAGTGGTCTGTCTTATCATCTAAACCACTGGCCAGAGAAGGATATCCACTGGATCTTGTAGTTGCAGTGGGAATAGAGTAGAATAGAAAGGACTAGAGGAGCTTGAGGCCAACCAGCCTAGCCCTCTTCTTTTACAGTGAAGGAGCCAAAGGCTATAAGAAGACTACCTGCTTAGCACTTTGAAAAAAGGCCCAGACCTAAGTCTGAATCCTAGTTCTGCTGATAGCTAGCCATGTTACGGGAGCATATTATCTTCCTTCCCTTGGCCTCATTCTTCATTAATAAAATGGAGGTAGTAATGATATGTACCTTCTACAGACATTATGGGGATTATGTGCCTGTAACACATACAAAGCACTGATTGGGTACCTGGCCCATAACAAGTGGTCAGTAAATGGTAGTTACTCTTCCTGTGAGAGTGAAGACTAGAATCCTACCACTTGAATGTTTTTCATAAAATTAAGAGTAGAGATAGCACCTTTCCTTCTTTCCTTTGGGCAGATGTCTCATTTTCTCTATTCTCTCTTCCTGCTCTCTCGTGTTCCCACAGATTCCGAGCCATTGTGGAAATGCTAAAACCAGAGAGGCCAGACCTAAGCGTCACCTTAAAGGGCCTTGATTATATTGACGTCTTGTCTGGCTCCAAGAAAGACTACAAGCTGAACTTCTTTTCCCACAAGGAGGGACTATACAGTGCAAAGGTAATCATGTATCAAAGGCATGACCCTGGAGCCCTGGAGATTTGACCCTGAGGTTGGTCCTGGTGTTGGGGAGTGCAGCTATTCTCCACAGCCAGCCTGTCCTTATCCTGTTGGGCTGACCTGGCAAAGGTATTCAGAATTCCCAGCCTCTTTAAGAGGAGACTAGATTGCGAGGCCAACCTGCCATTATGTAGGCCCATACCAAGCCTCCACGGCAGAAGAATCATGAAAATCCCTATGCCACTGAACCAGCAAGTATGAGACCACAATAATAACAAAATATCCCATTTTCTGAGTCTTAGAGAGTATCCAGCATTGTGCTAAGCACTCAACACATACGGTAATGTCAGAGCCAGGATTCACCTCAGAGCCATCAACTCCAAGACACCACAGAGCCTTTCACACATGAGCTGTTTGTTCTAATGAGTTCAATAAGTGTCTCTTGAATGTATATGCCATATACTATGGACTGGTAACACAGCAACAATCAAAAATAGGCACAGTCCCTGTTCTCATGGAGCAAACAGTCCAGTGAAGGGAGATAGATGTTAATCAAATAATTGAACTGTGAATGAATAATTACAAAATGAGATGAGTGCTTTGAAGAAAAAGAGCATACATGGCTCAGTAGCTCTCAGCAGAGGTCAGGGCTGAAGACTATATTTGGGAATTACCCACTTACCAATGGTATTTAAAACTATGGTGAGAGAATGGAATTACCTAGGGAAAGATTTTAAAGTGAAAAAAAAAAAAATGATCTAGGAACACATTTCCCCCTCCAGAAGAGATACTGGCAAAACCCACCCAGCAGCATGTCATCTCCTCTCCTACAATCGCTAAGCTTGTCAGCTCCACTTAGATCACATCCACGAAGAGGCTAACAGAGAACCTTCAAACCAAGATGTCGCAAAACACCTAACATGAAAAAAAAAATAGAAATTCTAGCTGAACAAATAAAATTCTTGAGATAAAAAAAAAATGTTATTAAAGCAAACAGAAGAAGAATTTTAGTGAGTATTATAAATATCCTCAAGGGAATAAAGGAAGATAATCATACCCATGAAATAAGAACAGGCGTTTGTGGAAGAGAATCAATTAGAGACCCTGGAAATGAAAAATAGAATCTTTGGAATAGAAAACACAGAGGAAGGCTGAGTAATGTAGTGGACTCTGAGAAAGTGATTACTAGTAAATTAGAAGTCGGAGCTGAGTAATACCACCAGACTTTTTAGCACATGAGCACAAACAAATGGCAAGAATGAAAGGAAATGATAACAAGTGTTGGCAAGGTGTGGAAAAGTTGGATCCATTGCTGATAGGAGTGAAAATGGTGCAGCTGCTTTGGAAGACAGTCTGGCAGTTTTTCAAATGGTGAAACATAGAATCATCATATGATTCAACTATTTCCCTCCTAGGTATTTATCAAAAATAAATGGAAATATATGCCCATGCAAAAACCTGTACATAAATGTTCATAGCAGCATTATTTATAAAAACTAAAAATGGAAATAACCCAATTGATGAGTGGATAGATAAAATGGAAGATTATTTAGTCATAAAAAGAAATGAAGTACTAATACATGGAACACAAGGATGAATCTTGAAAACATATATGCTAAGTGAACAAAGCCAGTCAGAAATGGCCACATATTACATGATTTCATTTATATGAAATATCCAGAATAACCAAGTCCACAGAAACAGAAATTAGATTAGTGGTGCCTAGGGCTAGAGGGGATGATGGGTTAGGAGGAAATGGGGAATAATTGTTACTGGGTACAGGGTTTCTTGTGGGAGGGATGAAATGTTCTAAATCAAATAATTAGACTATGAATATGTAATGACAAAATGAGATAAGTGCTTTGTACTATACTAAAAGTTAACAAATTGCATACTTTTAAATTGCATATAGGTGAACTATATGGAATGTAAATAATATCTCAATAAAGCTGTTTTTTTAAGGAAGAAAGGAAATATGAGACATAAACTATAAGTCAAGAAGCTCCAATATCCATTGCAGCTTCTAAAAGAGAAAAATGAGATAATAGAAGGAAGAATATGCTCCACAAAATAATTAGATAAAATTTTCCAGGGCTATTGGAGAAAGACTGAGTTTTCTAATTGAAGGGACCCACCAAGTTGCCAAACAGGTTGAATGAAAGACTCACACCTAAATACATGAGAGCAAAATTTCAGAAAACTGAATAAAAGAGGAGGTCCTAAATGATTCTAGAGAAAATAAAAAGAAACAATAATCACAATAACATCTGATTTCTTGTGGCAACAGTAAATACAAGAAGCAATAGAGGAAGCTTCTTGGATTTCATATAACTTTGATATAGGAAATAGCCTGGGGAGGAATAAAATAAGGCAATGAAATGGGGAAACAAATGGGGAAATAAGAGAAATCTTCTCATTCATAAAGGGTAGGGAGAGAATAGAGACATTCATAGACTGTGGATGTGAACAGAAAGATAAAAATAAATATATGTATTAAAATGTAAGTGTAGAGACTTTTGAGTAAAAATGACAATGATCCCAGATCACGAAATCTCTTTATAGTAAATGTATTAAAATTAACAGTAACGACAAAAAAATTTTTTAATCAAAAATACTTTGGGTTATGATAGAGTAACTAGCCCTCCCAACATAAAAAAAAATATAAAACTGGACAAAACATCTGAGGCAAGTCTTCTCAGTCATTGGATAGCAGGCAGCACAATACTGTAATTCATCAGAGAAACTTGTGCAATGAGCCCCCATGATTGTCCTGGCTCTCTGCCTAGGGAAATTTCCTTGCTTCAGTACAGTGAGCTAAGTAAGCAAAGCACAACAGCCCCAGCGAACTGAGGAGATAGAAATCACAGTTTGGAACAGCTGAAATAGCTGGTCTCTAAGGGCAGGGTACCAGAGAGAAGGGAGCAGGATATGGAGGGCATGGGAAACCAAGTTTCTGTGAGAGTTCCCCTCACAGTCCTTGGCTGAAGGTTGGACTGCACATGCACAAGAAGGGACTGCATGACATTTACCACAGAGAGCAGCAACTATGAGGTTGATAAAGAGACGAAGGTATTCTACACTAATCAGCCCAGCCAAAGTGGAGAGGTAACATTAATGCCTCATTAACATCTGAGGAACACAGCTGAAACACCAGAAAGGCCAGAGGAAAGGACCACGCCCTTAGGATAGGTCCTTCTGTGGATCAGCCTTAAAAAAAAAAAAAAAAACCTACAACTAAGCACCTATGAGATCTACAGGGAGGACAAAATTTGGAGACTGAATCTCACCAAGTTGGAAGGGCTTGAAGAACACCTTGAGTTTTCCACAGACCTGCTCTAACCTGGCATAAAATCAAAGCTGCACAAGTATAAGGTGATGAGTCAGTGACTGAACTGCCTCCTAGAATAAAAACAGTCTTACAAAGAAAATAACAGAATCCAGATCTCTACAATGATCATCAACAGTGGTCAATACACAAACAAAAATTACTAGACTCGTGAAGAAGCAGGAAAATGTGACCTATAGTCAAGAAAAAAGCAGTCAGTGGAAACTGTCTCCAAGATGGGCCAGATGTCAGATTTAGCAGATAAAAACTTCAAAGAAGCTATTATACACATGTTCAAGAACTAAAATATATATTTCAAATAGTTAAATAGAATATAGTCTTAATGAGTGGACGGATAAAGAATCTCAGCAGAGAAATAAGAACTATAAAAAAGCAAATGGATATTCTAGAACTGAAAAGAACAGCAGATTGGAGACATAAGAAGTAAAAAGCCAAATGCGTAAAGAACTATTACACCCAATAATAATAAGATAAACTATCCAAAGTAGAGAAAGGGTGAGAGACTTGAAAAGACTCTGCTTCATGGAGGTTGGTATGTGCATGACCAATAAGCACCTGAGAAGATGTCCAACATTAATCAAGCATCCGGGAAGAGAACCTGAAAAGGTGAGGAGCTTGTCGATAACAAGTCAGTTGCAGGGATGAGGGGACAATATGCTGCAGTTACAAGTGTGAGCTCTGGCATTGGTCCAACCTGGGTTCAAATCCTGGCTCTGACACTTTTCTCCCTGTGACCCTAGGCAAAGTACTCAATGTTGCTAAGCCTCATCTTCCTCATCTTCAAAAAATAAAGAAAAAAAAGTGGAGGAATAATAATGTCATTTACAAATTGTGTAAATTAAACAAAGAAGTACTTCGAGTGGCCGGCACATAGTAATCATTCAGCAAGTGTTAGCCGCTGTCATTCCTGTTATTAACTATTCCAGCAACAACAGGAATAGAAGTGAAAGCCACTACAACATGAACCTCAGGAGGCCTTGTTTATTTTCCGGGGTCAGTCAGCTGTCCCTGCTCAGGACACCTTCACCTGAAGCACTAGACAGCGCTGCTCTGGCCTCTTCCGAAGCAAGCTCAGGCTATGTGATGGACTGCCACCTGGGAGGCGCCAGAGCAGGGTACCTGAAGAGAAAGGCTGGCTGACAAGGGTTCACGTCAGCTGGGAGGGCCTCTGTCAGCTTGGTCCCCATACTTCATGTACCCGGGCATTGCTCACCGAGAGGACCCCCGGCTAACCCCTCTATTCTGCCCTGCTCCCTCCCGTTCTCCCTGTGAACTCAGGTGATCTTCCGGAACGAGGTGACCAACGAGTTCCTGTACTACACAGTGAGTTTCAGAGTTATCCCTTCAGGCATCATCAAAACCATCGAGATGGTGAGCCCCGTCCGGCAGAGTACATCGGCCTCCATCAAGGTGGAGAACCCCCTGCCCTACCCGGTGACCTTTGCCACGGAATGCAGGGTGCCCGACATCAGCCTGCCCTCCCAGTTTGTGGTGCCTGCTAACTCGGAGGTATGAGCCTGGCTGCCGGGGGCCCCCTGACAGCTGTTATGGAGGCTCTGCCTCGGGGGCCTGTAGACCCACGTTCTACACCCCTGAGGTCCAGCCAGCCCTGGTGGGGTCTGCAGTGTGCTTCCCAAGAGAGGCTCTAGTACCTGTCTGTAGATTCAAAGAGATCCCAGATCTAGAAATACCTGGAATAGGGAAAGTTAAAGGGGGTACAGGGGAGGAAAATTGGGTTGGTTTGGACAGAGGTTCCCCTGGATCAAGATCAGAGTGAGCATTTGCCTGTGAAGCACCAGTTCTGCCACCAACCTGCTCTGAGGTCACTGGATGGCATGGGATGGGTGGGACTTTCAGGATCACAGGAGCCTCTACCTTCTCTTGCAGGGCACATTCTCATTTGAATTCCAGCCCCTGAGAGCTGGAGAAACCTTCGGGAGACTAGTTCTGCACAACAATGATTTGGGTTACTACCAGTACGAGCTCAATTTGAAGGCCTTGCCAGCACTGCCTGAGAAGCCTGTTCACCTCCAGGCCGTTCTTGGCAGCGGCCAAAGCATCTTTGCCAAGATCATCAATTATACCCGGCAGAAGACAGAATACTACTGCAGGGTGAGCAGCCCCTGGCCCTCCCTCTGCCCTGCCCTTGCCAGGAATCCGACCTCAGAATAATGGGAGGAGGACACAGGGGGTGCATAAATATGAAACTCAAAGAGTCAGGTGTTCCATCTAGCCTGAGAACTCCCAGCTAGAAATAAATAGCACAAGGCCTGGGTTTCTCCTTAAAGACTTTCTATTTTAACAAGCTAGATGGCAGTGGGGGGAGTTTTGCTTCCCACTGCATGCTCAGTGGTCAATACAGGGAGACAGTAGAGCCTAGTGGTCATGAGTATAGGCTGTGGAAGCAAGCAAACCTAGGTTTGATCCTGGCTCCACCATTTCTCCTTGTCCAAATAATTTCCAAAAGCTCGCTAAGCTTATCTGCAGATGGTGAGAATACTCTGACCTCACAGGATTGCTGTGAGGATTTTAAAATGTGCATAAAACTATTTTCATAAAGCCTTGTCCATAATAAATACCCCGTATATGTTACCCATTATATCAGTTGGAATATAGGTTTAACTACTGGAACAGAAACCCAAAATGACAAAAAATAGAAGGCTGTTCCTCTCTGGAATAACAGCGTGGGCATAAGCAGTTCGGTCTAGAATGGTAGCTACACAACACCAGGCCCCCAGACCCCCTGTCCTGATGCTCTTCCCTCGGAGAGTTGCTTTGGGCCATGTAGACCAAGACAGCTTACCACGACTTCTGCAGTCTAGACAGCTACAAGGGAAAAGGTGGCGGAGGGGCTGGTGCATAGATCACGTCCACTGCTATCCACTGAACAGACTGCAGAGGACCACTCCTAGCAACAAGGGGAGTGAGGAGGTGTAGTCGTCACGCTGGGTGAGCATGCACCAGGTAACGTCAGGGCGCCCTTGGCTACAGTCAAGTGGCATGGACTTTTGACAAGTCCTCTCAGGAGAAGCGAGGTTATGCTGTAGTAACAAAGAGCCCTGCTATCTTGGTGGCTTAAAACCACAAGGTTAGTCTCTTATTTGTGCTGTTTATCTGGAGAGGGTCAGCAGGGACTCTCTGCTCATCACGGCCATTCAAGGATCCAGGCTGGAGGGCAACCACTACCTCAAATGTTTATGGCCTTTTAACCAGAGGAGTGAAAAGACCTCACAGGGGCTTGCACTGGCAATTGAATGCTCTAGTGTGGAAGTGACACCTTTCACTTCTGCTCGCAACTAATTGTCCAGAGCTAGTCTCCCCGACCCATGAGGATCCAGAGTGTTTGGTCTACCATGTGTATGGAAGCAAAGAAGAGCCAGGTTTTGGGGAGCTACACCAATGACTGCCATACCAACATAACCCAGCCGTGCGCCTTCGGACAAGTTATTTATCATCTCTTGGCATCAGTTTCTTTGTAGTAAAATAGGGATTGTAATTAGTAGTACCCACTCTTCAAGGGAGTTATAAGGGCACGGCTTTTTTATAACCTGCCTGGCTGAAAGCAGAGGGGCTGGGATGGACCAGAGCTGCTGGTATACCCTTCAGGATCCTGTGTCAGCCAAGTGCCTGTGTTCCTCTTTCAGACCGACTGTCCAGACTTCCACACGGAAAAGGTCATTAGCGCAGCACCAGGAGCTCAGGGGGGTACTGAAGTCAGCGTGGAAGTCTATTTCGAGCCCAGCCACCTGGGTGAGACCAAGGGCATCCTGACCCTGTCATCACTTAATGGCGGGGAGTATACCATCCCCCTCTTCGGAATGGCTCTACCCCCCAAGCCGCAAGGTCCCTTCCTGATCCGAGCTGGCTACACCATAGTCATCCCCTTCAAGAATGTTTTCTACCAAACGGTCTCATTCTCGTTCATCGTGGAGAACCCAGCCTTCTCCGTCCGTGCCGTCGAGTCCATGCGGCCCAAGAAGATCAACAACATCACAGTCTCCTTTGATGGAAACCCATCGGGCAGCAAAACTCCCATCACCAGCAAGCTGATTGTGGCGTGCCCGCCTGGCGAAGGCAGAGAAACAGGAATTAAGTGGGTTTATTATCTGAAGGGCATCACCCCATAGTGGGAACCAGGGTCAGCTGCACTCAGGAGGAGCCATCTCCTCAGCCTTAATATCTGTGTATTGCTCTAGCCTGGCAAAGAGCAGAGAAAATAATCAGAATTCTTAAAGTACCGTTTTGTCCTCCTCATTCAATTATAAGGCACTTATTTCCATATTATACATGTTCCAGGTATATGTATGCAATATTTATATATTCCATAGTAAACATGGTAACTATAAGAAACAGAGCTATACTTCGCAAGGGCAAGTCTCTGAATTTAGTTTTCTTAACTATCCTCAAAGCTCAAGCACTATGTAATAATCTCCATTTTTAATTAAATGACACAGGTATCACACTCGTGACCTATTGTGTAGCACGCGCACACACACCCATGCATGCGTGTGCCCTTGTGTGAGGGTTCCCCTGCCTCCACCTCCTCCCCTCTGCTCATTCCCTACAGCCTCTCTGCAAGAGAGGGAGGAGCCATGAAAGAAGATGGCCTTTTGGGAATGAATGCTCCAAAAAAGTGATTCTCAGAAATGGCCCCTGAACCGGCAGCATCAGCATCACCTGAGAATTTATTAAAAATGCAAATTCTTGGGCTACTCCAGACATATCCAGTCAGACATTCCAGGAGTGTAGCTCAGAAACCCAGGATTTAACAAGAGTTTAAGAATACTCTCATACAGCCCAGTACACTCTACCCACAGCTAGAACCAAATGAAGCTTTTTCTAAAGTATTTGGACTGAGTAGTTCATTTTTGTAATCACTAAAGATGCTGCTAAAGGTCATAAAGACAAAGAATTGAGATGACAGATTTTTCCCAGTGGTTAAAGGAGCAGAGAAAGCACTAAGCAGCAATCTAAGCAGACATGGAGATTAACAAGCTTGGACTGACGCAAATTTGCAGTCTGAATAAACCAGTGGTTCTCAAATTTAGCATCCATCAGAATCAGCCAGGGGGCTTTCTAAACCACAGACTGCTGCCCCCACCCTCAGAGGGCCGGATTTAGTGGGTTTGGGTGGGCTCAGGATTTGCATTTCTACCGAGCTCCTGCTGATGCTGTTGATGCTGCCCTGAGAATGCCACCAGAGTCAGCACAGCTCTGAAGTCTCAGCCTCCCCGCATCAGCAGCACCGGGAACTTGTTAGGAATGCAGGATCTCCCAACCCACCCAGACCTACTGAATCAAAATCCACTGTAGCAGCATCTCCAGGAGACGCTGTGCACAAGGCAGTTGCGAGGGCTACTTTGAAGAGCACTAGCAGAACTTGAGCTTTGTGAATCCACAGCCCTAATGCTCTTCATTAGAGCCCAAGAGAGGAATCTTGCCAACTCTGCTTGTGGCCTAGTTGATGAAATTGGCCCTCCCCAAAATGTCCCTCTTCCCACCCACTCACCCACCAGAGGCATGTCGCTGGGGGTTGGGAAACAGTTGTTCTATCACCACTTTCTTCAACAGTTTTAAATCTAGTCTGATAAATGGTTTTTAAGACTGAGGAAAAGATGAAGAAAGCTGTGTGAAAACTGGCTGAGCATGGGAAGACTCAGAGATTTCTCTAACTGTAAAGGTCAGCACTTTGTTATGTTCCCTTGAACCTGCAGGGCTCCCAGCCGCCACCCCAGACACTGGCTACTATAGAAATTGGCCACTTTCCAGTGTCACCACCAGCAAAATGGTGCCTTCAGGTGACCCAGGGTAAGTCCCCCTACCTCAGCGCTCTCCAACTCTGAAACCAAAACCCAGAACCCAAAGCCTTGTAGACATGAAGCAAGGAGGCAGTCCCTTCTCTCTAGGACCAAGAGCCAGCTCAAGCCCTGCCCAAGCATGGATCACCCTGCCAGGATGACTTGAGATAGGTACATCTCTTCCCCTGGGGTTGTTCCCATGTTTCCTCAAAAAGACAATAACTAAATCATTCGAAATTATTGGAGAATTTAGAATAGCAAGCAGCTCAACCGAGGGTAGGGAGAGGCTTGGTGAAAACTAACGTTCTGCCAGAAGCGATTGGAAGTCACCTTTGAAAGAACACATTCTCAGCAAAGCAGACCAGGAGACATCCCACTGAGGGGCATGCAGAAAACGTCAGGGCCACCAGGTACCATAACTCCAGGGAGCATTGTGCACAGAATATGATGTGAATGGGGCCCCTGACATTGCTTGACACAGAGGCCCTGGTGAGTGTGGCATCCAAAGTCTAACCACTCCTTTGAGGGAAACACAGCTCAGGTCAGAAGTGATGATACTGTGCTGTCATGAGGGCCTGCCAGATCTCAAGAAATCCCAAGTCTGGGATTCCCAAGCCTCTTATACCCTCAACATGTTACCCTGAAACTCCAGCAAAACTATACTGCTGTTGGAGAAACCACTTAGCACAGTTCAAGATTTGGGTACCATTTCTTACAGTGTTACTAGCATCCTCTTGCTACAATATCCACAAATTATGTAATAATAACCAGGTATCACACAGATACAGATGAGCTACGACTGGGAAGTTAAGGCCAGTGTGCAACCAGGTATATTGATTACCCACTAGTGCAGAAGAGTCTGAGCATGACAGGCCTGGCCAGAGCTGGCTACCGGGGTCAGATGAGACATGAGCACATAGAGAAGGCAAGAGTAGCTTTTAGACTTTATTTTCAGTGCCACTGCCAGTCCAATTATGTGTAAATAACCTCAATTCACATTTTCTAAGATAGAGAAATGAAGCCACTTCTTTCCAAGAACTTCTGAACTAAAGGTAGGACAAAGTATTGGTTTGGGCCCTGAGTACGCCATTGGTTTCTTAGCAACCTAGTCCAGAATGTGATTTCAGAAGAAAATAATTCCTTCTGGTAAAAAAGAAAAAAAAAAACCTTACTGTTTCAATTATTAAAAACTGTATCATATACGACCTTTGGGGAATTCAGTTAACCTTTAAGAAAAAGCCAAACCAAACAGCAAAAGAAACAGATGAGATATTAGATATGAACCCAGTGGAAATGAATACACACTGGAGAAACAGATCCACATCATTCCCATTGATTTAATTTTTTTCTTTGTTTTACATCCACCATCATCAAAATCCTAAAGACATAAACCTTGCAAAACATTTGGAAATGTCCTTATCAGTGCTACTTGGTATTGAGGTAAGAGGTGGAAACCATTAGGAAATACATTTTTCTCTGCAGATGTATCTATATTTAGAGCAATTTTCAGGTTATTTGTGAACCCACTTCCATTTATTGGACTGTGTTGGCAAAGATATTAAAGCTGTGAAAATCCCACCAGTAAAAAAGAGTACATTTTTCACAGATTTTTTCAGACAGAATTCCTCCATGAATTACAGAGTTTGGGGTTAGCTTCTGAATTTGTTTTCTATGGCTGCATAACAAATTACCACAAACCTAGCAGCTTAAAGCAACACAAATTTCTTATTCCCCAGTTTCCATGGATTAGAAACAGACTGAACTGGGTTCCTGGCTCAGGGTCCCCCATGCTGAAATCAAGATGCCAGACAGCTTCATCCTCATCTGGAGGCTCAGCTAGGGAAATGCCCACTTCCAAGCTTCCTCAAGTGTATTGACAAAATTCATTTCCTTGCCAGCCATATGACCGAAATCTTCATTTTCCTGTCAAATGACAACAGGAGAACTCTTTAAGGTCCTTATCATGTGGTCCATCATAGTTCACTGTTGTTACTGTTTACTCTTCAAGGCCAGCAGAATCTCTCTCCCACTTCAAATCTCTTCTAACTTCTTTTAAGGCCTCATCTGATTAGGTCAGACCCACCCAGGATAATTTCCATTTTAATGATTAGGGACCTTAATTACATCTGAAAAATCTCTCTGCTACATAACACAATAATGGTTAGAGTGACAGCCCATCATATTTATAAGACTTGGCCACACTCCAGGGGAGAGGATTATACAGGGCATGTATCCAAAACGGTGAGACCCTTCAGGGCCATCTTAGCATTCTGCCTCCGTAGCCACTCCTTTGTGTCCCCATTGATTCTAATCTATGGAGTATAATTAAAGATTATACTCCATTTTCAAGATCGTTATAAGCTTTACAGGTGTACTTTTCATTCATTAGAGAAAAGCATCATCATGTGTTATGTTCATATTTAATACCCATGGGGCCCCACTGCGGTCTTGACCTTAAGAACCCTGTCCACTATGGAAGATCACAATAAAGAACTCCGATGCATCTCCCTGTTACTGGATCTTCGTCCATGCTACATCCATAAAGTGCTTTTTAAAAATTTACCATATAGTTTCAATTTCTGTCCCACCATTTAGTGTGACACTCAGAGCACTAGAGGGGCTGCTTTACAGTGGATCCATATGGAGACCTACACCCAACAGATTTGTGGTTTCTGCTATCTGTAACCTAGCCCTTCCAGGTATCGGAGCATGATAAATACATCCCAGATCCCAAATGAGTGACAGCCACTGTCGGCACCTGAGATTTTAGGTAGTAGACAATACTGTTTTTAATTGAGAATTTAATTTTTTAAAGAAAAATATACAACTATAAAAACGCATGATTTTAGGGCATAGGCAAGAATGAAGTAGGAATTTAAGATTTTAAAGTGAGTTGATTTGAGACAAATTTTTTTAAATAATAGTACAAGTGTCTAGGAAATGGCAAAAATCATGACGGTGTCAACTGCAATTTGAAAAACACTGGTATATGCAAAATTGACAGGTGACTAGTGGATAAACGAGTGGATTCGGTTGGTATTGAATAAATTACGCTAAATAAATCGGGCTCCAAAAGCCCCTTCCTTCTGAAGGACGTCTGCAAAGGCTCACTGTGCCCCAAGCCGACCGCGTCCGGGAAGCGGAGCTCAGCCGATGCCCACCCCAGCCCTGGAGCGGGTCTCACGCTGGACTCAGGGAGCGAGGAGGAGAGAGGGGCGGAGCCTCGCGGGGCGGGGCCAATCACGAGGCGCCTGCGTGGGGGCGTGCCCGGCGAGGGGCGGGGCCTCGAGGCGGAAGACGGAAGCTGCTGTGGAGTCACGTGATCCGAGAACCATGGCCGCTGCCCTTTGAGCTGGGCAGGTGCGGCAGGTGCGGGGCGGGAACTGGTCGCGTGAGCTGTGGGGTGGCCCGGAGCCAGCGTGCGGGGGCGGGGTCCAGGCGCGGTGTCCCGAGGCGGCCCGCGGCGGCGGAGCGCGGCAGGCAGGCCGCCGGCCCGGGGCGGCGTGGTCCATGAGCCGAAGCCGGAGGCAGCGCGGAGCCGCCAACTCACTCCCCCGGCCCCCGGCGCGACCCGGCGCGACCCGCGCTGAGGAGTCGCCAGGCTCCGGGGAACGCCCGGAGCTGCCACCATGAACCCCGAGAAGGACTTCGCGCCGCTCACGCCCAACATCGTGCGCGCCCTGAATGACAAGCTCTACGAAAAGCGGAAGGTGGCGGCGCTGGAGATCGAAAAGTAAGAGCCGCGGGCCCGCAGGGATGGGCGTGGGGAGCGGAGGCGAGTCACGCGGGAGCCCGGCCCCCCGAGGAGCCGCTCACGCCTCCACAGCCCGTGTTGCTTCTGCGGGTTTAGCCCTTGGCGCAGTGCTTAAGAGCGGGAGATGGGGAACCCCGGCTTTGCTTCTGACTGGCCGCGTGACCTCGGCCAAGTGAATGAACCCTCTGGCGCCCAGAGGGCTGCCCTGAGGATGAAGTGACATGGTACATGCTGAGTTCTGAGCACAGTGCCTGGAACATGGTGCATGCTCAGTGCGGTCTCCTTCCAAACCAGCAAATCAGAAAGTGGCCTCTGTGACGGGAGGGAGGTGGCCGCGTTAATTTGCTGAACTGACCTGCCTCGTTTCTTACTCAGCTTCCGAGAAGGGAAAGGGACTGTTAGGTGACCAAGTGGGGGAATCAGATTCGGGATCTGAAGGCTCAGAGGGCTGTTTATCTGTCATGTCACCCTTACGTGAAAGCAGAAGTAGGAATAGCTTGACCTTTTTATGCTTCTGCACTTTTAGTACGTGTGTGAGTGACCATGATCCGACGTTGTTTTATTTTCCAATGTATAAGTTGTTTAACTGGGAACATTTTGTTAAGATTTTTCTGCTGTTACTTTACATTTGTATTTTTTTTTCCAGTCAGATCTTTGTGCTAAAGTCAGGGTTGGTGATTTCAAAAGAGTGGAAAGGAGCAGATTGTAAAACTGGAAGAATTGTCTAAGAGTCAGGAAAAGTGAGCCATAGTTCTGCCCTGTCCAGTAGTGTAGCCACTGGCCATGTGTAGCTGCTTACATTGAAATTATTAAAGATAGAATAAAAATTATAATCCACTTCCTCAGTCACACTCCTCATATTTCACATGTTCAATAGCCACATGTGGTTATTGGCCACCATAATGGACAGCACAGACTTGAAACCGTTTCCATCGCTGTAGAATGCTGTTGTACAGCTCTAAACTAGTCCATGGCATGACACTCAGTCTTTCATCTTGGGCCAATTCCTTAATTTCGGGTTTCATAATCTCAGCACTATTGATATTTTGGTTGTGGGGGTTGTTCTGTGTGTTGTAAGAATTCTGACAGCATCCCTGTTCTCTAACCACTAGATACATCTAGCATTTTTTCAGTTCTAACAACCAAAAATGTCTCCAGACATTGCCAAACGTCTCCTGGGGGTACAGAATCGCCTTTTATTTAAGAACCATTGCCTTAACTGCTTTGGGTTTTAGTTTCCTCCTCAACTAAGTAAGAGGATCCTCCCATTTGGCTCTAAGATTCAGCTTGTCCAAAACACGTACCTTCTTCTTTCATCAAGCACCACTTTCTTGTCTGCTCTCGTTTCATACTGCTTCTTGTTTATACCCTCGCTCTCACTTACGCTAGCAAGTCCTAATGATGAGTATCCCAATATTGAGTAGGAGGCCAGAGCTGATGTATAGATGTGGCTCCCTGTCCATAGGCTTTGCATCTGCATTGACACCCAGTTTTGAACATCACTCACTCTGCTTCTCAGGAATGTCTGGTTTTATTGCAGCTTCAGTCATCTGTTAAGCCCTTAAATAGTGGTGATTATCTCAGGATTATGGTTGCCTCTAGCACAACCTGTATAAGTGCTCTCACTCTGCAAGCTCTCCTGTAAGGGTTTTGTCTTTAATTGGATTTGATTTGTATTCCACATTGTCCTTGATTTGAGGAATTCAGAGAAACCCCCTTAGGCCTTAACTGGTGTGGGAACTCCTTACGAGCACAGAACCTGTTGTACTTATTCTCAGCACTTAGCACAGTATCTGGTGCCATTTGACAGTGTCTAAATGAATGGCCATCTTCAGTGGGGAAATAACATTGCAGTCTAAAGACTTTGCTACTCGAAAGTGTAGCCCACAGACCAGCAGCATCAGGCTCACCTAGGAGCTTGTTGGAGATTCTCTTGCCTCACCTCAGATCTGTGAATCAGAATCTGCATTTTCACAAGGTCCCTGGGTGATTTGTGTGCACGTTAAAGTTCTAGCAGCACTGGCTTAGAAGATCCTACCGTCAGTTTCTAGCCGCCTTCAGCCACATTTGGAATGAGGAGTGTCCTGTTTGATTTGTTCCTCAAGTACAGTAGCCCCCCCCCCCATTATCCGGTGGGGATATATTCCAAGGCCCCCAGTGGATGCCTGGAATCTCAGATAGTAGTAAACCCTATATGTACTATGCTTTTTCCTATACAAATATATCTACAATAAAGTTTATAATTCAGGCACAGTAAGAGATTAATAATAACTAATAATAAAATAGAACAATTATACTGTAGAAAGTTATATGAATGTGGTCTCTCTCAAAATATTTTATTATAAGTATGCACAGCATGGATATGTTGGACTAAGAGATGATTCACATCCCGGGCAGGAAACACAGGATTTCATCAGAACAGCATGCAATTTATAAGTTTCAAATTGCTTACTTCTGGAATTTTCCATTTAATATTTTTGGACCACAGTTAACTGAAACTGCAGATTTCAACACATTAATTTGGGTAGGAGGACGTAATTTAGTCGGTAACAGTGATCATTAAAAATAAAAAAGTAATCATGTGTAAAGCACTGTTTGCTTTGTGAGGAGGATAGAGAAGCTTTTTTTGTTTGGACGTTGCATGCCCCTCATCTCATTTATTTCGCATGGCTGCCATGTAAGCTGGGTTGTGTTACCCCATTTCACGGATGAGAAAACAAAAGCTTCTCCAGGTTAAGAATCTTCCCAAGGTTTCACAGCTAGAGCCTAAATCAAAAACCCAGGTTCATCTGTCTCAAAAGGCTTCCCCACCAGGATGAGTAGTTTTTCCTACCAAAAACAAGACATATATTTAATTTAAAATTTTTCACAATTGAACATGTATCTCCATGGCTATTTTAATTGCCACTTTCAATTTTCCAGAACCCAGTCTGCTCAGGTGACAGAGCCAGTGCTGCATATGGAGTTCCAATGAGAGATTAAAATTTTTAATAAGAGGAGGGTGTTTTATCTCGAAGGCAGACCTCTCAGACACTAAAAGTGCAAAGAGTTGGATGCTTGGCTCAACTGAAGGGCGCCTGGACTCTAGAATCTCGAAACCAGGCTGTATTACATGACGAGGATCTGATGGCTAAATGTTGGGCCTGTTGCACACAGTCCTGAATGCTTTAACCCCCACACATGCCCACACAATTTTCTAAAGGACAAGTCACTTAGGCCAAGATTTTAGAAGGGTTGTTTCAGGTTTTGTGAGCTCTCGATTTCAGGGAATATAGTCCGATCAGTCCTGACAAAAATGTTGGTAATACCCCAAGGCACTGCTGTCCAGTAGAGTCCAGTGTGGGGGAAAATGCCAGCCGACACTCCGATAAATGTGGGGTGCCACTTTGCTAGAGATGCTGTGCTCACAGAGTGGCGGCAGAGCCCCCTGACCTCAAGCCAGGAGAGATGGTGCCCTTCATGGTAACCAGGGATGGACTTAGTGCCAAGTTTCTGGTGTTTCTGAACTTGGAGTTCTTGAAGCCAGCAAATGTAGGTACCTGGGCCATATACCTCCTGAGAACACTGAAGCCCAAGAGCAGACTTGTGGGAATAGAGCTCCTGAATCATGTGTCCTTGCCTTGCCCGCTGGGGAAAGGGCTGGTGGGGCGCAGTGATCCCTGGAGCTCTGTGATTAGATAAAGGTTCAACTATTGAGTGTGACCTAGCTCTTTTGGAACCTACCACGTTTGGGGGGAGACACTAATTATATCCAAGTGGCTTAAGGCAATTTTCAGAATGTGGGTCCGACTTCCACCCAGCTCAGCTTTTTATAAGCAGTAAATTATTTAATCCTAGCAAATTATTTAATCCAGGGGTCACAGCCTGGGTCCAGGGACTGTGTCCTGCTGGCAGACCTATTTGGTTTGGCCAGGATCACAGGGTATTTAAAATTGAGAAATTCTGCAATTGGGGCTCCGTGGTGCCCACATTCTAACATGGCAGATCAGGAGGACATCGGAGCCTCCCACTCCCCTTCCCAGCCAGGACATGGGCTCCCCAGCTGGCTGCCTGCATGGGCAAGTTCACCACAGCTGTCTTACGTCCTCGGCCTTCTCACTTGTATCTCTTGCCTGGCCCCTGTAGGCTTGTGAGTTTGTGACCTCTGGTTTATCCTCCCTATGCCTCAGTTTCCTCCTCTTAAGACAATGCATCTTGAAAACACTAAGTGGAAGAAGCCAGTCACAAAAGGCTACGTGTTATATAATTTTATTTATATGAAATATCTAGAATAGGCAAATCCATAGAGACAGGTTAAGATGAGTGGTTGCTTAGGGCTGACAGGAGGGGGTTAGGAGGAAATGGGGAATGACTACCGTGGATGCAAGGTTTCTTTTTAGGATAATAAAAATATTGTAAAATTGGTTGTGGTGATGTTTGCACAACTCTGTGAACATACTAAAAACCACTGAATCGTACATGTTAAAAGTGAATTTAAGCTGTGTTGATTATATTTTGATTTGAAAAAGTAAGAATGTTTGTAGTGTTATAGTGTGAGGGAAGCCCTCATTAAGTGGTCACAATTATTGTCACCTGAGATCCAAACGTGCCTCTGCTGTCTCTGACTCGTTTGTCCTTTATAGTTTTTCCACTGATTATATCCAGTGGATGCTTGGTAGGTTTTGTCAGTTAACTCTCAGGACTTTTCAGAAGGTCTTTGGCCTTTGCTCAGAGGCAAATGTTATGCTTTTCCCATTCAATTATTGGAGACTAGTGAGCAAATGGAAACTAAATGACTTAAATACTCAACAGATGGAGGAGATGTTTACCTAGATTCTCTTTGGGAAATTGCTGCCCGGATATGCCATCTGAATATAGCACGTGACAGTAGAGAACTGGGATGGATAATTGGACTTGCCAGGGGGAAAAAAAAAATCCCCAGATCCAAGCTGAAAGTTTTGTAGCAGGCACAAACAGCTCTGGATTTATTTTTCTTTTTCTGTCTTTTTTGGAGCCAAGAGCATGGCACATTCTCAGTCAACATTTAGTGAATGAACATGATCATGAGTGATGTATATAAGGTCACAGTTTGTGTCTCTGATTCTGACTTTGTACTAATACTGTTACATGAGCATATGCAGTACAAAGCACATTACATACATCATCTCATTCTCTCAAAACATGTAAAGTCATTGAAATTATTATCCTAACCTTACGGCCAGGGTATCTCCTCTGAAAACATAGGAACATGAGTGTAGTGGCTGAAACCTCTGCCACCTATTGCCTAGGACATTTGGACATCACCAGATGAAATGGGATTGAGGTTAAATGAAATAATAAATGTAAAGTGCCTGGCACCCAGTAGGCACCCAATAGGTGGTATTTCTTTTATTTGAGGAGGGGGATAGTGTAACATAATGGGTAAGATTTTAGACCTTGGAGTCAGAAAAACTTAGTTTTGATTTCATCGCCAGCCATCTATAAGTCGTGTGACCTTGTGTGTTTCTGAATGTCATCGAGCCTCAGTCTCCCCATCTATAAAATGGGCGTTGTAGTACCTACCTCAGTGGTTTGTTTGAAGGTTTAAATTAGATAATGCATGTAAAGCGTCCAGCACATTACCTGGCATACAGGAAGTGCTCGGCAAATGGTCTCTCTTTTCTGCCTTCATAGTACAAACCCAGTTCTCGAACTTCATTTCAAAACATCTCAAGTATGTACCTCATCTGTACTGCTGTGTGTGGTAGAGGAATGCTTCCAGGATATCTGAACGCTGAACGGTGTGGGGAAAGGTACAGAGAAAGCCGCTTGCACTTGGGGCCTTGAAGAAGTCCCCTCTGGAACTGGGTGTGTTCAGTTTGCAGCTTATGTAGCTCAAGAAGGTAGGAGAAGGGAACTGGCCGGCAGTTGAAGGGCCCGACCTGTGGGTATGGCAAGATTCAGATGCTCTAGACCTTAGGAAAGGAACTTGGTTTCCCTGATGCAGTGTTTCAAATCTGGACGATGAGATAATAATAGCTACAGACTGAGGTTGTTCCAAGGAACAACGGAAATATTTAGCATAGCGTGTGTATAGCAAGGGGTCAACTCACCAGTCCTTGTGCGGTCTGTGATTGTCCTTGTTCTGTGTCACCAGAGGCCAAGAGTTCCAATGAGGGGTTGTGGTTATGTTGCTAGAACAGTGGTCCCAGGTTCTCCTTTGGCTGGTGACAATTCCAAATGCGTCCTATTCTTTCTGTGGCTCCTCCTGTCAGGGAGGGGGTGGCCAGTGTGGCACTTTGTGATGTTGGGGCGGTGTCACAAGCTTGTACTTGGCCAGCATTGGGATCTGTGCCTTCTGAGGAATGGATGTTTCTGCCACCTTGTGACACCTCTGACCAGTTGAGAGTGGAGGCTCTGAGAAACCTCTAGAGCAGTGGTCCTCAATCTTTTTGGCGCCAGGGACTGGTGCTCCTATGAGAATCTAATCCCCAATATGAAGTGGAGCTGAGGCGGTGATGCTAGTGCTGGGGAGCGGCTACAAATACAGATGAAGCTTCACTCGACCACCATTCATCTTCTGCTGTGCAGCCCTGGGGTTGGGGACCCCTGCTCTAGAGGACACTTTGTACGCCGTGGTTTTCAACGCTTTTTGGAGGAAGCCAGGCAGAAGCAGATCCTCTCCTCTGGTACATAGAACAGTGGTGCCTGTGACCTTTACATCAGTGGAGGTCCCGGGGATTTGTGAGCGTGAGAGTTTCTGGGCCAAATATTAACTTCAAAACTAGTTCAGCTTCAGACCCCCCACCTGTGGCTTGCAACCTAGACATGAAAGAGCTGACAGTGTGGTCTTTTGAAGAGAGATTAGGCATGACATTGAGGCTCCTGGATTTCAAGCATCACTTACTCTGCCTCTCTTTTAGTTGCGCTTTTTCCTCTGATGTTCTCTGTGAAGCAGGGAGGACAAGTGCTCTTGATTTGGGCTGCTTTGGAGCATCTGGAGATGGGGTTAGAGCACCTCTTGGCAGGTGTCTGTCAGGTCTGGTGACCTGGGCCGTTCTCAGTGTGCATTTGGAATCCAGGTAATGATAAATTATAGCAGTAGCGTCTTAGGACCATCCAAATACGATACCGATTAACCCAACGGGTTAGGTTTAGCTTAGCAGACCCCCTCACCCATGTCAGCGATCTGCAGCAGGGGCTTCACCTTTGCCTGTGTTTGCCCTACAGCTTGTGCCATCTTTTGCCCTGCCAGCTGTCACAGATTCATCCCCAGGTGGATGTTTGCTGATTTCTCACTGTGTGCAGAGCACTATACCCAGAGAGAAGGCTGGCACAAGAGATGCAGAGAATCATGGCACCAGTTTGTCCTCAAGGACTTTATCAAGGAGCTGTGGAGATAGAAGTGTACACATGAGAAGGAATTGGTGACATTTGCCAGTGCCTTGCTGGGTGTTACTGAATCCTTAGTGTTCAGAAGGAGGAATGAGCACTTCTTGGGATGGTCAGGAAAAGCAGAGGGTTGGATTTGAGCCGGATTTTGAAGGCTCATTAGGATGTGGGCAGCAGGAAGTATATAAGGAGTAGACCAAGCCAGGTCCAGTGAGCAGGTGGGTCTGTCTGGAGTGGAAAGTTATGATGGGCAGCTGAGCAGAGAGACTGGAGAGATCGGAAGGCCCTGCTTCGTTTGCCCTGAGTGCCAGGTAAGGAGCGTGGGCTTGACTCACGGGACAGCTCTTCCTGCTGTGGCCCAGGGGTGGACCGGCAGAGCCAGCCAGGGCCAGTGTTATCGAGCCAGTGGTTTTGGTGAGAACATGTTCTCATGGTTTCCTCTCCCAAGAGAACTATCGTTTGTCATTGTCGGTCTCATGTTCCTGGACATGAAGACTATTCTGCTCCTAATTACGAGGGTGCAGACCATAGAGACTTGGGGTTCCAAAGCTCAAGACTTGAACGGGCCATCATTTTTGCAGTGGCCTGGGGTTGTCTGAGTTGAGCAGTGGTAGGATTCGGGGTTGGGGAGGCCTCCCTGGTGGTGTAGAGGAAATGAGAAAGGTGCTGCTGGGCCTGCGCAGTCGCTTCCGGAACCCTTCAGAACCCTCTTCAGTGCTCACCCTCCTGAAGCCACGCCTGATCCCCTCCCCACCAAGGACACTAGTCGTGCTCTTTCCTGCCTGCACTTGTCACTCATCTCACCAGAATTTTTCTTCTCTGCTGTGTATGAAAGTCCTCACATACTCTCTTATTCCCTCCCCTTCCCCCGGAGAGAGCCCCTCACAGATGGGGATGCATCCCGTAGCCTGACTCTAGCACTGGGAAGAACGCCCTTTCCAGTTGCTCAGGAACCCTTTGTGGCCTGAATGAAACAGGAGCCAGGCGAGGAGGAGGTGGCACCAGGATGGCCTGTGCTGCCGGCAGGCTGGGTCTCCTTTGGATGCCTCGCTAAGGCTTGTGGGTGTCCTCACTCCCGCTCCTGGTGCTGACACACACCCAGCAGAGCATGGTCTGGCCTCCCGGGGTGCTGTTGGGAGGCACAGCTGCTCTCAGTGATTCCCCCATCCTGGACACCTGAAGAATAAGGAGACAGGGGTTCCAGATCTTTGTGGAACTTAAGAAACGAGTATTTTTCATCAAAGGTATTTTAAGCTCAAGCTAGAAACAAGTCATCCTCCGCTCTCAGACTAGTCGCCGATTCTTCGGGCAGCGGGAAATCTCCAATCCAACCTCATGGCATCAAAAATGTCTCCAGCAGCTGCATTGGCCGGGAATCGAACCCGGGCCTCCCGCGTGGCAGGCGAGAATTCTACCACTGAACCACCAATGCTCCAGCTGTGTGGGCACCTCCCTTTTATCCCAGTCCTGAGCCTGCTTGTTTATATGCTGACTCAAGCCCGGGCTCTGGCGCTGCCACCTCAGCACAGCTGCAAGAGCACAAAGCTCGTGTTCCGTGTCAGGAAGGAGGAGGCAGGAGGCAGAAGAACGTGTAGTTGATCGGCCTTCAGACGTCAGGGCAGAAGCTACAGCTCAAGTCTCTCCTTCTCGGTAACCAAAAGCACACTGAGAATTTGGGGGACTCTCCCCCCTCTGTTGTGTGGGTCCTCCCTTTCCATATTCATGTATGTGTTGAGCTATTTTACAGTTTTCACCCCAGCTTCTTGCTGGAGACTTGCCAAGGCTGAGGGAACACGGCAGGAGTCCCCCACTGGTGAAGGGCATGGAGACATTGGTCCCAGCAGCCAGTAGTGCCTCTCTGGAGAGCCCAGCTGCTATTTGTGGGCTCACCGAGCAGGGAATTATGGTTAGAGAGTCCCAGCACCGTTGGCTGCTGCAGTAGCAGGATGGCTCCTCCAGCAGCATCTCTATGAGGAGGAATCCTGCCAGGAAAAAAAGCAAAAAGGCCAGCACTGCATTGGCCAGGAATCGAACCTGGGCCTTCTATGTGGCGGGTGAGAATGCTACCACTGACCCACCAATGTGACAGTGGTTTGTCTGTGCATCTGCACAGCTTTCCTCAAAGGCATGTATCCATACTCAGAGAGGAGCCCTGGCAATGACTGGGCCGCTGGGCCTCACCTGACTGGTTTGTCCAGTTTGGGAAACCACAGGTTTATAGAGAGCCATCCTTGCTGGGCCTTATTATGCTACCTTGGAAGTGGGGGCCTTTGGAACTGGCACTGAGCCTCCACCCAGAGGCTCTTGGTTCCTCCACAGCCCTCGGCCCCCTAGGGTGGGCTTGGAATCATCCTGTAACGTCAAAGGCCATGTGTGCAGCTGCTTTCTAAAATACCTGTCTTAGCTCCCACATCTGCCAGCTTAAGAGCCAGGCCTGTTTTGTTCACCTGTTCGCACGGTGCCTGGCACAGAACCCCATGTAGTTTGCGGAATTAAATATTTATCAAACCCTGTCCAACCCTTCATAGAACAGCCTTTTTGCAGGAGTGGTCACTGCCTCATAGGACAGCACATTTATGTTTGAACAGCTCTCTCTCGTGTGGCAGGTTCCTGATATTGACCTAGAACCACACAGACTAACTGATTCCTTTTGGACTTAACTGTCCTTAAAGTTCTTCAAGTCAACTTGAAACCCCCATTTATGCAGCAGGCAAGCAGTGTACCAGCCATGAGAGACACAAAGCAGTTAGACAGTCTACACACTGCTTCAAAAAGTCCCTAATCTCGAGCCCACCCTCATCACACCTTCATCTGCTGCACTGGTACCAGTCCCTCATGCCCGGATGATGGCATGGTCTCCCCCTCCCCACTCTTTCCTAAGGGCAGAGTGTCTCAGCCTCTCTGTCCACTGGGCTCTGAAAACAGAGACTGCTCCCTGACAGAACTGGGCCTTCCTTTACTCTCCACCACTCCAGGCAGGGCCTGCCATGGGAGCATCCCTGAGGTGATCCCAGACATGGCCTCCCTCAGATGTCCTCCCCCCTCTTAGCATCACTCTCCAGGTAGACACCTCAGAGGCGTAGCTGTGCTTCCTTTCCTCTCCCCTACCACTTGGGCTTCTCAGGATTTTTTGTTTAACAGGCCCTCCTTCCTGCCCCTGATAGTTGTTATGTTCTCCTGCGGGGATTTTTCAGTTTCTTCCTGTCACACCAGCCCCTGACCCAACCCAGCCTCGCCAGGCTGCCACCAGAAGTACCTGTTACCTCACTGGAAAACTTTCACAGGATTTTTTCCTTTAACTGTCTCTAGTCATTCCTTCTACACACTCCTTCTCTAAATACGCCAAGTCTTCTCAGAGCTCCTTGGCCAGGCTCTTCCCTGTGTCTGAGTGCCATGCCCTGCCACCTCTTTTCTTCACCGGAAAATGCCTGTTGATCTTTCTAAAATCTGAGTCAAATGACACTTCCCAGTCAGCCCAAGATTAGCCTATGGCTTTTTTCTTGCTTCTGTCACTTGTGCCTTGTTGCTGCGATTACATACTTGTGTGTGGATCTTGCTCATTGAACTGGGGCCTGGTTCAGCACCATCCCTGGAAATAAGGACACACACCTAGTGAACCTCTCAGGTGCTCAAATGGAGGGTTGAGCAAGTGTTGAATAAAGATGGCTGATCGACTGATAATGCATTGTAGTTTTTGTTCCCCAATAGGTTGTTGACTTGAATTCTGTCAGTTTCTCGGAATTGAGATAGTTCTATTGTTACTCATTCCATTGTACACAAAGGGAAACTGAAATCCAGAATAGGGAAATAACTATGACCCAGCCTAGGCCTTCCCCGTCAGCAGCAGAACTGGGAAGCCTACCCTGAGATGCCTGATCCCTATTTCTCTTTCAAACAAGTCATCTTCCTCCCTCCCACCCCGCCCCAGGCCCTGGAGCCAGCAGCAGGGGTCGCCTGATACCACTGGTCCTACAGCCCCCCTCCTTTCTCTCTCCAGGCTGGTTCGGGAGTTCGTGGCCCAGAACAACACGGTGCAAATCAAGCATGTGATCCAGACTCTATCTCAGGAATTTGCCCTGTCTCAGCACCCCCACAGCCGGAAAGGGGGCCTCATCGGCCTGGCCGCCTGCTCCATCGCACTGGGCAAGGTGGGCCTGGAGGGGACAGACACACCAGCGATGGCCTTGACTCGGATCTGAGACCCAGCAGGACGTTGCATGCCTATATTTTATTGCTGTTGTCTCCACACCTGATGTAGCAAGGTCTTGGAGCCACATTCCCTGGCCTCTGTCCTGGGAGGCCAGCCTGCAAGGGTCTTTAAACCTAGCCACACACAGAGGCCTCAAGCCTCCCAAGGGAGCTGGGGTGTCAGCTGGCACTGGGAGCTGGGGGCTGGCCTCCTTTGAGCTGTTTTTCCTCCTGTCCCACCACAGGACTCAGGCCTCTACCTGAAGGAGTTGATCGAGCCAGTGCTGGCCTGCTTCAATGACGCGGACAGCAGGCTGCGCTACTACGCCTGTGAGGCCCTCTACAACATCGTCAAGGTGGCCCGGGGTGCCGTGCTGCCCCACTTCAACGTGCTCTTTGACGGGCTGAGTAAGGTGACCACTCCTCACTCTACTGCCTAACTTGACCTTCCAGGACCTCGAGGGCTTAGGTCCCTTTTTCTAGATGCAGGCAGAGCCGATAAACACAGCTGCCAGGGACCCTTTTGTCTGTTCAAGCTAATATTTTTTTTAATGGGCTTATATTTACATTTTTTTTCCATTTCTCTATTAATTTATCCTTATTGCATTTTATGAAAGTATCAGTCTGCCACAAATTGGACAGGAAAAACTAACAGTTTGAAACACACTAAACCTCCTTTGTAGAAGGTCATGGTAGTAAAACCATATACAGACCATATTTCCCCTGCGAGGAGCGCACTAGCCCGTAAACTCTGAAAGAAACTCCACTTAGAAAGGCTTTGGAGTCCCTAGCACCTGCCTCGGCTCCTCTCTCAGCTCCTTGGAGTTCCCTTCCCAGGCACCGAGCCTCCTGAAGCTCTGCTGCGCTGCTAATTGCCACAGTCGTTTCTAGAGTATCAGCATCACAGTTGCCTTGGTCCCCTCTTCCAGGAGTGGAGAGGGGACCAGCATTCTAACATTGGAAACCCCAAGGAAAGCCAGTGAGATGTAACCATCCGACCCAGTTGGCAGCAGGTCATAGGGCCCCCAGCAGGTCCCAGGGATCCCTAACCAGAATAGGGGAGTCACTACATTCTTGGCCAGGTTCCATTTTGCCCACCCCCACTTCCCTACCTGCCTTTGATTCATTTACTGATAGAGGTGTCCATTCAATGTTCCAAGCTGCACCAGAGCCTTGGCGGTGGGTTTTCAGTAGTTCCTTGTCTTATATCTTGACCTTGACCAAATCTCTCCCTGTGTCTCTCATAGTTGGCTGCTGACCCAGACCCCAATGTGAAAAGTGGATCTGAGCTCCTAGACCGCCTTTTAAAGGTATTTGTACTTGGTCCCCACTTTTCTTTTTAGAATCTGTTTCTCGCATCTGTCTGTACAGTTTATACATTCTGTCATTGGGGATGCTCTTTATAATTTGTTTAAAATTTTCTATTTACGCACAATAAAATTGACTCTTTGGTGGACAGTTCTGTGACGAGTGTGTAGTGTATAGTACCAGCACAATCAAAATGCAGGACTGCTCTATCACCCCTGTACATACCTTGTGCTGCCCCCACCCAGGGCAAAGGAGACTGCCTGTGGCCTCCCATGCCACCTTGCCTTCAATGACAGGAGACTGCTTATGCTAAGCTCACAAGGGTATTTAATCTAGACCACAGAGACACAAGATTACTCATTTGATTAGTTCTCTTGACTTTGATTCCTGCTTTTAATGCATCCGTTTTGCTTATCATCTGGCCTGGGAGACAGTGGGTGCTCTGGGGACCTCTCCTGCCTGGCTCAGACTCTGCCATTTTTCTCTGACCCAGAGCCAGCCCTGAACCAGTATTTAAGCCAGGTCAGGCACTCCCTGGTCACTAGCTGTCACTCAGCAGTTCACATGCCTTTGATTCACAGGACATCGTGACGGAAAGCAACAAGTTTGATCTGGTGGGCTTCATTCCCTTGTTGCGGGAGAGAATTTACTCCAACAATCAGTATGCCCGGCAGTTCATCATCTCCTGGGTAAGGACTTGGCCCCACACCTTTCCCAGCCATGACGAGCCTCTGGTTAAGTGACAGCTGCTCTTTGACACACCCTGGGCAGATCCTATTTCTGCAGAGAAGCCTCAGTGTTATCCCTCTGAAGCCAGTGACTCCAGATAATCTGAAAACCCATTCGTTCAGCTCGGCCCCCAGACCCATCATGCCTGCCCTTGACAAGGATTTAATTCTTTGTTTTTACTAGGAAACCCAATTCCCTTTTGAAGCCAGTGGTGCTACTTCTGGCAGTCACACCTCCTCTCACCTTGTCTATCCTTTCCCATGAGATACCCCAGGGTGTATCAATCTCCTGCAGTTAAATTACTGTTCCCCTGCACTAGCAATAGCTGCTAGCACCACTCTCGCCATGGGACACCCACAGTGCCATAAAACACTGCCTCAGTAGTTCCCCCTTCCCACTGCCAGGTCCCAAAGTACTGGTGAAGAGACGTAGGTTCTCAGACTGGTGTAACTATCTCTCCTGGTTTCTTCCCCTGGGTCAGATCCTGGTTCTGGAGTCCGTGCCAGACATTAACCTGCTGGATTATTTGCCGGAGATCCTGGATGGACTCTTCCAGATCCTAGGTGACAACGGCAAAGAGATTCGGAAAATGTGAGTGGACAGATGGGGGCAGGCAGCTGCCATTGTCCGGGGCCCTGCAGTGCGCACACGTGCCCCACACCAACAGACAGGCAGCAGCAGGAGAATGAGGATTTCCCCCTTTTCTTCCTGATTCACGTGCTTCTGGCTATGAGAATCTAAGAGCTCATCAACCCCCAGCCTCTGAAACATGTTCAAAGTGTGGTCCACCTTTGGGTAGCTGCCCCAGACAGAAATGGGCACTGGTAGATGCTCCTTCAGCCCTGGCTGACATATGCTATTTGCCTTCTCTTCTCATTGACAGGTGTGAGGTGGTCCTTGGCGAATTCTTAAAAGAAATTAAGAAGAACCCCTCCAGCGTTAAGTTTGCTGAGATGGCCAACATCCTGGTGATCCACTGTCAGACCACGGGTGAGTGTGTGAAGGCCCCATGGCCACTGCCACCTCCTCAGAAGCTCCTTTCTGTCTCTGGAGGAGTCCTAGTAGGAGTGTGAACCAATGCGACACTGGATCCTGGAGCAATGGAGTGCTGGTTCTTGTGTGAGAGAGATTCAGAATCTCTTATCGTGGAAGCCCTTTTACATGGTATGACCCTGGAGGGGAGTAAGATCTGGAGACCCTCTTGGTGGCAGCAAGCCCAGCATTTGCTCTGTGAATTGAAACGCTTGGAGGTTGAGATTGTGTATCCATTAACTTCTGTTGAGTATCCAATCACCCCAAAACATAATTGTTTAACACGGTAGTCACTCGTTATTGGTCATGAGTCTGCAGGTCAGCTGGTGGTCATGCTTAGCTGGGCCAGGCTTGGCTGGGCTTAATCATGCACTACAGTCAACAGCGGGGTCTCTTGAGGCTGGATGGTCTAGGATGGCCTCACTCATGTTTAGCAGCTGGCTGGCTGTTACCTAGGGCAACAGGAACAATTGGTCCACGTGTCTTATCAGCAGGCCAGCCCAGCATTCGTATAGCATCAGCAAGGTCCCAAGAGACACAGTAGGCCTCGGCTTGAACCAGGAGCACCATCACTTCTACCACCTTCTGGTGGCCAAAGTTGCAGGGCCAGGTCAAGATCAAGTAATGGGAAAATAGACTTCATCCCATGATAAGAAGAGTTGCAGAGCCCCTTTACAGAGGACATGGATGCAGGGAAGGGTAGGGAATTGTAGCTGCTATTACAATCTGCCTCAGACTGTTGTTCTGCTCCAGCCTGACACTGTATGTACCTTTGGGAGACAAATAGCAAGGGTAAGAGAGCATTGATGAGGCGAGAAGCAATGCAAGCCCTCAGGTGCCCCCAGCCCCATCCTGAGTGTAGAAACACTGCAGCTGCTCATGCCTCCCCTCCTAGAAGCCACCACTTTTCCTTCCAGACGACCTGATCCAACTGACAGCCATGTGCTGGATGCGCGAGTTCACCCAGCTGGCTGGCCGGGTGATGCTACCCTACTCTTCTGGGATCCTGACCGCCGTCTTGCCCTGCCTGGCCTACGACGACCGCAAGAAAAGTATCCTTCCCTCGGGAGAAAAACAAGAGCAACCTTAAAGGGGCCTGAGAAGGTGTGGGACCCTGGAGTGGGCAATGGGACGCCCTTAGGGTCCATCACACCTCCAGATGGGCCCTGGAGGTGGAGCTAAACACAGACTGTGAGAGCCAGGGTAGTGACAAGGACACAGAGCTAACACTGCTGTCCCCAAACCTTATCTTGTTACTTAAAATTCTGGTGTGGCTCTCCCAGGTCCCACAGTTCCTACCCCCTGAGCTCTCACTGCCCCACCTTGGGTGGGGGAAAGTCTGTCGGTGGGAGGTCCACCAGGAAGGAGCCCTACAAGAGGGCATAGGAGCGTCTTGAGGGGACAGCAGTTTGGCAGGCAGACGGGGACTCAGTTCAGACTACCTGTCTGCCCGCTAACGTACTTTTGTGAAGCATCAAGCCCCTGACCAAAGCCAGTGGCCTTGGTTTTAGGGAAGACCTATGGGTGGGACTGCTCCTTACATCAGTGGACTCAGGCATCAAGGAAGTGGCCAACGTGTGCAACCAGAGCCTGATGAAGCTGGTCACCCCCGAGGATGATGAACCTGACGAGCCAAAGCCAGTGGTGCAGAGACATACGGACCCCAACCCCGATGACGCGCTACCAAAGCAGGAGGGGACAGGCAGTGGTGAGTGGGCTCTGCCTCCTGTCTTTCATGTCTCGGGAGGGAGTGCCAGGGAACCAGAGGTCATAGCTGACTTGGGATCACTAACCAGAAGTCCACAGGTTAACTAATGTAGTCCTGAAGAGGACCCAGTAAGGGACTGTCGTTATCCTACAGAAGGGCACAGGAAATAGGTGGCACACCAGACCAGCGTCTGGCAACCACTCAGTGGCGGGCCTGGGACTTGAACCCGGGCAGTCTGTCTCCAGAACCCATGCTCTTACCCCTTACTGCCTCAGAGACTGCTATTAGCCTATTTCTTTTCTTCATCTTTTTCTGACCTAACTTACAAGAAATGGTTGTTTTCAGTATGGGAAGGTTCGGAGCATGGCGAGATTATAGGTTCCAGAATTCACTTGGACCTTGGCCATAGACATCCAGCCACCCAGAAGCTGGCTGGCTTTACTGTGCCAGTCATTCTCAGGGCGGGAGGATTAGGAAAGCTCCAGCGGCAGTTTATTAGGCCTTGGGAATTCTGCTGTCAGAATCAAGTGTCTTAGATAATGAAATGGCTCCGCTCTCCTTTCAGATTCCTTGTCGTCTCGTTTATCTGTAGCAGGAAGAAAACCGCTTTTGTGCTGATTGGAGCCTGACTCTCTAAATGTTCCCTAGATCTCTGACTCCTGTTTTTATCGTTTGCATCTCCGTCCTCATGGAGAGGTCACTGACCAATTTGGGGGTGATGTTCCCCTTGGCAGCTCAGTCAGAGAGTAGTACATTGATACGGAACCTCCTCAGTTCTGTAAGGCTCACAGGCTAAGGTCTGGAACTTGACCCCGGGAGCTGGAAGAATTTCTAAAGCATTTTCTCCCGTTGCCAACTTCAGCTTTTCTTTTGAACATCTGAGCAGAGCGTCAGGCACATATGTCCTACGGGTCTCCTCCCATGGGTTTGGCATGCTGGATCGTTTCAGTGTCTGGCTATGGCTGTGCCAGCACCACTGCAGGCCTGAGCAGCAAAACAGCTGGAGGCAGAGCAGCACTCAGCTGGAGCATTGGTGGTTCAGTGGTAGAATTCTCGCCTGCCACGCGGGAGGCCCGGGTTCGATTCCCGGCCAATGCAGCAGCTGAATCCTTTTTGGCAACTCCTTGAAAAAGAAAATTTGGGAAATAAGTTAGTGGGGGCCTCCCAAGGTTGGAGCTTTCTTACTAGGAGATACTAGAAGCATCTCAGGCATAGAAACGTGTTTCGTGAACTTTCACTGATATATGAGGATTTTATCTTTTGATTTTTTTGATTCTCATTTTAGAAAATTTAGGAAGAGAAAAATATATAAAGAACAAGACTATTCCCACAAGAGGCAATCAGTATTATAATTTTGGTAAATTTTTTCCATTATATCTGTATTTGAAATCATACAACTTATATAACTTCACATTCTGCTTTTTCTGCTTGGGTGATAGGGTTTTTTTGCTGGGGGGCAGGGTTGGGTTATTTTTTGTTTTGTTTTTGGCTTGACAAGTAACAACATGCAGAAGTTTGGAATATTTTATACTGAATTAAAAAGTTAGTGCCTCTTAATCTATAGAGTTAGAAAGAAGAATAATGGTTGCTGAGTGGGAGGGAAGGGGAGTTGGGACCAACTGCTAACAGATACCTGGTTTCTTTTGGGGGTGATGGAAATATTCTGGAATTAAATAGTTGTTTGCACAACTTTGTGAATATAGGGAAAAATCACCCACTTATATACTTTAAAACAGTAAACTTTGTGTCAGGAAATTTTATGTTATGTGAATTGTATCTCAATTTTTTAATGAAAAGTTAGAGCCTCTTCCTCCATAGCGGAACCTGGCAGCCCCTGCCCCATTCTTTCTGCTTATGTGGCCACACATCAGACCCCTGGAAAGGAACCACTGCATTCTGTCGATCAAGGCAACTGCTGAACACCAGCTGGAGCATCGGTGGTCCATGTTGGGATTCTCACCTGCCACCTGGGAGGCCCAGTTCTATTCCTGGCCACTCTAGTGTATTTACTTAACTTTTTTTTTTTTCTTTTTTTTTTAGGTGAGGCAACCCTTGGTTGACCTCATAGACTGCAAGAACCTTGTCAGCTTACAATCCCTTATTTCTTTTATTTTTTATGCTTACATTTACCTAACTTTTTAGATAGTCTTCTTTAGCTTTCTTGAAACAGCTCCCAACTCAGGAGAATCTTATCCTAAACCAAGATACATGCAGGCAGCTTGGCTCCAGATTTCATTGCCTCATAAACAGCATTTCAGCAGACACAAAGCTCACGTTAGAGTAGTTCCTAGAAATGGCAACAGCTCATTTGGGGGCTCCACATCTACTCCAGACTCGCTCAGCTTAGACCTAACTACCACTTTACCAAAGTGCCAGGAAAAGGTGCCAGCAAGCCAAGAGAGTGATAGCTGAGCTAGTCAGTCGACAGGTTCATCCCAGCCTCTCCTGCTTACTCTTATTATTACTCTGTTCCACTCTTCCAGCCCAGGTCCACCTGGCAAAGGCAGGTGCATCCAGCCTGCTCTCCCTCACCTAGCGTCTCCCTCCACAACTCAGTCTGTGTTGCTACACCCCACAACACAGACGTTCTTCACTCACACCTGTGGGCCAGACCTATGAGGAGGCTGGTCAGCCATGCCCTCTTTGCATGAGCACAGGCTCACACACACAGGCACTTCCTCCTTGAGGCTGACACGCATTTGAGCCGTGCTGCTCCCAGCACTTCACTTATTGACCCTCACTCAGCCCTGCACTTGTGGGAGTCCACAGTGCAGTGTCCTTTCTCTGAGTTCCTGCAGCACTCCATAGGTTCTTCCTGTCCCTTTCTGTGACATTCCCTGATTGTCCCAATTGTCATGGCCTAGATCCTGGGGTCAGAACCACCTGCCTGTGACTCCTGGCCCTGCTGACTTCATATCTGTTGCTCTTGGACAAGCCACATGGCCTTTCTAAGCCTCAGGTTCCTTATTTGTTAAATAGGGCAACAATCATACCTTACTCTTAGTGTGGTCGTGAGTTTCAAACAAGATTTGTGACATAAAGCCCTTAGTGCATGGCATAGGCCGGCCTCAATTACAGTTGCTTTAGTGTCAAGTTGTTTTAATACACATTTATAATATATTCATCTGTTTAGCAGGGTTCTCGGGCTCCCTTGTTTTTCTCACCAGCACTGTCCAGGAATCAAAGAGGGTCAGGGATGGGAGTTCATGTGGCAGGTGGGGAGCAGAGCTACAAGTAGGGTCTCCAGTGGAGGGCCGGTGACCTGTCAGTGAACACATAGTGGACTCCATGTATTTGCAAAGCTTCAATGGGACCGGGCATGTCAGCAGTTTCTCTGGGCACTGCAGGTGCAGATGAATCAGACCCAGGACCTGCCTGCGAGCAGCTCAGGCAGAGATCTATGGCTGAGTAATCATGTGACACTGGGTGTGGTCACAGAGGCTAAGGCCACCAGGCCAGGCTTGGAGGTTATTTGAACAGGAGCTTTTCTTTCTTTTTAGCTTCCACTCTCCCTTTACCCCACTTGTATCATTAATTCTGATTATAAAGGGAGTAGAGATTTTGGAAAAAAACAGAGACGTTCCTACTGGGGAAAGGCAAAGAATAAACAAGTTAAATACATTGGTCAGTATATTTAGCAGCTTATATCAAAAGCCTTAAACATCTAAGAATTTTTCCTTAGTAAGGAAACATAGTTGTAGGTAAGGTGCTTTGTTTTAAACACCTAACAAATGGTAGCTCATTTATTGCCATAACAAGCCTGTGGTGTGTCGGCACTATCGTGGCCCCCCATTGTGGGGAGGAAATAGAGTTAAAGTCAGGTAACATGCCCAGGGGTCACACAGCTAGTAAGTAGGGGAGTCAGGGCTCGTACTCAAGCCCAGGGGCCCCAGAATCTCTGCTCGTAGCGCTGTGTAGACTGCGGTGCTCTAAAGGGGAAATTCATGCAGAAGAGCAACCAGAGATGCTCAGCTTGACTGGGAATCTGAGAATTACAAAGGAAAACAATGTATGATTTTTATTCATCAACTTGGCAAACATGTAAAAGATTACTAATATCCCTTTGGAGACTTGAAGGGGATGACTGTGCCTCTGTTCTTCAGTATATATTGGTAGAGCCTCCCTGCAGAGCAACTTGGCAATATCTATTACAGTATCAAATGCCTGATCCTTCCACTCGGCCCCCGTGTACATGGGATCCTGGAGAGAAACAAGGAAGCATGGGGGAGATGCAAGTGAAATTAGGAAACAGTCGAAATTAATTTAAAGCCAATTTTTGACATCACCTTATTTCATCTATGAATGTGTGTGTTTCTGAAAATCTATTGGGCAGGAGCCCACGAGGGGCACAGACCCCTAGCTGCTGATCCAGACTGGCCTGCCCAGGCTTCCCCACATGTCTTCCTCCCCTTTCCTCTGGCCTATTCCAGCAGACATGGGGCTGCTCAGCAGACCCAACTGGCACCCACAGCTCTTCCTGCCACCAAGCTGTGCTCATCCCCCAAAGGGCCTCTGGAACTCAAGTTGACAGGTGGCAGCTCAACATGGAAATAAAGGTCCCCTTACTAGCATGTCGGTGGGGAAGCTCCATGATCCACACTCAGAATAGCACTACTCTAAGACATAGTACAAAGGAAAGAAAAGCAAGGAACCAAAGATATTCCCTGATTCCATTTATGTTTACAAAATAAAAAGTAGGATTAGCAAAAGACAAGATGGTACTGGCCTAACTAGTAGTTAGTTACCAGCACATAGAGTGAGGTGAGATCAAAGGTTAAGGAGAAAAGGGGGTTTGGTTTGGTTTGGTTTTTAGAATTTTTAGAATAAGAAAATGTTTTACTTGTATAATTTTAAACTTTTTTAAGAGGCCAAGCCTGGTGCCATTTGAGCAACTATATAAATAATGATAGTTTTAATTTGTAACCCACAGAGTAAATAAATATCTGTGAATCCATAATGATATAAATGAATGGATGGGTGGATAACTCGATAAATGGTGGAGAAGGGACAGCTCTTCCTTATAGAAGAATCCAGTTAGTAAATGTAGAAGGAAAAAAAGAAAATGGAAAATTACCATTAGGCAAACACCACAGGAATTAATACTTGTAAGCAGGACCCACTGATGGATGCTAAAATTAGTGGGGGCATGTTTAAGGAAAAAACTGGATATTTGTCTAATCCCAAGTATGTTTCCCAAGATATTTATTAACTACAAAAAATAAAAATAGTCGCTTCATAGGGTAGAAACCCAGCAGACACTACTATAATCAGGTGTTGAGGCTGACATCACCAGTAATGAGACAAAGAGGCATCGTGTTCCCCTGATACTATGCACTAAGAAGGCACATCACTTCGGTGGTGGTATTCTTCCAGAAGTGCATAACCTCAACCTAATCATGAGAAAACATGAGACAAACCCACATCGAGACATTCTTCACAGTGGCTGACCAGGGTTTAAAAAGTATAAAGTTCAGGAAAGATACAGAAGGACTGAGGAACTGTCACAGACAGGACAGCTAGGTGCAATGTAAAGTCCCAATGTCAATCCTGAAACAAAGGACGTGTGGAAAAAATGGTCAAATTCAAATTAAGTTTGTGATTTGGTTAACAGTGTTTTACCAGTGCTACTACTTCCCTGGCTTGAGAATTGAATGGTGGGTCTCTGTGATGTTAACATTAGGGCAGGTGGACGAAGGATATACAGAGAAGTCTTGTTTTTGCAACTTTTCTGTAATCTAAATTTCCAAAATAAAAATTTTATTTTATTTATTTATTTTTTTTAACTTCAGAAAATAGCTATCTCTTCTAGCCCTCAGCAACCTCTCTTCTTTATATCTTTGCCTATTCCAGACATTTCGTATAGTGGAATCCTACATGAAATCCTTTGCAACTGGCTTCTTTCCTTTAGCTCAATGGTTTCCAAGTTCATCCCTGTTGTAGCATGTGTCAGGACGTCATTCGTTTTTATGGCCAACTAACGGTGCACTGTGTGGCTGTAACATTTCACTTATCCATTCATCAGATGGTAGAATTTGGATGTGTACACTTTGGGGTATTGTAAATAATGCCACTGCGAACATGCTGTACAAGTGTTGGTACAGACATAAGTTTTCCTTTCTCTTGGGTATACGCCTGGAAGTGGAATTGCTGGATCATCTGGTAACTCTTTTTAGCCTTTTCTGGAACTTCCAGACTGTTTTCAAAAGCAAGTGCACCATTTTGCATTCCCACCAGCAATGTCTAAGGCTCCCAGTTTCTCCTCATCCTCACCACTCTTGTTGCTGTTATGTCTTTTTTTATTTTAGCTCTCCTAGTGAGTGCGAAATGGTATCTCATTGCAGAATTGATTTCAATTTCCCTGATGGCTAATGATGTTGAATATCCCGGAAGTCATTTTTAACATCCATTGCCCTTGGCTCCACAGTCCCTTCTGAGATTTCCCAGACGTGTTCAGCACCAGTGTCCCTCCTTGTGAGACTGGGCCTGATAACTTACTATCCCCAAAGCTTTGGGGAATGAGTAGGCATCGGGTTCTCAGAGCTCCGAAACCACATTCCTTTTCAAGGCCGGAATCAAGGTATAGGGGGACCAGTCCATTTGTTTAATAACAGGGATCTTGTTCATTCAAAAGACCCCACCAGCCTTTAGCATGATGCCTTATTCCTCTTACTCTCCCCAGGAGGCCCTGATGGTGCTTGTGACTCCAGCTTTGGTAGTGGCATTAGCGTCTTCTCTCCAGCTGGGTAAGTGGTTTGTTCCAGCCAAAGGTGTTTGTGGCGAACCAGCGGCCTAGATCTTTCCTGGGTACAGGAGATGGCAGCAAAGACCTGAGGCGAACACTGCTTGGGGCCACAGGAGGTGCCTGATGAGGGGATCTGAGGGACCCTGAACAAGCCCCCCTTTCCTTTGGGGCGTGCGGGGTTGTGGGGATCAGAAGCTACTGGAGGTCAGTAAATTGTAAAAGCCTGTAACGTGATGGCTGCAGTGAGACGCAATTGCAGACACTTTTGCCCGGCACCTTTTGCTTGTCCAGGATGACGTGGGGCTGACAAGACTCAAGGTGAAGGCCGTTCGAGGACAGTCCTGGTTACAGGCAGTAATGAATTCAGCTGAGAGTGCGTGGACTTTGGGAGCAGCTGAAACTGTCCTCTCTCCCCCTGGCGCCCAGGTCAGCTGTAATAGCGCAGCCGTCCACGCGGGGGCAGTGCAGGCCAAGCACCGAAGTCATTCCCGTCCTTGCCAGCCCCCTCCGTGCTGTGCAGTGATGGCATTTCCCTGGGGAGGGAATCGTCATCATGTGTCCTTGTCTGGGCCCTGGACTTGCCCCACGTCGCTTTTTCTTTGGGATGGCAGCTCTCCGACAAGGAGTTTCCCGTTTTGAACCCCCTGGGAAACCAGCCACTCGTGAAGGGAAAATGCACACTCAACCCCACGAGGCTCTCTTCTCCCCAGACCCTTAGGCTCTTCCCTCCTTGTATATCATTTTTTAAATTAATTTTTGTCTCCAAACCCTGTGCGTGTTTTCAAAGTGTGCAAGTGCTGGTTAGAATGGATTACTCCTAGGACCACTCGCAAATTGTTCAAATAGGCCAGTAAACACATTCGTTTCCAGTTGTCACACACTCCAGACCACCTGCCTGTGGTCAGCCCTACACAAGATAAAGACGTGGTCCCTGACCTTGAGGTTCTGTAATGGAGAGGTATCGATTGCTGTGATGGGAGACTCAGAGGTGTTGGGACAGGCGATGGTGCCTGAGCCGAGGCTGGAATAGTGGCCGACAGTGATGAATACTCAGCAGGTGAGTGCTCGCTAGGCCCTTGCTGTACCAGATACTTAGTGTCACGTCATTAGATCTCATTAATGTTTAAATCCCACGGGGTCAGTATCTCCATTTTAGGGCTGAGGAGGGACAGGAAATTAGGGGCCGCTGTGCAGAAAACAGATTTAGGAGGGACTCAGGTCAGTTCAGACCGGTAAGAAGTGGGGGAGGTTCAGATTGAAGAGGTGGCAAAATAGGGAGGGAGCCGAATAGATCTGAGATCTGTTTTGAAGGTACAGTTGATGATTTGCTGATGAATAGGATGGAGTAAAAGGAGAGAAATGAAGGAAAGAAGAATTTCTAGATTTTTGGCTTGAGCCAAATCAGGATGTCCTGGTATCATTTTTCAAGCTGGGGTGGAAAGAGGGACAGGCGTGTGAGTGGGCCAGTCAGGAGCTCTATTTGAAGTGGCTCCGAGCATCCCTAAGAGTAGTTAAGGGGGCAGGTTTGAGTAGTGGATCCTGGAACCTGGGGAAAGGTCTGGATGGAGATGCAGGGGGACTGGTATGTCCTTCAGAGATGTACTTTTGTTCTGAAGGCTGTGAGAGCCAGCATTACAGGAGGGAGTGCCAGAGCAGACCTGTGATTTAGAAGACCCTCTGGCAGCCCTGGAGAGGATGGTGAAGGGAGGGGGGCAGAATTGGCAGTGGAAAAGCCTGTTTCAGAGTTGTCACCGTAATATAGGCTACGGGGGATTGTCCTGCTCCATGGCAGTGGCAGTGGGAGGTAGGGGAGGTCTAGGAGGAGGCAGAGATCCAGACATAACTAACTGGGGTCCTCTACCCACTGGAGGTAGCAGCAGAGGACAGTGGGACGGGGTGCCAGCTTCCTCTAGTTGGTATTGCCAGAAGGAGGCTGAGCTTGGGCAAGATGGCATCTTCTAGGGTCACCAAGAAAGAAATCTCACCCTGCAATTTTCCAGGTGTGCTGCTTGCTCAGGGCACTGCCTACAGTTGCCAGGTACACTCAATTCAGGCCAGCCAAGGGCAACAGCCAGATTGGGGCTCCTCTGATGGCAGAAAAGCGTCCCTGCCTGGCAGAAAAGCCCCAGCAACGGTGAAGCTCCTGAACCTCTTGGTGGTCTCTGACCCTTCGAGAGTCTGATGAGAGCTAAGGACCCTCGTCCTAGAAAAGTGCAAATACACAACAAAATTCAGAATATGCTTTCAGGGGTTCCGGGATCTCAGAGCCAATCCTTGCATCTCAGGTTTTTCTTTCTAATTCCTCACTTGGACCTCAGCACAGGGAGAATAACTGACTAAACCCAGGACCATCAGCTGCTTCTCCCTCTCTCTTCCCTCTTCTTTCCCAGATGTTGAGGGAGCCCCAGGTAGCCTCAGGTTAACAGTAGCCACAGGGAAGAGCCACCTGAATACGCAGGGGGTGACAAGATCCCTGAAGGCCTGGGGCGACATCCAAGGTGGGGTTCCAGTTGGAGGAGTCTGGGTTTCTCCACCCTCCAGGGTGTTGAAAGCGAGACTCCCTGGGAAGGAGTAGCAAAAGGAATGGAGGCCACATGCTCTCTGGTAAGAAAAGGTTAGGGGGAATAGTCTCCACCTCTCCCCTCCCTTCCTTCTCTCTCCTTCCCTCTAGGTCACTCACCCTCTTCCTTCCTCTACCCCTCCACTCTCTCCCTCCCTCCCTCCCTGTTTCTCTCTCTCGTTCTGCTTATATGCACCAGGCCCTGTCCTCACCTCTCGTGCATCCTCTAGTAGAGTCCCACTTTCTGGACCTACGTCCCGACCCCACCACACCTGGCTGTGTGGCCCTGGGCAAGTAGCTTAATCTCTTCCTGCCTCAGCTTCCTTATCTGTAAGTTGGGTGTGATGATAGTATCCACTTCATAGGGGTCTAGAGCTTAAATGATCCTGGCCCACAGAAAGCACTTTACACGTTCTAGTACAGTTACTGTTACAAGAACCTTGTGATTATCCCCGTTTTACAAATGAGGGAACCGGTCCAGAGAGGTTAACTTCTTGCCCAAACTCATTCAGCTAACTAGTTGGAATTCAAGATCGGTCTGTCTGACTCGAAAGCCCACTTTTTGACAAGATCCCCTTAACTTTTATTAGTCGTAGATGGAAAGCTGCAGAAGCTTCGTGTATTGGCCTAACTCAGCTGACACAGGAGCCCCAGACAGGCGTTGCCGTGGGGACAGGCTTCCGCTCTGATGCCGAGGGCCGTGGTGTCATCAGTGATAGTGCAGGTCTCCTGCTGAACCGCTGGCTGCCCTGTATACATAAGGCAAGCAGAAAGACCTAGAAACCAGTACTTCCCAACGTTTAGCACGTGCTGATTGAAAAAAACAATGTTAGAACAGTGTTAAAACAAATTTGAAGTCAGAGTGTTGTTTTTATTTGCCTTCTGATTTGATTGGAGGGGGGACGTGTGAGTGCGGTGGAGAGTTAGACGTTACAGAAATCAGGCACTGCCTCCCAGAGAGACGCTCTGGGATGTGTCACTGCTGTAGTGTCAGGCGTTACTCAGCACGTTGGTATCTTAATAGCCGCAGTAGCCCCGTGCGTTTGGAAACCGGTGCCTGTGTGTATCCCGTCCACTGTGACGTGCTTTAGGAGAAAAGGCTCGGTGAAAACGGGCTTCTGCAGACACCGCGAAAGAACTCAGAGGCCCCACGAGTGACTAGTCTAGACTTTCTGGAACCAACGCAGAAAGGCATTCTAAAGTGCGAGGGAGCTCCTCCTCTTCTCCCCAAGTCAGGTGAGCCAGGGTGGAGGGCGCCCCATCTCAGGCTCCAAGCCAGCCGCTCGGGAGCTGGGTGCACCGTGCGGTGTGCCCTCTAGGGTCTGGGTTCCTAGAGTCCTGGCTCCCCACTGAGCATGTGCAGCACCCAGCACAGCAGCCCGCTCCACCCGGGGTGGCAGCCATGAGCTGCCTCCTCAGAGGCAGGTGGCATCATCGGTCCTCCCTTTCTCCGGCACTGAGATCGGTCTCCCTGGTGCCTTGGGCGTGTCTGCATCCCTGACCTTTACCTCGAGCCAGTTGACAGACCAGGGAGAGTGTCTCCGCTGAGGAGCGAGTTCTCAGTGCGTGGCCTCACGGCCGTGGATGGTCTGTACTGTCTCTCCGCCTCAGTGTCCTCATCTGCCTGTTGAAGAATCAGGTCACACACACTGTGAAGTCCTTTCAGCTGCATAATTGTAGCTGGTTGAAGCTCAGGCTACCCACCAACAGTCTGAAGGTGCCACGTGTGTGTGATTTGCTGGGGAGAAGTCAGACACTCTTAGAACACAAAATGCTGCCGGTTCACTCCGTGAAATCCTCCCGGACACGGTGCCACCTGAAGGAGATGCCACCATGGGCTGGTCCTTGTTTTCTGCCCTCAGAGACACTGAGCTGCAGCCACTGTCACACGTGGCTGCCGAGTGCATGCAAGGTGGCTAGTCTGAAGGGAGCTGTGCTGTTGGCATGAAACGAACACTGGCACGAAAAATGTATAAAGTATCTTCTTCGTGATGCTTATGTCGATTTATGTTGAAATGATAATATTTGTGGTATATTGGGGTAATTGAAAGATATTAATTATTAAACTAATTTCTCATTTCTTTTTACTGTAAAATCAGAACACATAAAATTCCATATGTGGCTCGCATAGTATTTCTCTTGGACAGCAAAGGTGAGAGGTTGAGTGAGGGTGACGAGTGCCCACGTTTACCACCCTGGACTCAGTGGTGCGGTCGTCCCCGTCTGTCTGAGGTTCCCAGGAACCTAGATGCTGGGTACCCTCAGAGGCCCCCAGGAGCTGCCAGCCCTGGGACTCCTAGGGAAATCCAAGTGGCAGCATGCTAGGCCGCAGCACGGCCCAGCCCTTTGCCCTTTTGACTGCCAGAGCATAGAAGGACCCCCTGTCGCCCCCAAGACGGGCACCATGGGGAATCATCCAGCCATATTAAGTAGCAGTTCCCTTTAGCACAGAACGGAGCTCAGAATCATGCCCTTTAGGAATTCACATCAAATGAGCTTCAGAAAGGCGGCAGGCAAATAGGAAAGCACAGGCATTGAGTTGCTGATGCACATGAATAATTGAACAGCCTGAAAATACCACGAAAGACTGTTTTGTACATGCGGCAGCTGAAGTTCCTGGCCTGGTCCTCGGGAAACGCAGCCCTGGTCTGCCCCTGCTGTGGCACCCGTGGGCGAACACAGTGTGACACGTCAGTAGGAAGGCCATCCCTCTGTGGCATCCCTAGGTTCTCTGCCCATACTCTCCCCATCCCCTGAAACTCCAGCCTCTGCCTGGGCTCCGTGCTTCGGGCAGAGGGCTGATGTCAGTGTCCCAACAGCACCCAGCCTTGGCGCTGCCCAGCGGGACTTCTCCGCCTGGAGACCAGCGGGGTTTCGACCAGGAAAGCCTGCAGCCTGCGCCCCACTGGACCAAAGCACATTCAGAGAGCTCCGTTTCTCATGCAGAGGCTGACTCTTAGAGTTTCAGAGGCGACTCTCAAGGCTTCTCCACCAGGCCGAACACTATCAAGTGCCCTGGAGTATGACAGATAAAAAGCCACAATCCCTGTCCTCACTTGAGAAATGATCTTCGGGTGCCTGGTGAAGGCCTGTTGGGTTTAAGGGCTGTCATCTGGGCCTTCCCCCGAACTTCCTGGACATGGTGGTTTTGTGTTACCACAGAGGGTCTGCTGGGGCCCAGCTGGGTGACACCGGAGTGGTTTTCTCCTATAAAAGCTGGGATAATGCTGGAAAAAGGAAAGGGGAAGTAGGTGTGCACCCAGCAGCCCAGCCCAATTGGTGTGATTATCACTGCTCCAGCCTTGGAAAGGAGGAGGGATGCAGCGGGAGAGAAGCCGTCTGAGCCCAAGACTGTGCCATCTGCCTGGCCCTGACCACTCCTGGGAGAGCAGGGCACAGTGCATGGGTCTGAGTGTGCAGGGCCAGGGGGTGCTTGGCCCCATAGGGAGGGCCACGGAGGGGTTCAACTCAGTTCCTCCCTGGTTTCACCCACAGCTCCGAAAGGGCCCCGGTCACTCTCCACCTCGATGGGATTGTGCAGGTCCTGAACTGCCACCTCAGTGACATGGCCATCGGAATGATGACGAGGATCGCAGTCCTGAAATGGCTCTACCACCTCTACATCAAAACTCCCCGGAAGGTGAGCCCCCAGGCGTGCTGGCACTAGGCCCCTCCAAGCCAGGGGCTTTTCTGGGGTCCTCCTTGGTTTTCAAGGACCTTCCATGCTTGGTTGGGTTTTGATCATTGCTATTCGGGAGAAATCCTGACAAGCAGAGGAGTGACAAGTGCTAGAGGAACCCTTAGCATCTCGGGGGAGGGAGGTGGTCCACGTGGAGGGCCCTGTCCGAGGGGACCCCGGACCCAGAGCTGGGGAGTGTTCACGGACACCCTGCCTCTCTGCCCTCCAGATGTTCCGGCACACAGACAGCCTCTTCCCCATCCTCCTGCAGACGTTATCGGATGAATCGGATGAGGTAGGTCCCCAGGCGTGCCTGGCTGCCCAGACTCTCATTTTCAGTGACAGGTGGGATCTCGTAGCTGAGAGGTTCTTTGTTATTCTCTTAAATCAACACCCCAGAATTGCCCTATTCCTCATACCTGGTCAGATGCACCCTCTAGAGGAAAAGCTGAGTTTACTGCTCCCGCTTTGGAAATGAGGACTTCTGTCAGCCCGTCTGAAGCAGGCCCTGGGTCAGGGCATCCACGAGGAAACTAGTCTGTGTGGGGACTCGCTGGTCCCCAGCAGGCAGCAGAGAGTGGCAATAGGGAACACGGCTGTGGGTCTCCCACCAAGTGCAAGGTTGCCGTGCTTCATTGCCTGAACTTGACTGAGTTGCTTCATGACTCTGCTTCTCAGTTCCCTTCCATGTTCAGTGAGGGTGGAAATGGCACACGGGGTCGTGAGTGAAATGCTCCCCAGAAGATGCTCAGCGCCACACACGGCACATGCCAAGCGCGCACTGCTTGTGTTACTCGTTTCAGCTGGGCTCCATTTTTACCTCCAGTTTGAAACTGGACCCTTAAACTGTGCTTTGTTGTCTCACCACAAGCTGCTGGTGCAAAGGGGAGAGGCTGGCCCAGAAAAGCTGGGCAAGCTGGACCCTTGGTTCATCCGCCACCTGGGGGTGTGCCTCTAGCTGCACACAGCACCCCATGCCATTCTCAGCGGAGTTCCATTCTGGGGAGTTCTTTTTCAGGAGCAGGATCTGCATCCGGGCATTGCCATTCTTTAGGGTGGCATCCCATTCCCCTCCCCATGCCAGCTCCAAGCTGCGTGTCGCGTCCTGGCTGCCGTGCCTTGACTCGCCCCTCTCCTTCCCTCTTCTGGTCTCTGGGCAGCTGGGGGCTCTGGGCAGAGCCGTGTCCTCCATGAGTCAGTGAGTCCACGAATCTTCAGATCTCCCATACTACCCAGTGGGAACGTGGGAGTGGACAAAGGCTGGAGGTTGGGGGAAAAGAGGGATGTGACCCACAACTTCCTGTGGAGAGTAGCACCTCAGTCCTCCCAGGGCCGGTCCCAGGTTCGTGCAGGGCCCAGGGTGGCCGTCCTGCGGCCTGAATCTGAGCTGAAAAGAGATGCGGGCAGGCAGGTGTCTGCCTCTAGGGTGTCTGAGGTACTCTGCATGTCCAGGAAACTGCAAACAGATGGTTTGGGAATCTGCCCTTGACCCCTCCTGCCTGCCCACCACACGCGCGCACACGCGCACACACACATACAAGCACACCCGCACATGTGCACACACACCCTCTCTTCCCCCCACCACCCACTTGCATGCAAGGCCCAGGTGGACTTGGCCCAGTTCTGCCTGAGTTGAGAGTGACTCACGGCACAGTCACAGCCCTCATTTCAATACAGAAAGGCAGAGCAGAACTTTGCTGATTGGCTCTTTCCCGAGGACTTCACTGGAAGCAGCTGAGTGTTCGGTCCTTTAAACTGAGTTGTTTAATCCCATCCAGCTCTCCGCGTGCGGTTGGTTTTGCGTGCGTGTGCATTTGAAGGGAGCGGGAGGAGACACAGCCCATTAAACAGCTCTGTTCGGGTCGCGGCTGTGGAAGCTGCATTTGCTGAAGCACCAAATGTTGTCAGGCTTATGGCACAACTTGTGGGTCCCCAGTGGGGAGGGGATTGCAGCTGCCCTAGGGGACAGTTGTGGGGGAGGGAGCTGTTGCCGCAACAGGAGCGAAGAGTCCCTGCTCGTTAGTCTCTCTAGGGAAGGGATTTGGGGACCTCAGTCATCAGTGGTGAGTCCCGATTGTGCCACATCCTGCTTCTTCACCAGAGTCACATTCCTAGGTGACCCCTGCCCAATCCCTTTGGTGACCTTGAGGGCGTACTGTGTACTTGGCGATGGACATGCACCGTGAACAAGACAAAAAGTCTCTCTCTCAGCTGGGTTTTCCCAGTATTTCCAGAGACAGCCCTGATAACAAGTCGGAGCCCTCTTTAGGGTGTTCAAGACCCTGAAGCCAATCTAGTCAAAGCAGATCACAGCCAGACTGGGGGGCTGGGGGGAGTAGGAGTTCCCTTCCTGTTGAAGGCTTCATGGAGCCTCCTTCGCTAATGGATACGGCCGCCTTGCAAAGGTCCTTACGCCCAGCCTGGGGGCCTCACAGCACAGGTGGTTCCATGTCCTGGGTGAGTGTTGATATCAGCTTACTTGTATGGTGTCGTCCCTGTGCTAGGAACTGTGCTAGACCCTTCCCTTATAGTATCTAGAGATCGATACTGTGGAGAAGGACTATTGCTATTTTCATTTAGCAGCTCCGAAAACTAAGGCCTACAGAGGTTAAGGAATTTGCACACAGCTAGGAAGCAATGAGGCAAACTCAAAACCAGGACTTTTTGACTCCAGAGTCCATCCTTTTAGTTACCACATGCTGTGTTCACCACAAGCAGCCCTGGCTGCCCCCATCAGAACCAGCTAGGGAGGTGGGGGCTCGTGTTTAATTGTGTCATCATCCCCATCTCTGGCCTTCCTCTCGTCCTGCAAGTTCTTGAGAAGAGTTCTGTTTGGTGCAGAAAGGGCTTTGCTCCAGCCCCCAGGCCGTTTGTCCACTTTTCTTATTGATTTCTAGAAGCACTTTGTATACTGGGGACATTTGATTTATCATTTTGTTGCAGATGATTTTCTCTCCCAGTATGATTGTTATAAACCCACATGCTTCTCTCCCCTCCCTCGGTGACAGCCACTGTCCTCGGGACAGAGCATATGCAGGTATTGATGCAAGAACTAGGCTCAAGGAGGGGTGGGTAGGGCTCAGAGACCTAGCTCTGCCCTTCCACCACGTTCTGCAGCCCCGTTGGCATGTGGCCTCCTAGGGAGGTCTGTCTTGTCTGCCATTGTTCGCCAGTTGTACCCTGGGTGACAGTTCAGCAGCCCACACACTTTGGGCATCCTCAGTTGTCTCTGCTTTTCAGTTATTCAGGATAAGTGGCTGTTTGCTCAGGACTGCCTGCTCCTTAGAGACTTTATCTGAAAACCCCTTTTGTCAGAAAGAATTTGCAGGTGTCGGATTGATATTCTTGGCACCAGAGTAGAAAACCTCCCATTAGCTAAAGATCCAGTTACTTGTTTTTAAGTAGAAATGCGCCCTTGATTCGACAGTGTGGAATGCGGGGCGCATGCTCAGGTCCTGCCGGACCCTGGCGGTGTGGTGGCACTGCTGCTTCCCCTGGCGGGAAGGTGCCTCCCCAGCCTGCAGCTGCCTGAGTAGGCTCTGCCCGTGAGCCCCAGAGGACGGGTCCTGTCCATGTCCTGATGGGGTCTTCTCGCCCCTACCCCACTCCTGAGCACAACTGCCTCCCACCTGCATTTGTAATCCTCAGGGTGTACTGGTGGGCACCTGTCATTATACGTTAGTCCAAACTCATAGACTGTGCAGCACCAGGAGTGACTCCTGGCATAAACCATGGACCTTGGGTGATAAGGGTGTGTCAGAGAGGTGTGTCAGCCTCCCTGGTCGGGGATGTTGATGATGGAGGCTGCGCAGGGGCAGGGGTACCTGGGAAGTCTCTGCCTCCTGCTGAGTGTTGCTGTCCACCTAACACTGCTCTAAAAAATAAAGACTATTTAAACCAAGTGGAAATGTAAAGCTTATAAAACCTCAGTCATTAAAGAGACCTGGAAGGACATCTGGGTCCCGCCTGACTGAATGTAGCGTCCGGACACTTGGTCTCCAGACCTAAGCTGGGATCCCAGGGACCTTGGGCAAGGAGTCTGACCCCGTGACCTATGAAATGGGGCTAACAGTGTCTAAATTTGCCTCACAGACCATTGTTTAAAGGGACAGTGTGAAGCTCCCACCCAGATCCTAGCCCATGTTGTCACTACCTGTCTGTCTTCCAGGTTCTTTAGGGGGAAATTGACCTTTTTATTGTCCCCTACTCAGGAGCAGGGCTCATCTTATCTATATAAGTCATCTTGTAGATTTAGGCTCTTTTTTTAAAGTCTTATTTACTTATTTTGAAGTTTACTTTTGGTGTTTTATATTTTTTGTTGTGATTTTGAGTGGCATCCCTTTCCAGTAACTTTTCTCCCCAGAAGACAGTGCTGCCCGGTGGTGAGGTGCACGGGCTTTGAGGTCAGGCAGTCCCAGAGTCCATTCCTGGCTCTGCCACTTAATAGTTGGCTGGCATTAAGCAAGTGACCCAGCCACACGCCAACGGGGCTGCAGAACGTGGTAGAAGGGCAGAGCTAGGTCTCTGAGCGCTACCCACCCCTCCCTGAGCATAGTTCTTGCATCAACACCAAGAGTAATAGGAGAACCACTCTCCCAGGTTTGTCTTGAGAATCAAATGAGATCATGAATGTGAACTGCTCGGCACAGGACCCAACACGTATAAACAAGTGGGAAACACTGGCTCCTCGGAGGCGGTGATGATTCTGTGAAAGGGTCCGATGGCAGAGACACACTGAATTCAGGAAGATGGGCTTTGTGTTGCCCCAGATTCTTCCCACATCAGCTTCAGCAGCAAAAGCCAGAACAGAAGCTGGTCTCTGTCCTGTGTCCCTGCCTGTTTTTAGGACCGTGCAGATAGCCAGGGTGGCTCATCGTCCATCTCCAGGTCTTAGAAAAACTAAGGGGAAGACAGTGGGCCGCAGGGCCGGCACCCCTCTCTGTCCTCTCTCCGCTTCCCAGCCTCCTCCCCAAGCACCCCTGAGCTGGAGCTCTCGGGCAGGGAGCGAGGCCCCAGTGTCAGCAGGCCGCGTTCGCAGCATTTCATGTGGACAGGCTCCCATCTGGCTACCCTGGGTCCAGGGAAAGGAGGAGAAATGGCATTGTTGGCAGAGGACTGCATCAGGGCCTCTCGCTGCCACAGACTGTCGCTCAGAAGCAAAACCTCGGGATTCCGTTGCGATCCTGAAGGGTGCACCCTGACTGCACCTTAAGCAGCCTCCCTAGACTCTGCTCACCCCCTAGGAGCTGGGCTGCCCTTAGCACACACAGCAGAGGCGCTCAACCTGGGAGAAGCCCCCCTTCCTCTCGCCTAGCTTCAGAAGAACCATCAAGAGATGCTGCTGGTGGCAGTGTATAGCTTATGTGACTAATGTAGAAGCACAAAAGGAGAATGAGAACCACCTTTCTAGAAAACATGGAAGGTAGGATTGTGAGGGCATTGTTCATGGCAGTGCTGGAGGAACCTGTCAACTTCATGGAAAGCGTGGCCAGTTTGACGTGCAGCTGTGACTTGGGAAGCTGGGATAGTGGGGGTAAGTCTACGGAGTGATTTGGTGGCACCTAACCAAAGTACTTAAAGTACGCCACAGGAGGAGTGATGTACCCCAGTCCAGGGCGGGGCTGGTGCCTTCCCTGTCCTCAGCCCCATGGTACATCGCAGAAGAGCCCAGACCCATGGGGCAGGAGCTCAAGGGCCTCTCCAGCCTTTGCTCAGGGCATTTAGTTAGTGACAACAGGGACTTTGGCAGGGGGTCCCACCAGGGGAGGCCCCAAACCTCAAAGTTTGCTGTGAGAAGTGGTGGGGAAGGCTCTGAGTCCCCTTGGCTTTCTCTTCTGACTCACGTCCAAGGTGACTGGTACTCTCCTATCCCGAAGGGAGGGGAAGACTTTTTGGAAATTGGCCATCCCTCAGTTTCTGCCCCAAAAACGAGGGCTGCCACTTCATTAGAGGCCCCTTCGTCAGAGGGCAGCTTAGAGTGCCGATGACAGCCAGTCTGACACCCGCACTGCTGGCTTCCTTTGGGGTCCACGTGTCCGTGGGGGGGGACTGGGAGGAGAGGGCAAAACCCAAAGTTTATGGGGCAGTTCACAGTACATTGCGTCTGTCATCTTAGGAGTCTGCCAGCAGTCCTGGGGTGCTATTAATGTTCCCCATTTTGACATAAAAGGAGACTGAGGCATGAGGAGACACCTTGCCCAAGGTCACACCACCAGAAGCCAGAACTGGAAGTCTGCTCTGTCTGACTGCAGAACGTCTAAAGCTCTAAACTAGGCCTGACCTCACGGCAGAGTGGGTGGGGGGCACTGCTTTGTGCATGCCAGCCCCTCCCCTAGTGCTGGTGTTTCGTCCCTGGCTGAGCTGCGGTTCTAGGGGCACCTTCTCTCTGAGCAGGTGACTCTGACCTGCTCCGGCAGCTGCCCCAGGACCCCAGCTCTCATGCAGGGCCCCGTCCAGAAGGTGTAGGGCCAGCGGCTGGGACATGTGGGGGCAGCAGTGTGGACGCAGCCTGGGTGAGGGGCAGGAAGGCAGGCCTCTGGTCCACACTGCCCCGCTCTCCGCGGGATCAGCAAGTCCACGGTGTCTTCACCTCGGTGTCTTTACTAAAATTCATTTGGACGGGATCATTAGTGCCGCCCATCTCCAGCTTCGTGTGGTCCTGAGTCCACTCCCCAGAGTACTGCTGCGGCCTGCCCGAAAGGGGACAGTCTTCTGTAATGTAAGAACGGGGCTTGTTTTTCCTTTTCGCATCCTTGCCTCGGTTTTTATTTCACTCCAATTTTCATTCCATCCACTCTCCAAAACAAACCAAAACAACCCCTCAATTCCAAAGATTTCTTTACAGTCAGCTGGTGTGATCGGGTCAGACGCCAGCCCAGAGAGCCAAGGGGTAGACGTTGGGCCCGGAGCTCAGTCCCTCTTGCCAAAGGCCCACCGGGTGGGGAAACGAGCGGGGCCCCAGCAGGGACATCCTGAAGGAGAGAGGCATGGACATGCTCCTGCTGTAGCCCTCCCGGGGTCTCGCCAAAGCCGGGGGTCACTGGTCCCCTCAGCTGTCCCTGCGGCTGACCCGCAGCAGAGAGGCCGCGTTCTAGCCACAGTCCCCAGGGTCAGCCAGCCCCAGGCCCCCTGGCTCAGCGGAGGCTCTGGCGATCACCACTAGGGGTCCTGGGAGGACTTTGGTCTTCTGAAAAGAGCCCACAGCAGGGAGGAGAGGGGACCAGCAGGGTAACAGTCCCAGAATCGTGCCTGGTGCGAGGGCCTCTTCGCTCCCTGGTCGTCCTTCCATATTTCTGCACTTCCTGCCTTCGGTCCCACCTCAGCCGGCCTCGGGGACGGGGGGACCCACAAGAGTCGCAGTTGGCCGGGAGGCATTCCATTCTGGGAAAGGCAGGTTTGGGTGCCGGGAGTGTTTGTAGTATTTGTCTCTGTCTGAATTCCTTCCACTGATGAGCAAGTAAGGACCCAGACCCAGCGCGGGAACTGGTCTGAATGGGCTGAGCTGGGGATGCCTGCTGCCTGGCCCACCCAGGCTCCTGAGGACGGCAGAAGTGGGACTGGGAAGGGTAGGGAAAAGGAGGCTGGCACTCCCCAAGTGGGGCCCATCTGCACAACGAGGGCCCGAAGGGGAGCTAGTGGTGCTTTTGAAAATCCATCTTCCCAGGCCTCAGGCTGGACCTCCTGAATCGTTCCCTCAGACGGAGCCTCGGTTTCCCAGGTGACTCGTGCACACCTCTGGCTCAGAACCATGGATGTGGAACCGTGCGAGATCCTGCAGGGACACTCAGGCCCTGCCCCTAGCGCTCAGACCTGATGCCCCCTCTCCATGGGCCTCAGGATGGTGGCCAGGCCAGGGCTGCCTGTTTTCACCCCAGCCCCGACTGAGTGCTCATGGCATCTTCAGGATGCCAATGTTTCCTCCTCTAGAGCCGGCCACAGCTGAATCAGCTGAATTTCCCTGCCAGGGTCCCGTTGGCAGTTCACAAGGCCTGTGGTCACGGCGGGTTCTTTCGGTGGCTGAGATGCTGCGGAACGTCCGTGTCCCCACTGCTGACAGGAAGAGCTGTCACCTAACTCTCGCTTGTCCCATGCCAGGCCCTGCGCCGGGCACCGTTGACTGTGATCTTAGATCGTCTGCACCACACCCCTTCGAGGGTGGGATTTGCTGTGTTTCCTGCTTTACCTAAGGGGAAACTGAGACTCAGAGAAGTGAAGTAACTTGGTCAAGTGCTCGGCTTAGATGCTTCCTCCATAATATTTGTCTGTCTGTCTGTCTGTCTCTCTCTCTCTCTCTCTCTCTCTCTCTCTCTCTCTCTCTCTCACACACACACACACACACACACACGAATTCTGCACATCAAGGCTGGCCAGGTCCCCGTTTGTCGTTAGTCCCCTGTGGACTCTCGTAGCTCTTGTCACATTTTATGGGGACAGAAGCTGTGCCTGGCACATAGCAGCCTCTCAGAAACATTTTATGAGAAAATGAACAAATAGGAGGTGGGTGGATAGCGAGCCGGTCCTACTTGGGCCTGCCCCACCCTCCTGGGCCCTCCCCTGCTAGGACCTGGGCCTCAGGAAGCTGGGCCTGGAGAAGAGCTGCCTCCTCTGCCTGAGCTCACTGTAGCTCCCAGCACAGTGGGGTTGAGCAGAGACCTGCAGGCAGGAGACCAGGCCGGCGGTGCTGCGCTCCTGGTTGCCATGGACCGGTGCCCTGGAAACAGCTGGCCCCTTGGCTCATCACCTGGTAACTGAGCTATAACGAGGGTGCCCTCTTCCCGTGCTGCCCTCAGCACAGCAGGCCCTTCCCCGTTCCCTCCCTAGCTCGTGGGGAGAATTTATAACTGCGAGTACACCCCCCTGGTCAAGGGCCTGGCATGATGCAAATGAGTAATGGTTGGCATCAGCAGGAAGGAGACCCTGGGGGAGGGAAGGGAGGGGAGCTGGGGGTTCGGGAAAAGGTCTCCAAGTTCTCTTGCCCCAGGCTGGCCTTTCTCTTCTCTACCCTCAGAGGGATGGTGGCTGGAATATTTTAAGCTGCAGGAACCTGCACTGTGTCATCACTGCCAGTGGAACCCTGACAGTAAGCATTAGGTGCGGGCCCTTTGCATATTTTTGCATAGATGGCTCAGAACTAGACACGTGGGGAAGGATTTCAAAGTTTATTAAAAAGAAAGCAAAGCAATCTTGTGCCCTAAGGACGTGTGTTCAAGTCAAGTCAGGCAACAGGAACTAAGATAAAATCCCTTTTCTTTTTTTTAAGTTGCTTTTGCTTTACTAAAACGAAAAAGTTGTTTAATCAGGGTGGCTTTATCAATGAGAAATAAAATAGGTCTAAGCCTTAGACATCCTTCTCCCCCACCCCTAAATATAAGTGGTCTTCCTTTTTGCCAGTCGTAGAAGGCAGAGCTGGGGGACTTGCCCTCCAGGAGATACTGGGCATGGCCTGCTCGGACTCTGTTGTAGCCAAAAGCTTTTCTGAGAATGCCAGCCCTTGCCCAGGCTGGGGCCCGACAGCTGTCTCCTGCAGCTCACATTTCGTGGGGGCCTCCAGCCCTGGTGCCTTCTTCCAGCGCCTGTGCAGGGCCTGTGGGAGGCTCCGCTCCCCCAGGGGGCCCTTCCTGGGATGGCGGCCTGGCTCCCTAGGATCTGTTCTCTGGCCAGTTCCACCAGCCATCGGAGCCTTTCTGTATGTGGTTGGAGACTCAAGAGGCCTGACTCACTGGGCTGTAGACCTTGTGAAGGAAGCAAAGGGCCCACGGCTTCCGTGGAAGGCCAGCTTCAGTGCCTCTGCACTTCCTCTTAGCTCCACTTTGCAAGAGTGAGGAGCAGCCTGACCTGACCCAGATCTCAGGCACGGCTCCGCAGCCCCACCGATCTGGGAAGAGGCATCAGATGGCCCTTGGCAGTGGCCCACACAGGCCAGACCTCAGCCTCCAGGGCCTTCAGCCTGAATCGCCTCTCCTGCCAGCACCTAGTGTGTCCCTTGGAAACACTCTTGCAGCTTCTTTCTGGCCAGGACTGGAGAGGTCCCAGCTTGGGCCTTACCTTCGCTCAAACAGGGCCGAAACTGACCCAGTGGACATCAGCTCCTGCAGTGTAGCCAAACATTTGACATGTTTCTTGGAGATAAGTGGGTAGAGTGAAGTAGGCAGTCTCTCCATCCATCCCTTTGGCAGGGCTATTTGAAACTGTCCATCTTCCATTTCCTGCTCGGCGCTATAGGTCAGCAAGTATGTATCCAGCTTCCGCCAGAGCCTTGCCTGGGTCTTCATTGTCAGGCGTCCTTGTGGGAGGCGAGGACGGGGACTTGGCCTTGCACAGCTGTAGGTCTCCAGCTGTCCCCAGGTGGTGAAGGAGCGGCCACTAGCACCTCGAGGACAGAGAAAAGGGAGCTCATGCCATGAGGGCTTTTCCAGGGCTGCTCTGTGGACCAGGTGTTGGGACAGGGAGTTCCTGGGTGGACCATTGGAAGAAGAAAGGGCCACAGCCGCCATCCCAGGGAGACTATTCCTGGCTTGCTGGAGTGCAGTGGGTGACGGCCTGCAGTGGCGCCGTCGAGATGCCTACCCTTTCACACTGAAAGATGTCCTTTGCTGTTGTCAGGTCACCTTCTAGAAGGAAAGGCTTTCTCAGGAATCTCCTGGCTTCCTTATTTTTGCTCCCCAAGCTGTAGAGGTTATGAAGCTCCCTTCCCATCGCCCCTGCAGCCTTCCCCTCAGAGTTGCTTTGTAAGATGATTTCCACACCCAGTAGCCACAGATCCTTTCACTTGAGATGGCCAGCTCACTCCACTCCAGGATGAGGGACCAGCTGATGTGCCTTCCCTACCCCCAGCCTGTTGCCACGGTAACGGCAGGCACTCCTGCTCCTGCAGAATATTGCTTTCTTATAACCTTCCTCCCTCCCTCTTTCCCCGCTTCTTTCTCTCACACAAAAAGAAAGCACAAGTGTTTTATATTCATTTTGCAAAAAGCTGCGTAGTGCATACTAATTGGCGTGGCTTCCTCCTGCCTTGAGCCTTTCCCATTCTCGGAGCCAGGAGTACAGGCCAGCCCGCTCGTTGGAAGGAGGACTAGCTCCGTTTCTAGAGGCCCGGCGGCGTGTGTGCAGCAGGGCCTTGAGCAGGTGCCCTCTAAGCAAGGCTTCTCAGGTCACCGCGTCCTCGTCCCAGAACTTCCTACCTATAAGCCAAGGGTTGTTATGAGTTCTCCAGGGGCTGGAGCACCAAAACGGCCTGTCACAGAGACTCAAAACAGGTGCCAGCTGGAGGACGACCCCTCTGTCACCCTGTCCCAGACCCTTGTTGACATGGCCTCCCTGGACCTTCCCTCCCAAGGGGGTTTCTTGCTCCCCAGGTGGAGGCAGAGTCCTGGCCTAGGCCTGCATCAGGAGTGTCGCTCTGAAGCCTCAAGTTCAGGCCCAGGCTAAATGGCATTTGCTGGTCAGCTAGGAAGGGGCCACGCGGCCAGACTTGATGGACACAGGAGTCTGGATGTCAGAGAGCCACTTGGGAGCCTTCGAGTGGCGCTCCACAAACTCCCCATTCCCGTAGTCAGGCCACTCCTTGCCCTCCGTTTTGGCAGCTCCTTGCCCGTAGGAGGCTAAGAGACATGACATTGCTGTTCTCCGACTCTCACTTTAAGTGACCAGAAGGGCACCGTGTGCGGGCTCGTACATGAGCACATGTGGCGTTGCCCCAGGCTGGACTGTTTGTCCCTGGGCTTTTTGCCAGCCCTTGGAGACCAGAGTCAAGTCTTTTGATGTGTGAGCACGAGAGGAGTGGCCGGGATCACTGCAGGAACCGGTAGACAGCATTTCCAGCTTTAATTGTGCAATCGAAGCATGATTTGCTTTCATTTGCCATTTGGTGCTAAACTTCCTAAAATAAGAATTCAGAAGGTAAAGTATGCAGCTTTGCTGGCTGAGCTCTCCAGTGGGGTGGGAGGAGTGGTACAGAGGTGGGGACGCAGGGTCTAAGCCCTCCACGTGTGCACCACTGCCCCTGCCCAGTTCCTAAGCCAGGGCCACTGACTGCTTTCAGCCGTGGTTCCAAAAGTCGTACCAGAAGTGGTGCATAGAGCATCAACTATAATCTCCATGACAGCCTGGTGCAAATGAGGAAACTGAGGCTCAGGTACTTCCAAAGCGCGTCCTCCCCCGCCCAGGGCCCCTCCCCTCAGGCCGAGCTGCCGGCTGCCATTGCACCTGCACCGTGTTGGCAGTGCTTACCACCTGTCCTGCCTGCCAGTCTGTCACTTCCTCAGAGTCTTGTCCCGGTCAGCCTGGCATCTCCTCCAGTCAGCACAGGCCCCTCCCACAGCCAGTGCTCAGTAGATGCTGGGGGAGGGTGAACGTAACTGGTGCTCCAATTTGGAGACTGGAGCTGGGTTTGAAGTGGAATCCTGTTACCTTGAGCAGGTGACAGTGTGTAAGGCGAGACTGCCAAGGGCGTGAATTCTGGCTAGCTGGGAGCAAGAACGGCTTCCTTCTCTGGCCTCCCACTCCTGCAGCCTGGCCTCAGATTCCAGCTTCCTTCTTCCAGTTGCTCCTGTCCACTGCCTGTCTTTGTTCTCTTCAATTCAGTTCTCTGTAGAACTTTCCAAGCACTGCTATAGCCATGCCCTCAGCAGCTCTCAGCAGCCCGCCACCCTCAACAGACCCTTCCCCACTTCCTGGAGACAGCTCTCTGTCTCCATCCACAGCTCTCTGTGGCGATCCTTGTCCATCAACCTCTGCTTTTCTCCCCCAGGTTATCCTGAAAGATCTGGAGGTGTTGGCCGAAATTGCTTCCTCCCCTGCAGGCCAGACGGATGACCTAGGCCCCCTCGATGGCCCTGACCTTCGGGTCAGCCACTCAGAACTTCAGGTGCCCACCCCTGGCAGAGCCAGCCTGCTGCCCACTCCCAGTAAGTATTCCCCAATGTGTCCAACCTCAGGGACCCTGGGAACATTAGTGCTTGGTCTCATGCTGGACTGGGGCTGTCACCCTTGAGCTCTGGGGCTCTACCCAAGTGTGAGGGATTAGTGATCTGCCACTCTGCAAGAGGCAGATGGCCCTCACTGTCCAACTGCCTCCTGGCTCACATTCCTGCAGCCCCCTCACCCCTGTGAGAAACCCTCACTTCCCTTTTTCCTCATCTTCCTGCATGTTTCATCCTTTTGAGCCATTCTTTCCCCGGGGCAATGTCTCCCCAGCCAAGAAGCAGGGGGCTTTGGAGTCAGATCTCACAGGTGGGAGACTAGGCAGCCATTTCCTTCCTTACCAAGAAGCTAAAAATAGCTCTCAACATGGCAGGCAGCCCAGGCTAGAGACAGCATAATTCAAATAGGATGTTTCTGGGCAGTCCTTGGCCGTGAAGGTGGCCATGGTGTTCCTGGTGGTCACCCTTTGGGCTCCATCTAGACATCAGGTGGCCCTTCTCCCAGGCCTGTACACTCCCAGCACCTCCCTCCCAGGCGATGCCAGTTCCCTCCAACAGCAGCATCTGGAAAATGCTCAAGGAGACAAGTCAATAGGAAAAACCCCAGCGTATCTTGGGTGTTTGCCTGGGGTGTCTTATGGCTCCCTGAGTGGCTCTCGACATCCAGGCACAAGGCCCTAGATAGCTCCTCCGCTAATGCAAAAGCCAAGCATCAAATAGATTTGGGGTCCGTCAGCAGCAGCTTCCCTCTGCAGTCCCACCAGACTGGTCCCAGAGAACACTGGGGAGCACCCACTCAGTGAGCCATCAAAGCCCTGCAGGCCTGGCCCCACCCCAGGCCGCGAGGTCATCACAGAAGGCCCATGCACTGAGGACAGCTCCCCCACAATACCTGAGTCAGCTCCACCCCGGCCCTTGCAGCAGGTGTCATGTAGGACCCCAGGCTTTAGGCCACCACCACTGGGCACACCCTACCTACAGCCAATCCCAAGCTTCCAGCCATGTCTGACTGAAGCAAGGAAGGAGTAAGGGGCTGTTGCGGCAACCCAGCTTCCTCCTCTTGTTTCCCCAGGATGCCGTGGTTTCCCTGCCAGTGAGCCCAGCTTCCTGTGGGTAGTCAGAGGCCATAGTCAGGGAGGCTCCCACATCCTGACCCCTGCTGACATTCCCACCATCTGTCCCGTAGCCCAGGGACTCCAGTATCCATTCTCCATCCCCAAGTCAGCCTTTGAGGGGTCAACCTGAAGTCCTCAGGCTAGATGGCAGGACTGCCACAGGTCGAGTGTGGGGACAGGGCCCTCCATGAGAAGAGTGAGGAACAGAAGGCTCTTCCTTGAGGAAGAGAAGGCCTGAGAGGCAGGGACAGGGTGGCAGTGAGACCTGCCTGGAGGAGGGAGCAGCAGCCAAGCTGAGGCCCCTGCAGAGCGCAGGCCAGCCCTCAGATCCCCTTTCGGAGCATCTCTCCTTGTTGGCAGAAGCAAAAAGCTAAGGTGGCTCAGCCCGAGGCAGGAAGAGGATGCCTTCATATCCCAGGACTTGCTGAGCTGTCCATCTGTGAGGTGGCTTTTCTCTTCCTTCTGGCACAGAGAAGTGAATGACTGAAATGCTTACTTGCTTGCTAATGGAGGGATGAGCCAGAAAAAATGGCTGTGGGCAGCCCAGGTCTGCTGGAGAGGGCGGGGTGCACCCCGGGGCCATCGGGCCTGGCCTAATAGGCGCAAGCCTTTCAACTACTTGGGAGAAGGGGCTGGGGGATATCTGGATGACAAAGTGCTCTGAACCCCCCAGCTCCTGGCCCCATCAAGGTGGGTGGCCACTAAAAAGCCTGAGGCAGTAAGGACTTGCCCCAGCTCACCAAGGCTGTCAGACTGGCTCATATCAATCAGGGATTCACCCTGGATTTATAGAAAAGCAACAAGTATGCCAGATGGGTAGAAATTCCATTCTGGAAAGAACACCAAGGAAGTGCCCACAGCCAACAATGCTTTTTGCCTCAAGGATTCTCAGCGCCAAGGGCCACACACTCAGCCTGAGATTCATGTGTGCATTTCAGGGAGTGTGGGAACCTCGCATGCATGTGCATCCACAGCTGGTACCAGATTTTCAAACAGGTCCTTGATTTTACAAGGTCAAGGTCAAGCTCATACCGGTCATAGAAGAGCATGAGAAGCCCGGAAGTGGGCCCTAGCGGCCTTGGGGAGGGCACACAGCGGGCACCGAGGTTGTTGAGGGTAGCTGCTGGTCAGAAGGCATGCAGGACGTGTACACTCATTTCTCTGCAGGCTGTTCTTTGTCACATTGCTTCTCAGGAAGGCAGGCAAGGGGGTCGTTCTGTCTGTCACCATCGGGCTGTGCATGCGGACGGCAGCCGCAGGGCCAGACCCTCTTCCTGTTTAGATTCCACTTTCCTCTGACTCTCCAGGGCACAGCTCTGAGAGCTTGTGGACTGTAGCTCTAAGTCCCTTTAGGGCAGATCTGCCCACCCCACCCCTTTCTGGAAAGCCAAGGAGGCGGGGAGCCTGGCAAAGATGAAATCAGTGGCATTCGTTGGGAACTAAATGGCCCCACCTGCGTTTTCGTCTGTACACTCCAGTGGTGCAGACTGAATGCAGCAGTGGGGTAGCTGCTGTGCTGGCCTAAATGCGCCGCCACAGTGGTCCCCAGGGCCCACAGGCAGAGTTGCTCCTTGGGATTTTCCTCTCGCCTGCCCCAGCAGAAGCGTCTCTCCCTCCAGTGCAGAGTTGTGTGGACAGAGACCATGGTATTACTTCTCCCACGCCCCCTCCATTTCTGACCTTTGCAGAGCCCCAGGCAAGGAAGAGAGCCGCCTCTGGGGGAATCAGGAGGGGAGCCTCCTGGGCAGGGTGCCCCTAGGGAAGCCAATGAAGGGACACATTTCCTTGTCTCCCTAGATTGCTATTTGGTAAAATGAAACAAAACAATGAGTCTCCTGTGACTTGGCAACATGTGTGCCTTCTCCGCCTGTCTCACTCGGAGGGGTGTCAGCCGAGGCTCTACCAGGCTCTGCGGAGGGAATGACGAACTCTCCTCCAGCAGACCAAGGGGCCTGACACTGAGCCTGGGGCCAGTCCCTAGTCAGAGATGCGCCCAGCCCTCCTGGGGCGTGGACATCCCTGCCACAGGGGTGGGGGCCAGCATGCCCGGCCCTCCTGGGGCATGGACATCCCTGCCACAGGAGTGGGGGCAGCCTTGACAAAGCAGAGCAGTATCATGGCAATCTGAGGCCAAAGGTATCACCCAGGACTGACATTGGCCCCTACAACCAATCTTCCCTGTTCTTCCCTTCTGACCACAGGGCCCATTCTTAGTGGAATAAAACTGCTCACATCAGGGCTCTCTGGTCCAAGGTGGAGTCTGACCTTAGTTCTAAAAACATGGGCAGAAGTGAAATGTCCCGATTCAGTTTCATTCCTTATAGCCCAGGCTAGTGTGGCCAAATACAGAAAGAATTTCCAGAAGAAAGCTAGAAAAGCCATCCCCGTCAAGCTCTTGTTGGGACTATAGCATGTCCCCCTTGTCAGCTCGCTGAACCTCACTGTGGATTCGCTCGTGTCATCTCCGAGAGGAGAGCAACCTTGTCATCCCCACCTGGGGTGGCGGATTGCAGCAGGCGGTGGTGCTGATCCCAGAGCTGGCCTGAGCCTGCTCTCTCTCTTCATCCCATGCTCAGAGGTGGGAGCACAGGTGAACCCCAGCCTCATCCAGCACTAGAAGTTTCCACCACCTGAGGGAGGGAGCAGAGCCATAGTCATCAGGCCGGCAGTCTCCTCTGGTGCCGGGTTGGCACCCAGCCTGGCAGTCCTTGGGAGTGTTCCTCCTCTTCACAGTTTTTTCAGGGACCCCAGTCTGGTCTTAGGACACCTCAGCACCTCATTCCCTTCCCTTCTGCAGCCTTCACCCCCTCCAGCCACACCAGGCTGTTTCCCACCTCCCAGAAGACTTGCTGTGGCTATTCCCAGGCAGCGTAAAAGAGCACAGTCTCTGGGGTTGGAAAGATCTAGATTCTCGGCCCAGCTCTGTCTGCCCTGCCTGTCATGTGACCTTGGTCAAATGTCCTGCCTCGTACCGCCTCTCCCTCCTCTGTAAATTGGGTGATGGGGTGCTTGGAGGCTCTGTGAGCTCTTCATGGAAGGGGCTAAGATGAATCCGTGTGATGAGCTGCCTTTGCCTCTGTCCTTATTACAGAAGCTCACACCTGCTTCAGGCCAGCACAGACAGCCCGCCTCTGTGTGGCTTTCCGGAGGGGCCCAGGCCACACTCCTCTGCCCCCTCTGTTCCGCCCACCCGTCACTCTCTGAGCGTGCTGGAGTTCACGTCTGGTCCCCTCTGTGCTGTGACCTCTTAGACCTTTGCTGCTCAAGGTGCAGGTTATACAGCCTCAGTGTCACCTGGAAGCTCCTGAGACATAGGGACACTCAGGCCCACCCCAGACTCAGAATCGTACTTTATCAGGATCACCAAGTGACTTGTGTGCTCCTCACAGTCTGAGAAGCAGCGGCTCAGACCGCAGGGGTCTGCTGTGCTCACTCATCTCTGAGTCCCAGCATTAGGCATTTTCAGAGTCCAGTGTGATGACGTGTGGGAGGGGCCCCAGGGCGATCACCCAGGCACCAGTGCCGGTCTGAGGCCCCCCTAACACCACTGTCCATTGCCAAATGGAGAACCTCGCCCCCTCCAGCCCAGGCCCATCAGCCAAGGGCTCCTTCCTCATCACCCTCTCTCCAGCGCCGCCCTTGGTCCCAGCACCGCGGCAGCCTCAGCTCTCTCCTCGTGCAGCCCCTCTCCACTGCCACGTCAGCTTCAAGCTCCTCTCGGGCCCTGCTCTGACCTGGGCAGCTGGAAAGCCTCCTGGTTTGGGGTGGCTGCCTGGGGCAGAGGGTTCCCCACCTCAGCTGGGCAGCCCAGAGGAAAGGAAGTGACCACCTTTTGGATCGGGTGCCAAGGATGCTGTTGCTGCAACATCTTTACCACCCTTCTGTCCACACAGTGGTGGGTGGGGTTTGGGCTCTGATTCAGCAGACTCCACAGCCCCCTCCACCACCCCGGCAGAACCTGCTTCGGAGGCTAGCCCCTCCCCAGCTGTCCCCCTTGCCTCCAGACCAGCCTCCCAATCTCGCAGCCCCCTCCTCAGAGCGCTTCCTGTGCCAGGAACTGCAGCATTAAGTTCCTTATCCCTGTGAGGCTCAGACAGGAACTGCCACCCGGGAGGAGGTGTCACTTCCTCCAGACTGCCCTACCAGTTGGGGACAGGACCTGGATCTCGTCTGGGCCGTCAAGCCCTTCCCCCACCTTCTCAGGACAGCCAATCCAGACGCCTGCTGGAGGGGCTGGCGGAGAGGTAGCGGGAGGTGGGAGCAGAGCAGAGACGCGGCCGGCCGGCCGGGCCGCTAATGTTTTCCCATCTGGTTTTGTTGAACTGTAACTCGCGCTGTGCATTGAGGCCGGAGCTATTTTTATCCTGACATGTGAGGCTCCTTCACGTCATAGCCACAAAACTCAATCCAAAACATCCCAGGGAAGGTTGTTTGCGAAACGTTCTGCAGATTCTCATGTCGCCACATCAGGTTTCACTTAGTAACATCTGCAGGGCTGGCTCCCCGGCCGCCCTCCCCACCGGCCTGCTTTTGTGTACAGAGCGCTCCCGACAGCATCTGTCTGCCCCTGGGCCGGCGGCGGTCACGTGAGCCTCTTGCCAGAGCCCACTTCTCCAAGGCAAGCATCATTCAGCAGGACCGGGCCTCAGCAGGTCGGGAAGTGAAACTCCTGCTCTTCTCCTCCCCCTAAAGGGTGCCTCTCTCCTGAGAGCCATGGCCTTGCCTCCTGGGCCCCAGCCAGACAGCTGTCATTGTCCCTGGTGGGGCTGGAAGACTGCGCTGTCAGTAATGTCACCTGAGGAAAAGCCTCTTAGTCCTCGGCAAATCCTCAGGGGAGAGCAGGCCCTGAATCGGGACACTGGGCTCCCATCTGAGCTCTGCCCCTCCTAATGGGCCAGCCGTGCCGCTGTTGTCAGAGCTGCTGAGAAAGGAGGCCGGTTCCCAGCCATGCCAACGAGCAAGAGCCAGAAGTGGGTGAAGCAGCCCAGGGAGGAAGGCGCCGTGAGCTCCCCATGGGGAGGCTACGGCTGGGCAGATGTTAGTTCAGTTGAGCGAGGGCTGTCATTCCCCGAAGTAGGTCCTGGAGTGAGTTTTCCTTCCGCACCCCCTTCTCCTGCTGTGCACGCAGCCCTGCCCCACAGTCTGGTTCCATCCATCTTAAGCCAGCTGGGCCTGAGGGCTCACAGGGTCGGAAGAGTGGCTAGTGAGCCGCTGGGAGACAGGCCGGGGGAGTCAGGTGGGCCCTGCCCTGTCCACGGTGACCGCTGCGAGGGCCCCAGCCTTGGCAGCCCACCTAGGAAGTGTTGTCCTCCCCCCACCAGCAGAGGACCGTCCTGCCCCGACATGTCGTCTCCACCCACATGGGTCAGGATCTCATCGAACTTTATGAGGCTCCTGGCCCTGTCCTCTGGAGGGCAAAGGCCCCACGACAGCTCCCCTGAAGCTCGTGGCACTGTCACCCAGGCCCGGGGAAGGTGCCGGCCTCCTCTCTGTAGTCTTTAAGTGTTGGGAGCACAGGGAGGGCCGAGCTACAGAGGCTTCTCGGCAACCTCGGCCCTGAGAGAACGTGAGTCACTCACGGTGGCTTCTTGCAGATATGACTGCCCTGCTCCTCCCTCTTACTGACAACCTCAGCTCCGGGGGCCACCACACAGGTCTGGACTTTTGAGAGATATTTATGGGGATGTGGCCAGGCTTTTTCTTTGGCCATCTTTGGCCAATCTCTCAGCTGAGAGGTGGGCAGGTCTGCCTCCCTGAATGTCGGGTTAATGGTCACAGGTGACCCCCTTTCTTCCTTGAAGCTTCCCTACCTCCCACCAGAACACTGAAATTTTCCCAGATCTAAAGTCTCCCCACTCAGAGACATTTCACACTACCCCCTAGACCTCAGTCATTTGTCACAAAACTTAGCAGTTTGTCCCACGCAGTGGTTTGGGTTATGATTAGCAGCCCCCATTTATTGAGCACAGACTGATAAGCTTCAGGCGTTAGTTAGTACACGTTTTGTCTCATTTAATAGGGGTACTTATCACCCCCACTCTACAGATGAGGAAACTGAGGCTTAGAGAGAGTAAGACTTGCCCAGGAGTTGCACAGCCAGTGCATGGTAGAATGAACATCTGATCTGAACCCAACTCTGATGGGCTCTCAAGCCGAACTCTTAAATCCCATGCTCAGTGCTCCCCACTGCCCTGGAGGGCCAAAACCTCTGGCACCTCCCCAGTGCCTGCTCTAGATGCCTAGCCCCTGGGAATGGAGACCATGGCCCCAGATGGCCCCAGTTGGGGAGGATTTCTTTATGGTCATCCCTTGTGTTGGTCCCTTTGTCCAGTGTCTTTAGGCCTGGAGATGGGGTGGGGTGAGGGTGCACACACACAAGCAAGAAGGGAACTGAGACATAAAGAGTCATCACGAACAAGCACCCAGGAGAAGGCTACAGTAAGCTGGGTTCCAGTTCACGTGTACTTCAGTGGGGCGGGGGGCTGTGCCCTTAGCAAGGCCACCATGGGGAGAAGCAAATTCATATCCTCGGTGTGGGGACAATGAGGAGAGGCCCAAGAGGCCGCAGGACTGCCTCAACAGCTGTGTCTGCAGCAGCTAGAGATCATGTCCAGCTGGACCTGGGGTAACTCGATCTGTGAGAATGTGACACTTGATTCTGCAAACAGCCCCTCTGGGCCAGGGAGCAGAGACTGTTTGCCATTCCAGAGTCACTCAGGACCTCCTAGGCCAGGTTGTTCCAGGCAAGGACCCACAGCAACATACTACAACAGTAGTTCAGTGAGGCCTGCCCTGGAACTAGCCTTCTTGCTCGAGGCTCAACCCTTGCATGGGGCATGGGAGCTGCCTAGGAGGTTCTCAGGAGAGAGAACAATAGTTTGAAGGTGAGACTCCTCATAAAAAATCCTCATAGAGTAATTGCAGCTGCCTTTTCCGGTCCCCCCGCCCCCACTCCCTCATAAGGACCCTGCAAGTATGGACATAAGAGAAGTCTGAGTTCAGCAAAAAGACAGCGCCCAGGGGGAGGCTTTACTGCAGCTTCTTGGACCCTGGCATCTAATGAAGTCAGCCAGCCCACAGGGGCTCCTCTGTAGGCTCACTGGTACTCTGGGTGCTTCCTTTCCACACATTCTTGTTTGGGGCTTTGAGCTTCGGGAGCTATATTCCCGTGCACAACCAAGCTTGACTCCCAGAGACCACACACCCTGCCTGTTTCATGCCTGTGTGTGGCCATCGTCCACCTGGTCTGAGAAGGAAGTCACGACTACTGCAGGGGTCCTAGGCCAGAGGGGGACCAGCCAGGAAAAGTGGTGGCCCAGATGCCCTTGTCAGCCACTCTGCTTCCTCCAGTGTCATCCCCGAATTCTACATTTTCAGCTAGAAGTCCAATAAGTTCTGGGGACCTAACTTACAACATGGTGACTGTAGTTAATAATAGTATATTATATGCTGTAAAGTTACTAAGAGTAGATTTTAAATGTTCTCACCACAGGAAAGGTAATTATGTGAGGTGGTAGAAGTATTCGACAATGCTGTGGTTGTAATCATTTTGCAGTATATAAGTATCAAATCAACATATATGCCCTAAACTTACACAGTATTATGTGTCAATTACATCTCAAAACTGCAAAAAAATTAAAATATAAAAACATCTACAGGGGTTAAAAAAAAGAAACATACCAAGACAACTGGCTATCTATCCACATGCAAGAGAATGAATGTGAACTCCTTTCTCACACAAACAAAAATTTTAATGGATTAGAGACCTAAATGTAAGAGCTGAAAGAGAAAAAGAAAAGTACTTAGAAGAAAGCATATCAGTAAATCTTTCTGACCTTGTATTTGGTAATAGTTTCTTAGATATGACACCAAAAGTGCAAAGAACCAAAGAAAAAATAAATTGGACTTAATTAAAATGAAAAATTTTGCGCTTCAAAAGATACCATTAGAAAAGTGAAAAGAGAGCCCACAGAATGAGAGAAAATGTTTGCAGATCACATATCTGACAAGAAGCTCATATCTGATTATGTAGAGAACTCTTACAACTCAACAATAAAGACAATAACCCAATTTAAAAATGGGCACAGGATTTGAATAGAGACTTCTCCAAAGAAGGTAAATATCCAATGAGCCCATGAAAAAGATGTCCAACATCATAATCATTAGAGAAACGCAAATCAAACCCACAAGATACTACTTCCCATCTACTAGGAGGGCTATAATCAAAAAGAGCTAAGTATCAGCAAGGACGTGGAGAAACTGGAACCCTCATATGTGGCTGGTAGAATGTAAAATGATGCAACCAGTGTGGAAAACTGGCAGTTCCTCAAAGGTTTAAACAAATTCTCCTACTGGAAATAGAACCAAGAGAGAGGAAAACATGTTCACACAAAACCTTATATTTGAATGTTCATAGCAGCAGCATTCTTAAAAGCCAAAAGATAGAAACAACCAAATGTCCACCAACTGATGGATGAAAACAGTATATCCACGCAGTGGAACATGGCTCAGCCATAAAAACAAATACAGGACGATACACACCACATATGGGTGAACCTTGAAAGTATGCTAAGTTAAAGAAGCTGCATACTATACGATTCCAGTTATGTGAAATGTCCAGAGTAAGCAAATCCAGAGAGATCGTAGATTTATTTATGGCTGCCAGTGGCCAGTGGGTGGGAAGCTGGAGAATGACACTAATGGCAATGAGGTTCCTTTTCTGAGTGAAGAAAAATGTTCTGGAATTGCGATGGATGCATAACTTTGTGGATATACTGAAAGACCCTGAATCATACACTTTAAAAGGTGAGAATTTGTGGCATGTGAATTATGTCTAAATCAAGCTTTTTTAATGCCCTGTTACTGTTTTGAGCGGGCAGAGTGAGGATGCCTGCTGTCGCTGACACCTTTGTGCAGCAGTGCTGTTGAGGTCAGCGCGTGTTGGGGAGGGGGAAACCCACGGGGCGCGTGAATCCCCTGCATTGGGATCATCCAGGCATTCCGTCAGCCCTGTCCTGGTCCCCACCCCACCCCACCCCATGCTAGATGCCTTGCAGAGGTGGACGGATGCTGCGGGGAGGGGAGCGGGAGCTGCATCTGGCCCTGTGTTTCCAGCGGGGGCGCGTGAGAGGGAGCCCTCCAGTGTGCCTCTGTTTCTAAAGCCACCTCGGGGGCTTTGAAAGTCTTTAGAGTAAGACTCTAGAAGAGCCTCTTTGCCTGAGGATGAGGGAGAATGTCTGGTTTGAAAACATTAAGAGTGAAACTCCTAATGCTAATATTCTGTCCTGTGGCTGTCTTTAGTGGACGCAGATGCGATTTACTTAAACTGGGAAAGGAGAGTGGCTTTTGCCTCGGGTTCGTTGGTTTTGTTAGCCATCGGGATGGTGTACCTGTCTAACCACCCCCCCCCTTTTTTTTTCCCTTTGACTTGTCGTTTGTTAAAGTAAAAGTTTGTTTTTAAAAATTTCCTAGCACCGAGCAGGGAGTCTTACACTTGGGAGGTGTTCGCTCATCAGGGAGCGGCTGGGGCAGGGGGGTGGACAGGCAGGCGCGGTGTTTGCAGCGAGCCAGCTTACATTTGCCTGTGCATACTTATCTAGTCCTTGCTTTTTTGCTGTCAACCTGTGGCCCTTGATTAAAGATGTCCCCTCTTCTTGTTACACGCAGACCCTGCCGCCACCACCTTTTTTGGCATTTACAGTTGTCTATGTTCTGTGGGGGTCCCCTCACCCTGGGGACACACACTAAGTCCTGGCTCTGTCCCTTTTTCTGCAGGTACCAAAGGCTTAGAATGTTCTCCCTCCACTCCCACCATGAACTCCTACTTTTATAAGTTCATGATCAACCTTCTCAAGAGGTTCAGCAGCGAGCGGAGGCTCCTGGAGGTCCGAGGCGCTTTCATCATCAGGTTAGCCATGGTTTTTCATTTTCACACCACACGAGGTTTCAGAGCAACCATGTTCTCTTTAGCTTCTCTTGCCGCCCTTCCTGACCTTTGTGTTCTTCAAAGAAAGTTCCCCTTTCGCACCCAGTTGCTGGTGCTACCGACATGAGGTAGGTGAAGTTCACCATTTTTTAAACAAATGAATTAGGTTTTCACTTGTGAGATATTTTCTTTTGAGGTTAAATGGCTTTTCATTAAATGCCCTTTTTGAGTGTTTGCAAGGAAAGGTGAGTCAGGTGGAACGCGTAAGGGGGCTGTGCTCGGCGCCCCACTGCCCACACAGGGTGGTGGCGGCAGTGGCTCTGGTGGAGCCAGGTATTTGAGTCGTGTTAGCCGAGCCCGGAACAGTCCCTGGGCTCTGGCCACAGTCACTCAAGGCCTCAAGGACTGTCATCAGCAGTAGCATGGCCAGTAGTCTGGCCCTTTGCCTCCTACTCAGCTCCAAGGAGCAGGGTTACCAGAAAAGTGACCGTCAGGCCAACAGAATCTAGATGGGCACAGATTTATTTTTCCAGGCTCCCCAACAAAGCCAAGCGGAAGAGTTTTCCAGAATAGTCTGGCCACAGAAGCTCTATGTCGGTGGTTATCATCTCTGGCTATGTATTAGGTCACCAGAGAAGCTCAAAAAAGATGATGGCCGGGCCTCCCCCAGACAGTGGTTTCAGAACCTCCAGGGTGACAGTGGTTATTAGGCCACCCAGGGTGCTCCGGGAACAGACTAGACTAACGTGTCTGGGAGTCAGGGAGGCAGCGGGAAGGGGGAGTTGGAGAGCTGGAGGGGGTTCACAGCAGGGGTCCAGCCTGCCCAGAGGCTTCCAGCAGGAGTAGACAGTGGACAGTTCATTTTGCCATAAACCAGAAGGCAGGGGGGAGGGGCATAGCCTTGGGGACCTTAAACAGAGGTCACAGGAGGCTACTTCAAGGGCTTGAGCAGGGGAATGGTGTGACCAGATTTCTGTTCTTAAAGATTCCTGTGCTGCTGGGGGGGAACAGAGGGAGGGGGACGAGGTGGGTGTGTAGGAGATCAGTTGAGCAACAGTTGTCCAGGCGAGAGATGGTGGTGGCTTGCTGGGGGATAGGGAGAAGCAGGGACTCAGGAGTAAGTAGGACGTGTCATCTGTTGGTGATTGAGTGCTGAGGGAGTTGGGCGTGATACCAGGACTCTGGTGTGACAAACGGGTGGATGGTGGTGGCAGTCCCTGGATGGGAGCCCTGGAGGAGGAGTAGGGAGGGAGGAGAGTGTGAGTTTAAACTCCTTTGGGGGCGTCATAGGAGAGTTGCTGAAGAAGCGATTTGCTATACTTGTCTCTCAAAAGAGGGGCCTAGGCCTGAGATACAAATCTGGAAATCGATGGCATAGTCATTCATTTATTCACACACTCATTCATCCAGCAGATACTAAGTGCCGAGTCTGCGCGGTACCGTTCCAGGTGGTGCTCTTGGGCAGTTTCCATCCTTAGGGAGTAAGAATAGTCAGTGGTAAGGACAGAGGGAAGGGCCAGAGCTGAGCCCTGGGGAGCTGCAGTGAATGATGGTTGGAGGGTAAGGAGAAGCCACGAAAGGAAGCCAGCTGAGAAGGGCCCAGGAGGAGAGGAGAGGGGAGAGGAGGAGGAAGGAGACAGTGAGGGGAGATGGGGCCTGAAGAGGGTTTCCTGGGAGAAACAGGAGAAGGAGCCACCAGGCCTTAGCTCAAGAGGACACCTGGGGAACAGGCTCAGAGAACTGAGTCAAAGGAGAAAACAGGCTAGTTTGACCAGAAGGACAAATGCAGGACCATAAAAGTCCCTGCTCACTAGGAGGAAGGGGCTTCTGACAGTCTAGACTACCCAGAGGTGTGCTGTGGTGGGAGGTGTCACCGCGCCGTTGGCATTCAGAGCCGGATCATTTGTGGCAGGGGCTGCCCTTGTGCACTGTAGGGTGGTACTTAGCAGCATCCCTGGCCCTTCCCACTAGAGGCCAGTAGCATCCCACCCATCCAATTGGGACAGTCAGAAATGGCTTCAAACTTCTCCAGTGTCCCCTGGGAGTAAAATCACCCCAGCTGAGAACCGGTTACAGAGGGACAGAATGGATTCTTGTTCTCATTGGCCAAAAGAGGGAAATTTCTGGTTTTTCTTCACAGTTGGGGATTGAAGTAAAGGTTAGTTGTGGTATAAGAGGACCCCCCACACACCAGGAAAATGACAGAGGATCTCCACTTGAGTATAGTTAACTATCTGTGGTTTCCCAGATGGCAGAGGTGTCGGCCCTCTGCTGAGCTCTTCTCACCTGGAAGACTCAGGGACCAGTGGGGAACGAGGCCTTTGAAAAAAGCATTGATCCTAGTTCCCTCTCTGGAGGACTGAGCCATACCGGCTTCCTCCATCCTCTCTCAGCCTGACCTCAGCTCGGGGGCGTGAGCAGCACCCCCAGACTGCACCAAGCAGAAGTCTGGCAATGCAGGCTCCATGAAGCTGGCAGCCCTGTCTCTGCCATGCTCCCATTTACAGCCTGCAGGGCAGTGAGGTTTCTCTTGCTTTGCATCGACCCCAGACACCCAGGACTGACGGGAATCCTCATTTTGCAGAAGGGAAATGAAAGGAAGCCATGTACCTGCCCAGCTTGGTTGCAGGTGGGCTGTGGGCTGCTGCTCTCTGCTAATTCTGTCATAGCTGCCTCTGTCTTTTCTGTGAGAGTGCGGAGCCAGGTACCTCGAGGGGCCCTGCACAGCCGTCGAGCCAAGACCACCTGGGGCCAAATTTCTCAGAGGAGCTCCTCCTCCTCCTTGTACTCTGGGTGCTCCGGAGACCCAGCATGGCTGTCGCTCACTATTCCAGGGCTCACACCGCTCTTGGACCACACTGGGGCCTCATGGGCACCAGGCTTGGCCTCACTCTCACCCTGCACAGCCACAGAGGTCTCCTAGCTCTTGGTACTTGCACAAAGAACCAGGGCTGGGACAGATGGCACCTTGCAGCTGGGCCCCTCACATGCGTTGTCCCTCTTAGTCCTTTGTTTCATTTGTCCATCCTGCCATTCCCCCAAAGCAGCACCAGCACCTGTCAGTACCTGTTTCAGCCGACAGCCACCTGGCCCAGCTTCCTCTGAGACACCCTGGTCTGTGGACCTGCTGCCTATTAGGTCACAGTCTGGGCCACCCAGTCTGGGCTGTCAGGGCACACACAGTGCAGCAGCAGGCCCGGACGAAGCCTTGGGTGTGTGCTGTTCTCCTTCCCATGGTCAGACAGGGGCCGAGACCCTTCAGCAGAGGTTTGCTCAGGACGAGCCCTTGGGAGGTCAGCCACCTGCCTGCTTCTCATTGTGTTTCCTTATTTTCTGCTGAGGGTTTGAAAGAAGAGCATAATAAAATGGTATACGCAGAGTGCTGAGATGAAGCCAGAGGCCCAATAAGAAACACAGTGAGTTAACCCTCCCCGTCTGGGGTTGCACAAGCTATAAGTTGCGCTTCTCAACCCCCAGGGTCAAGCATTGAAAAAGAAAAGAAAGAGATTCTTCTGGCAAACAAGTCAAGAGCCATTATTTCTGCGGTAGTGTGTTTAGCTCAGGATCCAGGGGCCGCTGCCATCTCTAGGACAAAGGCATCTGGAGTTCTTGAAGACAAACATCTGGTGGGGGTCTCGGCATTGAGGAAGATGCATGATTTCCCTCAGGACCCAGAGCATTTCCTCTCCCACATGAAGCTTTCCCAGGCTGCACCTCTGTGGGGGGTGGGAGTGCTCCCCACACCCCACACTCCACCCAGGCCCCTGGGCAGGTCGGATATCTTCTCCGGATCCAGATGGCCTTGTTATCTGGTGGGCATCACAGTGTAGACGCCTCCTGGGTTTGGAGAGGCCGGTGGCTCCAAAACCTCATCTCAGCCAGACTTGCCGAGACCTGCTCCCAAGCCCACACGAGGACAGGAGTAAGAGGGTGCTGAGAGGGGGCTGCTGCCAGCACCTCCAGCCCTGCTGCACCCACACCCCCTCCCCGGGGCTCCCCAGGCACTCGGGGCAGGATTAAGAGAGGAGTTTCTGGACTCAGACTTGGGTTCGCATCCCAGGTCCTCAGTTCTTAACGGCATGCCCGGTTTCCGAGCTCGTTTAGCTCTGAGTGTGAAACAGATGACAGTGCCCGCGCCGTCCGTGGAGAGGGTTACGTAAGACCGTGCATGTTAGAGCTCTCGGCACAGCTTGCTAAAGGGGAGCTGTTGTTCCGCCTCGTAATGGGGCCCCGGCCTCCCACGGTGGTCTGCGGGGAGGGGACTGGACTCGGGAGAGGGTGAAATAATTGAACCTTCTGTGCCAACAGCTGGCTCCGGTGCTCCGGGCCTGCTGCCCCAGCGCCCGCGGCGCCCACCGGCGGCCCGGCCCAGCCCCGTTAAAACAACTCTGCCTGGGGTGGGTGTTCGTGTACATTTCCCTCTTCCAGCCTCTTCCCACCCTCCACGCCAGTGCAGGCAGGACAAGCACGGGCCTTGTTTCCCCATGAACTGTCCACTTCTACTCGGTAGAAAAGGCTGGGAGGGAGAAAACGCAGCCTCTTTGATAAACTGTGATATGAACTCCAGCGCAGTCCGACAGCTGGGACCTTTACAAGGCCTGCTTCTGTGCTGGGAGAGGCGCAGGACTGAGGACACCCCACTCTGCCGGCCAAGAAGGCCCTCTGGCCAGCCGGCCCGCGCCTTAATCAGCTGAGCCTCTTCCCCTCCTCTTCCTCCCTGGCCAGAGAATGCTTTCTTTTCAACGAGGGACCGTGCTGTGAACTCAAGCGCTCCAACCCCAACCAGCCCAGTTGATGGTGAATGAGGTCCCGAGCACCCCTCAGGGGAAAGGGGTGCCCCTGAGATAAGGCGGGTGTTTGAAGAGCCTGGGCTGGGAGCCCAGGCGGGAGAGGGGGAAGCGGTCATGAGGCTTCGTCCTTGAGACCCAGCGCTCCCCTCCCCGGCTGCATAAGAGCCCTGTGTTGGGGGCAGGCAGAGTGGGGAACTGATTGGCCGCTGAGGTGGGTGGTGGGGCAGGGCAGCCAAGGCCCAGGAAGCCACTGGAAACTGGACTTGTTTTTAATTGCAGGGCCTGGGGGGAGGGCCTCAAGAGAAGAAGCTCTCTTTCATCCAGTAGTTGGGAAATTCCACTTTGCTATCCTTATGCGTTCTGCCTGTGAGAAAAGCACTCGGCTGGGGCCAAATGGACACCGTGGTTGGGGCAGCTCACACCAGCTGATCGCACCCAACCCCAGGTCCCCCACACATACCCCCATCTCCCTCTGGAGCCTCCTAGTCTCAAGTTCATTTGCATAGGGTATATCCCCTTTACCTTGTCTGTCTATATATGTCACCCCACCTGCCCCGGGGGCATTGGCCAGACCCCCCGAAAGCCCATTGTGCCAATGCTGATAGGAGGTGAATCAGTAAAGTGGCAAGACCCAGACCCGTGGTTCAGTGACACGAGAAAAGCATGCTCTGCCTCCAGCCTGGCCTGCGGAGGGCTTCTGAGAGGTCCCGCCTGCCCCCTTCCTCCTGCGCCTCTAATGATTTGCATTCATTTGCTCAGAACAAAAATAAATTGCTGTGACAAACGTGCACCAACCTAAGTCTGTCTGCGGGAAGAGGCCCTGATCCACTACCCAGACGCAGGCAGGTTTTGATCTTTTATTAGTCAGTAGCCGTGTTATTGGGTCCTCAGTTGAGGGGACAGAGACAAGACGTTGAACAGGGCTAGAGGAATCCTTCGAAGGAATTTCTTACATCCGTCTTGTTGGCTCGACGTCAGTCTGCTCCTTGTGAGAATCTTCTGGAGCTTTCCACAGCCATTCTCTCTGGCCCTCAGGGCTGGGGCTGGGGTGCTTTGTTGAGATACAGGACGGTAAAGAGAGTGTGTGGCAGAAGCTTCTCTGCACAACCCGCTCTTGGCTGATCTAATTGGGGACAGCTTTGAGGGAATGTGAATGGCAGGCACGATCGGACATACCAGAGAAAGAGTCCTGCCCTAGAAGATAGAAAGATGTCCCCATGAAGGCCAAAATTCAGAGAGCCCAGCCCATTCTATTTTTATTGTCCCCTAATCCCTGGCAAAGTGCCAACATTCCAGCACTTCGCAGAACCATCTGTGACCCAAGGGGTGGGGGACCGGCCAGCATCTTTGCCTCCTCCAGGCAGTCCCCACATTGTCCGTAGAGCCTGCTGTCGTGCACACTGGCCCTCCCTATAGAAGTGATGTGTTTTCTTCTGGAAAATGGAAACACATGTGTTGGCCTTGCTAGGCCAGGCTGGGATTGATTAGGTTTAATGGGGGGGGTATGGGGGAAGGAGAGGAAGTGCTGGCCAGAGGGAGCCCTGCGCAGTGTGCTCTGGAAGTCTGGGGAGCTTTAGAGCAAAGCGTCCCTGTGTTTCAGGGGTCCTCCTGGATCCCTGTTGATGGGGCAGCAAGGAGGCCAAGGGTCCACTCGCTCTGAGCAAGGCTTGTGAGAGGTTAGAAGTCACAGGTGAACTTGGCACGGGGGAGGCCGTAGGACCCAAGCCACCCTCTGAGCACGGAGCCAGCCGCTTAGCCCATCATCCTGGAGCCCCTGTGGTGGGGGGGGACTCATGAACCATTCCGTGCTCACCTCACAGGCATGCCTGTTGGACTCCTCATCACTTGGGTGCTGGCTCCTGCTGAGCCCTTGCCAGCCTCTGATTAAAATGTGTGGTCTCCACACCTGAGAAGCATCAACCCCCCAGCCCGATCAGGCAGCCAGCAGGGCTGAGGGGATGATTGTCAGGAGCTGTTGCCGGGGGCTGAGAACTTGATAATGAATTTCTTTCTAAAGGTTGAGAGGTTGTTTCGGGATGGAATATGCAGTTCTCCGGATCTGTTTATATTTTACCTAAGGATGCCAGGAAACTAACAAAGTTTTGACCTTGGTAGCTCAGCTTGGTTAATTAGCAAGTAGCTGATGGGTATCCTAACGTCTCCTCTTAATCAAATAGCAGCAGGTTTGGAATTGGCCCCTAGAAGGCATTTCCATCCTCCCACCTCCTTGGGGCAGGACTGCATCTGAGCCAGGACAGACAAAGGTGTGTCCTTAGTTTTAAAGTGCCTGTAAAATCCTTCTAGAGCAGCAGTTACTGAGGATAGCCTGTTCATTCATTGTGGGATGCGTTTTCTCAGGAAGCTCTTTCATCCTGTGTCACCTCAGCTTAGATGTCTTTGGGCCATCCTTGGGGGCCCCGTATTCTCTCTCTTCCCCACAAGTGGTTTCTTTTAGCAGATAGCTACAAAGGTGATCACACACACACACACACACACACACACACACACACACCTTCGGGAAAATACACAGAAGAGTTTCCGTCACATGCCATTTGTGAAAGGCCACCCAGCCCAGCTGCCCCTTCCACGCGGAAGGAGAGGTCCCATCTCTAAGCATGGACCATGGCTGTGCCTTGGAGGACCCCGGCCTGGGACAGCCTTGACCTCACCAAAAGTCTCTTAGGATCTGAAGTGGGTCATGGAACTGTCTTTGAAAGTCTCCACCCTCAGGAGGGTACCGGCTTTGGGTCTGTTGCTGTCATCGTCTTGTGTTTTAATGCCTGTGTAGCACCAGAGCTTGTGCCCCGAACCCCCTCATCCCAGCCCTTGGGATGTCCTCCGCGATGTTGGGATTTGCTCCCCAGGGGAGCTATGCAGCCATCCAGAGACCCAGAGCTGAGGTTCCTGCTTGTCTTGCAGACCGGGTGGTGGGGGCCGTTTGGGAAAACTGCCCAGTTTCCAGCGCGGACTTTGCTCTTCCACAGCCCTCGTCGGAAAGAAGCTGTGCTCTCTCATGTCACCCAGGGTCATTCACCTGCTGAAACCCCACCAGGACCCATGCTCATGTGACCTCCTCCCCTACCAAGGCTCTCCTGCTGCTGGCTGCCGCCTCTCCGGGGGAAGTGGAGCCCTGGTTAAGTCTGCGTGTCCGTCCCTGTCTTCCTTCTAAGCCCCCGGCCCTCCAGACTGCTGCTCGTCCGTTATCCTGGCCCACTTCCAGTCTATATTTAGATGACACAATCTCATTGGAACTGCCTGGCACTTGGACAGTGGATGTCTTTCTTGGTCTAAATCTCAGTTTTGCCTCTTGCTCAAGAGGACGTGTCCCACCCCCTCCTTCCTCCCAGATTATTTGTTTTTCCTTCTGGTTTATCACAGTTAGTCACATCAGCCATGTTGGCCTCTCTCTCTCTCTCAAGCTGAGTTGAGATGGATTTCAAGTGCACTCCAGAGTCATCTCTCATTTTTTCCTAGTCTTCTGTCCGGCGTCCTGGGCTGTCTGTTTTGAGTCTCACCTCTCACTCTTTCCTTCCGGAAGCTGCTTTCTTGAGCACTGAGTTTTACGTCTCTTTCTCCATTTCCTCAGAAGGGGTGCCACATGTCCCACCCCCCCTCCCCACCCCCAGCACATGCTGCAGTCACATGCCCCAGCTCCGGCTCTCACACGCGACCGGTCTTCTGAACTTGGGGCCATCTGAGCCTCCTCGTTGCTGCCCCAGAGAGCTGCTTTTTCAGCTTGATAACAGCGCTCGTGTCTCCATTTCGCCCTCAGACTTGTCATCAGTAAACTCGTGGCCGTGGATGGGCCCTTCTGCTCTGTCCCAGGCCTGCTCTCGGCTTATCGAGTCCTTCCCTTAGAAGAAAGACAGTTGTGCAGACTGGAAGACTCTCAGCCCTTGCCAGTGCTTCAGAGGAGAATGAGCCTCAAAGCTCTGCTGCGTCCCCGAAAGTTCTGACTTGTTTTCTGCTCGGTTTTGGCATCTCTTCAGTAGAGCCCTGTCCCTTCCCTAACTGCATAACACTTCAGTGCCCCAGATCTATCTTCTTTCCTTTTCCTGAGTAGGGCAAGGTGGCAGCCTTACTTCCCCCTATGCCTGTGGTGCCTTTTTTAATATAAATTTTCACTAAAGAACAGCATATTATTTAAAGTGTACAGATCGTAAGTGTACTAAACTCCGTAGCCATTTAGTGGCTGTGTAGTTTCTCCTAAGCGTGAACACCCACGTAACGAGCACTCAGATGAAGAAGTAGAGCACCCAGGGGTACCTTTCATGTCTCCTACCTATTTTGACGCAGCTTATGTTTGTGAGATGCATCCATGTTAGATGTAATTCACGTTTCTGTAGAATATTCCACTGTGCCAAGATCCCACGATTCATTTACCTGTTCTGCTGTTGGTGGCATTTGGGTTCTTTTCAGGTCGGCACTTTTATGAATAATGCTGCTGTGACTGTCCTTTCACGAGTCTTTTGGTGAACATACACATGCCTTTCTCTTAGCTAGAGGAGTGGCTGGATCGGAGACCATACATACGTTTAGCTTGAGCAGATAAACCATGCGGAACAGTCGTACCACGGGCTGCTCCCATCGGGGTGTGAGAGTCCAGTTACTCACATCCTCACCAGCCCTTGGCAGTGTCCGTGTTTGATTGTAGCCATTCCGCTAGGTGTGGTGGTGTCACCTTGTGGTTTCAACTTGCATTTCCAGGGACTAATGAAGTTGAAGAACCCTTCATCTTTGATTGGCCTTTTGGATATCCTCTTTTGTGATGAGCCTTTTCTAGTCTCTTCCCATTAGTTTTCAATGTTTTTCTTTAATTCTGGATTCAAGTCTTGCTCAGATGTATATCTTATAATTATCTTATATCTTGATTGTTTCTTTAATGGTGTCTTTTGATGACTCCAAGTTCTATATTTTTAACGTAGCTCAGGTGAGCAGTTTTTCTCTACAGTTAGCGTTTTTTATGTTTCGTGGTGCTTTTTCGAGGTATTGGGAGCTCACAAGAACTGACTATAAAGCTGCCTGATTCTGGTTGGTATTTGTGAAGCATTCCCAGTGAGCTGACATGAGTACAATCCACCTGAAACGCAGAGTCATTGTTTCTTAGCCCCGGACAGGGTCTTGGAGGTTACCTTATCCAGGCTGCTTATGCTTCGTGAAAACAAAGACTCCTAGCCGCTCCACCCCTACACGACTGAAACTCAGGAGCATTGGTGCGGCCAAGCCAGCAGCAGTCTGCGGCCTAGAGCTGGAAACCACTCACCTAACTATGATGGTCAGTACTCTTTGGGTGGCAGGAGGCAGGAACATAAGTCAAAGGCACCAAATGAACTAGGGGCCTCGACTGGCCTGTATAGCCAGCCCAAGGCCAACGGTAGCAAGAGCCAGGAACTCAGTGTTCCTCTGTGGCACCGTCTCTCTTCTTGGCCCTTGTCTGAGGTCAGCTTTGTTGTTTTGGTTTCTTCAAGTGTCAGAGGCATGGCCACCACGTCACGTGGCCACCATATCCCTGAGGCTACGTTCGAGGAGGAAGCTCTGATTGGCTCACACAGGGTCATGTGCCCACTGTGGTGGTGGTGGCGGTGGCAGGGTGCTGCAAATGGCAGCCCTAAGAGAACCCCACATGGAGTGGAGAGCAGCAGCTCTAGTGAGAAAGGAGCTGCGTCCCACGAGAAAAGCAACAAGATGCTGAGCAGTGCAAACCACAGGGGCCTGCCACATGGCTGCTTCCCTGAGCAGTTTTCTTACATGAAAAATGAACACGCCATCATCACTATCTCCTGCCAGTCCTCAGGAGAATTAAGTGACTCGACAAAAAAGTGCTCAGAAGAAACCGGCACCTGGTCACTGCAATAAGTACCGGTCGTGACTGCGATGGTCAGTGTGAATAGTAGCATCCACCCATTCACCCTCCCTCTGCGAGTGGCAATTCTTAGGGAGACCCAGGAGTCGGTCCTTGCAGAGGTGGGCGGGTCGCTGGCCCAGAGGTGGGCCGAGTGCCTGTTCTCCCCCACTCCGAGGCAGCTACCCCAGGCCCGGCTCCTGGAAAGCAGGTGTTCTGGGGCTGAGTGTTACTACTATCTCCTGTTTTCTAGAGAATGGTAAGAAAGAAAGCCATTGAGCAGACTGGGGCTCAGCCTCAGGCGTCCTTTGTTCTTTGTGCCCCACCTGGACCCAGCCCTGTTCCGAGCTGCCCAGTCAGGACTCTAGATCGAATGTGACAAAACACAGTTCTCACCCTCGCGTTGACGAGTGTAAAGGTAGGGTTCAGTCAGGAGCGAGCGTTGGCTCTTTCCAAGCTCAGACAGAGTTCACGGCGAGGGCCCTGCCCATGTTCTCAGGACACAGTCCCCCCTCACCTCCGCAGCTCGCTCTTCCTCTGTGTCCCCATCCTGGGCAGGCCGTCACCCCGCAGCATGGGGGCCACCAGCAGCTCTCACTCACTTCAGCCTCAGTGGTAGTCCTAGGCTGGGGTCTCACTGGACCTGCCACTGTGGCCAGAGAGCGCCATGCCCCGATTGTCCAGGATAGGGTCGTGTGCCCACTCTCAGACACGGGAGCAGCTGTATGGGAAAGCACGGTTCTAGAACCAGAGGCCTGGACCATGGCCTTCAGGTTACAAGACCCACCCAGCATTGCTCCGTGGTCTCAGTTCCAATGCTGAATGGAGGAGGACGTGAAGAAGGTCCCCACCGTGGTGGCTGCAGAACAAGTGAGACTCTCCCAGCAGCCAAACCCTCCACCCCCAGCAAGGGGACGGTGAAACCGTGTGGGTGCCCTAGGCCTTCCCAGAGACCGCTGTGGGGACAGGTGGGGAATAGGGTGGCAGCTGAGGAGTTAGGCCTCCAGCTGGTCCCTTCCCTATGGCTTCCTCTGTTTGCATCACTGCGCCTTCCCAGAGACTGGAAGTTGTCGCTGTGTCATCTGGTAATGAGTTGGGGGTTAGACACAGGGCCTCCCAGAGGCCTCTCCCCAGGATGGTAGACCTGGGCCGTGAGTGGAGAGAGACCAGGAGAGTCTCGGTCTGGATTTCAGGATCAGTTCAGAGAGGCCAGAGGGACCTTACGGGTGAGCTGAGTTCTTGCACACAAGGAGGAAGCAGACTGATTTTTCCAGGAAACAATTGCCTCACGCTGCCTTCGTGCAGCAACCCAGGCTGGGCCGACCTGGACCACAGTCCGCAGATGGGACACCCAGGCGTGGCTGGAGGGAGTGCTGTGGAAGAAAGATTCGCCCCCCACGGTGTTCGTTCTGTGTCTCTTCCTGGGACACCTGTGTTGTGCCAGGCCCCACACTAGTCCTAGGCACACAGGGGACTGAGAGCCGGTTCCTGCCTTCACCAGGGTGGCAGTCTAGTGGCATAGGCGGACAGGTGACAGGTGACTAAGAGATGTGTGTCCCAGTGTTGTGATTTGTTCTCTGGAGGAAATGGGGCGGGGGGGGTATCCTCAGGTTCAGGCCTGGGGGAAGAGGGTGCCCGCAGCTTCAGTGGAGCCAGAAGGCTGTGTGACCTGGATCCCATGTTCTCAGAGCACAGCAGTGCCCTAGTTTTCCCTCTCCTCAGGCTCAGCTGAAGCTACGCCAAGAATTAGCTTTTAAAGGCTGCCTGAAATGCGGTTTGGAGCCAGAAAATCTATAGAGCCAATGCATTCGTGACCTTGTTGAAAATGCTTACTGAGGAAAATCAAGGGGGTGGGATTTGTTGTTTTCTCTGTAAAATTTTTTTAATCTATTTGGCCCTCCTGACTCCCATTCCCTTCCCTCTTGGCACGTTCCCTCCCAGGCTGCCTGACCCCGCCCCCAGCCCCCGCAGTGCTCATCTCTTCCACTGTCCACACCTCCCCCATCACCCGTGCATCAGGAATGAAAAATACCAGTGGGTAAAAAATGAGGAGCCTGGGTAGAGCCCTGGAAATTAGGCCACAGCTGTCAGGCCAGGCAAGAGTCGTGTCTCTGAGAATGGTACTGCCAGGAGCAAGCGCTCGGCCCCTCCCCTGTGAGGATAGAACAGTCGTTCTCATCCCCTCAGTCCCTCCAGGACAGGGCTGCTACCTAAGGAGGGCCAGGTAGTGCCTTTGTCATGGAGCAGAGCTGTCCCGGAAGCTTGTCCCAGTACCCATCCAGTGGGGACACCGTAGCAGACAGAGCTAGTTAGTCCCTGCCCGCCTGGGGATAGTGACAGAGGCAGTGCTGTAGCAGCCTGTGTGGTGATGCTCCCGGGAGCGGATGGACTGTGGGGAGTGCCCAGCCCCGGTGAAGGGGTCCAGGAAAGTTTCTGGAAAGAGATGCTATCTAAGCGGAGCCATGAAAGATAAGTAGGAATTGGATGGGGATGGGAGGACAAGGTGTTTCTGATGCAGCCGTCTACTCAGAACCCCAGAGCCCAGTGCCCAGCACCCCAGGGAACTGGGAATGCGGCTGCAGCCAGGTCCCTGGCTGCCTCACAAGCAGCCCTGGGGAACCCTGTGAGCCACTGAAGGGGAGGAGAAAGCTGACCTGCAGTCCCCTTGGCACCTTCAGGGTTGCACTAAGCCCCCACCCCTCCCAGACAAGGGAGAACCATGAGTCTGCGAGGCCACATCTGAGACGGCGGGACCCCAGAGCTCAGTGCACTGCTGTCCCCCAGAACTTCAGTGGACAGAGGGGAGCGGGGCCCGGGGCTCACGGGGGTGTGGGGCTCTCGCTTATTTACTGTGACAGCTGTGGTCTTCTGCTCCCCCCACCATTAGCCCCAGAAAACACCACGTTAGTTAAGGAGTGGCTTAGGAAGCTGGCTAGACGAGGCCTCTGGCCGCTGCATCGTTCTGGAGGGTTCAGTGCTGTTGGGACCAGCAGTTTGAGCAGATGATCTGGACTCTAAAGCCTTCTCAGCACCCAGACATCCTTGTCCTGACTTGTTTGGCTTTTCAGGGGATGCTGCTTTCAGCCAGTTCGTTCCAGGTGCCTGTAAATTCAGCCTTATCTGTTCATTTCATTTCTCCGGGAAAACAGCTTTTCCTTCCTCCCATGAGCTGAGTCCCTCCCTTCTGACCAGCCCAAGCCCCTTTCCTGAAGGAGACACCCCTGCTCCCCCACCCCCGCCTCTGTGTTAGCCCCCAGCCCTGACAGTTGGCCAGCCCTGGAGTTACCTCACTTCCTTCCTGCACTTGAAGCCTGAGCGGCTGCCTCAGTCCAATCCCCCTGCTTCTCCCCGCCGCCCAGTAGCATAGTAATTGGTTTCTCAGACCTTCAGCTGTGCACCCCATCTGTGAGGATTTCCGGGTCCCCTGACCCTCCTCCAGGAAGGCTTGTGATCTTAGTGCCTTGGAGACCCCTGGGCGGGGGGACGTGGAGAAGAGGCTGCTGCTTCAGTTCTCTGCCCCCTGCAGCCCCTCTGCTCCCACCGAAATAGCCACCACACCACCACTTTCTGCCCCTAGGCCCACCCCCACCCCCGCAGCCCAAGGTCACACTCCCCCCAGGATGGGGCTCAGGGCCTGGTGTGACAGAGCAGCTGCCCAGTGAGATCTGTCTCCAGCTCAGCTCCCAAGATGAGTATCTGTAATTATAGCTCTTGGAAGGTCACAGCTTTCGTTTCATTTTTGCGGTGTTTGGAAAAAAGTTCAAGCCTCTTTTAACATGTTCAGTCCTCCCAAGCCAGCTAGCGGGTTTCTAGGAGAGAAAAGACAGCCATGAAAGATACGCCTGCAGGCCAGGCTCGGTGGCAGGAGGTGGGGGGAGGCCAGAAAGGAAGGCAGGATGGATAGGTCCGGACAGGCGTGAGTGCCTGCGGGGTGGAGGGACAGAGGGTGGCACCGCGCTCCGGCGCCCTTTCACCCACAGTTGTGCCACCTCTCAAGGGCCCAGAGCCCTGACTCAGCCTCCCCAAGGAGGCTGTCGCCTGCCCGAGATGTTATCATCTGAGTCATGCTGCGATTGTCCCCACCTGCTGACTCCTGAGTCCATCGTCTTCAGCCTTGACTTGGCTGTGTCCTTCCCCACAGGAAGGGGCATCTGGAAAGGCAGCCCCGACCGAGACCCTCTGTACTTAACATTGTGGAAGGTGTCGCAGGAGGCAGAGTGATTTAAACAGCCCGGAAGGGTGGTGTGCCGAGCACAGCTGTGGTTTTTCTTGGACTCTCAGATCTCACCCTGGGTGGCCACAGCGCACCGGTGACACCCGGGTCATTGGTGTGAGGCAGCTTTCATGCGTTGGTTAAAGACGCGCTTTCTCTCCATTGACAAGACTTTCCTCTCCTCAGTTCTATTTCAGGGGAAAGCGTCCTCTGGAGTAGGCACTCCTGCCTCAGAGTGGAGCCAGGCCTCTCCTCCCGCTCGTATTATGCTAATCACTCCTTGCAAACAGGCAGACTTTGTAGGAGGTTTGCCTGGTTTTAGATGAAACCTACGCCTTTGAAGCAAAGAGCCACAGTAGCTAAAAATACCATTTCCCGGCTGTTGATCCTCTCATTTGTAAAATGTAAGTTTTCATTGTTAAATCTGCAAATCTGCAGCGGCAGCGCCACCGGAGAGGGAAGCTCTGCCATCCCCCAGGGAGGTGACACCTTCCCTGAGCCCTGCCTCCTGCCCTGCTTGAGATCTCCATGGATCCCAGGTCATCCCAAAATGTAGAGGATTCTAAATATGCATTTTTTAAAAAACCTTATTTATTGTTTTGGAAAAACAAAGGATGCAGAAGAATATAGCATAAAGTGTAAAAGACCCTGAACCACCACTTCCTCCCCCAGAAGTAGCCTCTGTTTTCAGTTTCATGTACTCACTTCCAAAACTTTGTCTTTACATTTATAAATACACAGCTCCGTTCGGTGTGGGTTGTGCTCGTGGTTTTCCAGCAGAGGATCCTAGACTCGGAACTGTTCTTGCCTTGTTTCAGTCCTTCACACGTCACTCAACAGAGGGCACTTCCCTCGGGATCTTGAACGTGTGGACACTGCAGTCTAAACTCCAGGCCAACGCAGGGTGGGTCAGGGTCACTCTCCCTTATCAAGGCCACCACATCCATCACCATTCCTCTGTGTGGCGGCCTGGTCTCTGCTTGGTGGGCAGTGGCCATGTGATGCTGGGGGGAGGGCAGGATGGCTGTTCCCCAGGAGGGCCCTCTCCTGCCACAGCTCTGCTGGGGGGAGGGGGGCTCATCTGTAAAGGGGACCTGGGATTCCTCAGACGCCTGTTGGGCACTTTCCCCAGAACAACTCCACAGACTCCTCGCTTCTGGGGCCCTTTCTCATTCTCATGCATTTAATCCAGTGAAGATTTTCTGGGCTGGAAAGTGCATTTCATGCATCTTAAAATTCCCTGAAAATGACTGACCACAAGAGGAATTTTCCCACCTCTTGGCAAGGGGTAGAAGAGAATATTTAAGAGAAATTCCCTTCCATTTGGCCACGAAGGACTAAAGGAGTCATCTCCATGCCATCTCATTCCATCACTTTCGTAGCCCCTCCACCCGCCCACTCTGACCTTTCCACCCTTTTCCAGGAGACTCCACAGTGAGGCCGCTCTGAGTTTTGCTCTTACCAGAAGTGGGTATTAGTGTTTCACTTCCCATTCCGTTTTCTGATGTTTATCTCGGTGCCCTTAAGTGGGCACTTACAAAGAGCTACAGAAAACAATGTCAGTTCACAAGATTTCATGAAACCTCCAGACTAAAGATTTGAAGGCCAGAAAAGCACAGCCTGGCCCCAGCTCCCTAATCAGAGACAGTTCTCTGCTGTGGAAACCAAAAATGTAGCCAGAACAGCGAGAGTAGCATAAGCCCGAGGCAGTGGCTAGCAAGCTGGGCTTCCTCCCCCAGGGCACCCGAGGCTGGGAAGACAAGCCCAGACTGGGGCGGAGGAGCTACAGCGGTGGTGAGGTGAGGTGGCAGCAAAGGGTCCTCTGTAGGGACAGGTCTGGCCTGAGAATTCATTTCCTTTTCCCCCATGGAACAGAGCAAGTTGAGGCTGCACACAGTGGGCCTGGGCCCCGTAAGGCGGAGGCCAGCGGGGAAATCACGGAAAGCCAGGCAGAAACTCTGGGGAAAGCAGGACCTGGGCTCTGGGGAGGCGAATGGTCTGTGGTGGTGAGAGGGAGGCAGCTGGGCCTTAGCACCCAGAGCTCCGAGGCTGAGCCAGGCGCTGTAGTTGCGCATCCTTTGCGACGGCTGCAAAAATCTCGTTTCCACGTGGAGAGTGGCCGGGACGGGCTAGTGGCGGTAGCAGTTTGGGGGCAATGCTTCTCAGTCCTGACTGTGGGGTCCGTTAAGAGTATAAATCTCCAACCTCCTACATTGTCCCCAACATACAGCCAAGTTCAGGGGTCTCTTGGGGAGGGGCTGTCCCTGGCTTGAAGGGCCCTCCTGACTCCGGAGGGTAAAATTGTGTGACCTTTTGGATGGGCAAGGACACTTTTGGGACAAGGGGTGGTGGCTCTTCCCTTAGAGTTGTGTTTATGGAACCCAAGGGCAGAGCACTGAGACTGCCACGGGAAGGCCAAGTGGCAGCCCCAGGCTGGGACCCTTTAGGGCACAGTAGTCCCCTTAGGGGAATGTCCCACAGGAACGTGGGGTGGAAGCAGATCACTGCGATCACCACAACCGCGAAGACAGCCCCTTTGGGTGAGGAGTTCGGGGAGGGAGGCGCAGTGACCACGAGAGCCCCGCACTGCCGCGCCCAGGCCGGCGCGTGGCTTCCCGGACAGCAGGGCAGACGCGGGGACCTGCGAGGCCTCGACACTGCGCTCGGTGCTGACTAAGGTGGGAGATGCTCACCGTCTGTGAATGTCTGTGGTCGGACAGGCAGCGGCGAGGAGTGATCCCGTGGCCTGGAACAGAGGCCTCGTTGGGAAGAATGGGATGAAGTAACGGGAAGTGTGAGCGAGCGGCTCAGTAAGAGGAAGGCTGCTGGGGACGGGCCGGCCCCAAGCTGCCCCCGGTACGGGGCATCAGCCCAGGCCGGGCTCCCCTGGAGTCTGGCACTTTTATCACTTGTCTGCCTTGTTTCTCAGCTCACCCCAGCAGTTTCAGTGGGGGTGCATTTCCCTTTCTTCTCCCAAGACTCTTGACCTCAAGGCCTGAGGTCACATGCCATGGGGTGAAGGGGTGTCTCCGCCCTGGACATTTAAGTTACAGGAATTGGAGCCCTCAGTTAGGTGGGAAGAGGGGCTAAGCCAGAGAAGAGAGGTCTGTGTCCCTGTTGTGTGGCCTTGGACCAGTCCTTGGCTTCAGTTTCTTCCTCTGTCCCATGAGCGCACGGTCTCCGAGGGCCTCTGTGGGCAGGAGCGTGGCTGGATGGGTGGTGTGCCCTGCTGCTTGCGCGTGGGCCCCGGGGCAGGGAGTAGCCTCTTCACAGGCAGGACCGCTGCATCCAGGCTATGGTGTGCATCCTCTGGGGGAGCCCCACCCGGGAGGGTGGGCACACAGAGGGCACAGGTGGAGAGAAAAGGTCCATCGTGATTCTCTCTTTCAACCCGGGAGACTCAGGGTGCGGGGCTCAGGGATGCCGTGTCCCCGGCAGTGTCGGCCTGGATTCAGAGCGCCAGCAGTGGGATCAGAACCCTCCCCCCAGCCCCACCTGCCCAGGACCCGGACTTTGGAGCTGCAGCTCCTCACAGAGGTTTCTGAGAACCTCCTGTTGGCATTACCCACGTAGATCCCCTGCTCCCCGACCCCTGGGTCTAAGTTTGGGGTTTGGCTGCTGTTCCCAGACTCTGCCTCCTTTCTGAGCCGTGGTGACAAACCATCGCCCCAGCAGGGCCGAGCTGAGTGTAGGCACAGGCCAGCACTGTCCCGGCCAGGTGCAGTCAGTGCCTGCCAGCCACGGAGGTCGCCCCAGGAAGAGGATGAGGTAGAAGGAGCTGGTTTGCAGATAAGCTACCCCAGAGCCTCAGGAAGGTTCTGGAGAATCTTGGGCTCTGTTCCATTAGAAGGTTCAGTGGTATGTGTTGCCAGGGTGCCCCAAATTATCTACCTTCCAGAAAAAGCAATGTCCGAGCCCTCTGCCACCTGCGCCCGGGAGCCTTTGAGCTGGGTACATGGTGAGGCGGCGGCTGAGAGCTTGGGTGCTGGGTCAGGCTGACCAGACAGACCTTGGCAGGGCTCTAATCTGCTTCACTCTCATTCTCTGTTAAAAGGGGACCTGTCCCATGTTAAAAGGAGTTAAGATCTGTGACGCGCTCACAGATGTCTGCTGCTGTGAGTGACCGTTATTGTGAAGGAAATGGTGATCCCTGTGACAGGAGGAGGCGGGAGCCCCAGCCCCTCTCAAGGGCTTGGCGTGCCTCTCTGCTTCCTGGAGGCGATTGTCATGAAGAAATAGGATTTCCTTTAGTGACCCATCCCTTTGTCTTCATTAGCTCTGAGTATTCAGAAGATGACACACTCAGAAGTCGGGGGCTTCTCTACCAACGGTTAGAGGCCTGGGGAGATGGCTTCCCCGCCACACTCACACTGTGTCCCCTGCTGTCTTCCCACCCCGGCCCGGTCCTCCCAATGCTGCCTTTTCCTCCAGAGCCTAGCACACCGCAGCCGAGTGTCCAGGCTCTTCCCTGCTTGTCCCTGCTGTCCCTGTTCCCTCCAGCATGGCGGCCGTGCCTCTGCTGTCTGACCTGCATCCAGCCATATTCTAGGTTATCTGCATGTGGGCTGCACCTCGACCTTGTCTATAAATCAGACACCTGCTGAGTCCCCTCAGAGACCCCTCCTTTCACATTCTACGAGTGCTTCAGCCAGAACACATCCGCAGAAACCCCAGGCCTGGTTCACAGCCACCTGGCTCCGTGGGCCCCTGAGCACGCAGTTCCACATGAGAACTGAATTTCAGCAGCCAAGTGGTCCGAGCCACCCTGTCCCTCTTGGCAGTTAATTTTCTGTTTCACGAACATTCTTCTCCCTGTTGCCCACAGGGCCCCGACCCTGGGCCAGGCCCAGTGGGGTTTCCAGCACGTGCTGCCTTCCCTAGGAGCCCAGGTCAAGAAAGGAGACACACGCACACGAGTGTCAGAAGTGGGGAGGGCCGTGTGGAGCTTGGGGGATGGAGGTCGTGGGGAACTTAGCAGCAGGAGGGAAGGGCCCTCCCAGGGGTCAGGACAGGGACAGCTTGAGCAAAGGCCGGCAGGGGCTGGAAAGGTGCTTTTGAATGGACTGTGGGGGGTGAGCTTAGCCAGGTCGCTAAGAGCACATGGAATTTGAGGCCAACTAGGTCAGCTGGGCCATGCTGTCCTGGGGAACGGGCAGAGTCCCTTATGTGGCAGGAAGGGCCACCTGACCACCTGGGCAGTGGAGGAAGTGGGTCACCTCTCCTGGCTCTGCCCCACTCTCACCTTGGTCCCTAGAGCAAATCCCGAACCTGGAGAGAGGGCCCGGCTTGGCACAGGGGACCGCAGCGCCAGCTACCTCCATGAGACTTTGGTTTTCTTGGCCACTCCCGCCCAAGTAAGGCCTTCCCTGGAGCTCTCCAGATGAGCCCAGCCCAGGTGTCTGTGGCTGCCCAAAGTCTGGCCACACCACTCTTTAACAGAGGGACAGAGAGCTAAGTGGACAAAAGACCCCTTTCTCCTTCCATCTCATCCCCATTATGCTGTGCCCCTCCCACCATCGCCTTTCCACTGGCTCCCAGCAAGACCCAGCAGAACAAGTCTTCGTGCCTCGTCCTCCCACCCCCATACCCCACCCCCAAAAAACTTCTAAGTCTATCAGACACATCAACTGCATTAAACAGGATGAATTTTTAAGGCATGAGTTGGCAGGGTTACCATGGCTGCCTCTGCCCTGAGGGGCACACTGCCCAGGATTGATTGAAATAAATAAAACAGATTTACAGTTTTCATACTTGGGAAGCAGAGAGCTGGAAGGGAAGAGGAGTGAGGGGGAGGGTGGGAGGAGGATCCGCTGAAACTCAGCTTTCTGAACTTCAGATGGGAGGCCACTCCCTCCTCCCCCACCCTAATGTTACACTGACCCGAAAGCTGCCTTCGCTTTAAATTCCTAAAGGATCCCAGCTGTCAGGCAGGGACAAGCCCAGGAGGGTCCTTTTCCCGTGGGAATGGCCCTGGGACCTTGTATATTTTGTACTTGACATCAGGACTACACGCATCTCTCAGGGAGGCCTGTGTCCCGTTGGCCACTGAGAGGACATGGGCATCGGCTAGATGCCGAAGGAGAGAGGAGTGGGGCCTGTCTGCCCGTGCATAGCGTCAGCCTGGTCAGGACACAAGCGGCTATGGGGAAGGCAGCCCGGCTAGAGGGAGAGGAGGGGGCCCCGAGCAGCGACAGCTCAGGAGAGGCGCAGGCCATGGGCCCTGCCCTCAGGAATGCCTGCACAGGAGGCGCCTGAAGCTCGTCGCCCACCTTCCGGGCCGCCCTGCCCCGAGCCCAGCTCGCAGAGGGTCACGGATCACGCCTCGCCCTGAGGCAGCAGCATCCGGGCGCAGCCCCAGAGGAGGAGCTCGAACCAGGCCTCCCTGTCCTGTCCGCCTTCAGAGCCCCCGCTTAGCCACGCTGTCTGCGGCGGAGCCAGCCCTGGCCAGCTGGGGGACACAGCAGACCGCCCACCTCATCCTCCACCCCAGGCCACACCGAAGAGCGGAGCTCGCAGGCCCCTTGGGGCCGGAGCGCTGGGCCTGCCTGGTGGGAGCTGGGAGGGTCCAGGGGTCCCGATGCTGGGGATGGAGGAGGAAAGGCATGAAGGGCCGGGCGGGGGCTTCTCTAACTGTCTAGGGCGGTTCCAGGAGACAGCACAGACCGTCCTGTGTCGGGGAAGCCTGGGTGCACCCGCTCACCCTGGAGTGTGACAGCCGAGACGTTCTGAATTCTCTGCTCATCACAGGACAGTCAGTGCTGAGAGGAAGGTGCGAGTCGAAGCAGGACCGGCCCGTGTCAGTAGCATCCGGGGGAGACGGGTGGGAGGTGGGCTCCCCCAGCCTCCTCTTCTCTCAACATTGGCATCTCTCCCCACTCAAGTAGGTTGGGGTCAAGTCTCTCCCCACAGGCCAGCTGTTTCTGTGCCGCATGCTCGGGGCTACCTCTTGGTGTGGTCAGATTGATGCTTGGGACAGTCGAGAAGGGGACGGGCCTGGGAGGAAATGATCATGCCAGCCTCCCCTTCCCTTCCTTTCTCTGTGGGCACCATGCCCCCTTTCCACGTCCCTGTTCAGTGACCGTGGGCTGATGCGCCAGTGGGGCTCTGAGGGCCGGATGGGTCGCATTCCTGGGCCCTCCGAGCTGAGCAGCTCTCACCTCAGGCATCCCTGTCCTGAGTCAGAGCATCTGCTGCTGCCTTTTGTCTCTTAAAAAGTCTAGGCCCAAGGAAAGGGGGGAGGAGAGAGGAGGCAGCAGCTCGCTTCCCCAGCCCACCCTCGGCTCTGGGCTCCGTGTCAGAGCAGGCAGGGGTGTCGGCATGCCCTTACTTGGTAATGGAGCCAGAGGAGAGCCCCGAAGGCCAGCACAAGCGTCTTACGAGTGGCCCAGGGACCTGGGAAGGGTCTGCTGACAGTGAAGGTGGGGAGGCTGTTTCTGCCCATGGTGACTTTGCTGGTCTTGTTTTGGGAGGACGCAGGGAAGCGGGGTCCTGGAAAGAAATCTTAGGTCTTCCCAGAGCCTCGTGGCAAAGTCTGGAATCCCCAGCGCACACACCTCGGTGGGCCCCTGCTCTTGCAGCTGGGACTGGCTCCTTCTGCTGGAGAATCCCAGCTGTCCCCCGTCCTTTGCCCCCACCTCTGTGCCAAGCCATGCCCTTCCCCCTGGCCCTCGGGTTGTATCTGTCCTGAAAGGAGCTGCTCACACTCCCTTTTCACCACCCACTACCAAAATGGTGTTCTCAATCTGAGCCCTGGGCCCCCAGGGTAGACTCCGGCAGGAGCAGGGGCTGGTCAGGGAGGGAGAGGCAGCCCCCGCCTGTACCATCGGACAGCAGTGTCCGGCAGCACCTCTCTCTCCTGTCTGCCCACAGCCTGCGTGGGGGCCCAGAGCCACTGGGCACATCTTGTCCTCCAAGCGTGGCCCTGCCTCAGTTAGTGTCCTGTCCAGGTCCCTGGAAGAGAAGCAGCATGGGGCCTCTCTCGCACACCCAGGACAGGGTGAAGACCTGGCGGAGACCAGCCTCTGCCCAGGCCTTTCTGCCAGGAGATGGGCAGCAGCTGCTGCCTCATGGGCAGGCCTTCTCCCGCCCAGCCTGGGCCACATGGCCTCAGGGCGTGACTGGCCCGTCTGGAGCCAGTCGACGCCTTCTTCCTTCCACCCACTCTGGCCCACATTTCACCTAAAGCAGGGGCTGTGGGTGGGGACTCAGGAGAGCACCCTCCGCCGTGGCCCAGCACTGAGGCTGGTGACCATTCAAAGCCGGAGTCTGGGGCACAGGGGCCGCTTGGCCAGTGTTGTCGTTTGAAGGGGGCAGTGACACGAAGCTCACATCGGCCTGGCAAGTGCGGCGTGGCTTCTTCAAGGCAGGCCCTGCTGCAGAGTGCCTTCCCCTGGCCCCGGTGTGGCCTTGGCCTTCAGAGGCCACGCCAAAGGAGGCAGCAGCATCACAATCCACTAGGGAAAGGAGTGGATTGGGGGTCCTGGGGGCTTCAGAGCCGGCTGAAGACAGCTTGCTCCTGTGAGAGCCTCTGGTTTGTGACAGACCAAAGAGAACTGTCCCCCGCAACACCCCAGCATGAACCCAGGCCCGTAGCAGGGAAGCAGCTGTGCAGGCAAGCAGCATGAGGCTCGGGAGGAAGGCAGAGCCCCATCCACGGGGGCTCCGGCCTGAGCGTGGAGGGCTCGGGGCACACACACGGACCCCTGCCCAACTCCTGCCCTAAGGTGGATGTGCCCTGCCAGACCCCATCCAGTTCCCCTCCTGCCCCACCTCTCTGCCTTGTCACTAAGCATCTTCCCAGCCGTTGTCTCGTGATGAATAGGGCTTTAATACGGGTCTTAAAAGTTCGGACAAACGTTTAATGCTCGCAAGCTGTGTCCCATTGTGGATGCTCTACTTGAGAGCCAGGCAGGCAGCCCAGGCCAGGCTGAGGCTCACAGAGAAGTGATGACACAGCAGCCCTGCTTGGCAGCGGCCATCTGCCACCCCCACCAGGCGGGGGCAGCCCCAGCACCCACTTACGGTGGGCACTGGGGAGGCAGAGCAGTGCAGAGGGCTCAGGCTCTGGAAGTCAACTCTTCTGGGTCTGGATCTTCCCTGCCTTGTGCCCTGGTTGATGGTGTGACTGGTGCCAGCGTCCCCTGCGTAATAGTACGCCCTGCCCAGGGTTGTGTGAGGACCGGGCAGGGGGTGTCCCAGGCCTCCCGGGGCGGGGCAGCCAGGCCCTGAGTGATGCGGATGAAGATGAAACCTCACTGCAGCTGCTCTCTGCAGACCGGGGCGTGCGCCGCGTGCAGGGACTCGCCCGGGCTGCAGAGGGGTATGCCGGAGCGGGGCCTGGGAATGTCTCCAGGCCCGTCCGTGAAACCTTTGATGGACAGGCACATAGCTCTGCTGCTCAGCAACACTCCACAGTGGTTACCGAGCAGCTGCTGCACGCCAAGCCCGCCTCTTGGTATGAGGGACACAAGGGTCACGGACAAGGCCTTGCCCCTTGCAGCTCACGTTCTAGTAGGAGAGACGACGACCGTGGACCTAGTAAACGAGTCCATCAACCTGATGACTGGGGTAGCGAGGACCGCCCAGGAGGAACCATGACTTTCCCTGGAGAGGGGAGTGCGCATTGGACGGAGGCTTCCCCCAGGACTCAGGGTAGCAGCCAAGACCTCTGTGTCTGGAAGGAGCCCACCACGTGCCAGTCCCTAAGCAAAAGGCAGAGTCGGGAACAAGAAAAGGACAAGAGGCCAGCGCGTCACGAGTAAACGGGGAGTTGGAAGAGCTGAGGTTGGAGAGGAACTGACCAGAGTATCGGATCCTGGAGCCCTGAGGAGGAGCGGGTTTTATTTGGATCCAGTGGGAAGCCACTGGGGAGTGCCACACTCGGATTGGCACTTGAGGAGTGTCCCAGTGGTGTGTGGAAGGTGGATTCTGGGGTGAGAGAAGAGGCAGGGAGACTGATGAGAAGCTAACCTGGAGCTGAGGCAAGAGAAGGCAGAGGCCTCAGGACAGGGGACCCTGAGACAGGGCCAGGAGGAGGCAGGATGTGCCCAAAGGCGGAGACCCCCCGACTTGCAGTGGACCGGACACGGGACCAAGGGCGACCCCCTGGTTTGGGCTGGAACAGCCGGGTGGGCAGTGATGCTGGTTCCTGAGGCAGGGAAAGCCAGGGGCCCAAGTCTCGGGTGAAACCAGCGTTGTGAGGTGCGCCCCGCCGAGTGTGACATGCCTGTCCGGCAGCCGTGCAGCCGTCCCCCCCACAGCTCAGTGCGGGCCCCAAAGGCACACATGGGAGCCACCGATTCACAGTTTTGAAAGTACTCGTGGGACCAGATGCGACCACAAAGAGACGCAGACTAGAGAGAGGGCAGAAGAGCGGCCACAGGCCTGGAGGAGGAGGAGCAGTCGGCGAGGAGGGCGTCGTGTCACTAGTGGCAAGAGAAGAGCATTTCCAGAAAGCTGCCGCCCGTGACCACCTGTGACATGTCCGCGCTCCCGGGTTCTAGGGACTCCGGGAGGCCCCGGAGCCCTGCTCTGCCCTGGGCCCCCTTCGCCTGTCCCTCCACACCCTCCCCACGTGCGCGCGCCGCCCCTGCCTCCGCTGCTGCAGGTCCCCACCTGCCTGCGGTCCCTGGAGGTGCTGCCTGCCAGCAGCCTCAGCTGTTGGCCTCTGTCATGGAGACGGCAGCAGCTGCAGGCGACGGGCACTTGTGGCCATTTGTTAGCACGCTTTCCTTCCTCCCCAGCCCGCTCTTCTGGAACATTTCTCTCCCACAGCCCTGGAGACGGGGCTCATCTAGGGGCAGGAGCACCGGGAGGGGACAGGAAGTGCCATCTGCACTCTGCCAGAGGGCCAGGCTTCCTCTTGGGAGCTGGCTGTCATCCCCACCTGTGCTATCAACAGGGTGCCCAACCGGGGGTCCCATTTGCCATCTACTGTGCACCCCACACAAGTTGTCACTAGTCTTGGCCACAGCCCTCTGAGCGGCCCCTGTCATACAGGTAGGTATTGCCCCCAATTGGGAGGTGACATTGTTGCATAGACATTGGGTCACCAGGCTCTGGAGCCTTTGCCTGCCACCCCCCCAAAACCAGGCGATGGCAGAGCCCTGGGGCCACCTCTCCCCACACACCCCACCCCTCCGACAGCCTTGTTTCGGTTTCTCCAGCCGTCCCTTGCCTGGGGCTGCTGGTTCTGGCTGGGCCGAGGCTGGAGCCGGCCTGCCCTCTGTTTGTGCTTCGTGGTTTGGCCTCCCTGCGACCAGATACTCTGGGGTTTAACCGGCCTGGGGTGGGGAAGGCTCTTCTCCAGCCTGGCCCCAAGGCACACTGGATATCCAGAGGGAGGCAGGAAGTCAGCCCCTGATAACGCTGACTTTACCGAGTTCAGTGACCTGGGATGGACGTGTTTCAGGCTTCTTGGCTGCAAATGTGGCTCCTCGTTATTCAGCACACAAGACCTTAGACCTCAGACCCTTGTTCCCACCAGCCCCAGGCCAAGTCTGTGGAGCTTCCTCTGAGCAGAGAATAGGAATTCAGGGAGACAAATGGGAGACGGAGGGGGCACTGTGCTGGCACCAGCCCCCACAGTCAGGAGCTCTGGGGCTACCCCATCCTCCTCACCAGCCACTTGCTGCATTGGCAAGAGCCTTGGGGAGCCCGGACTCGCAATGGGGGATCCTGCTCATCCCCTCAAGGCCAGGACCTTGGGGGACCAGAGGCAGACTCAGGTCAATGGGCTTCCTCTAGCCCGTCCTTGAGACCCACCTTGCCCCAGAGACCCTGGAAAAACTTGGGTTCCCTGTTTTCATTTTTATAAAATGGGGACTCCTTTCCTCCAAGCCACCGGGAGCACCACGGTGTATGAGAGATCGGGAAGCTAGCTCAGGGTCCTGTGACCTGTGACCATCACAGCCAGAGGCCCAGCCGCTCCTCTCAGAACTCTGCTTCCTGGCCCGGGGCAGAGTTGGGGGAAAAATAAAGCTTACGGGGCTCTGCAGTTGCTGGGCCACAGACGTGAGTTGTTTGGGGAGATATGAAGCCAGGCCCACCATGGGCAGCACCCCAGTGTCCCCCCACAGGCCTCAGAGCTGGGAGTCCCACAACCAGGCCCAGGAAAAGGCACGGCTCCTCAGGGTGCCGAAAGGCCAGGGAGAGGGTCCTCAGGTGAGGCCCGGAGGCTTCTGTAACTTCTGTCTGCTTTCCAGGCAGCTCTGCCTACTGCTGAACGCAGAGAACATCTTTCACTCGATGGCAGACATCCTGCTCCGAGAGGAGGACCTCAAGTTCGCGTCGACCATGGTCCACACCCTCAACACCATCCTGCTCACCTCCACAGAGCTCTTCCAGCTGAGAAACCAGCTCAAGGACCTGAAGACTCTGGTACTTGTGCCCACGGGCTGTCCCCCCTCAGTCCCTGGAGGTGGGAGGAAATGGGAGGTGTCCCCGGTCCAGTGTAAAATACAGATGCCCTGAGGGGCTGCGTGTAAGCGCAGGCCGTGGAGTGAGTTGCAGCTGGTTTCTTTGGAGCCAGCGTGCAGGGCTCTGCCCCTCTGTGCTCCAGGGTCCCCTCCCTGACCCATTACAGGCCATGGCTCTTCCCCTCGCCGCCCCCTCGCACCCTTCGCACACAGAGTGGGTTCAGTTCCTTCTGGGCCCTTGTGATGGCCCCAACAGGATCGTGCCTCTGGGCAATGTCACCTGTCAAGGTCAGGCCTCCAGGAGGTCAGGGGTTACTGCTCTCCTCGCCCTCCTCCTTGGCCCCGGCCCCTCTCCCACAGCTAGACACATCTGTCTCACGCGCCCTGTCGGAAGGCAGGGTGTCACAGCACTGCGTGGCCCAGGCTTTGGGTGAGGACTGACCAGCGCTGGCCAGAGGACAGGGAGGCGCTTACCATCCTACCGTCCGTGCTTGAAGTCTCACTCCGCCTGGGAAAGGGGGCTGAGCTGCCAAGGGCCTCCGAGGGTGGCACCATCCTGGCTGTGCCCGCAGACCCCGGGGGTTTTGTTCCCACCACCCCCACACTCCTCTTCCCGGCTCAGACCCTGCCTCCGCCCCCTTATAGGGAGTCTCAAGGGCATCCCAGCCTGGGCTGAGGGCATCTGGGGCCAAGCAGCCCGGAATGATCTAGGCCACACCCCTGCCTCCTTCCTGTGGTTCCTTTCAGACATTCGCAGAGGCCTGAAGAATTTTCCTCAGGGCAGGGGCTCCCCCGAATGTGGGCTCCGCTCCCAGGCTGGTTCCCAAGTGCAAGGTGGGCCACAGAGGAGGGAGGGGCACTGCAGGGAGAGCCTGGGCCCTGAGGAAACATCCTCCCCACTCATGCTCTGTGCCCTCCCTTCACCCCCCTATTGCACCCCCGCCCTGCCCCGCAGAGTCCTGGGGAGGACAATTACTGTTATTTGCCGAGGGCAGAAATGCCAGCACACAGGACAGGCTCATTCAGGACCAGGCCCTGCAGCCACCACACGTGGCTCTGTGGGACCGGAGTAATGACAGGGTCTGAGGAGGAGCTGTCAGCGTTTCCTTTGTGACAGCTTGTTCCCAACTGGGCTGCCAAACAGCTCGGGTGCTGAGCTGGCTCCTGGCACTTCGGAAGGGCCCTGGGTCTTGGGATGTGGCCCTTCCCTCCCAGGTCCCCACATGGACCCCCGGTGGGGAGGACAGGGTGGGTCTCTGTTAACTGCTCGCACCTCTCTCCCTCAGGAGAGCCAGAACCTGTTCTGCTGCCTGTACCGTTCTTGGTGCCACAACCCAGTCACCACGGTGTCCCTCTGCTTCCTCACCCAGAACTACCGGCACGCCTACGACCTCATCCAGAAGTTGTATCCTTCACTCTGACCGCTCACTCTCGTTCTGGCCTGGCACTAGGGCCAGGCAGGGGCCCGGCGCTCCCTTCCCACCCGCGTGGTGGACCATCCCCACGCTCTTGTCCCACCTCTGCACCCTGCCTCCAGGTCTGGTGATCCCAGGACCCATGTGAGCAGGGGGAGGGGTGCATTTGCTGTCAGGTAGTAAACGGGGTTATCTGGGGCCTCACCGAGGGAAACCCCTCCTGGAGAACCTCATGAGTTGGAGAAGGGCTGCAGGGCCCTCGAGGTGCGGGCACCCCGGGGTGCACTCCGCTCACCGCACACTTAGCCGCACCCTGTGCTAGGTGGGTGGGAGAGAAGGCCTAGGAGCAGGGCAGGCCGCTGGACTGTGGCGGGCAGGTGTAAGTGAGGCCTGCGGGCCGGAGCCGCGTGTCACCGGTATCGCTGGTGAGGGCACCAGAGATCAGGGGCCACAGAGCCAGGGCCCAGCAGGTGCCCCCATGAGCAGATTTTGTTTAAAACACTGTAAAGCAGACCAGCCTCTCCTGTGAATGCCGGGCGTGTGCCCTGGACTGGGAGCTCCTCCTCGGGTGGGCCAGGAGCTGGAGGGGCCCTGCGGGGTCTCCATGACGAGTCAGCCATGGCCCCGCTTGGCTCCTTCACGCGGCCTGCTCTCCTTCCACAATCCAGATTTGCTCCTCCGGCCACTAGTGTGACCCAGGGCCCACAGGCCACATGCTGGCCACAGCTCAGACCATGGCCCTGCTGATGGCTGTCCCCTCAGGCAGGAGCAGGGGCCTTTCCTGCCCAGCCCTCCCTGGCAGGCTGCGGGGCGGCGATAAGAGCCTTTCAGAGCCCAGAAGACAGAGGACAGAGCTGCCAGAGCAGAACAGGAGTGGGGACAGCTGTGCCGCTTTTCATTTAGAGGGACACAAAGGCAAAGAGCAGAATAGACTGATGTCCTTCACAGGACGAATCCTGCTCAGGCTCTGTGCCCCGGAAGCCGGGCCCAATGGGAGGAGGGTTCCGAGCCGCTGGGTCAGGCCCCGGTCCCAGTTCTCCAGTCGCCCCCACCTCCAGCTGAGGTGCCTCACAAAGACAGGCTGTCATGGCCCAGTGGGCAGACTTTCCTTGACTGCCCACCCAGCGGGGACCTGGAGGTCACTGTGGATTTCCTTACAGAAGTGGACAAGCTGGTACAGCTGATCGAGTGCCCCATCTTCACATGTAAGGGCCCTGCCGCTGGCCTTTGGCCAGCCTGGGGTGAGGCAGAGGTGAAGCCACACTCAGGAGGGAGGGAGGGAGGGAGAGATCGGTCATCCCAGGGATGCTCCGGAATGTCAAGAATGTGAGAGCAGGGATGACAGGGCTGAGGAGACCAGCCGAAGCAAGGCTGGGACATATGGATTCAGAATGTGGCTCATGCCTGTGTCTCAAGGTGGGTCTCAGACACCAGCAGTGACAGCAAAACCCACCTGAAGGTTAAAGCCGTCCCTCCCCAGGGAGAACTGGAACAGTGCTGTCAGGGGACTGGTGGGCAGCTATCCCAGAGCTGTCCCAGCTTCTCCTCCAAGCCTGCCACCCTGTGCCCTGGCTCTCGCTAGCTGCTGGGACCCCCACCCGTAGGTGCTCCAGTGTGCCCAGGAACCACACGCTTATCTCTCTGCAAAACATTGTTGGCGTTTTCTGGGAGCTGCTGGGTGGGAGCTGCCTGGTTGTAACACCCAGGCTAAATGTGCAAAAGTGACAGCTGGCTGGGGCGGGCACGGCTCTTGGCGCCTCAACATACAACGCCTTCGCCCGGAGCAGGCGACTGAATGAAACTTGTGTGCTTACGGTGCGGTGGGGAGGCCGGGAGGCAGCCCTTCCTGGTGGCCCCCTTCCTGCCAGGCGGGCTGCCCAGCGCTCCCACTCTGCCAGCACCTCTGACCTGTCCGGGCTGAGCCCGTTGGTTTTCACCCTGAAGCCGAAAAGCGGATGCAGGGGCTGAGGACCCTTTTCTTGTCCAAACAGCCAGGTGCCACTCGGATAGATGCCCAGGAGACACAGGATGGAGGGAGCCCCTTTTCCCAGCAAAGTGCACCACAGTCTGTCCCAAGTAGTCCCCTGACTTGACATCTCACTTCCCCAAGGTCCTCCTAGGACATCCAAGCACACACTTCCCTGGGATCGAGTCCATCCTGATCCGACAAAAGCCATGAGCATCTTCTCTCCAGGCCCAGGGCTTTGTTGGGGTGACAGCAGCAGATGCACCCTGGTCCTGTCCAGCACCCATGCAAATCTGGTTTTTACCTCTAGATGCCACTGATGGCTGGCATGGCCCCAAAGGCCCAGTTTCCCCAGAACCCAGAGGGGGAACTGGACTTGAAACAGGCCGACGCTTCTGCTGGAGTTGCTAGGCCTAGGGTCGACTGCTCAGGTCTCCACTGGTGGCTTCCACTACCTGGGGCCAGCAGAGGGGTTGCAGGAGACCCCCTGCTTCCTGGCTTACCCCAGCCCCAAGACCTAGCAGCTCCGTCTCCCAGCATCAGCACAGACCCTGCACAGCTACTGCTGCTGGCTGGCATGGCCTCCAGAAGCGTATGTCACAAAGGGCACCCCAGACCAGGCCTAGAGACACACGAAAGTAGAAGCCAGTGAGTCTCCCAGAGGGCTCAGGAGAGAAGCGAGGGACTGTTTAGTTGGAACGTGCACTGGGCAGGACCATGGGGTGGTGGCAGGCCTGGCATCTGAGGTGACTTCCCAGAGCCCCTACCAGACACTCCTGGGCTTGGTTTGTGTTTAAGCCACACACGAAAGCATTTTTCCATCCCGCCCTCCCTCGGATCTGTGCTACTCCAGTCTTTCTCTCCAGCTCACCCTATTTATAACTCTCGTGTTGGCACGTGTGGGGCAGACTGGGAACCTGGTACAGTGCAGGCTCCGAGCCCCCTCGTTACCAGGGAGGCTGTGAAAGTGGGGGCAGGGCACCGGGCGCAGCAGCGGGTTGGGAGTCACCAGGCTGAGGAGACCGTTGGGTGGGCAGGTGGGCAGGTAGGAAGAGAACGATGTGATCACGGGGACAGCTGAGCACTGCTGGAGGAGGGGCAGGCACCTGACTGTCCAGGAGTCCCCGCCTTGTTCTAAGCCACAGGCCCCTGACCCCTGACCCCTACCCTCTGCCCTCCTGCAGATCTGCGCCTACAGCTGCTGGACGTGAAGAACAACCCGTACCTGATCAAGGCCCTCTATGGCCTGCTCATGCTGCTGCCCCAGAGCAGCGCCTTCCAGCTGCTGTCGCACCGGCTGCAGTGCGTGCCCAACCCCGAGCTGCTGCAGACCGAGTGAGTGCCGGGCTGCAGACCACCCCCCCTGCCTCCCTGGGGCACAGGCTCTGCCACCAGGCAAGGCTAAAGCCGCAGGGGACTGGCGAGGAAGGGGTGCCCAAGGGGGCTACCGAGGGTCTCCCTTGTCTCGGCATCACACCCCCGTCACCGTGGACCCTGTCTACCCCATGGCCATTTACCCTTGGGCCTCTCATTTCCACAGCAAGACCCCGGGCTGGGAGATTCTGGGAGAAGCTGGTAGGTGGATGCGATACTTCTCCAAGCAAACAGGGTTGAGTTAATATAAAAGGTCAGAGGGCATGCCGGTCACTCAGACGGAGGCCCCCGAGAGAAACTCCAGGACGGGGAGGCGTTCATGCCCCAGCCCAGAGACTGTGCCCCCTAGAAAGCTGTTCAGGGCCTGGGCCTGGGCCTGACAGCCCTCCCCGCCGTCTGCGGCCGAGGCTCAGATCTGGGCCGCAGTAGACTCTGGCGTTGCTAGGAAGTAGGGGCACCCCTGGCTGCACTGCTCGGGCTCTGCCCACGGGAAGAACAAGCCCTAGACACCTCCGCCGAGAGGCCCAACATGGCAGCTCTGGCAGGAGGGCTGCAGGCCCTGGAGGGTCCAGGCTCCCACCCAAACCCAGTGCTGGCCCAGCCCCCAGAGCCTGTTGGGCCGTGTCTATATTTGGTAACCCTTGGAGGCTTTGCCTCATCCACAGGCATTTGGCATCCGAGATGGAAAATTTCACTTGTCAGGTCGCCATGGAAACAAGCAGAGCCCCTGAGAAGATTTACGCTGAATGGAGCGCACCCAGCTTGCATCAGATGCCCTGTGTGTCCAAAATTCCCTCCTAGGCTGTTCAGGCCACTCGGCGGGCCTGGCACCTCACTCCCTTGAAGGGCCTTGGGCCTTTGCCCTTGGGATGGACGTAGGCAGCCTTGAGATGGGCCTACCAAGCCCTCAAGGCCCCAGTTCTAAGCCCCTGTGCCCTCCAGACCACTGGACTCAGGCTCCCACCACCCCTCCCACCCAGCCTGCTGTCTCCAGAGGCTGGGTGTGGGCACCTCACTGGCTGGCTGCCCACCCCAGGCCGGCTGGAGGGGCTTGAGCCCACAACGGGTGTGGTCCCGGGCCAAGGCCCCATTCCTGCCCACCCTGACCCTCTCCCTAAACCACAGGTCTTCAGGGTGGCAGTGCAAGGCACTGGCCCAGGTGCTCATGGTGCCATCTGGGTAGTCCCCAGCACAGCAGCGAACAGCCATGGAGTTGGATTTGAATTTGGAGAGAGAGCCCCTGAAGCCACACCATGCTTCAGTGGTCTCGCCTCTGCACTGGCCTTTCCAACGCGCAGTGGGTGTGAGGATCGCCCTGGCAGGCACTTAGGAGGAAGGTGTGGCTGGAGGAGAGAAGGAGGCAGGAAAGGCCGCTTTCCTGTGACCTCTGGTTCCCCCGCAAGAACCAGCCTGCCTTCCTGGGGGACGCCTCTGGGCCGTGCCAGGGACCTTATACTGCTAAGGCAAGTCGCCTCTCCAAGCTTCGCCCACTACATCTCCTTATCTCAGAGTAGTTGGACGCTCCCTGCACGCCCCGTCAGGGAAGAGCAAGTTTGCAGAGGGAAGCTGGGAAAAGGAGAGCTCCCTCAGAATCTCCCGTTGTCAGGCAGGGAAGCCTCAGGACGGGGTTGGTGCCCCTGGGTAGAGGAGCCTGTAGGTCGGTGGACAGTTCATAGGCCTGGGTTAAGATCTGCTCTGAGCTCCACCGGGATTTGTTATGTGGCATCAAGCAAACCCCACACTTTATTTAGGCTCTTGGTGGTTCTTTTGATTTTCTTTTTTTTTTATCAGTAAATGAGCATTTAGCCTAAATGGGTGCTCGAGGCTCTGCCCAGTCTTCAGGGCCCCGGGTTGCTAGCCTTTCTTAGCAAGGACCTAGGCAGAGCTGTCATAGATACAGGCAGGGAGCAGTGGGCGAGGAAGGGGCCTCAAGAACAGCTGGGGGAGGGGTCAGATTGCAGGGTTGGGCACAGAGGGACAGATCACACCCTGGAGAGGAGCTAAGGACAGTCCCAGGCCTGGGCAGGGCAGGCAGCTGGAAGACAGCATCAAGTTGCCTGACAGGCCTACAAGCCGGGAACAGCTGGGGAAGGTTCTGCCATCCTTGCCCCTTCCTCCCTCCGTATGCTCAAGGCGCCGACAGGACTAGGGGACCCAGGCCACTCCCCAAAGACCATCTCTTTAATGAAGCAGGAGGGACCCACCGAAGGGAAAGCTGGTGACTCATCAGCGTTATCCTAGTGACAGGTGTGTGGGTGGGCGGCAGGAGAGAGGGCCAGCTTTGGGTTCTGAAATCCCAGCTCCGTGCTGCCGGCTGGTTGTGTCCCAGTCACTCACTGCCTGAGGATTATTGTAAACACGGAGAGAACTCGAAAGGCCTGAGCAGCAGCCATGCCCACTGTAACAGGCAGGGAGAGGAGCCCGGGCCTCCACACTCAGAGGAGACACCCCCTCCTCCTACGGGACACACCCACCCTGCTCCCAAGACCTCAGGTCTGCCTGGAGGGTCAGTCAATGGAGTCAGGACTTTCCACAACAAGGGCCCAGAGAGCAAGGTTCAGCTCATTCCTCCCCTCCCCCACCCTTACACTGGCCACATCTGTGCACATCACCTTCGGTTTGCCATCTGTTGTTGGCATCTCCATGGAAACCGCTCATCCCAGTCCCTCCTCTGGACCTATTGCCTTGGCTTGCCAGGAGTGTTGAGGGAGCAGTATACAGACCCGTGGATGCCCGGCGTCAGGCGACATATTTCAGTATTCTCTCTGTGGTCTTCGGTTTCCAGGCCTGGGTTGGGGTAGCATCTGGCTGCACCCTGGAGTCAGAGATGCAAGCTCCAGGGTGTCCCTTAGCCTCCTCAGAAGCCCAGGTTGCTCCCTTGGGGCAGTGACACCTGGGCTACAGAGTTACTGTGATGGGGAGGTCCCTCCCCTGTTTCCAGGGGAGTTGAAAGCAGCAGCCAAAGTCCAGAATGCTGCCGGAAGTCTGCCCACCCACCCCCACACCTCACTCCCACCCCCATCTCCTTTTGATCTTTGTTGGACAAATGTTGCCTGAGCCCCAGCTCCTTAGGCTAAGGCCTGAGGCCCAGGAGGGGAGCTGCCACAGCCACCAGCTGAGTTGGTCTCAGGTGGTGCATCTTCAACAGGAAGGCAGGAAGGGAACAGGCTGAGCAGGGGGCCACCTGGTCACGGAGAGGGTTCCCACTGCCTCAGCAGTCCAGCATGCAGTCAGCGATGTCTGTCAGCTCTGACCATTGGTGCCTTGACCGTAGCGGGGCCAAGCTCACTGGTGAGGGTTCCATCTGAGTGAAGCACCATTGTGTTTCCCCCAAAATAGACTGAGCAGCTAGTGTACCCCCGGCCACAAGCTGCCGGCCCCGGCTGGCCTCGCCTCAGAGGAAGGGTTGTGGCCACAGTGGCTGTGCATTGGTACCTAGGCAGGGCCTGGGCACCAGGCTAAAGTCTGGAGGGATCCCCACAACCACCCCATGGAGATGCTCCTGTGGCCACCCCCTTTACAGATGAGGAAACTGAATCACATGTCTAAGGTCGAATGGCTATGCTGTGGTGTCACTGTTGGGCCAGGTCTGTTCATGAACTCAGAGGGCCCAAGGACTCTCACGAATAGCCCACAGCCTTCAGGAGACCCCTTTCCTAGAGCTCCCAAGGCCACCAGGCCTCAGGGCCACCTTACACAGATCTGCCTCCCCAAGCCAGTGAGACTAAATGAGGGAGGAACAGACTGCCATGAGACCTCCTGCTGGAGGGACAGTTAGGAATGGGATAGGGGCCTGGGGCATCCAGTCCCAGGGGAAGCTAAACACTGGGCTTAAAAGAGGGTAGCAGAGCTACATTGCACAACTATAGGCAGCGTCAGGCACATTACAGTTGTGCAGTGCACAACCTGTGCTGCTGGGCAGAGCAGCTGGGGAGGGTGGTAGCAGCAGGAGTGTGAGCCGCCAGCATGCCCAGTGTTGAGACTAGGTTTCCTTCTCCAGGGACAAGGGAATGACTGCAGGCCTCTGGGCCCCAGCACTCAAAAACAGATGACCTGCCAAGTTGAGGGTACAGTAGAGACTATGGCCATCCCTGTTGTCCCTGGCCCTAGCCCTGCCCAGAGAAAGGGCCAGGCTGCCTCCTCCCACTCATCCTTGGACCCTGTTCCAGGCCCCAGCTGGCTTCCTGGCTGGCTGTTAGCCCTGGCTTTCACCCCAAAGGGAGCCACTCGTAAACAGGAAATGCTTCCCGATGCAATGCCTGCTCTGGGCGCAGTTGCCAGCCCACAGGCTGAAGGCCATAACCAAGCAGCAGTGTTGCCTGGGCTCACCAGCTGTGGGGGAGGGATGCTCATGGGGCTTCACAGTTCTTTGTGGCTGTTTGGGAAGTGTTCCCGGGCCTGAGGCAGACAGACTCCCTGAGCCTGAGTTTCCGCAGCCTGTGGCCCTGCCCTCCTGTGCCTAGTGCTGCCCCCCGACCCCAGCAGCCCCCGTGTATGCTAAGACACTGATGCTGGTCCCTTCTCCCTCTCCCCAGAGACAGTCTAAAGGCGGCCCCCAAGTCACAGAAAGCAGACGCCCCGAGCATCGACTACACAGAGCTGCTGCAGCACTTTGAGAAGGTCCAGAAGAAGCACCTGGAAGTGAGGCACCAGCGGAGTGGGCGTGGCGATCACCTGGACCGAAGGGTCGTCCTCTGACAGGCCTGGCATGGAGAAGGGTCCAAGGAGTGGTCCCATGGAGCACTGGGGGTCTTCAGGCCTCTTCTCAGCAGAGCCTAAGCACCTGTCTCAGGGGCAGGGCTGGCCCTGGCCAACAGCCCAGGGCAGGGTAGGGGGACAGAGGTGGCTCTGGCCAGCCAAGCTCCTCACAGCCCAGCCCCGGGCTCCCAGCACTGTCAGCTGCACCCCGGAATTCAGGCAGAGCTGGCTTCCCACCAGGGTGGGGCCACAGCCTCAGACACCACCTGCCCCTGGAATCAGTCTCTCTAACACCTTCTTGGACAAGAGCTTACCTCCCCAGCCCGGCAGAGCTCTGACCTCGTGCTCTGTTTTGTGTACATGCCCGTGTGTGCATAGGGACCAGCAGAGAGGTTCGTATGAGTGGTGTGTCTCCTGCCCCAATAAAGAAATGACAGAAAACTCTCAATCTGCTCCCACCTGTACCTTCCCACTGGCGCCTGCCCCCAGCCTGATACCGCGTCAGCCCTAGGACCTTGCCACCTGTTTTGGAGCCTTATTCTCATGGTGGCCCCAAAGTATGCCTGCTGCTCTGGGAGAGGTCACTGCACACAGGCCCAGCTCTCACCTCCAGGACCTGCCCCTTTCCTGGAAAGCACCAAGCCCTGGCCAGCCTGGAACCCTGAACCTTGAACCCTTCCCAGGCACCTCATCTGACTTTTCCATCCTGATTCCCCTGGGCACAAGGGGACATGTCCCTTCTGGACAGACGAGCTAAGCCTCAGGAGTTTCCGGATGAAAGGGCATTGCCCTCTGCAGGTCCCTAGGGATGGAAGGGAAGGCCTGGGCCGTGCAGGGAGGGAGGGGCTTCCCGGGTGCCCACCCCACGATTTGGCTAAATGAACTTCACCGCGCCCCAGCCTTCTGCCCGGGTTCCCAGACCCCACATTTGGGGAGCCTGGGAGTGACTTAAGCGACTCCTTAGTGCTCTCGGGGCTCCTGGGGTCGGAGGGGAGCTTTCCCCGGAGCCGCGGCGTCCCCGGGAGGGCGGCTGCCCTCCACCCTCGCCCTGCCGGTCCCCGCGGCCCGCACCCCCGGGAGAGCGGTTGCCTGAGGACCCGGGCACCGCCACCCCACAAGCCCGGCCTCGGGCTCCCCCCATCCGGACGGCGTCGCGCGCCCCGTAAAAGGGGCCAGAGAACTTGGGGGGCGGAGTCCGACTGCTCCGCGCCTCGGCGGCGGCGGGGCCCGGCGTGTGCGTCCCGGGGACCCCCGGCCCCGACGACCCGCCCGCCGAAAGCGCGGGAAGCGCGGCCGGGGCTCGGGAGGCGGCGAGAGGGCGGCGAGCGCGGCCGGGGGCGGGGTCCCTGCGGCCGGGGAGCCGCCCCGCCCCGCCCGCGCCCCCCGCCCCGCGCGCCCGCCCCGCGCCCGCCCGCGGCCCCGTCTGGCCGCGCCGGCTTCGGATTTCAAAGCCGCGGGCCCCGGCGGCGGCGGCGACGAGCGGGCCCGCGCCCCCCGCGCCCCCCCGCGCCGCGCCCACGTGACGCCCGCGCCGCGGCGGCTCCGGGCCCCGCCGCCCCAGTCCCCGCGCCGCCGCGACATGGCCCGCGCCGCCCCGCGCCGCCCCGCCACCCCGGCGCGCGGCGCGGCCGGACGCTGAGCGCGCCCCGGAGCGAGCGCCCCCGCCGCCCCCAAACCACCCCCGCCCCGGCCGGCGCCCCGGCCCGGCGCGAGCATGGAGACGGCCGAGAAGGAGTGCGGCGCCCTGGGCGGGCTCTTCCAGGCCATCGTCAACGACATGAAGGTAGCGGGGCGCGGGGCGCGGTCCCGGGCGGGGGTCCCGGTGCGAGCGCGTCCGGCCCGCGTGCGCCGTCCCCCCCGCGCCCACCCCGCACCGCTGGGCGCCGCGTCCGCGGAGGGCGAGTCCGGGCGCCCCCCCCCGGGTCTGTGCCCGGTGGCGGCCCCCCGGGGTCCCGAGCCGAGCCTGCACATCTCTCTGCGCCCCCTGCGCCCCAGACCCCAGACCGCGAACGGGGCTGGCTCTGGGGGATGACTCTACAACCTCGACCGGGCCCAGGGCTCCCGGCCACCGCCCCCTGCCACCGCCGTGCCCCCCACCCCAAGGCTGGCCTCGGAGCCCAGACAATGCTGTCGCCGCCAAAGCCGAGACCCGTGCACTCCTTCCCCCGCGGCTCCGGCCTCTGCTCCGGACCCCGGGCTGCCCTCCCCGCGAAAGCCTCGGGAAGCTCCAGGACTCCAAGGTGTCGGGGCTGAGCGTCCCTGCATCCCAAGGCCCTCTGCTCTCACCTTGGGAGGAGGAGGAGGGGAGAAGGCTGGGGTTGGCGAAACAGCCCCAGGGGAAGGCCTTCCCCACCGTCCTTCCACCCCAGTCGCTCAGCCCCGGCCCCTCCCGTGGCTGCCCAAGGTTAGGCTGGAGCAGGCCATTCATTCCTGGTCCGCCACCGGCTCATTGCGTGGGGAAACTGAGGCCCGGAAATGGCTCAAGGTCATTTAGGAGACTGTTGGACACTGTCCCCGACCTCACCCCTCATTGTTGCTCTAGGAGACAAGGGGTATCCTTTCCCCCAGAGAGGCCAGGGCTTGGCAGGGCTGGCTCAGGCGACTAGGCAGAGAGGAGGTCCCGCTCCAGTGACAGACAGCATGGGGGTCAGGAACCGGCCTTCCTACCCTTCTCTTTTGGGGTGGGAAAGAGCGAGGGAGAGAACTGAGTTCCCCATGGGAACTCCTGAGAGCTCCCACCCTCCCAGCCTATCACACACTTCCAAGTACACAACACACAATCCCATGGTGACTTCGCAGGTGACATCGCAGGCCCAGGAGGAAACACCACTCACCAAGGTACAACCTGCCCCACAGTGCCCAGGCAGGCCCTTCAGAGGGCGGGGGCTTGCGGGAAGGCCAAGGGCTCCCTGTGCTGCCAGGGAAACTGCCCCAGGGGCAGCTGCCACGTACTCCCCCGCCCCTCACCTCAACCCCCGAAGGGGCCCGAAGCTACCCTGGCCTGAGACTACAGGGCCGGCAGCCCCTGTATGGGGTGCTTCCCCTGAGACTTCCATCGCAGACTCCACCTCCAGCCCTTCTGCCAGCCTTCAGAACTCCTGGCCTCCCTCTGCCCTTGGCAACCCCTCCTGCCCTGTGGACACCAAAGCCCGGGCCCCAGGATCCCCTCTGGGGACCAAGCAGCCCAGACCACCCTCCCCAGCCACTGCCAGGGCAGGCCCAGCGTGGGACCTTCCCACACCCATCTCCCGGTGGCACCCTCTCCAACAACACTGCGGAGAGCAGCAGCTTTTGCTCAGAGGGGAGGGGCAGGACTGCCCCCCTCCCTCTCCAGCCAATTTGCAGGGAACTTTGGGATGAGACGGAAGGAAACAGGCCCAGATTGTAGCGAGAGATTCAGGCAGGATTTTCTGACATGTGGAGGCGAAATGGGAGAGGTTTCACCTGGGGTGATGCCAAGTACCGATGTTCTCCGACCTAGGACACATGCGTGTGTTCCTGCCAGAGACAGAGCAAGGGACAGGGCCACCTGGAGGCCTGTCACCTGGATTTAGGGAGCACCTTCTGGCTCATTTCCTCCCCGTCCTGAGCCACAGAAGCAGCAGGGCTTCCACAGAGGAAGGTGGCCGGGTTGAGGAGACTGAGCTTGCCCCAGGAGGCCTCTCCACAGCGCGTCCACAAACCCCACAACGTCCCTCCGTGCCCTTCTGGAGGCCCAGGCCCTGGCCTGGGCGCTGGGGGGAGGGGTCCGCGAGCTGCACCTGGAGCCTGGAGGACACCCACTCAGGGAGGGGGAGGGAGCTTCCCCTGCCTACTGTGCTTCATTTAACTCAGCTCAGATGCCCACTGGGTGCCAGGCTGCCCACTGAAGCCCAGCACGGGGCAGGGACTTGCCCAAAATGACAGGACGGGGCTCCGCACCTGTGCTCTGCCTTGGCCCCCCACTTGCCCAGGCAGCACCTTCAGCAAAGTGAATGGGGGCCTCCATCCAGCACCAACCCACCCAGAAAATGAGGTCATCATTTTTGCCCCCCCTCAAGAGTAGGGAATCCCCCCAGTCACGGAAGCCCTGGCCAGGATTCTGGCAGGGAGGCCGGGACCGTGTCCTCCTCGTCAGCCAGCGCTACCTGCGCACTTACTAGGCGCTGGCACAGGGCTAAGCGCCTTCCAGGCAGTGCCTCCTCGAGTCTCTACACTGACCCTGTGACGGAGGCGCAGTTGCCATCCTGACCTTACAGACGAGGGGCCCAGGGTCACCCGGAAAGCCCTCTCTCTGGGCTTGTAGCCTGGGTCGCTCACCTGCACTGCCATATCTGGGCCACGGCAACCACCTGGACAGAGTCCCTGAGGGCCAGAGGCCCCGCACAGCCTCCTCTTCGGTCTCATCCGGTTCACTTAGACACCTCTAGCATGTCGCCGCCTCCCTCCAGAGCAGCCCGCTGCGTGCTTCTGCCATGCCTGCGATCTCTGCCACCTTCCCACCCTTGCTGCCCAGATGCTCATCTCCCTGTACCCCCAGGAGGAAGGGTCTCTACTCCAGCACACAGTGACCATTCAGACAGGGGGTCAGATCCAGACTCTGCCACTCAGTGGCCCTGGCCAAGTCTAACTTTCAGCCCTTAGCTTGAGTTTCCTCATCTGGCGATAACAGTGTTCATTTCACAGCTGTTGGAAGGATTCGATGCAGTCACACAGTGACAAGGCTCAGCACGGTGCCCACCAAAAGCTCTTGATCAACAGTAGTAATCACTGTCACTAGCCAGACACCCAGGGTCTTAGAGCCTGACAGCCAGGCCATGGCCAGGGTGAGGGCACAGGTCCAGGTAAAGACTAAGGACACTACCCTAGGGCACTGGCTGCTCTGGCCCCCTCAAATCCTTGTCTCTGGGGTCATGAATTACCAGTGGGGGCAGAGTCCCCAGTCCTTAGAGACCGAGGTTCTTGGTCCATCTGCTGAGGAGGCACTAACTGGCCCTGGCCTCTCCGCAACCCGTCTTGTTCCCTCCCCATGAGAGACCAAGTATGTGAAGATCTGAGACAGAGTAAGCCTGATGGGTCAAAGCTGTCATATGGGCCCCAAAGCCAGTAGAGAGTAGGGACCTATCTCTGTCCAGCTCATCCCAGTCCCTTGCTCTCTCAGACTACCCAGAGGCTGCTGCAGGGGGCTGAGAAGCTTTCCTGGGGGCCAGGTCAGCTGCCTCTGGACCCCTGCACTCCTCCCTAGAGGTGTCAGCAAGACTTCAGGGCAGGAAGGGTTGAGGTGGTGGGAAGGTGCCACCTTTGAGCAGACCCCTGGTGGGGCCATGGTGAGGGTGAGCTCCTTGGGCCTGCCAGAGATGACCTCCCAGGCCCCCGTCCCCTGAGCTGTGCCTACATAGAGACAAGCCCACCCACAGCCTCCCACTCCGGCTTCAGCCTGTGCGAACTTCTCAAATATTTGCTTTCCCTGGGCACTGGTTGGGCTCAGCCAGGATGGGGAGGGTGTTTCTGAGGTTCCCAGAAGCCACCCTGTTCCCCTTCCACTCCTCTAGTCTGTCCTTAGTTGGAGAGGCCATCTCGAACCTGCCTCTGGGGTTCCAACGCAGCAGAGCCTCCCTCTGCGGCCTCGGGGTTGGGGTCTCTACCTTCCACCTTTCCTCAGGAACAACCCCAGTTCCCAGCACCTCTTCCCACCTGTAAGGGAGGCTTGGAAGTCACTTGGGGCTGGGACTTTGCTGTCTCAGGGCTCCCCTTCAAGGATCAAGGGTTCCACAGGGCCCTTGGGCCAGGGCTGAGGTTTCTCCAGGACCCAGCAGCCGTGGGAGGGCACATTAGCCAGAAAAGCCCCTTGATCAGACTGGACAGCTCAGTCGCCAGGAGCCCGGCCTCCCTACTGGGAAACCCCCTCCCAACTCAGAACTTTGGGCCAGGCTGGGATAAAGGCCACACTGTGTCCCCAGGAGGGGAGGGGAGCTGGGGGTGGAGAAAGGTGGCTCTGTTGGCTGCACAAGGCCCCATTCAGCCGAGGCCTGGCTGTCCTGGGCAGACTGGCTGGACCCTGTAGCAGCCACATCCTCCCCGGGCCTGGGAGCCACTGCTGCTGGCCTGGGATGGATGGATGGCTGTGCTGGCAGCAGCTTCCGGGGCACAGAACAGGGGCCCCCGGGGCCCCGGTATAGACCTGGCATGCCATGACCCCTGCCACTGCGCACAGGGCCTCTGCTCCCATGTCATGTGAAGCATCTCGGGCTGTGTCTTGGGAAACATGGTGCCCCTCACGCGGTTCAGCCCAGATTCCCTGCCAGGCCCCAGGGATCCCCAAGAACACCTTTCCCTTGAGGGAGGATGTGAGCCGAAACAGTCCCCACTGTGGACTTCCTGACAGTCAGGGAGGAGGGCTGAGCAAAGGCACCTGTTCCCAGGGCCAGGAGTTCCTCATGCTCCGTGGCTCTGTCCTTGGTCCTCAGTCCTCCCAGTGGGCCCAGGAGCCTCCCTCTCCACAAGGGCAGGGTGGCTGTCTCAGAAACTGCCCAGAGTCTGGACAGAGGCATGCAGGAGCCGGGCCCAGTGGAACCCTGCTGCCCCCTGGAGCCTCACTTCCTCTCCCATCTCCTCGGCAGAGCTCCTACCCCATCTGGGAGGACTTCAACTCCAAGGCCACGAAGCTGCATTCCCAGCTGAGGTGAGGCTGCTGAGGGCGCCCCAATAGGGGAGGGGATGGGCGGAGGAGAGGACACCTCACCACAGACCATCCCACTGTCCATCTCCCCAGGACCACTGTGCTGGCTGCTGTGGCCTTCTTGGATGCCTTCCAGAAAGTGGCCGACATGGCCACCAACACCCGAGGTGGGGAGGGGGCGTGGCTGGAGGTTGGGGAGGCCCCAGGTTAGGTTTGGAGGCTGGAAAGGCCCAGTGGAGTATGATAGGCCCGCAGTCAGGGCCTTGGGTTCTGCTCCCTTCTGAACGGGGCCGGTTGGAGAGAGAGGGAGCCTCTGGCCGCTAGGGGCTTGCAAGCGGGAGTGGGTCCACCGCGACTCGGGTGTCACAGGAGGTTCTGTTCTTGCTGTGGTGGCTTGTTTGACCCCTCAGCCACAGTTACTCCCCTTCCGTACAGTGGGTCTGGCATGGCTTCTCCTCACCCACCCCCACCCGCCCGGCTGAGAGCACCGGGGCCAGGTGGGTGGGCCTTCCAGCCTGGGCGTCTGTCTCCCCTGCTTTCCCGGCTGCGGAGCAGGCACCTGGGGCCCCTGCGCCTTCGGGTGGCGAGACCCGAGCAACGGGCACGTGCTGGCCGGCACCCCCGCCCCCGCCTGCATCTGGGCGCACCTGGAGGGCGGGGGGGGGGGTCCGGCAGGCTCCTCGGACCTCTCCCCGCCGGGTGTGGGGAGGCCCCAGGGGGGAGGAGGGCGCGGCGTCGCGGAGAACGGTCGCGCCCCCGCGTGGCCGCGGCCGGGACGGCAGCCGCCGGGCCGGTCCCCACGCGGCGCCTTTGCCTCGCCAGGGGCCACGCGCGACATCGGCTCGGCGCTCACGCGCATGTGCATGCGGCACCGCAGCATCGAGACGAAGCTGCGGCAGTTCACCAAGTGAGTGGGCGCCGCGGGCGGGCCCCCGCCCCGTGGTGGCGGCTCTGACCCGCGCCCCCCGCTCGCCCCGGGGCAGCCCTGACCCGCGCCCCCCCCCGCGCCCCGGGCGGCTCTGACCCGCGCCCCCCGCCCCCGCCCCGGGGCGGCTCTGACCCGCGCCCCCTGCCCCGTGGTGGCGGCTCTGACCCGCGCCCCCCGCCCCCGCCCCGGGGCGGCTCTGACCCGCGCCCTCCCCGCCCCCCCGCAGCGCCCTGCTGGAGAGCCTCATCAACCCGCTGCAGGAGCGCATCGAGGACTGGAAGAAGTCGGTCAACCAGCTGGACAAGGACCACGCGAAAGGTGCGGGGCCGCGGGGCCGGGCCGGGGGGCCCACCCCTGCGCGCAGACCCCCGTCACAGCCCCCCGTGCCGTCCCCCACACAGAGTACAAGCGAGCCCGACACGAGATCAAGAAGAAGTCGTCGGACACGCTGAAGCTGCAGAAGAAAGCGCGCAAAGGTAGGGAGCCCGGACGGCCCACCGAGGCACGGCCCCGCGACGCCCCACTCCGCGTCCCCCACGGCCCTCCGGGGCGCCCCAGGCCATCACCCTGGACAGAGGGGCCCCATCCTGGACACGAGACCCTCCACCCTGTTGGGTGGGACAGAGGGCGCCTCCCTGCACCCCAGACCTGGCCCCTCAGGGAGGCGCAGACAGGCCCCGCAGGCGCAGGCACCCCACCCCTCCCCAGGAGAGGCTCTGTCCATCCGGCTGTCTTTCACACATTCTTTCTCTGTCTCTCCTCCTCTCCTCCCACATCCTTCCTGTAGAGCTACTTGGTAAGTCAAATGTCCTTCCCTCCAGCCGCTCCTCCCGTCCTTGTCGCATCTGTCTGTCTTCCCCGGCTCAGGGCCATTGGAAGGAGTCTCTCCAGGCCAAGCAGTGAGGAAGGCGGTTGGTCCATCGAGGGAGAGGGATGGGGCATAGTCTCCCTGGGGCCCCTGGGACCCCGGCCAGGGATGAGTCCGAGGCCACCGCTGGGTCCATCTGCCAGGCCAGGAGGGGTTGGACGGGCCTGGGTGGGAGGCATAGGCCTTGGCCGCCCTGCCCCCGCCCAGCTGTCCAGGGTCCTGACCTGTTTCCTCCCACTTCCTGTCTCACCGCTGCTCTCCATCATCCTCTTGCCTTACTCTGTCTCTCTCACTGCTTCTCGGTGTTGCTGTTGCTGTCCTTGTGCCTCACTCCCTGAGCCAAGTGGGGCCCACACTGGGACGTGCCCTCCCCTGCCCCCAGGGCCCAGACCCAGCTGTCCTGACAGCTGAGCCCCACGCTCTACTTTGTCCTGCTTCCACGTTGCTTCCGTTTCCCGGGAGGCCAGAGGGCACCATCTTGTGGACATTGAGGCTGTCCCTGGGCAGGGGGTGGGTTGCGGGGGTCCTAGCCACTGTGAAGGTCTTCGCTGGGCTCTCCTGAGCATGGCTGTGCCAAGGGCGCTCCTGGGACTGCCCAGGACTCTGCCCATTCCGGGTTCAGGGTGGCTTTGCAGCTTCGGTGTCTCCTGTGTGCATGTTTGTCTGTCCTCTTTACCTGCTCTGGGGACCAGCCCCTCCACAAGTCCCGGAGTCCTGACCACCCTCCCCAGTCCCCTGACCCCCATGACAGTGCCCAGCCCCAGGGCCAGGGACACCACCACAGGGCCTGAGCCACGGATGCAGCGAGCCAGGCCAGCGTCCCCAGCGCGGCCTCTCCTCCCAACCCCCCCCCCAGGGAAAGGAGACCTGCAGCCCCAGCTGGACAGCGCCCTGCAGGACGTCAATGACATGTACCTGCTGCTGGAGGAGACGGAGAAGCAGGCGGTGCGCCGGGCCCTGATTGAAGAGCGCGGCCGCTTCTGCACTTTCATCACCTTCCTGCAGCCCGTGGTGGTGGGTCCGCGCAGGCAGAGCAGCGGCAGCGCTTCCCCACAGCGGGGCTAGCTAAGTGGTCTCCCGGGGTGCTACCTTCACCGCACGAGTTCTTCTTGGTGACCGGGTGGTCCCAGCAGGTTGGGCTAGGCCCAGGGTTGACCCCTGACCTTGGAGAAAGGCCACTTCTCAGTGATCCCTGGCTGGGTACATTTGGGGCCACATGCTCCAGGCCTAAAGGCAAGTCTCAACTCATCATCACCACATCACCAGTCTGGACAGGTGTCCTGCCAGCCTCTGGCTGTGCAGGCCACACCTCAATCAGTGTTTTCTGGTGGGGAAGGGTGAGCGAGAGGAGGCCAGGTGAGGCCTGTTCCTGTGAGGTGGGCAGGCAGGGCCAGGGCCTGTGGCCCTGACTCACTACTTCCTCAGAATGGCGAGCTGACCATGCTGGGGGAGATCACTCACCTGCAGGGCATCATTGATGATCTGGTGGTGCTGACCGCGGAGCCCCACAAGCTGCCCCCCGCCAGCGAGCAGGTACAGCCACCCCTGGGGACGGGAAGGGAGGGGATGGCCTACCCTTGGTTTGGGACAGTAGAGGAGAAAAAGGGACAACATTTTGGGGAGACAGCTGTGGGACATCCAGGAGCACCTTTCCAGGTGAGGGAGGGTGTGCCCAGGACCCAAGGGGGGCCTCAGACTGAGGGCAGGTTGGCAGAAGTCCCAGGTTGGCCCTGAATCTGCCTGCACTGGGGACACCTGCCCGCCTGGCCCCACCACTGTGCTCCCCGGCATCAGGGTGGGTCCCGCCAGGCAGGCCTGTGGCTTTGCTCTCTCTAGGCACTTACCATGCGCCCAGCACTCCGCTGAGTACTTCCCATGGGTTATCTCACTGAATCACCCCAATGGCCCTCCAAGACAGGAATGACTAGCTTCATTTCACAGAAGAAAACAGGCTCAGAGAGGTCTAGGAACTTGCCTGAGGGGCACAGCGGAGCCACGATTAGAACCCCATGTGTCCTTCATGGTCACTCATGCCTGGTTTGTCTGCCAGCGATAGTGAGTCCTCAGGAGCACCTGCTTCTCCCATGTCCCCAGCCTGGCCCAGACAGAGCAGTGTCCCTGAGAACCAGAGAGGGTAGATTGTCCCCAGGCGTCTCCCAGCCCTCTGGCAGCCCTGCTTCCCACCCCGAGTAAGGAGCTTGCATGAGGAGAAGGCTGGAAGGGGGGCTCAGACCCTTAGGGGTCTCCTGCTGGGGCTTCGTTCTCAGCTGGGAAGACAGTGGGGGCTCTGGCCCTACCAGCCTTCTGGGGGGCCCTAGGACAATGATAAGACTCTCTGTAGGCCGGGCTGCCTCCAGTGACCCCCACCCATGACCCTCTGCAGGTGATCAAAGATCTGAAGGGCTCAGACTACAGCTGGTCCTACCAGACGCCACCCTCGTCACCCAGCAGCTCCAGCTCCCGGAAGTCCAGCATGTGCAGGTCAGTGGGCGTTGATGGAGGGTGGGGAGGTACAGGGATACCCGGGAAGGAATGGGGGCGCTCCCATGAAGACCACGTTGAGAATTGCCTCGGAGCCCCAGAATGCACACAACTTCTGCATCATCAAGGACTTTGCAAGTGCAAAGGACAAGGGAAATACACCCCTGTCCTGCCTGCTGTTGTCGCAGGCGTGTGTTCGCAGGGCCCCAGGGGAGCGGGAGCAGCTTCGTTCACGGAGCCGTAGACGCGGCCCAGGTGCCCTACTCGATGCTACGTGCATTTTCCTCGGTGAATTCTAGCACCACCATGTGGTGGTGTCTCCATTTCACAGAAGGGGAAACTGAGACACACGGTCCCAGCATTTAACCGCTGGGCTCTGCCGGTCCCAGTGCAGTCGAAAGGAGTAGTGGGACTCTAAGGTCGCGGAGGGCCTGGAGGCTTCTGAGAATATGTGTTGAAGCCACAGACTTGCCTTACGGACCCTGCAGCCTGGCTGGTTCCTGAGAGGTGGGGCCTGGGCCGCAGCCACAGGCCCGAACCCCAGCCCAGGCTGGCCGCCTGGGTCCCACTGAGTCACCAGGCAGGCTCAGGGTCCTGAGCTGGTACCGGGGCAGGACGTGGGGAAGACACTTAAGATTCGAGGCTCCTGGGGTGGGAGGGCGGTGAGCACAGAGTGAGTTACTCGTGAGGGAGTCCCCTCTGTGCCAGGCACCCCTTCCCCAGCGCCACCTCTGACTGGGCACCTGGAGCGTGAGGTGTAAGCTGGACACAACGACTACTCCTGCAGAGAGAGGAGGGGTCGGGTCTGCATGCAGGGGACACCTATGACCGGGGCTGGGGGACCTCAGTGTCACGCTCAGGAGGAAGGCAACCCTCATTGCTGGGAACATTGCCCAAGAGTGAAAAGGTCGTAGAGGATGCGAGCCGCGAAGGCCGGACCGTGAGGGAGTGGGAGGGATGAGGACAGTGGTGGGTCCAGGACCCACACAGACCATCACCGCACTCCAGACGTGCAGCCAGGATCCGATGGCAAATACCAGACTTCGAGAAGGCAGTCTAGGAACAATCAGACTTGGGCCTGGTTCTGGTGCAGCTGGGAAACTGACACTTGGTGACTCAGTTTTCGTGTCCTTAACCTGTTCCTAATGGCTGCCTTGCCTGGGCGTGCCCTGAGAGGGCGCCCAGCGCCCTGGAGCCCTCCAGGGCAGGGGCTGGGCCAGCTCTATGATGAGGCCGTGCCCGCCTAGGTCCCACCCTGTCCCGGGGCCCGGGAACCCAGCTCCTCTGTGGCACTCAGGTCAGGACCTTGGAGTCTGACGTTGTCTTTTCCTTCCTTTGCCCCTCACCTGTCTCCCCACCCTCTTCTGTCACCGTCCCCTCCCCACACACCCCCGTGTCTCCCTGTCTGGCTGCCGCGCCCCCTTCCTTCGCTCCCCCAGCGCCCCCAGCAGCAGTAGCAGTGCCAAGGGTGGCGGAGCCCCATGGCCTGGGGGCGCCCAAACATACTCACCCAGTTCCACCTGTCGCTACCGCAGCCTGGCGCAGCCAGCCACCGGCACCACCCGCCTCTCCAGCGTCTCCTCCCATGATTCTGGCTTCGTGTCCCAGGATGCCACCTACTCCAAGCCTCCCTCACCCATGCCTTCAGACATCACCAGCCAGGTGAGGGGGTGTCTGCAGGACCACCCGGGGTGGGACACGGTGGCCTCATGCCAGCCTGGGGCTGTCCACGTGTGGGGCCACCTGCAGCTGCAGACACTGGCCTGGAGGTCCCAGGACCACCACTTTGGGGACCACCTTAGTTTATTGCCTCACGGCTAAGGGGCCGTGGGGAAGGTCTTGGAGCAGCCAGCATGTGCCACAGCAGGGTCAGCGGGGGGCTGTTTTCACTCCCCGTCCTCCTCACACCTCAGTCCCTCGCCTGCTCCCTTCTTCCAGTCGTGGGAGCTGGGAGCAGGCAGCTTGCCAGCTCCAGCCCCTCGTGACCTCCCCGGCTCTCCACACTTGAGCCCCCTCACCCTAAACCTGGGGAGTAGCCTGAGAATCTCCTCGGATACAGACCCTCCCAGTTCCTGCCGCCTCAATGAGGAGGACAAAGGGGGGCCACAGCAGAAGACAGAGGGAGGTCAGGCCACATGCCCAGGGGGCTCTCTTCGGGTCGTGGGGGTGACCCTGCCGGCGTTTCCGTCCAGTGTCTCCCCGTCATGCTAGTGCTTCCTCTGGCCACAGATTCCGTGTTCTCCAGCTCGCTCTCTCGCCCAAGGGTGTCCCCACGGCGCTGACTCTTTCCCTGGGCCGCTTCGTTCTTGTCAATCCACAGACAGCTCTAGTGTCATTCACCCTAAAAGCGCTCCCTCCCCCTCACACCGCATTCTCCTCCAGCCACCCCCTCTCCTTCACAGAACTCCACAAGAGCCGTCTACACTGACCATCTCTGCCTCGTTTCCCGTTCATCCCTGTCTGTTTCACCCATCAATAATCGAAAAAATACAGATTTGTGATGCTCTTCCCTATGCTTATAGCTCTGTGGTTTGAGGCCGTCATCGTACATTAAAATGTAAACTTCATGACGCACTGAATCTTGTCACGTGATGCAGATGACCCTCCGTTCCTTGCGTTGCTTTCTGCATCAAAGTCCCTTTCTGATGTTACGCCAGCTACTTCGGTTTTATGTTATCATGTCCCATCTCTTTGCTTTTAAACTCACCATATCTTTATGTTTTAGATGAGTCCCTTGTAAACTGTATATGCCTAGATTTTCTTTTTTTATCCAATCCGACAATGTCTGTTTTTTAACTGGCATTTTCAGTCCACTTATCTTTATGATTATGGACATATTTGGACTTCTGTCTTACTTTTTTCATTTTCTTCTCTCCACTTTTTTCTATGCTGCTTTTGTCTCTCCCCTTGCCTTTTGTTTTGTTTTCCTTTCCCCGCTATTTCTCCTCTACTGGATTGTAAATTATACTCTCTTCTTTTTCTTTTACAGGTTAGCTTGACATTTTACCGTGCACCCTTAGCAAAGTCACACCCCCACCGCATGAATAAGTCAGGGACTTCAATATGTATGTTTAACTTCAGCCATGTACTCCCTCCAACATCTAAGCTATTACATGTTATTCTCTCCTTTTTGGTAACACCCACAGGTGACATTTTTCTTCCTAATTTCATCCTTATTTTATACACGCGTCTCCACATCTTTTTGTTCTTTGTTTTTTCCTGAATCTCCTATCTCCCTCACTTCCTTCTCTCTGGAGTAAAGTCCGTCCTTTAGAAGTTCTTTTACAACGGGTCTGTAGTAGTAAACTCAGGTTTCGCTTATCTGTAAATAGGCTTTGTTTTGTCCTCTTTCTTGAAAGTTTTCCCAGGGACGCAATTTTGAGGTGACCGTTACTCTCATCAGAAAGAAATTTTTCCACTGTCGTCTGGCTCCCGTTGTTGGTTGAGAGGTCTGCGGTCCGCCACATTGTTGCTCCTTTGCAAGGGACCTGACTTCTCTTTCTGTGTCAGAACTTGTCATTCTATCCTTCTGTGTCCCCAAACTCTACCCTTCCACCTCGTTTTTTCTCTGCACTGCCATCGTGAGTACTGTCTTTAGGTCTATCTTCCAGTTTTTGGTTTTTTTCTCTATAGCTATTTAGCCTCTCCATTGAGGTTTTTCTTTTAACTTTTTTTTTTTTTATCACTACAGTAGATCGAGTTAACATCCAATTAACATCCTTTTTTGAAGTAATTTCAGTCTTGTAGAAAAGTTGTAAAAAGAGTACTAAATCCCCACCTACCCTTCACATTTTTTCTTAATGTTAACATCTTCTGTGACTACCAGTTTTCAAAACCAGTAAGTTTAACACTGACAGAATACTGTGAGCTAATCTTCAGTCTTTTCCCAGATTTTGCCAGTTTTCTCACTGATATCTTTTTTTTCTGGCACAGGAGCGTGAGATCCATGCAGGGTTCTGCACTGCATTTTGTTGTGATTCTTTGGGCTTCTCCAGCCTGTAACAGCTCTTCAGTCCATCTTCCTTTTTTATGACATTGATACTTTTGCAGAATACTAGTCAGGTGTTTTGTAGAATATCTCTCAATGTGAATTTGTCTGATGTCTTCCCATAATTAGATTGAGGTCATACACTTTTGTCAAGAATAGCATGGCAGTGGCTTATTGCTATTCCTCATCCTCACCAGCCCTTGGCATATTGTTCGTTTTAGACATTCTGCTGGGTGTATAGAGGTAGTGCCCTGTGTTTTTAATTTGCATTTCCCTAATGACTAATGAGGTTGAACAAGCTTTCCCGACTTTGGATATCTTTTTTTGGTGAAGGATCTGTTCAATCTTTTTGTTCTTTTTTTTGCTACATTGTCTTCATCTTATTGATTCATAGGACTTATGTACTATGGATATAAGTCCTTCATCTGATATCTTCTCTGATTCTCTGAATTCCCTTTTTACTCTCTTGAAGTCTTTTCATAACCTAAAGTTCTTCATTTTAACTTTTTTAATTGTTGGTGCTTTTTGTATCCTGAGATATTTTTGTGTACTCCAAGGTCACAATAATGTTTTTCTCTAAAAGCCTTTTTCACTTGGATCTGCAGCTTATCTGGAATTGAGTGTGTGTGTGTAGGGGTCATTTTTTTCCGTGCTAATTGACATTCTAATTGGCAGTTTATTGAAAAGACCATCTTTCCCCACACTGCACTATAGCATTGTCTTTGTCATAAATCAAGTGTCTGTCTGTATATGTGTGGCTGTTTCTGGAGTCTGTATTTTGTTCTGCTGGTCTATTGATCTGTTCTTGTACCAATCAACACCATCCTAATTACTGTAGCTTTATTAAAAAATCTTGATATCTAGTACTGAAAGTGCTCCAGCTTTTGTTATTTTTCAGTAGCACCTTGTCTACTTTTAACATCAGCTTGTCAGTTTCCACCAAAACAACAAAAACAATCCTGGGATTTGACTCGGATTGTATATGTCTCTCCATTTATTTTGGTTTTACCTTCACTCAGTGTTTTGTAGTTTTCATGTAAAGATTTTGGACATCTGTGATTGGATTTTTTCCTGGGTATTTGATGTTTATTGATGTTATTTTAAATTATATTGGCTTTTGGAAGGTGTTTTTGTTTGCCAGCAGATGATATTTAGAAATCTGATTTTTTTTGTACATTGATCTTGTATCCAATAACCGTGTTAAAATTGCTTATTAATTCTAATAATTATAGGTCCTTTTGAATATTCTGTGTATACAATCTCATCTTTTACAAATAATGACTGCTTTATTTCTTCTTTTCCAACCTTTTTGCTTTTTACTTCTTTCGCTTGCTTTATTGCACTGCTAGGACCCCCAATGCTAAATAGGGATGGAGATAGCAGGCATCCTTATCTTTTTCCCAACCTCAGAGAGAAAACTATTGATATTTTTATAGATACTGTTTATCAAATTAAGGAAGTTCCATCCTCCTTTCACACGTTAGGTTCTTCCACTGATTTCTGTGATGTTTCCTGCTTGTGGCTTCCTCCCACTTGACCAGCAGCTCCCTGTCGCTCTCCTTCGCTGGACCCTCCTCTTCTTCCTAACCAGCGAATGTTGGCACACCTGAGGTCCTTGAACCTTTTCTCTAACTACCCTCAGCGCTGAGATGATATTCTGTCTCACAGCTGCTGGGTTTGCGGCTCCAATCCTGACCTCTCCCTAAACTCCAGTCTTGTGAATACAGTTGCCTACAGTGCATTCATGTGCAGATACCCAAAAGGCAGCTCAGCTTAACATATGCAGGATGGAACTCTGAGCTCCACACCTCTGAAGAAACAATGACATCATCAACCCAGCTGCTCAAGCCAGATACCCCCACTGCCATCCTTAGTGTCGCTTTTTCTCTTGCCCGCCACATCCAGGCCACCAGCAGCAAGTTGTGTCATTCATTCTCAAAATGTGTGGCTCCTGGGCTGGGCCATAGGGTAGCTCAGAGCCGGTGGTGTGTGCTCTGGGTGTTGGGTTCTGCTGCCCACGCTCACAGCCCTGGCCCTGGGGGCACGGCGGGGATGCTGAATCAGCTGCCCACTGCATGCCAGCCCGGTGACCAGATCTGTTCTCTCCTCTCTCCGGCCTCCCTGCCTGCCCGCCTCTGCATGGCAGAAGTCCTCCAGCTCTGCGTCCTCTGAGGCCTCGGAAACCTGCCAGTCCGTTAGCGAGTGCAGCTCCCCCACCTCGGTCAGTGTTCCCCACCTGCTGAGGGTCGCAGGGAGGGGCCAGGCCCAGCCAGAGGGTGTACACACAGCACCTGTTCCCCACACGAAAAGCCCTGGTGTACACACAGCCACTCCCCACATGCTCACATCCCTCCCTCCTGGGACGCTGTCATCCTGCCCCTGCCCCCTTCCCTGCCCCTGCCCCTGGCGGGACTGAGGTGTCACAGCGCCCTCCTTCCTCTGTCCTTGGCCATGATTGGGAGCCTGAGGCGCTACATAGGCCTTCAACTACAGTGAGGGGCCCCTTGGCCCTGCACAGCAGGACCAAGGGTTCCCCCCGACCCGCCTGCCATGCCCCGCAGGACTGGACCAAGGCCGGCCCCCACGAGCAGCCCTCCGGCACCACGCTGCAGCGGAGGAAGGACCGCGTGGAGCTCCTCCGAGACCCGGAGCCCGGCCCGGCGGGCGGGGGCTCTCCGGGCCCCAGTGGAGATGAGGCCCCGCGGCCACGCATGTCCCCTGCCACGATCGCGGCCAAGGTAGGCGGCAGCTCCCCTGGCAGCCCCCACCGTCGCCCCAAGGTCAGTGCGGGGAGGCCAGGGCCGCTCCAGCCCCCGGCGGGGACCCCCTGGGTCGGGGCTGAGGGCCACGGCCGGCCCCGGGGCGGAGGCTCCAGCCCGCAGCCTTCCGCCCGCAGCACGGCGAGGAGGTGTCCCCCGCGGCCAGCGACCTGGCCATGGTGCTGACGCGCGGCCTGAGCCTGGAGCACCAGAAGAGCAGCCGGGACTCGCTGCAGTACTCGAGCGGCTACAGCACGCAGACCACCACGCCGTCCTGCTCCGAGGACACCATCCCCTCCCAAGGTAGGCGCCGGGGCTGGGTCGGGCTCCCGGGCCCGCGGCGCCGGCGCGGCCCCGGCCCACCGCCTCGCGTGCCCCCAGGCTCCGACTACGACTGCTACTCGGTGAACGGCGACGCGGCGGACGGCGAGGGCCCGCCCGACTTCGACCGCTCGTCCACCATCCCGCGCCACAGCAGCCTGGCGCAGAGCTACCGCCGCCTGCTGCAGGCCAAGCGGCCGGCGTCCACGGCCGGGCTGCCGAGCGCGGGGCTGCCGGGCGCGCCGCCGGGCGTGGCCACCATCCGCCGCACGCCGTCCAGCAAGCCGGCCGCGCGCCGCGCGCTCTCGGCCGCCGGCCCCATCCCCATCCGGCCGCCCGTGGTGCCCGCGCGGACGCCGCCCGCGCCCGACGCGCCCGGCCCGGCGCGCGCCGCCAGCGACGAGTGCGTGTTCCCCGGCGGCGGCGGCGGCGACGAGGCGGCGCCCGCGCCCGCCGGGGCGTCGCCCAAGCGCCGGAGCCTGCCCAGCGCGGCCTGGGCGGGCGCGGGGCCGGCGGACGGCGACGACGGCGACGGCGACGAGGACGAGGAGCGGCGGCGGCGGCGGCAGCTGGCGGCCAACCGCCACAGCCTGGTGCAGCAGCTGGGCGAGCTGGCGGCCGGCGCGCGCGCGCTCGGCGAGGGCCAGGCCCCCTTCCCCGCCGCGCCCGCCGCGCCCGCCGCCGCGCCCGCCGCCGAGGACATGCTGGTGGCCATCCGGCGCGGGGTGCGGCTGCGCAGGACCGTCACGGACGACAGGTCGGCGCCCCGCGTCTGGTGACGCCGACGGCCGGGCCAGCGGTGTTCGGGGTTTTTTTTGGGGGGAAGGGGTTGGGGTTTTTTTTAAGCCGCACGAGGCGAAGCCACTTGATGAAAAGACACAGCCCGCTGGGACTGCGACGTGTGAGCAGGAGGGGGGCTTCCCTGTCAGCCCGGTTCACACTCTCCCCGCCCCCCCACCCCCTCCTCCTCCCCGCGGGGAGCCCCTGGGCGCCCCTCCGCCCGCCCACCTGGCCCAGCCCCGCACTGGCCAGCCTGGCGGGCTTCTCCCAGGGTCAGCCGGGCCCAGGCCTTTCGGGAATGCGGGCCACCCTCCCCCCGCGCCCCTAACTGCGCTCCCGCCCTCCGCTCCCCCCCCCCATGCTCCGCCCCTCCCACTCCATCAGAGAGGCCGGGGCCGCGCAGGGGCCAGGGGCCCAATCGGCCAAGGTGGCGGACTTGACTGAGGGTTTGCGGGGTGGCTGGCGGGGGGAGGGGCAGGTTGGGAGGCCTGACCACCGCGGGGGAAGGGACCCAGGGCCCAAGCCGAGTCTCGGGGAGGAAATACAGGGGGCCTGCCTGGAGGAGCTCCCACGTCATGGCTTCCCTGCCCCAACCCCCCCCCCGTGAGATATGGCTGAGTTTGGGGGGCCAGGGTGGGCCAGCAAGGAAGGAGTCCAGAGGCCTCAGGGGTCACAGAGCAGCCCTCCAGGAGCTGCTTTCAGATGTCTCGTCCTCACCTGGGCAGATCAAAACTCATTCTGGCGGCACTTTGCTCGCGGTTTCAGCCGCCTTTGGGGGTGGGAGCTGGAGCTGCAGGGGGTGTGGAGGGTTATTTTGTGAATATAATAATAAAATGGAGCTGACTGGACAAGGACTATGTGGGGGGACAGGGTGGACGATACAGGGTGTGTCCGAGAGTGCCTGAGGGACAGGGGGCCCCACGGTGGTCTGGTGGGCCTATGGCAGGAGGAGGAGGGCCGAATTGGCCCCCCAAAATCCAGGGGGCAACTGTTTTCTCCAGCGTCTGGAGCAAAGCCAAATTAAGGTTGGAAATAGCCAGGGGGCAGGACTTTCAGCCCATCCGAGGGAAGGGGGACCAGGCCAGGCCAGGGGCAAGTCCGGGGAGATGGGCTTTGACTCTCTGTTGCCAGAGGAGATGCTGTCCCAAGACGCCCCTCACCCCCACCCGCAGTTCCGCCCCCATCTGGCGGTGGAGGCGGGCGGGCAGGCTAGGGGCACCTCTCCCTGCATGCACCAGGTTGTGCCAATTTTAAGCAGGTAAAAGCAGGTGCGCCTCCAGCAGGCAGAGGGCCTCCTGAGGTCCCGCACGCAGCAGAGAGCTGGGCTCAGCGGGTGGCAGGGCCAAGGGCAGGAGCTTCCTGGGGTCTGGTCTGGACTTGATGGGCTTGGCCTGAGTCTCCCAGCACCAGCTGGAGATCCTCCTGGTAATTCTTGTGCCGGGAGCAGGGACCCTGGCAGTGCAGCCCGGCGAGGCCGGGGAACCAAGGGTGCCCCCCCCCCCCGGATGGCGGTCCAGCTCCCCCGTGGCAGTGGAGAACGGTTCCTGGAAGTCGCTAGGTCTGAGAACGACCTGGCAGAGAGCTGCGGCCAACCCCAGAGCCCAGGTTTGGGCCCCGGGGGGGTCTGGGCGAGGGAGGGCCCGCAGGGGCCCAGAGCACGTAGCAGCCGGTGGGGGCGGCCCTCGGGTGGGGCTCGCACGGCCCCTCCCGCAGGGCTGCGTCAGCTTTGCCCAGGTGGGCGGGTGGAGTAGGTGCGGGAAGTGCGACGTGAGCAGGGTAGGAGCGAGGGCAACCGGGTGAGGCTAGGGCCTTGAGTCCTGGAGAGGAAGAGCCTGCCTCCTGGGGAGGGGGTGGCTTCGGAGGCCCAGGGAGGGGTGGGGGCCTAGCCATCCCCCTCGCTCGTCCCGTCCTCCCTCAGGCCCCCCAGGGCTGTACATAACTCCTCCACCCCCTTGACCACCTCTCATCCCGGTAGCGACCACCTCGTAGGCCCCCCCCCGCCCCCCGCCCCGGGATCCGAGCCAACCATCCCGCATCACGGACTTTGGTTTGGGGGGCTTCTTTACGTTCGTTTAATTTTTCATTTTGTACAGAGAAATATTCTTTTCAAAGTCTTTTGACTGAAGTAACTTTTCTGGTGCTGTTGTTAACTTGTTCCTTCTTTTAATTTATTTCCCCACCCCAGGCCTCCCCTCCTGGTTCTCTCACTCTTCCCTTCATTCCCCTCCGTACTCCCCCATCCCATCTGAACCATTTCGGTTTTTTTCTTTCTGTCAGTTTTTGGATAAATTCTCCTCTTTGCTCCCCCCCTCCCACCCCATCCACCTCCCCCCCCCCCCGATTTAAATAGTCACTGCTACAAGTAACAAATGCACTGTGAAGATCCCAGTATTAATAAAGTTGTACTGTAATTAACAGCCCTGCCTCTGCCTGGCCTCCTGCTGCTGTTCACCCTGTTTCCCATCCAGATCCTAGACTGGGGTGGGGGGCTCTCTGGGGGCCCAGGCCTCCTCCTGGCAGCGCTGGGTCTTGTGCCAGGACTTAGGCTTTTGAGGGCTTCAGCTCTGTCAGTGCTGGGGGCTGTCAGGGCAGCCAGATGGAGGGAGGGAGGGTGGCCAGGGCACTGCTGGGGATCAGCCCAACACTCTGCCCCATCAGGCGCACTGAGGCCCCGTGTACTCAGCCAGGGCTGAGGAACTAAGTCTCTCAAATGTCCACTATTTTGGCCTCTTCCCAGGCTCTGTCCACTCCAGGTCTGAACCCTCAGACCCCAGCCCAGGCTGACCCGCCCTGCCCCTCCTCCTGCACATTGCACCAGGGCCAGGGGGAGGGAAGGTGGGGCTCCCACCCCTCCAGGTTCACCCTCTCAGATGCAAACCAAACCAAACCAAAAGAAAAGCGGGTGTTTAATAGAAAAAAAAATAATAAAAGGAACTGGAAGAGCACCCACTGTGGCAAGATGCGGCTTTTAGTTCCCCTCCCCCACCTCAGTGAGTCCTGTCCCCTCCAGGCCACCAGCCCACCCAGCACAGCTCTCCCTCTGCGCCCAGGAGACAGTTCACACAGCCAGGAAGGGCGCAGAGCCCTGTCCTGTCCACCCAGATGCCCCTCGGCCCCTGTCCTTCCAGGAAAGACCATGTGAGGTATGGAGGGAAGGAGGAGGCCGAGCCCTCCTTGGGCACAGGATCCTGCTGAAAGGAAAAACACCCAAGGGAGGCTCATCGCCACCACCCAGCGACATCTCGGGCCCAGGCGAACTGTGGGAGCTCCTCTATCTTCCAAGTCACCATAAAGGCCACTCCAGGCAGGAGGCCTCCTCCTGTGCTCGCAGGAGCTTCACTGACCAAGGGGGCCAGCCTTGGATCCCAGCGAGTGGGGCAGGGAGATGGGGAGCTGCTGGGGTGGAGGGTACAGCTGGGTGGTCACGCACTGCGACAAGGGCTCTGGGCTGTGGGGCTGAGGGCTTGGCACCTCACAGTCCTGCCAGTTTAGGACAGAGCTTTTCTTACCTGCAAGGAAGAGGAAAAAAAAAAAGATTGCAGGAGTGGTCAACAGCCCCCTTGTCCCTAGACCAAACCACACTGTTTTTGTCCCCATACCCAGGGCCTATCTCAGCTTCCAGAAATAGCCTGCCACCCTGGGGAGCAGAGGGCATGCTCGGGAGGGAACTAGCTGGCTCTCACACTGACCTGGGTACAGACACCCAACCGCCTGCCCCCTGCCCCCAGCCCCATCCACTCGGAGCTCCTTACAGCAAGAGCAGTATAGCAGCTCCATGACTCGGAAGCAGTTGTCCAGCAGGGCTTTGGGCCGCACCAGCTTCAGGCTCAGCCCCGGGGCACTCAGGAGGGACAACACCGCTTCCACCTTGGGGCTCACCTTCACACCCTGGAAAAGAGCAAACTGTTAGAACCAAGGGCCAGTGCAGAGACAGGGCCACATCCCGAGAGCCACGGGGGCTGTCCCACCTGGAGCTGTACAAACCAAGAAGACACAAGGCTTCCCGTGACTGGGAGGCCTGTGACCAATTTCTCTCCTTCCTGCAGGTACCAAGTTTCCTGCAGGGTGGGTGACTCGATGTTCCTCGCCCAAGCTCAACACAGAGACTTCTCTTCCCACCATTTGAAAAATGACTGCAGGGGGCAGGCCAGGGAGGAGGAAATAGGGGCACCCCTGCTGTTCTAGCCAGAAATATGGGGACGGATCTAGGGGAGAACCTTCCTGAAAAATAAAGTGTACTGGGTTAAATTGTGTGTCCCTCCCAGCCTCCCTCCTAACTTCTGGTACCTGAGAGAGTGACCTTTTGAGAAATGGGGTCTTTGTAAAAATAATTAAGAATCTCAGGATGACATCATCCTGGATTTAGGGTGGGCCCCTAATTCAATGACTAGTGTCCATCTAAGAGAAAGGACACGAGTCACAGAGGGAAAGGCCATGTGAAGACGGAGGCAGAGGTTGGAGTGATGCTGCCCTAAGCCAAGGAACACTAGCAGCCACCAGGAGCTGCAGGAGGCAGGAAGGACCCTCCCCTAGGGCCTGTGGAGGAAGCGTGGCCCTTGACTATGAACTTCTGGTCTCCAGAACAGTGATAGAATAATTTCTGTTGTTTTAAGCCACCAGTTAGTGGCAATTCATTGTAGCAGCCCTAAAAAATAAAACTAAAAATACACAAAGGCTCAGAGAGAAGAGTGAGGCCGGCAGGAGGAGAAAGGGGGCCCATCCCCAAGGCCCACCGCCTGGCAGATGCTGGGCACATTCAGAGCAGGTCATAGACCACTACCATCGTGAGACCAGATATAAAGCTCATTAAACCTGAACGGCCCAGGTGGGTAGGGCCTTACCCCACCCCACAATCTCCTTCCCAGCCCCCAACCAGCTCTTGGGAGTTCTCAGAGCCAGAGACGCACTCAAGGAAAATCGAGGATGGAAAACTGTCACTTCCCCAAGTCTGCGCCATCACCCGCCCTGCTCAGAGGTACAAATAAGCCACCAAGGAAAACCCTGGGGCTCCTGACCTCTGCCAGAATTTCAAGAGCCTCCCCAAAGTTTGAGGCAGCTGCAAAAGCGGTTGCGAGCCCCAAGCTGGATGTCATCAGAGGCTCACAGGTGCTCTCAGGTGTTCTGGCTGGGGAGCAGGTGGGGGTAGGCAGGTCCCGAGCGGGGCTGGGGGAGGGCGGGGAGCAGCGGAACACAGGTATTGGGGAGGGTCCCACGGCACACGCACTGCCTGCACGGGTCACCTTACTCTTCAGGGTTTTTGGAGGACATACCCTGAGGCCTCGGACCAACCCTCCCGAGCAGGCACGTATCAGAAACCTCTTTATTATTATTATTATTTATTATTATTTTTATTTTTTTATTTTATTATTTTTATTTTTATTTTATTTTATTAGTAGTATTATTAATTGAAGTCCATAGTTCTTTGTGTTGTCCAGTCCTACGGGCTTTGACAAATGCACAGTGCCATGTATCCACCATTACGGAATCATGCCGAAGGATTTCATCATCCTAAAACCTCCTGTGCTCCACTACTCACCCCTCCTCCCTCTCTCCCAAAGGAACCCCTTTCCTTAGCTGCAGAAATAAAGCCACAGGGTTCTATGACTTGCCCAGGATCATAGAGTGACAGAGACGGAGCCTGGAGCAGGGTCTCGGGCACATCTCGTGGCCCCCAGCCCAGCCTACCTTCTGGTCATCCCTGTCCATCTCCTCTCTCCCATGTCTCCCTCACCCTCCTGATATCCCAGAATTGTCCAAGCACTCACGTCCTCCCTCAGCAGCCCTTGGCCGCACACACACGCACACACACACGCACACGCACACGCATGTGCACACACGCCCTGCCCACTCACACCTCTGCCCCACTCACCATGAGGCCTTGCTGGACATCTACCAGCAGTGTATGCACATCCTCCAGGTATTTCCAGGACGGGTGGCTCTCGAACAGCACCTCCTGCACCAGCTCAGTGGCACTGAGACTCACCCAGACCCACAGATACCGCAGCTCCTGCTGGCTGACCCGGGCCCTCTGCTGTGGGGACAGGAGAAATCGCTGAAAGCTGCCACATGGGCCTCTGGCCACCCCCACATCCACTTGCCCCTGCAGAGGGAGCCAACCACAGGCAAGCACTGTGGACAGCAGGCAACCTCGGACCTGGGCCAAGGGCAGGCTTGCTTCAGGGGCCAGTAAAGGCCCCTGGCAACAGGACCTGCCAAATCAATGTGGCTCTCAAGAGAGGCCCACGGGATGTCCCAGGAGGCAGGGGGTCTCCCTAGAACAGGAGGAGATTCTCACCAGCCTGGTGATGTTGGCCGCTCTGAGCACCCCCTCATAAGGCACGCTGACCCTGTAGTTGATGGGGAAGTAGTGTTTCTGGGGAGGTAAAGAACAAACTGTGAGATCGGAGTCAGAAATGGCGCAGACAGGTTGGCTCCCCCAAGCCCCCAGATGACCTGCTATAGAAGGAGGGGACCCAGGCTTAGCCCTACGATGGCAGAGGTGGCGTCTAGAGAGAATGTGAACTTGGCTCCCCTTTGGGATAAGACAGCTAGCTCTCTTTCCTCGGGGACAAGGGGAAGCCTAAAATAAAACACCTAGCTGCTGTTAAGGCAGAAGTTCCAGCCAACCAGCAGTACGAGGGACATGCTACCCCGAGAGCAACAGATGCTTGCGGGGTGAGGGAGATTGAAAGAGTGCTCTAAAACTTAGGTGATGGTTGCAGAACTCTGCAAGGACCACTGAGCGTACAGTTAAATGAGTGAATCGTGTGGTAACGAATCATCTCTCAGTAAAGCTGTTTGTTAAAAAAGACACATAGAGGCATGTGCCACGTGGGTGTCTCCACCCTTCAGCAAGAACCTGTGTCCCAATTTCTAGGTCCTTAACTCCTCCACCCACGTGGAGTGTCTGGGGTTCCCTAAGGTTTCCTGGAGTCCATTCCTGAGACCCAGGGTGAGTGCCTTGTGGAGGTGGGGTCAAAGGTCAGACCTAGTGTGTGTGGGGGGAGTTGACATGGCATGCAGACCAGGTGCTGGGGCGGGGGGTGGCAGAGAAAGGGGTCATGCTGGCTCAGGGCTGACGCAGGGCCAAGGGGGAGCCCTCCGTGTCCAGAACCACACACCCCAAGAGCCAAGGGGCTTGGGAAGAGGGACACAGCAGGTGCCCGCATGGTTACCATGTACTGAAGGCGGTTCCTGTACTGCAGCTTGTCCCGCAGAAACCCGGTGACGGCGCACTCCTCGCTCGGGGTCAAGGGCCACACCTCCAAACCCTGGTTCCCCAAGGCCATGCCAAGGAGGATCCCGAGATCTGTGTCCAACGGGAACACATGAGCAACCCGCACCGCTCCACACCGCCTAGTGGGCGAAGGAGCTGTGCACAGCTGTCCTCCCTGTGCCTGGCCACGGGTCCTCGTGGGAGAGGCGGGAGGAGGTCAGGGCACAGAGCCCCAGGGTGGCCTCTGCACCGTCACTGATGCTCTCTCTGCGGTCTGGGCCCCAGGAGAGCAAGGCCAGGCAAGTGCAAGCCGTCCAGCCTTGGCCACTCCAGGCCAGCAATGCCCCCCAGAAGCCACCCTCTGGGGTTTGGTCTCATCTCCTCCCCACGCCTGCCCGGGACCCCTCCCCACACCACACCCCGAGGCAGGCACTACCCCTCGTCCAGGGCAAGCCCAGCCCTTCGTCCAGGGCTAACGTCTTTTCAAAGCCTGCTGCTGCATGGTCCATCTGGGGCTTCAGGAGATGCGGATTCTAGTTCCCAGTCTATGAATGACTCTCGGGCGACTGAAGCCATGTTCTCCCCTGTTCTGTCTGCCCCTGGCCGTCAGATGCGCCCTGTGGGTGTGTGGAGGCCCCTCCAGCTTGCTCGTGCTGGGGGGCGAAGCGGCTCTCAGGCTGCTCCTCCTCCCTGTCCACCAATGAGCAGCCGCCTGCCGGACCTCTCCAGCCTGCATCACTGGAGGTCGCTGTGGCTCCGAAAATAGCCTGCGTGATTTCCCATAACTGAACAAATTTACAAAAAACCTCTGAGAACATTTTGCAGCAGATGTGAACGAGGGTTAAGTCGCTCAGAGCAGAAAGAACAAAATATAAATGGGCAAGAGACGTATCAAAAAAACCAAGCTCTCTGACAAAAGCAAAGAAATTCATTAAAACAGATGCCATGTTTTACCTTTCAAAATATGGGTTTGGTTTTTTTTTAATTTAGTTTTATTTTAATAACACTCGGTGCTGGCAAAGTCGTGAGGCAGGTGCTCTCATCCTGCAAAGCAATTTGGCCATTTTTGGTATGAATGGACTTACTCCTGTCCACGCCCTTTGACCCACTAAGCCTTTAAAATGTCTACACCCTTCGATTCATCAGACTTATTTCTAGGAATAAACCTGAAGGAAAACTAAAAAAAGAAAGATTTATGGACAAAGACTTCCACTGCAACATTCTTTCATAATACTGAAAATCCGAGCGTGGCCTCGATGTTCAGTACCGACGAATGCAGCCAATAAACATGGCACTGGGAAGGAGCGAGTGCTTTTTGATATGCTGATGTGATAAGAAAGATACTTAGAACATGCTTAGGGACGGTTTAAAAAGGCATGACTCAGCACTCGTATGTGGGTACCCAGCGTGCCTCGAATTCTGTTAATTCTAGGTGAGTGTGCACGGGGAATGTGGGGGAAAGGACCGCCCAGACCTCTGCGAGAGATTTCTATAATCTATGTTTTGCAGGACATAGTTTATATTCTGCAATCAGCATCTGTATTGTTCTAGTCAAAAGCAATCATTTTTTTCTTTTTTTTTTTCTTTTTCTTTTCTTTTTTTCTTTTTCTTTTTCCACCCCCCAAATCAGCCAGCCCTGGCTGAGTAAGAATTACAGACAAGGCCTTCCCTGCTCACCTCCCTGACTCTCAGGAAGACCCGTGCTCAGGCTCACTGGCCGGGGCTGCTCACCCTCACTTCCCCACATTCTTCTCGGTGCTTCTGCCCTGACCAGCTCCTCTGGACCCCTCACCAGCAGCACCCTCAGGTCTATCCAAGCCCTGTGCCTCATCAGCCCTTCCTCTCAAAGAACTCAAAAAAACAAAAAAAAAATTTTTTGAAAGGTTGCAGCTTTGCAACCCATCTTGTCCTTCTCTTTCTCTCTCTCTTCTTGTGTGCTTGACCCACTATTTGGACAAAGGAACAGATAAACAAACTGAATCGGCTTGATTTCTGTCTTGCTGTTTGCTCCTTACCCCTCTCAGCTTCATTAACCCTCTCAGCTTGGCACCCCTGCAGGGCGAGATCACGCGTGCCTCGGGGCTTTGCTCACACTTGGCCCCTGCCCTGGGTATCTTCTCACACTGCAGACCGCGCTCAAGGTCTCACCAAGACTCCTTTCCACCCCAGGTCTCCCCTGCCTATACCAGTCACCACCAGTCTCTGTTTCTAGCACCATCTGCCCATTTCGCTCATCATCTTGACCAGAGAACTTTGCCCCTAGTATCTGAACACGCAATGCAGTATCCACAGCCTGGGCCTATTGACTGAGCACTTTTGGGGTTCACCACCGCAGGGGAATGGTAGCATGCATCTGAATCTCCTAGAGAGCTGGAAGGGCCCCACCCAGAGTGTCTGATTCAGTAGGTCTGGGTGGAGCAAGAGAACCTGCATTTCTCACAAGCACCCAGGCGATGCTGCAGCTGCTCTGGGGACCATACTTGGAGACCCACTGACCTGAGTAATGTCTGCAAACTGGTGTTCCAAGGGCCACAAAGATCTCACATAAAAATCTGAACTTAACATCGTTTCTTTAAAAATCAGTATCTCTGTCCACACTAGGTCTTTCCCACATGGCAGTCACCACTGGCCGCCCCTCGGGTCCTGCCCCAGCTGTCCCTAGTGTCCTGAGCCAGAGCCTCCAGGGCCTGAAAACCGAGTCTCACAGAGCCACGGAGTCTCCCAGCCTGGGACATGTGGGCTGTGCCGAAACTCCGCCCACAGATGACCTGCCTTCCTCCAAGTCTGCTGCCCGTCTCCAATTCTGAGCTTCTGTTCTGTGTCCTCCACCCCAAGAAACAAGCCAGCGAACAGGTGACTAGGCAAGGACAGCACCGCTGGAGCCTCATGGCCACTCGTATCCCAGGAACCCCACAGCCAGTGCAAACCTGACCCTGGTTGGGAGGCCCACCTTGTCCCCATCCTCCAGAGATAGGAGGCCTGTGAGGCAGAAGAGGAGGTTGAGGAAAGAGGCCCCTGCTGGTTCCCCAAGATCCAGCCTTTGTGCAGAAATAAACGGTCCTTGTCTACCACCCTCACCCCAGCTGGTGTAGGGGTGGAACAGCACCCCTTAAACCTTCTTGTTCACCCAGAACCTCAGCTGCAACCTCAGGGTCTGTGCAGATGTCATGGAGGCCCACCCTAATTCCAAGGACCGGTGTCCTTATCGGAAGAGAAGAGGGTGCAGAGACACACAGAGGGAAAAACCACGTGAAGATGGAAGCAGAGGTTGGGGTGATGCTGTCACCAGCCAAGGACCACCAGGAGCCACTGGAGGATGGAAGACGCAGGAAGGATCCTCCCCTAGAGCCTTCAGAGGGACTGTGGTGGCTTCACTCGCACTGTGACCTCAGACTTCTGGCCTCCAACACTGGGATGGAATAAATTCCTGCTGCTGTAAGCCACCACGTTTGCGGCAGTCTGTTATGGCAGCCGATGCTTCTCTGCCATCCCCTGGTCTGCATCCCCTTCCTGTCTCTCACCCCATGGCCAACCCTCACCACGTCCTACAGTCCACCTCCACCGGCTTCGCTCCCTCTGCTGCTCACCCTCACTTCCACCTCCAGAGCTGGCCCTCGTGACTTCCTGTCCAGAAGGGTGCAGTAGCGGTGGTCCCTTCTGAAAGCAGAGTGGCTCCCGATCACCGCCCCACCCCCGGATCAGGGCCCCATGTCATCTCATGAAGTGGGAACTCTTCTTCCTGGCTCCCAAGGCCTCAGCCATCTGCACCTGACCGGCTTTCCATCCCGGCCTTGCACTGTCCCGCCGCTGAGCCTTTACCTGGAACGCTGTCCCCCTCCCCCACAGCTACCTGTGTGAACACCACCCACCTTCAAGACCATTCCTGGTGGCACCTCACCCAAGCCGCTCCTCCTGTCCCTCCTGCTCGTCATGACTTGGAAGCTTCGGAACACTGGGTCTGTGTCCTTTCATTAGTTCTGAACACCCTGACCCTCTGCAGAATCCCTCCACAGGGCGAGGCTGAACCCGATGCCTCCCCGCATCCCCTCAGGATCAAGCCCCAATTTCACCCACAGAGTCCCTGGCGCCTAACTCCACATCAGGCGTTGAAGAGCAAAATCCAAGATAGCCCGGGTCCTTGTCGCCATGGCAGTGACTCGTCACTGGGCCCGTGAGAGGCACCAGAAACATGTGCTGAATCTCAGTCAATCAAACTGAATCTCAGAGTCTGAGGAATCTTGGTCTGGCCTCCTACCAGCAGGCTTGTGAGGCTTCTAGGTTCTTTATTTCTTTTTCTGTCCTCATTTCAACTTATTTGTCTTTTCATCAATAACACTGTTCTCTTTCTTCCTTTTAATTTTGTTCTTTACAGAGGGAGGGGCACAGGGAACAGGCTGCACTTCTCCACATGTTTTGGGGTCCAGACATTTTCACAAGGCCCCACCGCTGGCTGGCCACACTCAGGGAGGCCAGAAATCCTCTCTCCGCCACCTCTGACCCCGCCGTACTCCCTGGCACTGATAGATCTGAGAAGGTAGTGCCACCCCCCAGTGCCTGTCCCATCCCCACGAGCACCCACTGACTGTGCCCACCCAACCTAAGACTCCCATCCGCCATGCCTGCCTGAGCTGGGGTCAGCGGGAGACCGGGTGGAGGGCGGGTGTCAGAGTCCCCGAGGACGCCTGCACTAAGCTGGGAAGCATCTCAACTTCTCACCAGTTGTCATGGTTACAGCAGAGCTCCTACCTCTCCTAAGGAACCCCCCCCCCAAGTACTCACAGTGGAGCCAGGCGAATCCCTGGGGCATGATGGAGCACCGGGTCCCACAGAGACCAGAGGCGACGTCCCTGACCGCGTGTCTGTCCACAGAGGCCCAAGTGGGCCTACATGGCCTCGGGTCAGCACAGGTGGCCCAAAGTAGGGGAAGGGCTGGCTGCGAAGGACGGCCTGGCAGGGGGCGGCAGGTGGTCCCGGGCAGCGCCACCCTTATCTGCCCGGCAGTGCAGAGGGCAGCTGGGAGGCAGCAGCTGCGAGCCCCATGGCAGCCAGGACCTGGCCCGAGACAGCAGCCTCACGATCTTCCCTCCGGAGCAGGAGGACAGTCCCCAGCAGGCCCCTCGGAATCTGGGGCTGGGTTGCGCTTTCTCTGATTTCTCCGTCTGCAGCTGCTCAGTGTGAGATCTGGCTCTGGAAAGAGAGAGGAGGAGAGAAACCAATTATGTAAGAGCAGCGCTGCCACTCAGCCATCAGCCACAGGCACGGAGAGCCCACTGGGCACGCGGCACCCACGGCCCGGCCAAGACCCCCGGGGCAAGGCCGAAGGCGCACGCACGGCCCTGCCCCGGTGGCTGGCTCCTCGGCGACTCGGGCTCCCACGTGAGAAATGACTGCAGAGCACCCGAAGGCCAGCACCGGCCCAGAAGTGAGTTACGATGACAGCAACTGGCAGCCTGAACAAAGGCAGGACCAAGGGATGAATGGGCCGGGCGGGTTGGTAGCCAGATCCCGAAGGAGGTGCGCTTGCAGGCGAAGTGCCTGAATGACTCGGGCTGCAGGGAAGTTACAAAGGCACATCAGTCACCCCCACTCACCTTCGGGCTAGTCCCATCCCCTCGTAACGGGGTTACCAGATGAAATACCAGGGACCCAGTTAAATCTGAATTTCAGATAAACAACACGTTTTTAAGATGATTATGTCCTAAATACTTTTTCGTGTAAGTATGTCTCAAAGATTGCATGGGACATACTTATCCTAAAAACTAAATTCTTCATTTATCAGCAATTCCATTTATCAAAGTGGGAGCCCTGTGTTTTTATTTGCAAAATTTTGCAATCCTCTGATAATAATGGGGTAGCTCTTCCTGGGTATTTACTACATGCTAGGCCCAGGGTTAGGGCCTTTATATCCGTTGAATCCTCACAACCATCTTACAGGGCCATAAAAATCTCACTTTATCAATGAAGAAATCAGGGCCCAGAAAGGTTAAGGCACTTATCCAAGGTCACACAGCTTGTACGAAATGCAGCATGAATTTAAACCCGGCCTGCTGGTGGCCACTCCTGCAAGGCAACAGCCACACGTTTTAGGAAGCCCTTACCAGCTGGGCACAAAGCCACAGGCTCTCAGACGGTCATCTCATCTCATCTACCCCTCGCTGGACTGAGGTCCCCATTTTGCAGATGAGGAAACTGAGGCTTCGAGAGGCTGAGTTGGCCGGCAACAGAGCCAGCTCTGGGATCCAGTCTCTGACTTGGTCTGTTCCATGCCCTTGTTCTCTCTGTTTCCCTTCCGGTCAGGGAAACGCCCACAAGCTGGTGGCATGAGGGGAAGGTAGATGTGATTTGGGGGTCTTCTCCACTGTGGCATCCATCCCTCCAGAGTACACCAGAAGTGCTGGTCCTTGCCCTCTGAGCATCCCCGGAGGCAGGCAGGGACTTAACACAAAGAACACAGGGTGCCCATTCACCCGCTGCGTGAGGTCACCCCTGGGTCTCAGCTCCTCCTCTGACCCGCCCTGTGGCAATTCCCTGCCATCACAGCGTCACCTCAGACACTCACCTAACTGGTTTATAATTTATATTCAATGAAATGCTCCTTTTTTCGTGTACAATTCTATGAGTTGTGACAAACGCGTAGGGTTGTATAACCACTACAGTAATTAAAATATAAAACTTTTCCATCCACCCGGAAAATTCCCTCTGGCCACCCTCCTCCCACACCCAGCCCCGGGCAACACTCATCTGTGTTCTGTCCAGCAATTCTGCCTTTTCCAGAATGCCATGTAATCACCATCACAGTGCGTAGCCTTTTGTGCGAGGCTCCTTTCCCGTAGCATGCCGCATTTGGGATTCAGCCAGGCTCCTGCAGGCAGTAGTGATTTGTTCCTTTTCCTGGCTGAGTAGTATTCCATTGTATCACCAAATCCAAAACACTGTTTCTTTGTCCTCCTTCCAGCTGAAGGGCATCTGGGTCATTTCCGATTGTTGACAATTATGAATGAAGCCCTTACAGGCTTCTGCATGCAGGTTTGGGTGAGGATGGAAGTTTCCACGCCCCTCAGGGCTGTCTGTGACGTGCAGGTGGCATGCTCCACAGCCCTTCAGAATATCTGAGCTCTGTGTGCTGACCAGGGGGGTCCAGACAGTGGTCTCCTGTCCTGTCCGCTCTCCCACCGGCTGAAGAGTTCCTCGGCCCAGACCTCCCAACCGCATGTGCACAGCAGAACCAGGTTCTACGCCCTCTCCGTGCCCCACAAAACTCGCCTGGCAACCTCCTCACTAAGACTCTCCCAGACAGGCCCCAGGACTGAGCCCCAGCCTGGACCACACATCGGACCACCTGACCCCGATGGAGAAGCTAAGAAAGTGAGAAATAGGCCCCCGGTTGCTTTCATGCCATTGAACCTCATCTTGAACCTGGCTTTCTCCTTGGTCCCTTGAGCCCCACCAAAATGGGGTGGGGGGGTGGGGTGGGAATGTGTGACAGCCAAAAAGGGCACAAAGTAGAAGCTCACAGGAGCCAGAGGCCAGTGGCAAAGAGCAGAGAGGAAACCCGGCTGCTCACAGACGCCCCAGAGGGCCCCTCCGTGCCTGTGGGGAACCTGCCTTGCCCCATACTCGAGAGCCCAGGGCGTGCCTGTTCCCACTCTGATGAGGGAGGGTGAAGAATTTGAGACTATGCTTCTCCCACCCCATCCCCACGCCGCCCCTGGGGCTTGGAGCAGTCATTAGGAAGCCCACGCAGGGAAGAGTTGTGCAAGAAAGTAAAAGTTGGAATATTATTCTGCATAGTTCCTGTGTGAATAGCATTTTCAAAGTCACAGTAGCAAGCAAAAAGTGAACATTAATTTAACAGACGCAGGACTTACGGATCCTGGGAGGACAAGGAGTTAGGGAAGGTGCAGGTATGTAAGGAGGGAGCTAAATCTTCCATGGTGGGAAGTCGACAGATGATGCCGCAGATGAAGCAGCAGCAGTATGAGGGTGCCATTTCGATGGATAAAAATGTATACTGCTTTAAGAAAAAAATAGTTAAAAGTCCCGTGTCTGCAGAGCAGGAAATGGGGAGAAGGGAGAAGATGGAAGCTGCTGATATTCATAGCAGAGTCCTGTTGAACAATTTCATTCTTTATTTCAGGTGGAGGTGTAACTCTGATTTAAAAAAATAAATCTAAACTTGTAAAAAAAAAAAAGAAAAAAAGGCATTTCTGTGCTGAAACTGTGTGGCCATGTCTACCCAGGTTGGGCAGCAAGGATCTGCTCCCCCTGGGAACTTCATGGCTCCCTCCTTTCCAAAGCCACCTGCCTGGGAACCAAGACACTCCACCTGCGAGGATGGAGCCAGGAACTCGAATCGGACGCCGGCAGCTGAACCCTGGAGCATGTGCCTCGGCCTGAAGAGGAGATGCAGGTTTCCACTCCGGATGGCACAGCCCAGGTGCCCACTTTGTCAGCTGAGTGACAAACCACCCAATCTATGGTCGCCGAAAACAACCATCATTTCTTATTTTTCACGAATCGAGGCTCGCTCATGCTGGTGGGTCGTCAGGATGCTGCCGGTATGGGTTGGCCTCACGTGGGATGACTCACCTCCAGCAAGCTAGCCTCGCTCCGTTCTCACGACAGAGTCAGGATCCCAAGAAAGGGAGCGAATGAGTCACGACCCCTTAAGGCCAAGGCACAGAACCATCACACCACCACTTGCCCCACTTTCTATAGATCAAGGCGGATGGAGGGGTGGGTGGGCAGGGAAAGATGCCACTTCTTGACGGAAGGGGCTACAAAGCATCATTGCAAAAGGGATGGGTAGGGGGTGTGCGTGTGTGTGTGTGTGTGTGTGTGCACGTGCACAGTGAAGAACTGGGGCCACTTTTGCTAACCACCTATTACACCCACACAGAGCATTCTTCTCCCCAAAATGGCCAGGCCTGACCTGAAGCCCAGGACACACAGCATTGGACCACCTGCACCATTCTAGCATTTTCCTATAATCAGGGCTGAGTCCCAAGGGCCTCAGAGACATTCCATGGAACCCTCACATCCTCCCGATGAGGAAACAGGGGTTCCCGGGGGAGAAAGCTGGCCCAAGGCCACACACCCAACTCCATCCTCCTCCTGTGAATCGAGGGACTCTGTCTTTTGAGAATATGGGGAGGGACCATGAGCAGCCACAAAGAGTGAATCACAGATGTTCTGTTCAACGGGAGGTGGAAGAAAAGTAAGACCGAGGTTAGGCCACAGAAAAAGGGGGAGACAAATAAAGGGAGCAGTTTATTCTGATTAATTTCACCAGCCCAGGATCTATATTTCTGAGTAATATTTCACCCCCCTCTGTTCCACCAGTGGGAAGAGGATTCTAGACCTGGGACACATGAATAGCACCTGGCCACATAGCTCTCTTGGCCACATCTGTGAAGTCAATCTCAATCCGAGAGGTGGGCTGGGTTAGACTGTCTAGCACCCCTGGCTCCCATTCAGCACAAATCCAATCTGCAAAGGAGTCTCTACTTCTCCAGGCCTTAAATCAGGGAATGGCCGTGAGACTTGCCCTGAACCTACTGAATGCCCTTGTGCCTGAGGGCTTGTCCTCCCTTGGCATCACGTAAGCAATTCCTGGCTAGCCTCCTCTAGGTCGTGCTGCCCAGGCCCCGAGCATTCGAGTGAGGCCGTCCTACCCCATGTGGCCCCAGTCAGGGCAGCCCGGAATCCCAGCCACCACACAGGATCGTGAGAAATATCAATGTTCACTTTAAACCTTTAAGTTTGGGGATACTTTGTTACGCAGCAGAAGCTAATGGATACAGCATGGAAGCACATCTCTACAACTACTCTTTTGAGAGCCAGATGAATTCTAACCCAAAGCCTCTCTGGGAGCAGTTTTAGTGACTTCTCTCCTCAGAACGAAGCTAGATTCCAGGTCAGGAGGCCTTCGGGGACAAAGGAGTGCTGCATTGCACCAGGGCCCAGCTCGGAACGTTCTGTTGCAAGAGGAACTTCTGGAATTCAGTACTAATCAAGACCTTTTTATCTCTGCCATGCATGACTTATTTTTTAAAACTTTTTATTATAAAAACTGTTAAACCCAAACAAGGTAGAAGAGTGTAATAGACCCCCATGTGGCCATTACTCAGCTTCAAAAATTATCAATACCCTGTCCCTAATTTTTCCCTGGAATATTTCAGAAATGCCATTTTATCAGTATGTAAGGATTTTTTAAAAAGTATTTAGATCGCTGCTGTTGCACATTCCCAAATTGATAATTCCTCATATCATCTAACATAGAATCCGTGTTCCATTTTCCCTGCTTTTTTGTTTTTGTTTTTGTTTTTTTGTAAAATATCCTTTTTAAGTTGCTTTGTTTGAGTTAGGGATGAAAAGGGGTCAATGTACTAAACCTGACAAGCTCAAGGGAAGCCTGCCTGGTGGGCTTTACAAACTCAGAGACCAGAAGTAACCACAGAGGGTCATCTGAACATAAAAATTCCTAATGAAAAGCCAGTTAATTGTGGCGGGTAGTCACAAAGGTCAATCTTTAACGAAGTATGAGCCCACCTCTTGTCTTTTTGCATCTGAGATAACACACCTTTGGAATGTCAGAGTGATCTTTCTTTCTGGACCCCTCAGGGCATGATTTCCAGCAGGAGACAGCGGAACCCCTCAATGGTTCCCCAACACCATTTCTGTGGCTGTAAATGTTACTAACCATCCCGTACCCACAAATGTAAAAGAAATATGTATTTCTCCATTTTTCCTTTTTATCCAGTCCCAAAGATTTCCCCACTTTGCTTCCTCCCATCCCTTTAATTTACCACCAACGGATTTCACGTAACCCTCCTTATATCTCCTTCTTTTAGTCAAAAGTACAAAATAAACTGCAAAACTGCCATTCTCTGGAGGAATTCCTCAATCTGCTGACATTTTGCGTCCCAGAAATTGTCGTCAGTTTGGCTCAAATACTCATTAAATATTCTCTACAGATTTGAACCTTTCTTAGGTCGACAGAATCAAGAGTCCTACAAAGTGGTCCATGTAGAGTCTTTGACTGATGTGTCTTTTGTCTTCTCTCCTTTTTAAAAATATTAAGATATAATTCAAAGCCATAAAATTCACCGTTTTAAATTATGCAATTTAGTGGGCTTTTTTAGTATATTCACAAAGTTGTGCAACGATCACCACCATCTAAATCCAGAACATTTTCATCACTCCAAAAATAAACTCTGTATTCATTAGCAGTTGCTGTTTATTTCTTCTCTCCCCCGCCACTGGCAACCACTCATCTCCTCTCTATGTCTATAAATTTGCCTGTTCTGGACATCTCATATAAATGCAGTCATATGATATGTGATCTTTCATGACTGACTTCTTTCAAGAAGCGTAATGTCTTCAGGCCTCATTCATTTTGTAGCACATTATAAACCGAATGTTTGTGCCCGCCCTCCCCCAACCCCCCAAATTCATATGTCAAAACCCTAATTCCCAATGTTTTGGCATTTGGAAATGGGACCTTTGGGAGGTAATCAGTGTTAAATGAAGTCATGAGGGTGGGGCCCTCATGATGAGATTAGTGCCCTTATGAGACACCAGAGAGCTTGCCCTCTCTCCCTGCTCACACAAGGAGACCATGCGAGCACACAGAGAAAAGGCAGCCATCTGCATCCCAAGAGAAGAGTCTACACTACAAACCCCCCCAGTGGCACCCCCATCGCAGACTTCCAGCCCCCAAAACAGTAAGAAAACAAATTTCTATTGTTTAAGCCACCCAATCTATGGTATCCTATTATGGCAGCTGAAGCAGACCAAGACAAAGCATCTACCAGTACTTCATCCTTTTTTCATAAAAGGTCAAACGTTGTGTTCTCTGAATATTTTTTCTTTTTTAATAAAGTTAAATGCTATAACAACAATTCACAAGCCGCCTTCCTGTCCACCCCTCGACCCTCTCCCCTCCACTCGGTCTTCAGCACTGACTCCCTTTCCTTCACCCACTCACAGACACAAAGTGTCCAACTAAGAAAACAAAGTGGCTCTCTCAGTACATGGAGACATGACAGTCGAAGGAGGTAAACTGTGACCCCCCGTTCAAGGGTAAATCGAGCAGGTCTGCATTTTCTGGGTTCTGGAGGGTTTTCTTTCATTACCCCAACTGAAAAAAAGAAATTCCCTAGGCCAGACGTTTCAAAGCTGAAGCCCCCAGGCCCACCGAAAAATGCCTTGAAGATGTCGTTTGCGTCAAAATCACCCACATCCATGCCCTCCTCATCTAGGTCCTGTCCGCTGTAACGGCTCATCTTTTCCTTGGGATCAGAGAGGATGGTAAAAGCTTCTCCGACTTTCTTGAACTTTTTCTCCTCCTCCTTTTGAACTGCGCACTGGCTCCTCTGTGCCCCCCCCCCCCAGAGGATGCATCCAAGTCCGTTTCCGATAAGCTTTCTAGGTCTCAGCCTCTGAGGTTTTCATGTTCAGTCCCAGGATTTTGTCATAATCCTTCCTCCTTCTCTTCTTCAGTTTTAACTGTGCGTTTTTAAGAGCTGTTTATGTTCTTATCCATCTAACATGTTTTTTTTCATAGCCCTCCACTGCTTCTTCAGGCTGTTCTTTGTCCTCGAAACACTGAGCTCCTCTCAAGAAGGCTTTTACACACGTCCCTATGGTTATGCAGTGTCCTGCTGCATTATCTAGCTTCCCGAGCGTGGAATTAACTGTACCCTGATTGCAGTAGAGTTTAGCATCTGTTTTCATACTGGTGGGGTCTATCCCCAGGGCTTCTGTGTAAAGTTCATAAGCCGGCTTGTAATTTCCTTCTTTAAATGCTTTATTCCCATCTCCTCTCTTTGCTTTAAAAAGTGCTTTGGCATGTCTGCAAGCAACATGGGTCTTCTCGTGGTCAGAAGCCATCGTGAGAGCCTGTGCAAAATACAACATTAACTGCCTCCTCAATACAATCTTCATAACAAAAGCACAGACCTCAGACATCCAGAGCAGCCACGCTGGTAGAAGACATTTGTGAAATGTGATTGGCCACATTCTGTACTTGGTAAATTTTCTGCTTTGAGAATTTTGAAGCCGCGACAGGCAGGGGCAAATTCTAGAGCACGGTCCGTGCAGAAAACCACCTTCCAAAAATCCCACTTCGCAAAGTCCATTTCTGCTCTTTTCTCACATCCCACGGCTGTATTGGCACTCTGGCACACTTGTCGTGCCCGAGCATTTTTGGGATCCAGTTCTAGGGTTCTCTGGAAACTGTGACACACTGCCATGGCACTCCTTAAAGATACTCATTATTCGCCCACTCATGATGTCCCCAGAGGAAACTGCCGTCCAACCTCACTGTGCACCTCCAAGAGCTTCCCAGAACCTCTGAGCATCATCAGAGCGGTTACTCAATTCTCATGCTAACTAGCATCTTTAGGACGCTCCTCTACGGCTTTTGGATAATAGTCATAAATCCTCCTGTAATCTTTCTTGGCACAGCACGCGTTTCCTCATTTCTTTAAAGATTCTGCTTCCCTCTTCGCTTCTTTGTCAGCCAGTAGCTGTGACTCGGTCACCACCATGACCACATTGCACTCCACGACAGCTGCATCTTAACTGCCAGGACCAGCACCTCATTCCTTTATATTGTCAAATAATATTTCACCGCGTAGATATACCACATTTTCTCTATCCGCTCGTCAGTTGATGGATATTTGGGTTGTTTTCATCTTTTAGCTATTATCAATAATATTGCTATCGATATCTTTGTGTGGATATAAGTTTTTGGTTCTCTGGGTATATTCCTAGAAATGGAGCTTCTGGGTCATATGGCAAATCTATGTTTAATTTTGGGAGGCCCTGCCAGTCTGTTTTCGGAAGCATCTACCCCATTTTAGGTTCTCATCAGCAATGTTCTGATTCCTCCAGAACCTCACCAACACTTGTTATTACCTTTTTTATTAGACTCCTCCTAGCATGTGTGAGTGGCATCTGACTGTAGTTTCGATTTCCATTTTCCTGCTGATGAATGATGTTGTGCATCTTGTCATGTGCTCATAAGCCACTTGCCTATCTTCTCTGGAGAAATAGCTATTCACATCCTTTGTCCATTTTTTAAGTTGACTTGCCTTGTTATTTTTGAGCTGTAAGAGTTCTTTATGTATGCTGGGTTCCAGACTCTTATCAGATATATGATTTGTAAATATTTTCTTCCATTTTGTGGGTCATCTTTTCACTTTCTTGATAGTGTCCCTTGATGTACAAAAGTTTTAAGTTTGATGAAGTCCAGTTTATTTATTTTTTCTTCTTTTTTTTGGTTGCTGATGCTTTTGGTATCATATCTAAGAAACCCAAGGTTGCAAAGATTTACATTTTTTATTCTAAGAGTTTCATAGTTTTAGCTCTTACATTTAGCTCTTTGACCCATCTGGAGTTAATTTTCATATGTGCTGTGAGTTAAGGGCCCAATTTCATTCTTTTGCATGTGGACGTCCAGTTGTCCCAGCACCATTTTTTGAAAAGACTATTCTTTCCCCCATTGAATGGTCTTGGTACCCTCACTAGAAATCAGTTGGCTATAGAGGCCTGGACAGAGATGGATTTATTTCTGGCCATTCAGTTCTATTCCACTGATCTATATGTCTACCTTTATGCCGGCACCATACTGTCCTGATTTCTGTAGCTTTGTGGTAAGTTTTAAATTCTTAAGACTTTTTAATATATAATAATTTACTTTCCCTTTTTTGATGCTGTTGAAGAGGCTGGGTTGCTTGCCCTAGAGACTCCCCACATTCTGGGTTTGGCTAATAACATCGTCGGAATGTCATTTAACATACTTATCTCTGTATTTCTAATATTCAGATTGAAATGCTTCACTGGGCTGAGGTATAATTTTCCTAAGAGGTACTGCGTTACATCAGGAGGCACAGAATGTCTGCTTGTCCCAATTTAGTAAGCTAATGTCACATTCTTTCTCCCTGATCATCAATTATAAAGTTCTCCACCAAACCTTACCTTTCGTCAGACGCAGATGATTATAGCCTTGATCCAGTATTTCATTAAGTGGTGACTTTCTAACTCAATCTTCCCTCCTACATTTATTACTGTGATTCTTCTATAAAGTGCACCTTCACTTCATCCTCTGTTTCTTATCTTAAAGTCTGATCCGTGTAGAAAAAGCAGGATCAAAGTTTAGTTTCATCCCTTTACTTACCAGCTTTCAGAGGGTGTTCCTTAGTAACCTCTAAAGGTAATTAATGATGATTTTTCAGTATCACTTTGAATTCATTAACTTTTTAAATTTTTATATTTCAATCCATTGAAGTTACTTTTAAGTCAGGTTTATTAAGGTGCAATTGAGGCCCATTAAGGTTCCCCCTCCCTAAGTGTCCAGTTTGATGAGTTTCAATAAATATAAACATTAACACCTCACTCAAGATACAGAACATTTCTATCAGCCCCAAAAGTTCCCTTGTGTCCACACCCCACACTTCTGGCAATCACTTATCTAATTTCTTTTCCTAGAGATTTTTTTTCCAGAATATTCTATAAACAGAATCATATAGTATGTTGCCATTTCTGTCCTGTCTTCTTTCACTTACCAAATGCGGAGGAACCCATCTATGCTGCTAAATGCATCAGCCGTCTGTCCCTTTCATCGCTGAGTCGTATTCCATTGCATCGGGTTTTTGAAAGTATGAATAGAGTTGCCACATACATTTCATACAGATCTTTCTGGGAACCTGTTTTTATTGCTTTTAGTCAATACCTAGGAGTAAGTCCGTGGGTCATATGATAACTGGTGATTTAACAATAAGAAATTGTCAGGCTGTTTTCCAAAGTGGCTGTTTGTTATTCTTTTTGATATTCAAATTATTTCATCATTTGGCTAGTGGGAGCTCCTCCCAGGAGGTTCTTGCCCTGTTGACATGACTCCAGTAGTCTTCGGTGGCTTCCTTGCTTTCAGGCCTGACTGAAGGTTCCAGACTCATCTTGCCTCAGACTCAAAATCAGCTACTTTTCCAGGGAATCCTTTGAGTGGGAAATGGTCCCTAAAAACCAAAGCCTGTATACTAAGGGTTCTCATTACTACCCAGTTGTCAGTGTTTATAGGAAATTCATATTTATTAGAAATAGGAACATAAATCATTAGTTTGTAAGATAAATCATGAGAATGAGAAGGTTTTTAACTTTTTTAGATTGTGATTTGCATCTCTTTTGTCTTATGCTGAATATCATGTTTTCTAATGACACGAGATAATTATTTTTCTTTATCCTTCTACATATGTTGTTTCAAAATAGTAATACCGATATTATAACTAAACAATAAGACAAGTTGTACAGTTTAAAATTTTTTATGGTTCTTTCTCTCTTACATCCTCACTGGGAATGTATTTTCATTTGTTTATTATTTTTAGGTATGTTCAGAAAGGTCTAGTTTCCAGTTTCTATCTTTCAACTGTCTCATTTCCCCGACTTGATAAACATTTTTATTACTTTTTTATTTATCCCTGCAATTTTCTATTTTAAAACAGAAACAAATTTTGTATATTTCTTCTCTTTTTGCCTATAAAAAGTAACATATTACACATATTATTTTGTACTTTGGCTTTTAAAAACATTTTTTAAAATAAAACATGGATATATAACAGAACACAAACACATGGTTTAATGAGTAAGACAATCACACCTTAAAAATACCACCCAATCAAGAAAAAGAACCCGGTCAGCCACCACCCTAGAAGACCCTCCACGAGCCCCATCCCAATCACAGCTCCCCCAAAAAGCTAGCACCAACCTGACTGTTACAGCAATCACCTTGTTGGATATCTTTCTCATTTTATCAATTAAGTGTGCATCCTTAGACACCGCAGTTTAGTTTTTAGCTTTGTCCATTTAAAAAATTTCATGTATCTTTTAAGTCTCTCTTCATCAATGGCATTCTCCCCTCCATCCCATTTTTTCCCTTACAATTCTTCTGTTGAAGAGCCCAGGGTATTTGCCCCATAGAGTGTTCCCAGTCTAGGCTCTGCTGATTGCACACTTGTGGTACAATTCAGCATGTTCCTCTGTCCTCTCTATTTCTGCACACTGGCAGTTAGATCAGACTCAAGGTCAAATGCTTTGTCCCAACTACAGGTGGAGCCGGGTTCTTTCAACAGGAAGCATGTAATGTCTGCTCTGCTCTTTTCTGATGTTGGCAGCCACCGATGGTGAATGCCCAGACCCATGAACTCATCAAGTGTGCTGGTCCCACTCACCTTGCTTTCTGATCATCTTTTCCCATGAGGCAAGCAGAGGCCGTAGCAGACTAGCAGTTTTGCCAAAATGTCTGATATGAATGAATATTGAGCTTTCCTCCCACATCTGACCTCTCTATGAAATGATAAAGGCTCCAGGCCTGTGTGATTTGTTTTTAATTGCCTGCTTCTCAGAAAAGGATTGGCTGCGTTCCAGACATGCACCGCCTTATAACTCCTCCTTGTAGTCACCGTGAGAATTAACTCTCCCATTCTCTGAGAAAAGCCAGACTCAAAGCCACCGGAACAATTTTATCAAGTAAGACCAACGCCTGGGTCCACAGACCAAATGCTTTCAGCAAGCAGTATGCTTCTGTCAGGGTGCCACATCTATGCAGTCAGTGTCACCACGTCTGGGAGGCTTGGCACCCACTCCAGATGCCTAGGGCCTTTCCCAAGCTGGAGTATTGTCTCAGGTAAAACAAAACATGAAAACCTGCCCAGTGCTACAGATGAAAGAACCACAAAACAGAAAGTTGGTTTACGCCGCATTTCCTAATTTAGAGCCAGGTGTCCAGCACAACACTATTTGGGCCATATTTACATATAGTAAGATACGTTTCTCTCTATTTACTCATCCTTTTACTTAAATTTATTTGCAAAGAAAACTTTACTAAACTTTCATTAAGAGAAAAACAGTTCTCACTTGCCAAAATGAGAAGGTAACATCAAGGAAAGCTAAATAACGTAATTAAATTCTAGTGAGACAGTTTGGCCTGCTGAAGGCTCTGAGCTAGGGACCTGTTCTCTTTTTGGAAAAAGAAGATTAGCAAGGGTTAAAGCACATTAGCACCAGACTGTCTCTCTCCTGGAGCAGTTCTCAGCTGGGAGGTAGATTTCGCTCCCCAGGTGACATTTGGCAATGTCTAGACATATTTTTGTCTGTCACAGCTGGGGGTGGAGGTGCTACTGGCATTTAGTGGGTAGAGGCCAGGGATTCTACCATGCACAGGACAGCTCCCCACAGCAAAGAATTATCTGGCCCCAAATGTCAATAGTGCGGAGACTCTATGTTTTAGAGAAGTAAGAAGGGTTGAAAAAGAACCAAAAAGTAATTTCCTCACTCTGGTATTTAATGTTATTTAATGCAGGATCCAGGCACCATGTAATACCATCCAACATCAGGCAGGGGTACGTGACTCGCACTTCGAGAAAACTGTCTAAACAACATGATATCCTGGACCCAAGGGTGACATGAGCCACGGGTACTAAAAGAACATTGTCATCGGAAGGCTGACCTCAGAGAAGTCCACAGGCCCAATGGCAGTACTAGCCATGCTTACAGTTAGCATTTATTAAGCACCTATTGTGTGCAGGCACTGTGCTGGGAACTAGTACGTTGTGATTCCAACAACAGGCACACAGGCCAGTCAGGGAGGTAAAGAGGTAAAAAAATGAGTAGAAACAGTACTATAGGAGACTGCGTGTAACTAAAAGGAAGATGAGAAACCACTGGCTAAGGGACCAGGAGGTGACCTGGGGGGTCAGAAGGCAGAAAAGGTTTCCCAGGAAAGGCAATGATTCTAGTTCTTAATCCTTCTGAGCTGCTCCCTCTGGTTAGAAGCAGGACTAAGGCAAAAGCAACACCTGGCTTCTGGCAGAGTACATGGATCTAAACCCCTTTAACACTGCCTTGTGGCATGGATAAAGATCCATAGGTATATCCAAAAATCGTTTTTAAAAGAGAAAAGAAAAGCTGTACACCTAAAATATCCATTGCATTGCTATTTACACTTAAAACTGGAAACAGCATAAATGGGAAACCACAGGAAAGCAATTAGTATGATCCGAGAATTCATTGCTATTTATCGTGTGCTGACCACGTGCCAACAGGTTTAAAATCAGCGTCAAAATGATAATAACCTTTCTCCTTGTAGCAACTGTGAGAATTAACCCTCCCATTCTCTGAGAAAAGCTCAACTCAGAGAAGACAGGTGAAAGGAGTCTTTGTAACCAATGCTATGGAAACTACTGAAAATTCTTATACAAAAAAAAAAAAATTTAAGTGTAACCCTTACCTCACACCATGCGTAAAAATAGTTCAAATTCTAGTTCAAATTCTGGCTCCACCTTGCCTTGGGCGAGGTGAGGATTCTCCTTTCGCCACAGGTTCCTCATCTGTAAAATGGCTTCATGTGAAATTCTGACACCAAAGGATTAGGTCAGGATCCACCGAGTTTCTGCATACGGAAAGCCTGGCACATGAATGGGCATATGGTGCCCAGTAGCTTAGTACAGAAAGTTCCCATTTAATGTGGTTAAGAGGTTCTTGGAAACTGCAACTTTAAGCAAAACGATGTATAATGAAAACAATTTTATTGTAGACTGATAGATACAAACAAGAGTTAAGCTCTTACGGCATATTTCTGGTCACAGAAAATCACTACACTTCCAAATAAAGACCCAAAACACTGCTAATATCAAACACTGAAATAAATATGAGCTATATATAATTTAAGAAAGATGAATAAAAATAAGCAAGATCATCGTTTTCCAACCTGCGTATTCCAGCTCAGGGTCTTGGGTGGCCGGAGCCTCCCCCAGCAGCTCAGGGCCCAAGGCAGGACCTTACCCTGGACAGGAGGGGCACACTCACACACACACCCACACTCACTCACTTTAAATTTTGAATGATTTCCTTTATTGCTATTGTTTTTTGCACAGTCAATAGAGATTTGTGAAGAAAAGACTTACTTGATTGTGAAAGAAAGAAAGAAACCCAATGTGCAATCAGTCACATGGGACACTTGAATGCTCTAAACAGCTTCTGCTTCAAGAAAGTGGCTCATGTCCTTGTGAGGGGTCTGACCTCCAACCTCTGACCTCCAATAAGCAAGGAGACTCAAGAGTGGAAGAACAGAGCGTCCATCTTCGTGCCACTCTTGGGAAAAAGGGTCAGTGGACAAAAGGACTCCAGCAGACCTTTGTTCCTGGAAGCTCCCTTGGAGGACAGGATGACAAGAAAACAAGACAAAGTAAAAGAAATGAGGTAGAAGTCAGTAGCTGGAGGGTCTTCAGCACGACAGCTCCATTGACAGAAACCTCTGCAGACACTTAACCTCTCTATGCATCCAAGAAAATAACTGTCACCAAGAAAATAACCAAGTTCACAAGGATATGGAGCAGCTGGAATTCTCACACATCGTCCTTGGGAGTATAAATCAGCACAATCGTTTTGGAAAACTGTCTGGCAATTCTCATAAAGTTAAACACACATCTGACCCGTGACGCAGCAATTCCACTCCTAGCAGTTAATCTAGAAAAATCAAAATATGCATTCACATATGGATGAAGGGGGTCAAAAGGCACAAACTTCCAGTGATAAGATAAGTACGTCCTAGGGATGCCATGTACAGCTTGGTGACTATAGTTAATAATATCGCATTTCATATCTGAAGGTTGCTGAGAGAGTAGATCTTAAAAGTCCTCATCACAAGAATAAAAGTGTTGTAAGAATGGTGATGGGTGTTAATTGGACTTCCTGTGGTGATCATTTCGCAATATGTACAAATGTCGAATCATGTATATGCATGACATATTGTATATGTCAATTATACTTCAATTTAAAAAAATGTAAATACATATGTACATCCACAAAAAGAATGAACAAGAATGTGTATTGCTGCTATATTCATATTATGAATAACACGCAGTTCCAAAAACTGAAAACAATCCAAGTGCCCATCAACAGAAAATGGATTTACAGGCTATGGTATGATTGCACAATGAAATATTACTCAGCAAAAAAAAACCCCAAAAAACAAAAAACAACAACAACAAAAAATACCACGAATTTATGCAATGACATGAAAGAATCTCAAAAACATTATTATAAGCAAGACGCCAGATACAAACAGCACGAGCTATATAATTCCACTTATTTGAATGCCAGAACAGGTAAAAAACTAATCTATGGTGACAGGAATCAGAACAGTGGTTGTCTGAGGTGGGTGGCAGTGACAGGAACCGAGTGTAGAGGGGCATGAGGGAACTTTCCAGAACGATGGGCATGTCCTCGCTTTTGATTCAGGTGGCTTTCACATGGGTATACACGATTGTCAAAAACCACGGGTACTGGGATGAATAGTGTCCCCTCAAAGTCCATGTCCACCCAGAATCTCAGAATGTGACCTTATTTGCAAATAGAGTCTTTGCAGATGTAATTAGTCCAATTAGAGTGAGGTCATAGCAGAGGAGGGTGAGCCCGAATCCAATGACTGGTGTCCTCATGAGAAGAGAAAATAGAGACACACACAGGGAGAGCACCACATGATGATGGAATGACATGCCACAAGCAAGGAATGCCGGGAAATGCATGCGGCCCCCCGGAGCCAGGAAGAGGCAATGACAGATCCTCCCCTAGAGACGTCCACGAGGTCATGGCCCTGCTGACACCTCCATTTCGGATTTCTAGGCTCCAGACTTGGGAGAGAATAAGTCTCTTCTCTTGAGCCCCCAAGTTTGTGCTATTTTGTTACAGTAACCCTAGAAAACTAATATGCCATCTAATGAAACATTTAAGGCCTGTGCATGATAAGTAAATTATACTCTGGTTTTAAATGTTGAAATAGCTCATTGGAAACAGCAAGCTGGAGACGGAGCCTGCACCTGGCTCCTGCTTCACCAGATAAGAACGTCTGACGGAGAGCCAGCCCAGGGCGGTTCAGAAGTCGCACTTAGTGGGATGACCCATGCATGCCCAGCAGGACCCTACCCAGTGGCTCTCCTTCATGTTCACCCACCACGCAAAGTCGTTCTCTCTGCAAAAACGCCCCCTACACTGTCTGAAACACACATACTATAGGATTATGGGCATAACTACCCAAGAGAGCCACCTTGCTGATGCCCCGTTCAAAAGCGAACCAGCTCATTTCTGAGGGAGCTCCGAGCCTCAGAATTACAGACCACGGGGAAGTCTGGTTAGGGGCCAAGCACTTTGGCCCGACTCTTCTTCCCACTTGCTCACGAATTTACCGTCTGACATGTCAGCCGTGAGGAAGCTCAGCTCTGTTCCTTTGCTTTCCGTAGCCTAGACACTTGCAAAAGCAGATTTCCAATTTCATTATTTTGCTTCATTTTAGAAGCTCCTGACCCCAGGAACTTGCTAGTCACTTGTCCAAGCACACCTTGCAGCTATCTGCATGAGGTTTAGAGTCAGCAAAGGTCAGGAAGGTCACTGAATGCAGAGACCAACTGGCCCTGTCCCCACTAGGGTCCCCCACGCTTATGGGGTACTTCAATATGCCAAGGAACTTGCCATTAACTGACTGAATCCTCACAGTGAGGTTTGAGGTAGGAACTATGACTATCTTCACTTTCTGATGAGAAAAATGAGGGCCAAAGAGGCGACAAAACTTACCTGAGGTCACACAAGCAGTAAACCACAGAGTAGGGGTCTGAGCCCAGACCAACCAGAGCAGATGCTATTGTCTTAACCACTGGGCAGAACTGCCAAGTGCATGCCTATTCTATGGATTGGTCACTGCGTCCCCTGTGACCAAAAACCCAAAGGGTTTTCTTTGTTTCAGACCCAGACCCTTTTAATTTCTTTTTCCCCTTATTGAGAAACATTAGGGCTGTGCATTTCAAGTTTAGTTTTAATAATAGCCCAGAGTCTCTAAAAACCTATTGGGACATCCTCCAAGGCACTGTATAAACAAAACCAAGGATCACAGGATAAAGATTATTTAGTTTTGTTTTGGGGGTTTTGTTATGTTTTGTTCTGAATTAAAAGTTAACAAAAACAACAAGAGAGCTAAACTGAAAAAGGCTGATACCAGAATCCTACAGTATTTTCTAACTCAGTGGCAAAACCAGGTTTCTATTGTCCATGACACCAGGAAGGACTCTGGAGCTAGGTTTCCCAGAAGAAAATCAAGTCAACAGTTCCTCATGTCAGGAAAGGAAACCTCAGCTCTTCTGTACAGACTCTGCGCATGCCCATAGACCCTCTCCAGAGGAGTCCACAGCAGCTGTTGGTTCAAAGAAGCTTCTCCAGTCGGGTGCCACAGCACATTAAAAGGACAAAGGGAACTTATTCCAGGAATGCAAGGATGATGTGCTATAACATAATAACATATAATAGATACCATTCTTACGGTAACATAATAATAGATCCTAGGAGATCCATAAATGTTAAATAAGTATTTGACGAAATCCAACACCCTTCCCCTAAAAAAAAATTATTAAAGAAGGAACCAATGGATAATTCCTTAACATGATAAGATACACACATCTCAGATAAAAGCCAGCATTTTGCCTAATCGGAAAACATCAGAAGCATTCCCACTACAGTCGGGAACGATACACACGTGCCTGGTATCATTGCATAGGAGGCCCTAGCCAATGCAGTTAGAGAAGCGAAATAAATTAGAGATATAGGAATTGGATAGAGGGAATGCATGGGGACTATAGTTAACAATACTGTATTGTCTATTTGAAAGTCACTGAGAGTAAATCTTAAAAGTTCTCATCACAAGAAAAAATATTTATAGCTGTGTGGTGATGAATATTAACTAAATTTATAGTGATGATCATTTCACAATATAGACATATATAAAGTCATCATATAAGTATATATAGTATACCTATCTATGTCAATTATATCTCAATACAAATTTTTAAATAGATGAGAGGAAGTAGAATCATTTTCATTTATAGATGATATGATTATAAGCCCTGAACATCCAAGAGAATCAACTAAGAAATAACTATGAACAATAGCCAATTATAAAATTCTGCAAAAAAAGAGATAAAATACCTGAATAAACTTATCAAAAAATATACAAGCTATATACTAAAAAATTGTAAATAATACTGAAGGACACGGAAGACTTAAACAAATGGAAAGACATAGTATGTTCCTAGACAGAAAGATTCAACATTATAAATATGTCCATTCTCTGAAGTTAGTGTGTAAATCTAGAGCAATCCCAATAAATTTCACAGAAGAGGATATTTAAATGATATATATGTATACATGTACATATACATAAATGCTGAACCTAGTTATTAGAGAAGTAAAACTAAAACCACAATTAATTACCACTACAGACAAACCAGAATTGATAAAATTAAAAAGACCAACAAAACCAAGTGTTGCAAAAATGGACAATAACTGGAATTTGCAGACTCCACTGGAAGGAGGGCAAACTGTTACTCATCTGAAGCTGAAACATATGCATATCCCACGGCCCAGAAATTCCTCTTGTTAAGTAAATATCCAACAGAAATGCGTATATACGAACACCAAAAGCTACGTGCGATAGCCGAAAACTGAGAACTTCAATGGACATCAACAGGAGAACGGGTAAATTTCACAAATAAAATGTTGAGCAAAAGAAGCCAGCTGCAAAAGCATCCATGTATATAAAGGTAAAAATAAAACAGCAAGAGCAATCCAGGACATAAGAAACAAGGATAATGATTACCGGGCAGAAGGGGTTAAGGGAGTAACTGTTTGGGTGTCTGAGGGTTTGGCTCCTGTTCCAGATGCGGTTAATAGTTCACTCAGTGTTCACTTTGTGATACTCATTAACCTGTATACAATTTATTTGCTTTCCAGTACGTGTGTTACACTTAAACTTTTATTAAAGAGATTCCGATAAAAACACCAACACGTGTGTGTACGTACATATTAGATTTTAAAGTTCAAACAGAAAAATGAAGAAACAAGAATAGACTGGAATAGGTTTAAAAATAAGAAAGCGGCACTTCCACATATTAAAAAATACTTTTAAATATTGTAGAGCTTAGTAAGCAAAACAGCGGGAACACGAATGAACATGAATATCCAGAGGAACCAATAAAAAAGAATAACAAGTTCTGAAATAACCCAAATACATATCAGAAAAAAAGCCTGTGATAAGCAGCTTCTCAATTCCTCAGGGAAAAGATAACCATGGGGCCGGGGTGGGGGGACAATTGAATCCTATACCTCATAGGATCAGGATAAATTTCAAATAGATCAAAATTTGAACATAAAATAGAAGAAAAAAGAGGACATGTCCTATTATCTATAAATGGGGAAGACCTTTGTCCCTATGATTCAATATTCATTCAGAAGCCATAAAAGAAATGACGGATAAATTTGACCACATAAAAATCAGACCTGTGTATATAAAACAAACCATCAACAAAATAAAAGAAAAACATTAAACTGGATGCAATTTATATCAAAGGCAAAAGGCTAAGCTCCCAGAAATGAAAATGAAAAAAAGAACAAACCAATTTTTAAAATAAGCAAAGAATGTGTTTGAGACAGTCATAGGAAAAAAAAAAGAGAAACAGTCTCTTTAGACATAAGTTTAAAAGATTTCAAAACAAATTTAAAATAAGACTCAGTTGAGTCACTGTTTCTCACCTATCAGATTGGTAAAAATCGAGTTATGTGACAATTTTAATGCATTAGCAATGCCGTGGGAAAATAGTAACTTCTCATCCAAAACTGGTGGAGGTGTAAATTGGTAAGAACCCCAGGAAAGGCAAGTTGGCGATCTCTCTCAAAATTACACACGCGGTACTTAGCAACCCCATTTCTGGGAATTTATCATACATACATAATATGCACTTGCAAAATGCCACAGGTACAGTGCCTGTGACAGCAGATCGGACACACGAGGGTTCACCACGCAATAAAATAGCAGGATACGTTCAGGGGAACAAGCCAGGCACAAAAGAGCGTGTATTCAGTTTTGTAAAATGTGTGCAGCAGAGGTGGCAAAGCATTATATCTATAAACATATATACACACACATAATGTGTCCACATATAGATGTGTAGATATGTAGATGTGCTTGTGTGTGCATAGCAACCCTGTATTCGAATAATTCACACCGAAGTGCAAAAGATTGGCAATTTAGGAACTCCCAGAAACGGTGCAGCCTTAAAAGAAGATGCTGGTTAACCCAAATATACCTGCAATTTGACAGACTTTTTGTCAGGGTGATAAAGTGAATTGGAAAAATGCATATAATGCAAGTCCAGAGATTTGGAGCGGAGGTAATGAGGGGATCCATACATCAGGAGATTCCTCAGCTTTCCCAAGGATTGGCTTTAATTAGATCAGACCCACTAAACTAAAAGCAGTTGCCTGGGAGAGGAGAGGGCCGGTGGGTTACGAACCAGGAGTAAAGCTTTCACTCTGGTTCTTTCTTACATGATGTTCAAACCATGTGAATGTATTACCTAATCCAAACAGTAAATAGCAAAAGAGAAGAGCTCAAGTAACAGCTCCTGAGCCTAGATCGAGACCCAAAAGATGCACCCCGGCTCTGCCATTTATTAAAAGGCAACGTTAAATATTTACAGGGCGTTTTATTACCCTGCAGCAGGTCGCCGACTGCCCAAATCATCTAACGTCAGTATTGCTCTGCCAGACGCTGGGAGACAGAAAGACCTTGGGCAATTCCCTGAAACATCCACGAGTTATCTCGTTGGCAGGGCAAAGGACAAAACGTCACTGTGAGGTGCCAGTCTGTGAGCTCCAGGCAGCCACAAAGCAGAGCCGACCAAGCTCTCCATGCAGCAGCTGCTCCACAGCTGGGCCTCAGCTGGAATCGATGTCAGACCCGAGCTTCAGGGCTTCTCAAAGGTCAGTGTGGCTGCCCAATCACCTGGAGGAGCTGCTGAATCACAGGCTTCCAAGCCCTGCCTTTGGCCAGGAGATTGAGGAGGTCTGGAGCCCAGGAACTCACATTCCTAACAAGCTGCTGCTCCCAGGTCGTGCTGGGAAGCTGCTTTAAGGACCACATTTGAGGAGTCTGGTCCAGGGCAGGCTCCTCACACTGTGACGTGGGTACAAATGGCCTGGGAATCTTGTTAAAATACAGATTCTGACTCAGCAGGTCTGGGGTGGGGCCTGGGACTCTGCATTTTCCAAGAGCTCTTCCGAGTGGTCCCAAGATAAGGAAATTGTGCCTGGAGAAAAGTCAATGACTTGCCCAAGGCCACTTGGATGGCAAGGCCTCTTCCGGGGTGGCTGCTATTCCTCAGAAGTACCTCCACCCACTGTCCGCAAACTTATGTCACAAAACTTCCTGAGCCAATTAAGGGATGCCAACCCTTTAGAAAATGGCATGGACATTTACTAAACCACACAGAGTCCTCTAGTCTTCTGAGAAATAAGCAACTTATGAGGGAGTTTAGCTCAAACCACCAGGATGTTCTTTTTTAAAAAAAAAAAATGTACTTTTGGCAAAATTATTTCTTTAGTTTAGAGTCACCTTCCCCTCCAATGACTCACACCTTTGACAGGCCCTGCTGTGGAAACCTGCAGAAGACACAGCATTTCTCAACACATCGAGTCTGATTACGGGGAGCAGAGGGTGGGGAGAAGCAGAAATGAGGGCAGAGAAGCCAGTCCTTGGAAAAGCTGAGGAATCTCCTGGTGTCTGGCTCCCTCATGACCTCAAAAGCAAGAATCGCACTGTGTGCGTTGTTCCAACTCACTTTTTCATCCTGACAAAAAGTTCATTGAATTAAAAATTTATTTGGATTAACAAGCATCTTCTTTTCAAGATGCATGATCTCTGAGCTGCCAATCTTTCACACTTCAGTGTGAATTATTCCAGTACAGAGGGAAGGGAGTAGAGTTCCAGACACAAGGTCTCTGGAGTAATAATGGCAGAGAGGGACCTTACCTGAGATGAAGCTTGATCTGGGAGCACAGCTGCTGGTAAACCTCAGCTGCGACCTTGGTGTCTGCTCCACATTCACCACGCAGGCCCCACCCCCATGCCTGTAGAGGCTGTGATTTGTGGGCCTGGCTCTGCCACTAATCTGCTGTGTGACTGAGTAAATCACACAGTTTTAGAAAACTTTCAGAGCTAGAAGGAACAACCCTCTGATCCCAGAACCCCAATTCCTAAACCAGAGAACACATGGCCCCTGATGGCCTGTCTGAGAGTGGCTTCCCCAGAAGCAGAGCCTGAGACAGGGGTTCAGTTTCGCATGCTCTTGGGAGAAACCTGTGAGGGAGGGATGGGAGCAGGGTAGGGAAGCGCAAGTCTCGGAGGCTCTGAAGCATTTTTAAATAACACCGCAGTCCTTCCACCCCAGGGCAAAGAGGCTGGGCTTTCATTCCATTCACTCAGTCACCTGGCCCATGGGTGAGGGGTGAAGTAGCCTAACCTCCCAAGTATTTCTGGCAAGGGTCTGCTGTTTGTGGCAGTACCTCCCACCCCCACAGTGGCCCGGAAATGGGTACACAGTGGGGAGAAGGGATTTGGTGGGCACTAACCCTTCCTTCCAGTTCTGAAAGCTCCTCAAACATATTTCTAAACAAGAGGCACCCAAAAGACAGACGCTGAGGGAAGAATAAAATTCCATTCTTTGTTTCCAGAAGAATCTTGGAGTCTGCACTTAGAATAAATCCTAACTTCTCCCCATGACTTCCTGGCAGGCTGACTCCTCCCTGGCTTCACCCACTGTGCTGGCACTGACTGCACAGCCACACGTCACACTGGCTCCTCCTTAATGACTTTGCCTGTTCCCTCTGCCTAGAATGTTCCACCCCAGATTTTTGCCCAGCCGGCTCCTTCTTGGCAACTCAAACATCACCTGCATGGAGAGGCCTTCTCTGACCATCCCAGGTCACTGCATGTCATACCCTCTGGGGCACCTCTGCATAGCACTGGCCACTCTGACATTATCTTGACTGCGTTCACTTGCGCATCGTCTCCCCACAAGGATGGCCTCCCGGAGACAGAACCGTGTTCTGGCCTCATCGCTGCATCCCCAAGCCTGGCGCCGGCTCGGCACACAGGAGACTATAACATCTGTAAACAACATCTGAGTGAATGAGTTGGACATTTGGGCCAGATAGTCAGTTAAGGCCCAAGAGAGAAGGGGAACTAGGTCAGCTAAACGCTCTGCAGCCTGAGAAGCTGGGGGAAAAGCAGGCCCAAGGCAAGATGGGGAAGGAGAGAATCCACCATGTTTCCCTGGCTACTTTGATTCTTCTCTCTTCTCTCCCAGCTCCCTCTCTCAGCTCCTACCCTCCACATGGAGCCAGAGTCAGCATCAGTCCCGGGGATGTCCGTCACCGGTTTGAGTGCAAACCTCTCCGAACAACCAAGTGCCTCTGGGCTCCAACTCTAGCTCTGGGCCTCCCCTCCCCACTGGGACCTGAGTGAGGCAGTGACCATGCCTGTCTCAGAGACAGCTCCGCTCCACTGCCGATTTCACCGAGGCGGGGTAAATTCCAGCCCCTGCGCTGCATTCCTGCCCCTGGCTGCCTCTGTGTCTCCTCCAGCTCCAGGTCAGCTTCCATGGTTACAGGATCCGGGCACCTGCGAGATGCCCGGACCTTACCTAGCATTTCCCACCTGCTAGCTCACCGGCTCGATGAAACCGATTTATCATCAGAATCCCACATCCCGCTGTCTCATTACCTCCACTTTACAAGGGAGGAGACAAGGTTGAGAGATTGAGCCACTGACCAAAGTTCACACGGCTAATGAGTGGGCCATCTGGGTTGAAACCCCAGCACTTTGGATGCTTTCATCTCTTTAAGTGGTTTGTCACCAGGAGCTCGTTGAATACAGTAGTCCTGGGAGGAAGGAGCAGTCGTTACCTTCATTTCTAGGCAGGGAACCCCTCGTGGGGCATGCAGACAGGCCAAAGTCGGTGCTTCGTTTGTTTCGCTGATGTGGAGACTGAGGCTCCAGGAGACACAAGGGCCGCGCGCTGAGCCCACAGCAGGCCAGGTGTCTCCCCTGCAAGACAGGGGGAGAGCAGAGGCCACCTCACTGCACGTGCTATTGGCCAGAGGCTCACCTGGAGCGGCTCACCTGGAGCTCCACCTGGGCAGGCCCAGGCTGCTGGGTCCGGTGGCCCTTGCTCTTCCTGTCCTTGCCCTTTGCCCTCTCCCTTTCTCTATCTGAATGGCAGAGCCCAAGGCCCACCCAGTCGCATTGTGGGGCAGGACCCAGGATGCTCCAGAGGAACTTGGACCCCCATGTCTTAACCTAATCACGTGCTGTACTAGAAATGAAGGGTTGGCTTTGTTTAAAAATAAATTATTGTAAATTCCCCAGCAAATGGAAAAAAAAAAAAAACCTATAATCACCTGAATAGATGCAAAGGATTCTGTGCCCTTTGCATCCACTCACAACAAAAACTGTCAGCAAATCATGAATAGAAAATCGTCTCTCTCCGAAGCTAAGCAGGGTTGGGCCTGGTTAGTACTTGGATGGGTCTAGGAAGGTGGAAGACCACATGCTGTAGGCGTAAAAAATAAGGGATTGTAAGCTGACAAGGTCTGTGAAATCTGTGAAGTCAACCAAGGGTTGCCTCGCCTAAAAAAAGAAAGAAAATCTTCTCAACCTGGAAAACAGCGTGTGAGAGAAGCTTACAACGAAACGGTAAACAACTGAATGCTTTCCCCCCAGAACCGGGAACCAGGTGAACTAATAAACGATATCAGCAAGGTGGCAGGACACAAGATCAGTGCGGAAAAATCCACTGTATTTCTACTTACGACCACCAAAAGCTGGAAACAACTTAAATATCCATCAGCGGGTGAAGGGATAAGATTACGGGAGATTCATACCCCGGAATACTTCGCGATGGGAAGAATGAACTACCGATGCACGTAGCAACATGGGTGAAGCTCGAAATAATTATGTAGAGTGAAAAAGAAGAACCCAGATTCCCAAAAGAAAGAGTGCATATTGTGTAATTCCATTTATTTAAAACTGTAGAAAATCCAAACTAATCTATGGGAACAGGAAGCAGTCCAGGGGCTGAGTGGGGGGTCGCAGGGAGGGGGAAACTCTTGATTAATAGAGTCGTCTTCTGGGTTCTAGTCTATGTATTCAGAAATTCAGCAAACTGTGTACTTCTGTACAGTTTATTGCATGTCCATGTTGCCTCAATAAGCTGTTCTTTAAAAAGCGCACATATGAGTGAGGTACTTAGAACAGGCAGATTCTAGGGACAGAAAGAACAGAGGTTGCCAGGGGCCGGTGTGAGGGGCACAGGACTTGCTTAATGAGCAGAGTTTGTGTTTAAGAGACTGAATAAGTTCTGGAAATAGATGGTGGTGATGATCACACAACATTGTAAATTGTGCTTAATGGCACTGAAGTGTACACTTAAAATGTTTAAAATGGTCATTTTCATGTGACATATATTTTACCACAATAAAAAGTAAAAATAACTCAAAAATAGTGCATATGAGTGAACATTTGCATTGGAGGGGAAAGAGGAGGATTTTCTGCCTCTCTCAGACTCCTAAGGGGTGTCGGTCCTCAAAGCCCACCTCCCGCAGGACAGCCATATGACAGACAGCCCACCTCCCGCAGGACAGACAGCCTTCTCTTCCACAGGGCAAGGCCGTAGTGATCCTTTGCTCCAAGGACCCAGGATTGCCCAGGTCAGGCCCCCACCCAGCAGCCCAGAACCCCTCCTAATTAGGCTGAATGGTCTCTACCCCTTTGCACCTGCTGTTCCCTGAGCAGAATGCCCTTCCCATTCACCTGAATTCTCCCTCCCTTTTCCTCCCCTTCCCCCAACTCCATTCCCCAAAACCCCCAGACTCTCGCACAAGCCTCCCCAGACTCACAGAAGGCTGCCAATCCCACTTGTTCCAGCCGCCTCCTCTCCAAGGGAGGTGTCTTTGTGCCTCCAGGCCCTCCGTGCCCCTTCTCCTCTGCCCTGACTCCAGTGTCCTGCACATCTACTCACTGTCTCCACTCAGGCTGGGAGCTCCTCAAAGTCTCAGACTCCTCCAAACGCCCTCTGTCTCCGACTTTCACAGCTGATCAACGCTGGGTTTGGGCTGGACCCGTCCACCACCCCCTCTTTTTCTTTTTTCCTTTCTTTTTTTCCTTTTTTTCTTTTTTTTATTACCAATTCAGGAATGTCCCTCGTGAAGAACTCTGGGGGAAATGGAATTCTCGGGAAACAGAGCAGCTTTATTTCTAATGTTTTGACTCACAGAGGATGGACTCTGGGGGCGTGAATTGGCCGGTGCTGGAAAACCTGGCTTTGGCTTCTCCTTACTGTCTAGGGACCTGGAGAGCAAATCGGCTTCTTTCTCTAAACCTCACTTGACGCATCTGAAAATTGGAGCTTGAAAAACTCCTCTCCAAACTGGGTGCAAAGGGAGGAGTAGTGGGGGTGAGGGGGTGTTTACAGTTGCCCACTCCGTGGGGAGCACCCTGGTCACACAGGCCCATTTCCCCGCAAAGGTCTGGCCTCACGCTTGCTGAATTTGGGTTCGAGCTCTTCCAAGGGTGCTGGTGGCGACGCAGGCCCTACAGGCTCTTCGTCCTGGCTCACCGTCAGATTTGCTCTGTGGCACCTTCCAAAAGCAACAGGAACGGGGCCTTCCTAACTGTGAATAGACAATCACTCATCGATAGCTTCACATCGCTCTCCCCTGCTGGGCCTCGGCCCACGGAATTCCTGGCCCGAGCCTATCATGAGAATTCAACCTCTGTGGTAACTAATTAGCAAAGGGGGCCGCAGTAGAGCATTGGGGTGACTTTCTGCTACCTGGCATCAGTGTCACAGCTAAGGAGGAATGAGACACAGCCCCCTTTCCCTGACCCACATGGAAACAGAAGGTCTGGGGGCCTGAGATGGGGTGGGGGACAGGGGGTAGTCGCAGGCCTCTTCATCAGGCCACATCCCTCTCCCGTGCTCACATGCACCCCGTCTGACCCAGGCCTGGCCCTGGTTCCACCACGACCCCAACTCCTGCCCACGCCACCTGTCCAAGAACACGACACTTCTTCGACAGGTCAAGAAGTCTCCCCATCAGAGTTCAACTCTGTCCCGCGTGCATTTGTAGAGCCTGGCACACAAGGATGACAAGCGGCAACCCCAGCCGGCAGCAGCTGACACTGGGGGGAGGCCTGGTCACAGGGCAAGCTGGCAGGGTGCCTCCGAGAGTGGCACAGAAAGGACAGGAGACGGGGAAGGGGCAGAGGGCTTCCCGGAGCAGGAACCAAAAGAGGCCTTCTCTGCCCTTCTAACAAATGAGGAGAAACAGCTCGATGTCCCTCACGAGGGGACCCAGCCTGGGCGATGAGGGTTGTTCTAGAACCTCCAGAAATAGCTGTCACCAGAGTTGGTATCCACGAACCCTCGGCAGGAAGGCGTGGGGGGCGAGCAACCTCAGCTTCCAGCCGCCCCTGGCCTCTTTCCTCACCACGTGGCCCCCCAGCCTTTCCCAGGGTGGGCCTCGAACTCAAACAAAGGCTCAAGGAACTCCAGCTGGAACTACGATAGTACTGACTGCATTCCCTGTGCTCTACTTTACAGCCCGCGGCTTGTTTGTTTTATAGCTAGAAGTTTGTACCTCTTCACTCCATTCGCCTTTTTTGCAGTTCCACCTGCTGCCCTTCCTTCCAGCAACCATCAGTTCGTTCTCTGTATCTGAGTCTGTTTCTGTTTTAGTTTTTTGTTTTTTATATTCTAGATATAAGTGAAATCATACAGTATTTGTCTTTCTCTGACCTATTTCACTTAGCATAATGCCCTCCAGGTCCACCCACGTTGTTACAAATGGCAAGGTTTTGTCCTTTTTTATGGCTGACTAATATTTCATTGTATATAAGTATCACATATATACAACGCGATTATTTGTCTATCGTTGGACGCCTCAATTGCTTCCATATCTTGGCTATGGTAAATAATGCTTCAAAGAACATAGGGGTGCATATATCTTTTCAAATTAGTGTTTTTGGTATCTTCAGAGAAATGCCCAGAAGTCGAATTGCTGGGTCATATGGTAATTCTATTCTTGATTTTTTGAGGAACCTCCACACTGTTTTCCATAGTGGCTACATTCTGAGATTTATAATCTCACCAGTAATTCACAATGGTTCCTTTTTCTCCATATTCTCACCAGCACTGGTTGTTTTTTTGTTTTAGTTTGTTTTTTATTCTGACAGGTCTAAGCTAATATCTCATTGTAGTCTCCATTGGCATTTTCCTGATGATCAGTGATGTCGAGCATCTTTTCAGGTGTCTATTGGCCATTTTTGTATGTCCTCGTTGGAGAAATGTCTATTCAGGTCCTCTGACCATTTTTTAATCGGGTTTATTTTTTTGATTTGAGTTGCATCAGCTCTTTATATGTTTTGGATATGAACCCCTTGCTGGATATTTTGTTTGCAAATGTCTTCTCCCATTCAGCAGGTTGCTTTTCATTTTGTTGATGGCTTCCTTTACGGTGAAAAAGTCTGTTGTATCAAGTCACCCACAGCAGTCCTAGAAAACGAACGGAACGCTGTTCTGCACCTTGCTCTTCTCAATCTATCTAGAAGACGGTAACACTCTCTCTTTTTTATCAGCGACTAAGTATTCCACTGTGTGTGAATAATCTACCATTGATGAACATTTATGTTTCCCGTCTTTAACTTCTCCACATAATATTGCAATGACTGTCTTTGGACAGACAGCTTTGTGCCCCCCAGGACATTCACGTCAAAGCAGAGTTACCGGGCGGAGGACTAGGCGTGCTAGGTATGTTTATATGTTCGAAAGCTATTGCAAAAGGGCCCTCCAAAGAAATCAGACACTTTACATTCTTAGAAGCAATGTATAAGAGTTTGTCACTGGATCACTTGTTTGTTTTTAATTGTCTTTATTAGTTATTTTTCATGTTCCGAATCGATGCAAGCTTGTTGTCACGAGTGAAACAACACAATACCAAGATATCTGTATTTGTGTCTCTGTGTCTCTCCTAAGGACACCAGAAGCTGACATCTCCCTCTCCCACTTTCTTCCCTTCCATGCTTTTCTTTACGATATTACTGGTGCCAACACCTGTTCATCTACACCTTCCTCCTTGCTTACACTAAAATGTGCAGATATGTACATATAGAGAGGAAGTTTGCTTTTTTTGTCTGAATAAAAATGAATCATCAGATTCATAAAACTTGTTTTCCCCCACTTAACAGTGGGCATATCTGCAAGTTAGTATTCTAATTTTTTTGTCATGCACGCACAATATGCTCCTCCATAGATGGCATCACAGCAGGCATATGGTGGGTTGACTGTTGTAGATATTTTCAGTGCAATCCTGTTGCTCTCAAATCTCTCTTTTTTTCTCTCTTCTTCCTTCTCCCTTCTCCTTTCCCACACAAGTAGCCCCCACTAGTACCCCTGGTGGGCAGCCCTCGCTACCTTTTTTCATATTCCTGTATCTATGTAGAAATACAAACATGCATGCAAGTGTGGGGCTTGGGGTCGAGTTTTGCTTTCTTTGGGGTTGTTTTGCAAAAACGGACCCATCTCCATTTCTCACGCTTCCACATTTTTTAATAGCTGCATAATATTCCTGGCCAAGGAACTTTTACTGTTTCCAGTTGTTGCGATGGTGGCTTCTTTGTTTTGTTTTGTTTTGTTCAGCACTGTGAATAATGCTACAGTAAACATCCGGGGACATTTATCCTCTTGCTTTCTCTTTCTGTTCTTGCTCCTGACTCCCTCATGGTAGTGGGTTTCCTCATGCCTTCTGAAATGTGGATTGTCTACTCAGGTCTGACAGGCTTCCTGCTGGCTGCCTGAGCAGGCCCGGCTGAAGGTGTGTGCCGCCAGAGTTTAGCTATTGCTTCTGCCAGGTGTCCCAAGAAGTTACCAGTCTGGAGCTGCATTTTTTTTTTAATTGTGGTAAAATATACATTAAATATACCATCTTAACCACTTTTAGTGCTTTCACCTGGTAATGCAACCAATTCCTAGAACTCGTCCCCTTGGTAAACTCCACACCCATGAAACAACCCCCCGTTTCCTGCTCCCCTCTGACAACCACCATTCTACTTTCCGTCTCTGCATTTTCCAGCCAGGAAAAGCTTTTATGTTTATTTCCTGGCCTGGAGACTCTAAGATCACATGAGCAATGTAAATTCAATCCCAGATCCAAAAGAAGGCAGATCTTAGGATACAAATTTCTCCAAAGAGGCCTTCCTCTTCCCCAACGAGAAACAGCCAGGTTAGAAAAGCTTTCTTCTCCTCTGCCTTTGCTGGTATGCGCATTTTTTCCCAGCCTAACTTATCCTGGTTTAAACCCTCAAGGGTCCCCCTCAGTTATACCTCTCTGCTTCATATAGGCTCACAACTGGGTCCCTTGGCCCTGTAGCTATGCAAACTCAAGTACCTGGGTGATGGAGACCAGGGAAGGGCCCTCGGGGCAGGCAAAGCAGCCTGGCTCCCTCCTCAGGCAGGCTGTCACCTCCTTGCCTGGGCTATCCTTATTTCCATGCAGCTCAGCTACACATCAAGTGTGTAGATGGTTTCATACCCTACGTTGCTGAATGTTTTATAGAGTTTTTTCCCGAAACTATCAAATCTTCCTTCTTGCTAAAAAAAGGATGTCCCTTACATTTCTTTTTCCTTACATCATAGGCTCCTGTCTTATTTTGCCAATAGAACTAGAGCCCTGGTATTCGCTGAGCACGGCCCCAGTGGACATACATAAAGAAGATGCTCAGTGGAAACTAGAATGAGAGAAAAATAGCCAGAGCTCCCAGTGAGGGCTGTGGGATGACCACGAAGATGATTCTGTCTCTGTTTCGGGATGTCTGGGGCCCATAAAACTTATGTTGATAATGTTGGCAGTGGTCCATGAGAAAGAGCTGGGACTATCTCAGCTGGAATAAAAGGACTCAAGGGACAATAATGATAATTATAATAGCTAATGTTAGTCACTTTACGTCATTTAAACCCCACCACTCTCATACACACACACACACATAGACAACAGTTAGAAATTCTCACCCTTTTTAAAGATGGGGAAACTGAAGCTCAGAAAGCCTCGCAACTCGCCCATGGTCACACAGCCAGCGAGTAGAAGAGCGAGTATTAAATCTAAGTATGTCCGAACCCAAAGCCCCACATTACAGGATGGTCTGAAGGCAGGAGGCAGAGCCCAGGTCACCCCAGGCAGCAGCTGTGTGCAGCTGGAAAAGCCTGACTCAAGGCCTGGGGGATGGAGTCCACTGAGGTCTGGAGCTGCAGGGGTGACCTGAGTGCCCGGTGTCTTCAGAGTCGAAACCCAGAAGCTACATGTTCAGACCCAAGCTGGTCAGGGCAAGCCTCTGTGGCTAGAGTTCAGGGTCACTGAACCCAGAGAGGAGCCATTCTTCTTCACTGTGGATGGGTCTGCCTTCTGCATGTCCTCAGAGGCTGGGAAGTCTGTGGCCTTTGCCCGCTGGTTTACCCCACTTCCTCTCTGTCGTTGTCTAGAGCAGAGAAATTGGGCTGGGTGTCGTGAGAATTCATTTTGGACAGGCAGGACAAGGCCAAACTACAAAAGCCCTCAGAAGCTAAGCAGTTCCTCACACGACAGGCATCAGGGAGCCAGCACCAGTTCTTGAGCAAAGGAGCAACCTGATGAGCACATTCACTTAGGGAACACTGATGCACAAGATGATTTGGAGGCAGAATCAGTCCTCTAAGCCCTGCAATGAAGAAAGGTGACGTCTAAGGGGTCTCTAGTGAGGTTCATGTGTCTGAAAGGGGCTGGAGAGTAGCTCTCCAGTCAGTATGAACCATGTCTAGATGGAAGAGTTCCAGATCCTTCACAGAACCGACCCCTCAGGGCCTGAGCCACTCAGGCATTTGCCTAGCCTATTCCAGGGAGGTGCAGCTATGCAAAGAAGCATCATCTACCAAATAAAATTCGTACCACTTAATGGAGACAGGGCCTGAAGGACACAGTACATTTGCACAGAGTGTAAACCACCAAGTAAGCAAAACCTTTCTGCCTCTAGGAATTAAAAAGATGCATTTCGTAATAGACACATATATCTGACACATGATAAGTGATAAAATACTCCAGACTTTCTGGATTATTCCTGCCTGGCATTTTGTAATAAGAACTATAAATCTGGTTGAACCCCGTGAGGAGGCAACACCCCATTAAGAGGTGGCCCTCTAGAAAATGATCAAGTCAGAAATGGCCCAAAGCAGAAACGGCCCACTTGGAGAGGTAGGAGACAGAATCATCCAGAGTCAAGGAGATGGGGAGGGGCTCCGCTGAGCCAAGAGGCTCAGCACCAGGCACCCACCTGGGCTGCCTGAGTGAGGCACTGGCAAACATTTCGAGATGGTAGAAGGACCTCTAGTGTGTGGGCCTCTGACCTGGGTCCTGGGTCTTTGCAAAGACAAAGCAGTGTTATGAGCACAAGCACAGGTGTGGCGTCAGAGTCCCACTTTTCTCATCTGTAAAATGGGACTGAAATCCACAGTTCTTGGCCCTGGGCCTGGTCAGGGATGAGCTGTTGTTACTACATGTACGATACACACAGACAATAACAGTTCCGACACCATTGCAACTGGACACAAAAATTTTTAGAAGATCTGGTGGATGAGTAAAGGGCGGCATACACATGGCTACAGGGGATCCACTGGCGCCGGTGTCTGAGACAGAGGTGGGAAATGGATGCCAAAGAACCCAGTGCCTCCAGCCTGGGAGGGAGACCCAAGCGGAGAAACCAAATTGGCACAGATTTGCTACGCAGATACCTGGTTCCCAGCAGCTCCTCACCACAATCCTCTCTCTGCCCCTGAGAACACCCTGGCCACTCCCCTGGCAGTGCTGGTCTCAGGATGGAAAAATCCCTTTTCTCCTGAGGTCAGCCAAACAAGTTTAGACTCATCCCCAGAAGAATGGGTCTAAGAAACTAGAGAGGAAACAAAATTAAGACATTAAAATGCAGCCACCTGCAAACAGGAGGACTTCCAAGTCCTTATTCTGATATGACTCTGGCCCAGACTGGGCTGGCAGCCACCCCAAGCTGCCTCCTCGCCTCCTCTCCTCCTCCTCATCTCCACCCATTTGCTTGGCAGGAAGCCTGCCATTGCAGAACCTTCTTCTTTTGGCCTTGAGCAGCATAAGCCCTTCCCTTGTCTCTAGGCAGGACCAGCCTCACTGCTTGAGCTGCTGGAAAATTCAGTTGGTTCTAGAGAGTACCCCTTTGGTCCTCAGCCCTCCGACAGAGTTAATTTTACTCGTCACGCAGAGTTCTTGTGAGGACTGGAGATGCAGTCGGTGATGCCCACTGCAACGAACATAAGTTCCGTGAGAACAGGACTTCTTTCCATTCTCTCTACTCTATCTCTACTAGGCCCATAGTAAATGCTCATGGATGTCTGTTGAATGAACAATAAATATGAATACGAGCTTGAGTATGTACATACGATCTCTAGAAGGACCCACAAGAACCTAGCATCAGTGATTGTTTTTGGATATATAAAAAGAGATGCCTAAGTAATATGATATGGAGAGGAAGCTACTTTTCACCATAAACCAATCTATGTCTTTTGAATTTTTTTACTCTACACATGTATTATCTATTTAAAATTAAAAACATGATATCATTTACATTAGCACCAAAAAAAAATGAAATACTTTGGTATAAATCTAACAAAATATGTAGAAGGTCTACATGAGGAAGACTATACAACTCTGATGAAAGAACTAAAGGAAGACCTAAATAAACAGACAGATATTCCATGTTCATAGATAAGAAGACTCAATATTGTTAAGATGTTTGCTCTCCCCAACTCGAGCTATAGATTCACTGTTGGTCTCAATCAAAATCCTAGAAAGTTATTTTGTAGGTTTTGTAAAGTTTATATGAAGAGGCAAAAGACCCAGAATAGCCAACACAATACAGAAGAATAATTAAGTTGAAAGACTGACGATACTCAACTTTAAAGCTTAGTATAAAGCTATAATAACCAAGACAGTGTGGTATTGGCAGAAAAACAGACAGAGTACAGAATAGAGTCTAGAAATAGACCCACATAAATATTGGCATCTGATCTTTGACAAAGGAGCCAAGGCAATTCATAGAAAGAAAAGGTGCTGGAACAAAGTGGACATCTTGCAAAAAAAGAGAAAAGAAAAGAAACCTGGACACAGACTGTACCTTTCACAAAAATTAATTTGAAATGGATCTCAGACTAAGACGTCAAATGCAAACAATAAAGCTTCTAGAACATAACACAGGAGAAAATCTAGGTGACCCTGGGGTTGGCGATGAGTTTTTAGATACATTAAAAGTGCAATCTATGAAAGAACAACACTGTTAGACCTTATCAAAATTTTAAAATTCTGCTCTGCAAAGATACAGTTAAGAAAATGAAGAGAAAATATTTACAAAAGACATATCTGATAAGGGATTTAGTATCCTAAACCTTCTTTTCAAAAACTCTTCAAAGTCAGTATTAACAACTGAATTTAAAAATGGACAACGAAACTGCCAAAAAGACAAATGGATGGCAACTAAGCACATGAAAGGATATCCAACATCATATGTCATTAGGGAATTGAACATTCAAGCAATGAGATAGCACTACACGCCTACTACTGTTTGGCTAAAATCCAACAAAACGAACAATACTAAACACTAATAATAATGTGCAACAGCGGGAACTCGCTCTGATTCCAGAACCAATCTGGAAAAGCTATATATACTGTATGATTCCAACTCTGTGACATTTTGGAAGAGGTAAAACAACACAGATGGCATAAAGATCAATGGTTGTGAGGGGTTGTGGGGAAGGAGGGATGAATAGATGCAGCACAGATGATTCACAGAGCAGTGACACTCTTCTGCACAATACTGTAATTGTGGACATCCCGATGGTCATGATGTCATTATATATTTGTCAAAACCCATAGAATTACAATGCCAAGGGTGAACCCTAATGTAAACTCTAAACTTTAGTTAATAATAATGTCTCAGTATTGATTCATCAATTGTAACAAATGTACCACAGTAATAACACATGCCTATTGCAAGGGCTACTGCCTGTCTGGGGTAGGGTGTCTATGTGGAACACTCTGTACTTTCTGCTCAGTTTTTCTGTAAATCTAAACTGTCATAAAAAAATAATAATAAAAAAACCCACAAGCCCATTCATTATTTTTTTAAAAGAAAGCTTACAAAATATAAAATAAAAGTTATTCAGTCAATGTCAGGCTTTGCAGAAAGACAGCCCACTGTTTAAGTCCCAGATCCTGACCCAGCCTCAGCTTTCTCTGCTGGGTTAACAATTGCATCTTATAGGGTTGGGTTAAGGGTTCCAGAACTCTGTCACTGCCTACATGATTTCCAAAGACAAGAAGAGGACTGACCTTCTTCTGGGGCAGTCAGGACCAGGAGGAGCCCTCAACAGAGACATGACCCAAGCTGCAGGAGATTTCCCAGTTGCAAAAAGGCACTGGAAAGCACCTGGCCCCAGCCCAGCCTCCTCCAGGCCAGCTAGTCTGCTGGCCTCTGTGTATCGCAGCTTTACTGGGGCCTGGGACAGCCCCTCCAAGGAGGCAAGTGGGAGGGCCACATGACTTGCCTCCGGTGATTCAGAGCAGTGGAGGTGGGAAAACATCTGCAAAGCAAGGGGAGCCAGAGGACTGCCACCGTGCCATGGGTGCCCCTTCTACTGTGGGACCCTAGAAAGCCCCTGATCACCTTCATCTATAAAAAAAAAAGCATTATCAAGGCCCATTCCCAGGGTGGCAGTGAGAGTACCAGAAAGCAGTGGGAGAGCGAGCTGAAATACACTTTATTCCATTAAGTGGGAAGTAGCACTAATATGACTCCTGTCAGACCAGCAACCCACACAGAGCCTCAAAGGCGGCAGCAGGGAGAGAGAAAAATCCAGGCTTCTGAACATGGCTTAACCTCTCTAAGCCTGAGCCCCCTCATCTATAATATGAGAGAGAGCACATTTCTTCACCTCCCGGGCTCTGTATGAATTTGGTGAGGTCGTTCTTGCACAGGGCTGAACATCCTGCCTGACACAGAGGTATGCCTTCCAAAGGTGTGAATGCCACCTCAGCTAACTGGGTCATTCTGGATAAGTCACCATTCCTGCCAGGGCTTCCTCTGTAATACCGCTCAGATCTGAGATACAGAGGAGGCCACCACATTGCTCCAATCAGGGACAGCATTGATTGTCTTGGGGGTGCTTGAATGGGAGCTAGGACAAATTGAACCATGTGGACAAGGTCTTGGCACCCAGAGAGCTGGGGGTTAGAAAAAACATGGTTGTAAAAATGGCAAAATGAACTTAACAGCTATTGGAAAGACTTTGAACCCAGGAAGAGAGTTGTTAGAGAGGGACCCATTTAATGAAAGGACATGGGGGTCACTGAGTGAAAGGGAGCCCGGCTGCCAGTCACGGCCAGTGTTTTCCTCACAGTGTTATCCTTGAACTCTGGAGACGCAAGCAGGAGGGTCTGGCTCACAGAGAAGCCAGCCAGAAGGAGGCAGGTAGTGCTGACTCATCAGCAGGGCAGTCGGCCGCAGCTCAATCCATTCCTAGGAAAGTGTCAGGGCCAGGAAACTGTTGACCAGGGGCAGGGCGGCAGGGAGCAGCCGGCTTGGAGAAAGCTGATTTTGGAGATTTCCACCAGGTATTAAAGGCTGGAGCCAGACTGTCTAGGTTCCTTCTCCAGCTCCATCACCTATTGGCTAGCCTTGGGCAGGTGACTTAACTCCTGGGCTTCCGTTCCCAGCTGTAAAATGGGGACGATAGTAGCACCCACCACACATGGTTGTAAGATCGAGCCTGTTCAGCAGTTAACACAGTGCTTGCCCAGAGTAAAACGCAGCAGCTATTATTAGTTACATAGGGCAGGGCTAGCAGCTAGGAACCCCTTGAATGGGCTCATCAGCTGTCCACCTGCCTGTCCCTTCCTTCTAATTTGGGTCCCACCTTACACAGGCCTATTATAAATACATAACTTGGGCTGAACTGAATCACATCAGAGAGGCAAAGAGCCTAGGAGACCCTCTGGCTCCACTCCTTCATGCAGAGTCTCTGCAGCTTGCCTATCCTCTCCTTGCATGCCTCCACTAACAGGGAGATCACCACCCCATGAGGTAGCCTGCTCCACATTCAGACAGCTCTGATCTCAAGTTCTATAGGCAGAGCCAAAGTCTCCTTCCTTCAAACTGCCCCTTAGTGGAAATGATGTTTTTGCCAGGGACTTTCCAATGTCTGGAATCCACCCATCCCACAAATGTTAGCAACCCCATGAATGGGCTCATTACTCCTCCAGGAAGCCTCCCCAGAGCCCCACCATGCAGAATAGCACAATCACTCCCCACAAGGACACATACACCCCCTCAAACTCCTGGGTCCGTGAGGCAGAAAGCCTGGATGTCCCCTATAAGCACTGCATCACTCAGTCTTCACAAAACCCCTATGAGGCATGTACTATTTCTTTGCCCAGTTTGTTAAATTGTGGTGCCTACATGTAACATAAAACCTCAGCTATTTCTAAGTGTACAGTTCAGTGGCATCAAGTACATTCACACTGTTGTGAATCACTAATATCCATCTCCAGAACTCTTTTCAACTTGCATAGCTGAAACTCTATCCCCATTAAACAATAATTTCCCCATCCCTCCCTCCCGCCAGTCCCTGGCAACCAGCATTCTGTATTTGTTTCTATAAATTTGACAACTCTAGGTACCTTATGTAAGTGGAATCATATAGTATTTTTCTTTTCGTGCCTGGATTATTTCACTTAGCATAAAGCCCTCTAGGTTCACCCATGTTGCAGCATTGGTCAGAATTTCCTTTCTTTCTAAGGCTGAATATTCCACTGTATATATGTACCACAGTTTATCTGTTCATCTGTCAAGGGGCATTTGAGTTGCTTCTGTCCTTTAGCCTTTACAAATAATGCTGCCATGAGCATGAGTGTACTGATATCTCTTCAAGACCCCCTTTCGATTATTTTGGGTATATATACCCAGAAGTGGGATTGCTAGATCATATGGTAGTTCTGTTTTTTAATCTGTTGAGGAACTGCCAAACTGTTTTCCAGCGTCTGTACCACTTTACAAACCAACACTGCAGGAGAATCTCGATTTCTCCGCATCCCACCAACACTTGTGATTTTCTGTTCCGTTTTTGTTTTCTTATAGTCCCCATTTTAATTAGTGTGAGACAGTAGAGGGAGATCCTATTTTTATCCATACTTTACATCTTTACATGCTGTGACTTGTCCAAGGTCCCATAGGTAGCTCGTGGCAGCGCCGCGATCGAAGCTTTGCTGCTGTCGCTGTTCCCAGCAGCCTCCCCGCCCTGGCAAATCCCTGTAGACCAACTGGTCAGGGACCACCCTGGGGCCTCCATCACCCTCTGAGCTCCGTGGAGGAGGAAGCGGTGACTCCCAAGGAGCCCCTTTCCCGCCCGGGGCGCAGGAGCGACCAGCTGCCTGGATGCCCCGGACTCAGGCGGCCCGGAGGGAGCGTGTGGGCCAAGGCCTTACCCTGTGCGGCCCGCAGGACTGGTGGCCGGAGGCCTCCTCCGGGGGGCCTCCCACGCGGGGAGCCCGGCTGGGGCGGGAAAGGGGTCCGGGCTGGCTCCGCGGCCACCAGACAGACGGGCCAGCGGCCGAGAGGCGGGGCGGTGCCCGGATCCATCTCGGATCCGGTGAGGCCGGGCCCAGGGTTCCCGGAGCGCGGGGCAGCGCCTCGCCGCAGGGTGAGGGGGTCCCAGCGTGCCCAGTGACCCCGGCGCGCCCAGTGACCGCACCCAGCAGCCGCCAAGGCAGAGCTGGCGCCTGCCCGACCGTGCACCAGCTAAGCCTTCCCTGCGCCTCGGATTCTTCAACTGCAAAATGAGGGCGACTCAGTCAAACCTTGCAGGGAGCTGTGGGCATTAAATGAGCATTAGACACAGCGCCAGACTGCAGAGTGGGTGCCAGGAGTGACTCCTCCCACCTATCCCACCCTACCCCACACCTGCGCCACCTGTATCTCACCCCATCCCACACCCATCCCACTTCTAACCCACACTGCCCCTCCCCTCACCATTTAGAGGGCTGGCAGAGCCTTGATAGTAGGGTCTTGCTCCCCTGGTGATCCCAGGGAGTAACACATTTGAATGTGTTAGTTCTGGTCTGCTTCTTAGAAAAACAAACACAGTAACAATAATTTCTTCACGTAAACAAAGCCATGGTCACGAAGATGTTTGCCACTGCAAAATAACAGTGATAACTTGGTAGCACCCTAAATTCCATTCCTGGGACTAGTTGAATTACCATCCTACCACACAATGGGACAGTACGTGGCTGCTATAAAGGAATGATGGAGATCTACATTTACGGCATTTACTGGCATTTCTAGAACATACACTTGAGTAGGGGGAAAGAACAGGTTATAAGAGTCATGTATGGATGACCCTGTAGAACATGCATGTGTGTGTGTGTGTGTGTGTGTATGTGTGTACACACACATACAGACCCTCACTACTCCAAGTATGGTTTCTTGATCAGTAGCAGTAATACCATCAAAATACTTGTTATAAATAGTCTTGGTCCTCCCCCAGGCCTTTGCAATCAGAATTTAACAAACCCCCAGGTGATCCCTGGGCAGGGTACAGTTTAAAAAACAATGAAGTAAGGCCTTGTCTGGAGAGTTGCCCAGTAAATTATTATTACCTCTGAAGGGTAGGATTGGGATTTTCTTCTTGTGCTTTTCAGAACTGTTGATTTTTTATACTAAGCACATCATAAAAACAATAAAGCTATTAAAATGCTTGTTGCAAAGACAGAAGATCCAAAATTTTACTCCTAGAATATACATAGGTAAAAAGCTTCACGATATTGGACTTAACAATGATTTCTTAAATATGACACCAAAAACACAGACAACAAAAGCAAAAATAGGTAAACAGGACTACATCAAACTGAAAACTTTTGTGTATCAAAGGACACATCAACAATGAAAAAGCACCCCACAGAATGGAAGAATTTGCAAATATGATAAAGAGTATGAGTTTCTAGAGGCCTAGAATTTTTATGTATCTAAAACATACAAAGAACTTCTACAACTCAACAACAAAAGTATCAAATAACCTGACTAAAATATAGACAAAGGATTTGAATAGACATTGCTCCAACGTGACATACACATGGCCAACAGGTATATGAAAAGGAGCTGAACATCTCTAATGAGAGAAATGCAAATCATACCCACAGTGAGCTACCACCTCACCTAGTAAAATAGCTACTATTTCTGTACACCTGAAACTAATATAAAATAATATTGAATGTCATCTGTAATTGAAAATAAATAAGATTGCTACTATCAAAAACACAGAAAATAAGTATAACAAAGATGTGGAGAAATTGGAGCCTTTATGAACTGTAAAATTGTCAAATGCTGCAAATATTATGATGATAAACAGTATGGAGGGTTCCTCAGAATATTTTAAACAGAACTACCATATGATCCTTCAATTCCACTTCTGGGTATATACCCAAAAGAACTGAAAGCATGGTCTTGAAGAGATGTTTGTACACCCATGTTTGTAGCAGCATTATTCACAATAACTAAAACATGGAAACAAGCCAGGAGGCCATCAACAGATGAGCAGCTTAACAAAGTATGGTCTATATACAATGAAATATTATTCAGCCTTAGGAAGGAAGAAAATTCTGATACAGGCTACAGTGTGGATGTAACTTGAGGACATTATGCTAAATGAAATAAGCCAGATACAGAAAGGCAAATACTATACAATTGCACCTGTATGAGTTTACCTAAGAGTAGTCAAACTCATAGAAACATAAAGTGGAATGGTGGTTGTCAGTAGCTGGCGGAAGGAAGTGAAAGAAAGATTATTGTTTAATGGATACAGGGTTTCAGTTTTGCAAGATGAAAAATTCTAGAGATGTTTCATAACAATGTAAATGTACTTAATACCACTGAACTTAAAGATGACTAAGAGTTTTTAAAAATGCTTACGAACCAAGTCTAATGATCTGTGAGGTAGGAAGACAAGGAAACTGGGAAGTTTTGGCTCTTGGCAAAGAAGGAAGGCAGGTTTGGCTACAGGGAAGGGGGAAGATTGAGGAGACACGTGAGTGACAAAGCCAGAAGTGGGGGTTTGGATGTGGTGGAAGAGTCCCAGGCCACGATGTAAATGTTGTCATGCTATGATGGGCAATAGGCATGCATCCAGAAAGTTTAGAGCAGGGCTTGACCTTTCCGAATAGCTGCCAGGTAAGTATATATCTCTTTGGTCTTTCATACTCATCACCTTGACTTCAACCTCGCCAACTATAGATACATCCCCACTCATCCACCTCCCCATCACCTGAGATGGCCCCAAAGAGGAAGGCCTGACTGGGTATTGAGCCCTTCCTGGCTGGGATGCACAGACAGAATTCTCCCAACATCCCCTGGGGAGCTTAAGAGGTAGGGTTCCAGACTGACTTTAGCCCTGTTCCAAGGGGACACCACCCCTCAATTATGGGACATGGCCCTCATGCACAAGTGTGCAGGACAGCCGGAACCGAGAAACACCCTGGGATTGTCAAAGGCCTTGAGGCCATGGTTCTCAGAACTCCATGGAATCTCTCAGGGTCTAAGGGCCAGACTGTCCATTTCAAAGATGACTCTTCCAAGGCAGGATCACCAGACAGTATTGCCTGGGTTGGGTGGAGGGGTGGGGAGTGGCAAGGCACTGCAGCCTCCAGAGACATTCAGGACTCCCAGGAGAAAGCTGTAAGAACCCTAACTGCCCTGGCCCCTCACCTAGGGCAGAGCCACCTTCTATGTTGGTGGAGCTGGAATCAGAACCCCAATACCCCAGGCCCCAACTCCCAGGGTAGGTTCCCTCTCACTGAGCCTATCCTGAGAATCCCATTTTTTTGGGGGGAGGGGGTACTACCAAAGCCACTGAGATAGGATGGAAGGCTAGGGGCATTCCAGGCCTCTAACACCATCCCCCATACTCCATCCCCCACCTGCCAGAACAGGTATCCCCAAATCTGCTTAAATTTCCATGTCCTTGAGATAAAGCTCAAATTCTCATTTGACCTTCAAGGTTCTTTAAAACTTGGTCTCCATCGATTCCTCTCAATTCGTCTCCCACTGTCCCTCCCCTTCATCCAGCCCTTCAGCCCTCCTGAACTTTTCAGACTCTCTTCCTCAAACTCAGCTCAGCTTTTGCACTTGCTGTTCCTGCTTTCTTTTCCTCTCTGCCTAATAGATTGTTCTTCCTTCTTAAGCAGGGTGCTGTCCCACAGTGCCTCTAGAGCAGGGAGCCTGTCTTATGTGTCTTTCTTCCTAGTTTCCAGCACCATGACCAGCCACCCTGATAAATATCTGTTGACTGAGAAAATAAACACAAGTTTTTTGCCTATCTTTTATGGCTAATGTTGGTACCTCCCCAAAGGCTCCGGAATTTTGACTTTCCACAGCAATGAGTTCCTAAGTGCCAGAGGCTTTACCATGTTATCTCATGTAATTCTATGGCACAGTTATTAACATTTCCATTTTATAGATGAGAAAACATGATGAGAGGCCCAATGACTGCCCACTGCTGGGAATTGGTTTGACCAACCTGTGCTCATTCCACTGTGGCCTACCAGTGTGGGAAACCACAGGGTTGCCCACAGACTTCTGGGGAACTCTCCACTCTGTCCAGGGATCCCTTAAACCTGTACTTTGAGTAAGGTGACTGAGAGATGGGAAAGGTGGCATCCAGATCTGATGGCAGTAGGTGCCAAGAGTCTGGAGGACTTTCAGAAAGAGGCCAACCTGACCTGTTATCCCCTGATGCCCAGGCCTCCAGCCTTAGCACAGATAGGAGCTTCACAAAGATACATTAAAAAATCCTCAACAGGTGGCTGGATAAGAAGAGGGTCAAGATGCCCCGAGATGACCTTCTCAATTCAGCTTATAAAATGACCCCGAGAAAGCGCCAGGCTTGAAAGAGCCCTCCAGGGAGTGCTTAGTAAGTGTCAGATGTCATGCTCAGTGCTTTACAAAACACTGTCTTTCCTGTACCCCTAAGTTTTCTAATCTGTATTTCTACACATGAACTAATAGAAACTATTAGGTGAGAATTCAAGGTCAGACAGCCTACCTCCAAAGGTCAAGTCTTAACCATGTTAGATGGCCTCTATCCCCCTTTCTAAAAAATCCCCAGAGAAAACAAGTTTCCCACCCACCCCCTAATGCCATCATAGTCCTAGAAATTGGAAAATTAGACTCATGATTCTTATGAGTGAGCTGACCCCATTTGTAACATGAGCTGAACTATAAAAATGTTCTGGCCCTTTGCCCCAAGTATTCATCTGGATGAAAAATAAAACCCCAAAAAATGAGGAAAAAATCTAAAAGACTAAAAAAAAAGTTATTTTCACAAAGTTGTCCATAAAAATAGAATTATTAATTGCAAAACACCTAGAAGCAATCCAATTTCACAATCAAGGGATAAAGGCTTTATATCCTGGGATGGGCCTTAAAATTACCTTAAAAATGACAGTTGGTTTATTATGGGAACTTAAAATAAATGCAAAGTGTAAAGGCAGAACATTTTAATTTCACAATACCATCTGAATGAGAAAGGCGCACCTATTGTCATTTAATTTTTTCCTCTCCTTTAAAGAATTTTAAATCAATTAATTTTAATGAGGTAATTCTTGCACATAATTCACGTACATAGCATATTAAGGTCTAAAGATCTAAAGCAATATACGGTCGAGCAGCACACAGTAACCCATGACAACCATTTAAAAATGTGGGTTTGTCAATTTATAGATCTCAGAAGAGAACATGAACAGAAGTAACCTGCTTTATAGTTATTTGAATCTGTTTTTTCCTGCAAGACTGATGAAAGCAAAGGTTTAAAAATAAAACCCAGAGCAGAGAATTCACACTGTTTCTCCAAGACATAACTCAGAACTTCTTGGCTGGGACTGTCTTTTTCAAGTCTAACTTAAATCCTTCTTGCCGTAATCTGTGAAGGAAGCAACTAAACTAGGGTGGAGAAATCAGGCAAGAAAATCATGAGAGAGAAAAAGGACTGTCTTCTTACCTGTTCATGTACCAGGATGCAATCTTCTAGAGCTTTGCTGCCACTTGTAAGGGGCTCCAGGACCTGGAGCAGGTACCTAGGTAGGGTTACCAGGTGGAAGAAGCTGCAGCTTCCCCCAGCCCACAATCCAGGCTTCCTGATTGATGGGGAGGGTGGAGAAAAAAGGCCACAGCAACTTAGAAACTGGAGCCAGCAAGGGCGGGGCAGGGCCACGTGTCCCCAGCCTGCCTTAGAGTGCGGGGTAGGAGGGGGCCACAAACCCAGAGGATCAACTGTAAACTATTTTGACTGAAGGCACCTGGTAAGTTAATCGTGGGAGTGAGTCTCCAGAACCAAGTCTAGGCAGGTTGGGTCGTTTTAAGGGGCTACTCCAGCTCCTCTCCAGAACATGATTACTTGGACAAAATTTAAAAAATCCTATGGAACTTAACAAAACTGAGTGACGTGGTAGTGACAGTGCATGACAGAGGACATGCATGTAGACAAAGACGAGGCCTTTGATAAATATCCTGTTTGGAGGACCAATCAATTACCCAGTCTACAGATGGTGACAAGAGCCCAGAGAGATAAAATATCAAATCCAAGGTCACACAGCCAGGTCTTCTCCACAGACTCAAGGCCTATCCTGGTGTGACATGTAGTCTGACAACAGCACTGTGAGAGTGCCTGAGGACAAAGAGAGGCCCTGTGCTCAGCCCATCTCCAAGGACAAGGGCACTTTCACTTTGCTTGGGTCAGGGGGAGCTGAGAATGACTCTGCCCAGCAGAGTTCTGTGGGCACCAAAGGGACAGTTCATTGGGCACTCCCTGACTTAAGGCTACATTTGGAGTTAGGGGATCCCCCCCATGGGATCCTTTATCTCCTCCATTAGCAGACATTACAAGTGGGGAGCAGGGGGCAGGGGAAGGATGTGTTCAAAGCATTGAACTATCCAAGAAGATAGTTTGCAGGTTTTCCCCCAATATGAGCACAGAATCCTTTAAGGGGCCCTTAACATCTAAGATTCCACAGTACCTAGTTGGGGAAATGCTTGCTGAGAAGTTAGTTAGCATGTCTTATTCTGAATGTTAGTGCCTGACACAAGTAGTTCAAGAAATAGTTTCTCAATTGGATTGATGAAACTGGATTCCTGGTTTGGCCCAGGACTTCCAGCAGGACAATAATGCCCACACTGGAATGCAGTTAATTTCCCCACCCCGACTCCTAAGGCAGTGGCTATAGTTGCCACACCCTCACACAGCCTTGCTGGAGAGCACTGCCAAGTTGATTCATACCAGTCAGGGAGTCTGTGGGAGGGCAAGAGAGGGTGGAGGTGATGGGGGAACAACCAGAATCTCTCTGGGGCTTCACAGAAGCTGGAATTTCACTGTGCCTTGTCCAGGGCCTCTTACCTTAGAATGCCCATTTCTTTCAAAGCACTGCATATAGGGCTGCAGTTCAAGATGGAAGTGGCTCCAAATCTCCTCAGTTCTGCACTCAAGTTCAGTGTGCAGGCCTCTCAGACCCCTCTAACCCCACTTGGAAGCCCAGCGAAGGCACTTTATTGTTATTGACCCTGCTGATTGGGACTGAACCCAGGTCATCTGACTTTGTCCAGTACTTTCGATGGCCTTCACTCCTACTTGCATTTGGCAAATGGGATCTTGTTTCTGATTAGATTTTCTACACTTGCAGCATCAGCTTAAAGTGGGTTACTCAGTATGCCTTGTTAACAGCATTGGGCCCTAAAATCCCACTGTAAATATTAATACTTCTCTTGATTACATGTCACTAGCATATATTTATTCATGGCCCAAATTAACTTGTGAAAACTCTCCAAATGACCTAATCAAAGGCAACTCTCATTCCAAGATTTTGTGTGTAGTCAAAAGGAACAAGTTCTGCTGAGTGGGCTTCTGCACTGTAAATTTGAAGGACAGGCTCTAGAAGACAGAGGTGGGGAACTGAGATGGGTTTGCCTCTGGGATTACAACCAACCTGACTGGATACTGATAAGGGCTACTGGATTTGGGGCTGTGAGTGAGGTGAGGTGGTGCTGACAGTGGCTTTTAGTTACTTCCAGTTGTCTCCCAATGTTTTTTCCCCAAACTGGAATTCCCAACCTGATTGTAGGGGCTTCATTTTGAATAAGCAGTGTTCCCTCATTCCCCACCATACCTATTAATTTCCAGTTCTGATCATTACCACCTGATTATGAAATATGGACATCACTGGACATTATTCTTGAGTAACATGGGGGCAGAACTGAAGAATCAGATAAACTCAGATGATCTTAATATCCAGCTAGGGTTAAACACACACACACACACACACACACACACACACACACACACACAGCAACAAGGTTTCTTAGTTTCATGACCTACAACCTTTGGCTACCTACCCTCCACTTTATTTTTGACTTACCGCCTTTTAATTTTTCCAGGAAACCACAGACATAGGCTTTAGACGCTTCTGAACTTGTTGCCAGTCTCTGGCATCACCACCTCACCATCAGCCTCATGACAAAAACTGCTAGGTTACAAAAACTCAACTTCTGGATGCAAAGCAGACTTGTGAGGAGGTGGCACATAGTAGGTGTTCAGTGGAATAAATGAATTTAACAGCATCTCCTAGCGCATCTCCTGATGTTGGTGTGCAAAGCTTCTATAAAAACAGCTCCTCATCATGCTGGTGTAGACTAGTGAAGGGGATTCTTCGGACTTCTGTGTGGGATCTGCTGATTCACTGCAGTTTATTCCAACTTCACACAAGCACCACATATTGGGTTATGAGGTCTCTAAATATAAATAAATCAGCCACCAACCACAGAAGTGTTTTCTGAGTCCCTACCTCAGGGTAAACCTCTGTCCTCTTATACTGATTTCAGTAGCAAAGACGTTTTTCTGAGCTCTGGATATAGCCCTTGAACATATTTTAAGAATACAATAAACTGAAAATATTCACATACAATAATCCATATGTAAATGAGCAAGTGATTCACGGAAACACATCATTTCTATTTTGAAGAGAAACAGAATTTAGGAATTAAAAAAAAATTGAACACCAGGTTGATCCCATCTGAAGAATGCTCCTAACATTTCTGGTTTCCAGCTAATGAGAAACTCGAGAGAGGCCACAACCATGGGAGCAGCAGACATTCTGGAAACCAGTGATCTCCCAGTAAGCCAAGTGAACCCCAATAGCTGTTCCAGCTCCAGAAGCTGTCATGCTAGCAATACATTAAAACAAAAACTAAAAAAAGCGACATTCCATCCACAGTCCAACTTGAACCCCATCCCCCAAAGGAATGCTACTCTTGGCAAGAGATCTTCCAAAGGAAACATCTGTGGAACCTCCCCATGAGGTCAGGAGAAAGCTAACGCTGCTTTCAGGGATTAAAGAGAGGAACAGATGGGAACAATCCTGATAACCCAGCACAAATGCCTCAGTGTCTTGACATTATCCCTAGAGTTCCAAGGCAGCTTCTCATGTGTTCTGCAAGGCTGGACAGAGTTCCTCATTTACCTGGTTGCTCAACTAAACCAAAGAAGTTGATTGGAGAGAATCCCTTAATCCCGATACAGACAGGATGTATAATTTATCCTCATCCAATCACTAAATATTTATGAAACACCTTTTGTAGGTTTGGGGTCAACAGCTATGAACCAGACAAAATTCCTGCTCTCAATTCCTACACCAAAATACCAATGGCATTTTTCAGAGAACTAGAACTAATAATCCGAAAATTGACATGGAACCATAAAAGATCCCAAAAAACCACGGCAATCTTAAGAAAGAACAAAGTTGGAAGTATCACATTACCTGATATCAAACTATACTACAAGTCTACAGTAATCAAAAGAGCATGGTACTGGCATAAAAACAGATACATAGATCAATGGAACAGAACAGAGAACCCAGAAATAAATCCACATCTATACACTCATTTAATACATGACAAAGAAGGCAAGAATATAAGATAGGGTAAAGACAGTCTCTTCAATAAATGGTGCTGGGAAAACTAGGAACATGCCATGCAAAAAACTGAAACTGGGCCACCTTCTTACACCATATACAAGAACAAACTCAAAATAGGTTAAAGACTTAAATGTAAGACCCGAAACCATAAAACTTTTAATACTGCTACTAGTAATTTCTTTTTGAATATATCTCCTCGGTCAAGGGAAACAAAAGAAAAAGTAAACAAAAGGGACTACATCAAACTAAAAAGTTTTTCCACAGCAAAGGAAACCATCAACAAAATGAAAAGACAACCTACTGAATGGGAGAAGGTATTCACTTTAATACATCTGATAAAGAATCAGTATCCAAAATATGTAAAGAATTCATATGACTCAACAAAAACAGTAATCCAATTAAAAAGTGGGAAGAAACCTGATATATATTTCTCCAAAGAGGAAATACAGATGGCCAATAGGCACATTAAAAAAGATATTCAAGGTCACTCATCATCTGAGAAACGCTAATTAAAATCACAATGAAATAACACCTCATACCTGTCAGAATGTCTATCATCGATAAATCAAAACAAAAACAACAAATTTGTTGGTGAGGATGTGAGAAAAGGGAACCCTCATACACTGTTGGTAGGATATAGCCACTACAGAAGAGTCTGGAGATTCCTCAAAAAATAAAAAATGGATCTACCTTTTGACTCAGCAATTGCACTTATGGGTATTTATCCAAAGAAAACCAAAATAATTTGTAAAGACGTATGCATCCTTATGTTCATGGCAGCACCATTTACAATAGCCAAGATACGAAGCAACATAACTGTTCATAATCAGATGATTGCATAAAAAGTTGTAGTTCATATATACAATGGAATATTATTCAGCCATTAAAAAAAAACCATTTGCAATGACATGGATAGATCTAGAGGTTATGCTGAACAAAGTCAGTCAAAGATAAATACCATATGATTTCACTTATATATGAAATCTAAGGGATAAAAAGAATAAACTAATTGAAAATAGACTCACAGATACAGAGGACAATCTGGTGACCTCCAGAAGGTAGAGGGGTTAAGGGGCTGGACGAAAGAGTGAAGGGTTAAAGAAATACAAATTAGTAGTTGATAGATGGTCATGGGAATGGGGGGCACAGCATACGGAATGCAGTCAGCAGTAATGTAATGGCTAGGTGTAGAGCCAGAGGGAAGATAATCAGGGGATCGTTTCATAAACTATATGAATGTCTAGCCAATGTACCATATACTTGAAACTAATAAAAAATGCTAAAAAAAATCCTGCTCTCAACATATTCAAGCCTAATTCCTGTGCCTTGTGCTCCAGAAATTGCATTTGCTAGAGCCATCTCTCTTGCAGAGAACTACCAAACTCACCATCAGATCTTCAGACAGATCTTCAGAGGAAGCCTATTGGTGACAACTTCTGGATTATAACATCTAGAACACGTGCAACAACATAAAAAAATAAACTAGGACAATATCAAACTTAAAGCTGTATAGCAAAAAAAAAAGTCAAAAAAGTGAAAAGACAACATACAGAATTGAAAAAATTATTTGCAAACCACATTAAGGGTTTAATATCTATAAAGCAGAAAGAACCCATACAACTCAATAGCAAAAAAAAAACCAAATAAATTAAAAATGGGCAAAGGACCTGAACAGATATTTTCCCAAAGAAGACAGTCAATAAATACACAAAAAGATGCTCAACATCATTAGTCATTAGGAAAATGCAAGTCAAAACCACAATGCATGATGACCTCATGCATTGTGAGAATGGTCATCAACAAAAAGAAAAGATAAATGCTGGTGAGAATGTAGTGAAAAGGGAACATTTGTGTATTGTTGTTGGGACTGTAAACTTATACAGTCACTATGGAAAACAGTGTGAAGGATCCTTAAAAATTAAAAGTAGAACTACCAAGTGATCCAGCAATTCCATTTCTGGGAATATGTCCAATGGAAACAAAAACACTAACCTGAAAAAGCTATCTATACCCACACATTCGTAGTAGCCTTAGTTATAATAGCAAAGACATAGAAACAACCTAAATGTCTATTGGCAGATGAATGGATAAAGCTGTGGTATATATGTGTAGTAGAATATTATTCAGCTATTAAAAGAAGGAAACCCTACCATTTGTAACATGAACAGGCCTTCATTATAATAGGTCAGAAGACAAATACTGTATAATCTTATTTATGTGTATAATCTAAAAAACAAAACAAAAACCCAAACTCTTGGAAAGAGATCACATTTACAGTTATCACAGGTGGGGATAGGGAGTGTGGGAATTGAAGCATGGTGGTCAAAGGCACAAACTTCTAGTTATAAGATAAACACTAATGATGCATGATCTACAACTTAAGAATAGACCCTAAAAGTTCTTGTCACAAGAAATTTTTTCTACAATCTGAGATGGATATAATCATTTCACAACATATGTAAGTCAAACCATTATGCTGTACACCTTAAACTTATACGTCAATTTTAACTCAATAAAACTGCAAAAGAAAAAATCTTTCCAGCTCTAAGATTTCTAATAGAGAAATCAAGTCCAGAGAAGGTCCTTCAATTATGGAGCTAAAATGCTATCTCTATATCCCCTCCAAATCCTCTCATACAGCACACTCATGTGGCTACATCAACAGAGAATGTGAGAGTCAACAAACACATCAAAAGCAGTTGTGAGGGGAGAGAACATCACAGGGAATATATGGGCTGAGAAGGGAAGGAGACTCAGGTCCATGGTTATTTGGTGACTTCTAAACCCAAAACATTAAGAACTCAGGTTTGGCTCCATAAGCACCCACGACATGCTAGGTACTTTAGGTACACGCTCATTTTATTCTTACATCAACCTGTTTATCTCAATGTTATGGATGAGAAGCCAAGGAGCCTGATCAATGTCATGTATCTTATCAGAGGCACGGACTTGACTCAACTCAGGCATTGAGTTCATGTCTACATTTATTTAGAAGTTCCTATTCCAGACTTAGTGTTTCTGTCTTCAGGTAGAGGTGCCTAAAAGAATCCATATTTTTATTGAGTAGCCAAAGATATGATTTTCATGGTTAGGAAAACTTGAGAAAAAATAAAACAAAACATATAAAAAAAATTTGTACTCCCAAGACAGAGTCACTTGGACTTTCTGATTAACTGCTAAAATTCTTAGGAACCAAGATGCTTTTTTAAATAAAGTTAGGTAGCATATTTAGACTTCCATCTGCTGATGTTACACTGCTCCCTTTACCTCTACAGTTGAGAAAATCAAGACTCAGAAGTTTCAAATGGCTTGCTCAAATTTACCCAGTTATTTGGACAAGCCAGGATCAAACCTATTGCTGGATTCTAGTTCTCTTTCTACCATCAACACATTTTGGCTGACGGTTTCACACATATAAGCTCTCGCTCCCCTATTAGAACATTGAGCTTAGCTAAGCGTGCTGGCCCTGTGAATGTGTGTTTGGCACTATGCTTGGAACATTAGCTCATGATCTGCTGTCATCTATCAAATAACCTTCCACAATATGCACCCATAATTAATTCTGTGACAATCCCACTGAGTTTCTATCATTTTTACTGGGCTTTGGGCTACAGAGGAATGGAAAAGGAAAGAATCTTGTAATACACTGGAAGCACAAAAAGACAATCCAACATAAAATGCACCCTTGCCTGGCCTACATGTAGCTCTCTAGTGAGTCAATAATCAGACAACCACACTTTCTCATTTTTGGTATTAAGATCCAAGGTTCAACATTATATGCTATAACATCATAAAGGCTTCAAATGGCCCAATCACAACTTTCCCTCCCCACTTTGCTCTTATGCACAGTTCCTGCTCATCTCTGTTCCCTGCCAGTCCATGGACTTATTCAAACAAGCCAATCATACCCTCCCACATGAACCAGGGGGTACCCACCCTCTTGATACTACAAAGGCTGCATCCCACAGCCCCTTGTTTACTAGGTTGCTAGGTGCAATTCATGTGACTTTGCATGGCACGGCATCCTCCCACCCTGGGCAGTAGTTATGTACCTAATAAACTGCTGTCCATATCATTAAAAAAAAAAAGAAAAAAGAAATGGCGACAATTCCTGATTCTATAGAGATCAACGTTCCTTTCCTCCATATCCTCTCCCACTATTGTAGAAAGAAGTATTTCAGGAAATAAGTTAGGAAAAGTGAGCTGCTGCTCAAACATCTATGCTCAGTTTCTCAAACTATTGCATTATCAATGCTAAACAATCTGATAGACTAAATAGAAGGGGTTTAGGTGGGGGCCACAGGAAAGATGGGCCCTGGCATTATGCTGTGCACATGTCATTGAACAGTACTGTGTACCATGCAAATCTATTAGCTAAGTGAGAAAGAGTTATTTAGGAACTCAATTCCTAACGAAATCCGTGTCCCTATTGAATGATCTAAAACCAAGTCATAATTATAAAGATACAAACTTCCATAGGACAGGGTCAGGAATCCTTTCTGCACTGGATTGTGGGCTGTTTGGTGTCAAAGATTGTGTATAATCACCTCCATTCCTGATTCTCACCCAGTGCTAGCCACAGAGGCTCTACTCAACAGAAGTGGCTGAGCACATGCACATCAAAGAACATTTTACTTTGTGAAGTAGAGATAACAGTGAGCTCAGGTCTCTCCAGGTTCAATAAAGCTGACGGGACTGCCTGGAAGATTAAGGCTTCCCACACAGCTGGACTAGAAGATGACCACATTCTAGGGTGTGGGCTAGATTTCTGAGACTAGGTCACTTCCAACTGACTATCAGTGTTGGCTACCAGGTTGCCTCCTTATACCCCAAAGGCCCCCTAGAGCCCACAATGTCTGCTGCAGACAAGCCCCCTATTATCCATGTGCCCTTAAGCAGGTACCACATATATATAATGACTTTATTCCCAAGGGCAGGTTGGTATCTGAACACTTCTGTACTTACTGATCTTTCTTAGTAGTCCTATAGAAAAAGATCTTTTTAGGAGCTATAGAAGTAATGAAAGCATCTAAGAGACAATCCAGTTGGAATTTATGCCAAACCTTTCATTGTTAAGACCTCAAAGTAGGAGGGTGGATAAATTAGCCGCCCTTTCCCAATATCAATGGGAAGAGGTGTGGATGACCACATGGTTACTACTGAGCCCAAGTTTCATTTGCATAGCAAAAAGAACTAAAGAAAGCCAAAAAAACATAATCCTGGAAGCAGGAAGCCACAGGGTGCCAGAAATCCATGTAGGCAGCTCAAAGGAAGGACACTCAGTTCTTCCTGTTCCAATTCTTACCTAAATTCTCATCCCTAGAAAAGACACATAGACACAAGCTACCTTTGAAACCAGGTCTGTATTTCTGGTTAGGTTCCAGAGTGGCAGAACTCAGGAGTTAATAGTATATCCAACCTGGTCCCGACCCCAGCTTGCCTCCATCCCTCCTAGAGATAACATTGTACAAAACTATATTTACAGGAAAAAAAAAAAAAAAACAGTTAAAAATTAAGGGCGTGTACAAAAGACATGAGAGCCTGAACTATCAATAAAGGGAAAGCTTCAGGGACCAGGGAGCATTGTTTCACACTGGAACCTTGGGCATGTATTATGTACTAGGCAGGGAGAAGTTCAGCAAATCTCAGTGCCAAATTTAGGGGAAACCAGTCACTCTAGGGGAGGAGTGGATGGGAAAGAGCTGTTCCCTTAAATATCACAGAGTGCTAATTATCTAGCCACTCTTCTTCTGCCATATAGGTTCAGAGCCAGGTGGTGGGGGGAAATAAAAGTCTCAGACAAGCCCCACAGGAAAAAACAACTCAGAATGCATAGCGGGTCCGGATGTCCTCAAGCTTCTTGGACACCTCAGGTGGGGTCCGGTCCAGCTCTTCGGAGACATTCTTTTGTTTGTTGGGCTCCATGGAGTTGAACTGCTCACAGAGGTCTCCGTCAATCACATTCTAAGGTATGGAAAAATGACAGCGAAAGAAAAAGGTTAGCTGCCCAAAGAAAATGGCACATTCTAAAGCAGTAGCTTTAAGGAAAGTTTATCTCCTACAAATACCTGAACTTCATTTACAGAACCAGAACACTATTCAAAATTGATCCTTAGTAGCCAGAGTTCAGATCAGCAAAATTGGGTAAAACCTTTTCTCTGGCTGTGGTCTGCCCAAAGGGGACCCTTTCCTCCCAGTCCTGTCTCCCTGTCAATCCACTTCCTTGACATGCTCCTTCATTCCGGATTGTTGATTTTTAAGGGAGGTAGTGAAAATACAGGTTAAATGAGTTAAAGATCCTTCTTTTCAACCCAGATTTTCCAACAGTCTTACCTTAACAGGGAAATAATAGGAACGAAAACTGAGGTGATCTCGCCCACAGAGAGGGGGATGCTCAGACCGCAGGTGCATCTCCACGTGCTGGAAGAAGTCATGGTCCTGGCAGAAGTAACAATGAATATGTCACTAAAAGAAAAAAGTGATTTCAACTACAAGTCTATGGTTTCCAGAAGCAGAATGAACAGAGGAGCCACTGATTTTACCATGTAAACAGAAGTCAAATACCTAAATCACTCTTCTGATGACCACAAATTTTCCTGCTCCAAGATAGCTAAAGCCTGGAAGAAAACCTTCCTGTATTTGCAGAACATGAGCGAACACCACATGTAAAGAGTGGTTTGTTAAGTCAGGTTCCTGATCCCAGCTTCCTTGGCTGGAATGACATAAACCAAGTTTAGCCAATCTTAGAGTTAACTTTAGGAGGTAATAAGTGCCCCAGTCCTCATCAGTCCATCATTTTGTGGGGTCTGGTTTTGGGGCTTTGGCCTCTGAATAACCCTATATACACATCAGAATTGAACCAAACCCTGGTACAGTATAAACATCAATGACTTTCCCCAGGGGAAAAAAGTAAAAAAAATGAGATTCCTATGTCCCCAGGTACTTCTGTCACCTTATAAAATTTCCACAACACTCCTACTTGTAAGTGGGAATTTTGCCCTCTTAAGGAAGATTTAGTACCAAGAAACCACCGTGAGGAGCAAAAGCCAGAGCAGCACAAGAGTGTTTACCTCATGAGATGTGAACGGGACAAGGATGCCAATTCCTCCTGACAAGGTGGTATAGACAAGTGATTCTGAGCCTCCAGGGATCAGCGTGGTCTTCTGTAATGACAGCACTGTCTCCCCAACATGATAGTTCATGATCACCTCTGCCTGCAAGTCAAAAACAGACCAGTAACTGTGTGGGCTCTCAGGAGCCTGTTCTAGATTCCCAAGAGCAAGCAGCACCCCCAAAGGGCAGATTTCACCATCTTTAAAATCCAAGAATAATTTAATATGTTCTTAGCATTTACTTAGAGCTTAAATACCTCAAAAACATGCTGACATTTGATCATTTCTGATGAACAACTGTTCATCAGAACTATTAACTGAAAATTCTGTTAAATTATCGTTTACAATTCAAAAAAATAAAACCACCAAAAATAATTAAAAAAAAAAAAAAGCAAACAGTAGATTTGCCCTCTAAAAGAAATCTACTTTTTAGAAGTCCAGAGATGTTCTATTATAGAAGTACAGCCCTACAGAAGGGTAAGGCCCAGGACACACCTCAGAGAAGAGCTGGTTAGTACCGGGAATAAACCTGTGCAACTATCTTTTTCAAGGAACTCACTGTGCTCTGAAGAGATTTTACACTGCTAAAATATCTCAGAAAAATTTCTATCCTACAGTCATAAAAATGAGGTAGTGTCTTGGTCACCTTACATCGAACTTGGCATCCATCCATCGCAGGATACATACTGTCAACTTAGGGACTTTCATGCATGGGAACACCCTCAGCATAGTCACTTGGACTGCAGATAATTCATGTTTCCTCAGTGAGAGTCATGGGAAACATACAAGGGCCGGTGCCTCTCTTTTGGGGCCCCTTCTCAAACTTACCTTCTGAGAAGCCCCATTGAGCAAGCCCCGGTCCCACAGGGCTTTATTTCCTGTGGGATCCTCATCCACTTCATCGTTGGTGTTAGGTGGGAGCCTCACCTAACAAAGTGACAGAAATCACAGGGCTGAGTTCAGTATCTACTCACCTGAATCAACAAGCAACATTTTGGCCTCAGATCCAGGCAAGCAAGCCTGGGGCACTGCCATTGACAAAGGCCTGAGCCCAAGTTTCTTGTATCTGTTTTGATGTCTGAGGAGCGATAAACTCAGGAGAATCAACATAGCAAAAACAAAAACAAAGACCACGGAATATAAGCAAGAGAAGTGAGATGGGGCTTAAAAGTTAAGCCGAAATTCTGGCAAAAAGTGAACAGTAAGTAAAAGACAAACTAAACCTATCATAAAATCATGTTCCATAAGAGAAGAGGGAGGTGAAACAGGTGCAAAAACTAATGAGGCTTAGAGAATGCAAAGTTTTCTTTTCAGAGTGAGTTTTAATAGAACCAAATTTTAGACTCACTTTTACTTTCCATATTAGAGATCATAGTCCTGAGTCCTTGGCTTTACCACAAAATGAGCCAGCTTTCCTACACATCACCGTAACCCAAGCAGACATCAACTCACCACACAAATGTTGCCGAACTTGTCTGCCCCAGCTACAGTGTCATAGTCAAGGAGGCTAGCTGTGGTGACCCATCGAGGGTAGGTGTCATCAGCAAAGATGATGAGCTGGTTCTCATTACGCTTGTAGCGAACCCAAATGAAACTTTCCTGGACGTCAGACACAATTACCCTGTGACCAATAGTCTGGATCCCGGATATGTAATTGGCGATATGCTGGGAAAAACAAGAACAGCAAAAGGTGTAACCTTAAAGGTGTAACCTTGAGGTTCAGAACCCACAGAAAGTCCAGCTTGCCCTGATTTCAACATAATAAGGTCTGTAGAATGGCAGTAGTCAACAATAAATTCCTAGAGATGGGAAAACAAGCTAAATGGTTTTAATGTAGTATCATAACAAAGTGAGTCACATGAATTTTGGTTTCCAGTGCATACAAAAGTTACGTTTACACTATACTGTCTATTAAATGTGTAATAGCCTCATGTCTAAGACACTATATACCTTAACTTTAAAGTACTTTATTACTAAAAACTGCTAACCATCATCTGAACCTTCAGTGAATCAATCTCTTTGCTGGTGAAGGGTCCTGTCTCGATGCTGATGTCTGCTAACTTATCAGGGTGATGGCTGCTCAAGGCTGGGCTGGCTGTGGCAATTCTTAAAATAAGACAAGGAAGTGTGCTGCATCAGCTGATTTCCTTTCATGAACAATTTCTCTGTAGCGTGAGATGCTATTTGATAGCATTTTACCCACAGAACTTCTCTAAAAATTGGAGTCAATCTTCTCAAAACCCACCACTGCTTTAGCAACTAAGTTTATATACTGTTCTAAATCATTTGTTGTCATTTCAACAATCTTCACAGCAACTTCACCAATAGAGTCCATCGCAAACAAAAAAAACTTTGCTCATCTGTAAGAAGCTACTCTTCATACATCAAAGAATTATCATGAGATTATGCAATTTAGTTACATCTTCAACTCTACTTCTAGATTCTAGTTATCTTGTTATTTCTGTATATGTGGTTACTTCCTCCACTGAAATCTTAGTCACCCATGAGTGCTGTTATTGTTGATATTTTGATCTCTTCTTATGAATAACAAACGTTCTTAATGACAGCTAGAACAGTGAGTCCTTTTCAGAAGAGTTTCAGTTCACTTTGCCTAGATTCATCAGAGAAATAACTATCTATGGCAACTATAACCTTTCAACAAAATGTATTTCTTAAATAATAAGACTTAAAAGTTGAAAATACTCCTCGATCCACGGGCTGTAGATTAAATGTTAGCACACATTAAAGCATTAACCTTATATCTCTATAAGGGTTCTTGGGTGACTAGGTGCACTGTCAATGAGCAATAATATTTTGAAAGAAATATCTTTTTCTGAGTAGGTCTCAACAGTAGGCTTAAAATACTCAGTAAGCCATGTCTGTAAACACACGTACTATCATCCAGGCTTTTTTGTTTCAGTTATTGAGGTGGAGCAGATTTAGCATAATTCCTAAGGGCCCTAGGATTTTTGGAAAAATAAATGAGTACTGCCCTCAATTTAAAGTCACCAGCTGCATTAGTCCCTAACAAGAGAGTCAGCCTGTCCTTTGAAGGCAGGAGCAACTTCTCCTCTCTAGCTAAGAAAGGCCTAGATGGCCTGTTCTTCCAAATGAAAGCTGTTTCGTTCACACTTGACAATCAATCTCGTTATAGCCACCTTCACTAATTATCTTCGCTAGATATTCTGAATATCTTGCAGCTTCTACATTAGCACTTGCTGCTTCATCTTGCACTGTTCTTATAGAGATGGCTTCTTGCCTTAAACCTCATGGACCAACCTCAGCTTACTTCATATTTTTCTTCTGCAATTTTCTTACCTCTCACAGTCTTCACAGAATTGAAGAGTTAGGGCCTTGCTCTGGAATACACTCTGGCTTAAAGAAATGCTGTAGATGGTTTGATCTATGCAAACCACTAAAAATTTTCTCCATATCAGCAATAAGGCTGCTTTGCTTTCTTATCATTTTTCATTGGAGTCGCACTTTTAATTTCTTTAAGAACTTTTGCTTTGCATTCACAACTTGGCTGTTTGGTGTCAAGAGACCTACCTTTTGGCCTATCTCTGCTTTCAACATGCCTTCATCATTAAGCATTTCCAGCTTTTGATTTAAAGTGAGGCATTTGACTCATTTCATTTGAATACTTATACAGCCTTTGTAAGGTTATTAACTGGTTAATTTCAATACTGCTGTCTCAGAAAACAGGGAGGCCCAAGGCGAGGGAAAGAGACTGGAAAAGGCCAGTCGGTAGAGCAGCCAGAACACAAACAATATTTATCAATTAAGTTAGCTGTCTTCTACCAGCAGCTACAATAGCTATAACTGTTACTCTTGTAACAATTACAAGAGTGACAATAAGACCACTGCCAATAGATTACCATAATATAACAATGAAAAACTTTAATGTTATTATAAATACCAAAATGTGACACAGAGCCACAAAGTGAGCAAATGCTATTAGAAAAATGGCATGAATAGATTTCCTCAAAATATGATTGCTACAAACCAAGTTGAAAAAAAGTAGTATCTGCAAAGCACAATAAAGCAAGAGATGCCTTTAGAGGAACTATATGCCTAATTCTCATAGTTAAATTACTTATAGAAGCAAGCAGGACAGGAAATCTGCTTCTCAAGAAACCCATCTCCTCCCGTCCTTGAGTCCCAAGGGCCTAATTCTGAGCCTAGAATTGGGTGATTACAACAAGATCCTAAGACCTGATTTTAACATTAACTACCCACAACCCTGCCAATGTCTCCTCCTTCCTCACTAGCTAGATTAGGGATCTTCTACCATTGTTATTTACCTTGTTCTCACATTTTCGGAGTAACTTCTTCTTTCCCAAGTCATAGACTCGCAGAAGCTTCCCCACACCAATCAACACCCTACCCTGGAATGGGGCAATGGCAGCAGGAACTTCTTCCACTGGAGTCTATGAGAGGAAAAGCAGACAATGTAGCTAGCTATCGAACATACAGCCATATGCTAACCTCACCCCCTCGACCCCGAATGCCTTCCATATGCATATCAAGAAGACAGAGAGTGATAATCTTTTGCTCATCAGAGAAATCAACCACACATACAATAATCTCTTTGAAACAGTTACTTGGGTAAACAGGTCCCACATGCTGCACTTCACCCAGTGAGTACATCAATGCCAACAAGTTAAAAGAAGCCCTGGTGCCCAATGAAAACCAACTCAGAGCCCAAGCTAATTCAACTGGCACCATTAATGGTGCAGTCTCAGTACCTAAGAAGTAATTTGTGGAGGAGCATGTAAAGAATACTAGTGACAAGTGACGTTTTAGTTGTAAGGGAGACAATGAATTCAGCACAAAAAGGGGGCTGTGAAATAATTATTTTCTAAATAACACCCCCCTGAGAGGGCTGAAGGAACTACATTCATGTGTTGTCAGTACAGAGAACAGGATTTTTTCTTTAGTTTTAAAATTACGGTAAACTACAATGTAAAATTTACCATTTTAACCATTTTTAAGTATACTCAGTGCATTAAGTATATTCACGCTGTTGCACAACCAATCACCATCATCCACCTCCAGAACTTTTTCCCTCTTTCCAAAGGGTAAACTCTGCAGCCACTGCACAGTAACTCTCCAGAGAACACTAATTCTTTAAACTACTAAATTTGGATGACAAACTGCTGCCTGCTTAGTATGACTAATAAACAGGGGTCAGTTCAGTGCGTACTGGGGTGGTCAGCATACAGGCTTCCTGTGGGATTCACAGGCACCAGAGCCCCAGTAGCATTTTCCATGTGCTACCAAGAGATGGATTAGAATAAATGAATTGGCTCCCAAAATGGTCACCAAAAGATATAACCCATGACTTAAAATGAAGTGAGAGAGTATCGTAGGACAACCCAAGATCCAAAAGAACCACTGGTTGGTTCCTACCTTGTGTAAAAACTCCAGCTTTTCCCCATTGTTCACAAGCTTGTAAGTATAGACAAAGCCCCCTGCAACAGATCGGGGGTTCAGTATCAGGTCTTTGGCTACACCCACCAGCACATACCAATCCTCGCCAGTGTTGGAGAACCTGCACACAGCCACACTGCAAAGAGAAAGGAGTCAGGCATTAGTCATAGCCCAAAGAATTCCCATATCAGCCTTTAAAACCCTGGATATATCCTGAAATCATTACCTAAAAGCAGCCTCATTCTGTTCCAGTTGGACAAGGTCCAGTGTGTTGCCCTGAATAGGATTCATTACTCGAATCACAGAGGCCCACTGCCCATTGCCAGCCTTAGGAGCTCCAAAAATGGACTCAGGGAGGTTTTCATTGAGGAATGCTGCTGCCATCTCTGCGGCTAGCTCCCGCTCATCCTCCCCTGCTGCTTCCACCATTTCCTAAATCCAAAAAACCAAGAGTTGGTGTGTTCAGAAGTAGGTCCTGCGTGAGGAGTGGATAAGTAGCAAGAACACCTCTAGGGGTAGCTCATAACATAGAAAGTAGCAAAGTCCCTCAACTAAACACAGACATGGGAAATGAGGAAGATCAATGAAGAAAAAAACAGATTCTTCTCTGTTTACCAAAAAAAGAACATCAGCTGTAATGAATAGCAGTCTGAGAAACATCAAAAGGAAAACAGCATTTTCTCACCTAATCTATTTGATTCCCCTTGCTAAGACTACTTGTCTCCTCTCTTCCAGTACCAGACATAGTTCTACATGGTTGGGGCTAGGAAATAATTTCTGAAAGGATCTAGCTAATGCTATGGATGAAAGCTATCTCCTTTGGGCCTGAATCCAGGAAATATAGTAACAGGCTGTTTTAGAAACTCAAAAACTAAAGAACTGTTCCATAGAGGGAACTAAATACTGAATAAACCCAGGTCAGTGTATTAGTCCTGGGTCAAATAAATGCCTCTAAAACCAAAGATTTTGTTTGGCAAAGAGCTCTGCCTAAGAACCTTAAAAGAGCCTGGATCTTTAAAAACAACAAAAAATAATCAACAATTACAGTTTTAAACTTTTCAACATGGTTTCACACAAAAGCCTTTTAACTGAGCCCTGAAGGGCAGCCTCATCACCTCTGCCATCTGCTGCTTCCTCTGAGCTTTGGTAGCCTCTGTGTAGGCATTGTGGTCAGTCTCAATGATGATAAGGTTGTTACTTTCGGGGTGGATGACAAATTTCCTAGGTGTGTACTGCAGTGGAAAGGCTACTTGGTTGAAGACAGCACCTAGCTTCTCCAAAGCCAAAATCCTGTCAAAAGGAAAAGGGAGTTAACAGGTCATTCACTCACAATCTAGAAACTGGTGGTGAAATAGTCCATGAGCAGTCATAGCCAACACATCAATCTCTAACGTTGGCATTAGGAAACACGCAATAACAGACTTCTAATCTAGAAGATTCTACACAGGACATCGTCATGGGCCCTCCACATCAGCAAAAGCTTACCACTGTTCATGACAACTCTAGTTTTTACCAATGAAATCCACATTAGGACCTCAAAGGAATTTTTTTACCACTCCAATGATGTTAAAATTTCCTTTTTATTACTGAAAACCTTGAAATAAAGAGAACCAATTTCTTTTTTTTTTAGGTGAGGCAACCCTTGGTTGACTTCACAGATTGCAAAGACCTTGTCAGCTTACAATTCCTTATTTTTAAAATATTTTTTACACCTATAGCACCTGGTCTTCCTAGGTGGTCTCCCATCCAAGTACTAACCAGGCCCGACCCTCCTTAGCTTCTGAGATCAGACAGGATCGGGCTTGTTCAGGGTAGCATAGCCGCAGATCCAAATTTATTGTGAACTACTGCAATTACCTAAACATATGTGGTATTTGTGCTGATGGTATTTCCAAAAATAAATGCCCTCCTGAACGAAAATCACCTAAGCTTTATGAAATTCAAGAATCCACTGTGAACAGAAAGAGTTATAACCAGGATATCAACAACATGGGTAGCTTTAAAATGTAAAAAAAAAAAAAAAAAAAAAGCCACAAAAAAAGGAAAACTTAAGTCAAACTGACTAGGCTATTTTCCAGCTTGCTTTATAGGTAGCACTCCAACATTGTCAGTTTAAACTAGTCTGTCAACTTGTAAAAGACCTAAATAATTTATATTGAGGTTAAAGTTGAAGATCTAACACTGCAAATGACAAGACGGAGTAAGAAAGTTATGTGTGATCCTGCTCTAAAACTAATCTAATCTCATTGCCCTGGAAAACAGAAATCTTAAATTTCAAGAAGACTGAATTGTATTGATTGCTATGTATTAAAACTTGGCCCTGAAAGTCTAAATAGAAGCTAAAACTCCAAACACCGAAACTTGGCTACCAGGTGCTTAAATCTTGAGCCAAATGAAAAGTTTCAATTGCAACATACTAGCCCCATGATAGAGTTGACTCTTTGCCATCTTCTCATAATTTTTTCCAACACTCTGGCAAAAACACAGTCCAACCCCTTGGCAGAAAGGCTGCCCACCGGGCTTCAACTGTGGGACTCTTCTCACCTCAGGGTATTGGTAGAAATGGCCACAATGCCCTCAGGACACTGTTCAGAAGCAAAGCCAGATGCAAATTCCAGAGTCTCATAAGACAGAGGAGTGAGATGAAAACGAGATTGGTAAGAATAGCTCAACCATGAGCGGCTTGACATGGCCAACACCTGAGGAAAGAAAAAACACCTCCGATAAGCTTGGGAAAAACTCAAACATAGTATGCTAAAGTAAACACCCTATCCTTAAATTTCAGACTTCAGAGTATCCCAATTTATTTCAGAAATCTAAAAAGCTACCTTTAAGGAAAAAAAAGGCTTAGATAATTGGCAGAATCACTTACTATTTGCTAAAGGTGTGGGCTACTAGCCATACAATCTAATCACTTGGATCTCTGAGCTTATTTCCATGTATGCAAAATGGGAATACTATCACAAGCCTGAATAGTGGCAAAGATTAAATGCATTTACAAGTAAAGAATTAGCACAGTACCCAGAAAGAGATATTCTTAGCTGTAAAGGACTTCTTTCATATTATCTAATAAACCATGATATTGATACAAGGCTACTCATGGGTAAGTGGTCCCCTAGATGGGAGGTTCCCAGCTAACTCTCAGTCTGTTCCATTTGCCCTGCCTGAGGGCTGAAGGAATCGATATTTCAACTCATCAATAACCAAATCACAGAACAGTATTATGAAACCCAAGTTAAAAAGCTCTGAAATAAAGAACTCAAGACTTCGCCACGTCAAAGAAAAAATAAAATAACCAAGCTAGAGCTAATGTCAAACTAGATACTAGTGAACTTATATCAAAGGGATTTATCTCAGCTGATGCCACTAGCATCCAAACATGCAACATACTGCCTGCCCCCTTTTATTACTTACCGCCTCCTGGCCTTGCATCCGTACACGAAAGAGTTTCACAGGACGAGACCCCAAGTACCTAGTACGGGTGTCAGATAAATCCCCAGTAACAGGGTCCAGGACAGTTCTAAGCAGCACACCATTCTAATACAAAGGAGAACAGTGGGTTAGGTTTACCCATAATGCAAGTTCTCTTGGCCACTTTATATAATTTCAGATGAGATGGAAGGAAATGAGTTGGTTTAAAGAATATCCTAATAATCAGCCAGCCATTCATTTGTTCTCTCACTAAACCACTCAAATAGTTGAGCATTTACTAAGTGAAAAGCACACATTTTTCACTGTTATATACTTAAAATTTTTTATTACGTATGTTAAATTCTTTATAATTTTAAATTTTAAGATACATGCACAGTTAAAAATAACCAGGTCTCTGAAAACCATTTCCTCTAAAAATAATAAGACTCCTAAGGAAATGGCTAATTCAGGTCCAGTGCATGTTCTGGACGTTTGGGGCATTTTGTTGTGCCAGTAGAGAAAGAAGCCCCCGAAGACAGTGGGATCATGTTAAAGGGACAAAAGAACCAACTTCAGAGTGGAACTCCCACTCACTGAAAATCAGACAATTTAGTGTTCAAAAAAGACTACAGTAGTATGAAGCACAAATAATCAAAATCTGCAAGTTCATAATGATACTTTTTAAAAATCCACTTCATTAGTCCTCACTAGATATTGCTATAGCACCAAAACATTACTCTGAAAATAAGTGATCAAAGGAAAAAGAAATGAAGTATTTATCATTTAATATATGAACTATATTTCCGGGTTAGCAAAGATACAAAGCAAATTTTGTCTTTAGAGAAAAGTTCCAGCTAATTAAATGATGTATGAAAAAGGAAATCATCATTTTCCAACCCCTAATGAAAAAATAAATCTAGGTAATGTGTATCAAAGGCCATTGATGGGGAGCTTTAAACTTAGATACAAACTTTCTAACATCACTGAAAATGAAACAACCAGATGTTATAAGCCTCCCATGCAATCTAAAAAGCACCACCTATGAAGGATGCTTGCCCCACCACACATTAAATCCAAATATAATCAACATCTAGGTCTATGCTAGCCAACACTATAGTCACAAGCCTATGTGGCTAATCAGATCTGAGATGTGCTGTTAAATGTAATGTATAAAATACCAGATTTCAATAGTCGATGAGAGAAAAAAAGAAAAAATAGCTCCACAAAATCTTATTATTAATTTTTACATTGATTACAAAATGAAATGACATTTTATATATAGTGGATTAAATCATTAAAATTAACTTCATCTGTTCCCTTGTTTGTTAGCTATGGGGAAATTTAAATTACACCCATGGCTTGCATTACATGGACAGCCAGGTCTAGGATCTACTAACTAGTTTACAGGAAATACAGAGAAAAGAGGAACATTAAATACACAAAAGAAATGGCTCTGCTAAATCCAGAGATGGGACATTCTACAAGATAAATGGTCTGGTTTCTTAACTAATAAAAATGAGGACAAGACAGTTACCAAAATAAACATAAATAGATCAAGCATATGCAAACTACATGCAGCTTTATATAGATCCTGAGTAGAACCAAATGTAAAGACATTTTTGAGGGAGACAAAGGAAATTGGAGCATGGACATGACAGCAGGTATTAAGAAATTATTGTTAAATTTTATTGGGCATGATAATATTAAGGCCTTAAAATAAACCTGACATTAGTGAAAGCTACAGTCTCAAGTATTTATAAATAATACAACGTATCATCTTGGATATACTTTAAAATATTCCAGGAAAAAGGGGAAAAGATAAAATAAGAATAGTCAAAGTTGTTAACTGTTAAAACTAGTGATAGGTACATGGAGCTTCATTACATTAGTTTCTCTAACTTCTGTGCATGTTTGGGAATTTCTAAATTAGAAAGTTAAATTAAAAAGCAAAGAGTACATGGGCTAGATTATTTACATGTTTGAGTAAATACTCACTGAGAAAAATGAAAATGAAAAGTATGTGGTCAAAAAACCTGACACTATCTGCTCCTTCAGTTCCTGCTTTTCACACTATGAAGAGCTCAGCTACTTTGACCACAGAAACACTCATATTGCTAATGGAGCCCATTATGAACTGTGAGGTGTTAGTTTCAAAAACTGTATACTATGAGAACTACAGGTGACTTGAGTTCTGATCCAGAGCTGTGATGCCAAACATTTTTACCAAAGATTCTTTATAAAAATACTTTTTTCTAGGCCTTATTTGTTCTAAATCAAGAAAAGTGAAACGAAGCAGCACTGGTTCACTAACAGTAACTGAAAACGTCAGCACAGAAAATGCCCGTATTAAACAAAGGAATACATGAAACCTAAAAGCCTGATACCAACACTGTATGAATGCCTCTGGATTTCTTACCTGTAGCCCAATATTCAGGTATAGGAAGCCAATAGAGCCCCTTTCACCTAGCTCATCCTGCTTCTCAGTCCCACCCATTTCCACAATACACAAGGACTCCGGCTGGGCTGGGAGAGCCTGCATGCTCAGAGGTTGTAAACAATCCTAAGAGAGAAAGAGAAAAGAATACACCATGGAAAATAATCAATTCTGGAAAAAAACCTACCCAGAGAAATCTAATTCTAAGGGTGAAGAATCACCTTGTAACACACCGGGAAAACCTGTAGTAAGTTCTAAATGGGTAGTAGGTTAAACTGAATCTGTAAATAAACTCTACAGAGGATCTTACTTTCCTCTTTTCGTCAAAGCAGACAACATGGTAAAAGTGCATAAGCAGAGGGCACCTCCTTCTTAAAAGTTATCTAAGGCCCTAAGCAAGTACAAGTCCTTTCTCTTAAAAACAATCTTGGGAATTTTTTTGTTTTTAAGAGTCAAAGCTTAAGCTAGAAAGGGTTTAGTAGCCTCGGATCACCATCTTTAAAGCACTGAAGAAGACTCCTAAACTGTGATGCTACGATATCCAGGAGCAACAAGTGTAGATTTCAGGGTCCAGCCCATGGGATCTAAGAGACAGACATCAGGAGTGGGCCAGGTGCTCAGTTTCCAACTGGAAGATCCCTGAAGTATAGGAAAACACTCACTGAGGGATCCAGGGAGATGATTCTGACAGTGTTGTCTACCAGCCCCACAGCCAGGAAGCGAGACCGCTGCTCTCCAGGAGGCACATTGGCCAGACTCATGCACACCACATCTGCTGACATCTCCTTCCGCTCTGTGTACTCATTCAGCTGTCCTGACTATAGGAGTGAAGACAAAAGAGATGTCAAAACCACTCCAACTCATCCCAAAAACTCTGGGCCTGGGGAAGGAAGGGGGACTGTTAAGTTCTTTTTGATTCCTCTCACTCCTCTTCCTATAACCAATGACCAAGAATTTCTCTACTTGAGGTCCCAAGGCTAACAGCAAGCAAAATTACTGATAAGCAGCAAGAGACCTTTACAACTACAATGCGCCACGTTTTCTAAGCCAACCTAGCTCTTAGGAAATGGAAATATGTAACACTCTTTAGCTGTTTATGAGAATACTTTGGGTAAAAGAGAATTCAGATATGGAAGTTAAAGAGAGAAAAATTTCATTATAGGTATAGTTAAAGACTAAATAAGCTGGCCACATCCACAAGACTTCCTGAGAACTAAGTACACTCAACATGTCTCCATATAGAAAAGCAAAAGAAAACTCTGAAATGAATTCAGATTTCAGAAATTAAACCTATGGCAAATATTTGGTGAAAAGCAAGTAATTCATTGCAAACATGGGATTTTATAATGCCAATTAGAATTAAACATGTTACTGACCCCCTTCTCCCCATAAAAGGCCAAAACAGCGTGTGAACGATTTCCCTCCCTCAATTTTCTTTCTTATGAATATAATTTGGATACCCAGACTACAACTCCCATTTTTACCTCTGGACTCTAAGTCTCAGTAAATAATAAATAACATACGGGATCCATTTCAAAATAGACCAGCTCTCCTCCTGTCAGGGCAATCACTACTTGTCGCTGGTTCACTGCACATTTCACAATTGTTTTCTTTCCAGGGGTCTTCCACTCATTGACCCTCTTGTCTGCTCGTATGTGCCGAATGCCATCAGGATACACCTAGAGTAACACAAGGAAACCTGACTTTTAGCAATGTGACTCATCACCCACATTCACAGCTATCACATCTGCCTGTCACACCAGCTGAGGAAATGACAACAGTTAATAGGCCCTAGGCAAGGTCAACTTAAAAAAGGTTCATGTATTATAACATCCACTTCAAAGAAGTTCAAAGTTCATTAAGGTGAACACACAAGTCTATACCTCAAGGGTAAAGAAAGAACTAAGAAAGGCCGGCAGGTAAGTAGCACTGAGAATCCTCACCTGTACCAAGGCATCATCTCCTAACAAGGAGCAGGACAAGGTTGGGGTGGTACCCAAGAACCCAGAGTCAGTCACTTCTTCCACAGTCTCTCCGATAGACAAAACCAGTGTGGCATTCACGAAAGACACGATGATGTATGCGTCAAATTCATCTGAAAAAGGTAAGAAAAGAAAGGAGTTGGTTAGCTAAGAACTCAGTAGTTACAAGCCAAATAAAACATACTAAGTTTTCTCTTCAGAAACCTTCCAAGGCACTTCTACGTGTAGTCATCACACACAGTCATGTGACAAACAGCACAGGATGATACAAAATATAACTGAAGTTCATAAAGCCTACAGATATACTTTGCTTCCTTTAGATGCCTAAATACATTGAGTAGATATGCCCACCTCTAATAAGTCTGAAAACTAATATTTTCTCCAAGATATTTGCTAGAAAAATGCAAGAACACAAAGCAAGGGAATCAGAGGCATGAAGAAATTTTGAAATAATACAAATAATAAACTTATTTGTGCCAGATCCCAATCACGAGCTAGTCTTAAAAGATATTCCTTATAATCAGGAAAGGTCCTCAAGCTTCTTCTGAATGAAGCTTATGTAGGAATACAAGATCTGATGAATAAAATAGATTACTTAAGCCTCCACAAGACTAAGTCATCCTATAGTTGGAAACTGAGAATCCTAGGATGTCCCAATAGGAATTCTATAAGAACACTAGATAACCAGGAAATAGGGAGGGGGTATTGTTTATACTGCCAGTCCTTAACTTCCTAGTTTTTCACTATTTAAAAATACAACTATTCGGCAGTCATGAGCAATCCTAGAAGGATTTACTTTTCAGTTAATGAAATGTAGTTGGATAAACAAACACTAATGAGTATCTCAAGGTCAGAGGACCTGAGGATACAGGCAACCTCAAGTTTCTCATGCAGATCCCACAGTTAAAGGCCATCCATTTCCCATACATTCCACCCTACAACATAAAACAGCTTCTGTGTGTGTGTGTCCCACATCCAGCACAATGTGAGGCATAAAGCTTGGTAACTGCTAAAAGGCACGTTTCACTTGTTAAGAAGTTGATTTTCCTACTTTACATTTGAATTTTCTGTATCAATCCCCCTTTCTGTCCCTCTCACACAGAAATCGGGTAAACAGGAACAGAATGACAGGCAGACAAGGCACTAAACTCAGAGTAGCTACCTCTTCTAAGCAGAAGCAGCTATAGAACTATTTGCCTGAGCCTTTGTCATAGCTCAGTGCTGTAAGGCTGATCCATCTCACTCATAATCAAGGATGCAGTTTGGGTACTGAATGTTCCAAAGGTGGTTCAGCTGAATTAAGATTACTGGATCAGTTCAGCAGAATCAGCGTTATTTTAAAAGGGCGGAGGGGGAGGAGGGGCAGTGAAGATGTACTATTGCTATAGTCTATAATAGTGTTCTGATCCATTAGTAGGACATAAAAATTTGGTGAGTTGCAATCAGCATTTTTAAACAAATATATATAGCAACCAATGTGATTTATGGAATTGCATCACACAGTAAGGATAAACATTGTTTTACAAAACTTTGCTTCAATTAACACATGCATGTACTGACAAGGTGACTGAAAGAATCAAAGATATTTTCCAATTGGTATAATCTAATTGGCTATGCCAGGAATCCAGAAGAGTTCAATTTCCAAATCATAAGGAATAACACTGGACAAGCAGATAGCTGGTTTTACATTATTTTGTTATAAATAATTGTCAACATGTACCAAATGCCTTAGGGACACCTTATAATTCGAATTTGTAAGACAATACTATTCATATTCATGAAAAATGAGTAATAACACAGTTGTCCTTGAAATGGATATCTTTGTTTTAAAATTAAATTTACTGGAGTGACACCTGTTAATAAAACAATATAAATTTCAAGTGTTACGACTCTTTACTATATCATTAGTATGTTGCTGAAATAGATACCCTAAGAGCATCCAACAAAACCATAATCAGTTTCCACGTAACACCTAACATGGAAGCATTTACACCCACTCTCAGGTTTTGCACTGGAAATTTCTGGTGTGTAAAAACAACAGGAATTATTTAATTTTAACATTTTATGACTATTTTGTCTTTTCCCATGTTTTCATTACTGAAACCTAATGCTTTAAAAGCTGTATCAGAGCAAATTAAAGCCAAACAACCAAGGGCTCTAACAACTGGCCAGAATTTCTGCTCTCTTCCTTCAGTCAGGAGGAAAAGGGGCTTGACTGCCAGAAAAGAAATCATACAACTTTTAATTTACATGCAAGAGAATAAGTGGAGGGAAGGAGAGCTGCCTGGGTTCTTATCTTCCCTTTGGCCCAAGGCATCAAACTACTCAGATATAAAAATAAAGAATTGCTCAGTGGATTTAAACAGGTCAATTCAACATGTGGTAGAGCAATGACTAATATCTGAAAGCTGCTTAACATTACAGATTTCCTCAAAATATCCATTACCCTATGAATAATACTAAGAATACTGTAATGTTTACCCTTTCCATTTTATGGCAAGGAGAACCTGCAGATTAGTTATTCTTATGTCTGAAGGTTACAGGTTAAAAAAGTTGGAGTTCACAACAAAATCAGTCAAGGTAAATGGCTAGGAACCATAAATACCCATGTTGCCTTTTTCTAGGGGTTGCAAGTTTCATATTAAAAAACATCAGTTCATATCTCAGTGAAGAATTTATTAGAGCATGAGAATGCATCTTTTGTCTCAATTAATAAGGACTTCTATCTGTCTGAGCACTGCTGAAGCACCCCAGAGAGAATCCCTTATTCTCCTTCTCCCAGCCTCATTATCTGAGGCTCAACAAGCAGCCCACTTCAAAGAATAAAGCAAGTGACCATCGACTATTAAGTCCCAATATCATATTATACTCAGACTACTCGGTGCTTGTCTTGACTCAGATTATACTGGGGAGGAGAGCAGAAGTGGGAAGGAGGTCTCCAGGGCCTGATCATACAAAACACCTGAAACATACAAAACTGCAAGGGAGAGTATAAAGCTAACATTTTCCAGCTACAGAATCTTGCAACTTAAAGACAAATCAGTAGCATTTTCCACATATTGTGGGAGAAAATAAAAGAGGCTGATTCCTGCCACCGACCATTTAATATACAAATAGATGTGTGTGCAGTATTATAATGCATGTAGATATCCAACTGCAAAGTTACCCTCTGAGAGATGCCATCAGGGCAGCCTCAACATTTTGTGTAGGTCCCTCTACCTGGGTAAACTCTAAGACCTCATGGTAGACCCTAGCAGTAGGTACACACCTGTGGTGATCAGCACCTTCACCAGCCACCTGTGGAAGAGAAAAAAAGGCTTGGTATTGGTAGTGTGCATCACCAAGTACCAGCCAAGGTTAGTAATTGCCTGAAAGACTGTAGCATGTGTGGACATGTGGGATGTTCACTCAATAGTAACTTGGGATATCTAAAAAGAGAATGAACAGAGAAAACCTGACCTGTTTTCATAAGTGATAGCCCAAAACAGAGTTTCTAAAGAATAAAATTTATGAAGATATAGTCTTCTCTCAGATTTTGGTATTAAGAGCAGAATATTTTTCTGCTATAAGTTCCATCATGCACCACACTTCTTATCACTATCTTACCAAACACTGTCCCCAGAAAGCCTTTCCTGATCCTCAAACATATGCCCATTCCCTCTCCTCTAACCCCCTCTTTGGCTACATCTTTGTGCCTTTTATCATCATCAGAACACAAGGGTTTGGTATACCTGTCTTCTTCAGATGGCAAGTGCTCTGAAAGTAAGGACCTATCTTGATTACTGAGTACACAGTAAACACTCAAAAGACTGCAGGATGATAGTACAGAACTTATCCTACACCAAATCAGAAAGAACCACAGATTCCCACTGCAGGGTTAGTCAAATGAGCACTGAACTGAGATTCAGAAGACAGAGTTTTCAATCTCCATTACTTTTGTGAGATATTTTGGGAGAGTCAACTTGTGATTTCCCACCTTCTTCATAAAAATGAGGGTAACTTTTCTGTAAATCTATTTTAAAACAAAGCTTAAGAAGTTAAACAAGAGACTAAGTTTTACCTCAAAGGACCTTTCTAATTAAATAGTCTAGGCAATGTTTTCAAGAACCATAATGTCAATGAGACACCAAGCACTGATCAGTTTATGAAATTACATGCAATGGGGAAATCTTTCAAAACCATTTATCTGAAAATTATTTCTCAGCTAAAATAATCTACTGATTTCCTATTTCTTCCTACCTTTCTCAAACTTGATTCCAATGCCTATGTGGAAACAAAATCCACCAACATGTATATTCTGCTAACAGAGGTCTCACTCCTACACATTTCCCAGCTCCCTTAAATTTGTTCCTCATAATAAGAACATCTAAATAACAGAAGAATTCCAGCTGTTTTCTTGGAAGAGCTTTGTATGTTGGCCAGGATGATCTTACCAGTCCTACATTCCTGAGGGAACAAGAGAAAAATGAGGTCTAGGAATAGAAATGACCTCTAGTCCCAAAGTAAATTAAAGGGAAAATGAAAACTGAGTTTTACTTCTAAGGGACTGAATGAAATTCAACTGTCACAAGACTTTCCTGGCATTGCGCTACTATGTACTTTCACACAGCTTTCAAAATTTTAGGATGAGGTGACCATTTTTATCGAGGAGCTCACTCAGACTCCTTTCTCTTTCCTCCACTCCTTCTTTTCCTCTTTTTCACTCACTCAAAAATTCCAATTCCATTCCATCAATCCCTGCTTTTCTTAAAAACTATACCCATCGAGAACTAATTAATAAGCTTTACCAAATTTCTTAATATCCAGAATAACACCATCAATTTCATATTATCAGCACAACAGGTCAGAACATGGATGAAGAAAAATTAAGCAGAAACTTTCCTTCACATCATATCTCTTACACAGATGGAACCAGTGTCTTAAAGGTAAATACAAAAACCATCGCACAAAACAGCTCCATGATAACAAAGTGTGTATGTACTGAATATTAATAGTCACCCTATGCATCCCTCAACCATGTGTACAAATAGTATGTGAAAACATCCTGATTGGGAAAGCCTTGAAAAGATGATTAGGCCAGAAAAAATTTTTAGTATACGGTGCTATATGTGATATAGAAAGATTATGAATGCAGTCTCTTAAGCCTTGTACTTGTCAATGGCACCCAGACCCTTATTTTGAGGGTTGGAAAGGGTCACTTACCTTCAATGTGCCGGCGCACTGTCCAGACAGCATTGGGATTACCGGGTAGTTCTGAGACAGCCATTTCTGACACCTGACAGAAGAGATAAACCACATATCCAGTGAGCATAGATCTCAGCTCCCTTCTTAAAACTATACTAGATAATAAGGTCCCAAAGGCAGTGCTCACAATGTATGCTGGATTTTAAAAAATGTAACCATTAAATATAAAGAGAATCTTAAAAGCAGCAAAAGAAAAGTAGTTACCTACAAGGGAGCACCCATAAGACTGGCTGGCAGCTGATTTTTCAAAAGAAACCATGCAGGACAAAAGGGCTTGGCACAAAATATTCAACATAATGAAAACCCAAGATTTACAACGAAGAATATTTTATCCAGCAAAGCTATCATTTACAGTTGAAGGACAGATAAAGAGCTTCCCAGACAAAATAAGTTGAAGGAATTTATCATCACCAAGCCAGTATCACAGAAAATGTTGGAGGGACTTCTTTAAGAAGAAAAAGCATGTATCAAAAATAGGAATAAACAATGATAATAACTACATTCCTGTCAACAAGTTCCTCAATGGAAAAGAATTAAGTGCTCCAACCAAAAGATAGAGGGTGAATGAATAAGAAAAAAAGACCCCTACATATGCTGTAAGAGACTCACTTAAGATAAAAAGACACACAGAGACAAAAAGGAAGGGGATGGAAAGATTTTGCCTTCATGGACCTAGAAGGTATTGCGCTGAATGAAATGGATCGGAGAGAGATAGACAAATATTGCATGATTTCACATACATGTGGAATCTGAAGAACAAAATCAACAACAAAAGTAGAAATAAACTCATAGATACAGAGAATATTTAAAGGGATACTATATGGTAGGGGAGTTGGCGGGGGGGGAGAGAAAGGAATTAAGAAGTACAAATGGATAGATGCAAAATAGACATGGAGATAAAGAGTGTAGCATGGGGAAGATGGTTAATAATGTTACAATAAATATATAAGGGGCAAAAGGAGTACTAGATTTAGTGTGGTGATCACTTTGCGAGTTACATGGATCTCTGAACACTATGCTATACAACTGAAACTGATATTATATGCCAACTATAACTGGAAAAAAAAAAACATACCTCATTGAATTGTACAAGGTAAATAAAGCAACTAGTTGTCTATTATATTTCAATAAAGACAAGGAGAAAAAGCCAGGGAATTGTCCAGGAGAGACCTAAGGAAGGAGTAAGAGGGTATCAGAAGGGGTGGTGGGAGGGACTGTCAGAACAGCTGTTCCTGTGGGCCACAGCAGAAGCTCCCCCATGTGACATGGACTTTGGGAGTGAAAAGAGTAGTATAGAAACTACACAGTGTAGTTATTCAATAGACAGGTCATGCCTGGAAGGGTCTTCCTTCATTCCTTTCATAGTTCTTTCAAATGAAGCAACTATAGAGGTAAAACCCTATTTTCTCCATAAACATAGAAATTTTAATATTTTCAGTTGAGAAACAGTTGAATTATGATACTATGCATGAAAGTCTGTTCACCATGGTCTTAAATTTAGCCTACTGCCTGAAACAGACTCAAAATTGAAAACTGATGTTACTCTGGCTGTGTTCCAATAAAAATCTACAGAAACAGACAATGGGCCTCTAAAAAGTCTATATGTAGTCTGCCAACTCCAAGCTCTGAAAGCAGATTGTCATAGATTTTACTAACAAAATCAATTCCAGGGCATTTGCCAAAAGGAATCAACACTAGAACCAAGAAGATAGGATTTGCGATTTGAGAAGATAATTCTGAATGTCTGTTTTACCTAAAAGATCCAACAATAAAGATTCCATAAATTCTGATCCATCCACTTGGATGGAGAAGTGCAGAATCATGAAAAATGATAGGACAAGAGCATATAGCAGTTAATATATAAAAAGAAAACACAGTATTAACACAGTAAAAAATGTTAAGTTTTGAAATCTCTGAATAAAGACCAAGACTAGAAGGAAATGGAGTAAAATGTCCCATGCAGATTTCCTTACCTCCATGTTATGGCTAGCAAGCCTGGTACTAGAAAAGATGTTTTTCCCTTTTATCCCCATTTGCCAATTTTTAAAATGTGCCTGTTGTGCTAACATGTTAAGGAATAGAATATTTAAACTCTTAACTTTATGGAAATAAAGAAAACATTTTCCTTTCATAGAAACACTAGGTTTATTTTAGATATCATCAGAGTAAAGCTGTAAGCTGCTTCATCGATGTTTCCCTCCAATCCCTGCAGATGATCTTACCTCAAGTCCATGCCTTAAGACTCTCAGAGATGATCGGGGTCCCCTACCACAGGCCACATACAGCTGTGGAGTGTCTTCATTTGCCAGATCAGCTATCTGTAGATTAAAAAAAAAAAAAAAAAAAAACCACCTACTTGTGATAAGTTTTCACACTGATCCCTGATTGTTCTCAGGGGACAGACAAACCACTATTCAGTTTACTAAGCTTATATATTGGCTATTGGCCCTGACAGCATGAAAGAAAAGGCCCAATGGTCCAAAAAGCAAATCAGTTTGAAGATGGGTTTTATCTACACACAAAAGGCTTGTATCAGTTCTTAACTTAGCAAAGGATTTTTTTTAGTGAAGTATTATGTAACCTCCATTTCTTTCCAAATAAAAACTAAAACTTATCAGTACCTGTGACTGTCACCAATATAATCATTTATTCATATAAATGTTTATAGATATTGCCAATTATCATTTCCCTCAACACTACTTTAAAAATTATATATTAGGACTGCACACAATCACAGCTACCCTATCTACAGATGTTCTTACGAAGTAGCTGACCAACTGATGAGAACTGCATCTGGTTGTTTAGCCACCAAATGGAGAAGTCAAGTGTTTTCATACTGGCATCCCAGATATCTAATTGCTGGTTTCTAGTACAATTATTTGTTGATCAATATATGAACAGGTTAGTAATTTGTATTGTATTTTTGTCAAACTAGACAATTCTAATGAAAACTCTCAACTCTAAGGCAGTGCATCCTACTTTAAAATGAATTAGTACATGGGCTTTGAGTATATACAGCCTTCATACTGATCTCTTTAAAAAAGATTAGCTCACCCATTTTAATGCACCATCTTATTTAAAGCCTTAATAAAGCATATATATTACTTTTTCACAACTTAAATAATGTTTTGCTATCTTGGCTATCAAGTTTATTACTACACACATTTAAAAAATTGTTTAGAGAGGGAATCCAGAAGCTTCACCAAGCTAGTAGAGATCCATGGCACATAAAATGCTTATAGACCTGCTACAGGTTAACTTCCTGTTTCTATTCTTTACCTACAAACTATTTAAACAATCATTTCCTCAAATTCCAATGAAAGAAAAATCAAATTAGGAAATAATACTTATTTTCTATTGCCCTCAAAACTTTGTCAAAAAGCAGTTAATTTCAGAATGATTCATTTTACCAGGAGGCGGCCTGAATCTTGACTTGTTTCTCCTGCATGCAGTGAGCAAACCTCTCTCCCATTAGAAATGCAATCCACTAGAAAGGGTAGGGTGATCCCTAATGGTCACTCGACCCACAGCAATCCAGGACCAAGAAGCACGGTAAAATTCCTGCTACAATGAAGCACCTTACTTAGTAGGAGATGTAATTCCCATCTTAAGCCACCTCGGGTTCCTCCCTGAGGATGTGACTGAAAAGTTCCTGCTACTGATGCCAGTGTCTGGAGCATTTTAAGGAGGAACTGAGTGTTAAATTGAGATAAACACAGGTATTGACCATTAAGTGATAAAGGGTCAATGTCGGAATGCTGTGAAGTATATGAACCTGTTCACATTAAATGTAACACACATTTGTGGGGGGGATATATAAGTCTATGCTTATATATGCAGAGAAAATACCTAGAAGCAATCATAACAAGCTTTTAATAGCAACAGCCTCACTGGAGGAGTTGAAAAAACTGGCGATAAGACTTTTGACTTTTTGTATAGATTGAATTTTACACGGAACATGAGTTTTATAATTTTTTTAAAGGGCTGAAAGATTTAGGTAATGGTTTTTAGTTCCCGAACTTCTAAAACTGCTTCACCTTTACAACTCAAGCGATTCCATAGACATGTTGATGAATCTAACTCTTAGACTAGAACTTAATTTAACTGGAGTTAAAACTTAAAACTCATTCAGATTCAAAAACAACTGGCTGGCACTGCTCATTGTGCAGATGACTGGAAAGACCCACACCTGGCAAAACAAAATAGGAGAGAGACTGTCCAACTCATCAACCAGCACAAGGTTCTTGAGTGGTCTTGGTTGAAAGAAGAATGTGTCTCCTTCTTCTAGAGGCATGGCAGATGAAAACTCAGGTTCTTCGTCATCATCTCCAAGATGTGCAATCTGATATAAATAACTGGGGAGAAACAAAGACTTTAATTAAAAACATGTTGTCTGAAGATAATGCTTGACAACATTAATACTCATATATGTACATCTAATCAACATTACAACATGCACTGAGTCATGCATTATGAAGTTTGAAATCTCTGCATATCTGAGTGGGATTTTCTTTTTTTTTAAGAACAGAAAAGAGATGAAAAATTAAGGCTACTAATTCAAACAGGTACAATAGAAGAGCCTTGGCAACACAGTGGTTAAAAGCAATGGGCTTCTACTGGTGTCTGGGTTTGAATCTCAGCTCTGCCCCTTATCTTGCCACATAACTTTAGGCTTACTAATCTCTGTGCCTCACTTGCCTCATTTATAAAACTTAAATAACAGTACCTTCCTACAGAATTCTATGAGTACTTACAACAGTGCATGGCCCCTAATAAACATGATGTTTTTCAAACAAAATAAATAAAATCCAAAGGCAATCTATAACCATTTCCTATTTTAAACACACACCAGGCCAAATTTAAGAAAAAACAAAGAGTTGGTGGTGACCTTGCAAAAGTATGCAGATATCGCAGTATTGTTTCTCAAACAAATCGTAAACATATCCAGAGATAAGTATCAATGTCATCTTGCCTTTCTCTGATCTGTCCTCTGCCTAATACTTAGTTAACTGATTCAAAGGAACACCATAAAAGAGGGAAAACAGTTTTGAGAGTAAATAACCTGCAACAATATACCATCATGAACTAAATGTGCAATGAGCTTTAGAAAAACTCAATTAAAATAAAACACCAACTACTGGCCATGTTTATTCTTTAAATAATATACAAGATCTTCAATACAGAGCATTTTCAACAATATCCAGTATAGCTTTTTTAGAAGCAGAATGACTAGATCAGTGTCTGAAATACATAAGTTACTCAATAACTGTTAGCCAAACAAACCTCATGGCATTTAACTCTTTTGGTAAACACACCAGAGTGTATGCTAAATTATGAAAAAGCAAACAAGGTTATTACAAAAGCATTATAACAGAACACATATACAAAAAGCTAACTAATATAAACTCCTTATTCAGGCAAGATGTCTACACGCAAGTGATAAAGACCACCTGTCAAAGACACCAGCAGTGTCTACTAACTGAAAAATGTGAGGCTATCTCCATCACAGTAAAAGCTGCTTTGATTGAATCTTGGTAAAACTTTGAGACTGTATGTAGTGCTTTGCTTAAGAGCAGAGGCTGAGGAACCAGGCTGTCAGAGTTTGAGTTAGATTTAGTGTAATCAAATTTCTTAAATTCTGTGACCTAGTTTCCTAAACTATAAATGGGATAATGGCACTGTCTCATAGAGAATGGCATGAGTTAATATTTGTAAAGTGCTGAAAACAGTGCTTGGAACTTAGCATATGCTAAATTAGTGTTCGACTGATAAACAGGTTGTTACAAGGATTAAATGAACTAATACCACAGCACATTTCTAATTCCCCAATCTACTACTAAGTCTTCCAAATTTCAGCTTCAAAACAATAATTTCTCACAAGAAAGAATCCATCTCACTCTGACAGAATCCCATCCATACACTGTAGTCTTTCTATTCTCTGCCCTAAGAACTTCTATCCCATGGGTGGTTGCCTGAGCCACAGGATAGGCAGGGGAACTCATGCCCCCAGGGGTAACTTTCAACCCAGGAGAGAGCAGCTGGTGTTGTTAACCTTCAGATGAGCAATTCTGAGATGCACTCTCCTTGCTTCATGCTCAGCAGGTCTTCATAGAAGTTGAGTTCCCACTGACCACAGAAGGACCCTCAATAACACATCCTTATACTGGATTTCCTTTTTCCTTTTTCTCTTTAGATTTATACAAGTGTTTGTGGAACATCTGTTTAATACTAAGTCATTCAATAAGTATTCAATAAAATGTCCAGCACAAAAACTCAGATCACTTCTAACGGTATGCAGTCACTCACAGGTACAAATCAAAGCCACTGAAGTAGAGGGAAATAACCAAGAGAAAGAATGTCAAAGGGAAAGGAAGACAAAACTTCTGAGGAAACTAAAACATTCTTGTGAAAAACTCTGTGGCCTTGGAGCCACATCTCCCTCCTGCAACTATTACAGTAACCAGGGTGAACTAGGGTAATAAAAAGGATTACTCACTGGTTTCCAAATTCTGATGCTACAAAAAGGAAGCCTGTTTTAAGCACACACATGGCAGCAGCAACAGGCACAGTATCAAAATACTTGAGCCGGATTTCAGTTACCTAGAATGAAAAGAAAAAAATTCTTGTGTGTAGGCAAGTGAAGGTAGACCATGGAAGGAAGCCCAGCGTGTTATAAGACAGTATAATCAGAGTAGCAAATAAAATACTGTTGTCTTTTTTTCCCCTTGCCTCTATCACAGTCTGCTTACCATATCTTCATCTGTCTCTAGAGTGATCTTGAAGATATCACCCTGCTCAGTTTGAGCCAAAAAGAAGAACATCGATTTGGTCTTATGGGTAGCAGAGCAGACAAAAATCATTCCTCTTTCAGGGTCATCCAGGTCATTCTAGCAAAATCAAATATACAACCAACGTCATCTTAGAAATGAGTATTTATACTTAAATTCAGCACCTTACCAACAGGAATTATACAGGTCACCCAAGGCCTAAAAGCACCTAGAGCCTCTCTATACAAGCTTTGACTCAAATGCAGCCTGCTAGCTGTGGCCACAAAACACAATACCTAAAGCTTCTTGTGTACTAATAAATACTCAACAAAACCTGGATACCAAAATATAGCCACAATACCACTATAAAGCTTAATTAGGTCAGTAAGGCAAGAACTATCTCCAGAGAAAAATGTCAGAAAAGAGACGTAAACTTTAAAGAATCATCACTTCAGGCTCTGTCCATGACACCACTCTCATTAAGACCTTTCTACATCAACTTCTTGGATTACGAAGAGGTTATCACCTTGGCTATGATTTTGGATTTTTTCCAAAATGTTCCCAACACTGTTATTTCTCTCACTGAATAAGCTCTTCAAGGGCAAAACACATTTTAAACTTCTTTGCAGCCCCAAAGTGAAGTACAGTGTGTGGCAGTTAGATGCTCAGTAAATAAATGTCTCATCAACCAAACTGAATTTCCTCCCACCCCTTACCAAAAAGCATTGTTTCTTCTTAGATTTTCTAAAATTGATGAACTCTTACTCAGATATCATATATTAAAGAAAATATATAACCCCTAACTGCAGAATCTATAAATTAATATTAAAAAGATAACTAACCTGGGGCTGAGAAGACACTGAGGAAGCAGAGATGAAACAAGGTTACCTATGTATTGATAACTACTGAAGCTAGGTACACAGAAGTTCATGATGTTCTTCTTTTGTATATATACACTTAATAATTTCCATAGTAAACTGTTAAAATTAAAAGCAATAAAACACTGTTTTCAACCACCAAAGTTGAAACTGGTTAAAGGGAAACTAGGTGAAAAGGTGTTGATGAAAAGGACATTTATACAGCTTCAAAGTTCACTACCAGATTCCACGCCAATTACAGAAAAAGATGCCTCCACACTAAAGAGAACAGAGATACACCTACTCAACAAAGTGACTGACTTAGCATCACCAATGAGACAAACCAACATTGTGGGCCCCTAACATGACCTAGTAGGAAATATATGTCACCGCCCTAATAATTCAATTAAAAATATTACCTGGACATAACAGTAAAGAAAAAGATAAAAGATCATTGGAGAGACTGTAAGAAAATCAGCCCAAACTCTTAAAAAATGTCAGTATAAGACCAAAACAAACAAAAGGGAGAGAAAATATTCTAAATTAAAAGAGAATAATGGTAGATATAAGGAAACTTTTGGGAACGAGAAAAAATAGAATATGAAAAATATATAAAATAATTATTACATAAAATGGTAAATTTCTCAGGCACAATACTGGTATGTCCTTAGGAGCCATATCTTAGGAGAGTCTTACAGTAAAAATATCATTGACTAATTTTCAAATGGTTTAACCTAAATGTTTATATGTATATACACACACGCGCACGCGACAGAAATGCAACAAAACAACTGGTGAATCTAAGTAAAAGGCATACAGTAATTCATTGTCCTTTTCCTTAAATTTTTCTGTATGTTGGAATTGGGGGGAGGGTGAGACAAAAAGAACGAAAGACAATTTATCTCCAACAAATATTCCTGGCCTCTTTAAACTAGAAATGTTCAATTTCAAATTGATGACGTCCACAGGTTCCTCCAAAATGGAAATTGTGTTGGCATTTAATTCTCTTTCTCAGAGTTTTGCTTCTACTAAAATATTTACCAGCTTCATTAAAAATAACATTTACAGAGAAACTAAAACTTGATAACAGATAAACTAAGAGCCTACACTGTAATTACAAATATTAAGTTCATTTCACAAACACAAATACATCTTCTGACAAAAACCTTACCCGTCTCCTGGGAATGGGACAGCGGATATCGGGCTGGTCACCAAAGTTCTTGTAAGTGATATAGTTTTCAGAGCAGATCAGCACTCCACTTGGACCATCTGAACCTCCTGGAACTGTCAGAGAAAATAAAACTTAGCAACGATTTGACATAACTATGAATTATGAAATAGCTTTAGATTCCTTCTCTCCTTCAGCATAACTTAATGAAGGCATAGTGTGCTGAAAGATGAGAAACATTCCAAGTGTTGCTTTCTACTGTAATGCTAGAAAAGGATGGAGAAATTGAGTGATTCAGCCTGTCCAGATAATGCATCTAAATTTTTAGCTCCAAAGCCAGAACTCAGTTCCCAGCTTCAGACCTACAATCCAATCACCTAATGGACACTCACTTGGATATTCCACTGGCACCTTCAAAATACAATGTGTTCACAAGTTTAAGTTCCTTCCCAAACTTATCTGTCTTGTACCTTAAATACCACTTTCAACAAAAGGACCAAACCAGAAACTTGGGTGTCACTCTTCAATTCTCTCACCTCACAAAGCCCTAATGATTCTAACTTATTAGCAACTTTCATGCTACCAATCTCTTGGTTTAGTGAAACAAGTTCCTGACCAATCTCCTGGCTTATAATTTTAATAGCCTCCATTCCATTAGGCAAAATGTAAGCAAGTACAGGCAAACCTCATTTACTGCATTTTGCAAATACTGTTTTCATCAACATCAAGGCAAGACCCTCCACCACCAAAAAGATTACAACTTGCAGAAGACTCAAATGATGGTAAGAACTTTTAGCAATATTTAATTAAAGTATGTACATTGTTTTTTTAGATATGTGCTATTGCACTTAATATACAATAGCAAAAACATAACTTTTACATGCACTGGGACACAAATTCATGACTCACTTATTGCAATATCTTCTTTACTGTGGTGGTCTGGAACTGAACCTGCACTACCTCCAAGGTATGCCTGTAATCTTCAGGATATTATTCCTGTTTAGACTCCTTCAGTGGCTACCACTCCACCACTAACAGTACCCTAGCCCTTTAGCTCAAATGATTCAATCACAATGAGCTTTCAGTTCTTTGAATCATGTTCTTTCTTGCATTTGGGCTTTATGGTATACTGTTCTCTTTACCCACAAGAGAAACTCCTCCATCCACGTTGTACTTAGATAACTCCTGACTAGTCCTTAGATCTCAGCTTAGAGAATAGTTCTCCCAAAAGCTTTCTCCAACACGTCCTTCTTTTCTCTCAATTAGAGACTCCCTCCTCTACAATGTCATGGAATCAGCACACCTTGACCATTTTTTTTTTGTTATATATTCACCACTAGACTCAATCTGGCATAAAGGGAGACACTGTATTTAATTTTTTGCAACTGCAGTCCCAGAATCCAGTACTCTTTTCACATATTGACTGTAAAGACTCAATGAACATCTGTTCAAAGAATTAAGCTCTCGTAAACAAAAGGTATGGTAATGAATTGCAGCAAGTAATGAGATGTTATCTATTCTTCAAGGATCTTCTGCTTTATAGGCTCCTTCCTAAGATCTGATGCTCAAAAATAAGTGCTATCTTGTATTATTCTCCAAAATCCTCCACCAATGCATTTCATTTTAGACATTAATCCAAGTGCAGATGACTAAGAGAAAGGACTGAATCACTGTCTTCCCCAAGACTGCTGAAATTTAGATGATCACAAATGTAACTATCCTTCTTTAGTCTTCTAATAAATTAAACTGATACTGATTTTCGAATGGTGAACATCTTTGAGTACCTACAAAAATCTTACTTAGCTATGATGCATTTAAGACATCACTAAATTTGAATTTGACTTGCCAAAGTTTTACTTTTATATCTATAATCATAACTAGCCTGTAAGCTTTTGTGACTGTCCTTCCTCAGTTTTGGCACTAAAGTTATGATAGGCTCATAAAGTAGTACAGTAGTTTTTCATTCGATTTCTAGTCTCTGGAGAAATTTATGGTCCCTGAAAATTATGGACCTTAACCTTTTAAAAAGAGATTTTGACTACTGTTCCAATTTCTTTAATGGATGCTGATCTAACTAGGTTCTTAATTTCTTCTTGGATCAATTTGGTAAGTTTTCTAAAGTATTTTTAATTCATCTAAGTTTTCAAATTCATGATTTATCTTGTTAGGTTTATTCACTTCTTTTGTCTTTTCAAAGGCCTAGGTTTTGATTTTCTTAAGAGTGAAAGATTGACTATAATCAAAATATCACAGCGACTAACAGCAATCAATATTCCAAGCTGACTGTTCTCATCCTTTCTTCCCTGCCCCCCAATAAAGGATAAGAGCTTACCACTGCATGAACTTTGAACCTTATTAAAACAGACAAGGCACTGAGGTTTACAATAATTTAACTAGCTTCTGAAATCTATTAAACCCTCCCAAGTTTGGGCATAAAAGGGATCAGGCAAAATAGTACAGAGCAACTCTGAAAAAGAAGTACCTGTAATAAGGAAGTTCCCATGTTCCTCCAAAGGTTCACTGTATTTTCGGACAACATGATTTAAACCAAGGTCTAACTCATAGAAAGTAAGCGTCTGCTGTGTATTAGCTGCTGCTTCCCCTGTTGGATCATTGTCTGCTTCCTATAGAGGAGTACAGTAGTACAAAGACTAATCAGTACCATAAAATCAAATTTCAAGGACGTAAAGATATCAGGATTCTCCTATTTTATAAACAAGGTCCATCCATTTTACAAGCAGAGGTCCACTGATGCCAAATGGTTTGCTAAAGTTCATACTGCTAAATAAGGTAAAGCTGGAACAAGAACTCAAATCTCCTAATTCTGGTTCTCTCTACTAGAGAATACTGCCTTTCACTAAGGGGAACAAATGGTATGCTCTACCTTTTACTATCTCCTTGTGAAAAAAAATATCCCATAGCTCACTCCCCTTTTCAGGCAGCTTTCCCCAATAAATATCCTGTTTCCACAGGGAGATCTTTCAAATCAGAGCAAAGTGCTATCATATGGTCAGGTAAGCTCTGAAACATTTTAAACGATTTCAGTAAGGCATTTGGAATATAGAAAAGATTTGTTAGCAGAAAAGATATAACATTTAAACAATGAAGAAAATAATCTTAGGAAAGCACTGAGGTGACTGGAAAAATTAAAAAAGAGAAAAGCACACACACAGACATGATCCCCATTACCTCATAATCCATTTCCAGACAAGCAAACATTGGATTTTCAAATCCCACATCTACTCCAACCACATGATACACTAAAGTGTTTGCTTTGTGGGCCTCCAGGGGAGATGAGATGGTAAGGCGGGCTGCAGCATCTCTGTTCAAAATATACACCAATTTCTGTTTCTCAATGGCACCTATTGTTGAAGGAGACAAAAACACAAGATTTCCAGGTAGTGAATAGAGGGCTTAAAAAAACAGCTAGATTCTTATCACAATTATTTTTTAAAAATCAGAAAGCCAGAGCTGTATATATATATATTAGAATTTGTTCTCTATCATTAAAGTAGACAACAGCATCATTTTAGCTACCTCCTTCCTAATAGGAATCATAATATCCCACTAACTCTTCAAAATATCTTAGGGTGTCCTAGATTTAATGAAATTGGGAAACAAAACAATAATTCATAAAATCATCAGCTTTCTTTCAACTAGATTTAGTCATTTTGTGACTAGTCAGAGAGGATTGCCCTCTAGAGGCCTGATCAGATACACAGAATTTTCTTCAAGAGGTTTGTCAGAGAAGAGACATGAATGTGAATCATCACTTCAGGCTGATGAAAGCAACCATACTCGTATCTAGTAATGTAAAATCATTCCGTTGTAGTCTTTTTTGCTACAAATAAAGTAAAAAATAGAAAAACATCTATTTCTAACTAAGCAGTAAATAGAAAGAGTATGTTAAGACTTTCTCCATTATTTTAGAAGGAAAAGCAACTCTACGCCAAGGGATTAAATTAATCCACATATGATCCAAACTTCACCCAGGTGCTTTACTGGCACACTGCTAAGATCACAGCACTGTCATCCTAAACCAAGCATCCGTAACAGTCAAAGATGCATTCAATAGAGCAAGTTACTCACTAATCATAACAGCTCGCCCTTTGGGATCCACAGCTAAGAACTGGCCAGGAACAATGCGGCGGCATCCACTCTTGCCAAAAGTTTCTTGGTGAATTTTCTCAAACATATTCTTAGATGGCTGGTATTCCAGGATAACAATCCGACCTGAGTCACTGCCTACCACAATGTAGTCTTTGGTGCCACCTGTCAGCCTAAAGGCCATAAGTGACCGAATTACACCAAATACTTCCACTGTAAGTAGGGTGTGTACTTTGCCAGTGTTGGGATCAGGGCGAAGCAACTCCAAGATCTTCCCACGGGAAACAACGATTTCCTGTTGTTTGGTTCCTAGAATGCCAAAAAATAAAGATCATGAAAACTGAAATTCTTCCAAAAAGTAACCTGGCTGAATCATGCCATTAAAGATAGATATAATTGAGTGAGTTGGGGGCTCAGTATTTTAAATTAATTTATTCTATTGGAAAAGATACTTTTCCTACAATTGAAATATATAACAAAAGCAGTATCAAATTAAAACTTTTAAAAATGGTTACACAAGTTACTTTTTAAAAAATTTCTTAATTTTCCTAACATTTGACATCTGCATAATTGAGCATTGTCCATGAACAGTATAAATATATGTTCAGCTTCATAAGATCAAAAATTTCCGAAGGCTCTTTCTAGCCCATCTTTTAGGCTACTGTTCTAAGACAGCATATTAACATTTTGTGCAGTTTGAACTGTGTCAAAGAACTTTTAAAGCTACCATCTAAAACAGGCTGTTTATTTCTAAACTCATTCCTAAAGTTTATTTGCTTTCATAACTGCAATCAACACCTCCTAATGCATAACAGTGAACTTGTCCTCAACTACATAATTACACCTGAATGAGTTGTCTCAACTTTAAACGCAACCGTTTAAAATAACTAAGTTTCTCCTTTCACAAATTCTCACGCTAGTCTCAACTAACCTGCTATGAATATATTTTCTCTGCCATCCAGGCTGAAAACTCATGTCCTTCACTTTCTTTCTATCCCCACTGTCAGGTCTTCACTACCATCCTATCTCATAGCCCACTCTTACCAATTGCAATCCAGTCCCATTTGCTCAGTGCTACCACTTATCAGGACACCTTACTTGCCAAAGGTCATTGGGATCAGCTAGAATCAAGTATGCCAAAGTGCTTTGGAAACCATAAAGCATTATATAAGTTAATAATTAAAAACATTTCCTGCACTTTTTAGAGAAAGTACAGGAAAAAATATGAAGCACTAGAACAAGTAACATTTAAAATGTTACATTCAGAAGAATAATAACTGGAGAACTTACCAGAGAAGTTGCCATGAATGGCAAAGCTGATGCCAGTGGCTCGCTGCAAGGTCAGGTTGTACAGAAACATGGTGGCAATAATACCAAGTCACCCACCACTCCACAATCCAGTCACTGGTTACACCAAGTCAAAGTAAGCTAAGAGCACATAAAAGCAAAGTAACATCAACTGGGAAACTGTTAACATTTCTGTATAGAAACTTCTGGCTGATGGCAGAAGAACCAGTAGAGTAAGGCCCGTGAAAGAATGACATATTTATAATTAGAGTTCCTTTTATATGCCAGGCACTTTGCTATATACTCTCTAATCTCACAATCTATCAAGTACTTAATATTAAAACTCATTAAGAAAACCATTTTATAGATGAGAAAATTACGAGTAAGAAATTAAATCACCTGAGATCACACAACAAGTGGTAAAAACTTTGGGAGCTAGATTTGTACCATTAATGCAACACTGTATTTGCTTTTTCTGTCATAGAAACTAAAGTCTACCTTTACTTGTATTTGAATAGGCTACACGTTCACAAGGTTCAGAATTCAAAAGCTCAGTAAAAAGTTCCCTCCACCCATTCCCTAGCCATCCATTTCTCCCTGGGGGAATCAATTTCATCAAGTTATATCCAACCTGTCCTTCCAGATATTTTCTGTATGGGTAAGAAAGAATGTATACTAATACTGTATTTTTTCCCCTCTTTTTAACTTAAGATTGGGTACCATATGTTGTACACTCACATTATACTGCAATTTATCTTTACATTTTCTCTATATCGGAGATAGCAAAATACAAAAGGCTTTCTCATTTTTATTTTACAGTAGCAGAGTATTCCACTGAATTGGTATAGTAGATCTCATTTAGCCAATACTCTACTGATGAACATTTAGGTTGTTCCCAATTTCTTGCTATTATGAACACTGATGCAAAGAAAACCAATCATATAAGTGACTTATACATTCAGAAGTATCTACTATTAACATGAAACTGCTAAATTGAAGATTCAAACATCTGAACTTTTGAGAGCTATTTTCTTTCAAAGAAGTCACCAATTTACATACCCAGAAATATTTGAGTCTTTATTTCCCCACAGATCTCTGCTAATCTGATAAGCACTGGTAACTTAGTGTAGTGTTCATTGCATCTCTCATACAGCTCTGTATTTGAGTGATTAGAATTTAAAATTTAAACCTACACCACCCAAAACTAAAAAACTGAATTCCAGCCACGTCAGACCTTCCTAAAAGAGTACAGTCTTGGAAAAGCATTCTTATCATCAGACAGGTCTGCAAACTTATGTATATCCTCTACCAAAGAATCACCCAAAACTACACCTACACAAATACCGCTGGAAAATGAGTTATTTTACCTCAATTATTCAGAGACAACTTGAGAAATCCATGTATCATCATGCAATTTACATAAATTTGGTTTTGTTAAGTGAGAAAAAATATCTTTGTAATCATTTCTGGGTTGGGCAAAAGCAGGGAGACTAAGAACCGTTCAATCCTGCAGGCGGGAAATGGATATAAATTTTTTCTACTTGAAACTAAGGAACACCTTTAATGTCCTAAGATCCCAGGGAAGGTCTGAGGGGAGATAAAAAGTGGGGGAAATGACCTATGAATAGAAATATAAACAAATGGCCAGAGTCAAGGACGCACACACAGAAGGGCTTAGACATTGGGAAAGTTCAAGAGAAAATTGTGTTCAGCTAAAGTTGGAAAAAAATAGGCAGAAAGTATATTGTAATCAATCTCAATTAAAAAACAGAAAATGTAATTCTTGTATTTAAGTATCTATACTCTCTGGCATCGTGCTCTGGTCATAAAATTTCAAACAATTTCAAAGGTGCAGAAATAACAAAACTTATAGTAAAGCCAGTATCATGCTGTCAACGTGATCCATGTCGTTGTAGTAACCGTATTAAAAATAATGAATTGTTTAAAAAAAAAAAGTAGAGGAAAAAACAGGTCACTTCTGAAGCCTGAAAATCTCCCTCCAGGCTACTTTTCATTCTTTATAGCTGAAGAACTCAGTCTACTTTCCGGTTCCTTTGTAACTGATGCCATCCATTCAGATGCCTGGGACTCAACTTCCCCAAACCTGGTTAAATACAGGTTTCCCAGCTATTATTAGCTTAGGAAATGGGGAAAGGTGCATTTTGCAAGATCAGCGGCGAAAACCTGATAAATTTTGTGATTTCCCCCACTTCACTCTTATCTGCGATTACTAAAAAAAAAAAGGGCCTGCGAATGCTCATTCCATCCCTTCTCGTGTGCCAAATAAACATGATTGCATTTTAAAATCCCAAATCTGCTAGACAGCATTTCCCTTCACTTTGCAAATGACGAAACTGTGGATCAGAAGAAGAAATGTTACCTAAATGCCAAAAAAAAAAAAAAATTCAAAACAGACTCCCAAACTATTTCCGTTATTTACGCTTATAACACGCTGGGCTTTTTCATCTTCCTGTCCGTGTCCTTTACTCTCTCCAAGAAAAGACGTCCCTTCCGCCTTCTCACAGCTCCCGTAGGTCAAGGCCCCAGGGCCTAAAATCTAGGCAATCTCTAAAAAGGCCCATTTTGAACCAGACCTCTTTTATCGCTGTAGACAGAAACAGGGAACAATTCCTAGTAGTCGTATTCACGCGCTCCTCTCGACCTCCTCCTCCTGGTCCCCTGCCCCGACACAGGGTGCCTCAGGGACCCCCACCAGAAACGCAGCCCACCCGCCCATATGGCCGCTCGAGCCCTCTGCAGGCCCGGGGAAGTCGGGAGGCCACTTCTTTACCCTGCAGCAATGAGGATGGCGTCGGTATCCAACGGATGCAGAATTTCTTCCAGGACTAAGGCATCGCCAACGCCAAACCGCCGGCGTTCGCCATTAAGTCTCAAATCGGGGACCTTCCGGTTGGCGCGCGGCGGGAAAAGGTCCCCAACCGGCGCCTCAAGAATGTGCTTATAATTTTTTTAAGGAATTGCTCTTGCATTTACGCCCCATTGAAAGTTATTTAAACACATCTTATGACAGTCAAGTTTTTCAGAAGAATAGAACATGAATAGGATTTTTAAAGGAGACTTTTAAAAACTGAGTTCATCGGGCATTTCTGTGGGCAGCCCCAAAGGTGAGCGCGCCATCGAAGAGGGGGCCTCGAGAGGCCGGAAACACGTACGGGAACCAAGATGGCGGACCTCGAGTCCTCCCAGACGCTGTTAGGGATGGCAACGCCGCCCGAAGGGGTGGGAGGAGGCCGCTGCTCCGAAATCTCCACCGAGTTTATTCGCTCTCTGACGGAGCTGCAGGAGCTGGAGGCTGTGTACGAACGGCTCTGCAGCGAGGAGGTGGGAGGGCTGAGCCTTCTTTATCCGGAGACAGTTGGCGTAGGAGCCGTCAGTCGGGAAATCCGGGCTGTGGGAAGCTCGTTGCCGAGGAGAACAAAAAAAAGCACCTACTCGAGAAGCTGGGGTGTATCTGAGTGTAGTTCTTGGGACCTGTCATTTCCTTTCACGCAGTCTGTTGCTCCCAAGCTCGTTTTCCCTGTCATCTGGGTGACTAGCCCCCATCCCCCATCGATTTCCTCGGCTCTTAATCGCGGTGGGTCTCAGGGATAGTAAAGTTAGATTGAGAGTATGTGCCAACTCGCTGGGTTCTCAAAATAAGAATAAGGGCTCTTTTGCGTTGTTTTAGCAACTTAATTAGGAAACGCTTTCGCCCTGTTATTTAAGCAGGCTGTCATTGCAAATGAATAAGCGTTCTAAGACTCCTCCTCGTAGGAAATCACTCGGGTATGATTTCAGTGTTTCGGGGAAGTGTAGGACTTTGTAGAAGCCTAAGGTGTTAAGACTCGGGCACAACTGTCTCATCTTGGACAGGTCACTTACTCTCTTGTACCCCTAACGTTGTGTCAGATGAGGGCCGTGGACTATGTTGTCCCCAGGATTCCTTTTAGCTCATGTTTTATCTCCTTTCTGCCGCCTTCACTTCTCCGTGGCAACCTATTGTCCATATATTTTCGAATGTCAGTTGGGTCCCTTGCCAGTCAGAAGAAGATCGAAGCTCTGATTTGAAAATTAGCAGCCGTTTCCTAAAACTAAGCATTTAAATGAGGTTGAGCACAAAAGGCAATTTCAGCTGGAGGGTGGATCATTGATACCTTTGAATATTTCCAAATATTAATTTGCACCAGCTCTAGCAGTTTCTGATATGTTTTCAACAAGATGTGCTTTATAAAATTCAGTACTCTTGACTTAACATCCCTAAGCTTGCATTCATTGAGTTTGGAGGAAAATTAAGTAGCTCTTACAGACAAAACAATATTCTGTATTTGATGATTGTCAAGGTGAAGGTTCTCTATGTATCCTGCTGGACTATTTTAAGAGAAATCTATAGCTAATTTTTGTTTAAATAAATTTATTTAAATTAGTTTCAAGTAATTATAGCTAATTTTAATGGCTGTTTTTGAACCATAAGCCACATACTGTTAAGCACTTTCTGTTTGTTATCTTGTTTGGCTCACACAGCAGTCCTCTAGGTTATATATTACTACTCCTATTTTAAAGATGAAACTCAGGCATAAGAGGAGGTTGCATTAATTGAGGTAATCCAGTAAATAGGTCAACTGAGAGAATTATACACTATGAAAAGACTTTTTGCAACTTACCTTGGAAATTTTCATTTGTTTAGCCACTATATTTTAAATGTGTTTTTGTGTTAAGCACTATGCTAACAATATCGAATAAAGGTTTATTTCTTCCATTTGTGGTGTTCATCTGCTAGATGAAAACAGATATACATAAAATAACAGTCATTATGCTATGTGGTAAGAGAAAAAAATTAAGTATTGTTTGGAGCTGAGTGGAACGAAAAAAGACATTTGAAATGGGATTCATCTTTCATTTAAGTGGCTGAGTTAAATAACTCATAGCGTTCCTTCTGACCATTCTGATGACAACGTCCCCCTGTTTTTCAGAAAGTGGTGGAAAGAGAGCTGGATGCTCTTTTGGAACAGCAAAACACCATTGAAAGTAAAATGGTCACTCTCCACCGAATGGGGTGAGTCTGTATCTCAGCAACAGCTATTGTAACTTCCAACAGGGTCCACTGGATAAGTTATTTTTTCTAACTTTCTCTTATAAAATGCCAGCTAAGTTTGAAACATCACAGAGGAGCATTACCTCAAGATAAGTGAATACTTAACGGTATGTTACCTGGTTTTCAAAGTGTCCTCAACATCACTTGGAAACTTGTTGGAAATGCAAATTTTAGCCCTACCCCCCTAAACCTACTAAATCAGAAACTCTGGAGATAGGGTTCAAGAATCTATTTTTAACAAGCATACCAAATGATTCTGGTGTATGGCTCAAGTTTGAGAACCACCGTTCTTATAGATTTTGTGTATGCGCTCATCATAAAAAGTGCTCTTTAATTATCTCAGATTGTTGGTAAGTGCATTTATGTTCACTTAGCAATTGGGAAAATTTGTTTTCTAATTTTTTGGCAGTACCTACTTAGGGGTGTCTTTAGTAGTTATAGAAAATTTTTTATTATTAAGTATAGGCCTGAGTTTACAGTAGAATACTATTGAAAAAAATATATTTTATTGGGGTGAACTAAGCTAAAAATTGTGGAGAGGTACAAAAGGAGCAAAAGACATGGTCTCCTGCAAAAAAAAAAAAATTTCCATCTCTTACTCCTACACTCTGCCCCTATGGATTTATTTGTGCTGACAATCTGTCTGTATCTCCAGTCCCAACTTGCAGCTGATTGAAGGAGATGCAAAGCAGCTAGCTGGAATGATCACCTTTACCTGCAACCTAGCTGAGAATGTATCCAGCAAAGTCCGTCAGCTTGACCTGGCCAAGGTAATCCCCTTATGGTGCTGATGTTTGAGTCAATGCCTGTTCTTCCATTAAAATGATCTGGTCATTTGCATGATACCTGTCAGTAGTCTTGATTATCATAACAGTTTTGTGAGTGATAGTGGTGGTGGTGTTTTTGAGTTCACCAATAAGAACTGAAAAGGACCTAAGATTAACCAGAATCAGTTCCTGAATCTCCGTACCTTCTGAAGAGATGTTTGTGAAAGAATAGGACATTGTTTCTGAGCACCATGTCTTTTTGCAGAACCGCCTTTATCAAGCCATTCAGAGAGCTGATGACATCTTGGACCTGAAGTTCTGTATGGACGGAGTTCAGACAGCTTTGAGGAATGAAGATTATGAGCAGGCTGCAGCCCACATCCATCGTTACTTGTGCCTGGACAAGTCAGTCATCGAGCTCAGCCGACAGGGCAAAGAAGGTCAGCAATCTCAAACTGTTGATTTCTAGTTTAGTTACAAACATCTGTAATCTGAACTAGGCACACTCAACCAAGAAAAGGGCATCTGTTGTTAGGGAATGTCCTTGTCTGGCAGTAGACCCTAGGTAGGTCCTAAACTATCCCAAGGCAGTGTTGTTATTCCCATTTTATAGAAAAGGAAACTGAATCTAGATTTACTACCTTTTGGCCAGTGTGTTTATTTCCACTTAACCATATTGCCTACTTAAAAATTTAAATTATTAGCCTGGTCCATGATCTTGAGTCATCACTTTTAGGCTTCTTTCTAGCTTTATTTCATGCTGTTCACTCATGCATCAATTCATTGTGTAAACCTTTATTGAGCTCCTCTATATGCCAGGGTATATATAGATGACCCTTAAACAACATGGGGGTTTGGGGCACTGACTTCCTGCACAGCATATAACTGTGGTATTACTTAAAATATTCTGCAAATACTCTTTATCGTTCTGTTTATATTCCTTTGCTCATTTCAATTTCTTTGCCTGGAATGTTTGTTCTTCCTATTCAAGTATAAAATCGTGCCCATCTTTAAGAGATGGTACATCACCTTCTCTAGGAAGTCTTTTCTGATTACTTCAAACAGAAATGTGACTTGTGGGCACCATTATTATGACACTGAGCATACACTGAATCTTATTATAGTTATCTGTGCACAGAGCTTATCTCCTTCATTGATTGTAACTTCTGTGATAATAGGATCATGGCTGATTCACCTTTTAATCATCCATATTACTAGTACAGTATCTTGCAAACAGTAAGTTCTTAATACATATTTTTTTTAATAAAAAGTGGTGTACAGACTAAGTGGCATAAACCTGATGTTAATTTCCACTTTCTTCCCTTTGCACAGGGAGCATGATTGATGCCAATCTGAAATTGCTGCAGGAAGCTGAAGAGCGTCTCAAAACCATTGTAACAGAGAAGTTTGCAATTGCCACTAAGGAAGGGGATCTGCCCCAGGTGGAGCGCTTCTTCAAGATCTTCCCACTGCTGGGTTTACATGAGGAGGGATTAAGCAAATTCTCAGAATACCTTTGCAAGCAGGTATGGCTCCTGTTTGCTTGGCAGGATAAAGATATGGTTCTCTGCCTACAGGTTGGAGCACTGGATATATTCAATGTCTGTGGAATCTTTTTCGCATCTGGATTTGACTCCTGTTTTCTGCTCTTGCTATAGCCTGGCAGGACTGGATGTATGCATTCATTCAATGTTTATCCATGTATTGCCAGTCTGCTGTGTACCAGACATGGCCTAGACATCCGATGCACATTTATTTCCAACAGACCAAGTTAACATATAGGAAAATTAAAATGCAAATTCTCTGACAAGTTGACTCACCCTTTTCAAGCTATCAGCCAGGAATTAGCTTTTATTAAGAGCACTTGGAGTTGTTGGTTACTGGCTTTAAGACTTCATCACCAGGCTTGAGTCTCAAAATGAGCTACAATGAGATGAAGCAGATGAGATCACTTAAAGTTAAATCCTGGAAAAGAAACAGGCTCCAGTTAAGGACTCAGCCCTCTTCCCCCACCTTAGATGAAGAGAAGCAAATTGAAGCAGGCATGTGTGCAGAAGGTTGTTTTTTTAACTACATGTCTGTGCATCCTACCCCCACCCCCAACTTCTCTATAATGGAACACAATTCTGCCATTAAGAAAAACAAGATAGTTCCTTTGTACTTACATATTTCACTCTCTAACATATGTGGTTTGTTAAAATGAGGGGTGTGGCAATAAAGATGTATGCTTATGTAAGCCTAGGATATTTTTGAAAGAGTTAACAGTGATCACTTCTGAAAAGGGGGATTAGGAGATCAAGAGTAAGAGGAAGCATGACTTTTCACCAAACACTCCTTTGTTCTTTTTGAACATTTAAATATTTGTGTTTTACCCATTCTGAAAAGTTAATTTATTAAAAATAACATGCAACTGATTTATGGTATTTTTTTAAAATCAGTACTTTGTCATTTGGGACCTTGAATGGCTTATAATTTTAGTCCCTTAAAAGTCCCTTCAGCAGTACTCAGATTCCTTGTCCTGCTCAATGTAACACCACTAATGATAACTTTGAATTACACTTTAAGATGATTATTGAAATTGGGGACTCTCTCCCTTGGCTAGTGATGGTATGTATTTTTGAAAAAGAAAGCATTATACCTCTCAATGGAAGAAGAGCTACCACTGTGTTCAAGTTCATTGTCTTTCCTGAGGCTCAGACAACCCAGAGCCTTCAGAGGAGGTTCCTATGTGTTGCCTAGACTTCCAAGCATCAAGGGAAACATGGGAAAAAGAAAGCCGATGAGAAGTCTTTTGGGGAAACTGAGGCTGGCCTTTAGTCTGAGAAATGTATAGAGATTCCCTTCTTTTGCTTTTTTAGGTGGCCAGTAAAGCTGAGGAGAATCTGCTGTTGGTACTAGGGACGGACATGAGTGATCGAAGAGCTGCAGTCATCTTTGCAGATACACTCACTCTCTTGTTTGAAGGCAAGCCTCTTTACTCTAGGGAGACTGGAGACATTAACACCAGCATCATAGCTTTTCTTTTATCCCCACTAGCCTAATGTCTTTAGTTTAATCCCATCATTCACTATATACTGATTTATTGGAGAATTAACTTCCTAATTTAGCCTGTGATTAGCAAAGATTAGTTTGAGCCTCCCTAGCCCTCAAGACCAAACTCTTAGAATAAATTTAACCCTAAAATAAATTACTGGGAAGAAAGCAATGCTGATTTTTAAAAATGCTCCTGTAGAAATTATCAGTATAATCTATGAAATGCGTGCTGGTATACCAAGCATTGTGCATATTTAACAGATAAATTTGCTTAGCAGCTTGCAGCACTGATGACATTTTGTATTCATTTGAGGCAGTGAAACAACCAAAACATGTTGAGTTAGACCCTGGGTCAGTCCTGGCTGGAAGAAAAGAGTTTATTTTGTGGGAAAAATATTTGGAATTTAACCCTCACTTTTTTCTTTCTAGGGATTGCCCGCATTGTGGAAACTCACCAACCAATAGTGGAAACCTATTATGGGCCAGGGAAACTTTATAGCCTGATAAAATATCTGCAGGTGGAATGTGACAGACAGGTGGAGAAAGTGGTAGACAAGTTCATTAAGCAGAGGAACTACCACCAGCAGGTGAGCAGGGAAAGGAGCCAGAAATGCTGAATGGAATAAATTGAGGGGAGGAAAAAAAGATGCAACAGTAGATACAAAGTGCTGACTGGCCTGCACTTTGCCCATCACCAGCTTACTTTGGACTTACGGTGTTAGGATGACAGAGCCTTGGTACCAGACTGAGAAGGAACTGGCAAGGTCTTCCTGAAAGGAACACAGTGATAACATTAAACCAGTGCTCTATATCATAGGATGTACAACTGTGCCTTCTGGTAGTATAATGAGAATTTTATTTATGAAGTTTCCATAAGTGCTAAAGGTAACATTTCCTTTTCAGAACTTGATTTTTTCATTCTTATGAGTACCAAAAGTAAGAGCAGGACTTAGAAATAGGAGTAGTCCCATACAATTTTATTTCTAGGAGAAAAGATTTTAACTCGGGGAGTCTCTAGGCAGTAATCCTTTGGAACACTGTTAGAATCGTTTTTAAATGCAATAATAGAGGTAAGCATTAGAATCTAAAAAGTAAATCTCTGACTCATCATCTTAAAAGCCTGCTTTTGGCTTACCTGTTAAGTAAACTAAACCTAAACATTATTGTAGGCTAGAAGTGTGGAGTGATCAGCAAAAGGCAGACTGGAGGGTGGGGAAGAGCGATCTCATATCTATGGTGTATTGCAGTTCCGGCATGTCCAGAACAACTTGATGAGAAATTCTACAACAGAAAAAATAGAACCAAGGTAATCATCTTTTCTTTAGTCCATAACAATTTATGTTGAATCATGTATAATTCATATACTATGTTACAGTGTGGTTTGTTTTAGAAATGTTTTATCTATGATTCTTTTTTTTAATGGAATATGTCATGCAAAAAAAGCATATGTATAATACATACATGGTCTAAAAAGAATAATAGATCATTACCAATACTTTTAAGCCCCCAATGTGACTTTCCTCCTCTCCCTCCTTCAAAGGTTAACTACTGTCCTAAAATTTTAAGCTTTTCCTTTTTTTAATACAAAAGAATATATGCTTGTTAAAAGAAAATCAAAAATTATAAAAATATATTCATTCAATCAGCAAATTTTTACTGAGTACACATTACATGCCAGGCACTGGTCCTAGGCACTGGTGCTTGGCACTGGGGATTTGGCAGCAAGCAAAGAGAGCAAAACAGACTTAATTCTTTGTGGCAGCTTGTCTATAAAGTAGATAATAATAGTACCTAACACATAGTGTTTTACCATGTACCAGACATAGTTAGTTGTAAGTTCCTAAAAAATATTAAATCATTTAATCCAGACTTTCTCAGTATCTATACTGTTGGCATTTGCTGGATAATGCTTCATTATGGAGGACTATCCTGTGCATTGTCAAATATTTAGCAGCATCCCTGGCTTTGGCCCACTAGACCCTGGTAACACACTGTGGTTGTGTGACAACCAAAAATGTTTCCAAATACTGCCAGATGTTCTCTGTGAGGTAAAATCACCCTCAGTTGAGAATCACTGATTTAATCCATAAACATTTTTTATAGATAAGGAAACCGAAGCCTAGACAGGTTAAGTGATTTGCCTAAGGTCATCCAGCTAGAAAGTGGCAGAACCAAGAAAAGAGTCTAGGCAGTCTGACCCTAGAGTTCTTGCTGTTAACCACTATGATATACTAAGTGTAGGCTATGGGAGAACATGTAATAAAGGTATATAATCTAAACTGATTTAGTTCAAGGAAAAATTCCTGAGGAAATGACCTTAGATCTGAGACCTTAAGAGTAAGTAGGAGTAAGAGGTAAAGATTATTTCAGCTAGAGCAGGAAAAGCATGTTCAAAGGCCCCATATATTTAAAAAAACTGAAAGAAGGCCAACATAGTTGAAGTACAGAGAGTTGGGGAGAGCCTGATAAGAGATGAATCTGAAGAGGTTGTTAGAGTCAGGCCGTTCCAGGTCTTTTATCCTAAAGAGCTATGGAAATCTTGATTACGATAAGACCAGATATCGGTTTTGAAAAGATCTCTTGGACTTCCGCGTGAAAAACAATTTAATTTGTTAGTTTGTTTACATAAATTGAAGTAGGGGTTCAACCTCATTTTTAAATGTGGATCTCAGTTATCCCAGCATAGTTTTGCGAAAAGACTGTTCCTTTCCTGTTGAGTTGTCTTAGCCTCTCCTTAGAAATCAGTTGACCATCGATGCAAAGATTTCTGGATTCTCAGTTAATCTATAGGTCTGTCCTTATGCCAGTACTACACTATTTTGATTGCTGTAGCTTTGTAGTAAGTTGTGAAATCAGGAAGTGTGAATCCTCCAACTTTTTTTCTCAAGATTGTTTTGGCAGTTCATCTGGGTAGATGAATGGGCATGGGACAATTTAATGGAGTGTTCCAAAATCCCACCACAGCTAAACAAGAGGTTGGGGAGATATGGTGTTTTTTTTTTTTCACATGAGTCATTAATAATTTCTGCTCAAACTGCTAAGAAAACATACCTCCAAGTCTCTTATTTAGGACTTGCAGGATTTTAGGGAATGAATGATTCAGGTGAAACGTGTGAGTGGAATATGTGGTTGACAGCTATCTCTGACTATAATTGGGTCAGCAGAGACACGATAACCATCTGCAGAAATCTTCTGGACCCAGTGGGGAGAAGTTTGGGACTTTGTTTGCCATGTAGCTCTTACATCTGAGGGATCCAGTGTCCTGCTTATTTCTCCTCTTTGTGTCTCAGGGAACTGGACCCAATCTTGACTGAGGTCACCCTTATGAATGCCCGCAGTGAGTTGTACTTACGCTTCCTCAGGAAAAGAATCAGCTCTGATTTTGAGGTGGGGGACTCCATGGCCTCAGAAGAAGTAAAGCAAGGTAAAAGATATTCTTTGGAAAAGCTGGAATATAGTTGGCACTGTTATTTCATTGTTATGCCACATATCTCTTAATAAGGGAATAACTAGAGCTTCTTAGCATCTGGAGGTCCATGGTCAAATTGATCCCCAGGAGGAAATCTACATTTAAGTGAATTTGAGAATTGGACTAGGCCTTTGAAGCCTAAGAAGGCTAATGCCCCAAATAATTGAACTATTTTACTCTGATCCTTTCCCCACACTATGTTTCCTTACCAGCTCTGGTATTTAATTTAGATAGGTGATATATGCACATTATAGATAGGTAGATACGAAGAAAGGAAAGAAAAAATATACATAACTTCCAGGGAACTTTTAGGAGTGATAGGAACATTCAAAGCTGGATTGTAGCAATTGTTGTAAAACTATAAAAGTTACTTAAATAATTGAGTCACATACATAAAATGGGTTAAAATCATGGAACATAAATTATACCTCAACATTTAGAAAGGAGTATGTAGTATAAAGAAAGAGTATACAAAGAGTATATAGTGTAAAGAAAGCCTTTCACCTGTTCCCTTAGTCTCTCAGTTCTCCCAGTTACAATTTTTGAAGGGATAAATACATTGAAAAAAATGGGTGGCACAGTGCTATTTCATTTACAGACTTACCCTCCAGGTTTTTAAGAAGACCATTTAATTCCTGCTGGGCAAGGATTTCAGAATTCCCTGGACTGGAGACTTGAAACCAACCCAATATCTGTGGCATTCTGCATGGTTTGTGGCAATAACATATGGCAGGGCAATTAGTTATATGGCCCAGGTGACATTGCTTTGAATTGGTATTTAGAGTAAGATGTATGTTCATTTGGTGCTCATTGTTAATAACTGTCACTGTTCAGAGAGCTGTGCTGTCTAATACAGTAGCTATGAGCCCCATGTAACTTTAAATTTAATTAAAATTAAATAAAATTTAAAATTCAGTTTCTCATTCATATTAGCCACATTTCAATTGCTCAATAGTAGCTACCATATTAGTCAACATAGATAAGAACATTTCCATCATCACAGAAAATTCTGTCGGACAGTACTGGTTTAGAGAATGAAATGTTTTATACCCAGTATATTTTAGCCTTTACCCTGGAAACTTACATCTTTTGAGTCTTACTAATTAATTCTAAGGAAATAATGGAAAAGAGGTAAAAAGTTCTTTGAACAAAAATTTTCACTACAATTTCCAATTACCTCTATTAATATAAAACATTTGGAAATAACCCACGTTCTAAAAATAGAATAGTTTTTAAAAATTTAGACTGTCTACTGGGTAAAATACTATAGACATTAAAAATAAGTGAGCTAAAAAAGCTAGAAACATTGAAAATATAATTTTTAAAAGCACAGTACAAAATTATGCCTATACTGTGATTATAACCATGTGAATTATGTGCAGATTTGGAATAAGACTAGAAAGGAACCTGAAAAAAATTAAAAAGGTTGATCTATTTTCCTTGAGGCAGAAAAGTGAGTATTCTTTCTTGGCTGTCCCTTAGAGCACCAGAAGTGTCTGGACCAACTCCTCAATAATTGCTTATTGAGCTGCACCATGCAGGAGCTAATTGGCTTGTACATTACCATGGAGGAGTACTTCATGAGGGAGACTGTCAATAAGGTAAGACAGAGGATATCATCCCTTGGAAATGGGCTTTCTGACCAAGAAGCCAGGCTGAAGGAAATGGTCAAGGCATGTCATGTTTCTTGGTCCTGCTTTGGAATACCCTTCCATGCAGACTGAGTAGCACCACTTGGTATGGTTAGTTGTTATGCTTTGCAGTTGTCATGCTCTTTGTAGACGCAGCTGGGACTTCTTTCCCAAGGATCAAAAAGGAACACCTCGGCTCCTCAGGGAGCCTACTTGTTCCCTGCCTTTGTGGAGGTATGTGAGTGAGGAGTCTTGGGGAAGAAGGGCTCCTCTTGATATCTTACATCCCAGGTAACAGTTGTCCTCAAAGAAAAGGCCCTAAATACTTAATTTCGTAATATAGTTATCAGTAGGGAAGTGAGCTATTTTAACAAGGAGTATCCACACCAAGCTGTGACCAGAATAAGCCATGTGGGGAAAAACATGAACAATGTATAGAAAAGGAAGCAGAACCAGAGACTGTTTGAGAACTATCTTGGACATGTAGAACTAGGGCCCTTATTGGGTATTTTGCCTTTTGAGTAGGCTGTAGCTCTGGACACCTATGAGAAGGGCCAATTGACATCCAGCATGGTGGACGATGTCTTCTACATTGTCAAGAAGTGCATTGGGCGGGCTCTGTCTAGCTCCAGCATCGACTGTCTCTGTGCCATGATCAACCTTGCCACCACAGAACTGGAGTCTGACTTCAGGTATGGTTGATGTCCTTTCTCCTTTTCAGAAGGCAAAAAGGTCCTAATACTGATTGATTCCTGAGGCCCACTTGTTTCTTTCTTTTTTTTACTTCTGATACTAGTTCAGTTATATACAGGATATAAGCTCCCATCTATAGCACAACATCCTTGGCTCCACATAGCTGCACAGCAGCCAGATACTTTATAGGCCAAGTCTACATTTCCTGGACTAGATGGGAGGGGTCATTGGTCCTTAGACCTAGGAAAGAGAACCAGTAGTTCATATGAAGGCAGTAGTTGTAGTATTAACTATCATACTTACCATTGCTACAGGCCAGGCACTAAGCTGATCTGCTCTTATTCAGTCCTAATAACAACCCCGTGAAGTAGGAACTATTAGCTCTGATTTGTAGATGAGAAAACTAGGGCTTAGGGAGAATCCATCCCTTATGATTTCATACCTTACTGGGCTGCACAAGGTCTCCTACAGTGGTCTCAGGGATTGGTTATTCTCCCAAAAGAGGAATTTGTGCTGCCAGGTCAGGATAGTGGGCCCTCTGCTCCTGCTGTCCTGAAGGCCAGGTTGAGCACTGTGCCATTTTGCCCCCCCAGGGATATTCTGTGTAACAAGCTGCGGATGGGCTTCCCAGCCACCACCTTACAGGACATCCAGCGTGGGGTGACAAGTGCTGTGAACATCATGCACAGCAGCCTCCAACAGGGCAAATTTGACACAAAAGGCATTGAGAGCACTGATGAGGCCAAGATGTCCTTCCTGGTATGTAACCCCAGCTGCCAGCAGCTGGGTTGGTTTATCTCAAGAAGTTAAACTATGACCTCTAAGCCACAGTGTAACCGGCCTTAAACTGGAGACTTTTCCTCCAATGTCTATGTAGAAGGAAAGTTCCTTTAAGGAAAGCTCCTCCTAGAAGGTTCTGAAACCATTTCTTACCCAGGGACCTATTTCTGAACAGCCTGAGCCAGGACATGTACTGTTCACTGCCCAGAAGTCTGGGTGTCTCAGCTCTCCCCGGTACTCATTTCCAAGAGCACTACCTAGCCATTCACAGGCTCCACTGAATATTGAGTTTGGCTTACACCTGCCACAGAACCAACTGAAATATCTGTGCCAAGCCTGCAGACTGATTTTCTGAGGACAGTCCCCCAGTATGGGTGGGTGCTGATCATTTAAACCTACCAGGATTGCTTTTCTAGAATACATCTTAGGCTTTCAACTTCTTCAGAAAGTTTATCTTATTAAAACACTGAGCTACCCAGATATGATGACAGATATGATGATGGAGTGAGTCTCCCACTTGCGTGACAGCTGGAAGGATGAAAGGATTTATGCAGGTTAACGGGCAATTTGTAATGAGCAAGAAAACACAGGTGAGTCCTGAGCTCACAGTCAAGCCTCTCTGGCACTTGCTGTCTTGGCATGAGTGGAAACAGTAATGTCAGAGGTCACTCTGCTTCCCTCTTATGTTGGCCAGACTCTGAGTCTCCTTGGCTTCTGAGATTCAGAGGCTGAAGGAAACATTCTGTAGCAGAGCTCTCAATCAACAGTCCACATATGGGGTCTTGGAACATCCTGGGGTTAGGTTTAAAACTATGTACATGTAATTTTTTTTTTTGAAGCAGAGTCTTTAGCTTTTCAGGTTCTTAACTCCTAAATAGTTCAGAGTTATTACTTTCTGATACAGAAACCTAAACATACTAATATCTATCTTGTCCCTGTGCAAGGCAACCCACAGTAACTATTCCTCAGATCCAGCTGCTGTTTAGGCAGCCACACTCTCTTCCTGTCATTGAAAATATTTTCCTTGGGCACAGGTTCTATTGATCTGAGATGTTGTGATTGCCAAAAAAGAGGATCAGCTCCAAGAAACTGTTGCCTGTGACTATGGTGCCTTTGGAGAACTTTACCAGAATGTCTGTTAACCAGCTTCATGTGTTTGTGGATTGACTTAAATTTTTCATTTCATTTACATTCCCCTTCATTTTTTTATTTTTTTATTAGTTTCAAGTATACAGTACAATGGTTGGACATTTGCATAGTTTATGAAATGATCCCCCCAAAATATGGAATGCTTCTTGAATTTGTGTGTCATTCTTGTGCAAGGCCCATGGTAATATTCGTATCATTCCAATTTTAGTATATGTGCTGCCAAAGTGAATATTCCATTTCATTTTTTACAGAACTTATTTCATTCTTTCATTTCTCTGCTCAGAAATGACTCCTTGCTACTACTTACCACAACAAAGCTAGATGTCTTTGCCAGGTGGTTTGTTGAAGGCCTCTTGAATCTGACCCATCCTGCCACGCTAGTCCTGATTTTCCACTACTTGGCTCCACAAGTCCCTAATAGGCTGGACACTGTGCATTCATGCATTTGCTGTTTCCATTCAGTTTCATTGTTTGAAGACCCAGAAGATAATAAGGCCAACAAGGAAGATGATGCTCAATGTGTGGTGACAGGTTTCTAGTTTTTCTGATGCCAGGTACTTAAAACATCATCACTCCCATCACAGGGCCTATTTCTTAATGTCACTTTGATTCATTTATCTGTCAAGATGAATTCCCCAATGGTACTGACATATCATTCACCATGAGCTGGGATAAGCCCAGTGAGTGAGTCCTTGCTTACAAGGGCTGTTGATATAAGGAAACTTTGAAAGCAATACTCTTTGAACCCAAATCCTTTTTCCCCTCATGACAGATTATCCTTGTTGCCCATGAATGCCTTGAAAACATTTATGTTGTAGTTTTCATCCTTGGGCTGTCATGACAGTGCAGTTTTTTTCCCTTGAAACTTGTTATATTAGCAGCCTTGTGTTGTGGAATGCTAATGAAAGGCCTAAGTCTTATCCATCCACAGCAGAAGCAGCCTTAATACTCTCAGCAGCATGACTTTTTATTATTGGCTGTAGGACACTGGTGACAGAAGCATTCTTGGGAAGACAAGAGGAGTGTTCTAATCTCAGCCTCTGGGGTTTCGGGATTCTTCTTTTACCCTGAAATCCTGAAGCTCCTGACTCATCTCTTGAAAATTAGCTCTTCCCTACTTCTCCCCTACCTTCCTGGTCATGCCACCAGCACACCAGTTCAGAGGCTCTGTGACCCTTTCAAACTCCAATTCCTCCCTAACACAGCCTCAGGGTTAGTATTCCCAAACCAAAACTGTGCACATTTGGCTTTCACTTACTTCAACTCTTAATGCCACCCCAGTATCCACAGGACAGTATAGCACCTCAGTCCCAGTCTGACTTTACCCACCTCTGCAGTTCCACCTCTTTCTATGTCCCTGCACATGTCCGTGCACTGACTACCCTGATCCCTGAATAACCTTTGGGGTTTTCTGCCACTGCATTTGCTTATGTTACTTCTTTTCCATACACATTCATTCATTCATTCAACAGATATTTATTTATTACAAACTTCTACATATCAGGCACTATTCCAGCTCCTAGAGCTGCACTGCTCAATATGGTAGCTACAAGCCACAAGTGGCTATTTAAATTTAAATTTTTAAAATCCAGTTCCTGAGTTTCACTTAGCCACATTTCAAGTGCTCAATAGCCACATGTGGCTAGAGGCTACCATACTGGATAGCTCAGATTTAGAATATTTCCAGCACCAAAAAAGTTCTGTTGGACAATGTTCTACTAGAGACACAGTGGTGAAGAAGACAGACTAGATTCCTGCTTTTGTGGAGCTGTCATTCATGTGGGAAAGAAAGGCAAGAAACAAACAAGATGGTATTGGATCATCCTAAGTACCACTAAGAAAATATCAAACAGAACAATGGGCTAAGGAGAGGCTAGGGGAATAAAGAAATGTACTCGCCCTCATCTCCTGTCAGTTATGTTCCAGCCTTTTAAGTTCAACTCAGTGAACAACTCTGCCATGGAGCTTTCCTTGAATACCTCAGACTAAAACGTTTATTCTTTCCTCTAAATGGCCATAGCCGTTTAATTATCACTTTTGTCACATGCTGCTTTTTATTATTATTATTTCTATTATTTCTGCAGTTCGCTTAGAAGACAATTGAATTATGAGAGAAGGAGCCCTTGGCCTATAGTGCTCAGGAGACCTGAATTCTGATCCTGACTCTAGTTCTGAGGCTTGCCACTCTCTTGAGTTTCTGTCCCCTTACCTGCTTTATTTTTCTTCATGGTGTTTATCACTACCTGATACATATTATCTGACTTCTAGATTATAAACTCTGTGAGGGGGTGAATTTTGTCTGTTAATTGCTTTTTCCTTGGTACCTGGCACATAGTGGGCACTAGGTAAATGTTTGCTGAATCAATTCTTAACTGACCTTGGTGAACCATTTCATCTTATTCCCACCTGTAAGATGGCTTGATAATACTCATTTTTGCAGAGGGTATTGGCAGAGCAGGGAGATAATGGATGAGAAATGGGTGGTTTTCAGGATTTCTTTAATGAGTGTCAGCCTTGGCATCACTGACCTGGACTTGAAATTTGAAGCCCCAGGACTTTTCCCAGACCTTTGTGCCTAAACACAGAGAATAAAGACTTGAAACCTTGGGTCGGATTGACTTTGCTGCCTTGCGGCAGGCACAGGAAAAAAGGCAGATCTGGTTAACTGTACTGCCAAGTCTAACACCTGAGCACCCTACCTAGTGACAGTGCTGCAGGCCTTCCTCACCCCTCATCTGAGTCTCAGGAGTACAGCTATCAGCCAGTCTGGCACTGGAGTAGGTACAAACATGGATGAGCAGGAAGTTCATTCTTTGTCCTCTTCTCCCAGGTGACTCTGAACAACGTGGAAATCTGCAGTGAAAACATCTCTACTCTGAAGAAGACACTGGAGGTACTGGGAAAATTGCCTATCAGTTTTCAGCCACTGTAGCCCACCCCCATCCCCACTCCCATTCCCGCCCCCGCCAGGCCTCATTTTGAGAGGGAGCCTTGTACTCTCATCCTGATGGGGACTGGCATTCCCTGGCTTTGAGCCAACTCTCCTTCAGAACACTTGAGGTGATTCACTAGTGATTCCTGTGACTCAAGAGGTAGCAAGGCACCTCTGGACCAACGTGAAGAGCTCTCGCCTAAGAGTTGGAAGATAAGAATTCAAATTAGATCTTGGAGCATGTGACATACTTAGCACATGACATTGGACAAGTCCCTTAACTCTGAAGGCCTTAGTTCTCTCATCTATTAAATGAGATACAGATCTGTATCCTGCCCTACTTTGGGTTTATTGGGTGGCATAAAAAAAAACACACACACACACAGTTGAAAGCACTATAAAAATAAAAATGGTAAAGCCCTTTATAAATGTAAGAAATTAAGATGGGGTAGAGTCACCAAACCTTGTTCAAAGCCGGTTGCTGTTACCATTTTTTAAAGGAAGGTTGCATAGTATAGTGAAAATTGTTTGGACTTGGGAAGTCACACACCCCTGAATTCATATCTCCACTTGACTACTGACCAATTGTGTGGCCTGACACGAGTTCTGTAACCTCCCTGAGCCTCAGTTTTGTGAGAATTGAACAAGATATCAAGCACCTAGTACATGAGAGGCAGGCAGTGGTAGTTAATAGTTACAGATAATGGCATAGATATTATATATTAATAGTTACAGATAATGGCATGGAGTGATTTAAGTATTAAAAAATCAGGAGCCCAACTCTTTATCACTCCCAAACTCTGCCTCTGAGAAAGGAGGAAGCCAGGGTCCTGCCACCCTAGTGGGCACTTGTGCTGAGGACAGTGCTTTGCTGAAGAGGCACAGGGTTCAACATGCAGGCTGGTGGTGGTGAATGTCAGCATTTAACAAGGTGACTGTCATTGTTGGTAAGTCATGACATCTTTGATTATATTCCTGACCTCATCCTTAACATTAGCCTATTGTATTTGAAGTAGAATTTTGGGAAATGTTAGGAATTCAGAACTGAGCTAGAAATAGCTAAATGAAAGAAAAAGAGGGATAGCAAAGAGCTAAAAACAAGTCCCATAAATCCTACCCCCTTTAGATTTGCATTTCACTTGTGTTCTTCCTCAGTCCATCAGCACCCTCTTAGATAAGCAGGTCAGGTAGCATGATGTCCATTTTACAGACGAGGTTAAATGGCAAAAGATAGTAAAGATCAGAGCTGCTGTAGGAACGAAGGTCCTTTGCCTACTAATCGTTCAGTCCCTCTGCAACTCTTCTCTGCTGCTCCTACTGTAGGCAAAACCACAAATTTTCTAAGGGGGCTACAAGAAATGTGGGTAGCTGGCAGCCCAAACACAGAGACCTTTAAGCAGCTGCCTCTGTGGAGTCCTCTATACCTGGGCTATAGTGTAGGGATTAGGAACAAGCACTCTGAAGCCAGAATACCCAGCTTGAATCCCAGCTCCACAATTTACTTCTGTGTGTCTTTAGGTAAGTTATTAATTTCTCTGTGCCCCAATACAGACAATAGTAGTACCTACTTAATAAAAATAAAATGCTTAAAACAAGGCCTGGCACATGGTAAGCACTTAAATTGTAGCTGTGACCATAATGATTTCCCTTGGGCTGCCAGACCACAATATTAAAAAGCAGAAACTATAACAATAGCCAGAGTCTCCTTATTGCCTACTACATGCCAGGCACTGAGCTAGGCACTTGATGCATCATCTCATCCAACTCTCACAATCACCAAGGGAGCAGGAATTTGTGTTCCCATTTTATAGACAGAATTTGCTATTCAGAAACTTTAAATCACTTGACACGGTCACTCAACTAATAGATGGCTGTGCCAGGATTTGAACCTAGGAACATCTGACTCTAATGGTGTGAAAAAATGTCTGGTATTTGTATTTTATTCACATCCTAGCACTGGTACCCCTGGATTACAAGGGGGAAGTAGGAGCCAAGTAGCTAGCTACCAGGATAGAATCCAGGTTTCCTGAAACCCACCCAGGGCTCTTGCCTAGGATTGGCCTCATCTCCCAAAGAAGGCTACAGTAAGAGAAATGGCTGATTGTATGTTGCCCTCCCCTCTGTCCCATGGCCCATGCTCAGAAGCCTGAAAACTGGGTGTTCTCTCCTAGAGTGACTGCACCAAGCTATTCAGCCAGGGCATTGGAGGGGAGCAGGCCCAGGCCAAGTTTGACAGCTGCCTTTCTGACTTGGCTGCTGTATCCAACAAATTCCGAGACCTCTTACAGGTAAGCCCCAAGTTCAGCTGCTGGCCAAATTCTGTGTCTGGGTGTTGCTCTGAGATTGTTACCAGCTCATCATGGGCACCATGTTTAAAGAAACAGGGAGGCGAGGTAAGGGGGTAGCATGCAAGTCACCAAAGTTGTGTAAGTCCCTTAAGATGAAAGGCCCTGTTGGTTTTTCAGCAATCATGTCAACAGACTAGCATTCTGGTCCTCTAGAATCTCCACTTGGTCCCCACAGTGCCAAGAGCCCTCAGCTGCTGTGAGGAAATGAAACCACATGGTTACTTGGACCTGTTGCTTGACCTTAGCCACAGGTGCTGCCTAGTACCAGGCACTCATATCTCTTCCCTTGAGAGTTCAGAGACCAACCTTCAAGGCCTTATCTTTGGCCTGGACCTGAATCTGCACAGATTTGAAAAGGAACCAGTTGTTCCTGGCTTCTTTCATCAAAATTATCTGTTACACTTCAGACAGGGCCTGAAGGTAGCCTCAGAGCTGGAAGAATGCCCCAGCAGTCAAGAGATGGAAGGAGCAGGAAAAAGGGAAGGGATGGGTGTCCGCACATTCTGGGTCTGATGCCTCTGCCTTGTCCATCACAGGAAGGGCTGGCAGAGCTAAACAGCACAGCAATCAAGCCCCAGGCGCAGCCTTGGATCAACAGCTTTCTCTCTGTCTCTCACAACATTGAGGAGGTCAGCCTGACCACAGAGAGCGGTCAAGCCCAGGATTACTTCCTTCATTCCCCCCAGCCCCTAGCTGAAGGGCAGTGGAGCTGTCCTGTCCGAACAGACTTACATGTGTCTCAGGCCCACTTCCCTCACCCTCACAGCCTAGCTTCCTCCCAGGAAACAGGTTGTTCCTGCAGGAGAAGGGCTCAGAAAAACATCCAAAGGGAGTTTGCCCTGATCTAACACATTCTTTTTTATTGAGGCTCTTTTTGCCCTACCTGTCATAGATAGCCTTTTTTTTTTTTTTTTTTTTTTAAGTCCAAGGATTCTTCCTGTAGAACAGGAGATTCAGAGGGAGTACAGTGCTAGGAGCTTTAACTGTGTTGTTTGTGCCACTGCTACAACCACCTGAGGCTGTTTCCCAGTGGGAAGTGCGATGCAGAAATAGTGGCATTTACTGCTAGCCAGGATGTCCAAGCTGGATGAGTCAGAAGCTACATGGGAAGAAGGGCCTCTTCTCCTGATTTCTTAGAGGGGTGGAAGTAGGATGGGGTTGCATGATGCTTCTTGAAGAAGCCCCCAGTGACCCACCTTGCTTCCTAACAATAGGAAGAATTCAATGACTATGAGGCCAATGATCCTTGGGTACAACAGTTCATCCTTAACCTGCAGCAGCAAATGGCGGAGTTCAAGGTGAGCACAGGCTCTGGGACCAGCTTATGGAATTACCCACCTCTGTCAAAACCAACAAACTGCATCTCATCACAGCCCTGCTGGGAGCCCTGAAAACCCTTCCAAGTCCCAGCCTGTACAAACACTCCCCAATGGCCTCATGTAGTGTCCCTACCTCCCGAAGGCAGAGTGGGTAGGTGGGACTCCCACTGATGTCTAGCCTCTCTGTGTAGGCCAGCCTGTCTCCAGTCATCTACGACAGTCTGACCAACCTCATGACCAGCTTTGTTGCAGTGGAGTTAGAGAAAGTGGTGCTGAAATCTACCTTCAATCGGGTAAGGTAAAGGGAGCACAGATCTCCAGCGCTGCTGTTTCTCCTCTGAGGAAGATGAGTCCTGCTACCCCAGGACTAGAGTCCCCTATCTGCTACTCCCAGGCCCTGCCCATCTAAGCCCAGTGCTGCCCTGGCTTCTGAGGCCTTGAAGCTGACTGCAGCCACAGGGTACCACAGGAAGCCCAGATGGCCTTGCAGCCCAGCACTGAGGGAAATTGGGGGCCAGTCCTGCTTGGCCAGAGGGCCAGGCCTTAAACAGTGACTGGGTTTTTGTTCCCCTGCAGCTGGGTGGTCTGCAGTTTGACAAGGAGCTGAGGTCACTCATTGCCTACCTTACCACGGTGACCACCTGGACCATCAGAGACAAGTTTGCCCGGCTCTCCCAGATGGCTACAATCCTCAATCTGGAGCGGGTAGGTGGGGCTCCCTTGGCCTAGCCATGAAAAGGTGTCTGGGAAGAGAGGCAGAGACAAAATTTAGATCCCTGCCACTCCCTCAAAACCATGTCTGCCATCAGCCCAGCCCAGCCCTGCAGGGCACAGTACTGGGGACTGCTGCACAGAATCTGGTAGAGCTTAAGGCCTTCTCTCAGGATAGTCCCCTCCTTGCTGACTTGTCTCTGTTCTTCCCACAGGTGACCGAGATCCTAGATTACTGGGGCACCAACTCTGGCCCATTGACATGGCGCCTCACCCCTGTTGAAGTACGCCAAGTGCTGGCTCTGCGCATAGACTTCCGTAGCGAGGACATCAAGAGGCTGCGCCTGTAGCTGCCAGGGTGAGCCTAGTTGGCCCGTCACACTTCAGGACCATTCCCTAAGTGGCCACAGCCAAGGAGCTGAACAAGGCTGTCTGGTTGGGGGCAGTCCTGACAGCACAGATTGTTCCACTGTTGGCAGCATGGAAACAAGGCTCAGTAACTACACTCTTTGCCCTAGACCTAGCTGGGTGGTAGTTGGGGGCAGCCTCTTCCCACCAAGAGAGGTGGGTCCCCCTGGGCTCCTGAGTAGGTGGAAAAGTCAAGGCAAGCCTGCCTTCTTCGTGGTGTCATGCTCTCGTCCCCAGACACCGCAGCAAACAGACTGCCTCCCTACTGGCCCCAAAGGACTTGGATGCATCTGGGGGCCTAGGGAGTTAGGTTTACTCTGAGGAGAGGATGTGATGTTTATGATCACCCTGATTAAAAATATTCCTTAGAGATGTGCCCGTGTGCTGTTTCCTGGGAGGGCTGGATGCTACAGGACAAGACAGGTCCACCAGTTGCACTGAAATGTGAAGGCAAAAGCCTATAAAGCCTCAGCCTCCTCCCACACCGAGTGGCACATGGCTACTCCCAGGACTCACGTGATCGCCAGCACCTCATCTGATCCTAGATCCTCCTTCACCTCCTTGGCCTTCAGCACCAGAAGCTGGATCATCCCCAGGGCAGTTTCCCACAGTGCCAGGGGAAGTGGGAATTGCCAGTAGGAACAAAAGAGTTTTATGAGGACAGTCTTGAAGGACAGAGTAAATTTATTCCAAAGTTAGTCTTGAGAACCCATTACTCACAGGCACAGAGTCATATGGCACAGTCATAGTGTTACTGGTTAAGGCCTGGGTTGGCAATGACTTGTAGGACCGCACTGGCTCACTGCCACAAATGTGGATGTGGATCCCCACCCCTGTTCCCACTCCTCCATCAAGTCAGTATTGAGCACGAAGTCTCTACTCAGTCAAAATTCTAATCTCTAAGGAAGGCCACAGGAAATGCCCCAAAGGGCCTCTTCGGGGTCAGCCTTATCAAGAGACCCCAGCCCCCTGCTACAGCTGTTTGCTATACCCTTCTTCCAGGGCCCTTGTGAAAAAGGAGACGTTCAAGGCCCAAGTTGGGCCACAGGAATTGTAAAGGCCACAGGGACACTGAGCTTAGGACCTTCCTGTGTCCAGATGGAGCAAAGGCCAAGCCTAGACCATTGTCAACAAGGAGGTCACAGTCCTGTTTCTAGGCATTGTCTCTGCTTCACTAAGCTCCAGCAGGGGCTGTGTCCGAGCTCAGATCATCTTTTGGGAACAGATTCACAAAAAGGTGGCTGGGGAGGAGGAGGCTGAGTACTCCAAAGGGAGGGGCTGCTGTAGCTCCAGGCTTTCTCCTCTTGCAGAAGGACAAGAGCATCACGTTGAGATCTCACTCCCCAGCAGCTGCAGGCTCAGGCCCCAAGTGTCAACTTCTACCAGGTGGATGCTGTAATTCCCGAGGCCCTGAGAGCAAAGAGCAGGAGGTGTTTAGAGGGCTCTGGGCAAATCTCAGGCTTTCTGGAAGCTGGACTGAGACTGTACAGTCAGGGGGACTTGCAGCAGTAAGCCCTAGTTAGCCAGTGGGCCACAGTGAAGGCTCCTACCCATTCCAATCATACCCAGCACCATCAGGTACCTCAGTCTTGGCCAGCACAGCCTCCAGAGCTTCCTTTTGCCGCGGCTCCTTGGTCAACAGATAAAGAAAGCCCCCACCACCTGCCCCTGCCAGGCTCTGGCCATGTACATGGGGGGCCAGGACATCCATCATACGCCGCACAGCCAGGGGCTCACAGCCTGGAGCCATGAGCTTCTTCTGCTCCCAGTACAAGGTCAGGCACTTGCCCAGCAAAGGTAGACTTCCTGTGGTGGGGGCGGAGAGGGGAGGGTATGAGCCAGGGTATTCACTCAGTGCCGACCTGCAGACTGAATAAAGTGCCAAGAGGCACTGTTTACCCAATAGCAAAAGAAGTGATAAAGCCCACCTCAAGGGGTTGTTTGAGGGCTGATGTGCACACAGCAGCTGGCATGGTACCCAGCATAGTGTCCAATAAGAATGAACTGTGTAGCCACTCGAAACCCTACTCGGCTCTGACTCCCTGGCACTCAGCTATGGGGCCTGCCTGAGCCCCTTCCCCATAATACAAGCATTATCCTGGGATGTGGCTCTGACCTAAGTGTGAGACCCTGAAGAAGACACAGTAGGCTTCTGTCCCCGGAGGCCTAATACCCGGTGCCTATGCCAAGTCTGCAAAGGCCCCTGGAATTAGCTCCATGGGCAACAAGGCATGTACTCCTAGTGTCCTTGTCCTCAGGAAGGAAGCACCTCACCTTGGCGGAAGGCTTCCGCGCACTCCTTGGTAAGCTGCACCAGGCCATGGGCATTCTCCACGACGGCAGGCAGCCTGGCATACCAGCTCCTTAGCACATCCTGCAGATGGAGCAGGAGGACTGCAATGAAGGTCTGGGACCACCTGAGCCTTCTGCCTCCCTTCTTCCTGGGGTGGGGCTCACCTGCAGCAGATTCCGAGCCAGGCGGGTCTTACCAGTGTACACCAGAAGCAGGTGGTCATTGAGTGTCTGGACAAAGCCCTCAGGGACGGTGATCTCTTCCACCTCCACTTTCAGCGGCAGCTGAGCCCGGGAGCGCCCAATCTTGATGCCAGGCACTAGGCCACCCACTTGGTCCTGCCAGCCACCTCCTAGGAGCCCAGGGTCCATAACTGTTGGAGCTTATCTGGCCTCCTGCTTCCAGCCCTGCACCCCTGGCAGGGACTGGCACAGGAAGACAGCTTCCTTCAACTAGTCCAAGTGAGCTATATGGCTTCTGCCCCCAGCCTTGGGAGTAGGATGAGCCCAACATTGTCAGGCCTCAAGGGAATCCTTTCCAGCAAGGAAAAGGAATTCACTCCAGAGTCAAGCTTGGGACACATAAGGTCCAAATTGTGTTGTAGACCCGACGTGTAGGTAGAACCACATCGAAGGATAAAACCTTGCATAGACCTCTCCCCTGAGGAGAAATGATGTAGGACTTTTCCTACAGCCTAACTGCCCCCTGCATCCTGTCTTTTCTGGTAAAGGGTGCTGATGTTGGAAATAAACTTATCAAACATGAAGGAGCCTGTTCACATCTTGTTTTAATAATCAAAGTTATTAATCTCTTTTCCTCTTGCAGCTCTATAAAAATGACAAAACTTGAGATGGTCCTGGGATAGGCCCTTGATATTTGGGGAAAGACCAGCAAGGATTTATAAAATGCAAATGGCAGAAGGCATCTGGAACTTTACAGCCAAAACATGGTAGTTAGTGTCAGGCCCCAAATGTCAAAAACTCCTTAACTGTGCCCCTTTCCTTCAGAGCACCTAGCACAGCTTATATTTATTCGTCATTTGAATGGCTGTTGATTAACGTCTGTCTCCAATAGACCATCTGACTTTTGAAGGTAAGGGCCCTATTTTTGCTCATTTTATCCCCAGAGCCCGAACTCAGTAGATACTCGATAAATTGTGGTCAGTTGACCAAATGAAGGATTTGAATGGTGCACCTCAGAAGAAAACTGAAAAGACCTCCCCACCTGCCCCTCTTGCTAATGACTACCTATAGTGAGATGGAGTCATTACAATGGTAGGCTGGGCTGCAAAGCGACCGGAAAAGATAGCATAATCAGCATCTGTATATCTCTGTGACGGTTTCCTTCCCAGAGTCACGATGAGGCCTGGCATCCTGAGGTGACCAGAGCACCCCAGGATCAGACCAGACAAACACCTCTGGCAGCTCCCTATTGTGCATGGGTTCCAAGGGGCCACACTGGCAAGAAGAGGGAGAAGCCTGGGGCTAGGACCATTCCGTTACAATTACAGCCATGTTCTAAGCCCTCAGTGCCCCACCCATATGGCTGGCGTGGGAGAAGGGAGGTGGGCACAAATGACCGTAGCCCAAGGGAGGGGTAAGTTGGCTGGAAGGGAAGGCTGAAGGTCCTTTCCCCTACTCCTAACCCAGTTCTGCCCATCCCCCCCCCTGCAGGGCAGCCCTGGAAGGCAACAAAGTTAAGGAATAAACCTATAAACCTAACACACATGAAACATGTAGCACAGACTCTGGCATTCAGTAAGTGCTCCTAAAGGTAGAAACATTTCAAGTTGAAAACCACCAGAGAAAGAGTGATAAACAGGAAGCTCTAACCATGTGAAGGAGCAGCACAGTATCTGGCTATAAGCCCAGGGGAGCCTCTGGAGGCCCTTGGGAAAGTGCCAGTGACCTCCCTCCCACCAGGTGCAGTCCCATACCTGTGGTGAGCACCTGCTCCAGGTGCAGCACTGCGTGGATCAGGGCCTCTGTGCCCATCATCCGGCCTGCGGCCCGCTGCAAGGCAGCCAGGGCAGTGCCCGCCAGGATGCTGCTGGTGCCTGCAGAGCAGGTAGGATGGTGCCAGGCATGAAACAGCTCTGCCCAGCCTAGTCCTGCCCCACCTGCTCTCTGCCGGTTAAAGGCAAGAGAGCAGGGGAGGCTGCAGGGCTGGGGCAGAGTGGTCGGTAGCAGGGGTACGGGGCCCACTTACCAAGGCCAGAACCATGGGGCAGCTCAGACCAGGTGTGCAGCTCGAAGCCGCCCCCAAAGGTATGCAGCAGCTGCTCCCTCAGCGAGAGCTTGGAACGGACGCTCACGATCCCCGCACAAATGAAGGCGGCCTTGAGCAGGGCTCCTGCAGAGGGACCAGCACCAGCAAGCTCCCTCATTTGGTTTCCAATGGCAGAAGACACCACCCCAACTCCACTACATCCCAGCCCCGTGTGGGGCTCATTTGGGGATCAAAAGCCCAGCAGCAGTGCAGGCCGCATCCCGAGTCGCCAAAAGGCCTGGGCTCCCCCAACATGGGAAACCTGTCAGCTCTACCTCCTGCACCTACATGCTCCTCAACCAGACTGGCTCGTCCTCAGGCCAGGCTCCTATGGCCAGCAGGGTCCCCAAAGTTCTGTCCCCATCCCCCCGCTGGCTGTGCATGCCATCCCCACTGGCAGATGTCCTGGGTGCCCTGACCTGGAGCATGCGGCTGGAAGTAATCCTGCAGGTCATCCAGGCTCCGGCACACTATCTTCATGGCCATCTCATCCTTCCTTGACCCCATTGCCAGCCACAGATCGGGCTCCAGGATGCGGCGTGCCCTGGCCCCAATGGGCCGACGGCCATCTACTCGCACAGCCATGCCCACCACTGCCCCACCAAGCTCATAGGCAAGGGGGGGCGTGTCGCTCCAGCCACCTGTGGCAGTTCAACAAGACCAAGCCGGTCACAGGGGCTGCCAAAGCATCCCAGGGGTAGCTATGCTCACCCCCACTCGCACAAGGGGCTCACCGGAGAAATCCACACGAGCCGGGCACTCAGCCACCACCCACTGCCCCGGTGCCGGCAGCTCCACTGGCTCCGTGGAGACAAAGTGCTGGGCCGACATCACAGCCTGGCGGATCAAGATTTGTCCAGCCCCCTCGTAGTGGCGAGCAGCTCGCACTAGCAAGGCTGGCCTGCCAAGAAGGGAGGGAGAGATGGTGGCAGAGAGTCCTAAGCTGGGGGTGGACTGCCTGGGTTTCGAGATCTGACTGCGCGGAAAGACTGCCCCACCTCTCTCTACATTTCCGCCTCCAAGGATGACCAGGTGCTTTTCCATGGGTTCTGACATCGTTAGTGCCCACCTGCTAAGCCACTTGTCCCGCTCCCGGGCAAGGGCCTCCACACCCCCTGCCAGGTCTCCACACTCCAGGTATGAGAAGGGCCGAATCCAGTCAGGGTTGGCAGCCGGCCCGCTCCGCAAACCACCTCGGCCCTCTGCCCAGCAGCCCAGCACGTCTGCCACACACGCCAGTGCCCGGGCTGCCACACCAGGGTCTTCTGTGCCGGCAGCAACTGAAGGACCAGGAATCAGAGATGACTGGGGAAATGATCCACCCCCAATGCCTCCTGCCCCCAGAGAATATCCAACAACACCCAAACACTCCGGATCCCTCACACCTCTTCACTTCCACCCAAGATGTATCCATGCCTGCGAGTGCACACCCCACTTCTCTGCCTGGCCAAGTTCTTCTCATCCTGCCAGCCCCAGCCCTAGTCCAGGCCAGCTGTGCTTTTTCATCCCGATTCAGGATGCCCAGAGTGGTTAACAGTTCAGACTGGGGGGTCAAACCACCTAGGTTCAGTCTCAGCCCCACCCCCAACCAGCTAGCTATAGGTGAGCAACTTAAATGGGGATCATTTTCCAGTTACTGGGACCATTCTTGAGGTACTGCCTGATCCCCAGTCAGTGTGCCTGAGCCCTCAGGGAGAGCCAGCCACATTCCCCTGGGGCTCTGGAGCTCTTCACCTATGTCTCAGCACCCAGTACAGAACACGTAGGGTTACCTGAGGCTCCCAGGACCCTGAAGCTCAGCCCCAGGCCTCAGCTTCTCACCAAATCCCCTACTGACAAGGATGAAGCTTCCCAGAAACCTAAAACTGTGTCTCAATGCTGCTTTGAAGTCTCATGGCTCCTTAGTACCCTCAGTTCGTCAACCCAGAAGACAAACAGGGCAGGTAACTCGGGGTCTTGCCTCTCAGCACCGACGCCCAGCGCACTCACCTTGGTCCAGCGTGGACAGCAGGAGCCCAGCACAGCCCTCGCTGACAGCGGCTCTGATCAGCGGGCGCAGGCTGAGGTCCTGCTGGGCCTGCAGCACGTGCCGAGCCTTATGCAGGGCCTGGCGGAAGAACAAGGCTCGGCGGGAGGCCAGTGTGGCGGCCCGATCCAGGCACGGCTGCAGCTGCTCCCAGGACAATCGCCACGAGGCCCGCCAGGCCCACAGGGCCTTGCCCCCATCCTCCTGGGGGTCTAGCATCCACAGCACATCCTGGGGCTCCAGGGCCCTCGAGGGGTGAAGCACAGGAAAGAGGCGGGCACTGAGAAGGTGACACTCTGCAGGGGGCGTGTCTGGGTCCCACAGGTCCCAGTTTCTGGTGCGGGGAGAAACACATCAGCAGGAGGCAAGCAAGGGCTCCTGCTTCCTCATCAAGCCCTGACCACCTGTCAGCTGGGGCCTGGCTAATTCATGGGGCAGGAAAAATTCCTCTAGAGGAGACACAAAGGGGCAATTCAGGGAAGGAGGTAAACTGCCTCCTTTCCCAGGCCTCTGAACAAAATCTCAAAGCCTGAGCAGAACCATGGATTAGGAGTTGACCAGGCGTAAGGTGCTGGGGAGGATCAGCCTGCCCAAAGGTATCCCAGGCCCCATGGGCTGGTGGGAGGGCAGGTGGCGCTCTGGGGCCAGGGTGGGGATGAAACTAAAGAAGGCTGCCCTGGCTGCCGAGGTCCACAGAGGCCCGTTACAGCTATCGATCTTACCGAATGCCTGTCTTCTGGAAGAATTCACTCCAGGACATGTTGAGATATGTTCCTGTCCCCTGTCTCTGGGGGATGAAGAGGAAATAGTCAGGGCTGCAGGGGCAGCAGAAAGGGGCTAGGGATACTAAGGCCAGAAGGCCAAGAGCTATTCAAGAGGAGACAGGAGAGAGACTTGCACATATGCCAGCAAATTCTGAAATACCATGTTAAGCCCTGGAGCCTCAGCAGCCCTGCCCAGGTGTATGCAACTTGGTGCAGAATCCTGGTTCTAGGCCCAGATCTTCCAAAACTGGCTCTGCAGCCCGAGACAGGTCTCCACCCCGTAAAATGGGAATAAAAATCCCCAGCAGCCTGCCTGTCAGAGCAGATGAGGAGGGAAGTAAAGGGATGGTGAGTCTACTGGCCACACCCTCCTCAAGCCTATCCCTGCATTGGAGCGGGAGAGTGGGACCCCTGCTTCCCCAAAGCCTGAAGATGAGAGAAGGTAAGGCAGGCACCTACTTCCCAGCTGTCCAGACAGCCAAAGAGGGTGAAGACACAGCTGGGGGTGCCATGCAGCCATATGTGGTGTCCCTGCAGGACAACATTATGCAGCTCCAAGCCGTGCAGTGCCTTGGACTGGGTTGCATCCAGGCCACTCACAAAGCAGCCAGCGCCGATGTGAATGGGACCCTAACAGGGGAGAGAGCAGGCATCTCAAGTGGGCAGCACAGGTACCCCCCAACACACACAGGATCTGGCCCCCCCAACCTGGACCTAGCTCTGCCCCTGCTCTCAGATCTCACCTGAAGGTGGCAGTGCTGCAGGACACTCCCAGGCCCCAGTCGGACAGGGCCCTCCAGCAGACAGCTGATCACAGAGCTCCCAGCCACCAGTAGCTGCAGCTCCTGTGAAGCCAGAGAGGTCGTGAGGGCCCGGAGACAGGGGCTGCCCTGATCCTTCTCCGCGGCCAAGGCCCATGCCCGTCAGCCAGACTCCTCTGCACCCGCCCTGGCCCGAGCCCCAGGCCAACTCCCATTCCACCCTGTTCGTGATGTTCCCGCAGGGGCACACTGTCTCTGCATTCTCCTGCAGAGCTAACCTGAAATCAGTGATGGAGGTCCCTCAGATGACAGCTTCCCCCAGAATACCGCTGCCATGAGCCAGGTACCCTGACGCTCATCCCCTGAGGGCCATTTCTGAACTCTGTCTATCCCCTTTCCTCGGCACCATGGCGCTGACCCAGGCCCATCAACTCAAAGCAGACCCCAAGAACAGGATGAGGGAGGTCTTCTCTAGCTTCTCAGTCAGGCAGATGTGGATGTAGAATCCTGACTTGGCCACTTACTGGCTCTACGGCTTTAGGTGAGTTTCTTAACCTCTCTGGGCCACCAGTGCCTCATGTATGAAATACGGATAATAAGACCCACACTCACAGATAATCCGTTTCAAGCATGGACTATGCCTCCCCTTCCCAGGAGACTCCGTCCCACCCATTCTCAAGAACCCAGCAGGCACCTCTGCTGGCCTTACCTCCAAGAAAGTCTTACCTCTACCTGGGAGTATACGACCTGAGCTCCAGGAGCCCCAGGGGACGTGAGGCTGTGCAGGAACTCACTGGCCGAGCTGGTCATGTAGCTGTAGCTGCCATCCGGGATATATGCTGTAAAGATACAAGCACTAACCCCAACCCTTTGTCTGCCGCATCTCTGATGCCAGGCCAAGCCTTCTACTAAAAGACACATCTTCATCAGGAGCTGGGAGGACGGCACAGTGATGAGCCCATTGTCCCAATGGGGAAGCTGAGATCCAGAGAGGTTCAGCAACCTGCCTAAAGTCACACAGCTAGAAAGTGGAAAGACAGGAACTGGAGCCGAGGAATGAGACAAAAGGAAAGGAAGAGGGTTATCTTGGGGCTGGAGGAGGGAGGGCTCTGGTACACGCACTAGGCCTGCCTGGTCCAGGGGCCCAAGGGGCCAGGCAGCTGGCAGCCTCATTCTGGGGGTCTTCACTCCCATGGTCTCCCCACCCTGGAAAGCTTTCCAGGCAATACCCACCCATGGTGAGGGGCTGATCACGAAGCTCCTTCCACAGCTTGGCCCGGGCACCCCGCAGATAACCTGCGACATCTGTGTCACCTTGCCGGATCTCTGGGGGCTGCCCCGCCAGGAAGTCCTCCCTGCTCACATTCCGGGCCATGCACAGCAGGATGTCGAAAAATAGAGACAGCTGGGGCAAGTGGAGGAAGCACAGCAATTGGGGGGTCCCTGGGCCAAACTGCAGCAGTCCCATCCCCAGAGATGCTGACTCAGGGAGGGGCTAGGCTGAGGTCACAGAGCCAGGTCACCAGTGTCAAGGCCTCTCCCCCAGGCCAGGGACCCCCAGGCTCCACCCCCACCTCCTATCACCTGGACAGGCTGGGCTCCAGAATCCAAGCCCATGTAGGTGCAGGCATCCAGAGGTGGGCTCACGTGAGTGGCCAAGAGATGCTCAGCAGTCTCCACAGAAAAGAAGGTGACCCCAGAGACCTGAAAGAACCCCCATGAGGGTCAGGTGTGGGGATCCCAGGGCCAGGCTTGGGCATGAGTTGGGGAGGACACATGCTGATGGGCCAAGGAAAGCTGGCCACCATACCAAGCAGGGTTCTTCACAGTTTGGGCCACTCCTGCACCCAGGCTCCAGGCTTACTGGGGGTGGCTCCCACCAAGGGACCCTTCAACAGGCATCTTCTAAGATGCCCCCTCAATTTTTAGACCTCTTCCCGAACCTAGTTCTCCATCTTCCCCATGGTCTGGTCCCAGACTCTTATCCACCACTCCTACCTTCATCCTTCATTCTAGAAGGATGCCCCGAGTCAGGTTCTAGACTTCTTCCCAGCTGCACTCCTGAACTTGCTCACATTCTGGCTGGAGCCTTTGTGGTTCAAGACAAGACCCCTTCTTCAGATTCTGGCTCTACCTGCTCCTCTAAATGCCAGTTCCAGACCACATCAGATTCTGGTTCTATCCTGTTCCCAGAATCTTCTAGAAGGAGTGGGGCTCTGCCGTGGGTAGGAAGACTAAACCACCCTCCTTTCCCATGGGGTCTCCAAAGCCCCCAACCAGAAGGCAGCCATACCAGTGGCACCCGCCCGTCAGGCTTGGCACACCGTCGTATCTCTGCCTCAGTCCCCTGGTAGTAAATGTCCAAAACGAAACCCTGCATGGGGGCGGACAACAGAGTAAGGGAGGGGAGGAAGGGAGGACCAGGAATGGGGGCACAATGAGGGTGCTCTCCAGGAATGGGGACATAACGAGTGTGCTCTCCAAATGAAAACCTAGGATACATGTCTGACAGGTATCAGCATGCCCCCTGGGGAGCACCGTCGCACCCGACAATAGAAAAGGGCGGGCTCTGAAGGTCTTCACTGCCCCAGTGCAAGAACAGAGCCTGCACAGGGTCCATGTGCCATTTGAATTTGACAAAAGACTAAGTGAGCACAAAAGCTGTTGCCACAGGAGAAACTCCTCCAAATCCAGACCACAACAGGAAGTCCAGGACCAGAGGCTGCCCAGAGCGCAGGACCGGGAGTCCACCCTGGGCTGGCCCAGCTGCCCATGATGCTGCCACCACAGGGGACTGACTACCTGGGGGTCGGTGAGGTAGACGCCATGGTTCCGGGCATAGGTTGTGCTCCCTGGGAAGGCGATCACTCTGGCTCCCCGGAAGCCATCCCAGCTGATCCCTGTGGGTGGGTCAGTCAGGAGGCTCCCCAGGGCCCCCAACCCAAGGCAAACAGTCCCCAGCCAGGTAGAGGCAAGAGCTCAGCACAAGGGCATCTTGGTACCTCTAAAAAAAAATATGGTTTCCAAGCCAAAAGGACATTCCTCTGGGAGAATGACAATACCTCCCCTCCCAAAGTTTTCCCACAGCCAAATGAGGAAGAAGAGGCAGGGCTGGGTACCCCCATTCCATAGACTGGCCAGCTGAGGCCCTGCCAGGGAAGCCCTGCCTGACTCTGGACTTCATCCTCCATACCTTATAGCCTCCCTCCTCAGTAGAGCAGTGAGCCAGGCCCAGAGGTGGCGGGCAAAAGGCAGAGCCCGCCTCTGGCTATGACAAAAGAAGGCAATCCCAAGCCTTCTCAGGCTCACCTGGGTCGAGAGGAACAGACAGCAACATATCGGTGCTGCAGACCCACACACCTGGTGGGGAGCCTGGGCCCAGCTGCAGGAGAAAGGATGCAGCTGGTGGCCTGGCCCAATGCTCCCTCTGCTCCCACACAGCCCAGTCTTGGCCTGTCCCAATACTCCCCAGACCCTCCTCCCCATCTTCTGGGCCCACAAGTGTGGCCAACACTAACTTCCTATAGCTCTAACTAACTCTGAGTACACCAAGCCGCTCTTCCTGGCATCCCATCTGAGCTACACAGACTATAGCTGGTGGTGCAGTGAGAGAGGGACAAGGCCCCAGGGGAGCTGCTGGCCTCACCCGATAGCTCATGATGTCCAGCAAGCAGTCCAGGTTGCAGACCGTGGCCTCCACAGGGGCCCGGGGGTTCTCTACAGGGAGGCAGGTGAAGGCCCGGCCACAGTCATCAAAGGGGAAGTTTCGGCCCTGGAGCAGAAACAGGGACAGGCAAGAGAACCCTCAGGGCAGAGAGCCTGGGGACACCGACTGGCTGTACAAAGGTGGAAAGTCATCAAGTTAGAGGACTTTTTAAAAGTTTTCTTATGTAATTTTTTCAGTTACATGATTATAGTAAAAAGTTGGAAAATGCAAAAAGATAAACAATCCCACAAGAACAGTAACCATTGCCCTCATTCTGAGATATATCCTTCAGACTTATATTCATATAGTCTTTGTTTTTACAAAAATTAGATTCTGAAAAGATAGACAACAGAACACACACACACACACACACACACACACACACACACACACACACAAAACTGGGGAAATAAGAAATAGGATCCCATTTTAAGCATTTACTGGGTCATCTCAGCACATCTACACAAAGCAGAAACTGCTGCCATCTCCATTTCACAGACGAGGAAACTGAGGCCTAGAAAGAGTCGAGTGACTTGCGTAAGGTCACCGAGCTGGTAAGCCTCTTTCTGATCTATGCACAGAGCTAGACGAACCAGTTCACTGCTGTCTAGTATTCCACCGGGAGGATATGCTGCTTCTAATTTAGCCAGTTCCCTATTTCTGGACACTTAGATCAGTTCTGATTCTGATTCTTCTGGGTTTGCACAATGATCACCTTGCACACGCACATAGGTAGAAAACCCCTCAAGTCCCACTCAGTCCCAAGAATCAATGATTGCAGCCTTTTCTGCCTGGTGCTCTGCCCAGCGTTCTACTAACCATGTGCAGGATGAGGATCCAGGCTGAGTGCAGGACATCAGATGTGACCACCTATCGAGAGTGGAAGAGCCCTGTTGACAGAGGCCTGGGCAAAAGGCGTCCAAGGATGGCACCCCAACACAAATCCACCCAGGCACCAAAGGAACGACAGCAGCACTCACTGTGAAGCCTGCCCGGGCACTCAGGTGTTCGGCGGCCACCAGTAGGGCATTGAGGGTGGCTCCTCCGCTGCCCACACAAGTCTCGGGGTCCTCCACGGCCAGTAACAGCGTCCCGGCAGGGATCTGCTCCCGCTTCTGCCGCACTTCCAGCTCTGCGGTCAGGACGCAGCTGACACCTGCCCCTAAGCCTCCCAGCCCTAGTCCCGAGCACCGAAAGCAAATCTACCAATAGTCATTATTTTATCTTAGTCTTTGACTCAGGAGTATTCCACGCAGTATAGCTTGTTAGATTTTTGCCCAACTTCGAGGGGAGGGGGTAAGTATAATTAGTCTAACTTTATAGAGGAAAAAAGTGAATCTCAATGAAGTGACGTGATGTGTCTAAAGTCACATGGCTGGGAAGAAGCAAACTCTGGGTTTGAGCCCAGGTCTGCCTGGCTCCTGGGGCTGTAGGGGTGTGTATGGTGAGGGTTCCCTACCTCTCTGGAAGACCTCAACGCTGGCCTTGTACTGGCACGTCAGGATGACAACTGTCCAATCCACCCCCTTGGGCTGCTCCATTCTGGCCAAAGTTGATAGGCGTCCTGAGGCAAGAGACAAGGGTCTATGTGATTTTAAAAATTATACCTTAAAATCGATTTTTTTGTATACTTTTTTGAATTTTAACACATGTATAGATTGTTGTAGTCACCACTACCTGCACCAAAAAAAAAAACTCCCCCAAAAAACGCCCTCCTCCGCCCCTCACCCTTGACAACCATCCATCAGTGCCCATAACCAGGGTCGGAATGGCATCTCCTGCAATCAACTTCTTTCATCCAATATAATGCCTCTGAGATCCATCCAAGTTGGCTGAGCATATCAGTAGCTCTTTTCTTTTTTTTTCTTTTTTTGTGGCCAAGCAGTATTCTATTTCATGCATTTCCCACAGTCTGTTTCTCTATCCACTCGCTGAAGGCCATCCAGGCTGTTTCCAGGTTTTCGCAATCATGAATAGACCTGCTATAAACATTTGTGTGCAGGTTTAGTACGAACATAAGACTTCGTTTCTCTGGGAGGTTACCCCAGTGGGGGATTGCTGAGTCATGTGATGAGTGCATCTTTGAACGTCTCAATCTGGGTGCATATGATTTCCTCAAGACAAGCAGTAAGGGGCGCGGGAGCTGGGGGTGAGGGGTGGTGGTAGACAGTGGGTCCCACCCGAAAGCGAGGGGCTGCCCTTTCTATACCATCGACCCTTCATCATTCAGTCACTGACTGTGAGCTGGGGGAGGAATGGTCTAGCCTCCCAGGCTCCTGAGGCTGAGAGCAATTTCGTGGAGAAGCGGGCAGCTCTGGGAGGGGTGCACCAGCCTATTCAAGGGGATCTGGGCAGAGCACCAACAGCACCCACTACAGGGGCCTCAGAGGGGACCTCTCTTCCCAGGGGCTCCAAGCCTGAAGAAGGCTGCAATCTTCCTCCAAGGCATCCTGAGCAAGTGAGGGGAAGGTGAGGCCAAAGCAAGTGCTTCACACCTTCCTAGGCCCCACCACACTTCTCTCCTACCAGAGGGGAAACCAGGCTGACTCCAGAGCCCCTGGCCTCCCCAGCACCTCAGCAGACAAGTCTCCAGGAGTGCCCTGGCATCTACCTCTAGCAGGGTCATGGCTGCTGTCACATGAAGCAGCCCACCCCCACCTCTTCCCTCCAGCCCCAAAGCTCAGTGTCAGGAGAAATGGGGGAGCTAGCTGCATGCTACCCCAGAGGCACCTGGAATGCATGCCCAAGAGTCAGCCTGTGCCCCAGCCAGAGCCAGCAGGAACCCTGAACCTCAGCAAGTCTCTTCTTATGCCAGACTCTACTGCCACCCAGCTATGGTTAAGGTTGACAGACAACACAACTTAGCAACAATCACGCTCCCGTGAGCTTTCAGAAAAAGCCTCCACCACTAACAGAAACTGCTCTGCTCCCTGATCAGCCCAGGAGGGAAATCCAGAGTGTAAATCTGAGCTAGAGATCTTGGCCAGGCACCTGAGGGCAAAGGCACTCCCCAGGATGCCCAGATGGAGGGATTCCAGCCTGGCCACCAACTGGCTGTGTGATCTTTGACACCCCTAACCCTCATGGGTGTCCTGTAGCAGGGAGTATAACTGACTGATGCCCCCAGCTTGTTTACATGGAAGCCATGTTTCCCACCAACTGCTCCCAACCAATGACTCAGGAATGAGACAGACTGATTCCTGCAAGATGGAGAGTCCTGGAGCCAAGATTGGCAATCTTTTTCTCTGGAATTCCCCCCAGGCCCAACAGAAACTGTCTTAGAAGGACACTGCAGTATGAGACCCTCCCCACCCATCCCTCCCTCCTTCTTTCCTTTCTTCCCGTGTTCCTTCACAGGGAGCAGACAGCCCTCCCTGCTTCCTCCAGCAACCTCCCCCCAAAAATCTAATCCCATCTTGGTCTCTTCTCCAAGAATCCAAACCAACATGGGAAGTACAATATCCTCTCCCTCTTGGCACCTTCAAAGGAAAAAATCACTGTAAAAACCTCTAACTTAATGTGTGAGAAGTACTATCTTTACCCCATAGAATAGATGGTAAAGAAAGTGAGTCACAGAGATTAAAGTCACATGCCCAAGGTCACACAGCTAGCAAATGGCAGGCCCTTTTGTTCCAGAGTCCATTCTCTTAACCACTACACTGAAACAACTTTGCAGGATTTAAAAAAGAACAAAAGGAGTAAATGCATATAAAGTGCTCCAAACAAGGGGACAATGAAATGAGGATGACATTAATGATAACAGCTCACCCACTCCGGCCCACAGATGAGTTTTCCATTCCCACAATACCCCTGCAGGGTAAGTATTTTGTCCACTCTACAGAGGCTAGTAGATGCTGCAGCCACGACTGGGATCTGGGTCTCTCCGATTCTTATTCTGGTAATGGTGATAATGGTGTTTGGTCCTGTGCAAAAGTGATGAAAAAGAGCAAGGAAGAAATGCCCCAAGGAGAGTCCAAAGGTCTGATCCCAGTCTTAGTCTCTGCATAGTGACTGGGAGACATGGGCAGGTGACAGGTGATGGCCAGAGGTGGGATGGCAGCCCTATCTGGACTGCACCCTACTACAGACGAGGGCAGAGAACAGTTCTGGGCTGGGAATCAGTCCCCAGGGCTCTGTACCCATCTCTGCCTCTTTCTGGGTGATCCTGAACAGGTTACTTAACCTCTCTAAGCCTCAATTTCCTAATCTGAAAACTAGGGCCAACAGTCCTAGGACTGCTGTCAGCATTAAACAAAACGCCAAATAAATGGCAGGCAGCAGAAGCTCAATAAACGGTACTTCTCTCCAGTAGGAAAAGAGAGCAGAAGAGTTTAATCTGTTCCTGTATCTAGTAGAAATGAAGGCTCTGAAATATTCTCCTGGTCAAAGATGTCCCTGAAGAAGGAAAAATCAGGGAAAGCCTAGGTAAAGCGAGGATGAGGAGCATGCTAGATCAGTCCAAAAGGTATTTTATGACGACATAAAAGGTGGAATGATACTTGTAGCTAACACTTAAGGAGTGCTTTTTTCAGACACCACACCAAAGGCACTGCAGTATCAGCTCATGTGATATACTCAATAGTCCTCTATATGAGTTGGATCTTATCACACTCATGGAATAGATAGGAACTGGAGCTTAAAGATATGAAATAGTCTGCCCAAGGTCATATACAGCTAGTATTGGCAGGCCAGGTGGTTCCAAGTCTAAGGTTCATGTTCTTAACTACCCTGTAGGAACAAGACACTTCACTTGGAGCCTCAGCCCTGTCATATCTGACATTTGTACAGAAAACTCAGAAAATAGACATTTATTCCAATATTCTGCCCACTTTTACTACTGAGGCCAAAGTGAAATATTATTTAATGTCCTCAGTCACATGCTGCCCAAAATTGGGATAGGGAAGGGGAGCCAGGGACAGCATAAAATAATAGGGCCTTTTCGGGCCCACCCAGGGATACCAATAAAAAAAACAGACAAACAAACAAACAAAAAAGTAAGGCCTCTTTGGATATGCTTTTTGAAGAAAGGTAAGACAGAGACTTTGCATTTTAGAGCTTTAAAGCAAAATAATAATAATAATAATAACAGGCACATGGAGGGATCTGATTTTCCTTTTGAAAAGAAAAAGGCAGAAGAAAGTTGACTGGGAATAAAATCACATTGTAAATTATACAAAAGGCAAGTACAGTAGTCCCCCCTTATCCCCGGGGGATACAAAATGCTCCAAGACTCCCAGTGGAAGCCTGAAACGTCAGATAGTACAGAACCTTATACATATTATGCTTTCTCCTATACTTTCATATATACCTATTAAGACTTGCTTTGGATGGTATCCTTTCTCCTTAATCAACTTCTTCAACTCTGCCAGAAATGTGGCAGCAGCTTCTTCAGCAGCAGACACCCCTCTCCAGTACTTTTTATGTTTTTTTAATCCACATCTGTTCCTGAATCTGTGTAACCATCTCTTACTTGCAGTAAATGGCTTGGTATCACTCGTTTCAGGGGTTCCTCACTGAAGTCTTCATACAGGCTCAACGCTTTCTGGTGCAACACATTGCCATCAATCAGAACACATTTTCTGATCATGTCTTCTACCCACAAATGCCTTCTCTATCTTAATTAAGCATTTATCCCACACTACTGTGGCCACTTTTGCAGTGTGAGGTGTGACAGCAAAACTAGCACGAATTTCTTTTTCCTTCTTCCCAATTTCACAGACAGAATAGTCATTCTCACCAATAGATCTTAGATACCTCGGCATATGATTTTTTTCTTTCCTTATTAAGTCAAGAACTTCCACCTCTTCATTTAAAAGAAGCACTTTATGGCTTCTCTTCGGCATATTTGAATCGCCGGCATTACTACTCTTGCACTTTGGGGCCATTATTAAGTAAAATAAGGGTCACTTGAATTTATAAGCACTGCCATACTTGACAGTTGATCTGACAACCAAGAAGGCTACTAAGTGACTAGCCCGCTAGTACCATATATATATATACATCCTGGATAAGTGGGACAAAGGGATGAAATACACCCCAGGCAGGAGGGGACAGGATGGGGGAAGATTACATCAAGCTACTCTGCACTTCTCATAATTTAAAATACACATCTTTTAATGCTTTCAGACTGCTGACTCCAGGTCACTGAAACCGTGGAAGGCAAACCTCAGATAAAGGGGGGAACTGCCGGAATTGAGATTTGTGCATAATGAGGAGACCCCGTAGACCAAACCGAGGCGGAAGGGGCCTCAAAGCAGAACCAGCAGGCCCCAGCATCCAGAGCCCCACCTGCTCTTTAGTGAGGAGCCCCTGAGGCCCTTATCCCCCCTCCCTGTCCCCAGCGTTCCCAGAGCCCGAGCTCCCACTGAAAGACCCAAAGGGGTAACAGAACCTGCAGACACACCCCTGCGGCCAGTGGGCACCCCGGGGGCGCCAGCACAGTCCCCTGAAACTCTCGCCTCCTTCTTGCCCCTTGGCGAGGTCAGGCCAGGAAAGGGCAAGGGTGACTGAGGAGGACTAGGAAGAGGTGACCGCGCAGACACAAGTACCTGCCTCCGCCCGGGGCTAGGCTCAGCGGGCTCTTTAACGTGGTGCGGCGCGTCCTTTCGCGGCGCACCCTGGGAAATGTAGTTTCACTCCGCCGCCGGCCCCGGTTCGTTCTCGCCAAAACACCAGCTTCCGGCGGTCGGGTGGGCTGGCGAGCGGCTGTGGTGAGGGTGGGCTGGCAAGCGGATATGTGCAGGGGATTGCTTTCCGAGAGGGCAGTGTCTTTAGATCCAGAAGTAAGGTGAGGCGAGAAGGCGGCTCCGTGGGCCAGCAAAACTACAACTCCCAGAGGAACCAATACCTCTTAAAGATACAGGACAGGCTCTTTTTTCCCTCGGGCTCGAGGTTTCAGGTTTGGTTTTTTGAAACCCGCGGGTCGGGAACTGGTGCAGCTGTTTTTCTCCAGAGAAAAAAATCTCTGGGCGGGGCAATGTGGGGGTAGTGGGGGCGGGGATCATCCATGTTGCACGAGCGTCTACAGTTGGATTGGCAATTAACAGTTGCTTTCTGGGGGCGGAGGAGAGCTTCAGCACGTGGGTCCTTCCGGAAGAAACTTTCTAATTCCGCAGTGCCAAGAGGATCCGCGGCTACTTGGAAAAGTTGTGGATAGCAGCCTTGTTTGTAATAGCGAAAAATTGGAAATACTCTCTAGGGTACTGAAGAAATAAACTAAACACATCCGTGCAATGGAGTAGTAGTATTCAGTAGTTAGAATCACGTAAAAGTGTATGTATGTGCAGTAGGAAATGGTGTTCAGTACATCTTGTTAAGGGAAAAGCAAGCTGTAGTCCATAGGGGAAGCCATTCATGTCAAAAATAATGTATATGCACACAGTATGCATAGGACCAGGATTAGAACGGAGCACATGGTGGGACAGAGACAGCTAGGCATGGGGAAAGCAAGAACTTAAGCTTTATCTGTATTGTTTGAATTTTCTTACAAGAACATAACTTTCCATATCTACTGTCCTTAGTAGGGAGCCTGACAGGCCCTGCCTTTAGTCTCAAAGGAGATAGGGTCCTACTCTAACTCTGTGTAATCTGGGCCAGTCAATTGGTTACTCTGTGTCTCCTTGTTACAGAGTAGTAATAGTACCAAATGGAGTAGTAATAGTACAAATGCCTGAGATTGTCATGAGGATAAGATAAAATACTTGACTCCATAGTAAATGCTCAAAAAATACTAACCATTTGAAAAGAGAAAAATTCTGAGATGTCCTAAATTAAATCACCGCAGGCTGGAGGGTGGGACAAAAAAAAAAAAGAGGTTAAGAGGAAGAAGAAGTTAATCAATTAACAGCCCACAGGCCAAAACCAAGGAAAGACTGCTCACGTTACTGAATGTGTGTTGAAACTTTCAATCAACTTCCAGGTGATGATCTAAAAATAAAAATAAAATAGCAAACCACCAGACCTATCCTCCTCATTATGCATGAGCTTTCTGGCTTGTTGCCCACAACCCATCCAGAAGGAGGAAATGTTTCTTCCTTACTATGCGTCTGTCCTAGAACTGTCTCTTTTACCTCCCGCCCCATTTCATTTTCTATAGCCAACATAAATTTTTTCAAAACAATTTACATCTTTCTTCTCCCAACTCATTGCATGAAGGAGACGTCTACCCCCTCCCAGCTCTGGGACTGCGGGTCTGTTCTTCACCATCTAGCCCTGCTTCTAGTGGTTTAGACTATATGTCTCGGGGTGTTGTCCTTTTTCAGACTAGCATATGGTTCACTAAACCCTTTCTGTCAGAAAAGTTTTGAGCTATGAAGATTTTCTGTTTAGCCTATCATGATTATTTTTAATGTTATTATTTCTGTGCTGATCTGTTAAAGCAGGATCTTTGGTTTGTCTACTGTTGTATCCTCAGTCACTAGAACAGGGCCTAGGGCATTGTAGGTGGTGAAAAAAAATCTGTTGAATGAATAAATAAAGAGCAGTCCTCTGCTCAGCTCCCACTATCCCACCTCCTCCTCCAAATCTCTCTCCTTTCCTCAAAGTCTTCTCCCACTAGAGTCATTCTCTTTTCTTTGCTTGGCCCAAGTCTCATCCTCCTTCCCACATTTCCGTGCCTGCTCTTTCTTCTGTGAACCCGGGAGGCCTCTAGCAAAGTGATGAGCTGCCTCCTGGTGCTGCTGTTCTCATCAGTGCAGATCCCTGTTCTGCAATGGAGTGGGAGGCAGGGATGCCTACAGCTGCAGCTTTGGTGGGAGCTCAAGGAAAACAATGAGGCAAAGGGCTTCATCCCACCTCCTAGAGCAGGCATACTGGAGGAGTGGGGGTGGTTTCAAGGCCACTGGCACTTCTCAGCCTGAGAAGCAAGGATATTTAAGGAGGGTTTTTAATAAGGTGAAGCCTTCAGTGCAATCTGTCAGCCACAGACACAAAAACACATAGCTCTCTGCTTTGTGTATAGTCCTACTGTCTAGGGTAGACAGAGCCATAAAAGAATATTCTGATGTTGTTAATATAAGGTAGAATCTAGTGGTTAAATACAAGGGTGTGAAATCAGACAAATCCAAATTCCCATCTCTTTCTTTGTGAGCGAGGCACTCAACCTCTGAGCCTTCATTTCACCTGTAAGGCTACAATAGTATTTACCTCATCAGGTTGTTGGAGGATTCAAGGAGCTAATGCACAGTGCCTGGATAGAGTAGGCATCGAACTTCCTTATTATTAAACAAACATGCTGCCAGTGAGTGGAGAGTACAGGTACCGGTAGGCTTCCTGGAAGAGGGACAATCTGCAGGGCCCTGGATAAGATGTGTGGCTGCTGCTGATAGCAGGGTGTCCCTCAGGGATCCAGGATTGCCCACAGAGATATCTTAAGCTGGGTGCCCCAGATGCAGAGCCTGAGACAGGGATTCATGTGCAGATGATTTATTAGGGCAGTGAGGGAAGCAGGATAAGGCAGGTGAAGAAGCCAAGCAAAGATGTAGGTTCAGCTAAGTCTAGCCTCAATCTGATACTACAGTGAGCTCTGAAACATTAAATGCACCACAGGGTTTATCCCTCTTAGAAGTAAGGGAGCTAGATTTTGTATCCTACTTCAGTTATTCATGGGCTGTGGACCCCTGGGAGGTGAAGAGGGAGGAGCATAATTTCCCAGGCATCTCTGGGCAAAGCAGCTCATGGACTGAGAACAATTCTCTAGAGAAGGGTGAAGCTGTGAGCCATTAGCAGCCAGCACAATAGCTGGAGAATGGGTGTACCATTCCTGTAAAGGGATGTCACCAACAGCATTTACTACAGGGAGATTGGCGAAAAGATGGGAACTGGGTGAAGACAGTGGGGAGAGGACATTAAACTCTCCTGCTGGGCCTTCCAAGGAGAAAATGAATCAGCTGGTATGGTTTTTAAAAATTAAAACACAGACTTGAAAGCATAACCAAACAGCAAACACTTTTTGGAGAGCCATTAAGTGTGCTTTATCATTAAGTGGCCCCCTTCACTTAAGCCTGACCATTGCCATTGGCAAATGTCTTGTGCAGTATTTTCCAAAGAGTGCTTTGGAAAATAGGCTTATTTTCTTCTTACAACTTTTAAAAATCAATATACTAGATAAACAAAATAAAGTATATCCATACAATGTAATATTATTGAACCATAAAAAGAATTAAAAACTAATACATGCTACCACATGGATGAACCTTGAAAACATGCTAAGTGAAAGAAGTCAGACACAAAAAGCCATATATCATATGATTTCTTTTATATATCTAGAATGGGTAAATCCATAGAGATAGAAAACATTAGTGGTTTCCAGGGGCTGGGGTGGGGAGTTGGGGAGTGATTGCTTGCTTAACGGATACAAGGTTTTCTTCTGAGCATGAAGAAAATGTTTTGGGACTAGAGGGACTGGTTCCAAAACATTGTGAATGTACTAAGTACACGGAATTATATGCTTAAATGTTAATGTTATATAAATTTCACCTCAATAAAAAAAACAAAACTCAGCCTGCTTGTTGCTAATGGGTGTCACTGCTCTCAGGCCTTCTCAGTGGACAAGGAAGGGGAATGGGGGTGAAGAAATTAAGAAGTATAAATTGACAGTTACAAAATAGTCATGGGGATTTAAAGTACATCACAGTGAATACAGTTATTAACATTGTAATAACTATGTATGGTGCCAGGTGGGTACCAGACTTATAAGGGGGATAACTTCAAAAGTTATATAAATATTTAACCACTCACTATGCTGCACACCTGAAATTAATATAATATTGAATGCCAACTGTAATTGAAAAAATTTTAAATAAAAAAGAAATTGCCAGTTCAAATGGTGTGTGTATGTGTAATTAGAGGATATTACCAAGCTGCTCTTCATAGAGGCTGTACGGATTTCAGTCACATTGGCCGTGTGCAAGAATCTTTCTTCCCCACACTCTTGCCAAGATAGCTGTCAAGCTTTTTGATCTTTGCCAATCTGATAGGTGAAAAGTGATATCTCAGCATGGCTTAAATTTGCATTTCTTTTACTAACAGTGAAGCTCTGAGAAGGAAAGCGTTGGCAGGGGTGTGGAGAAACTGGAACCCTTGTGCACTGTTGGTGGGAATGTAAAATGGTAAAGCCACTGCCGAAAATGTTCTGATGGTTCCTCGAAAAAAAAATAAAAACAGAATTTTCTTACAATCCAGCAACTTCACTTCTGGGTATATAACTAAAAGAAGTGAAAGTGGGACTTGAAGAGATATTTGTACACCCATGTTCATGGCAGCATTATTTGCAATAGCCAGAAGATGGGAGCAACCCGAGTGCCCATCAGCCAGACACAAAAGGACAAACACTGTCTTCAGCCTAAAAAAGGAAGGAAATTGTGACATGTGCTATAGCATGGATGAACACTGAGGACATTATAACTGAAATAAGCCAGACACAAAAAGACAAATACTGTCTTCATATTTAAATGACATCATAGATTCATAGAGAAAGTAGAATGGTGATTGTCAGGAGCTGGGAGAGGAGAGAATGTGAGGAGTGATTGTTTACTGGGTTTAGATAAAAAGAGTTCTATGGGTGGATGATGGTAACACAATAATGTGAATGTACTCAACACCACTGAACTGTACACTTAAAGTTGGTTAAGAAGGTAAATTTAACATTAAATGTATTTTACCAATTTTTTTTTTTAATGAATCTCTGCAACTTTTCATGTAAGAGCTGTTGTGTTCCGTTTTCTGTGAACTGTATGTTCACATACTTTTCAATGCTGGTATTTTGGTCGTCTGATTTGCAAAAATATTTTGTAACATAAATTGCAAAAATTTCTTCCGTTTTTCCATTGACTTGGTTTTTGTTGATTGTTGCTGTTGTTGGTTTTGGTTTTTAGCTAGGTATGAGGTAGAGCTCTGTCTGAAATATTTTTAAACCATTTTATTATGGGAAATTTCAGGACATGCAAAAGTAGAAAAAATGTTATCATGAACCCCAGATAATCATCGTCTCCCAGTTCCAATAATAATCAACCTTGTCTTATCTATGCCTTTCCCCCAATTCTGAATTATTTTGAAGCAAACCCCAGACATCTTATAACCCTATAAATATGATTTCAGTATATATTACTAAATAAGTTCTCTTAAAAAAAATAAATAAACTGCTGCCATGCCACCTTGAATGTGCCTGATTTCCTCTAATCTCGGAAGCTAAGCAGGGTCAGGCCTGGTTAGTACTTGGATGGGAGGCCACCTGCGAATACCAAGTGCTGTAGGTGTAAAACAAACAAACAAACAAACAAAAATAAACACCACAACACCATTAGCACACTTAAAATTAACAATTATCTAGTATCCAATGGTCACTGTTCAGATTTCCTCTATTCTCATACAATTTTTTTTTTCAGTTCGTTTAAATCTGGATTCAAATAAAGTCCATACATTACAATTGGTTGATATGGCTTTTTAAAACTTAGATTCTCCTCTAGGTCTTGTTTTAATTGCAATGTATTCATTGAAGAAACTAGATTATTTGTCCTGTAAGGCTTCTCACTGAATTGTGTTTACTACATCCCTACCCCCCGCATGGTTTCAAATAGCATGTTCCTCTGATAACTATATTTCCTGTACACTAGTGTTGTCACATTTAGTGTGATTTCTTTTTTGGGCACAACTTTCAGAGTATCACACTTCCATTAGGATCAGTTATCTGTCTTCAGATGACTCCAGTTGTCTATTTTTTGTGATATTGGTAGTCATTGGTAATTTTGGCCTCGATCTATTAATTTATTGAGAGTTGGATTAATTTTCTAGCAGATGGTTCCCCAATTGTCCCTGCACCGTTTATAGAATAATTCATCTTCTTCACCCACTTATTTGAAATTTATTTTTATCATAAGCCAAATTTCCATGAATATTTAAGTTTATTTCAAGACTGTGTCAAGAGCCTATCACACTATTTTAACTATAACTTTATACAAGGACTAACACCCTTCACTACTATTGATTTTTCAAAAGTTTCTTGACTAGTCTGGCTTATTTTTCCAAATCAATTTTGTAAATCAATTTATATACTCCTCCTTCCCATGTCAAAAACAAACAAAACTGCTGGGATCTGTACTGGGACCATGTTTAATTTATAGACAAACTTGATTTCCTTTTGATAGTCATCCTATCCGAGATCTTAGTATTTTATTTCATTTTTTACAACTCTAAAAGGTAAGGTGTATTGTTATTATTATTCCCATCTTATGGATAAAAGAAATGTAACTTTCTCTGGGTCACACATACCATTAGGTGTGGGAGCTGCCAGGTTGGTCTGACTTTAAGCCCAGGGAGAGAACCTGTTCTTCTTTGCACCTTGCTCCTTAGTAGCTGTCTGCCTCCAGAGCCCTGTGCTCTCATCCACCACGTGCCCTGGCCTGTTTCACTACCTCTCTTTCATTGGAAAATTCACCAGCAAAGCTAGGCTTTTAAATGAATGATGCAAATTTATTGCTACACAAGGGGTGAGGCTCACCTGGGGCTGAGGCAGCTGGGGAGGATCTTCTAGGAGAGGAAAAACTCAAGATAGACTTACTTTGGACAGTCAGGCAGAATTTGGGTGGGTGGAGATGGTAAAGCACAACCAGCAAGGAGAAATAAGTGAAACAACGTGACATCTAATTGGAAGGTAATGAGGGTGATGATGGGGGATTCCATTGGAACTGAGGGATAGAAAGGATTTCTCTGTTCTGCTCATGAAAGGGCATCTGTATGTTTCCTGAATAATCTAGGGAGATTTGGGAAATGGATGTAAACTCCAAAAGTCTCATTGACCTCCTGCCTATGAGGGAATGTTGCCATTGCATGGGACTCAGGTTCAGAGCCAAAGCCCTTGCAGGAAGGGCCTGGCAACGGGTTTCATTGGCAGAGCATTGGGTTGCATGTGGATCACTTAGCCTCTCACAGCCTGTGATGGGGACACAAATCTAAAGGAAACAGAAAAGCATTACAGAGTCAGCCTTAGTCAGGGTCCAATGCCTCTGGTAGCCACTTGGACCTAGGGTACAACTCATCTACTCTTTTGGACCTTGGTGGATAGAAGGAAAGTTTAGAGCCTGGGCCCCCAGGACTTAGAGGGGATACCCTCTTTCTTAAAGATAAACAAAGCCGGATACTAGTTAAAGTGGTAAAGACAGACTTTAACCAGTAATAACTACTGCAATAAGGAAGAGGGTCTAGCATGAACTGAATTCAACTTGGACTCATCCAGAAGTGACCGGATGTTTTAAAGGGAGATTGAGGGAGTATGGAGGAAGGTGAGCAGGTTCTCAGTAGAATCAGGGAAGTGAAAGATGACAAAGGGTTGGTTGCTTTAACTACTGATTAGGCCAGCTGTGTCTGTTACCTGGTGATTATAGGAGTTAGGACTCTATCTTCTCACAGAGACTCAAAGACAGCCGTCCTATCTTTCCTGATTGGAATGCCTTCCTGGTCCTTGGGAAAGATACGCCTGAGTTGTAGGAGATACATATACATCCCAAAGGGACAGAAGTAGGAGTCACAATCGTAAACCCTTTCTAATAAATGCTCTAATAAGAGGTAGTCAGGGGCCTATCATTGGGGGATGGCTAGGACAGTAAACTCTTTTGGCAGCCTTTAGTTTTATCAGGCAGGCACTTTAAAAGGGTCTAGGATCATCCTAGGGCATGTGGTCTTGAGCTGCTAGAAACTATGTTGTTGTGTTTTAATGTAAGGGGAAGAGGGTAGATGAAAGAATTTGTGTTGAGTGTAGTTTTTAGAGGCCAAGGTTGAGGCCTATGAGAGAACAGGTCTCAGAGGAAACTGGTCAAGCAGAGAATGTTGTTAGCTTACAGTTGAAGAATCTGAGATCATGGCTGAGGATGATGGTCACACTAAGTGTCTCCTTCAGAGGTCTGTAGCATCCAGAACATCAGGGCAACAGGTGCTAAGGAGGGCCTGCCTACCTGGGTAGGTGTGAGAATCACTCTCAGAGATACCTGACAGGTCAAATATCCACCTTCCCACCTCGTCCTCCCCTGCCTATTTTAGGTCAGAGCTCACCCAGAGGCAGCAGATTCTACTGATCTGACCCCGTCAGAACTTTACCCAACAAACCCCAACAGAAGCAATTTCTCAAAGTGGTTCCCCAGCAAGCAGCATCAGCAGCATCTGGGAGCTTGTTAGTAATGCAAATTCTCTGGTCCACTGGGGTTGATGAAACAGAAACTGGGGGTGTGGGCCAGCAGAGGCCTCCCCTCTGCCCAAGCGGTTGAAGCTTGGATGGTGAAACTGCAGTTGGCCTGAAACTTCATAAAGGATTTGAGCTAGGTTTGGAAGTGTGGAAAGGGGAAGACATGGACAAATATGTAAAATGTGTGCACCTTACCCTAAGCAGTAGGAAGCAAAGGGTATATCTAACAGAAGAAGAGTGAGACTGGAGTGAGAAGGATACTCCAGTGCGTGAGCGCTCCAAGAAACCCACAGACATTCGCCCCTTTTCCTAGGTGGAGAAAACCCCACACCCACGCAGCTCCCGGAGCTCTCTCCTCGGGCCTGGACTCAGCAGCCCTGCCGCACGTCCGTTTTGCAGAGCCCAGGCATGAAGCCAGCTAACCTCAGGTCACGGCTCTTCGCGAGCGCGAGTGGAAACGGTACCCGGGATGCGCATCGCGGGGTTGCTTCTCCTCCAGCGCGGCTTGGCCGCAAGCTGGCCACAGCCGCGTCTAACGGGCATCCCGGGCCGGTCTGCACCTTCCTGGGAGTCTAACCCGGACCCGCGGAACAGCACCCCCACATCTGTTTCCTACGCCGTCCCACCCTCCTGGGAACGGAGATTTCCCATCCCCCCACCCCTCCAGCGCGGTAGACCCCCCGGAACCCCGGCCGAACTACAAAGCCCACAAGCTCTAGGGCGCGCGCGCTGGCTTCTGGGAGTAGTAGTCCTGGATGAGGGCTAGCCCTGTCACCTCGGCGCCGGCTGGACTCCACATCCCAGCATGCCCGCGCGCGTGCCGGGGGGGGGAGAGGAGGAGGTAGAGGCGAGCCCCGGAGGATGTGAATGGGGAGGGGGCAGCCGCCTCCCTCTCCCCCACCCTTCCCTTCGAGCTGGGCCGGGGTGGGGGGAGGGGCCGGGCCGAGGTGGCGGCGGCGGCGGCGGCTCGCTCCGGTAGGGCAGGGCCGGCGAGGGCGGGACGGGCCCGCCGCGGGCGGACGGGGGAGCCGCGGAGCTAACGGGTCCGGACGGCGGCGGCGGCTTCTGCACGGGCGGCGGCAGCGGCGGCGGCGGCGGGAGCGGCGAGCATGGCCCGCGCGGCGCCCGGCGCTGACTGAGGTGCTCGGGCGGGGCGCGGGCGGGCAGGATGTGGGGCGCCCCGGGCCCCTCGCTTCCCCGAAACCCCTGTGCGCGGGCAGTGGGCTCGGCCCAGCGGCCCACACCGGCCCGGTCCACCCCGCCCGGCAACTTCCCCCAGGTCGGGGGTCCTCTCGCTTTGGCCTCGGCCCCCATCCTCGCCTTCTGCTTCAGCGCCTCTGGCAGCTCCCTGCCCTCCTTGGTGGCAGCCCCCAGCCCTGGGCAGCGCTCCCTGCCCCAGCCCCGACTTCCAGTCCACTGCCGAGTTGGTCCCCCCGGCCTCGTGCGCTCCCGGCCTCTGCACGCACTATCTGGAGCCCCTTTCTCCGCTCCTCTTGGCCGGAGGCTGTCTTTGCACCATCAGCAGCATCTCTCCTCTTTCCCCTACCTGGCACTGCCAAGCCTTGGGACCTAGCCACACCCACTGGCCCAGTTCTGTCTGATAAGACCGAACAGCGTGACCTCCTCATTTTGGAGAAACTGAGGCACAAGCCAGGAACTCGGGCAAGGCCAACGCCCCAGTCCTGTGGGGGCTGGCCTGAGCCCATGCCTCGGAATGGAAGAGTCCTTTCTTCCCTCCACTCATTCTTCTGTGACTGGACCAAACTTCCCAGCGCCCTGCTGCAGCTCTGGGCTGAGCTCACTTTAGTCTCCCCTTGAGCTTTCTACCACTTCTGCGTTCACTCACCCCCTCTTCCAATATCCCACCCCCGGCCCTCTCTTTCTGTAGAAAATCAACCACCCATTGTTAGCTCAAGTTAGCCTTTTGATTTTTATTTCTTGCCAACTGCATCCATCTCCCATCTTGCCTCTTGCTTCCCAGCTGAGTAAAGCACTGTAGAACAGACTAAGGTGGTGTTGGAGTAATGGGGGGACAGAGGTGCTTGTAGCAGAAGGGGACTGGCAGCCTCTCTCAGCCAAAGCTGCCCAGGGGACTTCAGGGCAACAGTCATTCCTCCTAGCCAGTAACTCACACGCTCATCTTGTGTTTGGGACAATTGCCCAGAAGCTGGTTGGTTGTCCCTTCCTTTCATTATGCCTGGTGGGCTCAGAAGTCCCCCTCAGATGGAAGGAACCTTCTGCTGTGGTGGAGGTGGCCGCATAAGAATAGTCTGGGAGACCGCACCCCTAAGCCTCATCTTGTTTCTGTTGTTAACTTTGGAGGGGGTTCCCAGTCGGGGAAGGATGGCTGCCAGGTGCCCTGAGCTCTTTGTGGAGGAAGGCACAATGTCTGTAGGTGGTAATTTCAAGTTTAGTCATGGTGTTCAGGATTTGAAGGGAAGAGGGAACCAGGGCTCAGAAAGGTGGCACAGATTTGCCTGTATAATTCAACTTTTGTTTTTTTGTCTTCCTTTGGCAGATTTGCCTGTGTTGTCCCTTTCTAGCCCAATCCTCAGTGTCCAGTGGGAAGCGAGGGGAGGGAAGGAAATTATTAAGCCATCAGGAGGGTTTAGGAGGCTCTAGGAGTTTGTTGGGTCTTGAATGTGCAATCTTGGTCTGAACCAGATGGTTCTCTACTTTAGCACCCTCTCTCTCATCCCTCCCTTTAGCTATGAATAGGATGCCTTTAACCTTGTAACTCTGAATGGCAGAAGGGAGGCCAGGGGGCCAGTTGTCTGTGTATGTGTTTATGTCTGCATCTGCACACTGGGGTGCAAGCTTGCCAGGGGCCTGTGGGAGTGACCCATCCTAGGGATGCATTGCTGTGATGTGCTGTGGCATGCTTACAGCCCTGTATGAACCTTCTGAGCCCAAACCCCAGATAAGGCCAATTCCCAAGCCCCTAGGAATCACTGGGTGTGGCCTTATGGGAACATTTCCTAAATGCTAACCAAGCCTCTGGACTTGAGACATGCCTCAGAGCAAGAATCACTCTTAAGAAAGCTACCTGTGACTAAGGAGTCCAAAAGAGCAACACTGGGGTGGGTTTTCCCCAGAACTGGTGTTGTCATTTCCCAAGTCATGATGAGAGAAGATATGAGGGGTAGGGTGGGGTCTGGGGAGAAGGATGGGGAACTGATTCCTTTGTCTTATTCTATACCACATCCTAACTTACGTATTTAAGTACTTGATTTCGATTCCCATTAGACTGTGAAAGTTCTTCAGACATGTCCTCATTTCTGAAATAACTCAACCTGGCTTGGTCCTTAGCACATTCTAGGTGTAGGTGTTCAGTAAATGTTTGAGGGTCTTAATGGTTAAAGGTTTAGGGAAGGATTCCTCACATTTAACCAGCCATCAGAATTCCCTGGAGAGTTGTTTAAGGCACAGATTGCTGGGCCCCACTCCCAGAGTTTTCTGATTCATTCTGTCTGGGTGGAGCCAGAATTTGCTTTTCTGCCTGGCTCCTTGGAGATAATGCTTTGAGAACCCCTGGTTTGTGGCCATCAGTAGTTGCTTGGGAGATTAATCCAGCAGGTGGAAAATCTTAAAAGAGACTTCCTTCCACCTTGTGTCTCCACCCAGTCCTTTTCTGGCAGTTGCCCTGGATTTGCCTTTTTCCTTTCATCCTCACACTGCCCAATGTTGGTTAGGTTGATGGCAGGGGTGACTTGTGGTGCCTGAGCTCCCAGTCTCGCTGTAACTGCATAGCAGATACTACCCCATGGTTATTTGAAGAAAGGCCACACGAAAGCAGGCAGGACATTCAGGAACAAGGGCTTTGGGAAAAAGGTGGCCACGTGGACACAGGGAAGGAGAAACAGAGCCAGGCACTTGTTTGCCCCATCCCTGTCTCTCAGACCTTGCAGGTTGGGATGCCTGCAAAGCCAAGTCCTGCCATAGCTGCATCCTGCACAGGATGCCTAGAATCTCTGAAATCTAGAAGTGGGAAGAATCCCTTAAATTGTCCTTTTACTTTGTAAAGCATTTTCCACCTGTTGTTTTTTGGGAGATTTATAAAGCAATTACAGACCCAAGTGGGGTTACTGAGAAACAGAGATGCACATGTGGGTCACACAGCAGGCCTCAGGACTTCTGATTCCAGCCTTCTGACAGAGCATGTGCTACACCAGTAGCTACTAATAGCCGGAATAATGGCTGCTGCTCACTGAACGCTTACTACTCGCCAGGTAGCATGCTAGGTGCTCTCACATGTTAGCTCATCAAATCCTCATAGCACTGTTGTGAGGTTGGCATTGTCACTGTGTCTTAGATGAAGAACTGAGACTTGCCCAAACTCAGCCAGCCAGTAGGCGGAAGACCTGGAATTCAAGTTCAGATCTTTCCCATGCTGTTTGTCACTCACTGTCTGCCTTGCTCAGCCTACCTGTAATTGTCCTTTGAGTTGTCTGCCCCCAGAGCCTGGTGAATTTTACTGAGCTTGGAACCATCCTGGGTGATATGGAAGAGGCAATCTCCAAGTCACTGTCCTCTGGGAGGGTGATAAGACAGGTACACCAGTGTCTACAGTGGAAGGCAGAATGGGCAGCCAGAGGCTCGGAGGTTTGAAGGAAGTAGATAGAAGTCATCCGTGTAGAGAGTTCGGCGGAGGCCTCTGGGTTGGGCCCTGAAGTGGCAGCTGGAGTTCCAGCAGTGCCTGTGGGCTGGAGAGGTGTGCTGGCCAGTAGGTAGAGAGTGCCCATCGCGGCACTTTTAGGGAGTTTTCCCTTTTGGTTGGAGCGTAGGAGATGTATTTCAAAAAGCAATGAGAAAACTTATTAGATTTCGTTAATCAATATCACCATAAAAAAAAAAAAAAGCAATGAGAACACCCTGTTTGTTTACAAGCAGTAATTTGGCTGACTTCAGCACAAGAGGACTTCCTTGGAAGGCTATGGGAACTCCCAGAATCAAAGAGATGAGTCAGCACCCAGGTCTCCTCCGGGATCTTGGAGTGGGTACGACAGGAACCAAAGGCCAGCCTGTTCAGGGTACCACTGTCACCAGGATAAATCTGCTTCAGCCATGCTCAGTAATTTTGTCACCACAGCTTGGGATTCGCATCCCAGGGAGGAAATGTCTGGCCCAACCTGGACCATGTCCCTTCTCTTAGAAGGGCTGGCGGCACAGTAGGCAGTACCCTCAGACTAAAATTCCAAGAAGAAGGAGAAATGGGCACTGCAAGAGATCAGTCCAGAAAGGTGCTAGGCAAGGACTTGAACTGGCAGGTGGTGAAGGAGTGTTTAGTTCTGACAAGTTTCTGAGCAGGCAAAGTGCAGACTGGCAGCAGGGGATGGCTGAGTCAGAAGGGGACAAATAAAGAAGGGAGGGAGGAACAGGAAAGCTAGAGAGGGTCCAGGCGAGACCCTCTAATAAAGGCTGAAACTTGGTAGTAGAAATAGAAAAAGAGGGACTGATTCTAGAGAGATCATGAAAGTAGACACAGTGCCTGCGTTTTGAGGTTGGTTCCTTTGGCCGAAGTGGTGTCGTTGGGGAGGAAGAGTTTGCAGGAGAAAATGATGTGTCCGTACTTTGGAGGAGCTATGTGCAGGGTGCCAGCAGCACCCACCGAATTCCGATGAACTCATTCCTCCTGACTCCAAGCTGCCTGATGTTTGTAGCCTCAGCCCTGAAGAGCTGGGGCCTGAAAGTCCCAGGGGCCCTGTACATCCCCAGAGCAGCTGCAGCTTTGTGGCCCAGGCTCAGTACGCCTGCACTTCGTCTGTCTCCACACTTCAGCCTGGGGTGCGCTTCTCCTCCGCTGCTCTCAGTTCCTGTGTCCCGACTTGCCCCACCCCATGTTCCATGTAACCAAGCCCTTGCCTACTAAAGGGTCTGGCACAGCTCTTTGGGGCCCTAGGTTTTCTTTCTGCTCAAAAGCTTGTTAACCGTAAGTCCTTGCTAACTGTCAGGGCACACATCTCCAAGAGACATTTCCCAAGGAGAGGGTCTGAACTTGCTGTCTGGGGAACATAGGCTTTTCCTCCAGTTCTGCCATGCTCATCAGGGATTTCTGTGTGTGTCCCTAACCAGCCATCCTAGAGTACTTCTTGGCGCTTATTTATAATTCATTATTGTAATTATAACATATTGTCAATCTAGCTTTCATGTTGCCATTGCAGATCTCACCTAAGGCTCCAGGGCATAGACTGGGCTTTGGGCCACCCCAGCTTTCCAGCTGAGAACTGGGGAAGTTTCCTCTTACAGGAATAGAAGGGCAGGCACAGGGTCCTCGCTGGGATGGGGGCAGGAGTTGCTGTGCTGAGAGGTACCCTATCCCCACAGATTCTCAGAGAGAAGGTCATCTTCTTGGGCTGAATCTCCAATTCCAGCTGTTGGCATTCAAATATATGTGACATTTTGCCATCTACGAATGCAGTGTTAATACCATGTACAATAAGATGAACTGGGAAATCTAGAGAAAAATGTAATTTTTAAAAATTCTGACTTCAATACTAAATTTTTATTTGCATTAATAGTAACATTAAAACAAAACACATAGTTCTGGCATAGGATGCTGAAAAACTTCCTTAAACCGGCTTCCTCCTTCGGGGGGTTGTGATTCTGTAAATGAGGAAGCTCAGAGGGCAAGTTATTTTACTATCCTTACCAGCTGCTGTGGTGGCACATGGGTCTCCCGCCTTGAGGGCAGTGTTGTCCATCCTAAAGTCCTTTATTTCTTATATCTTCACAGATTCTGATCTTTGCTCAGTAGCTTCTTTTCCCCTTTCCTGTCTTGTCCTCTCTAGGATCAGGGTGAGAACCGTACCAGAGGGACAACCAGAACAGCCCCACCTCTGTCTGGTTAGCATGTGAGGCCCTTCCTGCTCCCCTAAGGGCTGAGTTGCAGGGCTTTAGAGAGGGCAGGAAACTCCCAGGTGTCGGGGCATGACCCAGGAACCCCAGAGAGCAATCATCACCCTGCTTCGCCCTTTTTCTCCAAAATCCTTCAGCTATAAAGTTCGAGTGCCACGGGCAGGCAGCAGCCTCCCAGCCTGAGTATACACGTGCAGCTTTCTGAGGAGGAAAATCAGCAATAAACACAAATAGCTAATTGGTCTAGGGGGAACTCCTCAGGTATGGAAAAATCAACAAGTTTATTTGTGTGGCTAAAGAGAATTTGGAGGGTTAGCAAAGAAGGGTGAGAAGTGGTTACAGGAAGAGGCCCAGGTGAGGGAACTGGGGGTGGGGTGGGAATGCCCCCTCCCACTCTTGTCACCCCCACCGTTGCCCCTCCCCCGCCTCCACCCCACTCCCTCCTTCCTTATTTGCGGGGCGTTCCTTTGGGTATGAAAAGGACATTAGTAACTTTGAATCTTTCTCACCACAAGCCAAGTTCCCTGCAACCCTCATTCCCACCCAAGTTCAGTTATAGACTAAATAGCAATCACTTGATACTGATAGTGAGCTGGAACCAGAGTCAGGAGGAATGAAAGTCTCTGCAGACCTTGGCCGTGTTCATGAGAGAGAGCAGCCAAAGGGAAGGAGGCCGCATGGACAGGGCGGAGGAGGGGAGAGACCCTGGGAGTCAGGTTGCCAGGTCACAAAGGAGTTTCCAGGGGTCAGCCTTCTCTCTTCAGCCTTGTTCCAGAAGGCCTGGTATTTCCCTGGACCCACGTGCCCATCAAGCTCCTGGCTGGTGCCTGGGGCATCCAGCAAAGCTCAGGAGGAGAGCTCAGGTACCACAAGTAGGGGGAGACAGGACAGGCTGAAGGGTGTGGGGAGAGGAGTGAGGACTCCGTTTGGGCTTTTCCAGTGTTGCCGAGCCAAGTTGGCACCTCCCTAGACAGGAAGATGCTGTGAAATGTGCGGAGCAGGGTAAACAATTTATGTCAAAGAGGCAGCCGTTTGATGAAGGATTTTTTTCTCGGCCTGGAAAGCAATTCCCACTTAACCCTAAAGCAGCAGTGAGCACACTTCTAGGATGAATGTAAATTCTAATCCCTCAGTGGCATTTCCTGTGCTTAACATAGGGGATATCTCCCTTCAAACCTGGGCGAGGTACTTTGGAGGGTGTCTGCTTTCACTCTGGCTACCCATTTTGGAGATTCCTGCCCATTTTTGGACCAGATTTGTGGGCCTACCCTGCCATTCCTTCTGTGCAAAATAGGGAGGGAAGCCAGCAGGCCCTCCGTTGACAGCCAGTGAGGCCAAGGTGAGGCCTGAGCTGGCAAAGGGCCCAAGAGCCTCAGGATACGGTTGTTTGGCTCTTCCAGGGCAGAAGCAGCTTGTGTGATTGGGGGTCCCCTCAACGATTTTTCCAGTCTAGGGACCAGGTGGTGTGGATATGCATTAGCTACCCCTGGGAAATGGTGCCATGTGACCCGGGGCAAGTCCCTGCTCTTCTCTGGGCCTCCGAGTCCTCATCTGTGAATAAAGAATTTGAAAACCTGCTCAGAGATTCGCTCTCAAACCGTGTGGTAAACCCAGCAGAGAACGCCGTATCCTGAGATGGGACGTCATGCTGGGGGCGTGGGCTGCCACCATGCAGTCCAGACGTCCGTGGGAATCAGTTCGACCTTCCTCCTAACCTGCTTGGAAGCACAAAGAGCAGCCAGCCTGCTCTAGCCTCTCTCCGAAGAACTTGGGCTCCTGCAGCCAAGAGAGCCATCCCCAGGCCTCCCATTGTCCTCATCCTCTCAACCTTTGCTCTGGGTCTGCCCTGGGATCAGGCAGAAAAACCCATCTAGTTTCTCATAACACTCCTCCCTTCTAGGGCCACCAGTTAGGTCCCGGGGTGACTATATAGGGTTTCCATTTCCTTCTGCTCCCAGGGCTGCTACCCCCTTATGCCCTGGGCTCTGCTCTAGCCAGGTTTTTCCCCAAAGCGAAGGGTGGGAGGTGGGATTCCAGACTGATCACAGGAGGGGCTGGTCTGCAGCACAAACACCTACTTGGCAGGAGTTGAGAACACTGCCTGGAAGGGGGTGGGGGTAGGGTTTCATAGTAGAGGAAAGAAGGAAGGCCTCGAGAAAAAAGGCAGCACATACCAGGATGCAAAGGCCTAGATGAAAGGCCAGGAAGCCTGAAGACCTTGAGATCAGTTTGGGCCGAGCAGAAGGTTTCCTGGATCATTGCCCAGTAAGGAGGGGCAGGATGGGGAAGTCTGGCCCAGAGATGGGCCCTAAGACCCACCCTGGCAGGGAGGAAAGTGTAGGCTTTCTGCCTTGGGCTGGGCCGGTCACACAGGACTGTGCTTGCAGGAAGTGTGGGAGGCCTTGTTAATGACTGTTCTCAGCAGGCTGCAGGCTGCCAAGGGTCAGTGTGATAAGAGGGAAGAGATAGACTTCTTGAGTTTTATCCTCCTGACAGCTGCCTTCTCTCAGCCGGCCCCACAGACACTGACAGTCTATTGTGGTGCTGCCCTTGCTCTCTCTCTCATGCCTGAAATACACACGCCCTGGCTGTAGCCTAGCTGGGTTTCCCCAGCCTGGCTGCCGGCTCCCTTCCCATCTGTTGTCAGCTGAAGTCTGCACTGGGGGAGGGTCAGTCCTGGTAAGACTGAGCTAATTCTGAGCCTGACCTCACGGTGGGAAGCCACTTAGGAAGGGGCCGAGGCTCTGGGCTTAGCAGCGACTCCCAAAACTGCCTGGTCCATTTTGGTCTCAGGGTCACCCTGCCACTCAGCCAGCCAGACCTGTGTCCAGAGGGCATTTAGGGAGTCCCACCCTTGCCCCAGAGCATTGTGAGTCCAGCTGTTTTGCTGGGAGGAGTGGAGATAGGCATCTGATGGGAACTGTGCAGGTCACTTTGTCCTCTCTGTGCAGAATGAATCAGAGGGGTCTCTTTAGTAGATCTGGGGCTTTAGCAGCTAGAGGGCTAATTTAGGTGAAAGAGGACAGTTCCTTAGACGGTGTGATGGTGTTAGACATGGAGAGAAGTAGAAAGATGAGTGATTTTGGTGGTAAAAATCAGGTGGACTTTTAATAGGTTGCCTGAGGGAGGCTAAAGGAAGAAGAAGCGGGCAGAGATGATTCCCTGGTTTCAGAGTTGGATAGACTATGTTCCTTTCCCAGAAACGGAATATAGAAAAGGGACTGCATTTGGGTGGGCTTAGAGCATGCACGAGTCTGGCTTGGGCAGGATAGAGGTACCCAGCATTTTGGGGTATCCCTATGGTACATCATCTAGGGAGTAGCATCCAGAAATGAATGGGATTGATGGGTTTGAAGTCCAGGAGAGTGTCTGGCATCATTTGAAAAACCAGATATGACTCTTAACAGATTGAGAAACAGGTTTAGAAAGTGTTCCTCCAAAATCCATTGCCAGATGAGGAATGGAATTTAGGATCCTGACTTCCCATTGCATTCCATGTCCAGGGTTGTCTGCTCTTTCTCTGATCACTTCAGCTGATTCAGAGCCAACCTGGGCAGCAAAAGGCATGGCACCCTCTCCTGCCAAGTCTTCCCTGTGGTTGGAGGATCCTGGTGGTGGGCAGGGCTAACCCCAGGCCATCTAGGAAGACTGCATATTGAAGTTTTCCTATATGCTCATCTAGGCAATATCCCTGCCTAGAGAAGACTTTGGGTCCTGACCAGAACAGACCCACTACTGGGAATCCCAGAACCACTTTTGTTCCTACGGGCTTGCAGGCTTCTGAGCTGGGTTGACCTATGAAGCACAGACATTTAGAGACAAGTTTGGGGCAGCCCTTCTATCTTGCATCAGATCGCAAGCGATACAATAAGTGGCTTTTTAAAATTCTTTCAAATGAAATAGAAATTGGTTGTACATGTGTACAAGATTGTATCAGTTGGATTTCTTCAGTTACAAGGGCCAAAAATCCAGTGCAGAATGCCCTTTGATAAAAGGGAACCAGTTGACTCATACTTGAGGGTTTGGCTGGCCACATGTGGGGAAGATGAGGTGCTCAACCTACCTCCATCTCACTCTGCTCTTCTCTGTAGTGATGACACTCAGTCCCTACATGGTAGAAGGTGCCTGCCATCAATGTGGGCCTCCATTCTCTCAGTATCCCTTCCCAGGATTCCCATAGAAGTCCTGGGTGCTCTTGGAATTGGGGCCCATGCCTAACCTTGGAATAAGTACTATGGCTGGGTGCATTTGGTGCTCTGATTGGCTAGGCCTGGGTTTTATGGCAGAGATGGTTCCCCAAAGGAAGATGAGGTATTGTCCAATCTAGACACATCATTTGTCGAGGCAGCAGGCAGTGCTAGGTGTGCACTGGGACTCTCAGACCTTTCAGTGGCTCCAGCCTGACTGAGATGTCAGAAATACCACTGTAGACAAACTAGTAAGGATTTATTGCCATTTATTAATTTACTTTGTTACAACCTAAATGCTAGAATATAAAGTGGAACTTGGAATCAGTGAGTCATTCCATGTATAGAGCAGGAAGTGGAGGTTGAGAAATTTGCCCAATATCCTCAAACCAATAGACAGAAGAACTGAGACTAGAATCTGGATCATTTGAGATGTAGGCTAGGGGCTCTTACCAGAATGAGGTGGCATCTTTTAAGGAGGAGACCCTTCGGTACCCCAGCTGCCTTCCAAAGGAAGTCATTCATCCCCTGGACTGCAGGACAGGAGTTGACAGAGGCAGGTTATGGCAAGTGGTCACTTCTTCGTGGTGGCCCAGGGCCATCTGCATGATGATTGGTGATACGCAGGGGTCTGTCCACGCTGTGGCTTCATCCAGTCCCAGTAAACAGAGGAGGCATGGGTCTTGCTCTGGCTGGCTTCCCTGTTGTCATCTTGGCTTCCTGCATGCTTACCCTTCCCTGTGTTGTTTCCAGCTGGGGCCTGGATAAGGATGTAGCTCCAGGGCTGCTGTGCTTTCTGGATTGTGTTGGAATGTTTCCTACTAGGGAGATTTGTGCCCTTCTGTCTTCTCCCTTGAAAGAGAATGCCCAGGACAACGTTGTCAGTGTCAGGTACAGATAGGCAAAAAGCATGATTTTGGCCTCAAGTCCCAATCATCTCCAATTTGCGAGGGTCCAGATATTTGACCCAGTTTGGCTGAGCCAAGAATGGGATGTTGCAGAAAGAGCTCTGCGCTTCAAGCCTCCAAATGAGCAAGAAGAGACCTCAAGTTTAACCTGACACACACTTCTCTAGGCCTCTGGTCCAGAAAGGGAAGGCTGGCCCTGTGAGGGGCTTTGGCGATTTGAGAGTGTGAGTTACATATTAACAAGCTGCTGCAGGTCCTGGTAGCTTGTGAGCAATTTTCACCAGCTTTTCTTTGCCCAGGGAATGAGGTAGGGCTCTTCCAAGTTTGGGACTGAATTCCTTTCATTCTGACCATCTCTTCAGGCATCTTTCATCCTGCCCTTTAGATATTTGCTGACAGCCAGTTCTTCTCTCCTGAACTGCCAGCCCACACTGACCAGTATGCTCTGTCTGCCTTTCCTACTCAGCTCCTGGAGGCCTGCTTCCTGCCTGTTTCTGTCTAGGTCCCCATTCTGAGAGATTACTCAGCCTGGGCCATACCTCCCTGTTCCCTTAGGCTTTGCTGTGCCCCATTCTCTCTGAGTCTGCACTTTCGTGGGACCTTGGGTTTATAGTGGTTTGCAGCTTGCAGCCATCGATTATTTCATCTTGGCAGGGACTGTGAGATAAGTAGGATAGGCTTTATCACACTCATCTTACAGATGGAGGACCTGAGGCCCAGAGAGGTACGATTTTCCCAGAGACACAACTTTCAAATAGCAGAGCCCGTCTTGGAATTAAAGTCCCCTGGGTTCAGGCCAGAGTCCATTCTAAAATGTTAATTCATAGGTGCATGCTGGGGTGGCAATACCCCAGTCTTCCCAGGGAGGGCCAGGTGCTTGAAAGCAGGTCCTGGGCTCCACCTCTCCTCAGCCCCCAGGTCACCTGCACAGTCTCAAAGAAGCACCATCATGTCTGCCTTCCCTATGTAGCCGCAAGATACGTAATAAATCCGGACAGCAGAGGCCTCTCCTTGGGGACCATCATAATGGACCCTGGTCTGCATATTTTTCCTCTCTCCACATCCCCCAAAGTTGACAACAGGAATGCTTGTCATGATGGATATCATCTGAGCAGGGAGTGTATAACTTAGACTAGCTCCGGAGGATAAATCACTCCCCAAGGAAGGGACTGGGGAGGGTTCCTGGCTCCCCCTCCTATTCCATCCCAGCTCCCTTCACTTGGGGTGAGGGTCAGAGGCAGTGCAAGGGGAAGATTCACCTTGTGCCTACTCATAGCAACTGATAATCCCACTTTCCAGAGGTAGCAAAGCAGATGACCTTGTGACCTCAGGCATCTTTATTCCTCTCAGGGTCCCTGCCCAAAGCAGTCATGGCATATTATCAGCTCCTCAGTGAAGAAGGAAATTGCTCAGCCTGACCAAGGGAGAAATGAAAGCAGGTGTGTGTGTTGGGTATGGCCCAACTCGGCAGCTGGGCTCTCCAGTTTACCAGCCACCTGCTCTCTGCGTCCTGGAGCTGAACGTTAGTGACACAGGGAAAGGCAGGGGTACAAGGCAGGAGTGCTTCCCAAAGCCAGCTGTAGGTTTGGCGCTGGAAGTTACCTGATGGCACCAGGCTGGGCACAATCTCAGGGCCTCTAACTAGAACTTCCAAGTCTCTGTTGGGAAGGCGACATCTGGAGGCCACAGCAACTGAGCAAGGGGCCATCTTTGGGCTCCCCCAACCTTTGACTTTGCTTCGCACCCCTGGGGGAGAGGGATATTGCCTCCCTTTAATCTGCTGGTCCAAACATGGGTACAGACACCTTTGGGTTTATATTAGCATAGCTGCTACAGGCTGACTGTTCCAAAAGACATGACTAAGTATAAAAAGAGAATAAGAGAAAGCTTAGGTTGGGGTGTATGAAGAACAAAAACAGTCTGGTTCATGAAGTACAGGTTAACCGCTTTGTTTCCAGGGTGTTCAGAGTACTCCGCCCACTGGAGATGCCTGCCTCGAGGGCCAGCCTGCTTCTGCATGCCCTTCTGCCAGAGTCCCAGGCCTCCCTGCACTGACCTGTCTCCCTGCCTGAGGCACTCCCTCGAACCCACACCACCACGAATTCTCTCCGAGATGCTTGGTCCACCTCCTGGCCAGGTGCCTGTCCCACCTTCCTCTCTACCCAGGGCTCATTGACTGCATGTGTGGCCGGGTGAGGTTTGGCCCCTTCCCTAGGCCCCCAAGGGGCTTGGCATCTACATGGCTGGACGTTCTAGGAGTGCTGTCTTATTCCAAGTAAACCTTGTCATGGGATCCATCTCTGGATGCTGTGCTCAGGCCCCAGCTTAGCCCACGAGCTGCCATAGAAGGGCTGGTGGTTCTCCAGCATCTGATCTTGGCAGGAAATGTACCCGTCTCCCCACCTGCTTCCTTCCTCCCACTGGGCCACAAAAATAGAAACTGATAAGAAGGGGGTCTGGTTGGTGGAAGTTTTTGGATGGGTTGGGGAAAGACTGTTCTGGTGTGTGTTTGTTTGTGTTTAAACAAAAACAAAAAGAACACTTTAAAGTCATTTAGTCTTAATGAAGGAAGTAGATAAAAACCTGACCACAAAGTTTCTGGCCTGCAGCCCGCCTCTGCTTCTTGCTGGTCATGTGAATGGTGCCCTGGAGCCACACAGGTCCACACTCAAGCCACTGTCTGCCAGCGCACACAGCGCTCCAATTTCATACCCCATGTTCAGAAGAAACCACAAAAATATCAAGAGAACCACCACTTCACAAGGAAATGTGGGGGCAGCCTGGATAGAAAAAGGGAGGTGGTCGTCCTCCTACTGTCCCCACTCTGCTAAGGTTGGAGCCCTTTCGAGAAATTTGCTCCATGCAAAGTCAGCCTCCAGGCCTACAGCCCAGGCTGTCGCCCTCGTGGTGTTTGGCAGACATTCCATTTGGATGGCTTGGTTGGGCCATGAGATCTGGAAAGTTAACAGCCAGAGGTCATACCAGCTCATTACAGGAGCTGAGACACAGAGCTGTGGTCTCATCTGCACCTTCAGGTGAGACATGAGCCCTCACTGAGTGAACGAGAGAGAATTCCTGAACGGAATGCTGCACTCCCAGGAAGGGGCAGAAGCTCCATCAGCATTCCAAGCCAGGGCTCTAGCCTGTCCTGTGTGTTGGAGCTTTGGGCCAAGCCCATCCCAGGATGCCACCAGGAAGAACTGGGGTCTGCTGTCTGCTTCGTTGTTGGGTTGTGCTTATGCAGTGACTGCACAGACCCCACTTCTGCGGTGAAGCTATTAGTCACCCTGCTTCCTGGGCCCCTTTCTTGAATAGTCAAGTACTGTCAGTTGGGGTATGACCTCTCCCCTGACATTCTCTCCCTTATCCTCCCATCTCACAGAGGAAGTGGTGATAGATGCTAGAGTTTTAAGTTGAGTCCTTTCATTCTGGACCTGGGCCAACGCCTGGCTGGAGTTTTGAGCCACAGAGACTGTGGCCTAGAAGCTTCTAGAAACATAACTTCTCCCTTCCCTAGGTGTGCTTTGGCAAGACTTGTATGTTCCCTTGCTCAGTTCTCCTCCATCAGACCCTGAAGGGGTCTAACATACCTGAGCCTTCCTCAGGGTGGCCAGCCTTCCAGTGCGTACAGGTGGAGGGAGCTGAGAACCCAGTCCAGAGCCCCTTGCCATGGTCCAGGCTTGGGGAGGGGCCAGAGAGGGCAGTGGTGGAAAGCACCGGCAGTAGCACCTATCCTGTTCTTTTTCCCCAGGTAAGGGCCAGAGTGATCAGATTCAGGAACTGGGAGAAAGGGCTGGCTGGGAGTTGGGGAGAGAAAGCCATGCCCCTCTCTGCTATTTTGTGTGAGTCACAGCTGCTTAGGAGATCATGTGCTCCTTACCCCCAGCCCCTGGGCTTCCTTCTCAGTCCGCGTGCCCTTGCCTGGGGGTGTCCAGGAAGCCATCTGGGTGTGATGGGCCATGTCCTCACTGGCTGATTCCTTGCCATGTAAGTGCACGCGTGAGGATGAGAGGGCTGAAGGTTACCTGAGGAAACCATTGCTCCTCTTCCCTTTCTGCCCCTTCCAGTGAGGGGGATGGAGTACAATAGACTCTTCAGAACCTCCTCTTAGATCCACCTGGTCCTTCCACCCCAGGGGAGAGGGGGTGCACGTGTTTGGTGGAGCCAGCATTGAGGAGGATTGGATTAAACCATGTTTCTGAGGAGAGCAAGTTATACAGGGAGCATAGTCCTTTTCCCCAAGGAGGGCTATAAATTGAGGTTTGACTCACCTCTTCTTGAAGCCCTTTACTCTGCCCTTCACCAGTGTTCTGGCTGGTTATGCCCCTGTGACGGCCTCTGGGGTAGACTGTGGGATCACGTCACCAGCTCTCATCTCTTTAGAGGACAAAACCTACAGTTAAGGCCTGAGATGCCAGTCTCTGAGGTCAGCTGCCCCCTGGCATACCCTTGGAAGGACAGCCCTCTTAGGAGAGCTCTGGGCGGTGGGCAGGCTGGTGGGACTGGGACGAGCCCTCAAAACAGAGGAGCCCCATTACTGTGCTCCTCAACAGGGCAGGAGCCGCAGGGTCCTCTGAAGAAGAGGTATGCTAAGGGACAGTGATGCAGCCATACAAAGAGGGAGAGGGCTGGGGCTCTCCCCATGCTGTCTGCCACTCCCTGGTGGCAATAAATATTTGTCGAATGAACGCATCCTCTACTTTTCTCTTGAGATTCAAAACAGCACAGACAAGCAGACAAGTGCAGAAGGGAAAGGAGGGCCGGGTAGCTTCTCAGTTGCTCTTATACATCTGAGGTGTGACTGAGCTTTGCATCATAAAAGGTGAAGAACAGCCAAGCCATCTGATACTCTAACCTTATCTTTAAAGGAAATCAGCAGACTCTGAACTCCTTGTGCCAGTGACCCTGACCCTGGGAGGCGGGTGTGGTCAAGTTTAATTGCCCCTGGGAGGAAGAGTTGAGCAATAATAAGGTCTAAACCGCCAGCTCTCCAAAGGCCTCTCTAGCTTGCCTTGGGCCAACATTCATTCATTCATTCATCTTACTCCCTGCTTTACTCAAAATCCCCGAAGAAATTTAGATTTGTTTTTCAGTCTCCTACCTTCAGGGTTTTTCACCTGTCCCCAGCTTCTCTTAACTCTGAAGCTTTCAGCCCTGTGGAGAAACCCATTATTTGTCTTTTCTAGAGTCTGGCTGCCAAACTGTGGCTAGAGAGCCACTGTGGGATGGAAGTTGGTGAGCCGTTTGGAAGCAGCTCAGGGCAGGCTTCTGTTCTGTGTGGTCTGATGAAGTGGCAGCTGGGGAGGAGGTGACAGGTTCTGTGACCCACAAGCTCTGCCACAAGATGGATATAACACTCTTTTCTGCAAAGTCTGGGGGTCAACTGGGACAGAGCTGACTCTGAGACCTCAGGGTCTTGCTGCACCCAGCCTCCCTGGAAGCTGCCGCCTGCCGCTGAGAGGAGCGGGGAGCCCGTGCCCCTGGCCTTGCCAGGGAAGGAGGCTGTGAAGCACGGCCCTGCTGGGGCTGGCCTGGGAGTGGGGCTGGGAGTGCTGAGGAGCCCACGATGCCTATCCAGGGTCGTGGCACTGCAGTCCAGGAGAGTTGCCCAAGCCAGGGCCGGGGCTCAGACCTGTGGCGCTTCACCTGCCCAGCCCTGAGCACGGGCACTGAGCTGGGAGCTTCCTGCCACCTGTCCTTACAGACCCCCTCCGAGATGGAGGATATTCCCATTTTACAAGTGAAAATGACAAAGAAGCCAAATGGCAGATAGCAAGTAGCAGTCCCAGACGTGAATCCAGGGTTTTCTAGGCACTTTCTTTCTTGGAGAGGCTTGACTGGAAAGGGGCTTCGAGTTGGGGTGAACAGATGTGAGTCTGACAAGCTCTAGTTGGGGAGGACAGCAGCCAGTTAGTAGCCTGCGGTGCTTTGGGGAGTGAGCAGAAAATACCATTTCAGCAGCCCTGGTGTGTCTCTGCCAATGGAAAATTGAGAGCAGGACACTTTGACCATTCCCATGGTCCAGGCAGCTCCTTTCACTTTTACACACACATCTTTCTCGTTGCCTGCAGTTTGTACTTGAGGCTTCATGTTTCATGGTGGCCCATGAGAAGCTAGAGAAAGTTTTCGCTTCTAGAACATTAGAGCTGGAAGAGTGGGGGCAAAATGTGATTATCACTTTCATCTGCACACTTACATAATATCTTATAAAAACGGCTTCAAAGCTTTTTTTTTCATTACCATGATTCTGATTCTTATAACTCTGGGATTATATGTAGAGATGATACTCAGTTGAACAAATATTTTTTCAATGCTAGCTATATGCAGGTCAGTGGTAGGTCCTACAATGTTGAGAGAGAAATAGTGAATTATAACATGATCTCTGTACACTTAGAGTTTATATTTTAAGTGAAGGAAATAGACACGTACATGTCTTTTTAGGTTCTTTGTAGGCTCTTAATCAATATGGGCCCAATTTGGCCTAAGATCCAAACTAGTTCATAACCTCTAGAGGATAGGGTATGGTGAGAGATGAGGCTTAGGAGAGTGGCCTGGTTTGGGGTCTCTAGATCTGTGTTAAGAAGCCTGACCTTGGCCTCATGAATAAAGGCACTCCATCTCGTAAGCAGGAAGGTGATGAGTTTATTAAGTCTAAAGTGCCATTTGGACAAGCTAAAGAGGCAGTTGAGAATGTGGGCCTAAAACCCAGGGTAGAAGGGCAGGCTCTTAGACTTGGAAGGGGCTGGTGCACAGTAGAGAGGCAAAGAAGCAAAAAAGGGCTGAGGGCACAACCTTCAGGATGCCTTAGCAGCTCAAAGAAACAAGGGAGGTCTGAGCCAAGAAAGTAGATTTTAGAGACTCAGACGTCAAAGTGGTGGTCAGCAGGAGCAAACAGGAGATGATCAGAGAGGAAGAGGGTGGAAGTAGGACCGCCTCCTTCTAATTGTTAAAGAATCTTGCCTAGAAAGAAAAGTGGCTTGCTGCCTGGTGACAGCCTGGACTAGAATTGGGCTCTTGAATCCACTGCTCTTCTGATATAATTGAAACTAAAGGCTGGGCCTGCTGCAGGCAGGCTGGGGACTTGAAGAGAGTCAGATGGGTCATCCATCAGGGGTGTCCATGTGGACAGTGTGCACTTTCCCCTGGCCCAGTAAAAGCCTGAAATGGTCAGGTGGCATGGAAGAGGGGCTGAAGGCTGGAGTGGCCTTCCCTAGTGAACGTCTGGTCAGACCACATCTGAAAGATCCTGTGTGCGTGTCTGCCCACCCTGCCACCACCCAACCGTGAAACCGGGATGAAGAGAGAGGAGAACAATTTTAATTGGGACTTTTGATCAGCTCACCCCAGGCTATGTCGGTCTGCTTCCTTCAGTGTGCTGGCTGGAGTTCTGTGAATCTCATTAGAGTTGGTTTGATATGCCTTCCCAGGAGACAGTACTGGCAGGGATCCCTAGTTCCCCAGTACAAACAGTTTAATCCAACTCATCCAGTCGAGATGGCACCATAAATTTATACTCTAAACACATAGCAGTAATACATAAAAAGATTAAACTCTAAAAACGGTCATGCACTCCCTCTCCCTCCTCCCACACAAATGATAAAACATCCCTGTGATGAGAAGGGGATAAAAACAAGAGAACAGGGCTGAAGCTGCAAGTCTGCTGGTCTCTGAGTCTGGTAGGAGGCAGGCAGCTGGAATTCTGGGTAACAAAGCTATAAAGTGCTCCACATGATGCATGGAATTAGAGCTAGTACACTGCTTGAACCCAGGTGCTGGGAAAGTAGGCTGAAAAAATTTCCTTCCAACCCTTCCTTGGGGTTTGTGGCTTGTAAGGATGCTTCTGTTCGGAGACAGAATCTCACAGCCTTGACCCAGGCTAAGCTGCAGCTACAAGGTTTGATTTTGGACCGGAAGACCCAAAGGAGGACCTGGGGAGGCAAAGATAAAAACCCCTAGATGGGGATGGAAAAGTAAAATAGGAGATAAGATTAGCTTATACACTGAAGTTCAGAAACACATGCGGAAAGCTACTGCATGAAAAAAAAAGGGAACAAAATCAAAGAAAAATTTACTTCAGAAGAAGTGAAAATAACAGAGTCATCAGAAAAGTCTTTAATAAATAGGTTCAGGACCCTCAAAGAGATAAACATGAAATCCATTAAAGGAAAGAAAGGGAAGTTATGGGGGGAGGGAAAACAAGAGTATGTAAAAATTAAAATTTTAAATAAATTCTAGCAGTAAAAATAGTGTCATTGGAATTTGACACAATAGACAGAACTCTAGCCTAGGCACAGGATTCATGAACTGGAAGCTAATCCTGAGAGTTTTGTGGAATGCAGCACAGACACAGGACAGATTGGCAAGCTTTACCTTGTGTCTAGTAAGAATTCCAGGTACAAGTTAAGAAAATAGCAAAGAAATAGCATTTGCAGAGATAATGGCTGAGAATCCCAGAATTGAAGAAACAGCATGAATACCAAACAGAATAGATACCTAGACATAATCTAGTGACACTGTGGATAAGAAAGAGAAAATATTAAAAACTAGAGAAAAAGGAACTCAAATGGCTGACAATTAGACTGACAGGCAACATCTCATCAATATTAGATGCCAAAATATGATAGAGGAGTATCTTAGAGAAGCTAGAATCCAATATCCAGCTATCACTCAAGAATGAGGTAAAACAAAGATATTTCTGGACCTGTGAAGATAGCTTTATCACTCACAGACCCTTGCTAAAAGGTCCACTAAAAGTGTATGTATTCAGTAAGGAGCAGGTTGCTAGCACCAACACTGAGCACAGAAATTGACACACTATGTTGGCAATTTTATTTAACTATAGATAGTGTATCAGGATGCTTTCTGCTACAAATAATAGAATAATCCACAGTGACTTAAACTCTAACAAAATATTAAATTAGCTTATAATAAGTGGGGAGGTGTGTCAGTGGTCCAGTATTGACTGGAAGGACTCTGTATCATTCCATCAATCTGTTCTGCTATCCTCAGGGTGTACGATCTCCCTCCTCCTGGTTGTGAGATGCGGCTGCAGCTCCAGACATCATGTCATCACCCTATAGCATCCCAATTGGGAAGCAGGGAAATGTTAGGAGAAAAGAAGCTTTCTAATGTGCCTTTTTTACTGGAAAGAAAGAGACTCTTTCCATGAAGCCCCCAGCAGACATCTATGTCTCACTGGTCCTGGCTGGTCCATCTTTAGAGTAATTCCTGGTAAAAAGGAACAGGCTTCCCATGTGGATGTAACAGGCTTGCCTCATCTCCTGGAACTGGGTCCTTTGCTGCCTGAACAAAATCAGGATTCTGTTGGCAGGAAAGAAGGGAAAGTGGTTGCCTACCAGCAGCCAACAGCGTCTGTCTGCCACAGATGGCAAAAAACCTGAACAAAAATCCAGTGTTTAATTCGTTTTTTTAATTTATAAAAAAGGAAAACTAAAATTGTTGACCACATTATCAAGGAAAAATAAGGTAGAATTAAGTAGGGAATTTTGTTAAATCACACCAAGTTTCTGTCTTGTTCAAGAAAATAGCACTGCTAAAACCTGTAGACTATTAGAAAAATGTATATATGCTAACACTTTAAGATAACCTCTAGAAGAAGAGAAATATAATTTCCAAGACGGGAGAGGGAAAAATGTGATGGGAGTGAGGATAGTGTGTCAGTCCAACTGAAGTCAGGGAAAAAAAAAAGAACTAAAAAATTAGTGAAGAGAACACACCACATATGATAGTAACATCAATCCAAATACATGATAAACGTGTTAAAGAGAAAAACAATCAGCTTCGATAAAGAGCGACTGACAGTGGTCTGGAGCCTGGAGAGACCTGGTCGGCTGGACACGGATGGCACAGGAATCACCTTCACCGCAGGTGGTTCTGCTCTTTAAATGCCTTTCTGTTCCTTGTGGGATCTTTCCTCGTCTCTCCTCAACCATTTCTGTCTGGCCTTATCTGCCTGGTTAGTGAGGTAGCATTGTTTTTCTAAGACTTTACTTCCTGCCCTAGTGTAGATATGTATACATAACACATTCCTGGACTTCCCCTCCTCCTTTCCTGGGGACGCAAACAGAACACACTGGGGCGCCTTGAGGGGACAGGTGTGGAGCAGAGCGGGGACCCTACATCTCAATTCTCCCCTGGCGCCACCTCTCCCCATGCCCCAGAGCCCAGCATTCCTCCCTGAACAGCCTCTTTCTCAGGGTGTAGCACGGATCCTGGCAATGAAGATTGATGTTTTCTTTCGCTGGGACTTAGTTAAAAGTTAGCCAGAATGACAATCACAGGTTCGAAGACCTTTTTAGCTCGCTTTCTGTTTTCCTGGCTGCTAACTTGGGGCAACATCAGAAGTACCAGAGCTGAGATCTCAGCCAGGATACCAAGTCAAGGTGAGTTATCCTGCAGGAAGACGGGTTCTAAAGGCCGAGGCTCCCCAAGGGGGTGTAACTGGGAGCAGGGAGGCCCTGGGGGATCTGCGGTAGAGGCTGGTGCCAGGATGTTGTAATGCGCTTCCTTCAGTTAGCCAAGCATGTGGAGGTGAAGCCACGGGTTCTCAACTGCTTCAAGGACATGCCTCACTGGGCTTGAGACACGTAAGGGAGGGCCTGTCCGGTTTCTTCCTCAAGATAATGACTAACACTCCTCATTCCCCGCTGCACCCCCTGCCCCACCCTGCCACCGCACTCAGGAGGCAGGGAGTTTGCTGGAGTTGGTGGGTTGGCAGGGATCTGGGGCACAGGGAACCCTTCTATGGTTGTGCCCCAGTTAGGGGGAAAAGCCGCTGTGGAGGGCAGTGGGTGCTTGTGGAAGAAGCACTGGCCTTGGGGCCATCAGACCTGGAGTGGCATTGAAGCTCTGTCACTTACCGCCTGGCTGACCTACTTCAGTTAGTCTTGGAACTTCTATGAATACCAAATGAGTGGCTCTGCCCGAAAAGGCTCAGAAACTCATAGAGCATCATGCAGTGTGAGTAATGTGTGGTTTGGTGCCTTTACATTATGGCTCCGGGACACGTCCGCAGGCTGTATGTCAGTGGGTGGAAAGAGGGTGCTTTCTCAGCATCTTCGGCTGGGATTTTTTCTTCTCCCCATCCCTTCCAGATTCAAGCAGCCCTCCTCCCCCTATCCTCTGCGCCTTATTTTGACATTTCCTTTCTCTGCCTGCCAAGAAGATTGTGTTCAGCTGCTCTGGTCTGAGGCTGTGCTATCCTGTGCTTCATTAGGTTAATTTGATGGCTCGCCTCCTGGGAACTGACCCGAGAATGGCTCTAAAAACCGCCTCAGCCTCCAAAACCCAGTCCCCACTGTTCTCCTTCTGGGGCAGATTTTGCTGCTCGATCCCATAAGGCTGCTTCTGCTCTCTTTCACCTGCGAGTTGGCAAGGGCCTTCTTCGTCTTCCATCTTTGGTTCCCTGTATCTGTACAAGCGTTCATGCCCTGATTGGCAGAAGGCCGTCACAGGAGGGAAATCATCCATTCTTCAATGCCCTTGCTGTCCCCAACATGGATGCTGGTCGCCAGTTCCTCTGTTTAGTCTCAGTATCTAAACTCTTTTGGCCATCCAGGGGACGTTTATTGTTAAACAGTCTCATCAGATTTGCTTAACATGTGACTACAGACCTCTCAGAAGACCATACCATTGGCTTGGCACCCACTAAATTTCCCTCGTTATTCCCCTTCTCTCTGAGAACTGTTTCTCCTCAGAACTCTGCAAATTTCCAACATCAGTAATAAAAAGATCCTCATTTTCCTACCACCAAATGCATCACTCCCTGTGTCTGGGCCCAGGGCTGTGGTCAGCTTCCTGTTTCACAGGTAGACAGACCCTCTTTGGGGAGGCCCTGGCTCCCGCCCCTCCTTGCTCCTCAAAGACTGGGCTTCTCAATTATCCTTTCTTTTTCCTGCGGCTTTAACTTTTCCTCTACTAAATCATTCCCACTAGTGTGTAAACATTCTGTGATATCTCCCAGCTCAACCCCCGTGCCACTTTATCTCATTCCCATTTTCTTTGCTAACACCTTTATTGCAATACAGTTCACATCATACAGTTCACCCACTTCAAGACTACAACACAGTGGTGTTTAGTCTATTTGCATGGTTGTGCAACTATCACCGCAAACAATTTTGGAACATTTCATCACCCCAGAAGGAAACTCCCTTCCTATTAGCAATCATTCCCCCTCTCCCCTGCACCTACAGGCCTAGGCAGCCACTAATCTGCTTTACGGATTTGCCTCTTCTGGACATTTCATATAAATGAAATCCTATCGTATGTAGCCTTTTGTTACTGGCTTCTTTCACTTAGCACAATGTTTTCAAGGTTCGTTCATATTGTAGCACGTGTCAGTACTTCATTCCTAGTAAGATTCCATCGTGTGCATGTACCACTTGTTGTTGGTTCATCAGTTGATGCAACTTTGAGTTGTTTCCACATTGGAGCTAATATGAATAATGCTGCTTGTGTACAAATTTTTGTGTGGACACGTTTTCTTTTCTCTTGGGTGTATACCTAAGGGTAGAACTGTTGAGTCATACGGTGATTCTAACCTTTTGAAGAACTGCCAGACTATTTTCCGAAGTGGCTGCACCATTTTATAATTCCACCAGCAATGTATGAGGGTTCCTCACTTTCCTTTCAGAGTCTATAAATGTATTGAGTAAAAACAAACTCAACGTCAGACATTAAACTTGGTTTGGTACAAATCTGGCTGATGTCCATTTGCAGCAGAGATGAACTGAGGTGAAGAGGAGACACGGTAATGCTGGCATTGGGACACCAAACAAAACGGTCTTCCGTTAATTATAAAAGAAAGCATCTCATGGCAGTGAATCAGTTAGCAAAGGCAGGATGTTTAATAAGCAAACTAAGCAAGAACTTCCAAAAGAGGAGAGGGTCAGGGCATTTAGGAAACAATTTGCCACAGGGGCTAGCTGGAGAACAGTGTTTGGTGTAGATCTGCCTGTTTACTTGGGGAACGGGGTGACCACGTCGTAGCCTTCAGGTGGTATGGTATAACCTGCTCTCGGGCATGCTTTTCACAACAGATTGGATCATCCACAAAGAAATGGCCCTTTGTTTCAAGTTTGTGCCACAGTCAGTGTGGTGATGGTTCTGCAACTTTACAAACACACTGACAATGCCACTGCCACATTTGTCACACATGGGCGACTTCTGGGCATTTCCGATAGATGCAGCCAGTTTGGTGACCGGGGCCTTACCCCTTCTGAGGGCTTGTTGGGATCCCCTTTCTCCTCAGGCTCCAGGATTTCCTGCAAAACCAGGAAGGAAGTAGACTGTTGAGGGGCTCATTTAACTCCTGTTTTTCCTGAAGCATCTTGTAAACTTCAGATTCCTTGTCTATGACAAGTCCACTTGGAGGCCGATAATGCTCTAAGGCCCTGCCATTTGTCTCCGGTCTGCTGGTTGCTGAAATTGAAGATGTTTTCAGAGAGGTAGAGGCCAGAGGGGTTGTTGTACTGGTTCGTGATGACCCTGGGGGAAGAGCTAGAAGCAGGCGAGGCAGTAAAGGGCCTGGCACTCTGCCCATGGGCACTTCCAACATATGGGACCTCTTGTGGTTAAAATTCATTCTGTATGGAGGATGTTTCCTTTCCTCTGTCATCAGAGGAGGCCAGACTTTATGTTCAGATCTGGCAACTGTGAGTCATGTTGTCTGTGCAGCCCTTGATTTTGTTCTGAGCTTCCAAGTGCATCCTATTGCCAGTATTTTTCCCATCAATGGCTGTGGTTGCACCTCCTATATACATAAATTAGCTAGAGCAGCTTTGCTTTCGGGAGCCACCGGGGAGTGGTGAGAGGCTACTGGAAGTTCTCGTCTTCCACGAGGCAGAAGCCCCAGGGCCCTGGGCCCTGGAGCCCTGTTTGCTGGATGGTCTTGGCTCAGTGATGGCCAGCAGTGACCCGTGGGGTTGGACACAGCAGGACGCAGCGCCATGTGTACAGCTCCCCGGGGCAGCTGTCCTCCTCTGTTTTATTATAGTCACTGTGATGGGTGGGAAGCGACATCTGATTGTGGTCTTGATTTGTGCTTCCCTGATAGCTAATGATGCCGAGCATCTTTTTTATCTGCTTATTGGCCATTTCTCATCCGGTCAGGTTTTCACCCCTGCCATACCTGGGTCAGCCATTGTGAAGGTCACCGCCGACCTCCAGCTGGCCATAGCTAATGGACTGTTCTCAGGCACATCTTACAAGCTTTTTCAGAAAAAAATTGATATAGTGAATTCTCCTTTATTCTTGGAACTCTTTTTCTCTCTTGGCCTCCCAGACACAGGGCTGGTTTTCACCCCCGTTTCACTGGTCATTTCCTTTCTTGTCTCTTTACTGGCTTCTCCTCTTCTAGACATCAGAGTGCCCCAAAGTTCTCTCCTGGGCCACCTTGTCTTATCTATGCCAGGCTCTCCCTAGATAATTTCTTCTGGTCCTGTCGTTTTAAAAATAAACTATACTCTGAGGAATCTCAAAAGTATCCCTCTGGCCTCGTCCATGAGCCTCAGACATGTGTGTCCTACTTCCTCTTGCCCTTTCCACATGGATGTCTAAAAAGTGTCTCAAATTTAATCTCCCAAAACAAGACTCTTGATTTTTCCCACTCAAACCCATTTCTTTTCTGTCTTTTTTGTATCGGGGAATGCCACACCTACCACCAGGTTGCCTCTCTTCTCCCCTGCCACCCCCCAGAATAATGCCAGCCTTATTGGAACATGGTGGTTCCGTTCCCTGATGCTTTGTGGTTTGGCTTGGCCCCAGAAATATGAACTGCCACAAAGGGGCAGCTGAAGTTCTTGAACATAGATCTGGACAGGCCTTCTCTGCAGCTGCTGACAGCAACCAGAGGACCCCGAAAGGGCTAGCTAGAGCTGGGGCTTTCAGTGAGGCCCAGGGGCTAGGTCAGAACTGGGCCAGCCAGGTTCAGACAGGAGCTGGAGGGACAGGCAGACAGCCAGGATTAAGTAATCCTCGTGATATGGGGCCAGGGCCTGGAGGCTCCACTCAGCCTGTCCCTGCCTCTTGCCCCGGCTTCTTTGCATGTGGCAGGGATTCGGGCTCCTTTCCTTAGGGCCCAGACCCAAATTACTGGCAACTGGCTTCTCTTTGCTCATGCCCACCAGGGCAGCACAGGGCTTCAGGCTGTCAGTGTCCCGTCCCCCCCAACCCTGGCATTTATTTCATCTATAAGCTCCATACAGATGAAGGCAACAGCCCAGAGTGCTGGGTGGTGATGGTGCCGAGCCTGGCACTCCTGTGTCCACAGTTGAGTTTTCTTCCTGATACCAGAGCTAGAACGATTGTTAATAGTTCACCAAGCTAACCCAGGAATACCTCATCTATAATACACATCCACGAGAGAAGAGGGAAAATTTCAGGGCCCAGGACCTTCTTACTTGAAGAAGCCTCACAGGCATCAGAGGGCACAAGAGCAGCATGGGGAATCTTATCCCCAGTGCCCTGAGATCTTCTGTGGGTTACTTTTCAGTTAAATTTAACATTACATACCTGGACTAGGAACTTTCTAAACCTGATTCTTTCAGACACTTAACACGTGACCAGAGAAATCACAGACAGTCCTTGTTTAGCTTCTGGCTAATAATAAGTAAGGATGGTGGGCTGCTCTCGTCCCCTGCGGCCCCAGGTTACTGGAGCCATGCTATCTGGATAGTTAGAGGTGAGAGCCCTCCCTTTTGTCTATCTTTTGATTAAGGGGGCATCACTGCTACTTCCAGCTTTGTTCCACCCCTGGGACTTGGGGGTGGGGCAGGGGGAGAACATGTGTGCACATGCACAATTTATCTACACCTTATTTTTTCTCTGTGCAATTTCAGGGTCATGCTGCAGCGACTCAGCGCCTGAGAAGTGAGAGGGAAATTACCAGGGGATTACTGCCATCAGGAGCTAACAGCAAGACGGCTGGACGGCTGGCCTCAGGGGCCTGGGAATGGGCAGAGCAACCTCTGAGCCTGGGCCAGCCGCACCAGGAAGGAGGCCTGGGCCCTGGCAGGGAGCTCAGCACATGCTCGGCTGACCCAGACTGCATTCGAAGGAGCACCCCGCCGAGCAGCAGCTGTGCCCAGACCCCCAGTGCCTGTTCCTGCAACTCCTTACACAACTGCAACTGGGGCTGTGACCATTGGGAGAAGGAACCCGTACCTCAGATTGGAAGCAGAAGAGTAGAACCTAATGCAAGGAGGATTTTGTTCTCTACGAAGAGTTTTCTGACACCCACAGAGCTTCCTGGGTTTCTTTTCTCAGGGTTGGGTCTAGTTCTTCTCCCCTGGCTGAGGGATTGGGCTGGGAGGACCATCTGAGGAGTAGAAGCCTCATGCATGGAATCAAGGCTGCTTGAAGCCAACACGTTCGGTGTTGTGATTGGGGTTTGAGGGTTTCCCCACTGCAGGGGACGAGGGGCTGCCTCAGCGTCTGCTCATGAACCACAAGGACCCCGACTGCTCCAGACTGGACCATTTCAAGCCACCAAAGAGGGGGGCTTCCAGAGCTGGCAGCCAGCAACCCCAAGGGACTAGAAGGCTGGAATGTACTGACCTCCCTCCTGCCAGGGTAGCAGGAGAAGCAGAGCATCTGTGGCCTAGCTAGTGACGGAGAGACCCAATGAAGCCATAAGCAGGGGCCCAAGTGGCTCAGAGACAGGGGAGCCACTCCCGCCAATGTACTGCTGCTGACCTTTCTACAGCACACACCCTTATGCCCTTTGTATCCAGTGTCAAAATAGGAAGTCTGCACTGTGGCTGGCCTCCCAGTGGGCTGGGCAAAGAGTGGCCACAGAGACACCCGGCTGCCTGCCGGGCTAGTGGTCCAGTCTCCTGGTGCTTTGCACCATGAAGTGCTCCCTGCGGGTGTGGTTCCTCTCTGTGGCCTTCCTGCTTGTGTTCATCATGTCCCTGCTTTTTACCTACTCCCATCACAGCATGGCCACCCTGCCGTACTTGGACTCGGGGGCCCTGGGGGGGACTCACCGGGTGAAGCTGGTGCCTGGCTATGCTGGCCTGCAGCGCCTCAGCAAGGAGGGGCTTGCTGGCAAGAGCTGTGCCTGTCGCCGCTGCATGGGTGATGCTGGCACCTCTGACTGGTTTGACAGCCACTTTGACAGCAAGATTTCTCCTGTCTGGACCAGAGAGAACATGGATCTGCCACCGGATGTCCAGAGGTGGTGGATGGTGAGAGAGCCATGGTCCCCCCCCTGCCTACCTTGCTGACCCTCTCAGGGGTCTGTCCCTCTGTTTAAGTAAGAGTCACTGTAAGAGCCTCCTCATAGGTCTGGGCCGTCTTCTGGCCCCCAGAACCTTGACAATGTGAGAGGCCCATTTGACCAGAGCCATCTGTTAGGATCACAGATTCTAAAGGGCAGAGCGAGATTTGCCCTGGAAGGAGAGAGAATATCGTCTAGTGCCTGTAGGGGCTGAGCGTTAACCAGAAATGCCTGCTGGGCCAGGCACAGGACATAGATGAGAGAGAAGTGGTCTGAGTGAGGAGTCTGAGCCAGAAGACGGAGGGAAGTGAGGACGTTGACTGCAGGGTGAGAAGGACCTCCTTATATAGAGGAGGCAGCCTCTCACCTATGCAGGGTGTCATTCATCACTGCTGGATCTTCTAACCCTTTGAGAAAAGCTGAAAGTCCAGATTTTTTGGCTAAATTTGTAAATGTTGGCTCAAAATAATTTCAAACACTATGAGGACTACTCACTTGGTTCTCTAGAAAAAGACTTTCTTCTGGACTGGGATAAGGAAGCATTGTCACCTCCCCTAAGGACTAAGGTGAAGGGGAGGAGATGAGGGGACAGAGGTGCCGAAGTCTCCCATTCTGGGTCCCATCATCCTTCTGCTGTTTTTAACTCCCTTCACCTCACCCCTGTCTTCTCTGGAACGTCACTCCTGGACTCCGAGCCCCATCCAGTGCATCAAAGCAGCTCAAAGGGAGACTTCACTGTCTTTGAGATGGGAGGGACATCAGTGCTCAGGGAATTCCTGCTCCCTGACAGAGCTCGGTCAGGATTCCCATGTGGCTTGGACACTGGAGAGTGAGGGCAGGAGAGGAGAGGCAGGTGGGAGTCCATCTCTGCTCACACCTGCTCTTCTCCCCTCCCCTCTACAGATGTTACAGCCCCAGTTTAAGTCACACAACACCAATGAGGTGCTGGAGAAGCTGTTCCAGATTGTTCCTGGCGAGAACCCCTACCGTTTCCGGGACCCGCAGCAGTGCCGGCGCTGTGCCGTGGTGGGGAACTCGGGCAACCTGCGGGGCTCCGGCTATGGGCCAGATGTGGATGGGCACAACTTTGTCATGAGGTGAGCCACGGGGAGCCCGAGGGTGGGTGCAGGACAAGCCTCCAGGAGAGGGGACTAGCCTCCTCGGCCTTATCCGGCCGTACAGGAGTTGGCTGCTGGGGTTGCTATGGGTCTCTGATACCCAGAACCTCCGTGACAGGCTCTCGCCTTGATGGAGAGGCAGAATTTCTGTTCTAGACTTTGCTTGAGGTCTGCACTCAGTTTCCAACTCTGAATTACTCTGAAAAGAGCTGAAACTAGATTCCTGGCTGATCGCTAGTTGAAAACTCCCCCTGGAGTCCCTTCCATCTGCCTGGTCCCCTCAGTAGCTGGGCCAGAAGTGAAGGCCCCAAACCAACCTAGCATCTTGCTTAAATAGCTACAGGTGATTCCTTCTGGCAGACTCACAGAAGAAGGATGTCCTGGGCAGAAAAAGTAGCTCTCTGGTATTTGCTCTGGGCTGCTCTCCCTTACCTTTCATTAGGTTTAGAGTATGTTGGGACTCATTCGTTCAGCAGACATTGGCACCCGGCCTTGAGGACAGAAGGGTTGGGAGGATGTGCATTCCGTACGGAGACACAGAGCAAGGAGCCAAGGACTAAGAATTGACTTATAACCCGAGCATGAGCTGCTCCTTCTGCTCAGAACCTGTTTTCTGACCTCACCTGTAGACTTTGGCACAGGAAGTACTGCCCCACTCCTTGAAGAAGAGCCTTAAAAATAAAGATACTGGAAATGCCCAGTTTTTACTAAGCATCTCTTAGGTTGAGCATTGCAGAAAGAACAGGTTTCTCAGGAGGCAGAAGGAAGGGCTTTGTCTTAGAAACTGTTGCTGTCTCCATAGCAACACCAAGGCAGCAATATGTCTCTGAGGCTTTCTACATTTCTTGCAAAACCTTTCTTATGTTGAGGATGGTGGGATGTGAGGGAGGGAGGGGGTTGCTAGTAGGTCCCATCCAGGAACCCAGGGCCCCCTGAGATTCTTTCCATCCTCTACTTGCTGGCACCTAAAGTGCAAGGGAAGCAAGCTGGGAGCTGGAGAGGAGGAGCCTCTCCCCACCCAGAGACAGTGGCTGAGATTGGGAAATGAAAAGTCTATCACTCCAGTACAGCCCTGGAACACTTGGGAAGTCCAGGGAGATTCGCTAGACTGCCTGAAGCCGCTGCCTCCCTTGCCCTGCTGCCTGCACCTTGGTGATCGTTGGGAGGGTAGAGGCACAATAGACTAAAAGTCTTGGCTGTTCTGACATCTGGGCAGCCCCTGCGTAGGCCAGGCTGCAGAAAGGACTTCACAGTTGTTCCCTCACAGGGACCAGGCTAGGAGATGTGCTATTTTAGAGTGGACCACAGAACCACTTAATGGAAGGGGTGACTCAGATGGTAATTGGCTGGCTGCTGACGAGAGAGCCGGACAGCAGTGGAAATGACTCTTTGCTTATAAGCGTATCTTGGTTTGGAACCAGTGTGGAGACCTCCTTTCCTGGGAGCAGGATCGATATAAGACACCACTGGGAGGGCCAAGCTGAGTTACAGGAGATGATGGCTCTACCCACCTGCCCTCATACCCAGCTGCCTCCTCCTACTATATATCTTCTGAGCCCTGCTGACAAATGCAAATGAAGTCAAGCTTTTCCTACCCTATCTAGCCAGCAGATAGATCCACAACTCCTGGAGCAGTACCTGGCAGGTCATAGGCTCACCACAAATTATGTGAATGAATGAAAGGGACTAGGCAACCCGACACCAAACCCTAAGCACAAATGCATGTCTATCCTGCCTGTGCCCCTACCCGCAGGTACTTCGTTGGCAGCTGGAGGCAGCCAGATAGATAGAATTCTGAAATGTTTTGCTCTTGAGATACAGGCATCCAGCTCATCCTCTCCATACTGTTCTGTCCCTTTCCAGGGCTTGGCTTCTCCAGAATGAATCAGAGCCTCAAAGCAAAATCCTGCCCCCAAAAGCATGCCATGTGGCTTCCCTTTGTCTTGGAGGCTCTGACCTCTTGGGACCTCTTACTCCAGTCATTCCCAAATTTTGGAAAATTGGTGCTTGCCGAGCAAGCTAGGGGAACCTGAGGTGGGTATAGGCTCTGCAGCAGGATTGCCTGAAGGGCAGGAGGCAGGGTGATACTGGCTGACAGGTCTAAAAAGAGACTTTGTGAACACTCTGACTGCTGATTCAGTGGAAAAGGCAGAATCCAGCCTGGGGCTGCAGACCTTTGATCTGCAGGATCGACTTGGTCTCTCCATCTGGGGTGAGATGAGATTTGTTTCTTGGGTCCTCACAAGAGTGAACCTTGACCCTAGCATCTGCCCAGCACAGGCCCCAGCCAGCTTGACAAACAAGTCTTCCACTGCCTGCTACCTCCTATACCCCAGCAGCTGGAAAACACCATCCCTGTAAAGCCTTTCTCTCCTGCCTGCTCTATTCTTCACAGAGGTGAGGTGTTATTGAAGGGATAAAAACAGACAAATTAATACAACAAAAAATGAATTATTCCCCCCCAATTCTATTCTCATCAACAATTTTAATACTGTTCCAGATACAAAATACAAAAGTATTTTTTCTTTCTCTCTTTTTTTTTTTTAAACAAAAATGGTATTATACTATCTAGTTTTAAGTTTTCCTTTTTGGTGTTATAATTGCCTCCTGCTATACACAATAGGCATTCAAAAGATAGGTATTATCAGGAAAGAAGTGGGATACCCCACAGCACTTGGTGTTTCCATTGAATAGCTCTTGGACTTATTTCTTACTAGCACATGTAAATCTAATCTACTCCATTCATTCCAATTGCTACATGGCATTCCATTATTTGAATGGGCCAAAATGAATTAACCAGTTCTTGATAGTTGGACTGATTCTACTTTTCACTGTTTTAAGTGATGTTGCATGAACATCCTTGTACGCATATCTTCGCACACTTATGCGACCATTTTTATAGGCTGGATTTCTGGAAATGGAGTTGCTGGGTCAAAGCGTACACCCATTTATATTTTTGATGGCTAGCACCGATTGTCCTCTAAAAACTTTGTACCAGTTTCTATGGCAGTTTTTTCTCATGTCGCCTTCTTGTTCCTGCAGGATGAATCAGGCGCCAACCGTGGGCTTTGAGCAGGATGTTGGCAGCCGAACCACCCACCATTTCATGTACCCAGAGAGTGCCAAGAACCTGCCTGCCAACGTCAGCTTCGTGTTGGTACCCTTCAAGGCCCTAGACCTGCTGTGGATTGCCAGTGCCCTGTCCACAGGGCAGATCCGATTGTGAGTCACTCTGCTGACTGGGAGTGCAATATGGGTGACGGGACCACCTTGGGAGGAGTCTACCTGGGGACTGGATCGTAGGATTCCTTTAATGAGTATTTTGGCCAAGAGGGGCTGGTGAGGAGAGAGGCAATAGTAGGGAGGGCCCCAAATGGTCTATTAGCTGAAGCCAGAGCGTGTTATGTGTCACTTCCTGCATGTGACAGCCAACATACTGGTGGTGGAAAGGTGAGAAAAGGACAATCTGGTTTTGGGCTCCTTTCCAGAAGGTGGCTCCTGTCTGTGGGAACTCTTACCTTCTGAGAACTTTCTTTCAGAGAAATTACCAAGTCATAGCTGGGAAACTCAGGAAATTCAATTCACTAAGTGTTTTTTTTAACAGTTTTATTAAGATGTAGTTCACACATATAAAGTGAACAATTCAGTGGCTTTTAGTCTATTCACAAAGTTGTGTAACCATTGCCACAATTTAATTTTAGAAGCTTTCATATTCTACAGATGACAGTCTTTAAAGATAAAGATATAAAGATACCCCTGTACACCTTAGCCATCACCCACACTCTCTTCACACCCACCCCCAACCCTAAGCAACTATTAATCAGCTCTGTCTCACCATGGTTTCTGTGTGGCGAAATTTATATAAGTTAAAATTCACCATTGTAACCATATAGATCAGTAGCACTCAGAGCATTCACACTGTTATATGAACATCACCGCCATGTATAGAGCTTTTTCATCCTCTCAGATGGAAACTCTGTAGCCATTAAATACTAACTTCTCATTCCTTCCTCCCTCCAGCCCCTGATAACCACTATTCTTTCTGTCTCTATGATTAGACTGTGCTAGGTACTTCATATAAGTGGAATCATTCAATGTTTATCCTTTTACATCTGGTTTATTTTATTTAGCAGGTGTTTTCAAGGTCCATCGATATAGCATGTGTCAGGATATCATTCATTCTAAAGCCTTAATAGGAATCCATTGAATGGATATACCACATTTTGTTCGTTCATTCATTTGCCAAGGACATGTGGGTTATTTCCACCTTTTGCCTGTTGTAATCATTTATTTTTAAACACAGCATACAAGTTACAGTTTCCTGACTTTATCTTATTTTTGAGAGACATAAAAGCTAAAGCAAGTGCTATAGAGTTTTTCAAGTCCCACAGATTCTCATAAAAGGGAGTGTAGGTTATGGGCACATGGCTCTCTAATGGGGAAGGAGGGTTCTACACCAAATATGAGGAGAGTAGCAAGAGGGTCATTTTGGGCACACACATCATCCGTTTGAGATGATCCGCTAACTCAAGTGGAGAGTTCACAGCAGAGAGTTGTGGGAAGAAAAGTTGGGGCTGGAGGAAGGCCCCAGTGCTTGTCTAAAACATCCTCATTTTAGCCTTAAGGACATAGGGAGCCACTGAGGGATCCTGAGTGAGGTACTACAGTGACGTGCCGTGGGAGAACAGCAGGGAGGCCTTGTTGTGAGGCTATTATCACGCAGGCCTTTGCGGGAGGAAAGGCATTTCTGGGTCCCATGGAGCCATCTAAATGTTATTTTTAATTTGCTTGCAGCACCTATGCCCCAGTGAAATCCTTCCTTCGAGTGGACAAAGAAAAGGTAAGCTCCCTCCTATCCCTTCTACATCACCATCTCACTGGAAAGTGGAGAACTGACTCCTGGTGTGCCTGGTCCTGTGGCTCTAGTCCCTAGTTCTTTTCTAGAACCTTTAGAGTCCCCATCTGCTGGTATGTCTGACCTCCACAGAGGCTGCAGGAACCAGGGAGCATGGATGAACAGGTCCATTGGAAAGCATGGAGGAACTGACAAAAGCTTCTCAGAACCTGGCCTCAGTCTCTGGGCCCCAAAAGTCCCTCATGTGCCTATCACGTTTTCTTCCCCCAGGTCCAGATCTACAACCCAGCCTTCTTCAAGTATATCCATGACAGGTGGACAGAGCATCATGGGCGGTACCCTTCCACAGGGATGCTGGTGCTCTTCTTTGCCCTGCATGTGTGTGATGAGGTGGGTAGCCTAGTCTGGGGTAAAATAGTGGGATCCATGGAACAGAGAAAAAGCACCCCTTCTCAGGACTTAGCACTGCCTCAAGAGGAATGCTAAGTGGCTTTGCTTCCCTCCATTTCTAGGCCATATAGATTTGCATGTCCCAAACTTACTACTTTCGTCATTTGCCAAATCTGAAATCACTTCATTGAAAAGTTGAATTTATTTAAGAAGGAAATAGAATACTGCTACCATAATTGATATTACTTGCCATAAAGAAAAAGTAACCAAAAACACAAATAGAATGAAATTTCAGTGGGGACGGTTGTCTCCCACGGGCCCGCTCTTGTGTATTGAGCACGGAGGTTAGTCATTCAAGGGCCTGCATCTCGCCAGCTGGCAGGGCCACTATGCCATACACTGAAATGCGCACTCCTAGCACACCCACTTTTGCCAGTAAATTCTTCAGCGTATGGTACTGATGAGTACTTGACCAGCTTTCAAATAAAAGTACTCCACTAAAAAAAAAAAAAAAGTTAGCTTGGGTTGGACTAGCCCTAAAGGGGGCCGTAGTTCCTGATGCAAACAGGCGGGTGGAAGGAGACCTGAGGGGGAGCAGCAGTCGCCCACCGGGAACCAGTGTCCTTGGCACGCGGCCTGGGCGTCCCGCCTTCCAGCGCTCGGGGAATCGATTACCAGGCGGCCTCCGGCTTTTTGTCGGGTCGCTGTGGCTCCTTTCTCCCTCCCCACCACGACCCCCAGGCTCCCCTGCGTCCAGCCCTGCACGGTCCCCTCGAGAGAGTGACCCGCGCCGTCCCTCCCCGCAGGTGAACGTGTACGGGTTCGGGGCCGACAGCCGCGGCAACTGGCACCACTACTGGGAGAACAACCGGTACGCGGGCGAGTTCCGGAAGACCGGCGTGCACGACGCCGACTTCGAGGCCCACATCATAGACATGCTGGCCCAGGCCAGCAAGATCGAGGTCTACCGGGGCAACTGAGCCCGGCCGGCCGCCGCTCCCGCCCGCCCGGCCGCCGGCTGTGGGCGGGGCGCCCGGGGCGGGGCGTCTCTGGCCAGTCGGCAGCGGCGCCGCGGTTGGACCAGTCATGCTGCCAATCACAGGACTCGGGGGGCCCGGCACCAATCAACGCTGCAGTCGGAGCCTCTCTCGACCAATCACGCGTCCCAGTTCCAGAGTCCACGTCCGGCGCTGGGCCCCAGCTCCAATCAGCGGCCTCCGGAGGCGGGCCAGCGGTGTCAATCCCCACGCCCCCCATCATGCTCTGGGGCGGATTGTAGTTCATGCTTTTTAGGGAGTAGCCGTGGCTTCTGGCCTCGGAGAAGTCGTCGCCTCAGGCTCGGCCGGGCCTGACCCCGCTGGTGGCGCCAGGAACGAAACCCAGGGGAGGGCTCGGGGGGCGGGGACTTGGCTCCCCCCCCCGCACCCCCGGGAGGCCCTAGTGGCTTCGGGGAGGTGGAGGGGCGGCCCAGGTGATTCCCAGGGAGCGTGCCCTCCCCCAGTGCTGCGGGCCTCCGAGGGAATTTTAGACCCCACACTTCCTTTATCGGTCAGGCCCAGATGGGTGTCCACCCACCAAAGAAATGCAGTGAGAATCCCGAGGGCACGTGGGCCCCTCCTCCCCCCTCCTCCTCCCCCCTTCTCCTCCCTGCCTTTGGCCACCCTTGGGAATGGCCTTTCTGACCAGGGCATTTAGGGTCTCACCAGAAAACGAATCTGTTCACACCCCTGGCTTGGGGTTGGAATTTGCCTAGGGCCTGACTTTGGAGCAAAGGTGTAAGAAGACAGGAGACAAGGAAGCCCCGTCACATCAAATGTAAGGTGCTTCTCACTCACGTGCACCCTCTGCCCCTGCTGTTCTTCACAACCTTTTTAGTGTCTCTCCTTAGGCCCTAGCCTCTTCACCAGCCTACTTGTTGCTCTAGGAAAAAAAAAAAAAAATCAAAACTTGCCCTGAGGTTGGGGCACTGCTGCTTTTCTCTCTCCTGTCTCTGTCTCTGTCTCTGTCTCTGCCTGCTTGCCCCCCCCCCCCGCCCCGCCACCACCTCCCACCCCTCCACCCCCGCCTCCACACACACACACTGGCTCTAGGGAGAGGGAGCAACACATGAAAAAGAAGGCTGGAGATGGGGAGCCCAGCTGCCTGGTGCATGCACCAGCTTCCTTCACCCATCACCCCAAAGAGGAATAGGAAACCTCTTGCTTGGGGGTGGTATTTGCTTGGGGCTCATAATTTAGTTAACCTGAAGCTACCTGGTATGGCTGACCAACAAAGGTTCTTTTAAAATTCTGAACTGGCTGTGGAAATAACCGGGATCCTAGCTGGGGAGGAGTAGACTCGCACTCCTGCATGCCGCCTCCCCTGCCCGTGCATCCCTTCTCCATGCTCACCTGCTTCCTCACTCTCACTTTCCATTTCTAGCTCTGGAAAAGGCTGGGAAGGTAACAACCAGGGGTTACAAGTGGAAGCTGCTTGCATGCCCGAACCCAGCTGAAGTCCCTAGTGGAAGCTGCTGATGGTACTCTCACCCTTCGAGGTTAGAGAAGTTTGGGAGGGGAAAAAAGGCTTCTGTGAAGCTCCAAACCACTAAAAGGACCCCACTCCCAACAGTGACTATACAAATACCACTCTTTTTCTTAGTGAGTTGGTACCACCAAGCAGCTTCCTGGCCATTGGTGTCATTCCTGCAGCCGGCTGGGGGAACTAACTAGCAGGGGTATTAGAGGAGGATTGGGGCAGGGCAGTGGGCACCCCCAAAAGTTAATAGATTGAGAATTTAGCTTGAGTTAGCTTGAGTCTGTTCCTTCCTAATTCCAAAAGTAGGTGGAGTACAGATTGGGGGTGGATTTGGGGGGACGCTAATGAAATGCCTCTCTCAGGGCCTCCCCCCACCATTTTAGAGAGCCAAGGCACCAGCCATTCATGCCAGTCTCATCACAGTGCTTCCCGAAGAGGCTGTTTTGAGTGTTTAGAAGGTGAAAAAACAATGCAATTATGCCAAACAGTATTAAACAGAATAATTTATTTCTCTTTTGTTCTTTATTCTTTTGTTTAAAACAATAAATCCCCAGTCTGGAAGAGGTGGGTCCCAGCATCCAGCCCAGATCTCCTTTTCTGCAATAGTTATTTAAACATATTTTTATTTCCTTCCCTTTCTCTTTCTGAATTAAAAAGAACAACAACAACAAAAACTATATGGTCATTCATCTGTTTTGAAATGTGTCAGTGGGGAGCTATGACCAAATAATGGCTAAGAACAGGGTAGGGAATGACTCCCAGGCACCCTTCACTTATACTTGAGGCCTCCCTACCCTGGACCAGCTATGCTCTCTGTGAATGTGATCCTTTGCCACTGTCCTTCAGGGTACCCAAGTGGATCAGGAGGGCAGAGACTCCACTGCCAGGGCAAGCTCAGCATGCAGATTCGGTAGGCAGCAGGATGGGCTTTTCCTCCTCTATTTCCAGATTCTGTGGAATTCCCCATAATGCCATAGGTGTAGGTTGGCAGGAAATCAGTAGAATGATAGGAGCAGGTGCTATGGGCATCTGGGACATCTGTCCACGCTGTTTCCTTGGGCCATTGGAACCCACTTGAGCCTACATGCAATGGAATGACACTTTGATCTAACAAAGATAACACACTTGGAATCACAGGTTGGCATTACCACTTGATTACATTTGTAATAAACTACTGCCATTCTCCATGGCTCAAATGGTGAGTAAATGGGACAAGGAAGAAACCACTTACCCCATTTAGCTCAAATATGATGGCAGCACCAATCTTTGCAAATCCTGCAGGGATGTGGTATTGACTTTTGACTATCTTAGAGACAGTTCCAGGAACTTCCATCATAATCACCTTCGCTCCATGGGTCAGGTTGCCCATATGGGGATTTTGCCAGGTAGTAAAATCTCTCTTCTCTTTTCGGACTGAGGAAATTACCTTAAAATGAGTCTGTGGTCTCATTAAACCCAACATTAAAGTGGACTTAAACCAGAGCTCCAGCTATCATTTGCCATACTAAGCTGACCCTAACTGGTGGACTACACTGACATTCCAGTCCCAGAGCCAGTATTGGATAACTCCTGAAGGTCTTGTTATTTCCCTTTTACCTGTGCACTGTCACTCTGGGAAACAGGTCTTTCTGGAAAGACTTGGGGGAAGATTCACATCTGAGTTATGTCAGAGGGTCACTACTTAAGGACCCTGCAATCTCCTTGAAAAAGAAACTCCAGGTGTGTGACCTGAATTGGGTCTGCAAACTCGGTAAGAAGCTGTGAATCCCCAACACTGCGACTCAGGTTTTCTCAGCAGTCCTAGAATTTACCTTCCAAAATCCATCAAGTACTTTAGTAGGCTGCCCGGCACCTATTTCATTTCTAGGGACCCTATTGGTCAATTAACTATTGTCTTGAGCCCTCATAGGTCAAAATTCTAATTACTGTGCTGTGTTTTGTTACTGCAAGTGTGCCTGCCTATCTCAGGTAATTAGGCACATTTTTCTGGCCTTTATCATGCTGGGATGCCATTATTCTCTGACTTACAGATGACAGGCACCACAGAGTTTCTTCAAAGATGTTGGTGCCCCAAACACTAGTGCATTTTTTAAATGAATTTTTAAAATCCATTTTTGGTGTGGGATATATATACAGAAAAGAGCATAAAAATAAATGTAGACTGCATTCCCTATGCCACCCTCCCCATCACTGTGACCATCTATCAAGTACTAATTTGTACTTTTTTAACCCTTCACCTTGTTCTCCCAGCCCTCCAACTCCCTTCCGCTCTGGCTGTCACCAGATTGTCCTCTATATTTGTGAGTCTGTTTTTGATTAGTTTGTTCTTTTTGTTCCTTAGATTCTGCATAAAATTGAAATTATATGGTATTTATCTTTCTCTGTCTGACTTATTTCACTCAGCATAATAACCTCTAGGTCCATCCATATCATTGAAAATGATAGGATTTCATTTTTTAATGGCTGAGTAATAGTCCATTTTATATATGAACCATAACTTCTTTATCTAATCATCTGTTGATGGGCATTTAGGTTGCTTCCATATCTTGGCTATGTGAACATAGGGGTGCAAAGATCTTTACAAATTATTGTTTTGGTTTTCTTTGGATAAATACCCAGAGGTGCAATTGCTGAGTCAAAAGGTAGATCCATCTTAAAGTTTTTGAGAAACCTCCAGTTTGTTTTCCATAATGGCTGTACCAATTTTCAATCTCACCAACAGTGTATTGAGGGTTCCCTTTTCCTCACATCCTTGCCAACACTTGTTTGGAAAAGAGGAACTCTTGCTCACCGTAGGTGGGAATGCAAATTGGTACAGCCTTTTGGAAAACAGTATGGATGTTCCTTAATGAATCATTTTAAGATGAGCACTCATATAACCACCACTCAGGTTGTGTAAGCAGCCCAGACGCCTCCCTCACTCCATCTTCCTTGCCAAGCATGACCCCTTTCTTCCCCTGAAGATAATCATTGTCCTGATATTCCATTTTCACTTGAGTCTATTTCTGGCTACTCTATTCTGTTTCATTAGTCTGATTGCCTAGACCCAAGTCCATATAGAAATTTGGTTTATAATAAATCAACATTTAAATACATTTTATGGGATAATTAAATGACCATTTGGAAAAGGGTAAAATTAGATGCATACCTTAAACCATTCACCAAAATGCCAAATGAATCATGAATTAGAACTAAATGTAAAAATTAAGCCTTAAAAATGGTAGCTCTTAAATAAATTCAAACAGATCAAATATGTATACATATACATGTGTATGTATGTGTATATATATCATGATATATATATGTATGTATGTATATATCAACTTGTTGGTTTTTGAATTAGCTTTTTCCCCATGCTCCATAGTTCCCTGTATTTTTAAAAACGGGAGCTTTATCATCCATTTTTTTGTGTGTTCCAAATATTTTGTTAAATTCATTCTTCTACTGATGTAGTTGCTCCCATTTTATTTGTCCATGAGAGTTCATACTTTTTCATCTCTTCCCTATAACTTTAGCGAGGTTGTGGGAAGGAAAGTTAGGTAAGTGTGATGTTTAATCATCTACTTAGCAGACACCGTTTTCTTCCCTCATTTCCATCTGTCTCCACAGAGTTGTTTTGTGGTTGCTTTCTTAACTCCTGTCATGATGGAGGCTTTTAAAAACAATTGGGAATTGAACATTGTTCTCTCTTCTGAAAGAGTGGATCAAGAAGCCACTTGAGGATTTTGTGCTATATATATTTTGTGATGTATATATCATAGGATGTGGCTTACCTACCATCTGCTTGACATTAGGGTAGGTGGACAGGGAACCAGCCATTCCATGGTGAGTAGGGTGGTGGGAGGACAATAATAAGCTAGGCTATGTTCCAGTAATAAACAAGCTCCCAGTGGCTTAAAACAACAAAGTTTATTTCTCATTCAAGCCACATTTCCATCACGGGGCTCGAGCATCACAGTCATTCAGGGACCCAGGTGGACAGTGACACCATCTGTGATGGACCTGTGGTCTTGGGGGCAAGGAAAGAGAATCTGGTGAATCACAGGCTGTCTCTTAAAGCTTTTGTCAAGAAGTTCACATTTTTTGATGCCAAGGAAGTCCCATGGCCATGCCTCAGTCTGGCAGGGATGCACAATGCTCCTCTGGGAGAGGTACCATATTGGAGTGAGCAGAAATCCAGTCTATAACACAGTGGAGTCTTGGAGAGAAATGCTTGGGATTATGCCCTGGGCAGGGGTGAGTGGATACACACCTGGCTGGCATGCTGGCTGATGCCAGGGTAAGGGAAGGAAATGATGAAGTATTTTGCCCATTACAAGAACAGCTGTGAGTTACCATTTAGCAGGCAAAGAACTGTTTGGCAAGGTAAGAAAGTATCATTTCTGGCTAGGTGACGGGAAGGGTAAAATCCTAAAATTATTATATTTTAAATTAAATTATTGCTTTCTGAGTATGAATTAGGAATCAATGTCCCTACTCACTACCTGTCCAGAAAAATCTCAGCTTCTGCAGCAAGTCTGTGCCTGGGTGACAATTAACCCACACAAATGCAGGAAAATTCCCCCTTCTCCCACACTTACTATACTGTGGGTATTAGGACCAGCCTGTTCTTCTGAGAATATAAAATTCACACCTTTCATCTAACAGTCTGTTTCTGCTCTTGAGAATAATACAGGCTCTTTCTGGCAGCATAGCATCTCTCCAGGGAGAAAGCTTGGTGAAGCGGAAAGAACAACATATGGTGTCTACTTTCAGAGGATCTGAGTTCAATCTTTCTTTTGTTATGAAATAACTTCCTGTTTTAATTTAAAAAGGAAGACATTCATGACAAAAATAATTCAAGCAATTCATAAGAATATAAACTAAATCATGGAAGGCCTTCCTGCAATATTTCTTTTGTATCTATACTTTGTCATAAAATGTGTAAAGGGACTTATTAGGAGGAAAGACAACCCAGTCCTCCTTGGATGGATGTTCCAGTCTCCCAGGCTGCATCACCATAGCTTTTCCTATGAAACCCTGTCTCCACGAAGAACCACACTAAAGGCCATGCAAGAGACAGGGCAGAAATTGAAGCTTTCTTTGCTATCGATGAAATAACTACACTTTAAAATTTCAGCATATTTAAAATCTTTTTAAATATCAGTCATCTTAATCAAGTGATCAAGCTTAACATTGCCAGTCTATACTTATAAAAATACATAATTAAATAAAGAAAGGAAGAAGAGATAAATTTCCTATGCAGAATTCCAAATAATTTATATAGCTACTCTGCTCTCAAGGAGGATGGCTCCCTACTTCTTAGTTATGGACGGTGCACAGTGACTTCCTCCCAAAAGTAAGTATGAGAGAGAGAAAATAAGAGTAACTTTACAGTGGAGAAACCTGGCAGATACTGCCTGACAAATACTGTCTAACCTTGGTGACACCGATGTCATATTGATAGTGCTTGTGATATGATGTGATAAAAATGAAACATCACCTCTTTGGCCTTTCTTCCTAAAACCAATAATCCCAGTCTAATCATAAGAAAAACATCAGCCAAATCCCAACAGAGAGGAAACTCCTACAAAGTACCTGACCCTTGTTCAAAACTGTCAAGGTCATCAATGACCAAGATAGTCTGACAAACTGCCACAGCTAAGAGGAACCTAAAAAGACCTGAAGTCTAAATGTGATATGGTGTCCTGGATGAGACCCTGGAACAGAAAGACACTAGAGGAAAACTGAGGAAATCTGAAAAATAATATATCAATATTGCCTCATTAATCACAATAAATATATGACACTAATGTTAATAAGGGAATCTGGGTGTGAGGCAGGGGGATATATGGGAACCCTCTCTACTATCTTCTGTAAATTTAAAACTGGTCTAAAAAATTAAGTCTATAAAAAATATTTTTTTTAATGGAAAGAGTCAGGGAGAAGTGTCCAGTAGAGCCCAACCAATCACAAACATCCACTTTAGACTTTATGGGAACAAGAAATAGTTTTGTGTGAAACAATTGAAATTTAGCTTGTTTTTAAATCAAGAGTAGAATTAGGATTTAAATCCAGGAGTCCCATTTATTGAGTTTATTACAGTGGCTACATTTCTCATTTCTAATCTTGTTTTATTTCTGCCCAATGGTATACTAGTAGCCTCTCTCTCTAAAAACAAAAAACCGATTGGGAGCGCCTGCTCATTTCTGTGGTGTAGACTCCCAGCTTGGCCAGTTTCAGGATACCAGTGATTTAAGTCAGCTCTTGTGAATTTCAGCATGCCACTGCTTCTGTCTAAAAATTCCCTGCTCTTTTTTAGTGAAATGTGTTATCTCTTTGAGCATCCAAACAAACACGAAGTCCCTTACCAGGCCATTCCATGAAACTAATTTTACCTGGGGCGAATTTGTTTTGATGTTGTTTGCAGTCTTTCTTAGCGTTACCTTTCTTCTCTCCCCACAATCCACAGGTAGGGTTAGCAGTTGACTCCATCCAGCTCCCTGCTCCTTTGGACCTTATTCTAGAAGTAGGCCTGCTGACATTTAGTGATCTGGGGATATCGCAGACCAGGCAGAGTCAACAGAACTGTGTGTCAGTTACTAGTGGTGGGGAGAGAGGGTGGTGTCCAAGTCCTCCCGCCACCTTTCTGGTCCTGAGTCTCAAGAAAAGTCTCATGTCCAGCCAGTTCAGTCCAGCTCCCTCCCAGCAGCAAGGCTGGCTTTGGTTTGGGCTTGGGTGCAGAGCTTCCGGTTCTCTCCACTCCACAGGACCTAACTGCCTGTAGCTACTCCATTTTGGACTGGAGCCCAAAAAAGCTTTTGGTTTCAGCCATGCTCACTCACCACTTTGTATTTTGCCCCATTGCTAATCCACAGAAATCATCATCTTGTTTTGGGGTCAGGCGGTGTTTTGTTTTCTAGTTGTTTTCAGCTCTGAGTGGGTGTCACTTAACTGGCACTCCACTGTGCCTCCTCCATCTCCCCTCCACCTCCTTGCCATTGCCTCCCCATTCCCCCTACTTCACCTGGTCCCCTGCCTCTCTTGAACATTGCTCCTTTAACCCTAGCCTTTCTTCTCAGATCCTCTTCTCCCACCTCCAGCTATATACCTGCAGTCCTTCCCTCCTGTACCTGGCTTTACTCACACAGACTCTCAAGTCTTTCACTCATGTCTGCTCCCAACTGGGACCTTTGTATCTCTTCCCCATTTGCTCAGCGTCCATGGCTCAGGCCCACACACCCACAAGTCCTGCCTTGGCTCACCTCAGGTAACAATAATCACTCAGCCAATGAGCAGGGAAAACATTTTCAGATCTACAAGAATTTAGAAAATTTATTCTCCAAGAACTGCTACTACAGAAACAAGACTAATTTTATAATACTGGGGTAAAGAAAGCTTTTCCAGCCATGACATAATCTAGATTTCTTAAAAATGAAACATAACATTAAACTTTTGTGTTGTATTAACATGAATTTGTGAAGACAAACTAGGAAAACATCTACCACTCAAATCAAAGTTTAATTTCCCTAAAATAGAAAGGTGGCTAAAAACCTAAAGATTGACAATCCAATAGTAAAATGGTGAGACAAGAATGGGCACCACCGCAAAAGAAAATACAAACATCCAAACTCAATAATTGCCAAATCTCACTGAATACAAAACAAAAAGCAATGATTGACCTATTTTTGCTACTCAGACTGACAGCTTTAAAAGTTGGTGATGTAGATTGTCAAGCAGGTAAGAAAATAGGTAGTGTTTTGTTATCAATACAGTAACTGGTAAAAACTTTTTGGAAGGCTAATTTGGCAATGTATTAAAAGTTTAAATGTCTCCACTCTTTAACCCAACAACTCTACTTCCAGGAATACATCCTAGGGGTCTTTGCAGGGCACAGAGATAAGTGAGGATACTCCTGTGGCTCTGTGGCAAGACAACACAGTGGAAAACACCATATGCCTATCACTAGAGGAACCATGAAATAAATGCTGGGCAGCTGCATGACAGAATGCCATTGTCAAGAGTGAGATCTATGAGTGCTGGACATTTTATATGTCCAAAGTATGCTGGTAAGTGAAAAGGCAGGTTGCGCAAGAGTGTGAACAGAATGTTCATATTTTTGTAAAAGTGGGTTGATGTATGCAAACAGAAGGCAACATATTGAACGTTCACCAAGATGCTAGCAATGGCGATCCCAGAGAGGCGGAGACAGAGAGCACTTGCACTTTATATGTATATGCACCCAAATATATTTTTAATGAGCATATATTAGTCTAATAACCAGAAAAATACAAATAAAAACTCATGATTAGTAAATGTTTCATAATTATTTTAAAATTTCTTAACATAATGAATGATGGGTATAGCTCTAATTATCCATCTTTATTCATACAACGTATGAATTAAAGTAACCAACAGGTCCGCTGTTACAGATGACCAGAATCATCAGTTTTTACTTGGTCATAACTTCCTTTCCAAATTCCGCTGCTCAGATTCAGGCATAGTGCAACACCCCATGGGTAAGAACCAACTCGCTCCTCCAGGTGTGTGTCAGAAAATTGCCCAGTGTCTCCTGGCTGCCATGACTGACAACCAGGTACCTGAGCAGACAAAACACAGCAAGAGAAAGCAGGCCTGGATCCTCAAAGGATTCATCTACCCTTGCCAGACTAATCCCTCTGAAGAGTCACTGCCTTCTGTGTTTCTCCCCAAATCAGAGGTTTACAAAAGTAGCCAAGATGTTCACACAGAGAGAACAGGGATATTCTCTGGCACAGAGAACAGAAGTAAAAGGGATCAGCTGGAATGCCTCTGGATTTCAGGGGAAGGAAGATGGCCCCAAGGGTAAGAGAGAGTTGTGACAGGTTTCAGTCAGGGACAGGCGAGGTAAGCAGATCAAAGGCCTCAGCTGTGGCTGCCCACACTCCATCCACACAGTGGCCTCGCCCAAACTCAACCTCTATTATTTCTTCAGGGGCCGGAGGCTGGTCCTAACACCCCAAGTTAGAAAACAGGCAAAGGATCCTGGGACCAGTGATTACCAATAGCAACTAGATTATAATAAAGATGAGGGAAACCATGGCTTGATAAAATGGAGGGAAAGGACTAAATGTTCCAAAATTCAAAAATTTCCTTCTACCTTTTCTAATCATTTGCATAATTTTTGTCATTTTTGTCATTTTAAACGTAATTTAAAATGAGGTAGGTAGTTTCTCTCTACTCATGCCTTCGTCTTTGTGGTGACTACTGAGGCCTGTACAGGAAAGCACTATACTCCCATGCAGGGGGAGTGCCAAGGGCAGGAACCAGGGGCTGGTGGAGCTTCTCAGTTGGCTATTTTCTCAATCTCGTCCAAATCATCCGTGTCCAATCTCTCTATTTTCTTATCTGGGGAAAAGAAAAGATTCAAAGAAAGATCAACACGCAGTTACCACGCAGACACACACCTAACGAAGGGACAGCACAGCCCGGAGGAAATAAACACACACAGGTCTCTGTCCTCCCAGGAACAAGCCCTGCCTCTGGCCACATCGATCTTCCATCTAACCCCAAAGCCTCTGGTGCCTGAGAAAGGGACATGGACAGTAAGAGTCAGAGCCCCAGGCCCCGCAGCCTGGCCAAGGGGGAACTGTCATTTGAGTCGCTGACCCTGACTCACCAAGCGTGTTCTTTGAGAACTTCAATATTGTAGGGAAGGAGGGGACTGTGATAAGGACAAAGCCTCTTGGGCCACAAGAATACCTGCCCTTCCCCATCCCCAGACTTGGCCCTGTAAGGAAAGGACCCTGGTAGAGGACACTGCCAGGACTTACTAAAATGCTCCTGGATTCTGTTCAGGATGTTCATGCTGTGCTTGCTGTCAACCATGTTCACCGCCAGGCCCCTCTTGCCAAAGCGGCCCGTGCGCCCGATCCGGTGCAGGTAGGTCTCGTTGTCCGGGTTCCCGTCCTTGTCCACAGGAAGGTCAAAGTTGATGACGACAGACACCTGTTCAACATCGATACCTGCATGAAGGAGATTTGGATAGGAGTTAGGATGGGCGAGAGATATCACTGTCACTCAGTCGGGCCACATACACCAAGTTCATTTGGAAGGAGGAGTCTGAGTGGGCCAGCTCTGGGATTCAGGGACAAGTGGCATGTAGCAGAACCCAGAGGAAAACCACAGAACGCTGGCAGGCGCTAACTAAATTATGAAGTCAGTAAGAGAGCTTCTGCTAAACACGAGCACCTGGAGATGCTGCTAAAACCTCAGTGAGTGCCCCAAGAAGAGCAGGTGCCATTATGAACCAGCCTGTGTGTGGCCTTCCAAGTCAGGCAGGACTCTGGGCTTCGGTGAAAGTTCTTATCTGCTGAGAGAATCCAGTCTCTCCCAGAAAAGAATGTCACCACCCACCCAACCTGATCCCTCCCAGACCCAGACCGTCGAGAACTTTTCACATATGAAGATTTCTCTAGCTACCCCAAGCCTGGCAGACCAGGACACGCTGTCTGCTCACCACGGGCACACACGTTGGTGGTCACCAGAACCTTCTCTTTGCCCTCCCGGAAGCGCTCAATCACCGCAGCCCTCTGCTCCACCATCATTTCACCACTCAGCAGAGCCACCTGGTGGCCCTCTTTGGAGAGCTCTGCTGCCAGCCAACTAGCTGTTTTGCGGGTCTGGAAGGAAGAAAAAAACATTTGAGAAATGAAGGTATCTGAAAAGAATATTTTGAATCTGGAAGACTCTACCTGAGACTTAGCAGGTAAGGTCTAAATTTTTAAGATTGTTATCATGATGCTGTAACAGGAAGTAACAATGTCAACTGGATTGTAATCTTATAGAAATATTTAGCCAAATAAAATCACACAGGAGACAAATCAGACGAATTCTACTTAGTAGCCTGTACTCTTTCAGATACATGTTCATGTCATGAAAGGTGGAGAAACTGTTCTAGATTAAAGGAGTCTCAAGAGACATGACAATCAAATGCAACAATCTGATTGGCTCTTAGGTTTAACGACAGTAATCAAAAGCAATAAAGAACCTTTTTTGGTACAAATGGGGAAAGGGGAATATAGATGAACTGTATAGGGGATAATATTGTATCAATGTTAAAAGTGCGATAATGGCATTGTGGTTATGTAGGAGCACATTCATTCTTAGGAAGTGTTTAAGTATGAATTATCATGATGTTAATGACTACCTTTAAAATGATTCCGCAAAAAGTACAGATATGTCAAATATACAAGCATATGAATAATGCAAATATGACTAAATGACAATAGCTGAAGGACATTATTTTTTTTCCCTTTCTGTTGGTTTGAAAATTTCAATCTAAAGTTGGGGGAGGGATGATGTCACTCTAAAATCATAAGTCTTCAACAACAGAGGAAGAACAGTCTTCCTCTTAACAGCATTTTGAAGTTTTCTTCATATATCTTTATTTATTCTTTAAGTTTTTTGTTTTGTTTTTGGCTATTATAAATGAGATATATCTTTTCATTTTCTAAAAGGGTTTGCTATTTGAGATTGAAAAACTAGCTATTTTATATTAATTTTATAACCACTCATCTTGTTTAGTTTCTTATTTTTCTTACAAATACCAGTCGATTCTCTTGGGTTTTCTAATAATGTATCTCCTACGAGTAACATAAAGTTCAGAGGGCTCTATGCTTAGGCTATGTACACCTCAAGACACTAAGAAGCAAGTATCTCTTACATCTTCCCAAACTGTTCCTTTTCCAGTTCCTTATGAGAAACCTGGTCCTTCTGGGGCGGGGGGGAAGAGGCAGGGAAACAGCCTCCAGTGGAGTTCCTCCCCCACCAGGCTGTTCCTGCTGCTACTCACATGGCAAAAAATCATGGCTTGAGCAATGGTGATGGCCCCGTACAGGTTACACAAGGCCTGGAACTTCTCGTCTCTGTTATTGCACAGGACGTAATACTGCTTGATGGTGTCCAGTGTCTCCTCCTCGCGCTTCAGTTTGATAATGTTTGGGTCCGGGACCACTTTCTGGGCAAATTTCCACACAGAGTCTTCGAAGGTGGCCGAGAAAAGCAGCATCTGGCAGTTCCTGGGCAGCATCCTGCAAGAGAAAGCTCAGGCATTTGGTGTGACCTTGAGTTTTTCACCAGAACCAACAGAAGCACAGCCTCCCCAGGCTTGGATGGTTGATCTATATCCCCAGGAAGGTGGCAGAGAGGGAGGAGCACTGTGGGGAGGAGGCAGAAGCAGACATGGAGCAGGGACGGGGTGGTGACAGATTCCCTGTCTCCTTCCTCAACCCAGGCTGACACAGCCCATCAAACCAATGCTTCTGGAAGTACCAGAGCAAAGAATCTGGCAGGAGCAAGAAGAGTTTGAAGTAAAAGCAGAAGATGCTGCAGATTGGGAGGCTGAGAAGTTCCTGCTGGCTCCAGATTCTTACCTTTGGATGCGGATGCTCTGATCTTGGTGGCCCTGAGTAGCTATCATCACATCGGCCTCATCCAAAACAAACACCTTGATTTTCTTGGGGTCAATGAACTTGAGCTTTGCACACCAGTCTAAGACAGTCCCAGGGGTGCCGATGACAATGTGTTCACTGATCTTCTGACCTCTTTCCACTGTGGAGACAATATGTGTTCTGTGGGTGTTTCCATGGCAAATTCAGCTCTGGAAATTAAAGTCTTGCCCATCTTTCCAGAGCTAGTAGAACAAGTTAACAGAGAGTGTTTTGAGAGTCTTTGGTTCTACCATAAAGTGGGCATAATGACACCTATTTTCACTGCATGTGGTCAGGATTAAATCCTACAGAGTAAATCCTCAGTTAAATGTTAGTTCCCCTTTCCTGCCTTCTTCTACAATTCAACATCATCCAACTCTTTCTTTTAGCTTTACTCTTATTTTTGTAGCATCTATTTACTCATAGTTCACTGATGTCCTCCCACATTGGTAATTTTTAGTCCCAGGATCCTGGCCCATTCATTTTTGCTTTGTTTTACATTCCAATTGTGTAGACAATTTTCTTAAGCACAAATTTTCTTTGATTTAAAAAAATATGACTCTCAAACTATAGCTGATAGAAGCTGAAACTGATAACAACCCATCTATCAAAATTACTAATCAAAATTACTAATGCAGGTGGCCTTTGACTGATACTTCCACTATTAGGAATTAATCCTCTATGTAATATATATTAATATGTATGAAATAATATTTATGCATGTATCTAAAGGCAACTAATTAAGCAAAATATGATACACCCAATAAATATGACATCAGTAAAAATATAATACTATTTAGAAACTAATATGAAACAATCCTCAAAATACATTTTTAAATGTGAAAAAATAGTTGAAGTTCATATACCATAAGGGGCAAAAAAATACATGTAATATGTGTACATGTCTATGTGAGTGCACACATACGTTATATATTTACGCACACATACATTATGAACTACAGAGTATCTCTAGGAAGACACATGAAAAATGGTACTCCTCGGTGGCTTTCGGAAGAACTAGGTGGTGGCAGAAAGAAGTTTCTACCATATATCTTTTCAATTTGAAACATGTCAACGTCTTGACTATTTTAAAAACAAATACAATTTAAAATGTGCGTAAAAAGGGCCTTTTGCTAGAAATTGAACTATCCATTGGTAAAGTTTTAAATAAGCTTTTAAACATATCATGGTTCTCAATATCCATTGCTTGTCAGTCAAAACTGAAGCATTAAAAAATGACACATTAAATACAGTTAACATGTTAACCCTTCAGACACAGTGAAGTCCCATGTTATTATAAAACAATGTAGAGAAGATAACATGTTGTCACAAGATTCTGGTACATTTCACTCAGATACACCCAGCAGTTTGAGATATCAAACAAGCACAAAAATACCTAATTGTTTCTGGATAAAGTGCTTTGGATGCATACCAAATCATGATGGTCTTCTCCAGAAAAAGTTCTTTTTTGATAATTTATGTGGTGAGCTGAACTAGCTTGCCATTTTTGTCTTTTGATTAATAGACAAACTATAGCATATCAAGTTGGGAATTTAATATACACTTTTCTTGAAAATGAACAAGAATGCCTGTCTCTTCAATAAATACAACTGACTGTTTCCTGCCATGATAATATATAAGCTTTTAAGAGAAAATCAGAATTAGAATTTTGGAAAACTTATTATGTCCCACTGTAACTGAGAGTTTCTTGATGTGCATAAATTCCTCTGATGAATTTGGAGGTGATGTTAATGCATGCAATTAAAAACTTTTGTATAAGATGTGTCTACATCTGGAAGATCAGCATAACTCATTAAAACAATATTTTCCGAATGACCATGGTATGATGTTAGAAATCATTCTTGGGCAAAAGATGCATTGAAAGTATAACAGAAACCAAGAGATTTTAATGTAACCGTATAAAATGCTCATTAATATGATTTCAGATACCACGCAGCAACTAACTTTTAAGTAATTACATCTTGGTATAGCACCCAAAAAGAGAGTATCTAAAATTATGGGAAGGCCATATATATTCTTCAAAAGTGAAGTATTTAAAAAATTTCCCAATTTTAGCTTCTCATATGAGAAACATCAATAGACAAAATCTGTATAAAGAACAATACTTTGGGGTCCTCAATAATGTTTAAGGGTGTTAAGAGACCAAAAAAGTTTGAGAACCACTGCTCTGGATAATTATAAACTGCTGGGTCAAAAGGTATCCTAAAGTGACTGTACCAGTGTACACTCATCACCAGGAGTGTGTGAGCACTCCAGTTCATCTGTGTCTTTACCAATACTGATAACTGGCAGATTTCTTCGTTTCTGTTTATCTGAGTGGTTTCAATCTGTTTTCCTGACGACTAATGAGGCTCATCATCTTTTCATGTTTACTGGCCCTCTGAATTCCCTTTGTGAAGTGTCTGTTCAACTGGGCCTCTTTTGTCCATTTTCTTACTAGACTGGTTCCTTTTTTCTTAGTAATTTATAGTTTTATATATTAACTTTGTAATGACCCACTTTCTACCCTGCCCGCCACCCTCATTTTAACCTGTATTCTTTACATTACATTCTGCAGAACACATGGAAGAACTGCTGGAAGGATTTGATTTGGGTAAGACAAAGTGGGCTGCGCATGCTCTTAGTTTACTTGCTAAAGCTGTGCTTCTTTTTAAAGAAAGGGATTGGCTTTCAACCCACCATCCTCAGTGCTGCTAATCTCTCTCTTACTAGTAAGCAGCTTCCAGAACTCTGGATGCCGAATTCTCTGTGAGGAACTCTAGGACCCACGCAAGGATTTCTAAAATGTGAAATCTTATTTTAAGAATGGAGAGGACTTTTAACAAATGAGCCAAATAATTAAACAGATTTGCTAATAACAGCAATGAAGTTGGGCTCTAAGGTCAGATTGAACCAGAAAGCTAAATATCATTACATCTTAGAAATTCAAATCCCCAACCACTCTACTCTGCTCACTGCTTAGTTCTTAACCCTTTATACTCACATTTATTGCCTCGAACAGCATAAGCAAGCTTTAGTTCCGGATGAAATTTGCCCATTTGCTCAATCACTTTTCCTGTTTGAAGCGCCAGTTCATATGTTGGGGACAGGCATAAACACTGACAGGGAGATCGTAAAGGATGAGTTTAGGAGACCTTTTCATTAATAGACAACAGGCTCTAAAGCAACAAGGATGCCAATGTTATTACCACTTGCACAGTGCAGGGAATCACATCCTCTTGAACCAGGCCAACCTTTTCAGCCTGGCTGGGTGGATGCCTTTAGAAGCTACTGTTTAAGGCTGCTTCCAAATGACTTCTACCTAGGTCCAGGCTTGGTGCACAAACCTGCTCTGCCTGAGCCACATTCCGAGGCATTAAAGTCAGACCCCCACAGGGGAACCCTCGTTAATACCCCACCAAATGGCGCTGCTCTTTCCAGCGCAGGGAAGCCAGGGCCCCCAGGATTCCCAGCCCTCACCTGAGGGTATCTCTCTGCTGGTTCCACTCGGCTGAGCATGGCCAGGACGAAGGCAGCTGTTTTACCAGTACCAGACTGAGACTGGGCAATCAGGTTCTGTGGACTAGATCAAGAAAGGAGATGAAAATAATACTGGTTAACACAAAAAGGTGTCAAAATGTTCTTTCTGGTTATAGTAGAAATATGGATTTTCCCCCTCTAATGCAGGTTTTTTACATTGGACAGAAGGGCAATTTCTTTTATATGTTAAATAACTGCTTAAATATTATGGAGAGTAATTGCTTTAGATGGGCTCACACCACAAAATCCTCATTCTAGACCCCAGCACAGCTGGAGTGCCCTAGTTTTGTACTCTAAGGGACCCATGGATATTAAGGCTGCAGAATAAGATCTGTGCCAAGGCAAATCCCGGAGGACATTTTCTGCTGAGCCATAATGTGTCTCTAGGACTCGGTTCCTTTTGTGTGTGTTCCCTTTTCCCATCTTTATGGAAAATGTAAGATATCAAGTCATATAGATACTTTAGAAAGACCTTTCTTTCACATTTCACTTTATGTAACCCATTGTGATGAAAATAGATGACATTTTTGTCATTAAAAAAGAAAAATAATAGAAGTGAACAAAAAATTTTGCTGCATCAAGTATGATAACATTTATCTAAGGTTTAAAAATATGTAAACTACTCTTTAGACTCCTAGGACATATAGATATGTAGTAAAAGTATAAAGAAACATGAGAGAATGATGACCCACTTCAGGATGATGCTTACTTTGGTGGGGGAAAAGGACAAAAATGGAGAAGGGTCCACAAGGGTTTCAATTGTAACTAGATTAATGTTTTACTTCTTGGCAGAATTAGGGTTACAGAAGTTCTTAGTATTGCTCTTAACACCTTTTTGCAGGTCTCAAAAATTTCAAAATGATTTGTAAAAGCCCAATTTTTAAAACTACAGAATAACAGTGCTAACTTTATGTTTTTATTGTTAAATGGAAAAAACAGAAACTGTACTGAATTCTATCTGACTCTCTCTGCACTTCCCCAAGCTATTTCCCTGAAAAGACATCTTGCCCCAAATGTCCCATCTTGCTCCCAAGAACAATTAACATCTGTTGGTGGATGCCATTAAACCAAATTCCGAAGAAGTGCACCCGGGGTCTGCATACTCACGGCTCAGCAAGCATCATGGGTAATGCATTCTCTTGTATCTTAGAAGGTCGGTTAAAGCCCATGGCATAGACTCCCTGGAGAAGCTGTGGTTTCCTAGGAAGCCAAGGAGAGAGAAGATGGATTCCTAGTTGTTGAGATTATTTTAAAGGCCTAGAATTTTTTTCCTCTTTCTTGCAAAGAATGATGCTTCCTATCTCTGGAAGATATATTTTCCTAGACCTTAAAAAATATTGCCTAAAGCAAAACAAAGCCACTATTTTTTCCACTATATCTTAATCTGTAACTGTTATGTAATTCATAAAATACATGCTAATTTCCTTTCTTAGAGAAATTCACATTTTCAGCAGACCCACAAAAATGGTTGGCTTTGGATGACAAGTGTTCCCTCGATACTGCAAGAGTGGTATTTATTAATTCATGGTATAAATTATAAAAGACATATCTAAAAATAAACACTGCTTAATTTGCTGCAGGAATATAGAAGTCCCTTTAGAAAATGGGATTTCAGCTTTAATTTCTCAGTGCAGATGTTAAATTGAACCAGCCATTTTGCATTCTGTGGTCCTTCCAAAGCCAGCTGTTCAAACAGTTGGGAAAATCATGAGGCAAGAAAACTGATTCAGCCAGTTTCCAGTAGCTCATCTATATAGTACATAGGTAAGAGGAATTCAATTATCACACGGAACTTTATGAATGCTCAGATTTACTTATGTCTAGTTAAAATCAAGACTAGAAAAGCAATAACTTCTTATAGAAGCAGCTACACAGTAAATATCAATTAAGGTTAATCTCACATCTCATGTACAATAAGCTCTCTGATACTTCTAAATTGGCAAAGTGTTTAACAACAACAACAAAAAAATCACACTAAATATTTCTAAAAAAAAAAAAAAAAAAAAATCAAACCAAGTCAAGACTTCTGTTTTCTTAAGCCTTCCTTGGATTTTAACCAGCTCTCTAAAAGGCAAATTCTTCTAACATACATTGGTCCTCAGACACAAAGAACTTTGAAGACATAACCTTTGGTGTCTTCCACTTAGGAGAAAAGGCTATAAAGTCAGCAGATTCTGATTTGGTTGCCAAGGAAACAAAGTCACTACTAAATGAGGATTTTCAAGTGATCCAAGAGCTTCCAGTGACCCATCATTTTTATTTTGCAGATTAATTCAAATCTTTTAAGTACAAAACAGACCAAGTATATTAAGTTCATCTTTGTTTCCTTTGGTTACTAACAACTAAATCAGAGAGAACTTGCCTTTTCAAAGAGGATAATTCATCACTGATAGAACAGAGAGCTCCAGTCTTTTAAATGAAAGAAACTTAAAAAAAAAAAAAAAATCACTGATACTTGGAAAAGCAAACTGTCAGTTCAGGAAACAATGGAGAACATCTAGCTGCCCTAATACAGTTTATGAACAGAAGCAGAGATGACAGATTTGCTGAATGAAGCCCTTGAGGGAAGAAATATAGAAAAGTATAATTTTCTGAAAACATAAAAAAAGGCCACATTTAAAAAAAACTTGTTCTTAGCTATTATTTCATTAACAACTTAAATTGGTTCTGGTTGGCTCTCGTATTTTAAGTTTCTTACTCTAAAGCAGTAATGATAGTTCACAGGAATGTAATCCCTATTTGCTCACAGTGGGCGTACCATAGATTTTGCTGAATAAAGGCAAAGAATCCATTTATTCTACCATACACGTGCTCCCTTAAAATTTAATTCTGGGTTCTGGATTTTTTTAAAATTCCAGAATGTTGAAGGCTGCTTTCCACTGTAGGCACTGGGAATCCTGCACAGGCTCTTTTGACAGATCTTATAAAAGCAGATAAACTGGTCTTAAGATCGTAAACCCTATAGTCTAACAAAAGGGCTTACCTAATAAGAAATGTTCCTGACATCCAGAAATCACCTGTCAGCCAATATTTTATTGAAAGTTCTAAGAGCATAAAAGAAAAAAGACTTTCAGCTATGATGAATAAATTTGTGGCATTAAAAAATCCCTACCAAGAGGAGGAAAACTGGGAAGCCAAGAGACAGGGTGGGTGAGAGACCATTACTGTATACTTCTTCATAATTTTTGATTTCTGAATCATGTGAATTATTAACTAGTCAAAGAAGTAAATACATTAAGATTTTTTTACATAAAGTGAAAAACAAAATTCCCGTAAGAATCTCTGAGATGCTAAGTTTTAAAAAGGAGAAACTGGCAAGGAACAGTTCAAAGGAACAAATACTCACAGCCGAAGCTCTTCGAAAGACTTCACTGAGTAGAGGGGGGACTTTGGATCCCGCTGCAGGACTTCCACTTGGTTTGTGTTATCGACCAGGTTGCTTCTGATCAGTTTGTTGAGTAATGACTGGGCAGCCCTGTCCTCTGTCAGGAAGAAACTGGATTTCATATTTGTCTGTCAAACCCCACCCTCGTGAAACATCCCCTCTGCCCCTTCCCTTCCCTTTGTGGAACACTCCCTACAAAGGCTGTCTGTATTCATCTCCATTCCTTTCCTCTCATTCTGCTGAATGTGCACTGAATAGGTATTTTTACTTAATCTCCTTACTTGACCTCCACAGCCTCTGTCAAGCTCACCAATGACGTCTACACTGCTAAATCAATCCAACAGTCAATGTTCAGTTCTTCTCTTAACTTGTTACCTAAATTTGACTCCTTACTTCAGAAATACTTCCTTCTCCTGGTTTCTGGGACACTACTCTCTTTTGGTCCTTCTATCTCACTGACCATATCTTCTCAATCTCCTTTGAAGATTCCTCCTTTTCTCCATCTTATAACTCAGAGTGTCTACGGCTCCAGGAAGGCAAGTCTTGGATTATACTCTATCTCTTGCTGCAGGGTTTCAAAAAGCAGTTACCTTTCTCTTCTTCATCTGTTTTCTCTGCTGTTTTCTCTGCTGTGGCATTGGTTTTGATAACACCTACATAAGAAAATCACTGTCATAATCAGAAAGGCAAATATCAAACTCACCCAAAAGGTGGGAAAGTATAAATACTAAAACTTATTTAAGTGATCAAAATGTAAATAATTTAAATAAATAATTTTGACTGACTTTAGTGATCAGAATGTTACCTATGACTTACATTTCCTAACATAAAATACAGCATTATATTAGCAAACATAATTAGACATGAGAAAGAGCATAAAGATATTAAAAATTAAAAAGAGGTAAAATGACCACTTTTTATAGAACATACAATTGTAAATTTGCAGGGCTATCGACTTAAGTAGAAATCAATAGCTTTCATAAATACAAGCTGATATAATTGAAAAGAGCCTACTTATATTGACAACTAAAAAGATAAAATACTGCACCAAAATAAAAAATATGCGACTTACATAAAGAAAACTTTAAAACGTGCATAAGCTAATGCAAAGAGTTATATAGCTAAAAAGCCAATAAATACATTATGAAACTCTAAAATATTCAATTAACCCAAGAGAGGCAGAGAAACAAAATATGAGGGAACAAAAAACCCAACAGAAAAATGGGCAAATAATACAAATTGTCAGTTCAGGGAAAGAAAATACAAATTCTTTTAAACTTATGAAAATATTCAACCTTACTAATGAAACACAAATTAAAATATATTATGCTGAGCCACCATTTTTTTACCTATAAGATCAGCAAAATTCCAAGTTTTGAACTAAAAATTCTGAGGTGAGGCTGTAGGGAAACAGCAGTCTAATGTTTTACTGATAGAAATATAAATTGGTATAAGACCTTGAAAATACTAATGCAAATTGCAAATGAATATATCCTTGACCTAGCAAATCCATTTTGGGAGAATTTATCCTACAAACATACTTGCATACATATGAAAAGAATTAAGTTCTAGGTTATTCCATGAAACATTGTTTATAACAACAAAAGAAAGTGACCAACCCATGTATCTGTCAAACAAAACTGATGAAATAAATTACGGTGTATCAAAACAATATAATACTATACAATTACAAAACACAGTAAGAAAACTATACTGACATAGAAAATCTACCAAGGTGTGCTGTTGAATGAAATAAGTATACTTTGTAAACTAAGCCATATTCTGGTGAGAGAAAGAAAGAGACAAAGAGGGGTAGGGTGAGAATCTGTATTTGTATTTACTTTGCATAAAGAAACTTTGGAAGAATGTTAAAAATCCAATAGCAGTGGTTAATTATGGGCTAGAGTAGTGTTATGGGTTGAATTGTGAGTTTTGTACCCCTAAAATTCACATGTTAAAGACTTAAACCCCAGTAACTCAGAATGAGACCCTATTTTGAGATAGGGTCACTGCAGATGTAATTAGTTAAGATGAGATCATTAGAGTGGGCCCTAATCCAAGATGACCGATGTTTTTATGAAAAGAGGAAATCTGGACATAGACATGCATACAAGGAAAAGACCATGTGAAGATGAAGACAGAGATCAGGGTGATGCTTCTACAAGCCAAGGAACACCAAAGACTACCAGCAAACCACCAGAAGCTTGGGAAAGGCCTGGAACAGATCTTTACTTTCAGGCCTCAGAAGAAACCAACCCTGCCTATAACTCCATCTTGAACATCTGGACTTTAGAACTGTGAAACAATAAATTTCTGTTGTTTAAAACACCCAGTTCATGATAGTTTATTACGGCAGCCCCAGCAAACTAATATAGGTGGGACGTGGGCCTTTCACCTGTTTACACTTTCTGGGTTTTGAACTCAGATTAACCTTTAAAAATTAAATTTAAAATAACTTAAAGAAACATTATCAAGTGAATGGTGATAGTACAATCCAATAGTAACTCTTGATTTTAAGGGGTTAGAGGCTAGAAAAGATCTGGAAAAACAGTATATCCCCTTCAGTGAGAAACTGACTTTACTGGCTGTCGAATCCAGTGCTGACATTTGTCAAACATACTAAATATAAGCTCCTTTTCACATTGCAGCTATGAGTGCAAAACAAAAGCAAATGTGTAGCTTGTATCCAGCTTACAATTACTAGTAACTCACCATTGGTGTCTGGTTTGACTTTCTCATCCTTAATCTGCAAATTGCTGATCTGAATGGAAATAAAAAACACTTAAGAACAGAGCCACAGGATAATCTAATATCATGAATTATTTCTTAAGCTAATGTACACAAGTCTGTGTGGTAAAATAAAAAGGGGCGAGAGTTTTTTCCCAACTATTAGGAAGCTATGTTTTAAAACATTTAATTACACCAGCTTCTGAAAAGTAAATTGGTTAGAACGAGATACCAAGAATGTTTAGGCCTGTGTTTGTGATAGTCATAAGACCATAGCTAGATTAGGGTCATAGGTTTAAAAAGACTTGAAACCAATGCTCAGTAACTGTCTTTCAGGGAAAACTTGATGCTAAACACTAGAGCACCAGAACCATATACTTTTTGATTTCTTTGTGGATAGCTGCCAGTTTTATACCTCTAACATCATTCTTCTCCCCAGTTCCAGCACCACATTTACAAATGCCTGACAGGTACTGTGCAGAAAAGAGTTAACGTAGCAGGCCTGACTACTATCCTTGGGAAAGCCAGCTTGCAAGGTGGGCTCTTGGCTGGTGTCTGGAAATGTGAATTTTGAGAGGGTTCCTACATTCCCAAACTGCTAAGGTGTTCATTGACTATGTTTTGTTAAAACATGTTGTTTATGCTAAGAGTAACTTTCATTTTGGGATTCTGGAATTTTGGTACAGGCTAGGCAGAGGATGACTTTGTTAACAGACCCTCCCCACCAACAAATACTTTGAGTACTGAATCTCTAATGAGCTTCCCTGACAACCCTTGACATGTGTTGTTAAAATTTGTAATAGAGGAATTAAGCATGGATTAAGTGGAGCATGTGACACCACTGGAAGAGGACTCTTAGAAGTTTGTGACTGGTTTCCTCTGGATTTTGTCCCATGTGCCTGTGCCTTCTGCTAATTCTGCTTTTTATCTTTTCGCTGTAATAAATCATAGCTGTGAGTGTAATGATACACTGAGTTCTGTGAGTCCTCCTAGGAAATCATCAAATTTGGACAACTCTTGGGGACTCAGGTACTTACCAAAATGTCCTCCTTACTTCAAATTCAGAATAGTCAAAAGGGAACTCACCATCTTCCATATCAAATCTTTCCTTCTTCCCATTCCCCTAGTCCTGTTATTAGCATTTTATCAATCCTGCCTTTGGGATCAAGGTTGCAAACAGTAATCTTTGCCTATTTTTCCCCCTTCTCTCTTTTTCCAAATCTTTCCTGTTATACCTCCACAATTTTCTCTTGACTCCATCCCCACATCTTCATTTTCACCACCCAATATACGCTTTATATCTCTGAACTATTAGAGTAATTCTAGCACTGACCTCCTTTTCTTTAGATATCACTCTTAATATATTCTGTTCTCTGCAGACCAAGATTGAGTCTTGTCAGTTAAGGTCCAAAGTACATTCCGTACAATATTTTCTATACTGCTCCTACTACAACCCAATAACCTCAAGCTGCAGCAAAAATGAGTCCAGATTCCTGTTTTTTAGGCAAGTCCAGCAATTTTGTGCATTCTATTTTCCTAAAATGCCTTTCACTTCCATCTTTACCTTAAATGACTCATTCTCTAATATCCAGCTCTAATGTAAACTACTTGAAAAGGAATTTCCTTGATTTTCCTATACATAAATGTCCTCTCCCTGCTCAGAGTTAACATGTTATACTCACCATTTTCATAGCACTTCCTACACTCTAGCCTTTCTAACTTCACCATGAAGCTTCTTCCTGTTCCCCAAGGAATTTAGTCCATTTCAAATATCTGCCCACAAACGGACAATCCTCCCAAAGCAATAAAGGGTGACTGGAGAATTAATATTCAGCATTAAAAAGTTATTTAAGGCTTCAGACTACAAAAACAAAACAAAACAAAAAAACCCCTAGCTATATTCTTAAAATTAAGTCCATTATTAAACGAACTTAAACTTTGATATAGGAACAGAAAGTCGTAGTTTATATTACAATTACCTTCCAGTAGAATGGCTCTTTATTAATCAAAGAACCAGTATATGAAACTAAATGAACATCATCTAAACATCAATGAAACAATGTGTGTGACTCCCGCCAACATTTGCAGACTGAAATATATATATACCTGAATGCGTAATTCTTCAAAGAGCTACAAAATGCCAACCAAGTTTAGCATGGATCTAAAAAATGTCAAAATGAGTGGCAGAGAATCGCTCAGAAAACAGATGAGAAAGCATATCAGCACCTAAAGTTGCCTTTCCTTACAATCCCCACCGAAGAGATGCAATACGAGAAAGCGTACAAAGCGGGGACAGATCTGCCACAAGACAGATGTCTTAGCAGGCTCAGAGGAAGAAAAAATGGCTCGAATTTGGTCTCTACGAGCAGATCCGGGGTGACTCCCCGGGGGGCCATCGGCCTGCCCAACCAGGGGCGCTCCCTGGATTAGAAGCCGGTTCCACTTGGACCCTCCCCGCCTGGAGCTGAAACCACTGACCGACTTGACAGCCGCTTCCTGCTCGTCCACTGCGAGGGCCCACGAGTCGGTCGCCATGGTCCCACGCGAGGGAGGCCGACTCGCGAACAAGAAGGACCGCACAGAAGGCCAGCAGTGGTCCCGGGCCCGTCGCAGACGCGAGAACGAGACTCACGCGGACCGGAAGCGGCGGCGCGGGTAAGGGACGTCAGTTCCTGCCGAGCGCGTGACGTCACTACTCGGCGCTGCCCTGTCCTCGGGGCTCGCGCCTCCCGTGGGGCGTGCACCGAGGCTTCCACGGGTGTCCTCAGGCGTAGCTCCTCGGTGCCTTGCAGTTTCTCAAACCTGCGAAGTGGAACGCTTAGCTCTCGCTTTGCCTTACCTCACAGTGACGTGACTCAGGTTTTGTTTTTTAACCTGTCACGTCTCACACTAAATGTGTACGTCTCTGAACTCAGGCCCTAACGCAGAGGGAGTTCCCGTGCGAGGACTCCAGGATGCCCGTTTCGACTGTTAAGAACGCGATGACAGGTAAGACAACAGCAACAAACAGCAAACCGAAATCAAAAGCCTTTAACCCTCCCATAATTCCACCACCCCAAAAAACACAACAGCCTTTCCATTTTCTTCTGTTCTTCTTGTCATTGTCTATATGTATCATGAGTATTTTACATATCAGTCCTTAACAAAGTACACATACAATTTTAAATTTGACTTTTTATTATACAGCTATTTTTTTTAAGTTATCCTTATCAATTTAATGGCATAATAGTCCATCAAGTTTCTATACCATAAATCACCTAAATTTCCTATCCCTACCCCTTTGGGGATATAGCTTGTTTACGATATTTTATTGTTAATTGAAAACACTTCACAGAGTATCTCCATACCATCAAAAATCATCGTATTTGTTGCTGCCAGTCTACTTTCTGTCTCTCCTTACTAGACTATGAACTCTTTAAATAACAGCAAAGATCTCATATGGTTTGGTCACACAGCTGATTAGTGAACCTAGAAAAGTTCATGGCAGACACTCAGATATCTTTTAACATACTAATGGATTTTAGTTAAAAAAATGTGTTACTCTAGGACACATTTCTAATCATTGCAGTATTTATGTCAAAATGTATGAATGACTTGAACACTTTACCAAAGAGGATAAATGGTCAGTAAGGACATGGAAAGGAGCTCAAAATCATTAGTTATTAAGGAAAGGCAAATAAAAGTCACAGTGATTTACCATTACACTCTTGTTTGAATGGCTAAAATTAAAGATTGACCCAGCATGTGTTGGTAAGGATGTGGAATGTTAAAAAAATAATTCAATGACATTTATTAAAGGCAGCCTTTATTCAGGACCATCAAGGTAGGTATAGGTATCACTGCAATGTGATTTTGCAGGGGAAAAGAGATATTGGGCTCTATTCCACATATAGCATGGATAAGTGGGAATTTATAGCCAAGGGGAGGAGGCGGTGTCAATAGATGGAAAACTACCAAGAGGAAACATTAAGGGTAAGGGGAATTCTGGTTAAACCAACCACCCTGAAGACAACTCAGGGTGATCAGACATCACCTGGTGGATGGTGGAAGATGAAGAACCTGATCAGATACTGAGAGTGATCAGATATCAAAGGTGGAGGTTCTTACTAAAACTGGAAGTGCACAGATGGGCCTACGAGAAGGTTCAGGAGCCTGACTAAAGTTTGGTCAAGCAAAGAAACTTTGTCAGGAGCAACTGGAGTTCTCATAGTCTTCTGGAGAGAATGTAAAATGGCACAGTGGTTTTCTATAACTGGTAGTTTCTTAAGTTAAATATATATACCTACTCTATGATCCAGCAATTCCACTAGTTATCATACAAGAGAAATGGAACGTACATCTGCAAAAAGACTTGTGCACAAATGTTCATAGCAGACTTACTCCTAATAGCCCCAAACTGGAAACCCAATGTCCATCAACGGGAGAATGGAAAAATAAATTTTGGTATATTTATTCAATGGAATACCAGTGAGCAAAAACAAATGAACAAATTACTGGTACATATGATGAATAGATTAATCTTACAAACATTATGTTGAAGGAAAGGTGTCAAACAGCAGAGATGCATACTGTATGATCCATTTATATGAAATTTAAGACTAGAAAAAATGAAATCTGTAATGACAACAGTTATCACAGTAGTTTCCTCTGGATAGGGGAGGATTGGGAAGGAGACGGGAAGTTCCTGTGGGTGATAGAAATGTTCTATATCTTGATTGGGATCCTAGTTACATAGATACTAAAAATTTGCTAAAATTCATGGAACCATATACCTTGTTTTATTGCACTTTGCTTTATTGTGCTTCACAGGTATTTTTTGTTTTGTTTTAACAAACCGAAGGCAAGACACTCCACCAGTAAAGATATATGACTTGCTCTATTGTGATATTTGCTTTATTATAGTGGTCTGAAACTGAACACAGTATCTCCAAGGTATTCCAGTATTTAAATTATCATTTATTGTGTATAAATTGTACCTCCTAATAACATTGATTTAAAGAACAAAAGAAAAGGAATATATTACTGATACATATAACACAAATGAGAGATTTGCCATCTTATAGATATTATGTTGAGGAAAAGAATCAAGACAAAAAGAGTATGCGGTGCATGATCCCATGTATGTAAGTTCAAAACAGGTATATCTAATCTATAGTGATATAAATGAGAACAATGGTTGCCTGGGGATTGGTCTGGGTAAGATTGATTGAAAAGGCACAAGGAAGCTTTCAGAGTGATGAAAATGTTCTATATCTTAAGTGGTGATAACACTTGCATATACAATTTTCAAAGCTCATGGAATTGTATACCTGATATCTGTGCCTTACACCCTACATATATGTCAATTGAAAATGAAACAGACAATGCAATGTAATGAAAAAATCAGTTTAAAAAATACAGTAGCAATAAATAGGCACTCATTAAAACAGAGAGCATGCACACACTATGCTACAGAAGTGAGAATGCCAAATACCACATTGTCTTCCCAAAGGACTAGTCTAATTCTCAGTATCTTCACCACCAATGTGCTTCTGTTTGGAGTCTACATTATTAGGAGATAGCACCATGGTCAAATTCTATGTTGGGCAGCAACCCCAGGGGACACTAATTGGTTTTTGAGGAATAATGTTCCTTCTATCTTACTATTGTAGCAATCACTTTTTTAAAAAAATCTAAAGAACTAGATTTTGAGGCATCCTTCCCTCTTACTCTTTATGTCAACTATCTACACAACAAAGATTTTCATTAAAATCAAGCAGCAACCCTAAAAGATTCAATTATAAGTTCTTTGTGCAGAGATCAGAGGTCTTTAGAGCAAAAACTAAAGTCTGGGTGCCCATTGCACTTTTGATTGCTATTTCATTGCAAAATGCAGCTGCTGTAGCACTGAGACAGTGATTCCTACATTGCTTCTACAGAAACACAATTCTGAGAGCTAAACATGGTTACTAGGGGAATTGAGGATATGATTTTGGCTTGTGTTGGATTTGTAGGATGTTTGCTGAAATCCTTTTTATTTCACCACTTGCACCTGTTGGAAGGCTGATTGGCATTTGTTTAGTCTAGGTGAGTCCCAGTCTGTTTGGAGCAGTTCTGGGCAATAGGGAACCCTCTGCCAGGGATATAGTGTTTATATTCCAAAAGGACAGCATCCAGCCAAAAGCCAGTGAGAATACCACTCCTCTCCAGACCAGAGACTCACAAGAAAGGCAGTTCCCCTGAAGCTGCAGACTACACAGCCTCCTGCCCTGAGTTGGATTCAGATTGGAAAAACAATAACATTATGAGTTAACATATTTTAATGCATCCTACACGATTTACTTGAATCACCCCCATTTAATTCTCACAACTTTCCTACCATTATCTTCATTTTACAAATAAGGAAATTGAAGTTTAGAGAAGTTGACTTTCCCAAGATCACATGGCCTAATAAATGGCAAATCTTGTATATGAATTCAAGTTAACCCAATTTGAGAAAGTAACGGGCGATAACCAAAAGGGAGGGAATAATGAGGGACCGGCTTTCCTGGGACTCCCGGGTACTTTCAGACTGGCCGTTTTGGCTTTAATTCTTCATGAGACGCTGATTGGGTGAACTTGAACTGCATCCTATTGCCTCATTACCTGATGATTTCTTCTTCATCACTCAACTGTGTGTCCCAGGGCCAGAGATCTTACCTGTTTTGCTCACCATTGGCTCCCCAGCACCCTATCCATAGTAGGGGCACAATGAACGACTGCTGGGTTATGGAGTGATAAATCAATAAATTCGTGATCTGCAAATCACCATCTCTCAAGATCACGCTAGATTTTGTGGTGTCATTATTCGTTCTGAGCAAATGAGCAAAAGGACTTGCACTACTTGCCATCACAGTTGAGGTGGACACGATAGAATGGCAGCTCTGTGCTGGGAACTACTGCTCCTCCCTCTTGCTGCCTCTATGTACTAGAAGCAAAAGGAGAGAAAGGATAAGAAGAATGATGTAAGAACTCAGAAAGTAGCCTAGGAATAATGGCAGGAGTCAGCTCAACTTTGTATTTGGCTCACAGAGGTCTAATGACTAATTTATAATGATAAAACAATTTTTAAAATCGTATGAAGAGGTGATCGGGAATACTTTTTAAAGAAGATAGGTAAAAATATCCCACATTTTCATTCAACACACATAAACAGAGCAGATTTCTCTGCAGCACACCCCCCTGACAGCTAGGAATTCAGTGCTGGTTGAGTTAGGCATACTTCTACCCTTACTGGACTGCAAGGGGAGAAAGATGCTAAACTCGCATTCTCAAACATATACAGAAACATATGAGGCAAATACAGCTTAGTGGGTAAGAATGTGGGCCCTGGAGTCAGTCTCCAGCCTGGCTCACTACTTCCTAAGTTTATGTTGTAGGGGAAATTACTTAACCTCTCTGTGCCTGTTTCCTCATCTGTAAAATAGGAATCATAATACATTTGTTGTGAGGAGTAAATAAGCAAATCTATGAAGACCTTTGGAAAGCTGCCTGACATAGTAATGTCACTAAGGGAAGTAAAAAGCACTAGTACAGGAAGCTATGGGAGATTATGTCAGAGGAGTGAGCCACAACTTCCTGGAGAAGTGATTTTTACCACTGAAATAGGGAGGATTCGGAAGAGACAGAAGAAAGGGAAGGATTGGGAGAAGAGTTCAAAGTAGAGGTATAACCATGGCAGCTGATGCACCTGGTTACAGGTCATTTGGGGGCAGCTTGGTGGAGGGGCGAGGCTTCCCCTCCAGGCTCCTCTTCCCAACCAGGGTATTCATGCCCTGTTGAGGGCTGAACAACAGATTGACCACAGGTCATGCCCCAGGGTGAAGCGAAGGGAATATCCTCTGAACTCCTTCCACGCCGCTCCCTGGCCACCTGCAACATCAGAGGACTCCCATTTTTAGTTCCCCATGCCCATCTTACCTAGAATGCTGGAGGCAAAAACTTCACCTGACCCTTAAGTTGTCAGTTTCTTTGAATTTTTGTTTCTGTTTCAAAGTGGGCTGAGGGAGCAAATATAGTCTTAAGATGAGACATTGGGGAGGGAAATGCACAGGATCACCAAATTCTCTGACACATAGCTTAGCACAAGAGCAGTTTCAGTGAGAGTGGAGTTGGAGCTGAGAATACAAGGGGGAAAGTAAGAAGGCTGGAAAGCTACATGGGTGCTGATCTGGAGATTGTGTTGTGTGTGTGCGCATGCGTGCCGTGTTACACAGTTCGTATTTAAGGAAAATGGAAAGTGGGGATGTCTTAAGCAGGGGAGTAAGATAATTAGACTTAAATGTTACAAAGATCACACTGGCTGCTATGTGACAGATGAGTCAGAGGGAAAACCCAACTGGAGGCAGGAGCACCTTTTAGGAAGCTAGTATAGTAGACCAGATGACAATGGTGATCAAGACGATGGTGAATTCAAGATATATTAGATTGAAGCATATGAACGTGCTGCTTTTGTAGGTTCAGCCCATCAGAAGGTAGAATTGACAGGTGAAGTGGATTAAAAATGGCCACAGACACTTCATAGCTGCTCCCATCAGGAGATGAAGTTCATTTGTCCATCCATGGATTCCAGGCTATGATCAAAAGAATGTGCAGAAATGCACTGGGGGCATTCTGAGGCAAGACTTCAAGAGAACTTGCCCCTTCTGCTCTCCTCTCTTGGAAGTCAGAGATCATCTACCATGCTGTGAAGAAGACCATGTGGAGGGACCTGCTGTCTTGTCTGAGCCCAGACCCCAGCTAGGGGGATGTAGCTGCAGGAGTGAGCCTGGGAGAGATCAGCAGAGCCACTTAGACAAACCTCAGAGTTGTGGAAAGGACTGTCTTTTTCAGCCATTGTTTTTGGGGTAATTTATTATACAGCGATGGATATTAGATACAGAAGGACTTGGTGATTATTGGTTGGGGTCAGGGAGGAAGATTCACAGTGAATCCAGGTTTCTGGGTTGACCAACAGACAATTGTAGTGTCAGTGAAATAAAATTAGGGAAAGCCAAGAGCAGAAATGGATTTTTTTGGAGTGGTGGTTTTTGGTGGTGGTAATAGATGATACGTTCAATTTTGGATGTTGCATGCAGGATTCCTAGAAGACATCTCAAGTGCAAATATCATGTGGGCAGTGTTTCTGTGACCCTAGAGCTCAAGAATTGGGTTTTAATATAGATTCAGGAGTTGCCAGCAGAAAGCAAGCCACAGGAATGAACAGGATTGTTCATAGTAGGGAAAGAGAAAGAAGTGGCTCAAAACAGAGCCATAAGGAACAGTCACATTCGAGAGGTGAATAGAGAAGAAACCTGCCAAGGAAACTGAGAAGTGGCCAGAGAGAAGATGAATATGTGTCAGTCACTAGAAGAGTGGTTAGAGGAAGGGATGTCCATAGTGTTAAATGCTGAGGAGTCAAATATAATAAAAAGTGGGGTTTGGGATTATTAACATGTAGGTCATTGGTGTCCCTGATGGAAGCTATTTCTGAGAAGCGGTGGGACAGCAGAAGAATAAGGAGTGGGACTCAGTGAGTAGAAGCAACTCTTACAAGATTTTTTGCTATCAAGGAGAAATGTTAGGCTAGGAAAGGATGGGGAATAAAGGGTTGGATTTTAAATAGGAGATAGTTATGAATGTTAAAACATCAATGATAAAGTTAATGGGTAAACCTTGAGGAAATTGTGGTTAAGTGAAATAAGCCAGTCATTAAAAAATAAATACTGTATGATCCCGCTTACATGATGTACTTAGGAATAGTAAAGATCATAGACAGAAAGTAAAATGACAGTGGTGGGAGGCTGGGAGGAGGTCATGGGGAATTATTGTTTATTGGCTATTTCTGTTTTAAGAGTTAGAGATGGATTGTAGTGATGGTTGTGCCACATTCTGAATGTACTTAATACTACTGAACTGTACACTTAAAAGTAGTTAATGTGGTAACTTTTGTTATGTGTGTTTTGCACAATTAAAAAAAAAAACTGGAAAAATTCGGGAGTGGGAGGGTGGACCAGTTAATGAGGTGGGAAAAGTTGCAAATATAAGAGTTTATGGAGCAAGTCCTTAAAAAGCCACAGGAGAGGGAATTTGGTGCACTGATAGAGGAGTTTAGACAATAGGGATACTTCTCCCATTGTAACTTCTCTTATTCTAACAGGAGAAGGGAAGTAGTGGTGTGCTTGAACGTAGGTAGAGTGGTAGAAGGTTGAGGCCATCTCCTTGGCTGTTTACTCGGATTAGGGAGATCCTTTGCTGACAGCTGAGGAAGATACCAGGTTTGGAAGTTTGAAGTGTGTCTTGACATAGTGGCTGAACAGAGCAGGGGAGTTAACCAGGAAGGACCAATGACCCATGAGGCTAGAAGCACTGCAGGTTTTTTTGTTTTTGTTTTTTTTTTTGAAATTATCCTCTACACTGAGGTTAAATATACGAAATTAGATAAACAGACCAATATTTGTTTCTCTAGTGTAACCCTACTTGTTTTAGAAATTAACAAAGCAATACTGAAACACTGGGACCTGTTTTGTTGTTAAACATGGACTCAAATGGTATTGGTTTATCCGGATGATTTTTGTGCAGATCTTCCAAGCTGTTGATGTCTGAGAGGAACAAAGACCAGATAATACACCTAGCACACCTGGCCATACCACCTGACCAGAGGCTAACTCATGTCCTTTCAAGTCTAAGTGTGGGGTCATTTGCTCTGAGATAAACTAAGACTTTTTTTTCAACTGGAGAATTCCAAAGACGCTGCAAGCATATGGATAAAGATAGAACAGAACACTTGTAAAGACTCACAAAATGTGTGCTAGTACATCCAGGAGAGTTGCATCTCAGCAACCCCTCCCCCCACTCCCTCTGGGAAAAGCTGGCTGTAGTCCTGGGCTATAGAGCTACCAAAGAAAGGTCTGCCACCCAATCTGTGAGATATCAATAAAGCAGAGGCGATAAATGTCTCATTTAAGCAACTTATGTACCCAACAGCCACCACTGTCAGGCTTCATCTAATACTTTGCCTCCACTTACTCCTATTTTCCATTGTACTTTTTTACCTACAGCACCTGGTCTTCCTAGGTGGTCTCCCATCCAAGTACTAACCAGGCACAACCCCGCTTAACTTCCGAGATCAGACATTGGGCTTGTTCAGGGTGGCATGGCTGTAGAATATGGACCGTGGCTCCACTGGGGCACAAACCCAGGACCTTCTGTGTGTAAAGAAGACGTGCTAAGTGCTACACTATGGAACCATGTCCTTCCATTGTACCTTTAGAACTACCATGTAATTAGAACTAATATGGAAAAGCTCCTTGCTCCATTGAATACTAACACCAGAATAGTTTCTAAGCCAAAGCAGAAGTATCCAACAAGGGCTGGAGAAAGAGAGAGCATAAGAGTGTGACACATATACCAAGCAGATCCCCACCTGGCCTCACTTCCCATTAGGTGTTTGAAGCTATTCTAGGAAAGCCCTTCCCAGATTCAGGATTAGGAAAGCAGGGTACTGGAACCTTCTAGCATCAGCCCCTTAGGTCCCCTTATCTCCAATTGTGTCATTTTTGGAAGCAGCTTCAATCTGAGCCAGTCAACAGAATAAGGAACACTTATTCCCAAGAAGAAAAGCAAAGTCATGTAAAACTGAAGGGGGTTCCTAAGAACCTGGTTTCTATGTCTAGGACCAAGAGAAACCTGAAGAGGGTCACCTGAAATCTACAACAGCTTGGGTGGTGTTGAAGGAGATGGGCTAGTTCTGTCTTGCAAAGGTGACAGGCCTGACATCATGGGAGTCTCAACCATGATGCCATCTAGTCTTTCCAAACCTTCACTTTGGCTTTCTTCCCCAGAATTATTTTTATATAATAGATCTAATTATTAAAAGCCACAAATCCTCTTTGGAATAACAATAACTGTAAAATCCTACCATCCTTCCTCTGTAACATCCCTCCAGTCCATTTCTTCCATGTTCTCAATACAACCAGTAATATCCTGGCACTTGCTGTGTGATGGGACTGATAGAATAATCGTCCAAACTGGTTTCTCAAACATCAGCCTTTTCCAGCTCTAATACATACCTTGCATACCTCTGCTAGACCAATTCCACACCCCACTCCCCGAATTCCATCACTTCCTTTGTGATTTAATAAGCTATGACAATTTACTATTAAATCCAAATCATGTTCAAACAATCAAATCTTCATTTTCTACCTGAGATTTTTCTTCACCTACGTAGACAGGCTGTTCTCACTCCCTTCCTGAATACTGTGTTTATCCTGGTGAAGTTGCTGTAGTCTTCATACAGTCTACCTAGGGCACTCTTCTTACTTAAAATCCCATTTTTCTCTCATAAGCAAACTCCACTCCTTCATGCAATCTTCTTTGACCTCAGAGATCCTTATCTCTGAATACCAATGGCACTTTGAAATAGCCTTCAAGTTAAATAATAAATGAGATGGGAACAAAGGGAGAAGATATATTTCCAAGTCTTATTTTTATTCCTTTCCCAGGACTAGAAAAATAGAATGTAAGGACTTCGTATTTGCTGGCATCTACCTTCTTTCTGATTAATTAGCCAGCATTCTCTGGTTTACCAGCATGAAAAAAAGAAATGTAAGCAGCCCTCTGACAACTGAGTAGCCCCCTTGGCCTATGGAGACATCCCAACTGCTCACGGAGCAATGTCAGCTTTGAAATGGAACAGTAATATCAGGTGATGACTAGCTTATGGATAATATATGAGTCTTCACTTATGTCAGATTACTAATACCAGCAACCCAAAACATGCTGTTTTCTTCTTAAAGCCATTAATGAACATCACATGACACATCACAATTAACTTCAGTTAACATGAATAAAAAAATATATCAATATTTGATCACTTCTTATGCACACAGCCAATAAATGACACTCAAAAAATAAAAATAAAATCTATTGTTTATGGATAATGAAGATATCTAGAATCTTACACTGGATCAAAATCTCCTTTTTCCCAAATTGAGTTTCTCTGTTCTAGGGCACAGTTTATCATTCCATAGATAGGAACTTACTAAAAACAGTAAAAGAAACCCTGGAGACTGAAGCTCAGTAAGGGCTCAATACATTTTACATCACTGATGTCTCAAAACTACAGAAGGTCGCAGGCAGCTGTGGTCCACTGAATGCTGGGAGCCAAGCACTGTCAGGAATGAAATGGTCTGTGAGGTAATATGGAATGCAATGACACTGAGGCAACATTCCAGAGCCATCCATAACAGTTTTACGTGTTTAAAAGACACACTCCTTTAAGGAGGGGGGTCTCTCCCCAGGAAAATGCATTTAAACTTAAAATACTGCATATGCTTCATAGACTACATGAAACCCATCCATTTAATTCTGAGGGGTCCAAGCCCCCAGGTTAAGAACTGTTGGTCTAGATTTCTACCAGATACCATTTACTCCTACTATTGGAGAGTCTGAAGCACATCCCTTCCCATTTTCCTGCTCAGATTTAGGGCTACTCAGTGGATGGGTTACATATACTACATATGCTGTGAGAAAGTGGGGGTGTGCTCAGCCTGCAACCTCATAAGGATCTATAGTCCTTTAATTATTGCCTTTGTTTTCAGTTATCTCAGGATTGGTCCACAGGATTTTGGGGAGGGGACATAAAATTTCTTTTCTTATAAGACTAGCTATGTGGGTCAGAGTTGGCCAGAAGCATAGAGAAGATCCTACAGTCAGGTCCCCACTGGGGAATGTAGCAGGATTGGCAGTCTGTCAGTCTCATTGCAGTATCTGTAACATCAGATTAAGGAAACCACCTGGAGGCTGGGCACCACCTGGAGGCTGGTAGTGGCCCCTTCCCTTCCCAGGAGACAAATCTGGCCCTAACACACAGAAGTACCTACAAGAAAGGTCTGGGACTGGAGTAGTTCTCATCTCTGAAAATCCCTTTTGCAGGCCTAGTCCTAGATAAAGTAGCCATTCTGTATCAAAGTCAAAAAACTGAAGAGGACTCCTTTTGGCTGGGGCTTCATATTGCTCTTGCAACTCAGTTTCATCTCATCTTTGTTCTGTCACTTTGTGGGTGCCAACAGCCTTGGCCAGGTATGAGGAAATGTCCATTACTATTATTTGCTCCATTCTGCCAAGCAAGAATGGAGCAAAGGCCTTGGCAATTATTCTTGCCTTGCACAGATGGATGACTGTGGACCACCTCGTCCCTTAGTTGTACTTATTTGTATTCCAGGTACTGTGAACACAGACGTTCAGAACCCCTTTACAGTAAAGATGCCAAATATCTGAAATCATTCTTCAGCTCTGACAAAACCTGCCTTCTGGGATCTGAAGGCAAAAGCAAGGATTTCTGACAACTGTAGATCACTTCTGGAGTTGCCCTGAGGCAACTTGAGTTGCCTGGAGTGGCCATTAGCAACCTGAAACCACAATTTTTACTGAGGATCCAAACTTTAGACCCCCTTTTATTTGGTTGGGGTTACTAAGGGATCAAGTTGATTTAGGGATGGAAAAAAGATGCTGCAGGTGCCTGTGAGACCAGGTTTTGTGGCAAGTTAGAGCCATCCCTAATTCTCTACAATGAATTTTTTGCAGGACTTGCCCAGCACAAGCAATGGACTCACCTGTAATCAGACGTGCACTACACATTGCACCAGCTGAGAAGAACAGGTCAGGGTCCTGCAACACAAACTAGCATATACTAAAGATTCCAGGTTGGCATCCTGGTGCATGCTTAGCAAATCCCTTCCTGCTGTGGATATTAGGAAAGAGTGGGCTGACAACACTCAGATGCACTGTCCTGTCCCAAATCAAAAGCAGCAGCTCACAGGGCTCCTCTGCTGCTTCACGCCATACTCCAAACATGATGAGTGGCTTATACACCTATCCTACTTAGGGTTTCTCTCTCTTTCTCTTTGTTGCTTCTTCACCTCTACTCTGTTACTTGCACCAGGGCTGGAAGTTGGCCTGAACACTCCTAACCAGAAAACAGGCAGGGGCTGCTACATGGATCCTGAGCAAGTGATTAGCTACAGCGTCTTAATTAGTGTAACAATGGGAAAACCAAAGGACAAAAAAAAAAAAGACGAAATTTCCAAAATGTAAATTTCTGTGTATTCACGCCTAATCTTCAAAGTTATGTAAACAAATTTTTTCTACCTTCCCCCATCATTTGCACAATTTTTGTCAAGTCCAAACGTAATTTAAAATGAGGTAGGTAGTTTCTCTCTACTCATGCCTTCGTCTTTGTGGTGACTACTGAGGCCTGTACAGGAAAGCACTATACTCCCATGCAGGGGGAGTGCCAAGGGCAGGAACCAGGGGCTGGTGGAGTTTCTCAGTTGGCTATTTTCTCAATCTCGTCCAAATCATCCGTGTCCAATCTCTCTATTTTCTTATCTGGGGAAAAGAAAAGATTCAAAGAAAGATAAACATGCAGTTACCACGCAGACACACACCTAACGAAGGGACAGCACAGCCCGGAGGAAATAAACACACACAGGTCTCGGTGCTCCCAGGAACAAGCCCTGCCTCTGGCCACATCGATCTTCCATCTAACCCCAAAGCCTCTGGTGCCTGAGAAAGGGACACGGACAGTAAGAGTCAGAGCCCCAGGCCCTGCAGCCTGGCCAAGGGGGAACTGTCATTTGAGTTGCTGACCCTAACTCACCAAGCGTGTTCTTTGAGAACTTCAATATTGTAGGGAAGGAGGGGACTGTGATAAGAACAAAGCCTCTTGGGCCGCAAGAATACCTGCCCTTCCCCATCCCCAGACTTGGCCCTGTAAGGAAAGGACCCTGGTAGAGGACACTGCCAGGACTTACTAAAATGCTCCTGGATTCTGTTCAGGATGTTCATGCTGTGCTTGCTGTCAACCATGTTCACCGCCAGGCCCCTCTTGCCAAAGCGGCCCGTGCGCCCGATCCGGTGCAGGTAGGTCTCGTTGTCCGGGTTCCCGTCCTTGTCCACGGGAAGGTCAAAGTTGATGACAACAGACACCTGTTCAACATCGATACCTGCATGAAGGAGATTTGGACAGGAGTTAGGATGGGAGAGAGAAATCACTGTCACTCAGTCGGGCCACATACACCAAGTTCATGTGGAAGGAGGAGTCTGAGTGGGCCAGCTCTGGGATTCAGGGACAAGTGGCATGTAGCAGAACCCAGAGGAAAACCACAGAACGCTGGCAGGCGCTAACTAAATCATGAAGTCAGTAAGAGAGCTGCTGCTAAACACGAGCACCTGGAGATGCTGCTGAAACCTCAGTGGGTGCCCTAAGAAGAGCAGGTGCCGTTATGAACCAGCCTGTGTGTGGCCTTCCAAGTCAGGCAGGACTCTGGGCTCGGTGAAAATTCTTATCTGCTGAGAGAATCCAGTCTCTCCCAGAAAAGAATGTCACCACCCACCCAACCTGATCCCTCCCAGACCGTCGTGAACTTTTCACATATGAAGATTTCTCTAGCTACCCCAAGCCTGGCAGACCAGGACACGCTGTCTGCTCACCGCGGGCACACACGTTGGTGGTCACCAGAACCTTCTCTTTGCCCTCCCGGAAGCGCTCAATCACTGCAGCCCTCTGCTCCACCATCATTTCACCACTCAGCAGAGCCACCTGGTGGCCCTCTTTGGAGAGCTCTGCTGCCAGCCAACTAGCTGTTTTGCGGGTCTGGAGTGAAAAGAATTGTTTTAAATGAAGATACCTGTAAAAAAAAAAATGAGGACACCTGCAGAAAAATGGCTTTTCATCATTAATATACATGACGACTCTGCTGAGTTCAGTAAGTAAGTTAAGCTTAAAAATTCTCAAATAGAATTTTATCCACATTACTTTTTGTGGATGAATTACTTAAATAACAGGGTTCATCTAGGAAGTGTGGTTTCAACCAAAAGTTTTCATTCATAAATAGTCTATATTCTTAATGTTTTAGCACTATTTCACTGGTTGTTATTTCACGTTTTTTCCAAATTATCTGTAAGAAGTGGGATCAAAGAAAGTTCAGATATTCAGTCTTCCCCTTATAACTCATTATAAGAATATGCCCTGGGGCAGGCAGAGGTGATTCATTTTCTTTCCAGTCCCACAAGAGGAACCTGGTCCTTCTCAGAGGGAGGAGGGAGACGGGGCAGGGCAACAGCCTCCAGGGTGGCTCCTTCCCAACCAGGCCTGCTGTTCCTGCTGCTACTCACATGGCAAAAAATCATGGCTTGAGCAATGGTGATGGCCCCGTACAGGTTACACAAGGCCTGGAACTTCTCGTCTCTGTTATTGCACAGGACGTAATACTGCTTGATGGTGTCCAGTGTCTCCTCCTCGCGCTTCAGTTTGATAATGTTTGGGTCCGGGACCACTTTCTGGGCAAATTTCCACACAGAGTCTTCGAAGGTGGCCGAGAAAAGCAGCATCTGGCAGTTCCTGGGCAGCATCCTGCAAGAGAAAGCTCAGGCATTTGGTGTGACCTTGAGTTTTTCACCAGAACCAACAGAAGCACAGCCTCCCCAGGCTTGGATGGTTGATCTATATCCCCAGGAAGGTGCCAGAGAGGGAGGAGGACTGTGGGGAGGAGGCAGAAGCAGACATGGGGCAGGGATGGGGTGGTGACAGATTCCCTGTCTCCTTCCTCAACCCAGGCTGACACAGCCCATCAAACCAATGTTTCTGGAAGTACTAGAGCAAAGAATCTGGCAGGAACAAGAAGAAAAGTTTGAAGTAAAAGCGGAAGATGCTGCAGATTGGGAGGTTGAGAAGTTCCTGCCGGCTTCAGATTCTTACCTTTGGATGCGGATGCTCTGATCTTGGTGGCCCTGAGTAGCTATCATCACATCGGCCTCATCCAAAACAAACACCTTGATCTTCTTGGGGTCGATAAACTTGAGCTTGGAGCACCAGTCCAGAACAGTCCCAGGGGTGCCGATGACAATGTGTTCACTGATCTTCTGACCTCTTTCCACTGTGGAGACAATATGTATTCTGTGGGTGTTTCCATGGCAAAGCCAACTCTCCTTCCTGAGAAATTCTAAAGCTATGATTTATTTTAATGCAACTATTTTGTGTTTGCATTAATATTTTATGAAAAGGTTAGAGCATCGTTAAAATATTTAATGGACATACACAAAAAGAATATAATGCTAAAAAGATATAGTAAGGATATGAACAATGAGAAGATGAAGAACTTTTCAGTGGTATCTCTGTTTTTAGGCAAGGCAACCCTTGGTTGACCTCACAGATTGCGAGGACCTTATTAGCTTACAATCTTTTATTTTTTATTTTTTACACCTACAGCACCTGGTCTTCCTAGGTAGTCTCCTGTCCAAGTACTAACCAGGCCTGACCCTGCTTAGCTTCTGAATCAGACAGATTGGCCATAGACAAGTGGTATTCTTTTTCAGTCTCTGTAATCCTCCAATTCTCTTTCAAGGATCTGCTATCTTTATTTCTTTTCTGTAGACATCTTTTCTCCTAGACCAGATTGCATTTCCTCCCAAGTAGACTTTTTCAAAGTTCCTCTCACACCAGTGCACTCTGCCACTCAGCCCTCCCAGCATCTAAGTCTAACAAGTCAGTTGCCTTTACATGCCCCTGCTCCTCAGGGTCAGTAAACAGAATTCATTATGAAAGGTTTTGTCTTTTCAAAGAAACATAAACTGCCTCTTAGATAACGCGCTTCACATTCTTGGTCCTGTGCAGTACGAAACTGAAAATTTGGTTCTTCATTTTCAACTAGATGGTACTTATTAATTTAAATTTTAATTGCAGTCTTGACCAGATATATAAGCTCCCTCTAGTCACAGCCAAAATTTTGCCCAAATGTGAATGTCAAGTCAATTCATAGCTAACAAATGCTTCTTTCTTCAGTTAACAATCACTGACCCCCATACAAATCTTACTCAAAATTTTCTGCCATTCTAACTTAAATCCAAACTGCAGTATTTTTAATATCTTATAATTTTTCACTGTTTTATTATCTTTTCAGAACTGACTTCAAGTTGGCATTGTACACTGAGTAGATTTCTGTGAGTCATAAAGTCACAGGTTTGTGCTAAAGATCCATAGGACTCAACAAAACTTCCAACAAAATTTAAATTAATTAAATACTGTCTGTTATAAAATAAACAAAAGTAGAAAAGATGAACAAAGAAAAAAAGAATAAAAATATCCCAGAGTTAATTGCCATGAACATTCTAGAATATTTTTGTTCTTCAATGCCATTAAAAAGAAATTAGGCAATTAAACAAATCCAGAATTTGAGACATTTTATAAGCAACTTGTCTGGTGTGTTCAAAACGTTAAATGTAATGGGGTGGGGGCGAGAACGTGGAGGAAACTATGCTATATTGAAAGGAACTTAAAAAAGATAATGTATATACACTAATTCAGTCTTGGTTCAAAGACAAAATAGCCATAAAAACAATACTTTTGGGACAATTGGAGAAAAATGAAAATGGATTCGGTGTTTGTTCTTAAAGAATTTGTTAATTTTCTTGGTTGTGATAAAGGTATTTTGGGTATACTGAAGAACATCCTCATCGTGAGATGCACAAAAGTATTTAAAGAAAAAAAGCAATAATGTCTGCAATTTACTTTTAAATGTTTCACCAGAAATATATATACATACACATACAGATAGAGAAAATACTGCAAATGTCAAGTTTTGGAATTTATGTAGAAGGCACATGTGTTCATTATTATTTCAACTACTATGTATGCTTAAAATTTTTTCAAAATAAAAAGTTATTAGCTTAGTGAATTAGGACCACATATTCATACTCACATTTATTGCCTCGAACAGCATAAGCAAGCTTCAGTTCAGGGTAAAATTTGCCCATCTGCTCAATCACTTTTCCCGTTTGAAGGGCAAGCTCATACGTAGGGGAGAGGCACAAACACTGGTAGGAAGAGTGTAGCGTGAGAATTCAAGGCAATACTTTTTTTGCAATGGGGAATACCATTTGGATTTAGTTATTCCTCCAGCTGAGGCTGAAGGAAAGAATTTATAAAGTGCACACCATTTGATTCTTTAGCCTGCAAAGTCATAAATTAAAATTCTTAGAACTCTGGCTGGGTAAAGACACTTGAAAACAGCTACTGGCCATGAGAATACCAAAACCTACAAGTGAGCAAGGATCTGAAATTCCACCTGGAGATTAGCTTCCTTATCACTTTCTCAGAAAATTCTCAACTTTCTAATGGATGATTGCTGTAGATGCAGGAGGTTTTTCCTGCAAGTAAAGGAGCCACACCTATCGCCAGTATCCCAGAACTGGCAAACCATGAAAGATCACCAGTATCCCAGAACTGGCAAACCATGAAAGGGTAACAAGATTTTTATTGTTACTAGAAGATTAACCATGTTGTCTGTGCTCAACTTAAGAGGTCCTAGTTTATGTAAAAATTAATATGAAACTTGGCTTTTAATCCATCAAATGGCATTTCCCTTCTAGCTACACATTAGCAGAAAACCCAAATTCACCAAGCCCTTACCTGCGGGTATCTGTTTGCAGGTTCTACTTGGCTGAGCATGGCCAACACAAAAGCAGCTGTTTTACCAGTACCAGACTGAGACTGGGCAATTAAATTCTGTGGGCTGCACAAGAAAACAAACGATTTAAGAGCTCAAAACTCGAGTATCCTTTCAGTTAATAAAAATGAAGAATAAAGCTTAAAGAGTAAGTATTCAAAATTAATTTACAGAAGGAGGCCTTGGATTCTATAGTACTTATATATGTTAGCTATATGTACAGAGCACCAAAGAGAATATTTTATGGTGAGATTTGAAGCACTCCATATCTTTTATCTAGCCTCATAACAGCAGCCAGTGATTCTTTTAAAATGCTAGTCTGCTTTTATCACTTCTTTGCTCGAAAACCTCCCAATCACTCCTGATTTCATTCAGAGTAAGAAATCCTTACAATGTCTTTGTGGGAGGCATAAAAAATAACATTCCTTCCACCTTTAAGTTTTCTAGCTGGGCTAGTAATCAACATGAGACAGATTAACAAGAGAAAATGTCCCAAATTTATTACAGATGTGTATTTGAAGGTGCCTGAAGAATATGAGACCTGAAGATGCATTAGGCAGTTGAGGTTTATATGCCATTTTGGACAAAAGAGAAGGGAGACGGGTCTGGGATTCAAATGAAAAATAGGCAATTCATATAGGTAGACAGCAAACATGTGGCAAACAAATTCTTGCTGGGCCACCTAGAAACAACAGGACACAGAAAGAAGTTCAACAAACAGGCTTTGCTAGACTTCTCCCTGTCTGTCACATTTCATTTATATGTCTATGCTAAGGTGATGTTCCCTTTCTTTAAGCAGGTCTTTCTATCTGGATTCCTTTAGGCAGGTAAGCAGGGAGGGGATGGGTTCCTCAGTCTTTTGTTTCCTGATAACCAGCTTAAAAATATCCCAAAAGGCATATTTTGGAGTGGCAAAATTTTAATCCCCATCACCTTACAAGGTCTCTTACCTGATCTGACTCCCTATTACCTCTCTGCTCTCATATCCTACTACCCTCTCCCTTACTGGCTCCACCCCACCACAGTGGCCCCAATACTGTTCTGAAAACATGTCATCCATGCTCCCATTTTAGGGCTTCTGCATTGACTATACTCTGCCTGGGACAGTTGCCCCAGATGACATGTCAACTCTCCTCTCCTTCAAGTCTTTGTTCAGATAGCACCTACTTGATGCGATCCTTCCCTATTTGATTTAAAATTGTAATCTCATTAGAAGTGCCTTAAAAAATAAGATGCATTGGTAGTTAGATGTATGATAAAGTATAGTATAATGTTAGTGGTAGAATCTAGGTGGTGGGTATATAGGTGTTCACTATAAAATCCTTTTGACTTTACTGTATGTTTAAAAGTTTTCATAATTAAATGTTGGGGATAAAATTGCAATCAGGTCCTTGGTATTACTGATCTCTCCCATCATGCTCTATTTCTTTTCCTCCTTAGCACTTATCACCTTTAAAAAAAAACAACTTTATTGACATATAATTCATATGCAATTACTCATTTAATGTATACAATTCAGTGTTTTTTTAATAAACCGTGGTAAAATATATAACAAAATTTACCATTTTTAAGTGTATACTTCAGTGGCATTGATTACATTTACAATCTATCACCTTTTAACATACTATATATTTTATTTATTTTTAATAAAAATAAAGTTATCTATATTTCAAACTATAATGTAAGCTCCTAGAGAGCAGAAATTTTGGTCTGCTTTGTTTGCTAATGTATCCAAGCACCTAAAATAGTACCTATTACAAACCAGGCACTCAATAAATATTTGTTAATGAAGAAAAGGTACTTGTAATTCCCTCAGGTCTTTTGTATTTACAACCTAAAAATGAACATCTATGAAAGTCTCAAGAGCCATAAATATAAATGACTAATTTGAAACAATCTAATATTCTATTTATTCATCTTAAATATGTTCAAAGATTCAAGTCAAAGGTTATATGCAATACAATTTTACATGATTTGGGGATCAATTTCTATAAAAAGTTCTTCATGCTCTAGAACCTTATTATTCAAAAAGTGGTCTGACACCAGCAGCATCAGCATCACCTGGAAGCTTAATAGAAAATGGTAAACCCTCAAATTTATTGAAATTAGAATTTGCATTTTAATAAATTTCTATGAAATTCATATGCTATGAAACTGAGTGGCACTTTGCCAGAAAACAATCATAGTAGCTGTACTACTCTGGTCATCTAGAGCCTGATCTGGTGCTTGCCTACTGTATTTGGCACAATAAATTCTAGCTATCCATATAATGAAATCATGGTATATATGAATGATGTATATTTACCAACGTAGAAAGAGGATCATCTAATTAAATTTTGAAGAAGTCAACATTTCATATGGTTTCATTTTTGAAAGAAGTATACATATATAAGTTTATATAGAAAGAAGTCTAGAAGTCTCTACTCCAAATAGTAATAGTATGTGGGGGAGGGAGATTACAAATGATTTCTTTTTCATTGTTTCCTAACTTTTATAAAATGAGCATATATTACTAATATAATAAAGGTTTCAAAAAGTGGAAAATTAAAAATGGGATAGATTTGTGTTAGGACACATACGGCTCAGCAAGCATCAAAGGCAACGCATTCTCTTGTATCTTGGATGGACGATTGAATCCCATGGCATAGACTCCCTGGAGAAGCTGTGGTTTCCTAGAAAGACAATACTGAAAGTCAGTCTTCTGGGTTGAGGAAAGAAGCCAAATATCTGGGGGATTTTTTTCTCTCTCTTTAACTGCTGTTACAGTTTATAACTGACAATACTAGAACTGTGCTGAACTGAGCAGTGTGTGAATACAGATAAAATTTTTATAGATTATCTAGAAATTTTACTTAATAGCCTTAAGCAGCTATTTTTTTTTTTTAATTAAACTTGCATTAGCTACAAATGTTCTGCTGGTGTTGAAAAAAAAAAAGTATAACAGGCCGAGGATCTCTAAACACAAAAGGGAGAAAGTGGAGAGTCAGCAAGCAAAAATACTCACAGCCGAAGCTCCTCAAAAGACTTTACTGAGTAGAGGGGGGAGTTTGGATCTCGTTGCAGGACTTCCACTTGGTTTGTGTTATCGACCAAGTTGCTTCTGATTAGCTTGTTGAGTAATGACTGGGCAGCTCTGTCCTCTGTCAGGAAAAAGGGAGCAAAGAAATTTAAAAGTCTGTGAAATCTACCATGACCTCATCTGCTTATCTGAATTCAATTGCCATTGGTATTTTAAGCAATAACATTCATACTGGGACTTCTAACTCAAGGTATATCATAGTTCTGATTTATAAACATAATTAAAATAGTTCATTTTATTAAAGAGAAAGTTATGATATTCATAGCATCCATCTTGGGCTCATATTCTTTTCCAGAACTCTATTCCTAACAACCTTCCTTTCCTGAAGTTCTCTATTCCTCCTATCTAGACCCAAACATAAACTTAAAATGATTAGCTTAACAAATACATCACAATGAAAAAAATGAACAAAGTCTGTATCTTGATATGGTTTGCATCTTGTTATCCATCTTAAATGTCAAAATATCATTAAGTTTGATTTTATTATAATGGAGATACAACTTCCTTTTATAATGCCCTGTACAAAACAGACATTTGAGGAATATTTTCTGCTGCTGCTGAAGTTCATCAGTTGTTCAAAGTAAAATTTCTCTAAAATGTAAACAGAATTCCTTCACCAATGACTATGGTGAATTTTAATTAGCACAGTGACTCCCATTAAAGTCAAGCCAAGATGGGTGTAAAAATAAAGCTTCTTAACAATCCAGCCTCTCAGACTAGAACCTCATGCATGTAGCTCTCAGGCTGTTACCTTTCTCTTCTTCATCTGTCTTCTCTGCATTAGCATTGGTCTTGACAACAGCACCTTTATCAGACACAAAGTGGCCGTCATTCAAAATCACATCCCATACCCAACAGCTGAGACAATTCATATTCTATGAGATACTATAAACGTAAAGGCCTAGGGAGCAAAAAAAAACAATGAGGAAACCAAGCAAAGATAAAAACATTTTACTGTTCCTAAATAAACAAAGGTATGAAACATTGTTGCTTATATTTTAATCCTTTCCTATTCCCTGTCTTCTCACCATACCTCAAAAACTAATGTTAATTTCCCTCATAGCATCAATATTTATGAAATGTAATAGATGATTACAGAAGTCAGTGTCAGAAATCACCTTGATTTTCAACAGAGGAATATCTCTGCAAATCAAATTTCATCAATATGAATACAATACTGCCATTAAGATTCTATGTATACAAACTGTTGATTAATAGAAGTGTATATTCAAACGATGTTGTATTTATGTAAAAATATACAGAACGCAGATTGTGAGTGCAGAATGAGGAAAATGTTCCAGTTTTCCCCGTATAATATCAAGTATATCAATAAAAATTTAATGGAAATCTTAAATTTTTGGTACATGATTCCAGAATAATTACAGTAGGTGAACTCTCAGGTTGCTCATACTTTATCTCATTTCAAATTGAGGAGTATTTTTTTAAAAAAACAATCTTTGGCAGTATAGTCTCATAGTTAGTAATACATGTAATAATTTCTAAGTCAATTTGGCATCCTCATGCATATATTAAGCACAACATAAATCAAAACAATCCATTTTGTTGATTTCCAAATCAAATGACTGCCAGTATCTGCCAGCCCCATGTCTGGTACATAATTAATATTTTTCCAGAGATATGTCAAAACAGAAATACTAAAGTAAATCACATTTGTTTTCAAATTAGCTTTTAGTTACTTACCATTGGCATCTGGTTTGATTTTTTCTTCTTTAAGATGCAAGTTGCTTAACTAAAAAGAATATGGAGGGAGGGAAAGTGTCAGGAAAATCACTTAAAACATTTTGAATCAACAAAGGCACCCCAATAAAACTGAGGAAAAATGAGCCACTCTCAAGACCTATTCATTAGGTCTATTCATTAGGTTGTTATGCCGGGTTCCTTTTGTTTATTGTTTCAGCAAGAATAAACAAAATTTCCCATAAATAAATCAGTAGGAAAAAAAATGGTTACACAGAAGCTCAAAATGCTAATCACAATCCTTAATTACAATTCCTAAATTTACAATTGCAGTCCCTAGAGAGAATTATAATTTGTGAGTTTGCTTAATGTTCTGATTACAAAGACTCTCCCAGTAGAATATCATTTGAGTTGTCATTATCTCATATTCCAAACAAGAGGAAGTTTAGAGAGATATTGGAAAATGCATCTATGGGTAAGAATCAATTATGTTGCAGAGCCACAGGACAACAGTGTACCAATATCCAGCCTCACATTCAGGTTGCCTTGTGCTGGATGTCTCATATAAATTGGGAACAGCCTCGAGCATCATGGCATACTGGGTAATCAAAATGCCCAGTTGGCTGAAATAAGAATAGAAAGGAGGGGACAGAGCAAAGAGACATTTCAAAGAAAAAAATCATCAAAACTTTGATCAAACACTGTAAATTAGGAGTATACTGGCAGGACTTTTCTCCCTATTAGAATGAAAATACCCTTTTGGTTGTAAAGCTGGAAAAAAAATTCCTTAAAGACAGGAGATAAGTTTATTTTTAATTGCTTTTTGAATCTAGCACAAAGCAGGTGCTATAATAATAAAATAGTAAGTGTGGCCTAAGATATTACTTGGTTCAGGGTAAAAGAATGAAAATCACCAGAATCAAATGGCTATTTCTTAAAGCATCACCCACAAGGGTTCTTTATGTCTTGAGGTTCATTTCTGTCTTTCCTCTAAGTCCAAGAAGGGGGAAAGAGGAGGAAGGAATTAAGAAATTGTTTGTTTTAATGGGTGTTTAGTGAGGAATGGAGGAACCTCATGTCTACTGCAGGAATCTAAAAAGAGAGTTTCTGGTGTGTTTGCTTTGGTGTTGGGCCAGAGGGGAAGTGTGAGGGGGACACACTGGAGAGACTGGCGAGAAAGGAAATTGGCAAAAAATGAAATCGTCATAAAGCAGTAAAACTTCTTCATTAATTCTGAAGGACAGAGAACACACTAATAGATAACAAATATGAAGCAACCAGCAGCATGGTGCATGATATATAGTAGATGTTTACTATATTTCAGTCTTTAAAAAAGCACTGCTCTCATCTACAGCCATGTTACCCTGAATATACCGGATCTCAACTAATTTTGGAAGCTAAGCAGGGTTGGGCCTCGTTAGTACTTGGATGGGAGAACAGGAATACCAGGTGCTGTAGGCATTAAAAAAATAAACAAATAAAAATAAAAAAGCACTCCTCCCTGCCCATCCTCCCAATGAACCTAGTTTAAGTCTAGTAGTATTTAGAGCTGTTAAAGACAGGCAGACTGACTGACTTACTGGCCATATTTACAAGAGTAAGGATAATAGTACTCAATTCTAGGGTGATAAAATACTACATAAAATAAACGAGAGGGCTGAGGCATAAATGAGTTATAAGACATAAATGAGTTAGAAATATCCGTTACTGGAAAGCATTTTAATATTCAATAGAAAAAAGGACAAACCATTCTTTTGTTGATATTTTTCAAATTGAAGTTAACAGTGAATAAATAGTTAAAATAACTAAAATGCAATATGTAGGAAAAGTTGATAGCAAAAATGTAAATGAAACAAATCATTTAAATGTTTTAATTACAATATATCAGAATTCTGGAGAGGGCCCAGCAGGATTTGAAAACATAAGCAGCCCTCGCTTGGCTTATAAGGGTCTCAAAAAGTCTCTAAGGCAAAAGCTGCAAGACAGTGAGGTTTGCATGACCTGCAGTGTGAGTGAACTGACACTGAAACTTATAGTTAGTTCAGGTACCTTCCTTTGCTGTATTAATTTGGGTCAAAAATGAGAAACCAATTTCTCTTGTAACTTCATTGGAAACCATTTTGATTTCAGAAAATTAACCAGAAAAGCAAAAGCACTCCCTTAGAATATCCACATTTTTTCAATGCCTTTCATTAATATTTTGGTTTTTATAATATGTTAAGATAATTGAAAACTATAGAGTTACACATTGCAACTTATTCAAAAGCTACTTTAGGAAGGATTACTGAGCCATAAGGAGGAAGATTTAATGGTAACTGAACTACACTGAACAGAGATTGCCTTAGGCAAAATGACAAAGTAGGACTCTTACTCTTCAGTTCTCCTCTAAATCAAAAAAGAAATCTCCAATGGAACAAAAGAGAACAAAGGGAGTCACTGGGGAATGAGGAAATAAATATATATAGAATCTAACATTTTCTAATCCAAAATGAATAAGAAATGAAGCCTAATAATTATTTAAAATACAGTAATCTTGCACTATGCTGAAGGTCCACGTAGTAATGTTCACCTACATCATGCAATGCCTGTGGGCATCTTTAGTGGGATTTCCATAAAGGCAGAGGGTAACAGAAGCATCTTTACTCATTTATTCAGTGTTAGAATACCATGATCTATTGTAATTTACCTGTGCATGGTTAAATAGATTCATAGATCTTATCCAGATCCAACTAATCCATACAATACGAACAAGTAATTTAAAAAATTCCTGCAAAGAAATTATGAATTATAGATAACAATAATAATAGCTATCACTTACATAGCACTTATGTCTGTAACTAGTGAGGTAACTATGATTATTCCCATTTTACAGATGTGGAAACCAAGGTACAGAAAAGTTAAGTAATTTGCCTAAGGTCATATAACTAGGAAGTAAAGGACTGACTCAGAATACAAATCTAAGTCTGTCTGGCTATAAAGTTTGAGGTCTTAACCTATACATACCAGTGCTTCCTCTCATAGGTAATACTAATCGCAAAGAAAATAATAATCTTAAGGATGATACAATGATGCAGCTGCTTCTAAAAACAGTCTGGCAGTTCCTCCAAAATTAAACACAGTTACCACATAATCCAGCAATGCCACTTCTAGATATATATTGCAATAAATTATGAATATATATCCACATACAAACGTACATGAAGTGATCATAGCAACATTATTCATAATAGACAAAAAGAAACAATCCATATGTCCATCAGTGGGCATGATGAATGGATAACTAAAATGTGGAATATTATTTGGCAATAAAAGGCAATGAATACTGATACCTGCTGCAACATGGATGAACTCTGAGTGAACTTTGAAAACACTTGCTAAGTGAAAGAAGCCAGACACAAAAGACCACATATTATATGATTCCACTTATATGAAATGTCTAGAATAGGCAAATCTAAAGAAACAGAAAGTAGATTAGTGATTGCCTAGGGCTGGGAGGTAGGAGGGAAATGGAAAATGACAGCTAAGGCATCTCTTTCTGTGGTGATAAAAAAGTTCTAAAATTGTGATGGTTGCAGAACTCTTGTGACTATATCCAGAACAGATAAAGAACTCTCCCAACTCAATGATAAGAAAACAATATGATTTTTAAAATGGGTGAAAGGTTTGAAAAGCCACTTCAAAGTATGGACGGGAAATAAGCACATGAAAAGATTCCAAACATCAGTAGTCATTAGGGAAAATGTAAATTAAAACCACAGTGAGATACCACTATACACCTATTAGACTAGAGGAAAAAAACAGCCATGCTGGTGAGGATGTGGAGCAACTATAGTTCTCATATATCACTGGTGGGAATACAAATTGGTAAACACTTTGGAAAACAGTTTGGCATAAACTTATTTCTAAAGTTAAACATACTCTTAACATATAGCCCAGTAAATCTCTTATTAGATATTTACCAAAGAGACTTACTTGCAAGCTTAAGTCCATACAAAAATCTGTATCCTAATGTAGATAGTAGCTTTATTCATAATTGCCCAAAACTGAAAAATACCCAAATGTCCATCAACGAAAGAATAAGCAAACTGTGGTACATTCATAAAATGGAATACTACTTACTCAGCAATAAAAAGCAAGAAACTATTAATACATATAGCAATATGGTTGAATCTCAAATGCATTTTTCAAAAGGTCACATATTGTATGATTCCATTTATATGATATTTTGGAAAAGGTAAAAAAATGACAGAAAAAAAATGAGCAGCTGCCAGAGAAGGGTAGGGAGAAGGGCATAACTGCAAAAAGTCTGAGGGAACTTTTTGGGGGTGGTAGAAATGTTCCATATTTTGATTTTGGTAGCTGTCACATGACTGGATGGCTTTGTCAAAATTAAGAGAACAGGGGAAAGTTTTACTATATAAAAATTATACCTCAGACAAACAAACAGACTCATGGACATGTACAATAAACTAGTGGTTATCAGAGGATAGGGTGGGGAGGGGAGAGGTAGATGGAGTAAAAGGGGTCAAATATGAGGTGACAGAAAGAAATCTAACTGTGAGTGGTAAACATGCAATGCAATACACACACACACACACATACACCTTACTGCTGAATTGTACACTTAAAACTTACTGGATTTCATTAACCAATGTCACCATAATCAATAAAAAATTATACCTCAAAATAAGCTTGACTTAAAAAAAATTAGAGGGCCAGTCCAAAAGATCCAACATTCAACTAATAAAAGTTCTTGAAAATGGGAATGAAGTAAAAAACAAAAGGGGAAGAAATCAACAAGGAAAAATTTCCCATAACTGAAGGATAAGAATTTGCAAGACTGAAAGGGACCCACCCAGTGCTCAGTAAAATGGATGAATACAGGCTCCCTACCACAGACCTCTACCAAGACACATCATCATGAATTTTCTGAATAATGGAAATAAAACGACGATTCTCTAAGAAAGGGAAAAAGAGGTCACTGCTAGAATCAGAATGGTCTCAGACATCTCAACAAAAAATATAGAAATCTAAAAAGGAAATGGAAAAAATGCCTTTAAAATTTGGCAAGAAAAGAATTTCCAACCTACAATTCTACACCCATACTATTAAGCGATGATAAGACATAATAAGTTATTTTTGGAAATGCAATAAAAAACAACTTCCTGTATACCTCCAGAAAGCTGATGGATGGCTCCACCAAATCAAGAAAGGTGAAGAGCGGGGATACAAGAAGGAGAGCCAATACAAAAGAAGAGAAGAGGAATCCCTGGAATAGAGGCAAAGGGAAATTTACTCTGTTCTCCATTCCCCAAATCAGCTGTGCTGCGAACAGAGTGGGAACTAGTCCAGAGTGAAGAAGGCTAAAAGACCTGGGAAAAATTGAATCGATAGAATACTTGATATATCTAAATAAGCTTAGACAACTAACAAAGAATTCAGGGTTGAATTGGTGATAAATACAAAGAACACAAAACGAAAACACATGGCAATTATAAATTCCAAGAAAAAACAGTTTCATAGGAAAGCAAAAATATTCATGTTACAATATAAACTTGAAATATTGATCTAACTAAAACTACGATATAATAAAAAGATAGGGAATGGGAAAATGTGCATGCATGGTAGGGAATGGAAGGTGAATGAATACTTAAAACTGCAAATTCAGGAAGTAGCAAAACAAGCATGTTACTTAAGGAACGAGGAGGTCAATCCTGTAAATCAGTTTCGAGAGAAACAAAAAAATTTGTGGTAGTGGGAACCAGTATATAAAACCCTTGATTCTTTGAACTATGAGTATATTACCTATTTTTTTTTATCAGGTATAAGATAAAATAAGACACAGTCCTTGTTCTCTAGGAATTCACAGAAACAAGTGCTAACAAGCTCAGACTGTCTAGGGGGGAGGAGTTAATCCTGCGTAGTAATGTTTCACACAGACCTGGCTGGCTAGCTGTTCGGCCCAGGACAGCGCTAAGCAGATCCGGAGAGGAGTAGTGGCCGCCAGCATCACGAAGCGAGCGGCGCAAGCACAGATACGAGGGACCCGCGGACCTTGAGCCCAGAAGCTCAGAATCAACGGGCGGCAAATGACACCTACAAAATCGATTACAGCCCAGGGCGCCGAGTGCCGCCTGCGACCACTCCAGATTGCAGGCGGGCTGCGGGGCGCTCCACCGGTGGGAGCCGTCACCGCGTTACGTGGCCCGAGAAGCCCGCTCAGGTCCAGGCTCCATCTCCGCCCTCGCCCCGGCCCCGACCGACCCCGGGAGTGTCCGTGCCCCGGTGTCTGACCCCCGCACGGCTGAACGCGACTCACCGACTCGGCCGCCGCCTCCTGCTCGTCCACCGCCAGGGCCCACGAGTCGGTGGCCATGGCCCCAGGCGCGGGCGGCGCGCGGGCTCCCGGGGGGCGCGGCGAGCCCGGCTGCGGCCCCGCCGCGGGGGACGGCATTCGCTGTGGGACCGGGAGCCGGGACCGCGGACCGGAAGCGGCGCGCCGCCGTGACGTCCGAGCCGCCGCCGCCCCCCTCCTTCCCTCCCTCCGGACGCCCGTCCTTGCCTCCCGCTCCGCACGCGCTCTCGCCCGACACGCAGCCCCTATCGGGGGCGCCTGGGCTCTGCAGCAGCCGGAGAGCGAAAGCCACATCCCCGCCCGGCACGGTGGCGGCTCACGCAGGTGGACTGTATCGAAGCGCGAGACCGTTCGTCTCGGGCGGCCGCCGAAAGCACACTGGAACTAGCAGACCTTTCTCTCTCGGGTGCAGGCTGGCGATTTCAGCTGTCCGGGTTGTTGGTCAGCGTGCTGGGAATCAGCCCTCTCAAACGCGGGTTAAAAAATGTGTCCCGCAGCACTGTGTGGCAACGCCACTCCCGAGAATTTCACCTCGGAACATACTCAAGGAAGGTGCCAGGGGAACGGGTTCCAGGCAGGGAATGCCAGACAAGAAAGAGCAAGGATGTTTGGGGAGCTGAACAGACACAGCGTTTCTGTGGGGACTGACAAGAGCCAGGGATGAGGGGGTTGGGAGGAGGCGGAGGACGCTTCAAGAGCATGTGCGTTCACTCCAGGGAACGCCTCCACACCTGGTATTATTTTTGAAGTTAACTGGGCCTAGAATCCCAGCTCTCCCATGTAAGGGTTGTGTGACTGGGAGAATTTTTCAAAAGGCAAAGATACCTGTGCTTTTAGAGGAAGTAAAATAAGGATTAAATGTGACACATGTTTTCCCGAAACAGGAACCATACAAGCATCTCTGTCCTTGCTATTTCACTAGAAAAAAAAGCTGGGCATTTTCCTGCAGCCTAAGAAAATGAATCTCCACATCTCTCACTTGCCAATATTCCGCTATAATAAACGATAAAACAGTTCCTGGCATTTCTTTACGTGTCATGATTCTTTTCCTCCTGCACCTTTAGAGAGTTAATTTGGGGAAGATTATTTTGGCTCCTACAGGGGAGGATATGTGAAAAGAAAAAGGCAGACACACAGCTGAGAAGCCATGACCTACATCTCATCCTGTCAAGAGCAACCCTGGGAATATTTTGCCGGAGAAATTATACTCATCACAGGGCTAAAAGAGGTTAACGACTTAAAAAAAAAAAAAGTTTAATGAGGTTAAAAAATAAATCATCAAAGTTGCCAGACCGTATATACTAGGATCCATCCATTCATGCAAAACTAAAACAAACACATATGCTTGTACCCACTATACAAAATGTTTAAGATACACACAAAACATAACTGTGACTGTTTATAGTGAGGGGGTCTAGAAATTTGGCGTGGGAGAGACTTCCTTTTCATTGTGTGCACTTTATACTCTGAAATTTATTTTCCATGAGCATGTTTTCCTTTTAAAATTGTATTTCAGATGAACAAGAAAGGTTAACGATATAATAAACATCTAGGTTTCCACCTCAGGGCTTAAGAAATAAAACAATTAAGACTTAATTGAAGCCTCCGGCATAGCCATCCCAAGAGACAATAGCTCTTGAATGTGATGCTCATCCTTCCTACAAATGCTTTTACATGTGTTGCTTTTTCTATTAAAAAACAAACTTAAAAATAAGGTTCAGGATTCTAGATTCTTCTATGTCCACCTCCCACACCTACACAAAGTGAGGCTCCTGTTATGGAGAAATCTGGTATCCAAAGTGGAGTGTGGAGAGAGGACTGGGGAATAGGAGCATCCGGATTTGAATTCAGCCTCCTGCATTTATTTACTCCCACCGAGACTTTAAGCAAACCTCCTCCTACTCTGAAGTCATGCTAAGTCCCCTTCTCACAGTCCGAGGATTCAACGAGATCACAACGGTAAGGCCATCCGGCCAGTGACTGGCCTATGGCGAAGGCCCAATAAATATTAGCTATTATTATTATGCCTGCCCTCTTCCCAAGGGTGGGGGCAAGGAAGATGCCTAAACGTGGGGGCAAAAAAGGTCTCATTTCCATCCTCTGAGATACTCACGTCGCCCACGGGCAGAGCAAGCGGAAAGCGGCCCAGGACACGACCTCGTACCCTGCCAGCAGCCCCGGCCATCGCCGCTCAGCATCGTAGTTACCGCTACCAACGGCCGCCGGAGCCTCATTCGCTGAGGCCAGGGAGCAGGTGTCACCAGCCAATCAGCGCGCCCACGTTTACCTTGGGGCAAATGGCCATGTTAAGGCTCCAGCAGGGGGCGCCTTTGTGTGAGTTTTGTTATTTTTTCCTTAATGTATGGTGCTCTCTGGCTAGGCGGGGAACTCCATGAGGGCAGGGCAGTGATCTTCAGGGTCTGACGTATAATAGGCATCCATTTGATGCACCCTCAGCCCGTGGAGCAAACTTTTTAATCTTTGTCTTTGAACAAAAAAGGTGAAAAAGCTCATTCTCCAGTTTGGGCCGTTGCTACTCCAATGTGATCTCCCAGCAACATAGATATTGCCTGGGAGCCCATTAGAAATGGAGCATCTTAGGCCCCACTTCAGACTTACTAAGTCTGGATCTTCATTTTTAAGATTCCAGGTGATTCATATAGCACCGTGTGGTCTCAAAACAGTTATTCAGTCAACCCAATTCTGTCTGATAGCATTCTAAGTTTACAGATGCTACAAGTAGCTTAGTTGCCATGGGAGAGTTAGAGAATCTAGGGCTATGTTTTCTTGTTGTTGTTTGGTTTCTTTTTTTTTTAGGTGAGGCAACCCTTGGTTGACCTCACAGATTGCAAGAAATTTGTCATCTTACAATCCTTTATTTTTTATTTTATTTTTTACCCCTGCACAGCACCTGGTCTTCCTAGGTGGTCTCCCATCTAAGTACTGACTAGGCCAAACCCTGCTTAGCTTCTGAGATCAGACTGGATTGGGCTTATTCCGGGTGGCATGGCTGTGTACTAGAGCTATGTCTTTCCAAAACTAAGTATTTGAGTTGTGTTTTCTTGAGCTCCTGTTTTCTTGCTCATGATCCAAGGAGATGTTCTACCAATGGTCTGCTGTAGAGCAAGTCATATGTATAGTGCTCATTCTTACCAATAGGCCTTTTTGGTTAGCCCTGAACAAGTTAGAAGTTTCCTAAAATATGCAACTTGCATGTTGCATTAAGATAACTTTCCTTTTATTATGTAGTTGATATTACATACAAGAAGAAAATATCATAGAGAACTGGGTGATTAAATACTTTATGTAGAAAATTCATGTTCAGAAGAATGTGACTTTTGGGCCTTAATTATAATTTGTCCTCATGTTCCATTGGGTGAATTAAAAACATTTTTTTAAATCTGTTTCTAATTCTTTCGTTATTGAGGATGCTATTCTAACAAGAACAAGTCTGGCAACACAGCAAGGTTATTGAGAATTATGATACTTTATTTTGAAAACATAATTTGTACAATTTTGGTTTTCCATTTTAATTGTGGTGGCACATAAGTCTGACTCATTTCTCAAATTGTTTAGACTAAATATACCTAATATTTTGAGGCCCCTTTGGATCAGAACATTTATCTCTCTTCGTTTTGCTCTTAGCTGTCTTTAGTGCCTCACTTTTCTCAGTGTTAAAAGCAGATAATAATAGTAACTCATTATAAGAATCAAAAGCTTAGATTAGTTCCTGCTGCATATGACAAGCTCAAGGAATGTTAGGTGTGATGGTAATTACTGAGTTGCTGAGAATTGAGAAGTTAATTCAGGTGATTTGTTACTGGCTTTTGAACTTCTATTTCTATAGGATGCTATTTTACATAAAAAGTATTTTTTTTTCTGCAACATCTTTAACCCTGTAATGACCAGCAGCACAATTTTATACCCATGTATTTTGATATATCAGGTGATATAGGTTAAGAGTATGGGCTTTGGAGCTAAACAGATGTAAGTTTGGATCCTGGCTCTGCAATTTACTGTTCAGTGTGAGCTTCAGAAAGGCAGTTTACCTCCTCAGTAAAAAGGGCGTGCCATTTGACTGGCCTCATATGGTTTAACAATTAAACGAAATAATCTACATAAAATGTTTAATACGGTCCCTTGCATATAAATGTTAACTATTATTTTTCAAATCGAAGGCCAGATGCCAAATCAGTTGTCCTTCAATGATTTAAGTTACTTCTTCCACGCTATAGCCAAGGTCTGACAAGGACAGGTGTATCCATCGGCACAATATATCAGAATCTTTCAGGCCTTCGTACCATTTTGTACCTAAAATGAACAGAACTGTATGCCAAAAGCCGTGACCTCTACCAAATTCATGTCACCGTTGCCTCTTCTGAACTGTGTCAACTATCAGGACTTTGCACATGGGAACCAAAACGTCAGCCTTCAGGAGTCCGCATCCTACCCTGCCCTGTGACGTAGCCCGGTCCCCTCTTTCCCTGCCATTGCATCAGCCAATTTAGAGCTGCCTTCCCAGAACCCGACGAAGAAGCTCGGGTTGATTGGCATGTGCGTTGACCAATAACGTCTCGTAGAGGCAAGGCGAGGCGGGGCGCTTTCCACCGGCGCGCTCTGATTGGGCCGGGCGGTGCCGGTCAAGCCGGGTCGCAGGGCGGGTGCGTCCGCGAGTCTGCGGGAGCAGGTAACTGCGGGCTGCGGGCTGCGGGCCGAGAGGGGCCCGGGGTGAGGGGTGGCCGCCCGTGGGAGAGGCAGGAAGATCTCGGGAAGCTCCGCAGCCCTGCAAGGGCCACTGGGCCCCGGGTCTGAAAGCACAGGGGCCACAGCGGGGCCTCGGGCCAGGCCTCACGAGGCCTCTGGAGCCGGACCCTGTGCTGGAGCCCGGGCCCGGGCCGGGGCAGCCGGACGCTGGGGGTGGAGCGGCTTCGGGTGGTCTGGTTGAGGACCAAGACCTTGAGAGGCTTTACTCTGGTTTTAATCTCCCAGGGACGGGCGGAAGGTGGCGGGAGGGGGGGTGCGGTCAAGAAAGATGGAATCCCTACGTGAGCGATTCCCAAAATTCTTAAAATTAGCTAAATAACTGGTCCACGCCCAAGTGGGAAGCACTTTCCGTGCCCCATCATGTTCGGCTGTTACTTTTTCAGACGGTCTGCAGTTCCTGGTGTGCCCTAAGTTCATTCAGTGTGCGAAAGGATAAATACCTCATCATGAGATACTTTGTCAGCAGTCCCTGCACCAGATACGGAAGATACACCTATAAGTGATGAGCAAAAAACAGTCATGATTCCCACTGGGGTGGAACTGAAAGCCTGATGGGGAGATGGACATTAAACAAGCCATCAAATGCATGACATTATGAAGGAAGGCACCTGGGGCTTTGAGAATAAAATAGGGAGAATCCGATCAAGAAGGGAAAGGCTTCCTTAAATGTTTTTGAAATTGAGATAGCGGAAATGAGAAATTGACTAGGAAATAGGCAAGAATGGGAGTAGGGTAAGACAGCTCACCTGGCAAATGAAAGGCGTGTTGAAAGGTAAACCCAAAGGCCAGTGTGATTTAAGTTACTCAAGACCTTGACAGCTCCTGCTGGGAAGCAGAATCTGAGGTCCCTCCTTTGTGCTACCTCTGTATCCCATACAGCCTGCCTGTTTATTTATATTGAATAGATGAATGAGTGATGGTGGTGACACAGCTTTTAACAGTTCCGGCCTTTATTGGGCTTATTATTGTCAACAGTGGATTCTTATACATCATACTGCAGTTATTTCTGACTTTCTCCCTATTAAGGACATAGTCTCATTCACCTTGGTTCCTGGTACCATAGTATGTATCCAGTTAGTTGAATGAATAAGCAAAAATAGAAAATTCATGTATCGGAATTTAACCGCTTATGTGCCTCACATAGCCCATTTAGAGGAGGAGCAGTGCACGTTGTGAAACAAATATAATGGTGCCACTCAGAATTACCACTGTAAATTATCTATCTATCTATCTATCTATCTATCTATCTATCATGGATCTGTCATCTATTTTTTTACACCTATATCACCTGGTCTTCCCAGACGGTCTCCCGTCTAAGTACTAACCAGGCCTGACTCTGCTTAGGCTTCCAAGATCAGGCAGGATCGGGCTTGTTCAGGGTGGCATGGCCATAGACAACATAAATCATTATTGAGATTCATTGAGAGCTATGATGAGAAGGGATGAGGAAGAATGTGAAGTGACAACGTTTCTAAAACCCTAGTCCTGACTCCTTAGCATGGAGACAAAGTCCTCATCTGCGGGAATTTTAGTCAGCCCTTTGGCTTTATCAGCCAGTGTTTCACCATCTTTTTACCAAAAGCTTTTGTTTGAATAATGAGTTGATTGCGTTGTGAATAAATCAGTTGAAATTTTGGTTACACATAAATCTGAGAGAGTCTCTTCACTGAATACATCTTTCTTTATTGTATCTTCCTTATGTCAAATAAAAAGTTTAACATCACAGCAGAAAGTCTTCTAAAAAGAAAGGGTTTATTGGGCCATTGCTAGCAAGAAAATAAAAAAGACCAGGTCCTGGGGTGGGACCACCAGCCGTGGTGCCAGGTGGAAAAGGCAATGTGTCCCTCCTGCCCCAACCCCTATCATGATGGTGGTGGAAGTCAGGGAGAAAGATGTAAGTTGTTTTGAAGGAATTGAAGGAATTTATGTAGATAAAGGGAGTAGGAGAAGGTGAAGCTGGGCTGGGATAGGCACAGAGTCCTCACGTGTTTGCTCCTTTAGATTGGTGGTGGGCAACGGCTGGGGTTTTGGTGGTCAACTGGCTGTTCTCTCATTGAGCTAATCATAGAACTATCTACCTGGAATTTAATTCACAGTTCCAACATACACTCAGGAATGTGAGCAGTCTTGTTAGCTGGCCCCCAGCTATTAACAAACTGACCGCTCTTGCTCTTACTCTCTGCCTGCTATAATTTAGAACAGTTCAGACTTTTTTTTTTCCTTGTTAAACATAAGAAAGAAGAAAAGTTTGAATTAAGGAACTTAAAGTAATAGTATCCATTCTGTGTTTTTAGGGCTTTCCAGTTTTTAAATTGCTTCTTAATATAAAATGGCTTTTGAGCCTCACAACCTTCCTCCTCCTCCAGGTGGCATAGGTGGAGTAGATATTACTTTTTAACAAAAAAGAGAACAAATGACAAAATGACTTATTTAACATTTAGAGTTGGGTTAAGAATTCTAGAGACAGATAATGTTGTGAATGAGATAGTTCCCATTTTTCTCGACATCCAGTGAGCTGCATGGTGGTACAGCACCATGCCATTGCTTGGTACCCTCCGCCAAGGCCTGTCCCTTCTCCCCAACCTGCCTCTCAGAGAAATTGTAATGTCTGTGAAAGGGCTTTGAAATTGTAAAGTTGTTTTATTTCCTAATTTCCCTCTCATCTGATCCCCTTTCTCTTTCACTGACTGAGCACCACCTCCTCAGTGTGGCTATAGTATGCTGACTTCCTAGTAATCACTGGGAAGGCAGCTGTTTACCAGTTGTGGTTCTGGGGGTGCTGAGGCTAGGTGGAGGTAGGTACCTTCCTGCTTCTTGCAGGCGGTCCGTTGTGCAGATAGGCCTATCCCCAGGTCCACTGCTGCTGATAGCCTCCCCAGGATGTCAGGCCAAACCTAGAGACCTTGGCTTTGGGGATAATGGGACTTCTCACAGTTCTGGGCATGTAGATTAACACAGAACTGGCAGGGTCCTGAGTTCATTTGGTATGAGCATCTCCTTTGTTGGTGAAGTAACACCCTTAAGGATTTGGATCTAGGACTGGAACTCAGGTTTCCTGAACCTCTCCACACCCGCAGTGGGCTTCTCTGCTGGACTGTAAATTGTGAGCATTTTTATTCTCATTTCCTAATTCCTGACTTAGGGCCTGGCACGGAATAGATGCTCCATACATATTTTGGAATGAAGGAATTCATGAAGAAACCACTTCCTGCTCTACTTGGTGTGATGATATGTGGACTTTATTGAGGTTGGCATGGGAAGGTAGAACAGATGGGGCTGCTCTCTGGTGGTGCAACATGTTTTGCTTCAATGATGAGTTTAACCTTGGACATTACGACATAGAGATTTTAGGATCAAACTGCTTACCCATATGCTGCTTCCATTTGGCCCGAGAAGCCCAGGAGTCTTGTGTAATGCCTACTTATTTTTTAGTTTCAATTCCCCTAATTTTCCTTCATTTTTTTTTCTTTGATTAGTTCTGTGTGGTTACTTTGAAGATGGACTCAACCCTTACAGCAAGTGAAATCCGGCAGCGATTTATAGGTTTCTTCAAGAGAAATGAGCACACCTATGTTCACTCGTCTGCTACCATCCCACTGGATGATCCCACTTTGCTCTTTACCAATGCGGGCATGAACCAGGTAAGGGTGTTTTTTTTTTCTTTCTTCTAGCTCTTTATCCACATAAGAGAGCAATGATAAAAGCAAAGCCCCTGGAGTCAGACAGAATCCTGGCTCTGTCATTTACTTCGTGAGAAATAATTAGTAATTAAAAATTTTTTTTTCAATGAAAAATTCTGGTCCTCATTCGTATTAGATCAACAATTACACAAGGCTGTGGCTGCCATAGTGGGCAGCATAAATATAGAACAGTTGGTATCACTGCAGAGAGTTCCACTGGACAATCCTGTGCTAGACCATGAATTCCTTATAACTATCTTACTTATCTCTGTATATCCAGCACCTAGCATAGTACCTGAAAAGGAGCAGATGCCTCATAAATATTAAAAAAATAAAATTAAAAAAAAGTCAATTATTTCATTTTAATTTAATTTTACATATTTACACATGGCTAGTGGTTACCAAATGGGACAGGCCTAGTGGGAAAAATAAGGCAAAATTACACAAATAACATTGGTAGATCGAAGTAAAACTTAATAAATCCTCATAGCAAGAATATGCTACCTCAGTATACTCCCTAAATAGGTCTCAGATTTTTTCTTCCTCATCATTTTTACTACCAAGTCAGCACATCAGTTTTAGAATAAGTTCTTCCAGAAAGATGGTATAAGCTCTGACTGTTAAAAAAAACTTGCAAGGAAGCACAGGTTTCACTGCCTCCACCTCTGGCTGTTATCTCAAGTCTGGCAGGCCTTTCCCCTGTGTGGGTGGTGTCACCGACAGTGGTGGGGGCCATTAGAGAACTAGGACCAGGGAGAAGCTGCTCCAAGATAGGCTGTCTCTGCTGTAGCCCTGTAGGGCCACCTGCCTTGATCAATTTCTTTATTCTGAGCTAATAAAATCACAAACCAAACAGTTTACATGCAGTCTCTTCCTGCCAGTTTGGTGTGATCACCTGATGTACCTGCAGTGCTTTAAAAATTGAAATGTTCCCTTTTTTTAGTTCAAACCCATCTTCCTGAATACCATTGACCCATCTCACCCTATGGCAAAGCTGAGCAGAGCTGCCAATACCCAGAAATGCATCCGGGCTGGGGGAAAACACAATGACCTGGACGACGTGGGCAAAGATGTCTATCATCACACCTTCTTTGAGATGTTGGGCTCCTGGTCTTTTGGAGATTACTTTAAGGTACGCTCAAAGATCTGTTGGGGTTTTGAGCAAAACAGTCAGTACCACTGAGGGAAGTGAGTTCTAATTTTGTTTGTTTTAAAGTATGAAATATCATCATTTAGGAGATTCAGGAGTGAAGGGCATTTATTAATTCTGTGACTTCATGAAATCAGTACCTATAATTTGTTGATTTCAGTTCACATTTAGATTTTTTGCATAAATTGATCCTGAATTCAGCTGAGTTCTATAAACTGAAGATAATGATTTTTTATCCACATTCTTCCCAGTATCTGGACTTTTTGTACCCATACTAAATAGCAGAATAAACTAAACATCTGCCTCTAATCAGTTTCTTTTTTCTGGGCTAATAAAATCGCAGACTGAACCATTTGTTTATGGTCTCTTCCTGCCAGTGTGTGATTACCTGATGTACCTGCAGCCATGTTCCACTTCTTTCTTTTTGTTCTTTTTGAAGGAATTGGCATGTAAGATGGCTCTGGAATTTCTCACCCAAGAGTTACGCATTCCTGTTGAAAGACTTTACGTTACTTACTTTGGTGGGGATGAAGCAGCTGGCTTAGAACCAGACTTGGAGTGCAAACAGATCTGGCAAGACCTGGGGTAAGATGCAGCTCAGTATGGAGGAATAAAGTGACTTCGAAATTTAGTGCCAAAGTGGGCTCTTATGCCTTGGAGTGCATTGCCATTTCCCATTTTGGGGTGTACATTTTGAGATAGAAGTGGGGGTGACTGGAAGTTACTATTCTTTGATACATTCATTGTTTAGTCATTTTGTTTCTGAAAGCCAACAAGTCTTTGTCATTTTTTTCTTTTTTATGTACTTTTAGAAGTTATGCATAAAATGCATATGTTGTAAAAAATTCAAGCTATATAGAAATGTGAAAATAGGAAGTAGAAGAAATCTAAGATTAGCTATTATTGATAGTTTAATACTCCCTATTTACATATAACCTTCCAGGCCTTTTTCACATTTCTGTGTATATGTGTGTGTCTTTTTCAGCAGAGTGGTATTCTTCATATGAAACCAGTTTATTTCTTATGGACATGTAATGGTGTCAAACAGGTCTAGGACAAAGGAAAATTTTTTATAATATAATTCTAAAGTAAAATTATGTATCAAAAAGGTGACAACATGTTAGATGAGCTATGTGTTCTATGCCTTGAACTGAATAGAATTCATGAAGTGGTGCCAAGAGGAATCTGACTATGGGCTGCTATGCCCTGTGGACATGAGATGCCCATGATATCCTTGTCTCAGTTTTTTGTTCTTTTTACTTTCTTATCCTTTAGTGTGTAGCTTTTTAGTACACTTAAGCAGTGCTGGTTCTCTGTTTTTGATTTTTTTTTGTTTTTTTTTTTTACTTTTATTTCAGATATGTTATTCCAGTTCAGCTTCGCCTTGTTCTTGGTCTGAAACCCCTAGCTGTTTAGACTCTATAGTCCAAATGTACATTTTGGGTGGTAACGAGTGAAACTTAAATACTAACCTTGACTTTTTGAATCTTGCTTTACTTGGCTTCACGTGTGTCTCTGCTTTGTTTATTAAGTAAGCACAATCTTTTTTGAGTGCTTCGTTATCCAGCAACTTTCAGCAGAATCAGCTATTAAAACTAAATGTTTTAATCTTTTAAAATTATTTTTGATATCATTTTAAAAGACTAAATTTCAGTATTGAGAGGTGACTTTAAACAATCAGCAGTTTTTTTTAACACTTATACTGTTATATAATGTAGTCATTTTTTTAAAATGAAGGAATATTGCAAAGAAAGTATAAACTTTTTCCTTTTTGTTTCTACGCTTTACCTGTATCTCTGCATATTTTTATTTAGTTATGATTGGAGCATATGTATATTTTGTATTCTATTGCTATCATTCTTGAGAAGAATTATGTTTTGCCTCTTTAGCAGGATTCATATGCAGGCTTAGCATTAGTAATTGCTAGGGTGGGCCATCGTTCTAAGAATTCATAAGGATCTCCTTTTGTGGTGGATGCAAGTGTGGGCTGAATCCTTGTCAATGTCTCTAACTGAGCTTTTCTTTCCTGCTGTGTGCAGACTGAATGACACCAAAATCCTCCCTGGCAACATGAAGGATAACTTCTGGGAGATGGGTGACACGGGCCCATGTGGTCCCTGCAGTGAAATCCACTATGACCGGATTGGTGGTCGGGATGCTGCACATCTTGTCAACCAGGACGACCCCAACGTGCTGGAGATTTGGAACCTTGTATTCATCCAATATAACAGGTGGCCTTGGGGTCCTGAACCATTCCTGCCTACCGCAGCACCTTTCCTCGAGCTGAGTGGAGAAAGTGGAACTCAGATTGCATGGCTGTCTTCTCATCCTCGTCTTTGGGGACAGTGCTGCAGTGATAAAGCAGGCACTAAAGGCATCACGGAATCTTGTGGCACATTCTTTAAATTTTATTTTTGAAGTTTTCTCTATGATTTCTGGGTCAGGGCTAGGCCTATTCTTTTATAAACTAGTTTTATTCTCCCTGATATCTGCTTGAGGGCTATTCCTGTAATATTACTTTTGCTGTAATTTGGACTGCTGTTTTAAAGCTCTTTTCCTTGAAGCTTTGCCTCACTCCTAAGTGGATCTCAGAGTTCTCCTTCTCTTTCTCCTCCACTTCCCTCCTTCCACCAAATCAGGCAGAGGCAAATGGCAAGTAGCCACAGCCTGCAAACTGCTATGAAATGAGTTCTAACCAGCAGGGAGAGCTGGCAGCCTGAGTCCTTGTTTCAACTTACTCTTTGTCTGGATCATGCAGGGAAACTGATGGAATTCTGAAACCTCTTCCTAAGAAAAGCATTGACACAGGGATGGGCCTGGAGAGACTGGTCTCTGTGCTGCAGAATAAGACGTCCAACTATGACACTGACCTTTTTGTCCCTTACTTTGAAGCCATTCAGAAGGTACTAGTCCTTTTGTAAATATTGCAAACTTCTGTGGGAGTTTCCAGGCTGGACTCTGAGCAATGCTGTCAGAGATAGAATAACAAGATGCTTTGCCAGCTGAGGGCACATGCGACCATATGCCAACTTTATTAATAACACGAGCCTCTAGGCACAAGACACTGTGATTTGTTGAGTGAAAGGGGCTGGCTGGAGGCTCTTTACTCCCACTATTCTGACCTTTCTCGGGGTTATAAGATCTGGCAAGAGGGTCTCCTTTCTCCTAGTGCCCCCTCAGTTCTTTCAGAATCTCCTAGGACAAGGCAACACCAGAAAGACTGCTTCCTGACAAACCACCTCCTGAATCTCTCTGTAGGGTACAGGGGCTCGGCCATATACTGGCAAAGTTGGTGCTGAAGATACCGATGGGATCGACATGGCCTACCGGGTGCTGGCTGACCATGCTCGGACCATCACTGTGGCACTGGCTGATGGCGGCCGACCTGACAACACAGGACGGGGGTAAGTATGTTATACATGGGGCAGTGTTAGGACCAACACCATGAGCTTTATGACTCTATGACTTAAGCTATACTTTATTATTTTTTCTCTGTCTTCTAGGTAGTTGGAGGGAACCTTTATTTTTTTAGGGATGAAGGGAGTGTAGCTCATACTAAAGAGTTGTCACTATTTTAATCTTTGCTGCTAAGTATAAGATGATAAGGATTGATAGGCTGTTGGCAGGAACAGGGTAGGGGGACAGGGTAGGGGTAAGTGTTGACTAGCCCCGGGCAACTTCAATACTGACAGCCAAGGCCTGGGATCGTGATCATCAAGTCCACTATCTGCTCTGTACTTCCTGCCTTCATCTCTCAGCCAGGACAACAAACCAGGGTTACCCTGGGTCATCCTCGATGTGTATTTGTAGGTACGTTCCTGAGTTTTATGCTGGAGTTCATGTTAGTGACCTCAGGGAATGCAAAAATAAGCAGTCATAGGATAAAGTCTCTGAACAAGAAATAAAAAGGTGACCACGTTGCTTTATGTCAAATTCCAAATTCCAAAGAACTACAAAACACTCAGCTGGGAACGTTGTTTAGCAGGAGACTGGATTCTGCCTCTTACAGGTATGTGCTGAGACGGATTCTCCGCCGAGCTGTTCGATATTCCCACGAGAAACTCAACGCCAGCAAGGGTTTCTTCGCTACGCTAGTAGATGTTGTCGTCCAGTCCCTGGTAGGTCTTTCTCCCGGCTTGTTTCCTCTGTACTAAAGCAGACACCTTACAGGGCTAGGGCGGGCGATAGTGTACCATTCATGAGAATTTTTAGAAGGGTCATGGATTAGTCCCTGGCTTTATTGGGCCCACATCTCTGCTTCCCCTTTGCCAGGGAGATGCATTTCCTGAGTTAAAGAAGGACCCAGATATGGTGAAGGACATTATTAATGAAGAAGAAGTACAGTTTCTCAAGACTCTCAGCAGAGGACGTCGCATCCTGGACAGGAAAATTCAGAGCCTGGGAGACAGCAAGACTATTCCTGGTAGGGACCAGTTTCCTCCTTTCTCCATTCGGGCTGTTTCATCTTTCTGGAAGAGGCAAGCCCTTTTTTCACAAACTGATAGTAGACTCCCATGTTTCTAAAGGCTGAGCATAGCTTGGTTAAACTGCTTTTTGTGTAAAATGAGGTTTATATTAAAATTATAAAATACATTATTATGGTAAAATATTCATACAACAGCATAGAAGTAAAAGTGAAAGTCCTCTTTTCCAAACATTTCTCAGAGAAATCAGCTCTTGAGAGCTTGATGTATTCAGAACTTTTCTCTATTTGCATACAAATGTGTGTGTGTGTGTGTGTGTGTGTGTGTGTTTTCAAGCAAAAAATAGGAACATATGGTATGTATTGGTTTTTGCAACTTGCTGTGTTTTTTGCCAGACAGGAAAAATAATTCTGGAAGTTTTTTTTTTTTCTTACCAAAATATAATGTACAAGGGGAAAGCCTGATGAAGTTTCACACACTGAACACACTTGTTTAAATTAAGAAACAACTTTTCTAGGAGACATTTTGTGCTTCCTCCAAGTCGTTTACAAAATGTTTGCTGGATTTTCTGACAAGTGCACAGCTTGCCTTGTCTCCTTAATGCCTTCCGTGACTGTCAGCGTCCTCTTGGGAAGGGCCTAGGGTGGAAAAGAAGGGGGCCACCCATACTACCTGACACAATTCCTCTATGTTGTGCAGGGGACACAGCTTGGCTCCTTTATGACACCTACGGCTTTCCAGTGGATCTCACTGGACTGATTGCTGAGGAGAAGGGCCTGGTGGTAGATATGGATGGCTTTGAAGAAGAGAAGAAAATAGCCCAGGTAAACAGTTTGGGGTGTGAGTAGGAAACCCAGCACCTACCAAGGTAGGACTTGGCTGCAAAGCAAGCAGTTTTCCTTCCATTAAAGTCTTAGACATTCTGTTTTTTCCCTAGACCAGTGGGTCCCAACTAGGGGCATTTGGGCCTTCGAGGGGACATTTGGCAATAACGTCTGAAAACATTTTTGGTTTTCACTACTGGGGCAGGATGCTACTAGCATCTAGTGGGCAGTGGCTAGGGATGCTGTTCAGCATCCTACAGTGCATGAGACAGCCTCCCCACAATGAAGAGTTACCTGGCCCCAAATGTCAGTAGCACTGAGACTGAAAAAGCCTGTCTAGAATTTCACATTGGGCATAGTTTAGCAGTTCTGAGGTTTTCAGAGTTCTTTTCCTTCTACATTAGGGTAACTATGCTTATTTCTCTTACTGGCAGCTGAAGTCACAGGGCAAGGGAGCTGGCGGGGAAGACCACATTATGCTGGACATTTATGCTATTGAAGAGCTCCGGGAAAAGAGCCTGGAGGCAACGGATGATTCCCCAAAATATAACTACCATTCAGACTCCAGTGGGAGCTACGGTATGTGACTGTCTTCACATGGGGGTTTTTCAAGAGGCAAGCTTCCAGGTTAGGTACCAAGGCTATCTATGGCAGCCTCTCCTGTAGTGCTTTAAGTCATGCTGTGTAATTTTACATGCATAGAGAGCCTTGGTGATTGATTTTCTTAACTCTTTATTTTGAAATAATTAAAGATTCACAGGAAGTTTATTTATTTTATTTTAAAAAGTTTACAAGAGGATTCCTTGTACCCTCCACCCAGTTTCCCCCCATTGTAACATCTTACAGGAAACCAGGAAATTGACATTGATACAATCTATCCTGGTTGTTGAATTTTGCATTATAGATAGTACCATTCTAAAGCTGAGAAGAATCAAGAGAAATAAACAGGCAATACATGTTTTTGCCGTTTTGCTTCGCTGGAGATAACGATCTAAGCCAGCCCACATAAGAGTATACATCCTTTGTGAACTGAACTTGAAATAGGGAATTTATTACTACTCTTAAAGACCTACTAATCAGATTCACCAGGTTTCTGCTCAGTCGATCAGCATTAGGGTGACCGACTTATCCCAGTTTTCCCGTAACTGTCCCTGTGTTGACGCTAGAGGTATTGCATCCTGCGAAAACCCTGCATCTCAAGCAAACTGGGACAATTTGGGCACCCTGCTTAGTGTTGCATTCTCTGCTGGAAAACCAGAGTGTTAAGTCCTCTTTTGGAGTCTCATGAATTTACTTCTAAAATAAAATTAGATAATTAGGCCCTAAAGAGAGTTTGAGAAATAGAATCCAACAAAAGCCAGCTAAGAATGTGTGAATGAAGCCATGGACCCTTTTCTCCCCCTCCTGTGCAGCGTTTGAGAGTGCAGTTGCTACGGTGATGGCTCTGCGCAGGGATAAGATGTTCATGGAAGAAGTGTCCACGGGCCAGGAGTGTGGAGTGGTCCTGGACAAGACCTGTTTCTATGCTGAGCAAGGGGGTCAGATCTACGACGAAGGCTACCTGGTGAAGGTTGATGACAGCAGTGAAGACGTGAGCCAACAGTTCTTCCTTTAGTCAGAGCAGGGGTCTGACAAAGGGCTAGGTGTGGAATCAGGTAGCTTTTCTGGATCTCTCAGCACTCCAGGCGTTAGGGACCAGACACAACTTATCTTTGAGCTGTGCTCCATGGTCAGTGTTTCTGAAGCCGAGGGAGCGACTTACTACACCGTGTTGTCTTCATGGCCATTAGGTCCCCTCGTAGCAGGATCCTTGTGGCCAGGCTGCCTCGACTGATCCTCGGTTCCTCCACACTTTCCTCATAAAGAGAGGCAGCTCTCTGAAGGGTAGACATCCTTGTTAGAAACTCAGCCTCTACCTCTGCCACTGCTAATTCTGGGGATGGATGACCTAGTTAGATACGTGTGTACATACATAAAGTGGTGTGTATGTATATTGGTAAATATACACATAATAATCCGTGTCGTGTGTATTTATGACACATGATGGTTTTAACAGTGTACATGTATAAACATGCACACCAGTAAGGAGAGTGTTAGAGCATGTGCGTGTATGTGTATTATTCATATATGTAGAGAGAATTTATGTATACATGTGTGTATGTACATATACGTGGATTTATTTATTGACCTCTTTGTCTCCATTTAGAAAACCGAGTTTACGGTGAAGAACACTCAGGTGCGAGGGGGGTATGTGCTGCACATAGGAACAATCTACGGCAGCTTGAAAGTAGGGGACCAGGTCCGGCTGTTTATTGATGAGGTGAGTTGCTTTTTGCTTGTCAGCACTGGATCTGGTTAGTAATCACCATTTAAAAAAAATTTTTCAGTTTTATTGAGGTACAATTGACATAAAATTGTATGATATTTAAAGTACAGTCAGTCACATGATGTCACTTAATGACAGGGTTATGTTCTGGGACATGCATTGTTAGGTGATTTATTTTTTTACTGTGTGACCATCACAGTGTATTTCCACAGTCTAAATGGTATAGCCTACTACATACCTAGGCTCTGTGGTACACCACCGCCAAGTGTGCCGTCCATAATGCAGCACATGACTACATCATAGTGATTTGATGTACTTATTGTACATTGTGAGAAGAATTAATTTCCTCCTTGGCTTTAAATCGGTCCATCGTCATTGTCACTCCCAATTTGTTAAAATAATAAATAGACTATTATAAGTGGAGCGCAAGAGTAAATTTTATGACGGATGTAACTGAGAGTTAAATCTGTGTGTTCCCATAACAGACCACAGTGGTTTCATTTGAGAACCCATAGACTTGTCTTCATAGACTGTCTTTCTCCAGGTTCACCTCAAATACTTCTTCAGAAGCCAAGGACCAATCCTGTATAATTAAGAAATAGGTCTGTTGCGTGTGGCAGAGCTTCAAAATAACAGTAGCTTAAAACAAGATAGAAATTGGACTTAAAAGTCCAATTCAACACAGAGGCTCTGCCCCACATCATTGGGCCCAGCTTTTCCTTGCTTGTGGCTCTGCCATCGTTCCTGGGTTGTTGCCCTTGATTTCATTGTCCAAGAAGGTAACTGTCAGATCCATTTTCTTGGCCAGGGATTGGCACTTTTTTGTGAAGGGCCAGATAGTAAATATTTGTGGAATTTTAGACCATACAATCTCTATCACACCTACTCAGCTCCACCGTTGTGGCCCTAAAGCACCATGGACAATATGTGCGCACATAGGTGTGACTGTGTTCTAATAAACCTATTTATAAAAATGGATGCTAGGCCTGATTTGGCCCATAAGCTGTAGTTGGCCAACTCTGGTTCTAGTCAGGGAGAAAGAGGAAGGGAAGGGCTTGTCCTTTCTCTTTAGGGGTATCTGTCACTTCTGCTTACAAACCATTGATGAGAACTTAGTCCCATGGCCATACTTAGCCACAACGGAAACTGGGAAATATAGTCTTTATTTTAGGAAGGAATGTGTCCAACTAAAAGTTCTAGTACCCAGGAATAAGGGGACAGCAGGTATTGGGGGACGACTAGCAGTCTTACAGACCTCTCCACCAGCCAACTGTGCCTTTTGCAGCCCCGACGGAGACCTGTCATGAGCAACCACACAGCTACCCACATTCTGAACTTTGCCCTGCGCTCTGTGCTTGGGGAAGCCGACCAGAGAGGTTCCCTGGTGGCTCCTGACCGCCTTCGGTTTGACTTCACTGCCAAGGGAGCCATGTCCACCCAACAGATCAAGGAGGTGGAGGAGATTGCTAACGAGATGATTGAGGCAGCCAAGGTAGGCTGGATTACGTGTAAGCTCTTGGGTCATGAACCTCACTCCTTGCACCATCACTCTCTATCCCTGGAGCTTCAGTAGCCCAAGTGCTCTTACCCTGTCGTACCATCTTCTGTCCTACACACAGATTTGCTTAAAGTGGTGATTCTCAAACTGTGCTGGGTAGGGCAGTGATGGTGTTCAGTGGAGGGCCTTAGAGCCTCTGGGGATGGGGCGGAGAGAGGTTTTTGCTCCACCCCCGCTTAGGACAACCAGAGCTCTTTAATTATGTCTGTTTTACATATGATGCCTCCACATAAGATTTAATTCACAGTTTAACAAAATATTTGTTGGAAATTCCTATTTTGGTACCTTTATTCAGGAGGTTCAGGGCACATGACAAGGCAGAGCTGGAATTAGAAACTCAGAGTTCTGCCTGTAAGGCCATACCCTCCCTGGTGCTTCCTGCTGCACCTCCAGAGACCTTTCCCCAGTTTTTCTCTTTGTCTTCTTCCCTTGCAGCCCGTCTATGCCCAGGATTGCCCCCTGGCAGCAGCTAAAGCCATCCAGGGCCTGCGGGCTGTGTTTGATGAAACCTATCCTGACCCTGTGCGAGTCGTCTCCATTGGGGTCCCAGTATCTGAGCTGTTGGACGACCCCTCTGGCCCTGCTGGCTCCCTCACTTCTGTTGAGTTCTGTGGGGGAACGTGAGTATCTCGGGGGGAGTAGTCGAGGGGGCACCAGTATTACCCAGTACTAGACCAACTCTCATTTATATAAGGTCGAAATGAAGTTCTCAGAAGTGCAGTTGGCACACAGTGTTCCCAGGAACCTTGGCATTCCAGTGCTCGAGTCTGATGTTAATGTTCCCTGGTTTATGACAAAATGTTCTTTCTAGGGAAGGCAGCACTTGCCACATAATTGCTCTTGTTCTCTAGGCTGAACCCAACAAGAATCAGGATTCTTAGCCTATGAATTTAGGATTCAGCAAGGCTATGGAGTGTTCACCAAGCTCCTAATCTGGCATAGCCCTTTTCATTCCTGGGACCTCATTTAGCTCCCTTTGCCAGCTTGAACAGCATCTGGGGGAATTAACTCCATTGTCTCAGCCCTTGAGTTGGGCCCCACGGTATGCCCAGCTCAGTTTGGCTCGGGACAGCCACTCATTTCAGCCAACTTGGATTCCTCCATAGCACTTGAAACCTCCATGGGGTCTTTTTGGGATGGTCATGGTGGCCTGGGAAATCCCTGCTTCCAGTGGAAGCCTGGTGAAAACGTTCTTAAGGCGATGGTAGAAGGCCCATTCCAGGGCCTCCTGCAGGCCTCAGGCAGGCAGGAGAGCATGGGGAGGGTGGGGAAGGCATCTGGGGGACCAGGTACCAGGCCTCCCTCTGCCCAGCTGAATCGGGCCTTCAGATGAGTCCCACTTCTGCCTTAACTCTTTGCACAACACTCTTTAGAGCAAGGAAAACAGCTTTCAATGACTCTATGCCACCCCCACAGAATAACTGAGTTAATGAGCCTCAGGTTCTCTGAGCAACTGGGGAATAAAACTTATTTGTTTAAGGGGTTGTGGTAAGATTTTAAAGGTAATCTCCAATATCCTCAGCCAATGAACTAGGATAGAAGAATATAGCTTATGTCCCACCACAGGGAACCCAAAACATGAATGAATGTAGAGCCCACCAGCAGTAGTACGGTACTGGGCGTTAGGGACTATAGAGCACTTCCATTCGATTGCTACAGCCCTGTGAGAGCATTTCCCCCGTCCTACACATGAGAAAGGCGTGGTGTCTCGCTCACTGTCACAGTGCTCTCAGCCCCAGGCCTGCTCTTCCCTTTCCTGGCCAAAGCTGGATTCTGAAACTCCTTTAAACTTGAAGGGCCTTTCCCACTGTCACCCTGAGTGAGCTTCCTTTGGAGCATCTTACCTTAGACAGCTGAGGGCTGTAGAGCCAAAGGCTCTGGGTGCAGTGGGGACCTGGGCAACTGTGCTTCCTCATCACAGATTTTGTGTTCTGCCATCAGGCACCTGCAGAATTCAAGTCACGCAGGAGCTTTTGTGATTGTGAGTGAAGAAGCTATTGCCAAGGGCATCCGGAGGATTGTGGCTGTCACAGGTGCCGAAGCCCAGAAGGTGAGCAGGGCAGGCTGGTCTGTGGGTTGTGTGAACAAGGCAAGAGGAGCTGAGTCTGCAGATCCATACTGCAGATGGTTGTGTGACCGCTGTAGTCAGAAGTGGAGGTACAGGGCTATCCCCAGTGTCCTCTAGTTTCCCTCCCTGGCAGAAGAAAGCCACTAGTGTGCAAGATTTCATAGCTATCTTATGTTTAATCTTAAAAAGTATATGTAAATTCTGCTTTCTACCTGGTAACGAAGCTTGGTCTAGGAGGACAAGCCATAGTTTTGCTGTGGCTTCTAGTACCCCCAGTGCTTACCCACATCTCCCTGGGGGTATGTGCCGAGTTTGAAATGCATGGAGTATGGGGACAGCTGCTCTGGGGGTAGGGACTGTAGCTTGTGTCTGACGTGTGCTGAAGCCTGAGGGGTGACTGTTTCATGGGGTGAGAAGAGCTCCTGACTCTTGAGTTCTTAGTTACCCCTTAAAGCCGAGTTAGTGCAGCCTTCCTACTGGCCAGGCATGAGGAGGGTGCTCCTTTCTGGGGCGTGAGGCTGTGAACACTTACTCCCTGATGGAAAAGAAACTGCTGGTGTCCTTGGGATGTGTTCCGTAGTCTGCTGTCAGAGTCTGCCACAGTTTAAAGACTACTGAAGCTGAAAGTTGCAACTCTAACTGTTCCCATCCCAGGCCCTCAGGAAAGCAGAAAGCTTGAAGAAATCTCTCTCTGTCATGGAGGCCAAAGTGAAGGCCCAGACTGTGCCGAACAAGGATGTGCAGAGGGAGATCGCTGACCTCGGTGAGGTAGGAGTGGCCAGCCGCCTTCCCTCCTCAAGGCCTGCTCGCTGCTGGATCCTAGGCCTGATGAATCAGACACTCCCTCTTCTAGAAGAACCCTCAAGTACTGGTTCTCAGTGCAGTGGGCCTTTGGACTGACATGTTGTCATGCAGCTTTGCAAAGTGAACTCCGCAGGTCCTGGCCTGTGGACCCCTGGAACCTGCCTACTGCCCCCATTGCCAGTAGCAGGGGAGCCCATTCCCAGCATGAGTGAGCATTGGTGTTGAAGGAGTTGGGGGAGGTACCACGGGTGCCACATTTTCCAGGCCTCCTGGTATTTATTAAAGTTGGGGCTTCTCGTATGGCCTTATAGGCTGTGTGTTCACTGCCTGGCTGAGGCCAGGTCTTACAGGGATCCCAGCTCATTATTCTGCCCCTTTCTCTCCAGCCCTGCTAGTTATAGCTGCTGTAGTTATTTGTGATGTGGGCTCAAAGTCAGTAGATACCTTTTGGTTTTGTTTTCTCTCCTTCTGGACACTAGTCTGGGAAGGGCTTTAGTGTTCAAAGCCAGAAGGGTGGGGTGGGCTGGATCCTCACATCCTAGCTCCTTGTGATTCAGACCTGAATGGTCTGGTTCTGGTTCTAGGCCCTGGCCACTGCGGTCATCCCCCAGTGGCAGAAGGATGAATTCCGGGAGAATCTCAAATCCCTGAAGAAGATTATGGATGACCTAGACCGGGCTAGCAAAGCCGATGTCCAGAAGCGAGTGAGTCCTAGCAGTGCTGGCAGCTGGGCGGGAACCAAGAGATTTTCCCATTAGAGGCTGTGCAGATGCTGCCTGTTTCAGTCTGGGCCTTTGACCTGAGGCCCCTCTTCTGGACTTCCTTCCTTGCAGGTGTTGGAGAAGACAAAGCAGCTCATCGACAGCAACCCCAACCAACCCCTCGTCATCCTGGAGATGGAGAGTGGTGCCTCAGCCAAGGCAATCCAGGGGCTGGGGCTCTAGGCGCTGCTCTGTGCCTGTCTGCTGCGTGTCTCCTTCCCTCTGGTGGTGGCTGAAGTGTGTGCCTGGTGGCTCTGAGTGGAGTGGTCGCCTGAGGGCCCACTCTCTGGGACTGAGGTTAGGCTGAACCATGGAGAGATCTGGTGGCTGGAGAGCTACGGCTCCTGGAGGTGGAAGGCAAACCTCAGTCAGAGTGTGGGCCAGGCCCTGTGTTTGAGACCTCTCTGCAGGCTCCTAGGTCCAGCTCCTGCTATTGGGAGGGGCTAGGGTGGTGAGAACTGAGCTCTGCACACTCACACGCGTGGAAAGCACGGCCCCCTTCCCTAGGACCATGCCTGATACCTGGTTCTCCTACAGGCCCTGAACGAAGCCTTGAAGCTCTTCAAGACACATTCCCCTCAGACATCTGCCATGCTCTTCACAGTGGATAATGAGGCTGGCAAGATCACGTGCTTGTGTCAAGTCCCCCAGGTCAGAACATCCTGCAGCCCTGTGCCCGTGGAAAGTGGTGTGGTGTCTCGCTTTTCTGAGGGAGCTTGATTCTTAACAGTTATTGGCACAACCCCATGTGTGTTTGTGCAAACCATTAGAAATGGCTCTTTGACTCACCTGTTGGTCACCTCCACCATCTCTTACCCTCAGGCCCTCTCCTTGGTGGATGTGTTTAACTGTGCTGGCTGATACGTGGCTTTGCCACTGGTATGTCTTGTCCTGGCTGTAGTACCAGCTGTAGGGTCTGCCTCAGCCACCAGCAGCATCACCCAGAACAAGAGTGGGTGTCTTGGTTTCCCCATCCTTTTTCGTTCCCTTGGCTCTCCATGCCTCCCTCAGTCTTATCCTCTGTCCTGACTCCCACTTCACCTTCTGTTTTCCAGAATGCAGCCAACCGGGGCCTGAAAGCCAGTGAGTGGGTACAGCAGGTGACAGGTCTGATGGATGGCAAAGGTGGTGGCAAAGATGTGTCCGCTCAGGCCACAGGCAAGAACGTGGGCTGCCTGCAGGAGGCACTGCAACTAGCCACCTCCTTTGCCCAGCTCCGCCTGGGAGATGTGAAGAATTGAGAAGGGTGGCTTCCACTGGGGAGCATCTCCCCCATACCCAGATGCATCCGTCCAGCCAAGAGCTCTCCATCTACCACAGGACATTTGAATCTTGGGACCTTTAAATACCCCCATCTGTCCTCCTAACCTACTAGTAACCGGAATTCACTTGGGTACCAGCTGTGACTCAGTGCCCATGTTACATTTCTGCCTGGAGCCCTACACTTCAGTGCCATCTGTCTAGAACCACGAACCCAGGATTGCTATCTATCATCATCATGCTCATGTCTATAGATCTCTGCAGACCTGAGGCTTTGGGTCTGCAGGAAAGAAAGCATTTTTTGCTGCAGGAATAAAAGGACCATGTGCAATACTTGATGATACATGTGCTCTCTAGCCTCATCTTCCCCTCCATAGGTGCCATGGTGTGACAGCCTGTGGCTCCCTGGGTGTAGAATAAATGCTGTGGCTTTTGGTTTCAGTTGTTGCTGAGTCCAAACCCAGACCCCAGAATTTTGGGAATGGCACCAAGGATTGCCAAAATGAGGTGGTAAGATGGAGCGGCATTAATCACTCAATAGAAGGTGATCCACTGAGTTATTGGAAGCAGAGAGAAGACTCCTTTTTGGAGTCTCATAGGAGAACTCCATTTCTTAGACCCATGTCACTCTTCGCCCTTTTGAGGCATCCTGAGACATCAGTTGCCTCCCCCCACTCCTTTGCCCCATTCTTCCTGCTTCCTTGACCCAAAGATGTGTGAGTGTGGAGACCCTACCCTGGCCCTGAACAGGTCCACCCGTCTGAAGATGGCTGGGTGTGGAAACAGTAGTGTGCTGGGAGGTTAAAGGTACTTCTGTACACGCTCCAGCTGATTTCCTGTCCCCTGGGTACAGCAAGCTGGCCATGGGGCCCAGGGTCACTCTCAGTCCTGCTGATGTGGAGGGGAGAGGAAAAGCAGGCTAATGCTGCCAGACGCAGCAGAAGCCAGCTGTCGCCGATGGAGGGTACTGCGGCCCCAGTTGGGGACACAACGAGCTTACACAGTTCCACACAGGAGAGACATCGTTCCAATCAAGCATTTATGCTAGCCAAGGCACTGAGGGTACAGGAGTGACCAAGACACAGAAGGTCACTGCCCTCTCAGGCAAAGGAGTGGGGAACACACAAAATTGTCATACAAATAAGTGTAAAACCAATGAAAAACCTTCGAAAAGTTTACAACCTTTACAAGTGAAAGGAAGGAGACATACGCCTCGGTCCGGGAGGGTGGAGGCCAGGTCCGAAGGCCTGCGCAGGGCGCCGGTCTACCCACCCCCGGAATCCCGGGCGCCTTTCGCGGCGGCCACTCGCCATTCTCCCTCCACGACGGCAGGGGGCGCAGTGTCCGCCACCGTCCCGACAGCCCTCGCGCGGGCGCGCGCCGGAAGCGGCTCGCGCGCGCCGGAAGCGGAAGCGGCTCGCGGCGCCGCCATGCCCGGGGACCACCGCCGCATCCGCGGCCCGGAGGAGTCGCAGCCGCCGCAGCTGTACACGGCGGACGAGGACGAGGCGGACGAGGCGCCCGCCGCCCGAGACCCGACGCGGCTGCGGCCGGTGTACGCGCGCGCCGGGCTGCTGAGCCAAGCCAAGGGCTCGGCCTACCTGGAGGCGGGCGGCACCAAGGTGCTGTGCGCCGTGTCGGGCCCGCGCCAGGCCGAGGGCGGCGAGCGCAGCGGCGCGGGCGCGGCGGGGGCGGGCGGCGAGGCGCCCGCCGCGCTGCGAGGCCGGCTGCTCTGCGACTTCCGCCGCGCGCCCTTCGCGGGCCGCCGGCGCCGCGCGCCCCCGGGCGGCGGCGAGGAGCGCGAGCTGGCGCTGGCCCTGCAGGAGGCGCTCGAGCCGGCCGTGCGCCTGGGGCGCTACCCGCGCGCGCAGCTCGAGGTGTCGGCGCTGCTGCTGGAGGACGGCGGCTCGGCCCTGGCCGCCGCGCTCACGGCCGCCGCGCTCGCCCTGGCCGACGCGGGCGTCGAGATGTACGACCTGGTGGTGGGCTGCGGCCTGAGCCGCGCGCCGGGGCCCGCGCCCGCCTGGCTGCTGGACCCCACGCGCCCCGAGGAGGAGCGCGCCGCCGCCGGCCTCACCGTGGCGCTCATGCCGATGCTCAACCAGGTGGCCGGACTGCTGGGCAGCGGCGAGGGCGGCCCGACCGAGAGCTGGGCGGAGGCGGTGCGCATGGGCCTCGAGGGCTGCCAGCGCCTGTACCCCGTGCTGCAGCAGTGCCTGGTGCGGGCCGCCCGCCGACGGGGCGCCGCCGCCGCCTCGCACTGACCCCAAAGACGCAGCCATGACGGACCCCGAGGACGGTGCCGCCGCCGTCGGCTTCCAGACCCCGCCGCCCTGAGGATTCGGAACACGAGCGGATCTGGGACGGCGCGCACGGAACTGATGCACTCGACAGCTGTGTGGAGACGGTGTTTTTCACAAACCGTTCCTTTAACACACTTTTCTCTTTGAGCCGGCTCCGGCCCAGTTGAAGAAACCTGCGAAGGCAGTAACTCCCACGTTGGAAAGGACTTTATTCAGCTGCACTTACCTGGAAAACGGAACCTGGGGCTACTGCTGTCTTGTAAGGGTTGGACCCTATACATGCCGGCTATTGACTTCCTCCTGTATAATTGGGCTGCTTTCGAGAGAATGGACAAGGGGCCTGTGCCTAATCCCTTATATCTAAGCTAAAACAAAACAAAAACTTTTTTATATCTGAAAAAGGCTTCTAATGTGGTTCTTGGTACAGGATTTTTAAAAGGGCAAGGCTCTTTGAGCTGGGTAGTGTGTTCTTGGACTCCTGGTGTCAAGGGCTAGGGATAGCATTGTCTTCAGTGTGCCCTGTCCCTTAGCCTAAGGTGAGCACCAGAGACAGGCTGAAATGGAAGGAGCTGCAGGGGGTGATGCAGGGAAATGTGCTTTGGAAGAGAAGCTTTTGTCCCTCAAGTGCCAGGGTGAGGACCACTGCTGAGGTATGACAAGAGTGGGGAGTTTTTTGGCCCTAGGAATATTCTGGGTGCACCCTTATCCTGGTCTTGCCTTGTGGTTTGGTGCTAGGCAAGACCATAACTCAAGGTTGGGTAGCCAGAAAGGGTTTGGCTCTTGGTGGAAGCAAGATCCCATCCTTCCATGGCCATGTGCTGAGCCAAAGGCTTCGACTGCTGCTCAAAAAGGGGACCTGGGCTGGCTTCATTAACTGATGTCTCTTATGCAGTCTTATCTCCTGGGAGAGCAGATGAACTGCCAGGAGTGAGAGCTGCCAGATGTTGGGAATCCTGATGCATCCTGGCCATTCCATAGGGCAGAGCTGCCCTGGCTGGCTGACCACAAGGGTGGGATCTTCTCTATGTGGCTCTTGAACCCCACGGGTTTGTACTCAGGTACCTGGAGAAGGTACTTTAGAGGAAGGCGGGGCAGCCTGGTCTTTCTGTGTCCCAGTTTGGAACGAACTTCCAAATTTGGGTGTCTTGGGCCTGCTCAGCTTCTCTATAAAGGGCTAGCTTGGGGCAGCCCAAGAACCAAAAAAGCTCAGGGACTATGCTGTGAACACCTACCCAGAGAAAATTTTATTTTTCCCCTTTTGACATATTTCTAGGGCAAACCTGAACTACAAACTCACACCATCAAGAGACAAGATAGAAACATGACATAAAAATGATACCCTCATTCTGAAAAATGATTTTATAGGATGGATGGGGCATCTGGAACCAAAAGGGGTTATGTGGGGCACATGCTGAAGATGTTAAAGCTCAATGTCAGATGGGAAACAGTAGGATGTTTACTGTACACCACTGTGGCTAGAGAAAGCTGTCTGGGCCCAACACTGGGGATGCTCCACACCCAGACAGAACTGGTTGGGATCTTACAAGAGGAGAAGAGCAGCTCAAATAATAGCTGCAGTCAGAGGGCTGATGGTGCTCCTGGGGGGCCCTGTTCAGCTGCCCCTTGCAAAATGGCCTCAGCTTTATGAGCATGGTGAGCTGGTGCTGGTGGTTGCAGGCCTCCTCACTCCTGCCAGCCCCAGGACTGTCATCTGGAAACACTGCCTCCAAAGCTAAAGCACCATTACAGGGAGGCTTCCCAACTGGTTTGGCTGAGCTGTGCCTCCACTTCCATTGCCCTTGTTCCAGGATGGGTGCCTCCAGTTAGGTGCCACCAGGAGACCTTGAAAAGACCCCACAAGGCAAGGAAGGGAGACACTCAGGAAGGTGCCTGGAGCAGATGGATCCGGAGAGGTTCCAACCTACTGGCTGCCCTTCTGGTCCGATGCATAATTCTTCACCTGTAGGAAAAAAAAAAAAAGCAGGAGTCTGGGCAAAGGGGCTCAGAGATGGTAAGGCCAGGAAAGGGAGGGCTATCAGTTTTACCCAACGCTTACCTCCCTTTCTTTGCAGCTTTGGCAACTCTAGATTATGCTTGAAATCTGGGAACCCAGAACCCAGACACAAGGGAGTATTCCTCCATCTAACCCAGACTTCTCAGATGTGACTCAGGCCTGGGTAGCAGTAAAGAGCCCTCTGGAGCTCTGCAGAGCTTGGCAGGTGGAAGAAAGGAAGCTCACCACTGCCAACTCCCCAGCAGCCCCAGCTTTGCTGAGATGGCCCAAACAGCAGTGGGGGCTTGGCCCTCCTCAGGGACCACCAGTAGGAGAGGAGGAGGATATGGTAGGGCAGGGAACAGTCGGGCTCTTTAACGCTGCACAAAGGGCTTTGTCAGATCCAGGTTTGTACATTTTATACAGCTTTTCTGGGGAGCATGGTATGTAGACAGCCTAAAGACCCTGGGGCAGCAAGTGGAGGCAAGAGCAGGAAAAGGGCAGAAATCTGGGTTTTAACCTTTCCAAGTGGTTCTAAGGCAAGGGATTTAGGACCATGAGGCATACGTGTGATGTCCCCTCTACACTACTCCAAGTAGCCCACCCACTCTTCCAGGAAGGGATGGTATTTCAGCCAGAACTGGCTCAGCTGAGTAAACCAAGCCTGAGGGGGATAAAAAGGGTATGGTTCATCTCATGAGCATTGTCGGCGCTGGATGTCATACCTCCTCTCAACCACCACTGTTGGATTCCCACACAAACTTGAGTCCATCCCTCGCTCATAGGGAGGCCTCAGGACCCAAATATAAAGAAGGTGAGGATGGCGGGAGGTGCCAGGCTGCTCACTCCCTCCTCCAGGTCTCTGTTCTCCTTGGAGCCGTCTGCCTCTGGATGGGCCCTCTGGCTCCTGGGCTCCTGCCGGGATTCAGTAGTTCTCCATGAGGAGCCCTTACTTTCAGAGCCCCTGTTCTCTTCGCTGTCCTCTACCTGTGCAGGGCGAGTCAGCAGTTAATGGTTGAGTTTGGAGGCCCCAGCTGACCCTAGAGAGGCTACTTGATGCCCAGGACTGATCTAGGGAGTCTAGGGCTTGAGAGGACTAGGACACTTATCTGGCTCCAGAGAGCTATTGAGTGGGTGATGTCATAGGACAACCTAGAAGCCACAGGATCTTCAAGCCACAGGAGAAACCATAGGGAGTGTGTGTGTGTGTCAGGGGTAGCCCTGCAGACAGGGACAGGCCAAGGCAGGGCTCCAGGTGTTGCTGGCACCTTTAGGAGTGGGAAAAGATTGAGCCCACTAAGAGTGCGGGGTGCCTAACCTGGAAACTGGTCCCTCTGCCTGTCCATGCGCTCCAGATTCTCCTAAAGGTGTCCCCTGGGCTTCCATGTGGCTCAGCTCCCCTCTAATGAAGGACAGCTCCTCAGTCTGGACTGTTGGGCATGCTTCACGGTCCTAAATCCCTTGCCTAGAACCACTTGGAAAGGTTGTTAAAACCCAGAGTTGATGTTCCACCAGAGGGCAGTGCCGCCAAGGTCTCCCAGGCCTACCCCAACTGCCAAGGCTGCCCAGCTCCTCTGCAGGTGAGGGCTGTGCCCTTTCACTCACACTTTATCTGCCCTGGGAGCAGGCGGCTATTCCTGGGGGCCTTGCAGGGACTGAAACTGCTTTTACCCACATGCACATGTAGGTCCTCTGGATCTTGACAGGCATGTGGTTGATGAGGGGTGGAGGTATCCTCTGGTATTCATACACCCCATGGAACAGGACAGGGAGGGAGGACAACTAGCCACACCTGTTTGCCCAGAGGACCAAGGAGGCAGGACCCACTCACCTGTACAGCTTTAGTCCAGGTCATACTTACTGCAGCTGCGGCAAAGACAAATGGGGAAGGGGTCACTGTCCAGGGCCTGAGTCCTTGCCCAGAGCACAGGTTGGCTTGGGGAAACAGGTGTGCAGCTCTCCCTTAGGACCCCAGTATTTGCCACTGGAAGAGCCCCTAGGGATTTGACCAAGGTAACTTTGAGAGACCACAACAAACTAGCTTCCCCATGGCGGGCCTCTGATAAAGGGGCACCCTCCAGGTGGCAGAAGCAGGACAGTTGCTCCTCTGCCCGCCCCAGGCACTGCTGATGTTCTCGAACTTACTCTGGAAAGGGATAACAGGGGAGCGTTAAGTCGGGGCCCAAAGCCATGGTAGGGGTTTGAGAGCCTTTAATCCTCGCATGGGAATTGCCAGGAGGCGGGGCCCGGCACTGTCAGGGCCAGCCAGGCAGTGCCAGCGGTGTGGCCAAGCCACTCGCCCCTTGCTCCCAGCCCCGGATGAGAGGGGGGCCCTGGAGGGACCCGGACCCCACGGCTCGGCCGCGCCCCCTTCTCTCGTGCCCCATCACCTCCAGGGAACTGGTGCTCGGGAGGGACGGGGCGACCGGTGGAAAGAGACGACGGGGTCCAGGCCCGGGCGAAGTGAGCCCGGGAGACACCTGCACGAGCGTCAGGGGCCCCTCAGGGCCGCGACGGGTGAAGAATCGAGGGGGCGGGGCGGGGCGATGCGCCGAGGGCAGCGGTTTCCGAATCGGCTTTCTGGGGCTGTCGCCCGCGGCCCGGCTCCGGCCTGCGACGGGGGCCGCGGAGGCGGGATGGAGAACGTGCGGGGCCCCTTCCCCTTCCTCCCGCGGGATCTCCGGGGCCTGCGGGGGAGGTCTCCGGGTCCCCCCCCAAGTCCCCCGCCTCCTGGCTCCAGGCAGCCTGGGCGCGGGGCCGGGACCTCGGGCTGCGGGCTCCCGCGGCGGGAGGCGCATCCTTGGAGAAGGAAACGCGGGCAGGGCGGGCGCCCCCCTCGGAGCCCGGGCCCCGGCGCGGCGTGGTAACCCGGAGCCCCTCCTCCCCCCCCAAGGCCAGGAATGGCTCGGCCGGGACAAAACGCGAGGTGACAGGCGCCCGCTGAGCATCATCGCCGGGGGGATGACTCTCGCTCGTTCGAGTCCCCTCCGGCTGGCCGGGGCCCCCCCTTCCCGACAGGGTCAAGACTTGGGCAGACGGGTCAGTGTCGGGGCGCAGGGCACGCGGCCGAACACCTGAGCCCCCGAGATGGGGTTCTCTCCACCGCGGCATTGGTGGTTCAGTGGTAGAATTCTCGCCTGCCACGCGGGAGGCCCGGGTTCGATTCCCGGCCAATGCACACGCTAGTCCTTTTTTCCATTCTTGCCTTTTTTCTCCCCCTTAAAATGACTTTGTAAAGTAGCCCGGCATGAATGGGAACATGATGGCAGAGGAATGGTGCTAACACTACCTGCCGAGCCCAGAGGTGGGGGCTTCTCAAATGGGACCGGTGTGCGGGCGAGGGCAGAGCTCGCTGCAGACGGGGCGGCCTCTGGGCCTGGTGGGGCGGGGGGCTCCCTGCTCGGCGCCTCCCCGCCCCCCGCCCTCGTCCAGGCACCAGCCAGGGCTGACGCCTGTGCCCTGGGCTTATGGCCTTGCCCCTTTCACCCTAGGAGGCAGCAGCCTGGTTGCGGGTACCCAGCCCCATCAGTCCCCCTGATCAGGGCTGTTGGTTCCAGCCTGCAAGGCTAGGGCTTCCCATAAAAAAAATAAAATAAAAATAAATAAAAAGAAGTAAAATGCCCCTTTGGAATGGCCGCGTAGGCAGAGGTCAAGCCACTTCCTCAACTGTCCTCAGTGCCGGGACAAGGGTAGGGGTGGGGGGCAGGGGTAGGAGACCTGGGGCAACAATCCTACCACAAACCTTTCCCTCTAGGTTGGCGAATTCCATTTTGAGCCCAAATCCCCTAGCCTGGACTTGACCAGTTCTCATGAAGAGGGAGTTCATCCAGCAGCTCAGTGGCCACCAAACCCCATCTCCAACCTGTCCCTCCTCTGCCCAGCCCAAGGAGTCAGAGTCATAGCTACCCACCCACTCCCGTCCCAGACCCACACTGCCTGAGCATCCAGGGAAGAGCTTCATCCTCTCCACTGGAGGTCCCTGCAGGCACAGAGTCTTAAGGACTCCACCCTTGCCCCAGGCCTTGAATGATGGATGGGGCCTCTCTAAAGGGAGTGTGAGCCATTACTCCCAGTTGCTTCCCTGTACCCACACCACCCCCCTTAGAGGGCCAACAAGACTGGGTCTGAGTCTGCTGGGCAAGGGGGTGGTGATGGACGGAAAATGAAATTTGAAACAGCGACTGGGACTGAAGAACTGCGTAAGGGATTCGCTCAGACTCCAAAGTGGCCATGTTAAAAAACACCTGAGAGAACCACGGGAGATGACAGCTCACCTCCCATCAGACAGATAAACCGTAGCAACAGATACCTCTAGTTAAAAGTTTTACGCATGAGGCAGCCAACCAGTACGCCACATCTGCAGTTCTGCACCGCTAAAGAAACGCGAGTTTAAAAAATTATGAGTTATCCATGAGCACACACCTACTCCTAGCCCCAAACAAAAGTAGTGAAAAAGCCACCCATGCTGGCTCTCACGAGCTGCCGCAGATGCTTAGGCTGCTGCTGGCGGGGAGAGATTTGACCTGATCTCTCTCAAGGTCAACCTGGAGGGGCAGAGACTTGTCAGAGCTGCACCCCTCTCCCCCAACCCTCCCAGCCCTACTATCCCACTTCCTGGGACATGAGCTAGGGCAAAATCCAAAAGAAACCAGAACCTTCGGCACCAGGCTGTTTGTGTTTACACATAAGAGCTGTTTCTAAGAGAAACCACCTGCCACTGGCTCCCTCCTCCCCTCATTCGCAAGACAGAAATCACTCAAACGCCCACAGAAGGGCCCCAGAGTGGAGCTCCACTATCACGAGTGCCCAGCCAAGGGACCAAAGGGCCACTGTGTTCACACACATCCTCATTATGCCTATGAAAACGGCACGTTGGCTGGCAGAGGTTGGTGAGCTCCTTTCTGAAAATGTCTAAAAGTTTCTTGAAAACTTTTTTAAGCTTCCCAGGTTAGGGGTAATATTTCATCCAGAAAGGTTCCCATTTGCTACTTCCCAATATACACTTGGAAAAAGCCCCTCAAGTGTCCCATGAGTGAGGCATCCCTGGGAGGACCAGGCCTCCTGGCTCCAGGTGGGAGGAGGGGACACCCTCTTCCGTCAGCAGGATGGTGGCTGGGTTACAGCAGTGTGAAGGGGCCTTGGAATAAGCCGGGTCGACTTCCTCAGTTTACAGACAAAACCTGGGGCCAAAAGAGGAGAGACCTCAGTTGCCACAATGAGTAGGACAGGCAGCCTGAGCTAGTGCCCACGTTCTGACCCAGGGGAATCCAGGGCCCCAAACAAGCTGAGGACCAGCCTCCCTCCCCAGCAGACTCACCAGCAGGTGGTTGTGCCTCGCTGCCTCCCCTGGTCTGGGTGAGCAGGGCTGGGCTTAGGGTCTCCAGCCATGTCTAAATCTGAAAAGAGAGCAAGAGAGCAGGCAGAGTGAAAGGAGAGAGAGAGAGAGGGAAGATGCAGGAGGAAGGGCCAAATACACATGGGCCCCACTTGCTTCCTGGCTGGCCCTTACCCACTCCTCAGCTCTGAGACAGTCAGGGTCCCCCGAGAGGACCCCAGGACCCACCAATCTAGGGCTGAGCTCAGGCTCCAGAGGGGCCTTCTCCATCCTCAGGGAACCATGGGGCTGACGAAACCCCCAATGGTGTGGAGGGTGCTCTACTGTTTTCTTCAGACCCACACAGTAATTATCAACCCCGTGTCCCAGTCCCTGGAATTTTGGGGGTGGTACCGTAAATAGGGAGGCTGTCCATGATCCTCGAGTCCTGAGGAGACGCACACTCCTGGTCGGGGCTAATTCTCAAGTTTCTCTGGCTGCCTGCCTGCCTGCCACACCCACGCCCCACAGCTGCCTCTGGGCTAAGCCCCTGGGCCGGCTGCATCTGAAATGGCCAGAACCCTGAGTGAGAAACCCAGTGGGCAGCCGGCCTGGACCAGGGCGGAGACACCCTGCTGCCCTTTCTCGGTTGGAGAGTCAAGAGTCAGTTCAACCCGATTCAAGGGAGGGCTGAGAAGTGAAGCAATGTAGCCAGCCGTCTGTGCACCAGTCCCTGGCAGGTTGTCTTGTTTCTGGGCTCCTTCGGCGTTTACCACGGGAGAGAACAGCTCTACACCCGTGGGAGGTGGAGGAGAATCCTGCTCACTGCTGTATCCCTGCCACCTGCCCAGGGCCTGGCATTTAGCAGATGCTCAGTTGATGTCCACTGAATATATGAACAGAACGTCATCAATCAATTCCATGGGTTTGGGTCAGATCCCAGAGCATCCCTTGTGACTTGCAGGCCCCTCCTGGAGCCTACCCCTTTCTTCCTGAATCTCTGGTCATCAGCCATGGCCCATTTTGCCTGTGAAGACAGTAATGAATGTAACCTTACTTTTTCTGTTCCCCAGCTTTCTGCAGTACAGTCACCAAGAGCACCTGCTGGCTGTGGTTAGACCAGCAACTGTGTCCTTGAGACACCGACAAGCCAGATCAAGTGTTTCGTTGGGAGGAAGCTGGTGATTCTGCATCTCTGCCCTTAGCCCTTCTCTTCCATTCGTGACCTGGATTCATCTCCTCAAGAATTTGTTAAACAAACACCTGTGCACCAAGGCAAACACGTGCACTTCCCTGTCGTCTGGCTTTCTGTCTGTCCCTTTAGCATATATTTATACTTGTGGTTACTTTCACATTTTCAATATCCAAAGTTGACAGAAAACCACACTCACATCCACCGTGCAGGGCAACAGTGTGTGGGCACTTACAAAAGCCTGCTATGCCCAAGGTAGAAGGCCCAGCATTCAGATAAGCTTGCCATTCCCTTTGGGCTATATATCATCACTATCTCCTAAAACTAGAAAAAACAAAACAAAACAAAAACAAGCAAACTTAAGAGGCCTTAATTATGAGACCAGTCGTTGGGTTGAGTAGAAAAGCCATTCGATGGTTACCAGGTTGCCAAATGGGGCCAGTTCTCGAGGGGCTGGTGGAGTGTCTGGGAAGTTCATCAATGGCAAACCATGTCCAAGTATCTGGTAACACATAAAATTAACCATCACGGGAGCCAAGTGCTGGGAAGTGGGCGGAAGTCTTTCTCCATATTCATCCCTCACAAAGACCCACACACAGATTTCCTGAGGGCACACCCCTGGGCATCCTCCAAGCTATGAGCACTGACTGCATGGATAGTTGATGAATGGGAGTCACAATGAGTGAGAGCAGATGACATAAAAACAAGGGAGGTCAGCGATCAGGTGGGAAGAAAGCCGAAGACCGAAACAGAGAGGCAAAGTGGGTAGAAGGACAAAAATAAGAATAAGAGAAGCAGAAGGGGGTGGACATATCTAACGGCAGGTCCCCAGAGTTCCCTGAGCTGACACAGACACGACCACCCTGAATTCATCAGATGACGCAAAGCAGTTCACTTATTTTCATGGAGCTTCCATGAAGAAAGGAAGGGGTCATTGTATCACCCCTCATACTAAAGACTGCAACCAGCAGCTAACCGTTACTGAATTCTGACTTTACACGCATCATCTCATTCAATCCCACAACAACCTCACAGAGAAGATGCTAATAGCAGCCCCATTTAATGGAAAGGCTACCGCCTGCATTCAGGGTCACATGGAGAGCATGTTGATGAGATCTCAGTCCCCTACCCACAATCACTACGGTGGTCCAAGAAGTTAGAGAACTTACTTGAAGACCCTTGGTGGGTTCAGCTACCAGCGAGCCTGGTTCTCTCAGTGCCTTCGGGCCATGCTGCCTTTGCATAGGGCTGCTCCATTTCCTGCTCCACCCTGCACAGAACCCTAGGTTAGAGCGTGCGGCCGACAAGGCCAGCACTGCAGGCCAGAGCCCTGGATGCACCAGGTGGCTTCTTGCAGTAAATGCAAGTCACTCCACATCGGAGCCCCTTTCCTGCGTTAGAGGTATCCCCAGCTTTGAGACAGAACCTGCCTCCCATAAAAGAATCTTAAAATGCCCCTTTCTGCCTCCTTTTCCCAGCCTCCCTTATAGCTGGGCACATCACTTGGTCTCTCCAACGAGACCTACACGCCTAACTTTGAATTAAAGCTGTTGAGTGAAGAAGCGCATCTCAGCATATGACGGCGGCAGGGCCAGGTTTCAAAGGTGGTAGCACCTCCATCCTACACCGGTAGTGCCAACTGTGACGTCTGTGTCCAGCAGAGGCGTTGGGTGTCTTTCAGATCCGATCCTCCAGTGTCTTCGACAAATTCCTTTTCAGCCTAGAGTTGCCAGAATCAGTTTCTGTTTCTTAAAACTAAGAATCTCGATTGGTACAAAAATACAACTAGGAGTGGATGGAGCAAGAAATCCTAAGGGAAAGGGAGGCCAATATAAGCCTGGAAACTGGTCAGAGGACAGTGAAAATCCAGCTCGTATTAAGAAACAGGACAGAAGCAGCCCATGGCATGCTATGGTGAGGCTGCTAATCCTGTGGTCCCCAGAACAAAGTGCCCCTCAAAAGCAAGGCTTCAGGGACCTGGTGGCTCCTGCCACAGAAGAAAATAAAAATGACTCTAAAGTCAAGGGCTGTTGGGCAGGGTGTTGTGCTAACGACACCAAACAGCTTAAAGGAAAGAAAGACAAGCTCAAAGCACAGATTCTTAGCTCAAGCCTTGGTTAGCAAACCAGGGAATTTTTATATCTTGCAGCTACAAGGCTGAGAGTAAATCAAACTTAAAGCTTGGTCAATGGTTATAAAATGACACCATCAGGTGGCGTCATGCCCTCACTAGGTCTCTGGTTGGGAAAGAGTGGGGAGTGGAGAGCAGAGGCCGTCAGAACAAGGCTCTGTGAGAGGATGTGGAGGACTTAGGTACCCCCCACCTCCACAGAGCCTGCCTTGCCAACCCAAATGACCCCTCTCGGTCATTCTGAAGGTCGTGGTGGCAGAACTTCATTAATTCTTTGCCAAACTCATATCCCTTTCCTCCTGGGCATACATCTAGGTAGAGATTCGCAACCCCCCTTGCAGGTGGTGTGCTGTGTGGCCGAGGGGTGAGCGGGATGTGCATCACTTCCACACCTACAGCTTCCTCTGAGAGACTGTCCACCCTCCTACTTCCTGAGTTGGCCACCCGAGTGCCAACACCCTGGGTGAGCTGGGAAGCCATGGGCTGCAGGTGGCAGGGCCTCGCTCGGCCTGGGCTCACGGTGCCCCCATTGTCCGTGTGCGACCATGGCCAGCAGCTACCATTGCCTTAAGTAATACACCCTGCAATGCCCTTGCCCTGAAGGAGTCCCCACCATCCCTCATTTTTTCCAGACTGAAAATAACAAGTCAGATCCCTGCAGGCCCCAGGGGGCCAATGACTTTAAATCTGGGAAGAAGATTGAATTACCAGAAGAAATATGAGATTTTGCTAATTTATATTGACAAAAACCTGACAAAGTGCTCTGGGACTGGATTCTGAGGATGGAGACTGGCGAAGGAAGGAAATAACATGAGATGGGGTTGACTGTATTGGTCTTTAGGGTTCTCTGGGGCTCGCTTGAATAGCGGGGATGGTTCTAATTGTCAGCCCTGATGGTTGCTTGAAACGTGGACTCAATTATGGCCAAATAATATTAGCTAACAGCTCACAAGAAGAAAAATAAGAGTAGCCAAGAACTACTGAACATTTACCATCTGCCAGGCACAGATTTAAGCACTGTACTTATTGAAAATTTATTTAGTTAACAAATGAGGTTTAGACTGTATAATGTTGATGTAGGAATAAAAAAATCAGGGCCTAGCTCAGCGGAGCTAACATTCATCCGTGTTTACCAGCCTCACCAGCCGTTGTTTCAAATACTTGAATGTTTTGTCATTTTATTATTTCTATTTTACAGAAGAAAATGAGGAAGAGGCATGTTTCAGAGTGATGCCCTGTTTTGGTTTGCCTGGGGTGGAGGGGTTTCCCAGCACGTGCGACTCAGAACGCTAAAACTAGGACAAACTGAGACAGCTGGTTCCCTTCGGTGTTAAGGGACTCACCTGAAGACACACAGTAAAGGCGGAGCCTGGCCTCGGTTTACGTGGTCTCACGTTAGACTCCAACTCTGTGCCTTTGCCACTGGTTCTCGAACCTGAGCCTGCATTCGAAGTAGCTCAAGGTCTTGGTAAAAGCAAAATAGCGTGCCGCATCTTCAAAGCTAGATTTGGGGCAGCTGAGGATTTGCAGTTCCTACACGTTCACAGGTGATGCCAGGGCTTCTGGTCCGTGGACCGACACGGAGAACCATCTCATCATGCTACCTTACCTCTGGGTTGCAATGGACGCTTCAGGTAGGACCTGCTCGCTGTCACCTCCACCCACAAGCCCTGAGATGGCCCCCAAAGCAAGTCTTTTGCCGGGTCACGGAGAAATACGTCGGTGAGGAGGGATGCTGATGGGAGATGATGCAGCAACTGGCGGCTGGGATGTCAGAGGCTCAGCCTTAGGTGCCACAGCAGAGGTGGGCTTGTCACAAAGGTGGCTCCAGTGTCACTGCTGCCAGAGTATGCTCTGCAGTTCCCTCGCCTGGCAGCACTGACACAGAGGTCTACCCAGACTGGCCTTGCAGCAGAATGTGGGCCACTATGTCTGGCCACGTAGGCCCCCAGCCTGGCCCTCCGACTCTCCCCAGGATCCTGTGATCAACCGTCTCACTTTTTTTTAATGGAGGGAAAATTTTCATAACATGAAATCAGTCCATGTGGTAGCATTTGGTACATTTACAATGTTGTGATTCATCTAAGTTCCACAACATAGTTATCCTTCCCAAACGAATCCTGTGCCCATTAAGCAGTTACTCCTCATTCTCCTGCTGCCCCTGAGTACCACGAATCTGTTCTGTTTCTGCGGATTTTACCTATTCTGAATACTTCATATAAATGGAATCATATGATATGTGACCTCTTGTGACTAGCTCCTTTCGCCTAAAATAACATTTTCAAGGTTCATCCACATTGAAGTACTTCATTCCTTTCATTGGCGGGATAATTTTTGATTATACGTACACACCACAATTTGTTTACCTGTTCATCCCCTGGTGGACATCTGGGTCGTTTCTACCTTTCGGCTATGGTGAGTAATGCTGCTACGAAGTTTGTGTGTCAGGGTTTGTCTGAGTACCTGTTTTTAATTCTCTTGCTTAGATACCTAGGAGTGGAATTGCTGGGTCATAGTGCAGTTGTGTTTAACGTTTTGAAGAATTGCCAAACTGTTTTTCACAGTGGCTTCACCTTTTTACATTCCCACCGGCAGTGTATGCGGGTGCCAGTTGGTCCACATCCTCATCCGCCCTTGCTATTGTCTGTCTGTTTGACAACAGCCATTCTAATGGGTGTGACGTGGTCTCTCCTTGTGGTTTTGGTTTGGATTTCCTGATGACCCGTGATGTGTAACATCTTTTCATGTGCTTTTTGGCCATTTGTATTACTTCTTTGGAGAACTGTCTATTCAAGTCTTGTGCCCATTTTTAGATTATTGTCCTTTTAATAAATTTCTCTTCTGCCACAATGAGCCAGAGCTGTTTCTGTTTCTATTGGTTGCAACTAAGAATTTTGACGGATATTCTTCTCCCTATTTCATGGTCTCAGGCCATACTTTTACCTCCAACCAGCAAAGCAACATGATGAGGGGACATAACAACGTGCATGTGGGACGTGGTGCATTCTGGACACTCTGATGGCACCTCCCAGTCTTTCCTCTGCCGGGATCCACCCTCTCACTGTAGAAAAGGAGGGAGATGGAGCCATACTGGATCCCAGCTTAGATAATCACAAAGGAAGAAGAAACACTGGAGCAATCATAATAAATAAAGAGGGTGTGAACAGAAACACGAAGCCAACAGAGGCAAGCGTGAGAGGAGTGAGAGCAGTAAATTAGGGACACAAATGAGGCTTCTACATCTATGCATTATTCAGGGACTAGGGATCTGAAAACGTCCAGAGGATGTCCTGGGTCACATGAGTGAGCAGGGAAGAGACTGAGGTGGGCAGAAAGCAATGCCAGTGGAGCCTCAGGCACTCTTTGGTCTTCCAGAGTCATCCTGGCTCATCTCACTTTTCCTTCAAAGCAAGCATTCATTCACAAGTTTGGCTGATTCATAACTTGGTTTAATCTTTTGTGGGGTGCTTCCTAGACAGCAAGTAACCTCCACCTGCCCCAGAGGGTCCAGCCCGGATGGAGGAGAGTGGTCTCTTCTGACTGCGGACCCTGGCTCCTGTTTCAGCACCTCATTGAGGCCCATCTTCCCAATCAAAAGCAGGCTGAGGGGCCCCAGGCTCCCCTCCCCCTATGCCAGGCTCCCTATTGGCCTCATTCGAACTCCATACGCCATTTCCTACAAGGTCTGAGACCTTTTTGGATGTTGGGCTTGCAGTCCTGGTCTGGCCCTAGTTCCACACAGGTCGGCAGACAAGCAGGCAGGGCTGGTGTCCCCATGCACTGGCAGGAGAGAGGCATGGCTCAGCCTCAGGGCTCTGGGTCCCACTGGGAAATGTGCTCCTGAGCTGGGAAGGAAGCAGAGCAGAGCGAAGGTTGATAGCAGCCCAGGCAGTCCTGGGACGGGGATCCTGTTGCATTTGGTCCTGAAGTGTGCATGGCCATGGGCCTACATGGAAGCCTGGACACTTCTAGAGGGTGCTGCCGGGAACCGGTTCTGAGCCAGAGTTCTCTGAGCTCTAGGGAATCAGGTAACACTGAGTTCCCCAAATAGCAGCATTAGTGACAGGGGGAGAAGCCCCGGCCAGGCTGTACTTCCAGTCCTGCCCCTGCGTGGACACCCTGTGAAGCTAGGCCCATCTCCCCCTGCTGGGCCCCTCAGGTGTCCCCTTGAGCACTACGTTTTCGATGGCTCTTTGTGCTCACACACTTTTTGGCCTGTGATCTGATATCCTAGCAGCTTGGATTGGGCCAGCAAATACCCAGGGGCCAGGAACCACCAGAGGGAGCCATGGGAGGGCCCTCACCAAACTGGCAGATGTAACGGTTTCGGGTTCTGCAGCGCTGGTCATTCCAGTTGAAGGCGGCTGATGCCTGCAGCTCCACGCAGTTGCCAAACCTGCTGGGTCAAGATGTTGGGTGTGTGCAGTGGAGGAATGAAATTAGGAGTCTGGGTGAGGCTTAACTCTTCCATCCCAGCAGGCCACCTGCATCTAAGAGACCTCAGTGCTCCCACCCCACATCCGGGGTTCCTGGGAGACAGACCCAATCCCACGCTCCCATCCCTGCTCCTCAGGCCATTGTGGCTGCTCTCAGGAAAGCTGGGAGGTCTTGGCACACCCCCTACTTGAGGGAGCAACTCCACCCATGCACTCTTACCACTCAGCCACACAGGCCAGTGGGGAGCTGCGGAGGGGACCTGGAACAGACAGGCTCCTGTCCTCCCTCCCAGCAGGATGCCTGGGAGCTCAACCAGGCCAACTTCCACTAAGTGATGGGCCAGGGGTATAGGCCTGGCTATCATTAAGAAGGTCGAGGGAGGGCTAGGTGATATATTTGGAGGCCGTGGTGGCCACACAATCTGGCCACCTCTACCCCTGCCATCCCTTCCCTGGGTATTTCTGGGCTTTGAAGGCCAGGGCAAGGCTGTATAATCAGAAGGCCCTCCATACAGGCTGGCTAGCAGGTGAGTGGATAGCTAAGAAGTCGGGAAACAATGTATTGACACAGGCAGAAGGGTGTGGCAGGGAGGAGGGGAGGATGGATAAGAGATGGAAGGGACCGTGGGGTCGGGTGGATAGATGAAGCCTTGTTGGGTTCCCTCTCTTTTTTGGAGGCCTGGGGTGTGCCTCACCTCAGCACCGTACCCACACCGAGCTGTGCCCTGACTTCCTGGGCACCAGGGTATTCAGTGAGGATCAGACCCTCAGAGATCTTGGCCAGGCAGCAGTCTGGGTGGAGGTTCTTCAGTGGCATCTGAGAGCTCAGTGGGCAGGCCCGGGGAGAAGGTTGTCCCAGGGGAGGGAGGGCACCCCAGACTCACCCCTGGTTATCAGGCTGCCCAAAGGCAAAACTGGTGAAGGACTGGTGCTCCCCGGTGGCCCAGCGGAAGGAGTTCTTAGCGGTCTTGTAGGTGAGCCCTGGGCCATGGCAGCAAAGGTTGGCCCCATCACCCAAGAGAGGGCCACCCAAGCCCTGAGCCTGCTCTTCCCAGCATAAACTCCTTCCCAGCTCTTCCGGTCCCCCTGCTGGGTCTCCCTCCCTTCAGCCCTCTCCCCAGAGAAGGGGGCTGCCAGCCTGACTACTGGCCTCATTCTGGGCTGCAAGCCCTTGCCACACCCCTTCTATCTGCAGGGAGATGCTCTGGGTTACCAGAGCCCAGATGCCTGGAGCATCCCAGCCCCAAACTCACCTATCCAGAAGTTTCTGGTCTCAAAGTCACTGTCAGTCACCTCGTTGGTGGTCTCCAGACGGCCCAGGTAGAAGGCGAGGATGTCCTGCACTTTCTGGCTCCCGATCTGGGCTAGGACTCCACCTTTTTCCTGCAACCCTCACTCTGGGTCATGCTAGCAGGGCCCCAGAGCTCATGCCAGCCATTCCTGCCACCCCACTGTGGCCGTGGATGGCAAATGTGTGTGCTGACTGTGCTGTTGTCACCCCTGCGCACGCGTGCTCACACACACACACACACACACACACACACACACACTCACTCACTCACACAGCCTCCTGCCTCTCAGAGTAGGGCTTCCCCTTCCTGTCCCCTGCCTGCATCTCCCCTCTCTGTCCACAGTGGCCCAGATTGGCAGGGTGCCACCCTTGGGAGGGTTTCATCTGCTCAGTGTCTTAAATACATTTGAATTGGTTGCCATCATTAATAAATCTAGAAATGCCAGTGAGAATCTGGATTTCTGGTTGTCCTGAAAAATCCCGAATTCTGGTCTCCCGGAACTTGTGTTTCTGCCTGCAGCCAGAAGCTGGAGCTGAGTGAGGGTGGCTCCTTGGATGCAGGTTGGGAGGGGCCTTGTCCCTGTCCCTCAGCTCATTAAATGCCTCTTGGCTTCCATGGGCCTCTGAGTGGGCTCCTGCTCTATACTAATGATGAGAAGCGGTTCAGGAGATGTCAAAGGAACCATCTTTTAACCTAGGGTCCCTCCACTAAGACCCTTGCTTGAGAATTAGGGGGGTTCCTGGGAAGGCAGGGGTCAACGGTCACCTGGCATTTCATCTTGGCTCCATAGTAGGTATCTGCCTCTGAAGACACCATGAAGCAGTCTCCATCGATCCTCAGGTCACAGGTGTGGAAGGGAAAGTGCACTTTGGCTAGGGAGAAGGGAGCCTAGGTTTATGTGTGGGGACCTCAGAATCATGACCCCTCCTGGCCTGCCAGGGAGCTGAGCGAGTGGGTGGGGTCAGTGATGTCCTGGTAGATGTGTAACAAGCAGCCCCTCTCTTAAAAAAGCATCTATGATTCGCATTATTTGCCAGTTTCTGTGGTGTGTGAATCCCTCCACCATGGCCCATTTCAAGGTACCAATGTGATGTCCCAGAATAGGGGACTGGGAAGAGTGTAACTGTGGGGAAATGTGAGCTGCGTGGCTGAGACGGATCCAGCACTCCGTCGAGGGGGTCCTGGGAGGGGCCTGACTCATCAGGGGCCTTGGATCAGGACTCACTGGCACACTGGGCTCCCCCGTAGCCAACGTCGCAGACACAGGAGCATGCCTCTTCCCGAAACCGGCCGTGCACACACTGCTCACTGCACCGCACTGCCGGGATGGGGCAGGAGGGCATTGCACTCAGCCTCTGACTCTCCTTCTGCCCCTCACAGGCTGTGGACGTGCAGGGGCTGGCCAACCGCAGAGAGATCACCCTGCTCAGGGGCAGAACCCACGAGGCCCCCAACCTCTGCCACATTTGGTGTCTTTGGTTCTATCTCATTATAGAGAAAGGCAAATTGGGGTTTGGGAGATGACCTGTCCACGGTCACAGTGCTGTGGCAGGAGGACAGTGGGAAAAGAATCCACTTCTGGAGCCTAATTCTATCTTCCTCCTACCACCCCTACAGGGCCGTGTCTGACTCCACTTTGAATCTTCCGCATAGCTCAGGGTCTGGCAGACTGTTGGTGCTCAGTGAATACTCATTGAATGATCATATGCAGTGTGCAAACCAGCAAGCACATGGCCAGCACTCCCTAACACCCTTGAGACTCCTTCGAAACCCAGTGAGTGCAGTGCAGCTCCTGGACACACCCCACAGGCGTGAATATGCATCTGTGACTCCACTGCTTCCCTCCTCATCCCATGGAGGCTTTCTGCATGCACGCTGGACCTAGGCTCCACTTGCTGGGTTCCCTGGGGCTGTGGAGAGCTGGAACTCTAGGTGCCTCTCACCTTGGCAGTATCTGCCCGTGTAGCCAGGGGGACAGTGGCAGTAGCAGGTGCTGATGTTGAGATGTCCGTGGTTCCGGCAGCTCATACGACATGGGTTCCTGGGGACCTCTGGTCAGATAAGGAGGGAACTCTGAGAGGGGGCCCCCCTCCAGGCAGGTGCCTTCCTGGGACAGCCCTTTAGGATGCTGCCCCCCACCTCTAGATCACCAGCTCAAGCTCTCATATACCCGCTGCCCCAGCAGGAGGCAGGCAGGATGGGCACTTACCGCAGAGGCCCCCTGCATGGTCCCAGGCTTTGAAGCAGCCCGAGACGCTGGCTGTGCAGAGTGAACACCAGGCGCCCTTCTTGTAGGGGACGATTGTCTTCCCATTGACCTTCCAGTTGCCTCTGTGAGAGCAAGCACCAGAGGGTTGGCATGGCCCAGACTTGGGCAAAGCAGGGGCAGGTTTTGCTGTCTTCCCTACCGGCCTCTTAATCTCCTTCTGGCCCAGTCAGGGAGTCAGGGAGCTGGGTGAGACTGAGGGATTTCCTAGGAAAGAAAAGGCCTTCTAACGAATACTGGGCAAACTCCCTGAAAGCTGGTAGTGCTTCTAGGAAGGAGCATCTGGGGAGGTGCCGCATTCTGTATGGCCAGAATCGTGGGTGCTGCCCATTGCTGTACCCTTTCTCTTTCTCCCTTCTTTCCTCTCCCACCAAGGGTGCAGACCAAGAGGTAAAAGGTCTTTTAGGTGCATGGGTGGGAAGGTGGGCAGGTGCCTCACCCTCGGTGAAAATATCTCACCCCCAACCCATACAGCCCAGCAGTGGAGGGGACTTACCCAGGAGAATAGGCACAGACAAAGGCTTCCATCTCAGCCTGGCCCCCAGAACAGGGGTGTCGCCCACAGCCCAGCTGGCTTGAAGTGGCCCACACGAGCTGTGGGAGACACAGTGGCTCAGAAGTCCTATTGGGTCACCCTCACTCCCAGTGTGGGGGTCAGCAGCATAGGTACTGCTTGCCTGGGAAGGAAGGACACAGCTTTGGCTCCAAACCAGGCAGACAGACACCTCCCTGAGGGCCTCAGGAGCAGCAGCTGTTCTGTGCAGGGCTTTAAGGATGAGTGGGAATAGTCTAGGAAGGTCTTCTGGGTCGGGGAGAATGGAGGAGCAAGGGTCAGCAGATACCAGAAGGGAGGGGAGATGGTCGATGGGTGATGGAGAACAGCAAAAGAAAGATTTGGATGTGAAAAGCCTGTGACAGATTGCAGAAATGGCCACACTTCTCGCTATAGGCCCCTTATTAAATGTAGCTTCGCAGCTGTTTCCCTCAACAGGAGGACTCTTTTCCCACACCTTGAACCTGGTCGGCTTTGTGGCTTGCATTGGCTGACAGACTGCAGCAGAAGCGCTCCTGAGAGGGTTTTGAACCTAGGCCTCAGGGAACCCTGAAATTTCTGCTCTCATAACACCATGCTCAAGCCACCACAGGAGCAAGCCTGCTAGAGGCTGAAAGACCTCCTAGGGCAGAGAGGAGCCAGTTGAGGCCACTCTGGACAGCCAATTTCCAGACAACCCAGGACCTGATTGCAGTTGCATGATGGGGCCCAGCCAAGACCAGAAGAACCTCTCGGCTGATTCCAGCTCAAATCGATGATCTGCATCATTGTAAGATGTAGCGTGTGGTGCAGCAAAATGGTGCAGCAAAAGCAGTTCTTTGATAATACTCAAAGTTTAGATTTAAAGTTTTAGAGTCAGTGACAACTTGGAAATAGCACAAATAGTCAAAACACAGGAAGAGCTGAGCAAACCACTGAAAATGACAAGGATGAGGCAAGGAGAGATGAACATGTGGCCACACATACATATCCACAAATTAAAGAATATACATTCTTTGTTGGCATGCATGGAATGCTTGCAAACATTGACCCCTCACTAAACTACAAAGCAAGGTTCACCATATACCAAAGAATTATACGGGTTATAGTCTATAAATTCAATACAATTAAATCTAGAGTAAGTTATTTAGCAATAAATAAAGAAAAAAGCATGCTTTGGAAATTTAAATATACACTTCAGACTCAAAGACAACATCATGATGGAAAATAGAGAACACTTACCTAAATGACAATGAAAACACTAAATGTCAAAACTCATGGGCTGCAGCTAACAAAGCTTAGAGGGAAATCTTTAGCGTCAAATGCTATAGCAGAAATTAAAAAAAGACTTAAAAATTAATGAGCTGAGGACCCATAACATGAAATAAAAATAATAATAAAGTAAAACAAAATAGAAGAAAATAATAAAAATAAGAGCAGAAATTGATAAGAAGAGAAAAGAATAAAAACAAAAAGTTGATTTATTAAAATAGAGAAAGCTCTGGGAAAACTGGTAGAGAATAAAAGAGAAGGCACAAATGAAGTTGGGAATTTTAAAAAGACATTAGCTACAGACGCAGTAAATACTTTTAAAAATCTCTATTTAATTCTAGTTTTAAATCTCTGTGAAATAATGAACAATTATGAAGTTTGACTGTCACCACCTACCTGCCCTTTTATTGTATGGATTCTTATATTACAGGAGCTTATATTACATTTGTAATTGAATGTTAACGAAAAGCAAGCCAACTCGTTATTTTCTATTACCAATTCATTTTTAGAATTTGGAAAGCTAAGAGTTCTAAAAGTCAGGTTAATGAATGGACTATTCTATTTATACGTATCTCAAAAAATAAACTTTGCAACAAACTTCTTTAAAAAGAATAATTATGATTAACACATTGGAAAACATAAAATGGGTAATTTCCCAGTAAATAGAACTTGGCAAAACTCTCTCAAGAAGAAACAGAAAATCTGAAATTTCTAGAAGTTGAACCAGTAGTTCAAAACCCATTGATATACACACGCAAAACAACTGACCACAAAATAGAACAAGATCCAGATAGTTTTACAGGAGGATTATAGCACATATTATAGAAACTCTCCCAGGAAATAGCAAGTGAGGCAAAGTTTCCAATTCATCTTATGAGGTCAGTATAGCACTGCTATAACCCAGCAAAGGGCAGTATGAGAAGGGAAAATCAGAGGACACTTTCACTATCAAATAATATTTCAGCAAAACAAATCCAGCAAGAAATTAAAAACTAAACATAACACACACATACACACACCAGTTTAAAAAATCCTTAAACTTAGATTAGACAGAAATGTCTGTAACCTGATAAAGGCTATTTATTAAATTTACGGAAAGAATCAGGAACCAAGAATAGTCAAGATAATTTTGAATAATAATAATATGGGGGATTTTCCTGTCAAAACTTTTTATAATACCGTAATTAAAACAGAATTTGCACAGGATAAAACAGAGAACTCAGCAACAGATGTACGTGGATACGTGAGCTTGGCGTATGACTAAGGAGGCATTATGAGTCAGTGGGAGAAAGACTCAATAAAAGATGCCCATTTTGTGGAAAAAGATAAAATTAAATTCTATGTCACACCACGCACCAAAAATTCCAGGAGGCTTAATGACTTCAGTATGAAAAAGGAAAACATTTAAATGTTGGAAGAAACTGTAGGAAGAATATCCTTCTGATGTCAGAGTAGAAAGGATCTCTTAAAAATGATACAGCAAATGGATGAACTATTAAGTAAAAGACAGAAAAGGGGTTACATTAATATTAAAATCTTCTGTACATGAAAGGTAGCATAAATGAAGAAAGAATATAAGCCATATGCTAGAAAAAGGTATTTGCAACCCAGGTGACCAACAATATATATAAAAAACATAGAAAAGATATTTACAAATTAATAAGAAAAACGGGCAAGGGATATGAACAGGTAATTAACAGAACAAGAAATATGCTCAATCTCACAAGTAGTCAGGGAAATACAAATTAAAAACAGAATGAGGTGGCATTTCACAGCCTTGAGTTGGCCAGAATCGTGGAGCCTGACAATACTGGGAAAGTGGGAACTGGTTTGAGGGTGGGAGTACGATTGGCTTATCACTTTGGCAATACCCCCACCAAGCCTCTGGGTGCATGTCCTCTGTGACCCAGCAATTTCCCTTCTAAGTGTGTCCCAGTGAAACTCTGGGTACAGGGGTACAAGAGGATTAGAAATAAGCTATGTGCATTGAGGTATGACTTGTAATAGTAAAAAGGTCAACATAACCTAGATGCCTGTACATTGCAGTTTATTCATAGTGAATCACCCACTGGTATCTGGATCAGGGGAAGTATATCTTACAAAATACAAATACAAACTTACGCACAACCCCCCTGCACAAGTAGAACGGGCATAAAAGCACACGTATAGAAAATGCATGAAAACATGCTTGGGATTTGGCCTAGCACTTAAACAATGCCAGATATATAGAAAAAAGTGAAAGGAAACATGCTTGGGAGTGATCCACCTGAACTTCAGGAAGCTTATCTCTGGGGTGGGGAGTTCAGAAGAATGGGAGGGAGTAGATCTGTAGTTTAGTTTAGAGGTTGTTTTTTTAAAGAGATGAGAAATGAATCTAGTTAACATTATCTAAATCTAAATAGTGGGTGATATGGAGTTCATTATTTGATTTATGTTTGTAATATTTCATATTTAAATCTGAAAAAAGTAAAGCTACACAAATTAGGGCAAAAGCAACCACCGATTTTAGAAGTCTAGGCCTTCTGAGCCGACCCCAGTGGCATAGGGGCCTCAGAACTGGCACCCTGGCCTCACCTGAGTGTAATGGGTGCAGGTGGCGTTGTGGGCACACTCAGCTGCCACATGGCTGTACCGCTGGCCCTCTGCAAACCACAGGCCCACCACGTGGATGAAGGATGCCGAGCCCTTGGGCAGCAGCTGCACATTCCAGCCCACTTGTGGAGTGGCCCGGTGGGTGGACGGCTGGCTTGGGGCCAGGGCACCACAGAGGGTCGCCCTGGCCTGAGCCTGTCGGGCTAGGTTCTCACTCCAGTCCTGGGAGCAGCACAAACAGAGATATCATCAGGGCGCCCTCCTCTGCCTTCTCCAGCATATCCCCGGGTGCCCAGTCTTGCAGTGAAGGCAGCGCTGGGCCAGGGGTCCTACTTGTCTGCCTGACCACTCTGAGCAGGTTTCACCCATTTTTCCGGCCCAGGAAGCTCAAACAGGACCTGCACAGAGATCCCCGAGGTTGTTAGACCCTCAACCCAGGGCCCGCCAATACCTGGGACTGCCAGTCTCCATCCTCCTGACTTCAGTGTGAGCCCCCTTAGGCCTGACCTGAGGCGGAGTGCCAGCCCAGGCCATGGGATGCGTGGGCTACTGTGGTAACTTTTCCTGCCTTGTAACGTGAGCCCTGGGCAGTGCCCAAGCCTTTCACATTGGTTCTGTGTTTGCCGTTAGGGACACCTGGACTCGCCATTGTCATCCCAGTTGTTCCCACTTGGCTTTCCTTCTGTGATGCCAAAAGCCACAGCGGCCATTCCACTATGTCCTTTTCTTTCCTCCCAGCCTTGGAGTATGTAGGGCCCCAACAGGGAAACAGGACCAGAGAGGGTGTGAGAGGTCTCTTGGGTCTCAGTGCTTTGTTCCCGGTGAGCAGAGTTCCCTGGAACAGGTCCAATCTGCAATCCCCACCCGCGCACTAGCTGACTTTGCCTTCCCCTCCCTACTCCACAGGATCCCCTCCTCTGAAATGAGAGACTTTCAGGATAATGGTGCATCACCCCCTCACCTTGCCCTGGCCCAGCCCAGCCACCTCATTCTAGCTGTGTGACCTTCAGCAGTCCCCCAATCTCCATGAGACTCAATGTTTTCCTCTGTGAAATGGGGACAATAAGGTACCCAGAGGCTAAGATTGTTGTGAGGATTAAATGGGTGCAGGAAGAAGAGCACTACGGTCAGGGCCTGACCTGCAGCGGGCCCTGGCCAGGGGGTCGTAGTGATGCTCCTGCTGCTGCTGAAAGTGGAGCCAAGAGCAGCCCCAGGGCCTCAACTCCCCTCTCCTGTGTAAAAGCCCTGGTGGCCTCTGGGGGTTCCCGGGGCCAAAGCCCTAGTTGTGAGGGAGACCAAGTGGGAATTCCACTTGTACCTTTTATGAAATGCTATTTTCTAAGGCTTTGGCAAAAGGGGCATGAAAAGTGTAGAAACTGCCAACCAGCTGATGGGGAGTGGCCCCCACACCAGGTACTAGGTCTGGGAGTGTGTGGTGTAGGGAACGGGAGCTGGGACTGGGACCTGAAGGAGGGGCAGAGCCTCTGCAGAGCAGCAAAAGGAGGAGGAGTGACCCTCTCCAGTCCTCCTGCCCTACCCCCATATCCTGGGAAACTGACCTGGGAACTCTCAAGGCCACCACGGCTCAGCTAGCCTCGGACTAGTTTGTGGGAGGCAGCCATGGGGAGCCCCGCCCACCCTCACTCCCTGGCCTGTTAAAATGGGCTACAGAAGCTGGGGTCTCACGCTACGTGGGCAGCTTTCTTGGGCCCGAGGATGACACCTCCAATGGGGCAGCCCCCATGAGGGGTCATGTGAAACCCTATACCTCCTACCCTGGCCCTCAGTGAATGAACAGGGAATGTGAAGGGGCTCCTCCTAGTCCCCAGACAAACCCGTGAGGAAGCTCTGGGTCCTGGGCACTCATTAGCCTCCTCCCTTGAGCAGGATGCTTCTCCCTCCTGGTCCTCATCCCCTCCGCCCTGCTGAGACTCCTTTGTGAAGCTCCTTTTCCCCACCCAGCTCTTTCCATGCCTCCTGGTCTCCAGGGCAACAAGAAGGCCAAAGGGACTGCCCCTCAGGGAAGCAGGGAGCTGCAGAGGCCCCAGCAACCAGGCCTGGTACTGCCTTGGGCAAGATGACTGGCTGCCCCTTCTGCCTTACCCAGGTGGAAGGGTTCCTGGTGCTGGCATGGCCTCCTGAGCCCTCTTCAGGGCTGCCCCTCCAGCTTCCCTCTCCTTGAGCCAGGGCTGGGGCACTCACCATTCTCCGCATGTTGGCCGCTGGGGGCTGCACCTGGCTGCGCAGGCGGTTGTGTAGCGAGAGGAGCAGGAAACTCTCCTTCCTGCTCAGGGCTGGGGTGGGAGACAGGTCAGGCCTGCTTGAGCAGTGGGACCCGGGACTGCCCCCTGGGTGACGGGTCAGGGCGGGGGGAGAATGCATCCCTGCCCTTAGGAAACCAGATCTAAGGTGGAGCAGGAGGATAGTGGGTGTGCGTGGGGAAACCCGAAGCAGAGAGATGGGGGCACTCAGGTGGAGAAGTGTGGGGAGTGAGAGAGAGACTGAGGTGTAAAGGAGCCCTTGGGCTGAGAGTTGGGAGTGGGTGTGACAGAGAATGAGGGCCAGGAGTTAGGTGTGAGGAAGGGGCCAGCCCTGGGCTGGCAGAAGCCCCTTGGCTGGGGCTCCTCTTGGCCACGGAGTCTCTCCTAGGACCCCTGCTTTAGGCTCCAGGTTGGTGTTCCTCCTTGACCCCCAAGCCTGGGCCCATTCCCCTTTATCCTTCCTCCTTCCCAGCCCAGCCTCTCCCATCCATTGTGGCCCCTGGATTGTCCAAGGGTTGCTCTTTAAACCACACCAGCATGCCCAGGGCTTGGGCCTCAAACTGGCTTCCAGAAGCTACTGAGCAACCCTCTGCAGAGCTCATAGACCCTCCACCTCTCGCCTCACACAGAGACCCTTACCTCCAGGCATTGCAGTTTGCTCCTCCTGCAGCTGGGGCTGCTGTGCCTCTGCCCAGGCCATGCCAAGGAGAGCCAGGAGCACGGGCAGGCAGCCCCCCAGTCCAGAGGTGGACTCCAGCCGCAGCATAGGCCTGTCGGAAAATTCTGGAGCGGACTGGTTCAGTCGTTCAGCGATTTTCCCAGGCTGGATGGAGCTATTCGCAATCTCGAGGAGTCAGGCTGGGCTGGCAGACAAAAGGGGGAGGCTGGTGAGTAATCAGTGTGTCCAAACAGCCTCCCATCCAGGCTGGCATGAAAAGAGACGGACAGCTCTGATCCTGGCTGCCCCTCCCACAGCCGCCCTCCCGACCAAGTGGTGTGCACTGACCCCATGGCCCCTGCTAATCATTGCAGGATTATTAGAGCCCTTGGGGAGCCCTTGGAGACCCTGCTGATTGGCCCACAGACATTCCATGGTTGTGGATTAATGAATGGTGGCTGTGCCTTGGCTGGGACAGTGTCCTTCAGGGCCATGGTGGCTTCCACTCCCAACCCCGGGCCTGAGCAGGAGGCTGGGGCTTCAGTCACGTGCCCTGCAGGGGGGGCAGAAATTAGGTGAGACCCCAGGGGAGTTCTTCTCTTTCTTGGGAAGCTGGTCCCAACACCCAGGCATGAATTAAACATGAGCAAGTAGTAACTGCAAACCAGACAGGCACCACTGGTGGGTGGGGGCACTGGAGCCACGGACTCCTAGGGGAGTGGGCTAGGGCTGTGCCTGTGGGAGGAATCGGGTACTGTAGGACAGTTTGGGCAGTGTGGGGGACTGGGCCCCAGCCCTGGTGCCTCCCACAGCCACCCACGTGACTGTAGGCCAGGAGAGGGTTAGGCAAGCAGGAGGAGAGCACGTGACAGCTTTGGTTGACGAGTCCTGCTGGGGACAAGTTAGCCTCTAGACGAACAGGCAGTGCAGACAGAAAGGCAGGGACTTGCCATGGTGCTCAGGGCCTGGCCACAGCCTACACAGTCCTACCAGAATAAGTTGAAGCAAATCTGCCTCATGGCTCACATTTCTGAGAAATAAAAGTCTGTCCTGAAGAGTATAGCCGAATACCCACATGTCCCTCAGGGCAGACCAAAGGTTATTCAGCCATGCCAAAGGACCGCCTTGCAAGCCAACTATTTTCTCCTTCTGGGGCTTATGTGACCCCTAACCCCTGGATTGGCACCTTCTCAGAGCCAGGTGTCAACTCCCTGGAATTTCTGCTGAGATGCAAGTGGGTTTGGCTTTCCAGGGGAAACACTGATGAAACATGGATGTCATCACAGGCACTGGGGAGGGTCAGGGCCAGGCACAAGGACCTCTGAGCCGGCCTGGTGTTGTGAGTCCCCCCACAATACCCAGGGCCTCAGGAGTTTCTTCTTCCACAAATACATGACCAGACAAGCTCAAATTTATCCCATTTGGACCCCAGCAATGCTTAATAATAGCAACTTTTTTTTCTATAGAGCTTACAAAGCAGGTTCACACAAGTGAGTTCATTTAATTGTTGTAACGACCCTGTGCAGTATCAGATGTGGCTCCCGTTTTGTAGGTGAGGAAGCTGGGCTCAGTGTGTCTAAGAGTCACCCAGTGAGTACCTGGTATGCCCAAGGTCACCCAGCGAGTACATGGTGCGTGGCAGCTAATCTTGGATCTCTGTCTTCACATTCCCAGGTCTGCTTTAATTCACTTCATGGCCCTTTGAGTTTAATTTCTACAGCCCTGCTCTATGGTGAGTAACAAAAGACCTATTTCCTCCTCCTGGACTTGGAAGATAAATGTGGCTAGTTCTCTCATGTAGCACAATGCCAGGTACTTGGGACAGGTGGGAGGAAAATATATTTGGGGGCCTGGGGTGGAGTGACTTTTGAGGGATTCTGAATCACCGCAAGAGGAGGCCAGGGTGAGCCCAGCTTCAGGTGCCAGAAGAGGAGCAGCTGAGTAGACGAAACACCAGACCAGACATCTGAGGGCCGAGGTTCTAACCTATGGTCTGTATGACCCCAGGATCCCACTCCTGGGCTTCAGGGTTCATGTGATATAAAGCAGGGATGACAGCCTCTGCTGGACTCCCCAGTCAAGGCATTGTACCTTGGTTTACATGATATTTCCTCCTGAGTCCAGACTTTTTACAGGAGTCTGCTGAGAGGTCAGGGCTGGTTTTGAGAATGGATATCTCCTTTCTTGCAAGGCAAATTTCCCAATAAGCAACCTCTGTTCTGTTTCCCATCAGCATATTTTGGTTTTATTTGTTTTGAATTTCATGTAAACAGACTCATAGAATATGCACACTTTTAGGTTTAGAGTCCTTTGCTTCGCCTAATGTCTATGAGATTCATGTACGTTGCTGCCTACGTCAGCAGGTTGTTTTTGCTCTTGTTTGTTTTTCATTGCTGGAAGTATTTCATTATATTTTCATTCTCCTATTGATGGACATTTGGGTTATTTTAAGCTTTTGTTTGCTATCAGTATAGTTGCTATAACTATGGTTGTACAATTTAAAATTTTCTTTTAATAAACACCTAGAAAAGAAAGAAAAGACAAAATTACCCAAATCAGGAAGGAAAGAGGGGACATCATTACAACTGATACTGCAGATCAAAAAGTTGTAAGGGGTTATTAAGAACAACTTATGTCAATAAAATAGACTATTAGAGTACAAAGGACAAATTCCTAGAGAGATAAATTACCAAACCTGACTCAAGAAGAAACAGAAAATCTGAATAGGCCTATCACAATAAAAGCAATTGAATTACTGGTTAAAAATCTTCCCACAAAGAAAAGCTTAGATGAAAAAGGCTTTGCCGCTGAATTCATTCAGTATTTAAGAAAGAAATAATACCAATCATACATAAGCCTTTTCAGAAAGCAGAAGAGGAGGAACATTTCCCAACTCATTTTATAATGTCAGTATTATCCTGACGCCAAAGCTAGACAAAGATATCCCAAGAAAACAATAAATCAATATTTCTCATGAATATAGACAAAAAAATCCTCAATGAAATATTACAAAACCTAATCTAGAAACATATAAAAAGGATTCAACATTATTACCATTTATTCCAGGAATTCATGGTCGATTTAACATTTAAATCGATTAATGTAATGTACTATATTCAAAGAGCAAAGGACAAAACCCACACGATCATTTCAAAGACATAGAAACAGCATTTGATAAAACCCAATTCTAGTCCTTGTGAAAATTCTCACAAACTAGGAATAGAAAGGAAATTTCTCATCCTGATCAAGGGCCTTGTTATGGGCTGAATTGCATCCCCTCCAATTTGTATGTTGAAGTACTAATCTCCATATCTCAGAATGTGACCATATTTTGGAGATAGAGTCTTTAAAGAGATAATTAAAGTTAAAGAAGTTTATCGGATTTGGCCCTAACCCGTCATGTCTCATGCCCTTGTAAGATGAGGAGAATAGGACACAAATATACACAGAGGGAAGTCCATGTGAAGACCTAGACCATTTATAAGCCTAGGATAGAGACCCTCAGAAGAAGCCAACCCTGTTGACACCTTGATCTTGGCTAAGATCCATAAGTTAATACAATTCTGTTGTGTAAGCCACCCAATTTGTGGTAACCTTGTGATGGAAGCCCCTGAAACCTAACATGGCCCCTGTTAGAACCCTACAGCAAATATATCTAATGATGAAGGACTAAGATAAGAAACAAGGCAAGAATGTCTATTCACACCACTTCCATTCAACACTGTGCTATCGAATGTGTAATTAGAGCAATCAGGCAAGAAAAACAAATTAAAGGCATTCGAATGGGAAAAGAAGGAATAAAACTGTCTTTATCTGCAAATTATATAATCCTGTATGTAGAACTTTCAAAGAAATGTTTAAAAAAACCTACTAGAACAAAGGTCTCAGGATACAAAGTAAGTATACAAAGAGCAATTGTATATCTATAAACTAACAATAAACAAAAATGAAATTGGCTAGACATTCCACATTCACTGATTGGAAGACTCAAGGTTGGTAAGATGGAAATTATTCCCAGATTCATGAATCAATCCAATGTAATTCCTATCAAAATCCCACAGCCTTAAAAAATAAAAGCGAGAAGGGGATTCTATAATGTATGTGGAAAGGCAAAAGAATTAGAATAACCAAAAAATAGTTTAAAAAAGAAAAAATTGGAGAACTTATACAAAACTTGTTATGAAACTATAATATCATGACTATATGGTATGGAGAAGGGGTAGACATATAGTTCAAGGGAACAGAGTAGACACCCAGAAATAAATGGTTAAACTTACAGTCAATTGATTTTTGACAAAGGCTCCAAGAGAATTTGATGAGGAAAAAATAATTTTTTCAGCAAATGGTGCTGGGGCAATTGGATATCCACAAGGAAAAGCATGCATTTATATAGTTACTTCACACTGTACACAAAATACATTTCGAATGGATTGTGGACCTAAATATAAGAGCTAGAATTATAAAAGATCTGGGGAAAAAACATAGGAGAGAATCTTTGTGACTTGGGTTAGGCAAAGATTTCTTAGATATGACATCAAAAGCACAATTCATAAAACACAATAATGATAAATGAATTTTATAAAAATTAAAAGCTTTTGACTTTCAAAAGACACCATTACAAAAATGAAAAGGCAAGCCACACACTGAAAAAAATACTTATAAATTATATAGCTGGAAAAAGGATTTCTATGAGTAGACAGAGAACTCATACAACTAAGTAATGAGAAGGCAAACAACCAATTAAATGGGCAAAAGATTTTTAATATATAAAAAAATATGAATGTAGAATAAGCACAAGAAAAGGATGCTAAAGTTATTAGTCACTAAGGAAATAAAAATTAAATTAAAACTACAGTGAGATATTATTACGTATTTCAGTAGAATGTCTAGAGTCCAAATTGACAGTGCCAAGTTTTAGTGAGATGTGGTGAAATTGGAACCTGCATGGATTGCTGGTGAAAATGTAAAATTGAACAGCCACTTTGGAAAACAGGTTGGCAGTTTCTTAAGCTGTAAAACCCAGACATTCCACTTTTAGTTATTAGCCCAAGAGAAATAGACACACATATCAATGTGGAGACTTGGACACAAATGATCAGCATCATTCAGAATAGCCCAGAGCCGGAAACAAACCCAATGTCCATCAAAAAAGCTGAACTGATAAACTGTGGTATATCCATGCAATAGAATATCATTCATCAGTAAAAAGGAACAAACCTTTTCGCCCAGCTCTATTGAGATGTAAATGACATGGAAAGAAACAAACTTGATTCATGCTACAACGTGGATGAACTTCGATTGCCTTTAGATAAATGCATGAATTCAGACACAAAAGACGATGTATACTTTCATTTATAGGAAATTTCCAGGAAGGCAAATCTCAAGAGGCAGAAAGCAGATCAGTGTTTGTCTGGGGCTGGCATGGGAGTAGAGACTGACTACAAAAATTCGCGAGAGAACTTTCTGGGGTGATAAAAATGTTCTAAACCTGGATTGTGATGATGGTTGCATAAATATATAAATCGACTAACAATCATTCCACTGTACAGAGACCTGGGTGAATTTTATGGCATTTAAAATATGTTCTGCGAAGCTGTTTAAAAAAGACAACAAACATAGGAAACTCTAACCAACTCATTCTACGAGTCCAGCAGTGGACTGCTACCAAAACCAAAAATATTACAAGAAAAATAATTCGGGTTAAGTGTCCTGATGTCTACAATGTACTTTGAAATGCACTGAAACCAAGATAGATTAATGAATGGATGTAGGAATGAATAGATGACTAATGATGTGATAAAGGATGTTTAGTAAAATGGTAGAATCTAGCAGGAGGTTTTTGGGTCTTCACTGTAAAATTCTTTCAGTTTTGCAGTGTATTGGAAATCCTTAAAAATAAAATGAGAAAAAGGAAATTTAATTATGCATGACATGGCCCAGCTGAGAACAATATTCATAAAGTCGAACAATATAAATAATAATGATTTAATTTTTTTTTTAAAGTTAAAACATAGGTGCCAAGTGTGGGGAATGAGGGCATGTGTGATGTGAGAGCTAAGTCACCTTCTGAGTCGGAGAATATCTGAACACTTGACTGGTGGCCTTCAGACCCAGGCCAGGTCAGCTCCAAAGTCATGCTCTTGACTGACAGCAACAAATCCTTTCATCTCAGACTCTGAGGGGCTTGAGTCAGATGGTGCCTCAGGTCCAAGTGTCTGAGGGTCCCTAACTCCACAGAGCCTCTCCTGGGAAGGACAGTGAGAGGGAAAGGGTCGATCCTTCTTTTCAAGGTTGCACCCAAGAAGCCTCTTCTCAGTCCTTCCGGTGCCACAGGGGCCACACTGAGTTATCACCTCTCACGGGGAGGGTTTATTATCCTGAGGTGGGTTTCTAATTAATCCTGACTTGGTGCACTCCGTGGCAAGGGGCCCTGTGAACCCAGGAAGCCTCAGTCTATATGCCACAGCGCCACCTACTTGTCAGCCAATATGACCAAAGTCTGTAAATGAGTCACATCTGATCACCTGAGGCCACTGCAGCATTAGCCCCATTTCACAGATTAGAAAACAAAGCTTTTGCTCTCCACTTTCCCCCATGCATTCCATCACCTATTAAATGCCAGAAACAATGCTAGCTGTTGGGGTTTCAAAGAAGACAAATCCTCCTCAGAGGGATTTATAGAACTGGTTTGGGAGATACACAAGACATATTCGAAAAGGGTACAGTGGGGACACCAAAGGGAGGCCAACTGTCTTGGGGAAGAAAAAGTCTCACCAAGAAGATGGTGGTGATCTTAGGCTGAGATTTTGAAATTCTTGAGGGGTTTGCCAGGCTAACTAGAGGGGTTGTGGGGCATCATTTGATTCTAAATTCACATTTTTTCCTACAAGCTCAGCATGATAAGTGCCAGGAAGGACATCTTTAAAAAAAATCTATTTATTTAAATCAGTTTCCAGTATACAGTACAGTTTCAAGTATACAGACAGCTATATAGTTCAGAAAGCAATCCCCCCAATTGCTCCCTCTCTCCCCTGGCCCTCCACCTAGCCATCATATTAATGTTAACTGCATTCCTATGCTATGCTCCCTATCCCCATGACCACCTGTCAGCTACTAATTTGTACAGGAATGGCATCTTAGTGAGAAAAAGATGGGTATGGCAAAGATATCAGTGCGACTGGAGATACAGCTGCATCAGAGGGAAGAATGAACCGGGATTCAGACCCCAGCGTCAGGCACAATGTAGACCATCATCAATCTGGAGCACCTCTACCAGTCTCACCATGAAAACCACTGTCTGCCATGATAAAGAGTGTGAACACTGTCTCCCCAACAAGGGGTCATGTGAGGGTGTTACGCTAATAACTGATCTGATGTGTTTTAGAAAGATAAATATACAAGGTGAGGACAGGGTGACCTGAGAATCAGGAAAATCATTTACGAGATTATCATCGAAGCAAAGGATGCTAACATTGAATTCCAATAGTGGTAGTGGGGAAAGAGAGATCGGAAGCGATAAGAGAAATGGAAGAGACAGATTCTGCCTGGCTGGGTGAACTGGAGGTGCAGGGAGAAGCGAGTGGAGTGGCCAGATGACTCCCAGGATTCTTGGCCAGTCATAAACTGGAAATAAAAGGAGCAGGTTTGGAAGAAAAGATGGTGAGATTGTTCTTGACACATTAGCCTGGAGCTGCTCAAATATTAGCTGATAAGCAGAATAAAGACCATTGATTTCAAAGTTTGCAGTGAGTGAAGAATTTCTTGAGGTGACGTATACCCTGATTTCATCATTCCTCTAATAACTGTATTATCAGGGACCTTTTATTTGAGCTGCAAAATGGCTCTATAACAAACCCGTCAAAAACACAGTGCCTTACATTTATTCTCATGCTCACGAACCTGTAGCTGACTGTCGTTTGGCTGAGAAACTCTGCTTCACGGTATGAACCAGTGAGTTTGGCTTCAGGAAGATTTTTTGGCCTATTTTACATGTCTCTCATCCTCCATGATATTGTGTCCTGAGTATGATGCCCTGATCTCCCCATGAAGAATGGCAAGAGTCCACAAGGGCTAATGAAAATGCACGATGCCTCTTGAGGCCTAGCTCCAGACTTGCGGACTATGGCTTCTGCCCACCTTAAAATAAAAGTCATATAGATGGCTGAGGCTAACCAACATCAGTGGGACAAGAAATATATGTCAGCCTTTTCATGCACTGAGGGGTCACAGCAGATGAAGTGAGGAATTGAAAACAATATCCAGTCTACTACAGCTAGTGAGCTCCTTACATCGTTTGCTCTTTTCAGTCTCTCTGTCTCCAATCATTGGGTCACCTCAGCATCAGATGCACTTCTGGCCACCTGTTCTATGGCACACTGCAAAGATCATAGGATTCAGCTCCATTTCCATATCTTCCCACTAGCTGTGTGATCTTGGAAAAGTCATGTTACACCTGAGTCTGCATCATCTGTTGAAAACTTACCTGACAAGATTGTTATAAAGATGAAATGGGATGCTGTGTAAGAGAAGCCCTTGTCCTGTGCAAAGACACTCTTTAAGAATGAGCTTCAGTCCTTCCTCGTAGTTTTAAACAACTACCGTTTCCACTCCAGACTCTAAATAGTTGGCATCCAGTGGTTTCTAGATACAAGAGAAGTTCCTGGAAAATTCTTTAGAAGTACTGATCTGTCCTTCAGCCTTGTTGATTTCACTTCATTCAGAGGGTCTTGACTTAAATATCCCCAGGAGATTGTAATGCACCACGACTGGTCTCTATCATATTGCTTTGCCATTGATTGAATAGTTCGCTATTTCATGTGTTAAAGACTTATGGTTTTTACTATTTGCAACTTGAGAATATACTTCTCTAAGCCTCACTTTCCTCATCAGTGAATCAGGAATACTCTATTATACAGTTTCAGTGGTTTCAAAGAGGCAATGCAGTTAGGGCACGTGGCACAGGGCCTGGCGCAGTGGCTGGTTGTAATATTACTCTGTCTCACGTGGATCCTGTGAAACAGCTCAATGGCACGTAGAACAGTACTGAGTCCCTAGCAGGTGTTTTACTACATAAACACACTGTGATTTGTGGATGGAAGTTGGAGTGAGAATATTGCCTGCTTCTTTCAGACAATGTTCTGAAATGTCCCCACAGGTGTGAGCATAATCCACACATGCCTGTTTCTCACATAAACATGGCTCACAGGTACACGGGTGATACATCAAGTGCCAGGTTCTTAATATAAAGTCAATTGTGAGGCAGAATGTCAGGTCCAGTGACAGCAATAATAACTTCAAATGGAAGAACAGAGGCTTTCTCTCTTTAGCCAGGCTACCCCTTCATGGAGGGTAACATAATGCCTGTATCTACTCTACTTCAGTTTCCAAATTCTGTTTTCCACTTGGTAGCAAAGGAAGAAACACTTTTATGCACAATGTTTATCTTTTGTGATGGCAAACACCTACAGGTTTACTACAGATGAAGAATATTTCACAAGTAGAAAGGCAAGAGTAATTAAAATCTTTTTATTCATTGACAAACCAAGTAACATGAAAAGAAAATCTCAAGTGAAATCTGGCTTGATAGGAATACCATGAACAGTGTTAATACTGTGTGCATGAGGGGCAGAAATGCGTGGTCACGCTGTGTGCCTAACGCCATCAGGGTTCTTGACAAAAAGTCTCATTTACCTAAGTGCACTGAAGGTCTTCAGGACCACATGCTAATTCTACACAGGGAAGAGAGGGGCTGAACAGGACTGCACATTTACAAATGCAAATAATGAGTTATAGTGGTTCTTTGATACATCCCAAGAGTCAACCAGAGAGTAAAGTGTGAACTGTCCTGCTAGAAAACCCTTTATGGAAACAAGGTGTGGCAGCTTTGTACTCCACACACATCTGCTCTGAGGAAGTAGAGGCTGCGAGGGGTGAGGGAAACCCTCATACAGAAATGGAGTTACTTTCTTGTTCATCCTTGCTTTCTCCACCCACCAAGTGACACTCTGGAGTGTAAGGCATGGCGTGGAGAAAAGGAGTGTTCCGAGCTCCAGTTCTTTCGTGTGCAAAGGAATTCCTGGCATAGAGATTTTGAAATGATACTAAAAATATCCTCCTCACCTCCTATAATTTCTGTCCTTGAGAGACAGAAAAAGAAGGCAGAAGGTTTCAAAGGGTAAAAATAGCTGCATCTAAATATCATGAGAAAATATGGCCCATGAGAAATGTGTAATTTTTCAAGGGAAGCTCTGCTGAGAAGTCTAGAATCTCAAAAGGAAAAACTCTGACATTGCATGCAAAAGAGAAGCCCCAAACACTAAAACTCTCAATCCTCTTGAAAAGTAGTGCATTGTTGGTTATGAGAGCACGCAAGGTACAAGTCAAGGGACAATAAAAGAAGCTTTAGGAATTAACATTTTAAAGTGGAGGCCCAAAATGGGGACAGGTGAGGAAGCAGGCAGGACTCTCTACAGGTTGTTCACTACTTACTGCATGAAAAGAGAACGTAGTCAACACAGTAAATATCATTTTATTTCATCCACCATTTCAAACAGGCAACTGGGTGTCTCCCAAATTCATATCCTTGGCAATGGCATGAGCCAGATTGCCAGACGGCCCATCAAAAAAAAGACAAAGAAAGGAAAGAAAGAGGGAGGGAGGGCGGGAGGGAGGGAGAGAGAGAGAGAGAGAGAGAGAGAGAGAGAGAGAGAGAGAGAGAGAGAGAAAGAAAGAAAGAAAGAAAGAAAGAAAGAAAGAAAGAAAGAAAGAAAGAAAGAAAGAAAACTCGTGCAGTTTTTCTCCTGAAATCGCCACATCTGGGCATCAGGGAAGGCTGCCCCAAGAATATACCTCAGCATCGTCAGTCTACCCCCCTTCTTTTTTTGGGGGACATAGGCGACCCAAGCGTTAAGCCAATCAGCCCTGCAGAGCCTCGCCCGGGGAAACCCCATCGGCTTCCAAGAAACAAAACGCCCGTCAGTCCCAGAAGCTCCTTAAGGCCCCGGTCTAGGGTGGCTGCGGGCTGCGGACCCACGTGGGGCCGCACCTGGAAAAGCGCCCCGGCGGGGAGAGAACCCCGGCGCTCCGCACGCGCCAGCGGGGCCGCCGCCGACCTTGGACGTCCGGGCTGCACTTGCGGGAGAGCAGAGCCGGTCGGTCGGTGGGGGAGGCCCGAGGGGGGCCGGAGGCCCGGGGAGGGGCGGGGTCTCTAAGTCCCTTCACCTGGGCGGGACGGACGCGGGACCCAAACAGGCACCACGTGCGGGCGGGGCGGGGGCGGGGCCGCGGCGTGACGTCACGGCGCGCGCGTGCGCAGACGTGGCCGCGCGCCGCCGCCGCCTCGCTCCGGGGCCGTAAAGCGCGGAAGGTCGTGGGCGCCGGCGCGCCCGTCACTGTCCTCCGTCCGCGCCCTCCTCGCCCGGCCGCGTCCCCGTCCCCGACGTGGGGACCCCGGGACCTCGGGGAACGGTCGTGGCTGCTGAACCGCTTCTTCTGGGTGTGGCCGCGCGCGGAGCCCGTGGGGGCCCATGAGGTGAGGGGGCGACGCCCGCGGGACGGCCCCGGCGCCCCCTCCTTTTTCCCGCGTCGTCTCGCTCAGGTAGGGGCCTCGCCGTCCCGCGTCGCCCGTCGGTTCCGCCCGGTTGTCCCGGGAAGGCGCGTCCGGGGCCCGGGCCGGGAGCGGGGCCACGTCCTCCCCGCGGGCGCTGCGCGAGCGTCGCCGACCCCCGAGCGGGGCGCCCGCGCCCTGGGAAGCCCCGGGCGGCCGGGGGGACCTCGCCCCGGGGCCCCCGCCCGGGCCCGCGCGGCCGCCGAGGCGCGTCCCGCCGGGTCGTCCTCCTGCGCAGGTGAGACGCGCGGGGCACCTGTGCGCGCCGGCGCGCGGGCCGCGGCCGAGTCCGCGTCTGCGGGGCCGCGGGGACGCCCGGCCGGACGAGGAGCTGCTGCGGAACGTCTGTCGCTCGGGGCTGTGATGGGAGCGCGGCCCAGGGTCGGGGGGATCCTCAGGGCCGCCCTGCGTGCTCACGCCCGCCTGACCGGAGCCGCGCGGGGATGCGGTTCGGGGCTGCGGGCGGGCGGGAGGGAGGGCGGGTCCAGTGCACGCTTTTTCGAGTGCCAGGGATTTCTAACAGCGTAGGCTTTCCCGACCGCCTGGTACGCTTGTCGGAAACACAGCACCTCGGCCCCGCAGGGGCGGGTCGGAGTCTCCAGAAGTGGGGCCGGGGAGGGGGGCAGGGAGGGGGTGTGTGTGTGTTAAAGAAGTGTCCCAGGTGGCTCTCACGCTGAAGCAGGTTGTGGAACCTGTTCTCTGAACCCCTAGACACTCGCCCAGTATTCCCTGAGACCAGCAGCCCACGTGTACACAATGCGGTACCCGCAGAGGAAGGCCTCAGAGTTGGAGCTGACTTCTTGCCCTTGTTTGTGTAAGCAGATGTGAGCATAAGCAGCACCAGTTTTGCGGCTCTTTAGCAGAACGTATTCTTATCAGAGGTTATACAGTCATTTTCTCTCTGTTTCAAATAAAATTCCTTTTGAGCCGTTATGCGTTTTATTTCTTGGTCTTTGATATCTTCAGTTTCTTCTCTACTGGCTTGCTATCAAGCTTTGCTTTGCATTCGCGGATAAACCCACTAGAATAGACTTCAGTTCCTTACTTTTCTTCATTGTTTGCTTCCACTTTGAATCTTTCTTTTTCTTGTTTTTTCTTTTGCCCTCACACTTCACTGACCCTTTTGAAGGTCATGATGGTTCTTAACACCTTGGGTGTCTAACATTGTTTATTCCAGCTTGAAACTCATCTTTTATGTTTCTTCTGTCACCTTTGTAATTCCTTTTTTCCTGCTAGGTGATGTGCCTTGTGGTTCTGCCTTTACAGGTACCCTTTCTTTACTTCTCTGGGTTTACATTTTTTTTCAGTTTTTTAAAATTATATGGTGTTCAGTTACAGATAATATAAAATATTAGTTGCAGGTATACAACATAGTGATCAGACATTTCTATAAGAAGAGATCACTAATAAGAACATATGTGACAACATACCTATTTGTTATTATATTATTGACTAAATTCCCTATGCTATACTTTATATCCCGGCAACTGTTTTCATAACTGGCAATTTGTATTAATTCCTTCCCTTTTTTCATCTCCCTCCTACTCCCTCCTTTCTGGCAACCATCATTTGTTCTCTGTATCTGTCATTTTTTTTTCCTTTGTTCATTTCTTTTGTTTTTTAGATTTCACATATAGGTGGAATCATGGTATTTGTCTTACTCTGACTGGTTTTACTTAGCGTAATACCCTCTGCGTCCATCCATGTTGTCGCAGATGGCAAGATTTCACTCTTATATATCCATTTCTCTGTTGATGGACACTTAGTTTGCTTACACATCTTGGCTATTGTAAATAATGCTGCAATGAACATAGGATGGGCGTTCATATATCTTTTCGAATTAGTGTTTTGGATTTCTTTGGAAAATACGCAGAAGTGGAATTGCTGGATCTTATGGTCCTATTTTTAATTTTTTGAGGAACCTTCACACTGCTTTCCGTAGTGGCTGCACCAATTTACAATCCCACCGACACTGCACGAGGGTTTCCTTTTCTCCACATCCTCACCAACACTTGCTATTTGTTGATTTATTGATAGCCGTTCTGATAGGCATGAGATGGCATCTCATTGTGGTTTTAATTTGCATTTCCCTGAAGATTAGTGACATTGTGCATCTTTGCCATCCACACATCCTCTTTGGAGAAATGTCTTCAGGTTTCTGCCCATTTTTTGATCTCATTGTTTGTTTGTTTGTTTTTGGTGTTGAGCTATATGTGTTCTTGTATATTTTGGATATTAACCTCTTATTGATGCATCATTGGCTCATATCTTCTGCCATTCAGTGGGTTGCATTTTTGTCTGGTTGATGTGTAGGAACTCTTTAGTTAGATGTATTCCCATTTGTTTATTTTTTCTTTTGTTTCCCTTGACTGAGGAGACATATCCAAAAAAAAATCTTACTAAGAGTGATGTCAAAGAGTTTACTGCCTATGTTTTCTTCTAGGAGTTTTATGGTTTCAGGTGCTATATTCAAGTCTTTAATAATTTTGAGTTTATTCTTGTATATGGTATAAGAAAGTGATCCAGTTTCATTATTTTGCATTTATCTGTCCAGTTTTCCCAACTCCATTCGTGGAAGAGACTGGCTTTGCCTCACTGTGTATTCTTGCCTCCTTTGTCCTAGATTCGTTGATCATGTAGGCCTGTGTTTATTTCTGGGTTCTCTATTCGGTTCCATTGGTCTGTGTGTCTTTTTATGCCAGTATCATGCTGCTTTGTTTACTATAGCCTTATGTTATAGTTTGCTATCAGGTAATGTGATACTTCCAACTTTGTTCTAGTTTCTCAGGATTGCTTTGGCTGCTTGGGATCTTTTGTGGGTCCACATAAATTTGAGGACTATTTTTTCAGATTCTGTGGAAAACGCCATTTGTATTTTGATTGCGATTGCATTGAATCTGTAGATTACATGTTAATTCTTCTATCCATGAGCATGGTATGTCCATCCATTTATTTCTGTCTTCTGTTTCTTTCTTCATTGTCTTAACAGTTTTCTGAGTACGTGTCGTCTACCTCCTTGGTTAAATTTATTTCTAGATATTTTACTATTTTGATGTGATTATAGATGGGATTGTTTTCTTAATTTGTCTTTCTGAAAGTTTGTCATTGGTATAAGAATGCAACTGATTTCTGAATGTTAATTTTGTATCCTGCTGCTTTACGGAACTCATGTATTAGTTCTTAACTTTTTTTGGTGGATTCTTTAGGGTTCTCCCTATATAGTATCATATCACCTGCAAATAGTGACAGTTTTACTTTTTCCTTTCCAGTTTGATGTCTTTTATTTGTCTTCTCTGACTGCTATGGTTAGGACTTCCAAGACTATATTGAATAAAAATGGTAAAAGTGGACACCTTTTCTTGTTCCTGATCTTAAAAGCTTTCAGCTTTTCACCTTCGAGTATCAATGTAGCTGTGAGTTTGTCACATATGGCCTTTATTATGTTCAGGTATGATCCCTCTATTCCCCTTTGCTGGGAGTTTTGATTATGAAAAGATGTTGGATGTGTCCAATGCTTTTTCTGCATCTGTTGATACCATATGATTTTGATCCTTCATTTTGTTTATGTGGCGTATCACATTAATCGATTTTCAGATATTGAACCAACCTGCATCCCGGAATATATCTCACTTGATCATGGTGTGTAATCTTTTTGATGTATTGCTGAATTTTGTTTACTAATATTCTGCTGAGGATTTTTGCATCCATGTTCATCAGGGATATTGGCCTGTAATTCTCTTCTTCTGTACAATCTTTGTTTGGTTATGGGAGCTTCCTGGTACATAGGTAACTGATTTTCTCTTGCTGCTTTCAAGATTCTCGTTGTCTTTAACATTTAGTATTTTAATCATGATGTGTCTTGGTTTGGGCCTCTTTGGATTTATCCTGTCTGGGGCTCTCTGCACTTCCTAGACTTGTATGTTCATTTCTTTTACCTGGTTAGGGAAGTTTTCAGTCATTACTTCTTCAAATATGTTTTCATTCCCTTTCTCTCTTCTTCTGGTACCACTGTGATGCAAATGTTGATATGTATGATGTTGTGCCAGAGGTCTCTCTAACTTTCCTTTTTCTAAAATGCTTTTCTCATCACTGTTCCAGGTGTGTTTTCCACTACCTTGTATAATGGAGATTGCTGATTCGATCCTCTGCTTCATCTAATCTGCTTTTGATTCCCTCTAATGTATTCTTCACTTCAATTATTTTTCATTTGTGACTGGTTCTTTTTTATGGTTTTTCTTTGTTGAAGTTTTCACTGAGATCACTGAGCATCCTTATCACCAGTGTTTTGAACCCTGTGTCCGGTAGATTACTTGTCTGCATTTCACATAGTTCTTTTCTTGGAGATTTGTCCTGCCTTTTATTTGGGACATGTTTCTTTGCCTCCTCATTTATGCTGACTCTGTGTGTTTGTATGTACTAGGCAGATCTGCAGCATGTCCCAGTCTTGGCTGAGTGGCCTTAAGTACTGCGTGTCCATTATCACCTGAGTGGGGTACTCCATCGATGTCCCTTATATGGGTTGCTTGTGCACTCCTGTTGTAGTTGAGCCTTGATTGCTGTTGGCACATCAGTGAGTGAGATTGACCCTCAGGCTGACTGGCTGTGAGGGCTGGCCGTAACAGTGTACAAGCTTTGTGCATGAGTGACCTCATAGAGGGGGAGTTGCTTTGGCAGGGCTCTGGTGCCAGTTGCATCCACACTTTGGGTGTCTCATTTGTGGAGCTGGTGAGCTGGTGTTCTGTTGTGTTTGAGTCTGTTGGTTCCTGAGTGCTTATGCTGAATGCTGGGAAAACCATAATCAAGTTGTAATTGGTCCCTGCTCTCAGAGAGCTCCATTATAACAGTGGATTTAAAATTGCCACTTACCGAGTACTTCTCAGGTGCCAGTTGCATGTTTTGTTGTATTGTCTGATTTAGTCTTTGTGGCAACCATTTGAGGTAGGTGTTCCTAGTCCACAGTACCGATGAGGAGCCTGAAGTACAGTGTTTGAGTAACTCACTCCAAGTTGAGTGGCTAATGAGAGGTGGGGAGTTTTTCAAACCCAGATCTGTCTGCCTCTAAAGCTCATATTCTCACTGGGTGGCTGTGTCGCTTCCCTGATTGCAAACCAGCCTTTACACAGCGTGGCAAACATTGTACTGTGAGAAGTGCAGGGTGTTACAGGAAAACATAGAAGAATCACCTCACGAAGTGCTCAGGGAGAGAGCTTCAGGTACCGTGTCAAATGGGCTGAGAGCCAAGGAGATTATCTTTACTGGAGGGGTGGTTGGGGATGGGGATGGGTGGCAGGCACTGGGCCAGTTAGAGGGAACAGTGTGCACAGATCCTGGAGGTGAAAGAGAGTTCATGCTTGATATGTTTGAGGAAGTACAAGTGGTTCAGTCTTGCTTGATCGGAGTGTGAGAAAGGAGAATCGAGACCAGAAATAAGAAATGAGCCACATAGCGAAGGACCTTGTAGTTCACATTAGGGAGTTTGGCTTTTTCCTGAAGCATCAGAAAGGCATTGAAGGGTTTTCAGCAGCGGCATGAAATAGGATTTCATTTAAGCAGACTTGCTCAGGCTTCTCTGTAAAGATCTCGGGGTTTGGGGAGAATGGTGTGCAGATTCATGGATGGAACCCTGTCTGGAAGCCTCTGCAATAATCTGAGTGGGAAAGTATGGCCACCTGTGCTCAGCTAATGGGGAGAAGTAGATCAGTCTAAGGGGAATTTAGAATATACAGTCATTAGGCTTTAATGATCGTCTGGTGAGAGCAGGTGAGAAAGGGAGGACTCATGATTACAGCCAGGATTCTAGTCTATGGAGTATCTGAGGGACACAGGAAGCAGAGCAGATCTGGAGAGAGAGGAAGGTGTGTTTCTCTTTTGGATGGGAAGCCAATAGAGATGGCTGTTCTGCAGCTGTGTGGCTCTGGATTGCTGTCGGGTAGGCCATTAGTCACAGTAGAGAGGATGTCTCCTTGAAGATCAGTGGACTGAGAAGAGAAGCTGGTCTCAGAGCCCTGAGGGATGGGCAGAGGAGAGAGGCCAGCACAGATGCGACCAGGGAGGTAGGTGTCAGAAGGAGGAGCGTGTGAGCAGGAGGGGTGATCGGCACAGTTAATTGCTGTGGGGGGGTCTAGTGTGCTGGCGCCCAGAAAGGGTCCTTGGAAATGAGCAACATAGCATTTTCAGTGAGAATTCCTCAGTGTCAGAAGCCTGATGATTTTTATAGTTCAGTAAAGAACAGGAGGAAAAGTGAAAAGCAGACTATTACGTAACCCTTTCTATACATTACTTATTGAAAATATTGTCCAGTGAAACTGGGTGTTATGTACATGTTACTAAGTTTTTTGCTGAGAAATCCAGTTGGCAGACTGCCACCACTAAGGTGTGGGACAAGTAGGAATTAAGACAAAGATGGTGGCAGACAGTGGATATGACGATAGCACCTTGCTCAAAAATTCTCAGAAAATATTAAAGTGCCGTTGGTTATCTTTGTGTTGGGAAAATGAATCTGAGTTTTTGCAAAGACTGCAAGTTTCATAATTTAGATTTTTAAACATAAAAACCACTAATAGAAGAAAGTTGTGGAGCCTTTTTCATTTCTTAAACCAATTGGCAGGGACTTGAACATGGTAAAATGCTGATAAGGGTGGCGAAACGGAAGTACGTGAAAGAGATGACAGTAGATGGAGCTAGGTTGGCAAGAAGGAACCCTGGCCTAGGGAGGGGCTACTGTTTGACCACATGAGAGAAAGAAGGGGTGGCTCGAGATACATGGTGGTTTACAGGTTCATGGCAGTTTCAGGGACTGAGATGGGACAGGCTGTCTGTTTAGAATAAGGAAAGAAAGGAGGCGGAGGCAAATGGTGGGAGAGGAGCAGGGTCATGGGTCAGATCCCCTCTGTAGACAGATGTGTTGTGGCTTAATGGACAGTAGCCTGGAGCTAGTTGGGGCGGGGGGCATTCCTGCTAGCGTGGGCCACAAGGGAACATGGCCTTTTTCAAGCATGACCAAGGGGTAATTGTTCGGAAGTGAGGAGGATGCTGACGCTGCCTGTTGGAGAGGTTGGTGGGATGGGGCTGGCCGTGTGGCAGTGGCGGTTCCCTCAGAAGACCTGCCTTTCCCTTGAGACAGAAGGCGGAGATACCGTTAGTGAAGGGGTGGGTGTTTCAGTTTGGAAAGGTGGTTCTGGAGGGCACAGCAGAGAGGTTTGGAGGGGAGGGAAGCAGAGAGAGTTGGATCAGAAGAAAGAAATTGGTCATATGGAGATGAGATTATAGGAAGGCCGGTTGTGAGGAGAAGTTTCTATCTTAGAGTTTCACAGGGACCAAGGATGGAAGGCATGATGTCAATCACAAGGTGCCCAAAATAATGACTCCCCAGTTAGATGGGATTTCCCTTGGGACTCAGTCTGTGCCTGCACTGGACTCAGTTCTGAGAGTCCTCTCTGAGGGATGGCCTGAGACGAGTTGTGCCAGTGTGGAGCTGTGTGCTGAGGCTGCTAGTGAAGGTGGTGGGTTTACTAGCTGTGTGCTGCCACCACTGTCGGCTTAAGTCCTCATCTTCTCATACTTCAGTGACTTCAGAGCCTGCCAGCAGGTTATTTTTCAGTTTCTGGAAACTTGAACTGTCCTGTTTTGCTATTAGATTAATTTTGTTCACACCCTGCCTCTGTCACATTTGGCCTGTGGAAATTCATTCGGGTATATGGGACCAAATATCCAGAGTTTTCCATGGTCTGGCTCCACCTTACTTCAATTCCTGCTTCCAGCCCTCAGAGACTGAGGCCTGCAAGCCTGGTCCCTTCCTGTTGTCCACAAGCACACATGGTCACATGTGTCTGGAACTGTATTGTGTGTGCTTCCTGTCTCTCTGTGTCTCCGTTTTGTCCCTGCAAGGCTCAGCATTAAGTCCTGCTTCCTGTGTGATACCTCCCCACTGGCCGCAGCCTGAGTTCTTTCGACTCTAATTTACGTTTATTGTCCTCCTCCTCCCCTTCCCTCCAGCCCTCTCCATCTCTCCCTCCCACTCCCTGCCCCAACATAAAGGCAGGGATGTCCTCATTCTTGTTTGCTTCTGCATCAACACCTAGCTCAGTGTCTGCGACTCAGTGGGTCCTCATATTTGTGGAATGGATGATGATTTTCCTTGTTGCATTCTTTTCTCGTGAATCCTATGCACTGAGTGTAGTGGAATGAAATATGTTTGATTTCTTTTTAGGTCCAATTTTGGGAGTTTCCCTACCTGAGTGAGAGCACACCTCCCATTGGTGACAGCCGTGATGTTCTACCGGTTGCTGTCAGTGGTCCGAAGACAAAGAGCCAGCCAAGGATGGCAGAACCGTTCCTCCGTCAGAAGCGGTGCGTCAGCTGCCAAAGCGCATTCCGTCGCCCTGCCTGCCGAGGCCCAGGTTGTCATCTGTGGTGGAGGAATCATGGGCACATCCGTGGCCTATCACCTCTCCAAGATGGGGTGGAAGGATATTGTCCTTTTGGAGCAGGGCAGGTAAGGACCACACTGGACATGGTGTGGGGCTATGCTGCACTAATTGTGCGGGATTCCCTCATTCCATCTCCTTTCAGTAATAGTTTCCCACTGCTTGCTGATCAGGGTTGCTAAGTAGGATGAGAAGAGTCACAGAGGCGAAAATCCTGTGCTTTGTTTTGTTTGGCAGTTGCCTCACGCCATGCTTTCTTGTTTCTGGAGATTCCGACACGCCAAGTTCCTGAAGGTGTGTTTGTTTCAGGCTCACAGCACATCTTACCATCCTGTTCTGTGTCGTAGTCACACAGCAACATGAATCCTGTGTCTCGAGCTTCCTCTGGGGGCCAAAATGAAATTGGCTACATTCTGCCCCATTTCTATTCCTTTTTTCATTTGTTTAACTTTTTTCGGAACAGTTTTAGATTTACAGAACAGTCGAGAAGATAGTACAGAGTTCTCATATCCCTCACCCGCAGTTTCACTTGTTTTTAACATCTTAACACAAGTGTTTCTGTCTCTATGACAAACCAGTGTGGATTCATTATTATTAACTGAAGTTCATACTTTATTCAAATTTCTTCACTTTTTTTCCTAGTATCATTTTTCTGTTCCAGGCTTTTTATGTTCTATCGTCTACTACAAATTGGACGTTTTAAAATTTTAATATTTACTTCTGAGTAGGTAATACCCTTATGTGGTTCACAATGGAGAATTATAGAAGAGCATCCCAGGAAAGTCCACCTCCTGTCCTTGACCTCTAGCCTCATGTTTCCCTTGCTGGAGGCAAGTGACGTTCCCTGTGTATCAGTCCAGATACTCTACATAGATAAGCAGATGTGTATTGGTCAGTATGTTTGTTTATACAGGGGCTCACTTATTTTTGCCCTGGTTTATACAAGTGATAGCGTTCCTTAAAGACTGTTCCGTACCTTGCTTTTCCCCTTAGGATTGTTCCATATTGTTGCACGAAAACTTGCTTGTTCTTTTTTTATGGCTGTGTGGTATCCAGTTGTGCAGGTGAACTCCACAATTTGAAATCAGTCTCATGTCGATGGGCATGTAGGTCGTTTCCGTCCTTTGTTTTCACAATCAATGCTGTAGTGAGGAACCTTGAACTTGTTGCATTCACGGATATGCAAGTGCACCTAACAGCCTTTTGGATTCATCCTGCAGGCTGGCGGCTGGCTCTACGAGGTTCTGTGCTGGCATCCTCAGCACTGCCAGGCACTTGACCATTGAGCAGAAGATGGCAGACTATTCAAACAAACTCTACCATCAGTTAGAGCAAGAAACGGGGATCCAGACAGGTAAGTGGGTCATTTGCCCGTCACCGGTCTGCTGTCCCGAGATGCCTTTACTCAGCACGGCATCTGGTCCTACACAAGTTTGCCTGGTAGTCACTAGTTCTGACTTGAGTTGTAGTCTGGGTTCTATATCCCGGATCCTTTTCAGAACCCATCATTCTTCTGATACGAAAGTTTTCCTGGGCCATTTCCTGTCTGTTTCACTCACTGGAGCACAGGAAGCGGCAGCGCTCGAGGAGGTGAAGGAACTGAAGTTTCGGTGCGCGATAGTTAAAACATGGTTTGACCCAGTGGATTTCACCAATTGCTGTTAAGGATGTTCTTGACTCTGAAGCATTAGCTTATTTCTTTTTATCTGTGTAATTAGGGGACAGGGACTTAAGGCATTGTTAGCTAACTAGCACTAGAATAAGTACCGATGTTCCCAGAGGAAAAAGACTAATCTGCACTGTGGTCCCGTCTAGTAACAAAGTAGAAAGAATGGCCGTCGCTTTGTTGTCAGGAGATGGATTAGCCAGAAGCCATGAGTTGAGTGTGCTCTCGTGGCTGATAAGCCATGTGTTGAGCCCACTAATTATCATGAGAGGGAGTGAGGCCCAGTGATGAAGTTCCGGACACCTGCATATGTAAGGGTTGCTCTTATGAACACCCTGCATAATTCACATTACCGATGATTCAGGACTAATCCTGACAAAGGATGGTTGCTGTTTCTCTTTGCCAAATATAGTGGCTCTGTCATGTCAATGCAGAATTACGTGACATACGACAACATTTTAATTAGGTAAAATTGGAATTATTTGAAGTTTGGATCACAAAGTGAGTTTTTATAACATTTCCACTTCACATAATCCATACTTTTATAAAAGGAAACTTGTTTGTAAACGATAGAGTCAGACTGAATGTCTCGTGTCTAGGAGCTGATTAGCCATGGATGTGGTGGGTGGAGATGCCAGCAGAGGAACAAGAGGTGGGGACGGAAGGGCTGTGTGGTCCAGAGCACATGAGCAGGGCCAGCCTGGGCTGACCATGCACTGTCACGGCACACAGAGTCAGTGCCTCCTCACGCGATGTGTCCTGGGCGCCTTCCCCATGACCTCATTGAACTCGGCCAGGCTTCCATTTGAGAGGCGAGGGCTCTCGAGTGCACATAGTAGAACTCTGTTCTGCTGCTGCACTGTCTCTGGCTTTTCTGAGGGAAAAGGCCTGCTACAGGCCGGACAGGTGGGGAACAGTCCCTTTCGTTTGGCTTTAGCGATGGCTGTGAGGTACTTGCATCAGGTATTGACCAGGGTTTGAGCCAGAAGAGGGTCCACCTAAGGGGCCAGCGATGGAACTGCTGAGTCCCGGCCCATTGGTCCAGATGCGAGTGCTGTGCTGGCCTCGCGTCGCTCAACTGGTCGGATTCCAGAGGACTCGAGCTCACAGGCTTCTTTGCCTCGTCTGTAAAGTTATCTTAGCTTTTGTTCTGTGTCACCATTCAGAACCCTTCCTGGGCCTCACTACTTAATGCTCGTGGGGCAGTGAGGGAATCAGACCAGGGGGAGTAGGGATCACCCTCATCGTTGTCACCAGTGGTGCGGGGAAAGATGACGTAGGGCGCTTGGTGACGGAGAAGCCTCCCACCCTGCACTGTGCCGAACCATGACCACTGCATTCAGTGGACTGCTACTGAGTCCTTCAACAAGACGAGGTGATGTCTGTGCAGCCTGGGTTCCTGAGAAGACATGGCATGCTCGCCTCCTTGACGCAGGACAGGGCAGATTTCCCCGACGGGGGGATGGAGACCAAGCCCTGCTCTGAGAAGAGGAGGGTTCTTTGGCGGAGGATGTAGAAAGAATTCAACACACACGTCAAAGTTCGAGTCAAATGGAATGTTTATTAGAAAAGGGGTCACACTCTGCAGACAACACGTGGTCTCCTCTCAGGCGAGAGAGAGAGACAGAGAGACAGAGAGAGAGAGCGAGAGAGACAGTAAAGAGTGCTGAGAGGACGACGGAGTAAAGGCAGCGAGAGGGACTGAGAGAACATGAGCGGGACCCCGTGTTCCTGTTCACGTCCTTCTTTGGTTCCTGAGAGTTACAGTTTAAAGACTGTTTACCCATTTCCTTTGATGTGGACGTACAGTGAGGAAGGGGAAGGGAAGAGCAGCCTGAAAGGTAAGAACGTGTAGCGTGTAAAGCCTGGCGGCAGTTCCCAGCGTGTGAACCGTAGGTTCTCCGTGGTTTTACCCACAGGGAATGAACGATTTTCTTCTGCGTGGGGCGCCACTGAAGATTCTGTTTTCCCTGTTTCCCCTTCCCAGGTGCGGGCATCGGGCTGTTAGCGACCCCAGCAGGAGTCTCCCTTTGTTCTGCCCGTGACCTCTTGGCCTGGCTGCAGGGCTGGCCAGCATGTTGCAGTCTCTGAGTGTGGCTTGAGTTAACATTTTAGTTCTCTTGCTTCTTCCCTACGTTACTCTGAAAACAGTTTGTTCACTTGATGTGTGTTAATCGCTTGGTAATCAGACTGACCAAGTGACTCCAAGTGTCCTCAGTCCCTGACTGCGTGAACATCAGTGTTCGCAGTGCTTCGATTTGCACATGATGTGACTTTTGTCAAGTGAGCCCACGTGGTAACCTAGAAGTTTCAGTGATCTTTTGAAAGTCCTCCACATATCACTAGATATTAACACGAGGAAGGGTCATTCTTTACAGGTGAAGAAACTTAGATGCGCAGGCACAGAGTGGTTTTTTCAATTGAGTGACAGCTCAATGAAAAAAGTTATCTAGTGGCCAAAGGGTCATACTCCCCTATGTCTGTCTCATCAGTGGTACTCTCCTATGTCTAATCTTTGGTAGTGAGTAGGACACAACTGCCACACCCGTTGTCAGGAATTCAGAGTGTGATCAGCCCACAAATCACTGGCTAGATCAATTGCAGTCATCTGCACACCTACAGGTTTTGAAAACCAGTCTCTGAAATTCCAGTTCTCCAAACTGAGACATTCTTGTCATGTCAGTGAAGGGCACATTTATCTGATGATTTCAAAAGAAACTTAGAAAATGAATTATTCTCACTGTACTTCCTTTTGAAAAGATACCTGATAGATCCAGCTCTTTCTCCACAAGAACTAGGAGTCGTTGCATTTTAGGAGGAGTGTCATTGACCCAAGTGTAATCATGATTGTGTCAGGTACGTTGCCAAGAACAGAAATCGAGGCTCGGGCACCTGGGGCAGAAAGGAGTTTGTTGGAAGGCTGTTAGGGGCCTGCAGAGTTGGCGGGAGGTTGACAGCTGGAGGCAGCGTGGAGGCCAGGATGTGGGGGCCCCGCAGCAGGCAGTCTCTCAGCTGGAACAGGAACTGTCTGGCCTGGCACTGCTGCTCTGAGATGAGGGACCTCCAGCCATTCACCTGCTTGTTCAAAGTCGTACATTTCCAGGCAGTCTGCTTGGCTGAGCTTGGGTCACATGCCCATGGCTGTACTGGGGACAGAATGGGAAGGTCCGACCCCCTGGAGGCTGATGTTGTGTGGCCTTCACTAAGGGTTACACTCCCACCAAAAGTAGAGGGAGAAAGTGTAAAAAGAGTCAAGGATAGAGATGGAGTCTGGGTTCCTTCTCCCCGTATTTGTTGGTGACGACATCTTTCATTTTATTTTAAGAATGATTTTAGGCGCATTAAAATCTCATTTGATCCCCATAAAACTCTGAGCCGAGAATGTCTGGATGGGGGCAGTCCCCAGACTCATCGCAGGTCTTCCACCTCCTGATCCAGTGCGTTGGGCGCCCTGCGTTTGGCCCGGTCCGTCTGAGTTTGGGCTGGTTTTCCTCACAGGTTACATAAGGACAGGCTCAATCTTTCTGGCCCAGACTCAGGACCGGCTGATCTCCCTGAAGCGCATCAACTCAAGGCTGAAGTACGTATGAGGCTAGAAGCCTGTCCTGGCTTTACTGTCACACTGACCTCTGCCAGAGGGCCAGTGAACGTCATTGTCCCCCTGTGTTCTGTGGCAGCGTTATAGGCATCCCTTCTGAGATCATTTCCCTCAAGAGAGTGGCCGAGCTTCACCCTCTCCTCAACGTGCACGACCTGGTGGGGGCCATGCACGTGCCCGAGGATGCCGTGGTGTCCTCCGCCGATGTGGCTCTTGCCCTGGCAAGTGCTGCCTCCCAGAACGGTAAGCAGGTTTTGGGTTAGGAAGGAAGGGCTTGTCCAACAAAGTGTCTCAAAATAGGCAGTGACCCCAGCTCAGCTTCCGTTTTGATCACTGGCTCTTACCATTTTTGTTTTAATTGAGTATCTGTTAAGAAATAATTTTCCTGAAGGCTGCGTTATTTTCACTAAAGTTCTAAGGAACGGCTTTTAGTACCGATTAGTGCACTGCAGACTTCAGGGATTTCTTTCCCCCACGGGACCTGAGAAGCTGCGGGGTTGGAACACACCTCGGGGATGTGACCCACAGCTTCGATCATGTCCTGGAGTTGGAACGAAACAGGGCAAGACACCGCAGTGTCCGTGGTGCTGTGCCCTCGGACGAACTGTCATGTCGGGGTTAGAGCTGTAGCAGCGGAGGTGCCCTGTTTGCCTTTTTCTCCGCTGCCCCTGCTCCGATTCCTAGAATCTGTGCTCTAAAGTTGGTGTGTAAACCCGCCTGCCATTTTCAATCTTGGGAAAGTCCCATTTTCAGTCTCAGGATGTGGTTCCTAGGAGTTGTCTGTCTTAGAATGAAAGCACTGGCCTGGCCTTCTTGGTGTTTTTTTTTTTTTTGCATTGAGAATCTTAATTCTGGAACGTCAGAGGCTGGGTGCACCAACTCTTTCTTTACCTGATGCAGGTGTTCAGATCTATGACCGGACGAGTATTCTTCATGTGATGGTCAAAAAAGGGCAAGTTACTGGCGTGGAGACAGACAAAGGACAGATCGAATGCCAGTACTTTGTCAACTGTGCTGGTCAGGTAGGTTAGCAGCAACAGTGGCCAGACTTTCTTATTAATCACCGGGAATTTTCTGGTGCAGAGACTTAAGATTTTTCAGTGAGAGACAACAGATGTCAGGGAACACACTGTTTCTTGTGTGGACGGGAAAACTGAGAGTTCTTGTACTCCAGTCAGAAACCTGACTGTTCCTCGACCAGAGCTGTGGTGGCCCTTTCCTTCCCCCACCTGGGGGTGCTGGTGCTCTCCTGTCAGGAGGTGGTTGGGCATTGACATAAATCCTTCGTATTGGGTCTTTCTATGGTATCTTTTTATTCTGTAACCTAGCAAATAAAGTACTAGGTTATTTATTGTGTCAGGAGCAAGGATTCAGTTTCCAGAATACTTTGCTGCTGCTACTTTTAAGGCAAAGTGGTCCCCTTCAGCCACTCTACAGTCTTAAGGTGATTTGGGAATACTTTTGTCATGAAGTCACTTTTGATTCATTTTTGGGGTTTGTGGTTGAGGCCAAGCATTTTATCAGAAGACCTCATTTTCTCCCTGTGAGCTCTTTACTAGTTGGTAAATCTGTCTTTTGATCTAAAAGTAAGTATAGTGTTGCTCCTCATCCAAATAATTAAACTAAAGCAGGCTGAAACCTGACTTCCAACACCTGACATTGTAGGAAGAGCACACACAAGCCGCTTGAAATTAGTCTTTCAAGCGGCTGAACTTGTCTTTTTGTTCCTCTTCCACCCACAAATCAACCTGTCCATTTGTAGTGGGCATACGAGCTGGGTCTGTCCAACGACGAGCCGATTAGTATCCCGTTACATGCCTGCGAACACTTCTACCTTCTGACTCGCCCCTTGGAGACCCCTCTGCAGAGCAACACACCAAGTGAGGACCTGCACTTTATTTTTAATCCTGTTTCCTTGTCACTGTACTGTCCTCTGAAAAGGAAGACTTTCTGCTAAGGACAGACTACCTGAGTCTTTTCTAGAGCATGTTATAGGGAGGGGGATCCAATTCAAACTTCTTTAAGAACTCTATGAAAGGATGGCCAAAGCAAGTTTTCTGTTTGTTTTTTTGCAAGCCGATTGTAGTCCCAGAGTTCTTATTGGAGAATATTTGAAATATAACGTGGAATTTTTGACTTGAATGCCATACATTATAGAAATGTCAGAGGTGGCTATAAACTCAGGATATTCAGCACCCTCAGTATGGTGGGAGAGCATCTGGTATCACTTTGAAGATCTTAATCCTTGGAATGTGCTCAGCAGTCCTTTTTCTTACACTGTATGTGGCACTGTGGCAGTTACGTCGTTTGCTTGTGGGGACTAATCAGGGCTTCTGGATATGACAGGGATAATCAGAGAAATAGTTTCCACTGTAACTCTGAGAACAGGGGGCCTCCCCATGACCGAGAAGTATATTTTAAAGCTAATGAATGCCTGCATTTATTAGATGCTGTTTCGTTAATAAAGCCAATAGTGGGTGCTCTTGCTTTCCTTTTTTCTGTTTAGAAAGCTGACTTACCTCTAAACCCTGTTTTTCTCCCCGATTTCCCACACCCTTGTCATTTCTCTGCCTCAGCTATTGTGGATGCCGATGGAAGAATTTATATTCGGAACTGGCAGGGTGGCATCTTGTCTGGAGGCTTTGAGAAGACCCCGAAACCAATTTTCACCGAGGGCAAGAACCAGCTGGAGATTCAGAATCTACAGGAAGACTGGGATCACTTTGGTGTGTGAACCGGATAAGAATAATATGTCCTTTATTTGCCTAAGATGTTACATTTTTCAAAGCATTTTTAAGAATAGCACCAGATTTGATACTTGTAACAGCCCCATGTAGAGGTCATAGAGGGCAGGTTACAGAGTCTGCCTGGTGTCAGGACATAGTTACTGCTAGCAGATTCAGGGGACTATATCTTGGTTACCTAACTTGCTTATACTTAACTTACCTAAAATCACTGCTGAAATTTTAGGCTGGGAGGAAACCTTTTCTTAGGATTTCATATAAGACTGAAGAAATTTTTAGAAAGAATTGTTTTGTTAATGTGTTCTTTTACTCAATTTAAAAGTAATTTTATTTATTGAATAGTTAATATAGTCACCTGGTTCCAAATTCAAAAGCTATGAAAAGGTCTATAATGATGAATTTCTTTCCCATCCTTAATGAACTTCTTAAAAATAAACTTATTATTCTTCAGACATTTAAAAGTGGAGAAATGGCATAAGGAAACACCATGTTCCCCCATCCAGCTGTAGTTGGTGTCCTGTTACCAGTGTCCCACCAGATTCCTCCCAGATAAAGGACTTCCCTTAAAACAGGCTGAGCATCTATCTGTCTTTCGCAGCTGTTCCAACTCAGGAGACCCCGCCCTCTCATTGCATCGCTCTTGGGCTCCAGGTCGGAGCTTTTCCACGAGGGCTGATCCCTCTGGTGTCTTTCCTGTAGTCACATGGGCCACTGCTCTTCCGTAGCTCCTTTCCTTTCTAAAGACTGTCGTCTTTCCCAGTCTTCACGCCAGGCACTTCGTAGATGTGTCCATGACTCCACCACGGTTTCTCCTTGGCGATAAGTGGCCCAGTAGGCTCTTTGTAGAGAACCTCTTCCAGGAGTTTTTATGACAGGACAGGGAGTAGCAAGTATAAGGAGCAGAAGGTTTCATTCCCGGAAGCTGAGGACTCTGGGTCTGCTTTTATTGCTCAGAGCCCCTGTTGAGTTCCCTCCTGCGCAGGATGCCGGAATTGGAGACTCTGGAGATCGTGAAGTTGGTGAACTGCCCTGAGACCTTCACCCCAGACATGAGGTGCATCATGGGCGAGTCTCCTTTGGTACAGGGCTACTTCGTCCTGGCGGGAATGAACTCTGCTGGCCTTTCGTTTGGTGGAGGAGCCGGAAAGTAAGTCTTTCACTCTCAGACTCAGCTTGCTGGGCTGCTTTCTTTCTAGAATTATTTATTGTTAACAAACTAGATTAAGTGTATTACGTACTGTAGGAATAAGGTATATGTAATTTGAGAGTTGTCCCCTTCAGAGCAATCACCATGGGAGGCTCTCCTGATCTTCCTGAAATGTCACTGCACAAAAATGTCACGGAACTCCATTTTTTGAGTTAGCCACTGAGCATATGGGATGAATGTTCTTGTGTACCCTTTCAGTTGTAAGAAATGTGGGTCCTTTGAGTGTATATTTGAATTTGAAAACATCCAAGTGTGGTGAGTGAGATAGATGATCATGCTTAGTATGGTAAGTTTTTATTTAAAAATTAGTTACTAATAAAAAATAAGCCAGTCATGAAAGGACAAATACTGTGTGATTCCACTTGTATGAGATACTTAGAGTAGTCCACTTCATACAGACACACAGTAGAAAGGTGCTTGCCAGGGGCCGTGGGGAGGAATGGAGAATGACTGCTTAATGGAAAAAGAATTTCAGTTTGGGAAGATGAATAGTTCTAGAGATGGTAGTGGTGATGGTCGAACAACAGTGTGAATGTACTTAATGCCACTCAACTGTCCACTCGAAATGATTATGATGGTCAATTTGTGTTATGTATATTTCCACAATTAAAATATACATTTTTCATGGGTCATTTTTCTTGGATGTCTTGTAGAATGGCTCTTAAAACAATTATCGAAGTAGTTACCAGGAGCATTTGGAGCACAGATGCAGTTAGATAACTGTGTAACCACCTGAAGTGACTGTTTTATAGGGGAAAAAATTCCATCAGAATTATAAATGAGTACATTTGTATATATGTTTTAGTTTTATTTCTTCATAGATGTGACTGTGTCTTAAACTTTCTAGAGAACCTTATTAGAGCTCGAATCCTTATAGTGGTCTTGTGAGAAGAGTAGATGGGTCCAGAAATGTTAAGGAAATTGCTCAGAATTGCTCAACCAGCTCCTGACAAGATAGGAGCTTTGATTCTCTCGTTTTTTGAATTCCTGGTACAGTGCAATCATACCTGAGGCTCAGCAGCTTCCTCTCATCTAAATAGGTACCTCGCTGAATGGATGGTGCACGGTTATCCCTCAGAAAATGTCTGGGAATTGGACTTGAAACGTTTTGGAGCCCTCCAGAGCAGCCGGACCTTTCTGCGCCACCGCGTCATGGAGGTGATGCGTAAGTGAAGCCTTATCTCGATGCAGCCAGTTGCAGGTGTCTTACTGGGGCCTGTTCTGCCTTTCAGGTGGCCAGATTTTTCCTCAGTTCTTTGGTAACTGCTTCAGGTTGGACTTCTGATGTTTGACTGTTTCAGGCCTGTGTTGGGGGCATTATGTCCCATGCGGTATTCATGGAGTGTTTTCTTTTGTATATTGTACCTTGTTTACTTCACAGGACAGGAAAGTAGAGCAGGACTTACAGGTGGTAATTCATTCCTGTTTGACTCTGCAGCAGCTTCTTGTATGTTCCCAGCATTGTCCGCTTTCCACTGTGCCTGAAAGACCCTCTGTCAAAGGGAATGCTCTCCCTCCCCACTTGTTCTTTGAGATCATGGTTTGCTTTCCAGGACGGAGAATCTGTCAAGTTATTTTCAAAGCTTCAAGCTTCTCTGAGTGATTTTTGTCATCAACCCATTATACACTGGCAGATTAGAAAACCACTTCTCATGTAAATACAAAGCATACATTCCTGCTCTTATTCTTGCTCCCCTCCAACTCTGAAGGACTGGCCTCTTCATTTTAATGTAACCCGCTACTCTGCCTTGTCTCTGATTTATTTCCTGGTAAGACCTTAGAGACAGCTTTTATATCAAGAATTGAACCAAATCAGGTTGTGATTTCATTTTTCTTATACTGAAGAATTACTTAGACTTAACCAAAATTTATCTAAATATTTTGGGCACATTTGTGCTCAGGATAATGTTTCTGCACTGGCTGTGACCACTGTTCTTGATTAAGAGTGACTGTGTAGTAGCCAGAGGGCCCATTCATGGTGAGCACTGGGGTGACCTTTAACGCCTGCATGCTCACTTTTGGCTGTTTTTGTGGGAGACACAGGACCTGGCAACAGTGTGAGTAACTGCTAAGCTTCTTTATTTTGGTTAAAATGTTGAACTATCACAAATATAGATTTTCCCATCCATAGTTACTTTAGAACCCATGCAAATCATTATTGAGCTTGAGTTCTCTTTAATTATGTGACATATTTGGTGGCCTTCTCTGATTGTCATAAAATAGAAATTGCAGGCATGATATAAAATAGGGAAGGGGAAAGTAGAACCTAAAATACCAGCGACTGACAGTCACAATATAAGGAAACCAGTGTGGCTTCCTTCTCTTTAATCTCCCAACCTCCCCTACTCCTCTAAGGTACCTCTGTATAGAAGAGTGTGAGGTCAGGTCTTCTCTTTGGAAGGTATTAGAGGTCACACTCTTCCTGGCTATTATTACTCATTGCTGTTGCAGATTGGACGTTAGGAGAAATGAACTGACCCTAGCTTTGTTATGTCAGTTATGTCACTGAGACAGTACTAGGCAATGTGTCAGATTTCAGAGCCACCAAACCAAGGTATGCTGTGTGCCCTTTCACTTTAGAAATGGGTTAAATATTAGGAAATGTCCATACAGTTCTGAGGTCCCAACAACACAGGTACTGTAAAGGACCAAGTGCCATTTTTTCACATTTTGTAACCACTTATGACCTACTTAGATATAACCTTCGTCTCCACTCTGGAGTTTAGCAAAGTGTAGAACTCTAAACTTTCTGCCATTGGGACAGTAACTGTGAACAGAAACCTAGAGTCGTTATGTGACTCGTAGCTAATATAACCATGGAGGGATGATACCAGCTCTTGCAATATTATTCTTTCTTGTGGAGCCTGCCTGTTATACTGGGTACCATTAGGGAAAGTAGGCGCTATTAGCCTGGAAATGTTCTTTTGAATAGGCGCAACTCCAGAGTCTAGTGGATGTTAGGTGTTCAGCTCTGTGGCTTGGGCATTCATGTTCTTATGTGTTCTAGCTCTGCTGTGTGATCTGAAGGTTCCTCGTTGGGACTTCCAGACAGGGAGGCAGCTGCGCACATCTCCTCTCTATGACCGGCTGGATGCACAAGGAGCCAGGTGGATGGAGAAACACGGATTCGAGAGGCCAAAGTACTTTGTGCCATCAGGCAAGGGTAAAAAAACACATTCTCTTTTTTTTTGTTTCCCTGAGAATAAATAAAATTTATTTTTAAATACATATAGCTAGACTGTGTTCCTGGAAGAATAAACAATAAAAACCTCTTATACTATGTTGAACTGTACAGGGAGATTCCTCAGTATAAATCTCCTCCTTTTCTCTCTTCCTTTTGTTTTTTTTTCGTTCTGCAGACCTCCTGGCATTAGAGCAGAGCAAGACTTTTTATAAGCCAGACTGGTTTGAAATTGTGGAGTCTGAAGTCAAGTGCTGTAAGGAAGCTGTGTGTGTCATTGACATGTCCTCTTTCACAAAGTTTGAAATAACAGTAAGTATTTGGGAACCAACAAAACAGACTAGGAAACTTTACATTGTTTGTCGAATACCTACATTTTTCATTTGTCACTTCAAAACTGATTCTGTAAGAACTCTGCTTTATTTTAATGTCATCTTTATTACATTTTTCTGAATTTTTAGCTCTTTGTTTCTAGTTTTTAATTTGCTTACAGAGGCTCATTTATTAGAATCAATAGCTAGCTTCCTCTGGAGCTTCTTACAGTGATCTGAATCTGCAAATTGTTGCATGAGTACTAGCTAACTGGTTTTCTTCAGCAAGTCGCATTGCTCATCAGGCTGTGATACCTAGCCAAATGCTATTGTGCTCTCTCTGCTTGGTTCCTTAACCCCACAGTCCACCGGAGATCAAGCATTAGAAATTCTACAGTACCTCTTCTCCAATGACCTCGACGTGCCGGTGGGCCACATCGTGCATACTGGCATGCTCAACAAGGGAGGAGGATATGAAAATGACTGCAGCATAGCACGCCTGAACAAGCGCAGGTGAGGTCAACCGCCACCCCGCTCTGCTCCCGCCTGTGCCTAGCCCTCTTCCAGGAAACCATAACTATACCAAGGATAAAAACATTTCCTTAACTCTTGGTCAGTTCACTAGTAGCCAGGTTCAAAAAGAAATCATTAGGGAAAAAGAAAATCACTAGATTATATAAAACAAGATATAGAGAAATTAGTTACCCTAATAGGAAAAGACGCATTCTCTTTTATTAGTAGGTCTGTGTACTTTCTTGGCAGTAACAGGAAGCTAGAATATTCCATTTGTCCTTAGGTGCTATATCCTAGAATTAAGTGCTACTGGCCCTCTCTGAAAGCCAAGAGTGCATTTGCCAGTATTATACTCATTGCTTTAAAACTAGCTGAGAACTTGTTTTCTGATCCTTTTTCTGCTGCCTGGTTTTGATTACTTTTGGTTCTCATTTCCAGTTTCTTCATGATTTCTCCAACTGACCAACAGGTCCACTGTTGGGCCTGGCTTAAGAAACACATGCCGGAAGATAACAACCTGCTTTTGGAGGATGTCACCTGGAAATACACTGGTAAGGTGGCCAGCAGATCCAGATTTGTCTTCTCCATTTGTCTTTGTTACATTTGACATTGAAAAGTGAGTGTCAGAATTAGAAGCCCTGGAAGAAAGCTCTCTGGTCTTAGAAAACTGATCTCAAATACTTCCTCGAGTTTTATAAGTGAAGCGTGGTTTCTGTTTTGTTCGCCACTGTATCCCCACAGCCAGCATGTGGGAGTGCAGATAGTTTTGAATGAATGAGGAAATCATTTTTAAAGTATTTTTATATTTATTACCCAAGTATTATTTTCTTCTAAGTCCCCCCACCCCCTTTTTAATGAATGAATACTTTTTAAAGATGACTTAAATTTCCTGGTTACCTCAGCAGTTTTGTCAGGGGAACAGCCCTTCTCTTCTACCACCCCATTCCAGGTCTAACACCTCCCTTCCCCCACTTCACTGACTCCTGCCCTTCACCCAACCAGGCCATCATTCTCAGTTCATAGCAGCAAATACGACTAACTTCTTGCTACCCAATTGGCAAACTACTGAATGAATCTCATTGAACCACAGCTGTTTTCAGCCCATGTGAGGATGGCTGTTACGTAATTAGCACAAGCTTCTGTTACAAATATGACAGACTCTGGTCCTGATTTGGGCTTGGGGCTTTTTCTATCATGTAGGTACACTGGGAAGAGGAGAGGAATGGGAATTGTGCAGGGGAATTGTGACTGGCCCTGGAAATGGGCTCCTGCCCCACTGGCCAGGACTTGATTTCATGATCTTATATAACTAGCGGAGGCTACTCTTGCCAGGCTCATGCCAGCAGTCAGCTGAATTTAGCAGGCCTGTCAGGAGAGGTGTGTTGGCCGGAGTAAGGGTGTGTTGGCCGGAGTAAGGGTGTGCTGTCCTTCCTTGGATTGCCTAAGCAAAGGGATGCTTTTCATGATCTCACCACCCAGGCCTGGCCATACATGAGCAAGTCCAAAACAGACCTTTACTGGCTCAGTTGTTTACCTGGAGTAGCCAGACATTTCTTTTTCTTTTTTTGTTTAGCTCTCAATCTGATTGGTCCTCGAGCTGTGGATGTGCTATCTGAACTGTCCTATGCCCCTATGACTCCTGACCACTTCCCAAGTCTCTTTTGCAAGGTGAGTGCTATTAAAGTTCTACTTTTTAAATGGGCAGAGAATACTTCTTTTATACAGATGGCAATTACATGTTCTTACTATGGCATTAATACCCACAAAACGTGTTCTGACTTTTATTAAGTGACAGAGTAAATTCATTTTTTGATTTTGTACTCTTCATGAGCTCCTTATTTAATAAGCATTAGGATGTCTTTGAAGTGGATTTAACTTCTCTGAATATCAATTCTATATATTATTTTCTGTAGCAGTAGATTAAAAATTTTAAGTTATAGGATTATAACAACGATGCCAAAACAATGCCAGTCAAGGCCAGTTCTCTTCTCTCCATGCAGCGCTTCCTCTCTTTCATACACAGAGTAACTTGTATGTATGTGGCATCTTTGGGTAAGAAATGGTTTAGGTAAAACCCTAAATAACTTATATAATATTCTTTCTTATACTTGGCAATGATAGGTGAGTACAACAAATTAGAACTGAATAAAATAAATGATAACTGAACGCTCTCTAGCAAGTGGCTGATCAGAGGTCCAAACAGATGTTTTGTCAACCTGTAACAAGCAGCCTGGGGACAGTTACTGATGGGAGCTCTCTGAGGTTCAAACCAAAGTTGGGATCCGCCTAGTTATCACTTTTACAGGTCCCCTTTTTTCTGTAGCAGAGTGAAAGCAACATAAAAGTCACTGTTAGCCATTAGCGGACTCCTTCACAACATTTTCTTTGCTTCTGGAAGGAGTGATCCAGATGCATGTCTGCAGAGTACCACATGATGTTGGGCTTCCTATGGAAACTGTGCTTTAGCGTCACTTGGAACTTAGCACTTTACTTTGTTGGAATAGTGATTGAGTCAGAACCCATTAGTTAACTGAGCCTGGTCTCTGACCCCAGGGTAGTAGGTAAGCTGTGATCTCTGGGCATCAGGCGTCTTTTGTGGGTAGGTACCCAGACTTGCCTGCTGAGTTCTCCAGAGAAGACATTTGCCTGACCTTCATTGCTCCTGATATTCTTAACTAGAACAAATCTGAAGCAGGACTTAGCAAAAAGAAATTTTATACTTGGCAAAGACTTTGCCTCTGCTTCCCACCAGCAGCTTGGGAAGCACTCCTGAAACGATGGTACTCGTGAGAAGAGATACTGTAAATTAGGCTGCGTTGCTTTCATTCTTTCATTCATTGGTCTCTCCTTTAGGGTCAAACAAAGGAAACAGAGCTAACGAGGGGCCTACCTCAGGCATTCCTTTAACCCACAGGTGGAGTGCCCACTGCCCTTGAGGGGTTTCGATGCTGACCATCTCCCTTTGTTCCCACAGGAGATGAGCGTGGGCTATGCCAATGGGATCCGGGTGATGAGCATGACTCACACGGGAGAGCCAGGCTTCATGCTCTACATCCCCATAGAGGTGAGGAGCAGGGAGGACGGTGTGTGGCTGTCTCCCCGCCACGGAGCACATCCGAGTAGGCCTTGGTAACTGAGTGGGCTGTGTAAAAAGATTTTAATTATTTTCTGAATAGATAATATATTCATATGGTTTAAAATATTCAGTGCCACCTGATCAGTTCCTACTAACCGCCACCAATTTTTTTTATGTTAGTTTTTAATATGTCATGTCAGAGATTTCGTGCACATGGAAGCAAGTTCAAAGACATATTCTTAACCCTTTCTTTAGAAACACAAACAGAAGCACATCGTTTGTCATCTTGATTTTTTTAATCTATCTTAGAAATCTTCCCCCAGGAATACATAAAGAGACCTTCCTCTTTCTTTTTTCCTTTATTTTTTTAACAGTGGTGTAGTATTCATCATATAGTTGAATTGTAATTTATTTAACCAGTCTGGTACTAATAGACATTTATGGTGTTTCTGTTCTTTGCTATTATAAAGAATTCTGCAATGTACAAGAGTATGTTTTTCCTTACTGCAGGTACCAACACATGGAGTTGTCAAACTTTAGGCTGATAGATGCAAAACAGTTTGTCAGTAGTTTTAATTTCCCTTGTGTTTGAAATTGAGCTATTTTTCAAAACCCATCTCTAATTAAAAGCCCATCTACAGGGCTTACACAGTCCTGCGTCCCCAATCTCCACCCATTCTCTTCTGATCTTATCTGATGTGTCTCTGAACATGCCTGACTGCTTCTGCGTCAGGTCCTTTACACTTGCCTTTCCCCTTTCTTTGGTGTGTCTTTCTCCCACATTGGTATTCCCAGTCACAGCCATACCTGCCTTAAGTCTTTATCCACATGTCACCTTCCTGATGAGACCTTAACGTTGCAGCCCCACTCCCTGTCAGTTCCCTGTGTCCTCCTTCCCTGTTTTATTTTCTAGCATAATGCTTACTACCGAAGAAAACATTTTATTTTGTTCATCAGATTACCTCTGTTTACATGTAAGTTCCCTGAGGGCAGGGATATTTGTCTGTTTTAACTTTTAGAGCCCCAGCACCTAGAGGAGTACTTGACACACTGTAAAAGAATGGATGTTCTGGTCACATCCTCTGTCTGTTTTTGTATTATTGGCCTTTTTACCAGTTTCTAGGCCTTCTCTGTAACAGACAGTCCTTGCTGTTGTAATTTTTTTTCAGTTTGCCATTTGTCTTTTGATTTGTTGTGTTTTTAGGAGGATTTTTAAAATTTAATTTTTATCTGGAAAAAATGTTTCATATGTTATAGAAAAAAAAATTTAATGTAGTTCGATCTTTTTTTTTTTGGCCTCTAGCATTTGATATATAGAAGAGCCATCCTTACTCCAGGGCTATAGAATTTTTCATTTTCTTATGGTGCTTTTATAGGTTGTTTATGGGTTTGTTTTTTTAGTATTAAAATGCTCCGTCCTTTTGTAGTGTCCCTCGGTGTACTTTATATGAATCCAATCTTTTTCCACATGGGTAACCAGTTAATGTGAGTCTACCTTTATCAGGTAGTAAATTCCTATATGTATTTGTATTTAATTCTGGACTGTTTTACTCTGTTCTAATGGTCTAACTATTCATTATGCAGAATTGCACTTTTAATTAGAGTCTTCATTATATATTTTAATATCCAGAAGTATTTATTCTTCCTCATAGCTTAGAAAATTTTAGGAAAGAAAAAAAATTCCTATTTCCTTGTTTTTCTCTTGTAAACTCTATATTCATATAGTTAAAATAACACTACTTTTGAGATTGTATTACATTTGTAAATTAGGGGGAATTGACATTCTTATGATGTGTTGAATCTTACACCCTAATTATACCTTTTATTTTTCAAGTGTTTGTGACCTTCATAAGTATTTTGACGTTTTCTTTATGTAGATGTCTTACACTTCTTAAGTTTATTTGAATAACATTTTGTTGTTACTATTGTGAATGGGAAGTGCCTTCTGTTATCTTCTAAGTGATTATGATTTATGAAAGCTATGTTCTTCTGAATAGTCTTTAACCTAATTCTTTACTAAATTATTGTTTTTTTAGTTGATTCTCTGGAATTTTCAGGGTTTAATCTTATCATATACAAATAGTAAGTTTTTCTTTTTAACAGTTTTTATTCATATAAATTTCTTGGTCTGTCCAGTTGTGACATGTAGCAGTAATCGTAGGCATCCTTGTCCTGTTTTTGACATTAGTCATATTACTCATAATGTTAGGTTTTCTTTTAATTATTAAATGAAGCACAAATTCATCAGCCTATGAAATTTCATCTGTTTTTCCAGAGTCATAAATAATATAACAATATTAGAATAAAGTATTCACAATTTAAGAGTTGATAAAAATGTAGTTGTTTGCTTGTACAGACAGGATTAATTCTGAAGTGCCATACAGTCATTCAGGTGTTACACCTGGGTACCCGTGTCATTGACTGGCCAAACTCTATCAGGAAAGGGAGACTCTGTGACTCTAGCAGCATCATTACTTAGAGGCCCTGGTTTCTGTCTTCTGGTTTTCCTGGTCCCACTCTTGTGATTTTTCCATGAGGTAATCTGTGCCATGCCTGGGTTCTTTTCAAGCTGGTTTTTGTCCTCAAGAAGCCAATACTTGTCTCTGAGGCAATGTCTTCCACAATCTAGTGGCAGATAGGTTCTTATTTTGTTCACACCAAATCCCCAGCATTTAGTGAGAAACTTAAATGGTAGGGCCCTACTTTCCCTTTTGCTCGTCTCACCTAGTCCAAGACAAGTCACCTGCTTTAAATCTTTCCCCCTTTGCCTTCCTCTTAAGTAGCATATTCAGCTTGAGACAGAAAGGTGCCGAACCTCCCAGAGAGGCTCTTTATTACACTCCCTTCCTTGCCAGTCTAGGTGTTTCACTTACACATGCCACAGGCCACGTGTTCTATCAGTCACTTCAATTCCCCTTTCTCACATTTAAAGTCATCTGATAACTACAAATCTGATATTTTTCCATGTTTGTTTTTTTTTTTTTTTGATTCAGCATATAAGTGAGATCATACAGTATTTTGTTTTTCTGATTTATTTCTGTCTTGTCTAGAGTTTTATAGATTTTCAAACAGTGAAGTCTGTTATTGGGCTTAGACTTAATAGTATGCTCAGATAAGGATTGACTATTTTGCTTTCAATTTGGAAACGTTTCTGTTAATATGATACTTACATGTTTCTGGAACCAAGAGAAGGACAGTGTGAGAGGCCAGATATTGTGGGCTGCTGTTAGAAGAACCCTGCTTTCCTAGCTCCTCCGTGACTCGTTCTGGGTCTCTTAAGATATGCCACAATCTGTGTGAAAAATCAGATGTACACACACATCTGGAGTGATGCATAACACATTTCTTAGCATGAGCCAGCGCAAAAGGGAAGGACAGTGTTGGGGAACTGGGGCAAGAGAACAAAACCAGAACTAGAACACAGCCGGTGGAGGATGATGGGGCAGTTTGGAAAACAGTTCTGAGACTGGTCTTTTCCTGGGTGGTGAGGGTGCTTCTATGAGTTGTTATTCAGTGACTGCTACCTATAGTGCATAGGCCACTCTCCTCAACACTTTAGAGACGGATGCTGCTTTCATGGAGCTACATCTGGGTCAAGGGTGACACTGGTTCATTACTGCTGGGCTGGAGAACTCATCCTGGGAATTTTATAGAACCCTCTCGTGTCAACACCAGGCACCGCAGACGCGCTCCATGTGGAATCTGAAGGCCCGCTGCTTATTAACCTCTCTTCTCTCCTAGTACGCCCTGCACGTATACAATGAAGTGATGAGTGTTGGGCAGAAGTACGGAATCCGGAATGCTGGGTATTATGCTCTTCGTAGTCTCCGAATTGAGAAGTTTTTTGCCTTCTGGGGTCAGGATTTAAATACCCTCACCACCCCGCTGGAATGTGGACGAGAGTCTCGGGTGAAGTTAGACAAGGTACCTTGTTTGTCCCTCCACTTCCAGAGCGGGGAATCTGCATTAGAATAGGAAGAAGAGCTGATGTGGAAGAAAAAGTGTAAAAGTATTGAGACCTCAGAGGTGGCATCGGGTGAACATTGATGATTAGGATGTCCTGAGAATGAAAAGTGCATCTAAAAAGAAAATTTGAAAAAAAGTGTATCTAGGGGATAAAACATCCTAACATGAAACAGTAAATAGATAACACTTGCTTTTTTAGAATGAGTGCTCGCCGGGCAGTTCTTCTGAGTTGATTATGGTGCTACATTAATGTGCTACCATTATTTGTACAAATTAGTCACCTTACATTCAACTGCCTAATTTTTTCTTTTGAAAGTAATATAGTACCATGATTTTTTTCTCTGGTATAAAAATAATGAATACTCCTTTTGGAAAATGGAAAAATATATAGAAAATTTTATCTAATCAGAGGTAATCTTTTATTCTGCTCTTTGTACATGTGCATATATATTAAATGCATCGAATACAGATATATATGCCTAGATTTTGTTGGGATTATATAAAAACATTGTTTAAAAAATTTTAGCAAATATTTGTATTTTTTTTCCTAAATATTTTGTTTGCTATGTGGTTTTGTGGTGGAAATCTGTGTTTATAAAATAGGAAAAAGAAAAGTGGGTACCTGTGGTGTTGCAAACATTCTCTGAACGTGTCTTTTACTCTGAAGGTGTCTATATTCACACAGTGGGAAACAGTTTCCCCAAAGCTTGCAGGAGTGTGGGGGAAGAGCACTGCATTCCACTGCAGTGACACCAGGGGACCCTTACCGTGTGCTTACATGCTGAGTCAGAGTGTAGATGCTGTCTCAGTGCTGCTTTTCTTTCCTAGGGAATGGATTTCATCGGTCGAGAGGCCCTGCTGCAGCAGAAGCAGAATGGGGTGTACAAACGCTTCACTATGTTCATCTTGGATGACCACAACACAGACCTGGACCTCTGGCCTTGGTGGGGAGAACCCATTTACCGAAATGGGCAGTATGTTGGTAAGACCACCAGCAGTGCCTATAGCTATACTCTGGAGCGCCACGTTTGCCTGGGCTTCGTGCACAATTTCTCCGAGGACACTGGAGAAGAGCAGGTGGTGACAGCAGATTTTATCAACCGGGGCGAATATGAGATTGACATCGCAGGACATCGGTTCCAGGCCAAAGCCAAGCTCTACCCAGTCGCCTCCCTCTTTACCCATAGGCGCCGAAAGGATGACATGGAGCTAAGTGACTTGCACGGGAAATAATGCCAGGCAATCTCACCTCCTTCCTGTCTTAGGAGCTTCTCTCTTGATATTGTCCCTCTTCCTGGTTTAACCGTTGCCCTCTGGCTCTTAAACATTTTGCTTTGCAACCTCTCTTGTCCTTCTATCTTCTCCTCCCTCTGTAGTTCCCCATCTCCTGATACTCACTAAGGGCCATCTGTCCCATCCCTCCACCTGATTCCTGTGGTGACAGGAAGCGTATCTGATAGGCGGGACAGCAGCAGGCTCCACTGGTGGAAGTGGGTTATGGTGACAGTCTGATTTCAGAGGCTGTGTCTCGAAGCAGAGGAAGCTGGTGGTGTGCCGGCCTCAGGGAGAGTGCACCTCTGCTAACTGCGGTGGGTTGTCTGATACAAGCCTGTGGGAGTTTGTGCCTTTCAGCAGCTCACGCTCCTGTTCCACTGTGCTGGGCTGGCACCCGATACCTCTAGCATGACTACGACCATCTACCTCATTGATGAGAGGCATTAGTGGATGTTACCTGGTCTGCAGCAGAGAAAAAATAGTTAACCTGGCACCATCCCACACTCCTATGGAACCAGGTCCCAGTTCTCAGAAGGGCCAGGGCCACCTGCCTATGATTGTCTTCATCTCGTTAATCTCTAATGAGGGGTTTGTTTAGCTAAATAAACAAACCTCAGTGTTTGAAAGGGAAAAACCAGCTTGCCTTTTGTGTCGCTTCTCCCAGCTGAAAGGGTCTGACCTCAGAAAGGACCAACACTAAACAATGCTGAGTTTTCTTCTTTAAATCAGTGCTGCTTTTCTTCCAGCTACTCAAGATTCAGTTACCCCATTTTGATTTCCTCATCAATTCAGCCTCACCTGTCTCTGCAGCAACAGCCCCACTAGCTCAGCAAACATTTCTCTCTCTAGGAAAGGGGGTGGGGGGCAGGCTGTCCTGATTAAGCAAACCTGGCTGGCCATGCTGACTTCAAGACAGCTACTGGGATCCCAAGTTTAGTTCCTCTGGCACAGAACAGACAGATCCACATGGATGACCCATGCGAGTCCAGAGAGTTCTGAGTGTGAAGGGCATACGTTACATGCACCTCACAAACTGCTTTCCGTCCTTCCTTTCCCCATCAAGCCATCTGTCCATACCCACTGGAATAGAAAGTGACTTGGGGCCCCCAGGAGGGCTCTGCACAATTCAATGGTGTCTGTTTTTTAAGGGTGACACTTGCATATCACAGACTGCTATCCATCCCAACACTTAACTTTCCCTTGCACATAAGCTCCCCTAATCTGATTTTTTGAAGTATAAACTGCTGTTAAGGGATTTTAGCTAATTAAACTAGCTTTTGTTGTCTTGGTATCTTAGAAGCATTAGTTCTGATAGGGCCACAAGTAGATTAAAGAAGATCCTCTCACTTCAATAGAGCAATTTAAAATTCTCAAGTGTCCACCTGCTTTGGTATTTGTTACCCAAGCAGACAGGCTTCTTTTAGACATTTCTTGCCATTTCCCTAGCCAGACCACACTTAGTTGATTTATTAAGGGAGCATGTGATTAGAATTATTTGGGGTCTTCCTCATTTTGGTGCAAATGTGTATTTAACCAGCTGAGACATGTTGCTTTTGGGCAGGGAGTGGTGTCCCCCAGCTGGAGAGCAGAGCAGTGAACAGCAGCTGTGACGGCCTTGCAGGAAATAGCACTTGGCCAATGCTGGTGTTACGAGCAGGGAGCCAGCTACCCCAGGAAGATGGACACAGGTGGTAGAGGTAAAGGTATCCCATGCTCGGCACTGTTCCAAAGTCATCTTTGTAACTGCAAATTTACTCGGGGTTGAATCTAGAAGAAATTCTAGGACTATGCATAAATTTCATGTGTGTAGGCAGGGGCACACTCCTACGACTGGTGAGATGGCCCTCATCTGGGGCCCCACTTACTGGCCCTGAAGCATTTATCGCTTGGCACTTTAAAGTTTATCCTTGAAGTCTCTTGATTCATTCAAATAGGGGCAGTGTGAATCTAGTAGTTTTCTGAAGGAGGTGACTCTTTCCCTCTTCTCACATAACTGACAATCAAAACATCTCATTTGTGTGTCATCTCCATCTCTTTGGCAGTGGGTTCGCAAGTATTTGCCTTGTGAAACAACTCACCTCTCTAAAGATTCCAAGGTGTTCTGGACTCTTGTAACTGGGTGGCTGGACTTCAGTTTTACGTGGTTGGTTCTTTTTTCACTGAAGTGATCTGTCACTTCTTGTGCTGTCTTGGGAGGGGGTTCTGCATGCCTCTGGTGTCCTGTCAACATATTCAACTGAAGAATCTTTTGAACCTAGAAACACAAAGTGTGAGCCTCAACAGATGAGACCCAGGGTTGCAAGTCTCCTGTGGGCCTTCTCCCTTGAAATATCTAAGCCCCTGGTTACCCATGCCACATGTGAATCCTGTTTCTTGGCACTGCCACGGTTGTTTGACTTTCACTGAAGCTTGCATCAGAAAGATTTCCTGCCCTCAGTGTCACTGAAGTCCGAAAAGCTCTAATTCAAAAAGTGTTAAGAGCAAAACGAGACAGAAACTCCCTCCTTGGATAGCCCGTTTGATGTCCTTTAACTCATGTTGCAGTCACATAAGCTGCACAAGCAGGACAGGCTCTAGGAAAGAAGTGAAAATTACATTTCTGGTGTTCTTCTGAGGAGTCCCTGTACCCCCAGATGTGAGATGCCGTTCAGGCTATGGACGCAGAGATCCCATTTCTGCAAGAGTAGAGCATACTTTCTCATCAGGGGGCGTGATGTCCCTGGATTCTCTCCTTGTACAGACCAAGAGTTTTTCTGTGTCCCTTCTTTCCTAGGCTGTTGTTTCCAAGAAAGTAAAATGTACAAAATAACACTTCCGTTTCCTCCATTGCCTGCCTATGCAGTATTAATCTCCCCCACCACCTGCGGGGCAGGAGTGGTAAAAAGTGTTTTGGCATCCCTGAAGAGATGACTCGGCGCCTTGACTTCTGGCTCCTGGACACGTTTGCTGGCATGAGTGAGTCTTTACCCTTTCAGAACTTGAGGCAGTTAAATGAGAATTTTCTACGACCTGTGGTCCTGATTCTGACCCTGGAAACCTGGGTCCTAGTGGAAAAACTGAACTGGTTTGCCATGAGAAGTGAGCTACAGGTTTCACTTGTTGCTTCTTGGCCAGTAGTCAGCAAAGATCCTCTTCCGTATCTAAGATAGAGAGTTGGTCAACAGTGCATAATACTGAAGAATAACCTCTATTTTCACTTTCTTGCTGCACACTCTCCCCTACCTCCCAGTCTTTCACAAGCAGCATTTTATTAATGGGAAATTTTCAATTTTTCCGTTTATCAATAGGAGAAATTGTGAGAAAAGAATTTCCATCTCACATGTCCCTTGCAGGTACAGGGAGTCAGGAGAAGCACAGCAGAGTGGAAGATGTGGTAGTTGAAGCAGATGTTCTAGGGTAGATGAAGTACATGTTCCAGGCATTATCCACGGTGGCGGCGGTGAGCTGTGACTGGGCCGTGGGCCTGCCCGTCAGTGCCTCCCCCGCCTCCACTTTCAGGTGCTGAGTTGTAAGGCTCCTTCGCGGTCAGGGGCTCACATTCACAGTCCCTCATCACTAGAGATGCACTATTTTTCAAGGGGACTGAGTATTTTTGTATGTCTTTGCCTTGTCTTTGTCCATTAAGCACCAGTTGTTTATATGATTCTTGACTTTTCTGAGTAGAGTGTCTGCATTCCTTGGAGAATTTACATGTTTTTCATAGGCCATTTGTCTCATTTAGATGCAGCTATTTTTATCCTTTGAACCCTTCTGCCTTCTCCTTTTTCTGTCTCTCAAGGATAGAAATTATAAGAGGTGGGGAGGATATTTTTAGTATGTTTCAAAACCTCTATGCCAGGAATTCCTTGCACACCAAGAACTGGCTCTCACAGCACCTTTCTCCACACCGGGTTCTTGTGCCTTAAACCCCAGAATGTCACTTGGTGGGTGGAGAGAGGAAGGACGAAAAAGAAAGTAACTCCATTTTAGTGTGAGGGCTCCCATCACCCCTCAAGCCTGTACTTTTCCAGAGCAGGTGGGTGTAGGGTACAAGTATGTCACACCTCATTTCAATGAAGGGTTTTCTAGCTGGACAGTTCACACCGTTCTCTCTGGCCAACTACTGGGATGGATCAGAGCGCCAGTGTAATTACTGTAAAGTGCTATAACTTGTTGTTTGCATTTGTAAACGTGCAGTCCTGTTCAGTCTCTCTCTGTCCCTGTGTAGAGTTAGCATGTGGTTCTGAAGACGGTCAATGCACTTAGGTGAATGGGACCTTTTGTCATAGCCCTGATGCTTTAAGCACACAGGGTGACCGAGCATTTCTGCCCTCCATGCACACCACATTAACACTGTGCATGGTTTTCCTATCAAGCCAGATTCCACTTGCGATTTTTTTTGTGTTAACCTGGTTTGTCAATGAATAAATGGACATTTTAATTGATCTTGCCATTTCTGCTTGTGAAATATTCTTTAGCAGTAGTAACCCAGTAGTATGTGTTTGCCATCACAAAAGACACAGTACATAAAACTCTTCATACCAGTCTCACTAAATTGTAAAAAAGAATTTGGAAACCACAGTAAAATAATACCAGGCACCATGTTCCTCTCCAGGCCGAGGTGGCCTGGCTGGGGAGAGATAGCTTCCGTTCCTCCTCGTGAATTTACTAAGGCTGACATCGGATCTGACATCCCACACTACAGATGACTTCATAGTCAGAACCTGGGATTTGACTTAACTGCTGACATACCTTATGAGCCCTGTCTGTGTGGGAAACAGGAGTGTGTGCATTTCTGGTCATGTCTGCAGGAGAGAAGGACATTTTCTGAGAGAAGCAGTCAGCGATCTTTTGCAACACTAAGCTTCCACACACAGATTTAGTTACTGGACTTTGTTATCCAACTACTTTTTGAGCTACTACATCTGGGAATCCATGTATGTAGGCTAATGTTTCTATACCAATCTCATCTTGTCTTCCAAACCTACTACTTTTAGTATGTTTCATGACCAACATTTGTCAGCTGAAAGAATTCACAATATCTCAGAGTGACACTGTGGCTAACTCCAAGAGAGGAATTCCAAGAACACTTTGCGCAGTGACATTTCAGGAAGATCAGGAGAGCCTCCCATGGTGATTGCTCTGAAGGGGACAACTCTCAAATTACATATACCTTATTCCTACAGTACGTAATACACTTAATCTAGTTTGTTAACAATAAATAATTCTAGAAAGAAAGCAGCCCAGCAAGCTGAGTCTGAGAGTGAAAGACTTACTTTCCGGCTCCTCCACCAAACGAAAGGCCAGCAGAGTTCATTCCCGCCAGGACGAAGTAGCCCTGTACCAAAGGAGACTCGCCCATGATGCACCTCATGTCTGGGGTGAAGGTCTCAGGGCAGTTCACCAACTTCACGATCTCCAGAGTCTCCAATTCCGGCATCCTGCGCAGGAGGGAACTCAACAGGGGCTCTGAGCAATAAAAGCAGACCCAGAGTCCTCAGCTTCCGGGAATGAAACCTTCTGCTCCTTATACTTGCTACTCCCTGTCCTGTCATAAAAACTCCTGGAAGAGGTTCTCTACAAAGAGCCTACTGGGCCACTTATCGCCAAGGAGAAACCGTGGTGGAGTCATGGACACATCTACGAAGTGCCTGGCGTGAAGACTGGGAAAGACGACAGTCTTTAGAAAGGAAAGGAGCTACGGAAGAGCAGTGGCCCATGTGACTACAGGAAAGACACCAGAGGGATCAGCCCTCGTGGAAAAGCTCCGACCTGGAGCCCAAGAGCGATGCAATGAGAGGGCGGGGTCTCCTGAGTTGGAACAGCTGCGAAAGACAGATAGATGCTCAGCCTGTTTTAAGGGAAGTCCTTTATCTGGGAGGAATCTGGTGGGACACTGGTAACAGGACACCAACTACAGCTGGATGGGGGAACATGGTGTTTCCTTATGCCATTTCTCCACTTTTAAATGTCTGAAGAATCCCATAATAAGTTTATTTTTAAGAAGTTCATTAAGGATGGGAAGGAAAGGTCATTATAAAACTTTTCATATCCTTTGAACTTGCCAGTGCCCAACTGCTTCCTGGTACTCCTGACGAGAGCACCAGTGCCCCCAGGTGGGGTAAGGAAAGGGCCACCACAGCTCTGGTCGAGGAACAGTCAGGTTTCTGACTGGAGTACAGGAACTCTCAGTTTTCCCGTCCACACAAGAAACTGTGTGTTCCCTGACATCTGTTGTCTCTCACTGAAAAATCTTAAGTCTCTGCACCAGAAAATTCCCGGTGATTAATAAGAAAGTTCGTCCGAGGGCACAGCACCACGGACACTGCGGTGTCTTGCCCTGTTTCGTTCCAACTCCAGGACATGATCGAAGCTGTGGGTCACATCCCCGAGGTGTGTTCCAACCCCGCAGCTTCTCAGGTCCCGTGGGGGAAAGGAATCCCTGAAGTCTGCAGTGCACTAATCGGTACTAAAAGCAGTTCCTTAGAACTTTAGTGAAAATAACGCAGCCTTCAGGAAAATTATTTCTTAACAGATACTCAATTAAAACAAAAATGGTAAGAGCCAGTGATCAAAACGGAAGCTGAGCTGGGGTCACTGCCTATTTTGAGACACTTTGTTGGACAAGCCCTTCCTTCCTAACCCAAAACCTGCTTACCGTTCTGGGAGGCAGCACTTGCCAGGGCAAGAGCCACATCGGCGGAGGACACCACGGCATCCTCGGGCACGTGCATGGCCCCCACCAGGTCGTGCACGTTGAGGAGAGGGTGAAGCTCGGCCACTCTCTTGAGGGAAATGATCTCAGAAGGGATGCCTATAACGCTGCCACAGAACACAGGGGGACAATGACGTTCACTGGCCCTCTGGCAGAGGTCAGTGTGACAGTAAAGCCAGGACAGGCTTCTAGCCTCATACGTACTTCAGCCTTGAGTTGATGCGCTTCAGGGAGATCAGCCGGTCCTGAGTCTGGGCCAGAAGGATTGAGCCTGTCCTTATGTAACCTGTGAGGAAAACCAGCCCAAACTCAGACGGACCGGGCCAAACGCAGGGCGCCCAACGCACTGGATCAGGAGGTGGAAGACCTGCGATGAGTCTGGGGACTGCCCCCATCCAGACATTCTCAGCTCAGAGTTTTATGGGGATCAAATGAGATTTTAATGCGCCTAAAATCATTCTTAAAATAAAATGAAAGATGTCGTCACGAACAAATAGGGGGAGAAGGAACCCAGACTCCATCTCTATCCTTGACTCTTTTTACACTTTCTCCCTCTACTTTTGGTGGGAGTGTAACCCTTAGTGAAGGCCACACATTACATCAGCCCCCGTTCTGTCCCCAGTACAGCCATGTGACCCAAGCTCAGCCAAACAGACTGCCTGGAAATGTACGACTTTGAACAAGCAGGTGAATGGCTGGAGGTCCCTCATCTCAGAGCAGCAGTGCCAGGCCAGACAGTTCCTGTTCCAGCTGAGAGACTGCCTGCTGCGGGGCCCCCACATCCTGGCCTCCACGCTGCCTCCAGCTGTCAACCTCCCGCCAACTCTGCAGGCCCCTAACAGCCTTCCAACAAACTCCTTTCTGCCCCAGGTGCCCGAGCCTCGATTTCTGTTCTTGGCAACGTACTTGACACAATCATGATTACACTTGGGTCAATGACACTCCTCCTAAAATGCAACGACTCCTAGTTCTTATGGAGAAAGAGCTGGATCTATCAGGTATCTTTTCAAAAGGAAGTACAGTGAGAATAATTCATTTTCTAAGTTTCTTTTGAAATCATCAGATAATTGTGCCCTTCACTGACATGACAAGAATGTCTCAGTTTGGAGAACCGGAATTTCAGAGACTGGTTTTCAAAACCTGTAGGTGTGCAGATGACTGCAATTGATCTAGCTAGTGATTTGTGGGCTGATCACACTCTGAATTCCTGACAACGGGTGTGGCAGTTGTGTCCTACTCACTACCAAAGATCAGACATAGGAGAGTACCACTGATGAGACAGACATAGGGGAGTATGACCCTTTGGCCACTAGATAACTTTTTTCATTGAGCTGTCACTCAATTGAAAAAACCACTCTGTGCCTGCGCATCTAAGTTTCTTCACCTGTAAAGAATGACCCTTCCTCGTGTTAACATCTAGTGATATGTGGAGGACTTTCAAAAGATCACTGAAACTTCTAGGTTACCACGTGGGCTCACTTGACAAAAGTCACATCATGTGCAAATCGAAGCACTGCAAACACTGATGTTCACACAGTCAGGGACTGAGGACACTTGGAGTCACTTGGTCAGTCTGATTACCAAGCGATTAACACACATCAAGTGAACAAACTGTTTTCAGAGTAACGTAGGGAAGAAGCAAGAGAACTAAAATGTTAACTCAAGCCACACTCAGAGACTGCAACATGCTGGCCAGCCCTGCAGCCAGGCCAAGAGGTCACGGGCAGAACAAAGGGAGACTCCTGCTGGGGTCGCTAACAGCCCGATGCCCGCACCTGGGAAGGGGAAACAGGGAAAACAGAATCTTCAGTGGCGCCCCACGCAGAAGAAAATCGTTCATTCCCTGTGGGTAAAACCACGGAGAACCTACGGTTCACACGCTGGGAACTGCCGCCAGGCTTTACACGCCACACGTTCTTACCTTTCAGGCTGCTCTTCCCTTCCCCTTCCTCACTGTACGTCCACATCAAAGGAAATGGGTAAACAGTCTTTAAACTGTAACTCTCAGGAACCAAAGAAGGACGTGAACAGGAACACCGGGTCCCGCTCATGTTCTCTCAGTCCCTCTCGCTGCCTTTACTCCGTCGTCCTCTCAGCACTCTTTACTGTCTCTCTCCCTCTCTCTCTCTCTCTCTCTCTCTCTCTCTCTCTCTCTCTCGCTCGCCTGAGAGGAGACCACGTGTTGTCTGCGGAGTGTGACCCCTTTTCTAATAAACATTCCATTTGACTCGAACTTTGACGTGTGTGTTGAATTCTTTCTACATCCTCCGCCAAAGAACCCTCCTCTTCTCAGAGCAGGGCTTGGTCTCCATCCCCCCCTCGGGGAAATCTGCCCTGACCTGCGTCAAGGAGGCGAGCATGTCTTCTCAGGAACCCAGGCTGCACAGACATCACCTCGTCTTGTTGAAGGACTCAGTAGCAGTCCACTGAATGCAGTGGTCATGGTTCGGCACAGTGCAGGGTGGGAGGCTTCTCCGTCACCAAGCGCCCTACGTCATCTTTCCCCGCACCACTGGTGACAACGATGAGGGTGATCCCTACTCCCCCTGGTCTGATTCCCTCACTGCCCCACGAGCATTAAGTAGTGAGGCCCAGGAAGGGTTCTGAATGGTGACACAGAACAAAAGCTAAGATAACTTTACAGACGAGGCAAAGAAGCCTGTGAGCTCGAGTCCTCTGGAATCCGACCAGCTGAGCGACGCGAGGCCAGCACAGCACTCGCATCTGGACCAATGGGCCGGGACTCAGCAGTTCCATCGCTGGCCCCTTAGGTGGACCCTCTTCTGGCTCAAACCCTGGTCAATACCTGATGCAAGTACCTCACAGCCATCGCTAAAGCCAAACGAAAGGGACTGTTCCCCCCCTGTCCGGCCTGTAGCAGGTCTTTTCCCTCAGAAAAGCCAGAGACAGTGCAGCAGCAGAACAGAGTTCTACTATGTGCACTCGAGAGCCCTCGCCTCTCAAATGGAAGCCTGGCCGAGTTCAATGAGGTCATGGGGAAGGCGCCCAGGACACATCGCGTGAGGAGGCACTGACTCTGTGTGCCGTGACAGTGCATGGTCAGCCCAGGCTGGCCCTGCTCATGTGCTCTGGACCACACAGCCCTTCCGTCCCCACCTCTTGTTCCTCTGCTGGCATCTCCACCCACCACATCCATGGCTAATCAGCTCCTAGACACGAGACATTCAGTCTGACTCTATCGTTTACAAACAAGTTTCCTTTTATAAAAGTATGGATTATGTGAAGTGGAAATGTTATAAAAACTCACTTTGTGATCCAAACTTCAAATAATTCCAATCTCACCTAATTAAAAGGTTGTCATATGTCACATAATTCTAAATTGACTGGCGAGGCAACGGTACCCCTTGGTCATGCTTGAAAAAGACCTGGTTCCCTGTGGCCCATGCTAGCGTGCACCCCCCCACACCCAATCTAGCATTAAGCCACAACACATCTATCTACAGAGGGGATCTGACCCATGACCCTGCTCTCTCCCACCAGTTGACTCCGCCTTCTTTCTTTCCTTATTCTAAGCAAATGACCTGTCCCATCTCAGTCCCCGAAATCACCTGTAAACCATCATCCATCTCAAGCCACCTCTTCTTTCTCTCATGAGGTTTCACGTACCTGTTTTGCCACCCTTATCAGGATTTTATCATGTTCAAATCCCTGCCAATTGATTTAAGAAATGAAACAGGCTCTACGACTTTCTTCAATTATTGGTTTTTAATTTTCAAAATCTAAATTATGAAATTTGCTGTCTTTGCCAAAACTCAAATACTGTAGAAAATTCAGTTTTCCCAACACACACTCATAACCAACGGCACTTTAACATTTTCCGAGAATTTTGTTTTTTGGAGCAAGGTGCTACCATCATGTCCACTGCCTGCCACCACCTTTGTCTTATGTCCTTGTCCTACACCTTAGTGGTGGCAGGCTGCCAACTGGTTTTCTCAGCAAAAGTTTATTAACGTGTGCATAACAACCTGTTTCACTGGACATTATGTTCAATAAATAATGTCTAAGGGTACTTAGTAGTCCTCCATCCTCTTTACTGAACCAAAAGCCACCAGGCTTCTGAGAGAGAGAGAGAGAGAGGAGAGAGAGAGAGAGAAAGAGAGAGGAGAGAGAGAGAGAGAGAGAGAGAGAGAGAGAGAGAGAGAGACACTCACTCCCTCCCTCCCTCCCCGGCCCCACTTCTGGAGACTCCGACCCGCCCCTGCGGGGCCGAGGTGCTGTGTTTCCGACAAGCGTACCAGGCGGTCGGGAAAGCCTACGCTGTTAGAAATCCCTGGCACTCGAAAAAGTGGGCACTGGACCCGCCCGCCCGCAGCCCCGAACCGCATCCCCGCGCGGCTCCGGTCAGGCGGGCGTGAGCACGCAGAGCGGCCCTGAGGATCCCCCCGACCCTGGGCCGCGCTCCCATCACAGCCCCGAGCGACAGACGTTCCGCAGCAGCTCCCCGTCCGGCCGGGCGTCCCCGCGGCCCGCGCGCCGGCGCGCACAGGTGCCCCGCGCGTCTCACCTGCGCAGGAGGACGACCCGGCGGGACGCGCCTCGGCGGCCGCGCGGGCCCGGACGGGGGCCGCGGGGCGAGGTCCCCCCGGCCGCCCGGGGCTTCCCAGGGCGCGGGCGCCCCGCTCGGGGGTCGGCGACGCCCGCGCAGCGCCCGCGGGGAGGACGTGGCCCCGCTCCCGGCCCGGGCCCCGGACGCGCCTTCCCGGGACAACCGGGCGGAACCGACGGGCGACGCGGTACGGCGAGGCCCCCCCTGAGCGAGACGACGCGGGAAAAAGGAGGGGGCGCCGGGGCCGTCCCGCGGGCGTCGCCCCCTCACCTCACGGGCCCCCACGGGCTCCGTGCGCGGCGGGCGCACCCGCGCCGCCCTGAGGGCTGCCACCGCCGTCGCCGCGGATCCCGGGACCCTGAGGGGCGGGGGCGGAGGGGGGCGGGGCGGGGGGCGCGGGGCCGGGGGAGCCGGGACCGCGACGCCCGCGCTTTACGGCCGCGCGGCAGGGGGCGCGCCGGCGCGGCCCGGTCTGCGCACGCGCGCCGTGACGTCAGCGCCGTGACGTCAGCGCCGTGGCCCCGCCCGCACGTGGCGCCCGTCCCGTCCCCCTGGCGAGGTGAAGGCGAACCGGGCCGGGCCGGTCCCTGCCTGAGCGGCCCGGACCTCCGAGAGGGGCGGGCGCGGGGCGGGGCGTGGGGCGGGGCGCGGGGGTCTCGCCGCCCTCCAGCCGCCTTCCCACTGCTGGCCTCTCCCAGTCCGCAGCCCGGAGGCCCCGGGCGTCTGGCGTCCTCCGGGGCCCGCCGTCTCCGTGTCTGCTTCTGGGAGGCGGTGGCGCCGCCCTGGGCGTCTGGTCCGCGGCCCTGGCCCGGCCCGGGTGGGAGGTGGCCCGGAGCGGCCTTCGTGGCACCAGGCTCGGGGCTCCTCGGGGAATCTGACGCCCGACGGTGACCCCGGGCGGGGCCGAGGCGGCGGGCGAGCCGGGGGGGGCCGCCGGGTTGCTCACGGGCCGCGGGGGACCCCTGCGCTAGGGGCCTGATTCCCCGCGGAATCTGCTTCCCTGTTCCTTCCCAGCTTTTCTGGGCCGGAGGGAGAGGCGCCTTCCACTTGGTCGTCCGAGCAGCCTCCCACGCACCCACGCTTCCTGTCCCATCGCCCCTGCCTTTCCCTCGTAGAAGTCTCTCTCTGTGTGACCCTCTCTCTAGAGCACGGCAGGCTTCCCGGCACTTAGGACAGCGTTTTGCATAGAACACACTTGGTGTGGGCCGCGCTCTCCAGGTCCCGTTTTTTGGGTTGAAACTCACCTTAGCGCAGGCCACTCTTGTTTTGTTGGTGGCCTCTTGGGGCCAGGCACTGCGCCGGGAGATGAGATTCAGCAGTGCACCAGAAAGAAAGGCCTATCGGGAGTAGCGGTCAGACCCCAGGGACCCCTGTGTCACCACACCAACCTCCAGCCTGCATAGTTTACATGCCACACTCTTGACAGTCACTCACTGAGGTCTGGCTGCCTGAGAACAGAAACTCTGTTTCTTGGTACTCCGTTTCATGAAAGTTCAAGCCATCCTGGGCTTCTGCCCTAGATAAGTAATATTTTAGCTCAAGGCTTAAAGTCTGGGGTCACCTACCTGCTCCCAAAAGCAGAGAGAACAGACTAACAGAGCAGGTATATTCTTGGGGAAAACTTTCCTGATGCCCAGATGTGGCAATTTCAGGAGAAAAATTTCACAAGTTTTCTTGATGATTATGCCACTTCCAGGTGTATGAATTTGGGAGACACCTCGTTGTCGTTATGAAACGGATGAAATAAAGCGATATTTAATGTGTTAATTCTGTTCACATGCAGTCGAAAAGCTGCTTCCTCACCTGTCACCATTTTGGCCTCCACTTTAAAGTGTTAATTCGTAAATCTTTCATTGTCAATGTTTACGGGTATTTTACATGCTCTTACAAGCACTATTTTTCAAGAGGATTAAGAGTTTTAGTGTTTCGGGCTTCTCTTTTCCATGAAATATTCGAATTTTTCCTTGTGAGATTCTTGACTTCTCAGAGCAGAGCATCTCTTGAAGAATTACACATTTCTCATGGGCCATATTTTCTCATTTTAAGATGCAGCTATTTTGATCCTTTGCAAACCTGCCTTCTTTTTCCGTCTCTCAAGGACAGAAATTATAAGAGGTGGGGAGGATATTTTTAGCATGTTTCAAAATCTCTGTGCCAGGAATTCCTTGCACACCAAGAACTGGCGCTCAGAGCACCTCCTTTCTCCACGCTTGGTTCTCGTGCCTTACACTCTAGAATGTCACATGGTGGGTGGAGAGAGGAAGGATGAAAAAAAAAAAGTAACTCCATTTCAGTGTGAGGGTTCCCATCACCCCTCACAGCCTCTACCTTTTCAGAGCTGGTGGGTTTAGGGTACAAACCTGTCACACCTCATTTCAATGAAGGGTTTACTAGCAGGACGGTTCACACCTTACTCTCTGGCCGACTCCTGGGATGGATCAAAGTGCCACTGTAATTACTGTAAAGTGCTATAACTTGTGATTTGCATTTGTAAATGTGCAGTCCTGTTCGGCCCCACTCTTTCCCTGTGTAGAGTTAGCATGTGGTCCTGAAGACGTTCAAGGCACTTAGGTAAATGAGACCTTTTCTCAACAACCCTGATGTTGTAGGTGTAAAACAAACAAACAAACAAACAAAAAACCCTGTTGGCTTTAGGCACACAGTGACGGAGCACTTCTGCCCTCCATGCACACAGTATTGACACTGCGTGCGGTATTCCTATCAAGCCGGATTTCACTTGAGAGTTTCTTTTCGTGTTACTAGGTTTGTCAGTGAATAAACAGACATTTGAATTGCTCTTGCCATTTCTATTTGTAAAATACTCTTCGGCTGTGTTATTCAGTATATGTGTTTGCCATCACAAAAGGCAAACACGATACATAATACCGTGTCTGTTACCAAGTGTCAGACAGAATTGGAAACCTCGCTAAAGTAGACAGCAGGCATTATGCAGTGGTGACCTGGCCGGGGAGAGGAAGCCTCCATTCTTCCTTCTCGAGTTACTGTCTCTGTCTCGGGGTTTCACATCTTGCCATGCCAGGGGAACTGCCTTGCCTGTCTTATGTCTCAAACCGTTGGGATGTTAAAAAAGGGCTAAATAGCCTTGGGACTGGGCTGAAAGCAACCTTGTTTCCCAATTGTTTACAAACAAAACAAGAAAGCAGTTATTATGACTACTGGACTGATGACTGCTGGCGTGAAAATTTTCAATACTGTTGAGAATTAACATCGCTCTTATGTTCTCTGCACCAATAGAAATTCCTTCCTTCTGGTGACGTGATCGTCCCCTTCCCCTTCTCATGAATATGCATTGCTTTTGTCTCCTAATGGAGCAGTTTTGGAACTTCTGCCCAAATCAATGTGTCCCGAAGAGTTATCTTTGTTGATATCAAATAAATGCTTGTTGCTTCTTGCTTTGAAAGGCCTCCTTTTTATTTTTAGGTTATCAAATCGATTGGGAAACGAGAGCAAAAGCTCCCTTTGAGCAGATGTAATTGATTTACCGACTTTGGCCATATGAGCTGACCAGGAGGTGGCGCAGTGGACTGAGGGTTCCCGGTTCGCAGGGCCCCTCGCGTTGTAATTGCTCTTGCAGAGCACTTTGTCAGGATTAATTAGAAACCCACCTCAGACTAATGAACTCTCCCCCTGTGAGAGGTGATAACTCAGCGCGGCCCCTGTGGCACCAAAGGGCGGAGAAGCGGCTTCTTCAGTGCAACCTTGAAAAGAGGGATGGACCCTTCCCCTTTCACTGTCCATCCCAGGAGAGGTTCTGTGGAGTTAGGGACCCTCAGACACTTAAACCTGGGGCTTCATTGAACTCAAGCCCCTAGGAGTCTGAGATGAAAGGGTTTGTCATGGATGGTCGAGAGCATGACTTTGGAGCTGACCTGGCCTGGATCTAGATGTCAGCACAGCCTCGCCTTGGTGTATGATGCTGGGAAATTACCTTTCCTAGGCCTCTGCGTTAGTCATCAATAGAAACTATAAAGAAGGGAATCAATAAGATGCGTGTGTGTGTGTGTGTGTGTGTGTGTGTGTGTGTGTGTACACACCGAGGAAGGGAGGGAGAGAGTGATTTTAAAGAATTCTTACAAATTTCCAGTCAATATGGCAGAGTAGACAACAATGGGAATACTCTAATTGTAAAAATAAATGTTAAACTTTCCTTTAAAAAAGAGTTAATACAGGAAAAAAAAAAAAGACTTTACTCTTTTTTTTTTTTACTCTTTTTTTACTCTGTGGGGGCTGACAAGTCTGAAATGTGCAGAGCTGTCCGGCAGGCTGGAGACCCAAGAAAAAGCTGATGTTGTGGTCTCCCGTTTGAAAGTCTGGAGGCTGAATTCTTCCTTCCTCTGGAGGACCTCAGTCTTTTCCCTTAAGACGTAACTGAGTGGGTGAGGCCCGCCACCTTAGGGAAGAAAATAGCCTGCTTTATTCAGGTCCACTGATTTAAATGTTAATCCCCTCTAGAAAACACATTGACAACAATATCTAGACTGTGGCTCCACAAACCATGTGGGCATCACAGCCTAGCCATGTAGACACGTGAGACTAATCATCACAACCTCCATTTACTCGCTTGTAAAATGGGCAATGATACCTTTTTTTTTTTTTAAGATTTAAATGTGTGTAGGATACTTGGCCCATCGCAAAAATTTTCAGTGTACAACAGCTGCATCTGGTGTTACTCCTGCAAGGCGAATTACGTGGTCTGGAACCTGAAATCTCCAGATTGTGGGAGACGAGCAAAACTGAATGGTCAAGGAGGCTGAGGGACATGCCCCTCAAGGAGCAAAGGACTTGTGCCCAGACCTGCTAGCCAGATGCTTGTGACAGGGGCTGGACTGGAGTCCCCAAGTGCCGCTGGAGCTGATGTCTTCGAAATGAGCTCATTGTGACTTATTCATGAACTACTTAGGCTTATCTGAGCTCAGTGAGCTCACCCCGGCCAACGGTGACCTTGGTTGACGTGGCCTCTGTGCGTTCCAGCTTCCTCAGGGCCCTGCATGAAGCTGGGTGTTTGTGCTTCATGCCCTCCTTGGGCCGGGGGCCTGGCTCTGCCGGCTATGCTTAGAGCTCTTTCACTGGGTGACCAGTTTGGACACCTAACCTCTGCTGCCACAGGCTCTAGGCTGGAACATAAAAGCAGCCTCTCAGGGGAGCTTGGGGTTCAGTCTCCACAGACCATCACCATGAGGGACGGGCTCCTGCCAGAGGCATCCAGGAAGGGGCTCCGCCGGCCTGTGGGTCTCAGGTGAAGCCCGCTTCCTGGCAGAGATGGACCCCGCCAGGAACGCTGCATGCCTCACCCCTCACCGTGGGCGGCGCCGGCCCCGCTGGCGAGGGCGCCTACTGCTGCGCGGTGCGGTTTTCAGGCCGGTTTATCTTTGGAGAAGGCACCGGGTTTCTATCAGGGTGAGTCTGAGGGTGTAGGGCCCCCCATCCGGGGTGCAGGGATGCAATGGAGCGGGCGGCGGTGGGCATGGGGAGAAGGGTGCAGGGAAGAAGAGACTCTGCAGGGGCCCTGGGGAGGAAGGGGAGGCAGCAGGACTATGGGGTTGAAGGAGGCTCCTGGTGGCCAGTGACATCCTTCTTCTCTTCCTTCCCCACAGCGGAGATGCCATCTCCCTGGCCCCCCCCAGCTGAGCCTGTTCATCCCACCCTCTGGCCCTCCCTTCCAAGCACTTTGCGTGGCCCTAGGACACCACCCTGACCCTCTGAGGGTCTCTTGGGTCCTGAGAGGCCAATGCCAGGAGGAGGAGGACTTTACTGGGGGAGCTGGGGCTCCCACAATCACCTGGCTGCAGCTGCTCAGGAGGTGGCAGGGACGTCTGTGACCTGCCAAGGCCTGCACCAGAGCGGGGTCTCCGATGTAGTGCTGGCCCTGGCCTGGGGCCAAGGTGAGTGCCGAGGACCTGACGCACTGGTTACCCTGGGGCCCCGGCGGGCCCAGAGGGGCTCTGCCTCGGCCGGCGGGTGAAGCCTGCATTGGGCTTTGCAGTCCGTGCAGTGACATGGTGAGGGTGGCTGCTTGAGAGATCCCGACACCCGCGTGGTTCGTTCCGGCTGCCGCGGTCTCCGGGGGCTCACACCTGCTTACTTCCTTTTGGGGAGTCACCTGAAGGGCAGGCTGGAACGGGAGAGCCGGAATGAGACGCTCGAGGACGGCGGCGACGCTGCCCTAGGTACGAACCCCTGGACACTGCCCGGGGCCTAGGACACCTCGGCAGAGACGTGACCTTTCCCTGTCAAACTTGAGCATCTACTATCTGCCGGGGGGAGAGGGCCGGGACACAGTGAGGAAGTCTAGGAGGCCGGGTCCGGCGCTGGGCCAGGCTTGGAGACAGTGCACGCCGCTCAGAGAGGAGGGGGCCCTCCGCGAGGGGATGGGGGGCTCCCGTGGACAACGCAGAGGGGGAAGGTGCGGAGCCAGCCAAGAGCTCCTGGGGCGGGTACTGGCTCTGTCCTGACTCCCCGTGTCCCTTGGGTGAGTGTCCACCTTCTCTTGGTCCCAGACCCACCCAGTTACCACACCCAGCAGAACCACTCTGCCCTGACGGGACTTACTCTGACCTTTTCCTCTCTGAATGGGGAGAAACTCAGCCTCCGGGAGGAGAAAGTGAGCCCTTGGGAGGGGGCGCTGAGTGGCAGGAAGGAGATGACGACAGTGCAACGTCCAGGGCCGGGTGGGCCGGCCTGTCACCCTGCACCCGTCCCCCTGCACAGTGGAGCTGGAGCAGACCCTCGGGGCCGTCACCTCCTGCTACCTGGGGCTGCTGAGTGCAGCGCTGGCCTGCGGCCTGGTCCTGGCCGCTGTCTGGCGGGGGGGTGGCTGCTGCTGTGTCCACCCTGAGGAGCCGCCCATCAGAGCAGGTCAAGGTGCAGCCCCCCAGTTCTGTTCTGGGGCGTGGGCCAGCATACGGGGTGCTCTTGCCAGGGCCTTGCAGGGCGAGGGGCGGGGCCCCACAGCTGTCACGTCCTGCGATGACCAGCGCGTGCCCTGGCTCTGGCCTCGTCCTCCTCTCTGTGCCTATTGCTCTCTCCCAGGCATTTGTTTCTCCACAAATACAGGGGATTTGAGAAGACACGGCTGTGCTGTGTTTTGGACGAGGAGATGGGGACCCAGGACCAAGGCCAACGGCTTCCATGGGGGGGAGGACTCTGTCCAGGGTCTACAGACGTGGGGTCCAGTCAGCTGCCCCACCCGGAGCTGGGGTTTTAGTTCGGACATACAGGTCCCGAAACAGTGTGACTGGTCAGAGGAGAAAGCCTGTGACAGCGCAGACCACCTCACCGCGTGGCTTTTAGCCGTCTGTCCCTCCCCCTCCCTGCACCTCACTCCCCACCCAAGTGGGAGAGCTGGATAGCTAAGGTTCTCCCCCTTTTGGCTGAAACCCATTTGTTCTTAGTCCCTTTTGAGAAATAATGCAAAATGCCTGAGACTGAAGTCGGCCAAGGATCTTTTACCGGAAAAATCACACACACACACTGAGACTGCTGAGTCTTCAGTGGGGCGGCCCGGTCCCTAGCACTGTTGAGCCTCCCCTTGGGGGGCCGAGTGCGGCTGGGCTGAGTCACCTCTCCCTCGTGGGGGACCACGACAGGGAGCTTGAACTCTGCACCTCATTTTCCACTTGCACCAAAGAGGCAGCCTGTCTCGGACACTCAGAAGTATCTGGAACCGGACTCCTCCCGTTCAGGGCTGCCGGCTGCCCTGAGCTCCCTGCGCAGGGACTACCTGCAGCTGAGACCCAAAAGGCCCCCAAACCCTCTCCCTCCCTCCTTCAGCTCTTCACCTCCTCCCGGCCTCCCCTCTATACACGGGCCCCGCGGGCCGCCGCCTCCTGAGTGACAGCTGCTCAGGTACATCTGCGGAGTCCTGGGCGGAAGCCCTGGGTCCCACTTCACGCCTCCTTTTCCCACGGAACATACACGGATCCCGGTACGGACATTACAGCTTTAAGAAAACATTGCTACCCTGCAGATTCATTATTTAACATCCAGATGCAAATTAGCTTTGCTGACAGTGGGGGAGGAAGAAAAAGGCGAGCGAGGGTGTCAGAGGGTGTCACAGTGGTCACCGTGGTCACCAGCCCCAGGGCAGGGCAGGCGAGCATCGACTAAAAAGGGACACAGCAGGGCACAGAAAGTAAGTGGGGCCTCGCTCTGGGCCTGAATGGGGAGGCGGCCACTAGGCCAGGCACCGTCCCTAAGGAGAGGTTTGGGGGGGGGTGTCCCCAGGTAGGAGCCTCAGGACATGGCTCAAACACATCGGCAGAACGAGTAATTCTAGACACATCAGCCTGAGACCCAGACCCGGCGTCCACCTCTCCTGTGGTCCTGCTCTGCTCGCCCTGACTAGCCAATGAGAATGCCGAAGCCCTGACAGCGGGTTCTGCGAGTGTCAGGGACAAGCTCACGGCTCCACGGACTTCTTCGAGCAGAGCGGGTGGCTGCAGTGCCCTCCCAGTCACCACAGAGAAGATTTAACAAGTCAAAACCTGCAAACTCTTTATTAAAGTCTCCCGTTTCATCTGTACAGAAAAAAAAATGCACATTATGTTCAGAATCTCAAGAACATCTCAAAATTACACAGCATGAACATGTAAAAACAAGGAACCGCCGGGATTTTATACATAGAAAGGAAAACCATTTACAAAAGAGGCTTGTTAATTTTACTTTTCTTTTTCTTTCTTTCTTAAAAAAAAGTTAAAGGCCTAAGACCTCACACAGCGTCTGCTGCAGTCTGTCTCCTGCTCGGACTGACGTGGGCACGCTGTGTCCAGCGCACGCTCTCAGACCGCGGCCTGCTCAGACCACCCTGGCGAGTCTAGCACGGGGCCTGCTGGGCTCTGCGTCCAGGTGTCACGTCTACGTCGGGGGAAGGCAAAAACAGAATATAGAGGCACTAGCTAAATTTTCTCCTTGCCCAGGGAGATTTCTCCATTGCGCGTATCCCAACACCCCTACCTGTGCGTCAGGGCAGGTGCTGGGAAGAAGAGGGGACACCACCGTTAGGATCCTGTCGTCACCAGCTCGACAGGCAGTCCCACCTTTGAGCTCCAGATGCAACGGTCCCTGGGTCTCCACAGTCATGGCTTGGGGGAGGCCTGTCACTCTGAAGAGTCGGTCTGGGTTAGCTAATGACCTGTCTGCAGTCTGAGATCTGGGCAGGAAGTGGGGCTCGCCTTAAAGGCGACTGCTCCAACACGGGACTCTGGTCCTGGAGGAGAGGAGGGGGACATAGCAGAGTAGTTGGAGAGGGGGCCAACCACAGACACGACAGAGAGCACCGCGGGCCAGAACACCGGCCGGGATGGGTGGGGAGGAAGCGCACAGGAGAGGAGCTTCCGTCCCCGAAGGCCCAGGAGACACGCAGGGCATGGGAGCTACTTAGGTGCTGTCCTAAGGGTGAGAAACGCAAGGGATCTTTGAGGTTTTGCACATTCACAAGAATCTGAAATACAAGAAAACATACCAAAATGCGTATCATTCAAAAAGTCGTATTCTTTTTGTTCCATGCCCAAAATTTAGGTGGAACGTGTCAGGCTGGGCTGCCTGGTGACCGAAGGTCCCACCTGAGCTGCTTTCTCCGCATCTGCTTACTCAGAATAAGTTACACGTGGAAGACGTTTATTTTTGGAGGAAGAAATGGGAAGTGAAGCCTCTCCTCAGAGGAACTGGAGGCCAGCTGAGGCGGCCCCAGGAAACAATCCCACCCTCCCCCATGACTCACGCAGAGGGGTCTGTGGGCTGTAAGTGGTACCACAGCCTGCGGGTGGGCAGGACAGGAGACATTTCCAGAAGTCACATTCACATACGAGAGGGACTCTTCCCTTGGGAAGGTAGCACGTGACTCCCTTTCCACTTTGTCCAATGAACGCGCCGGACCTCTCTACCATTGGATTCCTCTATTACGTGACCCCGAGGAACAGGGGAGAGATGAAATCGAATGGTAATTTTGCTGCATCTCCCCCCCCGCCACTGGCAGAACTGTCCCCAAGAAGAGTTAAGGGCAGGATGGCAGATCATCGCCAAAGGCCTCCTGGGAATTCAAGTCAGCACCTGCTCACTAAACACTAGAATTCCCCCAGCTTTTAAGGATGTCCCGGCTCCAAATGAGCTGACTGGGTCCACGGGACTGGCACAGGGCCTCCAGGGCATGCGGAGAACCCAAGCCGTTGCTATGGCTCCCGTCCTGGCGCATCTGGCCTGCAGGCTTCTCTTGGGACAGCAGCAACAGTGGAGCAGGGCCAGGGAGGCAGCAGGGTCCAGTCCCACTCCCAGGGCCACCGTCTGGGAGACGCTCCGGAGGAGGGAGCAGTCACTGTCGCTGCTGACGTTCTGCCCAGCTTTCTGATTCCCTGTATGCTGTGCCTCCAGCCCCGGAGGCTGACCTCCTGGTGCCTCTGGAGCGTCGTGGAGCACGACCGACCGCGAGTCCCAGGGACAATGGAGTGAGCTAACGAGGCTGGGGAGTTACCTGGCTACCATATTTTCAGCAAGTGCCTGGAGCCCTGACCCTGGCAAACGACCCCTACCTGCCGCTTACGTTACTGTTCATGGGCTGACATCAGGAGAAGACATACACGCCAGGGCCTGTCACTAGCTCCACGAGGGCCGCGGTTTCTTTTCCTTGACCAGTTCTTGTCTAAGCGGATTTCCTTACAACTTAACCATGAGGCCTAATCCAGAGGAGCCCTGGTTTTGCTACGTCAAATGTAGTGCAGAACCAGAGAAGTGGGCCCAGATCATGGCTTAGACTCTTAAAAACCAGTCATGTGAACTAGTCTACGTAGGACGGGGTGACGCTTTCTTGCAACAAGCAACTGGAGATACCAGCAGAGTTACCTCTTCCATTCTGACCATTTCTAAAGGTGACAAATGTTCAAGAGCGAAATCCTTTCTCAAACTTCCAGATCTGCCGCAGACAAAGAATGAGACCGTCTCTCAGTTCAGAAGGAACAGAAACATCAGAACACATCACACTACGCGAACACCTGACAGGCCCTGGGAGGGGACCGCAGGGAGAACGGTGCCCGCGCCTCATCAAACGGTGAACGTGAATTCTGTCTTGTCCACCACACTAGAGAGGTCGACGGGCCTGCGTTTAGGGGGTACCCCGCTTCCTGATCTCCAGCCGCGGCAGCCCCTTCCACCCGGGCGGGAAGCCCTGGGGGTGGCCTGTGTGGGCCACTCGCTTCAGTCTAGCGATGGCGGGGGTAGCGGGTGTTGCTCAGACTCCGCGAGTGTCAAGTTTTATAAAAAGACTGAGGAATTTCAGAACAGCTGCTGAGACTCACTCAGAAAGACCCTAAGAGCAGGACTGAAGGGGACCACGCAGATTAGGAGCCCCCCCTGGTGGCTTGTCATACCCGAGGCAGAGAAGAGACAGAGCTGGCTTCTGGAACCCATGGACTCCGGGAAGGGGAGCAAAAGAGAAAAGAAAGAAGAAAACCACAGTATTCAGATACACGCCAGCCAAGTGAGACAGGAGTCACCTGGATCACTCGACCCACAAGTGCCCCGCTCTGCCCTGGACACGTTTCGGGGACGATGATGCTGTGTCGGTCCAGTCCATGGCGCACGCGGATGGGGCAAAGCTGGGCCCGGCGGGGAAGGGCGCCACGGTCTATGCAGACAGTTTCAGGCACGTGATTTATAATACTTTGAGGACATCTAACAGGTTAATAAAATATATATTATATAAATATATCTCCTACTGTACACACTGCCCTCTTGTGCAGCCACTGTGACCCCAGACCCCACACTCAAGCCGGGGTGTGCCAGGTGGAAGCGTCACGCCTGCACTCCTCCCACCTTACGTTCCACACCTGTCACTCCACGCTGGAGGGCGGACGGAGGGCAGCCGGGGATTTGCTTCCGTTAATCTCAAACCATGGAAAGACCGATGAATCACCAAAGCACAACAGCAAGCCAATGGCTCCTACAGTGGGCGTACGCAGCAAACAAACAGAAGGAAAAACAACAGAGAAAACCCTCCGTCTTCTAACGTAATAACTTCCCATGCCCTCCCCACGCAGAGGCGTAAAGCAGCTTGAAGGCGGCCTGGAGCCTGCAGGAAGGGCAGGCTGGACTGCCAGTCACACCCTTGAGACCAGCTAAGTCTTTATGAGCCACTGTCTCTGACCTGCATTGTTGTCTGAGAAATAAAGCAAAGTGAATCAATCCCGAGCTCCCCCTTCCTGGCCTGAGCCCCTCCCCCACAGTCACTGCCTCTTGGCAGGACTTCTGGAGCCACTGCTATCCCAGCAGGGTCAACCCCAAAGCCATCGGTCCCGCACCTGCCTGCAGGAGGATCCCTGGGATCCTGCTGCCCAGGGCCTCAGGATCCAGCCTCTCAGTGCAGATCAAGGGACTGTCGAGCATCACGCACTTTGATCCCCCTCCCCAACCCATGTGCCCTTGGCCCAGGGAGGCTCATGCTTTGTTTTGCAGAGGTGAGGAGATGGGAGAAATATCCATGGCCTCAGGGTCTTGACCAGCAGCGATTCTAGCAGAGTGGGGACTGGAAGGCATCGCACTGTTTCAGCAGAAGAAAACAGGAGCCGAGCAGGCTGGGTAGTGGTTTCCCACCACTCGGAGAAGTCCATGGCCCAAAGGTGCTTTTGAGAAACGAGCAAGACATCCCAGTTACAGCACACTGGGCAGTGCGTTTCCCCTCTAATGTCCTGCCTTCATTTTACACAGTCACACAGAAGAACAACCCCGAATCAAGCCTGGAGACGTGGTACTATATACATTATTTCTTCTTTCTTTAAAAATTTCTTTCTTTCCTTTTTTTTTTCTTTTTTTTCTTTTTGTTTGTTTTGTTTTGTTTAAAAAATTCATTTGAGTTGCAGGTCAAGTGAGTTGGTTCTGGAAGTATTGGTAGTTCCATTGGTATGAGAAAGACTTGTCTATGGGCAGGTAATCCCAAGTCTGCCAAGAAAGGCAATAACCAAAGTAGCCAGCTGCTGATGCTGCACGGATGGTCGGAGAGAGAGACACGAAGGGTGCGGGCGAAGTCCGAGGTGGGACAGGGCAGTGGACACCTGCTGCTGCGCTAACGTGGTGGTGGTGGCACCTCTGACAAGAACGAGGTGAGCGGGTATGCTATACAGGAGGGCTGTACAAACCGGGCACTGGACAGGTAGTTCCTTTGGTGGTCAAGGTGGCTCTACCTGTCCTTGAGCTCGCGTGTCACTCGTTTGGTGATACGTCCACACATCAGGCCAATCAGGAACAATATGCAGATGCTCCCACTGATCACAGACAGGATGTAGTTCTTCGAAGGGGATGTCATCACTTGCATGGCGAGGTCAGAGAAGCCATCTGCTGGGGCCACCTGGAACGACACACAGCAGCATCAACGAGAGGGAGGGGGAGGGGGAGGGCTGGGGTGGTGCTAGCTCTTACAGGTTCCCTTGGATTCCTAGTTTGTCGTTTCTTTTAGAGAGAGGGTGAGGGACAAGGATGTCAGACACAGAGCTAGGACTCCTTTTCTGATCATAACATTGTACACATCTCCTGCACAAGATCAAAAACACTGACAAATCCAGAGGGGGAGCCTTATCACAACCATTGCCACCAAGGCAACAGCCCTCACACTGAGGACCGCACAGTGTGCTGGGGCCTGGCTAAGGGCTCAACATGTTTTCAACCATTTAGTCCTTACCCAATCCTCTCAAGTAGCTTTTATTACTCCCATATTATACATGATGATCCGGAGGCCCAAGTGACGGGAGGTGGTTTAGTGACTTGAATTACATAAAATTATGTAATTCTGATTTATTTTCTTCAACATGTTTGCTGCCTTTTAAAAAACAACCGAAATTGTGTTGCATGCGATTAATTCTATATCTTGACTTGTTTTCACTCACCATTACCTCGTAAGCATTCTCCCACATCGAAAACAATGTGCAGACATGATGCATACGGACTGACTAAACCTCACCCCCCTGATGGTGGACATTTATAATGTAGCCAGTCCTCATCCTCAGTTTTTCTCACTGCTTTCTCAAATGCACCTCTACGGTGGCCTGCCATGGCAAAATCAGGGCCGAAAGGTTCCCCAGCTGCACGTGAACCTACTCTTCTGAGTCTCATCTTAGCCTGGGTGCCCGAGAGGGGCTGGCCCAGAGATGTCTGGGCTGCTCCGCACTCATCCCATGTACACAGGGCACAGCAGGAGGCTTCAGATTAATGTGATTTGAACATCGACATTTGCCAACACAAAACAAGCAGTGGAGTCGCCTTGAAGCCATGCTCAGTTGCTCAAAAGTGAAAATTGGTGAGAAAAAAAGAATTAATGGAGGGGGGCGGGTCTCTGCTTCTTCTAATCAAGGGCTTCCAAGCTGACTTTATTCCCTTGGGAGGAGGAGTGGGGGGCATGCTTGTTATTTTGACATCCATGGTCCCTTCCCCTCATGTCTAGGATATATGAAAGGTAAATAAATGAGTAAATATTAGGAGAAATTAGCTCATGTGATTATGAAACAGAACCAACAGGCAATATATAGATATAGAGAAATAAATGACATAGATATTGATAGTGAGATACAGATATATAGATACAAGTTTCCTGCTGGTCTTTCCTGCTTGCTTGTTACCCTTAACCCTGGTGCACATGGGGTGACAGGAGGAACTACCCAAGAAGGAGGGGAGTCCTTGTGTTCACTCTGCTGATCTATGAACATGTCTGTCCCAGGATGAGGAGACACAGGGAGCGTGGATGGAGAAGCCTGACTTTTTCACCTTGGGCACGTCATAATTTTTAAAATCACAGTTTTCTGAACCATAAAGTGAGGAAACAATCAGTCCACTTCCCTTGTAGGGTTTCAAGGTTTAAACGAGGTACTATATCCATCCAAGTGATTTATAAACTACAAAGCAATGTATACATGAGAAGACCTGTTAAATTCTTCTCACTGAAACTGAATTTTTGTAGGAAAAATTTCCCCCAGCCCAAGTCTGCCTGGGTACCACACACTTCCACTTTATGCTACTATTCTCCATGTTCCAGGCTAGTTGAGGGCCAGTCTCACATACATATTTTTCTCCCACAGACTGTGTAAAATGAGAAAAACAAGCTACATGACAGGAGTGGCTGGATTTCGTCCTCTTCCCATGGCCATGATGTCTGGTTTCTCTTTGCATGGCTGGTTTTTCTTTGCATGGGTGACTCCCTTTTCCATGCTAGACTGTGGGCAACTGAGGGCAGAGCGTGGTGAACCTGGCAAAGCCTTGCAGACACAGTGCACTGCAAATGGAGACGGTTCTGGGCTCATGGGCAGCCAACGACGCTTCATGGACAGAGTTTTCAAATGCTGTAACTGCCAGTCTCTCAACAAGGACAAGAAGACCAGCGGAGTATCTTAGAGAGACTGGGAAGCTGACAGAAGAGACGGCTACTTCAGGAGATTCTCTTGGTCATTACCTTTGCTGCATAACTCCACATTTCAATCCGGTCATTGAGGCGTTTTTTGCACTCAGGCTGTAACCTCACCCGCTTATCCTCCAGGGCCTCCATGAGGCAGGACATTTCTGTGGAGGGAAAGGGAGAAGAGGAGTCTGAATCCATACAGAACAGAGGAGTTTCTGTAAGGCTGGGGAGAAGGATACCTAACCACTAGAGAATTCAGAACTGTAGGCTGAACAAAGTTAAATCCTTTCTAGGAAACTTGACCCAAGATCTGACATGGAAAATAACATTTAACTTCCAAGATCGGCTGTCTGGAGTCTCTGTGAAAATCTTATTTTTCACTGAGCATGCATGGCTCAGAAACAACTTTACACCTGCCCAGGTTCAACCTCACACAGGACCTGCGTATTGAGCCCAATGTGGCCACTGGGGAAGCTGTTCTAGGTTGGACAAGGTGGGGAAGGCGGCCATGATGATGGCTTACCTTAGGCTTCCCTGAAAACTCAACTAGGCTAGGTCACTCGAAGCCTGCAGGATTATTCCAAAGTTCATTTTGCCACAGGGCCTAGTTCTGGCACCAACCAGCCTCCTAGAGGATGTTGTCTGTGTTTGAGCTGCAGCCACAGAACAGAGTAGCTGCAACTGATGCCTCAAGAGGGAGTCTTTACTCCCCCCAAGATAGTTCCAACAGAGTCAGAGTGAACACAGTGACTTACGACGCCCTCGGCCGGGGGTAATAGCTGCACAGTGGTGTTTAATGTCCAGGGCACAAGCTGTATGAAGAACCGGGTCCACAAAGATGTCTGCTTTGCTTTCCTTCAGCATGTTTAATACTTCCTAGGGGGAGATCATCGAAGACAAAGCTTTTATAGAGGAAATGCATCATATCTGTTGTCTGCAAATACTTAAAATGCAAACAAAAAAGTCAAAGAGGGAAGTTTGAGGCTTAACAAGATACTACTCTGAAGCAGGCAGCGACGTGGTGATGATGCAGAGAATACAGATTTATAGCAATTTAATTATGTTAGTACTGGTGTAATTTGTTATTTTAAGAAGTCTGAAAAATGTGAAATCTGAACATCGGAGTAATATAGTAAATGAAAATTCCCAATCAAAGGTGAATGTTTGCAAAATGTTTTTTACCTTCATTATCCTCAAAAAGAAAAAACAACAATTGACAGAGCATAATGCTAACTGCAAGAATAATTCTTGAGTCTAAAGAAGTTCTGAAAAAGAGACATATAAACATAACAGAACTGAAATCAACTCTGTGGACCTTCCAATTAGACGTGATAAAATTAGAGAAGGTAAAAGGCCAGAAATAAAAATTAGTTTGCTCTCAACAGACAAACCGTAGTCACAGTAAAACAACAATAATTTTAAAAAACCTCAAATATTGTCTTCAAAGTCAGATGGGACCATTTGATGACAAAGGAAAATATCTAGACTTAGCTTTCAGTGAACTTAGAGCACGAGAAATTGGAAACATTTCTAGATGAAAATATTTGCATACAATGTTCACACCGACTCAACAATGATGTCATTGAAACACTTTTCAAAAAAGATAAAGCTTTTAAAGAAACTATCAAATATAGTCCCATTTTACTAAATTTGTTTTCATGTGATGTTTCTGAAATGAATTAAATTTTTGGTTTCACTGATTTTTATGAATGCAGTACACTTAGCAATATGCTGAAATTGACATTTGCTTTGGTACATACTCAAAGCACCTTTAAACAATGGCCTGGTGATGGAACCGAGACATATTTACAAATAATCAGCACATGTGAAAGAATATTTATGTTACAGCGATTAATGGTCAAGAACCAAATTAAAGTTTGGTAACAAGAAACAGCATAGAATTTTGGGAAGGAATGTTGAGATTTTATTACTAAAAAGTGCAGACTATAGCATTAAAAGGAAAAAGAGGAGGAAGACAGGAAAGCAAACGGGGTAAGTATGGCGTTTGGTGGTGGTCACCTTTTTACACATTTCCGTTTTGATTTTGAGCAGGTTAACCTTGAGGCACTCTTCTACTTGACCTGTCTGCTCTTGGGCTGCTGCTTCCTCTGCACAGAGACTGGAGATCTGTTCAGGAGACAAAAAAAGACAAGGACACTGTACTCTCACCAGAAACCCTGGTCCCCAAACATGTGGGTAGGGTAATCCTCTCACACAAGTGCCCAGGGCTCTTCTCAAACAGATTCCTGGTGGATTTCACTCCCCTCCCTCCAGAATGAGATGCCATGCTCCACTTTCCTCCACAAGGGCTGGCACAGAGAAAAAACCAGTCAATGCACATATTGTTATGCTATCAACCCTGAGACTTGCTTGAGTCACACTGTCTCAGGGCTGGGCACAAATAAGGCTGCTCCCTGATCACAGAGGAAAAAGGTTTTACAGCCAAGTAAAATACTAAAAGCAAATGTTTGATATTTACAGAAGTTCAGGGTCAACCCAGACTGACAACTGAGATACATGCACACACACATGCCCTGAAACAGCTCGCAGCACAGATTAAAAATTTACCCTTTTGGGGACATCTCTGAGTAAGCTTTTGTGAATTATTTTTAGCTATGCTCCTCTAAAGTTCACCTGTGTTGAACAAGGTTCTCCACGCGGCCGTTTCTAGGTAGGAGGTCAAATAATTTCCAAGGACAGGCATTTTTTCAGAGCTATTTCTGACAAACCTTGGAGGTGTTCTGGGTTGACAACCAGAATAAGAAGAGAAAAACAAACTGTATGTACGCAGATATAATAAAGAACGCTCTTGTTCAAGAGAGAAATATGGAACCAACACTGTAGTGACAGGACTAGCGCCAAGTCTAACAGTGTTACAGAGAACCAGAATTCGGACAATGAAGAGCCTAGAAGATGGGCCTTTAACTCTGAAGTCAGGGCTTAGGGACAGAGTAAAAACTCCCACGAAACTTCTCTGACCAGCTCTGTCCACAACCAGTTTGAAACCCAGACCTTACCTCATCTGAGCAGTGTAGCTGGAGCTGAGGATCAAGTCGGTAATCTAGAGCAGACTCCTGGATAATAATCCGGATCTGGTCTTCACAGTCTGAAGAGAGGCGCTACACGTGACAAAGGGAAAACATGTCAGCCTAACACACGACTTCAGCTTTTTCTTTGGCCCCTGGCCTGGGGAATGTATGAAGAAGGTCCTACTTAGGGAAGTAGGAGAAAGTTAAGGACTTCCAAAGAAAAAACTGCCAGGAAGAGCAGGGGCTCCATCAAAACACCTCTTTGGAGAGCTCATGCCAGTTTACCTGGTCGGCATATCTCAGCTTGAGGCAAGAGATGACTTGACCTTCTAGTTCTGAATCATCCTTGGCCTTAGTCAGGATACCATGACAGAATTTAGGAATGTCAGCTTTACAGGCTTTTCTTAGCACAGGATTTAAGCGGTAATCTAGAGCAGAAAATAATAAGTACATGATAAAATATTCCGACTGGATTCAGAAGGTTTTAGAGGTCCACAAATCAACCACTGATTCGCTTATCCAATTAATGTTTACTGAGCTCTCACTATATTGTTTGACATCAGAAATATAATTTGGTAAAGTAGATGAGGTGACCCCCCTGCAGGAATCCTAATCTGCAGCAGCTCTGTAGGGTCCAGTGAGAGCAGTATTCTAGGTCGTCCTCACGAAAATAAAACAATAGCAACCTGCCCCATAGCATTATTTTTGGAAATACTGAGAAAAGAATACCCAATTCACCTTGCCCATTAAGTTATAAGGTCTTGCAACTCAGAAATGAAATTTCTCTTTCTAAAATGGATGACGCATATATTCTTCTGACACATCCATGGAGTTTTATTAAATCTCTAGACTTTTGAAGAACTCTAGTCCTGATTCCTTCTGTATGCCCTTCAAAAGCAGTTTTCTAGTATTAAGCCTCTTTTCCCCATGACTTTCATTCCATTCTTCTGGACATTATTCAAGGAAGGAGTAGGTCATTTTGCTTACATCCAGGCTCACTCTTAAAATTCACAGCCAACAAGGCACCTACAGTTTAAATAAGGACATGTCCACTCTATTCCACTTAAGCGTGGGACCAGGAAAGCCAAGCCAGATGTTACCTGTGTTCTGGGTAATCTGGCGCTTAGTTATCATCTGTTTGCATTTGGGATCCATCAGTTCACTGTTTTTATTCTGCTTCAAGCACTGCAGCATGGTTTTGGAATCTGCTTCTGGACAGAACCTCTGCAAAGAATCAAAGTTTTATAAAAACGGCTATCCAGACATGATAACTAATACCATCTGTTTCACTCTTATTGAGGAGTTTATGATAAGAAGCGGCCTGAAGGTACCACTTGGTATAAGAGAAATGGCTAAACCTAAGTAAGCACCCAGCCTCAAGTTCCCCATTTTTTACCTATTCTCAACGATAGTTCTCACATTTCTTTCTCCCACCTCACTGTTTCCTACTTTGCATAGCACTGATTGCCTACCTTCATGGCTATGTTACATTACATGGCATCTCATGAGCTTTATGTAAGCATGAATATAACTTTGAACCAGGTGGACATGTAGCAATCAAGCCCCATCTACCCAGTCCCAATGGGAAACTTCAGAATTACCCACTAACTGCCGTGAACAAGAATCTGTCTGGTTCCTCTCCTAACGACAGGGCTAGCCCCTATATGCTTGTTAGTCAGAGCTCCATCCTTGAAGTCAGAGCTCCATTTTGGATGGACAAGGAATAAACTATCTGCTAATTATAGTCTACTGATATCTTACTACTATGGGGACTGGACTGCTTGTTGAGTTTTATAAAAGTCACCAAAAATCTTACAAAATTCCAACAAATCAAAGTCTGACATTTCTACTTTTACAGAGGACTCAATTTTATCAGGCCCCGCTAAAGAGACTTCTAACTTCCACAATTCTCTTTGGAACTTATTTGATATGGTGAAAAGTAGCATTTTATTTTAAAGGGAAGATGAAATAAGGGATTAGAAACTTAAGTTAATCTCTTTGTACATATGGGTAGATCCAGGAACTCACATCTAGGTTATTGTGAATGCTGCTGCAGAGAATGTTCACTGGAGATGTAAATGAAACAAAAAGAACTTACAGAACAGAAAAGCCTTTTGATTGCAGTGGATGCATAATCGGGATATTTGATGGTGGCTGTCTCAGTATACTATGACTAATTGTTCCCAGAACTAATCACATGTCCATTAGACATCTATTTACTTGTGGCTCAGGTCAAAGTGAGGTCAGTTAGCTTAGTGGTTTTCAAACTTGAGAGCATGCATCCGAATCACCTGCAGGCTTGTTAAACCTGACTGCTCCACTCCCAGAGTTTCTGATTCAGCAGATCTGGGGTAAGGCCCAAGAATTTCTATGGTTTCTATGTGATGCTGATACTGGTCTAGGAACCAGACTTTGAGGACCACAACTTAGCTATATAAACAGGTTGAAATGGGAAGATTACACAAATTTCCTCTGAAATGTAAAGAGGTTTATGTTGTTAATTTTACTCCCCCTGTGCTTGGCCCTTGGTTTTGGAACCCTTACCTTTATCATCTGCTTGCAGACTCTCATGAGTGTATAATCCAGTTCTGGGTCCATCATCTCTGTCTCCTGCAGCTTAAAAACTTTCTGGTGGCAACGGGTACTTAGCTGCTTCTTGTTTTCTTTCAGACATTCAATAATCTAGGGTATAAGAGTTACGGTCAAGTTTAGGGGTGTGTCTGGGATTGATAATCCATGTATTCTGACTGAAGCATTCAGATTTTAGTAAATCCTCCATTTTTCTATCCAAGTACTTTCCATTTCTAATTCCTAGGTGATAAGAATCAGGATTTTCTTACCAAGGGGAATTATATTTATAGATTTACCTTAGAGTTAATAGCAAACCAAACTGTATAAAAATAACGAACAGCAGGCTGCACTGGACTCTAAAGGGAAGGATACCCACCCAGGATTCCTGGTTCCTTCTGCCCTCTAGAGCTGTTCCTTGTCAAGATTCCTTCTGGAGCACATATGAGGCTTTCTGACCTTCCCTGAAGCAATAACCCTGACCAGGCAGTAGGCACAAGCTAGAAGGTTCGGTTCAACTCATCACTCACCACATGAGAATATGGCATTAGATGCCAGGTACAAATCAGACCCAACCCTTACCCCTGACGAATCATGAAGGGCAAACATATAAACATATAACTATGATAATATGGGTGGATTAACATAAAAGCATAAAGTGCCACAGGATGGATTCTAAGAGAGTAAATTAAGTCTGTCCTGAAACCTGTCCTTCCTTATCCCATCGGTAAATGATAAAGAAGAAAAGCAGATGGGAAGCTGCGGTCACTAAGGCTGTAGCACAAAGTCGTAAGACTTCTATGAAATCCTCAAGAGACAACCAAGAATCGCCAAATATCTAAGGAAATAAAGGCAACAGAGCAATTAAAACATATTTAACATACTCAGAATAATATGGAAAGAAATGTTAGATAGAACAGGTAGTTATGAAAAGAATCAATTGCAGATCAGGGAAATGAAAACGGAAGAGACTGAAAGAGAAAACCAGAATAAAGAAATAAAAAACCATACCTAATTACATCACAGTGAAATTACAGATTATTAAAGAGAAAACTCAGAGACAGATTGACCACATGGAGGAGAATCAGACTGACAAACTTTGCATCAGGAATAGTGGATAAAAGACAATGAAGCCATTATTTTAAAGGAAAGAACCACGACAATGGACTAGGAGAGGTAGCTGAGTCGCTGGGAGAACATTAAATAAAGATAAGCACTTGCTTGCACTTCATTCCTGATGATTCTGGGTAGGACCCTGTTCCGTGTATTAAAAAAAAAAGTTTCTTAGGGGGTACTTGTGTGACCTTTAGACTTCTGTGCAATGGGATTACAGTGACAAAATAATTAATGTTGGAGTGTTGGGAAAGCCATAGAGAAGAGGAGACATTTGAAGGATCATTACGAGATTATCGGGTGGGCAAAGTAACCTGAAAGAGGGAACAGAATAAATAGGAGACAAAGAGGAATGCAGATAAGGAACTTTGGGACAAGTCTGGCGCAGCTTAAGAGAGAATGACTGGGCTGGATGGGATGTGATGAGGCCTACACCACTGGTGAAGAATTAACTATTAAAATGTTACCTGCACATGACTTTTGCAATTGAAAAGTAACATCAAAAAGTTACCTGGGCATTGCCATACTGCACAGTGGAACAGTAGTTCTTGATATCACTCTTGCAGGCTTCATACAGATCTGGTTCCAGACGGATGTCCTCCGTCTGCATGAGAGGGAACCAAGGAAAAGTGAAGTGATTCCAAGTTGGAGATGTCAAATGTTCTTCATACTTATTTACTGCCTGGATCTTGTTTGGTAACCACAACTTCTGCACAGCAAAGTGGCAGCAGTGTGGCCGCTGCAGTGAAAGGGGAACTGGGATTTAGCCACGGTTCTGCCACTAACCAGTCACATGGCCTGGGGTTTTCTTTGCAAAATGAAATGCTACCATCTGCACCGACCCCTTCACCAGACTGCTGTGGCATGAAGTAGTATGATGTGGAAACCACTTAAGAAAGTTAAAACTATTATATAGAGTTCTACTTTTATTATTTAACTGAAAGAGCTAGGTTCAAAGCTGGGGACCCAAAATCTCAATTATAACAGGACGGTTAGGCCAACTCCACTTAAATGTAATTACCACTGCATCACTATATCTGAAAATCTGGTAGTACAACCTCTGTGATATTAATGATGTTTGGTATTCATTACTAGTTTTTGTTTAGACTGAGGTTAAATAAATATGATTCACAATAAAAACATATTAATAATCTCTTTAGCTGTTTTCTTAACACGGTACAGGCTTAACCTTAAAGAAATTTCCTCATGTAGTGCACTGTGGCTGACTCCCCAGTATTGGCGTCCCCCCCATGATCACTGGCTGATGAGTGCATGGCAGGGAGTGGGAATGGATCTCACACTGATGCGATCAAACTGAAGGGAAGGACCTTTCTCTCATGCCGGGGAAGGTTTCTCTTGTTTTTATTTTCCTGGAGATGAACTTTGGAGCAGGTGACCCAGTTGTTGCAGGCAGTCTTATGATAAGGCCAATGCAAGGACTGTATTGTACACTTACAGCTCGTCTTACTCTGGACTTCCAGGTACGTGCAGTAGAAAACATTTCACCATTCCACTGGCCCTCGCCCCTCCCCCAACTTTCTGTCCCCTGCCCCTGTGGTTTCTGGGACTGGAGGCTGCCACACGAGGCATTACCATTTCCAGCTCCTCCACCCGCAGCTGCTTGCGGCACTTCAGGGACACCCTGTGTTCCTTGGCTTCCTGTAGAGTGTCATTGCGCACGGTGGTGCTCAGGCAGATCACCACGTCCACTCTGCCAAAATAAAGAGAAAGCCTAAGACTGGCTAGAGCCACACGTAGGCAGACAGCCAAGGACTGGGCTGGGGCAGGGACACCTCCACCTCCCAGAACTCACGACCTCCTTTTATCATGTTTTTGAATGCCCTTCCTTAAGTTTCACTGTGTTTATAAAGCTCTAAAGCAGCGGTCCCCAAACTGTTTGGCACCAGGGACTGGTGCTTCTGGGAGAATTTCATGCCTGATGATCTGAAGTGGGGCTGAGGCAGTGATGCTAGTGCTGGGGAGTGGCTGCAGACACAGAGGAAGCTTCGCTTGCTCTCCCCTGGCACTCACCTCCTGCTGTGCAGCCTGGTTCCTAATAAATTACAGACTGGTACCGGTTTGCATCTCAGGGGTTGGGGACCCCTGCTCTAAAACGGACAATTTCAGTGTATATGTCATAAAAATCAGGCCATAGCCCCAAAACTGACTATATTCCTCATTGGCAAGGAGGCCAGAGACAAGACATGTGTGCAAGGATGCAAGGACAGTTCAACGTGTGTTTTGTTAAAAGCATGTGACTGGAGAGGAACGCTGCTCTCAGGTCTAGATTGTGTCTTTGAAGTGCTATGAAACTCATTCCTGAAAAGTACGGAAACCTGAGAAAAACAGGAACTTGGTTTACATGAGAGGAAATGTGTTTTAGAAATGTGCCTTTGTGAAGAGTGACCTAGAAGAATTTGGGCAACCATGCCACTAAATATTAAAGCTCATCATTCTCCTTCTTAAGATGTAATTCTTAAATGAATAAAGTTATTGTTTTATAAGTAGATCTCTACGTCGTTAAAAGCCTCTGTTTCTTCCCTGAAGAGATGACGTATGGAACTACGTTGGGAGGACGTCAGCTTGCTTCTTGGAGTCACATTGCAACTTGCTACTCTAAGTGCACAATCTCTGCTTCCTCGGTTACACAGCCTGACCCTGGGACAACTGAAAGTGCTCCTTCAGCCTACAGGCTTTTCATATCAGAGCTCCCACTGCCAGGTATGGTTCTCGGTGGCTACACGAATCATATCCAGACAATCCAAGTGTGTGTCCTCACTACCCTCCCAAGGAGTGTGCAGGAGGCCTCCTCTGCCAGAAGCAGGAGGCTGCCTGACATCCCGGAGAGCCATACAGAAACTAGGAAGGGCTTCAGAGAAGCAGAATAAATCAATTAAAAGTTACATACTTTTTCTTTATGTTGGGGCAAAGTTTCAACACATCCTCCTTGCAGGCCATTTTAAACTTGTAAGAGAACCGAAAATCTTTCATCTGTACCTAAAAATGATGATGAAAAAGAAAATCAGAAGCTCTGTGGCAAGTTCTAGACCAGCAGTGCTGGGCAACACTGTGTTCATATAGTTTGCAGAAGCCTGCTTTCCAGGCCCTGCAGGACATGCCCTGTGTCCCGCAGGCTTCATGACCCGCCAATACCTCCATTCTTCCCTCCGCTCAGGGGGCACAAGTTCCCTGCCATTTCAATCACACACACGCTGTTCCCTTGGCCAAAAGTGCCCTTCTCCCAGATCTCCTCGTGGTTTGCTCTACCACTTCCATGAATTTCTATTCAAATGCCTCCTTCTGAGGTCCCTTTTCTTCTTTACCCCCCAGCCTTTAGGCTGCTTTATTTTCCTTCATGGGCCACTATGCACTTACTCATAAATGTGTTTTATGTCTTTCTCTTACTAGAATACAGTTGATAGGGCAGGGTTTATCTGCTTCGCCACTGCCTCCTGGGCGGTACTCCCAAGGTCCTCGTATCCTATGGTAAAGGCTATATACCCCGAGGAGTGGGAAATTTTACACAGATGTCTGGATTAGTCCTCCTGGAAGGAAGTGCTAGCTTTACCAGAAACACTTCCCTTAGACAGGTGGTAACTATGAAAAGCATGGTTTAACTTTCTCAGTCAAATGTCAGACCTTAGAATCCCACGTGCTACTATATATTTGGGTTGCTACAATGAACAGTGACATAAAATAGCAGATAGCATTGCTACTGTTAAAGGAAAGGCTAAAATATTTTCTCAAGGCAAGCGATGTGCCTGAAGCAGGACATCAGTGCCCCCCGTCTTTATCCACACTGGACTGCATGCTCCCTAAGGGTATGGATTCTGTCTTGCTTATCACCAAATTTCTAGGAGCCCAACAAGGTGTTCGGCCATAGGAGGTAAAAACTGCATTTATTAAGAACAAATCAAAATAAGATATTTTTTTGAAGTAACGATTTTTCACAGGAAATTGCTCTTAGAGGAAACGATTTTTCCTCTGATGTTCTGAAAGAGGAAAGGATTCGGTAATCATCATGCAGCTAGGACAGGAAGGACCTGCCAGGTGTTACTGACCAGCTGGAAGTGGGTGACTCCAATGGCGCACTTCTCATTCATGTCCTTCTGGTGTTTGTTCTGTATCAGACACTCCATCAGGTCCCCAGAGTCTATCTGGTTATCTGCCACATCCTGGGGAAGGCAAAACACATTTATACTTCATTTGAAACAATTAATGAGCAAATCCTGCGCCCTAGTCCATGAAAAATGGAAACAAGACTGATTCTAGAGCCTTTGTAAACAAGGTTCATAATAAATTATGTCAAAAAAAAAGCCTGAGAAATTACAAGGGACCAACATTTGAGGAATAACATATACACAAGAATATGTACTAAGCAGTCTTTTACTCTTTTCCTTATACGGTGCCAGGAGCTGATAACATTTAACATTGTTTCATGGTTGTCAGATTCTCACAATTCCTGGGTGTGTTTTGCTCCCACAATTTAGGTAGCTCAAATTAAGTGAACAAAATAATAAAGTAACCCAATTCTCTCAGTATTGAAGGACAAGGAGATAGTTGGAAGGGGAAGACACTATTACTGCTTTTCTTTCCTCTTACAAAGGGCATCTAACCATATATCTGGGCCCCTAGGAAGGATAATCAATAAGGTTTCCCAGGAGGGTGGCACCCCCTCTTGATTTTGTTTACATTTTCAACTTCTCTAAATTGGCTATCACTCAAGAGTAATGTATGTTGAAGACAGAGATGAGCCCAATGGATTTGCGGGCCAGAGTCCCAGTAAATTTGGGTAAATTCTAACCCTTGTTCCTCTGAACAAAACTCACGTGGCAAAAGTTCTGAATTATGGGCTCGCAGGCTCTCATCAGCAAGGCTTCTATTTGAATATCCTAGAGAAGATTAAACATAAAAATTCTGTCTTAGAAAAAACCAGGGATGGTGATAGGAATATTTTCTAGAAGCAGAGGCAGAATTAAGAACAGTGGGGAACAAAAACATTTAACAATACTACAGCATATAGAACCTTTCAAGTTTTTCCAAAAAGCTAAGCAGTTCAAAATGTAAAAAAAGGTAACTGACATCCATCTTTCATTTATAAGCTTCTAAACCAGATCATTGTCCTCAAACCAAATGATAAAGCACTGCCTCTGGGGAACACAAGTTAAATGCCTTTAGCAGGGAACAACCCCTATATAGCACTAGCTGCTGAAATAACATCTTCTTTTAAAGAGTTATGCACCCCGGAATGTCCTCACATAAGCCCACAAGGACAATGAGAATGGGAAAGGAGATGACAGAAGATGAAAGGAGGCAATTGACTTTTGAAAAATAGAAAGAAAAAACAAAACAAAACAAAACAAACAATAAAAAAACAACCAAAAAAAAAACTGGTTGAGAAATGTAATTTTATATACTGCCAATTTTGACAATTCAAATTGTTAAAAGGCTTATGATAAAAAAAATAAAAATAAAACAGCAATTCCGTTTCCCTGATTTTTGCTCCTAACAAGCCCAATTAAAAAATTTTAGCTGTCCTCTCTGTATTTCTAAAATTAAAAAAAAAAAAAGCCTATGCTTGTAAGGTTTTTTAATTTCATGTTTTATGTTTTAGTGGGTTTCAGGATAGAACAGGAATAAATGCATGTATTCAATCTTACATGTTTAACTTGAAGTCCTAGGCTTTTATTTTATTAAACACACAAACATTACCAAATGACCTAATTGAAAGTGCTAAAGATAAGAGAATAGGAATGCTTAAACTATTCTTGAATATGATTAAGACATCTGAAGTAGAGCTGCTATCTTTTCTTAAAGGGGAAAAATGATTGGTCTGATCACTGTGATAATTCTAATTTATGAAGAAAACCAAAGGGCTAAATGTATTAAATGTTTTTCTTGAGAAATGAGGACAGGTGTTCAGGAAGCATCCCAATATTCTTCTTTACAAATCAAACAGAGAGAATCTGATGAGGTTCTTTTGTTTTATAGAGAATCTGTACTCTCAAGAGTCTACAAACAGTAGAACCAAGAAAAAAGGAAAAGCTGCTGACAGGGCATTCTCCTTCTACAAGCTGCAAACTGCTTACCTCGGATTCTAACTCGGTGAGGTTGCCGACTATATCTCTGCACTCTACAGCCAAGTCATCAAGATGATCCTGGAGGCACTCAAGCTCCTGCAAATAAAAAGGCAATCTCCTGGCGTTTGTCAATTATATAAATGATCGAGGGAAGCTGAGATAACAGTGTCTACTTCCTTTCTGGTGGTCTTCTTTTTCTTTACCTTTTAAAACTACTTCACTAAACAGACTACTAAAGCTTTATATGATTTCCCAAACAGGGATGGTCAAAAATTACTTGACATATAACAGGGTGGTTAAGAGGATCAAACGGGTACAACAGCCATGAAAATCCTCCAGAAGGCCAAATCAAGAAACCCAACAAGAATCAATGTTCAGGTGTCCTCAGAGTCTAAAAATCTTATCAGGCTTTTATTTCATTCCATCAACACCCTACCATTTCATTTTTTTTCTGTTTTGATAATCTTTGCCTTTCATTTTAAATCTGATTTTGATAATGATCACTGCACAACAAAGTCACAGTAAAAGATGTGGAATAATTTAAGACTCTATTGGGACCCAGAATCTTAACTGTAGCATAGAGATGATAGCTCCTGCAAGTCAATCTGGTGTTCTAGCCCTAGCTAGAGGGAAGATGGCAAAACAAGTGAGCAATCTAGGGTTTTGGTATCTAAAAGCTCTCTAGTCTGGTCTTTGGAAACTGAGCTGGAGCTATCTTATAGCATCAGTCTACTACTATTTCTCTTAGTGATTTAGAGATTTTTAAGTATAACATCAGCTCACCTTCCCAAAGCACTTCGACAGCTATTTCTCAGTCAAGAGCTGTTAACAGATCAATTTTAACTTACCATTCAGCAAGAATCTCTGTTTAGAAATCAAAATGGGAAGGGTGGAAAAGGGTTGCAGAAATTATACAACCCTTAAGGAAAATGCATAAAACTTTTGAGAGTAGGATAAATGGCAAAGGAGAAAATCCCATTCATGGAATGCTTTCCTAAGTTTAGCTTCATAGTGATGGGCTGCAACGTAGTGAAGCTTTCTCAGTGTTGCTTTTTCAGGGGGTATAAAAGGAAACTTGCCTAGGATTCCTATGACTGTATCCCTTGTTTCATTACACAGAGGAAGCCGAAAGTGAAAAAGGCTTTTCTAGCAATAAACTCAAACAAGCCTAGGAAGCAGGCTGCCGAAAATGATACACTCCAGCTCAGCAGATCTGTATAGGCAGCCCTGTTTCTTCTTTAAAATGTCCAATTCCTACACATGTGACTTTGTTTCACAGTTTAATCCCAGAGGATGGTTTGGAGTGCTACAAAAGGAACCTGGAAACCTGGGTTCATGCCTTGTTTTAGTATTTTTAGAAGTATATTTAGAACATATGCTAATTAATTTGCTAGAATGCAGTAATGTATTTTTTTTTTTTTTTAAACCAGGCACAAAATCCTAAGGAAGCATTTATGGCATGAATGTAATTCTTGGGGGCTGCACCTTCTCTACACTTTCTCATATGGAGAGGCTATAACATAATGGAACAAGGCTAGAATTAGACCTGAGTGTTAGGTAAGGAAGTCAATACACTTTGCTTCTCTGAGCCTCGATTTTGCCAATTACTAGATTAAAGAAAAAATTCCATTCCTGCATATCTTGTAGGACTGTTGTAGGGCATGCACAGTATTAATGCATACCTATATTTACATACATACATATATATGTATACCCTCCCTTCCCTCTTGAGGGCTTAATGTGGCTTAAAAAGTGAGAAAAAAAAAAGGCAAGATAAAAGGAATTGAAAATGAGTAAAAATGTGGGGGAAAAAGGATGTTAAGGAAAGGAGGATGGCATCAGGAGTAGTAAGCTGGTACACAGAACACCTACCACAGATCTATTTAAATACTCGCTAGAGGCAGGCCATAGCTTTGGCTCTAGTCTTTTAAAGAGGCCAAATAAAGAGGAAAAACAATCAATTACAAAATACAGCAACCATAATATAAAAACAAACTCAATGCTTAGGAAAAGTACAATTATTCCTGATATAGAGACCAAAGAGAAAATTTTCCTGAGAATTTCTTATAGAGAGAATACCAAATAACATAGTAAATCATGTCCGTGAAGTAAACAGAGATGAATTTTATGGGGTTTGTACTCTATATAAAATGTTAATCATGAACATTATAATTACTGTAAGATAAACAGGCAGCCATGTCACTTACCTGTCCGGTCTCTGTTTTTTCACTGCACCATTTTCCCAGATCAATCAGGCACTTATCCTGGAGGGCGGGATCAAGCTTAACGTCCATGGCACGTTGGTGTAGAATCCTTTGCACTTCAGCTCTGCACTCCCGTGACAGCTACATGACAAAGAACAAGCAAAATACTTTAAATGTACCAAAACCAAAACAAAAAAGCAATAGATTATGTCAGGAAACTAATAAATAACTTTATACCTTGAATCTCTTCCACAATAAGAATTAAATGTCCTATGAAGTTTCTAAAAACCCGTATCTTTTGGAATGAGAATATACATTTGGCATATTCTAATGTGTAATATGAAATAACATCCTTTCTTCAGTAATCCTGAACCGAATTTGTTCAGACTAGGTTAGTTTTTTGTTTAGCAAAATTAACTTGCTCCTTCTCCACGGTAGAGTAGAATGCGGGGTCCAATTCAGGAGAGAATACGCATGCGTCAGGAGAACTGAGTTCAAATTTACCTAAAGTTAGAACAAGCAGGCAACAGTAGAAGCTACAGTTTACACAGGTCTGGACCAGGCTCTTCTGGATGAGTTAGAGAGAATAGCGGAGGGTAAAACAGATGAAAACTAAAATATTTGGAATGGCTGTAAGAAAGCTGTCAGTGGTGGGTACTGTCAATTTCTCTTCCTGCAAGGACCCACAGATCTGAGGCTGTGGTGAGGGTGGGGTGAAGAGCAACTAATTAACGGGCATGCAGTTTCCTTTCGGAGACATGGAAATGCTGTAAGAGATGGTGGTTGCACAACTTTGTCAATGTACTAAATGGCACTGAATTTTTCTCTTTAAAATGGTTAATTTTATGTTCTAAGAATTTCACCTCAATTTTTGAAAAAAAGTATACTTAAAAAAAAAAAAGGCATTATACCAGGTTACAACACTTTCTTCATTTATAAGACAAGGAACCTCCTACTATAGTGACTACCACCATGCCAAGACTTACGAGCTCCTGTGATCAACGAGAAGCTTGTCACATGAATGAAAAAGTAACAAATTCCCATATTTTCTTACATAGCAGAATAAAAACTAGGCTAAGACTACAGTATCTGATGTATGACAATTTTTTCTATCTGGGTTTCCTCATTCTAAACTTAGTCAGGCTTTTCATTAAGCTCAAGACTGAAATGCAACGAGTATCTTCAGGAGGCGATCCTGGAGAGCAAGGAGCACATCAGTGTGGCACCAGAAGGCAGTAAATGTTGCCTGAGAGCCAGATACACACAAAGATCCCCCAAAGAGGTGGCAATCAGGGCAGACAGATATCAAGAGACAGGGGCATGAAGGTTCTGCTCTGACTAGCGGACTGTGAGAGAGGTCTCATTAACATAGGCACTGTGTGTTCTGCTGCCAAGGGCAGGAGCCCAAAAACTGTATCTTGTCTAAGAGCTTCTAATGGATCTTTATTTAAAGCTAACTGAAGTTAGAGAAGCAGAATTTGTCTATTTATGATTTAGATTTCAATAATTTAAAGAAAAAAATGTAAATGCTCCCGATTCGCTTTGTTAAAAACAAAATCAGATGGGAAAGCTGATGAAGCAACTCTATGTATACTCAGCAACCCCTCCCCACCAGACATACTAACAAAGTTTGCCTAGGATGACAGAAATCAGAACAATATATAGCAAACTAATTAAAAAACAAATGATGACATGAAGAAATAAAGTCAATAGTGATGCATACCCTCCTGCCCTGTTCCTCCGTGCGGTAGGCATGTCTATATAAGCAAGAGAACACAGCTCCAGGAGGCATAAATTCACTGGTTTCATTCCAGCCGTGTGTGTGGCAAAGACGAGATGCATCTCCCTGGCACTTGCGGTATAAGACAGGGTCCAGCCTATAAGGTCAGGCAGGTAAACAAAAAAGTATTCCTGAATTTGTTCTTCATGAACACACAGTGGTCTGTAGAAGTTTGTTAACCTTAATAGAGAAGCTCTAAGTTCTACCTTAGAGCTGTTATCCTGGCTATGTAAGGCACACAACATTACAAGAGCAGACCCAGCACTAACATGCCCTGGCCAAAATGAGAAAACAAGGGTTGTAGCGATTAGCAGGCAATTCATAAATTTTTACTAAGTATGAATGAAATTCAATCCTATCTGATATACTAGATTCAATAAGATCAGGAAATTGCAAGAGAAACAGAATCTCCCATTCAACTTCCTTTCCAGTGAAACTGTTCTTTTTCCCAAAGTAATGCAATTATAATTTTTGTTTACCTGAATATGCTTATCAATTAAAAAAAACTTAACATTTAATTTTGACTCTGGAGACAGCGGATTAGGCAACAAGCCTGCTGCTTCTCTGAATTAGATCCATGATGCTTAATTCTGTCCACATCATAATGTCAATTTTGGGAAAGAGCTACTTACTGGAGGAGAAAGGCTAATATTTAAAGAGTAGCTTTCAAAGACTGTGAAGCACCTTTTGATCATGGCTGAAGGAATTACAGAAGAGAAAAAAACATGGTTTTGTTAAGGTTGTAAACTCAGTAACTCTCCATCACTCCCCGTGTGAAGGCCTGAGTAAGCACAGGAGAATTCCCTCCCAGCTTTCTGCAGTCTTTTCTAGAGCTAATTTGAGGGAACAGAAACACAGTGAAATCTTCAAGTGATCTTTTTAGTAAAGTATGGGGGTAAAACCTATATTAATCACTAGAAAAAGTTAATGAGCAAAGCACAGTAGCTTAAACAACTGAATCAGGAAGGAGGTAAACTTGAGAAGCCTGATCTGGTACTTGCTGCTTTACAGGTGAGAAGCAAAAATAAGACATGACAACAGGAGGAGATTATAGCCAACAAATTATAGTGATTCTGACAGTAACAGATCCTTCTCCTATTTCGTCTCCGGCTCCCTCCATCCTCCTTTTTTTGGCTAATAAGTTGTCACTTATTGATGAGGGCCTCTTAAGATAGAATAAATTCAATAACTCTGAATAGTTAAAGAAATAAGAGCAAATTCCCATACCCAGTGCAAATCAATAAAAACAAAAATGCACTTTTATCGTCCTATAGACATATCTGGAGGTGCTGTTCTACTCCAAACGTGCTCAAGTTCTTTCTAGATAGATGTTTGTGATATCAAACATTCGACCCTGACTTCCAAAAGAGCAGTAGATGGGGACACTTGGGGACAGACCTACAGCGGCTACCTCTGCTTTTAGATACTTTCCTGAAAGCAAGAGAGATGCTTTTCAGGGGACTGGAGTGTGTCTGCTATTTATTTAAAAATAAATTCTTACTGATTATTAAAAAAAAAAAATACAAGTGATACTGATGACACAGAACAGGATGAGGCTTGCATTTACTCTGGCTTCAAAATACTCACTTCCAATCTCGGGAGATGAAATACTGCAGTTCTAACAGGCGGTGTTCACAGTCTTCCACCATTTTCTCTGTGTATAAATGTTCCATCAGGCATGAGAGGATCCTGGGCATAAAACAGGCGAAATTGTAACAAGAGAGAGTTCTGACAACATGTTCAGAATTCTCATATCAGTTATTTCCTTGGTCTGCAGAAAAAGCCATTTAGCTATTTTCCTAGGGCAAAGAGGGACTTGGCTTTTCTAAGCATCACTCAAATTTAACTCACCCTGACAATGATTACTAACTAAGCCTTCTACAAACTTCAGAGACACTTAGCAGTTAGGACTCAGCTTGCACAAGATTTGTCTGAAGCTTTATTTTTAACTGTTTATGATGAAAAATTTCCAATGCACAAAAGTAGAGAATTATATAACATCAACCTTCCCTTTCCATAGCTCTATCACCCTAAGGCCAAGACTGTTTTAACTCTGTACCCCCTTTTACATATATATAAAATTTTTTAAATTAATTATTTAATTAAAATTAATTTAGTTAACATTGGTTAACTAAATCCAGTAAGTTTCAGCTGTACACTTAAAAAGTAAGGCGTATTTATATTTACACTGTGTGTTCAACTCCCATAGTTAGATTTCTTTCTATCATCACACATTTGACCACCTTTCCCCACTTGCTAATATTATGAAGCAGATCCAAGATACGATTATCATTTTGTTCGTAAGTACTTCAGTATGTTTCTCTTTATTATGGGAACACCATACCATTATCTATCAAAATAAAATAATTTTTAAAAATCCGTAATATTATGTACTATCCTGTTATTTTTCAAAAATTTCCAATTATCCCATGCCTTTTTATATGTTGGTTCAAATCAAGACCCAGAAAAGGCCCACACATTGCATTTAATCAAGAGTATCTTAAATCTGTTTTAATCTGTAGCAGTTCCCTCCTTCCTTCCTTCCCTTTGCCTCCTTTATAGTTGATGCAGTTATTTATACTAGTAAATACTGTTAATCAGTCTTTTAAGTTTGTATACCTTCTCCAACTACACAACAATCTTTAAGAAAGAATACCTTTTTGTAATCCCCTACCACAGCATAAACAGCAGGAGTACACACACAGAAGAATGATGATTAGCATAGGCTGCATTGGTTTTGTTGTTGGATACTGCCAGCTGAAGGCTATAAAGATTTCTGCAGAATGGGAAACTTGTTCTTACTTACAACCTGGTTTTAAGAGCTGTTACCATACCATACCATACCATACCATACCATACCATACCATACCATACCATACGCATGAGATTCAAAAAACTTCATTATCGCATTTTACAGCTTTCCTAGAGCTTGGATATAGCTTCAGAGTTCATTTTGTCTAAGATTATGCTTTGCAACCAACACATTTGGTTTCATATTTCAATTATAATTAATTACTATCTAATGGTTATCAAGTAGCCAGTATGTATGATCCAATATACAAACAGGATGAAAAATATAGAGCCAAAGCATGTGCCACTTTATCCTGAGAGTTTTGCTCATATTTAAATTATTCAGCGACCTAATGTAGGTCCATATATGCTCATTCATTGTCATTGAACATCGTCGCAACACTGGGTCTAACTGTGCCTACATTATAGATGAGATATGGCCGAAGTCTCAATTCTCATACCAGTTTTAGCAGAAGTTGCTGTATGTTGCTATTTAATAAAATTCCAGTTAAGATGTTGAGAGAATGTTCCTTGTGCTGCACTGCCAAATAAAATACAATAGGGATAAATACCACAAACAAGATAACCTACATTGGGTCTCCCGATCTGATGTGTTTGCAGGCTGTCTGTATTACAGATTCACAAGCTTCATTCAAAGCTCGATCAATGCGGTAATCTGCCCCAGGGTCAGTCTCCTGAATCAGTGTTTGCAGCTGGATCAAAAAAGAAAAATTAAGAAGGAAGAAAGTCACTTACACCTCAGAGAAGATATGTCATCTCTTTATACAGTCAGTTACTCAGTCTGGTATGTCACAATGTACTCTTAACGAGGTACTACAAGTGCCAATGGCTAAGCTCAAGAACTCTTGCCAAATACTTTCCAGCTGGTGTCTTTGCCTTGACAGAAGTTTTTCTGTTTAAGCCATTGTAGGGATTACTTGCCTACCAGTCAGAATCATCCCTGGGCATTTGCAAAACCAAAGATCTTTAAAATATAAAGGCTGCCTCATATCTGCCTACATGATCATCAGATTATTAAATCTGACACTGAGGGCCAAGCAAGAATTGAGTGAAGAAGAGTACATAGAAGACATTTCCAGTTTAAAGACCTATTTTGGTCATGAAAATCTACAATTTAAGTTTTGTTGCAAAGATACTGGAATTAAAACAGGCGCTCTCTGCTTTATTAAAAACAGATGTGAGATTTCATTTAACTTGCAAGAAATACCAATTACAAAAATATGAATATAATAATAATAATTTCCTATTTTCCCTCAATTATCTTTTATACAACCAAGAGGTAAACCAGAACTTGTTCATTTTAAGTATATAGCAAAAAACTTGTCATTATGCAGTTGAAAATGAGAATACAGTCTTCAACATTTATTTTTTTCTTGGTCCATCCTTTGTCATGAAATAAAATCAAAGCATGAGATGTATCTAAGGTTCTTTTTTCCTGTCTTTGAGAAGGCAGTTGGGGCACAGAGGGAAAAGCTCTAAATTAAGGATCAGAAGACCTGAGTTCTATTAATAGTTCTGGCTCTGCCAGATACTAACTTTGAACACATAGACAGTTGATTAACCTCTAAGTTCCAGTTTCTTTAACTGCAGAGTTTATAAGAATATATAGAAGGCTGTGTAAACTGTGAATCACTTTACAGATGTAAAAGATCATTATTACTACAGACGGGTAGCAGATGGCATTTGGGTTTGTAATCTGAAATAACAGAAAGCAAATTTGAAAACTATAATCCTTCTGGTTTGAGCTCCTTTTTTTTTCCAAGTTAAAGAACTGGAGCCTTTTTGTGTCACACACAGATCTAGACTCTGTAGGAGCCTTCCCTGATCCTCATACATTTGATCTACAATCCCATGGGGCTTACATGAAAGTACGACCCCATCACATATTGATCAGAGAATACAGATCAAAAGGAAATAAAAGAAAGAAAACCCCGTTCTGTCTATTCTAAGAGAAGTCAATAATCAAGACAGAGAACAATGAAAGAGTTTCAGTATTCTGGAATGGAAGTTATTTATACCAATTCCTGGCAATTTGGATAAACTACGAAATGCTGTGGTTAGTTGATAGAAAGATTACTGTCAAAATATTATGGATTTTAGTAGTGACATTTGTTGACAAAGACCCAACTATTCGCATTTTTTGATGAGAGTCTAAAAGTCTTTGCAAGAACTTTATCAGTTAAATATTCATGACTGACAGGCAAACTTTGAGAATTCCCAAAGAATGCATCAGATGCAGCTACTAAAAGGAGGCAATGAATGCCCTATGGACTGTAGTAGGCTAATGGCTCAAAGGGTCGCTGCTGCTCTGGAACCCAGTAACACAGTATAGGAAATAAACACCAAGAATGTAAATTGCTACATGATTATACATCTATTCTAGCCCCTGAGTGCTTCGGAAACACCTGGGGAAATGCTTCTGAAAAATGATTAGTCTAGAGAACAGACTGGGCAGTCATCTTTGGCCAGGGAGAGACTTGGGCTCAGACTCATTCAGCCATGATTGAAGAGAATTTAATAAGTTCATGATTATGGTGCCATTTGGAAAAGTATGTACTCATTGATATTAATTTTTATGCTTCATAGTTTACTATTTGTTGAGCGATCACTAACGCAAGGCACAACCAAGCAGAGAATAGAGAACAATAATGGTCACCCACTTGTATGGAAGTCTACTGTACCAAGGAAGAAAACGTCGAAAAGGAAGAAAGAAACCTGCTTAAAATAAATGATTTCAAAATATTCTTCCATTTGACTGAGGATGGATAATGTAGAAGACTAAGGAAAATTTTAAAATTTGGATCATTTATTCCTTCAAATCCTAATAACCATGGGTCTATAAAAAACAAAGTGTTTCCCCACTTGGCTAAACTTAATGTGGGCAAAACCGCAAATTTCACTATTTGAGGCTTAACCCCTAGGTTTGGAAAGTACTTTTATTCTGGGCACAAAGGGTGAGGTGGGTGGTACTTATTTACCTTTCAAGTTGAATCACTAGCTCTTCTAACCATGCTGCGTTAAGAACGAAATGCAAACACAGGTTGTCTAGATTAATTCTCGGTCTGGGGCACAGGCACACACGCTGTCACGGAGGTTTCCTAGGACAATCACCAGCAAGGACTGCTCCTGTGGAACTACATCTAGAAAGCTTCTGTCTAGCTAGGCTTGGTATTTTGGAAAAAGAGGCTACATTTTTCTATTTTTCCTACTATGGGATGTATACACTACTGTCTACTCTGGGTCAGGGTAATAGGAACTAAGATGGAATTTTATTCCACATCAAAATACTATAGAAATTTCACTGTTTGGACTATCAAATTCTGATTTACATGATTAGCAGAAAAATTAAGATTCTAGTGATATTCAGTTTTTGATAAAAACACTAACAACAAAATAAAAGACTAACTAATTGTAGTTTCCTAAAGTTTCCCTGAGGAGAGCCTCAGCTTTCTAATGCTGAACTATATAACTTTTGCACTTCCTAAAGGGTGGTAGGAGAAAGTATGGGGTACACTGCACAGGGTACCACTGCTGCACTTGGAATTGTAAATTGTTCAAATACTTTCATAGAGCAAAATGTAATAAACACAGACAGTGTTCATGAAACAGAGGCACTGTATCTATAACACTTTGTTAACTTTATATTATGTACCTGATCTGTAGTTATTCAACTGTTAATGAACCCTGGACAAAAATAACTTTACCTTCTCAAGTAAAGTATGCTAATTTTTCCCAACTGTCTTTATAGAACTGGGTGTAGAGTTTGGAGGTAGAGAAAGACCCTTCCATGCACAGTTGCCCTAGTCTAACAAGAAAAGATGGTATGATTTTGAAAACGACATCATGTCTTGATCCTTCGGGCTTGGAATTCATGCCATGTTGCACATCAGTAATAAAAAGAAACTGTTAGAAAATTGCACTTAATTTTAGCTCTCTTTCAGCCTCAACTCAAACTTATTAAGATGGGCAAATTCTCTCTTGGTGGAGCGCCTTTTTGGGTTCACCAGAACTGGGTTTGCCTTGATTCTGAGTTCAGTAAATCCATTCTAGCAAGTTACCTTTTTAAAAAGCATTTCAGCAAACAATGTATTTCATCTATTTCTTCAAGTATATATAGCTCTTTTTACTAATTATGAGCTCAAATGTCTGCTCTGCAGCAAAATCCACATTCTTACTATGATATGCCTGAAGGAACAATATTCTGTGTCTGGTTCTTAGTACCTAATATTCATTGTGATGTCACAAGTGATGCACATAAAGTAAGTTGGGAGGGTCAGGAAGAAGCTCTGCAGCTGTAAAATGGCAGTAGAAAATGTTTCCTTACCGCCTGCTGGCAGTTTATTCCAAGGTTCCCTTTCTCCCCCCGAGCTACTTTCATCAGACAATGTAGGGTTCGCCCTTTCCGATGTAATCCGGAGCAATGGTGTTCAATCTCCCCCCGACAGCTCAGGATGATCTCAGGGCTCAAAGAAAAGTCTTCCATCAACATGCGTCGGTAATCTAACATTTCACCCTGGCACTCGCTGCTCACTTGTCGCCCTAAGTTGGGATTTAAGTTATAACGTTATGGGGAACAATAGGATCAGATATTATCACATACTAAAGGACATGTTTTTAAATAGAATATAGTATACCATTTATGCTATTATATAGACTGAAAATTTTATAATTTAGCAAAATCTTTATCAGTGTAAAGTAAGTTTAAAACTTTAGAGACTAGGGTTGACCTTGTCAGTGTTCTGCATTATACAGATTTTATACTACTGAACTAATAATGCAAACATTTTGACAATGGAAGTTTTATCAATAAGATAACTCTTTGGGTAAAAATGAAAGCCAAGAATAATCCTTACTGATCTATACAGTTAAAGCTTGAGGAAAAGACTATAATTCAAATATTAACAACAGCTCCCCACCTTCCTTGAGCTAAAAAGGTCTAGTGGGAAAGCTTAAGAAATGTTTTAAAAAACTGCTTTACTGAGGTATAATAAACATATAATAAACTATACTTTAAAGCATACAATTGGATAAGTCTGACATGTATACATTGTTGAAACCATCACAACAATCAAGATACTGAACATATTAATCAACTCTAAAAGTTCCCTCATGCTGTTAGTAGTCCTCCCTTCCTCTCCACCCCACCCACCCATCCTGTCAACCACTGACCTGCTTTCTGTGACTATAGCTTAGTTTATTACTTTGCATTGTTTAGAAGTTTATATAAATGGAACCATTAGGTATGGACTCTTTTTGTCTGACTTCTTTTACTCAGCATAACTATGTAAAGATTCACCCATGTATTGACAATTCATTCCTTTTCAGTGTTATATAATATTATTCCATGATATGAATATGCTACAATTTGTTTAACTCTTCCAACTGTTGAATATTTGGGTTATTTCCAGTCTCAAGCTATTACAAAAAAAGCTATTATTCACATTCATGTACAAGAGTTTATACAGATATATGCTTTCATACCTCTTAGGTAAGTATCTAGGAGTAAATGGCTGGCTGGGTTATATGAGAGATGTAAATTTAACTTCTTAAGAAACTGGCGCACTATTTTCCAAAGTGACTGTACCATTTTAAATTCTCATCAGCAATGTATGATAGTTCTAGTTTTTCCATATCCTCTCTAACACTTAATATAATCAGTCTTTTTAATGTTAATGATCTGTATAACTTTTCCGGATCATCTTCATATATCCTTTGTCCATTTATTTACTGAATCTTTGTGTTTCTTGTTAATTTACAGTTCAAGGACATTAACTTTCTTTTTTTAAAATACCAAAATTAGATTACATTATATATACTCTTATAGTGTGCTTTTACCAGTTAATAATCTCCATCTTTCCATTTTAGTAAAACTTCATCTAACACCTAGACCATAATCAAGGTTCTCCAATGGTGTCCAAAGTGTCCTGTGTTTGGTACTCAATTCAAGACCATAAATGGCCTCTGGTTGTTATTCCATTGCTTTCAAGCTTAGGAGTCTTTTAATAACCAGATTGGAAAAAATTCTCCAAAAAGTTCTGAGCTTTATTTAATGGTTGATTTTTTTTTCCCACTTAACTTTTTAATCACTTTGTTCCAGCATGATTTACTCAGTAAGAGTTGGGAATTTCATTTTTGTAGTATGTAGCCAATATTAAGGAAGACAACTCTGATCTTCTATATATCCTTCTTGGTTCATTTGTCAGGGATTGACTTTTAGACTAAACAGACCATAAGTCTGACCCTATGGAGGTAATACTTTCATTTTTACTGTTTAATTTCCTAATAGCATCATTGTTATAACAATAACAATACCTATCAATTATTGTATGCTAAGTGTTATGTCAAATAACCTCATTCAGTCCTCATAAGAACTCCTCAACATAGTTATCTTTTTTTATAGATAAGAAAAATGAGATTTGGAGAAATTAAGAAGTGTAAACAATAAACACCAAGCCAATTAATTTGGTGACAGAGCCATAATTTGAAACCATGTCTCTCTGACTCAAAGCTTATGTGCTAAGTCATCATGCTACTGACTCTCCTAAAAATGCTACGCACTATATATTAAAAAAAAAAAAAAAAAATTTGGATTTGAGAAATATACTTTGTAAGAAAAGGAAAAAAAAAAAAGAAGCCACATTAAAAAAAAACAAAATCAGGAATTGATGAGCTAAGAGGAAAGGGCTTCAACAAGGCTTAGGGAAACCAAACCTTAGTTCCTAGAATTATGTTTACAAAGTTAGATTCCTGAGTCATAAGGCACAAGTGTACTCAAAAGAGAAAATATAGGGGAAAGCCAACATTTAAAGATATAGGAAGCTTTAGAATGTGAATCCAAAAAGAATAAAAAGACATGAACTCTTACCTCTATGCACAGCTGACTCCAGACACATCAGAAGGTAGGAGAGCCTGGCTTCCCGGGATCGAGGAAGGTTTTCCACATTGCACCGGTATTTTTTCAAGTCACTCTTACAGGATTTGGCCAATGAATAACTGACTTTATAATCTTGGGCAATCAGCTTTTGGCGGGTTGTTAATGCTTCTCGACACTGAGAAAAGAGTGCAGCAAGAATGCTGTAAGACCGCACAAAGAGTTCAGCTGTCCACATGTACCTCTAAGACAAGCAGAGGCTCAGCGCCAGACACATGCCAACGACTGCAGTTGTTACCAAACTGCCTTTCTTTAAGTTTGGTTAAAACTGAACGCAAGTGTACTAAACTAGAGTAGCAAGAGAGGCAAGGGTAAATGGTTGGGGAGACCTGGAATTCTACAGTGAATTGCAGATTGTTGCTGTAGTAGCAGCTGTCTTAAACACGTATATATTCGGTAGATCCTAATACATGAACTTGATAATGTATTCTTTTCCAATTCAACATGTCCCTAAAGTAAATTTTACCAGTATCAAAATGACATAATATTCTGGAAGTTCCAATTCATACTTTTTAATTATTTAATAGTAAAGAAACTGAAATGAAAAACATTTCTTCGGCTGCATAGGAAAATAAATAACAGGATAGAAAACCAAAAATAATTACTTTTCCAAGTCATAAACGATTCTGGCATTCATCTAGGAATAGAGGACTAACACTAATGAGAATGCTTAATGAGACAGCTGCTGAAAAATTTAATAGGTAATTACCTATTAAGCACATTGGTTTGGTTAGCCTAAGCTTCCTGAGTATGTAGGATTGGCTTCAGTGTGATTCTAATATAAAATTCTTCAATTTTACTCCCCAAACTGATTTTCAATTGGCTTTCCAATGTCCAGATATCACCATTTAAGCTTCATTTCTTGGGTTTAAGCAAATTATACTTTGGTTCTCTACTCAAAGCCAAGTATCTCACCTCTGCGAAGTATAAGCTTTATCAGTCATTGATACTTTGTTATCAGTTTATAAGAATATTGTTTGAGAGGATTTGAGAAAGTAATACTTACTTTTTCGCTCATGGATTCTTCAAATTTATGGTTGAAGAGGCACTTATACACTCTGCCTTCACCAGCCTGTGTCTGTAAGATGGAACGTATATATTATGGTGATAATGATGATTAGCTAAGTAGCTATGCTAGGCATTATCCACAATCCTATAAAAAACTTTGTTAAATTAATATAATGGTGAATACCTCTGAATGAATGGCTCAGCCATTTAGAAAATTTAGTAGTCTTTGATAGAAAATAGCACCTGCAGTAAAGATGAAAAAAAATTCCCATAATGTCTACTGTCATTTATTTCCAAATATACTGTTAATTAGGGAACCAAGAAAGTGTCAGTGAGTTTCCCTTTTTTACATCATGCTAGAGTCAATAAAACTCTTATAATCTGTGGCCCTGACAGTTAAAGCTGTTAATTCAAATCAGCAGGCAGAGTGATAGTGTACACAAGTCTTGCTCAGAACTTTGTTGTAAAGATGGACATTATTCTATTTAAAGTGTTAGAAAGTTGTTCTATAACCTACTACATAAGGCCAGTCTACTAATACTGGGAGACATAGCAGCTCTACCTAGTACACAGAAACAAACATAGGGATGCAGCCAAAATGGGGAGACAAAAGAAACATGTCCCAGATGAAACAACAGAACAAAGCTCCAGGGGGAAAAAAAAAAACCAAAAAAAACCCTAAAGAAAATGGAAACAAGCAATCTACCAGATGCAGAGTTCAAAACTGGTGAGAAGGATGCTCAATGATCTCAGTGAGAACTTCAACAAAGAGAAAGGAAACATAAAAATGGAGATAAAAACCATAAAAAAGAATCAGTCAGTAATAAAGAATACAATAAATGAAATAAAGAATACATTAGAGGGAATCAATAGTAGATTAGATAAAGCAGAGGGCTGAATCAGCAATTTAGAAGGTAGTAGAAACTACCTAATCAGAGAAGCAACAAGAAAAAAGAATCCAAAAAATGAGGATAGTTTAAGGGGCCTCTGGGACAACATCAAGTGTACCAACATTTACATGATCAGGGTACCAGAAGGAGAAGAGAGAGCAAGAAATTGAAAATCTATATGAAAAAATAATGATGGAAAACTTTCTGAATCTGTTTAAAGAAAGAGACATATAAGCCCAGGAAATGCAGAATCTCAAACAAGATGAACTCAAAAAGGCTCACATCAAGACACATCATAATTAAAATACCAAAAGTTAAAGACAAAGAGAATCTTAAAAGCAGCAAGTTATCTACAAGGAGCTCCCATAAGACTGTCAGCTGACTTCTCAACAGAAACTTTGTAGGCCAGAGAAGGGATTGGCATATGAAATACTGGCACATGAAATATTCAAAGTGATGAAAAGCAAGGACTTACAACTAAGATTCTACAACAAAGCTATCATTTAGAATCAAAGGACAGATAAAAACCTTCCTAGACCAGAGAAATGTTAAAGGAAAGTCTTTAAGAAGAAGATCAAAAATATGATAATAAAATGGCAATAACTATATTTTTATCAACAATTACTTTAAGTGTAAATGGATTAAATGCCCCAATCAAAGGACATAAGAATGGATAAGAAGATAAGACTCTTACACATGCTGTCTACAAGAGATCTACTTCAGATAGAAAGACATACACAGACTGAAAGTAAAGAGATGAAAAAAAATATTTCATAAAAATAGAAATGAGAGAAAAAAAAGCTGGAGTAGTAGCAAGAGTTATATCAGACAAAATAAACTTTAAAGCAGACGCTATAACAAGAGACAAAGAAAGACCCAGTAATCCCATTTCTGGGTACTAACCCAAAGAAACCCAAAACACTACTTTGAAGGGACATGTTCACTCAGATGTTCTGTGCAGCATTTTTTTAAAAAGCCAAGATATGGAGGCCACCTGAGGGTCCATTAATAGATGCATGGATAAAGAGAAGTAGTACACACACAATGAAATATTACTCAGCCATAAAAATAAGCAAATAAAATAATGAAATCTTGCCATTTGCAACAACATAGATGGACCTACAGGGTACTATGCTGAGTAGAGTAAGTCAGACAGACAAAGACAAATGCCATATGATTTCACTTATATGTGGACTCTAAAGAACAAAACAAAACAGAAACAAACTCAGAGATACAGAGAACATCTTGATGGTTGCCAGATGGGGAGGAGGGTTGTGGGGATGAGTAAAAAAGGGAAGGAATTAAGAAGTACAAATTGGTAGTTACAAAATAGTCATGGGGATATAAAGTATAGCATAAGAAATATAGTAAAAATACTGTAATAACCATGTATAGTGTCAGATGGGTGCTAAATTTATCAGTGATCATTTCATAAATTATATAAATGTCTAGTCACTCTGTTGTACACCTGAAACTAATATAATATTATATATAAACTGTAACTGAAAAATTAAAAAAAAAACTATTAAAAAAATTAAAAAAAGAACTCATATAACTCAAAAGCAAAAAAAAAAAAAAATGAACAACCTGATTTAAAAATGGTCAAAGGACCTGAAAAGATATTTTTCTAAAAAAAGACATAGAAATGGCTAGTAAGTATATGAAAAAGTGCTACCATCACTAATCATCCAGACAAAGCGAATCAAAATCACGATGCAAAGATCACCTCATACCTTTCAGGATGGCTATAATAAATAAATAATAATAAAAAAATAATAAAGTGTTAGAAAATTGTTCTATTGGGTCTGTGGGTGGTTATCAAGGATTCGGTTTTAAAAGCTAGCCACTTGCTTTTTTCATCTGAGCCTAAAACATAATAAATATAAATATGTAACATGGCAAAGTTTTAGCCATGAAATAAATGTGAATAGGATTTCCTGGTAAAATATAATACAAACAGATAAGAACTGAAATTGATAATTTAGATAAAGTAGAAAAAATAATGTGTAGAAGTTGTCAGAAGCCAACTGTTAACTAGATGCTAAATCAAAACTGAGCACCCAGTATCATTTTCTGTTATCCTGAGACCAACTCTACCTCCCATTTCCAGTAGCTTTTCTACATATGAGGTTTATGTTCATTTTATTTTTGAAAGAGTATTTTAAAATATTTAAAATGAAAAGAAGAAAAATACAGTTTCTGAGCTGACTCACATTTTCACAAAAACGCTCCCGATCATCTCGGCAAGCAAAATATAAATGCCGGTCTAAATGAAAGTCATCTGAGGATAGCTCGGCCACCCGGAGAATGGCTTTCTTGCAGTGTTCAGAGACTTGAATCTTGGGATCTCTTTCTTCTGCTTCCTTCACCAGGCCTTTCTCCAAGCATGAGACCACCTCACCTTGTGAATGTGCATCCTAAAACAGTAAGAATACTAGTATTTTAAAACTCTCACTACAGTGAGTTTCAAATAAACATCGTTTAGTTAAAAAAAAAAAAAAAAGACAACAAACAGCTAGCTTGTCGACAGTCTACTGAGACATCAGGTAGGAATAAACCACACTATGGAAGTTATAGAAAATGTCCTCGATAATTTTTGGTTGCAATATATAATACTTGCATATTAAAAATGAAAATAGAAATCCTGGGAAATTAAGTATAGTTTAGTTAGCACTAGAAATAGAAACCTGAGTTTTTAGAGTTTAAAATATCAGAAAAATTTAAAGGAATTACATCAGCCCTATGCTCTGATCATAGCTCATGTCAATACTGAAATAATATCGCAGAAATCTGTTCATTTATCTTTACAGGCTAGGTATTTTCCCAAATAATAGTCCTTTTAGTCAAGTTAAAAAACAACAAACCAAAAAATCCACTGAGAAAGATATAGAGTATCTTTCTCCTTTTTTCTATTCTATACTGTCTACAAAGACCTCAATATGTATGTATAATCTGTAGTATGATATTCACTTTAATGTTTTAGATTTATCTTAATATAATTTTAATGAGATTACTACCATTTATACAAACTTCTTTGGAGAGCTTTACTAAAACCATCCAATTACCTTTAATTGTACACTGCATCATCCCCACAGCAACCACAAGAATTCATTCATTCAAAAGGAGAAACTTCCCCTACATAGTTTCTATTCAAGAGTCCTAATCTTCTTTACTCAGAAAACGTGTTTCAATAACTTGAGAGGTATAACCATTAATACAGCAAACCAAAGAAGCAGAAAATATAGTGTTATCACTTATTTAAACAAACACATGAAATCCTGTTATAGTAAAATATCATGTCTATGAAATAATCCGTATATAATAAAAAGATTCCTAAAACCAGATAAATATATACTTTAAGCAAAATTTAAATTCAACAAAAAATGTAGTTTAAAAAATTTTTTGTTACTAGAATTTGTTCTATAACACACTACTTCCCAAGTATTTCCATGAATATTTTCACATTTTTTCCTACTATACCTGAGAAGAGGGGGAAAAGAGCTGTGTACCTATTATGCAGATGAACAAACAGAGGCCTAGATGAGTGTATCAACTCATCCGAGTTGCAGGACTTAAGCCCAGCTAAGAGTCCATTGTTTATTTTTCTAGACTTTGGATTCTATGAAAGGCCTAAAATTTGTATATAGCTTTTGTATATTTTTTCCGAGAAAGGTTCGTTTCATTAAATTTTAAAAGGTTTGCTGACACAAAAAATATTAAGAAGCATCGTATACTAGCAGTTGCTCCTGTCTTCCTATTCTCTATCTGTACCTTAACCTTTCTAATTAGCTATATGATTCTATCTAATGCTCCAAATCCGGAGATGACCAAAAAGTTTTTTGGAGAGTAATTCTGAACAGACATCTAAACAAAACTCTGAAGGACAAGTGACTAAAAAAAAAAAAAAAAAAATCATGACATAGGAAAGAGGACACAAATCCCAGAAATTCAAAGTTAGGCTTATTTTTTTCTTCCTAATTTGTGTGACACTCAGGTTTGTCAACTATGACCCACTTAGGCAGGGCTTACCCAGTTCCACTTCCCAAAGGAAAAACAAGCCCATGATAACAAAGATTTAGATAGAAACATATCAGTCACTTATTACTTACAGAATATAAAATATTATAAACATTTATGTTATAAAATAATATCCTATACCAACTTTTAGTAGCCCATAGTAACTTACTTGGATGGTTGCTAGCAATTAGGTCTTAATTGTATAAAAGAGGTTGAAAATAATAGCATGATCATCAACTCTTGATTTAGATTCAGCCTTTAGTCCCGGCATCATAGGGTAAAGAAATAACTTCTATGTAATGAGTCATAGCACTCTCCTACATACTTTGAGTTTTGAACTGTTTTAAATGCTCTACCAGTAAGATTAATTAGGGCTATTATGTTTCTTAATGGTTTCATTTCCTTCTTATTGAATTTAAGGCAGCGTCACCATGGTTTGAGACTCCCTAAAGAATGTGAGTTTTAATTTTAATTGTAGTACCACAAATTGGTATTGGGCCATAACATCACCTCCATTAGATGTTTTCATTCATTCTAACTTTAATTTTTTCAAATAAAGATATTTCAGGAATTCTCAGTTCCCCAGAGTCAGAGCTTTTTATTTCAGCCTGTTTGAGTCATAAACTGAAATGTATGCTAATATTTGACAAATAAAACCAGATGGCTAATTACTGAATATGAATAAAAGCAAGGAAGGTGAACTATACTTTGTACATTATAGATAAAATAAAATTATTTGGGTCAAAAAAAGTTGTTAATGCATAGGCTTGACATATAAATAAGAAGTAATCCTTTAAATGGATTTACAATGAGTTTTAAAAATTCTATTGTGGCAAGATAAATGTCTGTTTTAAAACTATTGCTAGTGTCCTGATTAGTTTTTAGCAGTTCAGTAAGAAAGGTTTTGTCTTCTCCATACACCCTGTCCCTGCCACCCACCTGCCTTAATTTTAGGAACAGAGAAGGATAACACTAATCTCAAAAAGGCAGGCAAGAACTCGGTTTTCATCTGTTATAAATTCTATATTTTAACATTTTTGGTGTCTTCTGTGATCTGCCTCACTAGATAAAGAGAGAAGAAGGATGTCTGAATTATTCAAAGTAGTTGGTTAAAAGCATGGAATGATAAAATGACATAACTACTGAGTGAAAAAGTATGAAGGAGAAATAACGTGGCACACGTGTGCCTTAAGTTCCTGCACTGGATGCCACATTCTACTTTCTCTTCAGAGGATGTAAATCACTTACAGTTTTACTTCTGGAGACCTGGCCTTTCTTTATAACAATATTTCCTTAGAGGGTTCTAAAGATCATATTAATATATAGTCTTTGTTATAAAATTTACATCAACATTTTGAAAAAAATCATTAATCATTATAGTTTTGAAATCTTGACATTTACATGTTCACACACAGGGTACAAACAGGTTAGCCATGATCCCTTCTCTTTTGACCTTTGGAGAGCAGTTCAAAGCCATTTACAGAAGAGTTTGCAAGCTTCAGCAGCAACAAATTTGAAACTGATGAGCCTGTTCTTTTCTGTGATCAAAAACTCATTAATTTTCAGGATAATTTTCATATCTAAAAAACTGGCTTCAGAGAAGTAAACTATATTTGGAAAGGGCAAAGTAGGGCTGAGGACATGACTCCTCATTTTTAAACTTAGCTGTAGTCCCAGAGCAGATTACATAGGAAGGAACGTGCCTTTCGTAAGTGCAGGCATGAGTCATCTCACTGTCCCCAAAATATAAGAGCCTTTGATGTGAGGGTTGGGGGCTAGGGGCCCTGATGTACACAGAAATTCACCTAATTGGTAGGTATAGCAAAAAATAAAAATTACCAAAATATGCACGTTGGTGGTCCATAGAAACAGTTTGTTATTTTAACAAAGCAGAAAACAACCCTCACTGTCGTCATGTCTTCTGGCTCTGGCACTACTATTTTCTGCAATTATTTTAGTGACTGCAGACTTAGTAACTCACAGATACCGCTGGAAGCAGGTTTTATATTGACAATTCAGATAGCCAGTGGGAAGCTAACCAGCAATTATCTGGGTTGTTAACAGAGGTGAATTGTAATGGTCCACTCTAAAGTGTGGACTACTAATCACAGATATGAAATATGTCATCACTAATTCCTGAAAATGTGTCTAACACTTATGTCAACATTTTTAAGAGTTAGGTTTGCAACTGAATATAATGTCCAACACTGTAAATATGTCAGAGGAACTTTAAGGTGACTTCAGTGCTTTTGAGCCATTTCTAGAGACTGCTAGAAAGAAAAAAAAAATCTGCCTTCTTTATTAAAACTGGCCCTTTTTTAGCTGCCTGAAAGCAGTATGCCAAGTTCATAGTTCTCTCAAGATAGACTCGGAGGTACCCTGTGAAAGGGCCAAAGCCCTGTGCTAGTATCAAGGAAAGGTATTTGGTGATAGACAATAACAAGCACTAAAACCCTCCCTTGAACTGGTGTATATGGTTCCAGCATATAACACCATGCTCCCTTTTCTCAGTGGCAGAAGACTACAAAGCATGGTGCAATGCACACATAGAGGCAAAGAGACAAATGGATTTTATTTTCTGTCATATTTCCTAACATATCAATGAGCAGTGGTAATTAATAGTTGATGCCTATGTGGGTCCCAAACTATCTGTCCCACTGGCATCTGTTACTCTTCAGTTTTTCATTTTTACTGAGCAAACAAATTCAGAATAACCCTGGCCAAACCTCCATTGTGACCTTCTGGACAATGGAATAAAATAAGATCAGATGTAATTAGAGAAGAAATTAGCTAGCTAGTTATTTTCTTTCCTGTCTTTACTAAAACTAGTTCTTCTGAGCTGAAAATTATATGTCACATTTATAGAGTGCCTTTCTTCTGACAAGTTAGAAGTATTTTCACATATCTAAAAATTTTCTAATATTTAAATATCTTCTTTTGTACTGGTGTGTGAAGTGACATTTTTTTAATGGAAACAGTGAGTTATATTCAGAGAACTCAAGTCTCTCCTAACCCAACTACTATTCCCATGAGACTATAAAATGCTTTGTCAGAGGAACATTATAGGTAACCAACAAATGGTTTAGTATTTTGAGATAACACTATTCTTAACAGATATTAATTCTTCTACTTCTCCATACTGTCTTGAAACATTTTGTCACAAATAGATGAGATGCATTCACAGGTCAAGTAGCCTTAGATCTTGGGCAGTCTGGACCTCAACTTTTAAGGCCACCTCCAGAACTAAATTTTCCCATGCCAGTTATACAAAACTTTTCATTTATCAAGTTTGTAAGACCCCTTTGGTGAAGCCAGTGTAATAAATACCTTTTCTCCAAGCCGAATGCTGCCACATTTCAGAATGTTGATGTCATTTTTGCAGTCATCCATGAAGCCACAGATTAGACGGTAATCACTGAAAATGATGGCCGTCATCTTAGTGATATATTGGTGACACTGGTACTCAGTGATGTTGCCTCGGTGATCCACCAAGCAGGAAACCAAGTAACCTTTCCCTACTGCTTCATCTGCACATTCTTTAATCTGCTCAAAAGAAAGTTATTGTTTTACACCAAGTATTCTAGTCTCACAACAAACAACCCTTACAAAAGAGAGAACATCTGATATTGTCTTGATAGTGTCATGCCTACTCAGATTGCTGTGCCCCCTAGGAATTACATGATTAGTGTTCTGCAAGAAAATACGTACATTTACAAATTCCCGGTACAACTCATGTCCAAATGGAGTAAGTAAAAAGAGCTGTTAAAAACCTCAGCTTTATTGAGATATAATTAAAAAGAGCTTTTAACATCTACAGTTTTAGAATAGTTCTATCATTTTAAATGATTCTACTGAGAAGTCCCTTTATCCACGCAAAGAATGCTACGGACAGTGAGGAGATTAATCTCGGGAACAGGTCTGGAAAACAGGCACAGAACTGAAATTTAGTTGCAGTCCCTAGCCAACTACAAAGCAAACTATTATTGCTAGATAAACCTAATGGCCAAGGGGAGGAAGAAGAAAAAACAATATTACTTCTTGATATGACATTAATGTGTTCTGACTTAATTATGACTTTGGACATGCGTCTCTGAACTTACTAGAATCCCAGCTGTGGTCTGGAACAGAATCATGTTTAAAATAATGTTCAGTGCAGTCTGGCAAGAAGTTTGAGAACGAGAAGGTCACTGCAAATCTAATTTGGATGGTTTAGACATATGATCTAATGGATCGAGCACAGAGTGAATCTACATGGTTAGTGTTTCTGCAAAGTGCATGCTAAACCACAAGTGCTAATGAAGCAAACTAGCCCCAAGATGCTAAAATTCAGGAATAAAAAGTGAAATCTATTTATAGGGTTATAAGCTTGAATTATAAAGCTTGAATTATAAAGAAAAGTTGTTTGGAAAAAGCCTATTGCATTTGGAGAAATTAAAAACAAACAAAAATGGCAGTTTTGACAAGAGAAAGGAGCCACATGTAAACGTTTATTGTGAATACAAATGAAAAGGTATTGTTTTATAGGTTTTTTGAAACCAACAGAGACCATTCTCCACTATCATACCAACTATCATAAACATGCACACAGGGCAGAACAAATATAATCTCCTTTTCCAAAAGCTGCTGGGTGCAGGACACACCACACACATGCTATAGGCCACGGGGTCTCTTATGTCTAGCTCCCACCAAGTCAAAGACTCAGTTTGAGACAGAAAACTGTGTTTACATTTCAAGAAACAGATGTTGGAAATTAAGTAAATAGTCTCACACTGGCTTTGAGAGGTGCATGGATCTTCAACAGTCAAGAGGAATGCAGTTCTTTCAGCTCTTTTTTTGTGATGCCTAAAAATAGGGCAATGAATATATTTCTGGGAAAAGTGTTTTCTTTTTTCTTTTCTTTTTTCTTTTTTTTTTAAGCAAAACAGAGTTACTAAAGTGAAAGAAGAAATATCTCCTTAAAGCCTCAGCACTTGTAATTCAACCACTGAAAAAAAAACACGCATCAAAAACAAAAACAAAACCCCAAAACAAACAAACAAACAAAAACCGGATTAGTGGCAGACACCTGGATTTGAAAATTGAATGAAGGAGAAGTATTCACACAGGCTTTAATACTGGGCAATCAAAAGTTTAAAAATCTGAAGAAAAACAAGAGCACAACTTGAACAGCTGCACCGATAAGTTAAATGTACATGAATCTTTAATCACTTACTGAAAAAGAGATATAGTACCTATTTTGTATTTCAGTTCACCGATTACAATAGAATGTGTAGTGTTTGATTTAGAAATTTATGCTTTTTCCCAACTACTCTATTGGACAGAAATTTAATATGACAGAAGGAAAATTTCCAAGGTTAACAGCAAAAAACAGCATTAAACCATCAACATATTTATGAATGGGTGTAAATGCTGAAGCGGCTGGGGAGAAAATTCATTCTATTTTTGACATGAAGCAGGAGGAAAACAGGCAGAATTTGGCTCAATCATGGAGAATAAATAAGTTTGAGTTACAGATATTTTTGTGATGTCATTTTAGCCTTGGAAGTAGGATTCCAAAATTAAAAAAGAAGATAGGAGGGAGATATAGAATAAAATGGTTTGTTGGCAACTATGTTCTTCCTGATATTTAATTTTTCTGACCCCAGTATAATCACCCTCTAGGAAGCAAGAAGTGCCCTTGTTACTTGAATCTTTTACAGAACCACAACACCCCAAAAGGTAACATGAGGCCCATCATTACATATACATTACAAGGTATTCAGCTTATTCATTAAATACACACATACACACATGTATGTGTGTTTAAAATAAGCTAGCAAAGTGAAATTATTATGATGAATCTGCATATATTCTTATTCTGAGCTAAATTTTCCACATGGCAATCAAATTGGTATGTATACCTAGTCATATAGCTAGCTAAGGGAGTTTGAGGAGCAAGATACTGAAGCTAGAAGCTAAAGCTCAATGTTTCAAAGACATGCTAGTCTATTGTGAGGCTCCAAGGTAAATATGAAGGGTCACTGCTATAAAAGAATAAAACATATCTGATACAAGATTAGAACATCTGACAAAGAAAACAGGTTCTACAAGATCCCATAATGACGTAAGTAAGGAACACAAACTGAGGGCTTATATGGTTGGGGTAGAGTTCTCCTTAAGAGCTCAGAAGAAAGTGGTCCTCCCATCATCAGATAGGGTAGTCTCTGGTTGGGGACCAACAGAGCCTGATTATCAACTTGTCTGAGTCAACAGCATCCTAATGTATAAGTCTAGGTGAATGTTAACAAAAAGAAATCTAATTACACACACCCCTGTTGGCCTCTGTCTCAACCAAAACAGATGTGAAAACCAAGAAAAGAAAAGTAACTAAATGAGTCATTGCTCCCTTTATGATTGGTCTGGTAAAGAGATGTAATTTTCTCTTCTATGCCATTAAAGACACAAAATTTTTTCACAACCTACCTCTGATATGGTAGATTTGCAAACTTCTCTGGCTACAGATTCAAATTTGGGATCTGTAGTTAGGTTCAGCTTATAATTCCACAACAACTAAGTACAAGAGAAAAAACAAACAAAAATCTAGTTAATGTGAAATTTACCATCAGTTATAATAAATGATTTATTATAAATTATGATAAAAATAAATGATAAAAGTTCATTGTACCTAGTTGGATAAAACATTCACACTTCGGTTAATGTACAGAAAAGATAAAATGTCATTGCATTTAAAGATAAAAGGAAAAAAATGTGCAGACAAAATAAAACAATCATTCAGACACACTTATTTTTCTTTTTTTACTTAAGGACAATTGTTTTTTAAGAAAAAAATATTAGAACTAAAATCCCTGGTAAAGTTTTCAGAGAAAATATAAATAGATAGCATAAATTAAATTCTGCTTGAACCAGAAAGTCAAACCCAAAAGCTCAGATCTGGTGGGTTTAGTTGTAGATTGCACAACAGCAGCACTTTCAGAGATTAATTTTATGAAGCTCAAGAGTCTAGTTTCCAGGCATATCTTCATTTCTTTAAAACTCTTAACACCATATGGTGAACTTGACATTCCTTTTGTTACACTTATTCCTAAGTATTTAATTCTTTTTGAAGCTAATGTAAATGAAGTTATTTTCTTAATTTTATTTTAAATTATTCATTGCTGGTCAATAGGAATGCAACTTATTTTTGTATGTTAACTTACTACCCTGCAACCTTCAGTTCAATTATGAACATTAAAAAATTTCTCATAATAAAAGCTCAAACAACTAGAATTGAATTAAATGGGAAGATTTCTGTTTAGATTCAATTTTTAAAATAAACACAGAGTTATTCAGATTTTCTACTTCTTGTGTTAGTTTTGGAAAGTTTGTTTTTCTAGGGATTTGTCCACTGCATCGGCATTGTCAATTTCACTGGCCAAAAAATTGTTCATAACTATCTTATCTCTTGTTTAATGACATTCATTCATTCCTGAACTCCCTACTAGGTGGAAAGCTATTCAATTTTTAATATTTGTTCCAATTACCTTTAATAGGAAAAATTTAACACCAATCCACATGTATTAGATTGCAGGGGTTCTCATAGAGAAATACCACATATTGAATGGGTTAAACAACAGAAATTTATTTTCTCACAGTGCTGGAGGCTAGAAGTGCGAGATCAAGTTGTTGACAGTACTGACTTCTTCTGAGGCCCCTCTCCCTCCTTGGCTTGTAAGTGGCCATCTCCTTGTATCTTCAAATGTTCTTTCCTCTGTGTCTGTGTCCTAATTTTGTCTTTTTTATGATATTCATTCTTCTGATTTCTGTATACTATTGCTCCTTTCCTTTCATATCCTTACTATTCTCCAGCCCTTTGGGGTTCTAAGGCACAGAGCAACTTCTTTTTGGGCTTCCTCTTCGCCAGATTTGGTCTGATGATGAATTTTGAAATCCCCCCTGCCAATATTTTGCTTTATAAATAATGCCACAACAAATATCCTTTATAGACACATTTTAATCTATTAAGTACACATAAATTTCTAGAAGTAGAAATGTTAGGTCAAAGCATATATGCATTTTAAGTTGACTGCTAAGTTTTTCTTATTTATATTCCTATCCATAGGCTGGGGCAGAGGTTAGCAAACTTTTTCTGCAAAGGGGCCAGAAAATATTTTAGGCTTTGAGGGACCTATAGTCACTGCTGCAACTACCAGATGACTGTATGATGACTAACTGAAACAATTTTAAAATATGGAAATCAAAGCTGTAAACCTGATAAGCACAGAAATGATTATTTTCATATGGTAGCTGTAACTAAAGAAAAATTTAAGCTTAAATACAGAAATATTTGGCAACACCTACTGGTTTCTACAGTGGAAGGGTATTTGTAGATTTATTATGGCCCTTAAACAAGGTTTATCATCCTCTTTTTAAGAATAACAGAATCTAAAAAAAAAAAAAACTATAATGCTTCCCAGAACAGGAAAAGCATCCCAAAATTTGTCATCATATATATAAAGCACATATGGTGAATTATGGAAAATTCATACTTACATGATTACAGTCTGAAGAAATTTCATTTTCAGGCTAAAAGAAAAAAAAAAGATGATGTTAAAAAAAAAAAAATCTCTCAAGTTTTCATACACCACCAAAATAAACCCAAAACAAAAATCTGCATATTCAACTGAATGTTTCTTCAATGTAAGGAAAAAAACAGGGCTTATATATCTTTTAAATTGCTGGGGAGAAATATACCAGAAAAGAAGATGAGACATAATCCCTTCCCCATGAATGAATGGTACAATCTAGTAATGGGGGAAATGGAGAAGAATGTACTAGAGATAAAGTAATAGTGACATAAGGATCCTTACATGACACTTCATAATTGGAATGTTAAAAAGGATCAAGGGTGTCCTTTCTTTAAAGAAAGCTATATATTCTCCATGAATACATTTGTTTTGTAAATCAAAGTACATCTACCAGAGATCAAATAAACTTCCAATTCCACGACAAAAAAGGTAGAGTAGGTTATGCCCAATATTGCATAGCTTTGCAATACACATCTCCTTTAGTTTTCTTGTTCGTACCTTTAAAGGAGCTGTGACTGTAATAATACACACCACAATAAAGCACCGTTTCCTTTGAGTTTCATATCATTCCATCCTGTTCAAACAAAGTGAACTCTGTGTGCCTTCTATGAAATATTACCAATGCAGGCTGTAAAAGGTCATTTGCAAAATACAAAGATTCTTTCTATTCGAGGATAAATAAAAGCAATAAAGAAAACAGAAAATGTTAACAAATCAAGCAGCCACATCTAGTACTTTAAGAAAAAAATTTCTAGGGAACTATTAATCCCCTGCAGGCTTTAGTAGGTATTAATACTAATATACAAACTTTTTTTGCACTTGGTGATAAAATATATTAAAACTAACTTTAATATAATCTTATGATTACCTAGCAGTCTAACATACCATTTCTGAACTTTCTCCCTACTTGTCTAAGTGAGAATAGATATTTTAATGCCTTTTTGAGGTGTTTTTCTGGGTCTCAGAAATCAACCTCCTTAGTATGAGTTAATTTAGCTTAACCCTGCTTCCTTCACTTCAATTCTATGTGTTTAATTTATATCTCTTGACAGTTTACTAAGCAAAAATGATTTTTATTTTGGTAGTTTTCTACCTTATTCCCTTTTAATCCCCTCCCTTAAATTTTTTCAATCAACAATTCTAGTTCTTTCTCAAAGCATGGAAGGCAATTAATATCATTATCATTTATTTTCATTTTTACTAAACAATAACTTTGCATTAAAGGGGCATTATTGAAAGAAATTCAGAGCACTGGAGAATCTTCAGAATAACAGTCAAATTAGATGTAAGTTACTCATGGAAAAAAAAGTGTTGTCATGTTTACAGTTCGCAGAACTTATATTAGCAAATTAACGATTGTTTTAATGGCTTGCTTCCCTACAGTGGTAGACTGAATTATTTCCCCCAATTTTTCACTCTTTTTAATAGGATTTGATATCCAGATCCTTTTTCCTGTCACCCTGCACAGCCTCTTGTTAGGGACTGAGTATACATGTGCCCTGTCCACTGATGTTCCACTGCTGTTAGGCTAGGCCACTGACTTGCTTTGGCTAATGGAATTTTAGCAGACGCAGTATGAGCATAGGATTTAAATGTGCTTGAGTGGTTTGGCTTGTATTCTTACAAGTCCTGCCATTCCCACCGAGAAGAACATGTCCAGAATGCTGCTAATACAAGGAGAAGGAGGGACATGTAGGGCAGAGCCATCCCAACTGACATGCATAGCTGTGAGCAAGAAAAACATCTGCCATTATGTAAGCCCTTGAAATTTTGAAGGAAAAAAAAAATGATTAATATACCTATCAAGCAAATGAAATAATGAAAATTCCATAACTTTTAAATTACAATTGGTAATAGCTATGATTTAATTTAGTGAATTTTATTACTAAGTACAGTGTACTGTAGCTTTTATGAAGGAATGACATAATCCACAGAGACGCAAATGAACTACAGATTTGGAACCAGTGTTTGGTTTTCATTTCTTTGGTTGTCTTGATTTGCAACCGACAATAAACTGTTCTTACTTTTTTCTTTCTTGATTCATTTTCTCTACCAAAAAAGAGAAGATGACAATATAAGAATGCCACAGACCAAGGTTATGCTAAGCCTTTAATGTTCAAAGAACAAATAGCAACGAGGAATTTCTAAATGCAATTGCAAATAACTAATTTTCAAAATCTAAAAGGGTTTTGAAAATCAAAGTACCTAGTATTGGTCCAGAGAAAAATATAAAATATAAAGTAATATATCCAAACAGCAAGAACATGAATAATACCCATGCATGTTAACTATAAAGTATAAAAAGAAAATGCTATAGTTTAGCACTCAGCCATTTGATAAAATACTAACATACAAAAATCTCAAGAAACAAAAACAGATGAGGGTACTGACACAGGTTTGTTTCTCAGATTGTACCATTTCTGTCCTGCCCCAAATAAATAATTTCATCACACTTAGTATATTTATTTCTACAAAATTATAAATGGAGATGGGCTTGATTATCTTTACTCCTAGAAGATGAATAATATCAGGAATAAAATCCAGAACTGCTAAGGTAGAATAAGACTGAGGATTTTTTTCCTTTTGTTAATCATCATTGAAACAGTACTCTGAAATGTCCCAAGAAATTAATCAACAAGTAAATGCAGTACTGAATAATTATAACGTAAAAAAAAAAAAAATAAACTGTGCTAGGCCCTGCTGTGGGATACAGAAGATAAGACATTGTCTCTAACCTCAGGTAATTTACAATCCAGTTGTAGAGATAAATGGTGCAATCAAGCAATTAAGCAGGAGTAGGGACTTGTGTCTGGTCCAAAGGATTAAAGAATGATTTTAAAGAGGATGCCAGTTGTATAATCCTCCAGGGTTTAGGAAAAAGATAATAGAACCTCTCTTTTAAAAAGCTCATCCTCTATACTTTAATTTTTTATAATGCATATGTTAGAATAATTAATATTTTATGAAGAACTATATTAGGCATATGCCTAATCATTTTTTCAAATGACAAGAACATGATCAAGACAGAGGATTAAGAGGTGAAACTTCCTTCTGCCCAGTTTAGGAGTCCTACCCTACACCTCCGAGGCCAAGTGCTGGCTCCTAGCCTGTGGAAGCATCGAATTAGAAGCTGAGTTTTGCCACATTATTAGCTGCTCTCTATCACTCTGGAGATTAAAATCTGGACTTCAAAAAGGAGAGTCTCTTACATCAAGTGTTTCTTCACTGAAAATAAAATAACTGTCCTCTTAGTAATGTAAAACCAGGAGAATTCATTATGAAAAGCTTCGTAACTAGCTTTCTGTTAATTTAACAATCAAATTTTATAGAAGAGACTGCTGAAGTTGTATATATTAGTATCAATAAAGAAACTATGATGAATAAAGAAAAAAGAGAACATGACACATCCCCTAAACCCTACACAGCACTGACTAAAATAGAGAAGGAACTCAGTTAATAATGAACAAATGATGCAAAAATAACACTGTAAAGGATTAAGCACCAAGTACTTAGAGACACCTGCCTGACTCCAATAAAGAATGTGACGATTGTAGCAGGAAATAGTGAAAACCGACACTTAACTGAGCTTAGGTGCTACATTTATTTCTTACAACATGATAGACTGTAAGATAAAAGGTACTAGGTTCAATTTTACAAATGAGGATATGGAAATACAAAGAAACTTAGTAACATGATGAAAGTTATGACAAAAGTGGATTTAAATAGTAAGTAGAAACTAATGCTTATTGTGATGCTTTCAGCTTGATACTTCTCCAAAATGGCTTGCTAGGTCAGGTTGAGCATAAAGATGGGGTGGGGGGGAGGGCGGGCGGTGGCTCTGGGAAGTGCAAGAAAAAGAAAGGTAGACAGGATGAATAAACAGAACTAGAGCTTTATAGTGATTGACAGATATGATGAATTTAGATGTAGGTATCCCAGTTAAGAAACTGATGGAGTAATTACACCAACCAGGGGTCTTGGGTTATCTCTTGAATAACTACAGCAAGTTATCAAAAAAAACTGTGCTTAGTTCTAAGTGAATGGTTTAAATGTTTTGGGTGTTACTACACTTTAATCTCCTCATTGGGTATGCCAAAGCTGAAATAGTTGATTTTAAGGCTTAAAATCTCTAGCCTTCCTTTAAATTTTATAAATTCAGAATCGATTTTAAACAAAGAAACAGAATAGCATAAGAAGAAATACAGACTGACAGCCGTATTCAGCTACAGAAGCTGTGTGATTTGGGGTGGGTCACTTAACTTCTCCAGACCTCTGACGACTAGAACAGATATTTCTTCACCTAGGATCCACGCCCCGACTTTAGGAGTGAGACTGTCTTAAATCTGAATACAAACTTTTGTGTGCAAGTATATTCTTCTGAGAAGAGAATCCATAGCTGTCATCATAATTTCAAAAAGATTCATATGACAAGGAAAAATTAAGAAATACTGATCTAAATAGTTGCGATTGCTTAGCTTGATGAGTCTATAAAATCTGAGACATGGAATCTGAAAATAGAAATATTTATTGAATTCCACATCTTTTAATTCTGGTAATTTGCATGTTATGAACATGATTTCCGTCTTCATTTTAACCATTTTCAGCTGGTCAAATTCACAATAACAGGTTTTAGAATAAACTACTGAAAAGCTTGAGTCTGAATTAAATCAACCATCACATTCATTTAGAGGATGGTTTTTACAGAAAGTACAAGTCTGAAACTATAATTTCCCTAAGGTGAACAGACTGAGTTAATGAGTCTGGCAGGAGAAATGAAAGCATTCACAAAACTAACTTGGAAGCTATCCAGTTTCTGAAACAGAAATGCTTGGGAGTTGGATTCTGTCTAAAATATGAAACATTTTACAGTCACACTGACTGAAGCTGAACTACCCACAAGATTACACCTGGTACTTATAAATTAAGTGACAACAGACTCTGTTTATTAATCACCTGGGAGAAAATAAAACAAAAAACCATCAATAGTATCGGTGCTTTCAGGGCCTTGCGAAAATCTGAAGGCTAAGCACAATCAAGAAAAAAACAAATCTGAAGGCTGGAAAATAATCTGATGCCTCCTTCAAGTTAGAGACATTCATTCTGCTGCAGTGGTACGTAAATTCTTCTAGGAGTTTATTCATTAAGAACCCAATAAACTCCCAACCCTAGAGCAATCCACTTATTAACTTGGCTCAAGCCACCCCCTCCTGCCCATCAAAAAAGTAAATATAGTTAGTAATGATTAGATAAACCTAGTCTTTTAGTCTTGATAAATTCTCCCTGCGCTAGTGTAAATGGGATCTTAGCCCTCAATCTGATTCATGACTAAGTTACCCTTAGTGCCTTATCCTGGCTCAGTCAGAATTATTTTTTCTTATTTGTACCCAGGGATAGCTGCTAAGTATTGTTAAAAAAAAAAAAAAGTTATCAACAAAGGCTTCGGTGCCTTCCAACAATGTTCTGATTCACTAAAGAGTTGTTCTTTTGTATGATTCTTCAACATTCATACATCTTTTCAAAAAAGGATTTATAGTACAGGTCCACTGGGAGATTAACAAAAGGTATGAGAGAGATTACAAATGCTGGCTCTCAAGTAAATTAGTGTGGTAGAGGAGATAAAACACGAATCTATACCTAATTATCAAACAAAGCTGAATGTGGAGTTTGTGGAGGCCTGATAAAGAATGAAAAAAGTACCATCAACCCCATAAGCAGGATGATAGAAAGGAAATCAGAGACTCTAATGGAAGATGGTACACCTGAGTTGAGCCTTAAAAGGAGTTTGTGATTTGATGCTGTGATGCTATGTATATGCTGAGGAAGATGAGATGGGGCTGTTCAAAAGGCACATTCTGAGTAGAGGGTAGAGACTTGAGTGAGATAGTGAGGAATCCTATGGTGACCATTCTCAGGCTTATATATTTGTCATCTCCAATATATGATGGGATAACTACAAAGTTTTAATAAAATCTGAACAATAATGATCTCCCATAATTCAAGTTAATATGTTCTAAACAGCGTAGAGAGTGGTGATTTAATTTACTGTTATTTATCTGTGTGCTTCTCCAGTAGATAGTAACAGCTGGGAAATACTGTATAATTGTGTTTTAAAAAAAATCTTTACACATTTTATTAACTTTAAAGACGGAATAAGAACATCTACTTCATAAACCAGAGACACTCAGGCACTGATCTAGTGCTTCCACACAGTGAAGTTTACACCAAATAGACAAAAAACAGGACAGAAGACCTATGTAAAGATTTTAAAAATCCATTTCTAGAAAGCAGATCAGATGGATTCAAAGAACCTCACTGAATGGAGGAGAATCAATGGAAAGCAATGTAAAGCTTTCTACTGGGTATAAAGGTAGGAATCAGTCCATGTAATCGAGAAAAAGTTCTTCTCCCTCTGATATAAATGTTACCCTCTTGTCTGAGTTCAGAGAAAAGGTCTTGATCACTTGAAGTGGTTGTCAATCAAGGTTCCCTTCATTTTTGCTTTCTTGACTTCCAGTTCAGCCAGCTCTTGTAGACTTCTTTAGCTCATGCCCTAGAGCTCCAGCTGTTTTCAGTCACCGTGGCATCCTGCACAAACGAGTCAGCAACTTCCCTAGCCTCAGTCTCCTCTACCTCTTCATCAACAGTAGACACAGGGACAGAGCTGAACCTGCCCAGGTCTTTGGCCTGTTTCGCCATCAACACTTTCTTAGGTGGCTCTTGTTTCTAAGTATACATACTCATTTTCCAAAAACCCTATCCAGACTTGACGACTGTTCTATTCACAATGCAGGTCTGGCAGAAGAGTGGCAGTCCACACTTTGCACACTTGTCATTCAATGCCGTCAGGCCTCTGAAGATAGTCTCCTGCCTTCCGTGTTACAACTGTGGGTATGTTTGCCAGCATCAATTACAAAGGACCAATCCCAGAGTTAGGTTATTTTTCTGACAGTCCAGCATTAGGACCATCCGACTGCACAAACAGGAGCAGGCGAGGAGGGGAAGCATCATGTTCCTCCTAATCCCGGGTGTTGGAGCTGATTACTCACCGGGACACTACTTTAGACAGAGCTCAGAGGGGCAGCCTAAAAACGCAATGCCAAGAATAACGTATAGTTACTTCCACAGGAACACACTGAGTGTTAAAAGGGGTAAAAGATAAGATAGGGAAGACCCTTTGCAGACAAATTAGGGCCCATCTATCCCTGGTTCTTAGACAGTCTCACATAAACACAAGGCAGTGATGAGGCTAGCTTGAGGTCAAGACTTACCTGTCTTGTACCTTTAAAATGAAAATACCCTCAATATCCTCTAATTCTGAGAGAGAGAGAGAGAGAGAGAGAGAGAGAATGAAAATGAATGAATGAATTTATATGCATGTATAACCGTGGGAATTAGCAAATAATGCTGCTCTGGTTCAGATAGCATACTTATACATATAAATACTGGCAAGACTTTCAGCTCTGTCAAGTACTAATTCATTCATCTTCAGTGAGATTATACCCTTATTCTGAAAATTTGGAAACACATAGCAATCTGGCTAATTACTGAACTTAATAACGGACTAAAAACAAAAAAAGACTGAGTAACTCTTGACTCATGACAGATGATTCATATCCATGAAGATGCTATACCCCAGATTTATTTTGAAAAGTCAAATTACATCTTACTTTTGTTTAAGAAAACTCCAAAATTAGTTATACTGACCAAATGAAAATAGTCAAAATTATTATGATTTATCATTTTCTGTGCCCAGAGCAGAAAATGCCAAATGCTAAATAAGAATATAGAACAGTAGTAGTCTCCCCAGACCCCCACTGGATGCCTGAAACCATGGATAGTAACAAACCCTGTACATACTATGTTTTTCCCATACTATGTTTTTGCATACAAAACTATGAAAAAGCTTAACTTATAAATTAGGCACAATAAGGGATTAACAACAACAAATAATAAACAATAATATACTGTAATAAAAGTTATGTGAATGTGGTTTCTCTCTCCTCTTCCCCCCTCCCTCTTTACCTCTCAGAATGTCTTAGTGTAATCTACTCACCTTTTCACTTAAAAGAAGACTTTATGGTTTCTTTTTAGCATATCCAAATTGCCTACATCACTACTCTTGCACTTTGGGGCTGTTATTAAGTAAAATAAGGGCTCCTTGAACACAAGCACTGCAATGCTGTGACTGTCGATCAGATAATAGAAATGACTAATGGCTGGGTAGCACATACAGTGTGAATACACTGGACAAAGGGATGATTCACATCCTGGGTGGGGCAGAGTAGGATGGCATGGGATTTGATCACGCTACTTAAAACGGTGTGCAATTTAAAACTTATAAATTTTTTTCTTTCTGGAATTTCCCATTTAATATTTTCAGACCACAGTGGTCTGTGGGTAACTGAAACCTTGAAAAGCAAAACCATGGATAAGGGGGGACTACTATAGTCTAGTTTTGAATGAAAATTGCATCATTACATTGGTTGGATTATGATTTTACAAACCTTAAAATTATGTGAAATTTAAATTACAAGAAAACATTTAATTTTCTCTACCATAAGAAATATTATGAACAAAGGTCTTTCTCCATTTTCCTCCCTATTTGACTATCATAAAGTAGAAACAGAGATATCTATAAACTGTAGGAGGTGTGTCATCCTCAAAAGAATGTTTAGAGATTATTTCTTTTCACATATAGAACTCAATCTTTTCATCAATTTCCCATTTGGGACTACCCAATATTCAAGAAATGTAGAACTGTTCTGTAATGACAAGGATTTTAAATCCAGTTATGGCCTTGCAAAGACTCTGCCTCATTTCCCCACTGTGAATGAATTTCTCTGGGACTAAATCATCCTCATGAGAGCCTGCCATCAGCGGGAAGGGAAAAGCTACTTAGACGATGACTCAGAAATCGAGAACGCAGTTTGGTGCTGGTGGGGAGCATTTTTACCTAATTTATGGGGGAAGGAAACAAGAGTTAAGCATTCTATCAAATGCTCGGCCAGATTCCCCTTTAGCTTCAAGGGAAAGAATCTTGGGTAGGTCTATTGACTTGGCTCTCAGCCATGGCAGGCACACAGCTGTAAAGGGAGAAAAGGCTTTGTTTTTCATTGCCCAGTTGCCTGGGTAAAGTCAGTTTTGGTGCCCATGTTTCAAGAGTGGCACCTAGAGCATTATTATTCAGTCTAAAATGGCTAACATTTACAAACTGTTTTGTAGGAAATTCATCAAAAAGGCCATCAGCAGGTCCTCGAATAAGATCATTTCATTCAATGTTATTTTGTTATAACATTGATGAGATGCTGTAGGGACTTAACCCTTGTTTTTGTCGTCTATGTTCCTATTTTCACCTCAGTATGCAGGAAGAAAAGCTTCAAGCCTTTACATGGGACACATCCTCTCTGTAATATGTACTAAGTAAAGTCCACAAAATGTAACATTCTAAGACATTTAATATACACACTTAGGCTGAAAACAGTACTGTACACATATATAGGTCTACTCAGAGTCTTTGGTTAAGAATCTTACATTATGAATGTTAGTGGATAGTTATGCCAGTGACATAAAGAATTCAGAAGTATATATACAAGTCAACTAATTCATAACAGGTTTTTAAAATACAAATTTAGGACATAAGTCACACTAAGATAATTTAAAATATTTTATCTAATTAAGTTACTGAAAACCTTTAGCCAGATTTTTAATTTTTAAACCTTATCTAAAAATTACCAAATACACATTTTAAAACATAAAATATGGGCTAATTTTATCCTAAGACCAAGTTAATGGAAGTGGGAAAAGCAAGTGACTCCATTAACACTTCCTAGCCAAAATGCTTGACACTGAACAAAAAATTTCGATATCCATGACTTACCAAAATAATTTATTCAACTGGTTACTAAAACTGTCCCTGCTTTTAGAACAAAGAATAGAATAGAAAGTGTATAAGAATAGAAAGCTGATATCTCTAGTTTAAAACTGCCTCTTACTGGCTCATTTTGGGGCTATAAAAAATTTCAGTGTTTCTGGTTTTATTTTGTCCCTTTGCCCGCTTGGAGGTGGCAGTACCCTCAGTTAAACACAAAATTCCCATGACTGTGAGTTACTGCCTCAACCTGTTCCCTAAACCACCAATAGCTTATTTAATATAACTATACGTACTCTTTAAAAGTATCAGCAAAACGAAAACAGAAAAAACAAACAGATTTTTTCCAAAGGTGACTAATCACCTTCGCCTTAACATTTAAGATTAAGTAGATCTAGCTTACACACAATTAATTGCCACCAAAATAGATCAGACATAACAAAAGTGTATCGGCTTAAGGCTCCAGTTTCTATTTATGACAAAATTCAAAAATTTTTTTCATATTTAGCTTTCATTTTGCATAATGAGAAAGCAATTGACTAGGTAGGGCTGTGCAACTAATTCCAATTCCTATTCTACCAGGTCACTCGGGCAATGATATGGAAAAAGCGAGTCATTAATCTCATTCTCTGCCCTTAGAATGCTTTGAACTATGGTAAAAAGAGAAAAATCAGTTTTTCATACCTTTCTCCTATGAAAGTTAGAGCCATACCTTCCTGAAGCCCTCTGATAACACCAATAGTATAACTACCAGCTCACGACAGTTCACATCTATGAAAAATATCCCTTTACCAAAAGGGATATCTGACTTGTCTCTGATACCAAAAATTGTATTCTTGTGATGCATATAACATATTGATTTAATCCACTGATGACAGCTTAAGCTTGCACTTTCAGGAAAAAATAATTCAGAATGAAAAATTCAAAGTTTTAAAGTCAATATTCAATATCAGTTTCTGAACGAGAACCTGACTCACAGGAAGCTCCACCATTCTAAAAATATCTGCCAAGTGACATCTTATTCAATCTGAAATTGAATAAGAATTTCAAATCTATGTTCTTAATTTTTACTTGGTGCAACCATGATATCACAGAGCAGACAATGACACAAATAATTTTGTTGACATAAATTTGGCTCCAAGTTGTATCTATCTTGAAATTTTTCCTGACAATATTAGAATCCTAATGAAATAAATTCTTAGTTTATCAAAAGAACCCCACAGTTTCTGGAAGAATTTTTCTTCTTTTTAAGTTACATTTAAAGAAGTTCTTGGAAGGCAGTAATCACAGCTTGCGCTACCATAATACTAAGCACACACTGGCATTCTATATACCTTTGTTATTTGGTTGACAGAAATTCTATCTGACCTCTAGGTGAAGGAAGGCAAACCTGTCAGTCACTGGGGTCACAATGATATCAACAGCTTCTCCCAAGTTTTCCCTTTCTGATCTATTTTTTGGACCTTTAAATTTTAGTAACAACTTTCTAATATAGCCCCCAAATTAAGACCAAAAATGTTCAATGACTTCAAGCTGACAGGACAGGAAATGATTAAATAAGGATGTCAAGGAGCACTAGTCTCAGAAAATTAATCCCACTATTTTGGTTTCTTAATGAAAAAGCAATAGGGAAGAAAAAGATTATCAAGAATTACATTTCTGGAATTCCTCTGCACACCTCTACAGGAATTCATCATCATTATTTATTTCAATCCATTCCCACAGAAGAAACTGGTCATCTTTCAAATGAAGCTTTTCGAAATGACCAAGAAAAAACCCCATGTGAATAAACACCAATGGATTAGATCTGAAGGGGGAAAAAAGACAACTTGCAAGTTATTGCAAGCCTAGTTATCTCATGAGGACAATTTTATCTTTTTAAACTTCCCCCCAAATACATTCTTTTAAGAATTTCTAAATATTAGATATAAACTTGTTACGACATATGTATAAGGTAACTTTTCAGATATCGATTTCACGTGAAATCTCAATAAAATCTGCTTTGCTTTTTTTCTTATAAGCACCTATTTGGGAAAAATAAAAGACTAAGGTGTCCTGGGCAGCGGGGGTGAGGTGCATGGCAGTGACGGTGGATGAGTGTCAGTCAACCTCATATAATGGGCAGAAAAGACCCACGTTTTCTTAGGGTTGTTGGGAGGGAAGAAACGTTGAAAGAGAAAGGGACTGAGTGAGAAGTGAGGGAGAAAAAGAAAACAGAAAAGGTGATTGTGTCCCTAAGATAACAAATGGAAAAATAAATCAAAAGGAAAAAATGGGAAAGCCATCTCTTAGTTTCTTGCCAGTTGTTAAAAAGACATTTTTGCTAGCTTCTACTGAGTGTAATAATTCATTTTTAATTCTATTCCTTGCACTACACTCTGTTCTTCACCAATTCCACTCAGTCTTCATGAGCTGAATGCCCTGGAAGTCTAAGTTGGCAAAGACTATGTATAAAACTTAAAATGCTCTCTATTCAACTAAAATTTGCTGCTAATTAAAATAAAAAGGAACTTTACTCTTTTGTAAAGGGAAAATACAGTGTTATTTACTTACTGAACAGAAAGTAACTGTGTCAAATCACTGCAAATAGACATTCAATTTGTTATGTGAACAGCAATTCTGTTTTATGAGAAAGGAAACTATAAATTATGCTTTTGTTCTATAGACTGGAAAACTACTCTTACAGTATAAGGGAGAGGGGAGGTAAAAGCTAGAAGAATCTGTCTTAGCCTTAATTCAAAAATAGTTATAAGGGAAATACAAATTGCTATGTGTCTTAAACTTTATAGGTCCATTGCTTCTTTAAATTACATGTAATTTTAATAAAAAAAAAACTTAAAAAAACTAAATTATAATAAAATTAAAGCTGATAAAAGAATTCTGAAACTTGTTAAAGATCTTTTTACTAAAACTGTGCTGAGTTTATTCTTGTGAATCTCAAAACCTAAAACTGATAGAATGAGAATTTACTACATGTCCTATCAAGGCCTGATCTTGACTCAGCCCTCCACAGATTACTGACTCAAACTACGTGTCATATGTATACTACTTAAATTCAGGTTGACTGTATTTGGTATTTAGGAGGTGATTTCAGAGTTGGTCCTTTATTGGTTGTGGAAGTGGGGAAAAGAAGAATGAAGGATGATGGCTGCCCCAGTTTCTAGGTTGGACAACAAAGAAGATGGTGCTTTCACTGAGAAGTGAAATTCAGTCCCAGTGGGCTGGGAGTAGTAAGTACTAAACTCAGTTCTAGATTGAAATTGAGGTACCTGTGGACATTCCCCACAGAGGGAGCTGGCAGTATGTGTCTGGAGCTCAGGAAAGAGGTTTAGGTAGATATTAGGGATATGGGAATCAGCACATTTAGGTGAAAATGAAAAGACCGAGGCCGAATGAGAATAGAAACAAGACATTCAAGCACCTGATAGAGGAGGTGACTGAGAAAGAACAGTCTGAGAGGGATGACGCAGACAAATGTTTTAAGAAGGGAGTGGTCACATATAGATGATTCTATTATTAATAGAAAATGTCCAAAAATGCAAATTTAGAGACAGAAGGTAGATTACTGGAGTCTATGTGTGGGGACAAATGGGGATTAACATAAATGGGCATAAAGGATCTTTCTGGAGGGATAAAAATGTTCTAAATCTGATGTATGATTATGACTGCACTATTTAGTAAAGTTACTAAAATCACTGTAAACTTAAAACGGATGGATTCTATGATAAGCAAAATGTACTTCAATAAAGCTATTAAAAAGTCAGGTGTATTGCATCTTTCACATTGAAATGTGGATACTGTCTCTAGTGTGAGAAAATGTTTGGTGAGATGTATAATAACTGCAATTACAGGCACCTTTGCCAAGCAAGCCGGAAACCCCTCCCCTAGATATCTAAGCATGTATTCTATTTTTTAAAAAAGAAAGAGAGGTTTTATTTATTAAAGTTCAGAGCGACTCTCAAAGTTTACAAAATAAAATTTGGTACACACATACAGAGAACAAAGCAGATGGCCAATTCCCAATCAGGTACAATTTAGAAATGTGAAAAGACACTTTTGTTTATCACACTTACTTGGGAGGCAACACTGGCATTTAGAGGGCAATGTCTGAACTACAATTCACTGCTTTTAAAAATAGTAAATTGAGAATTCATCCTGGTATTCATTTGCACTTAAAAGCTGCCTCGATGTTATTGGGTCAAGCAATTGTAACAAGAATTCAACTTTTTATGTGAATATAGAAAATATAAAAGTCCTTCAATGCACAAAACAGTAATGTACAACTAGGAATGGTCCCTTCATAATGCCAAAAGCATTTCTGATAAAAAAAAAAAAACACTGATTTAAACCATGATCTTATTAGTACCTTAAAGGTAAAGTACCTATAGACTCTTAATCTAAAATATGTAAATATAAACCATCCTCTATACTAAAAAAAATATTTCATCATATTCAAACAAAAATATAATTTCCCCAAATTTTATCTTTGAAAAATCACACGTGGCTATTAGATGTTAAAATTTAGAAAGAACATCAAATAGTTAAAGACATGTCACTTTTCTTGAACTGGCCTTATAAATTTCTCTCTGAGCTTGAAGCATTTTTTTGACAGACCAGGCAATAACATTTGTAAACATTTCTCTGTAATGCTGAAATTGAATATATTCCTTTGAGTGTTTAGAAAATATAATTTAACTCAACATGGTGGAAAAAACCCAGAAAGTGTCATTTCATGAGCTGCCTCAAGATAAAACCACAGTATACTGTGTACTTTTTAGTAAAGCATTGTACTGTATTATAAACTACTTATATATTCTTGAAGGGTGGAATTTTGTCTATCGCCTTTTTTTATACATAGTGCCTAGTACAGCTTGTAAATAGTAGGTGCTCAATATTCGTTTCAAGAATAACTGAATAAAAGTGGAGGGTTTCAAAAGAGGCCTCTCTCAAGCTGTGCCACTCTGGCATGTGAATTATTTTGAGCTGAAGGCAATTGAGACAAGAAACTTTCACCTCTCTCTTAAAGGATTTAAATTAGGGGCCTTGCCCATAATAAGAGTTATCATCAAAAATAATTTTTTATGACCTATATGTAGGGCAGGGAAAACTTCTAATTACTGAACATTTGTTCTTATCATCCTGCTAATGACCTTCCTCCCCCCTTGAAGCCCAAAGGTGGGTTACCTCATCCTTGGCTCAGAATGTCATATGTACCTCATTTTTCCTTTCCGTCTCTGAACCTCTCATGTATGTCGGGTTCCCATATGTATGTAATTAAACTTGGTAATTTCTTTTGTTAATCTGTTTCGTGTCTATTTGATTATTAGACAAACTGAAAGAATCTAGAACAGTAAGAGACAATGTCATCCTTCCCCATAAAAGCTAATAAATATAACCCATAATAAATAAAACCTACCTGTGTCTTTATTTTCAGGAGAATAAGCTAATTTTAAACTGGAAAGCCTTAACAATAATTTTATAAGGCTGAGAAACATTTGGATGAAGGTCACAATGAACTAAATGACTGCTCTAGCATAGAACAAAGAACAAGCAGAGGGCAGTTATCAGAAAAATGTAACAGATCTACTTAACAAAGGACAAAATACACAGAAGTGAGAGAATAATAGTGAAAGGACAAAATACACAGAAGTGAGAGAAAAATAGTGATTAGTTCCTTATACGTGTCACGTTCTAAACTCTTTCATCATGTAAATTTCAATACTTACAATACTTACACCAACACCTAAGATCAATATTTGCAAACTCTTTTCCTTCTGGATATTTCGTCAGGGAAGTGGGTTGAGGAGAGAAAGAGATTATCATCATAGTGGTGGAGGGGAGCTAGGATTTAAGAGGTACTAAAACATTATTGATTGTATTCTGAAATGTACACTTTCCTTTCTTATAATAGTCATGCAAAAGCTTCTTTCTGAAGTTAAGTAAGAGATTCCATGAAGTTCTGAGTATGCGTCTTTAAAATGCAGCCAAATGTTAAAGCTGGTAGGAAAAAGAGCTATAAGACTCAACCGATAGGATACCATAGTATCATAAAATCTTAATATATCTTGGTTAATATTTTGGCTTAAAAGGTTAAGCACACGGTGAGCAGTGGCTCTGCTTTATGCCAGGTGTCTCCAAAGGGTGTGGGTTTCCTAGTGTGAAAGCGGTCACACCATATGGTGCTACTTTCATTGGCATGGGTAGGGCAGAAGCTGCCAAAAACTGAGTGTGCTATTTTGGGCCATAAAAAATGATTAATCCCAAATTTAAAACATAAGAATTTTCTAAATTAAAAGATCTTTTTTAATTTTAAGGCTTCTAAACTATTGGACTTTTATAACTCAAGGCTCAATGGGCAATAGCTCTCAGTCTTTGAAATAAGACAAAGACTCAAACAAAAGTCAAGTGATGGGGAATAAGCCTGACAGCAAATCTCTGAAACAAAAATTTTTTAAAGTATTTAAATGAAACCTCTTTATACTTATATTATAAATATAAAGAAACGATGTATAAAATGGCTTTTGGAATACTGTTTAGGTAACATCAAACGAGAGCAGTAGATGTGAAAATCCAAAAGGATGGATTCTATATTTCTCTCTAGTCACTTCTTCAAGTTTCTGACAAGAATATCCCTCCAACTACTCTAATAAGCTAACCTCATGTTTGAAATTAGAGCAACCTCGATAATATTCATGTTGAATCCAAAAGGCAAACTGTTTAAATCTTACAAACTCATCCCTAGCTTTGGTAACTAGCTCCAGGATTGCAAAAACAATTTCAAATGCTTTATTGAAGCTGATTACATTAATTTCAAAAAAGCAATTTTTAAGATTCTACAACTTTGAATGATAGTTTTCCCCTCCAAGCCTGTTCCTTTTTCCTGAATTAGGTTAATTACTATAGGTAATAAAAATAGCTTTTAGTTTGCCCTGAGCTGGCAAAATGCATTTTATGGACTGCTTTATAAAAGACAAGAAAATTTTAGGGATTATGTTAAATCTAAAATCACACATAAAAAATCCATTTTCATACCCACCCAATACCTGCACAACAATAAACACAAATTATCTAGAGTACAATTGTAAACTCAAATATCATTCAAGTAAGGAGAGTTTTGGCCTGGCCAATGCAAAAACGTAAAAACATTCCTACAAACTACCGTGGTTCTCAACACGCATCAATATCCGCATCTGCAAATTCTTGGACCCCCACCATTGACCTATGGAATCTGTGTTCTAACCAGGCTTCCAGGTGATTTGATGGATGCTCAAGTATAAGAACCACGAAGATAAAAAGTACTTGGACCTTTGCTATAAGAAAGATAAAGTATGCCAAATATAGATCATTACTGGAAGAGAAGGGACATCTGTCCCTGCCTTGGAGAGGTTACTACTCATAAGTGGTGGTGCAAGCCACGTAAAGGTCCCTGTGGTGATAACCTTTAGAGTAGCTCACCTGAGCTTCCAACACCAGCACTGTCACCCGCTGGCTACGTGCTCCGGAAGCAAGAGACCTGAGCCAGCAGTCGATACTCAACTTTTACCTGGAAAGACTGACTCTCCTGAGAACCAACTTTTAGAAAGGTACACACCTTACCTAAATTTGAACGTAATTTATTTCATCTCCCCTTTTGCCTGGAACAATGGTATAATTTATCTATCATTAGTTTGGAGTATTTCTTTATTGGCTTATTAAGAGATATTATCCTGTATACTACTGGCTTGTGAAATATTGTAAATTATAATTCCCACAGTGAATCTGTGTTAAATTATTGGCCAAGACAATCTAGTCAGTTGCTGAACATAATTTCCCCTGCACAAAACACTTTTTCTCAGACCTCTTTTACTGAGTGTTAAACAATTTGTGGACAAAAAAGGGTGCTTTAACAAATCATAAATTCCTACCTGGACAGATGCGTAATCAAGCCCCAGACCTATAGCTTTTTTAGTGAAAGGATTTTAGGCCAGCCCTGTCCATGGTTCTTGTGCATCTAGGTTAACACACTTTTGAAATACCAGAAGTCATATCCCTTGAAGGTGTAACCATCCTCAAGGGAGTGTGTTAACAGTCCTGTAATCCAATCCCCGCCTTGCTTTCTCCCACTTTGATGTAATCTTCTTTAAGTTTCTTCCTTAATTTCAAATGCATAAAAAAATTGCAAACTGTTATTCTCAATGCATTTGAGATCTTGTTTCCCAGCAATTTGTTGTCAGTTTGGGCTTAAAAAAATTCTTATAAAAATTCTCTAGAGGTTTGGACATTTCTTACTTACGTCAACGTTAATTTGGTGCAGTATGGCAGGATTCTGAAGAAGCCTACCCAGAACCACCGCAGACCCAGAAGAGGTGGCAGGTGCCAACAGCAGCATATTTTGCCCCACCCATTCCCTGCTTTGCACTGGGTAAACACTGGGTGAGTTTTCTCTTGGAATCCTGGGCCTTCTTGAAGTAGCAGGTCTACGACTTTATTTGAGCTGTTCTTAGAAAATCCCTGAGGTGGATAAGGGTTGAGAGAACCCAGGGAAAGGGGTGGGGGTGGGTGAATGGGTTGCTGCTTTAAATTTCAGCTTTTCATTGGATTGCTTACTGAGTCTCTGAGTATATTCTGTGCTAGTTAAATAACAGACTGAACTCTTTTTAGCTCTCAAAGGGCAAGGACACTTGCTTCCCCAACCCAAACAGCTGGGAAGCCAGCAGATCAGAGGTTTTGAGGAGGGTAGGGTGACCTAAAATGGGTTCTCCCTGTGAGAAGGGCCCATGCCTTAGAAAGAGTTGTGTTTCCAGCAGTGTCTGCTAAGCTCTCACTGGCCCCTGCTCAGGTATTCTTGGGTGGCTAACAATTTTTGTGGGGTTGCCCGAGGAAATTTTCCTCAAGGGGGTAAAACAGATCAACATGGATACAGCATTTGCCTTATCTGGAGATGTGCACATGAAGGCTGGTTTTCTCTAGAAGTTTGTTCAGACTCTACAGATCTCAAAATCAACCTGAGAAATCAGGCCTTTGAGGCCGACAAGCACCATACCATGACAGTCATCCTCCCATTAATACTAAGGTGGCTGTGATGAGGATAATTTGATACTTCTATACTACTCTTTTGTGTGCAGATTTAGAAAAAAACAGCTATAAAATTAGGCAGAATGAAAGGGAAACATTTAATTGGTCTCTCGGAGCTTCAAAAAGAGGATTTAGATAAATGGATCAATCTATGATGTTGTTCAGTTGTCAACCCAATTCTTTGAGGTATTAAAAATGGCTGTCCTTATTTTTGAAAGGGGAAGGTCATTTAGAACTTGCCTTGTCAAGGACAGATATATATGTGTATTGTAAATTCTTCAAAAACAAAATTTGGATCCAACTATTCTTTTATAAACTAATGAGTTTTTCTCATGGCTGAAAGATCTCAGTGTCTGTCTTTATGTGTCTACATACGTATGTTGTAAATGTGAGATAATTTTCTACCTCTGGGTGGTTTTCTTAAAATTTAAAGACAAGCACTTATAAAGATTGGGTATTCTAAAATTCTCAGAAATAATATAGAAACTAACTAAAATGCTTTTCAAGTTCACATGACCTAAGATTAATCCTTAGTAAATACAAGCTGGTTTAAGTTTGTTGGTTTAAGTAGAAAAGACATGTCTTTTGAGTTACTGATATTAAATGTAACATTATATTTTCCCTGGGCTTACAAAAATAAGTCCATGTTAGTAACTGACTTTGATGTCTATGAAATGTTTTTAGAGGTTATAAAATCTCTTCATAAATTTGCCAAGCTAAAGAATGCTAACTGCTTATTTCTTATTTTTTCAGTAGAAATTGAGGTTTTAAGGATTAAAATCTCAATATATGTAGGAATAACTTTGTGGTGTTCCAGAAGAGTCCCAGGAACACCTCAAAAGTTTTTTTTCTTTTCTTTTCTGTCAACATGCATGGGAAGCACTGTAAAATTAGAGATAAAGAAGTCTGAGGTATATTGTATGGGTAAACAATGGCTGTAAATTCAATGAATTGTTGAGACTTTGGGAAACCCAAGACAACCACCTGGTACTTTTCGGCTCCCTGGCAAATCCCATTTTTCATCACAGTGCATTTAAGTCTGACTTAAATTAGATGAAGGAATTTATGATCTGATATTATTGGAAGGAGACATCTTACATTATTGCCAAGGTTTGATAAAGTGATTTCGAGAAAATGCCAAATTGGTAGCTGCTTTCTTTCACAGAGAGTTCCCAGGAGACAAAGACTTGATTTTTTTTTTTTTTAAAGGACATCAAATAAAAGATACTCTCCAATTTCACTGGAAGGGACCTTATGAAGCACCTAACTGCAAAGGGACATCTACTCTTGTCTCTGACACTTGCCTCCACCTACAATGGGCACCAAAGACTCCTGGAGGACGATAAGCCACTGACATCAGAGATAGATAGCTGTCCCAAGACACTGACAAGGCCTGCATGCCTAAGGATTAAGACTGAACTCAGAATGCATTTTGTTTTTCTTTTTATCTGACTGCTAATGATATTAGCCATAATAATAGTTATAATTGTTCTTTGGGTTTATCTATATAGTCCAACTGTTTATGATTACTGAACAAGTATAAGGTAACAATTAATATTTTTCATGGCTTATGAAAATGTTTTATTAATACCAAGTTCAGAAAAATGAGACAGAAGGCAAAACTCAATCTTGATAGTTCACAGACTAGAAATGATCCAGAGGTTTTTGTTTGTTTGTTTTGCAATGAAAGCCATAAAACCTGACTGCCTATCACTTACCTGACCTTCCTCTTTGGGAAAAGTTTGGCCTCAACTCACATCCCATGATTACAGTATTATCCCATCTCCAACTGTCACTAAGACAATGGGTACTGAGACTTCCTAGGAATGAGCCTTCCTAGCACTGGAAAGACCACACTATCTGACCAAAAGGATGGTCATGAATACATCCTTCAACTTGATTTATGACCAAAAAGGGGAAACTGTGGACAAAAAGTTCTATGGAAAGTAACCCCACAGGGTGATCTGATCATAAATTCCTAACTGGACAGGTCATGGGAGTGGTCACACCCCAGGATATAACTCTTTATCTTTGCCTTAAGCAAGTCCTGTCCATTGTGTTCTGTGCATCTAGGTTAACCCACCTTTTAGACCCCTCCTTCTAAAGTTTAACTCTCCTGTAATCAAACCAATCCCTGCCTTGCTCCCTCCCACCTTCATGTAATCTTCCTTACATTTCCTACTTAATCTCAAATGCATAAAAGAGACTATACAACTGTTATTCTCCAGAGTACTTGAGATCTTGCTGCCTGGCATATGTTGTCAGTTTTGCTCAAACAAACTCATAAAAATTCTCTAACAGTTTGGATGTTTCTTACATTGACATAACTTGACAGTATCTGTTAAGAAAATGGTATTTTTCTGGCACATACTTTAAAAGAAGTATTCCATAGATTCCATAGCAGTTTCAACTCCAGTACTTACACTTTGCCATTATTTAATCTTCTTGTGGCTGCTAAAAGCTGAGTTTTTACTGTATACCCAAATTCCATAATTTGGTAAACAGCACTTTTATAGAAGTAGCCATCTGGTAATAGTAGGACTCACAAAGATGCAAATTCCTAATCTAGATTATTAAAAATTATTAAAAATCCTCAACCAAAGCGTCCAACATTATCAACCATGGCAAAGTGGTTTACAACACTAGCAAGTCTCAGAAGTCTTTAAGAACCAGGTCCAAAAGAAAACAGTCGCCTACAGGAGATACTTGGGAATTAGTGTTTGCACAACATCAGTCTTGTGAAAAAAAATTGTACAATTCCTCAGTATTTCTAATTTAAACCCTACTTTGTTCCAAAATCATTTAAGACAGGATTTCTTCAATAAATGAGTTGAGACTCCTATACTTTTCTCAATATATTACTGATAAATATCAGTTGGTCGCTTAAAATCAAATGGGACCTCATTAAATAATGATGAAAATGAATAGGAAAAGAACTAAGTTAAGGACAGGAACTCTGGTAAAGTGCATGAATAAAATTATCTTTTGATGGATGTATCTTATTCATATTCATTTCTTCAACTTGTAAATTCAATGACATCATTGTTTGTAACTTTAAACAGCTCTTTTGCTCAACAGTGGACCTACTGATAGATACTCGAATAAATATGAGATGCTAATGTAAAAAGATGCAACTTCCTTCAGTTAACTTTAAAGTATTTTTATGGTGAAATGAAAAAAATAAAAAGCATCATTAAAAAATTTTTAAAAATCAGTTACAACTTGCTTAGAGACACCAAGTAGATGGATTATTCTCACGCACTGATCAAATGACCACTGTGGCGGCTTTAAAAATACGTGGTGGTTCACAAATTGCAATTTTTCCTTCTCTGAATACTGGTTCAGGTCATGAAACTCTAAAATCATAATCTTGTCTTTGTTAAGTGGCTTTGTTCCAGACTGACAAAACATAAAATAGGTCAATTGTTCATGTTGTGAAAGGATGCACTATACAGAAGGAAAAAAAAACAAACTTAAATTTAGCACAAGTTTCCTATAAATTCATCAACTCCAACAGTTACATTTAAAATGTGATTCCATTCTCCAAAGAACGATTTGCAACTATTTTTGTGCTTCTGTCTAAAATAATCAGGTATAATATCAAGGCTCCTGTTAATGTGTGTTAATCAACTTCTATAACATAGTGCAGCAGTGGCAAAATTTTCACTGACTGCAGATACAAATTACCAATCTAGATTTCCATTTTTGCTGTTATTTTGTTCTTTGGATTCCACATGTGCAAGAAATCCTATGGCATTAATCTTTCTCTGACTTACTCCATTCAGCACAATACCCTCTTAGGTCCACCATAAAATATCTTTTTTCCATCCCCTTACTTTTAGTCTGTGTGTGTCTTTTAATCTGAAGTGAGTCTCTTGAAGGCAGTATATGTAAGGGACTTGCTTTCTTATACATTCAGCCACCTTATCTATCAATTGGGGCACTTACTTCTTTTTCATTTGAAGTACTTGTTGATAGATATGTAGTTACAGCCATTCTTTATTCATATTTTTGATACATATTTTTTCCTTCTTAATGAAGTCCCTCCAACATTTCTTGTAATACTGGCTTGGTGGTGATGAACTTCTTTAACTTTTTCTTGTCTAGGAAGCTCTTTATCTGTCCTTTGACTCTGATAGCTTTGGTGGATAAAGTAATCTTGGTTGTAGATCCTGGATTTTCATCACTTTGAATATTTTGTGCCAAGCCCTTCTGTCCTGCAAAGTTTCTGTTGAGAAATCAGTTGACAGTCTTATGGGAGCTCCCTTACAGGTAACTTAACTGCTCTTCTCTTGCTGCTTTTAAGATTCCCTCTGTATTTTACTTTTGGCATTTTAATTATAATGTGTCTTGGTGTGGGCTTCTTTGAGTTGATCATTTTTGGGACTCTTTGTGTTTCCTAGATTTGCATATCTGTATTCTTCACCAGATTAGGAAAGCTTTCCACCATTATTTCTTCAAATAAGTTTTCAACTTCTTGCTCAACTTCTTGTTTTCTCTCTTCTCCTTCTGATGTCCCTATGATGTGAATGTTATGCTTGATGTTGTCCCAAAGGCTCCTTAAATTATCTTCATTTATTTGGATTCTTTTTTTCTTATTGCTGTTCTGCTTGGGTGTCCACTACTATCCCATCCTCTATATCAGTGATTCAAACTTCCACTTCATCCACTCTGTTAATTCCCTCTAATGTACTCTTCATCTCAGATATTGTTTTCATTTCTGACTGGTTCCCCTTTTATAATTCCCATCTCCATGTATGTTTTTTTTTAATCTCTTTAAGTTCTCACTGAGTTCATCTACTCTTCCCCTAAATTCACTGTGCATCCTTATTACCAGTACTTTTAACTCTGTTTCTGGTAGATTGCTTGACTCCATTTTTCCTGGAGCTCTGTTTTGTTCTGTTCTTTCACATAGGACATTTTGGCTTCCTTTCTGTGTCTGTTTCTATGTACTAAGCAAAGCTCCTAAGTCTCCTAGTTTTATTAGCATGGCTTTGTGTAGCAGGTGTCCAGTGGCACAGTCCAGAGAGGGGTTAAGCTGAAGGCCAAGTTTAGCCCCAGCCTGTGCCCCTCTGGGGACAGCTGGTAAGATTCAGCAAGTAATTCACACAAGGCTGAGACTAGTGCAATGTTTATTACAGTTGCCTCAAGAGGCCACGCCAAAAACTGATGCCAGCTGTCACTAGTGTGGGGCTTAGAGCTGCTCAGCAAGGAGCACCTGACTCGTCGAGGACACCACTGGATGTGGCGTGGGAAGGGCCACAATTTGGGGAAGGCAGAGTTTCTGGGAATCCTCTGAGTAGAGTGACCTGTTATCCAGTTGGATGATGTCTCTGCTGTGGCAGCGCCTGCATATGCACATTAGGAGGGGAGAGGGCTAGACAGAGGAACAATGGTACCGCCAGCACTGCTGTCTGGGAGAGTCTTGCCTCCAGCCCTTACCCTAAAGTCTGACATCTCAGCATCCCCCATATGTCCCTGGCACTCCCCAAGCAGCTGACCTGGCACTAGAGTTCAGAGTGAGCAAGTCTGTCACCCCAAAAGTACTGCTGCAGTCCCTTTAAGAGGAACGTCTGCATGTGCTGGCTGCAGCTGCCACAGCCTCCATCTGGCTCTCCACCCCTCCTACTGCTGCAGGGCAATTTCTTATTTCACTCCAATAATTTTACTACTCTTTAATCTAGCCTATATTTAAAGTTACAATGGTAACACAATAACTAGGTCTATTTTAAAGAAATCCAATAGTAAGATGCACACTATAGGCTAAGTTCAATGAAGTCACCCAAATTTAAGAAAATATGCGAAAAAGGAACATAGTACTTTTAAGACATGAATGCTAATTATTCTATATTCTGGCAAATGGGTGTGGTGGCAAGGTGGCCAAAGTAACTCTTATCCCCACATCTCCATTTGCGCCAGCATTATTTGCAAATGTTTATTGTTTGTCATTGTTAGAGTCTCTGAACCACTTAGGTATAATATATGTATATGACTGGAGTCATCTGCTCTACTCCTGTCTCAGGCATACTTAACAGCAACTATTGTCTAGTATTTTTCAAAAGTAATATGTCACACTTTCAAATCCTATATCTATCTAATCTCAATGGGATATGTTGGCCTTTTAAATCACATTTTCCACCTTTTTCATCTAGTCCCCAAGGTGAAAGGATGAAGAAGTACAAATTAGTAGTTATAAAACAGTCATGGGGATTTAGAATAAATGAATAAACAAACAAACAAACAAACAAACCAGAGAAGTCTCCCCAACCATATTTTTCAATAAGGCCCAGATAAGTTACTAAATTTTTTCCTGCCATTTGAAGTCTCATCTATTTTTTAATGGGCAGATGGTAAACTACTAAGTTTATATCTCAGTATTATAAATTCTATTAACAGATTCCCTGGCTGCAGCTATAGTACGCTGAAACCCAAAAGGGATTTCGATGATGGTCTCACAGCAGAACAAATCAAATGGGAATTTTGTGGAACCATTAAAAATAAAGTGCCTGCCTCTCTGGAAGGCCCCGAAGCTGAAGACATTTAAATAGCCCTGGAAAGATACCACTCTTGTTTTATCAGAGATAGGTCTGTGAAACAAAACTAACCAAAAAGAGTTTTGTGGCTGTAGTTGATGCTATAATTACTACAAGGTTGCAAGAGTCAAGAGAGAAAACAAAACAAAAAAAGTGCATTAAACAAAAAGACAAGTTTAGGAAGAGAACATGCTCATGTTTTCATAATGAAGGAGCTAGATTGTTGATATAAAAATGCGGTAAATGCTTATAGCCTGGTAAATATTAATCTGCTCAATTTTGCATTCTGAATTTTTTAATACTTAGATTCTAACTCCAGCTTGACTTTATAATGACTATCTCAACTGACAATGGTCCTAGACATAATTGTGTAAAATGTAAACATCAGTGTTGATTTTAAGGCAAAATAAACTGAAATACTATGTATGAGCATGTTACAAGATACACAGAGCTGTCAAATCACTTAAAAGCAAAAATCCCACTCTTCATGGCACAAGTACATTTAGTAACATATTTCTTCTTTTGCTTTGTCAACTACAAAATTCCATATGACTGGGGACAAAAGTACCAGCTGTTAAGCATCCATTTACCATCACACCAATTTGATTCTCTAACATGTCTCTGACACACTGCTCTAAAATATTTGTTCTGCGGTTCAAGCAAAGACATTTAATTTGCAACAGCTAACCTCAAGATGCAAGAATCACAGCAATAGCCTACTGTAAATTACCAAAATATTTGATTTTCCTATAATACTTAAATATCTTAATTCCTAGCTTGTGTAGCCCAGAGCAACATAATAAACCACATTCTTAAAGAAGAGTGGCAAGCAAAGCCACTTGTTAAGTGTTAAGAAAAATGGTCATTTCCTTAGCTACAGCAGTACGTACATGTGAAAGAAAGTAACTGGGTAAGAAAGATTTGTTTTTAGTGTAAAGAAAGTATACTTAGATGAAATCCTTTTATATCTCACCTGTAGACTGAAACTGGAGATCATATTGTAATTGCTTTGCACATACATATAAGGTAGCTTAGAAAAATAATTCACTGTAAAAAAAAAACTGAACCCTAAATAAATAAATTACTGGATTCATTTACCTTCAAAATGAGGTTGATGTAAGAGTTTTAACCATACCTTTCCACTAGGCATGTCAAAACTCATGAGTATGGTGTGGATGATCTGTTGTTCAGGTTCCAAGTAGCGATCTAAGTGTTTTGAATCAACTTCTTCCTATCAAGCCTGAATTTTCACATTGGTAAGTGCTCAACTTCCTACAGCCACACATATATATGGCCAACTGAAAAGCCCCAAAGGCAACAAAAATATTTTTTCCCATCCTTTTATTAGCTGAAAAAAAAAAAGCAAGTTTTTGCCGGGTGTGTGTGTGTGTGTGTGTGTGTGCGCGCGCGCGCGCGTGTGTGTGTGTGTGTGTGTGTGTGTAAAAGGAAATGAACATTACTGACTTTAATGACTCTTAGGTTCTCCATCCTAAAATGAGACTCTCAGTCTATTTAATTTACATAGTTTTACATATTATCTTTTATTTGCAAAGTGCTTAATCAATAGTATTCTAAATCTGGTGTACATGTGATTAACAGGGAAGCCAAAAAAAAAAAAAAAAAAAAAAAAGAAACAGATGTGGTAATCCATTTCTGGTAATTGTGGGTTAGATTATTTGTAACAACCCTCAAACTATGAACATCTAAAAATGTTGGAAAATTTTAAAAATCTTGAAAACAAAGAGCTAACTATAGTAATTTACCAAGCCAAAGCTGAAGGAAAAGGGGGTGACCAGAAACAAAGGAGAGCTCAAAAGCTCACTTTTCCCTTGAAGGCATATGTTAAATCCATCAAAACAAATCCTCTTTTTTGAAGGACCCCGTGGGCAGAAATCAAACCCAAAACCTGCCCAAAGCAGAAAATCTAATACAAAATGCTAGTTTAAGCTGGATTCTCAAAAGGCTACACCCTTAAGGCAAAGGTGAACTGCAAGTAAACTAGCCAATCTCCAGGACTGCACTCTCTGAGCGTTTCAGAAAACCTCAAGACTGTAACTGATTTAAGGGGTTACTGGACTGGGAGTGGCCTGAACTGCTTGCCAGAAGCAAACAAAATTACTTTCTGAAAAACAGCACTTTTATATTAGGCTCCAAATCATTCCTACAAATAATTTCCTAAAATACAATTATCAGAATACAGTAAAAATAACTGAACATATTATGGAACAAGACACCATGAGTAAAAGCAGAAAGACAAAGCAACATATCTTAAAAGACTTCAGTGACTGGAACTATTAGACAGAGATGATAGATCATATCTGCTACATTTAACCTTCAGAATACTAGGAAAAATAATTATTTACTATTTTTATATTAAATAATTTGTAAATAGCATACAATAAAGTGAGAGTGAAAAACTTTATTAGAAATCTTAATATACATCTTAATATAGTAAACCCAAATATTTATTCTACATTTTTCTAAGTTTAAAAGCATATGTATCCAGTTGCTTAAACTGTCAATCACAATCCTGGAACATTTCCACCTTGTAAATACTGATTCCAGAATTCAAACACATCTCTAACATGCTCTACTTTATCATTACTTCTGGTTCTTCTAGCATTTGAATCATCAAAATGCATTAGTTTGAAATTTTTTGATGGCTCATAATTTTGTTGAAAACAGGATTGCTTCTTCCTTTTTCCATAACTGCAAAACATTTGAGATTAAGAAAAACCAATGAGAAAGATAAATTCAAAGAATATTTTCATTTCTACTCCATCAATTTCCTTCTATTTGCCTTTGTATACACACTTGACTTCAGTATTTGTCCACTTGTTTAGTAAATTTTGATGTAAAAACATCATAAAAGACGTACAAACATTGTCACATATCGTCCTAGCAAAAGGAGACATTCTAGGTACTTGCTGCAAAATACTGGACGATGAAGGCCTTCTTGTTGAATGACTAATTAGGTGAGAACAATACATTTCATTTTTATTCTTAGAAATAATTTGTTCACCCACTGAATTTTGGGTTTCAAAAAATTGATCAAGGATACTATCATCTGAAGACTCAGTTTAAAATGTTGCTTCTATACTATTAGCATACAGACCAGTGCTGCCCAACAGAAACAGAATCTGAGCAACATATATAAGCTGTCATTTCTTAGTAGCTACATTAAAAAAGTAAAAAAAAAAACAAACAGGAGAAATTAATTTTAATATATTTTATTTAACAAAATATCCACAATGTTATTTCAACATAAAAAATTGGGATATTTTAAATTATTTTTCTCTTTTCAAGTCTTTAAAACTCTTGTACATCTAATGGTGAAATATTTTCTCCTGTCAATACTCTTTTCTTTGCCATTATGAGGAAGAAATGAAAAATTCTGAATTTTCAACTATGTTCAATGAAAGTTCAAAGTGAACTATAAAGATGGTATCTTAGAATATAAAAGAGTCTAATGCATCCATATGGTAACTGCAAGACAGTAAATTTTCTCTTTGCTTTTAGAAAGATTTCTAAAAATGAATGGTCATGAGATATCAATCTTCACAAATATTACTGTTCAAGAAAGAAACTCAAAAACTAAAAATGGATCCAATGGAACCTTACAGCACAAAAGTTAAATAATGAGATGAACTTGAAAAAAATCTTCAGGGAACAGAAAAATATAAAAAGTGACCTAGCAGATTAGAACTAGAAGAACCTAACAATTGTGAACAAGAAAACTGGAAGACTCATACTACCCGATTTCAAGACTTACTATAAAGCAACAGGAATTAAGAGTGTGATATTGACAAACACATAGATATATAGATAAAAGGAATGAATCTATACATGTGTTAAAATTCACAGACTGCACATCAAGCCAAAAAAAAGTAAATTTTACTGAATGTAAACTGTACCTTGATTTAAAAAAAGGAGAAGAAAAAAATCATGAACTACAGCTAATTTGGTTAAAAGAGAAACTAAGAGTTAAGCAGCTGGGTGTAACTGGAAAAAAAATTAATAAACTGGAAGGTAAATCAAAGGAAATTATGAAGAAAGTAGTATTTAGAAGAGAAGTTAATAGATACAGAGCCTTCCAATGCATTAGCCATGGCTCTGCACTACCCCATGGCCATGGTCCTCAACAAGGGCCATAAGATGACCAAGAACATAAGCTGAGCCACCATTGTGAACGCCTCACCTAATACACAAGTTGGTGTGGAACAGGACCCAAGAGGTATTCAACTTTGCCTCAGAAAAGCAGAGCGCCTCGTGGCTGCTCAAAGTATCAAAGAACAAGCCAGTCAAGCTCATCAAGAAATGAACGGGGACACATATCCATGCTAAGAGGAAGCAAGAGGAGATGGGCTATGAATGTTCTGGCTGCCAAGAGGAAAGCAGTTGCCAAGGCCTGAGTCCCCTCTCTCCCCACTCTGTGTGTAATAAAATCTTTATGGATAAAAACATAGGCATAAATAAACAGCAAGAAATCTAACTTAACTGAAGTTCTAGAAGAAGAGAAAGAATGGGGCAGAGGCAGATAATGGCTGAGAATTTTCTAGAAAAGATGAAAGATACCAAATCAAAAGAAATTCAACATTGCCTAATACAGACAAAAGGAAGTTTATACCTAGATAAATTATAGTGAACACGACAACACAAAGACAGAAAATCTGAAAAGAAGCCATAAGAATTAACTGCTCAATAATAACAGTGAAAGCCTAAAGACAGTGGAAAAAAGAAAATGTACTGAAAAAATAATATTCCATCTTAAAATTCTATACTGTGATAGCTTTTTGAGGATACAAATCCCTCCCATTTCATAAAGTACACCCCTTTGAATGCAACACTGTCATTTCTTCAATCAATGGATGATGTCTAATTCCTCCACTCTTTGGAATCTGGGCATGGTCACCTGACTTGCTTTGGTCAATAAGACATTAGCAAATTTAGGAGCAGAGGCTTGAAAAGTGTGCATTAGAGCTGGCCATTTCTATATTGCTTTTTGAACCTAACCACCATGTGAAGAAGTCGAAGCTAGTCAGTTGAATAGATGATGCCTAGCTGCCTCTCTCACTCTAGCAAATTGCCAGAAATATAAGTGAGGCCATCTGGGATTGTCCAGATCGCAGATGACCTGACAAGTGGCTACGGATACATGAATGAGCCCAGCTGACACCACGAAACCAGAGACAAGCTATCCTCTTGAGCCTTGTTCAAACTGCGGACCCAGAGACTCATAGGCAAATGATTGTTGTTTTGGTGTCATCAAGTTTGGGATGCTCTGTTACCCAAAAATAGCTAACTGATACCCAGATCTAACAAAATTAGCTTTTAAAAATAGGGTAGAATAAAGACGCTTCCAGAAAAAGAAAACCTGACAGGTGGAGACCAGCGGGCTCTCACTAAAAAATAAAAAAAATAAAAAAAAAATAAAAAAGGAAGGAAGAAAATTCTAAAGACTATATTGTAAGCAGAAAGAAAGGGATCTCACATGGAAGATCTGAGATGCAAGAAGGTATGAGAAGGGAGGATAAAAAGCTAAATATGTGGGTAAATCTATAAAAACATTACTTTTGTGATACAATAATAATAGTACCCTAAAGAATTTTAAAAATTCAATGACAGCAACCACTCTCAGACATTCTGATTTAATTTACTTGAGACATCTGGGTATTGATATTTTAAAAAGTTAACCTACCTAGGTGTAACTAGGTTTATTACCACTAAGTTAAAAACAAAACAAAACAAAACAAAACAAAACAACTATGCTTGCATATTTAATGTTGGCATTAAACCTTGCCCCCACCTTCTTTCCTCTTATTTGGCTTGCCTTTTTTGAAGTCACTGACTTAATGGTTTTCCACTGAAATAAGCTTTAAAAAAATTATTATTTTTTTAATACAACGTGGCTCACCTTGGAAGATACTAACAATCTAAAAAACAATTACTATATAATTTCTAATTATTTTCCATAAACAAGATATTATTATAAAGTCACAGGGAGTCTCCAGTTGCAATCATCCAAGAAAATCTCAGCTAAGACTAAGGAGGTTTCCTGGTTAATGTTCTACAGTATAGTCAGCAAAATAGTAACTATTATAGGCTCCAGGCCATCTGTTAACTAACAATAACAGATCAGGATATTGTACTATGCAAAACACTCTATGCTAACTGTTCATTTTCCTAAATTGCTCTATTGACTAAATATGGATGATGGTTCTTTTGATCTAACTCAATACACAAAAATCAGAATTAAAATTACCCCCAAAGCCAACCCTTGGAAGATTTCCGAAATGATGAATTTTGGCAATATCACAGTAAGTAATAAGGGGTGAATTAATATAAGAAATAAGAAAATGATGCACCTAACAAAAAATAGAAATGAGTAGAATATATGAACCATAACTTATTAGTTTTAAGATGCACCACTATTTTATGTACCACTGGGGGAAAAAATTCCTAATATTAATTATGTCATAAAATTTAAGGTGCATTCTGATTTCAAAAATGTTAAAGTGAAAAATAAAAAGTATGTTTTAGAATCAATAAAATATAAGTGACAAAGCATTATAACCACGCAACTAAAGGCTTTTTGCCAGAAGCTATCAGTATTAAGACTCAAACCAATCATACAGCCCAATTTAACATCAAAACACAGCCTCAAAGAAATAAAGCTCTCTCTATGCAGTAGGCAAAGGTTATCAATGACAAAATGTGTCTATGGAGAAATGACAATATTCAAGTTAAAATAGTATCACAAAACTGTACACCCTCAAGAACAAGCATAACACTAAGAAGCAGAAGCAATCTAACTCTCCCCCACCTTCTCCCCCTACCCCACAAAACTAGTTTAATTAAAGTCTGTGGTGTCCTACATACACATCTGGGCCTGGTTAATAATAAAAGCTCATACTAACTATAAAGACTGGCAAATTCAGTGAATTCCTATAAAAATACAGGTATATGTAGAGACTATAGCAAAATATTTTTCTAGTGAAGATTGTAAAACATCTAAAAAGAGCTGCATGTACATTATATATTATAGTCTAAGAAAAATTGTTCTGTAAGGAGACATACAGTAATTATTTTAGGCTCTGAAAAATCATATACCATCTCTTCAATCTTCTTTTAATGACCTTTTTACTTTAAAAGCCATTTTTACCTCAAGAGCCACAAAAAACAGGTTGTGGGCTGGATCTGGCCCATGGGCTGTAGTTTGCCAGTCTCTAGTCTAAGATAGAAATGGGGATAAATGGGTGCTTCATAACACAAGGCTGCTGAAGAAATTAAGAGAACAGATTTATTCTAGAGTTTTCAAAAGGTATTTAACGATGTTCTGACAAGAATTGCTAAGCCGAAAATACACATAGCTTACTGAATAAAAAAAACTATTTAAAATATAATATTTGACAAAGCTTTGTTTACTCATGAATGAGATCTTGAAGGAGTAGAAGAAACATTTTTATTTTTACTTCTTGGAGGAATCATGTACCAATTAAAATTTAGAAAAACAGACAATTTAGTCAAATAATTTTTTCCTAATGAATTCTATCACACTTTACACATGAATCATTCAATTTGGGCTTCAACATAAATATATAAAAAGTGACTTCCAGAGGATTATTCTATTTACTTTTGCTAATAGCAAAGCCTTTCCAGGCTCTGATAACCATTTAGAGAAGTCTTTAAGACCAGTGAAAAGCAAAGGCTAAGGCAACAGCTTTTGTATTAGTGCTGCCCAATATATACTTGTTTATAAAAGGAAAAATAAATTTATTGGTGTTTTATATAAATGACAATCTTTAGTAGGTTTTAAGAGAAAATCAAAAACTAAATGCCAATTCAGAGGACTCTCTCAAACTGCCCAGACATATACTCTTACCTATGGAAAAAAAAATTCCAAATTTAAAAACCAGATTAACACAAGTTCTAAGTAAATCTATTCTGATAAATTGAGTTACAGAGGAAATTACTAAAAAGTAGACTCTAGAGATGTTTTCAAACAAAACTTTGCAAAGTTAAATGGGAGATGACTATGAGTCCAGAAATGCAAAAGAAACAGAGCTAAAGGGCTGTAATCTATAACAAAAATTTCAACTATAACAATGAAAATTATAAAGCATAAAAGGAGAGAGCACGTTTTGCTCTGAGTACTCTAACATCATAGTGAAACATTCTTATAGAAACGACTTAGATTTGCTCCTTGTTCTGTTAAAACTAAAGAACAAATAAGACAATTTTGGGGGTTTGGAGGTCGTTGGTTTGTTTGCCTTTTTTTTTTTTTTTTAACTTATCAGACCTCAGTAACAATTAATTGATGTCTTTTTTAAAAAAATTGTGTATTATATCAGTATGTTGATGACTCATGATTGATGAATGAGACTCAGAAAGGAAGGAAATGGACTGAAATTGATCTCATTAAAGTAGGTAAAAGCTTTCTGTAGAACCCAGCCAACTGATGCCATACTCTAAACTTACTGATTTGTCTAGATACTGTTTGTGGTGCAGCATAGTCTATTCTAACCTTTAGCTTTGGAGGATTTCTCGCTCTATGAAGTTCAATTTCAGGTAAATACTGTTGAGTGTTTTATTAGATCTAGATGTGAATCCGTTGTAAGAAATCAATAGATAATGTCTAATATTTAAACAAGAGAAGAGCATAAGTATTCTATTTAAAAATTAGGTAAATACAAGAATAAAGAGCTAAAAGAGTTGAAAGCTGGAAGATTAAAATGGGAGATTAGTTTTCCATTATCAACCTGCTAGCATTCCAACTTTTAAAACTGTATATTAAAATGCTATATGTATAACTTGAATAAAAAAAGAAGGGGAAGAGACTAAATCCACATACCTGCTGGGACACATTGTATCTAAGTGACTACAGGTGCATTTTCGGAAGGTGCACTCCTGTTCTACTCTGCTGTGCCTCGGTACACAAAAAATAGTTATCTGGTCTAAACATACTGTTTATTTGTTTTTTATTCCCCCAAAATACTACCTGTACAGATTGTCTTGAGTCATCCTGTTAAAACGAAGTTTAAGAAAAGATATTTAAAACACTGTTCTTCTCCAAGATGACATGGTCATACAAGGCATGCCAGTAATCTTAACTAGTTAAAAACAGGTAAATGTATTCTGAAAGTTTTGCATTTATTTGCCAGCTCTTAAAAATCCACATTAATGAGTTGGAACTGAACCAAAGGGTTCAAGGTTGCCCCAGGAATGTTAAGTAGCAATAGTGTGCCAGGATTTAAAAAATAAAACGCATAATCTTTTAAAAACTCAAGAGATCTTCAATTAAAGATAGTTAGCACAACTATTCCAGAATAGCTGAATCCTATGCTGCACCATTTTTTAAAACACAGGTCTAAATCCTAAAGGCTATAGATATTAAAGATGCCAAATCAAAAAACTAAACTGAAACTGCTGCTCTAAATGGAGATCAGAAAAAATTCCAGTGAGGCTTTTCTGGGCCTCTCAGAAAAATGGGAGATTTAAGGGTTGGGTAAGAGAAAAAGCAACGGTTCATCACAGGAAGTCCCTGAGAATCAAAGCCATATGTACAATAAATACAATGAGGTTTTTGTTTTTAATCAAGCACTGTTTAAAAAATGATAAGTATTACTAATATAGTTCTAGATTTTTTTCCTCAAGAGTAACAGGCTTGTACTTTTTTTGCACATGTTATTTGCAGATGTATGTGATACAATCTTTTCCTAAAAAAACCCAACTAAGAATTACTAATTAAGAAATATAATTATCACCTAGGAAGACCAGGTGCTGTAGTCGTAAAAAATAAAAAATAAGGGACTGTAAACTGACAAGATCCTTGCAATCTGTGAGGGCAACCAAGGGTTGTCTCACCTAAAAAAAGAAAAAATAAATAAATAAAAGAAAAAATTATGAAATAGCATAAATGTGTTGTGTCTTAGAGTGAATAACTTACCAAATTGTATATAGCTAACTAAATAAGGAGATGCTTCCTTTATTACAACACATTTACTTTCAGAGCAATTCAATTAGGTGGGACTTTTTTGCCAGGTTACATCACCCAGCAGCAGTACTTGGGGAGTCACTTATGAATCGATATTTGAGAAACCAACTAATGTTTGTGAACAATAAGTTATACAAAACTTCAAAAGCTTTTTGTTTGCTTTTGAACTTAGGTGCTGCTGGTGCAATAACAAAAGCCAACAAAAGGGAAGAAATCCCACTTCTAGGAATACCACCTCCAACAACATGAAACTACCTAAGTACAAGACTATTCACTGCAGCATTGTTCATAACTGCAAAATAGGAGAAATAAATACTCATGCAGAGGAGAGTGGCTGAATAAACTAAGAAAGATCTCTATGAATTGATATAAAAAGACTGCCAAGATACAATGTTTAAAAAAAAAAAAAACAATGTGCAAAAGAATATCAAGTATGCTGCCTTTTAGGTAAGAAAGAAGGAGAAATAATATACATGTATCTGCTCACTTGTACACAAAAAACACAAAGTATAAACTAAAACATGAGGCTGGCTACTCTGAGAATGGGAAGAAATGGGTAAAGGATGGGGTAAAAAATGTAGCAAGGAGGCAATTCTAGACCCATGTTATTTTCACTCAAAAATTAAAAAAATAAAAAAGGGGGGAGGCAAAACACAATTCAAAGAAAAACGAATAAATCTAACTGCATTGCAAATGACTAGTATGGCTATGTGGGAAGGAAGGGGAGGAGGAGAGAGAATGACCTGAGTGGCTCCTGAACATATTATTTTGACTATATATTCTCAGTCCAATGACAACAAGAACTGTAAATAAATACTCCACTCTATTAAGTAAGTTTGCTTTTTCACAATGGCATAGTTTAGCAATTCTGAAACTATTTTAACTGCATTATAGGATCAAGCAATTAAGTAAATATTTGTGGATAAATAGGAACCAAGTTTTTCATTGTCAGAGAAGGGAAATATAAACATGTAAAGGTGGAAAGCTAGAATTGGAGGCATCGATATGAATAAATTTCAGTTTTTAACATGTGTATCTACATATATGTACAGACAATGAATGCATGTGTGTATATATACACGTGTGTATGCATGTGTGAATACACACAAACATACATACCCTTTATTCATTTTCTGGCTCTGTCTGCTGAAGCCATGACACCTGAGTCACAGCGGGCATGTCTAGTGCCAAGACCCTGGCTTCTAAGTACCATTCTCCACTAAAAGGAAATAGGGCTCTTTGGAGAAGTTGTTGATTCCAGGGCTGGAACTGGAAAAGTACAAGACGAGCCTGAGAGATTTATGGTTTCCGGTCCTAGATGTAAAGAGCCTGGAAATCATCACTCTCAACTTCACAAGAAAAATGCTAAATAAGCTGAATCCATCGGATCCATAAGAGAACTAAATTCATGGGCAAATCCCTGCCCCCAAATTGGAGACAGGTAAATACATAAAATCATAGCTTACTGAAAACTGAGGTCCAAAAGTAAAGCCCACTGCTAGAGCCTGTACCAAGTGACAACTGCTCCAGATTCAAGGTAGACAAACAAGAGAGTTAAAAATTCCAGGGCGATGAACACTCCAAAAAGGAAATTAAGTAAACAACTTTATTTATGCTAATATCAAAATGAAACAAACACCTAGGAATAAACTTACTCAAGGAGAACAATTTGGGCACAGAAAACTACAAAATGTTGAAATTAATGAAAGAAGACACAAATGAAGACATCAAATATTCATGGATTGGAAGACTTAATACTGTTTTATAATCCCCTGGGTCTAACAGATCTATAGATTGAATACAATTCTCTAAGTCTCAATGTCACTTTTTGCAGGAATAGAAAAATCCATCCTAAAATTCAGACAGACTCTCAAGAGGCTCCGAAAAGACAAAATAATCTTGAAGTTTGAGGTCTCACACTTACTGATTTCAAAACTTTGTACAAAGCTACACTAATTAAAACAGTGTGATATTAGCACAGACAAACATACAGGAAAAAAAAATAATAACGCAGAAATACACTTTGGTATATATGTGATCAAATGATTTTTTTTTTTACAAGGGTGTCAAGACTGAGTAAAGGACAATCTTTTCAATAGTGTTAGAAATAATGAAATATCTACATGTAGAAGAATGAAGTTGGACCCCAACCCTACAGCATGTACAAAATTAACTCAAAATAGATCAAAGACTTAAATATAAGAGCTAAAACTCTTAAAAGAAGGTATAGGGGGGAAATTCATTCATTCATTCATTCATTCGGTGAGGCAACCTTTGGTTGCCCTTACAGATTGCAAGGACCTTATCATCTTACAATCCCTTATTATTTTTATGCCTACAGCGCCTAGTCTTCCTAGGTGATTTCCCATTTACCTACAAGCCAGGCCCAACCCTGCTTAGCTTGGAAAAATTTAATAGCATTGAATTTAGCAATGATTTCTTGGACATGACACCAGGAACACAGACAACAAAAGACAAAAATAGATAAATGACATCAAAATTAAAACAACTGTGTATCAAAGGACACAACTAACAAGGTAAAAAGGCAACCCATGAAACAGGAGAAAATATTTGCAAATAATTTCTCTGATAAGAGGTTAATATCCAGACTATATAAAAAGAACTTCTAGAACTCAATGATAACAACAAAATGAACTACTGGATTAAAAATGGGCAAAGGATCTGAACAGACAAAGAATGTATACAAGTGGTAATAAAGACATGAAAAAATGCTCACTATCACTAAACATTAAGGAAATGTAAATCAAATCCACAAGGATATACCACTCCGTATCCATTAAATTGGTCATTTGTTAAAAAAGAAGTGTTAAGCAAGGATGTGGAGAAACTGAGACTGTGCACTGTTGGTGGGAATTTAATTTGTATAACCACTGTGGAAACAGTAAGGCGGTTCCTCAAAAAATTAAAAATAGAATTACTGCATGATCCAGCAATTCCACTTCTAAGTATACCCAAAAGAATTAAAAGCAGTTATCTGTACATCTATGTTCACAGAAGCATTATTCACAAAAGCCAAAAGGTAAAAACAACCCGAATGTCCATTAATGAATGAATAAAATGTGAATATATACTGTATATAATGGTATATATTACTCAGCCTTAAAAAGGAATAAAATTCTGATACATGCTATAACATGGAAGAACCCTGAAGACATTATGCTAAGTAAAAAAAAAAGCCAGACACAAAAAGAACAAATATTATATGATTCCACGTATATGAAGTACTAGAGTAGTCAAATTTAGAGGCATAAATTCGAATGGTTGTTGCCAGGGGCTGGAGAAAGAGAGAATGAGAGTTATTTAACATGCATGAAATTTAGTTTGGGATAGTGGAAAGATCTGGAGATGGATGGTGGTGATGCTTTCACAACAGTGTGAGTGTACTTAATTCATTCCGAACTATGCACCTAAAAACAGTTAAAATGGCAAATTTTATGTTATGCATATTTTGTCATGATAAAAAATATGAAAAATGGATGTCATAAGTTTTGGATTGTTTTTTTAACTTGTATGGTGCTGGTAAAAAATAATAAAACAAAGAGTGGGATAAATGCCGAGTTTGAAAGCAAGCAATACAAAACCAGATACTCCTTAGCTGCACTGGTGGCAGAGAAACTTAAATTAAGTTTCTAATTACTACAGCCAGTAGAAAGTTACTTTTTTTTTTCATCAAGGATTTACTGAGCTCATAAGAGGCACTGGGCTAGGAACTGGGAATACAATGTTGCTGTAAGCATGCTCATACACTCAGAGCCCAAGAGATCAAGTGTCTACACAGACAGAATATTAGATGACATAATGATAAAGTTCAGGCTTTATACGATTTACTGAAAAACTTCTAGCTGGATCCAGAATGTTCCCTCTTTGTGATCCTGACATTTTGCATTCTTAAAGCTACAATTATTCTTTACAGTAACTACTAATGGTGCTTTTCACAACTGTTCTGGATTTATTCCAGAATGGCATTTAAACCACTTTGGGTCTACATTTCTTGAGGCCTCCCAGGCTCACTAAACATTATTTTGGGGGCACAAAGCTCCACGGGTTTGGCTCTACTCCAAACCACCTTGCAATACTAATCAACACGGCGACAATTTAGAAAGTGGCTACACAAGTACTGTGGACAATAGGGACAAACATCTCTATTTCTTGTGCTGAAATTTAACTTCACAGTGAAAAGGTTCTGAGAAGGAAAAAAAAAGCAGAATGTCTTTGCTCTGTGGATCATAAATTCAACCTGAGCTAGCAACTCTTTGGGAACTGATAAGGTCTATGAAATTCAAAACGGCTACAGCCTTTAAATCTTCAAAAAATAAAATAAAATAAAATAAAGGTTATAAATCATGTATTCTGACATCAAACGGATTTGAATCTCCTCCCTCTTTCTTAATGAGCATTTATATTCACCCTTTTCCTCTCCAGCATCTCCAATCTTTCATACTCTACTAGTTCCTTTCTCTTTGCCTGTAAATAAAATATTTCCTTAATCTTGTCAAGTCTTTATTTAACTGGAATGTCCTTCCTTTTAGGCAGTCTCACCTCTTGTCACTATCAAACTTCTGAAATAGACTAATGAAGTCTCAAATAGTCTAAATCTGGGTTCTACAGAAACTGTTTTATGTCTTTTTTACCAAAAACTATGCTCTTTTCTCAGTCATCAACTTTCACTGTGTTACTCTATTTACTCCACTGATTACTACCACGTCCATACCCACTGCTTCCTGGGCTCTCACAAGTAAAATTTCCCTCTTTGGCTTCCACCACTAAACTCCTTTAAATTTTCTTTTAACTCTCAACCACTCTTCTGTTCCCTGTAATTTGCTCAACAAGCCTCTTTCCAACCCTTAATTTTGAGCATTCCCCAGGGCTCAATCCTTGGAATCATGCTCTTCTATTTACACATTCTTTAAGGGACTCAACCATTTTCATACCTCCAACTATAGACTTTTAAGGTGAATGACTCTAAAATTTAGATTTGGTTAAAGATTTAGTTCCAAATTTACATTCTTTTACAGGAAATTGCTCAAAATGCCTGGCTGTCATTTTAAATTCCACACAAGCTAAGAATTATATATTTTTAGAGGTAGCCTAACAGTTCCACTTTGACTTGTCTTCACCTGGTGAGATTCTCCCATTCCTTTAGCTCAATCATCATTTTCTCAGGAAAACATTTCCTGACAATCTGATCAGCCAAATGTACCTCTCTCTAACAGCACTCATCAGAGTGACAATTTTCCATTTATTTTGTGACCCTTTAATGGCCACCTCCTCCACTGGATGGCAGCTCCATGAGAGCAGGTGTCACTTCTTTTAGGAGTGGGAGATGAGGGGTAGGGTAATCACCATATTCCCAGGACCTACCATTAAGTGTTGGGCATGCAGTAAATAATATTTATCCAAAATCTGACAAATGAATGAATAAAAGCATTCTAAATTTTTCCTAGGTAATGAGTCACCCATCAATTCAATTTCCATCTCCCACTGCTAATAGTCCACTGTAGTCCAAGTCTTTACTTCATGGTTCAATTACATTAGCAGTTTACTTAATGAACTCCTTCAGATTTTCCTTACTTCAATCCACACTGCCACAAGAATAATTTCCTTAACTATTTTACCATGCCATTTTCCTACTCAATAATCTTCAGTGACTTCCTATTTCTCTCAAAAACAAATCTAAGCTAATGTAGACATGATGTAGACTAAAGAGCTCAATTTGCCAAGCACACTAATGTCAGCAGCTTGGGGTAGCCTTTCTTATTGGCCATGGCTTTGGAAAACATTGACTGAGTCTTCTCTCTGACTTTCCCTTATTCTAAGTTCCTTGCAGACCATTGCTAGTAATATTACCTTGGCAATGTTATTATGAATTGCATCATAAATATTTACATTAATTATCCAAGTTTTATTGGCAACACATTTATAAACCATCTCTTAGGATGTGTTTTTTACAAGGCATAACTGTATTATTATAATATTATTATTAATATTATTATAATATTCTTATCAATTACAGTATCAATTTCATTTTATAAATTTGTCCTCAAATTCTAATAATCACAAACTCAAAAATTCTAAGTAAAATGATGGCAAATTAAATTTAGCTATCTAAAATAGATGAACACTGGTTCAACATTAGAATAATTTATTAACATAATACATATACTCCATTAAGAAACTGCAAATTTCTTTCTCAAGGGACTGTTTCTGCCCAAAATAAAATTTACAAATAAAAATAAAAAATTCAACAATAATGTGTAACTATGCCATATTAAAATCTCTATGAAATAGTATATGTAATATAACTAAGTGACTTTGTTTCTCTTCCTTACTTAAGTCCAATAATTTGAATTGGGTTTTCTAATATTTGTATAATGCCTCTTTTCCCAGGCAGATGATTCACATCATTTATATTAAGACCACAGAGAAAGAAATATTAACAAATATTTAACACTTTTTATTTTCAAAACACTTATGCTTCTAAGTGACCAATCCCATGACTGCATAATTTTATGTATATTTCAATACAAAGAAATTCCTGAACTGAAAAACTGCATCATTAAGGTTAGAATGCCTTTGGATTAGAAAAAGATTAGATAGGTAGATAAAGAGGCAGCCAGGTACCATACCACTAGAAGACCACTGCCAAATATGACACAAGAATCTTGCAGGGAGGGGAAGACTATCAAATAGTCTTGCTAAATTTAGTGCTTGCACAGAATTAAATAGACATCAGTTCATGATTAAATACAATTAAAAAAACCTTAGCAGTTATACTTCTTGAACTTTAGGGAACAATCCTACCCACATACCATACTTAAACTCAAAAAAAAAAAAAAATACAATGGGAATTTTGCCACAAAAATTTTTTAAAAATTCCAATTTGGTTTTTCAAAAGGAACTAAACAAGAACTCTACTGTTCTGTGTTTAATCTCCAATGTTATATTGAATCCAGAAATTAGGCAATTTGCCCAAAATTTAAATGAAGGAGAAAGGGTAGAAGAATGACACAGCGGTATACACACAGAACCTGTTTTAAAGTCATACTGAATAATTTACTCTGGATAAAAGTTTAAAGGAAATACAGGGGTCAAGGCTCAAAGGCTAAGCTGAAAGATGAAGGCATATAGTAGCAAAAGACTGCCAGTATTATTTAAAAAAAAAAAAGCCTATAAAATCTATTCTAAAGTATTAAAGTTTACACACAAAAATCAAGTTAGCTAATAACATAATAGAAATAATTCTTTCAAACTGTCTAAAAATTATTTTAAAGTACTTTTTTATAAACTATCCTAACCCTTGAATGAAACGTAATTCTTCCATGTACCACTAAATTGACATCGGATAACCTGCCAGCTCCCACAGGATAGATATCCTGATCAGTAGTAGTCTTCTTTATATCCAGTAGAAAGCTTTCAGATCTATAATAACTCACTTCATCTTTACTCCTTTCAACTACTCATTTTTACAGCTAAGGAAACTTGAAGCTCACCAAATTGACTTACACAAAATAATTTAGTATCTATGGACTTCTGACTCAAAGTTTAAAAAAATCATGATGCTTATCCTTAGTTAAAATAAACGCTTTCCTTCACCAACAGATAAAGCATCACTAGCAGAACAGGCATATCAGCCTGAACAAGCACTAACTTCTAAACCAGGCTGTGTGGATATTAAGAGTCCACGTTAATGAGTAACTTTAAGTTTGCTCAGCAATTATTCTATTTGCTGGAGAAAAACAGAAAACACAAATACAAAATGGGCATCATCACTTTTAATATGTGTAAAAAGACCAAATTTTGCTACAAAAATATACAACAATTTCTAGAATAATCTGCTTCTGTGTCGATAGCAAAAATTAATCTTAGTTGAATTTGCTTTTTTCTCTGCTAGAAATCTGATGAATTCTAAAGGGCTGCAAGAAAAAAATTAAATCACTTGGAGAGAAATATTATATAAATGTTATTCAAATATATATAAATGAATTTCTGTTTGCCTCAACAAGTAGCATTATTTCATAAATGCTACTAGTTTGTAATCTAACAACATAATAATAATAAAAAAATAAATAAACCAAGATCCAATGCTTTAAATGACTTTTTGGCAAAAAGCAGTTACTACCAATACCAACAGCATTTTTACATATAACCAATCAGATTAAACTGACTCTTAGAAACTGCCAGCTAATGGTGATCTTCTGAATCCAAGAAATAACCTAGGTCTAGACTTTAGCATGTTGTTGCAATTAATCTAACAACACAAAATACTGATCTCCCAATCATTCTAGGGAGAAACAAAATAATGGAATTGAAAAAAAAGTAAACTAAACATAGATATTTCAAAAGGCTGACAACATACAATAAAGGCTATTATAATTAAATTATTCAACAATTATTTGGAGTGATGGAGGATACTGGCTTGGAGTAACAATTCTGCATTCTTGTGATATTCTACTTGTTATATTCTAATTACTTTTAAAAATAAATGTATTATTATCTCAATGAAATCTATACATCACCATTGCATGGCACTGTTAAACTCCCATAAAAAACAGCAGAAGTTCCAATATGTATCAATTAGAACTGCCATGCCATGCTGCATTTTGCCATTTAGGAAAAAACCTGGTGTATCTTAAATGATCTGGAATTCCTTTTAGGTTACATAAGCTGATACTAATAATAATGGCAAGGACAGAGCCAGAAACAGAGAACTGTAAAAATAACCTCCTCAGAAACTGAAGAAAAAGGAAAGTCTGAGGATGTTGGCTCGTCAGAGTAGAATGAAGCAGACCTGCCTCAGAAAAGACACTTGTTTTCCCAACCACTGTGAGGAAACAAACAAAAAAAGACTAATACAAAATAAATGCAGTTGTATTCTAGGATACAAGATTTTTTTGTAAAATTCTGGTAGTAGGTGGTTTGATTTTTAGTAAGAAAAGTTATGAATTTAAATTGACAAGGAATATAATTTTCATATAGCTTACAATACATGTTTAAACGAACATCTTTCTGTGATAAAGTGAGTACAGTTGACCCTTAAACAACGTGGGGTTAGGGGCACTAAACCCCTCCCCCAAAATCTGAGTATGACATTGAACTCCCCTCAAATTTAACTACAGTCCTTCAGTACCCATGAGGGATTGGTTACAGGACCTCCAGAATACCAAATTCTGAAGATGCCTCAATTCAATTCCCTTCCGTAAAGGGCTCAGGACAATGCATAGTCAGCCCTTTGCATCTGTGGATTCCCAACTATGGATTGAAAACAGTATTTGGATCCATAATTGGCTAAATCCGAAAATGTGGAACCCGGAGATATAGAGGGTTGGATTTTTTGGTTTGTTTTGTTTTTGTGTATTTTAAAAATATTTCTGTATTCTTGAAAAAAAAATCCACATATAAGTAAACCTGTAAAGTTCAAACCCATATTGTTCAAGGGTCAACTGTATAGTAAAATGTTAATGGTAAAATTTCAGTGGTTGGATATATGTGGGTGTTCAATGTATAATTTCAAACACTTTTCTGTATGCTTGAAATTTTTACAATAAAATGGCGGCTATTACTAAATCTACCTCTTAGAGTAACTGTGGTGATTAAACAAGATAATGTACACAAGCAAATATCAGTTGCTCAATAACTTAATCTATCTCCTTGTTCCTTTTGAACGATATCAACCAAGGAATGGGCTACCTCAAAAGTCAAGAACTTAAGTCCAGCAGTACACATGTTCTCCAGCCAAGAACAGAACCTGAAAAGCCTTCAACAAAAAACACTTAGAGGTATGGTATAGGCGTGGTCCTTTTAAAGGCAAAGTTGAACTCAGAAGAAATGAATCCTCCAGGTACCAGGAAAAGGAGGCAGGGAGGATTAAAAAACCAGGGCGCCAACATAGGGCTTGGAGCTTAATGACACAAGACCTTCAGCAAGTATAAAATTGGAACTGAGATCACTACATAAGGCTGAAACTGCTTCCATAGTTTAAATCAAAGAGATTACAACACTGAAAGCTGAGTACGAGAAAGCGTCTCCCTTTCTGTCCATTTAGAGCAGAAAAAAAAACCTTGTTGCTGAACGACAGTCACCTTCCTAAAGAAAATAAGAAGGAACACTACTTCTTAATATGACAAATCAAGTACTGCCACATGAACTTGCCCGGACTTGCCCAGACAACTGTGATAGAGGGAGCTGCTGTCTGCTAGCATTCCGCGCTCCCCTTTTCACCACGTGGAGCAGTCACTGAGAGTGTGTTACTAGTTCCTCCTGGGTCCAGGCGCACCATGTGAAGAGCTCTGGCCAACAGAATGTGACCAAAAGCAGAGCTAGTGATCACCTCGGGGCCAGAGCTTTTAAGAACAGGTGGTTAAAAGGGTGAATTTTACTGTATGTGGATTAAATCTAAAGAAGGAATGAAGCGATGGAGGGGAGAGAGAGGTGATAAGGACTTAAAAAAAAAAAAAAAAAAAAAAGAGCAGGCCAGGGCTTCTCTCTTTCCTGTCTGCTCAAAGCACTGGGAAATGGAAGCACAAGATGGGAGAAACCAGGGTCTCCAAATCACCCAAATCACTGATATATTTGGGTTTGGTATGGCAGTTAGTTTTGTCCTAGATAATACATTAACTGAAAGGAAATCTTTTATCTTTTAAGTTAGTGAAAGGCTTGGCTCACCCCAGTTGTAAAACAAGCTGACCCTCTTGACACATAATAAAATTATAGCTGTGGCGCTCTCATGCTAAAGTAGGTTTGTCAACATGGGTCAGTGGAAAAATATCTTTCTTTGTATTAAACTTTAAAAATGTTAGAGGTAACATATACATATGACTCAATTTTTTTTTTAATAAAAAATATATAAAGAGCCAACACAGTGTAAAGTTTCCCATCTATTGTTATCCTCCATTAGCCTAGTTTCTTCCACATCCTTCCAAAGTATTCTAATGCAAATGCAAGTATTAATATTTTCATTCTTCTTATTCTTCCTCCTAGATTATAAAACAGACAGTACACTACATTGAGTGGTAACTTTACTTTCTTCATTTAACAACAGATCTTTAAGATCTTTCCATACCTGACATAAAGAGCTTCTTTTCCATAGCAATACAATGGTTCCCTGCATAGATGGTACAATAATTTATTTAATCACTTCTTCATAGAAGGGTGTTGGGTTGCTTCCAATTGCTTGCTATCACCAAAAACATGCTTCAATAAAACACCTCCTACCCATTCATCGTACTGTCACATGTAAATTTTCAGAAGTAGGACTGTAGGGTCAAAAGACACATACACATATCAGCAATTTTAATAAATAATTCTCAATCTCATTTTCTAACAATTTCTCCCCATTCATTTCCATCTGATATGAAAGAAGTTAAAATTCAAGGAGTGGTGATTTCTACTTCCACTCACAAAAAAACAATTACTACAGGAATTGCTCCCATAGTAATTAACAACTAGACAAGACACAAGAAGTAATTTTCAGTTACTGGACATCAAGCAGCATAAGCCTATGATCTCTGAGAGAACAGAAACAAACAAGGTGAGCCTGATGATTACCCCAGCTTAATGACTGGAATTGGTTTCTAGGCTGCAGCAGAGGAAGGGACCCAAACATTAACTGGTGTTCTTGTCAAATAGGGCAGAGATATCAAAGTTCAAGAGATCCATGGTGGCTAGAATTTGCAAGACAGAGTCCTGGAAAGGAGAACTGCACAAAGAGCCCAGGCAATCTGCAGAGGGATCCCCTCGAGTCAAGTCCTGTCCTACGTCTGTGTTGTGGGAAATGAAACTCTGAAAAGCAAACAAGCCAAATAATTCCTGAAGCTTACACAGGCAGGCGTAGTTCATTTCCACCAGCCAGAATGGAGAGATCTCCTATAACTCAGGACACTGGGTAAAGTCCCAGAAGAGCCACATTTTAGCAGTAGAATTAAATTAGGCAGATTGAAAGCTGCTCTGCACTTGCCCTAAAAAGCTTAAATGCAAGTCTAAAGGGATCAAATAGATCCGCATGTAACCTGTGTGCCAAAATACAACACTCTTTAAAAGAATTCAACAAAATCCAGCAAAGATATAAAATTCACAATGGCCAACGACCAAAAAAAAAATTACTACACTTGCAAAGCAGGTATGTGACCACCAGGAGAAAAATCAATAAGTAGGAAAAGACTGAGAAATGACAGATGATGGAATTAGCAGATGAAGACCTTAAAACAGTATGCATATACTTAAGGATGTAAAGGAAAATATAAACTCTCAAGTCACCTTTTCATACTAAATAATAATCTTCCTTATTAATTAACCCATAAAGTAAATGTTCAGTAAATATTTTACAAATGAATAAAAAGTATAAGGTAAAAGTATAAAAGTAACTGTTTCTCTTCTTTTGGTCTGGGGGACAGATAAGCCAAATGAGAAACCGGAAAAAAAAAATTTCAGGAAGAACTGCAAGGTGAGAGCCCCACACTAAAATGACTAATTACTCCTATCTACTAGCTCTTAACTATAAATTTTTAAATGATACAAAAGGCACAATGAAATTACTAGAAAGGAGATATTGTGTACTCAAAATCTGAACAATGAGGCTGAACCATATGAAAATGCTGCTTCTGTAAGTCAAAAACGATTAAGTATTGGTAATTTGTTATGGTTCAATCTAATAAAAACAACGAAGGCTGAAAACAATGCTTAAAGGATAGCAGGGAGAGGGACAGAGTGGGTTATGCAAAGGGAAAAGTGCTGAGCAATATTTTGGTGCAGAAAATTCTCAAATTACTTTATTTAAAATCTTCACCAGCAACTGATATATATATAAACCCTGTAAACTCAAAAACTGTAATTCTGTACTCTCTGGAGGCCCACACCACTACACTATGCATTTGTGGGTGTGAGACAGCAGGATGTTGTGTAAGGGCTAGTAGGAAGTACAGTAGAGCTGGAGAAGGAAGCTGACACCGTCAGGTTAAAAGAATGTGAATTTGTTTCCATAAGGGGAAGGGAACTACTCCAATCTCTCCTGACTTCTGCTTTAACTGACCTGATTTCTTCTATTTCAGACACACTATACGCCTGAAAAATCAATACATGATAGTATAAATCCTTGAAACTTCTTATAATGATAAAATGCAATACCTAGACACAATAAAAGCTTTTACTCTATACACATAACAAATAGCCAGGACCTAATAAATCTATCAAATTTAAGTTTTAATGAGACTGTGGAATTCTGTTTCAAAACTGCTCAAAACTAAACTCTGCTACCTAATTACCTCAAGCAGGTTTACATACTGAAAATATCTGGCACTGTCTTTAATGTATGATTAATTTATCTATTTATATTTGATACAGACTGTTTCATAGGCCAGAAAATGTTCCAACCTTAGCAATATGAGTAAAAATCCCTGAATATTACTTTTCCTCTAAAAAGTTGCCAACTCTGGGGAAAATTTCAGTGATTTTTATATTTACCTGATTTTACAAAGGGCAAAAAAAATATGATAAACACCTTCTGCTTTTCAGCTGATAAGATGGCTATGATCTTAGTCATTCCAATCAACACCGGGAGGCTCTGTTTTTAACAGCGCAGTCTGAAGAATATAAGAACTATTTTTTCCTCTTATATGAGAGAATGAAGTTTTACTTTGTCTGATAGACAGTATAGTCCATATTTAGGCATTATTTAGGCCAAAAGAACTAAAGAACATGTGGTAGAACTGAATTCTTTTACCTAGAGAATGCACCCTTTTGCACTCCATATCTCAAAGTGTGCATGTTTTAAATACCTGGTATGGCTATATAAATCTTTTTCTTCAAGTTAAGTTCAAACTAAAGTTTTCTTGAAAGAGCCTTGGAAAGATTATATAAAAGATGTACAGCATTTATTATAGTTCACATTTCTCTTACAGTGAACATAAAGCCTTATCTTGACTGGTTTCATTTGCAACAACAAAGGGAAAAGGAAGGGAAAGACCACTTATGGGTAAATGCAATTTGATGGATGGTCTCTATATTTAAAAAATTTTCATCTTCACCATAACCCTTTTGGGAGTAGGTTTCATATCTCAATTTTATAGATAAGAAAATTGAAAATTGAAGTAATTAATTTGTCCAAGGTCACAGTAAGTGGTAAGAGAGTTAGGATTTTATCTATACACACAATTGTATCTGCACAGAGATTTTATGCAAACACTTTGTAGTTTCAAAGCCCCATTCTATTTTTCCACTCACCACATTGCTTCACCTATTGTGGGCTCCACAGACTATAGGAACTTATCTCTTGTGATTTTTATTTCATACGTAATAGGTGCGCTCAGTAGATGGCACTAATTAAAAGATGAAAGATTTTGTTCATAATTAAAACTCTCCATTAGATTCCCTTCCTTCTCCATGAAGTTTCTGTCCACTTCGTGTTGTTGATCATATTGCAGAGCTGATCTGGCCAGTGCAGGAACTTTGGGAATTCTGTTAAGCGGCTTGCAGGCTGTCTAATTTTAAACTTAAATTACAAATGAAATCTTCCTAGATACCAGAACACTTTCTTTAAACATGATTTTTTTTTTTTCTGGTGGTGGGGTTAACTCTGTATTTGAATTGATTTATAACTTATATGCACATTCTCCTGGTTAATTTCATTTCACTTCACTGTTTATCTTGCTTATTATTTTAAATATATATATCACATTTGTTATTTTTTAAAGGAACCTAATACTGTTTTTAAGAGTTTGTTCTGTTTTACAAATGTACAGAGACAGGAATTTAAGTCAGCACCCATTTTCACTATGACTCATCCTATAAAGTTATATATGTTATTCAGGCCTTCAGTAAAAGAGTTTATAGGTACCACAAATATAATGCATTCAATCTAACATAATTTTTTAATTTCACTAAAATTATTAAAATTGAATGAAAACAGATGCATAGTTCTCTTAATTCGTTGTTTTTAGATTCCGGTCCACACTGCTTGCTCCTCCACACTCTATTTTAATGCAGATACAAGGGTTACTACTGGCACAGTTCTGAAAGCCATCACTTGAGATTCTTTCTTAAGTTTCAAATTTATCTAGCTCAACCAAATAAAGATGAGTCACTTATGACTTCCAGTTTTATAAGACTATTCCTCCTCTCAAGCTGAAGGTGCTGTATGTCACCCTTTACAACTCGAAATAGGCATGGTGAAGATGAGATCCATCCATTAACCAAGCTGGGAGGCATTTTAAGGTAGCTAAATTAAGAAATTCATGATATGAACCACCAACTTAAAAAGAAAAGTACTAAAAAGCTTTTCTCTGATCCTCCCAACCACTTCCTCTACTGTGTGGCCATTGCAAAATTATTCTTCTCGTATGGTACTTTATAACTTGTATTAAAGTTTTTAGTAAAGATATCTTTTTCTTCTTCTAGATCAATGCAGTCCAACAGAAATATAATGTGAGCTACATATATTTGTTTTCTAGTAATCACGTTAATAAATATAAAACAAAATTGTCTTTATTAATGAATTTAACCTAATATATTCAAAATACTGTCATTTAAACATGTAATCAATATAAAAATTACTGAGATACTTAGTTTTAGGAGGCACTAAGTCTTCAAAATCAAGTGTGTATTTTATACTTACCTCAGATCTCAATTCAAACTATCCATTTTCAGCTGTTTCTTTTTAAATTACTATATAACTATCTCAAGAAAATGAGATTTTGGGAGGAATTTTTGCTGACAAAATTTGTTTTAAACATATTAGGAGAAATGTGCAAAAGAATAACCATTTCATCTTTTGAACTGTTCAAGTATTTTATTTTCTTCCAAAGAACAATGAATTATTAGGCAAATACATGCTTTAAACCACTCTCATCATGAGACTTCTTAAAAAGTATTTGCCATAAATGACAGTGCTATTTTATAGGTAACTCTCAATTATCTGCAAGAATATTTTTTATCTCAAATTGGGATAAAAATACTTATCATTTCTGGGCTCTACTTGGAAAATCAGTCAGTAGTGCTTGTAAGACCCTTTATATTTGGGACTCTGAAAAATTCTCAAACTCTGCTTCAGTCAGCACAGCTCCCTTAATTTCTCAAAGCATCTCCCCTTCATCTGTGCTCATGATTCTCTTGCAATGTTTTGTATTTCTACAGATCACAGAATCACAAAGTACCAGAACTAGAAATCTTAAGAGGTAATCCAGTCTTAGTATTTTCCAAAACATTATCATAGATGGTAAGCAAGATGATTTTAGGTGGATTATGTTAGCACTGTATACTTCAATGGCTACATATTTAATACATATTAGAAAAATATAACTAGTATATCAAACGTAAGAATCCATGCATATCTTTACTTTTAACAGGGCTAAAGTACACAGTCCCTATGGAAGGGGAGAAAAGGTGATATGATTTTTAAACTCAGAGCGGCAGAGCTGGGTTCTACCTAAGTCTAAAAACTAACTTTGTGTTCTTTGTGCTTCGTGTTCTTTTCATTGCTCTAAAGTACTTACTGTTTGTATAACACCAAGTCATTAACACTCTTACATGACTGTTTCTTGATCACAATCTCACTTATCAAACCAACTGTAAGCAGTGGTGGTGTCTTAGGTACTAGTGCTCTTCCACAGTGATAGGCGCATAATACGAGATCAATAATGCCTTGATTGTGTGGTTAGACTGCTTCCAACTACTGAGAGTTAGCATAGGAGAAAATTCCTATGGCTCAAACAAAACGATCATAATATATCCTAAAGCCAAACAATGTTTGGATTAATTGCTGTTTGCATTATTTATGAATATCACCCCCCATGAATTAATAAGGAATCAGAAGATGGTACACATATAAATCCTAGAAACTACAGGCATACTTTGTTTTAATGCACTTCATTTGATTGTGCTTTAGACATTTTTTTTTTTTAAGACAAATCGAGAGAAAGACTCTCAACCAGCCAAAAGATTATGACTCGCTTTACTGTGATAGTCTGGAACAACTTATATAGGCTAAATAACAGGGATCTTAAAATTGTACTATTACCCAAATCTCTCATTTAACACATGGGAAACTGAGACTAACAGTGGTAAATGACTTGCTTACAGTTATACAATTAGTTAATCGAGAGTGCCAGCTCTAGCCTTCGTTCATTCTTTGTACTGCTCCATGGTTTCAATACAAATAGTAGGGGGATATCTAAGTTCTTACTGGTACAAATCCTGTTCAAGGTGAGATGGAATTTTAAAATCTTTTCACTAAGCAGAAATTCTGCTCACAATGGACTCGGACTAGAAATTAAATTAGCTCTAATTATGCTGACCTATCTGCCTGAGAAATCTACAATGCTCCAATGTATAGGAGCTGTGGCTACCAACTGTTCTTGGTAGTGAAGAAAACAGAATTCTAATTCCAGGTGACCCTTCTAACTTCGTGTGCACTTATGAACCCCTGGCATTTTCGATAGTCACATACTAATTTCTCTAGCTGCTACCACCCACGGTAGGTTGGAAAGAGTAAGGTTTCTGAAGTCAAAGAAAACTTCTAGAACACCAGCTTCACCACTTAGGATATAACATTGGACAAATTACTTCATTTCTCTAAGCCAGTTTCTCAACTAAGATAGTAAGATTACACTATCCACCTTAGGAGACTATCAAAAGTATTAAATGAGATAATATAGAGAGGGTGGTATACTATCTTAGGATACAGTTAGTGAAAGGTTAAGAGTAGAATGAGAAAAATGTTCACCTATGAGTTTGCAAGTGGGTTCATGGTCTGTAATGTTAATTCCTGTTCAATACATAAAATAGTCCATCTTAATTAATTGCAAAGCATTCACTCTGTACATAGCTTAGAGACAGTGGTCCACAAATTTATAGTCTGAAATTCATGTATCTAGAGAAGATACCAAGAAATTCAGAAGAAATATCTTATGATGCTTTTTAATACTAAAATAACACTTAGGTTCTAGTCTTATTTTTTAAGGCCTTATCAGAGACATACATTGAGATATTAAAGTGAAATGACATAGTATCTGAGATACTATATCTGGGAATCTGAGTCTCAACCCTTGTGTCAAAAAAATATATATATAGTTGAAACCAGGTGCTGTATATATGAGGAGTCATTATACTACTTTCTTTACTTCTGTGTATGTTTGAAGTTTTTCCAAATTAGAAAGTTTTTTTAAATCTAACAACAACAAAAAAGAAAACTAAGAAAAACCATGCACAGAACTAATAAATTTCTCCTAAGGAACAAATGTTTTCATTTCTAAAATTTCTAAACACAAGAGACTACTGATCATTTCAGCCAAAAATTAAGGTATGTTAAGATATTTTAAAATTACTCTCAACATAAGCATGTCTTATTGCTGTCTCAAATATTAGCTAGAGAGTAGTATCTTCTCTTGCTTTGTTATTACTATTCCTCCACCTGGTAGAACAGCTCAGGGTATACTTTTCCTTTTCCCATTACACTTTTATTTTAATAACTAAAACTACTAATAGTCACACACACACATGCACGCGCACACACACACACGCACACCAGTCCCCTACTATCTTACCACTACTGCTATTACACCTACTATTTAATAGTGGGCCCACTGGGATGTGACCTCTTAAAAAGCATGACTCATCTGAGAGTTTTTAAAAAAAGAATCCCCCACATAAGACACCTTCAAAGTAATGGCCAAAACAACTGAGAAAAAAAAAAAGCTGTGAACTAATCTATACTCTATAGACAATTAAAAAAATTTTTTTTAATTTGTTGGCATATGATGTATTAGACAAACTGAAAGTATCAGCTGAAAATATTTAAAGGTAACCATAAATACCTTCAAATACATTTTGTAAGTGAATTATTATATAACTGAACATTACACTACAGAGAACCTTAAAATACTTAAGACTTAACCCAACACTATATACTCCCGTTGTTTCAAAATAAAAAATTATTTACCACACTGTGATAGAAAGTACAGAGAAAAGTCTTCCTTGAATTTGTATCCAAAGGGATAAAGAAGCATATATGTCTGCTTCCTTACCAAACAGTCCTACTTACTGAACAGCTACTACAAAACATATTCCATAATTTCACTTCAAACGTGCCTAGTTTACTTCTTTAATTATGTTCTTTCAAACACATAAATCAGATTTAATTAATTCTCAAACTAAGTGGAATAAAATTTCCTTCTACTGTATTCAAAGAAAAAAGTAGTCTAAAAACATCTCCACCTTTTCTGAAGAGGTTGTTTGTGGTACCTTTTATTTCCAATTTTTATGTATATAAAATTGGAGGAAAATTAATTAAATTGGATATTCAGGACCTCCTCTACCCCCGAAAAACCCGCACCTCTAATTTACACGATCCCTTCCCTTCCTCAGGATCATAAAGCTCACTCTATTAATTTACTCATCCTAAATCAGACGACAATATTAACTGATTCTCAGCACTGAATTTGGCACTCTGTAAGGTTACAAAGAAAATATAGGATCTAGTAACTACTCCCGAAGAGTTTAAATATTCCATAAAGGAAGAAAAAAGTAGTTACTGAAACAATATCCTTGATGAGACTTTTACAAGCAAAGTTGGAGGAGGACTACATTTCCAGGCTAGGCTCTTTACACTAAGTAATGCAGAAAGATAGTACCCACTAAATTAAACAGCCTCCCAAAGTAGTCAGATCTATTTATGGAAAATATACGCTGTTACATACTTCTACATACATGACAAAGGAAGACTGCTCCTGTGAGGTGGAGGTTTCCATATGTTCCTGACACACACAAAGAAACAGACATGTACTCGTGGAATGGTCGTTTTTGACGCCTTCCTGATAATGTCCTGTTTCTGCCACAAACCACTAACATGTGTTTAGTCACAAATATCAGGATCTTAGTTTGAGGGAGCATCTATTATGTATCCTCAGAGACCAAACAGAAAACAGAGTTAAGATTAGCTGTATCTACTAGAGCCGTAGTTGACAAATAACAACAAGGGATTACTGTCTTTCTAGTCTCTAAGTTGTAGATGAGAAGTCACATCTAAGGCTCCACATTTCTGGTGGCCCCGGAAAGAAACTTCCTTTCTCTCCATCTCCTGATTATGTATGTCAATATCACCTGGGATTGGTAGAGTGCCAAGAGTAGCAATTTTCTACAAACCAGTGGCCTTCCCATTATCAGGCTTAGACAACTCTGATGATACAATGTGCCAAACAAAATTGTATCAAACAGCAACTTCATTTTACTTTGTCAACCTTTGGGCCTAATTCTACGCATCTAAATCTCAAAAAAAAAAAAAAAAAAAAAAAAAGTATCCCTATCAGATTTGCTCCCAAACTTCAGGAACGGTTTGTTATATGTGCACTTATGTCTGCAGCATTAAATCTAGAGAAAAAACTCACCTGGTCAGTTCACTGAATCACTCAAATCTAGAATTCATTAAAATCATATTCAGATGTCAGAAAGACAAGACCCCACAACCCAATTACAATTCAAACGCTACCCCAACTTTTCAAGCCTTGGGTCTCTAAATCACATGGAGTAATAGCTTAAACTAGAGATTCAGTACAAAAAGACCAAAAGAAGAGAAGGTGGGGGGAGCATACATTAGTTTCAGCACCCAGTAGATAACAGGAATCTGAGAATTACAAAAGAATGGGGTAGAGACAGGAAAGTAAGCTGTTGACTACAATACACACCAGAACAGAATCCCAGCTCCCTCAACAAACATTACCTCTGCCAACAAACAGCAGTTCATTCTTTCACTGCTGAAGTGCGCCAACCATTTTTCATGTTACAGAGGGGGTGCTGCAAATTGTCCAAGTCGAAACGGCTGGCAGAATCCTGCACAAGTCTTCCGCCAGAAGCCACTGTGCTTCGAGCATCACACAAAAGACCCGAGCAAACATCAACTCTCTCTGGGCCTTCCTGGACTGCGGCCACGGTCCAGGCGGGGGTCTCCGTGCCAGACCCCGCACCGGGAAGGGAATGAGGGGTGGGGGTGGGGTCCTCTTCTCGGAATGCGCCGAGGAGAGAGGGAGGGACAGGGAGTGCAGCCCAGAGCGAGCGAGCGAGCGAGCGAGCGCGGCAGGAGACCGGCGTCAGAGGCTTCCCAGGCCGGCGACACCCTCGGGCCCGCACCAGGCCTGGCCCTCCCAGCCCCGTCCCGCCTCCTCACCTCCCTCACGTCCTGCAGGCACTCGAGCACCGCCAGGTTGTTGCTCCAGGTGTGCTTGGGACACACTCGGGTCACGTCCTCCCTGCAAGACTCTTCCTCCGCCAGCTTCCAGCCCCCGCCGGCGCCGCCAGGCCCCGCTCCGCCCCGCCGGGCCGGAGGCCCACCCGCCGGGAAAGGCAGCTGCGGCGGTTGAGGCGGTTGTTGCTGCTGCTGCGGCTGCTGCTGCTGCTGCGGCTGCTGCTGCTGTTGGAGCTGAGCTGCCTGAGGCAGCGGGAGCAGCTGCTGACCCACCGGCCCGCCGCCTCCAGCCGGCCCTACGAAGGACACAAAGTTGGCCCCCGGGCCCTGGCCCTGGCCGTGGCCGCCCTGGCCCGGGAGCTTCTCGGCCCCGGCAGCCGCGAGCAGCAGCAGCAGCAGCAGCTGCAGCGCCGCCGACCAGCGGAACATCCTCCGGACACGTCCACACGCCGCCATCTTGGGTGCGCGGCGAGCTCGACGCAGCGGCGGGGGCCGCGTATGTAGATGAGGGGGCGGGGCCGGCGGGCGGGGCCCGGCGGGGGTCCTTCCAGCCCCTCCCCCGCCCGCGCCCGCCCGGGGGCCGCGTATGTAGATGAGGGGGCGGGGCCCTGCGGGGTCCTTCCAGCCTTTACCCGACCGCGTCCGCGTATGTAGATGAGGGGGCGGGGCCGGTGGGCGGGGCCCGGAGGGGTCCTTTCAGCCCCTCCCCCGCCCGCATCCGCCCCGGGGCGGCGAGCGCAACCCGGTACGAGGCCGCGCTGCGAACCGGCCCCGCCCTGGATGGGCTTCCGCGGGCGCGAGGGCTGCGCTCCTCGCCGCGGGGAGCAGCTGCTGCTGCTCTTTAAAAAAAAAGAAAAACCTGGGTCAGGTGTCTTTACCTGATTGCCTCGGTCGTCGTCACAGGAGAATAGAAAGGAATAGGGTGTGCCACCACCAAGATGGCCGGTGGAGTAGGACGCCCGAGCAATGTAGAGGTGAACTTCACACGATCAGGTGTGTTCCGGAACCTAAGAGACTCTTCTTACCTCTCTCCTTCCTTTCACCTGCCCCAAAGTCTTTCTCACCCATAGAAGGTAGCATTGAAGCAGGGTTAGGAACACAGGTTTTGGGATGCGAAAAGACCCCGTTAGATCCTTGCTCTTCTGGAAACAAGGCAAATCTTTAAAGTTTTCTGAGCCTCATTCTTCTTGTCTGAGAAAGAAGCTCTAACGTGTGAGGGGAGGCTTTAATGTAAAGTATAATGGGGAAGGTTAGAAATAATAAGTGCCTGGCCTCAACATGCCATTCAAGTTACAGCTAGCATCACAAACTGGAGCCCTTTGCGTGTGAATCCTGATTGTAAGCCACAACTTAAACTCATGTTTTAAAGAGGAAAAGAAAAAACACACCTTTGAGGCCTCCAGGTTGTCTTTGCCTGGGTAACTTCTTGCTGACTCACATCCAGCACTTTAGGCGGGGATTGGTCGTTTCACCTCACATTATTGTTCCCACCTTTTCCCTAGGAGACATGATATCCTCCCAAAGCTGTTTCACTTGTGTCATTTAAGCCATGCATCAGGCCTGGGTTCTAATTAGGCTGAGGAATGACGCAGAGATGCTAACAGTTCTGCATAGTAGGGTTAAATGACACTACCCCCCCCCCCCCATGAACTCAGCTAGCCTGGGACTAGAATCCCTGTTGTTTCCCACTGCCTTGGTGAACTTTTATCCCATTCTGCCAATACATTGGAGAACGAGGGCATCTTGGAGCATGTGATGCCAACTGATCAAACATTTAAAAATGCAGCTTTGGCTGTCTTGACCCACAAATCGGCAGTCAAAACCAGATTAGACAAAACTAGAGCCTGAGAAGTGGAGTGGGGCTCCAAGACTGAGAATACTGTTGGGGGTACAAACTGCCCACTGGGGCTGACCCCAGGTCTGTCTCTGGGAATGATGGCATGTGACATCTCTACCAAAATTCACCTCTGCTACCACCATAAAATGGTCTGGAGGCTGCTGCCAACCTTGAGCATTGACTAAGGCAGCCCAGAGTAGACCAGGCAAATGTACACGTTCATTGACGGATACGTGGCACAGGCGTCTCACTCAGGCAGGCTAGAGATATCACCAGTTCTTTTAAGTCACTAGGGCCATTAATTTTCAATCATAGGTCTGCATGTCTTCTGACAAACTGGAGATTATTTCAAGCCAGTTTGAGACTAGAAATTGATAGATAAGCCACTAAGAGAATCCAGCTCTGAGGAAACCCTATGCCCAGCCACAGATTGCCTTTGCAGATAGGGAAGAATGTGAGCCTATCTTGAAATCACTGTGACCAAGAAGCAAGAAATCTGGGAACCTGGCCAGCTCAAGTGGTAGCAACAAGCTGAAACTACTTAAGACACAAACCCCTAGTTAGTGGAAAGGGGGTTGACCTAACCTGAGGCTTCTGGCCTCACTGACTTTTCAAAATAAAATATCTATCACAAGGAATTCATCTTACTCTTTATTGTACCCTTAGTTTTTCTATCCTCACTTCCCTAATTCATTCTGTTGGTATCTGTTGAGCATTTTTTACATGCCATCCATTGCTCAAGAACTAGCTTATATGAGATATACAATAAAACAGTAAACAAAGAACAAGATAATTTCAGATAGTGTAAATGCTGTGAAGATAGTAAAAGATGTATGAGGTGACTGGGGTGTGGAGGGACTTTTATAAAAGCAGCTAGGGAAAGGTCTCTGAGTGATAAATGAGCCAATTAGCATGATGATGGCAACCATGTAAAGCAGCAGTCCTCAACCTTTTTGGCACCAGGGATAGGTGCGATGAGAATTTAATGCTAGATGATCTTAGGTGGAGCTGAGGCAGTGATGCTAGCACTGGGGAGTGACTGCAAATACAGATGAAGCTTCGCAGGCATCCCTGATGCTCACCTCCTGCTGTGCGGCCCTGTTCCTAACAGGCCATGGACTGGGTACCAGGGATATGAGGAGTTGAAGACCCTTGCCCAAAGGCTTATCACACAGAACTAGATCTGAAGTTGTCTTAGTCTGTTCAGGCTGCTCTAACAAAATACCAGACTGGATGGCTTCTAAACAGCAAATTTCTCAGTTCTGGAGGCTGAAAGGGTGAGATGAGGGTGCTAGCATGATTGGGTTGTGATGAAGGCTCTTCCAGGTTGCAGACTGTCAACGTCTCACCGTGTCCTCCAATGGTAGGGAACTCCCTAAGTGCAACAGGGAACACTTGGAAGGTTTTCAGCAGGGGTGATTTAATCATGAAGCAAGAGCTAGAGTCTTTACCTCACAACTACCCTTACAGTGCTCAGCATGATGCTGGGCATAGAGCAGGCAGTCAGTGAAAATTTACTGAATTGGCCAACCTACTCCCACGGCTGAGAGCCAGAAAAGTTCCTGCTTCCCTGAAGCCCTTAAGTTGCTCTCTTTTCACCAAGGTGAAAATTGGTGACCTTCCCCTTTTTTAATCATCTTTCCTATTTGAGAATTATGGCAGCTTCAAAAGTACAATACTTACCCGAACTTGACTGTCCAATTGAACCACCTGGAACAATTTTCCAAGTTTTCTGATCATTATATCCAGGAATGTGCTTACCCAACAACTAAGCCAATACTGGTCCATCAGCCTTTGTTAGCTTGTTCTAGTGCAAGGACTGTTTTGGTGGGCTCCCTTTCCTCAGGCAACTTTCTGACCTTTGCCATCTTCAAGATTTCAAGGCCAAATGGAAATAACATTGACCCATGAAATGCTAACACTTTCATTCTAAAATTATCCTTGAATATTCATTCAGAAGTCTCAATGTTTTTGAAGCCTCCCTGGGAAAATTTACCATTTGTCAACTTGTCATTTTTATATTCATTCATTTATTCAGCAATTATTTTCTGAGCACCTATGTATTTTCTGCCTTGGGGATGCTCTGTGGTTATAAGAACCAGACTGTTTGGTTTATCTACTCCACTATTTGAATGCTGGTAGGTAGGTAGTTCTATGAGAAGCAAACACATCTCAACAGGATTAGCTATGGAAGAGTCTTTAGGATAAAAGCCTCCCAGTAATGAGCCTGCTTTAGCATCTCTGCTATGCTCATTCACTGCCTGGGAGCAACCCAGACGATGGGAGGTGTGACCTGAGTAAACATAATAATGGATTTCAGAACAGAGACCTGAGAGGCATATTTTCATGACCTACTATATGCCACCCCTGTGCCCCACAGATTTTCTCCACATGAGTTGGGTAAGCAACTTCTCCATAGTTCCCAAGAATCTAAGAACAAGCCAAGCCAGGTCCACCACTTTGTTTCTTCCCCTCTTCAGTTGACCTGAGATGAGCACTGAACAGGTAGTTCTAGCCCATGTCATGGACCCTTCCACTGGATAGTGGTGTTCCTATTCTCAGCACTCAGAAACCCAAGACAAATGAGGGCATTTGGAAGAGTGCAGAGTTACAATAATGTGCATGACTGCTTTATTTTCATTTTAAATGTAGGAGAAATAAGTTGTAGGGAATCGGCCCAGGCTATTCTGGAGACAGAGACGCCAAAGAGTGAAGGTGAGCTTTCACCCAGGTTTCCCAACTCCTGCTTGGCTGTCAGTAACAGAAAATATAAAATGGAAAAACTAAGACACGTAAAATTTAATTAAATACCACATAAATGTCATTTTCCTTTAGTGGGATTCTTAATCTGTTTATTCCCCTGTAAATCAGAATAATAATACTTATTCTAAAATACCATTTAAAAAATAATTTATTAGGAAGGGGCTTTGGAAGTTACAAAGAGATAAACAGGAGAGATCGTTACCAACAAATATGTTTACTGATTAAAAAAAAAAAAGGAAACATCTATTTTCAGAATTTCACTTACAGCCAATCACTGACATGGGAAACAAAAAGAGTACAGTGAAAGAAAAGACAATAGTGTTGGGGTTGTTAGTAATTTGGGGTTTACTTCTACCCTAAGATTTCTGTCATTTTGTTGGAGCACCAGGCTCCATGACAACAGTAAGCTTTACCTATGAATTCAGTCCTCCCACAATCTAGTATATGCCCATTTGCTAATCAGCCAGAAAACATTTTCAGCCTTTCCAGTCTAATCCCTAAACAGCTTGATTTATGGCAATAGAGATTCCTGAACTAAATAAAAGAAAATGAGGCAAGTGGTCAGACTGCTGAGCTGGAACCCAGGAGCCCACAATTGCCCAATGATGCTGCCACCAGCAGAAGTGCTGCCAAAGACTAAAGAAAGAAAAGGTAAGTTTCCTTTCTTCTCTTATCCTCCCATTTACAATCTCCTGGATTCAAAGAAACTATGTGAAGCTGACAGAGGGAGTCTAGGAAATGTAGTTTATAGGATTTAGACGCTTAGATCTGAGAGGAAATAAACAAAGGACAGTGAAGAAAGGATGTTAGCAAGCACATAGGTTCCTATAGCAACAGTAATATAGAATTGCCAGCTAAAGCGTCAACCACGTCATCAATTTAATTAAGATGTTAACTTTATATCCAGGGACCATCCTGTGTAACTCAGACCTAGTACTGCATAAAGAAATCTACCAGGCTGGAATTATAGCTCTCTCCCAAAACTGCCTCTGGCAATCGAAGAGACAAAAGACACCAGGAGCTGTTACACATAGCAAATTCTTTATTTTCATATTAACATTAAAATTTAAAACACAGAACAAAGACATCTCAGTGCCCTGTTTTCAAAGCAGGTACAAGGATATTTATATCAACAAGATAACTTTGAGTCTGTTTAACTCCAATCCCTCAAATGGGAAAACCACCTTAAACACAGGAATGAGGAAACATGGTAGAGAAGATTCTGGTGCTACAGAGACCAGAGCCTGGGTCTACAGATGCAATCTCCTGCCAGGCAGAGGGGGTTGGGCATACCTGGAGGTGAAGTTTTTTCCTTTGGAGAAATCAGTCAAAGTCACACAAATTTGTTTCTAAAACATCCAAATTTACTGGAGGAATGCAAGGACTGCAGAGGTGAGATTCACCCAATGTCCTTGGTAAGAAGACCCTTGGTTCCTACACTTAGGGGAATCAATCAGCATCTATTGTGTGTACCTCAACGCTAGTTGAATCCTAATCCTGCCCAAGACGAAAAGCAGCCAGGGTCTGACCATCTTCATCCCTTTCTTGCTGAAACAGGGTGAGCGCTCCTTTTTAATTCAAATCCCATTCTGTGGCTATAGGCTATTATTCTTAATCAATGACATGTCAAACAGAATATCTGATCTGAGAAAAGGGGACTCTTTCCCAAGCCTTGGAAACTGGCTTTTAAAACAATATCCTTAAGTAGGAGGCCACACTTTAAAGGCACAACTAGAACTGGGAATTTAAGGGAAATCTACTGCAATAACCTCTTGCTGGTGAGAAATCCTAGAAATAGTTCAGGAGTTGACCATTCAGAACTATTTCAGAATAAAAATAATAACATTTCTATAATTATTTAAGAAAATCACACTCTTGGCCATCCTGTTCCCAAGAACTGGGCACTGATCAATCATACCTGGAGGTATGTTCCGTTGTGGAGAGCCATTTAACAGAATAGCCTAAGGCAAAGCAAACAAATATAAACTGAGCCCTCTACTGGAGAAAAATGCAGGGCCCAGAGTCGGACAATTAAGGGTTGGAATGAAAATTGGAAGGCATCTCCCTGCAATCCACAGGTCTCCAACCACTATTATCTTCCTGAGAATGACTTTACTTACAACGCTTTTAGAAAAGGTCAGAAAGGGAGGCAAATCAAAGGAAGCTAGAGTCAGACATCAGTTTCACACAAGGAAGCCTTTACATGGGAATTCTAAACATGCTCAAGCAGTTTCTCACTCCCAAGGGTTGACTTTATTCAGGTGGGAAGTCTTCTGGAACAGAAGAGACAGCCCTGTTTTCAGGAACTGTCTGAGCAGCTTCTCTTTTGTAAATCTCTTATTTAGCCCATTGCTCCTGATATACTAAGGGACTCAAGGAAGAGCTTTAAACACATCACTCATCTTTTCCCCGTGAAGGAAAAAGGAATGGTCTTCAAAGCACTGACTTATATAAAAACTACTCCTGAGACTAGAAAAAAAAGTATTCCCCACTGCTGAAACTGGTCTTGTCCTTAGCTCACACAACACGATGAATTTAATGCACTTGACATCAGCAAAGTGTCTATAACTCATTAGCTGCCTCCATCACTGGGTTTGCAATATCCCGGCATTGCACACCTGCAATATAATTGTGGCTGCCACAAAGCATAGATGTGCTCTACCACATACTTTGGTGGGGATGAGACAAAGTTACTAAAAGATTGTCAGCCCACAAAGTCAGAAATAGATTAAATCCTATGCTAGGTTCTACAGTGCCCTCCTGTGTTTAATTGAAGACTTCTGTACCCAAGTAGCAACAAGAAGATGGTTTGTCCCTTCAGGAATATAAGCACTTCCAAACCAAATAACCCAAGTGACAAGACCACTCAGGCAGGGTGTCACATGTCCTAGAAAATGGTTGGTGCATAATCATATCCTAAGCTGTAGTAGTAGTGTTTCAGTGACCCCGAATCTTATAATCACACTAATCCAAAGGAACCATATTCCCCAAAGTTCTAGGCTACAGACAATGAGTACAATCTTGCTCAAGGCGTCTAGGTGCTAACAACATTTAACATTAACCAGCAGCATGACTGCGAAGTTACAAAACCACTGTCACTCCCACCTATAGATGTGGACTATCTTCTCTGTTAAGGTAGCCAGGTAGCTGCTGTGGTTCACCTCAAATGGGCAGATGTCCAAGACAGGCTGATCAGTCTGCAGATCTTGCAGCAATGAGCCACTGCCAGCATCCCATACCTAAAAAAGATAAGCAAAGATAAAAGGTAAGGAGTCGTTTAATTCAGCTGGAGGGCTTCCTTTTTTTCTGCCTGAGGAGCAAAGCAGACTGCCCCTAACCCTCACAAGGTTGCATAAAGTCAGCACATCTAACGTGGTGGTCTAGGTATGGCCTTACCTACTGAAATCAGTAATTAGTTTACCTGAGAGTGGATCTGAAAATCAAGTCTAATATCTGTCCTTTCAATTTATGTGCCAAGAAGTCTTCTAGGGACAGAAGGGACAATATGTTGGAGTCCCTGCCCTTTGGGAATCTATCTGGTGCTTTTTCATTTTAAAAATTTATTTAAAAAAAATTAAAGTATTAAAAAGTAGACTAGTACAATGAGCAACCCATTACCCAGATTATTAACTGTATACTACATCTGCTTATCAATTGTTTTTTTCTTTACTGATTTCCTGTCATTTTACCTTTATATACTTAAGTATGCAAAATGTCTTCTTACACCTCAATGTCATCATGCCCACCAAACGAAGAATTTCATAATATCATCTAACATCTAATGCATAACCAAAATTTCTGATAGTGCCTTTTTACATTTGGTTTGTTTGAATCAGGATCTAGGCAAGGTCCATAATACATCTGGTAGTTACAAATTTTAGTAAGTCTTTTTAAATCTAGAACAGATCCAACCTTTCTTTTTTTCTACTGCCATTGACCCACTGCAGAAGCTGGGTTAGCTGTCCCATAGAACGTCCCAATCTAGATTTACCCATTGGCTTTCTGTGCCACTATTTAACTTGTTCCTCTAGCCACTGCAGTGCCAATAAATGAAAGTTAGCACTAGACTCCAGGGTGGTTCTACCCAATATGGTGGCCATAAGTCACATAAGCCTATTTAGGTAAAGGAAATTTAAATAAAAATTTAAAAATTAAGTTCTTCATTCATGCTTACCACATTTCGAGTGCTCATGTAGCTAACAAGACTATATTGGACGTCATGCTCTAGGGCTTAGATACTAGGTCAAGGACTATTCATAGAAGGTGCTGTGTGCTTCATACTACCTTACATCAAGAGGCAAATTATTTCTGGTTAGCTCAATTCCAGTGGGCTGATTTCTCCAATGAAATTCCCCACCAACCTTTCATCTGTTGGTTTCACCCTGAATTGATAAAGCTGATGCCTGAGTCCATTATTTTATAGGAGTTTCAGTAGTTTTTCTTTTTTTAAAGGTTCAAAGTACAGCCCATGGAACACTAGATAATGTAAAAAGAATGAGGCGAATCTACAGATGTTGAAATGGAAAGATATCCATGACAGGTAGTTAAATGGGAAAAGAGCAAACCACAAGCAGAGTATAAAGTGTGGCTTGTGTAAAAAATAAACTAAGCAACTATACATACACACGTGTATGCAGTTGTGTGTATTGACACACAACTGGCTTTTTGCTTTATACATTTCTGTATAAACTATAATAAACTTACCAGGGCAGACTTTGATGCTTCATCCCCAGTACACACCAGGATACTGCCATCATCTTCTGGGTTTCGGAATATGGCACTTTTAGTCAGTAGTTTGCAGGTGGGTCCCCCAAGGAATGTCTGTACAGGATGGCAGGAACAGACTGGCTCTCCATTGTCATCCAACTTGTAGGACATTTCCATCAGCACACTTCGTAAGGTCTTGTGATTTTTATCTATGGGATAGAGAAATGTGTTGCTCCATGGGGATGGACCAAAGAAATTAACCAAGCACCTGAACTTCAGATACTTATAACCTAGTTGAGTAGTTAAGTCATAATTTATTAAACCATCAAGAAAGGCTACAAAGCAAACATTACAAGAACAAAAAAAATATAGCACAAATGAAATTCAGAACTGTAGACTAGGATAAAGCAAGTTATCTACAATAGGTTTTGCCTATGAGGAAAACATTCTGATAGGCTATTCTTTTTAGTAAAAGTACTTCTCCTTGGGATCTTCTTTCTCAAGAGATCTGACTACAATTTTTTTTTCCTTCCCCCAGTGTGGACCCCATTGGGCCTTGGAATTGTATATTTTTATAAAGTGAAAGCATGCTATTATAGAAGGGGAAACATGAATCTGTGGTTCTGCTGGGGGGCAAACAAAAGCTAGAAAAAATGAGACTTCCAAGTTCTCTACACAAATCACAACAAAACCACAGCCTTGGTGACAAAAGACATAAAGATGACTAAGAAACAAAAGGGTCAGAAGAGTCTGCTGAGGCAGCTTCTCAGCTCAAATAAAACATAAAATGATTAGATCTACCCACAACTAGCAGAAGTATGGGCATTTTAACGACTATCTCTGACAAACCATCCGTCTGACCATCAGTATAGCTCATTGGGAATTTAGATTCATACCTTTCAGGCTAAATAGAAACTGTGAATTTAAGCATAGTTTATTGTCAGGGGTTCCACTCCTGGTTCTGCAAGCAGTGAGAAGTTTAGCTGGCTAGGCCCACACAACCATTGCTGTCCATCTACTCTCTACTTACCTTTATTGGCACCAAATAAGAAGAGCTAATACCCTAGTCTGGGTCCTACATGGCTGCCTTCACCTGGGCCTTTCTTTTAAGTGAGGGAGGGGCAGGCAGAAGACATGAAACCGATCTGAATGTGGCTCAATAGCCTCAAGAGCAGGCCTCCTCATTCTATTACTGTTTTAAGTCACAAGGCTGATTATTTACTTTCAGGGAGTACCTGAAAGAATCTATCCCAGTTCAGAGGAGTAGGGAGGCAGGCTCTATGAAGAAATGTGGGGCCATCATCCTCAATGCAGTATTAAGAGTTGTTAGTCTGTGAAGCCCATACCAGTAAAACTCTCCTCCTCCTCAACCAATCTGCTCCTAAATTAAACACAGGAGGTCCAAGAGGGCATCCCAACACTCACCAGGCCTGCAGGTCACAAGACAGTGTCGGGTGCTGCTCTCTGTCTGAAAGTCTATGAAGCCCCCTGACTCCATGGGCAATACATGAGGCAAATGAGAATAGCCCATTTTTAGCTCCCAGAAGGAAGCGTTCTCCAAGGTTCCAGCTAACACGCCACCATATGGAAAAGCAGCTGAGGCAGCTCTGGGCATGTATGAGAGGGACACCAGTGGGCATCTGAAAAGAAAGGAAACCATGCCTCACATTCTAATATTTGGACTGCTCCAGACCCTACTACCAGGAGCCCTTGAGCACATTCCTACCTCTATAGAAGAGGTTAAAAATCTTCTGTGTCACTATCCTCTGACATCTAATAAAAACTACCAACCCACTCTGTAGAAATAAGAGAGCATACATATAATATTCTACATCCAATTTTAGAGGAGACATCACATGCTTTAAAATCAATAAAAAAAAGACTAATAAATTTAATAGTACAAGATCACAATTACAAGAAAGTTTGGTGTGAGCTTCTGAAAGTGGGGTTAGCTACATACATAGGAAAAGTCAAGAAGGAAACACAGCTTACACATTTAATAAAATAAAGATTCTAAGCTGTAGCTGAAAGACACCTCAATTAAAATATAGCCTAAAGCAAATACATTTTAATTTAAAAACAAGATTGTTTCTTTAGAGATTTCCTAAATCTCTTTCTGCAAGCATATGACCAGGACTGTGACTAGAATTCTCTTGGAAACATTAGCCTACAGACTATGTTACCATGAACTTGCTTCTGAAGTTGCCAAAGCGATCACTTTGCTTTATTTCATTTCCTTGTCACAATAAAGCCAAACAAAGCAAATTAAAAGAAAAATGAACACAACATGCAAGTATTCTATCCTTGCTATTTGCTATATTTTATAGTCTTCTCTATGTGGGTCCCTCTACATCAATGGCAGTTACCTTGTTTGCCTGGAGTTCACATCTGTGTAAGTTTACACCAGTCATCCTTAGGCCCACAAACCACAGCACTGAAACATAATTCTACTCACCCAAATGAAAAGAAACCTCAAAGTGCTGAGCCTAGGTTTTGGTAAATAATTATTACTGTAGTGCCTGCTGCCCTCTTTTTAATATATATTCAAACTGGAATTGAAAATTCTCTCTTTAGATACCTCTTAATTTGGCCAAGGTCAGACCCAATTCTCCTTTTGAGAACTTTATGCCTATGAGAGAGTACTACATCCGAGTAGTACCTGACACATTCCGAAGTATCATAGTGGTGCTGGTGGCCACCCACTCTCAGAACCTGGGCTGACTGCACAAACCTCCCAACTAAATAACTGGATTATAAATGATAAAGTCATAGTAATATATCCTTAGATCAACCTGGTTTAGCTGTGGATTATGAAAGTTTTAAATCACTTTTTCTTATGCTACTTTTACTGTTCTCTTGTGTGTTAGACATGTGGTTATTAAAGTCCATGCCAATCACATTTTATAGATGAAGTTCAAAACAGGTCAAGAAATGTGACCAAGATCACACAGCTCATACGTAATGGAGTTGGATTCTGAATACAGATCTGACTTCATTTAGGCATGCTGGGGATGGGTGACTCTATATGAACCTGGTTTACTTGGTACCAGAGCTTTCTACCATATAAAACATCATGAACACAAACTCTAAAGACCTTACTACTCTTGAAAGACAAAATTAATACAGTTAATAAGAAAGCCACTACCTACAAGAAAAAAGTGAGTGGCTCCCTACCTGGCTTTCTGAGGTACTAACTCCTGGACAGGACAATTCGTGTTTCGAAGGTCATATACCAGAACTGAACCATTGACCAGTCCAGCATAGATGTAATTGTTTTCATCAAGACACCAGCAGCAGCTCCAGACAGGACGTCCAGCATTGTAAGTCTGGACCACAGTATTTGTCTCCAAGCTGTGGAGTTACAAGAGACTTTTACAATTATGTATTAAGAAAATCAAGTATATAACAAAGATGTAAAGATGATCATTTCACTGATGATCTTTTAAGAACACACCCATAATACACCCAAACTATTTGGATCCCCAATTTCTTCTAGGGACTGCCCAGATAACTCTTTTTAATTCCAAAATATATTTTTGTGTATGTGGGTAGGGAACAACGCAGGTTTTCCTCTTGAGCTGTAGGAAATAAAAGTAATTTAAAGGGACAAATCCACAGTATATTCTCACACTACTTCCATTACTTTCTCCATAGTTACATATTATACAGGTACATATTCAATGTTGAAAATATAAAGAAAATAAATAATTAACCAACCATTCAGAAGTAGTCACTAATAAATAACACTTTGGTATTTAAGCTTTTCCCCATTTTTTAACACTACTAGAAAAATATCATAGCACAGATATACACATAAAACATTACAGTACACTGAGTTTTGGGGCAAAATTAAGCTGAAGCATGCTTGAAAAGTCAAAAGGCTTATAAGTCCTGATAGTGCTGTCACAATGTCCCTCAGATTTAGCTGAAGATTTTAAGAAGGAAGCCAACTATAAGACATCTAATCAGAACTAGATTTTAAAAGATAAAGGCACAGAGCACACTCAGATTTGGTTCACGGAACTCACAGAGCATATGAAAGATAAAATGTGGAACTAAGGGTTACTAATGACAGAGTCATTCATCATGGCACCCAAAGAGCGTTCCCTGTAAGCATTCTGGTTAGGTAAAATGATCCAAGTAACAAGCAGATATAAACAGTCGTAAACTTTTATGATAAGTCCATGGTGTCAAGGACCAAGGCTGCCTCCCTACTGTCATTTTTATCTGCTCTAGGATAGTATTCTGAAACAGAACACTAGACATACTGTTTTGTAACCTGCTGTGTCCATTTTTAAAAGCAAGAGATTTTAAATTTGATGAACCTAGATCTCAAAAGACAATGCCTTAGAACACTAAGGCCATCATAACGTATTAATTTCCATTCTAGCCAACACTAAACAGTCTAGGTCCCATCTTCCTCCCTAAAGCACTCACCTGGTCAGTTTAATGGTGTTGTCTAGGGATGCAGAGAGAAGTAAGCCTTTGGACCGACTGCTGAAAGCAAGTCCACGGATCTGCTTGCTATGCATGGGAATGTACTGACTGCTTTTCATGTTGGCAGTACTCAACATCTTAACACCAAAGCCTGCCAAAGATGAAAGAGTGAGGTAGGTCACTGAAAATCAACTTAGGACAAAGCAAATTACTTTCCAAAGTAGTTCCTTTGTTCACCTCAACATTTTAAGCCCCTGGGGAAAAAGTAGGTCAAATAAAAACTCCCTGGGGTTGTAATTTATTATAAAAAGTATATTCCATTTCAAATATCCATCAATAGGTAAATGATAAACCATTGTATATACAAAGGAATGTTTCCCAGTAATAACAATGAGTAAAATGATATATACAATACAGATAAACACTTATGCTGAATGAAACCAAACAAAAAAAAAGAGTAATACTGTTTATAATTCCATTTATGTAAAATTCGAGATTATGTTAACTAATCTATTTTGATAGAAAGTCATCAACAGTTGCCTAGGAGAAGAGGAAAGGACAGGTAGAAGATGGGACTACAAAGGGCATGATAAAACTTTTGGGGAGATAGATATGTTCTTTACTTTGATTGTGGTGATTGTTTTATGGATGTATACTCATCAAATGGTATACTTTAAGTATGTACAGTTATTATATGTCAATTATACTTTAATAAAGTGGTTAAAAGACTATTCTGAAACAGATTCAAAATGAAGAAGAGATAGCAAACAATGAAAAATGGAGATAAGTAATTTGTGTCAGGTGGTCAAGACAGGCTGCATCTGTCTGAAATATAATGAAAATAAATGACATCTTAAGTATCCCAATCAATGTATATCATTCTAGGAGTAGAAAAGAATACCAAAAACATCCTTTTAAATTTTATTTGTTTCTCTGTTCTTTCTAGGCTAAAATAATATATCTACTTTTACTGGGTATTTATTATTATCTAAATTATAGGGTAACAGAATTTGTCAAATCCTAGACTCAAAAGTCTCGAATCACACTTCAGCTTCCCTTAGGCAGTGATCCCGACCTTTTTGGCACCAGGTGTTCCTATGAGAATCTAATGTCTGATAAATCTAAGTAAAGTTGAGGTGGTGATGCTAGCACTGGGGAGCAAATACAGATGAAGTTTCATTCGCTGGCCTGCTGCTCACCTCCTGCTATGTGGTCCAGTTCCTAAAAAGCCACGAACTGGTACCAGTCTGTGGCCCAGGGGTAGAGGACCCTGTCCTAGGGAACCAAGTAGGAGACAGTTTATTGCGTTTTCTCCTGAAACAGAATTAGGACAGCCAGAGACAAAAAGGGAAACTATAGGCTTTAAATCAACAAGGGAAAACATGAATACTTGCCTAGTTAATCAAAGAGAAGTTAGCAATAGCAAGCTATCAAAAGCTAGTTGTGCGGAGTGGAGTAGATACATTAAGGAAAAAACCAAACACATCATACCCAATTTGGGTAACAATTAAAAGAAGTAGTTTTCCAACTGATGGAGAAAGTTTCAATTGATAATATATTTTTTTTTATTAAAAATCTGGATGGGATAAACAATCCTTTTCCTTTAAAAGGAGCCTCCTGACAGCCTCTCAACTCATAGCTAATACCAGTGAATAAGAGAAATGCATGATAATCTAGGAATTCCACTCCCAATCCTATATATATCTAAAATTTGAAGGACATAGTTTTGAAACATTTGATGAAACTTCTAAATGTAGAGAGAGGAAATTAGGCTGAAGCAAAGGGACCTGATGGCAGAAATCATACAGCTGAAGATAATAGAAACACCTACAACATTTAAGAATGATTTAATTGGCTATGTGAGGAGATTTGGTTTTCAACATTAAGACAACATAAAGTTAAACTTAAAAAGCACAAAATATAAAAAATTAGTAGAATACTAATAAAATAATGTATTCTCAAATTTTTTTATTTGGAATTTGTCAACTTGGACAATACTGAAAATAAGTGCTAAATCTTGTTTTAACTTGAATTAGCTCTTGGGGTGGTATTTTTTCAAATATTTCCAGTCTAAAATGAATCTGTAACTTCAGTAGGACATTTAGGACAGATGTCCTTCTTAGACTATATCAGTAACCCACATTTCCAAGTACCTCATCTTCTCTCACTTTATCATGGATTTTAGTACTTCTACCATCTCGGTAAACAAATTTATAGAATGAAGTCAACAAATAGTAAAGACATCTTTGCTGCACCCTGAATTATCTGCATGAATAGGAAACTAAGTGGGAAAGGGGATGTGGTGGGCTGTGGACAATGTTCACCCACTACTGAGTTCTGGATTTTCCAAAAAAGGGAGAAAATAAATAAATGGAGTCCAATAATATATATGAAAGCGGAGGTTCTGAACTGTTCACCTGGAAGGAGAGAGGCTTGAGGAGAAGGTTGTGACACCACCAGGCAGCTCAGAATATCACAGTATGTCATGATCCGGCAGTTTCCACTCTGAGACACTGTGAAGTTCTTCTGGAAATGGTACTTGTGCTGGCTCTGGCCAGAGGACAGGCTGCTTAGGAAACGTGCTTGGGAGCCCTTGGGTTGCTGTAAAATCTGATCTCGATGCTGCAGAATGAGTTTTTGCAAGTCCTAAAATGAAAAACATTTTGTAAATGTGAAGCTTTTTTGTTCGTTTTGCTTCCATGCACATTTCCTTGATCTAATATAAAAAAATTTCTTACCCATTACATGAAAGGTTAATACGAATCCTAGAGAATGGCTAGTTTTTATAGTATTTCAACATGCAAATGATATAAGGAGAGCACAGAATCATAAAACAGTAAGGTTGAAAGTCCTTAATGGTCGTTTTGGTTGTTTGGGTTAAAACTTTCATTTTATTGGTAGATTCAGAAAAGTGAAATGAGTTAAACAAGTTCTGAGTTATCAGGTTTTATTTTTTTAAAATTCAATCGTGGTAGAATTCATCATAAAGCATATAAGCTTTGAACAAATGCCCTAATCAGAAATAAAGAGTTGGTCATATTTACCTGCTAGAAAACTTGATAAATCCTACACATATATGAGATAAACCTAAGTAATATTTAGATTATTTTTCAAATCCTATCCCAAAGTTTTGGATTAGAAAGGGTAAACTGACCTGGACACGATTATGAAGCTTAGTGCATTCTTCAGTGAGAACTTGAAGCTGGAGCCGGCACTGTGCTGTTTCTAGCTCAGCCTGCTTCCTTAGCATCTGCTCCTTTAGTAAGGTACTAGAGAGGGAAAAGCCGGTGACAAACAGAAATTAGGAAAGCTACAGAAGATTTCCCATCAAGATGGCATAGTAAGTTCATACTATGATACACACCTTTATTTTGCTATAAATGTTATGATAGTGACCAACATATAACAAGAGAAAAATCTCTTAAGTCCAGAAACAATACAAAAATGTAACATGCAGGGTTGAACTCATGAGCCTATTAAGTTTTAGTGTTAAAGTCGGCAGTGATAGCCAGGAGTTGGCTCCTTTAGGAATGGGGACTAACTATGCAAAACGAGGGATCAGAGCCAAGCTCACTGCTTAATGTAGGGCCAAATTATAAAAAAGTAAAATGACATGTTAAAGGATTAAGATTACCTGTTAGATTGAAAGAAAATAAAAGTTATTAGTTGTTCACCAGATGCTCAACACTACAAAAAAGAGGCTGAAGTTAAAAAGATAGATAGCATTATACTAAGAAAATGCTATCAAAAGACTAATTAGAATTAAAAAGCACAAATAAGCATAAGAAAAAATACGCAGTAAATGGACAAACCATCAAGAATCACCAATAAAAATCATAACTTTGTATGTACCTAAAGACAATTTAAAAATATGAAATGCAAAAAAGGTGCGACTTCTACTCTAATGAGACAAGATAGAAAAAAAGAAAAATTAAAAAGGATGGGATAAAATTGCCCTATTTATCTCATGGAAATTCAAGAGAATCCACAAACTATTACAGTTCAGCAAGGTGCTAGAATCAAGACCAAGAAAATTAGATCAAACATTCTCCACACACGAGATAACTGATTAGTAAATATAATAGAAAAAATTCATTCACAACAGCAATTTTTAACAATAGCAACCTAGGAATGAAGTTAAAGGACATGCAAACACTTTATGAAGCAAAGTACACTTGTAAAAGATATAAGAGAACAGTAATTGGAAGGATATTACATAACGTTTATGGCCTGAAAGACTAAAAATTAAGTTACTCTAAAAATTTAATGTAATTTCAATCAAGATCTCAAAAAGTTTTCATGAAACACAGCACACTAATTTTAATTAATATGAAAGAGCAAAGTGCCAAAAATGGCAATTTTAAGGAGCAAGGTAGGAGGACATATTTTAAAGCTACAATAAATTATAACTTGGAATACTGAAGCAAGAATTAACAACCAGACCATGGAACAAAACAGTAGTCCACTCAAACATAGGAACTTAATTTATGATAGAAGTAGTGGTGAAAATTTATACAGAACATACTACTTATTAATAATGCTGTTACAATTTAGATAAATTAAAAACCTGTGTAGAAAGCAAAACTTTAAAGAAGATATCATCTTTATGACCTTGAAGCAGTAGAGACAACAAAGCACAAAACAAGATTGATAAATGATTGCATTAAAATTAAAAATTTGTGTTCAGCAAAAAAATTTCCATGAACAAGTTAGAGACAATCACAGACTGGGAGAAAGTTATCTGCAAGGTATACATACAACCAACAAAGAATTAGTACAAAGAAAACACAAAGAACTATAAAAACAATAAGAAACAATAAGTTTTGTTCAATATAAATGAGCAAAAGACATTAAGAGAATTCACAAAACATGTTCCACCTCATTAGTAACTGAGGAAATGCAAATTAAGTAAATAATACTTCACCCCATGAGACTGGCAAAAATTAAGTCAGATAATATAAAGTGGGCAAGGGTATGAAAACAATAAGGAAAACCTCATACTGTTGCTGGTGGAAGCATAGACTGGGAATAGCTTCTTGGAAGAGCAATTTGACAAAATCTAGTGAAGCTGAAATTACATGTAACTTACTATAAAGCAATTCCATTTCTAGACCTAAAAAAACTCTCGTCCATCTCTCCACAGCATGGTTTATAGTAACAAAAACTGGAACCTACCTTAATTGTGCACCAGTACGAAATACGTAAAAGTTCTAATTAGAGAAAATACTATATAGAAATAAAAATGAATAAACTAGAGCTACATTTATTAATTAGGATACCTGCCCCAAACATAACAAGCAAAAAAATTAAGCAACAAAAGGAAAATTATAATCCAAAAACATCTATATAAAGTGTAAATACTTCCTAAATCATACTATATATAATTTATGGATATAGATCCTCTAGGTAGAGATGGAATTAAGAACTTAGTTTACAAGCTACTATTCTATCTATGACAATTTCTTTATTTTTTAAGAGGCCAAAACAAATATGCCAAAATGTTAAGATTTGATAAAATTGAGTATGAGGTGTTCGTTTTATTAGTCTCAATATTTATTGTCATTTTCAAATTTTTCACATTTTCTAAAGAGGCTGGGAGCACAATGATTACAGTAATCAGCAAAATTGTAAACATAATCATCCATTAATAGCCATAAGAATAGGGTTTTGCCTTTTCAACAAAATTTCTCTCTCCACACAACGGCCAAGAGCAAATGAGATAAAGAAAATGAAATTGTCTGTAATCCCACTCCTTAGTGATTTACCTGTAGTATTCTTTCAGTTCACAAAAATAGTCACACTAATAACATGCCTTCACATGACAACATATTATGTGTACATCATCAGTTTTAACGAATGTGTAGTATTTGATCACATAGAGATGCCAGAGTTTTACTCAACTAATTAATTCTTTTGGCTCGGAATATTAACAATGCTAAATGAAAAGGCTCATTAAGTAAATCTTTGCACACATCTTGTTTCTTTAGAATAAATGCCTGAAGTAGAATCACTTTAAAAGGCTGTTTAAGCATATTGCCAAGGGGTCCTCTGAATGGCTGTGCTATATACATTATTGACTGGAGTGCATGAGAGCAAGGATCCCTAACTCCCAGGCCCAGACTGGTACCCTCTGCTGTGACCTGTTAGGAACACAGCAGGAGATGAGCATGAGGAATGCCGGGAAGCTTCATGTATATTTGCAGTCGCTCCCCAGCACTAGCATCACCGCCTCAGCTCCACGGAGATCATCGGGCATTAAATTCTCATAGAAGCACTGGTCCCTGGTGCCAAAAAGGCTGGGGACCACTGCATTAGAGAACCCATGTCTCCTGTACTCTCTCAGTGGTGGACATTTTTATTCTTTAATATTGTTAAAGCATTTTTTAAGTAGGGTGTTAGCAATTGTTCTTGAGCTTTCAAAATCCTGGTAATATCTTACATTGCACTACACGTGCAAAGCTTCACTGTACAAGACTCTGTGCTGAGCATTGTAGAAGGATTTAGAAACACCATAAGCAAAAATAGCAACATTTAGGTATGCGCCATATCCTTTTTAAAAAAATTATTAATCCTATTTTAGTGAAGAGGAAACTAAAACTTGGAGCATTTCAGATGTCTAAGAACTAACAACAAAGATTAAGACAGGACTCTTGGATTGTGTTCATAGTACTTAACAGCAGAGGCAAGCAGTAAATATAATCCCTAGATTAGAATCTGAACAGGCCACATAAAATCTAGGATATCTTTCTGTCTGAGTCTGCTGCCTAGGCCAGGTATAAGGTATTATAGTAGTGCTGTAGGTTTCTATTGCTTTAGATTTCGGGAGTGCTTAAGACACCACGGTCTTGATTTCCCCAGGTCATATACCAAAGGTTTAAGTCAGAAGGCTGATTCCAACTTTGTGAAAATGCTTAAGTACTCCTAAGTATAGCTGCTACATTCCTTCTGAAAATATCAGCTCCAATCAGCACACAATACCCAGGCTCTGCAAACGAGGCTCACAAAAGATGCGGAACACACAGAAGTGGCAGTCTCTCTGTAACACTGGTTAGTACTCCTTGGATTACAAGGATAGAAGTTTTATTTGAACTGGCAAACTGAAATTGAAAACCTATGTGTTGACTTGTGTAACTGAGAAATATATCCACTGGAGTCTAACTTCAAGAATGGCTGAATCGAGGTTCAGGAATTCTGTCTTTCTCCATTTCTCAGCTGTTTTCCTTTGCATGGACTTCATTTTCAGGCAGGCTCTCCCTATCCTATGGCTGGGAAGGCTCTTGGGAGATCTGGGACTGTATTTTTTTCTTAAGAGTTTAAGCAAAATCCTGAAGCCTACATTCAATGGGCTGGCTGAAATCACAATTATGTTACCACAGATTCTCATTTTTAATGCTGTATGTTGAGCAAACAATGAAGACATCCTTCAGAAAATGATCAGACATGTACTGTAAGTCACATGTGAGACAGTCTGCCAATAATCACTAGAGATCCCCAGTCTCCGCCCAAGTAAAGCTTTGGAAACAAACTAAGAGTGACTTGTACCTCCTTTTTCAGATGTGCCTACAAGGGACCAAAAGAGAACATTCCAGCTCGGCAGACTCTTTCTACTTACCTTTTCATCTGCTCATATTCACTGGTGTCCAAAGCTCTCACGGTTCGGGCATAAAGGACAACAATGTCACTGTGCTTGGCTTTCTTGTTGCACTAAAGAGCCCAAAAGAACACAATTAGTAAGGTTCCAGAAATTCTCCTGACAACATTTTGACTGTGCACATGCCTATGGTCCTTACCTGAGGACATTTTCGTGCCTGTCCTTTGAGCCACTTAGAAATGCACCTATACCCAAAAAGGTGTCCACAGCGTAATGCTGAGAGTCGGTGATCCCCAGCATTGGTCCACTGTTCCAAACATATTGTGCAAATATCTCCTTCTTCCTCATCTGGAGTTGAAGGTAGATCGCTGGACTTCTGAGGAGACTGCTGGATGGAAACCAGAATAATTCAAATTAGAGAAAACGCAAAAAAGTCTTGAAGAGGATGCAAAACTATCAAGTTAACAACCACACAAAAATGATACGAACTGAATTAAAAATACTGTAGAAAAACTGCAGCATTTATGAATCATTTGTCATTCTTTCTCGAATAAAATCTGGTCAAATGTAATATAAGCCACAAAAATATTACTACTCTTTGATCTTATGAAACACTTGGATTTTTTTATTCAATGAAAAGAAGCTATCTTTACAAAGAGAAAACAAATAAAGCAGACCCAGTACTTACAAAAATAATCAACAACAGGAAATGGTAGTTTCATTACACAGCCAAAACTAGGTTCACTATTAACTCAAGTAGCTATAAAATACTTCGTTGGTATTAAAACAAACAAAAAAACCCCCCACGAAAACAAAGAAAGGATAGAAACAGCTTACAAAAAACATAAATGGTCAATTAAGTATTCATTTATAATTAAAGAAATGCAAATTAAAGAATCAATTTTTTAATGAATTAAATGATATAAATTAATGTCTGATAACACCAAGTACTGTTGAGGGTGAAGGAGAAATGGGCAGGCTACAAGTTGCGACAAGTAGAAAGTTGCACAAATTTTCCAGAGGGCAATTTGGCATTATCAAAACTAAAATATCTGTCTTTCCTTGGACACAGCAATCTCTCTGCTAGGAATATATACCATAAATATAGTCACAAACATTTGCCAAGACATTTGTACAAGGAAGCTTAGTGCAGCATGATTTGTATCAAGAAAAAAAAAAAAAAAAAAAGAACAAGGGAACTGCCATAGTGTACATGACAAGGAAAGAATTAACTAAAAATTTATTTATGTGATAGAACATTATTATTAAACTATTAATAAAAATGAAGCTCAACTCTATGTACTTGAAATAGAAAGTTCTCCAAGATGTAATAAGTCAGGAAAAAAGGAAAAAGTATAATATTATTCCTTTCGTGTAAATTTAAAAATAGAACATTTATACATATAAATTTACATGTATACAAAGTTTTTCTATAAGAAATAAAAACAGGAAAATCATACAGAAACATGCAAAAAGTATATCAATGACATTTTGGGATCGGCAGAGTCCACAGCTGACATATAAATAACTTTCATATTAAGGACAATATGTTATTTTAAAAAATAAAAACTTTATTACATAGCAATCACATTCATGAACTATATTCATATCTAGTATTTTAATTAATCCTTAACATTGTTAGGTAAGCAGGACAAATTATCCTCATACTCCATACACTCCCTCACCCCACCTTTTTTAAACCTAAAAAGAATCACACAAATGACTAACTTGGATAGGATCCACTTCTGGACTTGCTGCCTACAAAGCCTGCAAGTTTTCAATTTTAGCCTGCAACCTGCTTTTTAAACGAAAATCCAAATCGTTCATTTAAAACGATACTCATGTTACCTGCTTAGGGAGGGTGTCTCTTCCATCAACACATCTAACTTCTTGCTCTGCTGAAATATCTCCTGGTTGCTCTGCCAAGTCGTTTCCAGAAAGGACAGGATAAGCAATATACAAAAGAAGACATTAGTCAGGTATAGGAAGCAAGAGAGCCTGACTCACTCCCCATTTCTAATTGGTAGTATTACTACTTTTATAGCAATCTCTTTTACGATGACAACTTCCCCAATTAGCATCACTGAATTTTTTTTCATTTGATATCTTCAAACATAAAAGTAGACAAAGCAGTATAGTTAACCCATAGGTACCCACAGCCTCATTTCAAAAATACTATTTTGCAAATCTTGTTCCATCTAAGCTTCATTCCAATTGTTTTCTTTTGGAATACTTAATAACAAACCCTAAAACTTTTCACTTGCAAACTTTTATAATACTGATAAGGACTTATTTTTACATAAGTACTTTTATCATACCTCATAAAATTAACTATCTTTTAATTCCATCTAATCCTAGGCACCCAGTTAATATTCAAAATTTCCCAGTTATCTTTGAGTTGCTCTTTATAGTGGATTTACTCCAACCAGGATCTAAATAGGGTCTGAACAATAAGTTTCACTGTTATATCTCTTGTCTTTTTCATTCTATAATGATTTTCCTTACTCATTTTTATCCCCTCATCACTGATTTGTGGGGAAGATCTGATCATTTGTCTTATAAAAGTCCTACAGACTGGATTTGCCTGATTACTCCTTTGTGGTATTGCTTACTTATTTATTCTATCACCTACATTTCCTATAAACTGGTAGTTAGAGCTATAGGCTTCAGTAAATTCAACTGTTGTTTGGAAAGAGGGGGACAGCAAGAGACTTCTTAGATTGTGTACTTTGGATTGTTGCACATCAGAAGGCTCATAGGGGGTTCAGTGGTATCTGTCCAACCCCTATAGCCAGCAGTCCCCAACCTTTTTGGCACCGAGGACTAGTGCTCCTATGAGAATCTAAGGCTTGATGAACTGACGTGGAGCTGAGGCGGTGATATGCTAATGCTGGAAGTGGCTGCAAATACAGATGAAGCTTCACTTGCTCACCCGCTGCTCACCTCCTGCTGTATGGTCCAGTTCCTAACAGACCACAGACCACTACCAGTGTGAGGCCCAGGGGTTGGGAATCCTTGCCCTAGACTATCAGAGTCCTCAGCAACCTTTCACAACCTCCATTAATCATCAAGGAGGTGATTTTAAATTTTTAGTCATTTTTCGGAGGCTCAAATTGTCCCATCATTGGCCAGTGGGACCCATTCGAATGGGTTATTTAAAAAATATAACTTTTACTGAAGTGTAATATACATACAGAAAAGCACATTCTAAGTATTCCGTTTAGAGAATTTTCACCAACTGAACTATAAACCAGAAACATCACCAACCCCAAGAATGCCCCTTATATCCTAAAGTCCTCCTTATATCTTGGGGGTGGGGTGGGGTAGGAAGAGGGTAAGTGACCTTACCCCAACCAAAAGTAACCACCTTAATAAATTCTAACACCATCAATTGATTTTGCCTGTTTCTGTACATAAATAGCATCTCAGAATTACCCACATTTCGGGTCTACTTTTGTTCTACATTGTTTATAAGATACTTCCACATTAATATGTGGAGTTCATTCATTTTCACTGCTCAATAGTTTCTTATTGTATTAACATGTAACAATTATATATCCATTCTATTTCTGATGGGTGTTCCAGTAGTTTTCAGTTTTTTGCTATTACAAACAATACTGTTACACTGTTGTACATGTCTTTGATAAACATATGTACTCATTTCTTTGGCGGACTACCTAAAGTGAAATTGCTGAGCCACAGATTATATATAGTGAGTTTATAAAGATACTACCCAAAATGTTTGTATCAATTTATACTCCCACCAGCAGTATATGATTCTGGTTGCTTTTCCAATACTTGATACCGTCATTTTTTAAAAATTTAGCTGTTGTATAGGTGCACATCAGTTACCCTCAGTTAAGCTGAGGCTTTTTTTAAAAAGATTATGTTGTGGTTCATAACATTACACAATTTTCAGGTGTACAAGATTATAATTCAGCATCTGTGTACTATTTTGCGTTTCCTACCTGAAATCTTGTTTCCTTCCATTATCAGATATTTGACCCTTTACCCACTTCACCCTCCTCCCCCCACCCTCTATCTCCTTTAGTAACCATTCTGTTGTACCTGTTTTTGTTTTGCTAATTTTGTCACTTTTTGTTTTATATTCTACATGAGTGATATATAGCTTTTTGCCTTATTCTATCTTATTTCACTTAGCATAATACTCTTGATGCATCTATGCTGTTGCAAGTGGCAGTATTTCACCTTTTCTAATGGCTGAGTAGTATCTCACATCTTTTTTTATCCAATCATCCATCAATGAATAGTTGTTTCCATGTCTTAGCTTCTGTAAATAATGCTGCAATGAACATGTACAGGTATATCTTTACAAATAAGTGTCTTCCAGTTAACTACCCAGAAGAGGAATTCGTGGATGATCTAATAATTCTGTTAATTCTGAGAAACCACCATATTGTTTTTACACAGTGGCTGCACTAATTTACATTACCACCAACGGTAAACGAAGGTTCTTTTCTCCACATCCTCTCCAGCACTTATCTTTTTGATAAGTTACTTCTAACAAGTGTGAGGTAGTATCTCATCGTAGTTTTTACATTTTCCTAATTTCTAGTGAGGTTAAACTTTTCATGTCTGTTGGCCATCTGTATGTCTTGTCAATTCAGGTTGTCTGCCCGTTTTTTAACCAGTTCCTTCTTTTGTTGAGTTGTGTGAGTTCTTTATATATTTTGGATGTTAGCCCCTATCAGAGATTGTTTGCAAATATCTTCTCCCATTTGGTTAGCTGCATTTTTGTTTTGTTGGTTTATTTTGCTCTGCAGACGCTTTTTAGTTTGATGTAGTCCAATTCATTTATTTTTATTTCCTTTACCTTTGGGGTCAAATTCACAAATACCCCACTGAGACCAAGATCCATAAGTTTTTACACCGACATTTCCTTCTATGTGTTTTACTGTTTCAGCTCTTACATTCAAGTCTTAAACCTATTCTGAGTTAATTTTTGTGTATGGTATAAGATAGCAGTCTAGTTTCTTCCTTTTGCATGTGGCTGTCTAATTTTCCCAACGTGATTTATTGAACAGACTTCCCTTTCTCCACTGTTTATTTTTGGTTCCTTTGTTGAAAATTTGTTGTCCACATATCTGTGGGTTCAGTTCCAGCCTCTCAATTCTGTCCCTTTAGTCTGTCAGTTTTTCTGACAATATCATACTGTTTTGATAACTATAGCTTTGTAGTATAACTTGAAGTTAGGGTGTGTGATGCCTCTTGGTTTGTTCTTTTTCCCTCAGGAAAACTTTATCTATTTAGGTTCTTTCATGGTTCCATACAAATTGATTTTTTTTGTTCTATGAAACACGCCACTGGGATTATAATAGAGATTGCTTAAACATTTAGATTGCTTTAGGTATTATGAACATTTTAACAATGCAATTTTTCAACTGAACATGAAAAATCTATTTGTCTTCAATTTTTTTCAACGTCTTATAGTTTTCAGTATATAGGTCCTTCACCTATGTTAAGTTTATTCTTACATATTTTATTCTTTTTTTACAATTCTAAATGGGATTGTTTTCATTTCTCTTTGAGATATTTTGTTGTTAGTATATAATAATGCAATAGATTTTTGTATACTGATTTTATATCCTGCAACTTATTATTTCGAGTAGTTTTTTAGTAGTCTGTAGTGTTTTCTATATATAGAATCATGTCATCTACAAATAGCAAGTTTTACTTTTTCCTTCGCAATCTGGATGACTTTTATTCTTTTTCTTGCCTAACTGCTCTGGCTAGGACATCCAATACTACCCTGAAAACAGTGGCAAGAGTGGGCATTCTTGTCTTATTCTTGACCTTAGAGGAAAAGCTTTCAGTTTTTCACTATTCAGAATGTTAGCTGAGGGTATGTCATACATGGCCTTTATTATGTAGAGATACTTTCCTTCTAGACCCATTTTATTGAGTGTCTTTATCATAAATGGTTGTATCTTGTCAAATGCTTTTTCTGCATCTATCAAGGTGATACGATTTTTATATTCTGGCCATTTGGTTGTCTTCTTTTAGAAATACCTTTCAATTTTTCTGTTAGGGTGTAATATTGACATAGCCTTGATACGTCTTTTTTTCAGATATATGTATTATGAACATCTTCTCCAGTCAGTGGGTTGCCATTTCATTCTCTTAATGATCTCTTTTGAGGAACATAAGTTCTAAATTAAAATTCACCTTTTTTATCATTGATTTGTTGGAGAAATCTGGTCATCTGTCCTCTGAAATGTCTCAGACTGAATTTAACTGACTGTGTTTCTTCATATTGTTCACATTTTATTTATTCCTTCATAAATTACCTGGTTTTTTCTGAATGTAGTTCACACAGGAAAGGCAAACTCTTAATCCTTTATTTACCAGCTTTCAGAGTAATAAGCTGGGGCTCTAATAACTTAGGATGTCTGACAAATGAGGTTTCTAAACAATACATAATTATGAATTAATATTTTCACATATTTTATGTATTTCAACCTATTTCAACCCAAATTCCAAGAACACATTCATTATCCTTTTAATGGTCAAACTGTCCCATCTTAGGCTACTAAGAGCCCCCTCAAGGTTGCTCCTGTGCCTACTGATATAACTCCATGAGACTTAGAAGGTTTCCCTGCTTTCTAGCATAATAAAATACCTTAATCTCATAGCTTATACTTCATATCCCAGATGTGGAAAGCCATCTCTCCAAAAAGCCCTGTTTCTGCTTAGTGTAGCAAAGTTCACAATCTGGGGTACTGGAGGATTTTTAATATAAGGACATATACTTTAGGGATCACTGCTAAATAAAGTTCCATTTGCACAATATATAATATACTAGGACTTAAAAAGCAGGAAGACTAGATAGGGTGCTGAATTTATGAAGCTTTTCTTTAAAAAAAAAATCAGCTTCCTTCTCAGAAGTCTAAGAAAATGAAAGGGAATGTAAAATGTCATTACAAAGTAAGTGACTTACTGGGTTGGTCACAAATTATATTAATTTGCAAGTCAGATCAAAATCTATGTGATTATGGCCAGTCACAGTTGTACTACTAAGCAAGAACATATATCCCGGGGGAGGAGGGGCAGAGTATTGAAACAAATATCTAGAGTTTCTGGAGTCTAAGCTTTCTAGATGTTAGTCTGTGAATCCAAATCTGAATAAAATACTTACCTTCTAAAACGACAACTCCAGGTTCCTCTGCCTGGACAAGCACCTCTTCATACTCTATGGAACTGTCACTGTCAGAATCAGAATTACTTGATACTTCCAAGTCTTCAGAAACAGGATTGCTAGCCCCTGAATCATGAGAGGTGGTTGGTAAATGAGGCTGGGTCCTGCTCACTTGAAAGTAAGCATCCAATGGTAGTCTGGACCTATGTATGCAGAAAGACAACAGAATTATACTACAACGGACCATCATCACAAGAACAACCTATAGTAATTTGGAGATAAATGCTAGTCATTTCAATCCATCTCCAGGCCATTAAATGATGCCTTTGAACAATGAAGCAGGAATAGCAGATTTAGGCAGATGGCTGGCTTGTCTAGATACTCTCTTTTCCACTCCATTATTATATTAGCCCACATTGAATCTTAATTCTTCTGCTAAAAGCTAATTCTATTTCACTGACCTTTGGCCATGTGTCAATATCTTTTAAAGGACACGACTCAGCAATTTGTCTGCTGGAATTAAGGGATTGAAAAGAGTGGGCGAGAAAGGGCCCTGTTGATAAAATATGGTCTCATGGGATTCTGCTGCTGCAGCTAGGGGTACAGTATGAAGTCTGCCTTTAACCATCATTGTTTCACCTCATATTTTAAGATTCCTTTTCAAGTTTAAGTAATATCATCAGGTTAAGGTTAAAAACAGCATGGTATCAAACAAGAATTCAAGATGAGGAGAGCTGGGAGCAGACCTAGCACTCCAATCCATTCTAGCTGGCTAAGTTTTAACCACAACCATCACTAAACCTCAGTTTCCTTCACTTCCAAGATAACAAATCATACTCTACTTAGCACAGAATTAATAACATTCAATATTAAAAACTAAAAAGTTGTTTTGAACTTCAGAATACACTACTGAGCCAGTAATCACAAAGTATTACTGAAAAGTAACCTATTTGAAGTTCTAATAACTGTGTTTTTATGGCATTAAATTATATTTTTACCCAGAAACATTGCTAGAGACTGTTTACACAGAAAAACTTTTATTTCTCTCATAGGCTGGCTAAAATTTATGGCAAACTAGGGCTTTCTATTAAAAAATGAATGATTCAATGGAACAAAATAAACATTATTTGGTATCCAATTCAATAAAGATTTGCCCTTGTTAAAGAAAAATGTGAACTGAAATGAGAAGTAGCAGTTTTCATTCTTTTCTGATTCACTATTTAATAGTGTACAATTTAGTCATTTTTAGCATAACCACAAGGTTATGCAACCATGACCACTGCCTTATTACAAAACATTTCACCGCACCTATAAACTCTGTACCCATAAGTAATCACTCCTCTCCTTCCCTCAGCTCCTGGCAACCACAAATTTACTGTCTGTCTACGGATTGGCCTACTCTGGACATTTTATGAATGGAATCGTACAATATGTAGCCTTTGCTGTTTGGCTTTTTTCACAACTTGATATATACAAGCATATGTCCTCTGCAAATAACTAGTTTTATTTCTCCTTTCTAAGTGAAATGTCTTGTTTCTTTTTCTTGCCTAACTGCCTTGGCTAGAACCAAGTACAATGGTGAAGAGAAGTGGCAAGAGCAGACATCCCTGTCCTGTTGCTGATCTCAGGAGTAAAGCTTTCAGTCTGTCTGTTTAGTAAGTTAGCTATGGGTTTTTCATTTACGCCCTTTATCAGGTTGAGAAAGTTCCTAACCATTCCTAGTCTGAGTTTTTTTTTTTTATCATGAAAGGATTTTGTCAGATGCTTTTTCTGCATCTGTTGAAATGTTTAGTTCCTCCCTTAATTACTCCTTCTTCCCTTGCCTCAGCTTATTCTGATTGTTTTCTATATGTTAAATCAACCTTACTTTCCTAGAACAAATCCTACTTGGTTATAGTGTGTGACACTTTTTGTATGTTGTTGGACTTGGTTTGCTAGTATTCAAGTATTCTTGCATCTAGATTCATAAAGGTCAATATCATTTTCTTGTGATATCTTTGTACGGTTTTGGTAGTGATCAGTTCGGAAATGCTCCCTTCTCTACTTTTTCTTTTAGAAGAGTTTATGAAATACTGGTGTTATCTGTCTTTAAACGTTTGGTAGAATTCACCAGGGAAGCCATCTAGTTCTGGAATCCTCTGTGGGAATTTTTTTTTCAAATTACTGATTCTGTTACTGGTTTATTCAAATTTTCTTGAGAGTGTTAATAGCTTATCTTTTTAAAAATGTGTCAATTCACCTAAGTTATCTAATTTCTTGTATAAAAATGTTCCCAGTAGTCCCTTATAACACTGCTTTCTTCTATAAAATTGATAGTAATATTCCCTCTTTCATTCCTGATTTTAATACTTTGAGTCTTGTTTCTTAGTCAGTCTAACTAGAAGCAAAAGATTTAGAGACTGACTTTTACTTTTTCCTTAAATCACTCATTAATATTGCTTTTATATAGCAAAATAGGCATTTCCAAGTTCAGGCTGGGACACAGGAAAGGAGAACAATGAAGAGTAAGAGAAGGCAGTGCTAGGGAGTACAACCTTAAAAACCAAGAAATCTTCTTCCTCTAAATTTTTTGATAATGATAACTACTCTTACCATTTACAAATTGAATAATAGTATGTTAGCCTTTGCTTAACCTCGTATTCTAGATTTCATAAACTCCATGAGAACAGGTATCCTGATCTGTCCTATTTACTCACCAATGTATCTCCATGGCAAAATTGAGTCTCTCACATAGTGGAGTGTTATAAATATTCTGAGGCAAAAGCTGCTCACCTTGACCCAGGCTCTCAACACCTGGACTACAGATAGTCTGTTAGGTGAGTAAATGCCAAACACCATAATGAAAATTTATAAAGAAATCCAGAAGGTATAAACAATTGGTCCTGGAAAAGCTCATGTTTTTATGTAAATTTAGTGTGAAATTTGCTTACAACACAATATTTAGGGGAAAAAATTCTCTTATCACATTTATCTGGCTCCAGAATCCATGTCCCGTAAACTGAACTACATATTCCTGGCCTTTTCAGTTTATTCCCTTTGTGGAGACAAACAGCTTGACTGACATCTTTCAGCATCTAAATTCTATTATCTGGGCACAGATTCTATACACATCAGGCCATTTTCTGATTACTGTTTAGCTTCTGTGTATAAATATCTTCTAGGAGAATCACACTGACCATGCCAACAAAACAATGTAGTCTCATTAGCATTTCTATTTCTCTCTGTAAATTTGCATTTGGTTTATAAGTATCACACTCCTGTGAGTTTATTAACACAAGAATGTGTCCCCCACCAAAAGCAATCAACTCTGCCCTCACCCCACCCACAAGTGAGTATATGAAAAACCAACTCTGAGGACTACTGAAAGGCCTCTTGGCAGCAGCCAGTTCCTGGGAACACCACTCTCAACTCTCAGCCCACTTACTCACTTTGACAAGGTCTCCAAATTGTACAAAGTACCTATGAAATCTTATTTTGTCTTCATAATTCGAGGGAATGACACCTTACAACAACATGCGTTTGAAACTCCTCTCAACAAAGAACTAGGCAGCCATCATCCTTGATGGGTCACATCCAGAAGTGTGATCAGTCACAACAGAGACTAGAGTGACAGTTACAGCAGTCCTTACTCATCAGAAGGATCTGTGAAAAAGGATATTGAATCTAGAATCTGAAGGCACAATCCCAATTCCAGTTATTTCACTCAAATCACAAATTATCCCATCGCCTTCATTTGCAAAACATAGGTAATAGTTGGCCTAGCTACTGCTTTTTAGTATCATCTTATTACTCTCATACTGTTAAGATAATAAATGGATCTGACTGAAGTTTTCTCTATTTGCCTGTGTAGAAAAAGAATCAGATCCAGGTTCCAGTACTAGCTCTACTTCTTCTTCCATGCTGTAGCTATGAGATCTTCAACAAACACACAGCGTCCATAAAATAAAGAGGTTGAATTCAACCTCTTTAAATGTGAAAATATTTAAAAGGCCAAATGTGAAATACAGTATTTCAAATAAAGTAGAAAGTTAAAAACAGACAAGGCATAGACAACTGTTATTCTTTATAATAACCCTGTCCACATTCGACAACTAAATCCTTTAAAAGGTTAAGTTCAAAAACTATAAAAGAAAATTATTTTCAATTTTCAACACATTTTTAGGTATGGAGGGCTGGAATGCTTACAACTTAGTCAGATAAGCGCTAAATTAATTTAAATTCTACTTTTCATAAGGATTCCCTAAAGCCAGCCTGCACCACTATGTACAGTGTCAATGAAAAATGAATCTTGGATAATGAAATACTTTTTTGTTATACACGATGTAAATGATATAAAGAGCCAGCCTTTACAGAAACCAATACCAAGAAATTAACCACGTAATTTTCAAGGCATGTAAGTATATAACTTACATCTTCAATTACTGGGAAATAAGTAAGCATTTTTATTTTCATCTAATTTGTAAGAAAGTAGGGGTTCAGAAGGTTACCTGATTTGCCAAAAGACACGCCGCCTATCATTGGCAGCACTGGGGGTATGACCAGAGCCTGAGGTTCATAATTCTCAATGTGGTACTAATCCCACAATTTATACATTATTCACCTGGCATTGTCTGTCCTCTGAGATCCTCCAGGTCTTGCCCTACGTGGAGCATAACCTCTGTTTCTCCTGGATCTCATTGGCCCCACGCTGTGGTCTGCACGTGGTCTCAGGAATTCCAGCACACCATGAAGTCTCTGGAGCCCATTGAAGAAGTTGTTCATTGAATCCAATGAAGCCACTCGCATGATGCGGTTACCACGAGATCCCTGCCTGTGTTCTTCTGAAGCTCCTGGATTGACATTCTCCACATTCTCTTCTACCAAGGGTTCCACTTCTTGGGTTAGGTCAATAGACACCTGAGGGGCAGGTTGCAATAAGTCTGGTCCCGTTTGGCTGTTGACCACTTCAGCAGGAGCAGACTGATGTGCAGCATGATGATCTGACTGCACCTGAAGATCATAGTCCATTGCTTCATGAGACATCACTGAGGAAGCAATATTTGTAAAATATTGGTAAAATAGATAAAAAATGTCAGTTAGCTGATATATCTAGTCTTTTAGAATTTCTATGTAAGATCATTACTGGCAAAACTGAGGAGTCTGAAGAGAAGATTTTAGTTACTTATTTTTGTCAGAGTGTTTTGTTAATCATCTTCTTTTTTCTCTATAACAAGCACTTAAAATCAGTTGTCTAATTTGCCCTTTGAAAACATGAAGTCAGGTGATTGTAGTACTATCTTCTAAAACAGAAACAAGGTGATTAAAGTACAAGTTTGAAAGTAATCTCTCAGACTTCTTGCAGTTCCTTGTCATGACTTGAATAAATGGACATTTACTGAAATATATACCTAAAATGCTATATTTAATTTCAGCAAACAATTTTCTTTCATGGCACCAAATTACAGAGAATAAACAAAGACACTTTCAAAATTAATTCTATTACTAACTTAAAAAAGAAATTTACCTAATTTGTCCAAAAAAGTCTGAGCAACTTTTATTTACCCTATCCATTTCGTTGTTTACTACCTAATTCCCTTTGTTAGGTCCATTTAACAAATATTTACTAGGCACCTGTTATGTAGTCAGATACCCTATAGACATGAAGATGGGTAAGACCCTGAACAGAGTTTACATCCTAGCAAATGAGAAAATAAATGTAAAAATTATACATTATGATATTTGATTCTGGTAATAGAAGTCAAAAAGAACCATTTTAGACTCAACCAGGGAAGGCCTCTTGGAAAAAATGCAATTGAGCCAAGGAGTAAAGATTAAAAAAATCTGGGAATATAAAGAGCCAAGGGTTTCAGAAGGAAATCAGTGCAACATCCCTGGTGAGCATGGATTTAGTGCATTTGAGAAATCAGACTGCCCAGTGTAATGAGTATAGTAAGGGAGATCGAACAATATAAAATGGGGGTGAGGCAGGGCACTATCACTGAAGGTTTCAGTAAGGAATTTCTTCAGTGTTGGGAATGGACTGTAGAGGAACAAGAGTGCAGGCCAGGCGACTGATTTATACGCTGTAGGAGTGTAAACTAGTAGTCAAAGGCTTGGGCAAGAGTGGCAGTAGTAAAGAGGGAAAGGAACAGAAAGCTTTAAGAATCCTCAGTACAGACATGTTACTTAAAATCAAGGGCAAGATTAAATTATCTAAAAAGGAATATGGACAGAGAAAAGAAGGCAAGAAGTAAAACCAGAGACATTAAGGTTAAAAAGACAATAGTTACAGGAAAAGAACCCAGAAACAAGACTATGAGGTACAAGGAAACCTTGGGAAATGTGGTGTCTTGCAAGAATGTTTCAAGGAAGGAATGGTTAAGTGTTTCAAGTGCTACTGAGGGTGAAAAATGGTCACTAGATTTAGTCACAGATCTGGAGGTAACAGATCACCTACAAAAGAGCAGTTACCCCAAAGTGATGGGGTCAGAGACCAGATTGGGCAGAGTAAATGGAGACAATTCCAAGAAACACAGAGGATGAAACATAATTTTTTCTCTAGTCACTCCTGAAAACCCATAAATGTAACTCAAAAAGAAACAGGATATGAGATATATAAATCAGTTTTCTGGATTGATAACTGGTAACTACTTTACAGAGCTTAAAAGGGGAAACTCAAGTACCTGCAAAAGGAGGAATTTTGTGCTCCTGAGAAGCTAATTTCCACTGAGGAGACTACAGAAACCAGGTACCACAGAAGACAGTGTTGAAAGATGGAGCTGAGCTGGTTGGTTAAAAGTCTGTAAAAGTAGATAGCAGGTCTCCTCGTCAAACAAACAAAAACCTCTTCAACCTATACTGTAGAAAACTGGACGTTTACACCAGACAGCCTTAAGACCAGGATGGGAGAGTAGCAAAGCACTGAAAATGAGTTAAGTGAAAATCTACAAAGAACAGTGTGATTAATTTCCAATCATTCTTCCCAGCTTTTTCTTCTGCACAAATCAGGACACAACACTCTGGTTTAGATACATTTTTCTTTTGTACTCCAAGGCAGGAGATTAAAGAATTGTTCTCTAGAAAAAACTAGCTTAAAAAAAAGATCTATAAATAATGACAGTTGTGAATCCTCCAAGAAAATGTCTGGGTCTTTGCCTACAAAGCCCACTGGTTGGTAAGGTTCAGCCATTCACACAGAGCTTCCTATCAGCTTTCTGGAGGTCTCTCCTTAAAATAAAAAAATAGGATGAACTGGCATTTGAGGAAAGCCATGAGGGAGACCAAAGCAAATAAACAGAGGAAACCTGGAAGAAAGAAAGGAAGACAATGCAAGAAACAATTAAAAAAAAAAATTCCTAACTTACAAGAAAAGAATGCTAGGAGAGAAAAATGACAATCAAAAGAGTGCTCTTCGTAATGAAAAATGGCAATCAAATAAAAGATTTAATAGGAATGGAAGATAAAGTAGAGGAATTCTTCTAGAAAGTAGAAAAGTCAACAAACTAAGACAATAATAAAATGAAAAGGTCAAGCCAGGATATTTGATTAATTGAAGTACCAGAAAAAAACTCAAAAAATGGAAGAGAACAAAGTAAAGCAAAACCTCTGGTCAAGATGGACCCATATGCTTTCTTTCAACTAGGAACCATAATACAGGAAATTTTCCTCATAAATTATATCCAGTAGAAAAAAGAGGCATGTTGCAAATAAGTTCACCATAATCCCATTTTTAGGACACTTAAAAAAATATTCAAAACAACACTACTGGCTGAACTTAAAATACCAAACTCAGAAGAGAAAGGATGCAAAGGTACAGATGAGGCTTCAACTATATATATATATTTTTTTCTTTGAAGAAAAAGAAAAAGGGGGAGCAATTATATCAAAAGGTAAAGGCCAACATTTGTTAGATCTGATGGTGATTGCACAGGTCTTTTAAAAATTATTCTCTGTACTTTTCGGTATGGTTAAATATTAAAAAATGAAATTTCTCCTTCTCCTATGCCACCTTTGATTAGAGTAACCAGTTATGATTAGAAAAGGGAGGGGGAGAGCCCGGTGCATCGGCTTCATCACTTTATCTTCCACAGCACCAAGTAAGTACACAGCAGATGTTAAAAATACCTAGGGAATTACCCCCCATATACCTAAAAAACAAACAAAACAAAACTACAAAACAGAACAACAAAAACCCAACAGCTACCAACATTTCAGCACCGGACAGATATAAAACGTTCTCACCCGAGCAAAGCTCTCTGAAACGGCGTCGCCGTTCGGCAGCAACACCTGGGAAAAATGACCTCTCCAGCCCTTGGGGTCACCAGGGGTGACCAGAACAAAAGAAGGACGGCTGGTCACGCCGAGCCTTGAGCGGGCCTCGTCCTGGACCTCAGCACGTCACACAAATGTTATTTTCTGGGCGTTCCAGGAGCGCCGGAGCTTAAGACGCGGACCTTCCACCTTGCCATCCATCTTAGCAAGGTGTGCTGTTACGCGGAGTTCCATCGACGTCCACAACTAACCACCCGGAGGATGGACTCCCTAAATGAACGAGGCAAGAGGCGACCCCGGCCATCAGCTCGGGTCGCTGCTGTCGCGCACCGCAGCTGGGACCTGCGGGGGGTCTCCTGGCCTCTGTCTGGACCGTGGGGGGGAGAGCGTATGGGGCGCAGTGTTGCTGTGCGATAAAGTTGGGTGAAGCTATTAAAAATCACGTTCTTAAAAAAAGTGACAAAAAAAATAAAAAATAAAAAAGTGGGTCCTTCGGTGAACTTACAAGCGATGCAACTCACGGGCGCTCAAGTATTTTGTCAACGAAGAGTCTGACGCGCTGCAGGTCCTGAGGAGCGTGGCCGGGGAACCCGGGGCCCCGCCGGCCCACGGCGACCTCGCCACGGACCAAGGCAGCTTCCGGAATCCCCCGGAGCGTCCGCCTTCGCGCCCCGCGCCCCACTCCGACGCCGGGCGTTCTCTCTCCGCAACCCCCGGAAAAAAACAAAACAAAAAAAAGCCGGCGTTCTGGCGCCTCCGCCTTGACGGTCGGGGCCGGCCCCAAGCCGCCCCACCTCCTCAGGCCGTGGGGGTTCCAGGCCCGCGCGCGGCCCACCTCGAGCGCGGCCCCGGGCCCCGCGTCCACGCCATCGAGCCCAGGGAGGTCCGTCCCCCAGAGCCAGAGGCCCCAGCCCCGAGGTCGAGGGAAGAGGCAAGGGCGCTGCTCACCTGAAGCGGGAGGGACGCAGTCGGGCTCGCGAGCCCGCCGCACGGACGGCAGTTTCCCCGCCGGAGCTCGCGCCGCGCGAGGAGGAACCGCCGACCTCCGCAACGGCTCAAGCTGCCCGCCCGAGCCGCGGGCGCGGCCTGCTCCTATTGGGCAGCAGCCTTACCCGCCGACCAATAACCTCTCTCCTTCTTCCTTTGGTTGTCGCTGGCTGAAAGAGCCGCGCTCTCATGGGCTGTCCGTCGTAAACTAGGCGGGACTCACGCGCGAGGAGGCCTCGTCCAATTGGTGAAAACCTACGTCCGTCACTTCGCGGGCAGCCCCGGAAGAGGGCAGCGGAAGAGGTGTTTTCCCGCTGTGGATTTGAACTTTGTGCGGGGAAGACGGCGGTGAGGAGGAGTTCTCGGTACATCTTCAAAGGAGATGAAAATGTTAGAACTGTGGCGCTTCCTGCTTCTGCCTCTTTAGTAAGAGATGTGTTTAGCCAAAAGGCTGGTAGCTAATCCCATGATTCCAAAATAGTGCTCCCGGAAACCGGAACCTGTGAAGGGGCGCGGAACAATCCCTGTGGGGGTGGGGGTGGGGGTGGGGGTGGGGGTGGGGGTGGGGGTGGGGGTGGGGGTGGGGGTGGGGGTGGGGGTGGGGGTGGGGGGGTTGAGGAGCTCACGAAGAAGAGTTTGCCTACCCGATCTCTGCAATCCCAGACCATTGCAGTAGATTGCCTGCTGCTAAACTATCGTCACATCACTCAAGAGCAAACAATTCTCAAGCATCTCCCCCTCCTCCCCCCAAAGATGAATTCTCGCTTTTTAGGAGGAAGACCTAAAAATCTGAACCTCAGGCCCAGGCTGCGCGTTGCCAAAATCCGATTTACTCGGCTGCCAATTTTCAGTGGGATTGATAACAGATGAGAGCATAGACAAATCGAAAATCATGGACAATCCAAATATTGATTTTTTAGTGTTTTTTTTCCCTCCAAAACCAGCATTAGCATTTGTGTGTGTGTTTTTTTCCCCTTTCCTGCCATCTAAGGAAGCTACTGCTGTGATACGCATGACTAACATAAGTAGAAAGGAATTTTTTAAACATGTTTTGGAGTAGAATGAAAAACGTTTTGAACGATTTTCACTTTTCTATATAAGTACACATGTTCAATGTAGAAAAATTGGAAATTTTAAAAATTAGAAAATTAAAGAGGCAAAAAAGGAAACTTGTCTCTATCCAGAGAAGTCATTATTAACTTCGTTTAAAATCTTCACGTATCTGAATATGTTATTTAGGTATAGATGGGGTAGTGTTTTAGTCTTAAAATATATCTCGAGTTGCTTTTCATGTTAATGGATAAATAGGTATATTGTCAAATACTATTCTTAGAAAAATTTTTAAGTTAAAAAATTAGTAATATATCACATGGTAAAAGAAATTTGGACAACACAAAAGGCTGCTTACTGAGAGGTATACAGAATGTTTCTAAATGGTTTTAAAAGTCTATTCATTCATGATCCACCTAATAGCCATGTTTACTAGTTAGGAGAGAAAAAAATTTAACAAAGCCAGAAATGTATGGTCTTGTCTCCAACTTCCAAAAGTTAAATATAGTTTAGAGGGAAAGGTGTTGGCTGTGTTGCATTTTAGGAGCGAAATTCCCAATTCTGCGTGATTATTAAATACTAACATGTTGGCTTGTGGATCCTGAGATTCACTTGATGTGAATTCCGAGAAGGGATTTATCTGCTGAAATGGGATCCCAAGGTCAAGCAAAGGCCCAAGCTTGACCTAAATAGCCTAAAATCCATTTGCTAACAGGACCTTCTCACTTAACTGTATACCTGGAAGAGCTTTCTGCACTATGCCGTTTCTTTATGCCTTCTGAGTCTACTGTTTAAGGTGAGTTCCCGAGACCTGCCCATCCAATCAGAACTGCTCCATAATGACTAATGAGGAATGCAAGGAGTGATTATAAAGGAGCATGAGGAAACTTTGGGAGACAATGGATATGTTCATTATCTTGACTGCGGTGATATATACATACATCAAAACTTAGCCGTTGCACACTTTATATGTGTGTAGTTTTTATTGTGAAAATTATACCTCAAAAATGCTGTTAGAAATCAGAATTGTGGGACAGGACTGAGCAAAGGGATTGATTGTATGAGCATGAGAGAACTTTCTGGTTTGCTGATAGTGTTCACTATCTTGATGGGGTTTGGGTTACTCATTGAATGGTATATTAAGATTTATGCATTTCACAACATAGAAATGTTACCTGCCCATCTTCCCCCAAGACTACTTTTAAACATATTAAACTGCAGTTTAATATAAATGCTGAGTGTAAAGGAATGAAATGCACTAATATCTGAAATTTTCTTTTAAAATAATTTAAATATATAAAAATTCAGGATGGATTACTGGGTAGAAAATCATGGATAGATGGATAAGTATGTGATAACAGTAAATCTTTAGTTGTAGAATTTAGATAGTGGGTATATAGGTATTCAGAATATAATTCTACTGACTTATATGCAGAGTTTGTATGTAATTCAGTGAGTAAGAAGAAGGATTGAACAGTTTGTTCAGTTACTACTGCTCTGTAACAAACCATCACAAAACTTAGATTCTGTATTTTGAAAAACTTTTTAAATGTTGGGGGAAAAATTAATTACAGGGCTTTGGAAGATAGTTTGTGTAGTGAGGGGCCCTGAAGATTAAGTTTTATAAGTTTCACAGTAAATCTACCTCTGCCTATAGGTCAACCAGAGTGTGGATAATTAATCTACAAAGGACGTAAAGAGAACAAAGGACTTTAAAGATGAAAATAGAAGCTAATGAAAAGCTCTAGAAAAGCACCATTTCAAAAGCTCAACCTGGCCATGTTTATTCTACATTTTTTTATTGTAAAAGGAAACATGTTCTAGGTTTAAAAAAAAATAAGTCAAAGATAAAAAGAATATAAATCAGCCATAATCTTATTCCTCAGAAATGATTACTAGAACATAAAATATAAATGTATTTTATTGTTATCTTCTCAGTGATTGGAGCAATGCCTAGCACATTTGCTGATGATTTGTGATGAATTCTGAGGAGGAAATAAACATTTATAGGTAGGGGTCAGTGTATCCAATGTAAAGCCTACACCATGAGCAAAAGAAGTGTAGGTGCAGAGAGAGAGACCTTTTGGTAAAACATCTTATCACAGTTACTATCAGAGGTGTTATTTTTGACAATGTCATTTGGAGTGGGAGATGCTCTGTATAACTGGAACCGTTTTCTTTTTGTAACAGAGGAGTGCTGCCTCCCTATACCCATAAAATAACTCCACTCCAAGGACTGGAGAGAGAAAGCTGCCCAGCTTACACCTCTTCCAGCTTCTTGCCGAGGCATTCCTTAGTTTCAGTTTCAATCCAGATCTTTGTAAAAGCTAGACAGCCTCTCTAAGATTTCTGTGAATGAATGAATGAATGAACATAAAATTAGACAAGAGCAGGGAGCTTAGAGCCAAGCTAGAAACACAAAGACGTCTCTACACTGCACAGTAATGTAGAAACTGTATCTCCCTTGGTGTGGCCACAGCCTAAACCACCATCTGTATTCATGCCTTTATATAACGTTCCCTCTTACTCGGTCAGCTTTTCAAATGCAAGTAGTTTGTGAGGGTGGTACACTCACATCTTAGTGTGAGTTAGTCTCAGGTATTAGATACCAGGAGGACCCTGGGTGGTAAGGGACCCTAGAAGGAAGGGAGGGAGGAAGGGAGAAAGATAGATAAAAGTATAGAAAGTTTGGGAAAAAAACAATAAAGAAGAAGAGAAGAAAGGAGGGAGAGAGAGAGGGAGGGAGAGAGAGTGGGGAAAGAGGGAGGGAGAAAGACAGAAGAGAAGGAGAGAGAAAGGAAAGGGAGGGAGGGAGAGAGGGAGGGAAAGAATCTAGGCTGGAGTAATCTACTTTCCTGACCCACTTTAAACAGTGCCCTTAGCACAGGGTTTCTGAACTGTTGATATTTGTCCTGTGCACTGTAGGGTGCTGAGTGGATACTAGTAGCACAACCTACCCTACCCCACCTCCCCTGAGTTTTGACAACCAAAAATGTCTCTAGGCATTGCCAAGTGTCCCCTGAGGGGCAAAATCATCCCTGCTTGTGAACCACAAAGGAAACTTTCACAATTGTGAAATAACATGTGTGGCTCATGTTATTAGACCAGAAAGGACCCTACCATTAACAGATGGCCGAGTGGAGGGCTCATATGCCCGGCAATCATCAATGATCGCCTCCAAATGGGGAGGGCAATCTTCATCCAGAGGCTCCTGGTACTTTTCTTCAGCCACCAACTGGTAGATCTTCTTAGAATTACAGCCTGGCATGGAAACAGTAGGATGGGAGGCTTAAAAATTCCTCTGGCACTCATACATCTCTCTGGGTGTTGATGGCTGGCACCAGAACTAGGGACTTTGGTTATTGAAGAAACAAGACCCCACAGACCAGCCCAGGCAGCGCCCACATTGGAGAACAAAGAGCCCAGAACAGCACTAATAAGGGACTTTCTAGTCTGTTGGAAGAGGACCCAATTTCAGTACCATCTAGCTAGGCTTCACCATAGTTACCTTCAAATGGGATCTTCCCAGTAGCGATTTCCCAGAGGACAATTCCAAAGCTAAATGAAAAACAAGAAACTGAACAACCATAACAAGTTTTCCTTTTCCCACACCCCTCTAGCCATTTCTAGAAACCTGAGTAAATTTTCTGGTTACCACTCAATTCCAGTCAACAGAGTGGAGGTAGGACTATGGTCCTTGGATGTGGTCTTTGACCTGGACTTTCCTGACCCGTTCATCTGAGTAAGAATCTGCCCAAGAACATGAACATACCTGTAGATTTCAGCCTTTATATCATATTTATCAAATACATTATGCAGTCTCTGAGGTGAGACATATGCTGTGGAAGTGACTCTCTTTGCTTTTTTTCCCTTAGTTTCTTGATTGATGGACGTCTGTGTTTTGCTCAACTCAAATCCTGTGAGCTAGACAGAGAAGTGAATTAGAGACAGAAGGAAACAGCATGATCTTGGACTGGAGGTAGAGGGCAGGTGGGGTGGGATTACACATGACTGTCAGGGGATGGTCATTTATCTTGATCTTAAGTGGTGCCTTCTGTCAACGTGTCTACTCTACTGGCTGGCATTGTTCAAGAGAAATACAAGGTTTCTTTTCTATAAAATGGGGACAATGAGGATTACTTGAGATTAAGAGGTATAAAGCACCTGTAAGACTTGGCTCTAGTATTACTGTGTTAGATACAGGGCTTTCTCAGTTGAGGATTCAGCTCCCCTAAGTGAGGGTGGACGAGGTACATAGAGCCACCACACAGCTTGCTTTCTTTTAGAAGCAGATGGAAAAATAAGGTGGGGGCATCCCCTCTGTTCTATCTGACCCTATAGGATGGCCAGCCTGTTCCTTTGGTTTTACAGGATGTCTGTAAGTTAACCTACTGACCCTGCATGGCCAACACCATGCTCTTGAAGAAGCCACAGCACAATTAATAGAAGTGTATGTGTTCGTTACTCCATGCACACCTGTCATCAGCACCATCAGTGTGCAGAGGGACTGGCAACACCCAAACTCGGCCAGCCCCCAAATCTAGGAGCAAGGTCAGGAAAAGGGTAAGATGCTTAGAGAGCTCATCCCCTTTCTATTATGTGGTTACTAAATACTGACATCCTCTCATATCTGGCCCCATGCTGGATACCAGAGATGAAATGCTGACAGGCACATGAGTGGTTTAGATGTGGTGTTTTAGGAGCACTTATATCAATCACATCAGCAAGGAGAAAAGGCATCTGAAAGGCAGAAAAGACCTGTCTTCTGTTATTTGAAGGCTATCCCTGCCAATCATAAGGCTGGTAGAAAGGCATCTATGGGTGACAAAGAAAATATTCTTTTAGCATTTTGGAATTGTGGACACTGAGTTAACAAAAAATTCTCTTCCAAATGAGAATGTGACATTCAGTTAACTTTTTAGCTCCATTGCCCTGGGAACCTGATAAAGGCAGACTATCACCTATGCATTTAAGTAATATTGCTGATGATAAAAAAGAAATGACTGCTGATTGGGAAATTGCATCTTTTTTTTTTTTTTCTTTTTTGGCAGGCATCAACTTTAATATGGGCTGACTTGTTTGCAAGGGCGGCAAGGAGGGTCACCTTTTTGTTCTTGTTGGGAGTGAAATCCCAGCGAGATCAAATCATTCCCAGGGAATGATCAAATCATTCCTAGGGAAAACATTCCCAGTCTCTGCTACCTCCACCTGACTGCCAACAGCCGGAGCCAGCAGGTTGGGAAGCCCTAGGTCCCCAGCACGCTCCCAAGCCCCAACCACAAGGAGTCCTATGAGTAAACAGAATCTATGGATGAAGGGTTGGGGGCTATGGAGGCTATAAAGAGCAGACAAAGATGCTGGGCTTTGTAGTAACTCTTACAAGTGGCATGCCCTTTGTGGGAACACTTGAAGGTAATGCCTGCGCAACTGTTAGAATATTGACTCCTGTGGGTTGGAGGGCCCTATTACTCACCTGAGGGGAGCCTCTTTCTCTTGTACCTGGGGTAAGGCAAAGAGAATAACTCCTGGATGACTGTTAGGACAACTTTTGGGACTCCTACTGGAGAGAAAGATTTGTTACTGCCCTGCTGGGAAGCTGTGTTTCTTGTATGACACCCTTTTGAGTGACTCCAAATGCCAAGTGTGTGGCCTGGGGCAGTCCTGTGAATCCTAATTCCTAGTTGAACCTAAGGAGATCCCCTGGTGGGTGTTGGAAGGATGTAGAAATGGTGTCCAGGCATCTAAAGGGACATGACTCTTAGCCTATCCCTGCTAAGTGAGCGGGGAGGGAGGATGAGCATCAGAACAGGCAGGATTGGATCTGTCCAGTGGTGGGCACATGGAAAGCTGTCCAGGCAGGGAAAGAGTTGAGTTCAGTTCTAAGGTGAATGCAGAGAAACAAGCAGGCACAGCCTTTCTGGGAAAACAGATGTCCCTCTCCCAGCACCAGACAGTCACACAGGTTGAACTCAAAGGGCCCCCTGGAAGGCCACACTCACCTTCACGTGGTAGCCTTCAGTTACCAGGAAACTTGTGCTGCTGATGTTTTTATGGAGTGTAGGTGATTCTGCATTGTGCATCCTGACATGACCAAAGGCAGGGAGATTAGAGACCTTTGTACCGACTTTCTTGGGTGGCCTTACAGTCATTACTGGGACAATGGGGCTGGTCAGTACCATGCCATCCTCAGGGGTAGCTATCTATTTATAGATGGGTGATGGGGAGAGGGACAGGGATAGGTAGATATAAAGCTCCTGAATACTTTTAGCTATTTATAAGCGTGAAGGGGCCCCAGTGCCCATGGATATTCCTCTGCAGATGGCAGCTGTGAGCTGTGAACAGCAAATATGCCAAATGTGGGATGAGTATGCAGAGCGGGTGAAAAGGATCAGAGGCCATCTGGATGGGGCACTAACAACATCCCATAGAGCCCAAAATTACTTCTCATAAAATCTGCTAGTTTAGGGAGTTCATATTAATTATTAATAACCCAATTATCATATATAAATAAAATCAATAGCTAAAGCAGTGTTATCAAAAATATGCGATAAGTGTGGTATGCAAGATGACATAGTAAGAAAATTATTTTCCTTTCAATTCTAGTTTTTCTGGTTACATCAAGGAGAAAATCTCAGTTTGTGTCTTTAATACCTCTCTAAACCTGCTGATATCGCCTTTGTACAAAGAGAACATGGGCCTGAATTATAGACCATGTGGCAGCCAGCATCGTCCAGACGGAATTTAATAACATTACTTTGTTTTCATTTATGGTCCACCTATTTGTGGCAAGTGATTCTGGTTTTTGACTTATGGTAGGAATGAAAAGTGTCTTTTTATTTAGGTTTTTAAAATGTGAGCTAATTTAAAGAATTTAAAGAACAATATTAAGTAAATAATATTGGCAGAATTGTGGATATGGTAAAAACTATGGAGGCGGTCTCTGGATGAATGACCTTTGGGGACCTGTGGGCTAAAGAAACCATTAACTCCGTATTTTTGAGTAGAGACAGTTACCAGATAAAAATACAAGACACCCAGTTGATTTTGAATTTTGGATAATGCATGGGACACACTTCCATTAAAAGTTATTGTTACCTGAAATTCTATATCTCTGAAATTTTAGTAAAAGTATGTCTCATGTAATGTTTGAGATCTATTTATACTAAAAAAATATTATTTTTATCTGAAATTCAAATTTAACCAGGCATATTGTATTTTTTAATTTGCTAAATCTGGCAACCTTAAGAGTAAGGCCTGGACAAGTGCAGCCTGGACATTAAATTTAACCTTCAGTTCTGGGAGCTGGTGCTCACTGGCTTCAGCCTCCTTTCCTCCTCCTGTCTGAGGTGTTATAATCAGAGTAAGTGGTAAAACAGCTGCTGTCTGGGAGACTCTCTGGGCTTCTTGCCTGTTCTCTCATCACCTCTGGGAGTATCAATAGGGGAGGCAGACTCGTTCTGTTCTTCTCGGTGCCCTTTCACCCCACACAGTACCTGTACAAGCCTTTGGCAGCCCCCAAGACCAGGACGATGCGATTGGCAAATGTGAGGTCCTTCTTCTTATCCAGCAGTTCCCTCAGGGTCCCGAGCTCACAGTACTCCGTGACGATGGAGAACTGAGGTGTGGTCTCTGATGGAAGAGACCGGACACTGAAGATCAGGCCCCTCAGAGGTCCTGCTCTGCAGCCCACTTCCTCCTTTCTCTACAGAGACAGATTCAGCTCTGCTGTTGCCCTCTGCCCCCCCCACCACCATTTTCTACCCCCACTTCATGGTTTGCTCCCTGAACCTCCTTAAATGGATCAAATACCCACAGAGTTCCCATACCTCTCCTTCATGGCATTTGGCATGTCAAAATTCTATATTTCTCTTACTTATTTGAGTGATGTCTCTGCCACTCAGCTGTAAGCCCCCAGAGGACAGGGTCTGTTTTGTTCATACAGTGCTCACAAAGAGCTTAGTAAATATGTATGGACGGATTGAATGATACACAGATCACAGGGGCTGGTGATGGGAGCTCACACCAGAAGCGCAGGTCTCAGGTCATGGGCCTGAGATGCAAGAACTGACACACACACAGAGAGTCAGTTACTTCAGCAATCACCCAGGAGCAAAAACATCACTGGAGGCTTTCCTTTAGTTGCCTGAGGCTGTGGAGAAATTTCCAGAGGAAAGAAGACAGGAATTGCTCTGTCTTCTCTATAGGCAAGAGCAGAAAAATATAACTAACCCTCAGGAGAGGCCAGGCTATGAGAGAAAATGCAGCCACACTGAAAAATAAAAATTACAAAAAAAACTGATGCATGAGGTTCTTGGTAAAGGGGCAGGTTAATTTAGTTTTTAGGTTTGATTTACACTAATGATCAAGGGTAGATTCCTTGTTCAGGTCAGTCAGCTTTATAATGTTTTCTAGCAACAAAACACAGGCCAGCATCTGACAAAGTCCCCCTTGGTTCCTAGTGAACTGGCAGGAGGAGATGTGGCCACATTAGTGCAAACCAGCTCTTGGGCCGAAGCCAAATTCAAGCCTACCTCTGCCAAAAGATGGGAACCTGCAACTTGGGATGTGAAAAAATTAACATTGATAATAATAACACTGTGTTGATGCCACCTTTTAAGTTGTTCTTTAAAAATGCAATGCATTATATAACAGGAGGTACAAGACAGTCCACCAAAAGAACCAACCCCAGAAGCACTCCTTACTTGTTTCATCAATGAAAATCCCAAATATGTGCAGGATGTTGGGAGAATCCAATTTCTTCATGGTTCTGATCTCATTAGCGAAAGTCTCCCTCACTAGACTATGAAAGAAAAAGAGACAATTAGGATTTCAGGACTGGGAGGTTCCTCTAAGAACATTTAGTGTAGTGACTGTCTGTGTATATGTGGAGCATGAGGGAATGTCAGCATCTTCTGGGGGTGAGAACAGGTGCTGTGATGAGCTTGGCTGTGGAGGCAGTATGTGGAACCCCTCAGATGTATTTGGCAGCAGAATTAGCATGCATAATACATGCTACAATATCGATTTATCTTGAAAATATCATGCTAAGTGAAATGAGCCATACATAAAAGGGCATATATTGATTGTATTATTCCATTTACATGAAATGTCCCAAACAGGCAAATCTACAGAGACAGAAAGTAAGGTTGCAGTTGCCTAGAGCTAGAAACGGTGGGGGTGAGAGTGAATGGAGAGTGACTGCTAATGGCGAAGAGAGGGTTTCTTTTTGAGATGTGAATGTGTTCTAAAATTACATGAAGGTGGTGGTTGCACAACTCTGTAAATATACTAAAAGCCATTCAATTGTATACTTTTTTTAATTTTTAATTTTTTTTTTTTAGGTGAAGCAACCCTTGGTTAACCTCACAGATTGTAAGGACCTTGCCAGCTTACAATCCCTTATTTTTTATTTTTTTATGCTGACAGTACCTGGTTTCCTAGGTGGTCTCCCATCCAAGTACTAACCAGTACGACCCTGCTTAGCTTCTGAGATCAGATGGGATTGGGCTTGTTCAGGGTGGCATGGCTGAAGACCAATTGTATACTTTAAATGAATGAATCTTATGGTATGTAAATGTTATCTCAGTAAAGCCATTAAAAAATACAATCCCAATCAAAATCTCAATGTGTATTTTGAAGAATGTGATAAAGCTTTCTCTGATATTTATTTCTCTGATATTTATTTATTAGCTTAGTCAATCCAAGAAATAAGAGTCAAAAGGAGGGAAATGCCTTACTAGATGTTGAGAATTATTGCTAAGTCATAATAAAACAAAACAAAATAAAATGCAGTGTATTTTTGGTGCAAAGACAGATTAACAGTGGAACAGATTAGAGAAATGAGAGCCATATCTATGTAAAAAGAAACATAACATACAACAAATGTGGCACCACAAATCAGTGGGGAAGGATATTTAAAAGACAGTGTAAAGAAAATGGATTCACTACATGGATAAAAACTGAACTAGGCCCTACACATAATATCACATATGAAGGTGGATTCTGGGAGGAATAAAGCCTAAATGTGAAAACAAAACAAAACTGTCAAGTTAATAGATGAAAATCTAGAATACCTTTGCCATTTAAGGGTGTGGAAGGGCACCTTAAGAGCACAAATAATAAGGTAAAATTTTGGCGGATTCAATTATATAAAAATTTAAGATGTCTGTGTATGGACACCATGAAGAAAATTAATGTTTAGGAAATTTGATGAGAGAAAGCCTTGGCAGTATCTAAAGCTGAGAAATGATTAGTTTCCACAATAGACAAGGTTCTTCTACAAATTGATGACAAAAACAGTAAGTGGGACAGAAAAAAAGGGCCGAGGATATAAGCAGGCAATGTAATGAAATGGAACCCCAAATAGCTAAAAGTCATATGGACAAATGTTTGAATTCATTAGTAAACAGAAATACAAATTAAAATAACTATAAGATGTTACTTTATAACCATTAGAATAAAAAAAAAATAGAAAGCTGGATAGTACCAAGTGTAGATCTATAACTACAGAGCTCTCACATGTTGCTGGTGGGAAGACAGGCACACACAAGCCATTCTGCTGAGAAATCTGGTGGTACTTAGTCAATTTCATATAGGCATATCCTTTGATCCAACAATTCCTCTCCCGGCAATACAGGCCAAAGATATTCTCATACAGATCCACAAAGGGAAATTTATGGTTGCAAAATTTTTGATGGGGGAAAGTTGGAAACAGATTGAGTTTGATCACTGGAAAACTATGTAAAATGCGGCCCTACACCATGGACAGAAGTCAGAGAAAGGGTTACAAACACTGTCCACGCTCCGTCATGCTGAGTAAAACAGGTAAAAAAAGCAGGCGATGGACAATATAATACCACGATATAATACATACGCACAATTTTAACACAAAATTAAAATTTTAAAATAAAAAATGTATGCATATATAATAACAACATACATTTTGCAAGGACACATGCAAACAAAACACTATTGTGTGTGGAGAGGAGAGGGAGTTGAAGGGCATAGAACTTTAAAAATGTCTAAACACATGAATAAAAGAGAAGTTTCTAGAACTGAGGTTAAAGGAAATGCCTCTAAGTCTAGGCTCTGCTCCATAAGAGTAGAAGGCAAGTCATTTAACCCTTTGGGGCCCATGTTCCCTCACCTAAAACTGGAGATAATATGCTTCTCTCCTTGGGGAGTTACAGAGAGAAAGTGAAATAACACAGAGAAAACTATACAGAACAACTTACTCAGTGCTTCTGGGCCGGGCATTGTCAAATACTTTTATGGCCACTGAAGCTTGGTAGTATTTTCCTTTATAAAGTCGGCCGAATTCATTTTCCCTTTGCAGGACCCAATCAGTTTGTGAAAGTTCCTCCTTCTTAATCTCCTTGATTTGATAAACTGGGATCTTCTTTACGGATTTCTGTGACTTTGACCCTAGAAGCGAAGGAAATGAGAGTCAGTGAGGTGAGGAAGGTGTTCTAAGGGCAGAGGCAGCTTAGACACGTGAGTGGGAAGCCCTGTGCCATGAACCAAAGCTGCCCTGGCTGGACGGGGCTTCTGATCAACTCATCCCAGGGGAGAGGTTCCAGTGCCTCTGAGTGACTGGTACAGACACAGCTGAATGGTTCACAGAAATGTGTCATGCACCTTCTTTCCCTGCTCTTCGAATCCTGTCTGTCTCTCCAGCCTAAACCTCCATCTCGAACTCTCTCTCCCATTTTGGAGTTCTCCCTACTCCTACTGCCACGTGGCTTGGCCCCTGAACATTTAGCATCTTCTCTAGTCATTTCTGTTCTAATAGATACATAGTTCAACCTCTGTAGCTCTATTGCTATGTTTACACGTCTTTCTCTCCTTTCCCTTCCTCTACCCCATGGCTTTGAGCTCCTGGAAGCCAGGATCTTTCTCTGCATCTTACTTTCCACCAGGCACAGGCTCTGGCCTAAAGCCGATATGCACAGATTTGTCTAATGAGTGATGAATGAATATTCTAAATTTGATTTGAATTTATTTTTGGAAATTCAGCACATAAAGCAAAGCTCTTATGCTATCCAGAGAAAATTTTCAGCACTTTGACAGGCAGTAGAAGTTATCTTGCTGGTGGAGAAGTTTCCTTCGAATGGTACACCATGGACAGAAACCTGGGCTAGTCATGAGCACATTCTAAACACGTGGGCTGCTTCCGGCCACCCAGCCCAGAGACGGGACAAAGGTGGGGGAAGAGGCAAACTGGAATGCCTAGTAAACAAACGACTTCTTGTTTGGGGACAGTCGGAAACTGCAAGTCACATGATAACTCACACTGCTTTTTGGTTTCTTCAATGACGATTTTAAATTTCGTCTCCAAAGCTTTTATTTCAGTTCCTGCAGGAAAAAGAACAGCAAATACTGAAAAACAGAAATGCTAATTAAAAGCACACCAAGACCCCCGCCCCTTTTTATACCTATCATATTCACTGTAGTAGGAATTACTATTGCTCACAAATACTTGGTTTCCTACTTCTAAGCACACAGGAAGTGCCTTGAAGTATGGCCATGTGACTTGCTCTGGCCAAGAAATGAAGTGAAAAAGATGTCAGGGAATTTTGTGTTAACATAAAGGTGCCATAATATTGAAAGGAGGAGAGCTCCCTTGGACAGTTTCCTGGATTTTGCCTTAATAAAAAATAAACTTTGTTTCTTTCAATCGTCAACAAGGTCAAGAGACAATCATCTGAATAGGAAAATATATTTGCAAGCAACGCCTCCAATAAGGGCCTAATATCCAAAATATACAAAGAACTCATACAACTCAACAACAACAACAACAACAACAACAAAAACAATCCAATCAAAAAATGGGCAGAGGACCTGAACAGACACTTCTCCCTAGAGGACATGCAAATGGCTAACAAATATATGAAAAGATGCTCAACATCACTAGCTATTAGGGAAATGCAAATCAAAACCACAATGAGATACCATCTCACACCTGTGAGAATAGCTATAATTAACAGGACAAGTAATAACAAATGTTGGCGAAGAGGCAGAGAAAAATGAGCCCTCACATACTGCTGGTGGGACCGCATATTGGTATGGCCACTATGGATAACAGTATGGAGGCTCCTCAAAAACTAAGACTTGATCTACCATATGATCCAGTAATCCCTCTCATGGGTGTTTACCCCATAGACTTGAAAACTCTTATCAGAAAATATATTTGCACATCGATGTTCATAGCAGCATTATTCATAGTGCCCAGGACATGGAAGCAACTGAAGTGTCCTATGACAGATGACTGGCTAAAGAAGCCGTGGTACATATACACAATGGAATACTACTCAGCCCTAAGAAGAGATGAAATACTGCCATACGTGACAACATGGATGGACCTCGAGATAACCATGCTAAGCAAAATAAGCCAGACAGAAAAAGTTGAAAATCACATGATATCACTTATATGTGGGATATAAACCTAAAAGCAACAAATGAACAAGACAAAAAGAGACTCATAGACATGAACAATAGAACTAGTGGTACGAGAGAATGGGGGGAGGAGGGAGGAAGTGGGGTAAAGGGGTCAAATATGTGGTGACAGAAAGAAATCTAACTATGGGAGGTGAATACACAGTGTAAATATATATATATATATATATATATGCCTTACTGTTAAAGTGTACAGCTGAAACACTGGATTTCGTTCACCAATGTCACCATAAAAAATTAATTAATTAAAAAAATATATAAACTCTGTTTCTTTAAGATGCTGAGTTGCTTTTTTTTTAACCACAGCCTAATCTAACCTATCCTTATTGTATACTCAGAAATACATTTAAAAATTGAGCAAGCACTATATAGGGTGGCCAACTCTATATAGTTTTCCCAGGCTTAGGAATCCTGAGGACATGAGACCTTCAGTGCTAAAACCAGAAAAAGTCTCCAATGGAGAAAAGTATGAAGAGACAGAAAATCTCATACATTGTCAGCAAGAGTGGTATTTGCATAACCTCTGTGGAGGGCAATCTGGCAAACTCTACCAAATTTAAAATGCCTTTTGACCCAGCAATTAGACCCAGTAATTTTCCTTCTAGGAATTGTTCCCAAAGATATCCTGAAATATACACAAAGATGCTCAAGGCAGGACTATTTACAATTGTGAAAGATTGGACACAAATGTCCATCAATAGGGAGCTGCTTAAATCTATCCAGTCCACGTATGCCCAGGAATACTAGACAACTCTATAGAAATTTACATGGAAGAATATTCAAGATTCTTTAAAAATAAAAGCAAGAAGCAGAACTGTGTGTTTAGGATGCTAATGACTGTGTAACAATGACAACAAAATACATATACTCAAATCTCTGGAAGGCTATGGAAGAAACTGTAGGAGAGATTGTGTCCAGGGAAGGAAATGGGGTCCCTTGATATCAGGGGGCCCTGGCTCCACTGTCATGACCCACTCCAACCTAACCCATGCCTCATCCCCTTAGAGCCTTGTCCTCTACTGAGTCCACCTAGCTCAAGCACCACTGTAGGTCATGCCACTGTCACCTCTTACCTAGCCTGTACAGTGGTCTTCTAACTGGGCTCCACTCTTGCCCCCTGGTGTATGTTGAATTATTGGTCTCAATTCTTCACTCCTATGTAGTAGTACTATACATATCCACTCCCTGGCCATGGCCTTGTAGTGGGCAACTGCACCTCCCTGTCCCTTCCTGTTGGGTTTGGCCACATGACTTGCTTTGGATGTTAGTGGATGTGATACAAGGAGAGGCTTGTACTAGCACTGCTGGGCTTGCCTACTTGCATTTCTGTCACGAGAACAATGTCCAAGTACTCACTGCACCTGCAGCCTGGCTCCAGAATGAGACACGTTAAATAGACCCGAATTGAACCTGCTGCCTAGAGCCAAGCCCAGCCGAGCCTACCTGAAATCAGGAGAACCCAGTAGACCCACAGGGCTATGAGCAGGAACATTAAAGAGTATTGTTTTAAGGCTCTGAGTTTTGGGGCGCTTTGTTATGCAGTATTAGTACAGCAACTGACTGATACACATCACCACAGTCCATTTCCCACACGGGAGCCCAAGTGATTTCTTTTTAATACAAATCAAATCATGACAGGCTCATGTTTAAGGATCTCCCTTCACTGGCTTCTTGTGACTATTAGAATAAAACCTAAATTTCTTATCATATGTTCATGGCCCTGCAGAATCTTGCTCCTACATTTCCAGCCTACTTCCCCACTTTCATCTGGTATTGCTCTGTCTCCCTTGCCTACCACATCAAAGCCTCCTGGCCTTCCAGTTATTCATTGCACATGTCACATTTATTCCCATCTCAGGTCCTTTGCATTTCCTGTTTCCTCTGCCTGCACTGCCCTCTCTCATCTTCAGATGGCTTGCTCCTATTCTTCAAGATGTCCATCCAAATGTCGCCCAGTCAGAGAGGCTTTCCCTGACCACTCTCTCTGCACCCCCTGTCACTTTCCATCTCATTACCCTGTTTATGACTTCCACTGCCTTCAGATAACATGATTTACTTGGCTCTTTATCTGCAGACTTTACATTCCACGAGGGCAGAGATCTTGTCTATTTTGATCGGGGCTGAATCTCAAACACTTAGAACAGTGTCTGGCGCACAGTACAGACACTGTCACGTGCCTCATAAAGTCAACAATGGATTGCATATACAGTGGTGGTCCATAGGATTATAACGGAGCTGAAAAACTCCTATCGCCTCGTGATGTCATAGCACAACACATTCCTGATGCATTTGTGGTGATGTTGGTATCAAAGTCTAGCATATACAACTACATCCATTACCTAGCTGTATCAACTATGTCCGTGGATAAGAAATTACTACTATGTTACTGGTTTCTTTATTTACTATACTGTACTTTTAATTTTTATTTTAGAGCATACTTTTTCCACGTACAAAAAAACGTTTGCTGTAAAATGGTAATGTTGTGCTATGCCAGCAGCAGCCTCGTGATTCCATGTTTACTTGTCTCTCGGGTGCATCATTTTCTTTTGTGCTTGACCAAATCTCATGCTGGTTGGTACAGTATATGCTGTATAGGCTTATAGCCTAGGAGCAATAAGTCACACTAGATAGCACACGAGCAGTAGGCTAGACCACGTAGGTTTGTGTAAGTGCACTCTGATGTTTGCACAGCAATGCAATCGCCTAATGATGCATTTCTCAGAACACATCTGTCCTTAAGCGTCGCGTGACTGTACTCAATTCGTGTTTGCATAGTTAATTGGTTAATTCTTCTTCTTGGGTAGTTTCCAGATTAACTGAATGTCCTGAAAAATTAGGGCTGAGAGGATTCAGCTTCTGAAATTCCAGGTATGACATCAAAGAGAGAATGGAGAAGAAAGAAGACCTCTTAGAATCATCCTCCCCACTACTCTGGCTTGCCCAAATTTCACCAGCCTCAACCACATCCGAGCTCAGGGATGTTGGAGGTCTGAGAAACATTAATATAGGAAAGAAGCATGAGAACTATACGAACCGGCTGAACCTTAAAACAAGTGGAGTTCAGAGCCTGCTACATGCCATTAGACACAGACCCTGATTGATTGGCCATCTGGTCAGACCATGAGGAACCTAAAAACAAAGGAAGGTTCCAGTAGAGATTACTAACAACTATTCACCCATACCATAAAACAGAAACAGGAAAACAAAGACTTTAAGTTGTACCTCGCACAAGTTAAAGGTAAACCTAACTATCCGTTCCATTCTTTACTCCCTATAAGCAGTAATTTTTCACAGACACTAAAAAATATATAAAGCTAGCTCTTTAGCCTCTCAGGGTCTTATTCTATGACTCTGAGAGGAGGCCACATTCTGTCTACGGAGCATTACTCCTTCTCTAATACACTTTTCTTTGTCTCTAACTCTGGCTCGCTCTGGTATTCTTTCCTGTGTGAAGCCAAGGACCCTCTCTCAGCATAGAGCTTGAGTCTCCACGCAAGGGGATTCTCTCTGTCTTGCATCAACATGAATAAACATATGCTCCAATCTCATCAGCTTCCCTCCTCCTTTGGTAAACCCAAATGAGATTAAAATGCTCCCATATATAATACTCTCTTTGCCCCCAAATAAACCTTACCACTTTGAATTTGGAGCTCTCTCCAGTCTTCCTCTGCATCTTGCTGATCTTCCTGTTGCCAGCTTGCTTTTTGGCTGATGCTTAAAATATATGCCCGGTGATCCACCTGGAGCACCAGCAATAACTCCTCCCAGACATCTCTCAGCCTCTCGTTTATGTCTTCGAAGATTCTTCTGTTCTTACTTGCTGTTAGAAACTTAAGGATAAAGGATTTATTGCTAAACTTACATATCTTCTCCGTTGCTTCCTCGAGGACAGCCTGGAAATGGTTCAGGGCTTCGGTGATCTTGGTGGGCAGGTTCTCATTTTCTTGGGCCTGGAGCCTTTGAAGAGACTGCAGCAGGTGGTGGACACGGTCCTTTAGACGCTTGCACTGGCGCTTGCAGTATTTCATCTCTTCACATTGTTTGTAGACAAAATGGGCTGAGGAGATGATGTCCCCCAATTTATCCATCCTGGAAAAAAACTGATAAAATTTGTTAAAGTCCCAGAATCACCTGTATATTTACTACTGGGCTAAGGGAATCTCAAGGGTGTCTGTGATTTAAATGGCTGAAGAGGTCTCCCCACTATTTTCATTTAAGGTAGAGATGGCTTGCTGTTCACCAAAATCTGTCCTGGCCTTCCATAACAAGAGTTGTGGCTGGGAAGTGTTGGCTCAGCTAGAACTATATTTCCTAGTCTTTGTTGGGGCTCGAAGTGGCCATGTGACTAGTTTTCACCAATAGGGTGTGAGTGGATATGATATGTGCTACTTTGGGCTGAGGCAGGTTTGTTTCCTCTACACCCTAACAGCTGGATGCACAGGATGATGGATACCTAGGGGTGATAATGTCCCAAGAAGGAAGAATCCTGGATCCCTGAAGCATTGCTTTGAGGACGGCTACTCACAGATCTGGCACATCTGCTGCGAACTGTCAAATGAGTGAGAAATAAACTTCTACAGCATTTGAACCATTATATTTTGGGGTCCATTTGTTACATTGCTTCAGTCTATTTTAGCCAAAGTATAGGGGTGACTATAGGGTGGTGGGTTGGGAAGCTCAGGCCCTGTCTAAAGCAGGCAAGAACTCCATCGAGTCACTCTTCAGGGATAAAGAGCAATAATAGTGGAAGATCTTCTAGTTTTTAAAGAGCAGTCAGAAATCTGGATTTTCCTCTTAAATATTTTGATCTAAAGTTTTGCAACCAAGTCAAAAATGTTTTAAAAACTGTGCAGTCCCACACCATGTGGGTTCAATAAAACATGCCTGCCAACTGGATATTGCCCATGACGCCCCATTTTGCAATCTTGACCACAGTCAGCCAAGGATTTTCAGGATTGTAATAGAAATTGGCTTCTGTCAATCTCAACATTTTCTTTCTCTTTTCTCAGTGTATGAGCATCCCTGCCTCTCTAGTCCTCCCCGCAACCCCTCTGTGTTGTGTTTCTAGTAAGCTTTAAATTTGATCTAGCCTCCCCTCCTCACTGGCCTGTGCATCAATAAGACCTCATGTTATAAGAGGCATCTAAATGCCCACCTCAGAGGCATTTGCACTAAAGACTCAGGGATTTTCCAGATCTAGAGAAATTATAGTGGACATTTGTGTTGCATACACAGTATCCGTTTCTCAACTTTCTATTACTACCCAGATTTCTAGCAGCTATCTGCTTCCCCCTATTCAGCAATGAGTTTGTGGGGAGCTGGCCCCATCCCTGGTTCTAGGGGTGAAACCTGATGTGCCTAGCCAGTAGTTCTCAATCAAGGTGATTTTTGCCCTCCAAGGGAATTTTGGCAATGGAGATATTTTTGATTACCACAACTGGGGGATGGGTACTATTGATATCTAGTGGGTAGAGGTAGGGATCCTACAATGCATAGGACAGCCCCTCCACAACAAAGAATTATCTAGCCCAAAATGTCAATAGGGTAGGAGTTGAGAAACCTTGATCTAAAAGCCATCAGATGAAACCTAATAGCCTATCACAGCGATTGATTCAAAACTGGGCACCTGGACTAACTCAAATGCAGGGAAATGTTTGCTGGGGAGGTTCTCGGATCCCCTAAGACAGCCTAGGAAGCCAGCTTTTATCTAATCTTAATTTTGCTCTCTTTCTCCCCCTCTCTCTCCCTCTCCTTCCCTTCCTTCTTCTTTCTCTTTCTTCATCTGAATATAAGTGAGAAAGCATGGAGCCCCAATCCTAAAGCATTGGAATGAAGCTAACCTGGATGACAGGATGGAAAGAAAAGAAGAATCTGAGTCCTTGATGACAACATTGAACCACTGGTTTAAACTGACCGTGAAGTCTACCCTATTCCTCAATTATAGGTTTCATGAACCAACAACCTTCCTTATTATTTAAATCAGTTTGAGTCATGTTTGCTGCTCTTGCAACTAAAGGCAATTGGGTTCAGTAATGAATGACGATAATAATAATGATCACAAATCTCTCTATTCACTTACTATATGCTAAGTGCATTGGAACCACAGCTCATTGTTTTATAGATGAAGATACTAATGTTCAGGGAAGTTGAAGTTAAATATGTACAAGACCATGGAATCAGTTTCCAAAGTTTTTTTTTTAATAAATAAATAAGAAGACTTACCTATAAGATTAACATATATTAAAAATTATAATATCTAAAATTGCTTAGGGCTTATTAAGTATATAATAAAGATATCAAAAGGCTAAAAAGAAATATGAATCCGCATACACTTTGACTAAACGATGAGACTTTCTAGGAACTTTCGCTGTAAAAAAGCTTCTATGTGTATGGCTAGATAGATACTTACTAAGATGTTCATTGCAGTGCTATTTATAATATGTAAAAGTGCTGACAACTCCAGTTAATCTTAACAACTCAATGAAATGGGTACAAAACCTATTATCACCATTTTACAGATCAGATGACAGTTTGGAGAATGTCATTAAACCTGAAACCCAAATCTGACTTTAGTGTATGAGTAAGAAACCAACAGAAGTGAAACCAAATAAACAACCAGTTGATGTACTTTGACTTCCGTTGCCTTAAAGTTATGTTGATCTGGCAAGGGAAGTAACAGGTATTAGGCCATGCCTAAAAAGACTCATCGGATCTCGGGCTACCCAGCTATTCCCAGCTGCTAAGCAGATGTCTTCAAGGCCATTTCTTGGGACTCCTGAGGGCAATGGGCTTTACACCTTTCTCTGGTCCACTGGAGACAGAAGCAGATGTGAAACTGTTGCTTAAGAAATCTTGTGGATTTCAGCCTCATAGCTTCAAGCTCCAATGATCTTATCACTGGCTTCATGCAAAAGCCACATCTCAGCAATAATTAATCAGAAAAGATAGTAGCGGAAATACCCCACTCATACAAGTGACACTTTGAAACAAAACATTTTAAAGAAAAAGTGATGATGTGGTATGAAGAAAACCACACAAAACAAAGCTTGAGGAAATGAAGAGAACCGTTATAGTTCTGGCTGGGAAGATTAAACATGACAAACCTCACAATCCTTCCCAAATTTGAACCTAATTTAATGCAATTCCAATAAAACTCCCAATGGTATTTTTTGGTATTGAAACTAAACGATCTTAAAGTTGATTTCAAACAAGAAATTAGTAGAGATAACCAGGATTTTTAAAAAAAATAAATGAGGACTTACCCAAAAGATTAAAATACATTAAAATTGCTTAGGGCTTTTTAAGTAGAAGATATCAATAGGATGAAAGGGAATGTAAATACATATATACTTTGATTGACAATGTGAATTTCTAGAAACTTTTGCTGTAAAAAAAGCTCCTGTGCATAGATAGATGAAGGCTAAGATACTAAGGCGCTTGTTGCAGTGCTATTTATATGTAAAACTGCCAACAACCCCAGTAAAAACATGGGCATATACTACTTACAGTAAAACGAGGGGGAAAAGTTATTATTTCTAAAAGTGAAACATCTTAAAGTGGTAGCAACACTATAAACTCACAAGTCATCTACTGTGTTTCCTCTTCTCTTCCAAAAATAAAAAAGTTGTCAGGCATGCGTTTTCTCATGAGACATGACTCTCCTTGTGCCCCAAAGGGTTTCCAGAAAAGCATTATCATGAGAGTGTTATCATGAGGTATTTCCATCTGTCCTGGAAATCTTCCCAAGGGCTCCCCGGGGCTCCTGTCTCAGGGCTTCACGGACGGCTCTTCCTGCTGAGCCGGTTCCGAGGCCCCTCCGCCACCCCCGCCCTGACCCCGACCCCTGGTCTACGGCTTCACAGCTGCGGGGGGCAGGCAGAGGCCCGGAGCGGGCGGCCCCCCCACCCGGGCAGAGGAAACGAAACCGAGTCGGCCTCGAGTTCCAGGAAAAACGGGACTGAGTCGTCGCCCCATCCCCGAGCCCCGCTCTCCGCGCGTCGCTGTCGGGGGCTCCGGCTGCATTCCCTCCGCCCCGCTGCCTCCAGGGACCCCACACTCACCCGGGCCCTCCTGTGCGCCCGGGACCCAGGAGGACACCTGCCTCCGCCCGGGGCCGGAGGACGCTGATGCGGGCCCGCCCGGGGGTTCGCGTCCCCGCGCCGCCTCCTCTCCCGCGCGCCCGCGGGTGGAGGTGTGGGGCGGGATGCCAGCCGGGCCCGCCGGGCTGCGCTTCCCTCCAGCAGGGAGCCCCGCCCCGCCCCGCCTGGGTCCGCGCCGGAGCCGCGGGCGGGAAAGTCAAGTCCGGGAGAGGTGCGGGCGGGAAAGTCTGGGAGAGATGCGGGGGGGTGAAGTCTGGGAGAGATGCGGGCGAGAAAGTCAAGTCCGGGAGAGGTGCGGGCGGGAAAGTCTGGGAGAGATGCGGGGGGGTGAAGTCTGGGAGAGATGCGGGCGAGAAAGTCAAGTCCGGGAGAGGTGCGGGCGGGAAAGTCTGGGAGAGATGCGGGGGGGGGGGGGAGTCTCGGAGAGATGCGGGCGGGAAAGTCAAGTCTGGGAGAGATGCGGGGGGGGGAGTCTGGGAGAGATGCGGGGGGGGGTCTGGGAGAGATGCGGGCAGGAAAGTCAAGTCGGGGAGAGGTGCAGGCGGGAAAGTCTGGGAGAGATGCGGGAGGGTGAAGTCTGGGAGAGATGCGGGGGGAAAGTCGGGGAGAGATGGGGGTGGGAAAGTCCAGTCGGGGAGAGACCAGGGCGGGAAAGACTGGGAGAGATGCGGAGTGGGGGGGCAGTCTGGGAGAGATGCGGGGGAGGAGTCTGGGAGAGACGCGGGGGGGGGGGAGTCTAGGAGAGATGCGGGCTGAAAAGTCGGGGAGAGATGAGGGGGAGTCTGGGAGAGATGAGGGGGGTGAAGTCTGGGAGAGATGCGGGGGGGGTGAGGGGGGTGAAGTCTGGGAGAGGTGCGGGCGGGAAAAAGTCTGGGACGCCTGGGAGCGTTTCACACGGTTCCTGTCGCCAAGCGCCAGGCTCACCCGCGGGGGCTCCCTGCACCCCTTCCTAGGCCGCTCAGCGCGAAGTGCCCTCCCTGCCTCCTGGCATTCCCTCCTGCCCTTTCCGCACCCTCCTCACCTTCCCAACGTCACTCGGAAACCACGGACAGTGCAGGCAAGTCCTCGCTCAACCGCTTCCGATAGGTTCTTGGAAACTGCAGCTTTCGATGAAACCGCTATAACGAAACCGATTTTACTCTGGACTAACAGATCTAAACAAGAGGTACGTGTCTATGGCAGTTCAGGTCCCCCAAACATCGCCAGACTTCTAAATAAACACCCCCTCCCCCCAAAAAGAAAAAACTTCTAATAGTAAACGTTGAAATAAATGTGAGCTCTACATGTATGAATAAAAACGGGCAAGATAATGATTGTCCAACCTGCTTATTCAGGTTCAAGGTCAGATTTCCGGAGCCTCTCCTGGCGGCGGTTCAGAGTGCAAGGCCAGACTCTCTGCTGGCTAGGACAGCCCTCCGTTTCCGGGTGCACTCATACCCACGCCCACTCATTCAGACCCATTCACCTCATGTGCACATCTTTGGAATGTGGGAGGAAACCAGAGACCGCAGAGAAAACCCACAGGGAGTGGGGAGAACGTGCAGACTCCACCCAGACAGTGGCCCCAGCCAGGAATCAATTTTTTCCCCTCATCAACATTATAACAAAATGAAATTGAACAAACCCATGTTATTTGAGGAACTGCTGTATGCACTAGTGCCAGACCCTCTGCTTAGGGCTTGGAATTCAGAAAACAGCATAATGTTTCAGGGAAACTGCTATAACTAGGACACAGTACGGGAAGAAGTGGATGAGCAAAAACTGTGAGCCAGAGAGGTTCTTGAGTCTGCTTCTCTGTGCTTGAGAATACTGGGGGGTGGAGGTGAGGGAAGAGATTTTTTTTTGCCCTGTATTTGCAAAACTGGCAGCCAATGGGCAAAAGAATACACTGCTATGGTTCACACAGCACAGCCTCACAGGGTACTGGGTGGGATGGGCAGAGGTAGAGAGTGAATTTGGAAAACAAATGGAAGATATTTAGCATACTTAATAATTTCAGAGTCTCATGTCTTTGTGGGCACATACATTGCATGTTTTTTTTTTCTTGTCAGCTTCTAGTCATGGTGCCTTCTTTCCTTGTGTGTTTTATTTTGTTTTGTTTTTTATCATGAACTTATAGTCCTCGAAATTTCATCTCCAGGAATTTTTTGAAGCCTAGATTGAAGTATTTCTCTGTAGAAATTTGTGTTTCTTCTGAGAGCCTCGTGGCTTTACTAGCCAGGGATATTTTGTGCCAAATTTTTGACTTGAGCTGTTTCAGACTACCCAGTTTGCATGAATTCAGGCATTAGACCTCCATGAGGGCCATGGTTTTGGTTCTGTATTCTCAAAAGAACCTTTCTCTGCTCCATGAAGGCGATTTTACTTGCAATACCCTAGATGGTGGGTTGATTTCTAGTTCAGTCCTACATTGAGGACATAGGACTGTGGGGTCTGGAGCAGACATATCTGGTGATGCTTGCCATATCCCTTCTGGTCATATCCATCTCTGGTCTTAAGCTCAGTTGTGGTGGAAGGTTCTGCGTGAACACTGTCTCAGCTCTGATTTCAGCCACTGTTCTGGTGGATAGTTTCTAGCGAACTCACACACACAATTATACAGACTGCATCCCATTTCAAATGCACAATCCACCTTCCTGAGTTTGCTCCAGGACCTTTGCCAAAGGTAAGGAATCTGGTTGGCTTACACAGCAGAACAGCCCACAAGTGAGGAGGGAGTGGACACCCTGGAAGACAATCCTCAACCAATAGAAGAAACTGGCGGATACATGTTCCAGCCTCTTGTCCTTTAGGTGACCTGGGCTGGCAGGTATTCTGTCTGCTTCTCAAGGTGCCCTTGCAGAATCTGTACACTTAACCTCACATTCTCATCCTTGTATGGCTCCCTGACTTTCCCTTTTAGTCCTTCTCAATCTCTCCTAATTTCTGCAGTCACCTCCCGAATGAACTGCCTGCATCCATGTTCTTGTTTTAGGTTTTTTTTTTTTAGGGAACCTGAATGAAGACAGGATCTCCTCCCTTTATGCTTTTGCCAAAACAAGATTTTTTTTTCTTCATTTTCTTACTGCTCCTTCTTTTTATCCTGCTACAAGCTTGTAGGCTGTCTCAGATGGAGTGAAGATGACAGTCCTGGCATTTTCCAAATTTCACATTCATCCTGTAGCATCTTTAATAGATAAAAGCTACTAATTGGGCTGTTAACCCCTAACCAGTCCAATTTTTGTAGCCATGGTATCTTTAAGGAAAGTTAGAACTGAAAAGTTCACGAACATAGTTATAGTTTCTTCTCAGAAATGGTAGATGAGACAAAACAGTAGGTCAAGAGAACAGGTAAGGTGGAAAAGTGCTGGAATTTTACAATCATAGACACTGATTCCTAGAGCCACTGTGAGGGCAGTCATAGCGGGCAGAGCCTGAAACTGTCACCAGAGGGCAGCAGAGGCAAGGGAACAGGTGGAGAAGGCAAAACCAAATAAGTAACCGGCCAGAGAGCTGATGGCGGCAAGACTAGCATTTACTGGGGCCTGTTACAAGCTGGGCATTGTCCTGGCACAATAAGAAGTAGCACAAAGTTCAAAGGCAGAGATAGGAGGCCAGAGCCAAAGGAGAAGTGGAACAAAGTCCAGTTAAGAGGGCAGTTCTTCAGGTCAACCAGGAACTGCCCCAAGACCGCATGTGTGGGAGTACAATGACAAAAATAAACAGAATGGCTAAGCACCCACCTTCTGCCAAGGCAGCTGGGCTGTTGCTACAGAACCAGGTAAGGTAAACTGTTAGGACCATGGAGAGTCACTCAACCTGCATATTTACTCTGCACTGATCAGAATTTAAATGGCTCTTACCTGAGCAAACACACATCATCACATGCCATAAGTCCCAGGCTTTCCCTCTGCTAGATGTGTTGGTAATTTGACAATGTCCCACGTTTGCTCTAGACGCTTACTTGTGTCTCTTGCACTGGATAGAATTCTCTGACTCTACCAGAGACGGTCACCGAGTACGACTGCACCATGAGCGCCAACTGGCTTGAGGTTAAGGGCTGTGGCACTTCCTACATTCTCCTCTTCTGTCAGGTGGGGTTCACTCCCTCTTCCAAAGGCCTTGTGGAAATCCCTAACCCCCTGGGAAGCTACGGCAGGCACAGCAGGAAGCTCTGGGGGAACCTGGCCAGGGTTCACTCAGTGGCCCTTTTCATTAATAAGTCGGTTTAGTTTTGTGGGTCTTTTCTTCCTAAATCTTCTCATTACCGTGCTACAAACTTACTTAGATTTTGGCATTTCATACTTGTTCTTTTTCAATCCTTTTAAATGTTTTTTTTTTCCTCCAATTTATTTTTTTCTCAAGTTGGCTCAACTTAAGACATTTCTCTAGTGGACCTGCATATTCGCACCTGGTCGATCTCTTCCTTTGCTTCTCCATTTTGTTTCTTCCTTCCCCTTGGGTGCCGTGCTCCATGATCAGATATCCAGAGCCAGCTCGGAAGTGATTTCTGCCGTGTGAACGACCCAGTTCCAGTGATAGATTCCAGAAGCTTCAGGGCTGGGTGGTTCAGACAGGTGGCACTTATCTTCAGGCTGGGAGCTGCAGGGATAAAGCTACCATGTGGCTGCCAGAGCAAGGAGAGGCAGCAAGGGCAGGGACTACCCGACGTGGGCCAGAACCTCGCCGATGTTAGTTCACTTCTGCTGCTTCTTCTGAGTCTGCCCCTGTGCCTGCTTCCGCTTCTGCTTCTGTATCCTTGAGTGGGTAAATCCAGAGCCCACATCTGCCAGGCTGACCGAATTAAACTCTGAATGTCGAAGACCTGGATCTGCATTTCGACAGGTTCTTCGGGTGGTTCCTCTGGCGAGGGGCCGAGGAGACATCCTGAGAAACCGATTCACCAAGACTAAGTTGGCCTGAAGTTCTAGTTCCCACTATGGGCATTTGTCACTAGAACCTTCCTTCTTTGTTTTAGGAAAGGCAACCGGAATCTCAGGTGGGGTCTGATCAATTTCCCAGTGGTGTGCCAAGGCAGCTGATGGAAGTGACACTCTCTACCCTCCATGTGCAGGCAGTGAGGGGAGATGCTATCTGCAGAAAATTTTAAAAAGTAATAAGACCAAGTCAGAAAATAAGAGTTGGTCAGCTTTTTTATCATCGCCATGGCCCAGCAAGTCTACACAGCCTGGTCAGTGATAAATACTTCTCCCTGCCGGACCCACCACCCCCATCTCCTACCCTATGACGAAATCTGGTGAGTCAAATCAGTAAGTAGTAATTAATCTTTGTTGGTTTCTTTTTCAATGTTTTTATTTTTCAAAATATACAATTTATTTACACCTTTATTTCACAACTGTAGTTTGTATATTTATTCCAAAATCATTAAATAACTCCACAGTAAACAGTACGAATCACAGGATCGGTCAAACTGCTTCTCTTTAGCCTTTATACTCATCGAGTTTTTTTTTTTTTTTTTTGTTTAAGTTTCAAGTAGTAACGGTTTGTGGGTAAGAAGGGAACAAAAACAGGACAGAATTTTTACATAAGCTCGACATGTAGGATTAGAAAGGGCGATCTGAGCAGCTACTTGGTCTGGGGCCAGACTAAGAGCATTTATATAGTTTATAAATAAGACCCTCTTACAAGCAGCGAGGGTTTTGGTTATAAGGAAGAAGGGGCTGGAACCTCATCTGCTGGGGGATGCACGGAAGCAAAGAGGGAGGGAGATAAGGCACCACGTAAAGGCTCCTTCTTGACTTGAGGAGGCACTGGCTGGAAAGATCCTGAGTGAGGGGGACAGGGGCCCACCTGTGCCAGGTGGAGGTCAAGAATGGCTGGGGGTAGGGTAGGGCTCCCACCCTCGGAGAGGCCTCTTTAGCCTCCGTTGGCGAAAAGCTTTGTGACCCTGGAGGCAGGGAAGAGATGGCTAGAGCAGCTAGTGATTCCTCAAAGGGCCTGGGCTCCCGCCAGCCTCGAGGCCGCTGCCGCTGCACAGGCAGGTGAGGGCCAGGCTTGTGGGGGCTAAATGCTCCTCAGTCGGAGGCATCTGGCGGCAGAGCTGGCATTCGTGACTGGCAGTGGACAAAGGCACCGCCCTGGGATCTGGGGTGGCCTGTGGGAGGCATCATGCTGTCTCTGCTTGTGAGAGCCCTTCATTCACCTCAGTGTTCTCCACTCATCAGGAGAAGAGCCAGGGCCATTGAATCGTCCCAAGGGAAGGTGGGGAAGACTAGGGCCAGAGGCCCCACAGACCCTCCTCCTGCTGTGAACAATGGCAGCTTCATAGTAGGGGGCGGCCCCCAGGAAGCCCAAGATGCTAAGACACGGGTGGGACACGGGCCTGTCAGGGAGTCACAGGGGTCCGTTTCCTTCATCCCCCTTGGGGTGGATATTGTTGGCCAGGTCCTAAATCAGTCCTGTGGGCTATGGCTCTGGGCAGGGATGCTGCAGGCAAGAGCTAGTACCTGAGGACCATTTGGCCACCAACTGGACGTGACCCCCCTGGGGTGAATCAGGAGGCCAGTCTCAGTCTTCAGGGTCCCCCCAGCACCTTCACCACGGCCAAGGGCCGGACAAAGCCCATGCTGCCTGGCCAAGCAAACCTTCTTTGCAGGGTCTGGATGGGGTGAGGGAGACAGTGGCGGGGCTGGGAGTTGTCACTGCATCTTCGGGTGGGGTTCTTCTGGCATAAGGGTATGGAAAAAGTAATCCCATAATTTAGTGCTGATGCCAAATCCTAGAGAGGGAGACAAATGGGGAAAAGGTGAGGAACTGTGGAAGTTGGGGGGAAAATCTAAGGAATGGTTTCAGGGTAGGGCCGGCACTCAAAACGATTTTAACATGCCCCCGCTGGCCTTTCCAATTCTCAGGGCTGTCCTAACAAAAGTCAGGAGCAGGGTACCTGTGCTTCTAGTCTCCCAAGGGTGCCATAGGAGTAAGGCCAAGTTCCTTACGTGGCCTGACTTCCTGGGGGAGCCGGGCCCCAGCCTGCCTCTTCCTCCCTGTCTCTCATACTTCAGCCCCTTCTTTCTCCTTCGTGATGCCAAGTTTGTTCCTGCCTCAAAGCTTTGCACCGGTTGCTCCTGAGATGCTCTTCCCCCAAACGTCAGATGCTGGCTTCTCCTAGGTCTCAGCTCTAACGGCATCTCGCTGGACCACTTTGTCTAGCACTCTGCTTTCCAACACGACTGCCACTAGCCCACGTGACCACTGGGCACTGGAAATGCGGCCAGACCTACAGAGGGGCTAAATTCCTAATTTCGTTTAATTTTAATTAACCCAAATTTCAGTTTAAAAGCTCACACTCGATTTGGTTACTGGAGAGCTTTTAAGCACATTCAGATCAACTCAGGTATGTGAATCTACATTTTTTACTGTAAATTTTATAAACTCTAAATACAGATCGGATATTTCCTGCGAAACTTTAGCAACTGAATTGGTATGTGCTGCAAGTGCAAAATGCACACTGGACATCAAGGAATTAATATAAGAAAAAGAATGTAAAATATCTCATTAATTTTGTATATTGTATATTGATTGTATGTTGAAATGATAATATTTTGGTTATACTGTCTTAAAATATACTATTCAAATTAATTTCACCCTTTTAATTTTACTTGCAAATGTGGCTACAAGAAAATTTAAAAATCTCGTCTGTGACTTGCATATTTTCATTAGACAGAGCTGGACTTCTCCCCTGACTTATGTAGTTCCTCTAATACCATCTTGCTTAATTTTCTTTGTGGCGCTTATCACTGTCTGAGATTCTTTGCTATTAATTGATTTCCTTGTTTGTCTTTCTCTGCATAGCCCCCCACCCCCACACACACACCAGAGAGTGGGATGGGGGCCCAGGTTTGCCTTGCTGCCTCCGTATCCCCAGTACCCAGAACAGCGCCTGGCCCTTGGGAACGGCTTAATGGTAGCTGTCCAATGAACAAATGAACAAACGAGAGAGGCTGGAAGTGTTGGCCGGTCCTCACCTGACTTCTGATGTGCAAAGTGATGCTTGACGTGATGGGCCTTCATGTTGTACAGGTAGGAGCCTTTGTGCGGCGAGCCGAAGTGCAAGTAGTAATGGGTCATGTCGTACAGGACGTATCCCAGGAGGCCCCCAGAAAACACGGTGCCCCCCACCGCCTCGGGCAGGAGGAGCTGAAAGACTGCATAGAAGGAGGCGATCACCAGAGAAGCTGGCACCGGGGGGATGACCAGGCGGGACTCATCGAAGGGCGCCTGTGTATGGAGAGGCTCAGCGTCAGGACGCAGCCTGGGGCCTGCCCGTCATCACAGCGAGGCCTCTCCTCAGAGGATGAGGTCGGAGCAGCCCAGACATCCCGGGGTGGTGGGGAGGGGGAGGAGGGACACGCAGCGCCTGTCATGGGCTTTGGGGAAAGCAGGCCACCATGCCAGAAAGCCCTAGAGAGATGGTCCTGCTCCCAACTTCCAAGCCAGCCTGGGACCTGGAATGCTGTCCACGAACACTGACGTGGATGTGATGTGGGCACAGTGCTCACGGGGCACAGTCCTGCTTTCTGTTCAAGAGGCCACTTTCGCTCCAGAATTTGTAAGATGCTAGAGAGGAGCCCCACCACCAGACGCTAGGTGGGGCACTTGGACTGAGCCCTGATGTCGTCTGGGAGGGCGACACATGCATGATGTTAATGTGGTTTCCCAACCCCCTCATCCTAACAGGAGCCCTTCTTTGTTCCCAGGTGTGTGTGTGTGGCGATGGGGTGGGGGGTGGTTATCACATAACCGTGAGAGACAGGCCTTAGGCTCTGGAGCTTCAAAAGCTAAAGGCCCAGCATAGAGGTAAGATTTTAGACTGCTTCGTGAGTAATCTAACAGACCCTCTCTGGGCTGGAAGAGAAGAGAGAGAAAGAAGGCAGGCAATAGTCATAGAGCGATATGCTGGTGAGGTCCTCCCTCCCCTCAGACCAGGACCAACAGGAACGACAGTGTGCTGGAAGACCAGCTCCTGGAAATAGAAGGAAAGGAGGAAGGAGAGAGGGAGGGAAGGACAGAAGGGAGGAAGGAAAGAGGGAGAGGATGGAGGGACGCCTGGGATAGGCTAAGGACACCACGGGGTAAGCGCAGGGCCATGCAGAGCTGAGCTGGCTTCCAGTCCCAGGCCCTGGGACCATTGTATTGCTCTTAAAGAGCCCCAGGCTGGCAGGTGGTTGAGAGCACCGACTCTGGAGTCCAAAGAATGGGGTGCGAGATCCTGACTGTGCCAGGTGTGACCTTGGGCGAGTAGGAAGCCTCACAAGGACAGTGGCTTTTGACTCTTCTGTTCGGTGGTGTCTAGAATAGTGCCTGGCACAGAGTAAGCACCTGGGGAACATTTGTTGAACAAATGAATGAATGAATGAACTAACAAACAAATGAGTAAGTTGTTGTAGAATTAATGATGACACATAAAATGTCCCTGCAGAGTGCCGTGGGTTAATAAATGGCATATAGACACACGCGCTCTCTCTGCCCACGCCAGGTCAGGACCCAGGCCTCCCTCTGAGCAACATCAAAGGCCCTGAGTTCCTCTTGTTCTTCACCTGACTCCCAGAAAGACTGGCAGCTCCAGGGAGTCAGTGACAGATGCAGGGCCCCGGGGGGAGCCTGCCCTGCTCACCTTGTGGTGCTGGCCGTGCAAGATGAAGTGCAGCATGATGAGGTAATAGCTGTCGCTGGGGGGCTTCATGTGGAACAGGAAGCGGTGGATGAGGTACTCGATTAGGCTCCAGAGGAGTATCCCCAGCACGAAGAGGCCCGGGAACACAGACTCCGGCATGGCTACTGAGTACTCTGCAGGGCGGCAACAGAGAGACGAGGTCAGGATACACAGCCCCAGCGGGCGACAGCGCCTGGTGGCTCCAGATGTTTTATCCCACTACTCCGTCACCTAGGGAGCTGCTGCCCTCTGTCAAGCAGCTATGGGGCCAGACCACACTACTAGGGCTCCTGGGTCAGAATGGGAAGGAGGCTGTGAAGATCTGTACTGAGCTTGGAGGGGCTCCTTTCAGAGAACAATGGGGCCACTGGCCAAAGATCTGAGATCTTCCTTAGGGGGACGAAGAGGAGCAGCTGTGGCCCACATTGGACCTTTGCCTGGTGCTATGGTCTGAATGTGTCCCTTCGAAATTTATATGTTGAAAGCTACCCCCCAAGGTGATCGTATTAAGAGGTGGGGCCTTTGGGAAGTTAGTAGCACGTGAGGGTGGGGCCCTCGTGATTAGGATTAGTGCCCTTATGAAAGAGGGCCCACAGAGCTCTCTTCCCCTTTTGGCCATGTGAGGATACAAGAAAAAGTCTGTGACCTGGAAGAGGGCCCTCACCTGACCAGCCTGTTACCCTGACCTTGGACTTCTGGGAGCAATGCATTTCTGTTGTTTATAAGCCACCCAGTCCGTGAAGTTTTGTTACAGCCATCCAAATGTGGCTCAGACACCTGAGAAGGGTGACCTGGCCTCAGCAGCATGGGGGAGAGGGAGGGATAATCCCAATAAAGCCAGTAGAGCTGGGGGGGTCATCGATGATAAATGTTAACAACCAAGGGACACAAGGGGTTAGAAGGGACAGGAAAACCCAAGGAGAAAAATCTCAATGGGCAAGACTTGAAATCATCACATACGAGGAAAACTAAAAACAAAACAAGACAAAACAAAACTGGATGATAGACCTGGAGACTGGAAGACCGGAGAGATGTAATTGTCATGAAGTGTGGGGTTCCCAACACCCAAGCCTGATGATGGACTGCAGGCCTTGGGGCTCTCACTCCTTTTATCTACCTCATTCATTTTCTGATTGCACGGGGACTTCAGCTCTTGTCACTCCTTCTTCCATGTCTATCCTCACCCTCTTAGCTTTACTTCTTTTCTCCACAAGCCAATGCTTTGGACAAACGTTCTCTCCCTTTTTAAAAATAACAGCTTTACTGAACTGTAACGCACACATCACACAATCCACTCGCTTTAAGTACTCAATTCAATGGTTTTTAATACGTTCAGAGTTGTACAAGCATCACCACAAGGGGAAACCCTGTATCTCTCAGCGGTCACTCCCCATTTTCTCCAGCCTCTGCTATGTCCCAGCCCCTGGAAACCACGAGTCTGCTTTCCCTCTAAGGATTTGCCAATCTGGACATTTCATATAAATGGAATCATGCAATATGTAGTCTTTCATGACTGGCTCCTTTTCCTCATAATATCTTCCAGGTTCATCCATATTGTAGCACGTCAGGGTTTCTTTCCTTTTGTACAGCTGAATGACAATCCATTGTATGGGTAGAGCGCAGTTGCTCGTCCACTCATCATCTGACGAACGTCTGTGTTGCTTCCACTTTTTGGCTATTATGAGCAATGTTGCTATGAACATTCATGGATAAATTTTTCTGTGGACACACGTTTTCAGTCGTCTTGGGTCATGCCTAAGAGTAGAACTGCTGAGTCATTTCGCACCTATGTTTGACCTTTCAATGAACCGCCAAACTGCTTTCCAAAGATAGCCATTCTCTCGCGACCTTCACTTCCTCTCTGACTCATGAACTCCCAGCCCTGGATCTGTACAAGGACTGCCTCTTCAGTCACCCCTAAGCCACTGAGCATGGAGGGAGAGTTGTACGGCCCTGGGTGTGATGCCTCAACCTCGGCTAGATCCTTTTATGTCTCCAGGCTCAGGTCCCTTCCCGCTGCCCTCAAATACTCCCCTCCCCTTCCACCCAGCCTCCTACTTCACAGAGAAAAGAGGCCTTGGGGAGTATGAGAGGGAGGGCGAGAATGGCTCCCAACACATGCTCCCTTCCACCTCGAACCACATTCAGACCCCCACCCTGGAACTTCCTTCTTGCTCCTCAAAAAGAGGTGTGCCCCAGGCACTTGAGCACTGGGTGACGGGGGTGATAATAATGATGACCGCAGAAACGTATGGATGAGCACCTACATGCGAGGTGCTCTGCGAGTGTTTTACAGGAATTCCTTCGTCCTCATCTCACTCCAACCTCACAAGGGAAGCCTTGTCACTGCCCACGTGAAAGAGTGTGTGGAGGTATCAACAACCTATGTTATCTGGCCGGCTCAACCTGCTAGGCAGTGGAGAGCCCTCAGCCTCCTCCCCTCCCTCTTGGGATCTTTGACTTTTCCTTTCCCCCTGGCTCTTCTGTTTGTCTTTAAGACTGCCCCGTAACAGACTCTGTCCCTTCATAGCCAAGCCCACTGAAAAGGAAAGCTAGTCTCAAGTCTCAGGACAACAGCTTCTGAATGAAGTCAACCATCTTCCTCCTCCTCCCTGCCCATCTCATCACCCCGGGGTGCTCCTCTGGGGCTCCTTTCTCAGAGAGCTGTACCAATGCCCGTACATTGGCAAAGAGTTAACTTATCTCTCTCTCCTGTGTCCAACCAGTCGCCAAGCTCTGTGAGCTCCCCCTCCTCAATGTCCCTTGGCAAAGTAAAAGAAGCAGATACAAAAGACCACATATTGTACACAATTCCATGTATATGCAATGTCCACGACAGGCAAATATCTAGAGACAGAAAGAAGGTGGGGGTACCAGGGGCTTGGGGCTTGAGAAATGGGGAGCAACTGCTCAGTGGGTATAGGGTTTCCTTATGGGGCGATAAAATGCTTTGGAACTAGGCAGAGATGGTGGGTTCAGAACACTGTGAACGTACTAAGTGCCACTGAATTGTTCATTTAAACTGGTTAATTTTATGTTATGTGGATTTCACTTCCATCGAAAAAAATCTCTCTCAGGTCAGTTTACTGCTCTGAATCCCCCATTACCTTATCGCCTCTTGCTCCAATGACTGCCTCGGCCTTCTAGTCCAACCCCCTTGCCTCTGCATGGTATAAAAGCCCTTCTAGGTGCCTCATGGCCTTCAGGCAAAGCCCAAAGCCCCAACAGGGCACTCGAGGTTCCACAAGACCTGACCCCACTGGCCACATCCCTGCCTTGTCTCCCTGTCATCATTTACTGGGGCCAAACCAAATTCCTTCCAGCTCCTTAGACGTACCATGTTCGCCCTTCTCCCCCCATAGCCCTGATTTGGCTTGCACTTCCTTCCCTGGAATCCCCTCCCTGCCTGCCTTACCCGCGGAGATTCAGCCCATGCATCTCCTCCCGTGGGAAGCCTCGCAGATGCGCAGATGCATGTCACATCACCCTTTACCACACTGAACTATGGCAGCGCTTTGACTCAATTCTTCCCCACTAGGTGATGAGCATTTTATGGGCGGAATGGGCCTTTCGTTTTATGTCCCCAGGGCCTGACACAACAGGTGCTCAGACACTCTCTGGCCATTCATGGGCAAACACTAGCCTCTGAAAGGCTGTATAAGATCAGATTAGATCCGCGCTGGACCAAGCGCAGAACCAGGCTCAGAGGGAGGCAGCTTCTGGTTCTGAGTCAGGAAGCCCTTCTGCAGGGGCGTGCCCAGTGTGGATGACTGCAGATGGCTGCTGAGGAAAGAACTTCCAGGAAGGCAGGACAGGGAAGTGACTTTCCAGCTCTTTGGACCAGATTCGAGGCCCAGCCCCATTCTGACGAAATGGTTCCAGGTAACTCTGTGCAATGGGAAGATTTTTCACGCCTCCCCTGGGGACTAACACGTGATGCAGCTAAGATTCAGTCCCCAACAGATCCATCTCTCTAAATGGGTGTTAAACTAGTCTGACATCTCTCATCAGTGGAGCCTGCCGTGTCCACATCTGGTACAAGATCCTTGCTTAACAATGCTGCCTGCGAGTGGCCATCTGGACTTGGCTGGGCTGCTCAGGCTGGCCAGAGGCCCGGCTTCCAGGGAAGCCTTGATCCTCCAAGGTCCCACCAAACACATTCTGGTGAAGTGCGAAGAGCATGGGCTTTCGATTTGCAGACTTGGGTTCGAATCCTGACTCTGCACCACCTACATGTTTTCTCAACAGTGAAATGTTCTACCCATCATGAAGGACAGAGAGAATATAATACCTGATTGTCATAAGTACATATATATAAGAATAATTATCACATATTAATACTTATACTAATATAATATCATACATAACAAGTAGCTACTATAATTTTTAAATATAATGAATTGAAATGCATCTAAGTTCTAACTCGTGATCCTACTTGTGCCCACCTTCTCCTGATTCTCCTTGGAGAAATCTGGAGGGTCCCTGGGTGGGGCAGAGTTTGCCAGCTCCCTGGCCGCCACCCCAGAGTGCAGGACCCCTTCCTTACTGCTTAACTCTCTGTCAGCAAGGAAAGGACAGGACCCAGCGGAGCATTCCTGGGCCCAGACTTTAATCTTGACCTTCGCTGGGGCTCCCGCGTGCAATGCCATTGGAGGCCTGCATCTCCACCTAGGATGCCACTAGGTTTTGGCCTGGCACTCACTCTCACTGGCTCCCAGGCACTGCTCTGGGGGCCATTCTGAATGAGCATAAACTCGCTTGCTTTCCAAAACACTTTCATGCACACATCGAGGAACTTCAGCCTTAAAGTGGTATCTACATTCAACTTCCACTGCTTCTTGGCACCAGACTCTTCTGCATTGATTCCAGTTCACTCTGTTCAGCAGCTGTGCTGCAACTCTGCTCAGCCTCCCCGTGCCTTGTTCTGTGGCAATTATTTTCTCTGCTGGTGGCCTGTGCCTTGTCTGATGAGCTGGAGGACATGGGAGGTATATGGAGACATAACTCTCATACCACCACTGCTGGCCTCATGGTCACAGGCCTTACACTGGACCTTTATTAAACAGCACATCTCAGCTCTCTGCGGAGGCCTGCAGTTCTGACTGAGCCCTCCCTGCTGTGCAGAAGAGTCCCTCCTATAGGTCAAGTCTCCGCCCGCCCCCTCACCCCAGCATCACCCCTGTCGGCCCATCCACCGGACCTGGTACCGAGTGGCATCTCTAGAGGAATCCTGCAGAGGGACCTGGGCCAAAGCTCTGGCATCCCCCTTCCCCCTCCAGCCACCAGCCCTGGCCGCTCTGCTACTGTTGGTGATTGTTAGGGAAGAGCCGGGCGGACAGTGGGCGATTCAGTGAGCAGGCCTTCAGAGCAACAAGCCCTGTGCTGTGCCTGAGCTATTTAGCGTGGGCTGAAAAGGGTAACCTTGGCTCGCAGGGCGTGCATGTTAACCCTTGGTGACTGGGAGCAGTTCTGGGCTCTGGGGGACTTCCTGCAGTCTGTTCATCCCTCGCCATATCCTGGCCTGGTAGGAGAGCTGAGGTTCCCATCGCCATGGCTGTGGCCTCTCTCATCCAAACCATTCGGGCCCTCGATCTTCCACTCCCAGGAGAGGTGGGCAGGAGAGAAGCCTTGGAGGTGGGGAGAAGGAGCCCGCATCTGTCAGAGGAGTGGGGGGCTCTGGAAGCTCACGGTCAGGCATATTACACATGACCAGGAAAGGAAAGCCCGCCTGAGCTATAGCAGCATACCTTTCCTGCCTGTCCCCCTGCCTGACCTCTACCTGAGCCACCCACCATGGGCCAGTACCTCCCTGAGGCAGGCTATGCCAGGAAAAACAGTCCACCTGGGCAGGTAGGCCCAAGGTAGGCAGTAAGCTTGGGAGGCAAGCTGGAGGAAGTGACCACACCCAAACCCAAACCCATGGCTGCCCTGAGACACCCAGTCCCATAGGCTCTTTGAAAGTCACTCCATGTCAGCCCTTCTCTTTGTCCCAGTCCCTTTACCTGGTGGTGGTGGGGGGAACCTGGCAGCCAGATCCTAGCCACGTGACCCTGAATCACTTGCTTGACTTCTCTGAGGCTCCATTTCCTCATCTCTAAAAGGGCGTGATGACAGGACGTTTCTCACGGGCTGCTGGGAGGGCTAACCAAGATGGTCCCTGGGATGCGCCAGGCTTGCCACATGGCAAGCGCTTAGTAGAGGTGAGTGGTTCTGCCACCTAGACCTTTGCCCCGGAGTTACCATAGGACGCTCCCAGGTCTTTCTGTCCCAGGCTCCAATTTGTGCCGTGTTCATAGACCATTCTGAGTTCAGCCCTCAGTTGTGCCACCCGGTGAATGATTTCATTTAGTTTCTTGACAATCCCAGGCCATATGTTTCCCAGTATTAGACTCAGTGATAAGTCTCCTTCAGTGCTATGCCTCCTAACGAATAATTTCACTTAGTTTCTGCTAATGTGTTGCTGTTTGTTCGTTTTGCTATCCATGTGGGTTTTGCAGAGTCTGACAATGCTTTTTTTTGAAAGACTGTTTCTACAGATCGGTCTCATTTAAAAATGTTTGTGAGGTGGTTTGGGGTTCTCCCTTCTTAAAAACTCAAGGCCACTGAGGTCTCCCACCTCCAAGAGCCATGGGAACAAATCAGAAAGGAATCCACATTACCTGTTGTGAAGGTTGCGAAGAGTCGGACGTTGCCCTGGGCAAGGGTTCGGTAGTGGGACCAACTGAGATACAGTATCACAGGCATCCAAATGACAGGGACGCTGTACCTGCAGGAGGGCCACCAGAGTGAGAGACAGACATGCCTGGAGGCTCGACAGGGCCTAGCTTCCCAAGACATACCTCTTGACTAGAGAGGAGATGAGATGATACCAAAGCGTGTATAAAAAGCATACGGAGACCTGGGGTCAAAGGAACACTGCTGGGGGCAGGGAGGAAAAAGCAAGAGAAATGCTGGGAATCCTTCTGCCCCATCTCTGAGATGAGTTATTGGCAGGAAAAGAAAACAGTGTTCCTGCGGCTACAGACTCTAGCAGCTAGGTAGATGCTGATGTCTAATGGCAAAGGAGCTAATTGCAGGCAAAACTGTTTCCGTGGACATTACAGGCTGAAAACCTTTCATAGGAATCTGGAATAGAACAGGAAGAACATTTACAGCGGTTTCTGGCTACCTGTCACGTTGTCACTCACTCAATAGACATAAGAATGAATTATGTCTATGGCACGTTCCACTGTCCCCGAGAGTTTACAGTATAGCTCTGGGCTGGCGTGGTGGGGTGGGGGCAAACCCAACTGCCCCTTCTTTTATCATATCTGATGGGCACCATTAGGAGAGAGGGACGGCTTAGTGCAGGGCTCACCAGGCGGTCTTGGAGAGGGACTCGATGAAGTCTGAGTGGAAGAGTCGGATGGGCCTGGTCACCGGCTGGTGGACCCACTCATCGTACTTCTCCCCCAAGTGGCCTACTTGCCACAGTAGAGGCTTCTGCCAGTCTACCAGGTCCTGCAAGAGACAAAGTTCATGGACACTTGATAGTCACACCTGCACACATTCATTCTCCCATCTCCTAGTTATAGCATCTCAGTCCCCATGCTCCGCCTCATGTGGTCTGTACGGGGCTACTCTCCTTCCCACTTCAGTGATCCAGGACTGACCAAACCACTGTTCTCAGCTCCTGGCCATAGAATTGAGATCCAGGACAGGCCTATGACCTAAGCTGGTGCAATAAGCCACTAGACCACCTCTCTTCCTGCTGGAGATGCTAAGTTGGCAGGGTATGACCTTGGAGTTGCCAGCAAAGCCTGCTTGAAGACTCACTCAACACAGAGGATGACCAAGGCAGGATCTAGAGACACCGAGCACCTAGATTCAGCCATACCTGAAGCCTGCCTAAGACTCTTTAGGTGTAGGAACTAATATACTCTGTACCAGGAATGAATTAGGCCTTTTCCTCTCCACCATGGGCTTCCTTTTGCTGTTGGCCTGGGCAATGCATTCATTCATCCACTCAAACATGCATTCAAAAATTCATTTGTTATTTCATGTATACATTCCCAGGTGCCAGGAAGAATAAACAGAAACACGAGAGACCATCTTTGCTTTGCATAGCTTAGCTTTTAATTAGAGTTTAATTAGGAATCAGGCCTGGGTACAAATCGTGGCTCCATCACTTACCGTGTGACCTTGTGCAAATTACCTGATGTCTCTGAGCCTCAGTTTCCCCAGCTATGAAATGGAAGTCATAATAATGGTGACTGCGTAAAGTGCTCAGCGAGGTGAGACATGCCAGGCATGATGGTTTAGTGGTGATACAGGTGAAAAGGAAGGTAGTATCAGTAAAGATAAGGAAAAGAGAAAGGGATACACAGGAAGGAAGAGCCGTCAAGCCTGGGAGAGTCAACAGGGATTTTGCAACCTGCCTTCCCACATCCCTGGTTGGAACTTCATCCTTGTACAAGCCTCCCTGCCAAAGCTGGCTCAGTCTCAGCAGGTGTCCCAGCCCTGCCAGAGGTCAAACTAGCTCCGCCATCACAGGCTTGGAACAGGCAGCACGGTTGTCTCAGGCAAACAGGAAAGGTCAGTGGGCATTCTCTCTGTGCCTGTGACCAAGAGGAAAGACCCCCAAATGGTAGTGGTTCCTGTTACGTGAACTCAGAAGTTCCCAGGGTTCCCAGGTGCTGGCTGCCTTCCTGCTTCCCAGCCTAGGAAATGACTCAGGTCAGCACGGAGCTACCTCGTCCAGCACCAGTTAAACCAGGCAGTCATCCAAACCCCACCTGGCTGTTGCTCCCTTCCTGGCCCCATTCATCCATGCCTCCTTGACTTTCTCCTTCGGGTACAGCAGGAAACAGATTCATTGGACACACACACCACCGCCGCCGCCGCCACCACCACCACCAACACCACCACCACCACCACCAGGAAAAAGAACTGGAGGAACCAGCTGGTGGCCTGTGTTTACACCTTATCTGGTGCAGCCTTCAGCACCCCACCTCAGAAGAAGCCAGGCCAGGGTCATAGTGAGAGCCTGAGGCTTAGTCCCAGTTGCAACAGCACTGAGAACTAACACTCACAGAGCATTCGCTATGTGCCAAGCATAATTACAAACACTTTGCATGGGTTAAACCTCTTGATCCTCGCCATACCCCTAACTAGGCAAGTACTAATATCATAAATGTCTTACAGACGGGAAATCGAAGCAGAGTAACTTGCCCAAGTTTGCCCAGTTATATCTTTTTGATTAATTTATTAATTGGCCTCTCTAGCACTGGGAAATAGCCAGCTTGGTCCCTGGTAATATTCCTTGTCACGAAGCCCACTTTGTCTGATTTACCAGGGCCACGCCAGGCTTCCTTACGCTTGGCATTTGTGTGGTCTATTTTTTCCCATCCTTTTACTTTCAACCTGTATACACGTTAACATTTAAAGTAGATCTCTTGCAGACGGCATATAGTTGGGTTTTGCTTTTCTTAAAATCTAGTCAGGTTATCAGTCTTTTAAACTGGAATGTTTTGTCCATTTACGTTTAATGTTATGGTTCATCTACCACCTTGCTGCTTGTTTGCTGTTTGTCTCCTCCATTCTTCCTTTCTTGTCTTGTTTGCATTAATCAAATATTTCAAAATGTTCTATGTCTCTCCTCTATTGGCTCTTGAGCTATGCCCTTTTGTATTTTCCCCTAGTTGTTACTGTAAGTAGGATAACTTATCACCATCTATCGCAGATGAAAACCCCGGTTTTTACATGTTCCATTTTTTCATGTTACACATGACATTCTGTGCCTGTTTTCCATTTGTACACTTAACTTGAATTATCGACTTTATATGATGAATGTTTCCTGTTATAGCACAGGGGTACAGCCAGGTGGGCCTCTCTCTGAGCCTTGAAGTGACTCAGGCAAATTTCCACCTAGCCATCTTTGTTGCCCTTATTTCGTAAAGCGAGTAGAAGACAGCATAGGACTCATCAGCTTCATTCAGTTGAGACCCAGGAACACATGTCTGGGTAAGAAGCAAGCATAAATTTCGGCCCGAATTTTATGCTCTATTGTGAAGGGAACAGAACGAAGGACAGAGCAGGTGTAGACTGCGAGAGCTAGACTGCTGAAGAGGTTTGTTTACGGGTGTGGTGGAACCAGACCCAGTGTCCCCCACCCCCTGAACACAGTGGTCTCCTTAGATGACCTGCTGCCCAGCTGATCTTTGCACACGACTTTAGTTTCTCCTTGGGTAGACTAGCAGGCACTGGACACTATAAAAATGGTGGACTTGCTGTCTAAGGCTGCCTCTGACCAGCTCACTGGCCTTGGACGGCCTTGAGTCCGGGCTAGCCTCTAGTGCATTTCTGCGAAGTAGCCCTCCTTGGTGCCTAGGGAGGCCACTTCACCCTAGGGACTGAAGCGTGACCCTGGAGGAATCCCAAGAAGGCTCACTTTCTTGCTGCAAACATCCCCCTCAGTCCTCGAAGGACCTACACTTTTGCACTAGAGCCTCCACCGACTCTTCTAGGGAGAATAAAGCTAGCCTTCCGTGTTAATATAGACATCCAGGCCTGCTGACCTCCTCCCCATTTTTAGATGAGGACACTGAGGCCCAGAGGGATTGAGTGATTCTTGTGATGGGGTTGGTTGGCCTTGGAGTGGGAGCCTCCCTTCCCCCAGCTGTAGCATCCTCTACGCAATCTCTCAGGAGCTGGGACATTCACTGTTTGTTCAACCTCGATTTAGATGGTACATGGACTCACAGGGTGTCTTTTCTCAATTCTCTCCCAGGCCTGATTACTGAAGGAGGAATTCTCGGCTGGGTACTCATATGTTCAACACCTCCCACTTGCTCATCATTTCCAATATGGCAGCTGGCTTGAGAAGGGAGGATGGCAAGAGAGGACAGATGGCAAGAGATGACAGCTTGGGATTCAATGAGGGACCCACGATAAATTTCACTTCCTACTGTACCTTGCAGAGGACCCTTTGGCTAACCCTCCCACACAAATGGCTGTCCTCCTCCTGAGCTGGTGCCTAGTCCTGTCCCCCTGCTGCCCCTCCTTCCTAAGGCTCAGGGGACACAGGGAAGGTACCATCAAAGGTCTGACAGCCTCTGCCGGAGGTTGGGTGAGGGAAAGGAGGGAAGAAGATGCCACTGATCATACCTCTAGTTCCCAGGCATCTGGGGCCTTCCACAGCAGTCCTTACAACAGCAAATCCTTTTATAGCTGTGGAACCTCAGATGCTCAGAGAGAGCAAGTGATTCATTCAGGGCTGCCCAGCTGAAGCGAGGCTGCACGGATGAGGGTGAGAAATGCCTGGGGCGAAGGGGCTGAGACCTAGAGACAGGAAGGATGCCGAGAAACTGCTCTGGAGTAGGCTAATTAGGGTGGGAGATTCTTTGGTGAATGAGAAGACCCCAAGCAACAGGCGGGGCCCCAGGAAGCTCACCTTAGTCTGGGGTAAGTTTGGCCAAAGCACCTAGTGCCAGCTGTGCATGTGTCCCATCCCCCTCTGCAGCTCTGCCCCAGCAGGAGGGGGAGGGCCTCTCGGGGCTATGCCAGGAATGCAGTTGCCGCAGGGCTGGGCAGGGGGAAAGGGCAGCCTGCTTCCCGAGGGTGGGTGGAAGGGCATGTGTGCCGCGAGCTGGGGAGGGGGCTTCCCTCCTCTCTTCTCTCCCACCCACTGCCCAGGTCCACCTCCTCTTGGGCCTCACTGAGGTACAGAACTCTTCCCAGATGCAGCCCCACCTCAGGACCAGCAAGCAGGGCATCTGCTTCTCCCCAGAAGAGGCAAATGTGGCGGGGGGGGCAGCTGCTCTGTGCCAGTGGCTCTTCCCACGAGGAGCAGCCTGAGCCAAGGCAATTGTTTCAAGAAATGTCCACCCATTGCTCCAGGGCAGAGTTCTGAGCCAGGAAGGCAGAGATGGGCTTCCACCCAGCAGGGTCCAGCGAGGAGGGGAGTGAGGACAAGAAGCTTGATAAGAATCCCCATTAGTTAGCTTGATAAGTATCCTTCCTTATTAGTTAAAGCAGGATCTGATTCTACTTTCATGTCTCCTACTGTCTAGAGGACTAACTCAGTGTATTTAAAGCGTTTGGCCCACAGTGTCTGGCACAGACAGGGTCGAGCTAAGGGTTAATTTGGCCCTAACTCCGATGCCCGGGGTGATGTGGGCAGGAACTTCTGCAAACCCTTCGAATCCCCCCAGTTTCGTCTGGTCCCAGCCAGCTGGCCCCCAAAGTGGTCAGGGTGGAGGAGGCTGCCAGGGGAGGCCTCTGACATGGACACAGCAAAGCAATGACAAGAGACAGTGGGACAAATAGGACAGGTGTGCCCGGAAGCCAGGAGCAGGGGGGCAGCTTCCACCGCAAGCACTGGGGCCAGCCCCAGGCTGGCTGGGTCCCAGGACACAGGGGGACATGTAGGGTGCAGTGTGGGGCACGGCGCTGCCACCTGGTTTCTCATCCCACGAGGAGGCCTCAGGAGGACGCTCCCCATGGCAGGACATCTCTCCAGCCCTGCTCAGCTCTCTCATTGGAGGATGTTCCTTCCAACCTTCAACCCCTAAGCCAAGCCCACCAAGGCTGGCTCCAACCCCCTCTTTACGGCTCATTTCGGCACCATCCCCTGGCCCTGAGCCCTGAGCTGGACCCGCTGCAGCTCACTCTCGGGTCATGCCTTTGTCCCCACATTGTCCTCGCCTCCCACGGCAGCTCCTCTGTCTCCAGGATCCTAACCCCACAGCACCTAGGGTCCTTGTCTCATTCAAGCTGGCCGTCTTCCCTTACAGAAAAAGCCCAAGTCCCTGAAGCTTCCAGAGAAGTCAGCCATTTGTACCAAGAACCCCCCAGCCTCGGCCCTTGGCCACAAGCAATTGTAGCCAAGCCCAGGTATCGAGGTCAGGACGCCAGGTTCCGGCAAACCCTCTGGGGGGCACGCTGTGTGGCCTGGGCTGGCCTTGGCCCTCATTGGCCTTCGATTTCCCTTTTGGTTTTGTGCCTCTGGAAGGGGAAGGGCACAGAACAGTCCTGGCCTCTCTGGGAGGGCACTAACTCGTGTCTTTGCAACAGGCGGACAGGGTCCATCGGAGGCGGTGGCAATTCTCACAGGACAGATGTCGTCCCCAAGTTCCTGGGGTCAAGGCCTCAGGGGTTCTGGCCAAAGGGGCCCAGCAAACAGTAAGCTTCCTGGAGTCTCCCGTCGCTCCTCTGGTCACTCGTGTTCCTTGGGAGTGCTTCTTGCCTCTCCCCACCAGGCTGCAAGCTCCCTGGGACGGGGCCTGCCTTGTTTGTCTCTTGTCCCCGTATCCAGCACAGGCAGGGGACATTTATGGATATACACACTTGTGTCTCTTCCAGGAGGAAATGGCAAAAAGGCGTGGGGACAGTCTTACGACCCAGGTTGGACAGAAATGGCTCCCACATCTGTTCCCTCCAGAGCCCCACCCCCACCTCCATTTCCACCTCTGAGCGCTGGGCACTCCCCTCACCAACAAGTGGGGCCTGCCCAACCGCAGCAAGACGCTGGCCTCTCAACACCGAGAGAGGTGAGGTGTGCCATCGGGCTCTGCAGACAAAGCTCGCAGGTAGCTCCAGCTCTGCCCCCACCTGCCTCAGCAGGCTCCCAAGCTGGTGACCCTAGCTGGCGACCGTGCTGATGCCTGGGTAGCTCTCCCTTGTGCACGACTTAAGCTGGGCAAGCCCGGGGCTGCCGACCCTGCACTGTGCTCTTCTCAGCTTCAGGGGCCCTTGCGGGGACGCTCCCTCTGGGGCGTTTGAGGCCTGGCTCTGCGCAGACCTCCTCGTGCATAGCTTTCCTGCTCCCACCGCAGCCTCGGTTGTGCTTGTACTGCCCGGGGTCATGCGTGTGCGCTGTGGGCACCTGCTTCCCGTCCTCATCTTCCGCGGACAAACGTCATGCATGACCATGGCCTTTGACTCCACACACCCTCTTCCTTGGCCCCGGGAGCCCTGATCATCACCCCACCTCATCCTGTGCCAGTTACCTTGTCCCAATCCACCACTTTGAGCTTGGGTTCCAAGGCCAGATCTGTCTTCTGAGTGTCCGCAAAGGCTGCAGCCCCATTCTCCACAGCACCCTGGGGAGAGACAGGAACGAGGTGATTATTTACAGTGGGCGAGGGCAGAGAGCCGCAAGCCACCCCACGACGAGGCAGCCAGGAGTGGTGAGGGCCCCATGGTGGGGGAGGATGGGCGAAGGTCGAGGACACTGAACGCATTTGAAAACAGATAAATACTGTTGTGGGAGGCAGTATTTTCTACATTTTTCTTCTCCCTTAAAAAGTAATTTCTGCAAAGACAAGAGGCAGAAAGATCTGGAAGAGAAAAGATGCTGGCAATGAGTCTGTGGGAGGATTAGCTATTAGTGGAGATGCTCTGGGCAAGGAGGTCCCTGCCAATCCCTCCCGGTCCCTGGCAGGTGTCAGGCAGAGGGAGTCACGGGGAGTCACCTGGCAGGCTCACTGTGCCACACCCGATGACTACCCCATCCCCTCCGTCCCTGGGGATGCCACAGAGCCCACAGGTCACAGGCTGGGCCACCTAGGTCCACGTGCGCACAAGGAAGAAAGGCAGCAGGGAGCGCAGGAGACGGTCCCTCTGGGAACTCCCATGTAGCCACACATAGGGTGGGACTGGCAGGGTGTACACATGGGCTCAAGGTTAAATCGCAGCAGCAAAGAGGCAAAGTCAGAAGGAAATGGAACGTACTGGGAAGATCACATGGCCCCGATAGCACATGAGGCTGGGGAGGGCGGGCTAGGACGTAGGTAACATTCATGTCTCCTTGCAGGAAGGCCGGTAGAGCACTTTCCACTGGCGGGGGTGGGGGTGGGGACTGCCCTCTGAGTCCCCGTGACTAAAGGACACTGGTGCTGGTGGCCATGGAGGAGGCCTTGGACACTGGGCATCAACCAGAACCCAAGAAGACTGTCTGGGCGGCCAGTTGGGGTTGCGACTGCCACAGTTCTTACACTTTTTGGTTCCAAATGAGAAGCCGATGGTGACAGCGATGCTGACATTTTCTGGGAAAACCCATATGTTACCCAAATAAAAGCTGGCTTTCAAGGTCCTGTCATAGTCTAAGCACCTCCGTGTTTTCAGTCTTTGCCACCTTGCTAACGCCTACATTCTTTAGCAAAGCATCTCTGATGATTCCTTAAGGACAAAGAAGAGTGAACCTCACCGCATATCACACAGTGAAACTCCCTAAGTATCCAAGATAAATGCCATGTAATAATCTTGCCCCTTCTAACTCTGTTCCACCCTCAATATATGCCAGAGTGTCTCCGTCACCCACTGTCGTCTCTCCCCTCCTCCTGGATAGTTATTTTCTCCTGGCTGCCTCAAGCCCTTTCCTAGGTAGTGAGGTCCATTCCTTCTCCTGGCCCCTTAAGCCCACTCACGGCAGCTCCACTGTCTCTCTCAACAAAATAAAAGCTTCATCGTGGGGTCTGCCATGCAAACGGGGATGGGGTGATCACGCGAATTGTCACCGAGTGGTTTTGTCTGTGCCGCACTTTTCAGACATCCCTGAGTGGCAGACACAGGTCAGTTCTGGGCACGTCCACGGAAACCACCTCTGGAAGCAGGAGGAAGGATCATTGCCTCTGGCACTGAGCACGAAGCGCCTGTCCGTCTGGCCTGTGCCTTCGCCCCCTCCAGTCTGGACCATTTTCTGAGAGGTCCCGTCCTTGGGGAAGTCCCCCTTCCACTCAGCTGGCTGCCTGAGGTCTCCAGGGATCACTCCTGGGTTTTGGGTTTTTTTTTTCCCCCTCTAGGACTGCATAGGCTTTTTCTCTTTTATCTGGCAGACTTACATATATTTGAGGACATCCAGGACCCCAGCCCCTGCCGTGTACTTTTCCCTAAAACCCTCTTAGGACACAACAGGGTCTCTAAGTGTTACGGTTGGTCCATGTTCCTTTCCTGAAGCAGCTTTGATGGGACCAGTGCAGAAGCCAGAAGGGCCCACACCGCCCTCATGTGAAACATCTTATTTCAGGTCACAGGGACTCAGCTCCCATCCGCTCTTTCGGCTCCCGTACTACGAGGCTCATTCATTCAGCACGTGGCCACCCCGCAGCTTATTGCATGGACTGCTGCTGTTGGTGTGGTGTGGAGAGCTGGTGTGGTCCAGGAGGTGATATGGACCAGCAGAGCTATTCACTGGAGGGCCACAAAAGGTGCGTGGAGATCACGACGGCAGCCAGAGTGGTGATGAATGGGAAAGCAGTAGGCAGCAGAAAGCAGAGGAAGCCTGAAACATGGATCATCAAGGGGAGTCTGCAGGGACACGAAGCCCTGGCTCCATATTAGCCTCCTCTGCGGGGTCTGGTGGTCTCGGTGAAGCACCACCATGGCCCCCTCCTCTTCTCTCAATTATCCGCTCCTATAAGGACCTTCATCCACTCATCCAGGCACACACATTTGAGCATCTGCAATGTGCCAGAGCCTCAGCTCGGAAGACTCTCTCCCACGTCTCTCCCTCTGACGCTGGCCCCACTCCTTGCCCCTGGAGAATGTTTCCAACTGCCCACATCGTGGCCTGACCCAAAAGCCCTGCCGTCACCTCTGACCCCACATTCCTAAAAGTGAACATAGTATTGTCCTCTGCAAACTGCCTTATCACTGACTTCCCTATAGTTAAAGTCTTTCCCCTGTGTTTCTAAACACCTCCCCTGTGATGCCCTTGGATTAACCCGATTGTTTCCCTCTAGTTATCAGGGATCGTTTGCCATTTTCTAAACATGCCTTGCATTTCCTTCTCAAATGTCACCCTGTCCAGGATGATGGCAGAGGTTAAAATTCATAGATGTTTACCATGTGCCCAGCCCTTTAATCTTCATAACAACTATGAGAAGAAGGAACGATTATTATTCCCACTTGACAGGTGAGGGGACCTAGGCACGGGCAGTCCCGCAGCTAGTGAGAGGTGGAGCCAGCAGTTGGGACTCCAGAATATTCTCTTGATCCCCATACACTTCCCTAACCATTCTAGCTAGCAATGACCTTTGTTTTCCAACTTTTAGAAAATCATAACTTTCCTTGTGTTCCACGGCCTCGGGTGGTATTTATAATCCCCTGCCTCTTGTCACGTTTGAAAAATTATCCTGTTTGTCCAATGGTGTGACAGATGCCAATAGGGCAGGAAGCTACTGCTTCCTCTTCTTGGGGTGCCTCGGAGGGGCCCTGGATACTATGAGATGCTCCATTCGTATTTCCTGAGTGGATCATATTTCAATGCCAGTTCTCTGCAAAATAGCCTCGGCTTCCTGAGACCCCTGCTGTGCTGGGGGCCTGGCTCTGGGGACAAAGCTCTGAAGCTCTTCAGGGCACGCGCCCCTCAGAAATGTAAAACAAATGGGGTGAGCACGTCTGCTTAGTTGAGAGAGGTAGCCCAGGACACTGAACACACCATCTGGGAATGCCAATCTCGGTTGGATAGGACAGTGCCCAGATTAAAGGGTCAAAATTCCAATAATTTGGGCCATGTATTCTCAGTGCCCTTTGGCTGGGTACACAGGGTAGACATGAAGAGAACTAAAAGTACATTAGACTGATATGAGATTGCCAGCATTTTATTTTGCCAGATAAAACTATTTTTAAAATTACCATCAGCAGCATTTCGTAAATAAAGGGAAATTTCAATGCCCAACAGTAGGAAATGCATACTTTCAGAGTAAAAGCCGGTTCTTCCCAAAGAAGGGCCATTGGTAATTTGACACTGACATTAAAAAAAAATAGGTTCTATTTAAAAATATTTATGAATGTAGAAAAATCACAACCTAAAATTTGGGGAGCGTGCACTGTACGTGACTGTTTTCTTGGATTAGGGGGGTTCGGGCTCTCTAACCCACGGGTAACGGGAGGTAGATCGAACGTGCACTTTGTTCCAGTTCTAAGGTTCTACTTTAAAACCCACTAAAAATCCAGTTTTGTAGAGAGACGTTGGCTAAAACTGGAAACAGTACTTTTAAGGTCCTTTTATGCGACTGGAAACACTCCAGGTAAAGTGAGGGAGCAGAGTCGCCCATGGCCCTCTGCCTCCTTCCCGAGAACCGGGTTGGGGGAAGCCCACAGGCTGCCATCCCCAGCCTGAGGCGGTAAGGGATGCTCTCGAGACAGTTCCCTTGAATCGTGGACCAGGCCCACTGGGGGTGCACTGCCCATGGAGGATGAAGAAAGAGGGGAGGAAGGGAGGGAAGTAGGAGCTGTTTCCTCCTGTCAGTCTCCTCTGTCCCTCTTAACCACAATTTGAGAGTCCTGGAGCCACCAGGTGGAATGCCATCGGTGACAGGCATTTGGCAAATAAACCCCAGAATGACGATATAAGCAAGGTACTTTCGGGGTGGCCTCACCGGGACCACACCCTCCCTGGCAGAAGCCCAGGTGATTAATCACAAGACTGCACACACCTCCACCACAGGAGGAGACCTCAAGGAGAGCCAGAGCAAGCAGCACGTCCGCACGGCCGGGAGCAGGAATACCCGCAGGGACGAGGAAGTGTCCTCTGCTGCGTCTTGCACTGACCATTTTCCTCAAGTCTGGGGGTGAGATTTCAAAAGGCCTAAAAAGCATCTCCCCAGGCAGACAGGACAAAGCCTCCCGAAGAAGGTCTCCTGTTCCCACTTGGGGGGCTGCTCACATCCGAAGCTGGAGGGCGGGGGCGTCCAGAACTGAGTCCCTCTGGGAGCCACTGCGCCACACACACTGATCGGAGCCGCGTTTTGCAGACTTCCATGCCCCAGTGTTTATTTTCATAGTTGAGCGAGGCTCACCCTGGTATTCCACGGGCAAACGGCACGCGTGAATCAGACGTGTGTTAAAAGTCATTCCTGGGAACGAGGGTACAACTCGAGCTTTAGAAGGCTTTGAGAACAAAAGTTTCTTGGAAACGTCCATGATGCATGATTGAAAAGGCTCTCCTGATCCTTGCGGCGAGCCAGAGGAAGTGTGAAAAGCCAAAAAGTATCAAAAGTGAAGAATGTGTGGGCTCTTTTCCAGCCTTTTAAAATTGTTCTGAGTGATGCCTTCAGATTAATTAAGTTTCAATATTTTGGTAAGGGAAGTGAGTAATTCTACAGTCAGACGCACTGGTCGACCTATGCTAAGGGGTGTGGCTGGACATGGGGTGTCCAACCTACCTGCGTCAGCTGAGTTTTCTTAGAGGGTCCACCTGAGGGACACAGGACTGTCCAACAAGAATGGAGCTGAAGATCCACCCCTCATCCTGGCCACTCCCGTCCTCCCCACCCTGGCGATGATGGCCAAGGACATGGCTAGGAGCATTTCTGTGGTCAGCCCCAAGGCTGTCTGGGAGGGGCTTGGTGGGTCCAGCAGGACAGTGCTCGGGATGACAGCACCTCACTCTCCTTACACAGTTACTTGTGATCGTCTCCTAAGCTAGAACGCAAGATCCATGAGGGCAGAAACCCTGCTGTCTTGCTCACTGCTAGGTCCCCGGTAGCGGCACAAGATCAGCACTCAAACACATGCTGAACAACACAATAATGAGTAGTTGGGGGCCTTTTAACTCTGGGGGCCCAGGCCTGGGGAGGCTGCCGAATGTGAGCAGGAAAAGGAAGTAAACAACTGCCTGACACATCCGTAAACCTTGGTGTACTTGGACAGGGGACAATATGTTCTCCCAAGGAGGCTGGGGAGGCAGGCACTGCCCATCCTGAGCTGAGAACCACTGGATATGCTGGGCAACGTGGTGGAGGCAGCGAGCAAGGCATGCTGAGCCCCTTAGATGGCCCAGCCACGGCTCAAGGCCGCGGGGAGAGAAGCCAGAGAAAAAGGAATACCAACCCCAGCTTCTCCCAGCACAGTGCCTAGTCCTGGCTGGTCAGAAAACATTATTTCCTCTCAGCCCACGCCACAGCTCTCCTGGATGGAGAGGATGCTACTCACACCACCGGCCCTTCTCCCGGGGTCCGTCCTCTGTCCGCCTCTCTCACACTGAGTTCGGCATGCTCGAACCCAAACTCACAGAGCACCTGGGAGTTGTTCCCTGGCAGCTCCCTGAGGTTCCGGCCAGTCCACCGAGCACACCGGTCCCTCAGGAAGGCTCACTCAGGAGCAGCCTGAGGCAGGGGGAAGGAGACAGGGCCAGGGTCTAGTTTTAGATGCTGCAATTCAGGGGCGTAGTTCTCAACCAGCCTCTGCTACGAACTTGCTGTGTGCGCCCTGAGGATCTTCCTCTTGGAACGAGATGTTTCTCTCTGGCAGGGGCACCCCAAGTTCCTGCTCTGCCCTCAAAGGTTGACACCAATGAGTGAGGCAGGCAGGGGGTGGTTCCTCTTACAGACACATTTTGTTTGCATAATAAACACGTAGGAATGTTCTTCACCGCCACGAGGCGCCAACAAATGAAATCATGAGGTACCCTTTTGCTACAGATGTTGGTAGAGAGGGAGACAGAGACGTAGCAGGTGTAGTAATCAGTGGTCATTGCTGCTTGGCCTTGAGATCAGTGAGACTGCAGACACTGAGTGGACTGCATTCAAGGGGAAGGGTCAGGCCCGGTTAAGAGGGAACAGCCCTGCCTGAGGCCCCGGTCAGGCCAGGATGAGGCCCAGTGTTGTCAGACCTTCCAATTTCTAAGAAAAGCTGGAAAACTAGATTTTTGTATGAAATCTCAAATTTTAAAATTTGACTTGCATTTAAAACAAATGAGATGGACCAAACCAACCTGTCTGAACACAAACACAGCCCGAGGTCTGCGAGACTGAAACGCCTGGGCCCTCCTGCCCCTGGTACAGCCACAGAGAAGGACGGATGAGGACAGGTAAAAGCACAGTTCCCAGAGCCGGGAATCCAGGTGGACGCCCAGGCTGCACCCACGTGGGCCAGGCCTGCAGCATCAGCATTACCAAGACACCGAGAGGCGGCATGACAGGCTGGCTCCAGGGGGACCTGAGCTGAGCCCCAGCGACTTCTAACAGGGGACAACCCCAGGCCTCCTCCTCCCTCTAGTCTAGCCAAGACAAGCAGCAGGTCGGGGAACAGAAGTGGACGGCAGCTGCTGGTTTTACTTGTTCTCTTCCCCTTGTTGTGTCTGGAATGAAGACAAAACCCATGAGGACAAAGGCCTCACAGTGGAGACGCAGGCCACGCTCAGAGGAAGTAACCTCCAAGGTCTCACTTCCCAGTGCAGAGGCCTGTTTCAGGCTGAATTGTGTCCACCCCACCCCATATTCATTCTGGCACCTCAGAATGTGACCTTAGTCAAGAAACTCCAAAGGTGGCCAGCAAACCAGCAGCAGCTACGGAGAGGCCTGGAACAGATGCTCCCTCACAGCCCTCAGAGGGACCGATCCTGCCCACGCCCCGCGGACTTCCAGCCTCTCGGGTGTGACCCGTACAGTTCTGCTGCCCAAGCCACCCAGTTTGTGGGACTCCGCTACAGCAGCGCTGCAAACTAACACGAGGCCTGAACTGGTTTCCCCTGGGACCAAGGCAGAGCCACAGGAGGAGGCCTTCAATCAGGAAGGGAGCAGCTGAGGGAGGCGTCCAGGGAGAGGGGGAGGCCGGACTCCGCCTGTTGTCCCACGCTGAGGGGGTGACGGATCCAGGCTCTTAGTTAACACAGCCACCCTCCCGGGCCTGCAGTGGCAGCCCACACGGACGGCTCCCGAAGGGAGAGGCATTCGTTTCCTGTCCAGGAGGGAGGGCTGATGTGCTCCCTTTCTTCAGAAGTTGCCTCAGTTTTCCCCATGTGGAAGAGGTGCACATGGGGGGCGGGCTGAATTAGGGGGTGAGGCAAACGGCAGCCCTTTTCAGCCTCTTGGCTTATCTTGCATTCTCCCCTCCAAACCATGAGCCTCCTGGGACAGCCGTGTCACCTTCCTGGTGAGTAACATTGCCACTCCACACGTGCAACTGGCATCTCACTGGTATCAACACAATCCCCTCTGAGGGACTGGCAGGAAGCGTTCCACAGATGGGGGAAACTGAGGCACAGGGGGACCAAGTCACGGATTCAAGAACTCTCAAATAATTGCTGGGCGGACCAGACAGAAGCCCACTTACGGTTCTGCCCCCACTAAGTCTCTTCCCGTGCCTTCCTCTGCCCTAGACAGGGAAGACGCCATGGGGTGCCCCCAAGCCCCTGGCATGGACTCCGCCTTAGCCCCCAGCCCTCCTCAGCGCCCCAGACGCAGTGCCCCCAGAGAGGGTTTGCTTGGAGGCTGCATGAGGGGGAGAGAAAAGAGGAAAACAACAGAAAGCTTGCACTCTGCACAGCAAACAAACAAGCCGACCACAGAGGCGGTGAAAGGAGGCAGTGTGCTGAGGGGCGGGGGCTGCGGGAGGGGGGGAGCGGGCATAAAGGAATGTTGTTCGGGAAAGCTGGGGCTGGGCACCGAGGGATGGACAGATGGCCTTTTATCCCTGCGTTTGGCCTGAAAACCCTTTTCTGAAATGAGATGATGCCCCAGGCCCTGTGTCCAGCTGCCCCCACCCCAGGGAGGCCAAGAAGGCGGCGGGAGCTCCAGATGTCCCAGCACGCCTGAGTGACCCAGGCCCTGGGCAGTTAGGAAGGGGCAGGCCCAGGAGGAAGAGGAAGGTGCTGGGGCCACAGGTGCACCAAGAGTCTTCCTTGGGGAGAAGCCTCCGTGTGGCACCCTCAGAGAGCAGCCTCCTCGGAGCTGGTTGTTTCCAGCAGCCAGAAATTTGGGGTTAATATGAAGACAGCAGGAGCTGCTTGCTTCAATTTCTAATCAGCCACCCTCTCCCTGACGAGGTCCAAGTCAGAAGCCAGGCCCAACCAGGTCCTGTGGCCTATCCTAACCTTAAAACATTTAAAATAAACCCTTTTATGTATAAAAATAAAAACTAAACAAACAAACAAAAATCATACCTGACAAGCAACAAGCCACAGAACCCCAAAGCATAACCCACTCCTCGCCCGCCCATAGTCGCTGCAAAGCAATTAGCCCTGCCGGCCACTAGCCCAGTATTCACGGTAGGAAAAAGAAAAGAAAAAAGAAAACTTGTGCCCAAGGTATGACCAACTTCTCTTGCTCAGGAGATGCTGGGATCCAGACAAGACAGTCCCCTCGGTCCCGCCTTACAAAGCACCGCCTGGCACCATAGCAGTCCGAGTGCTGGGGCCAGAGTTTCAGCTCAGAAGAGCAGCACCCGTAGCCTGCAGGACACGAGCTCCTCAAGATCTGCCCTTCCGTAGGTGTGATGCGACATTTCTCGGCTGCAGTCTCTCGGGACTCGGACCTCAAGGTGCCACAGGCAGGCTCATGGAACGTGCCACCCACAGAAAAATACACTTAGGCCACCTAAAACACGGTATCTCCTCAATGACCTAACATTCAGAATAAAAAAAGTTTCACATCTATCTCCAATTTGTAAGGATTCTCTTCCAAACACTGTATTTTGCTGTATTTTTTTTTAAAGGAAAAACAAGAGCATTGAGAGGTACACGAGTTCATATATCGTGATTCCAGAACCGATATTCTTAAAATTTCCTTTTATATTCTCATAATTTAAGAAAGAAAAAGAACCGTTGTCCTCATCATTCTTTACAAAATAGCAATGATTATATTGCCCAAAACAGTGTAAGTCACTGAATTGTTTTGTAAACAAAATAATAACAACAAAAAACCCACCTGCCTTATACCTGATACTTCCTTTCACTGATTCAATCAACTCCCTCTTCCCCCTGCCCAGACGTGGACTCTTCTTCTATTTATAGTTGAGGCCGTTTCTGTTCAGAGAGGTTGACCGGCTGGTCTCCAGGAGCATGGTTAGTTCTAGAACACAAGACTGCTGGACCCTGAGCCCGTGTCTTCTTTTCTGCTCTCATTTAACCCGACAACCTCCAATCCCACTGCACGTCTTCACCTATGCGGTGAGGCCTAGAGCTGCTGTTGCCTTGTGAGCTATCGTCTATATTCCACGTTTCAGACTCACTAAACATCATGTTCACACTCATCACTCCAGCGCTGCTTCAACCCCAGAGGGTGACGTCCTTGAACAACCCCAGGGCAAGTGGTCCTTCGGGGTGGTCAGTGCCTCTCTGACGTGGTCACAGGTCATCACTGGATGCACAGTCTGGTGTGGTCAAGCAGAGAGGGAACAAAAGGAGCCACTGTGAATGACGTAAACGACTCAGGGACACCAGCTTCCTTGACCAGAGCAATCCAGTTAGGATGCCGTTATCCCAGAGAGAAATGACTTGTGACTCCTCAACGGTCACTGTCAAACAGAACTCTCTGCAATGACAGACGTTTTCGTAACTGGGCTGTCCAATAGAATAGCCCCAACCCAGGATTCGTCATTTCGATAAATCAAACCACCCTGGTGCTCAGGTCAAAACCTTGGCACCAGAGTCAACACCTCTTTCCCTTAGTCCCGACGTCTAATCCACCAGCGCGTTCTAGTGGTCCTACCTCCAAGACGTTTCCAACTTCCATTCATTTCCTTCCATCCCCGTGGCCACCCAGTTCAGGCTACCTGCCACCTGGACAACAGCAGTGGCCTCTGAGCTCTCTTCTTGCTTGACCCCCTCCAATGTGCTCTCCATGTGGCAGCCAGGACACCCTAATAAGATACAGACCAACTTTGCTAGCCTTCCACTTAAAATATCCCAGCCCACTGTCCTCAGAACATAATCTAAACTCCCTCCAATGACCCATGAGCTCTACTGAGGCAGGGCTCACCGTGCCCACCGCTTTACCCCACACCATGCTCTCCCTCACCCACAACGCTCCTGCAACACCAGAGCCTCCTTTTGGATTCCTGATGTCACCAAGTCCTGACATACTCCAGGGTCTTTGCACTTGGCGTTCTCTCTACCTGAAATATTTTTTAACCCAGTTTTCCTTAAGACAACTCCTTTTCATCCTGTAAGTGCTGCTTCCGATTAGGGGAGATCCTCAGAGAAGCCTTCTCTGACTCCCCTAATCGGAAGCAGCACTTACAGGAGCACACGCATGCATGTGCACGCAAACACACTGTCGCAGCTCTTGCCACCACCTGTAGTTATCCTGTCTCCCTCCCTCCACTGGCAGGTACACCTCAGAGGACAACGACCAGTTGTATTTGCATCCCCTGGGCATGAGGGGATGTCCACTATACTTGTGGCTGAAGAGAAGAAGGAATGGTAAGAAAAAGGTGGCAGCCCCACATACCCTTGGGGCCTCTGCCAGCCTCATTTTTGGAGACTGTCCCTGACTAGGGCGAGTGTCCCGAGCACTGCAGTCATCCAGGGGAAGACAGGATGAGGGCAGAATGTTAGTGCAGACCTCACCCGCCCAGGCTGGTGGAAGGGGCAACTCTTGAGAGATGGGAATGTCACCACTCTCCAGCTCCTCCAGGGGGGTGAGTGGCCTTGCCCAAGAGGGTCTGAGCACTTAGCATCCCAGGTTCTGAACACAGTTATCCCTCACCATCTAACTGGAATCGACATTTTCTTAGCAGGAGCTGGGGCTGAAAGGACTGGTAATCGTCCTGCTTCAGGGTAAGCTACATGTTCTGTTTTGCAGATCTCATGTGATCACATTGTAGCTACACAAAATCCTGCAGGAAATAAAGAAACCAAAGCTGGGAGGGATTAAATGACTCACACAACCTCACATGGCCAATGAGACGCCGAGCTGGACCCAGAGTGAGGTCTCAGGCTGCAGATCCCAGGCCCCTCCTCTCTCTCAGGAGGCCACAGGGTGGGCTCCCTGTTAACGCCCAGGGCACACCTGCTCTGCACCAAGCCCCACGCTGCGAGTTTGGGGTGCTGATCTTTAGTCATCTCAAGAGACCTGCACACCAAACCACTTTTGGTGCCTCCACTTTTCCCATCTCAATTCTCCCTCCGCCCTCAGCCCTCTAGGACAATGGGTTATAAACTTTATGGTGCTGCGGAGTCACGCACACACAGTGCTGTTTAAAATACAGATTTCTGGAGTTTTGCCTCCAGAGATTCTGATTATACAGGTTTGGCGAGTGGCCCAAGAATCTATTTATATGTGTATAATATTGTATCCTTATTCTAATTAATTCTTTAGCTTAGTTACATGTGTTTCTTTCCCACTCAAATGAAGCATGGAACTGTTTTCTTGTTTTCAATACTGGAATCTTTGTCACTACGAGTCATGTTTCTGAAATGCAGCACAGTTCTCCGTGCTCCTTGGTGAAGATGGAGGCAGATATTGAAGGATTCCCAGCCTCGCCAGAAGCTAGGCAAGAAGCATGGAACAGATCCTCTCTCACAGCCTCCAAATAACCAACCCTACGGACACCTCGGCTTCGGATTTCTAGCTTCCAGAACTGTGAGAGAATCGATTTCTGTTGTTTTAATTCACGTGCTCTTACTTTGTTCATTTTCCCACTCGACCCTTTAAGAACACATGTGAGTGATGCCCACAATGGAACTACTTAGTATATTTTCCAACAGTTCATTATGAAAAAGTTTAAACACACAGCCAAGCTGAAAGAATCTCACTGTGAATGCCTCTTTCCCCACTACCTGCATCCTAACGTCCACTTCCTATTTCTTTTTAAAGACTTGTATATACTGATGTCTAACTCAATCATGGGGTCACATCCTTAGGAGTGATTACTAAGTATGTGTTAAATTTGTTTGCTTCTTTTAAAAAATTGGGTATAATTTTCCTATAGTAACAAATTGCCAGTCATAAGTGTATGTAGTTTGATAAGTTTTGACAATTATACGTCTCCTTGTAGGCAATGCCCAAATCAAGGTGTGGAACATTTTCATCATCTCAGAAAGTCCCAGGAATCTATTTTTAATACAAGCTCCTCATTGGATTGTGTTGAAAGGAAGGTGGGAGATAAGTATGCAGTTCCCTTGGCCAGAGAAACAAGAAGTTTGAGATTTTCAGGGCTCTGAAAAAGGGGCAGCAGGTTTCCTATTAGCAAACACGGCTGCTTCCCTGCTCTCCTAGCCGGATGTTCACACACACACAGAACTAGACCTGCGGGCCTCTCTTCCAACCACAGGCAGTGGTCACTGCGCAGGAAATGTACACAGGACCCACCTGCGTGCTCAGTTCCAGCAGCAAGGCGGCTTCCAGATGCTCCCTCCTCACCCCTCCCCACCCCTCCCCACCCCTACATTCCCCACTGAAATCGCTACCATTCCATGACCGCTTGGACACCCACTTTGGACCTTCCCATGGGCCTGTCGCCTGCGTGGGCTTCCTTGAGCCGCCCCTCCTGCTCCAGCCACACAATCTCAGGGTCAGGTCATGCTGGACAGCCCCAGCCCCTGAAAGTCAGTCAGACTCACTGTATGTCCCTAAAGCCAGCAACATGGCCCAGAAATGCTGCTTGCTCCTAGCCGGCTCTTTGCTTTCTCTAGGGGGGGAGGTGGAAGCAGAATCCTGGCTGGAATGGAACAGAAGGAGAAGAAAAACCTAATGGCTAAAACCTAATTTAAAAAATGAGCAATTTCATTGATACAGAATAGAATCCAAAACAGACCAAAATATCTGTGACTATTAAGTGATTTAACACTGAAACGCAGGCAATTGATGTGCGATTGATGTGTGACTCTTTTTTAAATCAGTAGGAAAAACAGATTATTCCACAATTCTACTGGGATAACCAGTTGGTCTTTTGGAAAAATATAAGCTTAAAATAATCTCTATTTTGTTCCTCATACCAAAAAAAAAAAAAAAAAAAAATCAGGTAGGTAAAACATTTAAGCAAAAACAAACAAACAATATCAAAACATTGTGCATAAAATTATTACCAGGATACTAAAATAGTTTTGTTTTTATGTATCAGATCTTAAGTAGAGGTGGTCTTTTTAAGAATAAAAAACCTTGATATCTTTTTGTGGAAAATTTAAAGATTCAGATGAAGAAGAAACATTAAAGTCAAAAGACACATGAAAACCGGAGGACAAACTGTAATACATATTATGGGAAAAAAGGATATAAAAATACTCTTTACATATAAAGAGTCATTATAAATCAATAAGAAAAAGAGCCACCACAGTTTAACCTCATGCCTTAGATTCATCTCTGATGGATGTGTCATGGACACCCTGGGCACCTGGGGACCCACATTCCAGGACTTCTCAGGACTACACGTTTCTTACCTGTGAAATGGGAGGACTGACATCTGCCTCACCTTTGTTAAGGGTTCAAACGGAAATCAATGAGAAAATACTTAGAAAATGTAAATCACTATTCAAACATAGGTGTGTTACTATTAGTTCTCCCAGGATCATTGTTATCCAGTGTTCTTGGATCTGAGTCCCTGAAGATTCAAATTGCAAAAATAGCAAAAACCACCTTGACATGCAACGATTCATGAGTTGACTGATCACTTATAAATTTTGCCCCTGCTCAAACACTGACCTCAACTTCCCCCCAGTTTCCCAAGGCAAAGTGATGCTCGAGACTGCTGTCATCTGACAATATCCGATACAACAAAATACGAACTGATTGCAAAGTAAAATGGAAAATCAATGCAAAAGTACAAAAATTTCAGGTCAATGAAAGAGACAAAAAACTGTTTTATTCACAACTCCATAGCCAAATAAGGATCTGGCCAAGTGAGGCGATTTAACCTTGAAACACAGACAATTGATGAGGCCCTTCAAAAGAGAATGACCTGTTTGTCAAAGGATCAGGAGAGATCCTTAGTCCTTAAATAAATACTCTTGATACAATGACCTTCTTTCTGAACAGACTGATGTTGTCAAATGGAAGGGAGATTTGGGATCTGGATGGAAAAGGTAAAGGGATTAAAAAGTACAAATTGGCAGTTACAAATTAGTCATGAGGATATAAAGTACGGCATAGGGAATGTAGTAAATGATATTGTCATCACTATGTATGGTGTCAGGTGGGTACTGGACTTACCGGGAAGTCACTTTGTAAGTTATATATGTCTATATATATAGACATATATGTCTATAAGTTATATATGTCTATATATATCACTATACTGTACACCTGAAAGTAATATAATATTGAATGTCAGCTGTAATTGAAAAACATTTTTTAAATGACTCTCTTTACAATCATGCTATAAAGAGCCAATGCAAAGTTCGGAATGTCACATTGTGCTTTCACACAGTTTTATCAGAAAAACCACCCACGTGCACAGAAACAACACGACTTGGTTTGTTATTTGCTCAATTTGCAAACCAGCGTGGAACTGCAATCTGAATTTTTCTGTCAGATTGAAATAAACTAAAAAAAAATACATTTTCATTTCATTTTTAAGGGTAATCAATTTCCCTCTCCTGACCTCCATTGTATTTTGTATAAAATTTTGATTTTCATTTAATTTTGATTTTATTAAATTTTGATTTTTAGATTCACTTTAAGTGACCTTTTATCTTAGGAGTCAAGAATTTTCCTACTTAGGTCCAAGAAACAACTGAATTTTTTATGGCACTCTGTCCCTAACCTGCATAAGTCATTACACTTGGCACCCCAAAGGGCTGTGACTGGAACAAGAAAAAGTGACCACTAAATCAGGTTAGCCTGGTGTTTTCTCTGGTTTGAGGAAAATACAAGATCATGGAAGCTATAGTTAATCAGCCCAATGTAGGTGCTCCTTATTCCTCCGCGGCAGCCAGTCTCAAAGTGTGGGCCTTGAATTGACTTAAAAATTGAGGTCTCTTTTCTTTGATCTTTGTGGCTAAATGACGCCTGTTTCATAGAATTTTATTATTACATGAAACTATTAGCAAACTAAGTAGGTTATTATGGATTATTAACATTTGGAATTTATGAACTAAAACTAGCCATTACTAGAGATCCCTAAAAACCGTGATTCCATTTTCCAGCGGGAAATCTGAGCATCATGCAATGTTTAGCAATGTTGAAAACATTCTACTGGGCACAGAAGAATGTAGAGAACTAGAACTCTACTCCTTTTCAATTCTATTCCTTTTGAAAAAGAAATTATCACTAATTAGGGAATTATCTACCAAGTTTGTTGTAGATTGCATGGCTCACTACAAGAGTGTAGTCACATGGACTTGCATCAATGGAATTTATGGCTACTAATTCTCCTATCACATGGTTGTAAGATATTCTGTATGCATCATAGTTCAAATATATTAAAACAAATCCCCCCAAAATTGCTTATCTAGTACTGCTATTTAAATATCCTTCAATATACTATCAAGGTAAGAAGACAAAGTATTTGGATAATTATGTTTTGGGGCAATGTTTCACAACAAAAAGATCCTGAGTATGAGGTTTATATTTCTCGATAATAAAATGGAGTGTTGCTAGCATCAAGTTTGTTGCTCTCCAATTTTATTTTCCACCCACGTGCACAAAAAACAACTTGGTTTGTTATTTGCTCAATTTGCAAACCAGCGTGGAACTGCAATCTGAATTTTTCTGTCAGATTGAAATAAACTAAAAAAAAATACATTTTCATTTCATTTTTAAGGGTAATCAATTTCCCTCTCCTGACCCCCATTGCATTTTCTATAAAATTTTGATTTTTATTTAAAGTAGATTCACTTTAAGTGACCTTTTATCCTAGGAGTCAAGGATTTTCCTACTTAGGTCTGAGAAACAACTGAATTTTTTATGGCACTCTGTCCCTAACCTGCATAAGTCATTACACTTGGCACCCCAAAGGGTTGTGACTGGAACAAGAAAAAGTGACCACTAAATCAGGATATCCTGGTGTAATCTCTTTTTCCATGGGAGAGAAGAGCAGGTGGAGTGGTCATTAGGGTCTTCTGCCCATCTTAGATGAACAGCAGTTAGAGAAGATTGAGAACCACTGTTCTGACACTATGTGCTTTAGAAAATCTGTATGAAAAGACACAGGAAAGAGTAAACAGAGCTGGAAATCTAGCAAACTGGGTCCTACCTATGTATGTCATCCAGACACATACAGCCTCATGGGGACTGGTTACATCCTCGAGAAGAGTGAGGGCTCTTGATTGGCATTTTCTACGGTTAATTTCACTTCTCCTCTTGTTGGGGCTCACTGGCATAGGTGAACTACAGTAACCTGGTATGGAAAATGTTTGCCAACTCTCTCTGGCTGCAAATAACTTAGGGCAAAGGCAGAAATGAGTGACTCAACTGATAGCCTTCCATCCTGTCCCTCAACTCCCAACCCTTTTGGCCAGCAAAGAAGAAACCAGAAATTTTTTTTTTTTTTACATTTTAATTCTTGAAGTATCTTGAGTGTACCTCTACCACCACTTTTCCTTTCAATTATGTACATATTTCAGCTTTCCAAGCAGCTCTTTAACTCATGTATTCAAACATTTATTAATTCCTGTTGGCATGCACCAGTGTGCTAGTGTGTCCTAGAGAAACCCAGATGAAACAGACAGTTCCAGTCCTCAGAGAGTTTACATTGTAGTGGAGAAGATAAGACACACAGTGAAAATACAATAAATGAGGAAGAACATTATGAATGCTAAAATGCAGGTACAGGAAAAGTTCTATGAGCATTTGGGAGAAGAAAAACACCCGTTCTAAATGGGGAAGTAAGGAGATGCTAGTTAAAGAAATAGCAATTGAGTTGGACTTAAAGGAAGTGGCAGTGGGGAGCCAGGGAAGACTTGGGAATACTGCTGTAACATAACCGAGTTCTCTGTAGAAGGTCTCACAGGCAATGGGGTGCAGGAAGCAGTGGCAGGGAGAGACCTGCTCAGAAGACTGCTGCAACAATGAGCATCTGGGGCTCTGACCAAAGTAAGGCAGGAGTGCGGAGGCGTCCTGGAAGGAAGACTAAGGAGGCTCACGAAGATTAGGACGTGGTCTGTTTTTTTCCAGTTATTCCCCCATTTCCCCCATTTTATAGCCTAAGAGTTCTCTAGGACAGAGCAGGCAATGGAGACAGTTGCTGTTAAGAGTAAGGAAAACACAGAAAATCGCCCAGACATAGTATTGAGTGGAAGAGGCTGTACCACAGAGCACAGATTGCATGATTCTGCTTAAGCATTGTACACTTTTCTGGGGAAAAAAGAGCAAGAGAAACTAGCCATGGAGTCCGAGAAGAAATGATGGGGGTATAGGTGGCGATGTGCCCCCTTCCAACGTCTATGTCCCAGTACCTGAAACCTGTGACTATGTCACCTTATGTGGCAAAAGGGACTTTGCAGATGTGATTAAGTCAAGGACCTTGAGATTATCCTGGATTCTGCGGGTGGGCTCAGTGTATTCATGAGGGTCCTTACAAGTGAAAGATGAAGGTAGGACAGTCAGAGTCAAAGAAGTGACATGAGGGCAGAGGTCCGAGGAATGCAACTGCTGGCTGGGGCCACGAGCCCAGGAATACAGGCAGCCTCTCAGAGCTGGAAAAGGCAAGAACACAGATGCTCCCCTCGAGCCTCCAGAAGGCAGGCTGCCCTGCCAATTTAGTTTTGACCTCAGACCTCCAGAAATGTAAGAAAACACATTCGTGTTGCTTTAAGTTACTGAGTTGGTGGTAGTTTCTCACAGCAGCGATAGCAAACTAGTGCAGGTGGAAAACCAAAAGCGTGTAGTTTATTTTTCACTTGGGCAGCCAAGTGAAGAAAGCGTATCAAGGATGGGGAGTGATCACCAGGTTAAGAATTGCTGCCAGGCCAGGTGAGATAAGGTGAGACCTGACCACTGCGTTTAGTGAGGTGAAGGTCCTGATGGCCCTGCACCGTGGTGGGTTTCAGAGAGAACAGGGTGCTTATTACCTGTCTGTCTAAATGAATGAAGACAAGAAATGGATCAACAATGAGTGAGTATCGTAAGAAAAATAAATAAATTTATAAGAGAAGGGAAGATGATAGATGTTGCTCGGGTTTCATTTTGGGTTCTTTACTGAGAATATTACCAAAGGTGATGACTTTCAGGTGTTTCTGGGAATCCTGTTTCTTTTTATTTCCCCTAGTGAGTCATAACTTCTAATATTTCACAAAATTTGGTTCTCAAAGCTGTTTTATTCCCTGAATTCTGGGGTGACACCAGGGAGCACCCCTGGAGCCTGTATTTACCCTGATCTCACATGGAACCACAGTGACCTGGGTCCCGGCACACTCTATCAACTAGCCCTAGGTAAAACTCACCCGGGTCCATAGCAGGACACAGCTTGGAAGTCCTGACAAGAAGTAAAGGATGGTGGCTGCTGATTGGCCAGGCAGGCTCAGTGGGAAGCCCTTTTATAGGTCAAGCTGATCTCAATCCCCCTCATCAGACTTCTCACATCTACTGAACTCTGCAGGTGTGGGCCATTGGGCAAGTTCCTCAAGCATGATTTATTTTTCTTTAAATCTGAATTCCCAGCTCAGACCAACTTTCCAAGTCAGGCTGTGCCCAAGACATTCTGGAGCCTTGGGTGGGGTGGGAACCCCATCTTGTTGCACCTAGATCTCCTCCTTATTGTCCAATCCCATTTAATTACTCAAGCACTGAAGCTCTGAATAGCTAGACAGACCTCAAAGCCTGGCAGAAGAACTACATGTGGCAGAATCTGTGGAATTCTTAGGCACTCAGAGGTGGATGTAAACTGTGGGATTAGGACCTGACACCCTGAGACTTTCAGAAATCAGGTGACCCCAACAGTTGTGTCTAGGGAGTTGAGGCTTGCCTTCCTCCAGGGTCTTATCAAACAGGGGCTTTTATCTAGGCACGTGGTCAGAATGTTTGCCCATGGGAGGGCCTCTCAAGGTCATGTGTGAGATGGGTAAGCTCGAGCTGCCCTTTCACAGGTATTACCCTCTTGGCAGCAGGTTTGGGGCGAGGGAAGGATTCTGGTTGGACTGTGATGAAAGCTGTAGTTCTCTCACCAGAAAAATGTACAATAGTGCCTTTTTTTACACACAACTTCATCTCTTTCATCAATTCCAGAAAATGATACATATTCCACTGATAGTGCCCAAGATGATTTTAGGGGGTATGAGGATGAGCATTTCTTATTTTAATAGCTCAATATTTATTTTATAATCTAATGTATTTTATTTATATATATTTTAAAGTGCATGTAAAACTTGTGATTTCACTGGCATTATTACCTAGAATTACTAAATGCTAAAAGAAAAGGTGAATCTAGTTAAATATAATCATTCAAGTGGTATGCCAATTCAAAAAAAAAACTGAGACAGTGGTTCCTGGATGACCCACGTCTAGGAAACATGGTACCTATGGGAGGAGGTTTGGACCTAAAGTTCTTATCTGTACCTTTCCCCACACCCCCCCCTGAAATGCTGTTTGCAGCTCAATAAATGAACTTCATGTCCCACTAATGATGTGAGCTGCAGCTAGAACACTGCCCTTTCCTGAGCTGGGAGTGAGGAGCTTGACCATACTGGGCCCTGAGAGCCAGGGTGAGAAGGCGGCCTGGCTTCCCTGCTCGGCCATTGCTCTCTCACTTGCTCAAGGTAGGCAGCTTAGCTTCCTCAGGTCCAAGGCCATGGCCACAGCAGATCTTGTCTCGTGCCCATATTATGTTGGCTCAAACAAGTTTGACTTGTTTTGTGTGCCTTCGTGTGAGTGTGAATGTGTGTGTAAGTGTGTACACAGAGGGGTGTGGCAAAGTGGGGAACAGGGGAAACCAATGGGCCCAAGCTTTCTCCCTGGAAATTTCACAGGAGAGCTCCAGGGTGCTCCTCTCCAAAGACTTCCGAGGAGGGGCACCATTCAGAAATGAGATCCAAATGACAGAGCAGGTTCATGACACTCCCCTTCCCCATCAACAGCTCTCCTGGCCCTCACATTACAGGGGTCAGGCTCTAATCTCTACAGGTTTCTGCATCCCTGCTCTAGCAGGAGGGGAGGGAGGTGGAGAAGGCAGCCTGGAGGTGGCTAGAAGGGCTTAGCTAGAGAGAACAGCAACGTCTTGTCTCCACGAAGGCCTTAAAAAGAGGGTTTCTCTTTGAAATGATATCCCACTCCAGATTTCTCTTCTAATTGCCTCTCTCCCCCAATTTAAAGACAACCCTCTACCTGTTTCTAGAATAGATATCCACAGACAGAAGTTAAAAGGCAACTGGAGCATTGAGCAAGTATGGCCAGTTATTGGTCAAATTTGGGCCATAGGCTTGTAAGTGTGTTATTAACTGTCAGTTTGTTTCCCCACATCCTCTCATGGGGCCCAGATTTAAGGATGACTGCAACATGAACAAACTGGGACTCTTGGGGTAACAGGTGAGTCCAGGGGTAGGGAGCAAATTTGGACTTAGTATTCTCTGAATACTAAGGGTATATAATACTGAGGGTTGCAAAGCAAAGCAAAATCAAACCATAGTGCTGGCCTGGTCAAAGGAGCTGAGAGGTGGAGCCATCAAGGCAGCTGGCCAGGAGTGATGCTCACGGTGGGACCAGGAGGAGCCACACCCTAAGGCTCCTGTTGATAGAACACAGCTAAAATATAAGGTGGCTCCCATGAGCCATCAGAAGCCTGGAAGTCTCTGATATTCTGGTCCCAATCTCTAATTTTCTGCAGTCAGCTTTAGCTGTATTTACGACTAAACCTTTGGCCCCTTCAGTATAACCTGACACCAACATCAACTTCTGAGATTAAATTGGGTTCCCATAGCAGAATGTGGAGTCCTCGCATTTTATGGATGAAATCTCCCAAATTCAACCCCTCTCTCCCCTCAGTCACAGCCACCATAGTGCCAGCCACTGCTACTTCTTGCTTAGCTATGCAACAGCCTCCTGCCTGGCCTCCTTAAGATCACTCGGGCTCTCTTCATTCCTTCTCAGCATTGCAGCCTGGGTGCTCTTACAAAGATGCAAATCTGACCACACCACACCCATGCTTGAGTCCCTTCCCTGGCTTCCCATTGTTCATAGAACGAAGTCCCAAATCCTGACCACAGCCTAGAAGGCCCTGCATGACGTGGCCCCTGCTGATCTCTGGCCACCTCCCACATCTCTCTCCTTGCCCACCAGCCTCTGTCACATTGGTTTTATCTCTTTGCCTTAACTGTGCCTAGCGCTTACCCTCCAGAGCCAACATACATGCTGTTCCCTCTGGCTGGAATGCTTTTCACACCACATTTTACCCAGTTAAGTCCTATCCATCGAATAGCTCTCAGTGTAAATGACACTTTCTCAAGAAAGCTCTCCTTGAACCCCTCCCCTCCAGATCCATACTCTGATAACACAGGTCATTAAATGATTATTGTGCAATAAGTACATCCTTCCCCCTCCTCATTATCCTGTTAGCCCCATGAAGACCAGTACTGGTTTTAGCCATTAGTGCCTCCCCAGGGCCTAGCTCAGTGCCAACCATTTAGAGACCAAGTGAATGAGTGAATAAATGATTGAAGAATTAGGCAACATGGCCCAGGTGAGGAGAATAGTCACCTGGAACAGTGAGAGCCTAGTGCTTTCATGCAAAGATCTAAAAGCATTTGCTAGGACCATCATGAAAGCAAGAGCTAGAAAGATGGAACAACTGTTGGTTATATCCAAGTATGATGGACCCACTGTCACCAGTCCTACACCCAGACCTGGGGAAGGCCTGAGGAGTCAGTTTGACCTCTGGTCTGAACTGCCTGGAGCCTTGTAGATAGGGGCTATCTCTCATGCCCAAGGATCCTTGGGGTGGAGACAGCATTGATTTTGGAGTCAGATCTACGTACCTTTCCACTAACTAGCTGTTTGACTTTGGACGATAACAGAGCCACCTGAAACCTCAGTTTCCACATCCTAAAGTGGGGATAACAAAACCTACCCCAGGCTCAATTAAAGGTTTAAATATCACAACGAGCCTGTACTGCACAGCAGCATACACCTCAAAGTGGTAATCCTTCTTCCCAGCAAAACGGGCTTAGTTCTGTCATTTTGCCCTTTGGACACCCAAGCCAACAGGTAAGATAAGGACTGAAGGGAAAAAAGTCCACCCAATACATGGCCCTGACTTCTCTGCCTCCCCAGGAGAGCCCTAGAGCAAGACTTGTGATGGAGGGGACCAGGAAATCCAGGTTAGACGAGAAGGTGACTGATCTGTGCCTTTTGGGAGCAGGCGTAGGGTGAGACGGGGAGGGAAGAACAGGTGAGCTTGGAAGCTATTATTCAAACAAAAATGAAGAGCCATGGCAAAGAGGGAGAGGCCAATAAGAAAATAGGAAGGAAAGACTAGGCAAACGCGGGGCTGGGGAAAGGCGACCAGAGTTGTCGGATGGCGCAGGCTGCAGGAGGATCAAGCAGGAAGGAGGGTGTAACTTGGGAAGTGGGAGACGTAGCGGACAGAAGGGGGTCGGGGTTAAGGCTGGAGAGGAAGGGCAACCCCCTGGGGAGGAGCGCTCGGCGAGGGGTCGGGCCAGAGGGCAGCGACCTGTTTGCTGGAACGAAGAGAGAGGGCAAGCGGCGGCGAGGGAGGAGGATGTCACCTTGGGTGCTCCTGGAGGGCAGGTGGACGCGGCTTGCCGGGGCGTGGAGAGGTGGGGGAGGGCGCAGGAGGGCGCAGGAGACTGCGCCCGCGGGCCCGGCGGTACCTGAGGGTCTCCTTGCAGCTCGCCCACGTAGTACTGCTCCAGCCAGCGGCGCGCGTTGGCCGAGTGCCGGTGCGGCGGCCCGTCCAGGTCGGCGCGGACATCCTGGCCGGCCCGCGCCCGCAGCAGCTGCTCGCCCCCCGGGTGCTGCCGCACGAAGCCGGTCAGGTCGTAGAGGCGGGCGCCGCAGCGGACCCAGCAGGCGCCAGCCTCCAGGCGCTGCTGGACCTCGGCGGGCGAGAAGGCGGCGGCGCGGAGCGGGGCGGAGGCCATGGCGGGGGCGCGGGGCGCGGGGCGCGGAGCCGGGGCGTGCGCTCGGCGGTTGCCCGGCGCGTCTCTCACACCCCGGCGCCGCGGCCGCCTGGACCGCCGGCCGCCGCCGCACCTGCTCATTTGCATGCGGCGCTGCCATTGGCCGCGCCGCGGGACGCCGCCCTCCCCATTGGCCGGCGGGAAGCCCGGCAGACCCCCGCGTGGCCGGCGGAGCGCCCAGGGCCGCCCGCCAGGTGGCCCCGGGCAGGTAGAGGGCGCGCCCGCCAGGTGCGTCCCAGGGCGGGCGGGGAGCCAGGGGGCGGGCGGATCCAGAAGGACCGCTTCTTCGCGTCTCCGGTGGCTGCCCGGACAGACGGACATCCTCGGTGGCCTGATCCCCGGTGGCATAATAACTCTTCGGCTGCTCTTTTATGAGAGAAATTTGCAGTTGCCATCCTTCCGCTCCAGGAGGGTTCGGGAGGTGGAAGGCAGGGCAAGGGTTAGAGTAAGGCTAGTGAGGCGCTGGCCTCCAGCACAAACTCAGGAATCACAATATATAACATTTTAATGTAATATTTAAAAAATCACATCGGTGCGCAACGAGGTGAATCTACTTCGTGTCATAGAACTGTAAAATTTTTAATGGTTAAAATGGACAATTTTATATTACGTATATTTTGACTACAATAAAAATATACAGTAATTTCTTTTTTAAAGAATCATGTTGGCAAACCACAGCCTGCAGGCTGGCCACCTGCTTCTGTAAATAGAGTTTTACTGAAACCAGGACTAGTGAGGTGAGTGAGGCAATATGATGAAAATGAAGGATGGGATCTTGTCTTCAATGTTTAAAGTTTTGATAGTTTGTTCATAATTTGATTTTTTTGCGCTAATTGTAAATTTCTAAAATACTGTATTAAAATATTCTTTATTTGAGAGGCAGCCATTTGAGAGGCTCCTTCTCTGTGTTTCAGAGAGTGGCAATTCATTGTTCAGGATGCTGCAGGTTTGTTTCTTATTTGGTAGGCTCATAGATCCTACAACTGTAAATATTCTTTAAAGCTTAAAAAAAGTTCTTTATCTTGATTACTGAGTTTTTTGGCATGCCCTTAAGTTTTTCACCCAGAGTGATTGCCTCACTTGCCTTACTCTGGTCTCATGCTGCAGGGAGGACCCTGAGGGAAGAATGGAGAGTCCTATTTCCATTATTGAAAGGGATAAGGATCCTGGGACTGCGGCGGCCCTATCTAGCTGGGCTTAGTCTCACTCAGGAAAAGGTATTTTCAGGGTCACCTTTGTTTATGCTCTTCTGAGGTTGGCATCTATGTCAAGCCAGCACTGTGGGGGAAACCTGGCCCAGATGTGTCAGGGGCCGCCCAACAATGGACGTGCCTAAGGTCAGGAATTGTCTCTTCCTTCTCTCCCTTCTAGGCCTCTCTCATGGCTCACCTTCAGAGAGTTGGCAAGAGATGAGTTGAATCTATGGGTCTATTATGGAACTGCTGCCCAACAGGCCCAGAGGCCTTAGGACACTAATGTTGCCTTTCTCAAGTGGCAAATACATAGTAACCTTCACCCCACTTTCATACCTACTGTTCCAAATATGTTGCATGTTCAAAAACTGTCGAACACACACTCATAGGTGTCTTCAGTTATTTCTACTGACGATATCTGTGCGACACCCTCATTTTGATTTCTTGCCATTGCCTTAAACTCCTATTGTCTGAAGTTGAAACAAGCAATTTAGCCACCTGTTCAGAAATGTAACACGTTTCTAGCCATAGTAATTCTACTTCTAGAAATTTGATCCTAAGATACTGTATAAAGATGTATGTATAACATTAATTGTCACATTTTTCATAGACTAGAAACAACCCAAATATTTATCATTAGGGAGGACTGATTAAATAGCCATTAGAAAGAATGCGATAGGTCTATGTATATTGATAGGGAACAATAAATCTCCCGTACATTGTAAGTGGAAAACAACAAGAACAATGTATATGGTATGCTAACAATTATTTTGCTGTTTTTAGTCTTTAAAGAAGACATTTTTAGTGCAACAAAAAGAGTATATGTAAATTTTAAAGCAAAATAGAATAATTAATTCAATGAATTTGCCTCCCAGCCCAAGAGCTAGGACATTACCAAACACTTGCACCTACTCCTGTACCCCAAACCTCCCACCTCTCCACCTCCTCCCAAGAGGTAATCACTGTCCTACCTGACTTTTGGGCTTGTCCTTCCTTTGCTTTTATTTTTAATAGATTTATCACATCTACACACGTATGCCTATACAATACACTGTTTTGATTAGCTTGTTTTTTAGGTTTTTTTTTTAAATCATATAATATTGTATTTTGCTTTATGTGGCATTGCATGTTTTATTCAATAGTGTTCTAAGATTTATCCATGTTGTTGAGGGTCAGTGTAGTTCATCGGTTTTCACTGCTGTGTCATATTCCACTATATGAATTTATTTACTCATTTTTCTTTACTTATAGGTAGGAATTAGAGTTGTATCTTTTTTATTATAATTATAAGCATTCTTGTATATATGAGTGAGAGTTTATATAGTCTATGTACCTAGAAATACAGTTGCAGTCATGGGGTATGCAAGTGTCCACGTTTATAAGATAATGTAAATTAACTTCTAAGTGGTTGTATTATTTTACATCCTCATGAAAGATGTATGAAAATCCCTAACCCTAAGTCTTGGAACAAGGCAAGAATCCTCACTTTCATCACTTATACTTAACATTGAATTAAAAGTCCTAGCCAATAATATAAGGCCAATGAAAGAAATGAAAAGCATAAAGAGCAGAAACAATGGCTTAAAAAATTCTCTACTTGCCAATAACATGATTGTTTATATAGAAAACCCCAAATGATTTGCAAAGCAACTAGAACTACAAATGAATGTAGCAAGTTCACAGGATCCAAAGTCAAAATACAAAATCAATTGTGTTTTAATTATGAGCAGCAAACAATTGGGAAATGAAAATTTAAAGCCCCATTTATGTCAAAAAGCATAAAATATGGTCTACAGCCTTGCCACCCTGAACATGCCTGATCCTGTCTGATCTCAGAAGCTAAGCAGGATCGGGCCTGGTTAGTACTTGGATGGGAGACCACCAGGAAGACCAGGTGCTATAGGCTTAAACAAAACAAAACAAAACAAAACAAAACAAAACAAAACAAAACATAAAATACATGAAAATAAATTTGACAAAAATCCTCCAAGACATCTAACTGAAAACTACAGAATGCTGCTGAGAGAGATTAAATGTCTAAATAAATGAAGTTCATGGATATAACAAATTTAAGACCTGAAATCCTCCAATTGATCTAAAGATTCATCAGTCCCCATCATAAGTCCACTAGGTTTGTTGTTTGTTTTAATTGATAAATTAGTATAAAATTGAAATTTGCTAAGAGAGTAGAACTTAAATGTTCTTACCAAAAAGAAAAAAGAAAAAAATTGATGAAGAGCGTCTTCAATTTATACGGAAATGTAAAGGACCTAGAATATAAAAGCAACATTGAGAACAAAGTTGCAGGACTTATACTTCCTCATTTCATGACTTAATAATATACAATTACGTATTTAAGACAGTATATAGTCTTCACATAAGAACCAACTAAGAGATAAATGGAACAAAACAGAGTCCAGAAACAGACCCCCCAAAATAAGGTTATTTTGTTCTTTTATGGAGATATAATTTACATACAGTAAAATTTGGCCAATTTAATGTACAGTTCTATGAATTTGGGGCATCTTCTATACTGTTGTGAATAACAGATTTGGCTTTCTCTTTGCCAATACAATTGTTTTATCATCATGGCTTTTGATATGTACAGCTTAGTGGCATTTAGTACATTCACGATGTTGTGTAACCATCATCTCTACCAAACTATTTTCATTACCCCAAAAGGAAACCCCATATCCATTAGTGGTCATGCCTCATTCCCTTCTCCCTGACCCCCCCACCACGCCCGGCAACCGGTAATCTGCTCTGTATCTATAGATTAGCTTATTCTGAATATTTACTACAAATGGAATTTTTATGTCTTTCTTCTAGTTAGCATAACTTCCCCCATGTTGTAGCATTTATCAGTATCTTATTCCTTTTTGAGGTTGAATAATACTCTGTTGTATGGATATACCACACTTTCTTTGTTCCTTCATCAGTTGTTTCCATCTTTTGACTATTGAGAACAGTGCTGCTATGAATATTCATCTTCAATCCTGGCCTGGCTGCCTAAAGGGCCATTGCATAACCCAAATGAGAGCTATGTGCACCTTGTGAGCTACTTTGCCCCATGTATGTGTGTAGTGGGAGTTGTTGGTGGTGAAATGTTATGTTTATGATTAGGATGATGGTTATGGTTATGGGCAGGTTCATCTGTTCTGGCCTCAGGGAGGGAGAGACAGGTGTCTCCAGCCCCAGTCCTCCTTCAGTGTCAGCTTCTCACCCAATGCCAGGTCTGGTGGAGACAACCTATTCACAATTGAATCTATTAGTCTAAGCTTGGCCATCTCAGATAAAACAATCAGAACAAAAGGGCCAATAACTAATAACTTGCTTTGGGGTTCTGAGTCATAATTTGGCCTTCCTACCATTGAGTTATTCATAGGTGAGTGGAATAATATATAAATAAATCTGCTGGATGGAATGCATCTAGATAGGTAGGATTAGCATGAGGAACTGGGGTTATTGAGATACTCCTTAATGCTCAATGCTAGACCAAGCTGCAATGTACAGAGGGTGACTTTCATTGCTTCCATCTTGGCCAAGTGTCCACTCTCTCCTGAGCGAGGACACCAAGGAAAGGGAAGATATTATCTATATGTCCTCCTCCAAGGGGGTAAAAGAACATGTAAAGCTAGAGAGTATTTGTGAAGCAACTCATTTTTAAAAACTGTTGAAACAGCTATGGTGCGGATTACAGAATAGCAGAGGGAATATATACATTAAGAAATGACAGTTAAGTAGAATTAAAAAGAAGAGCCCCCAGGCAGTGGGTGCTAAGGTGACTTAGACAAGGGATTGCTGGGTTTACAGCCATGCTACCCTGAACAAGCCTGATCCTGTCTGATCTCAGAAGCTAATCAGGGTTGGGCCTGGTTTGTACTTGGATGGGAGACCACCTAGGAAGACCAGGTGCTGGAGGCATAAAAAAATTTTAAAAATAAGGGATTTAAGCTGACGAGGTCCTTGCAATCTGAGAGGTCAACCAAGGGTTGCCTCGACTAACTAACTAACTAACTAACTAACTAACTAACTAACTAAATAAATAAATAAATAAAAATAAAAAAGAAAAGAAAAGAAAAGGGATTGCTGGGATTGGTATATGTTACTTTAACAATCCCAGGGTATCCGCTTGGGGGTCAGGGTCCCCATTCAATCTTTTGTGACATCTACACACTTACTGGGACACACCTGGTGTGTGAGGCTGGCGTTTTCCTCCCTGTCCACCAGGTGATAGTACCATCTATACCATCTACCTCCATGTTCTTATGTTCACCCGCCCCCACAGATCAACGATGGAAAGGGAGCAAGGGAAGCCAGAGCCATGGAGTCTTGGGGTCTTATAGAGTGATGGGACCTCTCTAGTCTCTCATTTCCTGCAGACCAGCGTTGGCCCCAGGGTGTTGACACAAGCATGTCCACTGGCATCTTAATCATGGCAGCTCTTGTTCTGCTCTCACTTTTGGCTTTTGAACATAATCTCCTTGCAAATTCTGGCCCCTCCCCTAACCCTCACATTCTTGATTCTTTGTCAGCCTCTTTGCCAGCCCCTTCTTTTTTTTTTCCATCTTTGGCATATTTTCTTTTTCTGACTACTTCTGAGGAGGAGTATTTCACAAGGCGGCCCCCATCTGCATTTCCCCCCCATATTCTTTCCCTTGGCAACTGTACCCTCTTCCTTGACCTCAATAACCATCTCTAGTTGTTGAATCCCAAGTCCACAGCTCCATCTCCAACCCTCTCTCCAGTCCAGAGAGGTAATTCTGACCACCATGAGAGTCTCCAAGATGCCCAACGTGCCCAACCCAAACGCATTATCCTGCCCATAAAACTAGCTGCTCCTGTACCTGCAATGACATCATGAAACTTTAAATATTCAGCAAGAAACCTCAGAATCCCCTTTTATTTCTCCTCTCCTACACTCCCCAGTTGTGCTGAACTGTGTGCATTATACCTCTAAGACGTCTCTCATCTTAAACCCACCTTCATCATCCGGGTATAGCTTCTTACATAACTAATTTGGACCAGGGGACCTCACATTTTTTCATTCAATAATGAGTGTTGGGGTAACTAGCTAATGACTAGGGAAAATAAAATTATGTGCATCAATTTGGAGAGTAGGAAGCAAACATATTAGTGAAGTGTGGAAGAGCTGCCTGGTTTGGCTGAGTACCTGTTTGAGAAAGCTGCCAGGTAACCTGGGGTAGGGCACAAGCTGTAGCTGAACTTAGCCTGCAGCAAGGCCCCTCCCAGGAGGCCCCAGTGGCTGGCTTTGGTCTGAGCTGGACCACCACCCCATTGTCATACCTGAGGACAATACACCCAAGGGGCAGGCAAAGAAGTCACCACAGCCCTGCTAAAGTGAATCCTGCTCTGTAGGGTCAGCCCCTGAAAAACAGCTCCTCCACTGGCCTCAGCCAGTCATCACAACCAATCAGCCCTCTCACTGACAAGCAAACAGCAACTAAGTCTCAACTGCAACAGGAGTGCACACAAAACCCAAACAAGGTACATACCTGGAACGCCCGGCTCAGGTGACCAAGGAAGACGTGCCACTGGGACTCACAGCACATTTACTACATAAGGTCACTCTACCAAGAACAGGAGACATAGCAACCCAATGTAGTACATAGAAATAAACACAAGTAGGCAGCCAAAATAGGGAGATGAAGAAACGTGTCCCAAATGAAAAAACAAAACAAAGCTCCAGAAAAAAAATAAAATAAAATAAACAAAATGGAGACAAGCAGCCTACCAGTAGCAGAATTCAAAACATTTGTTATGAAGATGCTCAATGAACTTAGGGGAAGAGTAGATGAACTCAGTGAGAACTTTAATAAAAAGATAGAAAACATAAAGTAGCAATAGAAAACATAAAAAAGTACCAGTCAGATGCAAATTGGTACAGCCACTATGGAAAACAGTATGGAAGTTTCTCAAAAAACTAAGAATTGATCTACCATATGATCCAGCAATCCCACTACTGGGTATTTGAAAACCCATATCTAAAGACTTGAAAACCCATATCTAAAAAGATATTTTCACACCAATGTTCAAAGCAGCATTATTCACAGTGGCCATGACATGGAAACAACCTAAGTGTCCTACCATAGATGATTGGCTAAAGAAGCTGTGGCACATATACACAATGAAATATTATTCAGCTATAAGAAGAGATGAAATATAGCCATTTGAGACAACATGTATGGACCTCAAGATGATCATGCTAAGTGAAATAAGCCATAGTGAAAAAAATAGAAAATCACATGATATCATTTATATGTGGAATATGAACTTAAAAGCAACAAATGGACAAACAGAGAGTTAGAGACATGGACAATGGACTAGTGGCTGCCAGAGGGTAGGGGGTGGGGGAGGAGGGTAGAGATAGATGGGGTAAAGGGGGGTCAAATATAGGAGGGTAAGGGGAGGGTGAAGTGGGCAAAGGGGATAAAATATACAGTAGCTGAAGGAAGCTGGACTTCAGGTGATAATCACACAATAGAATACATAGATGTCAAATTATAAAGCACACCTAAAAATTATATAATGGTATTAACCAATGTTACCCAAATAAACTTAATAAAAAAAAAGTCAGAAATGAAGACTTCAATAACTGAAAGAAAGAATACCTTAGAAGAAATCAATAGTAGATTAGGTGAAGTAGAGGACTGAATCAGCAATTTAGAAGATGAGGTAGCAGGAGACACTCAATCAGAACAGCAACAAGAAAAAAGGATCCAAAAAAATAAGAATAGATTAAGGGGCCTCTGGGACAAAATCAAGTGTACTAACATTTACATCAGAGGGATAGCAGAAGGAGAAGAGATAGAGCAAGGAATTGAAATAATGGTGGAAAACCTCCCTAACCTGGTGAAGAAAACATACAAGTCCAAGAAGCAAAGAGTCTCAAACAAATTCAACCCAAGACACATCACAATTAAAATGCCAAAGGTTAAAGACAAAGGGAATCTTAAAAGCAGCAAGAGAAAAGCAGTTAGTTACCTACAAAGGAGCTCCCATAAGACTGTCAGCTGATTTCTCAACAGAAACTTTGCAGTCCAGAGGGGATTGGCACAAAAAATCAAAGTGATGAAAAAAATAAATAAAAAGTAAGGACCTACAACCAAGATTACTCTACCCAGTAAAACCATCACTTAGAATCGAAGGACCGATAAAGAGTTTCCCAGATAAGAAAAAGCTAAAGGAATTCATCATCACCAAGCCAGTATTACAGGAAATGTTAGAGGGACTTCTTTAAGAAAAAAAGAAGGGAAAAAAAGATAAAAAAGATAAATAATAAAATGGCAACAATTACTTTAAATATAAATGGATTAAATACTTCAATCAAAAGATAGGGTGGCTGAATGGATAAGAAAACAAGACCCTCACCTATGCTGATTACAAGAGACTTCAGATTGAAAAACACCCACAGACGAAAAGTTGAGGGATGAAAAAAGATGATTCATAAAAATAAAAACAAAAATAAAAAGCTGGGGTAGCTATACTTATACCAGACAAAACAGACTTGGAAACGAAGGCTTTAACAAGAGATGAAGAAAAACCTAGTTATCCCACTTCTGGGTATTTAGATGAAGAAATCCAAAACATTACTTTGAAGGGACATGTGAATCCGTCTGTTCATTGCAGCAGTTTTTACAGCAGCCAAGATAGGGAGGCATCCTGGGTGTCCATCGGTGGATGAATGGATAAGGAAGTGGTGGTATATATGTACAATATAGCTGAGTAATTACTCAGCTATAAAAAAGGATGAAATCTTGCCAGCTGCAACAACATGGATGGACCTAGCAGGTATTGTGCTGAGTAGAATAAGCTGGACAGAGAAAGACAAATATCATATGATCATGTGTGGAATCTAGAGAATAGGATAAACAAACAAACAACAGAAACAAGCCCATAAACACAGCCTTTTGACAGTGGTCAGATTGGGAGGTGGGGGATAGGCGAAGCGGGGAATGGATTAAGAGGTGCAAATTGGTAGTTGCAAAATAGTCATGGGTATACAGAGTATAACATGGGGAACAGTCAGTAATCTTGTAAAAACCATATATGGTGTCCCCCCCATCTTTTCTTGCCTCTGAAGTTTTGCTCATTTGTTGTAGTGCCCTCTTTGGGGATGGCAGCTATTCTCTTTCCATGAGTTGATATTTTGTCTTTCTTTTAGGGTCCAGCTCAAACATCTCCCCTGATTCCCCCTATTAATATTTGTTGTATATGTTTATAAGTCATCCTCCCTACCAGACTGTAGAGATTCTGCCAATGACTCTCTCTAGCAGAAGAGTGACATAGCAAATCACCTGAGGAGAATTTTTCTCTTAACACATACAGTTGCTCATCACTCAACACCAGGTTATGGAAATTTCTGGAGAAATTTGGGATATTCTAGGGCAGCGGTCCTGAACCTTTTTGGCACCAGGAACTGGTGCTCCTATGAGAATCTAAGGCCTGATGATCTGAGGTGGTGCTGAGGTGGCAATGCTGGTGCTGGGGTAGTGGCTGCAAATGCAGATGAAGCTTCCCTTGGTGGCCTGTCGCTCACCTCCTGCTGTGCTGCCTGGTTCATAACAAGCCACAGACAATCCACAAGCCCAGGGGTTGGGGATCACTGTTCTAGTGGATGTGAATGTAGTTAAGAAGAAAACAGATAAAGTATCTCTTAAGGAGCTTACATTCTTGGAGGAGGTAGTTAAATAAATTAGTAAATAGACAGGAAGTCAGGTAGTGAAAAACACCAATTTGAATTAAAACAGGGTAATGTGGAGACTTCCTCTTCCATTCAAGACGGAATAAATAAATAAAACCAAAGCTGATTCTTTGGAAAGATCATTAAAATTGTTAAATCTCCAGCCAGACTGATAAGAAAGGAAAAGAAAGGGAACATAAGTTACCGATATCAGGAATGAGAGAAGTGAGATCAAAACAAAGTCTACAGCTATTAAAAAATTAAGCAGTGTATATAAACAATTTTTTTTCTCTAATAAATTGAAAACTTGAGATGAAATGGACTAATTCCTTAAAAGACACAAACTACCAAAACTCATTCGGGGAGAAATAGATCACCCAAATAGTCTTATAACTATTAACGAAAGTGAATTTATAGTTTAAAACTTTCTTACAAAGTGTATTCCTTAGGATTTTCTATATACAAAATCCTCATCTGCAAATAGAGATAGTTACACTTCTTCCTTTACAATCTGGATGCCTTTTGTTTCCTTTACTTGCCTAACTACCCCTAGTTAGAACCTACAATACAATGTCGAATGAAAGTGGTGAGAACAGACATCCTTGTCTTTTTCCTAATCTTAAGAGTAAAGCATTTAGTCTTGCAGGAAGTATGTTAGCTATGGGTTTTTCATAGACGTCCTTTATCAGGTTGAAGAAATTCCCTTCCAATCCTAGTTTATTGAATATCACGAAAGGAGTGAATTTTGTCAAATTCTTAGTCTGAATTTATCAAATGTTTGTGTAGTTTTTTTTCTCTTTATTCAATTGACGTGTGTAACGTTGATATTCAAATGTCAAATGAATCTTGCATTCCTAGGATTAATCCTACTTGGTCATGTCATATAATCTTTTCTTATATGCTGCTAGATTTGTTTTGCTAGTATTCTGTTAAGGTTTTGTTTGTATATTCATGAGAGATACTGGTCTGTGGTTTTCTTTTGATGTCTTTGGTTGGTTATCAGGGTTATATGGGCCTCATAGGAGTTAGGAAGTGTTCCTTCATCTTCTATTTTGGGATGAATTGCAAAGAATTGGTATAAATTCTTCTCTAAATGTTTGGTGGAATTTACCAATAAATCTGGGCCTGGGCTTTTGTCAGTGGTTTTTAAAATTAGTGTTCAGTCTCTTAACCTGTCATAGGTCAATTCAGATTTTCTACTCCTCCTTCAGTCAATTTTAGTAGTTTGTGTCTTTTTAGGAATGTGTCCATTGCATATAAGTTATCTAATTCGTTTGGCATCAATTGTTCATAGTATTCCCTTATAATCATTTTAATTTCTGTAAGATCATAGTAATGTTCCCTCTTTCATTACTGATTTTTGTGGGGCCGGCACTCACGTTCTTGAGCATTCTCTCCCTCTCCCTCCTCCCTTCTCCCTACCCCCACCCAAGTCTCGTTAAAAGGTTTGTCTATTTTGTCGACTTTTTCAAAGAACTTTTGGTTTCATTGATTTTATCAACTGTTTTTAAATTCTCTGTTTCATTAATTTTCACTCCAGTTCTTATTATTTTCTTCCTTCTGCTTGTTTTGGGTTTAGTTTGCTCTTGTTTTTGTAGTTTATTAAGGTGTAAAGTTATTGATTTGAGAGCTTTCTTCTTTTTAAATATAAGTATTAATTGCTATAACTTTCCCTCCAGGTACTGCTTTCACTATATCCCATAAATTTGGGGATGTTGTATCTTCATTTTCATTCATTTCAAAATATTTTCTCATTTCCCCTGTGATTTTTTTCACTGACCAACTAGTTATTTAGCAGTGTGTTGTTTAACTTGTACATACTTGTGAATTTCCCAAATTTCTTCTTGTTATTAATTTCTAATTTGAGCCTATTGTGATTAGAGAGCAAACTTTGAATGATTTTGAACATTTTAAGCTTATTGAGGCTTGTTGTATGGCCTGCCATGTGGTCTGTCCTGGAGAATATTCCATATGCACTCAGTTATCTATTTCTTTCAATTTTTCTAGTTTTTGTTTATTTGTTTGGGGGCTCTGTCATTAGGTGCACATATACTTATAATTACTATGTTTTCCTGATAGAGTGATCAATTTAATATTACAAAAATGTCCTTCTTTATCTCCAATAACATTTTTGTTTAAAAATCCAGTTTATCTGATATTAGTATAGCCACTCCAGCTTTATAGTTTCTGTTTGCATGATATATCTTATTCCATCCTTTTACTTTCCTTTTTAAAAAATATTTATTTATTTAAATTAGTATACAGTACCTTGGTTAGACATCTATATAGTTCATAAAACAATCCCCCCAATTGCTCCCTCCCTCCCCTGGCCCTCCACCTGGCCATCATATTAATGCTAACTGCATTCCCTCTACCATGCTCCCAATCCCTGTGCCAAACTATCAACTACTAATTTGTACTTCTTTAACTCTTCACTCCATTCTCCTAGTCTCCCAATCCCCTCCCCTCTGTCCATCATCATATTGTCCAGTACATTTGTGGGTCTGTTTTTGATTAGTTCGTTCTTTTTGTTCCTTAGATACTGCATATAAGTGAAATCACATGGTATTTATCTTTCTCTGTCTGACTTATTTTACTCAGTATAAGAACCTCTAGGTCCATCCATGTCATTGCAAATCCATCCTTTTACTTTCAATGCATTTGTAGTTTTGAATATAAAGCTCTTTTAGACAGAACATAATTGAATTCCATGTTTTAAAAATCAAGTTTAATTTGCCTTTTCATTGAATTGTTTAATCCATTCACATTTAATGTTATTCTTGATGTCATGGGAATTAAATGAGGTTTTATTTTTTCTTTTCTATATGTTTCTTTGCTTTTTTGTTCCTCTATTCCCTCTTTGCTGTTTTCTTTTGCATTAAGTGAATATGTCCTAGTGTAACATTTTATTTCCCTTAGTGATTTTTTTCCCACTATATATTTTTTTACATTTCTTTAGTAGCTGTTGGAGGGCTTATCATATACATCGTAACTTATCAGACTCTACTTCAGATTTATATTAACTTAATACCAGCAAGATGTAAAATTGTTACTCCTATATAGTTTCATTCCCTCTTCCTAGTTTTTGTGCTATTATTATTACTATATATATTATGTGTGTGTTTCAAATTCAACAATACATTGTTATAATTACTGCTTTATATAATCTTGAAGAAGCTGAAATGAGAAAGGAAAGTATATATTTACGTATTTATAGAGCTATATTAACCTTCTTATTTACCGTTTCTGATTCCCTTCATTTGTTCCTGTAGATTCCACTTACCATTTGGTAGGATTTCCTTTCTCCAATACAATTTTGCTTCTATCTACCTCTCCTGTGCTGTTATCGTTACATATGTTACATTTCTATATGTTATAGTTCCACTAAAACACTTACATACATATTATTTTATACAAATGGAGGGGATGGCCTGTGATAGCAATAGGATGGCTCCTCCATGGCAGAGAGAGTCTGCACACATGAAAGCAGATGGTTGGGTGGCATGGACATAGAGTCATTGTCTGACTCCTCTACTTTCTCAATAAAGTAGGCAAAACCCTAAGTGATGATGCAGATTGGGGCCAAACAGGAGGGTCAGGTTACTATTGGTGCTAAAGACAATAGGCCAACCAGCTGGGCAATTATGTCTACAGCTGCCTGCTAGGAATGCTGCTTGTTGGGTGAAGTCCCAAGTCAATTAGTGGGTACTACACTGACGTAAACAATCAAATGTAACACTGCATTTATATACATGTACAGTGGTGCCTTTGACCAGAGACAAGCTCTCAACTACGCATAACATCTGTGCATACAGTAGCCCTTTCCAGTGTCTGACACACACAGTAGGAGCTTCCTGATAGGAATGCCTTCCTGGTCCTTGGGAAAGAAACTCCTGAGTTGTGGGAGATACATATACATCTCAAAGGGACAGAGGAAGGATTCACAATTTTAAGCTCATTTTTGGTAAATGCTCTAAGAAAAGATGGTTGAGGAGGGCCTAGAACAAATAGTAAAATTTCCTGGCAGCCTTGAGCTTTCTCAGGCACACCCTTTCGGGGTAGGGAGTAGGGAGTGTGGAGGAGGAACACTGAGGTCATCCTAAGGACAGGGCCTTATGCTGCTAGAAGCCATGCTAGAGTTTGGACAGAGTCCTCACGTGTTGAGAGTTCTGCAGTTCTAAACACACACGCATGTGCATATACACACATGCACATGCACATTCTCATTCAGTACCTTAGCTCACCCCAGCTGTACCAGATCCATATGCAAAGTCTTCCTCTTCTTCAGAAACCAGTGAGTTAGTCTTGAATGGAGTAACAGGTGGTCCTGAAGGCCAAATCCTAACACAGACTATTACTCTGCCATTTAAAAAAGAAATGAAATCTTACCATTTGCAATGACATGAATGGAGTGTATTAAGCTGAGTGAAATAAGAAAGAGAAATATCATTTGCTTTTACTTGTGTGTGAAATCTAAGAAACAAAAGAAACAAACAAACTCAATGAAAACAGACCAACAGATACAGAGAACACCCTGGTGATTGCCAGAGGGGTGGAGGGTTGGGGGGCTGGATGAAAAGGTGGAGGGATGAAGAAATACAAATTAGTAGTTAAAAAGCAGTCGGGGATGTAGAGTATAGCATAGAGCATATAGTCAATATTACTGAAGTGGTTGTGACAGTGTCAGGTGCTACAGTGATTGGGGAGATCACTTAACAAATTAATGTCTAACCACAGTACTGTATACCTGAAACTAAACTAAACAAACCAACTGAAATGAAATGAAATAAAGCCCCAGGGCAGGAGCCTACTGAGGAATGATATTCATCACACAGTGAACTTGTTACGAGGCCCCACCTGTCTGCTACCACACCTATTTTAGCAGCTTCTCTGAGCCCAACCACACATCCAGGGAACACACAAGTGGCTTCCCAGCTTCGTCCCAGGATGCGGACTTGCAAGTCCTTGTGGGGGGAAGGAGAAACCCTCCGAAATGCCCATCAATCGTGTACCCTATGAATAACCCACCCCTCCAGCATTCATAGCACCTACCCCGGAACCTGGTCTGCATGGCCCGTCCCTCCGGGCACTGCTGCAGAATGCTGAGATGCCACCAACCACGCTGCCTTACTCCTTCACTGCTCTCCAAAAGGTGGGATGATCTTACAATATTGAATGCCACAGTAAGCAAATCATTCCCTTGTCGAGTCCACCGCCACCCCCCATCACCCCTTTCTTCTGGTTATGTCGAAGAGAATGCCTCTGTCAGGTACTACTAAGTCTTTAATACCTTGCTGAAGATTAGAGTCTCTGGCAGGACCAAAGCCTAACTAGGTTTCTATTGACGACAGTGTAATTGTTTTGTCTTTGTTATATTTTTATTTACAGTCACTTTACATTTTTGGCAAGGGATACTGGGTTTTCCTTGGGTAATAGTGATGTGAAGTTTTCTTTTTATATGTGTTTATTTTGATAAAAAGCGAGTCCATTAAAGAAATTACTGCATAGTTAAATAATGACGGGATGACAAAATCCATGAGGGTGGTACGGCCTGCGGTTAGAAGTCCAAAAGCATGGCTCCTGTATATGCCCTGGGCAAGTGTCCCCACCCCCATGAAAGCCTCCTGGAGGGCACATGTACCTGGTTACAACAAAAGGTAACTGGCTTTGCCCAATGACCTTGGACTGTATCCCTCCCTCCCTGGGGCAAATTTCCCCTTGAAAAGCCAGCAGGGGCTGGAGGATCATATGAAAAGAGCCACAAGGTAAGGGGACACATATACTGGTGCCTGGAGGGAGGTGCAGGGACAAAAATTTAAATGGGATTCATGTGGCATCAATGCCTTGGGGGTCCTGGGAGTGGCTGCTGGTGGCAGCGCTGGACGGCCACGGGGCTGATGTGGGGCTGATGCGGACCTGAGCGCAGCCATATGCCTGCCCCGTCACAGCCCTACCTAAGGGTCCCTCGAGGTGGCAAGGCACCTGGCACCGGGAAGTCAGTCTCATACCCCTTCAAAACCAAATCCCCAAGCATCAGAAAATGAACATGACCTCTATCAGGTATTCTTTACCGTTTTGCACAGACACTGTTAGAGGCTGAAGAAGCAGTGGGGCTCTTCTCTGAACAATGTTTCCAAAGCATTAAAAACACAGAAATAAATAACAACGTCTAGTGATTTTTTTTGGAGGGGGGGAATGGGCACAGGTGACTTTTCTAGATCTCTGCAATGACTGTGATATGACCTCTTGGTATGGCTAATGCCACCATGGCTTATTTGTTGCCCACATCCGTCATTGAAGAAAATCCTAAATATCACTTAGAGGTTAATGAGAACAAAGACTGAATTATTTTCCCATACAAGTTCAAGGACTCCGTGAATTCTATCTGCAAACCCAAGGTTAAGAAACCCTTAGTGAAAACAGAGATGGTGAAGATGGAAGAAATTTAAACTGAGTGCCTTAAACCCTGCACAGGGACACCCCGGTCCCTCCACACCAGGACTTGCTGACAAGTTCCTATTTTGCCCCAACTGCAGCTCTCAGTGCTTCCTCAGCCTTGACCTTAAGAAAGAAGCTGGCTATGAGTAGCACTGCACAAAGGCATAGCCCAGGCCACTAGGGACAGAGGAGAGTCCTGGAATAAACAGAGACTGGCAGGCACCTAAAATATCATCCAGGTGTACCCATTTGGTGCCCAGCATCTTGCCACTCATTCTGGGCAGAGCCAGAGGTCCATCTTCCATTTCCATTTTCCTATCTGAGCCTAGAGGACAAACTAGGAGAAACAGGATGAGGGAGACCTTCCCAAAGCAGGCAAGGGACGCCCTGGGGCCTCACTAAGTCACCACGTAGCCATGATAGAGTCTAGCGTCTTTGCAAGTAGGTAGGGTTGAAATTCTGAGGTGTTCAGGGTAGACCTCCCAAGACAATGATACTAGAGCCAACACCTGAAAAAGAGAGGGATTGCAACAGGAAGATATCTGAGGGAAAAGTGTTTCCGAAAGAGGGAATCGCCAGTGCAAAAGCACCAAGGTAATGAGACACCCAGAGTACTTCCCGAAGGAAGCCAGGACCCATTCAGGAAAACAGCAGCCACAGCACTTATTCTAACTGAGAAAATTCAGTACAGGGAATTGAACAGGTAACGGAGGAAGGAAAAGGCAAAACACAGACAGTGTAAGAAGCGACTCCTGAGCTGGGAGCACAGAGGATCCGCATGAATGCGGTTAGGGGAAGTAGAGGAAGAGGGAAATGACAACCATGGTCTGGTGCTGTCCCTGAGGACAGCTGGACAAGGGGTAAATATTAAAAACGGGAAGCTCTTCCTCATTTGGGCCACCACTGGGGTGACTCTGCATCCTCAGCCCTTTTTGAAAGTATAGGACACGCCGCCAGCAACACCCTCATCCTACCACGCCAAGAACTCCCAACAGTACTGCCTGCTCTGCTTCTGGTGGAGCCACCCAAGAAATCGGGCTAAGACCACCCATCCCCACCAGACCCTGCACTGTTATGAAAGGAACTGAGGGCATGAGAATTTTTCTACCATTCCCACCTTTTCTTCTAAACCAAGAAAGCCCATTTTTTGGCTCAAAGAAATCTCTTCTACTCTTCATACACATTCACATAGATGAACACTTTTCGTCCTCACTTCATAATCTTACGCTTTCACAATGAAATTTCCCCTTCATTTTACTAAGTTATCTCTAAGATCATTTATGCCTGTATTAGAAAAAAGGAAGGCATGAAGTGGGAGGGACCAGTTGATGCTCCAAGGACTAGTCTGATTCTCAACCCTGGGGAGACATGATGAACAAAAAGAGGCTTGGCACAGTTTTCCCCCTCGTGTGACTGCAATGGATCTGTTGGTGCCCTACCTAGATCTTCTAACTGGGCCAGTGCACCTATCTTTCAGATCCTGAGTGTTGGCTGCTAACTCCTTACACCTACATCCTTCTCCCGCCCTTGGCTGAGAACAGCTGCCTTGTCTGGAGATGCCTAGGGAGTGATGCACCATTCCCAGAAGGCAGCCTACAACCAATGACGAACGGGTGTGGGTGTGGGACAACCTAGCCCCCTTGCTGTGTGTGTGTGTGCGGGGGGGACAACGTCTACATTCCAGAGCTCCCCTGGGGATCAGGCTAAGACTGGACTTAATCCAAACCCATGTCTTCGCTTGGCCCTTCCCTCACTTCCTGAAAACTTCTTGTACAAGATTTAGCATTTCAGGCTCTGCTTCTGGAAAACTATTCGTAAAATAGTGTCCTGTGAGACCAGGCCTGTGAGACGATGGATAAGAAATGTTTCATGGTCAAATAGTCTGAGCAATTCTGAAGATTTTGTTCCTCTTTCTAAGAGTCAAAATGCATATTAACAGTTTGGACAAATATGGCAATAAAGGAACCTGCTTGACGATGCTTAGTCCTGTTAGTACCTATTAACATCATATACTTCAGAGAAACCATCCAAGCAATGTGCCCCAAGGGGCCAGTCAAGTTCAGAAGGAGTTGGATGGGGGCAGGAAAGGAATACTGGAAAGAATCATGGATCTAGAATATTCTAAGTCTATTCTGAGGCTGGCTTTAGGGTTTGGATTCAGTTTGGTTGGGGATTAGAGAGAGGATTTGTTCTGTGCCTGACCTGTAACCCTGGGGAAGCTTCCAGACCAGGAGCTCCTTGAGTCCAACCCTGAATACAGATGACGAGGTTGGTGCCACTGTTGACCCATAGTCACAACTCCTTTGTACCTTACTGTCCTCAAGGGCCATGCAGGATGACCACCTCTCCTGCTTTCACTAATGAATGGGAAGCATATCGTTTGACTATAGAAGACTCTGGCTTTTTCTTAATTGAAGAAATTCCAAAGCCAAATTCAGTCTAGGAAACCAGTTTATATAATCTATCTTCTCCTCTCTCTGTTCCAGAAGGGTGTGGGGAAAATTGTTCTTTATTAACAAAGTAGGCTGGCCGGTCCACAGTGATGGGAAACACATGACATCAACATGAACGTGGCAATGCTGGGAGAGCAGAGGGTGATAAAGGGAGCAGGGCAGGAAAGACAAAGCCAGTCTCTTCGAGTTGGGGGCCCCTCCTGTCCCTGATTCAGGGTGATGTCAAAATATGCTGGAGCTATAGGATGATTCCCTGAGATTTCATAATCCTCCTCCTAGGGCCTTGCTACCCAGTGCATTCCTGGCATTTCCATCTGGTTAGGGAACGTGAACTCCCTGGCTGCTTCTTATGAAGACTATTGGGCCTAACTGGATGGATGAGTGGTGACCCCAAGTGCCTAAGTCCCTATTTTTGAGGAGCTCAAGGCTTTAAAAAGCATCCAAATGAGGGAGGTGACTTCTGTACCCAACCTCTAAGGTTACCCTGAAAACTCTGAGCCTCCAAACCCCTAAACTGCAAATAAAAAGCCAAAGCACACTGAAAAGATGAATTTGAAATGTATAAAATTATCCAATTAAACAATTCCACTGAGGATCACATACGAAACCTACTTGAATAAGCCAGTTTACATCTAACCAATAATTGAATTGTCCCCAGATGTGAAAAAGTCAGTGGTTGGGATGTAGGTCTGGAAAGAAATAAAATTTAAAAATCTGATCGGGAAATAAAATAAAATAAAAACCTGATCAGAAAACCAGCCCACATCGACCGGAAGTGATATAGGTCTAATAAAAAGACAGATAATAACAAATGCTGGTGAGAATGTGGGGAACCCTCATACACTGTTTGGAAAACAGTCCGGCAGTTCCTCAAAATGTTAAACATGGAGTCATCATCTGACCCAGCAATTCCAGATACTCAAGAGAAATGCAAACAAAGGTCTGTAGAAAAACTTGTACACAAATGTCCAGAGCAGCACTATTCACAACAACCAAAAAATAGAAACAATCTCAGGGGATAAACGAACACGGTGTATCCATAACGCGGAACGTTATTCAGCCACTAAAAGAAACGAGTTTCTGATACATCCCACGACATGCATAAACCCTGAAAACATCGTGTTCTGCGATTAAAGATGATCGTAGCAGCAGCTGAGAACTATCTTCCCCAATCAAACAAATTAAACAACAACAAAAAAATAGTACCTATTGCTTGGCATTTTTTTTTTTAATAAAAAATGTTATTTAGATGTCTTTGGAAGAGGTGAAAGAAACCAGTTACAAGAGACTACAAATTGTGTGATTCCCTTTACATAAACTGTCCAAAATAGGCTAATCTATAAAGACAGAAAGTACACTGGTGGTTACCAGTGGCTGGAAGAATATCGGGAGGTTGGGATATATTAATTTCCTAGGGTTTCCAAAGCAAATCGCCACTCACTTGGCAGCTTAAAACAACAGAAGTTTAGTCTCACACAGTTCAGGAGGCCGGAAGTCCAAAATCAAGGTGTTGGCAGGGTTGGTTCCTTCTGGAAGTCCGAGGAAGTCTTCACCCTGTGCCTTCCTCTTGGCTGGTTGTCGGCAATCCTTTGGTGCCCTGGGCCTGGGGTTTTACAACTCTCATCACTGCCTCCATCTTCACATGGCTTTTTGTGTCTCTCTGTAAATTATTCTTGTCTGTTTCATACAAATACACTCATATTACATTTAATGACCCTCATCCAGAATGATCTAATTTCAAGATCTTTACATTAATTACATTTGCAAAGACTCTTGTACCAAATAAGGTCACATTTTGAGATTCCAGGAGGACATGTCTTTGGGGGCTAAAATCAGCCCACTCTGGTAGGTGAAGGCTATAGGATGCAGAGTTCCTTTTTGGGGTGATTTCTGGGGTGATGAAATGCTCGGATGTGGTAATCGTTGTCTATCTTGGTGAATATGCTGTAAGCTGTCGAATTGTGCATTTTAAATGGGTGAATTGCATGGTGTGTGAATTCTATCTTGATGAAGCTGTCAATTTTTTTTAAAGAGTCACAACATCTAATTGCACCCCCTATTACTATGAGTAATAGATCTGTTTCTTCGTGGAGTCATGGATGATTTAAAACAAGCAAAGCCTTGCTTCTTCCCCTGAATCTCTAGCATAGTAAGGCTCCCTAAAAATAAAGCTATTGACTATCTCACTCATGAAGTGGTTCGTGACAAAGAGAGAGAAAATTGGCTGGTTAGCAATGTCTTTTCAAAGTCCTTTAGAACTTAAAGTTTATCATCATAGCAGCTGAGTACTATCTTCCCAAATCAAAATGAATAAACAACAACAACAAAAACAGTGTCTGTTGCTTGGCACCGTATTTTTATAAATTGTTATTTAGATGTCCTTGAAAGGCACACAGCTTTTCATCAGTGTTTATCTACTACTCACTACAGGATGTAAATATTAAGCACACGAGGCCAAATATTAAGATTAAGGTTCGGATATCAGAATGTCCCTTACCTTGATTTGGTCTTTTACTGGAAAGCCAAGACTTGTCTGGCTGTCATATTTTCACAGGATGGAGATGTATCGTGATGTACTCCACGCTTTTAAAATGTTCTGAAGGGAGAAAAGCCACAGCAAGTCAGCACCCTTGAGTGTCCTGTTGACCTCTGGAGAGGGTGAGCACCATTTCAGATGCCACCTCCTCCACAAAGGCCTCCCTGATGCCACAGATACAGCTCTCCTCCCTGTGATCTCCTGTGGTACTTGGCATAGTCCTCATCACATAGCCTGGTTCAGTGTAGATTTTTAAAAGCTGGTTAAACATAAACCAAATAAAGTAGGTTTTACAGGAAATTATGTGGAAGCCATTAATGCAAGCCACCTACGGAAACTTAAATTTTCCATTATCTCCATTTTAAGAAGATAAAAAGAAACAGGTAAAATTCATTCTAATAATACATTTTATTTAACTGAACAGACACAAAGTATTATCAAGACAATATTCTATCACTATAGAAACCTTTCATGAGATATTTTATTTCTTTTGTAAATGCATCAAGTCTTTGAAATCCAGTGTGTGTTTTACACTCTCAGCACATCTCAGTTTGGACCGGCCACACTTCTAGTGCTCAGTAGCCACATGTGGCCAGTGGCTCCCATATTCTGCAGCACAGATTTAGGGCACCTGCTACACCGCAGCCACTATGCTGAACACTTTATACCCACATCACCATAGGAAAAACAATCATAATCAGCCTTACTCCATGCTTCATACTTAAGCCATGCCAGGCATTATGCTAAGAGCTTCACTTGGATTATTGCATTAATCTTCACAGCAGCCCTATGAATCCACAACATTATTATGCTCACTTTCCACATAAGGGAAATGGGGATTAAAGATATTAACAGACGAGCCCAAAGCTGCACAGGAGGCAAAGGAGCCAGGCCAGGAAGCCTGAGGCAGAAGCTACCCTCATGAAAAACTTCCACGTGGTAGCCCCAAATCCCCACACCCACCTTGCGAAGCGGGTTACTATGAGTCTTTTTGAAAAACAAGTCTACATGTATACTCTTCAGGCTGAGTCAGTAAAGACCAAACTCTAAATATGCATTGATTTTCACCAACTGTATCCTCACCACATAATATCACTGATTGCTTAATATATTACCAAGAACAGGGTGTAAGCTCAGTTGCACCCATCTATTTGCCTTTAGTTCTGGAGTAAATGATGGTAATTTAATTCCCTATTAATTTGATTTATGATCCCCAATTATGCAGGCTGTTAATTTTAAAGCAGAGGACAGAACAGGAAATGGCTGATTTTACTTCTGTCCATGTTTTGCAATGTGATTTAATTGGTTCTCACAAAGGCTAAGATCCTGTAAACCATATCACCTTCAACATTCTCCAGTAGCATGCAGGACATTGCAAAAAAAGTGCAGCTTTATGGAAAGCAAGGTCATTAAGCTCTTATGGCAACTTCCATACTATTTGAATGTGAGATTCCTAATATTAAGGATGTTTTCCACTCTCTTTAGGACAGGGGGTGGAGAAAGCAAGAAAAGAGTGATATGATCTTTAGTTGTAGTTCTGAAGTCCTTACCATTTCTAGTATCATGTAAATTCCACTGTTTTGCCTGCTCGGTAAGGCTGGCTTTAAAATGTAGTGGCCGATCAATGATTTTGAAGTAGTGGTTTCTCAACTTTTAGGGTTTGGTAAGAATTAATTGGAGATACTTATAAAAAAGCAGATTTTTGTGCCACTCCTCTGAGACGATTCGATATATCTTTAAGGTAGGCTCCTGAACCAACAGAACCTCCAAAAATTTTCTCCTCCATAAAGCAGTGAGAAAACTGGTAAAATTTTTCAGAATTCTAAAAGTTAGCCAAAATCTGTAGCAATCAAGGGAACATTTCTTAAATCTTGGTAAGAATGGTGAGTATTGTGGCATTTTATCTTGCCCTAATCCTAACCCTCTCTCTCCGTCTTCATAGTAACCTTGAAAACAAGTAGTCTGAAATCCTGGGGATGGGGCTGGAGCTCCTTTGAAGCCTCTTTCCAGGAAGATTTTCAGATTTGACCTGTATAGTGGTTCCCTGGAAGTCCACTTACTTCACTGACCTGAAGCTCACCCAGTGAAAAAAGTCTTTTCTCCAGGGGTATTTGTTAAAAACATTTAAAGACAACTATTTAATTTCATTTTTGCCGAGGTGGTAAATAACAGCTGGCGAAAACAATAGGCTTTATTTTAAAATGATAGGGGAGCTTAAAAGGATAAGCTGGGCTATAAGATTTTCATAGAGCTGTGATGAGCTCCAATACGTTTTGGGGAATTTAGAAAGCCATACATGTGTTGGGTTTATGCGTGCTCAAAGATGACATGAGAAAGCCCTAAATTCTCACCTTTGGCTGACCTTGAGGCTCTGCAGCAGCAGGAAGTGAAGGTTAAGATGGAGTGATCAACTACCTAGCTAAATATTGAAAGCAAGCCGCAACACGCACACAAAGCCCTTTGGCAAAGACTTATTGATTCCAGGCATTTAAGAAAATCTTTTTCTAATAATCAGTTGACACTACGCAAACCAAGCAGGGATCTCTATGGCCAAACGTGACGAAGAGGAGAGTGTAGAGAAATTTGATTTCCAGATTATATTACATAGAATTTCTAATTTTCAATAAAAAATTATGAGACATACAAAGAAACAAGAAAGTATAGCCCATAAATAGGAAAAAAAGAAATCAACAGAAACTATTCTTGAAAAAACCCAAACATTGAACTCCCTAGACGAATGCTTTAAATATGTTCAAATAATTAATGAAACATTTATAAAGAACTAAAGAAAAGTATGAGAATGCTATCTCCACAAGTAGAAAATATCAAGGGATGGAATTTATGAAAAAGAACCAAATACAGATTCTAGAGTTGCAAAGCACAATAACTGAAATGAAAAACTCACTAGAGGAACTGAACAACATAATTAAACAGGCAGAAAAAAGAATCAGAGAACTTTCAGATAGGTCAACAGAGATTACCCAGTGAGAGAAAGAGAAAGAAAAATTAATGGACAAAAATGAACAGAGCCTCAGAGACCTCTGAGTCACCATTAAGTGTGCCAATGTGATGGGAGTTCCAGGAGAACAGGAGAAAGGAACAAGGAAAAATAATGGCTGAAAATGTCCCAAATTTCATTTTTAAAAATATGCAGATTCAACAAACTCCAAATAGAATAAACAGAAAAAGGCCTGCATCCAGGCACATCATAATGAAACTTTCACAAGACAATCTCAAAAGCAGCAAGAGAGAAGCAACTCATCCCGTTCAAGGGAGCCCCAAAGACATTAACAGCTGATATTTTATCAGAAACCATGGAGGCCAAAAGGCAAAGGTATGACACACTCAAAGCGCTGAAAGAAAAAACTGTCAATCAGGAGTCTGTATTTGGCAAAACTACCCTGCAAAAATGAAGGAAAAATTAAGATATTCTCAGAAAAATACAAGCAGAGGATTCATTACTAGCAACCCTGCTCTGCAAGACATTCTAAAGAGAGCACTTCAGGCAGAAATGAAAAGACACGGTACTGTAGCTCAATCTACGTGAAGAAATAAAGAAAGTAAAGACAATTATATAGAAACATAAAGACATTATTAATGTATTTGTCTCTTTTTTTCTCCTGTCTGATTTAAAAGATAACGGCCTAAGACAATTAGTATAAATCAGCGTGGATATGTATAATTTATAAAAATGAAACCTGTATAACAGTAATGGCACAAAGGAAGGGGAGAGAATGAAGCTATATAGGAGCAAGAATTTGTGTATTAATGAGATTAAATTGTATAAATCAGAGCTGGATTCTTACAGGGTAAGATGTTAATTGTAGTTCCCAGGGCAACCACTAAAAAAATAAACCTCAGAAATAAATTAAAATACAAAGAAATTAAAAAGGCACACTAGAAAATATCTATGTAGTACAAACAAGGGCAATAACAGAGGCGTGTCGGAGGAAGAGTGAGACCAGAAAGCTTAGGGAAGAGAGCTGTGTAGGGTGAGAAGATAAAATTGCAGATGTGAGTAGGATCTTAATGGCCATGCAAACAAATCCTTGTAAGCTATGGCAAGGAGTTTGGAGTCTGGGCAAAGGACGGAAGTACAGTGGATTCTGGTGTCTCTCCTTCTCCTTTTGTCTCTCTCTGTCTCTGTCCATCTCTCTCTTTCTTTCCCATTGACAAATGAATAGCAGGCCGAGAGCGTCTTGAGTGTGCCTTCCATCTCTTGGTGACTCTTGACTGACACGAGTGTAGCAGGGTGTAGAACCAAACGAAGATAGTACAGCTAGGTTTAGACAAACAAATACTTATTCAAGAAAAGAACTTCTTTTAATGCCTAAGAATAATGTATAATTAACTGTTCTGATGTGTTGCCATAGAGGTGAATGTTTTTCCACACACATTTTCAACAATTTTCCCGTATTTTTGCTCACGCTGCTCATTTATTCATTTGCAGTCTGCGTGAAGTCAAATGTCTACTCGGATGCCTTCGGGAGTATTGCAGCGCTTATTAATGAGGCTTAATTTTGTAACACTTCTTGTATAAAATACTTCTTGATGACTTCCAGAACCAAATCCCTTCGAATCCTTTCCTACTGTCTTGGCGTGACTCCTGAAAGGTAAAGCCAGCACTAATCCTTGCTCTTCGTAAAAGCTGCAGGAAACTGGGGCAGGGCCAGTTCCTACAAGCCTGTCACTGTGTGAGTTGAGTAACTGGAGACCTGAGGGGGTTAGGTTTACTGTGTTTAAAAAGCAGTTGTTGAAGAGACTCATAGTGAAATTTATAGGACTCTTCAGAGAAAGCTGAAGGCTTGCACCTCAGATTTAACAGGGCCAAGGTTTCGGGCACAAGTTCTAGAGTCAGGTGAATGGAGTTAAACCTTGGTTCTGCTAGATCTAACCTCTAGTTGCATCATCACTTATAAAGAGAAGTTAGTTAATAAGTCTCTTTGGAGGATTGTTATTAAAGCAGATAAAGCAGTTAGCATCGGGCCTGGTACATAGTAACACTGCACTAAATATTAGCAATAATTATTATTACAGAGAGTCCCGGGAGCTCTACCAGACAGGCTAAAAGTTCACTGTTCACTCACACAAATCTCAGACCTAGGGGCTCTATCATCTCAACATATTTCCAGAAAAGGGGTTCGTTTTAACTTTGTCTTTGGAAGCAGATAAGTGACTGCCTAAAGCAGGGCCACAGCCTGGAGCATAACTTCTAACGTTTCCTAGTTCTTCATTGAATTCAGAAAAAAAAAAAAGGGGTGGGGGCTAGGCGGGGTGAAGACATGTCATAATACTTGCATCAGATTCTTGGAAGCTTAAGCAACTTCAGAAACAAAGTTGGGAACCTCCACACTAGAAGGAAGTTATGTAGAAAGCTTTTGAGAATCACGATGTTGGGGGAGGAACAGGAATGACATGCACATACCCAAATACGGATGTCCAAGGGGTCCGGTTGAAGTTTTAAACACATCACCCCCTTCCCTGGACCTCCATCATCCTGTCACTATCTAATATTCTGGGATTAAGAGAAGACTGTTTCTCTTTATGTTTCCACAGACTGGTCCTATGATCTCTGTAAAGTCGGATAATCTTTTCATATCTTGGTTTTATCCTCTCCAGCAACCCTGCCCACTAGAACTTTCTGTGGCGATGGAAATGTTCCACATCTGTACTGTTCAAATTCGTACCACTGGGTATCGAGTGCTTGAAACATGGCTAGTGTGATTTAAAGATGAAATGTTTAATTTTAATTCATTTTCATTTAAATAGTTGTGGCTAATGGTTACCATGTGGGATGGTTACTTTTATGTATCAGTTTACCTGAGCTAAGCGATGATGCCCAGATAAGCTGGTAAAAGGTGTGTTCCTGAGGATGTTTCTGGAAGCGATTAGCATTTGAATCAAGAGTAAAGACGATTACCTTGACCACTATGGGTGGGTGTCAATCAATCTGTTGAGGGCCCAAATATAACCAAAAGGTGGATGAAGAGCTAATTACAAAACCTTTAGAATTTTGGAACAAGACCCCAGCATCATCTGCAGATAACTACTCTCCTTTGGAGAAATCGCTCTTGGCCTGCTACTGGACCTCAGTAAAGTTTGAACACTTGACCATGGGTAACCAAGAAACCATGTAACCTGAGCTGTCCTTCGTGAACTGGATGTTACCTGACTCACCAAACCATAGAGTTGAGTGCACACAGCAACACTCCATCCTCAAAGAGAAGTGGGACATGTGAGATCAGGCCAGTTTCAAGTAAGTTACCTGACGAAGTGGCCCATGTGCCTATAGTCCCCGCTCCTACTACACGACTCTCTCCCAGGTTGCACCTTTTACTTCATGGGGAGCTCCCTATAATCAGTTTACAGAGGAAGAAAAGACTCAGGCCTCATTTACAGATGGCTCTATATGGTATGCAGGCACCACCTAGAAGTGGACAGCGGTAGCAGTATAGCCCCTGTCTGGGACATCTCTGAAGGACAGTGGGAAAGGGAAATCCTTCTCGTGGTCAGAACTTCGCACAGAGCACCTGCTTGGGAGGAGACATGGTCAGGTGTGAAATTACATACTAATTCATGGTTTGGGTGGATGGTCAGGGACTTGGAAGGAATGTGATTGGAAAACTGGTGATAAAGAAAAAATCTGGGAGAGAGCTATGTGGATAGATCTTTCTGAATGGGCAAAAAAAAAAAAAAGAAGATATTTGTGTCTCATGTGAATGCTCACTAAAGAGTGAGTGAGAGAAAAATGTTAATAATCAAATGCATAGGATGACCCACGTAAATACCAATCAAGCTCTTCCCCCATCAGTTGCTCTTATCACCCGATGGACTCATGAACAATGAGGCCAAGTGGCAGGGATGAAAGTTACGCATGGGCACAGAAACATGGACTTCTGCCCAACAGGACTGACCTGGCTATAGCCTATGCTGAGTGTCCGGTCTGCCAACAGCAGAGACCAACACCAAGCCCTTAATACGGAACCATTCTGCAGGGTGCCCACCCAGCGACCTGGTGGCAGGTTGATTGCACTGGACTGCTCCCATCATGGAAGGGGCAGCCTTCTGTCTTTAGTGCAATAGACACTCTGTTTGCCTTCCCTGCACGCAATTCTTCTGACAAAACTACCATCCTTGGACGTACAGAATGTCTTATCCACCATCATGGGACTCCACATGGCATTGCTTCTGATCAAAGAACTCACTTCACAGAAAAGAAGTGAAGCAACAGGCCCATGCTTATGAAATTCACTGGTCTTACCACGTTCCCCACCACCCAGAACAGTAAACTGGCCTTCTAAAAACTCAGTTACGGCACCAGGGAGGCAGCAATACCTTGCAGGGATGGGGCAAGGTTCTCCAGAAAGCTGTATACATTCAGTATATGGTGCTGTCTCTCCAATAGCCTGGATTCACGGGTCCAGGCATCAGGAGGTGGAAATGAGAGTGGTACCAGTACTATTATGACCCCCAGTGATCCACTAGCAAGATTTTTGCCTCCTGTTCTTGTAACTTTATACTCTTCTGGCCTAGAAGTCTTAGTTCCAGAGGGAGCAATGCTTCCAGCAGGTGACACAACAATGATTCCATTGAACTAGGAGTTAAGCCTGCCACCCAGCCATTTGGGCTCCTCATGCCTCTGAAGGGAGTTACAGTGTTCGCTGGTGTCCTGACCACCAAGGACAAGCTGGACTACTATTCTACAATGAAGATAAGGGAAAGAAGTTCTGGAACACAGGAGATTACTTACGATGTCTCTCTGTATCACCATGCCCTGTGATTAGGGTCAATGGAAAACAGCAACAATCCAGTCCGGGCGGGACTACTAATGACCCAGACTCTTCGGAGCGAAGGTTTGAGTCACCTCGTCAGATAAAAAAAAACCACAACCAGCTGAGGTGTTTGCTGAAGGCAAAAGGAATACAGAACGGGCAGTAGAAGGAGGTAGTTATACCTACCAGCTATGACCATGTGATCAGTCACAGAAATGAGGGCTTTAATGGCGATGAGTATTTCCTCGTTTATGAATAAGTCTGTGACATTATTATATTGTTATTATTATTATATATGTTGCTTAGTACATATATTAAGCAAGTGCCATTGTCACATATTATATGTGATTTATAGATCTAGATCTCAATCTGTCTGTCTGTCTCCACCCTATTGGTTCTCTTTCTTTGGATAACCCTGACTAATACAAGAACCCTGAGTCACAAGCCAGGGCCCCAAAGGAACCTTTGGTAAGGACAGCGTATGGCTTGGGTAATAGCATAATAAATTCTAATAAGCTCAGTGGGAGACACACGTTCTGGAAATAAATAATAACAACAGCTCACATTTATGATGTTCTTCTTTTGTGTAGACACTCTTCTGAGCATTTTATGTGACTCATTTTTGAAACCACTTTATTGAAATATAACTCACATACCCTATAACTCCCCCATTTCAAGTAGACAATTCAATGGCTTTTGGTATATTCACAGAGTTGTGCAAGTATCACCACAACTTAAGAACAGTTTCATCACCCCAAAAGGAAACCCTGCACCCATTAGGAGTCTCTTCCCATTTCCCCACAAGCCCTCCAGCCCTTGGAAACCATTAATCTCCTATGTGTCTCTATATTTGCTTATTCTGGACATTGTATAACTCATTATCTTTATAAACACCTTATGAAGTAGATACTATTATTGTCCTCATTTTACAGGTAAGGAAAGAGAGGCACAGAGAGATTAAGTAACATGGCACAGGTAACACAGGTAGAAAGTGGTAGATTGGGAATTTGAACCCAGATACTCTGTCTCCAGAGCCCGCACAACATCCTCCAGTTCTTGCCCCTAGGAGCAGCCCTTTGTTACGGAGCTGTGTTTGAGCCGCTCCCTTTGCCCCAAGGAACTTAAAGACACTGCACAACGTAAATCCCATACACCACAAAAGAATTAACATCTAACAAACTTGAAAAGAATACCGTCAGCCAAGCATTCACAGTTTACAATAACCCTACAAAGGAGATGGCCTCAGTTCCCAGAGTGGATTTTCCTGTCTTCCTTCCCAGCGAGGTTGCTGTAGTAACAGTCAAGAGAGGCCTACGGAAAATCAAAATGCAAACCCAATTTCACTGTCAAATCCACGGTGCTCCTTGGGGAAATAGGAATATCTCAGCTTGCGATTCACCTATATCCAGGCACCATCCTAGAAACATTAGGGGAAGAGAAGGGGTGGCTAGCCGTTTGCATGAAAGGCTAAGAAGCTTATGGGAGAGGCTACCTCTTGGTGGAAGGGGAAGCAGAATCGCATACTCAACTCGAAAACAAAGCCTCAGCCACAGAGCTGAATCACCCCCAGCACTCCAAGCCACCTCACCCACAACACACCCAGGCCCAATCCCCAAACCCACATCTGCAGCCCAGGGCAGGGAATGGCTCCTCTGGTTGGTTGAGGAAGGGCTATTTGAGATAGTGCACCCACCAGCAGCTCAGGAGGAAGTGAGCACACACACACACCCTTACCAAGCCTCAGATCACCACATAGCATTGGTCTCTCTAGGGTTCTGGGACATCGCTGGGGAGCTGGTGGGGAAAGCAGCAGGAGGCGATGAGCACCTGGCTTTCCCAAACACAGCTCTAAAATACCGATGGATGTAAACGAGGCGGTCTGTACCCATCTCCAGAGTCCCCAGGTGGACACCTTACGGGGGTCAGCGGGATTGTGCTGCACACACAGATGAGACGCCCCCCAAAAGCTCTTAAAAATGCTTAAGGGTAAGAATCAGCGCAGTTTGGTTTATTACTGCTAATGTGACCCCTTGAAATTGCCATTACCCAGCTTCTGATTAGGTTTTAAGAAACGTGAAACTGATTCTAAACGGCTTTCCTGATTTCCTCTTCCTCTGGGCAATTATTTACAATTCACGCTACGTTTCATGTGTTCAGCCAACATTTGTGAAAGCACTTACTGTGTGCCTGGGATGGCGCCGGGCCTGAAGACACGGAGGGGATGAATGGGCCTCCTCCTGATCTGCTTTTGGTCTAGGGAGAAAGGAGATGCAGTCCAGGTGGGACCTTGCTGGGAGGGGAAAAAGCACAAGGAGTGGTGGGTGGGAGGCGCCCAACCAGGGGCCAGAGGAAAGGCACACAGCCACCAAGTGTCTCTCTTTTAACTTCAGAATGCCAGTCCTTCCGGCCCCGGAAACTTCATTTTAGAGGCCACAATACCCTCTCCATGGCCCTGTTCCATTGCTTTATTCTTATGGCCACCCCACATAACCTTACACGTTCTATTAGAATAAAAATGGAAAGAGTAGATATTATCTTCATTTGGTTACTTTTGAAAAATATACCATTGGTAAAAAAAAAAAAAAAGTACACATTTGCAGTTAATTATATGATAGTAAGTCTTGGGGATGTAATATACAGCATACAGGCTAGAGTTAATAATACTGTATATTTGAAAATTGCTAAGAGAGTAAATCTTAAAATTTCTCATCCCAAGAATTAAAATTATAACTGTGTGGTGATGGATGTTAACTAAATGTATTGTGGTAACTATTTTGTTATTTATATATACATATACCAAATTATTATGTTGTACACCTAAACCTAATAAAATGTTATATGTCAATTATTTCTCAATTTTAAAAATTAAAAAAAATCCCACATCATCAATATTTACTTTTCCAATTAAACAAGATTGAGCATTACTTACAAAATTTGGTAGTAGACTAATGTAATGAGTAAAAAGCAACCAAATATTTATGATAATATAATATTTAAATATAATATTTAGGACAAGTCAGAGAAAAAGAGAGACACAGTTAAGGGCCCAATTCCTACTAAGAAGAATGCTTACCTTCTTGATAACACCATTTAATAATTACCTTGTTAATTACCTATTATTAGTAATTACATTATTGACGACACTGACAATGCTGTTAATCATCAACAATAAGGAACAAATGTGCCCATTTATAAAGTGGATATTCATCGGCTACTCAAACATTGATTAACCAAGCCTCGTTTCATCAGATCTTTAGAGCGGATATGGGCTAAAAGAAGAGAGTGTTTTCCTACAAAGAAAAGACTCTTTCTAATTACTCTTTTTGAAAAGCATTTCCAGCTGGAACTGGTAGAGTCTAACAAATTGTTGTCTCACATTATCCCTTAACAGGAGGAGTCTTTTGCTTCTACATGGAGAAGCACTAGTCCAGGGTTTGTCCTTAATTACATTGTTATCAATTCAATTTATTTTATAGCTCCTCATAATAGATTTATTTAAACCTAAGGTATTGACTTTCCAATACTGTGCTGGAGAGTTAAAAAGAGTTAGAAAGATTTAGCATTTCCGAAGTCTCACTCTACCCACAAGGAAGTAAACCTTGCGGAATACTATCATTATTTTCCTAAGGCAGCAATTGTCACTTTTGCCTTTTCTATACCAACTGCTTATCTGCATGACCAGTGATCCTGGCCACAGGTTTAGCTTTCGAAAGCTTTTCCTTGTTTCACACACCCTTGGTTATTAATTTATTCCTCTAAGAGCCGGCCAGGCGACAGTCAAACAGGACTTTCACTTTCTGTGGAGGTCAGGACTCTCTTGATCTCCTGTCCCTGCCTTAATGAAAGTAATCTATATTTCTGGGCCAGGGAAAGAACCTACAACAATGCCATGTGTGTGTATGTATGTATGTATGTACGCACGCACACACACACACAAGCTTAACACTATACACATTTATTATCTTATAATTCTGGGGGTCAGAAGACCAAAATGGGTCTTGGGAGGTAATGTTTTGGCATAACTGTGTTTATTCTGGAGCCTTGAGGGAACAACCTGTTTCCTTGCCTTTTCCAACCTCTAGAGGCCAGCTATATTTCTTGGCCTACAGCCTCTTCCTCCATCTTCAAAGCATGTCACTCCAACATCTGATTCTGTCTTCCTGTCTCTTTTCTGCTTCTGACTCTCCTGCCTTCCTCTTATGAGGACTCCTATAATTACGTTGGGCTCGCCCTGGTTAATCCAGGACAATCTCCTCATCCCAAGAGCCTTAATTCAATAACATCTGCAAAATCTTTCACCTTGTGCTGTATAGATTGAATGTATACCCCGAAAATTCATATGTTGAAACCTAATCCCCGATGTGATGGTGTTAAGAGATGGAGCCTTTGGGATTAGGTGATTAGGCGATGAGAATGGAGCTCTCGTGAATGAGTTTAGTACCTTATAAAAGAAACTCCACACAGCTCCCTCGCTCCTTCTGCCATATGAGGACACAGCCAGAAGCCAGCGTCTGTGAACCAGGAGGCAAGTTCTCACCCAACACTGAATCCGTCAGCACCTTGATCTTGGGCTTCCCAGCCTCCAGAACCGTGAGAAATAAATTTCTGGTGTAGGCCACCCAGCCTGTGGAATTTTGTTACAACAGCCTGAACAGACTAAGACACAATGTAAGATAATATATCCACAGGTTCCTGGAATTAGGATGTACACATCTTGGGGGGCGGGGAGGTATACATTATTCAGTCTACCACAGTGCGACCTTATTTTTTTAATAAAATTTGTTGGGGTGACACTGGTTAATAAAACGAAATGGGTTTCAAGTGTACAATTCAATAATACGTCAAATGTATATTGCCTTGTGTGGTCACCACCCAAAGTCAAATCTCTTTCCATCACCATGTGAGCCCCTTTAGCCTTATTTACCTCCTCCCTCGTCCTGCTTGCCCTCTGGTAACTACTAAACTGTCGTCTGTGTCTGTGAGTTTTTGTTTGTCTTGTTCATTTGTTGCTTTCAATTTTATATCCCACAAATGAGTGAAATCACAAGGTTCTCAATTTTTTTGACCTATTTTGCTTAGCATGATAATCTCAAGATCCATTCATGTTGTCCCAGATGGCAGTATTTCATTTCTTCGTACGGCTGAGTAATATTCCATTGTACCTATGTACCAGTTCTTCTTTATCCAATCATCTATCGAAGAACATTTTAGTTGTTTCCATGTCCTGGTCACCATAAATAATGCTGCAGTGAACATTGAGGTGCATATATCTTTATGAATATTTTCAAATCTTGGGGGTAAATACCCAGAAGAAGGATTGCTGGGTCATATGGTAATTCTAAATTTTTTGAGGAAACTTCATGCTGTTTCCCACAGCGGCTGTACCAATTTACATTCCCACAAGCTGTGCATGAGGGTTCTTTTTTCCCCACAACCTCTCCAGCACTTGTTCTGTTGATCAGTGGTCCCCAACCTTTTTGGCACCAGGGACTAATGCTCCTTTGAGAATCTAATGCCTGATGATCTGAGGTGGAGCTGAGGAGGTGATGCTAGCGCTGGGGAGTGGCAGCAAATACAGATGAAGCTTTGCTCAAGAACCTGCTGCTCACCTCATGCTGTGCAGCCTGGCTCCTAACAGGCCAAGGACTGGTCCTGGTCTGCTGTGGAGGATCGGCATTCTAACAGGTGAGAGGTGATTATCTCATTGTGGTTTTCATTTGCATTTCTCTAATAGCTAGTGAAATGGAGCATCTTTTCATATGCCTGTTGGCCACCTGTATATCTTGGGAGAAGTGTCTGTTCAGGTCCTCTGCCAATTTTTTAATTGAATTGCTATTTTGTTGTTGAGTCCTCTATAAGTTTGGGATATTAGCCCCTTGTTGGAGGCATTGTTTGCAAATACCTTGTCCCATTAAGTTAGTTGCCTCTTTGTTTTGTTGTACACAAGCTTTTTAGCTTGATATCGTCCCATTTATTTATGTCTGCTTTTTATTTCCCTTGTCTTTGAGGTCAAAATCATAAGATCCTCTCCAAAGCCAAGGTCCATTAGTTTAGCACCTCTGTTTGCTTCTATGCAGTTATTCTTTTAGGTCTTGTATTCAGGTCTTTGATCCATTTTGATTTAATTTTGGTGTATGGTGACAGATAGCAGGCTAGTTTCACTCTTTTGCATGTGGCTTTCTAATTTTCCGAGAACCATTTATTGAAGAGGCTTTCTTTTCTCCATTTTATGTTTTTGACTCCTTTGTTGCAAATTATTTGCCCTTCAGTATATATGTGGGTTGATTTCTGGTCTCTCAATTCTGTTTCATTAGTCTGTGTGCGTCAGTTTTTCTACCAACACCATGCTGTTTTGATTATTGTCATTTTGTAGTATAATTTGAAGTCAGGCCATGTGATATTTCTGGTCTTGCTCTTTTTTCTCAGGATTGCTTTGGCTATCTGGGGTCTTTTGTGATTCCATAAAAAAAATCTAATGATTTCTTGTTCTACTTCTTTTTAAAATGACATTGGGATTTGGATAGGGAATGCATTAAATCTGTACATTGCTGTGGGTAATACTGCCAAACCATGAACATAAAATATCTTTCCATTTCTTTGTGTCTTCACTTTCTTTTAATACTATCTTGTAGTTTTCAGTGTATAGGTCCTTCACGTGCTTTGCTAAGTTTATTCCTAGGTATTTTTCTCTTTTTGTTGCAATTGCTTTTTCTATTTCTTTTTCTGAAGTTTCATTGTTAGTGTATAGGAACATAATAGACTTTTGTACATTGATTTTGTATCCTGTAACTTTGCTGTATTTGTTTATTGTTTCTAATAGATTTTTAGTGGCCTCTTTAGGGTTTTCCATATAAAGAATTATGCCATCTGCAAAAAGTGACTATGATGTCTATAATAATGCTTTTATAAATTAAAAAATAGAGTTTTACTTTTAGTTTTGATTTTATTAGCTCAGTTCCTGTCCAGCTCGGCATATTGTAGCCAGAGCTAACCAGCCATGGGAACCTCTGAGAGTTTGAGATGCATAAATATTTCTTGAAAAGGTTAGAATGGATGCTTATTACTCTCCATGCTATGAGCTGAGAAAGGCATGGCTGGCTCACTCCTTTGGGATATTTCCAACTACACTCTTAAGATCACACACAATGATCCTAATGAAAAGGTCTTTTTAAAAAAACCCCATCAGCATCCATAAAAATAAATAACCTATTTCAGTAAAAAAGATAGTCACCTTTTTATAGTCACCCTTATAAAAATGGTAATGCCCCAAACTTGTATGCCACCCTGTAGATTCTAGCTTGAATTCTTCTTTTAAAGAATTATATAGAAATTTTAAAGACACTATACATATAGAATTAGGCAAGTATATAAATTTAACATTAGGTAGTTTCCAGAATAGATTATTTCAAATGTAAGAGAAACTGCAAATGTTTCTATAAGACAAAGACAAATCAACAATAGAATCGGGTTAACTGAGAGACGATGGTGCTCTCCGTCTGTAGATTGAAAATATGTTACTTAATAGTAAAGGAAATAATGCAGGTTCCTTTAAATAATACCTTAACTGAGAGCCCCATGGCCCATTTCAACAAGTCAGCACATGTCAACGTTTGATGTAACCGAATGAACAATGACCGTAAAGACATTTTTGTGTTTAAGGTATGCAGATGTCACAATCAACTTGTTGCACCACACTGTTTGTCTAAATGAGTTTTATTTTTCTGTGACCTCTCATGTAGAGATATGAAGAAATGAAAATTTAGAAGGTAGGAAGTTAAAGAATAGACAGGGCATCCACCTACGGAAACGAAGATTAAGATGTATACCCAACATCACATATTGCCAACTTCTGACCTAGTCGTATGGTGGAAAAGTAGCCCTGAGTGATAGTCCTGGCTTTTCAACTGAAAACTTACCCTGAGAGACACTTGCTTAATTTCTCATTGGCTAGTTCTTTACCTGAAAAAAATAAGAAAGAGGAATTTGACAAAGACACTGTTCACCTTCTATTTGGAGTTCTAAGTTCAATATGTCAACAAGCGACTCTGGAATAGGGGCTCATGAGGTGGAGACAGAAAGGAAACAAAGAGTGAGGAATTCAGTGAGCTCTTCCTGGCAGCGGAAAGACCGGCTGCAACCCACACCAGGGTAAGAGAGGAGATATCAAATTCCATCTACATAATCAGAAAGTGAAGGTTGGTAGAGATGAAATATAAAAGATGACTGGAATGTATGCTGCCCTAGGCTGAGAAATTTATAGTTAACTTAAGTTCAAAGATGTGGAGTTGAGAGCCAGACACTAAGAAAGGCCTGAGCTGGTCCACCTGTGGTTTGGTGAACCCAAGTTCCCACGTTCTGGCTGCCCTTGTCGGCTGGTTGCCCCGAATCACTCTCAGGTGTGGAAACAAGCTTGAGATTCTCACTCAGCTCCCCTGGAGTTTGTAATCCTAGAAAGGCATAAATAATAATCAAATAGATAATGAAGAAACAAAGTTTTGTCAACCCTGTGTCAATCCTGATGTGACAAGTTGTATAATCATTGCAATTCTTTTTATAGGCTTTATTCAGTTCTCGGTGGTTCGAAACACTTCAGACAATCTGATATACTTGAGAATTTAACCTATTAATTTTCATCGTAAGCCTTGGGAAACTTTGGTTAAGTGTACAGACGATGTTTAAAATGCTCAAGAGTTCAATTTTCTGAATGTGTAAGTTTATTGACATAGCAATATTTTAAGATTTTTCTTACTGCCTGTATATTTTGATTTATTGTATTTATAAGAGTTATCTAAATCTCTAGCAAGATTTTATTGGTAGATTCGTATGGCTCTCTCTTAGATGCTTGCCAAATTTGGACTTAAGAGCTTAACTTTCCCACATAAACATACAGGAGAGTAAGTTCTTTATAGAAGAAGGCTGGCTGATGTATACAGAAGGAATGACAGACTTAGAATATTATTCTGCAAACCCTAACGAAGTAATGATTCTGGGCAATAACCATCACCTACCAAAATCATCAGATGAAAACCTGGGGGGTTATATTAACAATGGATGCATCCGGCTGACAAAACCTAAACCCATGGATCATTCTTCACATCACAAAGAGAGAAATAACCAGACACTACGTGTCTCCTGGTGGAAGTACACAGCTATATTGAATGTATTCTTGCCCAAAACCAAACCTGAATGTGATCAAGTTTCTAGATGACAGTTGTCAATTTAGCAAATAAAAATTCAAGATGACCAAACATCGCATGGAGAATTCTCATATTAAAATAAATTCTTCATTGTTTAGTTGAAATTCAAATTTAACTGGGAATCCTGTGTTTTCCCTGGAACACCTACTCTAAATCTAACTACCATTTCATAGGAAATACATAGGAATGCAATCAGCAAAATCTAGAATGGAGAAACTCTACAGGACAGCTATCCTTCAATAAATAAACTACAAAGAAACAACAGTTTATTTGCTAATTGGAAAAAGCAATTTGTCCTTTGACAGATAAATTGCAAAAATGAAAAAGGGAGGAATCCTATAAGTTCTTTACATGAAAAGAGATTCAAGAGGCAAAGCAATAAATTTAATGTGTGCACTTCGGATCCCCATTCTTCGGTATCTGCGAGGGACTGGTTCCAGGAAACCAAAATCTGCAGGTGCTCCAATCCCTTATTAAAATGACACAGCACATCCATTCGTATACCTTAAATCATCACTAGATTACTTATAATAACTAATACAATGTAAATACTCTGTAAGTAGTTCTCTACATGTTCAGTACAGACACAAACAGCACAGGCCTAACTACACACCAGCAAAACACAACGCTTTTTTTCTAAATATATTTGACCTGAGATTGGTTGAATCTGCAGATGCAGAACCCACAGGTATGGAGGTCCAATAGTACTAACTGAATATTTTAAATTTATTGTTAAAAGTCGTAAGAATCATGGTTGGGCTTCAAAAAGAGTTTTTAACTTCTAAAGAAAGGTACATACTGAAGTGCTATGGATGAAAAGATATGACGTCTGAGATTTGTTTCAAAATAATCCCCTGGCAAGGTGGGAGGGAAAAGGTGATAGGAATAAAGATAAAAGGGAATTAACGGGTGTTGACACTGCTGAAGCTGAGGGAGAAGTATGTGAGGGTTCGTTATACGATCCTATCTTTGCATATATATTCGAAATTTTAAAAACGTTTTCAAACGGGGAGCATTTAAGAAAAACTAAGCCTTAAAATGTATAGCTTAAATAAAATATTAATTAATTAAGACAATCGGGTATAATTCGTATGCCTTGATAAGAATGTGTGCCACGCGTTCTTTGATTCCACAATGCCTAGAAAATACATCTGAAGTCAGAAGCTTCAAGATGAAATTAGCACTTGGTGAGAGAACTTGAAAATAATAAGAGCACACTACCGGCGCCCCATCTCACTGGGTTGAACAGCAATTTAGCAAATGTGTGCAAACCATTTCCCATCATAGTTACTTTCTGACACCATAACTGACGTATGATACCCTAATGATGGATACACGTTATTAAACGTTTGTCCATGTCCACAGAATGTACCACATCAAGAATGAACCCTCAGGTAAACAGTCCACTTTGGGTGGTAATGATGTGTCAGTGTCAGTTCATCGATTGTAACAAACGGACCACTCTGGTGGGGGATGCTGATAACGAGGGAGGCTCTGAACGGGTGGGGAAAGGGGTCCACGTGAGAACTCTCTGTCCTTTCCAGTCACTTTGCTGTACACCTAAGATAAAAGCCGATTGTTTTAAAAAGTGAGGTTCCCTTTGATCTTTACTGCCAATCTCGGCCTCCCTGCTGCTCCAAGGTGACCATGGTTGTTTGTTTAACATACGTCCTTCCAGAGCTCTCTGTGATTTATAGCTATGTACGTGCACCATAGAAAATGCACAGCATCATCTGTGCTTCTGTCTGCTTGTCTTGACTTCCTTTCTTGCTGGCATCTGTTAAATGACCCTTGATTAAAGGGTAAGTGATCATCAAGCTACTGATTGATAATACTTGGCTCTGTGACCCTTTCAATTTTTTGCTAAAAACAAAAAAGTATGACACTTGAGAGTAAGAAAAGCTACCGAAGTGCAAGGATTGGGTTGGCCAGATAAAAACTTGGTTCGTTATTTTGAAAGTGGCATTAGTCTGGCTCAATTTGATGCAATGGTGAGCGAGACCAAGGAGAGGAGTTCCTGATGTCCAGGCCTGGCCCCCTCACCTAGGTCCTGCTGTTTTCCTGGTGAACACAGACAATTTCACAGAACTACAACGTGAGAGGGCCATTCTGACACCACAAACGGAGCAAGCTATTTTGGAAGAACAGAGTCAAGTTTTCTTGGGTGGCTTCTTACTCCATTCTCACTCCATTCTCACTCCACTCTTACTCCATTCTTACTCCATTCTCACTCCATTCTCACTCCTTTCTTACTCCTTTCTTCCTGTTGCCTTGAGCTTAATGACCCTGAGCCTCGCTTTTACCAACTGTAAAATGGGCTGTGTTCCTGGAAGGCCTGTAACAAAGGTCAATGGTGAGCACGGTGACAGTTCACGAGAAGACATGCACCCGACGGCAGCGTTACGTTTTTATTTTATTCTACTCTATTTCCTCCTTAGTTCAGCGTCTGCCTTGCTCATTCACTCCTAGAATCTATGTTGGCAGAATCCTCTGAACTTGTGTTCCATCATCGGATGCATGAACCTAGGCTAAATTGCAAGTAAGCAGATCTTTCATTTCACAACTAGAGAGACAGGGATGCAGCAGCCTGGATTAACCTTCATTCTCAACCTCATTTCAGACTGGAAAAAAAAAAATCTAGCAGATTCACCAACGCGAGGTCTCTGCTGCCACCTGGTGTAAATGATTTCTCAGTTTTAAAAATGTAAATGTTGAGGAAGCTCTGTGCTCTAAAAATTACACCTGATGATGCTAATCCAGCTCTATTCCATGATTGCCAACTCTGTCAAAACCTTTTGTCAGAAAAACAAGAAAGAGTATATATCCGCTATTTGTACCGTGCACGTATTTAAGCTCTGTTGAGTAAAACATGTCCAAAATGTTTACAGAAGGGAAAAAGTTTGATTCCTTTAAGACACGGATTGGCCCAAGCCGTCCACGGCCAGCAAGCAAGCACCTTGGTTTCCGGGACACTTTGCTGATGGGCAAGAAAACCCACCTACTTTGGACACCAACATCGATCTTTTTCTCCGTCGTCCATTTCTGATCTCCATTGGGAAATGAACAAATATCGGGACAGTCTTGAGGGTGTTCTCCATCAACGAGTGGCACAAGAAAGTAATGTCTGGCCTGGCCCCAGGCCTTTAGATCAGAGTTACTCCCCGTTCGGACACAAAGGCCCTCAAAAGGTCAGCAGCACAGACCAGTCTATGCCTGCAAAGCTGTCCTTTTAAACAACGGATATTTATTCCCTCACAGTTCTGGAGGCTTTATGTCTGAAACCGAGGCGTCGGCAGGGCCGTGCTCTCTCTGAAGGAGCTGGCAAAGGATCCTTCCTGGTCTCCCCCAGCTGCTGATGGTCGCCAGCATCCTCGCTCGGCGTTTCTTGCTTGTAGAAGCATCACTCCAATCTCTGCCTCTGCCTTCCCATAGCCTTCTCCCTTACGTCTGTGTCTTTTTGCCCAAATATCCCTCTTTTTATAAGGAAACCAAACACTGGATTTAGGGCCCAGCTTAATGCAGTATGACCTCATCTTAATGATTATGTCTACGAAGACCTTATTTCCAAATAAAGCCACATTCACGGGTTCTGGGCGGACATACATTTTTGGGGAGAGATACCATTCAATCCCAGACAGATGCTAAGTTCACCTTGTGTCAGACGAGCACGGGAGCCAGAGAGAGAGTTCTCTTTGCCAGCCAAACTCTCAGACTTCTGAAAGCACCCAGGATGAGAGAGTGCTTTCCCGAATGGTAATCCAAAGCCGCAACAGCAAAAGCTGAGCTCAAAGAGAAAAGAGAAAAGACAGGTCATGTCTAGCTAATTGTTATCTCATACGTTATATTGTGTCCTGGCTTCACATAGCAAAATAAAGGTAGTAATTACAGACCGTTTTGAGATTCATGCTACTGTATGACAGAAAGAAAAGCAGAATTCTCATGTCTGTGCTTTCCTTACTTTTTTGTGTCATTTTAATGCAGCGGTCCCCAACCTTTTTGGCACCAGGAACCGCTGCTCCTGCGAGAATCTAATGCCTGGTGATCTGAGGCGGAGCTGAGGAGTGATGCTAGCGCTGGGGAGCGGCTGCAGATACAGATGAAGCTTCGCTCCCCGCCACTCACCTCCTGCTGTGAGGTCTGGTTCCTAACAGAGTACAGGCCAGTATGGGTCTGTGGCCTGGGGGTAGGGGACCCCTGCTCTAATGTGTAAAAGCTTATCCATGGGCCTTCCCACGCACTAACAGGCACCTCCCTGGTAGCAGCACTGCGGATTTCTGAAATCTGGTGTGGGAGGTAACTGGTCTCCCAGGATTAGTTGTAAATTTGCAAAGCGCTGGCAGACTTCACATGTGTTATCTACTCCTGAAAGTGTTATCTGCTTTTCAACCACAAATGTCACTGGAAAATAATCCAACCACTGTAAGAGAACAGAGACAAAAGATAAAAACTGGAACGAGAAACGAATGTGCTTGCTAAATATCAGCCGTCTCCTCTCATATTGGCAAACACGGGCTGAACTCTACCCTGCTGAGTCCACCTCCTAAATATCTGACAGTCCCACCCTCGTCTCCTCTCCCGCAACCTATCGAAGCACAATGCGTGCTCAGGAGACAGAGAGCCACATCTGATTCCGCTCACGTCCCTTTCGGTGCTCCAAGCCTCATCGCACTGGGATTACAGGAAAGACAAAAGTCACTACCGCGACCCACATGGGAGCCTCTAATTTCTTGGCTTGGCAGACGAGGGAACACACACACACACACACACACACCAGTGGGTGGCTCTCCTGGAGACGGGAGAAGTCACGGGCCGTGGTATGTGTGTTAGGGAGCGACAGCACTGATTAAGGATTGAATCCTGTGCCCTAGCGAAGGAAAGCAGAATGTGCCACTCCGCATTTGACATAAGGATTATTCTGAGCTAAAGGTAATTAAGCAACAGCACCGGAAAAGCCCTCTGCCCTCCCCTCGTTTGCCTAAAAGCAGGGCGTAAATTTACAAAGGTGCCCCTTCTCCACGGCTCTACGCTGAAGTTCAAAGGAGAATCTCTGGAGAGAGCTTGAGACCCTTATCAGTCTAGAGCAGGTACCAGAGGAATCTACATGCAACCTTTACTAACAGAACTTTATCTACCATCAGTTTCCTACATGTTTGCCGGCCCACAATTTGCTGCCCCTAGAGACTCGAGGTCCCTTTCCTTCGTCCGGTCACATCTCTAAAAATGTCCTGCTGTTCTTCGTTGAAGATTCTACATATAAGCCTGAGTTCTAAGCCACCTCTTCGAGTTACTCATCTCTGGATACTCACTGCACAAGTTAATGCACTGAGTATTCTTCTGATGATCTTCTCTTCGTCCATCTAACTTACAGGGCCCCCGCTGGAGAACCTAAGATGGGTGGAGGAATTGATTTTTCCTCCCCTACACCGAGTCGGACAGAATGAGTCCATAAGCCCCTGCACAACTGGTCAAAACGAGTCCCACTGATCGTTATTAGTCAAGAAAGTTTTCATTTAGGTCCAGAGCAGGTCTAGCCTGCTTGGGTTGATGCTCAACGTTCACAGTTGTTAATCAGAACCCACTGTGAATCTCAGTATTAAGCTTTGTTTTGATAATTAAACCTTTTAAAAGATAACTATAAATTCACATGCGGCTTAAAGGAATAGCACAGACCCCTGTGTTCCCTCCCGTGGTAACAACTTGCAAGCCTGAAGGACAATATCACACCCAGGATTTTTTTTAACAACTTTATTAAGCTGTAAACGCTGTTACAATGTTGCCCAGATTGAATGTATCTACGTCGATGAGTGTGGACATAAGCACACACCATGATACCGTCATCAGAACCAAGGATATAAACATATCCATACCTCCAAGGACATTGACGCTGATCTTATTCACGTTTCTCGGGTTTTACTGGTACTCCTTTGTGTGTGGATTTCGCTCTGTGCAATTTTATCGGTACATTCGCCACCACAGTCAAGATCCGGCAGGTCACGGTGGACGTAACGGAGTCACCCAAGTCCTGTATCAAGGCCAGCATGCCAGCTCAGGCCACCGCCTGGCCAGTCTGCTTCGTCGGGACGCTGGAAAAGATTTATCCCAATGGGAAAACATGTATTCTGTCAGATGGAGAAGGAAGAAGTAAAATCATTGAGTCGATGGAGCCCCTTGATGAAGAAATCTCTGGAATCATGGAAGTTGGCAGAGTAACAGCCAAGGTGATCGTTACGTGTGCATCTTACGGCCACTTTGAAGAAGGTAACCAACCTTTTGAGCTGGGACTTGGCCATGAAGCTGTAAAAATTGTCCACGAGTCCTTCAGTTTTTTCCTCGGGGGGTTATGCAATAATAGTGATCTTGGTTGCAAATGAGCTGCAACCAAGAGCTGTTATTTTTAATATTTAATTTGTTCTTTTTTAAATTACATTTACCTAACTTTATTAGATATTCCAACATGCTATTTTTGATGGAACTGGTATACTGACAGTTCTCATCTGCATCCTCATGAAGAATCACTTCTCCGGCATGTGGTCAGACCAGATGCAAGAACAAAGCAACTGTCTTGAGTTTAGTTTTCTGCTTTAATAAAAGTTTAAATGGTACATACAGAAAAATAGGACCCAAAACTTTTCCATCCCCACAAAGATTTCTTGTTGTCTTTGTATAACTACACCTTCACCCACCGCTCCCCATCCCCTATTTCTCCAGCTTTATAATTTTGTCATTTCAAGAGAATCATACAGAATGTAACTTTTTGGGATTGGCTTTTTTCACTCAGCATTATTCCCGTGAGAGTCATCGAGGTGGTTTCGTGTATCCCTAGCTCATTCCTTTTTGTCGCTAAGTAGTATTCCACGGTACACTACTGTAGATGTACTACAGTTTACTTAACCATTCACTTGTTGAAGGACATCTGGGCTAACTCGTTTTTTGGTATTTGTTTTCTGTTGTTTCCTCTCTTTCTCTCATCTTGACTTCCTGTGGGTTACCTGAACCCTTTTTAGAATTCCATCTTGATTTATTTATAATTTTTTATCCTTTCCCATTTTTTATTGTGGTAAAATACATATGACATAAAATTTACGATCCTAACCCTTTTTGAGTATACCGTTCAGTGGAATTAAGTGAATTCGTAATGTTACGAAACCATCACTACCGTCCATTCCATAACTCTTCATCTTGCGAAAGTGAAACCACATCCATTAAACAATAACTATTCTCTTCTCTCCCCGGACCCAGGCAACCACCTTTCCACTTTCTGTCTATAATTTTGACTCCTCTAAGTAACTCTCACGTGAGTGGAATCATACCATACCTATCATTTTATGACTAATGCATTTCATTTAGCATAATGGCCTCCAGGTACATCCATGTTGTACATTTTGGAGAATTTCCTTCCTTTTTAAGGCTGAAAAATATTCTATGGTATAAATATACCATAACTGGCTTATTCATCCATCCGTCAACAGACACTTTGGTTGCTTCCATGTTTTAGCTATTACGAGGAACATGGGAGTACTAATATCTCTTTGGGACTTTGCTTTCAATTCCTTTGAGTATATACTTAGAACTGAAATTGCTGGTAATTCTCTAAAGACTTATATGTTAATTCTGATTTTAATTTTTTGAAGAACTTCCATACTATTTTGCATTTGGTATGGCAGTTTGTATGGCCTTTTACCTTTGCAAAATGGCTCTACCCTTTTACATTTATAGCATTTTTGAGTGCCTCACTCCATAGTTTTCCTCGTGGTGGCTCTGGGCATTACAACACACATGTAACATCAGTCTATTGGCACTGTTTTACCGCTTTGAGTGAAGTGTGGAAACCTTCCTTTTATTTAAGTCCCTTTACCTTCCTCACTTTATATTTTCTTTAGTACCAGATGGTGTTATCATTTGTTCCACTCATCAAAGATGATTTATAAAAACCATGGGGATAAATGTGTTATGTAACCGTATTTCTGCTCTTTCCACTTTTCCTTCTTCCTTCCTCATGTTCCAACATCCTGGCTTTTATCATTCATATCTATTTGAAGAACTTCCATTAGTCATCCTTTTAGGGTAAGTCTGCTGGTGACAAATTCTTTTAGTTTCCCCTTCATTCCTGAAGGATAACTTTGCCAGATATATAATTCTAGGTTGACGGTTCTTTTCTTTCAACTTATGAAAAATGTTGTCTACTTCTTTCAAGCCTCAATAGTTTAAGGGGAGAAATTCATTGTCATTTGAATGAGTGTTCCCATATAATATATGGTTTCACTCTGGTGTGTTCAAATTTTTTTCTTTCTTTTGAGTTTCAGAAGTTTAATTCTGATGTGTCTTGACATGGATATCTTTGGATTTACCTTATTTGGATTAATTGATAAGTTTAAAAACTAGAACATATAAATCTCAACTAGTTCAATTAGCAGGTTTGTGCTTTTTACTAAATTTGGGGAGTTTTTGCTATTATTTTTTTGAATACTATTTTCAGCCACTCTCTTTTCATTCCCTTCTGGGACTCTAATGGTACAAATGTTTTATTTTTTGTTATTGTCTGTAAGCTCTTTTTTTTTTTTAGTAGCTTTTTCTGTGTTGATTAAATAAATTCTACCCTCAATTTTATTGATTCTATTCTGTCATTTCCATTCTACTCTTGAGTTCATCTGGCAAGTTTTTTTTTTTAATTTGTTATTTTATTTTCAGTTCTATAATTTCCATTTAGTTATTTTTTATTTTATTTTTTTGCTAAGATTTTCTATATTTTTTATTGGTTTCAAGAGAGTTTGTAATTGGTTGTGGAAGCTTTTTGATAATGACTGCTTCAAAATCCTTGTCAAGTAATTCTAACATCTATTCCTCTCAGTGTTGGCATCAATTGATCGTCTTTTCTCATTCAAGCTGTGATTGTCTTGGTTCTTGGTATAACACGATTTTCAACTGTATCCTGAACATTTTGACTATTATGTTAGGAGGCTCTGGGTCCTATTTAAATCTTACATTTTAGCAGGCAATCACTCTGTTTAGGTTTAACTTTTGTAAGTGGGCCTGGCCTACTTTTGTAGGCTGTGGTTTTAAGGGCAATTTAATTTTCAGAGCCTTTCTGGTGTTTTCTGGTATGCTTAATTGCTCTGGTACCATTGGAGCACCCACTGGCTCCTGCTGGTGCTGCCCGAGGGGGTCAGCTGCTTCCTGAGCCAAGGCCTGGCTGTGGAGAGATCTCCTTCGTCAGGAACCCCAGCCACCTGGTGTCCCTGTGGGGAAGGGGATTCTCCGGCCCAATAGGCCAAGACATGGTTAGATCACCAGCTGTCTTCCAGTGGGGAAGTGTCTCAGAGCAGAGGTGATGGAGAGAGCCTACCCAGACGCTGAGTGTCAGAGTTCCCAGCTGAACCCCCTTGCTGGGGCTGCCCAGTCCACCTGGTGTTGGTAGGGGTCTCCTTCTACTTGGGCTGCCTTCCACTGCTAGGTCGGGGGCTGAGAAATGCTGGGTGCAGCACTTCTTCTTTGAGTGGAAGATTATAAAACATCTTCCCCCTACATCATTCCCCCAGCCTGGTGTCCATAACCAGCTCACCTTTCCTTGCCACCTTTCGGAGTTCTCTGGTTGTCTCTTGCATTATTTCCAGGGTTAACAACCACACTCGGCAGGGAGGAGCAGGGAAGTCCTGGCACACTACCGTATCCAGTTTTGATATTTCAAATACCAAGTGGAAAGTGGAAAGTTATCCTTTTACATTACAACCATTACTGTAAGGATGACGTTATGTATTTTCAAGTGAGAAGCTAATTGTAGTATAAAGTATGTAATCATATTTTTCTACAAACAAAAAATTTCCTTTTAGTATTTCCACATTCGTATGAGAGAAATGTAAGGAAACGCTGGTTGCTAGGGAGACGAGAGGAAGATAATTTTATTTATTTCCATGTATCGTTTCACTGACGGCAGTGAAAGCTTTTGGTTTTGAAGAAATTATCAAAATAATTTTCAAAAATCCATTTGGAAAACTGGAAACAACCCAAATGCCCTTTAATAGTTCAACAGGTGAATGGTTTAACCCTGTGGTCCATCCATACCATGGAATATACCATGTAATGAGAAGGGACACGCTATTGATACAGCCAACTTGGCTGGATCTCAAGGGAATTACAGTGAATGAAAAAGCCAATCTTAAAAGGTTACATACTGTAGGATTGCCTTTATGAAACATTCTAGAAATGGCACAGTCATAGATCTGGAAAATATAATGGCCAGGAGCTTGGGGGCGGGGTATGGTGACTGTGGCTATAACAGAGCAGCATGAGGAGTTCTTGCTCTGCGTCCTGACGGTGATGGTGGCTACACAAATCCACACTTCATAAAATCGCAGAGAACTCAACACACACACATACCCTGGGTGCATGTAAGACTGGTGAATAAAATCAATGGATAGTGCCCAAGTTCCCTGGTTGGGATGTCTACTACAATTACGCGAGATGTTACCACAGGGAGAAACTGGGTGAAGAGTCTACCGGATCACTCTATTATTTCTTAGAACGGCATGTGAACCTAAAAATTAATTAAAAGTTTACAAAAATAAATTCTGGCACAAGAAGACAGCAGGACAGAGAAAGCTCCTGGGCTTTTTAATATAGCTGCTCTCACCCTGGGAAGCAGCCCCGGGGCTGACCACACATTCTTCATAAGGAGACGAAGAATCCTCATCCCTTCATGCCTGCGTGTCTGTATTTTTCTGATTTGTGAAAATAAAATAAACTCTAATTAGAAAATCATATGGAGACAGAGTATAGAGGACAAAATAGTAATAAAATTTTAAATGTTTCTATAATTCCAGGGAGTAGGAGAGGCCCAAGCAAGCCTGGCTAGACCTTAGTGGCTTGGAAGGAGGCAGAAAACCAGTGGTGGTGTAGGGCGCAGGAAAAAAACCTCTCAGGGGCTCCTAGCCCCAAAGACAGCCTCATTTCAGGTGCCTGGTAGTAACTCCCAGCTATATCACATGCAGAAAGCACCCTGGAGAGATGGATGTGAAGCCTGGGAGCCCTTGTGCAAGAGAAAAGTGAGGCCTCCTGGATGCGAGGCCTCCAGGGTGAGGCCAACTAAGGGGTCTGCCCTTACGACAGATGAGCGGGTAAGGGCCAGCAATTGCTCGGGCACAGCCTTCAGCCATTCATTCCTCTTGTGGCCTCAAACCCAGGTGAGATCAGTCTTGTCAATTCTACTCCCTAGAGACCTCTTGGCTCTTTTATCCCCCTCTTCTTCCCCACTGTCACGGTTTTACTTAAGGCACAGAAATACGCTCCTAACCAGCGTTCCTTTCCACAGTCTCTCCACCGCTAATCTGCACATGGTCAAATGAAAACCTGGCCTGTCACCCTCCCATTTAACACTCTTCAATGGCTCCCCGTCACCTGTAGCAGTTATTTCTCAAGTGAGACCCTCAAACCATTGGTCTCCCCAGTTGGTCTGCGATAGTCAAGGCTTCCAGGAGAAAATGATAAAATAATTGTGTGTGTGTGCATATTTTCTCGAGATTTGACACATGAACCATAATTTTAATAAATATCTCATTTCTGAATGCTTTTAAATAGTTTTTAATGAAAGCTGTACATAAGGTTGCTTTCTTCCCACATCTTCTCAATGGCATCTTCCTTATATTTACTCTTTTCCCTTCCAGGTTGGGGAGATTTGGCTTTACGTTCAAGGACCTTTTGGCGGTCCTTGTCCAGCTTCGACCTAGTGATAAGCACCTTGCTGGGGCGAATGCCCACATGAACAGTTGTGGCATCAGCCTTCTCCCGCTGCACTCATTCGTGCAGAGGACATATTTCTCCTGTAAACCCACAGCACTTTACCAGTTTGCTGCCCTTTGCAGTGTCCTCGCACAGTTTGAACTTCATCATCCTTTCAGATGGCCATGGATCAAACACTGTATTTCTGTCTCAGCTCTTGGATCTTCCTGAGAATGTGGGAAGGTACATCAAAATGTCTTTTACTGACCTTGCTCTAGTCAGAAGTCACAAAGGAACTGAATGTCACTTTGGCCACTGGTGCTTCAGTGAGGGCAGTAGAAGGGAAGGGCTTTCTTACTTCTTAATCATTTCCTCAAATATTGCACATGTGCATGTAAGACTACGTTGGCCATTTTTTCTTGTCTATCGAATGTGTACATTGGCTATTAAATTTGCCTTTTCTTTATTACTAGCGTGTAGCATGGCTCCAATTTACAAAATGGATCAACAGCTCAAAAGGGTTAATTGAAAATAAAAATAGTGATAAAAGCAATAACCAACACATGGAACACATCCTGGATGTAAACATGGAACTGTACTTCAGAGAAAACATGGACTACGAGCAAACTGAATCTTTAAGTGTAACCGTGTGGAGTGTGAAACTGAAGACTATGAACAGGAGGTATGACGATAAATACCTGAAATCGATATCTGCAATCAGATCTTATTGGACTGGTTATCCACTTGCAGCTTGCAACCATTCCCCAGGGCAGAGTCTACAAAATTTCATTAAATCACGGATAATATCATTGATAACAATAGTGGCCTCTCTAGAAATCAATCTAGTGCTTTTAAAAACAAGTGCAAAACAGTATCGTACAAAAGTTTCAATTTATCAACAAAGATGGAGTAGAAACTACATGATGTTGAGGTTATCAGTTCTTAAGAATGAACTAACTGTGCTGTAAATGACATAACTGACCAGTATTTGAGTCTTTCCCAAACCTGATGATTTCCTTCACTTATGAGAAAAAGGAGCAGATAACATGAAGACTGGGCACATCTTTAAAAGCACAGCCAAATGCTGCAGCAGAACAATGGGGATTGGGAATCCAGATATTGCTCTTTCAGTTTCTGAGAAACGTGCTCACCTGCCAAGTGGACAAAACGCTGAATGAAGTCTTCAGAGGAAAAGCTCTCCCCACCTTATTATCCATATTTGAATCAAAAATATCAAGAATTTTATAATATCAAAACGTCAAGAATATCACGAGACTGTAGACAGAGACACTGATTAGTGTTCAATAACCACCACTTGCTGTGCCTCGATGACCTGAATTTTGGATTTTTCGACTTAAAAGGGTGGCGGGGGAGGGAGAGGAATTAAAATGGACCAGATATGGAACCTCCCCTACAGTTTGCTATGTATCATCAAGGCAAATATAAGGAAACCTCGATGAAAGACATAGCCTTTGATGATGACTGATGGGATTCATTTAAACATTTCTGTTGATTTTTTTTTTTAAGTTAAAATCAATGGTCTGTATTTGTGCAAAATAGCCATTATGCAGTTGGCAGACGGTGAAAGACTGAGGGGACCCGACGTACAGGTAAAGCCCAGACACCTCAGCACAGTGCTGGGGACCCATTATGCTCTGACTCCTGCCCTGCTCCCCAGCCTTCATTCTCAGACCCAGCCTAAGCCTTACCTGTAAGGAACCACGTACGGTGCCCTCAGGTGCCACACCTGCTTGTCCATCCCTGGCTTAGCCCTTCCCTGTGCCTTCCCGCTCTTCCCCGCTGAAGAACACTCACCCTTAGGCTCAGCCAAAGCCGCCTCTGCAAGGTCTCTGCCCTCAGTGGAGTCACCCCTTCCTTCCCTCCGAGGTCGCCAGCATTCATGCAAACACTCAGATTCCTGCTAGATTCCGCACTCCAGCAGGGCGGAGACCACATTCTCCATATTCACCTTTGTCCAAATGCTCACCTCACGTTAAATACTTGATGAACTAAATCAGACCTTCTCAGGTTTAAGGAAAAACATCAAATCAGTACCACTGTGATGAAAGAAACTGCAACAGTATTATGGAATGCCAAGAGGACAGATTTCTTTCTGGTTCTGATAAGGACAGTAGATTCGGAGGAGAATGGGGAAACAAGGGGTGTTTTCTCCTCCGAGATCTGTCCTTTGAGTGTGCGTAGAAGACCCGCCTGCCAGCTCCAACTTTGAGGAAGGTTAAGAATCAGTAAGCCATAGAGTAGAGACTTGTTTATGACCATCTTCCGGACTATTTTTCCACTGCTAGAAAAATCAACCTGCTACCAAATTGCTCTGTCACACGGAGACCACCGATGAGCTCCCGGACCCTTCAGCATCGGTCTTCTAAAAAAATGAACGACTCCCATCTCTCCCTCAAGTTCTCGCTGCATGAAGCCACCGAGAGGGAACCGGCTCTCCCCTAAACCTGCCAGCCACCCAGGGAGAGTCACTGAAGGAAAGCATCTTCAGACCAAACGCATTTTTATATTAGATGCAATTTTTCAAAAAAAAAAATTAAAGCAACATTGATTCTATCTCCGTGGCATTACCAAGGACAGCATTATGCCGCTAGTGTTTTGGGGGGACTGAGGACAGGAGGACAAAATCGAGCTGGTGGCTCCCCCTCCCACATTCTCTACGGCTGGCCACCGAAGCAACTCTCTGCTTCTGGTGCGCAAATACGGCTGCTGGCCCTGTTTTCCTTGCCGGGTTCAAAGGTCCTTTGGAACACAGCTTGTGATATTTTAAAAAACAACCAGAGGAAAACGGTCTGAGGTGCTTGTCATAATCTAGTCTGAGGGCAGAGAGAATACCGACCACAGCCAGCTCTCAGACCAACGTGTTTCCAAATAGTGAGTATTTTTTTTTAATTATTAGGCATTTGCCCTGGAAACTGGGAACTTCAAAAGAAATATATGTATCGAAAGAAGACATGACGTAATATTTTAAGCTTTAGAGTTCTTAAAATTCGAGATTAAGTTCTTCCCAGTTCTAGAAGGCAAGGCTCTGTAACAGTAAACTAAAGCAATAAGCACATGTAATTCCTGAGGGGGACAGACGGGGACAGATTTCCGCATTAGCCTGAGCAGTGGTGGACAGGGAAAGATTGTTCTCTGCAAATGGTGTGATTTCAGCTCCTTTACCTCCCTGTAAATTAGTCAACCTGTGATCGCCATTTCAGCAGCATCCACACGAACGAGGGAAAGGCGAGGAGCGAACAAATTTAGGTTTCCTCGCTGCCTCCTTTATCAACCCCCAGTGTGCCTGCTGCTCCCAGTTACTCAGCTCACGCCGTGCAGACACTGGTCCCTCACCTCCGGTCAGAGCCCAGGGCTAGCCCTCTGCTCTCACCGTAGGATCTAGGCTTTTCTTATGTCAAGGTGCTTTGCATCCAGTAACACAGGCGACAAAGCATAAACACTGTCCATAAAAATGTTTTAAACTGTTAAAAAAGGACCTGACCACAGCCTGAGTAAGAAATTAATTCGCATGGTGACCCACTGTACACATGGGCAAGTCCGCACGTGTACACTAGTGAACGAGTTACACAGAACAATATTTACCCTACGTACTGTAATGCTGGTCACTTTTCTTCTACTCCACTTCACTTTTTTTAGTGCTCGTTTGTAGCCACTAAATTGATTTCACAGTCCATCATCGGGCCTGACCTACAGTTTAACACGCAGTGGTGACGCACAACACATTTGGAGACGTGTAGCTCTATTTCCTAGGTTAATCAATCTGGAATTGTAAAACTCTGAGAAGCGAATGTAAATTTCAGTAGAAAAAGCAGAAAAGAAGATTTATTTTTTCTGGCACGTATGAAACACGAAGCACTGAAATGACTCTACGAACTGCTGGACATGTGAGTCATAACCAGTGGGAACGCAGATAAACACAGGGCGAAGGCTGAGAAGGGACCCAGGGAAGAGTGAAGGGACTCACCGCGCTCAGCCGACCTACACGGCGGTAACGAGACTTGCGTCGACGCTGCGATGTCATCTTGCTTTCCTTTGGCTGAAAGAAATGATTAAAAGACTCTTGGGGCTGGGAAGAACCTTAGATGTCAGATTCCATGTTCTCCTGCCAGACCATCTGACACGGACTTCGTTCCTATCCAAAAGTTAAGTCCACCATTAGAAGAGGGTGAAAAAACAGATTCGCTAAAATGCTCAACTCTCTGTCCCTCTTTTTTAAAATAAGTATTAGATTTTTATTAGTCGAGGCAGAGCAAATGAAAGAAATAAGGAACAAAAAATACATCTGAATCCTTAAGTACATCGTATCTTTATAATTTAAGCATATTTTAAAAGACCAGTGTCCATCAGTTCAGGAAATACACCAACTTATGTCGTAGGCCAACGTGTCAACTACATTACTCTCCACTGTCCCTTGGCTCGGGAGACTGTCTTCTGCATCTGACCTTGGTCTCTGTGACGGCATCAGAAACGATGCTGTTCAGTAGTTTCAAGTAAACATGGCTCTGGGGGCAGGAGCTTTTTTCCAAGAAAACTTCCACCCGGCTCTGCAGCTCTGAATGCTTGCCCTCATCCTCCTCCAGCGACTTCCAAGCCACCAACAGCCAACAGAGGAGAGGGCCAAGGCCCGTGACGGCTGGTGCTGCACAGTCTGTCACGGGACTATACTCCAGTCTAGTCAGGAATGGGCTCTGCAGCCTCTCGCCTGGCAGAGAGCTTGTCATCAGCACTTACAGGGTCCTCTGGTACCTCCAACGACTCTCACGGTCTGTGAGTTCAGAAAGTACTTTCCAGCAGGCAGTGGCACCCACACCCCGTGGGACACACCTCCTGGGTCCTAAACCACTCCATCATGTGGCTGGTGTGTCCCCCGTGCCCACAGGTCAGGCAGAAGTTGGACGATCCCCGCACTGCGACGTGGCAGATGGCACACTGGAACGTGAAGCCCTTGCAGATGGTGCACTGCGTGCCACGGACCTCGCTCCGGCAGTGGCTGCAGTACACGCCGAACTCTGGAAGCAGGTGGAGACGGCCAAAACGAGAGACATGAGTTTAGTTCTGCACAAGCGACCGGGCACCGCGAGCTGAGAAAGGTGTGTTCACCCCAGGACTCTGTAGGAGCCGACCAGACCAACGGTTTCAACTCTCTGTGTTAAGCAGCAGAACCCCTCCTGCCGTCTAGGAAGCGTTAGAAAGGGGAGCTGCTGCCACTGCAGCGGCGGGGCGCAGGCAGAGGCCGCAGCGGCCCCGGTGAAACGCCCAGTGCCTGCAGCAGTGATGGCAGAATCTCATCCCTCTTCCCCCCGCAACAGCTGTGGGGCCTGGCACACGGCAGCAGGTGACTAACGAGCCGTGGTGAAAGAAGTGACGGACTCAAACACTCCGGCAGGAGCTGACCGGTCTCACCATCCCTTCCCCGAGCAAGTCAGGGCACCACGGGGCCGCGGAGATGCAGTCCAGACCCTTCTGCTATGACCGGTCCCCAACCTCCTGCGGGCTAATCCCACCGACCACTCGTCTCAGTCTGCCTCAGGCAACCCTCGTTCACTGCCCGTGTCCCCCTGGTCATCCCCACTGCTCCGGGGAGCCTTTCCTGCCTCGCCTTCCACTGTGCCACCTGGAACGCAAGCGTCCCACGTGCTCCACGGACTTTCCTCAGAGGGGGCAGGGGCAGGAGGGGAGGGGGCACAGGCCCCATTACGCCTCCAGACTGTCACCTTTCCTCTTGAAGCGAATGCCATCGGGTTCCACCAGCCTCCCTCAGGCCTCTGCCCTCTCATCTCTAGTCTACCCTCAGCCCCTTCTGGCCGCAAGTTCTAATCTGGTCAGCCTGAATTGCATGACCCAACTTCATAATTACTTTTTGGCAAACATCCTCAACGTCTTTGCCCATCTCTCCCTCCACAGTACCACCTGGCAAAACCTCAGTGCTAGATGAACCCTATGACGTGCCCATGCCTCCATGTCTGCCCCGGAGCGATCCCGGGGGACGGCCGATCATCACAATGTGCCAAACACAAGACGCAGGGGTCTGCCTTCTCTTCCATTCCCCAGATGCCTACTTCACACCCAGCTGCACTCCACCTTCGCTCCCCCCTCCCTGCCACCTGACGGCCTCTTCTCTCACCTCCCATAGGGCCCCTTCATCCCTCCCCATCAAATTCTCAAGTCTCCCCGGGTCTGCTCTTTTTGTCCCTCTCTCACAATAGAGGAAAGGTCCTTTCTCTGTCACAGCCAGGTTCTCTGTTCTGTGACAGTTAGTTGTCATAAAAACGTACCACTAAATACTTTTTAAACACATGGTCACTACGGAGAACACTTTATGGCGGTCCTGGTTAAGGTAAGTCATCATTTTGGTTTAAAAACAGCCATGCCTTCGCGCTCCCGGCACAACCGGTTATGTCATGTTATGTTGTTACGTTACGCAAGACTTCAGTTTATGTTCTCGTGAAAAGCCTAATTAGTTTAAATTTCTTAAATTTCCTTTACTGGTTTTATTGGTTTGACAGGAGTCAGCACTTAGAACTATGAGACTGTAAAAACTATGTGGACAAGTTAATGCAACTATGATAACATGTGTTCTAGAAAGGACTGTTCTTTGGCACTTGAGATCACGGTAAATGTAAACTTAATGATTCTCCATCTCGATCTGGGTGAAATTATTAAAATGTCGTCTCTGAAAAATTCAACGTATCATTAGGAATTATGTTTCTCTACATGTGTCAGCTTCAACATAGTTTCTAACGTCCTTATTATCTTTAATGTCTTGAACTAACATTTCATTTAGTTCGCTAATGGAAACCTCTGGGGGTGTGTACAGCTTTTAAGTGAATATAAATTCACCAAGACAGAAACTACAGAAACACTAAGTCACTGAGCATAATTTTAATGTTTCTTTCTTGCCTTAGTGTTATACACAATGCAACGGCTATGAGCTGACAGTCGAGAAGGAAGTACGGACAGCTTTGGGCCATGCTGGTGTACGTGTTAACGTCTGCACTTGAGGTGACACAAAGGGACACAGTGTGTTTGGAATCACAAAGGTGTCTTCTAGGGGGACACAGACAAACGCAGGAACCTCAAGGACAGAGGCACAAAACCACAGGTACGAGCTTTGCTGGTGAAACCTGGCAGAGGTGGAATGGATCGTTTTTGGTTCCTAACAGACAAACTATAATAGGGCAGGAAAAACACTCTGGCATGCAGCAGAAACCTCCAGGAAGAGGCCGACTCCTAAGGCTTAGTGTCACAGGTCTCCAGCCTGTTAACCACACAGGGGAGGATTAATGAACATCATCTATTACACAAAGGTAAACAAAACCAGCCACGTAAATGACAATAAATTAATCGGCTAAAGCGGAAAAATGCTGTATAAAATTCAGGTGAGCACAGATGCACCTCGGGGGCAGGAATTGGGTCCGGGCTTGACAAAGCAATCACCTTGCTCAGCCACATACCACGATGGAAAAAACAAAATCGAAAATCATCTTATTACCCGAGATTTTTTTTTTTTTTTAAGAATACTATGCCTAGCATTGTCCCCTCCAAATAAATGAAGCTGTAAGTCTTTTCTATAAACATCTGATCTCCTGAGTGAAAACAACTTCATCCCTCAGACTTGCCGCTGATACAGGATGACCCTTGCAGATGTGACAAGCACCAGAGGAAATTGCTCATTCTCCACCCCGAGGAGAGCATCGGTAGCCTCGGTAACCTTACCGTATTTTTTTCCCCCAATACACGCTGTTTCCTGTATTTGAGCAATCTGACTCTTCCAAAGAGTAAAATCTTGAAGGATGAAAATATTTTTCTCAGTGTTTTTGTCTGTGGATCCACCTTTCATAGTCTCTCCCTTTCTAAATCTTATCATAATGTTTGTGATGGTGTTAGGACATGTTATCCATTCTTGAATACCATTTAAGTCTTCACAGCTAACGTTTCGTCTCTCTTATTGGATTACTGACTTCTTGACCCACCCACCCAAACTGCACTGCGCAGCCCGCGGAACCCAGCATGAGTCTTCGTAATATTAGATGTCGATAGAGCTTAGCTGATTACTGGATTAATACATCAGTTACAACTCTCTGTGATCCACATATTTTCCTGAAAACTAATGTTGAAAGACAAAATGGCTTCAGCCCATCGCTAATCTTCCCTGATACGCTTTCATACGTTTAGATGCTCTGAAAAATATGTTGCAAATGTAGCCGTTGGCGTTTGGGCCTTTTTTCAGTGCACACACCAAAATAATCTGTTATAATAATCCTTTCATTCAATAGCTAAGTCTATGTGTTACTCTGGCCCACTTGTTTCTTTAAGTGAAAGTATATACACGTGCGTAACTCAAAGAGTCAAACACTCTCTACCCTGTCTTATTACCAAAACAGAATTCCCTTCCTTTCCCCCGTCCATCACTCCCTAGGAAAATCCTTCCAGCCCACTTAACTGTTTCTTCTGTTTTTATGTAGGAAATCTGCTTTTCCTACAGTCGGTAACTATGTTGTTTTGTTTAGTTTGCCACGCACTTATCAATAATTCATCTCTAAATGCTCCCTTAAATATCTGACTCTACTATAAATACACTGGACACCGAAATAACTACATATTTTCTCAATTTCCTCTTCTTGGAGACAACACTCTTGAAGCTCCAACCCGGACTAACCTACCCCCAGGTCTGTCGTGTGTATCTCCCTTCACCGCTTTTCTGACTCCCTCGTGTCCTGGATTGATGCTATTCCTCCTCCTTAGAAAAGCTGAACACGCACTTTCACGCTTGAATGATAATCTGGGTACAGAATCCAAGGTTACAATCATTTTCTTGAGAATTCTGAAGGTACCGCTATACTGTCCTCTAGTTTCCACTATCTAGCTTACTGTTCCTGATGCCATTTGTGTTCCTTATCCCTTGTTGTGACCTGTTTTCTCTCCCTGGAAGCTCCTGGGGTCTTCTCTTTATCCTGGGTCTTTCTTCATTCATTATGCTAGGTGCTTGGCAGGCCCTTTGAATCCGGAGAATAAACTTCCAGTTTTCTGCTGGGTACGGGAAGGGTGGGAAACTGCTCTGCAAACTTGGTGTGGGGACCTGGGACCCGATGAAGGCCATAAAACAATACTCCTATTTTTAATATCTCCTTCATGCCGCCTCCAGAGGTCTCAGTACCACTCATTCCTGAGCCATTTGGGGGTTCTGCCATGTAGATTACTGCTTTTCTGCCTGCCAGTTTGGGGTTCAGCTTTCTCAGGAACCACTAACCTAGCTGCCTCCCAGGTCCCAAATTTTACTGCCGACATTACTTCTCCTTGCATGGTTATGTCTCTTCACAAAAGCTCTACGCAGACTTTGGTGGGGTGGAGTAGGAGAAGAAATCTGTGTGTTCAGTCCACCCTCTGGTCGCCTTCCATTTTGTTCTTTAAAAAACATCTCATCTCTTAGCTCCTTTCATACCACCGTTTGATAGATATTAGTTGAACAAATAAATAAGTAGCCCTAATTCCAACCAATACCTGAGATTGTATATAAAACTTCTGATGCAATAAAAATTTAATTTTCTCATGAAATGCAAGGGTTTTCACGAAGTTTAAAACAGACTAAAATGCTTTGCAAATTTCTGCTTATAAAAGAGGAACTAAAATTTCATTCCAAGTCCTATGTTACAGACAAATTGAATTATAGAAGCTTTCAGATTGAGACAGGAAAAGGAAAAAATGCATACTCACCGATCCCTTTGTGAGGGTCAGGAGGACAGGAAACGAACTTGAGCACTTCCGCCCGCTTCTCCCGCAGCCCCCAGCGATAGAGGATTTCTCCATAGCATTTCTTAAAGTCATCAAATTGCTGGGCATGGGCGGGGTCCAGGAGCCTGGATAAAATTCAAAAGATCTCCTGTCAGCTCCTTTAAGGAACAACAAGCTAAACACTGAATGGCATTTGATACACCTTTCCTAGTGCAAGGGTCCTAATTTTGGAGACCCTAAGCACTATGAAATTGCCGCTCTCACCTGGGAAGCTTGTTACCTTTTATTTTTATCATGCTGGTCCCGTTCTCGCTCTCGAGGGTCACTGTAGGTCAGACTTCCAAAGCGGATTTCCTCTGGTGAAGACTCTCCCCAAGGTGAAGATATGTGTTCTATTTCTCTCCCTGCTGAAGAAAAGCGAATGGGAAAGGAAGAAGGAAATCAGAGAAGACAAGGAAAACTCTCACAAAGCAGTGTGTGTCCAATTTACTCCCTAAAAGCAAAATAAGCCAAGTTGAAAATCTTGAAAAATATAACTAAATAGAAGTCTTCTCTAGCCTTGCCTTTTTGTCTAGGTATTCATTATTACAGTAACCTGATAATTAGGTATACACATAATGATTGAGTCAATTATGATATCGTAGGATATTAGGCAGTCGTTATTTATAAAGACTTTTAAAATGACATTAGAAAATGCTCATAAAATTAAAAACTGAACACAGACTCACATACACAGAAAGACCCCTCTTAGACCCCACATACACGAAGATTGAAAGAAAATGTTCCGAAATGATAACAGATGTTATTTGTAGGTGGGATGATCAGTGATGACTATTTTCTCCTCTAATACCGTGTTTTGTTGTCTTCTTCACTATGCATGTATTATTAGCTCTTCAATCAAGAAAATAAGATCTTTTTTTAAAAAAAAGAAATGTTAAAAATCCAGAAAACACAAATACATCTACTCATTAAACAGACCTCTCTGGACACCTGGAATCAGGTTTGCCTTATTTCTCTACATTGGAAGAGGCACACGGGAAGAGAGAGATAACAGGAAGTGACAGATGACCATGGAAGGGGTGTGTGATGGAGAAAGGATAGGGTTAGGTTTTTGGGGTGAACACTGGGAAGTCTGTCTGTTTCTCAAGGTTATGGGATGAAAAGCAACCCAGAAAGGCACCAAGACCGTCTAGAAATTGGCCTGTTCACACGTGAAACTCCAGGCCTTACTGACCACAGTATTGCCATCGTACTAAATTTTTTTTTAAAAAATGAGAAAAAAGGAAAAACGTAGAGAACATTCACCAACAAAAGATTACACATTATTAACAATTCGCACACAGCTTTTAGAGAAGTAAACAGCCAGCGTGGCCTGTGTCGGTTCCATACCAACCTATGTTCCAGCCACCGGTACTGAGCCCAGGATCCGACATGCTGGAGCAGGAACCAGAGGAGGTAAAGCTGGGCTGCAGAAGAAACGGGAGCAGCATCAGACGATCGTTCCCCATGACATTTACCCTTAGGAAAAGTCAGACACAAACCAGAAAACCACGCGCTTACGTATCGACTGTGGGACACTATGAGATTTGATGAGCGACTAGGAAAGGGCCCGAAAGGGTTTGGTATTCCCTGAGGCCGAGACTGGGCTTCGAACACGCTGCAGAGCATCGCCAAGGTCTGGACATCGCGGAGTCGGCAGTAATGAGCCAACCTAGAGAAAGAGTTGAGAGGAGAGAGAGTAGGTCAAGAGAAGGGATGGGAGGAGGATGCGAGCACAGCTGTGGTGGGTTGCTGCCATAGGGGCAGAAATTGAGGATGCTTACGTCTTCCTCCAAAACCCCACCGGGAACCAGGGCTTTCTACAGATGCTGCTCTACTTTGGGTTTGGCTACATTTGCTTTGGAATAAAATGTAAGTATTACAAATGACCTAGAAAACCAGTCTGAAAGTTTCTGGTTGGCATCCAGGCATGAGTTCAGACCTGAACGTAGCTGCTCAAGAACTAACTAAGGAGACTACACTAACACCTGAGTGAGGCCATATGCTCTCTCCCAACTCTACTGCTTCCTGGGAGGTTCCTATAAACTTCATTCACATAACCTAAAGCATTGTCTTTAATACTGTTTAAGGTGCTTGTACACTCACTATCTCATTTGAGCCTCATGTGAGGTGGGTAGAACAAGCACTGTCACCCCTGTGTCACCAAGAGGCAAGCGGAGCTTCCTTCTCTGTCAGGACCTGGGCCTCACTCTTATGGAGAGTCAAGCGGTTTCCCTGGCTGTAAATCATTTTGCACATTATATTTCCAGTTTGCCATGTTTCAGTGCAATATGAATTCAATATTTTCCTAAATTGCTTAATAGGGTGAAAGCATCACGGATTTGGAAAACATAAAAGCCAATACGTAATTCTCTAGTCTGCTCTCGGGGTGAAAGTCTACAGGATCCAAGACATTTACCATCTCATGATCACAAACTCTTGTGATAAGATTTATGGACTAATGGATGCATAAATCTCTACAAGTCTCAAATCCTTGCTATAGATGACACACACTCTACAGTTCCTTCTGCTAAAAGAAACTATTATGTGCACAGAAACTGTTGTGTCACAGAAAGGAAAGGCTTCACTTCCACCTCTCGTCTTCAGGCCTCTGCACTTTTCTTTTACACGATAACCCCCAAAGTACTAACAGACCTAAAATTTACACCTCTCATTTTCCTCACGCTTATGTCACAAACACCTACAGGGATTCCAGCAGCTGTCGCCCGAATGGATGTCGAGCCCAGGGAGTTTCCAGATCTGGGTCAGACTTTGGACCAAGGCAAAGATCTGTAGCTACCGTAGCCAGCGACCAAACCTGGACAAATCAAAAAGAAACACCCAAACTGAGATCGGTGAGGACAGGGACGGGAAGTAGAAAAGAACCCCACCTCTCTCTACCTACACCCCGCCCTTACTACTCTCACAGCCAGAAAATACAGAATTTCAGGCCCCACTCCAGACCTACTGAATCAGAACTGGAATTTTAACAAGATTCTTAGAGGACTGTAACATTTGAGAAACACTAGCCTTAAAAACTTTCATTAAGCAAACTTCGGAGAAATGACACCATGAAATAACTTCAACGGGTTGTCCATTTAGCTGCTAATTCATGTGTCTTTTTCTGCTGCTTCATTCGTGAACTGGCAGGGAGAGAAAAAGTATTCTGTTTCACATTTAAGTTCTGTCCTTCTTTAGCCAAATAACAAAAAACTTTGTTGCTTTCCTTAAAAGAGTTTCATTATACTCTCTGAAGCTACAGAAAAAGCAGGCCAAGACAAAAGAGACTTGGCTTTCTTTTCCGTTGACATCAAATCTGAGGAATATCTCCAAATCTGGAATCTCGTGGTGCTTGGAGTCATCAAACGGAAATGAATGTCGATTAAGTATCGACCAAACCCAAGATTCAGCACACACAAAATACGTCATGCCGTCGAAAGTGCCCACCCAGCCCCACACATTTAAAGCTGGAGTAGTGCTTCTGGGAAGTCTTTCTCAGTAGCAACACATCATTGCATGCCCACTGGGAAGCACCGCGCTAGACTGTGAGATACCCAAATGGAAGAAGTACAGATTTTAAATCAAGGAGTTTATATCTAAGAAAAAAAAAATAGGTATAAATAAAAATGCTAAAAAGCAGGTAGAGAAACACATCAGATATATTAAAATATCAATTAAATTATGTGGCACCAACATAGTTAAACGATGCACACAAGTGTTGGTTCAAATGAGAGACTCGAGGTTCTGTTCCTCTCTGTCATCAAGGACCCACCTGAATGGTTGCTGAAAGGGACAGAAAGGGTGTTTACCACCCCGGCTGACAACTTAGGCATGTTATTTCTTCACTTATAATACACATTTCCTAATGCCTTCAACAGAAATAGCTGACAGGTTTCTTTCCGCGACTCTTTACATAATTATAGGCACTTCATCTTCGACATGTGCATAAAGAATTTTTTTAAATTAAGCGTTTGCATTGACGTCATTACTGTTCCACTAAGGAGTACCATACCTCATATGATGACGATTGTAAGAAGAACAGCAGTAACTGTATCATACATCGGGTACTTAGCATCTATCAGAGGTAGGTATGGGAATTTCATATTTTTACCTTAGTTCGCATACGGACCTTAGAAGTATTGTTCCTATTTTATAGTCAAGGAAATTGAGGTTCAGAAAGAGGAGGTGACAAGAGCCTAGATTTAAACTCGGGCCTGTCTGAACCCAGGGAAGGGTATTTCCACTTCACTTGGACTAGCCTGATCTTCTGAATCAACTTAATGAAAACATAAAAAACAAACACTTTAGGAAGTAATTTTTCCTCAGAGAATGTTTCTGGAACATGAACACTGGGTTTGCCTTAGTATTGTATTTATTGCATCTTCTCACAATCCTATGAGGTAATTATTCTTATAGGTCCCCATTTTACAAATACACACAGAGGCTGAGAGAGAGTCGGAAATAATCTGCCCAGAATCACACCACTAGGGAGCTGAGCTGGACCTATATATCTTGCTATAAGTTCCATAATAATTCTACTACCTCATTTTGTCTTCTGACGGTTCACAGAACTTTAAGTGCTGGGTCCTTATAGAAACATTATATCCACAACTAAAATTCACTTAAAAGGGTTTGGGGTAAAAATTGTTTATTAGAAGACAAATGGAAATCTTAGGGATTTTTTAAATCAGATAAAAATCAAGGGAAGCTCTGGGTCCTTTGGAGGGTTATGAGGGGAAAACTAAGCAGATAGAATAGTAGTTAGTAGTGTCCATTGCTTAATCTAATCCTCACACTAAAAGATAAAAGGTAAAATAGAGACAGAGAATAGATTAGTGGTTGTCTAGGGCTAGGTGAGGTAAAATAAGATTGAGAGGTGAGGAATGTGGGGTATCTTTTTAGGGTAATGAAAATGGTCTAACTTTATTTGTGGTGATGGTTGCAAAACTCTGCAGAGCAACCTAAAAGCCACTGCACAGTACATTTTAAATGAGTGAATTGCATAGTATATAAACTATATCTCAATAAAGCTGTTAAAAAAAAAAACGTAGGAGAAGCTTGCTTTTTAACACACAACTGTGTTCCTGCAAAAATAAAGATTACATCATATTTTAACTCAACATGTCTCCTTAATCTAAAGGAATGTTCTAGTAAACCTTTTACGAAATGAAGCATTTTTAAAAGTAAAAAAAAAAAAAAAATAGAATTGAGGGTACAAATGGGAAAGATGCAGATACCAAAATTTAGGTATGTAACTATCACCATGGTACTAGAATAGAAAAGAGATGTAATAAAAAATACTCAGTAAGTGATTTAGGACCTTCCCACCTAGCACTAACAAGAAAAATATCCAAGGGATTTAGGAAGCTGCTCTAGCCCTACAGTTTGGCAAGGAAATGAGAATTGCAAAATGGGGGGCACACCTTGAAATGTCACTAAAGCATCACTATAAAGTGAAAACAATCTGCTCAACAAGAAAATTCCAGATCTCCAGCAAAAGGGATGGATAATACCTGAACAAGATCCTTCCTCCCAACCAGCAAGGCAGAAGTCGCATTCTTCTGACACGTTTCTTGAATATCATTTACATTCAGTCTGAAATTTAGAAAGAATTTTAACGTTTCTTTCTAGTCTAACTTCCTAAATCAATCATACCTGGTTTAACAAATAGACTGAAAACTGCCTCTTTGGTTATCACTCAAAATGTTTAATCTGTATTGGCCTAAAGCTCCCTTTCCACATGACTTGAAGAAAATGCTTAACTGCTGGCTGATGTTATGCTGTCGGTTCCGGCCTAGGGAAGGAGAAATCGCTCACCTCTCCGAAGTCAGGAGAGGAGGCCAGACTCAAAGACCAATTTGCCAACCCGCTTTCCTGTGGAGTCCCCACGTGCAGCGGCTGAATAAAAATGGATTCAAGTGCAACACTGTAGTTTCTAACACAGAGTAGCACACTGTGTATATCCTACAAAATAAGCACTTTCTGTCATGTGTTCAAGTCCGAGAGGAAGAGGAACCACAGGCCTGCCCCTGTGTGCTTGTCACTCACCTCCCAAATCCCCTTAACCAAAGTGGCTCTGTTTTCTCTATTGCACAGACTGGGTTTGAGGCAGAATTCTGAGACTGTTCCTCAGAGTTCTGCCCGGCCGTTAGGTACACTGGATACGCCCCACCCTTCAAATGCAGGCGAGACCAGTGAATACTAGTGGGACATTACTCCCATGATCAGGTTATTATATTATTAATCAGTCGACTTTGAATTTGTCAAGAGGGAGATTATTGTGAGCGGGCCTGACCTAATCAGAGAATATCTTAGCCGGTGAAGCAGCAGGGAGACACTGCTGCTGATCTGGAAGGAGATAAAATTAACCAGTTCTATGGGTGTAAAGAACTGGATTCTGCTCACAACCTGAGTGAGCCGGGAAGAGGACGCTAAGGAGTGGATAAGCACACCACCTGGTCAACTCCACGATTTCACCCTGGTAAAGACCTGGGCAAGGACCCAGCTAAGCCACAACCAGACCCCCAACCCATGAAAACTGTGATAATAAAAGCACGCTATTTTAAGCCACTAAATTTCTGGTGATTTGTTATGCTACACAGAAAGCTGATACACTGTACTTCTCCTAAAACTGCTTTATTGCCCCCGCTTAAAACTGCTTTTGAAGAAAGAGCTCAAATACTTTAAAAAAAACAACACAACTTTAACAATAATCGGTAGTATTGTAATAACTATGTATGGTGTCGGATGGGTGCTGGATTTATCGGGGTGATCACTTCCTAAGTTATATAAATGTCTCATCACTGTGTTGTACGCCTGAAACTAATATTATATTGTATGTCAACTACAATTTTATAAATAAATATACGCAAAAATTTTTTAAAACTTTGATAATCATGCCTAAGTGATAAGCATGGCGTACTTGAAATTCTGAACTCACATGTACAGTTCTCCCAGTGACTTGTGAACAGGAAGAAGGCAGGCAATATCCTGGATGATGACTTTCCCAGCAGCCTTGATTGGTCGATTGCCGGAGTCCGATCCTTCACGTTTACTTTTCCATCTCCTTGATTTCTGGGGGAGACAACAAGTTATAACTAATGGGGACTTTGCCAAATGAAAACTACAGTTGCAGAGCATGTCATAGTTGGGTCATTGGTAATTTGCAGATAATTTGCATTACATCATGCCCACAATTATATGAATCAGCATCTATAGGAAATTAAAAGATGACAAAGGGCATTGAGCTCTTGGTCCAAAACCTTAACAATAATAAGCACCTCCTACAGAACTGTATACATTCTGCAGGTGCCCAAAATCAGATACCTTGAAGCCAGAATTTTAACAATAGAGAAGAAAAAGAACAGCAAGTTAGTAAAGACCACAAAATGTGGGAGAAGAGCAAATTTTAAGGCTCGGTTCAGCCCTAGGATCAAAGTTCTTGCTTGAAACTAATCAAAGTTTTTTTTTTTCCTTCTCTGAGAGTTTTAATAGCATTTGTTGAGAACTTAATCCAGATACAGCAGTGTGGGTTCTGCAAACCTTAATCTATGGTAGGCAGACTGAAAACTTAGCAGCTCAAGGAGAATTACCCTGTTTTCTTTCTAGCAGACTTGAATTATTTCTAAAAGTGATGATTTTAGAATGTCAAAAATACTTGAGCAGAGGGACGTGGGGAATGGACACGGAGGATCATGAGCAATTATCCTATTTCCCCGGAGCCTTACCTACAGATGGCTACAGAGGAGCCTACTGTATGAGGGAAATGACAGATGTCATAGAAAATGAGAATTATTAGAGTGTAGCCCCATCTGGTATCTTCAAAATGACAACCTACCAAGGGAGTGATATCCTATTTCATTTTATTGCCAGAAATTAAAAAGGGGGCCACAAAAGCAACTCAACTCAGGAGGGAGGTGACATATATATTAACAAAGAAAGCAAAAGGAGCTAGTGAGAGGGGCTGCAGTGTAGAGTCAGAAAATCAAGGTTTACTGGTCTTTTTGCCACATGTGCTGGTTCAAGGTGACCCCGGGCAAGTTACTTATTTGCTGTGAATTTAATCTCACGTCACTCTCTCCTCGCTCTCTGGTCTCTTGTGGCTCGGGGGGAGCCGTGTTGTTCCAATCTCACCAGGTTAATAAAAGTACAATGAAAAGGTGAGAGTGCAAATGGTGTAAACTAAAAGAGAGCAATTTTAAAATATATAATTTTTAGAAATGTGCATAAACCCACAGGAACTTAGATTAGATCATTATTTAGATGACTCACAAATTCGTTTTCCACAAGTGACTTTTATACAATCACTCCAATACAAATCAATCCCTAAAGCTGCCCAACGCATGTAACTTTGTACATGACTGGTAAGTGTTAGGGAATCTGGTAAATTCAGGGCACTCGGACTGGTTCATGGAAGGTAAATGAGGTTTAGCTGAAGTATGTAAATTGCTTATCATAACTGGTAAAGACATATCCTACATTATCAATACGGACCTTAACCCATTTGATCTGAAGAAGCAGTTCAGTTCCTAATTACTATTTATCCACTCACAAGACATTATTCTGCAATAGAAGAGGAAGCTTGATCTATTATTGTGGGGTAGCCCTTCAAGTCCCTGCTAGCCTTGGTTATTTTCTAAAAAAGAATTATGTGTGTACTATCCTTTCAGCCACAAATATCCTGACGTGGGTGCAAGTGAGGGGAGAATGTGCTAAAAAGCAAACAATCTGTCAGAATGGGCTGGAGCCAGGCAGTGTTAACGGACACAAGACGATGTCATCACGCGTGCACTAGTACTCTTACACGCTGGTTCTAAAGAGTGTAATTTGGCATACATCTACCCGGCCATAACAGGGGCAGCGCACGGGCTTAACTAGAAGAGGGAGGCTGTAAGTGCACGCTCTCATGTCACTGCGATTTTCAACCTCGTTTCCAGGAGTACAAAAATCCCAGGAAACGACTGACCCACAGGTCCCACATCACTGGGCGTCAGAGATGAGACTTAGGGTACTGGATTTTAAAGACAGAAAGAGAAAGAGAAAACAAGATAAGAGAGAAGGGAGAAAAAAAGAGAAATCAGAGTGAGAGGAGAGAGAGATGAGTGAGAGAAAGGGGGGTTATGCGTGCATGTGTGTGTGTGTGTACACATGTGTGTGTGTGAGAGGGGGGAAAGAGGGGAAGGGAGGGAAGATAGAGAAGAAAAGGAAAGAGGGAGGAAGAAAGGGATGGATGGGAGGAGGAAAGAAGGAAGAAGGAAAAAGATGTGCACTAAAATGACTCAACTGAGAAGGGAATATGACCCATCTAAGTCGGTCATTGGGTCAGTTGATGCCGTTCCAGGCACCCTGGTTCCTTATTACAAAGAGAAAATGAGAAGCACCTGAACCATGGAGCGATTCACTGCAGCTGCATGTAACCAGCTGGGAAATACACGCAGCCTCACGAGGGATGGGGGCTACAGCTTTCAGACCACAGTGAAAACCACAATTCCTTGACTTTTTAAACAAACCTGATGAAAACAGAATGCGAAGTGGTTCATTTGCAAATAGACTAGCTCAGTGAAAAATGTTGTTCCTGGCGGAGCTGAATTTTTTCTAAAAATGATCGTTTTAAAATGTCAGAAATACTTGAGCAGAGGGACGTGGGTAATGGACACGGAGGATCATGAGCAATTATCTTATTTCCCCGGAGCCTCACCTACAGATGGCTGCGCATGAGCCCGTGTGTGGGAAATGAGACGTCCCGGCCAAAAGTCCAAGTGCACAGACGTTTGACCTAGGATTTAAAGGCTTGTCTGTCGTTGATAACGTCAGCGCCTGCTGTGAACTGCTCACTCCGTGCGAGCGTGAGCCTCACCGCAGCTCGCTGAGGTGAGGAGTGGGTGCTGCCTCCATCACTCAAGGCCACACTCAGGAGGGCTGAGATTTGAACACAGCCCGCTTAGGTTGCTAAGCCCATACTTGTTAACCTGTTTTTAGGAGAACGATTTTAGATTAAAAAGGAAAAAAACTTAAGTCTTGGCTATGTAAATTGTTTGGTCCACTTTCCAGTGGGTCCACTTCTGCACATAAGGAGATCAACATCGGATTCTAGCAAGGCCTACCCAGCACGTTGTCACCTACAATCACTCACTTCTAAAGTCACTTCTCTGCCAAGCACCAAGGCTACGTTCTGCTGAGCCAGACGGTGTGCTGAGGATGGGGCACGCCAGGCTCACACTCAGATGCTGTGTTTCAGGCCCGGCTCAAGAGCCTGTAGCTCACACCGTTTCATCACCTTTCTGGGTCCATGAGGATTAGGTGCTTTCATAGAGAAGACACCTCAGAGTCCAAAGAGATGCCTTAGGACTCTTCCCCCATTTGCAGTCTTGGGTTAGAGATGGAGTTAGGGATCGGAAGAAACAGACCAGTGTGAGGCATCAGTAAGTATGTGATGAATATGTAAAGACAGCAGGTGTTGGGACAACTTTCTGCAATTATCCGTCACTGAATTATGGAAATCACAGTCTCTGTTTCCTGGGCCTTCCTTGTCAACTTCTTGAGGCTCCAGGCTTCTAGGTGCTTCTCTCTTTGGTCTGTATTGATGATGTACAGATGATGTTTTATGGTAACTCATGAAGCTACCTTTGAGCCTATAATAGGAAGAGCTTCCCCAACACAAGGTCAGAGAAGTGACTAATCATAGCTACCACCAAGAATCAGAATGTAAAAGCAATTATGGAATAGCGCTATTCATTCATTTAATCCAGCAAGAAATAACTGGGAAACGTTATCAAAAAATCTTTAAGGGGTCACAAAACATAGTTCCTAAAAATTTGTTGTTTAGTGGTTTTAAAATATGAAATATCTCCCCTCTAGGCTACAGGGGTCCCTCAGTAACCCTGTCTAGTAGCCAATTACTCTGGGGACTCAAATAAAACAAAGCTGCCTAAATGAAGACACGCTAAATTGAAAATTATTGCTGCATAATTTGTCAGGGTGTTTCTTCCAGAGCTTTGCCAACAAAAAGGGTTCACAGTCCATCCCCAAGACTTCCTTTTCCCTTACTCTCTTACTGGAGATTTTAGGAGACTCTCTTATCTGTGCAAACTGTCAAGTGACAACACACAGAGAACAAAGATACACCAGGCTGAGGTGTGGCCCTGACCTTTCCAGGTGAGGGAGGGTACTATGGACCAAATGCCCCTAAACCTCCTGCATCGCTCCAGTCCCACTCTGACAGGCTAAAACGTGGACACTTTTCTGTGAGGTAAAATTGGTACCTCTGAGCTTCTCTTCTGTCTTCTCAATGCCCCACCAAGAGAAAATGCCCCTTCCCCACAGATTTCATGAGCAGGATTGAGGGGAGAGACAAAGCAAGACAGACAAATTATCACATAATGAGCACCAGGATGCTCCTCTGAACATACCTAGAAGGTGTTCATGGAATTCTGGGAAAGAGGACAGGGAAGAAAGGAGCTGGGGGGAGGGGGAGGAAAGGAGGCATTGGTGCAAACAGCACTGAATGACAACCAATAGCCAGCTTGCGACTGTACCACCATGTTACTGCTACAATCGGAGGCAACACTGATGCCAAAAAATGGGTTAAATGTAAAAACAGCCCAAGAATAAGCCACCAACTGCTTCGCAGCAACCCCATCAACAATGCATAATCAGCAGAGTGGGCAGTGAGTCAAAACGCGTGCCTACTTAAATAGCAGTGGGCGCAGGGATTCTGGGAAAATCGGTGGAAATTCAGCAGTCGGTTGGCTGGGACAGGCTTTTTAAGAAAAGGTGGCCACGCTTGCGGCTCCACCTGCAAGCTGTTGGCAGCAGTGGTGCTTGCTAATCAGGGCTCCTGATTTCAACTGGTTTTCATGTAAAAAGGCTACAGAACTATTGGGCTAAATATTTTTTACACCAAATGAAACTTACGCTAAAGCCTCAAGGCTGCCTTGCACCAGCCCGAGGTCACCATGGCACCACTGAAACATGAGGAGGGTGGGAGAGGAAGACAGAAGAGGAGAGATGGCCAATAGGAATGAGTAAGAAAGGAAGAAAAGGAAGAGAGAATGTTCATAGCGGAGGTCTTACTGTCAAAGCAAAATATTAGTGGTAAGGAAAAAATTTGTTCCAGGAAATTCCCAAAGGATAAAAACTAGCGTATGCATCATGCCAATGAAGCAGGTGGGCAGTTCCCTCTTTGAATTAGACCAGGACGATAAAAACAGACGTAATGGTGTAAGCCTCTTGTATCTTCCTCTGCCAAAGGTATGCCTGTATGCCAAAGGGAGGCTTTTGCAAGTTCTATGGAATTATAAAAACGCTCCAAATGAAATCGGGTGAGCTAAAGGCTTAAAATCAGGGTTCTTTCCCAGAAACCCTGTGTTAAGCTCCTTTTTCAAAGACGTCCATCCACGATCCTTAACAGTATCAGTGGTCACCCATTTGCAACTGTGACGGAACAAGGCGGCCATCCTGGGCGCCTGACTCCCAAGAGTGAAATTTAGTGCTGCGAGTCCTGAAACCCAGCCAGCCTGTCACTTCAGGTTCCTCAAAGCCAGGCAGGTGGCATTTTATTCTTGGGCCTTTGGGCAGAGACAGGATTAGTCAAGGAGAGCATTTGCACAGCGCACAGTACCGGGAAGTCGTTAATTGCTTGTATGGACCAACGTCGCCGGGCAGAGCGAGGAGACATCTGTGCGTGAAAACGTTACACCCAGAAGGAGGGAAGAAAAACACCGAGAAAATTAAAAGGGAAAAACATAGAATAAAATGAAAGCTTCCCACAACCCGATGGATTAAAAGATATAATATGCTGAAAAATCAGGATTTGAAATGAGTCAAAAATCTGAACCTAAGCACAGCAGTGTGTGGCTTCCCTCACCTCCCGCCCAACCTGTCACACTCCAAACGCAGCTCCAACGTCATTGTCCTTCAGCCGAAACACATTTCAACGTGTATGGAGGGTAATAAGGTCCACACCACTCTGACAGAGCCCCCATGATCAAGGTCTGCGGTTCTCCAACAAGCACTGAGATCAGAGTGCAAGTGGAGAAACTGGTGGACCCCGGCTTTCCCTTCAGGCGCACACGTACGTGCAAGAGGCTTCTCACTCCTAAAACAGAAGTTCTTCAATTGACTCAATACTACGTTTTTTTTGGTGTGTGGCTGTAGGGCACTGGGGAAATTGGAAGTCTTGACCTTGAGACGACAGGATTGTTTTGAGAGTGAGGCCATGGGGAAAGGAGAGGGAGCGAGGGCTGAGGACTTACACTCTCGCTAACGACATAAGGAACAGTGTGAAACTGGGAGCATAAATACTGTTTGTGGAAATCAGAAATTATTCTAGCAACTCCAAGACCTCCCCAGTTATTTACATTAGAGTTATTTTAGTAACAAACTGAAGCAAACGTGGGAGGTTGCAAAATTGTTTAAATGTTTATAGGGTAACGCCTAATGTTTCTCAGAAGTTCTAGGCCTTCCAATTTACCCTTAGAATAAGCAACATTTATTAACTATTCATAGCTGATCCAGTTACCAAATGAATGTTAGCATCTCTCTGTGCTTTCTGACTTCCTATGATGGTTTCTTAGCTGTCTCACTTTTTTTTTTTTTTTTTAATTTTTAGGAACAAACCTCGGAATTCCATCTGGAGAACATTTGGCTGAATATAACTACATGGCCTAAGTAGGGTAGGTTAAAAACACTCAAAAACAAGAGACATGAACAATAATCCCTCAATGGCTCTATAAAGACTTTTTTGTAATCTTCAAAATATGTTTTAATTCCTTCATTGCTGTCTTTTAATGCAGTCATATTATTTTCCTTTATTCTTACTCATTTAAAGACCTTAGAGGTAGAAATCTAAAAGAGAATAGAAATATGCAGGAGAAAAATCTGATCTGAAAATGAAGACTTAAGCACAGAGAAATATACAAACTGGAATCGTTCTAGAATAAAAGTAATGAAAGTGATATTATTTGACATATGAAACTAGACATCTGAGAATCAGAAAAATACTCCTCAAGAGACAATTGTGTATTCCCTCCAAGAGCATGGTAAGACCAAAGTAAAACCAATATCATGGCCATATTTCAATTCTTTAATCCTCCCTATTTGCCTCATGTAAATGAGATGGACATGAATTTCAATGAGGAATGAATTTATTTGAGACTCATCACAAAAAAACTGACTTACTCATTTTAACTTCTTAGGTTGAACCACATGAAACTTTTCTTTAAGGTCAAAAATAGTCAAATTTCATAAGACTTAACCTAATAATTACTACACGTCATCCTCTGAAGCATGCCTCCCTTCCCCAGGACTTCTAAGAGTTGTTGTAATGTTCTGTTTCTTGGCCAATATGACTGTTAATTCACTGAATTATATGCTCATGATTTGTGAACTTTTCTGTACTTATACAGCAATACAAAAGTTTTATATCACGTGACCAAAAAAAAAGCATCCCCCTCATTTTACATGATCACTCTCTGGAATAAAACTCAAAGACTACTTACTACGTCATCCTCAGGAACTATTTATCATAGCCCATTCTCTGAGGAGAAGTAACACAGTGGAAACTGCCCCAAACCGAAATATCACAATATTCCTTTGGCCCCTCTTTATGATTACCGTGTTTACAGTAAGAGGCCAGACCACCAAACACATGAATATAGGCTTTACGAATGCTTCTGCGTCAGGAGAGGTCCCACCTTGGGATGGGAGTTATTTTAACTAGACATGGCCTTTTCACACTCCTACAAGCCAAAAGTGCTAGCCCATGTATTGTGCCCGAATCAAACCCAAGCATGAGTAGCACATGACACTATTCCAAGGTAATTCTGAACTGCCTCGTCGACTATAAGATATTCTTGGCCTAAAGAAAATTCCCACATTTATCCAACAATGAGTTTGTTTGGCTGATGTGTCAATAAGAAAATGCCTTACTTTCAACCAGTTTATTAAATTATCTATTCAGTTACCTGCTAGCTTGTAGAAGAAGAAAAAGACTTTTTGGATATAAAGGACTTGGGAAGATATAAGGGTTCCAAGAAAGTTTATGATAGTTGGGTGGGGCGTGGGGGAGAGGATTCCATCAGTGTATGAAGATGGGAACTAAAAATCATTTCCCCTACTTGACTAAATGGTTTTCCCCAAGACTGGTCCTGTCTCCAGCATCAGTTGCTGCCACTCTTTCTGTCACATACAATCCAAAAGCCAGACACAGTCAGAGATGGCTAACCATCACTGTGAAGAACGTTAGACACTATACTGCAATCAAAGTAAAGATGCCTCTAACGTTTGCTAGTAATTTTTTTTAATAACTAAATTTTTGAAATTTAATTATAGTCAATCATCATTTCTCAATTAATGGGGGACAACAACAAAGAATCCCTAAGGACTGAGTTTGTGGTAGCTCGGTGGTAGCCCTGTTTAAAACATCACGTCAGTTAAAAGCCGGTTTAAGCCAGACTCTCAATCTGACAAGAAAGAGTTCTCAGAATCCTTCCTACGCTCTGCCAAGATTCTCTTCATTGTCGTCACCAAAGACTTCTGACAGCTTAATAGCTACTTTAGAAATGATGAGTTCCTTAAGAACCCAGGAACATAAGGACAGGTTCAGGTGATTTTTATATAAACTGGTCCATTCCAATGCAGACATCAGGGTAGAGTTAGGAAAAGTATAAAACATTTTAGATATCAACTTTAAAACTTCTCAGAACTCTGAAATTCCAAATATATCAAGATCCTAAGCCTCCATTAACACCTATCAATTTGTTGACAAACATCAGAATGCCAAGGCCATCTGAAGGTAAATTATTCTAGCTAAAAGAATGGGAATCAACTTAATAAATGGGGATTACAAGAACTGGATTAAATGGGGAAAGACTATGGATTATAAAAACTCACCCCCACACCTACCCACACACACACACAATTTACAGTAGTTAAAACCAACAGAAAGGCACGAAGCAACAGACTTTCTTTAACAAACTAATTATCAGAGGGAAAGGCTTTAGGAGATTACTAATTGAGCTGCTGTGTGTAGCAGGCAGGGGACAGAAAGAACGAGAACCTAGGGAAGGGAGAAGAATCGCAGGCCGTGGCTCTGCTGCTTACCCGCTCCTTGTAGTAGAAGGAGCTGATGGAGACCTGCTCTTTCTCGCTGCGCGTGGGGCTCCCACTGTATAGACGAAGGTTCCCAGGGGCCTCTGTACGGATCTTCATTGGCGCAATCAAGCCAGTGTGATAAGCAGACAAGGCTGAGAGAGATCTGCGGTTGAAAATGCAGAATTATCCATACTGGTATCGGTCTTCCCATATTACTAAGTAGTGCTGTTCTTGGCACTTGATGAAACCAAAAGGAAAAGATGAATAAAATGGGGGAAAAATGGAAACTCCAAAAAAAGAAACAAAAAGAACTTTTAGGACTGAAAAATGCCTTGTCTGCCGAAGCAGAGAATGTTTCTATGATTCTATACATAGAAAATTCAAAGGAATCTACAAACTGCTAAAACTGATAAGTGAATTTAGATATGTCAATTTACAAAATCTACTGTATTTCTATACATTATAAACAAACATTCTGTAAATAAACATTTTACAAATTTCATTTAGAATAGCATCAAAACACATCAAGTACCTAGAAACAAATTTAATAAAAAAAAATACGCATTGAAAATACAAACTATCACTGAGAGAAATTAAAGACCCAAAATAACAGAGAACTATATCATGTTCCTGGATTCAAAGATTCCATATTTTTAAGATAACAATTTTCTGCAAATTGGTCTACAGAGTCAACACAATTCCAATCAAAATATGAGCTTTATTATAGAAAACAGTAAGTTGATTTCATATTCTACAGAAATGCAAAAGACCTAGTTTGCCAACACAAACCTGAATAAGAATAATAAAATTGGAGGATTTAGACTACCAGATTGGAAGACTTACTATATAAAGCTACCTTAGGAGTGTAGCACTGGCATAAGGAGGGACCAATAGATCAAAGAAAAAAATAGAGTCTTGAAATAGATCCACAAACATATGCTCAATTGATTTTCAACAAAGATATCAATGCAAATTCTATGAGAAAATCTTTCCATAAACGGTGCTGGAACAACTATATATCTCTACTGAAAAAAAATAAACTTTGATCCCCTACCTCATGTAATACGCAAAAATTAATTTGAGATTGATTATAGACTCTAATAAGGAATTTAAAAAAGAAAACACAGAATATTTTCATACCTGGAGTAGGCAAAGAAAGTGCTAAGCATAAAATACAAAAAGTGGTAAACTAGACTGCATCAAAATTTAAAACTGTTATCAAAAAAAAAATCACTAAAGAGAAAAACGCCACAGATTAGAAGAAAATCAATACATACACCTAGCAAAGGATGTGCAACCAGAATAAAAAACTGCCACAAATAAATAAGAAACATAGTCCAAAAAAAAAAGGGCAAAATACGTGAACAGGTACATCACAAAAGAAAATACCCAAATAGTCAGCATACAAAAATGGCTCAATATCATTAGTCATCACCACGGAAGTGCAAATTAAAGCCACAATGAGATAATATTACACACCCACCAAAATGGCTCAAGTTGAAAAGCTTGAACGTTACTTTTTGGAGAAAATGGGGAGCAACCAGAATTCTGAAACACTGCTGGTAAAGAGTGTAAAATGACACAACCACTGGGGAGAGACTTTTTGGCAATTCTAATAAAATTAAACTTATCCTAGGACCCAGGGATTCGATTCCTTGTGTAGAGAAATTAATAGACATGTTCATAAAGAGACCTGGATGTGTAGGTCTACACAGAATAGCCCCAAACTGAAAATTATCCAAATGTCCACTGATAGAAGTAGAACTGTTGATACATGCAACAATGTAAATCAATTTCAAAAACAGACAGACAGACAGACAGACAGACAGACATTGTTTAGTAAAATACGCCAGACATAAAATACTACATACTGCATGATTCTATTTAGATGAAGTTCGATGATGGAAGTCAGAGGACTGGTTTCCTCTGGGTAAAGGGACCAAGGAACTTTCAGGGTGAGGCCAATGCTCTCTGTATCTTAATCTGGGCACTGAACATCAAGATAAACATTTCACATTTGTGTGTTGTAAACTATACCTCAAAAAAACACTGTTATTCTGTTGTAGGAACATTTCCCCTCTGATCCGAAGTCCAGGTATATTCTTATTTCCCTCTGAGAGCAGGTGATTGTTTTCTCTTCCAACCTTTCCAAATAAGGGACCTGGTGTAATATCAGGTCTCTGGCACTTAACTAACTCCCAATTCTTGTGGGGAGGTCTCATCTGCCTGGGTTACTGCAGAGACTGGCAAACTCCCAGGACAGCAGTAGTGCCTGCTCACGTACTTGGTTCAATCTCTTTTCTTTCTGTTAGCTCAGCTATTCGTTCCTAAGTATACAAATTCTATTATAATGATATATACGATGTTTGTAGCAGGAGGGTTTCCAAGCTATCTTAGTCACTATACTGCAGGACCAGAAATCTGTGGTACATAACGGCTAAATTAAAAACAAACAAAAAACAAACAAAAAAACAATAATTGGGAGAGGTTGTATGTATGTGGGGGCTGGGAAATACGAGAGCTCTATACTACCCACTCAATTTTGTCATGAACCTAAAATTGCTATAAAAGATAAAGTCTAATAAGAAAAAATTTTACAATATGATCGAGCAATTCCACTCCTAGGTATACACCCAAGAAAAATGAAAATGTGCCCACACAAAAAACTTGTACATAGATGTCATAGCAGTTTTGTTCATAACAGCCAAAAAGTAGAAATAACCCAAATGTCCATTGACTGACTGATGAATAGACAAATAAAATGGTGTGTGTGTGTGTGTGAGAGATAGAACAGTATTTGGCAATAAAAAATAAAGTGCCAATACATGCTACAATATGTATGAGACTAAAAACATTACACCAAGTGAAAAAAAGCCAGTCACGAAGGACCACATACTATATGTTTCCACTTATATAAAGTGTACGGAATAGGTGAATTTATAGACAGAAAGTAGCTTAGTGTTTTCCCAGGGCTGAAGAAATAGGGAAATAGGAGAGGGATGATGGCTAAGCAATATAAAGTTTCTCTTTAGGGCAACGACAGTGTTCTAGAATTGACTACTGATGACCGCACATGTTTGTGGATATACTAAAAGCCACTGAGTTTACATGCTTTAAATGAGTCAACTGGATACTATGGGAATTCGATCTCAATAGAACTGTTAATAAAAATTTAATAAAAAACAGTGGTGGTAAAGAGGAAACACAGCGGCGGGCAGCATTCAAAATGCTTTTCAGAGACAAACTCATTTAATCTTCATGGCAGCTCAAGGAGGTAGAGGCCCTTAGCATCCCCGGGTTATTGCTGAGGAAACTAAAGCACAGTCCTAAGGTCAGACGACAGCAGGGCCGAGATTGGGACCCAGCAGTCTGGCTCTGAAGCCCATATTCCCATTTGCTACACTAGATAGCCCCTTGAAAAACAAACAACAACAACAACAACAACCACAACAAAACAGAAAAACAATGAAGCCTAAACGGAAAACACATTAAGTTGTGAACAGCGGCTCTTCACAAGACATGGAAAGAAAGAACTTTCATATTTTAATTTAAAACTTCCTTATAGTTGGTGTTTTTTCAACATACGACTTACGTTCATTTAAAAAATTTAAATATATTGTAGTAATGTTAGATGTGGCATATTAGTGTTATGGGATGACAGATGATCTCTTATTATTTACCTAGTTTTATCTAATGTTCAAATAACACTTCAGCAATAGGGGAAGAGCACAGTAAAACGGAATCTGCCTTGCTTTGACAACAGATTGTATCAAGCTACTCCTTTGAGTGGGTTGGTAGTACCTTGACAGTAGAAATCTCACCTAGTTACAATTTAATCTGATCTTTCTCGAATAAATCTTTAAGTGGAGGTTTACTGAAGGACTAAAAACGAATTGTCCAGAGTCTGGTTTGAGTTTTCAGTGGTCATTCCCAGTCGTCCACCCACTTCTGGCCCATGAACACGGCTTATGCCTGAATCTCCCAGACTCACCTTGGTGTAGGTTCTGTCGGAGACACTGCTCGATGCATCGTCATAGGCCTCGTGAAATACACCAGATACCCTGACAGAGGAGACATCATGTGTGCACATCAAGGTCAATGAACTGGACGTGGGAAATCAATCCTAAGGTCGCACTGTCAGTCTTTTGTCTATCTCAATGTTCATCCAGACTGCTATTCCTGTGAACATTCTTAGAATTATGTCCACAGACACCAATTTGGCATCATACCATACAACACTACTGCATAAGTTCCTCTCAGTTCTCCAGAAATAAAAAAGGAAAACTGTCTGATGGAGATTTCCATATAGACTTTGTGACAGTCTTAGCTGATCTCTCTCAAAATCTAGAATCAGATACCCAATAAGAGACCAACCTGCTCCACAGAACCTGGCCCCCGAGGTCCTGGGAAAGGGAATGTTGGCATCCTGGTATGACCCGTAGGCAGTGGGTACCCGGGCAAACGTGGGTAAGGGCGGTGTCACAGAGTTTGGCAGTGCAAAGGGGTTGCTGGATGCGCTGTCTTCTTGGTTCTGAAATTTAAAAACCAAACAGACTGAAAACCACAACCTGTCTTAAAGCTCAACTACAACGTAAAGACACATCATAACAAAAGCAGGGTGCCCAGAAGTTTAGGAAGAAATAAAAAGGAATAAATAAAAATTTAAAAATCAAAGCATAGGTTCTGAATCTCACCACAAAAGACTCCAGGCAGGAGACCAGCTGGCGCAGGCAGGGCTCCAGGCAGCTCTGGTTGCGTTTCACTTTTTGCAGAGAAGTGTCTTTCAGGATCTGGAAAAGGCACAAAATACAGTCAACAAGACGGGCGACATTCTTCCTCCTGATTAGTTTATTCAGGAACAGGTGAAGATGCAGTGACTGGAGCACCGCTGGGCCCGAGACTTTCAACTCGACATGCTACTTCCCACCTCCAGGGGCTCAGAGAGAAGGTTCGTTTCTGAGCCCACTTTAGGACACCTCCTCCTTAGCCAGGGCAGGCACACACGCTGGGTTTGAGAGGGCACGTTTCCAGTAGTGGAACGACTATTCTTTATTTACAGTGAATTCTACTCCTTTCCTCACTCCTTACCCTACCCCCACCCCCCAGGTACCCAGGTACCCCCACCCTTCAGTACCTCAGAAGTAACACCCACTGGGCTGAACTGGAAACCGCTCACATACGGGCCAAGGAAAACAGATTTCACTTTAGTGAAAATTATATGTATCCGTTTTTTGGTTCTTTAAAAATGTAAATCCCAACATTTTAAGGTACACGTTGTAGATATAAACTGACACACACATACTGCAGATCAGGCATGTAAACTGGGTCTGTGCTGTCTAAGGCGGAAGCCATTACCCATGGCTGAAGTGTGGCAGTCTGAACTGAGATGTGTCGTAAGTGTAGAATTCACACTGAATGTTGAAGACTTCGTACAATACTAAAAATATAGAAACTATCTCAATAAGCTTAATTTTCACATTGATTACATGTCGATATAGTACTTTAGAAGTACTAGATTAAAAGAATGTTGTTGAAATTAATTTACCTGCTACTACTTTTTTTTTAGTGTGGCTACTAGAAATTTAAAAATTCATGTGGCCTGTATTACATTTCTACTGGACAGCACTGAATTGGACCTTTAAAGATATTCTCTTGTCCTATAATTTGATAGCAGTAGAAAAATCTATCCTTTTTTGTATGGTCAAATAAGACAATGAAATATTCAAATTCCAAATACCACAAAATCTGAGTAATTAGCATTTCAGAGAGCCTTACGACACTTGAAAAATCTCTTGGTTATAGGTCATACTCCAAGATGAATCAAGTATGAAACTCGGCAAAGGTGAACAGCACTCAGGTGGACTTGGTTTCATCACGACAATGCCATTACTTCACACGTGACACGGCTCGCACTGGAAAAAGTGTATCGTATGCGGTTCATGGGGCTTTCTCATGGGGATTCTGGCTGATTAGTTCTACATGAACTGACAAATCAAGTTTCTGAGCCTATAGGGGTGAAGACCAAATGCCAGGACACACCACCTGCACTCAGGCACTTGCCATCCTTTCCCACACTCACCTGTGCAGCCAGTCAACCTCACTCTAGAAAAGCACCGTCTCTTTTTATGGAACGGATTTTTTAAATATCCTTACATACTTTTTTTGTTAAGTACCTTTTAGCTTCAGAATATAGCTTGCCTATTGTTTCCAGATAAATGAAATTCTATTGCAAGCTTCTTAACCTGGGATTAAGCGTAGCTTTAAAGAGATCTGTGAGCAGATCATATGCAATTGTAGAAGTGCACATGATTCATAAGCAGTATTTCTGAAATTATATGCAACAGTGTACAAATTTTTCTGGAAAGGCTCCATAGTTTTCATTAGACTTTCAAAGGGGGTCCACGAACAAAAAGGTCAAGAACCACTGCTCTCATGTTTTCTACACAAAACGAACAGCAAGTGTTAACGCTGCAGTGCGTAAAGACGGCGACTTTCAAATCAGAGTTTTCATTCAACTTTACTGTGCAGCTCAGACACTCGAGTGCATGAGCAGAGTCCTCCTCTTAGAACATCAAGGAGAACGTGTGAACGCAGATCCCCACCTTTAGCAGCTTAGCTTTCATTGTGGATGTGATGGTGGTGGGGTTGATAAACTGGAAGGAAGGGGCAGCGTTGTTTGGGTACTGCGCAGGGAATTTCACCAGCATCTTGACGCGATGGTTGCTACAGTGCACAGACACTGTGCAGCTCCGATCCGCGGCATCCATCTGCAAAGGACAAGCTGTCAGCTGCTCTGGAGACAAACCACAGGGAACCCTTAGATACACGTGGACTACTGAATGCTCTCCGTTCCTTGAATCTCCAAAGATGAAGGGCAAATCTCCAAAGATAAATGAATTTGGAAGATTTGGACAACTCGTTTAAAACAGATTTTTAATTTTAGCACTGATTTAATCAGTTCAAAGTACTTTGACTTTAAAAAATAGAAAGCTTCATCCAAAAGCTGTGAGGTAGACTGAAACTTGTTTTATTTATTTTAACATAAAAAAATAAAGCAGTAAAAAAGTTAAATACCTAACAAGCTAACAAGTTCTAGGAAAATTCAGAGACACAAAGTAGATTAGTGGTTTCAGAGGCTGGGAAGAGAGGGAAATGGGGAGTGATGCTAATGGATATAGGATTTCTCTTGGGATGATGAAAAGATTCTGGAAGTAGACAGTGGTGATGAGGTGATGGATGCACAACTTTGTAAATATACTAATAACCACTAAATTTTACATTTTATAAAAGTAAATTATGGTATGGAAATTATATCTCAACAATTTTTAGAAAGCACTCCTAGAGACAGAATCAAGATCTCCTTAAACTAGATCACCGGTATCCACAGTTTTGAATGGGGACAAAGGAGCATAACCTGAGTTGATATAACCAACTAATCAAAGATCTTTTATCTCTTTTGATTTCTTGTGCTGCCAACTAGAGAAGACTCCTAGAGTACAGTGAAAAGAAGCACACGCAGGGAATCTGGAGACTAGGATTCCAATATTATCCCTTCTCCCAAAAGGCTACTGAACTCAGGTGTCACTTCACCTCTTCGTGTCTATGTTAAGCACTTACTATAGTGCTGTTTTAAAGGCCAAATGAGATAATTGCGTAAGTGCACATATCCATGCCTCCTATTCACTACATCTGGGCAAAAGAAAAATTAATCAAGTTTTTAAACTCCTTTATAGAGAAAGACTCAATTCTCTGAAAAGAGTAAATCTCTCCATGTGTGAAGTAAACAAGGAGACTTGGTCATCTTATTACACTGAATCTAAATCACCAAGGACATGACCAGCTTTAAGGGAAGATCATACAGCAAAGCCCTGGAGTCTGGAGGTTTAGCCTCCAAACTCAGCTCTGCCATTAACTTCACCAGTTAACTTGCCAAATCACTAAGCCTTCGAGGGCCCAAGTATCTTTACATACAGTAAAACAAGGTGTTGAGCATCTAAGATTTAAGACACATGAGCATTGGTTTAATGCTTAGTTCATCTTAGGAGAAGGGACTATGGTAAGAAAAAAAATCTGGATTTGTAAAGTATTTATTTCTTTAGAAAATCTAGGAAATAAAAAAGCAAGCAGAGAGATAACTTGTTAGGGACGCAAAGATGTTTGCTAACCAAAATCATAGCTGAAATAGTCCCCTCTCACACCAACTGCCACCTGCAAGCATGACAGACAGTTCATTAAGCCCGAGTACCTCTACGTTGACGTTCCGGATCTGCACATTGATCAGAGAGAACTCCTGCTGCAGAGTCTGAGGCAGTCCCGGCTGATCCGACTTCTTCTCTTCCAGAAGACTGCTCAGGGGGTCTTCCTTTAAGACTAGCAGGAGAGGGATGTTCAGTTGTTGGCAAACATTTTAAAATTGAGTCAGAGAGCAGTTGTGGGATAGTTTCTACAACTCTGAAAAGCGTAGAGGGGCACCTCACCTAAAACACCAGTTTGATCGATTACCTTCTTCCTCGCCATGGATTAAGCTGTGCTGGTGATCTGTGTCTTGAGTGTGAAGAATTTTCTCTGGTTCCGGCAGGAGAGAAATACTCTCGATGAACTCATCAACACCATCTAATATGTCATTTGCACAGAGCTGCAACAAAGGTTAGAAGATCTAGGTCTAGAGAAGTCAGTGGAAATGATCATCATGTTTGGTTAGAATTCTAATTTAAAAATGGGAATCACAAAGGAGAGAGATGTTGGCCCAAAACTGATACAATCGAAATAGGTTTTACCCATCACCAACTCTCCCTTATAGTCAGGAGAACAGAGTATTACTCCGGAAATTTTTCACCCTGTCCATAGTTTATGCAAGGCCTCAGAAAACATTACTTTAAATTCCAAGCCTTGATGGAGTTATTCACCTAACCCCAAACCAAAAGTATCATAACCTTCAAAGCATTTGAAGGTTACTTTTTGGAAAAAACAGATTTGAAAGGCAGTAAGATGATGATAATTGACCAAAATACTCAGGAGTGACTTAGTACTAAGCAGTGCTGCAAATTTTACCCAGCATTTTCTATCCATTCTGTACTGAGCGCTGTGGGGAAGTCAATACGAGTGAGACATGGTTCCACCCTTCAAGAAATGTAGCCACCGAATGAGAATACAGAACCGTGTGATGACGTAGAGCAAAGCGAGTGCCAATTAGCAGTTCATACCAAGTACCACTGTGGTTCACATAAGAAAATGCCATCTATGGAGCAAAAGCTGGAAAAGGGTTCATAGCACAAGTGTCACTGATGGATGTAGAAGGCTCTGAACATTGCAGAGTACAAGGAAAGACTTCCTAAACAATTTAAAAGAAGAGAATGAAATGAAGCCCACTTGTGCAGTATGCTACCACACCCTCTTATACCAGGTCAAGGAAAAAACTGACATTCGGAGGTTTTTCAGCCCTAAAGTGCTGAAAACCACAACTGGCTCTTGAAGACCTCGAAGCTTCAGTGTGACATATGTGAGCCACTTGGCAACCAGCAAGTATGTATTTAATGTTTCTATCATGCATCCTCTAACTTCCCTAAATACCAAGTCTTGCATTTTTCTAAAATTTCTAGTGCATCCAGTTACAGTCCTCCACAACAGCAATGAATACGTACCCTCTGCATCTGGGAATCCACCCGCCACATTCTCAAGGTCTGATCCCGTGACCATGTAACCAGTTGGTAGTCCTTGGACCCTAGAAATCACCAAATAAAAACTCTGGAAATTTTTTTTGCCTTCAACATCAATTTGCTACACGTTGCAAAGGAGCAAGATTCATTCATTCATTCATCAATCCATTCAACAAATATTTATTAAACATCTCCTATATGCCAAGTACGACTCCAGGCATTAGGACTATAGTACATATACAATAATCTGTCTTTAAAGATCTCATATTCTAATGGTAGAAATAGACAAACAAATATGTAATAAAATATTCAGTAGTGACAGTGTTATAAAAAATAACACAGACTTAGAGGACAGAGACTGCTGGGAGAGTTATTTTTAGGCAGGACTCCCTGAGGAAGCAGAAACTTAAATGAAGTGAAATAATAACTGGCAAATTAGCAGGTGAAGAGTGATGCCAGGGTTTAATGTCACATTAAACTTTCACCTCCACAAATGTTCTTCTTTTACATGCTCCAGAGGAGCTGGGGATGAATGCAATTTTTGTAAAATGATTGTTTTCGATGCATCATGACATATTACCATTGAAAAGAATTTTTTGGTAAAGAGATGCGTGCATCTCTTTATAAAATGAATAATCAATATTCACCGTTCTGAGCTGATTGAATTATATTTTCACATATTAGGTCTGGTCAGAGGGCAATTATTCTGGAAAGGTTCAGAATGCTTTATGAAAGAGCTTTACGAAAGATCAGGACATTTCTGGGTAATTATATAGTATCTAAAATTTCCTTCATGACCATCTTCAGAGAGCAAAGAATTTAAAAGTAATTTCATCCAATTCCCTTGTTTTACAGATGGGGAAACTGAATCAACAGAGGACACGGTCTGTCGAAGCTAATAAGAGTGACTGAGAGACAGAAGTTCCTTCTCTGTGTCACTGCCTTCAATCAGTTTTAATATATCCCTGTGCACACCAAATACGATAAAAGCTATACTGCACTACTGCCTGTTATGAGTTCCTGTTATAAGTTCCATACCTAATAAGGCAGAAGCTGTTATGAGACTCATGTTCATGTCAACAATTTTCTGACTCCCCATCTGGCTTCTTTTCACGTCCTTGACTTTGAAGGAAAATTATGCCTAATTCCGTTCTAGATCCAACACCTCTACCTGTGCCTTCAGCCCCAGGCCATCTCATTTTCAAACGGCCTTTCCTTTCCCATGTACTTACCCCCTTTCTTGCATATTCTCCTCGCCTTCAAATAGAAGGGGCGGCAGCCTCTGCGCATCAACCTAGTCTCCTCTCTGCCTCTGAAAGCAACCTCATTCATAAAACCAGTTCCTGCTGCCTCTGGTTAGTGACCTTACAATCTGGCTTCTACCCTCAATCTGCTTTTAGGACACTTCTCTTCTCTTCAGCAATACCTGAAACTAGTGACTGCCACTTCCCTACTGAAGCACCCTCTTCTCTTGGCTATGACATTCTGATTTTCTTCCTACTTCCGAGAGCTCCTGCTTCACAACAAAATACAAAACCAAAGCTTACGATATTCCAATAAAAACTGACAATGAAGACATGTCAGTATAATTTAAAACACAGAACACATGCAGGATGATTACAACGATAAAAGGTTCAAAAACAAGCACACCTAAACTATTTTGAGCAATGTAGGAATGGTTCGTAAAACTAAAAAGAGAAACACAGAAATCACTACTATCACAAGCGTTAGTATAGTATTTACTCCTGGGGAAGGAGGGGAGATTGTCATCATGAAGCTTCTGGGATTCTAGCACTGTTGTCTTTCTTGACCTTGGCCATTCTTTGTACACAGATTTTCACTTTATAATAATTTGTTAAACTGTATGTATTTTGTGCAATTTTCTAAATAGATGATATATTTCACAATAAAAAAATAATTTTTTTTTAAATCTATAACTTGTGCTCAAAATTTTGCTATTGGCTATGTAGTCCCAATTTATGCAATTCATCTTATCATCTTAAAGATGACGATAACTAAAAATGAGTTGCTAAAAACTTTTTATTTCAATCCAAAACTACAGGCCAACCTCTCCCTACCAGGCTCTGGGGAAACTACATCATCTGTTCACTATGGCCAAATGCAAGAGAACAAGCTGAAGCCAAAGTCATGCAAACTGATGGGATAAAGACCAAGCAGCCTCATGTGCCTAGAAGCAGAAGAGATTATGGAAATAAAAGATGGGAAAACTAAGAGGATGATCAAAAGAGCCCTTTGAAAAACAACTCTGGAAGAGGTTTATGAGGATCATAAAAAAGCTGGGGTAAGATCTGCTCTAATCCCAGGCCAACCAGACCTTTCCGGGCTCTGGACAAGTCATGCCACTCCACTGCCTAACTTTCCTTCTATGATATGGAAAAAACGAAAAATACACTCCTGTTCAGTAGAACATTTAGTGAGCACGGCAATGATTTCTCAAGAAAAGAGAGGTTGCATGGTGAGTTGGTGGAGAAACTGAGGCCCAGGGTTTCCTGATTCCCGCACTAGTGAGGGCTGGCTGATTGAGCTGCAATAATAAACAACCCTAAATCTCAGCTGTTTAAAGCAAGGGTTTCCTGGCCTTTCCACGTCTCCACGTCATCCTCACTCCTGACGAGAACAGCTCCATCTGCAGTTTCATCAGCTGCCATAGCAAGAGGCAGTGAGAGCATATAAGCACACTGGCTGTTAATTCTTCAAACCAGAAGAGACTAGCATCACTTCTGTTCATGATTCATGATCGAAGCAAGTCATCTGGCCAAACCTACCTTCAAGTGGATGGAACGTGTGTATTTGTGAAGCGAACAGGGACTATGTGGTGGCCAGTACTAGTGATGACCTAGGGTCTCCCTCATCAACAGAATGGCAAGGGACAACTGCCGGAGGCTTCTGAAGGTAGTGACCCCAGAGTTTTTCCACCCTAAAAAGGATCCAACATCAAGTCCATCCATTTCTTACAGAACTCTTCTACACAAGAGAACAGAAGAAAACTCGGAAGAACCGCAGCCCACACACCCATCTGCAATCATAGGTTGTGGTGCCCTTGACTCTCTCGTCCCTAAAGCCCAGCCTTGTTATAGTGCGTCCTCCTCCCTGGATCCCAGCCAACCCCAGAGTCACTGTTGAACAGGGCTCAGAAGGGATCGGGCAGCGGCCTCCTCCTCCACTCACCTTCCTTCTGTTTCCTCCACTGGAACTCCAGCACCACATCGTCGTGGCCCACAAAGGTGTGGACTGGGGTGTTCAAGTCAAAGACGTTCCACAGGAGAAGACTATTCTCCCTCCGAAGCTGAGGAACCATCACAGTCACTAATCCATTGCTGAAAGGCTACAGCAATAAAGAGAAAAGCAGGTCATTCGTCCAGGGAAATTTAGCTGAGCCTTCAGTTACCAAAGTTGAAATTCTTTCTTAACTAAAATAAATTGGATGATAGAAGGCTCCAACCCATTTGGGGAAAATTTTTCCATATACCATAAGTTGACTATCACATCTATTTTCTTTTAGTTTTCTTTTACTTTTTCTTTGCTTCTAGAAGGGACTACCATAAGTAAACATAATAATAATAATAATAATAAAGATAAGCCAAATACGTGGAGAACTTTTAAAATATTCTAAAATAAGCAAATGGCTCTGACTGTAGCACTCTGAAACATGTTGTTTCACATCGTAGCTCCTCTCCCTGAGCTTTAAGAGTTACTGAGTGCTTGCCCAGGGTGAGCATACAAGACTCACTGGGGACACGTCCAGAGCAGCAAGTGTAATTCCTGCCACATGGATATGCACCAGGGGCACACCATCTACACGAAGCATAACCTTCCCATTGCCCCAAATACTACAGCTATTCAAAGGAAAACCTTCCAGCCTGAGGTCTGACAGGTTTTACTTACTAATACCCAACATGCTAGGTAGCTAAGGGGCCCGTGTGATTGATAATTAGTCACTGTTCTTTAGAAAATAAACTGCTGTGTTACCTAAGAGCACATTTATCTCCACCTCCCCTCCTGGCAGCACCCTGAGAGGTCTCTGTTTATTTTTTTAAAGCAAACATATTAATCCAGAGAAGTATTTCAATTCATAAGAACAATACTTGATTTCTTGACAAGTATTCCCCAGTACAAAAACCACTTAATACCCAAATTATCCTCCACGCTCTACGATGCCCCAGGGTGACAGCCTAATATATAAAGGTAGCTTTATACATTCCTGTGCTCCCTTTCAAACTGACGTTAAAAGAAGCACATTACCTCTGATCAGCAGCCACCAATGCGACAATGAAAAATTTGTTGGAAGGTTGATAACAGCCTGCCCCCTGTATTCATAGCATGGTTTATAAAGCATTTTCATATACAATTTTTCAAAAAGAAGGCACATTATGCATGCTACTAAATGCCACTGTGTTAAAATTCATACTTTAAAATGGTGAACTTTATCACATGAAAAAGAAAGGCATAGTAAAAGTTATTATTCAGATTCTACAGAGGAGAAAATCACTGCTCAAAAACATCCAGTGGCTTGCCCAAGGGCACACAAATATTAAATAAATCACTGCAGCATTAGTCACAAAAGCCAAAATAGGAAAATAACCTGAGTGTCCATCAACAGATAAACGGATAAAGATTGCCATATACAATGGAATATTATCCAGCCATGAGAAAGAAGGAAATCCCATCATTTAGCACAACATGGCTGGACCTGGGACTAAATCAGAGAAAGACAAATACTGTGTGATATCACTTACATGTGGAATCTAAAAAAGCTGAACTCACAGAAACAGAGAGCAGGACGGCGGTTACCCGAGGCTGAGGGGTGGGGAAATGGGGGAGCTGTCGGTCAGAGTTCCGATAAATAAGTTCTGGGGAACTAACGTGCAGCATAGTGAGTAGAGTTAATAATACTGTATTATATACTTAAAAGCTGCTAAGAGATTAGATCTTAAATGTTCTCATCACAAGAAAGAAATGGTAATTAAGTGAGGCGACAGAGGTGTTAGCTAAAGCTATGGGTAGTAATCGGTTTGCGATACCCAAGTGTATCAAATCACCGTGCTGTATACCTTGAACTTACACAGTGTTATACATCAGTGACATCTCAATAAAGCTAGGGAAAAAATTAAAAGGCATCACTGGGCCTAAAACCCAGGTCTTCCGGATCTAATGCCAGAGTTCTTTCCAACACCATCCACTGACCACAAGCCTCTCAACCCTCTGCGCCCAGCTCACCCTGTTCCCCCGCCACCAGGGACCGCGCTCACACTCCCTAGCTTCCCAGTCTGGCTGTGCTTAGCAATTCTGGTACAGATGCTTACCCATCATTCCAAGGGCAAATTTTTAAATGGATAACACCTTTTATGCCATCATGGCCATCACTTTCCCACCCATAGATCAAGCAGAAAGAGAAAACTGCCTTTCAGAGAAAACCGCCCTTGGTCTCTCGTGTTTGGAACAGGGAGATGGAAGGTTCCTGCCACCAGACAGGTGTCACACTCACAGTGTATCTGGCCTTCCAGACAGGCACCTGGCAAGGGAGAATATTGAGGTATTTCCGAGGCTGGCGGTAATCCCAGAACTGGAAGAAAGCAAGCAGGATTTTTGTGAAATAAATGGCATTTAAAAAAAAACCTCAACTATTGTAATAAGCGCAGCCTTCAAATCATTGCTTTCTGTCCTCTAAAGATACATCTCAATAGTGCATTTCAGTCAGCCCCCACAGCCACGTGCCTGTGACACAGGCACACATAAAAAAAACCTCCTTTTCACATTTATAAACATTGCAGGAGAATTTTCGGATTTCATGAGGACCACCCCTCAGGGCAGACCACTTGCCAGCTTACCAATGAAACCATCTTCGCAGTGGAAAGGTGAGAGTGACATTTTTTTTTTTTTACCTTGGATCACTTTTATACCATTTAAGGTAATTTAATAACAACAGCTGAAATGTGCTGACTACATATTGCATTTCCGACAGATGTTTAGAGTTTTAAGATTATCAGCCCATTTAATCTTTACGACAACCATATAATGGGGGTTATTAATCTCTTTTGCAAATGAAGAAGTCACATTACTCAACCGTGTAACCTGCCCAAGGTCACACAGGAAAAAGGTACGCCTATGTACCAGCCCCCTCATGTACACACTCATTCATACTGCCAACATGGAAGATGTGGCACTTGCCATGATAATTAACAAAATCAATCCTTTAAAATATATATACTGTTGATAATTATAACATACAACTGATGGGATAAATTAACTAGAGGGCCCTAGGAACCTGATAAAGTCCTGTTCGTAACACATTCTTATTTTCAAGGCAGTCAGTGGTGGCACGTTATGAAATGATTACATGTTATTGATGAATAGGGGAATTCACTCTGTTTCACTGATAGAGTTGGTTAATATAATAAATTAACCAGAGCCATGCTGTCCTCCCATCCACAGGTGATTTCGGCTTTTCTCTCATCACTAACCAAGGGTCCATGCTACGGGCTAAAGATCAAAAAGTAAGTTTTCTGAGAAAACACCAGAAAGACCTCAGTCAAGAAAGAAAGGACCAGGTTCTTCAACAGCCTCATGGATACAGGATTCTAAATAAGGTTGACCTTGACCCAGGGGCAGACACACATCTGTCAGGATGTATGTACCCGAGGGATCCTGTCTGGATTTTCAGGACTCTTAGGATAGAAGAAGGCAATTTTGTAAAATAGACTGCTTAAACCAACATCAGGAAAACAACAATTGTCAAAAATGATCTGAACTAATTTCATTGTGGTTAATGTTCTATTTTTAATGGCCATGAAGGAAAATCCTTTTATTTCTTCTTAATCTAGCTCTAACCTCAATTCAACAGTTTTACAGTTTAACAATTTATAAGCTGAAGTGAAACACTCATTCAATGATATCTTGTTCCTGCTGACCCCACAGAATTCAGAAAATAAAAATACAATAAAAATTATTACTACAAATTATAAGCTAATAAATTGTCAGGTAAACATAAGAAAATGATTAAGTAGGGGGAAATGACATATTCATCCTTATCTACAAATTGCTAAAAACAATGGTTGAATATTATGCAAAGTGCCCCTCTAAATTACTTTATATGATTGTTGTATCCATTCGACAAAAACTGTCTTCCTTCCTACAATGTAGTAAAATAAATAAAACACCATGCCAAAAATTTCATTTCATTTATAAGCTAAATAGTAAGGAACAAGGACTATGTTTCATCCGTGGAACTGGCCCGTTACCTGCTTTATTATCTATGGCATCCCGGCCTGACAGGTAGTAAAGATGTCACTGAACACTGACAAATCTAAGGACCTCAAAGAAAGAGGCCAGTTCATGAACTTGGGAGACAAACTGATTGGGGCATCTGGACAAAAACCCCCAAATCCAAAACAAACCAACTAACCAAAATAAAAAATTTTTAAAAATACCACTTCTGGCACATAAAAGTAAATTACAACCCAAGAGATTTACAAACCTCAAGGCAGAAGTTAACTTTTTAAGCCTTAGTGTATGATTCTAGTTTTGTTAGCCATACCAAAAAAAAAGACATCGTACACCCCTATATAAACAAAACAAGGCATTAAATTAGTAATCGCTAAGCAAACTTCTGTGGTCCTTCCCGGCAGAGACCTGACCACAAGGAGGAACTGGGGTATGAAGCTGACTCTGTGCCCTGCATCCTTCTGAACAAGGGTGCACATCACATCCCAGTCAGAAAGGAAAACAGTAAGAAACACTGCACTCTGATGAAGACCAAAAATAACAGGGTCACCAAAAAACATAAAACCTTGAGCATTTCCTGTAAGTTAGAGAATCTCTAATAAAACAACTCTACCCCCATCTTTCGCAATGTTGATGTCTGAATATGTCATAATTTTGCAGATATAATCATGTGAGAAAACTGCTGTTTCCTCTCTGGACAGACTAATCATAAACTTGGGAACCTGAACAACTCTGTGGGCATTTCTCCTTTACTTTACATCTGGGGTGTTTTTTGATGAGGCAGTCTTTCTGAAATCTGATTTCCTGGCAACTTATTTGCAAGTAAATTCCTCTTCCTTTCTAAATGCTTTTGTCTCTGACTTCCTTCCACAAAGAAAACCCTCTAAACAAAGTCCAAGAGCCATATCAGACAAGCGCTACTATATCACTCCTGCTGGTCGACATAACCAGGTGTACTTGCCCACTCCCCAAGAAGCACATGCACCCCTGACACGCACATTCTGCCAACAGGCTGTAGCTTTCCTTCCGAAGAAAGTGCTATCACACAATCGGATGCCCCCCAACACAGCTCCCCCAAATGCTCCAGTGGGGACCACTCACCTTGACGGAGTTGTCTTGACTAGAGGTAGCAAGAATGTGCTCGCTGTCTGGATGCCAGTCCAGGCCATGGATTTTGGAAAGGTGGGCTGCTAGATATTCCACTGCTGTACTGGGTTTCTGCAAAGGATCAGCACTCGGCATTGTCAATTTAGAAAGAACTTATTGAGTGTCTACCACATAACAGTTTGCTGGGCACCGAGCAGGGGTATAAGAATACTACCGGATACCACCTCTATTCGTAGGAAACTCCACTTTGTTTTGTTTAAAACAAGCAAAACAACAACAAAAAGACTAATCCAGCTCTCCAAGAATGTTCTGTATGTGGACCAGTGAGCTTCATTTCCTTCTACTCCAGCCCATATATGGCTTTAATGAAAAATACTTTTCTCCTTTAGTAGCATGGTCTGCGACTCCTGCTCCTCTTCCTCACAATCGCCTTAGAGGGGCTGTGACATCCAAACAGGTCCAACCTCAATCCTGAGGCTAAACCCACCAACCTTAAAGTGACCAAGACCCCAAAAAGAGAATGAACACACATCACAAAATAATATATGATTAATAAGCACGTTTAAAACAAACTCAGAAAACCTAGAAACATATATTAACACAAGATCTTTTTTAACTATCAAATTAGAAAACACATGTAAATAATACTCAATGAGGCTTCATTTGTAACTGTTGGTGTACATATAAAGTAGTACAATCTTTTTGGGAAAAATTTGACAAATTTATCAAGAGATTTAAAGTTCTCCTTTCTTAAAGGAATATTCCAAATTCAAAAAAAGCTTTAGATACAAAAGATGTTCATCTTAGTGTTGTCTGGAACACAAGAACACCGAAAATGACACAAATAGGAAGTAGAGAGTAATTAAATTTTAAAATCAATTCTAGAATAACTATCTGATACAATATGATATAGCCATTAAAAGTTATACTTAGGGGTTATAATGTGGGGAAAATGCACATGTTGTAATGTTAAATGAAAAAAGTATACTTAACCATGTACTTAATGTGATAAACCATATTTTTAAAAAAGCAGAAGAAAACACCAAAATGCTAGCATTTGTCTCCGGGGAATAGGACGATGAATGATTTTTACTTTCTCTTTCATGTTTTCTACAAAGAGCATCTATTACTCCTATAGTTAGCATTAATCTCTGAGGTTGAGTACAGTCTCCACAACCAGCTTCCCTGAATTCAAATGCCACAACACACGGTGCCACGGCAGACTCATCTTAGACAGGGATAAAAATAGGACCTACTTAAAGGCTAGTTATAAAGAGAAATGAACCAATACACATAAAGTTCTCAGAACAATGCCTGACATAACAAACGCTTAGTAGACGTTAGTATTAGTCTGTGTGAGTTTAAATGAAATCCAACGTTACCACTCACACTGCACTTTTTAAAGTCTCTGATGCTTTCTGCCATCAGTGCTGGTCTGACACTAGAAAGCGCCAGCGTAGTAAAACTATGACCAACAAGTTTTACAGTCCATCTGAGCAGAAGTCCTAAGTATTGACAGCCAAAAATAAAGTTAAAACCCTTTAAGCGAAATAGATAAAAGGCTCGCTGAGGGAAGTCTGGGTTGTTCGTGGACCAATGAGGGGACTAGGAAGAAAGAGTTTGGCAGTACATTTCTACAAGATAAGGAAAACAGGTATTGACAGAGTTCATGGCTAAATACCAAACTGTTTATTAGCCTAGGGCTCTGAAAACAGTCCACAGCAAAGACAAATAACCAAACACTTGATTCAAACCATTCGCTATATTTAAATGCTATCCTAATAACAAAAGGAATAAAACCAACCAATATAAGAAATAAAGGAGTGGAGGGGAATGGCTATTACCACACTGGACTGAAAGGACAGAGACAAAAACTAACATATGGAAGATGTACCCGTCCAACCTCTACTTAGAAAATCACCTTCTCACCTAAGAACTACCTAAGGCAGAGGGCTTTGCCTAAGACTTCTTCCCCAGCAGGTCCTGGCACCTAATCCAACCGACTCCCAATCTCCGCTTCACTTCCTTCTCCTCCCTCCAACTGTTAGGACCTTCCTGCCGGCTAGAAGGGGAAGGGAGCAGGGCGGCCGGCAGTGAAGCTGAGGCTTTCTGGTCTGCACCTGAGTTGAGACAGCTCTTGAATGAGTTTCAGAAAAAAAAAAAAAACAAGGTGGGTGCTCCCCATAAAGGCTGAGGATCTCTAGCCTCAGGTTTCACACAGCAGGAAGCAGTATTTATACCCCAGATCTTACAGAAGCCAACTGCTCTCTACGTCATTCCCTCTGGCAGTTAGAGGTGGGGTAGGCCCATTCCCTGGGTCATTATTTTCACTGAAGCAAACATACCAAATTTCCAACAGACTTTCCATTAGAGAGCAGTCCAAGGCCCTGGCACCTCTTTCATGCCTGTCGGTTACACAGGCTGCTGCAGGGAGAACACGTGGTCTGCAGGCCCTCTTGGGACTGATGGCACAGCTAGGCTTCTGAGGGAGATTTTGAACGTACTGAGGACCCTCCCTCAGTGGTTTATACGAGGTATTCAGAATGGTATACGTCCTAGAACCACTTTTCACTTTGCGATCTGGGGCAGCTGACCATACTAGAAGAGTGTCCGGTCCCCCAGGCTTGACCTCCTCAACGTCACTATTATTATCATCTTTACTTTGAAGATAAAGGAACAGAGGCCTGGAGAAGTTTAGTGGCTCGACTGATACCATACTTAGGAGGCAGCAAAGCGAGATTCTAACTTCAGTCAGGCCAAGTTCATTTTCTTAACCGCCGATCATAACGCCTCACTTCCCTATTTTCCTTCAATACCGGTTTGATCGGGAAGCAAATGTCATGTGGTACGATGATCTTAAAATGGCAAGTTACCACGCTGCACAGGGCACCCTACACTCTCAAGGCAAGTCCTGCTACTCATAACATCCTCTTCTTACCCTCTGGGAGGGAAAGAAGGCCAACTGGGGAGAAGGAGAGGTTACTCACCCGCTTGTCCCAAATGCGCACGTCCCCGTCATGACTGGTGGCAAGGCAATTGGCATTTTTTTTATTCCATTTGACCTGTGAGGCACCCGCTGCAAAGAAAAATCAGGGGAGGAAAGCTGCTGCTCTCAACAACTTCAGAACCAGAGGGAGCACATCCAGGGGAGCTGGATAATGAGTCCTAGCTGAATGAGCACAGAACCCTTCAAGTCTCGATGACTGCACCAACTCCATCATTAAAGAGAAAAACGAAGCCCCAAAAATAAATGAATTAAATAACACATGGGAACAGGATCAGAGTCCCATAATTGAGGAAATAACTTCACTTAGGAAAAAACCTATAGGCTATCTCAGAGCAGCATCTGGGGGAAATGTAGCTTCTTAGCGAGCAGAGGGTGGGCATGGCTCTGCGGGTTGGTAATTGACTCATCGCACAACCTGGCTCTTCATTCATCATCTCTGAAGACCATGCCTGCGCTCCCAACCAGGAGAGCCTCAGCTTAGCGCCTGCTCTTCTTCCAACCTCCCCCTTTTTTTTTTAGAGAAACAGTCTAAAAAGAACAAAGCCCACAGCTGAAGCTCCATGAATAAGCCCCAGTGTTGCCCAATTCTGCCCTCAGAAGGTTATGTGCGCCCCTCCCCCCAGCTCCCCATCTGCAGTTAGACATGGCCACCGGCTCTGTGCTGAGTCAGCAAAGGGGACACCCTGGCACTATGTGAACTCAGGCCTTTCCAACCCTGCCAATACTTAGAGATTAACAACAAAAAAAAAAGCAACTTAAGAGAGGAAGCCACTGTAAGGCGTCAGAAGGGGCTGAGACGTTTGGAAACCTGGACCATAACGGTAATCCTAGCTGTCTCTTAAAAATAATCGAGTTAATTAAGAACCAAACAATGGTCCACCCTCCCTCCCGCCTCTTCTTGTCCTCCGCTCAACACCACAGGATATTCTGCTTTGGGTGATTATTACTGGGGACACCACAGTAGATCCAGGGCTTTGGAGAACAATCTGACCCAGAAGGTCAAGAAAGCGTGATAGATAAAGCAAGGACTTAGGGTCTAACAGGAAATCGAGTTAAGACCCAGGTGTTATCCTTTCTTGGCTTTGGTGAAGATATTTGTTTGTTGTTTTCTTTTTCTTTGAGTCATCCAAGCACAAGTGGTGGAGATCCCTTAAGATGAAGAAAGGAAGCGAGCATATTACTTAAGAGACTCAGTTTTGTTTTGTTTTGTTTGGTTTGGTTTGGTTGCAAGAAAACATATCAGATAAAGAATGAGTAAGAAGAGCCTACCCCATTTCCTCATGATGGTTCTTTGATAAGTTCCAAGAAAACACTTTTCCCAATAGGGGAGCGTGGGGTCTATCAGACCAGGAAGCCTCCCAAAGATTTACCCTGCTCTACTAGGTCATGACGCCAGGGTCAAACAAAGGTCCCAGCCTGTAAGAATTCCAGACACAGAGAACACTCCTGGAGCACACCAAGACATGCTCTCACTGTCGCCCTACCCAGAAGGTATGAACAAGGTACTCCCAGAGAGATGGGGACCACAGATGTAGGGAGCAGCAGCATCCAAGGCTGCACCTCTCAGGGAAGGTTACATGGGGGAGCTTACAAAGGTCCACAACCCTCTCAGTTGCCTCTTTTCTCCCAGGGCAGCCTTCTTACCCCTGAGAAACCTCGCTGAAGTGCAAAAAAGAAGTCTCCTATTTCTATTTTTTAAAGGACGTATAATAGAAAAGAAAGCAATTAGAATAAGTGGGCTGAAAAAAAAGAACTGCCTTTATTTATAGGGTTCCTCTAGGAACAATCTAACTTAGAAATCTGTTACATGGAAATAAAAAAGTCAGAGGAATGTGATTGAGGCAGTTACAGACCACCTGTATTTTTATTCAGATGGATGTCCTCTGCAACCATGTCTGTGGACCATTCTACGTTTGAGATTATAAGTGCCTAAAAGGTTGGGGGTGGAGAGACATCAAATCAAAAGAATTGTTAAGCCCTGAGCACAAAGGCACAGGTGCTTGATTCTTATATCTAAGTAACAAATATTTATGAAGCATCCCCTTGGGTCAGGCACATATGCTGACCTTGGTCTACAGCACCAAGACAGACAGACATGATCCCTCACTTCACAGAAAATCTGGCTGCTTAATGGAGTCGTGATACTAAATGCCTTTAAGTAATAAGGTATGGAAGGTGTGGGATCAAAGAAAAGAATCATGCAATCATTTTGGAACAAATGCCAAACGGAAATTCAAATGTTACAAGAAGATACAAAGGAACAGTATTTAAGAACCAGATAATATAAGTTTTTATCAAGGATGCCAAAATACAATGTTGATGATCCAGCTTCATCATGGTGAATAAGATATACCAGTCCGATACCCAAGTTCAGTTTTCAGGAAGGAGTGAGAACACTCCATGAAGTCCCCAGTTCTGAATCCCAAAAATAGTCCATTCCAACGGAGCAATGAAAACAGATCAGAAAGTAATTTCAAAGACTCAGTGCATCCATATTAAATGACACCATGGCGACACCATCACCATCATCTAGATTGTAGAGAAACCACCGGAACCAACCACCTGGTTTCTTCAATAAATTAACTGCAGGGAATGAAAAACAAACAAACCAAAAGAAGAGAGGAGGAAGAACCCCAAGAGAAGAGAGAGAGAGAAATATTTGGGGCAATTTGAATACGGCTTAAATATTTCATGATGATAAAAGAGCTACTGTTAATATTTTTAGGTAGATTAGTGGTACTGTGATTATGTTTTTTTTTTAAAGGATTCCTCTCTTATAAAAAATACTTACTGAAATATTTGTTGATGAAATGATGAAAATGAGGATTTAAAATAATGCTTCAAAATAATCCCCAAGGGGATGGGGTGGGGGGGTGGGACAGTGGGTGGAGGAAGATGAAATAAGATTGGCCATAAATTGACAACTGCGATACTAGACGATTAACAGAAAAAATTCATTTTCTTCTATTTTTACAAACATTTGAAAGTTTATACAATAGAACAAACCAATTTGGTTCCTGTCCTTGAATTCTGAAATAAGTTCCTGACCACAATCAACAACAGTCCTGACTCTAAATTCTAAGAGCAGCCTGAAGCAAGCCCCTTGCAACGTGGGACTTAGAACTCTACCCAGCCATGATGAAGATGGGGTGTGGGGTGGTCAGTGTGAGAGAAGGGATGGAAGGAATGCAATGAAGACAAGCCGGGGGAATATACACTCACCTACAGCAGACAGTGCAATGGTAGGTTTCCTTGTGTCTCTGAAATATAAAAGTAGGAAATCAAATGCCCAATTCCCATGCCACCATCCACCTCTGCATGCATTTCTTCACTTTCCTTTCAGTGGGTACTTGGAGTTCAGTAGGACTAGCATGGGCTCAAAAAGAGAGTAAAAAGAAGCCCCTCTTTCCAGGTAGATGACGTTTGTCAGTCACTTCAATTATGGCCAAGTCTGAATTTCAAATCAGACAGCCATATCCATAGAAAACAAATTTCATGATTTAGCATAGCTTGGGTGACTCTGAGGAGAGGAAAAAGCCAAAGGAATACCTTCCTGGTGTCATTCCTCCTAATGGAACAAGGGGACGGTCACGGAGGCGTAACTCTGCAAGAACCTTCCCAACAGTATGTCAAAGGTGGAGTGAAAAACTACTCTGGATGTTCCCAACAGCCAAGAGGTAGAAGCAACCCAAGTGTCCGTGACCGATGAATGGATAAACCAAACGTGGTACACACATATGACAGAACGTCATTAGGCCTTAAAAAGGAAGGAAATCCCGTCCACGTGCTGCAACATAGATGAACCCTGAGGACTTGAGGCCAAGCGAAGTCAGTCAGTCCTGAAGGGACGAGTACTGTACAACCCTGCTTATTTGGGGTCCCTGGAGCAGTCAAACTCACAGAGACAGAAAGTAGAACGGTGGCGGGGGCCGGGGGGAGGGGAGTTGTTGTTTACTGCGTACAACAGTTTCAGCTGTGCCAGATGAAAACATTCTGGAGCTCTGTTGCACACCCATGTGAGTACACTGACACTACTGACTGTATACTTCAAAATGGTGAGGATGGTAAATTTTATGTTTTAAAACACAACTGAAAAAAAAAAAAACTATTCCTAGATACGTCGGGAGACTCATGGTTCACTACCAATGGCAAAATGACAGAACTGAGCGGCACCCTAGGGCTGAGAGGGCCAGACTAGATACATCTGCAGCTCCTGCTTACTATTTAGAAAACCTGAGAAGGAATTGTCAGTTCTGTGTCCTTTAATCTTTAAGTTATAACAATAATTGTCTCATGTAATTGAGACATGCCCTAACCCAGCCCCATAGCTGCCTGGACGGTCTGTTTCTTTAAGAACCTCTCTTCCATTTCCCCAGATTTTGTCCTTTGCTTCCTCGGGCTCTGCCCTCAACTAATCACCTCTGAAGCGCTAATCTGCAGGGAATACAGAAGTCAGCAGACTCGCCCTTACTCCCTAAGAATCCCTTGCGCTGGTCTGTCAGGTTTGTCACACCTCAATGCCTGGTCTGTCTTCCACCTTTCAGTGTAAAATCGCACAAAGCCATTGCCATATCGGAGAAGAGCCTTGTGAGGGGAAAGGGTGTCCCATCTGGGGAACTCTATAGACTATAACCTCTAGTTCGTCACCTCTCACTGTTACAGTAAAGGGAACTTTTCTCTACAAAGAGAGAGGGGAACAGACATTTATTAAGAACTTAAAACACACCAGGCCCTAGGCTGGGCACTCTTTATTCTTCACTCTATGAAAAGTAACCTACCAGGTGGCTCTCAGCCCCCACTTACAAATGGGAAACCGAAGCCTCACAAAGAGCAAGTCAAGAGCTGAGCAGCGGTGTCTGTAGCACTGCAGATGTGTGTCTGACCATCCAAATCCCTCCAACCTCACTTGCCACTTCAATAAACTCCAGCCTGACTTCCAAGTGCCAGGACCTGCGTGTCTTTGCCAAAGGATCTGCCTGGCTCCCGAAGCCCATTTTGCAAACCTTCGTGACAAGAATGAAATGCCAGGGAATGAAGGCCCCTGGGGGTAACCAATGACTGACAGTGGACATCGCCCCCACTTCCTGAGGAGGGAGTTTTACACTAGTACCTAGTGGTCCCCAGTAAGGCTGTCTCACCTGCTCACAATGGTACCAGGTGGATAATGCACCCTCTATTTGTGGCCCTCCCGATCCTGTCTCTCTTTTCCATCCCCCTATGGAGTTTCTCTCGCCTCCTAAATAACGTAGCTGCAAAGTACCCCTCTCTCGAGGTCTTCATTTAGGGGAAACCAAACCAAGACACCTGATCTCTAAAAAAAAGGTCCCAAATTGTCCCACAACCAAGTGGTTACGCCTCTTAATTATTCTTACTTGATATCCCAAATGTAGATGTAGGTGTCCACGGAGCTGGTAACCAGGAGATCTGGCTCAAACACTGCCCAGTCCAAATCGCTGGGAATACAAGAAAAAAACAGGACAACAAAACAGAGAAAAAACTCAGTCTGGTTCCAAAGCACTAGCAGATTCAGAAAGGCACTGTGAATGGGCCTCTCAATATGGTTTAAGCTGAGAGTCTCCAAAGCTCTTTGGGAATGAACAAGATTTTGTCATCACTGGCCTCTGGTCCCCTTGCTTGTGCCCTCCTCCCTAGAAAAGCAATTACCACAGGAACAGTTGTCACAGGCTGAGGATCTAGCCTTTCTCATCACTCCCCAGGTCCACTCCACCACTCCTGCGCTCCCTGCTGCTATTTCCCAGGACAAATTTTCCCCACCCAGAAACAGTGATCCAGGGCAAGGGTGGGTCGAGGAACACTCCAGAAGCCAAAGGAAGGCCACAAGTGTACAGCAACTGTGCAGCTGGACAATGGCCTATGAGGCAGGCTCCCACAGCTGTCGGAGAAAGAGCACGAGGCTGCCCCCTGATGTCTCTGTACCCCTGGGCACTGCCGACTGTGACCTGGGGGACGCCTCTGGTATAACTTCATCTCCCTCCTGAGGCAAAGGTCAGCCTTAAGCTGTACTCTGGACCGGGCTATACCTAAGTCTAAGTATCTGGGATCGGGGTTAACACTGCACCGAAGCTGATTCCCAAACACCTGCTGCTCTTCACTATGAAAGCCATCACTTCAGGGCAAGCTATGACCTCACCGCCACCCAGGGCCAACACAACACAGTCAAGCTGTAAAGGAGAAGGGTGTGACGAAGCAAGACAGTCCAGGGAGCCGTAGAGGGCTGGCACCTACCTGATGACACGAGTATGGCCTTGTAAGGTCGTGCCAACTTCCCCACTGCCGTCCTTCCACTTATACAGGTCGACCCGTTGGTTGCTCTGAAAAGAAACAAGGCAAAGAAGGCAGCAGGCGGCACAGCAGAATACATGCTCTCCCCCCAGTCTGCAGGAGGCCAAGCAGGGGAAGCCACGGAGAAAGCAACTTGCAACGAACCTACAGGTTTAACTTTTTTAAAAAGCCATCAGAAATAAGTACAATTAATAGCTGAGCTAACCTCAGCTCCCTACAAGGACTCTGAATTTCAAAACAGAAAGACACTGCTATCTTCAAAACGAACCCATCTTTAAAAATTACAGCTAAACTGAAGCTACAGATGCACCACTGAGCACGTGAGTTATGGTAAATGGACTTGTCCCCCAAGCACTAGGGGCACCTCCCCCCCACTCTGAAGGTCACACACCCATCTCTCCAGCTGCTGTCACACTGGATTTTTTCAGCTCACTCTTCCCATTACCAAATGCCTGGAGTCCATCTACTACACTTACACAGCAGAGGCACAAGAAAGAAAACAGAAACACCACCAAAGGGGTGTCCTAGAGGGCAAAATTACACAGACTCTAAAATAGGCCTGTATTGAATTTCTTAAAGATTTAAGCAGAAGGATACAGAGAAAATGGGCCAGAAGAAACCACAGCTACAACAGAAAAAAAATAAGAAGAAAAAGGTTTGATTAAACCATATTTCACTTAAACCAGCAAAGGCTCCCTAACTATCATGAGCTTATGAAACAAACTAAAAGTGAATAAAAATTACTAATAGGCCATTTAATAATTTCTGAACTGATATATATACACATACATATACATATACATGTAACTGGTTTTCATTATAGCTTAGAGTCAGATAGATATATAGAGTTCTGAGGTTTTTATCCTGAAATGCCAGGTTCCAATTCTAAATAGGTAAAATTCCTATGAAAAGGTTAGGATTCAAAATAGCTTCCACTGGGAATAGAAGCGAAAAAAAAAAGTCCCCTCATCTTATAATATTATCTGCCATTTCCAGAGGGTTTGCTAGTGTCAGTCTATGAACTAGGCACCCCGGGAAACCTGCCCTCGGCTCCTTCCCACCACCCTGTACACTGGTGGTGTCATCACCCATGACAGATGAAGCAAATCTCTTACAGATGAGAAAACTGAGACTCAATTAACTAAGGTTCAAAAAGAAAAAAAATAATCACTAAGTTGAATTTTATCAAAAATTAAAACTTTTATGTATCAAGAGTGTAAAAATATAATCTACAGAACTAGAGAAAGTGTTTGCAAATCACATATCTGATAAGGGTCTTGTATCAAAAGTATATAAATAGCTATTATAACTCAACTGCAAAAAGACAACTCGATTCCAATTAAAAAATGGGCAAAGGACTTGAATAGACATTTCTCCAAAAAAAGATATACTAATGGCCAACTGGCATGTGAAAAGATGCTAAACATCATTAGTCATTAGGGAAATGCAAATCAAAACCACAGTGAGGTACCACTGTACACACCCTAGGACGGCTATCATTTAAAAATGTTTTAAATAATAAAACAGGAAATAACTAATATTCGTGAAAATTAGGAGAAATTGGAACCTTTGTGCCTTGCTGGTGGGACTGTAAAACAGTTCGGCCACTGTAGAAAACAGTTTGATGGTTCCTCGAAAAGTTAAACACAGACTTACCATATGACCCTGCAATTCTACTAGATATAGCACCACAAAGAACTGAAAACAAGTACTCAGAAAGTACATGTACACGCATATTCATACCAGCACCATGCACAAAGCCAACCCAAACATCAATCAGTGGATGAACAGATAAACAAAATGCAGTCTATCCATACAATGGAATATTATTCAGCCAAAGGGAGTAAAGTGCTGATAAATGCTACAACATGGATAAAGAAGCCAGACACAAGAGGTCATGTATTGTATGATTGTGTGATTCCATTTATATGAAATATCCAGAACAGATAAATCCATAAAGACAGAACACAGATTGGTGGCTGCCAGGGGCTGTGGGAGGGGGAAATGGGGAGAAACTGCTTAATGGTGAATGGTTTTATGCTGAAGTGATGAATGTTTGGGAACTAGGTAGAGGTGGCAGTAACACAACATTGTGAATGAAACAAATGACACTATATTTTCATTTTAAAATAATTATTAAAAAAAAAAGGCTGTCTTTCTCACCACTCGTAAATAAATGCAGTGTTACTTCACTTGTACCAAGTACTAAGGGGTCAGCCTAAATCAGTGCTTCCCAATCACGGGCGATTTTGCTTCCCAGAGGACATTTAACAATGTCTAGAGACATTTTGGGTTATCCCAATTAGGGGAGAGAAGGGGATGCTAGTAGGTAGGGGCCAGGGATACTGTTAAATCTCCTGCAGTGCACAGGACAGCCCCCCGCCACAAATAATTACCTGGCCTGACTTGTCAATAGTGCTAAAGTTGAGAAACAGTAAACCAAATGAGAGGCTGAGTATGAGAGGGGAGCTAAAGGGCCAACAAAAGAGCACCCTTCCTAGCACACAGCAAAGAGGTGGAGAATGGGACAGCAGCAGATTGACTCTCCCCTTCCCCGATTCAGAACAGTCAGTCCCCAAACCAGTCTGAGCTCAGACTCCCACAGTTAAAGTCAGGTGGTCGGATATTATGGAAATGATGGGGAAGAGCAGCTTTTGAAAGGTTCCTTCTAAAGCTGACAATGTCACTCTTTTCTCAGATGCTTTCCTCTCACGGACCGTCAGTCCCAGTAAGAACAGCCTCAGACAGCACTATGAATGGTCACATCTGCTGGACAATAAGAAAGGTTCCTGTAGATACTGTCCTTCTGGCCCAATGCAAAAGGAGCCAAAGATCGAGGTCTCTAATTGTTCTAGGAGAACGGAATGCTGACCGAGAATCTGATGAAGGATACCAGAGATGATCTGCCCAGAATCTTCTCTCAGTCATGAATCCCTTGGAAAACCTAATAAAGTGTATAAACCTTTTCCATGGAAAAATTCACACATAATCAGGCACATCAAATTTCAGGGGGTCAACTGAGCTAATGAATTCCAATCAAGAAGAACCCCTTCCTTTGAGAGAAAGGGTATATAGAACCTTCTAATTCCTCTGAAAGCAGTGAAGTCAATGTCACACAGGCTCACTAGTTTCCCCTTAAAATATCCTTCATGGTCACTGACTAGTTACATTGCTGCTAATGAAAACGGGTTCGCATCACACACAGAAATGTTTCCCTTTCAAAATGTGGATTTAATCCTTAGAAACACAAGGTCTGGCATCCATAGTACCAGCAAAACCTTGTCATACATTTTTTTCATCTGTAATTTGTCTCTATCTTCCTTCCACACCTCTATTCCACCTGAGAAATGAGGGTTACATTCTCTTCTCTACATAAGATACCTGGCTTCCAGCCCCAGATCACACGCTTAAAAGCCTTTTCCTGTTCTCCTTAAGTAAGCTCACCGAAGCTGCAAAATAGTGCGCGAAGCTGTCATGAGGATTCCACTGCACAGCTCCAATGTCCCATTTGCTCTGGCGAGAGATCTTTCGGTGACCTTCGAAAGGGGCATCTAGATTAACGATGTACAGGAATCGGCGGCTGGGAAAACAACATCGACATTATGACAATGTAACAGCATTAGCATTGAGATGGAAAAGCACATTCAGCATGACATATGGTTTGCAAGCAGTGCTCAAAAATCCCCAAATATGTACAACTGTTCGTCTCCTCGGAAAGGCACACAAGTGATGAGAGAAATTCAAGGTGGCCGTTAGACAAGCGGGTGCCATATCCCTGTGAGAGTCTACCTCTGGAGACCACCTTCCCTACCATATCCACGAAAGTCTGACTTCCTCCCACTGCACGGGGCTCAAACCCTGCCCCTCCCCCAGCCTCTTCCAATCCCCCAGTTAGGACAGTCACGTTTCTATTTTACTCCTAATACATGTTCTGCACTTCAACAGCAGTGTTTACCTCTAGCAGAACTGCTAATGCTCAGGCTTTCGTCCCAAACCAACTAACTGAGTGTTTGGAATACGGACCATGTCTCGAGGACCTCTGTACATCCAGCATCACTAAGCACAGTGCTTTGTAGTCAATAACTGTGTGCTGAATTAAACACATCATTTATTGCTTAGCCAAATATCCTATAGAAAAATTTCAAATTCCCTTGCAAGCTGGCCAACTGGAAAAAAAAACTAAATTAAGTCTATCAAGAGGGTAGAAATAATAACCAGAAAATAATAATAATGAAAATAGCATATTAAGTGCATATAATGCTCTAGGTGCCAATCAATGTGAAGGAACTGAAAACAGAGATGTTCTATGTTCACCTATTTTTCTCTTTTTTTAAGTGAAAATCCTTGGTGTATAAATCAACATCTCAGCAACCATCAGCCATTGATTCAATGCTGGAGAGTGCTCCAAGACCCTGGATATCAATGATAAGTGGGCTTAATAATGACAAAAAAGATAAAGTCCCTGCTTAGAAAAGACAGAAAATGGAAAGTTAAGGTGGCATGTTGAACTCTAGCAGAAACCCTAGGAGGGATGGTTATGAGAGAAGAACGCACAGGTAAAACACAAATTCTGGGACCTCTGAGACAGTTGCTGCAGAACAAAGATCTGGAACCTCTGACCTCCACCAAAGGAATCATCGAGTCCTATGGCAGGCAGGTTGGCATCTTGCCATTAGAACAAACGACAGGAAAAGGCTCAGGGCTATACATATGGGGTGTGTGTCAACAGGAGAGTCATAGACATTCCAAGGCAAATACAGAACAGAAAGCAGGAACTTTGGGGAAAACATGCCTGATTAAACATGTGTTTATCTTCGGCCCCCTCTGAAGACCCACTAAAATAAGGGTAAGAACATAAAAGACAGAAACCGACAAAAACAAAGAAAATGAAAGAGGCAATGAAAAGCAGATGGATAAATGGTAATTGATCTAGAGGAAGGAAGCTAATGCCCGACTGTCTGCAGAGGAGAAGTGAGTGAGAAGCAAGCTGATGCACAGCGCCCGGCTGGCTCAGGAGCTGCAGGCTCCGGGCAAGAGGAAGAGGGAGAGGGCAGGACAACCAAAAGCAGAACAAAGTACAAAACCAGAGAATTGTTTGAAGGAATGCTCCAGAGAGTGGTTTAAGCACACACCACAGAGCCAGGTGGCCGCCTCCCCATTCTCCTTCACCCTAGCGGAGGGTGAGTGATGTCCTTTAGCAAAATGACATCGGAGAAGCTGGGGGCTGGGAAGAGGCACAGCAAAGTACACGAGAGGGACTGTGCTCAAAACAGGACATGAAGTGCAATGTGAGACCCTCAGGCCTCTCTCCTAGCTCAGCACTCACTACACTTAGCTTTCAGTCTTCAGACAGCAACTAGTGACAGGGAGAATCTTCCCAGGAAAAAATGACCAGCCCAAGAAAGAGAAAAAGCAAACAAATAACAACAAAACCTGGGGGATAGTGACATTTGGGCACCCTCTAACAAAGGGGCCTGGTTCCCACCGATCACCCTACAGTGAACCCCCATCACCGCTCATGTGAACAGATTCCAATCACTCTCTAATATTAACAGAGCCCACGAGTATCAGCCACCAGAGGAAACCTAAAAGACAGAACAAAACAATCAAAAAAAAGAAAAAGGAAAGGAAAGAAAAATCTAGAATTAATATTCTCAGAGGCAAAAGAGGACAACAAAAGAACAGACACCAAAAAAAGAGCTCTTAGAAATTAAAATTTAAGTTGAAATAAAATTTAAGTTGAAATCTGGCAGAAGGGTTGAAAGTTAAAGAGAAGTACCAGAATGCAAAAGAAGACCAAAAGAGAATCCATACAGAATATTCAACACAACTAACAATAGCTCCAGAAAGAACGAAAAGCAATAGAGGAGGGGAAATTATCAAAGACACAGATTTCCAGACCAAAGGGGCCATCCAAGGTGCTAAAAATCATTCCATATCTTAATCTGAACGGTAACCACATAGTGTATATGTCTGTAAATTTACTTAATCTATTCAGTTAAGTACACACGTCATATACACATTTAAAGATCAAATAAGAAAATGAAAATGGTGAGCTTCGATTAAAATCATGCTGGAAAAATAATCATGCTGAAAAATAATATGAATGCAATCATATCTGAGAACACACCTAAAGAGAAACACGTGCATGCTTTCCATTCACATAACCCTATTTTCTCTCAGAAGGCTACGAATGGCAATGTCCACATCAGTGAATGCTAAGAAGGCTACCGTTTGAGACACAGTGATTGCAGGGCACCTAGGAGTATTTTACAGGTTGTTAATATAGCTAGATAAGGCTAAGTATATGTTATATTTCTATTTGTTTAGACAAAATAAGCAATAATGTAGGTCCCTACACAATGAATGAAAAAAGACACACACGAAAGCAATCATGGTGAAAATTTCACACATGCTGGAGATACAGATAATAGTAGAGACAAAGATAGGATTTTAAAGCTTTCAAAGAGAAAAAAAAACAGGTCACATACGGAATCCGGAATCAGAATGGCACAGGACCTCACGACAATAACTGAGAAAAAGAACCCCAAATACCGATTCAACTCAACAACTGTTGTTGTATAACTATATTAGAATAGGGGGAAGGGCAGGTATATGTGTAAGAGTCACAGAGCCAAGTAAAAGTGCTAAATCCTCATTTTCTATTGCAGAAAGTCAATCTGAATATCTACAATGCATAAATCAAGACACAGCACTATACATATACTGTTTGGAAAAACTGAAGTGATCCAAAAGAAACAACTAAAAGAGTCTCAAGTAGTTGCATCTGGTGGGTGGGATCAGGGTGGCCGAAAGGTGAGATATGATTCTGCTGACAGTATAAGCCTTGCGATGCTACATGCTTTTGATATGTATAGGTATTTCCTCCATTTAAAAAAAAGGTTAAAAATGAAGTAGAAAATTAATAATATATAGCAAAATAACTGAATTGTACACTTTAAATGAGTGACTTGTATGGTATGTGAATAAAGCTCTAGTTTTTTTTTTTTTAAGTGAATAGGACGGGGGCACAAGAGATTAATTTTTCCTTATCTTTGCATATGCAACACAAAAAATGGTTCTGATAATTGTCTCTGGGGAGAGGGGACAGAGGGAGGAGGGAAAATTACTTTCCATTGCAAACCCTTTTGAATTATTTAAATGTTTGATATGTGTTTTTTTAAGGTAAATTAAAACATAATTTCAAAATAAAATGGAATAATAGAAAATATTCATTGATTTATAAATGGGTTCATAAACAGCTACGTTAATGACAACCAGTTGAATTTGAGAGCTGGCGTAGTAATCTAAAGCAATATAAAAGGGAAGAGAGGACTGACCATTAAATATTGTCATACTGGGACAACGTTAGGGCAATTAGCAAATGCAGGGATGGCACTTCATGGCCGGAATCTTAAAATTTTGAGCTAAAAGACACTAGAAATTATGTAGTTCAATTTCTTCACGATAAAATAGAATTCCTTTATGAGAAAACTGAAGTCCAGGGAGGCCAAATGAATAAATGTCCAGGGTTCATAATTAAAGGCTTGTCAAATGGGAACCCACAGCCCTCAATCCTAGTAACTATCTATGAGACCACACCAGATAGCATCCTTCTGAAGAGTCTATTCAGTAAACAGAAAATTCAAGACCAGACTACCAGCCACTAAAATCTCAAAGGAATTTTATTACTTACCTGTTAGGACAGAGATAAAAATAAACTGCAAATTGTCCCTACCTGTACCCCTAAGGTCACTAGGAAAGCAGAACTCAATGCTATAACTGTAAGTCAAATATGAGGATTTTCCAATTTACCAGAAACCTCGTGATTTATTATTTGTTCCCAGAAGTCATGGCAGAGAAGCAGCAAGCTCACTTACCCGGAAAGCACTGCGTGCTGCCCCAGACAGTCCACAGACATTGCAGTTGCCTGTGAGAGAGAACACAGATTCAGTTCTGCCAGCAAAGCCTGCTTAGGTGGGAAAAGACAGGCAGGCAGTCAGTCACCGTGGGGTCTTCCTCTTCCCATCGCCCAGGTAATTCCCAGCAGGCAGGTATCATCAGTTGTCTACAGCGGATACCTTTACCCACTTCTAGTTCTCATCCAAATTCCACATGCACTTTCACAGCAGGGCAATTGCTGTCTGTTCCCCTCCAACGCCAGGACTACACACAACAAAACCGGTGGATTCTCAATTGAGGAGACAGAGGTCCTGGAGCTCTTGGAGAATCTGACTAGCTTGGAGCACCCAGAGCTACTCAGAGCCCCTTCCAAGCAAAACCTAACCTGAGACGAATCTCACACCCAGACACACACACGCCCCTCACCCACGCCTTTCCAAAGGGCATGGACTCCTCCTCCATGCTGAACTGCAGTGGCAATGCTCAAACACCGACCCTACTGAATCCAGTCATATTCTTGTTATTGGGATGCCCAGTTCCTATTTAATGAGATTTCTAGTGCATTTCACTACTTTCTTTTTCCCAGGTCTCCAAACACCATCTTTTCAGGATCCAAAGGACCACACAGGACCACACCAAAGCAAATGAATGTACATTCAGGCTGAAGCATGAGGCTCGTTTTAATTATGGCAGTTACAGCCCTAAATTCTCTTACTTGAACAAGTTCAAATCCTATTGCATTTTCAGGGCACTGTCTAAAACAGTTTGTGCCACTGTTTGGTTATTAAATGCTTTTAAGTTATTTCTAAGAGACTATCAAGAAAGAAGCCACTTTGTATGTGCTGCTATCCTCACAAATCACAGTTGGGGAACAGAAATTCTCTTACTCTCACTGGTCTAATTAATGGGATTCTCATACTCATACACCCTCAAGAAACATATCATAGGTAATATTGGGGACAAGATGCCAGAGTGTTCTCACTGGAGGCTGAAAATGTTTATTATGCATCCTTCATTCTACTAAAATCGTGAGCAGAGAAAAGCCCAGTTGGAAAGGCAGGCCGTGAAATGAGATGCCATTTTCAGAACTCTTCTATGTGATTTACAGATTAAAGGTAAGAAAGGAAGCAAGCAGGTACCTCCAACCAGGGGTAGTACCATCTTTCAAGAGGGTGTGCAATAGGCAGAATCCTAAGGTGGCCCCAAGATTCTGGGCCCTTGGTATATGCATACATTCTCCCCATTATTCAAACACTAATTAAGGTACTACTGGGAAAGGATTTTGTAGATATAATTAAGGTCCCAAATCAAGTGACCTTAAGATAGAAAGACCTGAAATGACGCAAATGTCACATCATCAGCAGATGAATGAACAAACAAAACATGGTATATACATACAATGGTATACATGCTACAATATAGATGAACCTTGAAAACATTAGGCTAAATGAAATAAGCCAGACACAGAAGGACAAATATTGCATGATTCCACTCATATGCAGTACCTAGAATAGGTAAATTCATTGAAACAAAAAGTAGAACAGAGGTTGCCAAGGGCTAAGAGGAGAGAGAAATGGGGAGTTATTGTTTGAGTACAGAGTTTCTGATTGGGATGATGAAAACGTTCTTGGGAGCAGGGTGGTGGGGAGATATAGAGACCTACTTACATCATCTCTTGAAATCTAAATCTAAAGGTCAGAGACAGAGGAAAGCAGAGATTTGAAGGGTGAGCTAGGTCAGTTCCCCTAATATCCCATGCCTAATGTCACACACCTGAGCAAAGACTATAATGTATGCATTATCAGATTTCATAGAAACCAAACTGAATCCACTGATATAAAAAGGATCAGACCATTTCAAACGACAAGAGCCAATTTCTTTAAATTAGAGACAGACACTGCTGCCAAGGCTGCCTTTGAACCACTGCTGTCTAATGCTTACTAGAAATTATCTCCCCCAGGTTCTGTTTACACACCCAGAATATTGGGTGTTTCTCAGAAAGTTTCTCCCTTTAAAATGAAAACATCCTCACTTCCCCATAAACGAAAATGGCACAAACTACCACTAGAAAAATCACCTAACTTCTGAGTCTCAGATCCTTACCTATAAAATCGGAGGGCAGATGAGAGAGATGTCTTCTAAAAGTCCTCTCGGCCTCATGAGTCTATTTTGTCAGACTGTTTGTTGCTTTCTGAGGCAAGGTTTCTAATATAATCATAATAATTAACACGTATCAAGCACTTAATGTACACTGACCACTGTGCGAAGTGCTCTGTGTTGATTGTCATTTAATCCTCAGAGCAACTCTATAAGGTAGTGAGCAGAAGAGTCATCGGCAGGTATGAGACTGCTACCCTTAGAAAGGCCTGCTCGCAAGGTTGGCCCTTAGCTCTGGGAACTCTCATTTGGGAAGTGTCTCCTCCATTCCCTCACTGGTAAGAGTGGCGCACTGTGCCTAAACTGTATGTACAGACAATGCGGTTTTGTTGAGCATTTGTTACCCATCTGGGCATCTGGAATCTTGGTACATGCTAGCCAGAGGGTGCCTGTGTGACCAGCCCCAAATAAAAACCTTGGGCACCGAGTCTCTCATAAGCTTCGGCGGCAGACAACATTTCACATGTGTTATTAAGCATGTCCTGAGTAACTTTACGATGAGAAGACTCTTGATATCTTGTGTGTTGTTTCCACATGACTTACTTCTCCCTTTGATTTTGCTTTGTATCCTTTCACTAAAATAGGTCATAACTGTGAATACAACTATGAATCCTCCTAGTGAAACTGGGAAGGCTGGGGGGAATCCTGGACACAGGCAGGAACTATAATCCTTGTTTTACAGATGAAGAAATTGAAGCTTAGAAAGAAAGTAACTTGTCCAGGAACACATGGCAGATAGGTGAGTGACATAAGAAAAGCAGGTACCAAAGCTGGTTGCTCCAGAAAAATACATGGACTACCCACTACTCATAACTTTCCTCTTAGCTAAATAATTTGTCAAGTTGTTTTTTTTCTTTCAGAGCAAAAAAAAGTCCTCAGTCTTCCTCCGTGTAAAAGAGTTGTAGCAATGCTAAGACTACTAAGCCATCAACCACTAGGGCAGTAGAGAGCAAACATTCTGCCAAGATGCCTCATTTCAATTTCAAGATAACACATCCCACAAGCTAGCATTTCTACTCCTATGTAAATACCAGGCTTATATATCGTCATCTACAATAACAAAAAAATTAGAAACAACCAAAATGTTTAATGACAGAGGGATAAACCAACTGTGGCAGAGTCACACAATGGAACACTACTTCACAGCAAAATTAGTAAACCACGGGCATGGTGATGAACATGGATGAACCTCAAAAACAACACAGGGCAAAGAGAAAGCAAGTCACAGAACTCACAGTGTATGAGTCCATCTATGCAATGATCAAATACAGTCAAAATTAAACATTGTGTCCATTTATACGTGTGTGGTAAAACTACAAAGAAAAACAAGGAAACGATTAATCCAAAATTCAGGGCAGTCTCTGCCTCTAAAAGATCTTAAGAGAGAGAGATGAGCTAGAGAAAAGATATTTGGGCTTAAAAATAACTGGAGTGACCTATTCCTTAAGTTGTGCGGAGGGCGTGTTTTATTATTCTTCATGGAGTACCAATCATTCATATGTACGACATTCTATAATAAAATTACTGCACTGTACTCCAGCTGATAGTTTCCTTAGAAGGTACAGGTTAACAATTCTGAAACCACTGTACATGTACACTGAAATGACAATTAAGTAAATGGATGGAAGATGACAGGAGCCAGGTTTCTCACTGTGGGAGTGGGAAATGATAAGCCGAGAGTGGGCGCCACAATGATCCCTGAGATAATGGATCAGGGTTGAAGATGTTAGTATGAACTCATGTTCAGCTTAATATAAAGATGGCTACATTCAGAAATATTTACAGCTATGTGTATATACATGGATTAGTATACATTTATACATCTCTTGTTTTGTCAATTGAAAGGGCCTAGAGGCAATGACACTCCAATAGCAATAAGCACCTCTAGCACCAGATCTTGATTTCTAATATTCTCCAATAAAAGAAACCAGGATTTCTTGTAGCTATGGCTAATTTTACGACTGGGATAGAAAATATACATGATGAGAGTTGAGCCTCTTGTAGTACTAAAAAGTATTAAAAAAAAAAAAGATGGGGTATGCCAAGGGACCACAAGAACCAACTGAAGGAGCTCCCAGTGGTGAAAGCTGGAACAGTTTGGGCAACAAAATGAAATACTGGATTCTAATACAAAATACAAAATAAATAAGAATTCAAACTGATATAAACAAATAATTGATAAATAAATGGGGGAGAATAATTCCCCACTCTTTAAGTATGGGCTGCATGAGGCAACTACCTCCCAAAGAGTACAGTAGTCTCCCCCTTATCCATCAGGATACACTCCAAGACCCCCAGTGGATGCCTAAAGCCATGGCTAGTATGGAACCCTATATATATACTATGCTTGTTCCTATATATATATGTGTGTGTGTGTGTGTGTGTGTGTATATATATATGTATATGTGTGTGTGTGTGTATATATACACACACACACACACACACACACACCCCAGTGATAAAAAAATTTAACTTATATATTAGGCACAGTAAGAAATTACAATAATAATAACAGCTATAACAATATACTCTAATGAAAGTTACATGAATGTGATCTCTCTCTCAAAATACATTGCTGTACTACACTCACCTTCTTACAATGATGATGTGAGATGATACAATACCTACATGATGAAATGAAATGAAGCAAATGAGCTAGCATTAGGCTACTATAAGGGTTAACCGAAAACAAAGAGATACCGCGACAGCAGAGACGGCTACTAAGTGACTAACCACTGGCAGCGTACACGCTAGACAAAAGGCTGATTCATGTCCTGGGCAAGATGGAGAAGGACAATCCTATTCAAAAAGGCACAAAACTTAAAACTTGTGAATTGTTTATTTCTGGAATTATCCATCTAATATTTTCAGACCACTGTTTACTGCAGGTGACTGAAACCACGGAAAGTGAAAAGGCCAATAAAGGGGGACTGCTGTACAGGACAGAGGGCCAAAAGTACCTTTACAGTACGGAAACCTGACAAGCACCACCTCAGCCAGGTGATCAAGGTCAGTATCAACAATGGAATGTCATAGCATATACACTTGGTATCATGTGATGAGCATGTCCTTTTACTTCTGAGGTCTTCCTCTCAAAAACCCATAATCCCAGTCTAATCATGAGAAAGACATTAGACAAATCCCAACTGAGGGACATTCTACAAAATATCTAATACAGCTCAAGACTGTCAAGCCATCAAAGTCTGAGGAATTGTCACAGCCAAGAGGGGCCTGAGGATACATGACAACTAAATGTAATGTGGTATTCTCAATGGAATCCCAGAATAGAAAAACGATATTAGGCAAAAACTAAGAAAATCTAAGTATGGATCTTGGTTAATAACATCAATATTGATTCATTAATTGCAGAAAATGTACCACACTAGTGTGAGAGTTATTAACAGGAGAAACTGGGTGCAGGTATATGGGAACTCCCTACTGTCTTCCCAAATTTTTTATAAATCTAAAGAAATATTTTTAAAAAATTATTTTGAAAATCATGAAAAGCTAAATACTTTTTCTTAATTCCTCTTATTATTAATCAGTGTATTGATTTGTCAAATTTATTCATTCAACAAACATTTGTTGAGTGCAGCTGCACACTGAGGACTATTCTAGGCACCAAGGATACAGCAACGAGGCAGCCTCCACCCTCGGGGAACTTACACTGCAGTAAGGGGAGAAAGATGAAAATAAACAGGGAAAAGTGGTGCGAGATGTGATCTGAGAAGGAGGCAGACACCAGCACACAAAAACAGTTCAAAATAAGAAATTTACATTTTATTCTAAGTACAATAGGAAGCCACTGAAAGATTTTCATAAAGAGAGGGTTATGAACTAATTTGTTTTTAAATATATCACCTCGATATTTATTACAGCTTCAACCATAATTGCCCAAAACAGGAAACAATTTAAATGTCCATAAACAGGTGAATGCATACACAAATTGTGATCTATCCAATACAACTGGGCAATAAAAAGGAACAGACTAACTGGTGTGTTCAATGTGAATGAATCTCAAAAGCACTAGGCTAAGCGAAAGAAGCCAGACTCAAAAGGTTACACAACTTACGATTCATTTGTTAAAGATATCCTTTCAGTAAGCTGCCACGGGATGGAAGTGAGGGAAGGAGAATGGCTACACAGAGGCGTGAGGGAGTTTAATGTAAAGGAAACATCTATATTTAATTATGGTGGTGGTTACAGGGCTATATACATTTGTCAAAACTCAACAAATTGTACACTTAAAAGGGTAAATTTTATTGTACATTAATTATACCTCAATCAACCTGGATTTTTAAAAAACACTTGTGTAGAGGGTATATGGACAGGGGACAAATATCTAGGGTGCGAGGAGGGGTCCCAGAATGTCCAAATACTATGACATTGAGTTTGAGATATCTCACAGATGCTCAAATGGAGATGTTAAGCAGACAGTTACTATGAGTCCAAAGTTCCTATCTTTATCCCAATAGTTATATCCTGTAGTATTTTTGCATTTACTGTTGCGAGACTTGTTAACTGCACATTGTCACTTTACCTCTCTTTGAGAGGGGAAAGCCACTCAATCTGCGCTACTCTTTCCAATACCATAGCCACTATCCATGAGTGGCAATTTAAATGGCAATTAATTAAAATTAAAAATAAAATATCTTGGTTGCACTACCCCATTTCAAGTGTTCAACAGCCACATTTCCATCATCGCAGAAAATTCCACTTGATGACGTTGCCTTAGAAGATTATCTCTAAATTTTCTTGCAGTGTTAACACTCATTGATTCGAGGGACCACTGCAGAGTAGTTGCCTAGCAGCACAGGTTCCTACTATTAATCGGTGACAGTAATATTTCAAGGTACTGTTTGATAAAGTAAATGATGCTTGTATAAGCTTGTATAAGCTGTAAAAAAAAAAAAAAAGTTTTACCTTTCAGGCTCAGGTTGTTTTAAAAAGTTTGTTGTTCTGGCCTTCCTTCTCAGGAAGACAATATTAAGAGATTCAACTTCTCGTCTCATTAATGAAACAGTTAATAAAATGGGTCCTTACCCCCAACAGTTACCACCAGAATCAATCACAAAACCACACCAATTCACACCAATATGTACCATTCCAACTGAATAGAAAAATCAGAAAAACAGCAACTCCACAAAACAGTGGAATTACCCAATTTACTTTGTTCTCTTACTTTGACAACTGCTGTTTTGATTTATTTAAAACTACTTCATAGCATCCTAATATACGTGTCAGCACCCTCTCTGCAGGTCTCTCCAATTACATTTCTAGAGTGAAGTAGGGGTGAGACCACCTGGGCTTCTATGAGAATTAGAGAATTTACAGATTAGTAGCTTCCCAATTAACAGGCTCAGAGGTACCATACATGATTTTGTTCTTAGTCCCCAGTGAAAGCAATTAACAAGAAGGGTGAAAGGAGTCTGGCGCCTCCCTTGGGAAAGCCCGCCTCCATGAGACACCGGGTGACGACAGTACAAGTACTTCAGGATCCTTTAATCGGAATGCCGCTCCTCCAATTCTCCATGGGAACTCCGTATCAGACAGCACCATAGAGCAAGATGGCAGGTGGCTCCCCAACTCATTATCTTTATGGCAAAAGAGGAGATGGGGTTTTATAAAAAAGAAACCACATCACCCCCTTCTTGTAATCCTAATTTCCCTTCAGTATAAATCACCTGAGTATCAACACGGTGCTTGGCACAGTGTGCACCTGGCTAGAGCCCAATAAATCCTTGTTGAATAAATGAGTGAATGAAAGCCTGGCACACAGAAGCTATTCCATAAATATTTGCTGCATGAAAAGCATAAAAAAGAGAATCATAAAGACATTGTCCTAGGTGCTTAGGACAGGGAGAGGGACATGACATTTATTGAGGAACCACTGTAAGACAGGCTCATACAGTATGAAGCCAAGTAGTGTCATGAGGCCGACAAGAGTTCTGGGGCCAGAGGCCTGAGTTCAAATCCCAAAGCGGCCACATAATGGAAGGCCTTGGCCAAGTCACTTGGGATCAGCCGAACCTGGATCAGCTCCCCTGTCTGGAGAAAAGGGATAAGACCTACTTATCTTGTGTGGTTCTTTCATTTATTAGAATAAAAAAAACGTGGGATAAATCACTTAGCACAAGTCCTGGCAAAACAGAAGACAAAACAGAAAAATGGGAAAAAATCCCTAGGAAGTGCTAACGTTCCTTGAGACTTACCATGTGCCTGCCACTATGCCCCACAGTCTAAATCTAAATGCATGACCTCATAAAACTCTCAGGCCAACCCTCTGTGGTAGTAGAGACATTCGCACCTCCTTACAGGTGAGCAAACCGATGCGCAGAGGGATGATGACACGCTAGGGGCTGGGCCGGGATTCGAACCCGTGCAGTGTACACTCCTATTCACTCACGGTCCGGGATTCTCATCCCAGCATTAGCAACCACTTCAAAGCTCAGGCTCGGAAACAGGGTTTGGTTTTGATCGAATCCACCCCAAAGTCCTGCGAGGACGGGGAAAGCCCACACATTAAGGCTTGGAGAAGGGCTGCGACTGGCCCAAAGTCACTGAACGCGACGGCTGGCCTCGAGGCGCTCACACCCCGGCTGTCCCCACCCGGGTCGGGAGCCTCGCCCTCAGCATCCACTCGCGCGCGACCACCGAGCTTCGGGGTCCCGAGGCGGACTCCCCTCCCCGTGTACCCCTATAGGGGAGAACCCCGAAACCCTGTCAGTGCCCGCCCCAACCGCCTCCAGGGGTCCTCAAGGCTCCCACTCGCCCGCTCGGGGCTGACAGCTCCAAACCCCCCTCCTGTCCATCCCAGCCCGAGGGGGGACCCGCGCGAGTCGGACTCGGCAGGATGGGGGAGGGGACCCCGGGAGGGCGCATGCCCAGAAGGCTCCGTCGGGCCCCCCCAGCTGACCTGGGAGTCGCGGAACTCCACCACCACATTCTCGCTGCTCCATCGCGCCGCCATCGCCCCCAGCCGCCGGCCGCGAGCCCAGCACCGCGCCTGCCCACCCCCCAAGCCCACGCTCCCGGTCTCCGTGGGCCACACGCAGCCCACGAACGGGCCCGGCCACGCCCCCTTCCCCCTTCGGCCGGCCCGCTCACCATTGGCTGATCCTATCACTGGATCCGCCCCCTCTTCCAGGCTCCTCCAATCCTCGCTCATGCGGACCGAGTCACTCACGCTCCTCGCGTCTGCAGACACACGCCCCCTGCCGCAAGCTGTGCCGGGAGTTGTAGTCCAAGGTCGGGTAGCGCGTGGGTAACCCAGAGAGAGAGCTAGGTTTGGCATGCTGTTCTCCGTGACTCCTCGCTGGTATCCCCGACGAGGCCCAGGATGTCCACAAATCAAAACGCAACATTTCTGCAAACCAAAGGTTACCTCTTCCCCGGAGGTCTGCGATAAACGCATTGAAAAGTCCGAAGGTGCGATGTGTTTTCGTACAGGACTGCAGCGCCCGCCGCTGTCTGTCTAGGGACTCCGGGGGTCTCCACGATCCTTGGGAGAGGTTTCAGAAGGCAAAACAATTTTAGTAATCACACTCAGACGTGTGTCTTTTTCACTTTCTCTCGTCAATATACAGGGGAGTTTTCCAGAGGCTACATGATACATGTTGCCGCATACTGAACCCGAGAAGCGGATGTGAGATTCCAGCAGTTTTCTAGTAAGCTTGACATAAAGAGATTTATTTGCCACTTTTCCCACTAAAATTTTTTGGTTTTGTAATTTCATTTCCAAAATGTATTATTAACGTTAATGTGCACTAATGAAACAAAATCACAAATATATTTTTAATTCTCAGTTTTAATTTCTAATAATTAGTATATATAAGCCACATAAAAGTTGGGGGGAGAGCAGGTCGTTAATAAGTTTTAAGAGTGTAAAGGGGCCTGAAATCAAAAAGTTTGAGAACTGCTGTGATAGCATGATGAATGGTGTTTGGGTTCTCTTTAGTCCCATTCTCTCAAATCCAGGCTTAACTGGCTTAGCTTCAATTTCTTTGTAGAAGGGAAAATGACCTACTTCATTCACTTGGTTGTTGTAAAGAGTTAAGCATAAGGCCTGACATGTAGTCAATACTTAAACTATTGTTAATATTACTATTTCCATGTGCAATCCCTTGAATGAAATAAGAGGGATGTCATTCCCTTTCCTCCTGGAGTGTTGGATGTAATGAGGAAGACGGACTTATCAACAGGGTGACTAACTCACCCCATGAAACCCTTCAGACCAGGCAAACTGGGACAGTTGATCACTGTACAACAGGTACATACTTGGCAGAATGAATTGGGTTTTATAAAAGACTTGCAAGCAATGTGCCAGGAGAGGACACCTAAATGTGAGACCTGACATAGCATCCTGAAGGAGGTGAGATTTAAGTTTTTCAGTATGCCATTAAGATTTTGGTAGAGTACACAATCGAAAAAAAGTACCTCGGCATTAAAAATGTGAACAAAGACCCCAAAGTGTGAAGAGAAGGACATGTCCCAAAGATACAAAGCAGTTCCCCCAATTAACCCTCACGGAAACTGCTTTCTCTCCTTCAAAATACACATCACAATTTATAATTCAATATTTATTAGTTTACTTAATATTTTTAAGCTTTGGGAGGACAGGGACCAGGTCTGCTTTGTTTAGCCCTGTATGGTACTGCATATACAAAGCACTCCACAAATATTTGTCCAATGAATGAATGAAAAGCATATGAAGTCAGGCCTTTTGTGAAACCAAAAGCATTTTCTGAAAATATTCAAGATCTTAACTTGCAATTCTTTACACCCAGAGGGAAATTCAGAATAACCAATCATTCTCCTTAAAATATCTTTGCTTTCTTTCCTATCAAGTTATCCTATCTTTGCTATCAAGTTATTTTCACACACTGCAGCTCTGGCCTCCACCATCCTGTGTTGGCCTTTCTTCCCACCTCCCACTTTTCTCCCAATTCTTCATCCTAAAAGACCAAAGGCTATTCTGGAGTAAAGGGCCTCACCTCTGCTCAGATGGCCAGGAAGAGAAAAAAACTTTAAGCCAGGTTCAAAGGCAGGGAGAAGGAAAGATAAAGAATACTTTCTATGTGTGCTCACGTATCACATAGGAATGCACTGTTGACATAAGAAACATCCAAACCCATAAAGAATTTCTATAAGATTTTATTTGAGCCAAAGTGACAACTGTCAGGAAGCAAGATCTCAAATGAAATGGAGAATGACAGTTTGGCAGTTTCTTCCATGCATTTACAACTAAGGAAGATTACCTGGAGATGAGAGAAAGCAAGGTGAGGATTAGATTATAGGATAGTTAACAAGATTATTTGCTCTCTTGAGGGAGGTTACCCTTATTTTAACCTAAATGCACATAAACAATGGACAGAGCTTGCTCGAGGCAAACATAAAACTTTTACTAAAAGAGTTATAGGCCTGGGGCATGACTGCCCACCATGACCTGCCCAGTTAGGAATTTATGATCAGGTCACTCTGTGAGATTACTTTTCCTTGAATCCCATTTTTGTCTACAATATGAATTAATTCATCTAACACACCATATTCTTATTTATTTATTTGCCTATTGCCTGGGGTGTAGTGAGTACACAATAAAGATCCAGCTTTTGCTTGAGAATTTCAACAACCCTCCCCTACTCCCACCTCTTTAGTTCATGTTTGTCTAGTTCTCAAAATCTGCTTGTCATGGTTCGTAGGCACAGAAAGTACTTTGGATTTCAAGTCCTTGGTGCTCTGTGTTCTCTCAATGTTTTCTTTCTTAAATGTGAAAAGAGCCCAGGAGAATTTTTGAGAAAGGGAGCATGAGCACCTTTCCAACTGCCTCCTTGGGTCTTTCCTTTCTATTTCCCACCCACACTGACACCATGAAAGAGTGGGGACTCTGGAGCTAAATCTAGAGCTCTCTGGCTGCTGTTTCATTGCTGTGCACCTCTGAAATCCACACGTGAATATCCTGTCTGAATCAGAGACCAGGGACCGTTAGAAGTCCCTTGTCAAATAGACCTCGACTTGCTGACCAGGCCACAAAACCCTTATCACCAAACAACGTCTTTTCAGAAGGTCACTTGCTAGGAAGGCAGGATGTGTGGCCAACCTAGAAATCCAGGGCTTTGGCTGGCTCTTATCAGCAACTAGTCTTGCAAGTCTGAACAGAATCTTTTATCTTTCTAGTATTCTGTTTCCTCTTCTACACTGTGGAATTTGCCAACCCCTCCATCCTTTACATCTTGGCATCCTGCCTTGAGCCCCGCTGGTAATTTTCCTCTCTTAGTCAGTCAGCAAATATTTGTGAATATACCTATATGCTTAGGCACCTTGCTAGGTGCATTTGATTGCCCATTACTCTGGTTTCTCTGTAAGTTTTCTTTTTTCAAGAAAAATGATAAAAATACGAAGAGCTCTGGGAGGAAGCTTCTTACTGGGAGACACTTGTCTACACATGGGGAAGGGGTGTGTCTCTCTCCAAAGCCCTCTCCACTCTTTCCACCCTCTGGCTCATGGAAACAGAGAGGAGGCCATGGTTTCCCAAGGCTTCTCAGAGGAATCCTAACATTTCCCCCTTTTTCTGAACGTTTCAAGCCCCAGACCTACATTCTTCTGGAAATGTTTAAAATGGGCTTTGTAGCATTGTTTTGCACTCATGTTTGCAGGTTTTAGTGACACTGACTTTATCAGCTCTTTCTGCTGACTGTTCTGGTAGGTGGGTCAGTGCTTTAATTACCCTGTGTCACACAGCCAGAGAGCCAGGAAGCAGTTCACCCAGGGTCAATGAGAGCATGAAGATATGAAGATAAAAAAATATAAATAAAACAAGATTTCCAAATCTAGCTGGGACCATTTCTTCATGTGATATCCTTGCACTGAGTAGTCCAAAATGAGTTGATACCTCCCCAGACCCATTTACTTTAAACCAAGAACCCACAAGAGAAACTTGGGACACATACGGTACTCTTCATGTAACAAGTGACAAATTGAAACTAACCTGGGGCTGCAGGTCTCTGTGGATGCCTGTCTCTATGCCTCCAGTCTCTCTAAGGTGTAAAGGATAGAATCGAGCTACTGAATAAAGGATTTTGTATGTTAGTATTTTAATTTCAGAGGGGAAATTTTCATCTGAATAAGTACACAAGGAGATAGCAATGGCATTGGCTAAGAAGGAATGACATTTGGGGTCCCACAGGGTACCTAAACTATCATCACATTGCCAAGAGGAGAGGCCTCACCTTTGCAGTTCATATCCTCAGCTGTTCAGTGGTGACAGATGTGAGAGATTGGCTTTTGTTAACCATTAGACAAGAATATAAAGCAGAAGGGCAAATTATTAATTTACAAAAGGAAATACTGCTGTTAAGCAAATCTCATTGGAGAGCATGCAGAGAAAATGAAATTGTCACCCCAAAATTTCTTGATCAGCCTGTTCAATGGAAAGCTCTTCTCCTATCAGCTGTGTGACTTTTTAGTGTACATGTGGCATATACTTTATATATACCTCTGTCTCTCTGCCTACCTACCTCTCTGTAAATTTACATGGCTCAAACACAAATACAGAAAGGTATATAATGAAACGAAATATTTCTCATCCATCCCATCACCCAACTCTCCAGTTCCTACTGCCCACACCCCAGGGGACTACACTATGTTGTTTCATGTTTCTATCCTGTATGTTTATAAATATATAAGCTAAGAAAAATATAGATCTTTCTTTGGAGAGGAGGCAAGTTTCTGAATTTTTCAAGTCTTGTCATCTTCAGTACTTATTAATCATTGGTCATTATTCTTTTTAACGATAATGATGTTGATAAACCTTTCCACAGCTCCCCATCCCCTCAGGATATGGTCCATGGCTCCCAGGACCCTCTTTTCTGCCCTAAGGACCAGCTTCATCTTTGGCTCCCACTTCCTTTCATGGCAGTTCTACTCTATCCTTCAGTTCTTTAAAGACGCCATGTTATCCAGGCCTTTGAACTTGCTGTTCCCTTTGCCTGGAACATTCTTCTCTTTCTGAAATACATTGTCTCCTCCAACCCCATCCTCTGGCTAATCTCCAACTTGTCCTTTAGTGTGTTTAACGGAAAACCACAGGCCCAAAATGGCATCATTCCTGCTGAAAGCTCATGTTATCAAACCTAGATTTAATACCTGCTTCTAATTGCAGTTTCAACCTCTCCCAGAAGCGTAATCTCAGTCAATCGGTCTGGAATTTCCTGAACAATACCAGTGAGGACTCTGCCTGATAAGAACCCCTGCTTTCCCCAAAGAGAAGGTGCTCTTGCCTAAATAATCCACTCATTTAATTTCTTAGTCCCACCCTCTTACTGCCTATAAATATCTTTCATTTTGTACAGTTTATGGCAGTGCCCTTCTAGTTGCTAGATGGGATGCTGCCCAATTTATGAATTGCTTAAGAAAGCCAATTAGATCTTCAGATTTATTTGGTTGTATTTTTGTTTTTAAATAAGATCTTGGCTCAGAATCACTGTGTTTGTGCCCATCTCCTTTCATCAGCACCATGTTCTTTCACTCTCATGGTACTTTTACTCTCACAGCACTTAGTCAGTCATTCATTTATTTGCCAAATAGTTATCTAGTGCCAACCGCATGCCAGGCATTGTTCTAGGCTCATCTACCACACTGTATTGTCACTGCCTGCTTCAATGCTTCATATATCTTTGTGTGCATATGTGTATATGTGTGTGTATATATATATATATACATTCATATATACATATATCATATTTCACTGTAATTCACATACCATATATTCACCTTTTTAAGAGTATAATTCAGCAGTTTTTAGTATATTCACTAGTTTGCACAACCATCACCATTCTCTAATTCCAGAACATTTTACCACTCCAAAAAGAAACCATCAGCAGTCATTCTCCCTTTTCCCCTCCCTCCAGGCCCTGGCAATGATTAACATTTCTATCTCAATGGATTTGCCTATTCTGGACATTTCATATAACTGGAATCACACAATATGTGGCCTTTTGTGGATTGGCTTATTTTCAGGGTTCACCCATGTTGCAGCATGTATCAGCACTTTATTTCTTTTTATATCTGAATAATAGTCCGTCGAATGGATATACCATACTTGTTTTATCCATCAGCAGCTAATCAACATTTGGGTTGCTTCCACTTATTAGCTGTTTTGAATAACACTGTGAATATTCATACATAAGTTTTCTGTGGACATACATTTTCATGTCTTTTGGAAATATGCCTAGGAGTGGAACTGTTGGGTCATATGATAACTCTAATATTTTTGAGGAGTTGCCAGACTGTTTTCCACAGCAGGTGTAACATTTTACATTCCCACCAGCATTGAAAAGGGTTCCAAAAACATGTCGCCAACACTTGTCATTGTTCTCTTTGATTTCGCCATCCTAGTGAGTATGATGTGATTCTTCCGAAGCTCTATGAGAACAAGGACTCCCTCTGTCTGGCTCACCACTGTATCCCAGAACCCAGTGCAGTGCCTGGCATTTATTAAATATTCAGATTTTGTTCAATACACTAAAAAAAGTATTGAATGAATAGGTAAATCAGGAGCTAGCTAGATGGTTACAATATTTATCATGTATTTATCTTCCCAACAGAGATCTGTCAAGGAATCCGGCATTCTTTTTTCTGCTCAGTACTGAACCAGATCTTTTCTGTTGCCATGGTCATTCTTCAGGGAGGAAATTGGGTTAAATTTAAGCTTTCTTGTTTTTCTTCGGATCACTCATTTGGATCCTTAGGTGTGCACAGATTCATCATTTAGGCACTTACAGATAATTTCTTGGGTATTGGAACATTTTGTTTTTTCCTGTGTTCATTTCTCCTGCAGAACTCCTGACTTACTTCTGCAAGGCTTTTTCTCACTCCCAAGCATTTCATGCTCACATATAGCTTTCTTCCTGTTTCTTTCCAAGTTGCTCACACTGGGACAATCAATACCTGTGACCAGCTCTTCTTTTGGGGCGTTTTACTTAATATTTCTCCACACCCTTGTTGACATAAAAAACATCCAAACCCGTAGAGAATTTTTATGAGTTTATTTGAGCCAAGCTGATGACAATTGTCAGAAAGCAAGATCTCAAATGCTCCAGAGAATGACAGTCTTGAAGTTTCTTTAATACATTTGGAATTAAGCGGGGAACATAAGGAAGATTACTCAGAGGTGGGAGAAAGCAGAGTATAGGATAATTAGCAAGATTATATGTTCCCTTGAATGTAGTTATGTGCTCCTTCAGGGGGTCTGAAAACAAGCCTTTTACCGAAAAAGTTATATGCCTGGTGTGACTACCCACCATGACCTGCGCAGTTAGGAATTTATGATCAGATCATCCTGTGAGGTTACTCACCATTACATTTATTACAGCAACCCTTTTTCATCCACACTGTTTTGGCTTCTTGATTTGAAAGTCAGTTAGACCATGGACTAGGTGATGCTCACAGGCAGCACTCAGTACTTGAAAAATAGTGAATGAACGAATGAATGAGAATATGTGAGAGGGACATATTGCAAAATGCAGACTTAGTCGATAAATATTTACTGAGTACTCACTGTGTCCCAGGCCCTGTGGGGCAAGCCAGAATAAAAAGTCAATAAAACAGGGGACCCATCCACATCGGTCTAGGGAGTTTCTAAAATCACTGGTTTGAGCTGCATTCTTCCATTTTCAAGTCTCTTTTCACTTTTTATCTTACAACTAATGGTTTCTTTTCAGGATCACTTTTTCAGCGAAGGTATCTATCGACTCATTTGCTTAAACCTCACATAGGAAGTCCTGATCAACCGTCCGCAAAAGCCTGAGTCACAAGGGCCCCAATGCGCTGTTGACCCCACAAACAGCTAAAAATCCCCCCAATCCTTAGCCTCCAGATCTTGGGGGGGGGGGGTTCCTTGGATGGGGAACCTCTGAAAGGACCGACCGCGCATCCACCAGAGGGTGCTGTAGGGGCAAATGGGTGCCAGGAGGTGAGCTTGACCCGCGACCCCGGGAGCCAGGTGTTCTGAGTCACCCTCAGCCTCACCCAGTTTCCGTCCCACCCCGCTTTGATCCATCGCCGCCCCTCCGCCACCCGTGATCTCCCCCCCCACCCCCATCCCCCGGCCCTGCATGATTATTAGTCACTTTCAGGCACTTAGAAGAGTGCTCGCTTTGGGCAAACACTCGCCTCTGTTGCCTCTGTGCCTGCCGCCCCGTGCCCCAGGCCCCTGCGCGCAGCCCGGCCGGCGGGCGCTGGGTGGCGGGGTGCCTGGTGGGTGGCGGGGTGCCTGGGTGGGGGCCGCCCCGGGGCGCCGGCAGCTGGGGCGGCGAAGGGGTTAAGGCGGCGGGGGGCGGGGGCGGGGCGCGGGCCGCGCGTGCGCTCTGCCGCGCTCCATTGTCTGCTCGGCGGCGGGCAGCGCGGCCGGCGCAGCCCGGGAGCGGCGGGGCCGGCGGCGGCGGCGGCGGGAGCGGGAGGGAGCGGGAGGGAGCGGGAGGGAGCGGGAGGGACCGCACGACGCAGCGCGCCCCGCCCGGGGCTCGCCCGGCTCCGCCCGCCGCCCCGCGCCCGAGGCCTGCAGCGGGGCCCGCGGTCGCCGCGCCCCGCGACTGGGGACGCGCCCGGCGCCCGCATCCCTCCGTCCCTCCGTCCGTCCGTGCGTCCCTGCGGCCCCCGTGCCGGCCTCGGCGAGCCCGGGGGCGGCCGCGGCGCGCGCACCCCGCGCCCCTCTCCGGACCCTGACGCGCCCGCGTGCGTGGGGCTCGCCTCGCCTCCAGTTCTCAGTTTGGGGATCCCCGCCCGCCCGCCTCGCGGATTCTCTTTTCTCCGTTTTCTTTTTTTTCTCTTTTTTTTGTCTCCCCCCGCCCTTCCCGGGCTCCTTTTTTTTTTTTTTTTCCCCCCCGACTCCTTCCTCCTTGATGCTCGCCCAGCCCTCTCCCGGCTGCTGAGAGGCCGGGGGTGCGCGGGGAGGAGGGTCTCGGCCTCCAGGCTCCCGCCCCGCGGGGCCCGGGCCCGGCGAGCATGGGGGGCAAGCAGAGCACGGCGGCGCGCTCCCGGGGGCCCTTCCCGGGAGTGTCCACGGACGACAGCGCCGTGCCCCCGCCGGGGGCGGCGCCCCACTTCGGGCACTACCGGGCGGGCGGCGGGGCCATGGGGCTTCGCAGCCGCTCGGTCAGCTCGGTGGCGGGCATGGGCATGGACCCCAGCACGGCCGGAGCGGTGCCCTTTGGCCTCTACACCGCCGCCTCCCGGGGGACCGGCGACTCGGAGAGGGCGCCGGGCAGCGGAGGGTCGGCGTCCGAGTCCACCTATGCCCACGGCAATGGTTACCAGGAGACGGGCGGCGGTCACCATAGAGACGGGATGCTCTACCTGGGCTCCCGAGCCTCGCTGGCGGATGCTCTACCTCTGCACATCGCACCCAGGTGGTTCAGCTCGCACAGCGGTGAGTCCGCGGGCGGTGGACACCTGGGAGGGGGTGCGCGGCGCAAGGGCGCCTCGGGGCGCGTGCGAAGGCTCGGATGGGGAGTGTTACGACCCGGGATGGTCTGCCTCACACCTGGGTTCCCCAAGCCGAGGGGAGAACGAGGTACCGGACCCTATAAAAAAAAAAAAAAAAAAAAAAAGAGGCTTCCTGCGAGGCCGCAGAGCCGGGCGTGTGAGGACGCGGGCATTGGTTCACTTGTGGATGGGCAGAGTGACACCCGCCTATGGAAGTCCCACTTACTGGCCTCAGCGTCTTCAGAGAAGAGGTCTGGCCGGGCTTAGAGCAAGTGGGCCTTGGTGCTGCCTTTCTGTCACTGCAGCATTGTGCCCTCCCCAGCTTGACAGCGAGATCCAATGTGACCAAGCAGCGTCTCCCAAAAACAAAGAGAGTGAACAGGAAGACAATTGGGGGCAAGTGGTGGTTGGGTTAGGGCTGTCGCTCCTGCTGGGAGAGAGGGGCGCTCGGTTTTGCCACCCTGCTGGAGATCTGTTTGAATTGTTTAAAATGGAGCAGCCAGCAGGCTGCTGGCATAGACAGGTGTGGCCTGCTGAATGGAGGGCCCAGCCCCGGAGCCTCCCTCCAAGGCTTGGAAGGAAGGACCCGGGCCCTGGTCACCTGTGCTGCATGCAGCAGGCTTGGCTCGGTGACTCTCACATCCCTCCATCTTTTTTCTTCCCCTCCATGCTAAGTGCTTGGTCTTCCAGATAACTTGTATCTTTTTGCAATTGAGAGGTGGGATTGTATTGGCAGGCTATTGGTACATTACAGGGGAAGTTGAGGATTCAAAGAATCTGGATGTATTCATGTTGTGAACTTCAGGTGACAGGCCAGCAAAAAGCTGGAGGAGGATTTCCCAGGCTCTGCCTGGCAAGGAGCTTCTGGAGGAAAACAGGTCTGTCTGCTCAGCTAACCTGAGGAGCCAGGGTAGGCTTCTAGAAAATTGGTCAAAAGGGGTGTGGGGCCACTATTTATTAATTAGCTTTTATTTCTGGAAACAGTCTGGATTTCATTTTTCAATTCTATAAACTTTAATTTGTGAAATAATTTTTTTTGGGGGGGTAGATAGTGACTGATTTCAGGTAATACTTGAAAGTGGCTTTTGAATTGCACGGATGGTATTTTAATCGCTGAGCAGGCCTCTAGGTATCATTGGTGATTCTCAGACCTATATCAAACTACCCTGATGAGATGCAAGATGTGACTGTCTTTAGAACTTTTAGACATTTGATCAGTTTTAGACATTTTAAAATAAATATTCTTTCTTATAAAATTTGGTACAGAAAGAGGCAACTGTATTTGTGAGATGATTGTGGTTAAATTTTTAAAAGAACTGTCATTAGAACCTGATTTTAAACTGAGAAGCACTATCAGAAGATTCTCTAAAATCACGGAATTTTGTGTATTGCAAAACAAATGTAATCTCATAGAGGTTTGTTTGGGGGAGTCCCCGGTTTGTTAAAATTTCTTGCCTGTCTCTTACTAGAAATTTTATTTTTTCTTATTCCACCACCACGTTTCATGCTGGAGTTGTGAGCTTACAGTTTGATTCCAAACTTTCAGATTCCTCAGCAGTGAAACTATAGTTTATTTTTTTTTTCTCCATCCAACGGTGGTAAGGGTAGGAAGTACTGAATTATGGGAATACAGGGAAAGCATGTGTTGGGGGCTGCTATTAATATTTTGAGTAATGACATTTTTATATAGGACCTTCCTGCCTTTTTGCAAGATATTCAGCATAGCAGGCCCTGCCCATTAAATGCCCCCACAAGTTCTCTTAGTGGGGGAAAAGGGGGACCACCCCGGTTGAGATCCACTGCTTTAAGAATTTGTTCTTTTATTCAAATAGTTAGTTTGTCCTGTGCAGTACATTTGAGATGAACCTTCACCTTTCTGCTTTTCTGCAATGGTGGTTCTATCTCCCCTTCCGGAACAGGCCAAGAGGTCTTCCTTCCAGGTCATGCATCCCTTTCCTCTAAGAAGAGAAACTCATTCCTATTTTGGAGCCTTTGAGTAACAACGCCTGAGCAGTGTCTGCTTTTGTGTTGTAAATGTAGAGGATAAAGATGTTGGTGCACAGTTGACTGGATGCCTGGAAGTTGATGCTGTGCTCTTGCTTGTGTTTTCCGGGTGCTTTGGAACTCTTCTTGGGCACAGAAAATAGTTGTCAGTAAAATAAGTAGGGGAGTTCAGTGTGAAAGAGGCTTCCTCAAAGGGAGCGAGCTGATGTTGTATTGGGAGGTAGAATCCTGGGGTTCCAGGTCCTCTGAGTAGCTGTGACCTTGGGTGAGACTCCTCCTCTCTTGAGCCTCATCTTTGCTATTTTAAAAATAGATGTGTAATCGTCGGCAGCCAGCCTGTAAAGGTTGTTTCCCAACTCCTGTGAGGATCTCAGCAGTCACATTCGTCTTCTCTTGGTTCTTACAGTGGCACGCTCTGTGACCCTGGTGTGCCCTGTTCCCTGTGCCCGGAATGCTTTTCCTTCCTTCTATACACAGGTAGTAGCTCTTTCTGATCCCTTAGGGTTCAACTGAAATTTCTCCTGAGAAGACCACTCTTAAAAATTGGCTCCCTCCTATTAATCTCTCCAGTCACCTGTTACCTTAAAGGCACTTATACTTTATAAGTATTTTATTTATCCATTTACTTTTTCTCTTTAATTTGACTAAATTTTAAGCTTCATGATATCAGGATTGTGCTTCTTGATCACTACTGTAACTCTTGCACTGTGTGCACCTGGCACAAATATTTGTTGAGTGAATGAATTTGAGTGTCTTGTGTCCATCTTCTCATTTAATCATCACTATAACGCAATAAGGTAAGACACTTTATTCCCATTTTACAGGTGAGGAAACTGAGGTTTGGGGGGAGGTTAAGGAACCTACACAGGTCAGCTGGAATTGGAATGCGGGTTGTCCAGAGTCAGAACCTGGGCTCTTAATCATTACACTCTGCTGCCTCCCATCCTTAAAACAAAAGGAAGCTGGTAGGGTCTTGGGAATGCCACTGGCCTGTGAGTCAGAGGACTAGGGTTATCTCCTGGGTGGGCTACTGATTAACTACCTGACTGGTGGTCTTGAGCAAGTGAGTTGTTTAGCTTCAGAGTCACCATTTCTTCACCTATAAGATGGAAACAATACCCACTGGGCTTATCTTGCTGGGTCTCCTGAGATAGTGTTCACAAAAGCCAAATAACATACAGATGAAAAGCAGCATTCCTATAGGGCCGTTTCTCCTGTAGTTCTCTGCCTTATTTCATCTTCTCAGAATTTGCTGAGCAGAAAGATTTAAAACTATGTGCACTATTTCCCCAAAATGGAAGATAATACTCTCTACTGAAATCTGACCTACACTGATGGGCCATTCTTAATAATGACAAATGCCATCGAGAAGAACTGCTCTATGAAAGTGGAGTTAGAGTGTCCCTTCTTCCTTTCTACGTTAAAATGTAAGTTTTGCTGGAAGGTGTTTAACTCCTGATAGCGTCCTATTTATCTCAATGTGGATTTCTAGATGTGGGGAAAAATACAGAGGGGATCCACCATGTTGGGAGGAAGAGGTTGCCTGTTTTCTGGGTCCTACTATAAAATGGCTGGTCATTGAGGGTTTCACTGCAACTTGTTCATCATATGTATGTGTACAGGTGTATATTCAGAAAAGTCTGTTGTCACCAAGCCATCAACCGCGGTTGATAGAATGTGACTTTTCATAAGTCTTTAAACATGCTAGCAGGATTTCTCGTGGGTTATGTTTTGCTGCCACTCCAGGGTTCTCAAGTGATTTAATTTTCTCTATTCTTAAATAATTAGGGAGCGTTGCCAACTCCGTTGGAGTGGATTAGAAAGCCTCTTTGTGCCTCACCACAGGTGTGTTGGAGGTAATGGTCCTTTACATGGTTTCTGAAGAAAGAAAGGCATTTTGTGGTCTCCAGAGAGCATGATGGGTCCCCCGTACTGCAGAATTCTATCCTTAATGGGGACTTTTTTTTTTTTTTTTTAAAGCAGAGTATTTAGTTCTCTAAAAACCACGAGGGCTTATTTTCTATAAAATAAAAAAAGTTCCCTCCAGGAGAAGGTAACCTTGAAGGTCACAGTTAACTCTTCCTCAGTGGAGTTTGAAGGTGTTGTAAGGAACAGTGGTTTCAGTCTTAAAGTGTTTGTTTTGTGGGATGTGTACATTTTGCCACTAAGCAAATACACACCTCAGAGACGCCCTAAGGAATGCTGTGAGCCACTCTTAAGCAAAGAAACACAACTCTAGTTCCTTTTGGGCAAAGGAACATACTTTATATTTTACAGATGTGATATTCAACCCAAGCTTATTGGGCATTAACCTTTTAGTATACCCAGTTCAAAAATTAGACTTCAATTTCGACAGTTTCAAAATTGGAAAAAACTTAATAGGGAAGTAGTGGTAACTTAAATCCGTCCTGTTCTTACTAACCCTTAAATAGGGGTGTTTTTAATAACAGTGGGTAACCGAGGTTCTGGTACCAGAATCCTGAACTTAACCCAAAACCTAAATCTTAATCCCAGTCTATTAGAATGATGGATGAGTATAAATTTCCATGTCTCTTTTCCAAGCCTTCTCATGGTCTATTCTCAATCCAGGTTCCTAATGATGACTGTGGGTATAGGTTTGAGGATGGAAATGGGCTTTATAGACCCAGCAGATTTCACTTCTGAATCTTCATGTTTTCATAAGCGCACAGGTTTATCCTTGAATTCAACAGTTTGGTTCCTGATTTTGATAATGTTGAATGGGTAAGGGGTTATGAATAACCTAGAGATCAGCCCTCAAGCATGAAGCAAATGAACCAAGTTTAATCTTAAAGTAGCAGCTGGGGTACTTTCTAGACTGATGAGCTGTTTACATTGAAATCTCCCAGGAGTTGTTAGAATTGAGAGTACCACCTTCCTCTGTTGGGAATATGGAGGGGCGGGGGGGGCGGGATTAAAGGATCCCTGTAAACACCGAGTTAGAGGAGGCCTGTTAGAAATTTATAGTGAACGCTTGGATCTATAATGAGGCAAATGTGAAGAGCTCTTCTGATTTCTGTGAATGCTTAGGAGAGTTTTCAAATTGACTCTGCCCGGTATTCCCTAGGGGGCTGGTTAACAATGTAGATGACCACACTCCTGGAAGTCAGTAGAGCTAAGAAGAGACCAAAAGTCTGAATTTGTCACAAATGATTCTGAAAATGTAGTCAGAAGACCATCTCTATCTGAACCTCAGCTCCACAATGGATGTAGCCTTTCTCTCCCCACGCAGAGAAAGAGTTCTGAACGCTTTTTTGGTACATTCATTAGTATTATTTTCAATGTTACTAAACCAGGCAGCTAATTCCTAACCAGGATCCAAAGATATCTTTTAATTTGCTTCCAAAGGGTAGGTTCACCCAGCAAGAGCATTGTTTAATTCTTCAGTGGTTTTCATTTGCATGGAGCTAAGTATTTTTCTCCTATAGATAGGACTAAGCCAGTCTGCTTTGATTCTTGAGAATTGAAGTTGCTCCAGACAAAAGTTAATTGTGGCAGTGGCCCCTTTCCTTCTGTGCTGTCTTCCCCCTCCCTGATTTTTCTTCTACAGCACAGTTCCCTTTGGCTGCTTACGCTACAGAAGGGCTTACTCAGTTATATCCTCTTTTATATATCCCCAGCCCGCAACTAGACAAGTCAAGCTCTTAGGATGAATCCAGATTTTAAATGGACAAAATACCTCTATTTCCCTTTTTCTTACCGACCCAACAGTATGACTTTTTGTGTGTGTGTGTGGAATCTGTTGAGCTAAGACATTCGTTTCTTCAACTGGTATTTATCGAGGGCCTCTGCTAGGTGCTGGGAGTATGCATTGATTACAAGGGCGATTTACATTAACATTGCTGTTTTCTGTCGTTGTAAGACCATCCAAACCTGTAGAGAATTTTTATAACAATTCATTTGAGCCAAACAGGATATGCCTAGAAGCAAGATCCCAACAGACTGAGATAAATGCTTCCAAGAAATGACAGTTTGCAGCTCCTTTTATTCATTTGGAATTAGAGGACTAAGGAAGATTACATGAAGGTGGGAGAAAGCTTGGTAGGGATTGGAGTACAGGATAGTTAAGAAGATTTTTTGCTCTCTCGAGGGTGGTCAGCTGTAGAAGGAAGGGTGTGAAGAGAGGCATTTCAGAGGTGTGGTAACCTAGATGCACAGAAACAATGGACAGAGCTAGTTTAAGGCAAAGATAAACCTTTTACTAGAGAGGTTACATGCCTCGGGCATGACTACCCACCATGATCTGCCCAGTTAGGAATTTATGATCAGATCACTCAGAGGTTACTCTCTGTAAAACTCCTGTTTTATCCACATTATTAAGGATCTTTACATCCTCATTCCTTAAGAGAGCCTGAATGTTGTAGCTCGCGGAAGGGTTTACCTTCTTCATCAGGTCATCTGTACAATAAACAAGGGCAGGGTTTTGTCCATAGGGCTGCTAAGGGGATGGTATTTCCTCTCTACTCTTCACTCACATTGTTTATTCTTTCCTAAACCCGAGTTCTGGGCAGGGGCAGGTGATCCTTTCTTCGTGGGTCCAGCCAAGTGCCTGCTAAGAAATTCCTTATATGTCCCAATACAAGTGGTCCTCTAATTAATCAATGAGAATATGTAGATAGATAAAACTTATCCAAGCTCTTCATGTGTATCTTTGACTTAGTATCTCTGTCATCCCTAGAGCCACTTTTTTTAATAGTCATTGAGCACTGTTTTATAGAGGCATGATCCGCCACTTCTGTAATCTATCCCTGTAAAATTTATCCCCAGCCACAAATATCCATAAGGAACTGTAAGGAGCAGTTTTCCTCCTTGGTCTTGTATGTGTGTGTCTCTGAGCACCACAATGTTGACACGTTAGTGTTGTTTTAAGTAATTTTGAAAGCCTTGTTTATGACACTGGTGACTGAGATGTCATTTCCCCCCCGGAAAAATTATTAAATCTGTATTACATTTGAGTATTTTTTTTTGCTCAAAAAACAATTTAAAAGAATGCTCCACGCTAAGAGACTTTCTGCAGACTTTGGCTCTAAGATGGTCCCTTAATTTCTGAAGGACAGTTTTTGGAGGTGCAGTCATCTGGATCTTAGCAAATCAGGCTTGTCATAACATGGCTTCAGATTTCTCATTGGTAGTACCTGTAGCCCTCGAAGTATAGTTAAAATAAGCCATGCTTCACAAAGGGCTGAAAATTAGTCACCTCTGTCCTATACAGTATTTTTTAAAGTAAATATTTATTTGTTAGCATGTGGGAAAAACTTAAATCTGGAGTTACCCAGATGATCTGGGATAGAGGTAGGCGGAGGAACCAACACCCTAGACCCCAGGCAACGGTTTGGTCATTTTGCCCACATTTTTCAACTCTTTGGAGATCATTTCATTTGTTTCCTTCAAATAATCTTTTTCCCTGCTGAGAAGGTGCTTTACATTAGAGCTATTAGCATTCTTTTGTCCCGGTGGCTGCCTAGGTTCTCTGGGAATCCCACAAAGATTTGAGAGAATCCTTGGGATTCCAACCTAAACCCGTGAAGTACTTAGTCTCCCGTAAACACAAATCAACATTCCGTCATTTTGTTCTATTTAAAATCGCTTACCCTTTGAGTGCTCTCTAATGTATGCTGTCATCGAAGTCAGCTTTTCAAGGGAACTTTTTTATAATATTAGCTGTTGTAATAAGCATCACTGAATACCTATATGTAAACCATGTTATTAGATTTCCTCACTCCCGGTCAGATATGGCTTAATCATTCATACCATTACAGCCAGTTGCCCTGGAGAACTACGGCAAGTCTAAGACCTGTGATGAAGGCTGGCGTGCACAGTAGCTGCCTTCCATCTTAATATCTGATGAGCCCAGTCATGTTGGCTGTGTTTAATCGATCCGTTTCCTACCTCCTCTCTCAGCCGAGAGGTCAAATGCAACATAAAAGAACAGTGAATCTAAGCATTTCCAGTATTTTGAGGTATGGGAATCTCCTATGAAGTGGCAGACCTTTGAGAAATAGTATTATGAGCTGTACTGTGTTTGCTGCGGCTTTGGAAAACCTTTGGATTCTTCTACTGAAAATCTGTTTGAAAAAAAAATCTTTTTAATGAAACAGTGTGAGTCACAAAGCAGCCACTCCTTCTCATAATAGCATTTCTCACCAAGGGAATTTTTGGTAGCTGTTAGGGGAGGGATTTGAGTAGGTTGTGGATGATAAATCCCTTGGTGGAACATAACCAGAGGCTGCCATATCAGAACTCTGGTGCTTTCCATGCTGACAGCAAACCCTGAATTCAAAGTGCAGGACAGCAGAATAGAAGGGGGTGGCCTGTGCTTAGTGAATTGCCTCAGTAGCATGACCAATGAGATTCAACCCTCAAACACAGTTCGTTAAAACACCATTGTAGTATAATAGGATCATGAAACAGGCCTTGGGTCAGAGGGCCGAGGCCATTTAGAGGAAAAGCATCATATTTCTGGATTAAGCGATGGCTGGGAACCTAATGATGAGAATTTAAAAGTCACGAGTGTGCCTTCTTTTTCCATATTGTGAAGTGGTGGCGTAGCAGTTGGCACTGGACGTGGGACTGCCTTACAGAGGGGATTCATTCAAGGTCATCTGTACTCTCAAGATTTTAGGTCTAATAAAACACTTAGGATGACACCCAAAGAGGACACATCACCCCATCAGTCTCTGTAGGGTGGTGAGAAAGGAGATGTTAGAGATACTAAGAGTTTAGAACAAGCCAGGATCATGACATTAACATCCAAAAGACCTGTCCTCAACGTCTCTGCCTGCCCAAACCTGAGTTTTCACTGTGGCCAGTCAGTTCTCCATCCTTGTGTCTGAACCACTGTCTTATGTAAGCTACAAAGTATGAACGTTTGTGACAACTGTGTTAAGATTTGCCTGCCTTCAGAAAGTCGTTGCTGTCTCCACGCTGTGGTTTCCTGGCTTTGTACTTTTCATCAAAGTCTCTCAGCATTTCCAAGTCTCCAGAGCTCAATAAAGAGGAACAGGAAGTCAGCGTTTGATGCCTAAGAGCCAGCAATAACTAATAAAAGGGCACTATCACAGAAATGGGGCGGGGGGCGGGTTTCTGGGCCTTGAACGTGTCAGGCCTGTAGGAATGTAGAAACGTCCTCCAAAGATGACTTGAACCAACTCCTTCAAACAAGGAAAAAGCAGTAAGAACCTCTGTTCTGAGAGGTCACATTTTCTTAGGTTATACAGTAGAGGTTTAACATTTTTAATTGATGGCATAATTACTAAGTATCTGTTGCCTGAGGAGTTTACATCACTTAAGGAAAAAGTGATTATCACTTTTACAAAAAAGCAAGAATTATGTCCCTACTTCTCTTCCGTGAGGGGCCTCAGGATATGTCCTGTCTTGGGATCCAGGCTGGAGCCTGACCCTTTCTCCACCCCCCACCATTCACTTTTATTGGTTGAACTCTAAAGTTTCAGTGCTGCGATGGCAAAATGGGAAAGTCACAGGGGTTTGCGCTATTTCAATTTTGGTTTCGCTTGCACGTCTCAGGAAATCAAATAGTGCTGTGACTCTGAACAGAAGCTCTGGTTCTTGGAATCTTTTCAAAAAAAATGAATTGTTTTAGGCGTTCAAAAGAGAAAAGTGTACTTTACAAGCAGATTATTAATAACCTTTTATTAATAAATAAAACATTGCAGATTTAATTGTATGTACCCTGCCCAATCTCCATTTTCCTCCTTCCCTCCCCAAAGGTAACCACTGCCCTGACTATCCAAAACTGTATTCCTTAAATTTATGTAAACTCTATCATAATGTCTCCATCCTTTCATATCGGTACATGTATAGACTCCAAGTGGGTCTATAGCTACTTATTGTAACACACTGGTTTTCACTGCTGTGCTCTGTTGTGTGAATATATACGACAGATATCACCATCTGTGGGTCCCTTGTCTTATCATTGGCTATTAAAATTATTTTGCGTTGCTTTGAGAATTTTTTCTTTTTCCTTACATACTTGAATGAGAGTTTTTCTAGGGTGTATCTTTAGTTATGAAGTAGCTGAGTCCTAGGGTGTGTGTGTATGTGTGTGTGTGTGTGTGTGTGTAAAACCTTTTTTATAATGAAAAATTTTTTTCAATTACAGTTGGGATATATTATATTAGTTTTAGGTATACAACAGTGATTAGACATTTATATAACTTAAGATTTGATCACTCTGAGAAATCTAATACCCATCTGACACCACACATATTTATTACAATATTATTGACTATATCTTTCATGCTATACTTTACATACATCCCCATGACTATTTTGTAACTCCCAATTTGTACTTTTTAACCCTTTCCCATTTTTTTGCCCATTCCCACAAAACCCTCCCATCTGACAGTCATCAAAATGTTCTTAGCATCTAAGAGTTTGTTTCTCTTTTGTTTATTTCATTCTTTAGATTCCACATTTAAGTGAAATCATTGTATTTGTCTTTCTCTGTCTTACTCCACACAGCACAGTACCTCTAAGTCCATTCATAGTGTTGCAGATGGCAAGATGTCTTTCTTTTTTTGTGACTGGGTAATATTTCACATGTACCACCTCTTTATCCATTCATCCATTGACGGACACCCAGGTTGCCTCCATATCTTGGCTATTGTAAATAGTGCTGCAGTGAACACATGAATTCACACATCGAAGTAGCGTTTTGGGTTTCTTTGGATAAATACCCAGAAATGGGATTACTGGGACTTTCTTTGTCTCTTGTTACAGCCTCTGTTTTAAAGCCTATTTTGTCTGGTATAAGTATTGCTACCTCAGCTTTCGTTTGTTTTTTTATTTTCACGAAATATCTTTTTCCATCTCTTTGTGTCTTTGGATCCGATGCAAGTCTCTATAGGCCATTTATGTGGGGTCTTGTTTTTTTATCCATTCAGCTTCCCTAAGTCTTTTGATCGGCACATTTAATCCATTTATATTTAAAGTAATTGTGGATGTGTAGTTATTGCCATTTTATTCATATTTTTATTATTTTTTCTTCTTAAAGAAGTCCCTTTGCTATTTCTTATTATACTGGTTTGGTGTTGATGAACTTTAGCTTTTTCTAATCTGGGAAGCTCTTTATCTGTCCTTTGATTCTGGGTAATCTTGGTTGTAGGGCCGTGATTTTCATCACTTTGATTGTTTTGTGCCAATCCATTCAGAATGCAAAGTTTCTTTTGAGAAATCAGGTGACAGTCTGTGGGAGCTCCCTTACAGGTAACTTATCTGCTCTTTTCTTGCTGCTTTTAAGATTATCTTTATCTTTAATCTTTGGCATTTTAATTGTGATGTGTCTTGGTGTGGGCCTCTTTGGGTTCATTTTGTTTGAGACTCTGGTACTTTCTGGACTTGTATGTTTTCTTCACCAGGTTAGGGAGGTTTTTAGGCATTATTTCTTGAAACAGGTTTTCAATTCCTTGCTCTCTCTTCCCCTTCTGGTATCCCTATGATATGATATGTAGATAGACTTGATATTGTCCCAGAGGCCCCTTAAACTGTCCTCATTTTTTGGATCTTTTTTCTTGCTGCTATTCTGATTGGGTGTTTTCTGTTACCTTGTCTTCTAAATTGCTAATTCAGCCCTCTGCTTCATCTAATCTACTGTTGATTCTTCCTAAGGTAGTTATTGTCGTCTTCATTTCTGACTGGTTCTTTTTATGTTTTCTGTCTCTTCGGTAAAGTTCTCACTGAGTTCATCTACTCTTCCCCTAAAGTCATTGAGCATCCTTATAACAAGTGTTTTGAACTCTGCAGCTAGTAGATTGCTTGTCTCCATTTTGTTTAGTTCTTCTTCTGAATCTTGTTCTCTTCTTTCATTTGGAACACATTTCCTTGTCTCACCATTTTGGCTGTCTCTCTAAGTCTCCTGGTCTTAGTAGAGGGGCCTTATGTAGTAGATAAGGTGGTACAGTTTTCCCTTGTCACCTGAGCCGGGTGTTCTATGTATGTCCCTTGTTTGAGTTTTGTGTGCACTCCTTGGTTGCTGTTTGCACGTCAGTGGGAGGGATTGACTCTTGGGCTGATTGGTTGTGAGGACTGGTCAGTGACCATAGTGGAAAAGTACGGGTCAAGCCACATGCTGCTTGTTTAGGTTAGGGGAACCTTTGAGAGATTTTAAGAAAGTTTGCAGCAAGAGTCAAGACACTGCTGTTTGTGTGGAAAAGCCACTGGAAGTAGCTTGGGTGGGCCCGCAAGTCAGATGGGGAGGGGACAGGGTCTCAGGGAATTACCAGGGCTGGGCAAGCAGAGTTAGCAAGGTTGATAGAAACTCAGACGGGGTGCTGCCTGTATTTGCATGCTGGGTGGTGGGGCAAAGGCTCAACAAAGAAACCATGGGTTCTGCCAGCACTTCTGTCTGGGAGAAAGCTGCCCCTCCAGCCCTGGCCTTGAAGCCAGATAATTCACTTCCTCCCCATAAGTCCTCAGCACCTTTCATGCTGCTGCCCCAACGCTGGAGCTCAGAGCGAATGAGTCCCTCAGCGAGTAAACTGTGTGTGGGCCCTTTAAGAGGACTGCCTGGGACTCCAGGTGCCCTCTTTCTCACTCAGCCACAATCTCCGCTGTTTTTCACAGCCAGAAGTTGTAGAGACTTCTTTGGCCAGCACTGGAAGCCTGGGCAGGGACCCCTTGCTATTCCAGAGGGATCTCTGCAGACCAGCATGTCCCTCCTGATTTTCAGCCGCCACACACCAGTGTGGGACCAGCCCGTTCCACGTCTCCGCCCCTCCTACGAGTCTCAAGGTGGCCCCTTCTGTATGTCCTTAGTTGCAGAACTTCTGTTCAAATAGACTTCAAGCAGTTCTCATTCATAGTTCTAAAGTTTAGTAGAAATTTTGACGATGTGTTTGTGAGAGGAGGCAAGCACTTATAGACTCCACCATCTTGATGGGAAATCAACCCCACTAATTCAACTCTTAATTAAATACCGTGCAATAGATCTTCAATGTACTTGTACCAATTTACACTCTCCAAATAGCATATTTTCACTTGTTCCCTGTTCTTGCCCAAACTCGATGATGGGGGTTTAAAATGACATATCATTGTGATGTTGTTTATATATTTGATATATATTTACGTAAATTAGTATATTACTATTGTATATGTAACCATTGTTTCCTCTTCTGTGAAATGCTTGTTCATGTCTTTCACCCATGTTTGTATTGGATGGTTCATCTTTTTATTACTTTGTATGAATTTGTGTTTTTGTTTTGTTTGATTTCCAGATAATTCTTTGACATATGTAATGCAGGTGTATTTCTCCCAGCTTGTGGATTATCTCTTTATTCTCTGTGATTTCTTATGTTAAACAGTTTTAATGTATTGAACATTCTAGTGTTTTCTCTTATGGCTTGTATAATTTGTGTCTTAAGGCAGATTTTCTTTTCCTGAGTTTATAAAGGTACAATTTTATATTTCCTACAAAAATTTTTTGTTTTTCCTTTCATATCTAAGTCTTTAATCTGCGGGGCAGTAAATTGTTTGAATGGGGGTAAGATAAGGATGTATTTTCCTTTTTCCATATGAATAACAATTCTCCCGGCAACAAGTGAGGATTGGTAAGGTCTTTTCCTGCTGATTTATTTGCAAAGCCACCTCTTTTATATATCAGGTTTCCTTCTATGCATGGATTTGTTCCTGGGCTTTTCCTTCTGTTACATTGGCCAATTTGTCTATCCTTGTGCTAATACTTTCTTAATTACTGTAGTTTTGTCTTGCTGTGTGGAAGGGCAAATCCTTTCATCTTGTTTATTTTTCAAAGCTCTGTTGTCTAAATGAAACTTTCTAGGAGACAAACAAGGGAATTCAGATAGAATCAACAAAATCAAGTACAAAGTACCAGGAACTGCTCTGTTTATAGCTGGCATTCTTAATGACAGGACATCTGGCAAACCGACCCTAATGGGCAGTTTCAAGTTTTTTCCCCTAATATATTGCACAAACAAAACATTTCCCTATGTTTTTGAATTGCAAACAGCAGAATAAACAGTTTTGTATGTTAGAGACAACAACAATAAAAACAACAAAAACCAGTTAGCTATTTTTGGCACTTTTTGCTTCCACATAAATTTTAGAAACAGCTTTGTCAACTTCTATAGGGAAAAAACTGTTAGGATATTTATTGGGATTACATTGAATTTCTCAGTCTCCATCTATATAAAATTGAGTCTTCCCATGAACCTGATGGGAATGGAGTTACAGATATAAGAGTAGAATTTTTTTAATGTTTTTAAAAACTTTAAAATAATTTCAGGTTTACAGAAAAGTTGCAAAATTTGTACAAATATTGAGTATTGATCACTGAGAATCCTTAAATGTTATTAGAAAGACATAGTAATTGAATGTTCATTTAGTTCTTAACTCTGCAAAGCAGCTTAAAGTCTTAAATGAAGTTTCTGAAGTCTGGTCTGAGGAATCTACATCGGCCTGCTCCTGGGAATGGGAAAGCTACATGATCTTAAGTGATATGGCGTCTGATGAAGTGGTGAGGCATCAGACTGCAATCTACTTTCATCAGAGTTGGCTTGTATCCTTATGTGAACCAAAGTATAAAGTAGATTCAGTCCCAACTCCTGCTTCCAAAGTGTGTGCTCTGATACTTTCTGTTGAAAGAGTGGCTTCTTGCCATTCAATTGAGGTTCTTCTCACGGCTGTAGGCTGGAGTGCTCACGTCAAGTTGGCCTCCATATGACATAAGAACGGAGGCTTGGCTTGGCTGAGTCAGGGGTGCTGTCGTGGGAAGAATGGGATACGCATCTCTTGGGAGAGGCAGTGGTGGGTAGCGGTTAAGGTTGCAGGCGCAGGGCCAGACTGCCTTAGATTAGAATCCCAGTGTTGCCGATTTTTAGTTTTGGAACCTTGGGCAAGGGACTTGACCTTGTGCTTTAATTGCTTTACCTCTAATGTGAGGCCAATTATAATTTTATCTATTATATGGGAGTGTCTTAGGAATTAAATGACTTTATAGGCAAAGCCACATCACTCAAAACAATGCCTAACAGATAGTAAGTGATCAGTAAAGGTAGCCTTCTTATAATTTAATATCTTTGGTGAAAGCTTTGTAATTTTTTAAAGATCTTGAATCCCTTTTGTTAGATTTATCACTAGGTACCTTACAGTTTTTTGATTATTACTGTAAATAGTAACTGTCGAAAAAAATTTATAATAGTTTTAGTTCTCTTGTTTATTCAGCATTATTGTTGAACCCTTGAGGTCTAATAGTTTTAATGGGCAAACATCTACAGAGAAAATCCAAGAGACTCAAATCTGCAAGAAATGACTTTTCTTTTTGGTTCATCAACCTATGTGTCACTTCTCTTTCTTTAAGATTGCTGACTAGTTCCTCCAGTAGAACATGCATTTGAAACTATAATCATGGGCATCCTTGTTTTCCTCCTATTAAAGGGAATGCTTCTTGCATTGGAACTGTTGTGAATGTTTGGTAGTTATTTTTAATTCTCTTCTGTTAATCTGTTAAATAAATATCACAAATGGCTATTTTATCAAAAATTTCCCTTGCATTTGTTCAGATGGTCTTTCTCCTTTCCTTTGTTAGTGAAGTGGATTATATTAATAGATTTCGTAATGTTAAACTACCCTTATATTTTAAAAAATAAACCCTACATAGTTGCGATGTATTTTTTTTTTATACATTGCTAGGTTTAATATGTTAGTATTCGACCTGGGATTTCTATATATATGTTGTGAAATTCCATTTATAATTTTATTTTCAAACTGTTTCATTTGTTATTAAAATTAATGTAGCTCTTTAAGAGGAGTTCAGGAAGAGATAGATGTTCATTCTTTTCTGGCATATTAGAATTCTGGCTGCAAACAGATGGCACACTCAGAGAGGTAATTGAATCGAGCTTAATTGAAGAGACAGTTTTCAAAGGTGTGGGCAAGATTAAAGGAGCAAATGAATAGAGGATGGGCAAAGCACCCAGAGACCGGCCACAATGGGAACTATTTCCACTCCTAGATGTGGAGTTCACAGGGAGAGAACCTGGTGAGAACTGTATGTGGTAGGCCCGGGAGATGTCCGACAGAACAGCAGACTTACATAGAAAAATGGAACCACTGCCATTCCATGCAAGGCACAGAGAAAGCCAAGAAATAAGTGCCCCAACCTCTACCATCTTGTCCTCCAGTCTCCAACTGGTGCTTCCCCTTGGCCAAACCCAAGAGAAGTTTAGGAGGCAAGGGAACCGTATTCAGACTTGTTAGCCTGTGGAACGCAGAGCAGAGAGGAAAGTGGATCTGGAGGAAGTGGATAGAGAGACATAGGAAATATCTGTACTTGAGTGCTCGGTGGAACTTGCTTGTAAAATTCCCCTGTAAAACTTTCTGGGCCTGTGACTTTTTTTCTTGGTGAATAGATTTTTATCTAATGATTCAAGTTCATCCATGTTATTGGTCTATTTAGGTTTTCTATTATGTCAGTTTTGATAAGGCACGTATTTCAAGGCAAGCTCTGTGTTTATCTCTCTATTACGTCCTCATTTTTCATTCCTAAGACTATTTGTATGTTTTCTTTTTATTCTCGATTACTCTTACCAGTGTTCTAGTTGATTATGTATTCCCCTAGATCAAGCTTCTCAGTTGTGTTGTCCAGATCTTTCATATCTTACTAAAATTTGATGTTCTTGATCTACTAATTCCTGTATGAATTGTTAAAATCTCTATGACTGGATTTGCTAACTTCTCTTTATAATTTTGTCAACTTTTGCTGTATATAATATGAAGTCCTCTTAAGTGCATAGTTATTTAGAATCATTTGTATCTTCTTGGAGAGAGCATCTTTATCCCTAATGGTACTTTCCCTTGGTCTATTTCGTTTGATATCAGTGCCAGCTTTCTTTTTGTAATTATATACCTGGTATCTTTTCCTATCCTTTTACTTTCAATTTCTGTCTTGAAATCTTCGATGTGTCTCCTATACATGACAGTTGGATTATTGTCTCTCCTAATCTGAGACTTCCTTTTAATTGGCATGTTTAATTGATTTTAAAAGTACCGTGATTATAATTATATCTTATTTTAATATCTTATTATATAATATATTGTTTAATGCCTTATTTTGTGGTATTTACAATGTGTTTTGTTTACATTCTTCTCCTTTCCTGACTTGTATTTGATAGCATGGGTTTTCTTTACCCTCTTTCTTCATTCTTATTTCCCTTCACTCCCCACCATCTGGAAGCTTTCACTTCTTTTAGAGGCTACTCTTAAATTTTTGACCCACATACTTGAATAAAATCTAAAGTTAAATCAGTATCACTACTCTCTTCCCAAGTAATATAAGAACCCATAGTTTGTCTTACACATTTTTATGGTTTAGTATTATAATTCCACTTTGTTTTTAAACCCTAGAAGTAGTTGTTGCTATTTTTATTTGGTAAAGTCTGCTTGTTTGGAGTCCCCTACCTGCTTACCAAATTCTTTGCCTACTGTCCCTTCTTTTATATAGTTCGTTCATCCTTCTGAGTTAAATTTCCTTTATTCCATAGGTAGGCTTCACAATTTATTTTGTCAATGAGAGTCTATTAATGTTAAAGCCTTTTTTTGCTTGTCTATAAGTATTTTTTTATTTATCATAAATTGAATGGTTATCTAGCTGGATTTAAAAATCTGGATTAGGAGTTATTTTTTTCCAGCAATTGGATAACGTTCTTTTCCATTATCTTCTGGCTTCTAACATTGCAGTTGAGAAGTCTGCTTCTCAGCGCTTAGAGTCAATCTGTTTTTTCTCCTAGCTGCTTTTTTATCTTTTTGTGGTGTTCTGCAACTTTACTGTCATGCGTTTAGGGTTTGATTTACTTTTATTTATCCTGGTTACTATTTGTCCTTGAATCTGAGATTTCATGTCTTTCAAAGCATCTGAGAAATTCTCAGCCATTTATCTCTTCAAATTTTTCCAATCTTTTATTTTCCTATTGAAACTTTTGGAAATTCTGGAAGTCATACATTAGACATTCTTATTCTAGCCTTCCTATTTCTTAAACTCTTTTTATTTTCCAACTCTTTATCTCTGTATTCTACACTCGGGGTAATTTCTTATCTCTACCTTTCAATACTATTTTTTCTTCACCTGTTTTTTAGGCTAAACATTGAATTTTACATTACATTAAACTACATTTTAAATTGCTTGGAATAACTTGTAGGGTGTTTATTTTTTGCCTTCAATTGTGTAAAAGCAAACAAAAAGGAGTAAATCACTTTGTTTCCAGAGTTCTAGTTTTCCCCTTCAGGAAAGTAAAATGGGGCTGGCTAACTGCTTTCTTTTCCCGTCCTGGTCAAAAATTCCATGAAGCTGTATCACTGGCATTATACTGTTGAGCAAACAAGCACTATGAACAGGGAGACAGGAAGCTGGAAACCCATCATCATTTTGTTCTCTACTCCCAAAGGAAGATCAGCTCCTGAGTCATGGAGGGAAACCTTTCAGCACTGTACCTCTTGGGAGCTCACAGCTGTGGCAAGGATTCGTTTCTATGGCAACAGAAGGCTTAACTCTTCCTCTGTACTCAGGATGTGCAGAGGGAAGTTACAGGGTAAACTTTTAGAGCTTTCCCGTTTCTTGAGAGGCTGGATTTATTCTCTTAGTCTAGACAGCACTGTCCAACACAGTAGCCACTAGGCACGTGTGGCTATTTAAATTACAGTTAATTAAAATTTAAAATTTAATTTCTGAGTCACACCAGCCATGTTTCAGGTACTTAACAGTCACAAATTGCTAGTGACTGCTATAATTAGCACATATATAGAACATTTCTTTCATTGCAGAAAGCTCTATTGGACAGTATTGTTCTCAGCTCTTCCACAGTGTTCTTACAGTGCATGGAGAATTGCTCAATGTGTAGTTTCAGAAAAGGGATCAAGTGAACCCGTTGATACCTAGAATCTGGAAGGCTCTCTTTAGAGTAACTGCCATTCTATACCACCTATGTGTAGGAAGAATTCAGAGAGGTCATTGCATTCTAAGAAGGATTTATGGTTTGAAATGGTGAACCTAAGCCCTACCTATAATTTGGTATCATGGGAGGAGGGGAAGCCAGTTAGGTAGAAAGGTGAACCTCAGATGTCGAACCAACTTTAGGGAAGATGAAAAATTACTGCATAGGTATATTGATTTTATTCAGTTGGGATTAAACTGAGAATGGGGAGGATAGATGTGCAAGGGGACTGGAGAAAACCGGCCCAAGGTCTTATACTTAAAATTTGACTCAGGTTGGAAATCCCTTGTAATAAAATCCTCTTTCTCCACCCTCTTAAATTGCCATCTCATTCTCCTTGGAGTTGCTCTAGAGCAGTTAAAGATTCTCAGGAAGCAAAGAGGTATCTTCTTCCTTCCCCCTCCCCCCAACATACTCAACTCCCACACCTTCTTCAAATATAGCAACATTTCACAGCGACTGGACTCCAGACAGAGCAAGACAGGAAGAATGTAGGTCACACCAGCCCTGTCCCAACAGGCTGAGCAGAGGCAAGAGCCACTGACCCTGACCTTGTTTTTGCCCATAGCAAACATTGCTAAAACTTCACTCTTTGTTATGGAACTCTACATGGACTCAGAATCCTTTCTAACTTAGTGCTTCAGGGGCCCACAGCCCATACGAACTAGCTGGAGTTGGCATGTGTAAGTAACTAAACCAGTTTTCTGTCCTTTGCTAAGGATTTGATGCTTGGAGTTTGCTGTGCAGAGAAGGGACAATGTTTTTGTTGACTGCAGAGCATCTAATATCTGTTAGTTGAGAAAATTTTAAAAAGTCTCTTAAAGGTGTCAAGCCAATGTATAGAGTAGATGCCTAAGTAAAAGTTGTTCAGTGAAGATACTCATGAAAAAGGATGGTATTTTGCAGGATAAAGGTAAAGGTGATTTGTACCGGGAATGGGTTTAATGCTTAATTCATTCTGGTGATTTTTTCAAAGGGTTGGCAAAGGTAGCTTGGAGTTGACTTTCTGGAAAAAATTAACCTGAAGGGAAAAAGATGGCATGTAAGATGACTAAGGGGTTTTGAAAGAGTTCAGAGGCAGCACCGGTAGAAGGAAAGGGAAGAACTTGTAAAAGAAAAAAATGCCAACCGCAGGCGAAGGGGTTGGAGAGAAGGAACTAATATAGACGCTCTGCAGAAACAGAAAAGTAAACATCTCTGTGGTTTCTCAGTCAGTGGGGGTTTTTGTTGTTTGTTGTTTGTTATTTGTTGTTTGTTTTTGTTTTCGTTTTTTGCAAACCTGGAAGCATGGTTTTTTCCTCCTTCATCACAAAACAGAATATTTGTTATAAAGATTTCAAACACTAACGTAGAAAGCAAGGGTTTCCCATGATGTCTTTGGTATATATTTCTCCAGATTTTTGCCCCTGTGGATGAATGGATATGTAGAGAACTAGAAATCCCATAAAGCGTATATCATTTCACAACTGGTTCTTATTGTTCCATGTCATTCCGTGTGAATACGTGATTTTATATTGTTTGGGTTTTTGTTTCTGTTGTAATTTCCAGAAACTTACTGTACCCGGAAGTGGAACCTGGTCACTCAGCCATTGTGCCTGTTTGGTCAAAATTATGATGCAATAGGTTATTTATTGTCCACAAAGTTTACCCAGAAATGCTTTTACCCATTTACCTTTTTGTTAGAGAGATCGTATCTACTATTTGATCAAAACTTCTCTGTAAGTTGTTATAAGAATACCCCAGGGAGACATCACAAAGCCCCTCCTATAAATTTAGTCTGTTCTCATAGAGCAATTAAGTGGTCGACTTGAAAGAGCCCAGTGCTCAGCCCTGACTGCCGAGGACACCGGTAAATGAATCGCACCAGGCAGTGGGGTTCAGAGGAGCCCTTGTCTCGCTCTGTCTTCAGTCTGAAGCAGTATGTCTCACTTGTCCCAGAGATCGCTGCTGCTTCCCTTTTTTCTTTCTGATGGGTGGTCACTTCTGTCGTGGTAGACTTAGAGCCGAAGAAATTTTTATCTTGGATGAGCTATCTGAGCCGCCCTAAAAGAAAATACCAGGCCAGGGCTGGGCATGGAGACACTTCCAGCCAGGCCTGTAAAAGGTAGCTAATCATGGCTCTGCACTCAGCCAAGGGCAAACAGAAGGTCAGACGGGCAACAGACTGGTGGGGCCTGCAGCAGTCCACTGGGACCTGAACACCTGTCTGGGATTATATCCCACAGAGATGTCTCTCGTGGGCTCAGTTCTGACAGCCCAATGGCCTGAGTCGCTGTTAAGTGACTCTCCTTCCTCCTCCAGTGACCTAGAGAGTAATAAAGTGACCAGTAACGAAGTATCTTCTTCGAAGTGTAAAAGAAGTCTATCTAGCCTGTCCCTAAATGGATATGTGAACATACCCAGGCCTAAATAAGGAAAAGCACCCTTTCCTAAGGTGTCTTTTGGAGATGTTGCTGTTTCATGTGACTGTCTGAGGCCAGCTGTGGGGGCAGGAAGTAAAAGTGCTGGTGCAGAAGCTGGAAATGGAGTTTAGAATGCAGTCGAACCCATTGCCCAAGAGCAAGGCCGTTGCTCTGTAGAGTTCCTGTGAGCTCACAGCCCTTCTGAGTGTCACATGGCCTTTCTCCCACGCCCCCAGCAAAGTGGAGAAACAAGCAGAATGGGAAAAATACTTGGGCACATTCTGTCATGACTTGAGCCTCAGCCCGTCTTAAAACTTGAGTCTTTGAACTCTTCCCCCTTGAAACTGTTGCTTTTATAACTGTTTTTGTTGGTTGTTGCATCTTTTAAGAATAAGAAACATGCGCAGCCTTACACAGCAGTCTGTAAGAACAGCATTACCAATAGCAGATATTTATCCAACGCTTACGAAGTGCCAGGCACAGCTCTCAGTGCTTCTCAGATGTCGACTCTTAATCCTCACCCCGCGAGGTGGTCTCTCTTATTCCCATTTTACGGACGAGGAAACTAAGCCCTCGTGGGTAGGGAACTGGCCCAACATTACATAGCCAGAAAGTGATGTGGCTGTAATAAATGGTAGATTGTTACGAATTTGTCATCAGTTTGGGCATCAGAAATTAAAATCGTGGGGAGCTTTTCAGCCCCGTGTCCTTTCTCAAACGCGTAGACAGCATTCTTTAGAGTTTATAACAAGGGTGGAAAAATCGGACTCATTTTCTAACACGTCAGCCAGAAGGATTGCTACCCATCACTCTGTTTTTCTGCTCTTTCTCATAACATCAATCCTCTCAGCAGTCTTTGATTCCAACAGGACCTCTAGTCCCATTGATCCTGTTTTTTTTTTCCCCCGTCCCTCACCCCTCGTGCCCTTTGCTCCTTAAATAACTTAAATTCCAAAGTCAGTCATAGTCACTGCCTCATGAAATACACTCTCATTTCCCTTTTCCTCTTTTGCTTTGTCACACTAAACCACAGCTCTGGGTAAATCCAAGACTCTGCCTGCTGTGTGTGTGTCCTGGGCTGGAAGTGAAACAGCCGGCATGTTCTCTGGCCTCGCTCTTAATTCCCGGTCACTGTCCTCAAGCAGGGCCCTAATGCCCAGGAATCCTGCTGTATTTCCATAGTGCGTTCATTCTCCCACATTCCTAGAGGACTTTGCCATACCTTCTCTCTCCTCAACTCCCCTCTCAGCCTTGGCAGCAACAAATTCTTTCGATTTTACTTCTCTCCAGGTATTACCCCATTTATCTGCTTCCTGTTATAGCAGACTTCTTAAGGGAATTCTCTTTTCTTGACTTGTCCCCTCGGACCCACTCCAATCAGGTATTTGCCCGTACTACTCAGGTGATACCACTCTCATCAAGGTCACTGAGGACGCTTGTGTTGCTAAATCCAGTAGCCCCCCTTCTCAGTTCTCATTTGGGAAAAGCCAGCCGTGTTTAATATTTTGGTCTCCTGGAAATATTTTCTGTACTTGCTTCCAGAATACCACTCACCTGGTTTTCTTCCTGCCTTTCTCGTTGATCCTCTCTCCGTTGCTGATTCCTCCTCATTGCTCTACCTCTAACTAACATTGAAAGGCAGGGAGGCCTAGTCCTTGGACGCCTCTCACTGTTGAATGAGAGCAGCCTTGGTGAAGTCTTTGAGGCTGGTGGTTGTGGGTACTGTGTATGTACTGATGACTCTAGAATTTACCTCTCCACTCAGCTGTTCCCTTGACCTTTTTAACTATGCGATATAATTCACACGCCATGCAAGTCACCAGTTAAAGTGAACCAATTAGTAGATTTTAGAGTAGTAAGAGAGTTGTACAACTATCACCACGTTGAATTTTAAGACGTTTTCATTCCCCCAAAAAGAAACCCCGTAACCATTAGCAGTAATTCTATTTCCATCAACGTGCTGCAGCCCTGGATTACTCCCAGTTCCTTTTCTAGCTGTATAAATTTACCTCTTCTGGACATTTCATGGAAATGGAATCATTACACGTGGCTTTTTGTGTCAGATTTCTTTCACAGCATAGTGTTCTCAAGGTTGACTTGTGTTACAGCATGTATAGCACTTCATTCCTTTTTACACCTGAATGATACTGAATTGTGGAGGCATCACATTTTGTCTGTCATCGGTTGATGTGCATTTGGGTTGTTTCCACTTTTTAGCCATTAAGAACAACATTGCTGTGGACATTCGCATGCGGGTTTTCGTGTGGACATGTGTTTCGTTTCGTCTGGGCCTATGCCTTGCAGTGAAATTCTGGGTCATATGGCACCTGTGTTCGATCTTTTGGGGGAACTGCGGACTGTTTACCAAAGAAACTGCTCCATTTTACATTCCCACCTGCAGCGTACAAGGGTTCTGATGTCACCCCATCATCTCCAATGCTTCTGATCTGTCTTCTTGAGATTAGCCATCCTCGTAGTTGTGAGAAGTGGTATCTCACTGTGGTTTGGATTTGCATTTCCCTGAGGATATTGGGCATCTTTCCATGTGCTGCTTGGCCCTTTGTATATCTTCTTTGGAGAAATGTGTCTTTTTTCAAGTCTTTTGCCAATTTTTTATTTGGATTTTTTTGTTGTTAAGTTGTAAGATTTCTTTATATATTTTGGTTATGAACTCTTATTATATATATGATTTGCAAAATTTGTCTCCCATTCTGTTGTCTTCATTTTCTTCATAGTGTCCTTTGAGGCACCTAGGTTTTAATTTTGATGAAGGCCAGTTTATTTTTCCTTTTGTTGCTTATGCTTTTGGTGGCATTTAAAAAATATTAAAGAAATTGTTGCCTAATTCAAGGTAATGGAGAGTTACTCCTGTGTTTACTTCTAAGAGTTTTAGACTTTTAATTCTTACACTTAGGTCTTTGATCTGTTTTGAGTTAATCTTTGCATGTAGTATGAGGTTAAGGGTCCAACTACATTCTTTGGCCTGGGGTATCTAGATATCCCAGCACCAGTTATTGAAAACAGTATTCCTTCTCGATCGAGTGATCTTGGGGCATGTGGTTTATTTCTGTACTAACAGACAGTATGGCAAAACTGTCTTGATTACTGTAGTTTTGTAGGAAATTTTGAAAGCAGGAAGTATGTCTTCAGCTTCTTTCTTTTTCAAGATTGTTTTGGCTATTTGAGGTTGCTTGCAGTTTCATTTGCATTTTAGGATCAGCTTACCTACCCACTTCTGTGAAAAAGGCAGTTGAGATTTTGATAGGAATTGGGGTGAATCTCTGGATCAATTTGCGGAGTGTTGCCACCTTAACAATATTAAATCTTCCAGTGCATGAACATGGGATGTCTTTCTATTTATTTAGATTTTCTTTAATTTCTTTCAGCCATGTTTTGTAGTTTTCACTGTAGCCTTGCCTTTTCTTTCAAAGTTCATTTTTCCTCTTGATTGTTGCAGTTCCAAATGTCAAAGACTATCTTTCTCCTATTGAATTACCATGGAACCTTTATAGAAACCCTAGTAACCGTAGACTGTATCCTCTTCTACTCTGTATGTCTGTCCTTATGCCTACACCACCCTCCTTTGATTATTGTGGTGTTCCAATAAGTCTTGAAATCAAATATTGTAAATCTTCTGCTTTATTCTTTTTAATGATTGTTTAGGGTCTTCTCGATCCTTTGCATTTCAATATGCATTCCAGAGTCAGCTTGTAAATGTCTTGGAAAAAACCTGCAGGAGTTTTTATTGGGACTTAGTGAAATTTATGAATAAATCTGAGGAGAGTTAGCAACTGAACACTGCAACTTCCAATCTGTGAAAGTGGGATTGCTTTAGTCTTTTAAGTGAACTTTAATCACCCTCAGCAATCTTTTGTAGTTTCAGAATAAAGGCCTTGTACACATTTTTAGACATTTATCTCTAAGTACAGTATGTTTTTGAAAAAATTACTTTAAATTTATTGTGGTAAAATACACCTAACACCATCTTAACCACTTTTAAGTTCAGTAGTGTTTAGTATATTCACACTGTTGTGTGACCTGAACTATTTTATCCTGTAAAACCCAAACTCTACCCACTAACAGCTTCCATTTCTCTCTCCCTTAGCCCTTGGCAACCACTGTTTTACTTTCTGTTTCTATGAGTTAGCCTACTCTTGCTACCTACCTCATATAAGTAAAATCATATGGTGTTTGTCTTTTTATAACTGGCTTTTTTAAACTTAATATAATATCTTCAGGGTTCATGCATGCTGTAGCAAGTGCCAGAGTTTTTTTCCTTTTTAAGGCTGATTAATAATCCGCTACATGTAATATACCACATTTTGATTATGTTTTCATTCACTGATGGGCATCTGAGTTGCTTCATCCTTTGGCTGTTGCGAATAATGCTGCTTTGAATATGGGTGTGCAAATACCTCTTCAAGATTTTGTTTTCAGTTCTTTTGCATGTATACCCATAAATGGAATTGCTGGATCATATGGTAATTCTATTTTTAAGGTTTTGAAGAACTGTTATACTGTTTTACATAGTGGCCTGTCCCCGTTTACATTGCCACCAACAGTATACAAGGGTTCTCTTTCCTCCACACCGTCACCAGCATTTGTTATCTCTTGTCATTTGGATACTCAACATCCTAACAGGTGTGAGGTGCTATCTCATTGCAGTTCCCTAAATGGTTAGTGATGTCGAGCATCTTTTCATGTGTTTGTTGGCTATTTGGATATCTTCTTTGGAAAAATGTTTGTTCAAGTCCTCTATTTATAGATAGATAGATAGATAGATAGATAGATAGATAGATAGATAGATAGAGATATAGATAAATAGATACATACACACATATGCCTACAGCACCCGGTCTGCCTAGGTGGTCTCCCATCCAAGTACTAACCAGGCCCGACCCTGCTTAGCTTCTGATATCAGACGGGATCAGGCGTGTTCAAGGTAGCAAAGCTGTAGACCCTCTGTCCATTTATAAATCAGGTTATTTATTTTTTTGTTATTGTCATTGTTGAAATGTAGACATTCTTTGCATATTCTGGGCATTGACCCCTTATCAGATATATTATTTGCAAATATTTTCTCTCCATAGGCTTGTTTTTATAATCTGTTGTGCCCTCTGGTGCATAGAAGTCTGATTTTGATGTGGTTCAGTTTATCTGTTTTCGCTTTTGTTGTTTGTGCTTTTGGTATCATATTTGTCGATGGTATTTTTAAAAATTTATTTTTCCTATGGTTTGTTGGTAGTCTGTATAAACAAAATTGACTTTCGTATAAATCTTTTATCTTATTATGGCCTTGTTAAACTGACTTACTGGTTTTAGTAGCTTTTGTATAGTTCACAGAAATTTCCACACGTAATTACATTGTTTGATAATTGAGACAGCTTGACTTTTCAAATCTGTTTCTTCGTTGCACTGGCTAGGATCTCCAGTACAGTGCTGAGAGGTAGTAAAGTAAACATCCTTGGCTTGCTCTTGACCTTATTGGAAGCATTCAGTCTTCCATTATTCAGTTTGATGCTAGATGTAGGTGTTTCATAAATTTTCCTTTTATTTCTAGCTATCAGTGGCGGTTGATTTTTGTTACCATCAATTGAGATGATCATAGCTTTTTTTTCTCCTTTATTCCTTTAGTGTGATGAATGACATTGATTTCAAAAAGTAAACCAATTCAATTGGCCATGATGAATTATTTTTATATGATATTTACTTAAATTTGTTAAAATTTTGTTAAGGATTTTTATTTTTATGTTCATGAGGGGTATTTGTAATTTTCATGTAATTTTTTTGTCTTGTTTTGATATCAGTAATCTTGGCCTGATACAATCATTTGAGAAGTGTTTTTTTGTTTTGTTTTGTTTTGTTTTTTTCCTATTTCCTGGGAGCTGCTGTATCATATTTTTTTCTTTCAAGGTGGTTGATAGAATTCACCAGGAAAGCCTTCTGGGCCTGGAGTTTTTTTTGAAAAAGAGTTGAACTAAAAATTTAATTTCTTAAATAGGTATAGGGCTATTCAGGTAATTTCTTATCAAATAAGCTTTAGTAGTTTATCTTTTTTGTGTAATTTGTCCATTTCATGTTAAATACATTAGCAAAAAGTTGTTTGTAATATTTCTCTGTTTCCCTTTTAATGGCTATAAGGATGTTTAGGGGATGACCCATCTCTCATTCCTGACATTGATAACTTGTGTCCTATATTTTTTCTGATTAGCCTGGCTAGAGATTTATCAATTTTATTTATTGCTTCAGTGAACCACCTTCAATTTCATTGATTCAGCTGTTGTTTTCCTTTTCTATTTTATTTCTGCCTTTTGTTTCACCCTTCTTTCAGTTTAATTTGCTCCTCCTTTTCTACATCTTAAAGGTTGAAGTTTTATTAGATCACTGATTTTAGATCTCCTTCTTTTCTAATATAAGCATTTAAAGCTGTAAATTTTCCTGGAAATGATGCTTTATTTAGCTTTTTCGTATTATATATTCCATATATTTTGATATATTGTGCTTTTCATTCATTTTCAATATATTTTCTAATTTTGTGGGGTTTTTTTCTATAACTCATAGGTTATTAGAAGTATATTATTTAATTGCCAGATACTTGGGGATTTTCCAGATTATCCTTCCGGTGTTAGTTTAAATTAGTTTTTAATTTAAATTTTGTTGTGATCAGAGAATACACTTTGTATAAGTTGAATCCTCTTAAATTTGAAATTTGTTTTGTGGCTCAGATGTGTTCTAGTTTGGTGAATGTTCCACATTCACCAAAAGAATGTGTTTTCTGCTCCTCTTGGGTGGGTCTTCCCTCCATGTCAGGTCAATTTGGTTGATAGTGTTTTTTTTTACATCTTTCAGAACTACACTGATTTTCTGTCTACTTGTTTTATCAACCACAGAGGCAGAGGCAGTGTTAAAATCTTCAATGATTATAGCCACTCGAGCTCTCTTTTGATTAGTGTTTGCATGGTTATCTTTTTCTATCTTTTTACTTTTAACCCATTTGTGTCTTCCAATTTAAAGTGAGCTTCTTAGAGAAAGCATTTAACTTTGTCTATGGCTTTAACTGGAATGTTTGCTTTTAAGGCAATGATTGATGTGATTGCTTTAAGTTGACCATCTCGCTTTTTTTTTTTTTGGTCTCTGTTCTTCATTTCTATTTTTCCTCTTTTTCTGACTTCATTTGGACTAGGATAAATTTTTTAAATTGTATTTCTATTGTTAGATTTTTTAAAATTAATATTATTGGGGTGACATTGGTTAAAAACATATATATACTTCATATATATATATTGCTTTGTGTGTTCACCACCCAAAGTTAAATTTCCTTCTGTCGCCATGTATCTGACCTCCTTTGCTCTGTCTACCTCTCTCCTCCCCCGCTTCCCTCTGGTAACCACTAATCTGCTGTTCATGTCCATGAGTCTCTGTTGCTTTCAGTTTTATGCCCCACATATGAGTGAAATCATATGGCTCGAAACTTTTTCTTCTGACTTATTTCGCCTAGCATGATAATCCCAAGATCCATCCATGTTGTCCCAAATGGCAGTATTTGATCTTTTATATACATCTCATTGTTTATATGTACCACATCTTCTTTATCCAACCATCTATTGAAGGACACTTTGGTTGTTTCCATGTCTTGGCCACCGTGAAGAGTGCTGCTCTGAACATTGGGGTGCATATATCTTCGCAGATGTTTTCAAATTTGGGGGTTTGATACCTAGGAGAGGGAGTGCTGAGTCATATGGTAATTCTGTTCTTAATTTTTTAAAGCAAATTTCATATTGTTTTCCATAGTGGCTTTACGAATTTATGAGATTTTTTTTATATTCCATTTTATCTCTACTATGGACTTACTAGCTTTTTACCTTCTTGGATTAGTTTAGTGGTTGCTCTAGGTTTTACAGTATGTAAGTATTTTAACTTATCACAGCATACCTCCAATTAGTATCATATTGCTTCATGTATAGGGTAAGAACCTTGCAGCAGTATTCTTCCATTTATTTGCCTTTAGTGGAAGATTCCCTAAGTCCTTTATCACTGCCTCAAATTCAACAGCTATGCCTGAGAGGACGGTGAATGAGTAGGCCCTAAAAAATAACATTCAGATTTTACAGTTCATATAGCAGACTTTAAGGTCTTGAGCAAATCATATGAAGCTGAGACCTGAAAAGCACACATAATCTTTTTTGGTTCTGTCGTTCAGGTGATAAAAGAGCAAGAGAAATTTTAATAGAACAGACAGGTGAAGACCGACTAGCTATAATTAGTAGGAGTCTGCCATTATCAGTTTGATGCCGATTAGAGTAGAAGATTCAACTTGCTACATTACGTAAGAATCGAGAAGGATCACATTAGGACTCTTTGGTCCTCTAAACCTTAGCAGAATTAAGCTCCTCCACTTGCCAGCATCCTCCTAAACATGAAGAACGTTTGTCCTGTTTCAACCAAAGCATTCCCCTCTCTCTCTCTCAAGCAGAAGACTCAAGGACTTGTTACTATTTCCCAATGCCATAGTAAACTGTCTACCAGCCAGCTCTTAGTTGTGAGGTGAGATCACTAAGGCTTGTATGGCTGCTTTGAGCTTAGAGCTCATCTCTGTCCCGTGTACCTGGGTGACATGTTTATGTGTGTATACGTATGTTTAAGTCCCCTGAGAACTATGAACTGAGACATATAGAATTCATTTTCTTTGTTGTGTTTGCTTAGAATATGTTCAAGAAAATCCTTGGCCTGTGCAGCGCTTTTTAGGTTCAACTGCGTTGGTTTGGGAGAAAAGAGAGACAGGAAACATAAACTTGACATTTCTTGAGTACTTGTTCAGTGCCAGGCTGTACTTGTTCAAGGACAGAGACAGTTTCAGTCTGCCTGATTCTAGCATCATCTTTTGCAGCCTTTGTGAGGGGTGGTAGTCCTTGGGTTTAAAATCTCTTTCCTGTTAAAAATTGACAGGGGGTTCTGATACATAGAGGGAAGGGCAGAATGGATAATACTGTTGAAATCTTTTGTTCTCGTTTCAGCAAATGCTTGAGTGGAACACATACGTTGATGTGTCATGGCCGTCTCATGCCCCATCTGATCTTTTGGAGAGACCTAAAACATTCATATAACTTGCTTTTTTAGTATAAAATTCGGAAAGCCACAAGACTTTTGCCAATAGATGTGGAAAAGTCTATAATAAGGAAGTAGGTTGGTTCTGGCTCATGAACACGTATTTTCCTCTCCCAGGTGGCTAGGTTTAAGGCATCTCCCATCCCTGAGGTGTAGAGACCAAGTCCATACATGTTGACTACAGTCTGCGTATCGTTTACCTGGAAGAACGTTCAAGAGCAGAACTGAAACCTATTTTTGTTTGTTGTCAGGTACCAAAACCTGCTTAATGGCTTAAGACCACAGCCAATATGTGCTCATAATTCTGTGACTCGGGAATCTAGGCAGGGCTCAGCGGGGTGGCTCTTCTCTGCGGCTTCAGCTGGGGCATCGCCTGAAGTTGTTATACTCAGGTACTGGAGGTGGAACATCTAAAACGGCTTCGTTCCTACATCTGGCACCTTGTTGGCTGTGGCTGGGAGGCAAGGCCCTCCCTCTCCGAGTGGCGCTCTCTCCCCTTGGCTAGCTTGGGTCTGGTTGCATGGCAGCTGGATTCCGAGAGCAAGCATCCCGGGCAGTAGAAGCAGAGCTGCCATTCTCTAAGGACAGCAGAAGCGACATGCTGTCCCTTCCTCTACGTTCTGTGCGTCAAAACAAGAATCCAGGCTGCCCTGTGACAAGGGGCAGGGGAGGAGAATGAGCCATTGCAGAGGAGCCAGTGGGATGGATGATACTGTTGCAGCTCTCTCTAGAAACGTGATCTACCTCACAATCCTTGCCCTGGAGAACTTGAGCCCCACCCCGGGCCAGTTCAATCAGAATCTGAAGACACGGAGATGCTTTGGGGGAAAATCCCAGGTGTGCGCTCTTCTAAGCACATTCACATCGAGGGCCTCAATCTGGCTCTTTCCCGCTCAGCCACCTGGCACTCCAGGTAGCGAGACCATTCCCCCTCCTTTGAACCGTATCGATAAGATAATTGAAATAATTTAAGTGCTGTCACGTTTTTTCCTATAGGACACAGTCCTACTTCTATAAAAATTTCCCGCCCGCTCCCTCATACACTGACGTTGAGCACTATTGTTTGTATCATGGTAAAAAACGTGGTGAGTTCCCGGTACAAACGAGGTCTTCTGTGCCTGTGTCTTCTGCGATATGACACAGTAGGTAGGTGTGCAGGTAGCTGTTGAGTGGAACCATGAAAAATGGCACTGCTGCTGCTGAGAGTTATCAAGCGCCTGTCGGAATTGTGATGCTCGAGGTCAAGCAGTCGCACATCGCTGCTAAGAATGTAGGAAAACGTGTGATCTTGCACTTGAACAGATTTAAAATCGCATTCGACTCGAAAAGTGGCCTAAACACTTTTAAAAGAGAAACCATTCTTTTAAACCTGGACGTATATTTAGGATTCCTTGAATAAATATAATTTACCCCTCTGAAAATTATTTAGGAAGGCCTCAGGCAGAAACCCTTCTGACCCGGAGCCATTTACGATAGATGACGTTTACTTTGTCGTTTTCAACACAGGAACACACACATTTTGCTCTTGAAACTGCTTATAAGAGTATTGGAGTTTACGGTGTGCAAGAGTATTACAGTTTACGGTGTGCTAAACCACGGTTCTTCCTAAACCAGGCTAAGGTGCCGAGTCCCAGGTCTTCATTCCTAAAGCTTCGGCTTAATAGATCTCTGGTGGGACTTTGGAATCTGAATTCCTGCTGAGTGTTCCTGGAGGTTCTTAGAAATGCGAATTAGTGGGCACCACCCCAGACCTACCGAATTTCTATCTGAAGTGGGGGTATCTCTGAGATGTCTGAGTTGTAACAGGTTTTTCCAAGTGATTTTTACCTGTGCTAACGTCTGAGAAGCGCTTATAGAGAAACTCATTTCTTAGTTCTGAAAACGCCGTTTTCACTATGCGTATCCCACAAGATTTTCGTTACGTGTAGGAACCTACAATTAGGGATCCCCTCCAGACAGTGGGGCGGATGTTTTTTTTTTAAGCCGAGGTATCATTTACATGCCATAAAATTTACCTGTTGTTAATGTACAATTCAGTGGTTTTTAGTAAACTTAAAGAGTTATGCAACTATCACTGAAATCCTATTTTGGTAACACTTTCATCCCCCCAAAAAAATAAAGTTCTATTATGTCTGTTTGTAGTAGGTCCCTGCTTCCACCCTCAGTCCCAGACAAGCACTAATCTGCTGTCTCTAGATTTGCATTTTCTGGAAATTTCTTATAAATGAAACCGTACAATATTAAGTCTTTTGCATTTGGCTTTTTTCACTTCGGTGCATCCATGTTGCACTTGTTGTTCCTTTTCTCTGCTAAATAGTGTCTCATTGTATGAATTCACTGTTTTGTCTGTCTGTTCACCAGGCGATTGAGGCAATTGTGAATGTTGCTGCTGTGAACCTTCACAGAAGTTTTTGCGTGGACACGTTTCCACGTGGTAGGTCTACGTTTCAACGTTTAGGAAACCGACAGACTTTTCCAGCGTGGCTGTACGTTTCATCAGGGGATGAGGGATCCAGTTTTGTCACATCCTCGTCCCAACCACCCGGTTTTGTCAGTCTTACGACTTATGGCCATGCTCGGAGGTGTGTCGTGGTATCTCATTCCGTTTTTAATTTACATCCCTCCAAGGACTGAGGATGTTGAGTCTCTTTTCATGTGCTTCCTGTTAGAAATTTATATCTCATCTTTGAAATGTCCCTTCAAGCCTTTGCCCATGTATTTTTTATTTGTCATCTGATTGAGTTGCACTGTGGCTATAAGTCTTTTATCGGGTGTGATTTGCAAGTATTTTCTCCTAATGTATGGCTTGGTTTTTTTTCTTATATGGTGTCTTTTGAAGAGCAAACATTTTAAATGTTGATTAAGTCCAACTTATTAATGTTTTTCTTTCATTGGTCATGTTTATAATGTCAAATTTCGACAATCCAAAGTCACAACGATTCCCCCCTATGTTTTCACTTAGAAGTTTTATAGTTTTAGCTCTTACATGTGTCTGTTTCATTTTCAGTTACTTTTGGGGTATGGTGTGAGTTACGGGTCTAAGTTCCTTTTATTTTTATTTTTTTACACATGTACGTTCATTTGGCTTAGCACCATTTGTTGAAAAGACTGTCCTTTCCCACTGATGTCCCCCAGCAAAATCAGCTCGCCATAAATATAAAGGATTACTTCTGGACAATTCTGTTCCATTGATTTATGTGTTTATCACTCTCTTGGTTACCTAGAGCTTTCTAGTAGCCTTGAAATCTTCTTCAAAATCCTTTGGGCTACACTAGGTCCTTGGTATTTCCACCTGAACTTGAGGGTTAGCTTGCTGATTTCTGCACCGCTGTTGCCTGTTTTCGGATCCTGATGTTTTTCATTCAGGAGTCTCTGCGATTTCTCAGAGAGGAGCTGAAACTGACTCACCGCGGGGTCTGCGAGGCTGTAAGAAACGGATCCTGAGAGACACTTGACGCTCTGGCATTTCTCCAGGCTGGCCATGTTGTGTTCACCAGCTAGTGAAAGCAGGCCAGGGCCGGCACCGGCGCAGCGCAGCGCTGCCTGGAGTGAGAGGCATGCATCTCCGATCAGGAACAAATTGAGGATGCGGCGCTTCCCTCTCCCTCCTTCCCTCCCTCCCTCTCTTTCTTTTCTTCTTTCTTTTAATGCCACCTTCATGCCAGGGAGTTCTGAAGCGGCCTGATCAGGTCCGGTTCCCTCTTCACTGCCTCATGGACAGTTTGTGATTGTGTGTGTGTGTGTGTGTGTGTGTGTGTGTGTGTGGGTTTGAATGCTTGCACCAGATTTTTTTTTCCGCCTGTTCGTGCCTAAGCCTGTAACACATTATCACTCACACCAGACGTGCTTTTATCTTTTCAGAAGCTTGCAAGAGGAAACTCGGGTGCTTCCCTTCCTCAATTTTACTTAGAGGAACATTTTATCTTTCTCGCAAAGGTTGGCTCTTCACCTTTTAACGTTTTAAATGTGTATTTCTTTGGAACAGCCTGCCTTCCAAACTGTGTAGTTCTACTTCCCCAGGCATTTTTGTACCAGATTCATTTAACCCCAAATAATAGTTGTGGAGCATTTGACTATATGCAGGGTATCATTTTAGGCCCTAGTAGATGTGTAGAAATGGGCAGAGCGTGGTTCTTGTCCTCATGGAGCTGGGTCTGGGCGAATGGACAGTGTGCAGTGTACGTACATAAATGGCTATAGAAGGTGGTGGCACGTAAGAGACCGGGAGCATCTTGGCTTTGGATGAAGTACTGGTTTTCCAAGAAAACGCTGTGAATCAGGAGCTAAGTTTGCTTCATATTTTAAAACCATGATCCTGACTTTCAGAATTTAATCCGTGGAAATCTCTTGTGGTAGTTTAGCCATCAGCCGGGCTGAGTGTAGGCCAAGTAGACTGCGTGACTTTCAGGCTGCCTTGTCCTATGGACTCACTTCGCTGCCACTGATTTTGCAAGGCTCTGGGATATATTTTTAATTAAGTACTTTGATGGGCATTCTGTTCTTCCCTCAGAGAAAGGGTTGTACGTATAACAAATGAACCGAGAGTGACGTGCTTATCAATGGAGTAGCATAATTTCTGAGCACCTCATCTGTTATTTAATATATTACTCCCCAGGGGGAGCTTAGTATGGTTCCGTCACCTTTGGGCCTTTCAAAAGTGGGATTTTTTTTTTTTCTCTAACATTGCTTAATACTTCCACCAGAAAAGGGATGTGGCAGAGGCTTTGAAATAGTGATTCTGTTAGCCGTCTATCCTGTCCCTTTCCGTGCTGTGGGAAACCCCGTCTTCAACCGAACCTCGTGGCAGGTGTCGTCGCGTAAGTGAGTGGTACTTGTCTGGTGGCCTCACGGATCCGGTGAGGGACATGTTCTTTGAGCCGTCTGTGTTAAGAGTTTTGTTTGTTTGTTTTTCATCTAACCCACACCCATGCAAACCAGGTTCCCCATGCCAGTACCAGAATAACCCTGGCCAGGACTCAAGAAAAACCTGGTAACTGACCTAAAATTAAATGCATGAACTCTGCCTGCCCTTTGCATTATGCTTTTTTGTTAGGTCTTCTTGACTGTTTTTTTTCCCCCCATTAGGAAAAGTCTGGGAAGTGGAAATTTTAGTTATTAACCTAGGTATGAGGGTGGGATGGGTGAGTGGAAAAGGTTCCTGCTGGTAAGCGTAAGTGCCCCGGGGCAGTGCAAATTTTACTGGATCTAAGGTTCTTTTTTCTTTTTTCTTTTTTTTTAACTAGCAATAAAGATTCTAGAAGGTTATCAAACACCGGCCCTATCTGAGTGATCCCTTTTAGGGCCGTACCTTGACTTTGAGCGTGAGCCGTGTTGCATCTGGTGCCTGTAAGCCTGCATTGCTCTTTTGACTCATCTGAATCTTCTCTTTCATGATCTCACTGAACACTCTTTGCAGGTGGACCGTGTGATATCTTTATTAAACCCTGATATCTGTCAGAGTGTAGGAGGTCAAGCAAGCCATGCACAAGGGGCACTACCTAAAGTTGGTTTACTTCTGACTGAAAAATAAGCCTCTTGGAACTTAAATCACTTTCTTTGATGGCTTCACCTCACTGCTGGGGTGGCAGTATTGTGTGAGAGCGCTTAGGGTCCCCTGAAAACCACGTGTGTGCAGATAGTAGATAAAGTGATGTGGGACTCTTTAAAAACATTGTGAGCCTCTTAGAATTTAATGTTCACGTTCATCTAGACCTCAAAGAGTTTTTTTTATTTTCACAATAAACAAACAAAAAATAAATAAATAAATAAATAAATCACTTCAAATAAACAGGACAGTAAAGAAAATAATATGTGCTTATCACCAGGATGAAATATATATATTTATTTTTATTCCTGTGGCTTTACCTGTGTTTGTACCACGTATATGAATACCCACTATTTTGTGGGTCTGTTAAAATGAAAAGATATAATGTATTTATCTCTTTTTGCCTAAACACCGTAGTCATTTTCTGCCGGTTGCTGTGAGGAATCTTCTTTTGGCCTAGCTGTCCTCCCATCGACCCTCTTTGATTATATTCTATGGTTCTTTCCTGGATTATTGAGTTGGATGCACCAGTGGTTTTCCATTATTTTACATGAATTTTTCACCCATTTAAAGTGTACAGTTCAGTGGGATTATTTTTCAGTAGGTTCCGAGTTGTGCAGTCATCATCACCACTGCCAAGTTTAGAATATCCTCATTCCCCCCCAAAAAGAAGCTCCCCACCCTCTAGACCGCCCATTTCCCCCCAAGTCTCCAGTGCTCGGCAGTCTAATTCCTATTTGCATAGATTTGCCTGTTCCAGGACATGCCTTTCAAAGTCCCCCCAGGTTCTGCTTTGCTGTATTCCATGGCTCTTTGATTTGATCGTAGAGAGAGGTTATAAAATCACTTTGATATCAACATAAGAAGCTTTATGTTAATTTAGCATTCAGGATTCATGGCTATGTAGTGAAAGTCTTATTCTTGGATCTTTTGGTGAAGTTGGCAGTTACATTTCCTTAGGTGATCCAGCCCAAATGCCTGCTATTATCTACTGCATTTTAAGTCACATGGAATCAAGATTCCCCTGAATTAAATGAACCCTCCATCATAGGTCTCCTGAGGACTCGCTCACTGTCATAATGTACTTGGACTGAAACCGTTTTAAATCGTTAAGTGCTTCTAGTTTTTTCTTTCGTGTCTTCTTTCTTAACCTCCACACTCACTACCCTGTTTAACTGCATTGATACATACACATGTTTTTATGTGCATGAATATACAAGGTATGTATTTTCCCCGACGTGTTATTTTGGAAATTTTCAGTCCTACAGAAAACGTGAAAGAATGGGATAACGAACACCTTTATACCCCTCACCTAGATTCAGCCAGTTAACACATTGCTGTATTTGTACTTCTCTTCCTTCTCATTCCCTCTCTCTCTCTCTCTCTCACATTTTTTTTCTGAACCATTTGAAAATAAGCTGTAGATATCATGACGTTTACTAATATTATCTAACATTATGTTCTTATTCAGATTTCCAGTTGTCCCCAAAATGTCCTTTTTCTTGTTTACCTTTCCCTTACTCCCTGCTTTCCTCTCGTCCTGCCATAGTATCTTACTCTTTGGATTTTTGAATCCTTCTTTTTTATGTCTTGAGCTTTATCCTAACTTTATAGGGTTTTTCAGGTTGTACTGTTTTTGGGTTCCTGCCCACAGTGGATTGTTTCCCCCAGTGTTTTGTCATTTTTGACTATAAGCTCGCCATAAGCAGGGTTATCGGAGGTACAGGCCCATGGTTGTAGATCGCAGGAGAAACTTTCTTCTGTGCATAGCCCAGGCAGACAAGTACCTCTTTTCCCACCCTCGTTTTCTTTTTTTCAGTTCTCTCTCGGTTTCCGTCACTTGGGGATTTCCAGTTCTGTTCTTCTCCGATGGTACTAGGCATCTGTAGCATGTAGCAGTAGGGCTTTCCGGTTATCTCGGCTGTCATCGCTCTGTAACTGGAAGTTCTCATTTTCATTTTCAGAAGTAAGACTCGGCACATCGAGAATTTTTAAGGCTTGGGGTTAGTCTTCTCTGAAATTTCAACAAGTGACCGAGTCAGTGTCTTTCTCACAATTTAACAAGTCCAGGAATTTTAACTTCCCAAACTGTTATTAATCCTGATTACAAAAATATTACGATTTTTTTTTTTTAAATGGTGGGGGGTCAGAGAACTGATGAGGGGGTGGAAAGCATAATGAAGCCGTAGAAGCCACTGGGTGTCTTGTTTTCCTTACTCTTTCAGTTCTTAAGAGCATTCGTACGTCAACATTTAAATGTGTCATAGTGGTTTCCCTTTCAGTATGATCAAGCTGGAGCAAAGTTATTACATTTTAAAAGATTAAAAGAATCATGATTCACTCCCCTACTGAAGTAGTAGCTTAAAAGATTTATGACTTTTTACCATTTTCTTTTTTTAGACCGGATCTTGTTTTCGACAACAGATGGAAATAGCTGTGTCTAGAGCATGTCCCTCGTGCTGCTTGTGAAATTTACTAGCAAATGATGGTTTGGGAGCTCTCAAAGATGAAAGAGCTCCATTTTGACAAACCCAGACTTTGGTGTGATAGGAGTGAAACACTTATAAAAAAGAAACTTATCCATGATTTTCAGTTTGCAATTTAGCAACTGCATCAAAGTAACAATAGAAATGATCTTTTTTTTTTTTTTCTCTCCTTTTGGCCCACCTGATCTACCTTTTCCCACCGAAAATTACCTATTGGGATGATCTCAATCCTGGTATTTTATGTAATGCCACGATTACTATCCTAAAGGAGGATAAATGGCTCAGAAATGTCAATGAACATTTTTGGTACTTGATTGCTTTCCTTTAGTTTTGGAATTAGGAAGTGGAGGGTTTTGTGATTGAGAAACCTGTGGACTTTGTGTGCAGTAAGTGCTTAGACTAAATTAGTAGTTCTTAACCAGGGAAATGGAGTCGTCCAAGGAACTTATGTTTGACTTCTTACTTTGAAATAATTATAGATTCACAGGAAGGTCCCGTGTACCTGCGTGCAGTTTCCCCTCATGGTGCATCTTACGAAACTATTGTACACGATCAAAATAAGGAAAGCGGCATTGGTACGTTTGGTGTGGTCCACAAACCTTATTTAGATTAAACCAGTTGGATGCATCCGTGTGTGTGTGTGTGTGTGTGTTTAGTTCATACAGATTTATCACGTGCGGTTGGGAGTATCCACCATCACAGTCAAGATGCAGAGTTCCATCCCCACGGAGCTCACTCGTGCTTCCCTTGAGAGTCACACCCACCCTCTTACCCTTAGCAACCACCAGTCGGTTCTCCATCTCTCTAGTGTTGTCATTTCGTTAATGCTGTGTAAATGGAATCATACGGTACATAACCTTCCAGCTTGGCTTTTTTCACGTAGCATAATTTTCTTTTCAAGCTGTGCATGTCAGTAGTTCATTCTTTGTTTTTCTTTTGCTATTTATGATTCCATGTTATAGATGGACAACAGCTTGCTTAACCCGAGGAACTTTTAACAAACACTCTTCTGCTAGCATAGCCATAGCACCACGATCCACCCCAAATGTTATCTTTTTTCTTTAACTGCGCTTGTTTTATCATCATAGATCTGTTCATCTCTCCACTCTTTAATCCGTCCGTCTTATATCCTGACACTTTTCCACCTGTATACTTTCCTCTAAATAGTGCAACGCGTGTGCTCTTAACTGGTGTTCAGTACTTGTTTACATTTTTTTGGTGTAAAATTTATGTACAATGAAACGCACACATTTTGAGTATATGTTCACTGAGTTTTGGCAAGTGCATGCACAAGTGCAACTGAAACCGGCATCAAGACAGAAAAATCACCTCACCCTACCAACCGAGATTGTGGGTCGGTAGGCTTACAGTGGGCCCCAAGCAGGAGTCATTTGTAAAAGGTCCCTGCTTTTTGTAAATTGATTTTCCAATTACAGTTGACACAGGATTATATTAGTTTCAGGGGTACAACCTAATGATGAGACACTTATAAACCTTACAAAGTGATCACCCCAATAAGTGTAGTGCCCATCTGAAAGGTCCTTCAGCAGATGAGGCTATTCTAATGCCCGCCCTTGCAAAGAACCCTTGGGGACTTGAAATGCCGCCTTCAGGCGAGCTCGTTTAAGGTGAGATCAGGCTCGCTCTTTCTTTCTTTCTTTCTTTCTTTCTTTCTTTCTTTCTTTCTTTCTTTCTTTCTTTCTTTCTTTCTTTCTTTTTCTTTCTTTCTCTTTCTTTCTTTCTTTCTTTCTTTCTTTCTTTCTTTCTTTCTTTCTTTCTTTCTTTTTCTTTCTTCCTTCCTTCCTTCCTTCCTTCCTTCCTTCCTTCCTTCCTTCCTTCCTTCCTTTCCTCTTTCTTTTTTGGAGGTGGTATTTTTTGCTTTGCTTCTTCCTGTTGTTTTTGTTTTTGTTTTTGTTTTTTCATCTTTTGTTGAGGCCACGTTTCCTATCTCAGGGTTGTGAGTGGCAGCCTCACCCCTGCAAGACCACCTCTATCCTCAAACAGGTCCATCAGAGACAGTAAAATTGAGGGAATTGTGCAGTGCCCATTTATGTAACCAGCCCTGATCTAGACTCTGCAATCAGCATTTTCCCTAATTTGCTTTATCACAAACTACTTATCTGCAGTCGTCCATCCACCTGTCTTATTATTTGGATGCGTTTCACCTAATGCTGTTTTAATCTATGCATGATCGTCTCTGTGATTCTGCTCCTTTGCAGCACAGACTTGTAGAGTTGAAACAGAGCTGGAGATCCATGAGAAAACGAGTAGACTCTGAGCCTGCAGACGGGAGAAGCATTTTCGTTTGCGGCCATTGGGGGAGATGAGGCGTGCTTTCCCAAGGTTCGACATCCTGTGACGTAGCTCCAGGAGGCATCTGTACTGGAAATGAGGGAGGAAACTCCTGAGGAAATGGACCCTTTCTTGCAGTCCCACCCCAGGTTGGCTGACTGCCTTCCAGAGCTCTATTTATAGATCTTGGAGGAAATCTCCTGGAGGTTTTCTCTCACTCCCCACCCTCTTGTAAAATAAGTTCAGGTAGGAGATTAGAACCTTCACCAACACCAGTTATCTAAATGTGCATGTGAGCTAGGAACAGAAGGTCAGAAAAGGAAAAGTTCTCCAACTGGAGGATTCCAGCCAGGAAGATAAGAGCCGCAGTGCCCGAAGCCTGCAGCTGTCAAGGGCTCCTCGCGAGCCCAGGGTCTTTTCTCTCTGCAGCCATAATTCCCGTCAGAGGTGTGCATCATGCTGTAAAGCACAATTCGTGTGTTAAGTAAGCGAACTTGACTCGTATAAATAGTTTTCCTCATCCGCTCAGATTATGTCTTTTCAGTTTAGACTTTGGTGGGACACGTCCCATTTTCGAGAAAATCTAGACTTTAGGAAAGAACCTCTAGGGTACGCCCTGGTGGTTCTGGGCTTCCTGTTCAGGCCACATCTGCTGTAGCATCCACTGGCTTGTTCGGCTTATCCTGGGGGGTCACCTTCTTCCAGTATGTTCCCTTCGTGGCCGTTGTCTTCCCCAGCCTGGGTCAGAACTTTGCTTTCCGTTGAATTAACTGTGTGCCGCTTCCTTCAGCGGACAGGTTTGCTTCCATTTGGAATGATTTCTTCCCTTTTCGTTGACAGTTCACTTTGTACGCCCCCACCCCCCAGCAAGGCCCTTTAGTCTCCTCTGGTTTTGTTGTTCCTATAGAAGTGGCAGAAGCCCGTGTGGAAAATAGTCAACCCGCCGTGTGTGTTTCAACAGCAAAGCATTTTTATGTGCACTTTTTGTCTTCTCAACTGGAGTCTTGTTAACTGTGTTGATCCAGGAATGTGGCTCCTGGGGTGGAGGAGGAAAAGAAAATCCAGCAACTGCTGTTGGGAGGGCAGGGTACTCCCAGGAGTCTGGTTCTGGAGGTCCAGTCGTGGTGGGAGAAGCTGATGCCCTTGGCCGTCCTGATACCCTGGCTGTTCTGTTGCATCTGTGACCTTTGTGGGTCAAGGTGGAAGCTAATCCCTGGCTCAGGGTTTCTCATAATGTACCAGCCAGTAATACTAGTGCTTCGTGCTTCCCTGACCATCTCCTCCGTCTGAGTTCCGTGATGGCGTTACTGTGCCACCCTGCGATTCCTCTCCTGATGTTAATTCCATTGGGGGGTGGGGTGGCCTTACCTGTTCACATGGAGCCCAAGACCCGCTTGTAGCCTTTGTGCTTTGACTTTCATCGTTCCCATCACTTGAACAACCTCAGCCCTTCCTTGTCTCTCATACCTGGCCTTTCATACTGGTCAAGTCCAAACAAGAGGGTCTGAGTCTCTCTCCCTGGCCTGTTTCCCTACGTGGCTCTCTTGTTTTAGAGCAATAATTAAAGGAGCAGAGTGTCTGGGTGAACCTGTTACTGCGATCTTATCAGCTTCCCAGGGCAAATGCAGAAAGAAGGCCTTTGTGACACCACGCAGAGTGGGTGGGTCTGCACGCTCCCTCATTTGTACAGCAGTGGCTTCTCCTCCCAACGAACAGGGCCAGGCGTCCATCATCCCAGGCTGCACTGATGCAGGAAGAGAATTGAGAAGCGTGGGAACATCATTTGCACCTTTCCCCTTGCTCTTATTTTAGTGTTTTCTAAAGGAGCTATTTCTCTTTCAAATAAAGTGGCCGTGCTGGTTAACTGGAATTGAGACCCACCCCTCGCTCCGTGCACATTCTCGCCACTTCTCCAGTCCCCACCCCGTGGCTGAGAACTTCATCTTTCCTTTGTAGAACCAAGGTCCTGATTTAAGGTCCTGGGTGTCTCTTACAGGAAAGGACTTGGTACCCAGCCCTTTCTTAGCTGCTGGACCAGGAACAGGTCATGCTCTGTTCTCAGACAGTGAGTGAGGTCTTAGAGAGGCTGCAGGCTTGACGACGAGCAGCACTAGTCCCCCTGGACGAGAGGGCTTTACCTCTGCCCACAAAGCCAAGGTGCTGTGGACACTCCAGCTGCCGTCTGACGCGGGAAGCCCCTTCCTGCCAGTTAGGGGAGAGTCACTCCTGCTGGAAAGGCATGAGAATGCCTGTTGACCTCTTCAAGTGAGCTTGGAGGCCAAGGACTTTGATTTTAGAGGAAAAACAGCACAAACACTCAGTCTTGTGGGGGTGATTGTTGCCTTTCCAGCTGAAATGAGCTTTCGCTGGGACGGCCAGCCTTGTCTCTGACTGGGCATTACCCTTGAAGGACCAAGAGGGTGTCTCTTGCATCAGAAACTTCAAAGAAAACAAGTATTGTGTCTGCTCCAGTCTTTCCTCAATAAAGACATTTGCCAGCGGGTGACCCAAAGCTGTCCCTGAGACGGATGCTCAGAATTTAGATCCATTCCTTTGCTGAGCTAGCAGGGTGTATTTATATGTAATTGGGACTCTGCTGTTGGAGAAAATTTCTGAGGACTGCAGTCGCTTTAGCTATTAATAGCTGATGGTTATTGCTATAGGTCTCCCTCCCCGTATCATCTGAGAGGTCTTTTTAAATAATCCAGTTTGAAATGTAAAGATCCATAAAGATGCATTGGAGCCTCCCCGTCAGAGGTCACGGCTCCTTAAGGAAGTTCACTGAAAGGATCGACTCGACTCCCGCCACATCCCAGTGGCTTCGAGAGCTCACATTTCCACCCGACGGCTCTGGCCAGTGGCCCAGGAAATTAGGTGTTGGGCTGGGGAGCGTTATGTTCCACGACAAATGGTGCTCATAAGTTCGAGTGGTTGTGACCAGAACAGGTTGGAAAGTCAGGTACGGCGCTCTATCTGATGTTGCTGTTCACCTTTCTCAGTTAAAGAATAAATCGGCATGGGCACTCCCGAGCAAGGATGGGAACCGTGTGCTCATACAAAGACTCGAAGATATTAACGTTCACGGGGGGCGTGTGGGAGATCCAATCATCACGGACTTTCTCCCGGGAGAGAGACTTTTCATACCACGAGCTTCGGCCACCCACTTAGGAATCCGCTTGTGAAGCGACCGGACGGCAGAGCTCTCTAGCTCTGGCCACCTCGTTGCCAGAAAAACTCGGCAAACAGGATTGCAGTGCTTGGATGCGCTTCGTCTTTATTAGTTCGCCAAAGTGAAAAAGAGTCAGTGTCCCTTGGTTTATTGTTCTGGGAATCAGTTAATGTCTTTTCGTTAGTTCAGGGGTAACGTTCCCCAGCAGGTATGTCCGTGATCCTTAGAATGACGCTCCGGTAAGTGTGTAACGAACGCATCTAGGCTTTGAAAGGCAGGTGGCATCCTCGCAGGAGCCCATGGTCCTCATCTTGCTGCTGGAGGATGGTGATGAAAACGAGACCCCTGGCTTTTGTTGAAACGTCTCAGTTTTCTCGGGAAAACTCCCCCCGCCCCCATGCATCCCTGCGGTCCTGTGGCATCTTCCCATTCACTCTCTGGAGTTGTTGGACCTCAAGATTTCAAATACTCGTTTCGATGACATTTCTCCTTAGGGAGTCATGCTGGGTTTTTTTTTTTTTTTCCTTTCGATTTGTTCAAACTCTCCCAGGTTTTATTTCTCATTCAGCGTCCGACGGCTCCAGGGCTTCGTTGAAAACCTCCCCCCTGCCAACCACCTCCTCCAGTTTCCTGCTCCTCTGACCCCGGTGTTAACAGGATCCTCGTTTTGTGCTTGTTCATGCCAAGCAGATTTCTGACCCGAACAGAATTTTCGTGCGGCTATTCCCGTAAAAATAGAGATGGCAACAGAGTTTTATTTTCTTGTTTGCTCAGCAAGAATCCCCAGGTTGCATCAAACACCTGAACATATATATATTTTTAATGGTTTAATTTGGTCCTGAATGGAGAAGAACTCGAAGAAAACGAACTCCTTCCGTCCAGAGTCTCTCTCCCTTTGGAGCCTTCCAGTTCTGATTCCAAAGTCAGAGGTCTTAGAGGAAGCAGGATCGAAAATAACTTTACGGGGAAAAGTGAAAGCTTCATAAACAAACAAGGGGTTCATCATCCCCGGCCTCAGGATGGTCAGCCGCAGCTGCTCTGCCAGGAAGGCGGGGAGTCCGTCTGCTGTTGCAGTTTTAGTGCTGAGCTGGGGGGGGGGCAGTGCCAGCGTGAACCCCTCAGCAAACGAGAGGCCTGAGAGGAGAGCCTCTGTTCTGCCCCTCTGGTCCTGTAAATATTCTGATACTTCACCCACTCCCCCCTTTTTTTCCTCTCCAGGAGTGTAGAGACCTAACCATAGCCTGGGGCCGTCCCATGGAGGTGGAGGCTGGGGGGCTTTCTCATCAAGGGTCTGTAGCTTGTTCCTTTTTGGCTTTCAGTCACGTGCTTGGCAGCAAGGGACACTCGGAGAATTAACACCATGATAACAGTTAAGTCCACGGGTTATTTCCCCAGACCTGCTGGCCCAGCGCCACGGCAGGCCAAGGCCTCGCAAAAGAGTGAGAGAAATGGTGAAAGATGGGGGCAGCTTGGAGGGGAATAGGAGTGCTGCACGGTGGGGTCCCAGTCCTTCACGGTGCACTTGGGCGGAAAGAAAATAGCAAATCTCATCACGTTACTTTGGAAAGAAGTGTTTGGGTTGAGTTTGGTAAATTGATAAGCGGTTAGACAGCTGCTGGTAGCTCTTGTGCTTGCTTTGGGTGCAGCTTTGGCTGGTCGGGTCCAGGAACATGCTTCCATGGGGTCTCTGTCCTTTTCTCCTTTAGATAGATGAAGTCGCATCACCCAGAGAGTGCGCTGAGCGTGCTGCACTCCTTAGTTGGGAGTTTTCGGCCACATTGTTTTTTCTTCGTTCTGGTTCTGAGCTGTTCGCTTCACTACGTGGGGCTACTACCTGCTAGGTTTTCACACTTGGGTGTAAATGACTAGATCCTAGCCTGGTCTCCAGCTGCCTGAGCCCTTGGGAGCTGGGAAAGAAGCCCCTAAACTGTCCCAGGCCTGCCTGCCTAGGAGGAGCCTGCAGTCAGAACCGCTGTCAGTTTAGCGAAGGGGGCTTATTGCAGACGTGCTACCCTTCCCTGTTGCAGGCCGGGCATCGGATGTTTGTAGAATTGAAACAAAGAGTAGCGTGATAAATCGAGACGAGGCTAATAAGTCTCGGATCCAGTGAGGGTGTCAGAGAAAACTATAGTCTTTTCATTTTTGTTTGTGGTGAGATGACGGCATTGCCTGGGAACCCCTCTTTCTGCCCTCAGCACACTAGTGTGTGTTCTTAGGTCTTATCTGATCCTTTCATTCTAGGTGTGAGCGGAGAAGTATTTGGTGCCAAAGTTTGAGTTTTTACTCTACCTGTCATGATTGTAAGTTGCATAAATCAGTTTAAAAAGTGGACTACAGGTCTTTAGCTGATAGGCATGGCCTCCCCCCTCTTTTTTGGGCTGGCTTCGCTTCATTCGACCTTTGGGCGTCATACTGTTTATGTTCCTTTTCTTTCCTACCCCTCTTTTCTCCCTTCGCTATTTTGCACTTAGAAAGTCGAGAGCAGCGGTCCCCAACCTGTTTGGCACCAGGGACCGGTGCTCCTGTGAGAACCTAATGCCTGATGAGCTGGGGTGGGGCTGAGGCGGTGATGCTAGTCTGGTTGCAAATAGGGATAAAGCTTCTCTCGCTTGCCTGCCACTCACCTCCTGCTGTGTGGCCCACCTCCTAACAGGCCACAGGGTGGTGGGACCCCTGGCCTAGAGGAGCAGATGGAGTTTCAGTTGGGTAATGTAATTAGACGTCCTGGTTTGATTATTTGGTAAAGTCCAGGGTATGAAGATTCTTGGACTTGCCACTGCTAAACCAGAGGATGGACAGTTTTCTGAACTAGTGTGGTCCAACCCTGCGTCCAGCAGGAGTAGAGAGATAAGTCCTATCTACAGACCTGAGCACCAGGACCATGAAATTCACCCCAGCACACCAGCCTCAGAGAGGAGCTTGGGAGTCCCGAAACCTGGATTGTAATCTTGGCTGCATCCTTGCTGTGGGGGAAGACTTCAACGGTCATCTCTTTATTTCTCCTCTACACCACGAGGACACTAGGATTTCTTGACTTCGTGAAGAGGCGGCTAAGGAAACGAGGCGGGAGTTCTCAGCGAGGCCGGCCAGCGGGGACTTGCAAGGGACGTGATGGATTCCGACCCCCAAGGAAGCTCTGATGTTCTCGCTGGCGGGTTTTGTGATGGCTGAGTCAGATGCGACCAAGGAAAGAGGACACGACAAGTGTGGGACTTCTCTGTACCCCAGTATAACTTCCACTCCGCCAGGCTTCTTAGCAGAATTAATTTGGGTTTAAAGTGTCAGCTTGAGGCATCGGCTTTGTAAGAGCTTCTGACCCGGCTGAGGCCTTTTAACGAAAACGGGCCCGAGTGTGGTGAGTTCTGTGAGAGGTTCCCATTCCCAGGAGCCCGGCTGCGGAGCCGGTGGGAGACGCTGGCTCCTATTGTATTTCCCTCGGGTTAATCTTGTGAAAGAAACTTAAAATCAGGTTACGCTTTTGACTTGACAAAGTATCAGCGTTCTTGCTGTTAGGCTGCTTAGAAGGATCTAAGCAAACGGCTGTTCGGTGACTTCAAAAGAATCGAGGCAGCTTCAAGAACTCGCTTTGACAGGCCCGCTGCATTTCGTTTATAATAACATGCTTAGAACCGCATTTGGCTAAGGGTGTCTCCGAAGACGGTAATTGCTTGTCGCCGTCCCGTCGGCAAGCTCCATCAAGGACAACCCTGGCAAGTGAGGGATCCCCCCTGTCTCTTCAGGAAAATGCATTTCTTAGGGGAAATACTTCTCCCTCCATAGAACCACCCCCAACCTCTCTCTGCCTGTCTGCAGGCAGCTGGAGGCTCAAGGTCAATGCTTTGACCTTTTGCTAAAGTTGAGAGTGGCTGAAGTGAGATGGATGATTTACCAGAAAGAGTCGATTCAAAGAGCTGTGTGAAGGAGGATGCGCATGTGGCCTGCCTTTACCTTCTCCCCGGCAGCTCTGGCCACGTGCGCCTGTGTTCACTTCGCCCTCGACGCTCCTAGCGGCGGGTGTGTGGCAGGGTTGTCCAGGAGCTGGGGTGCTCCCATGGTGGTCTCCTCTCGGTCGTCGTGGTGAGGCGGATGTTGCTGCCGGGCTTCTCAGTCTGTAATCTCCTGCCGGTCACTGTAGGTGGTGGTGGCTTTGTGTGGGGCTGTGGGGGTCAGACACTGCACAGAGGTGCAACGGGAGGCGTCAGAGGAGGAATGAAGAGGAATCTTCTGAAGTTTTGACAGTCAGCAAGTGAATAGCAAGCATCCCCTTGCCTTTTCTAATAGAAGCTTTAAAAAAAATGGGGCAACAATTCTGAAAACATCTCAGAATCCTTGCCACGTGCGAGGCCTGCGGCTTCCCACCTCCTTTTGTTCGCCGGCGCATAGAACTGCCTTTCTTCCGGTGCAGAACCACCCAGGGTGCTCGCTCACCTGGAGGGGACCCTCAGCAGGGGAAAAACACCACAGGGATCCCCAACTTTACTTTCGTAAGCCTTAGCATTGGGACTCTGAGAGGCACACGCCAATCTCCTTGCTTTACAGGTGAAAAACTGGAGACTTAGAAACGCTGAGATTTGTCCAGAGCACACAGGTGGTTAGAGACAGACCCTGGGGGAGAAGGCACAAATTTTTAGCTCCCTACTTACAGTCCCTGTCCTACCGCCCATACCGCGTCGCCCTGGCAGCAAGCTGGCCACCTGGAGCCAGATCACAGGTGAGACGTGCCTCCAAGGAGTTCGGGAAGGACACCTCCAGTCTGGGCCGGGGGTAGGGATTCACGTTCCTGGAGTCCGGGGCTAGATGCTAGCCTAGATTGGAGTGGGTATGCAGACAGCCAGGTTCCACCTGGTTGTGCTTTTACCTTATCCCCTTTCACCTCTGACGCCCCCACCCCCATCCCACCCTGCTGGCCTCCGTGTTTGCCTTGGACAGGTATTCATGGCACGAAGCTTTGAACAGAATAGATGGTGACATTTCATTCGTGTGTTTTCAGTTTTAGCCCAAAGATTTTGATCTGTTCTTGAAAGTATTTGAATTAACAAATGAAGATGAGGCCCTGGTTGTTTTGACAGTGAATGATGAAGTTGGTAGAGTGACTGCAGAGTGGTGACTGCTCGTGAACACGTTGTCAGTGTCCCCCCTGCCACTCCGCGCAGTCGATTAAGGGGAGGACTCATTCCTCTCAGAATCAGAGTGAGAAAGGAGAAATCTCCAGCCACAGAGCAGTCACTGCGTTTGTCCTCAGCGATAAAGACGGGTGGCAAGTGGTTTCCGTTTGAGTTGCTGTGCCCGCCCTGCACGGGTCGGCCTCCCTCAGCCAGGCAGGACGAGAGAAGGAGTGGGGTTTTTGTTAAAATACAGGGGCCATGCCCCGATATGCCTAGTAATTCCTACATATTTTTAGGTCACCTAAAGGAGCACAGGACCGTTATTCCTGAAGACCTTTCTTCTACCTTGATCTCACATTCACTCATCTTTGCGCTAAGGCCCTGATTTTAAACCCCAATTCAGCTGCTCGGTCCTTGGTTGAAAAGGAGGAACGAGGAGCAGTGTTGCCTTGGCTTATTCCTTCCCCGTCCCATCCCACTTCCCCATCTGGTTTTTCATGTTGTCCTGAGGTCAGCGTGGCTAGGTTGAGATCTGTGGTGCTAATCGCGCTTAGCTGTCTGACCTTCACTTTCCGGTGCCTTGAATCCCTCATCTGTAAAGTAGGAATGATAAGGATAACTGAAGCTCAAGGGATGAAATGCAATAATGCAAGTGAGGTGCCCAGATCCCCTGCCTGGCACATAGGAGTGGCTCCGGAAATACAGACCGTTGCTCTCATTTTTTCCTTGCTACTCGGTCCCCTCCCACCGTCCTCCTGGGTGGTTGGAGAGATGATATGAGCAGCAGGCTCCAAGCTTCTGTGGCAAGAGAATTGAGACATTTTCTGGCCACTCTAGGCAAATCCAGCAATTCTGGTCACTGGTGTGTCTTGCCTTGGTGAGAGCCAAAGGGGCTTTTGAGGTCTGACTGCCCGACCCTGCCCTTGGCTTACTGTGTGTCTTCCCTCCGTGGCACACGTGCCCCCCCTGGCCCTCTCAGAGAGTACCCGGCAGAGGGTGACATGGAGCATCACCAGCTGGTGCTCCGGGCGTACACCTAGCAGTGCATCAGGTAGCTCAGACTGCTGAAGCGGCTTTTTGTGGGAGCTCAGAGGGAGTTTCTCACCTTGTCTTAGGTGAGGAAAGGGCCGTGGTCCCTGCAGCCCTTGCTCAATACCTTCAATAAAGGAAAAAGGAACGTGCTTTCATGGAGTGAGAAACTGCCCAATCCCATTGCCCTGACGATGATCGTATTACCCGTGCCACACGGAGGCAGCTGAAAATGTGCATCAGGGAAGCAAACATCATAAGGAAGCCTGGGGAGGCTCTGCATTGCTCCAGCCACGGGCCTGGCTGGCCCTGGGGTACGGCCACTGACTGCAAACTCCGTCAGCGTGTTTTCCAGCCAGAGTCACACATCTGGGCCCAGGCTGTTGGTTTCCCCGTCTTAGTAAGCAGCAGCCCGAGCCACTGTGGTTTTCATTGAGATCCAGAGACAAGTGGGGTGGGAGTTAGGAAGTAGGAGGACTTCACAACAATATCTTTTTTCGGTTTGGGTAATTATGAAAGTAATTGGAGTTCATTATCACGAAACCAAGCCATACAGAGTGTTTACTTTTTTATACAAGAATTTAGTTGAGCCAAACTGACGACATGTGCTGGGGGGCGAGACCTCAGATGCGGGGAACCTGGTAGCCACTTTGGAACACAGACGGGTATGTCTGCTCACGTGCTCCTGCGAGCCTGTGTGGGTTCCTTTGTTTTCCAAGGGTGTCACTCTCTGCATAATGTCCTGTAACTTGCATTTTTTTAAAAAAAATTCAATTTGTGGACAAATTAGCCTACAGAAGATTTACCTTTTTATTTTGGCGAATAGACTGTCATGGATGTTACACAGAATATTAGCCAGACCCCTGTTAACACTGAAAAGAAGGAGGTCGTTTGAATGAGGAGCCATTTGCATCTTCTCCATCAGGTGACCCTCCTTTCCCACATGAGTTTTTGGACTTGGCCAGGTACCCAGGAAGGGAAGGCGGAAATGAGGTGCCAGCCTGAGGCAGGAGGATCAGACCGGGATCTAGACTGTACCGCAAGGCTCCAGACTTACTTTTCAGTTCAATTCCGGGAGAGGGGACATGAGCGTGGAGGATCCTTCTTTGAAGGAACTGAACTACCACAGAGAAAAGGCCTACGGATACTACCATTTGGTCACAAGTGCAGAAGCTCCCTGGCACCTCTATTACCCAAATTTCACGTAAAATATCCGCTAACCAACTCAATAGTGTATTGAGAACGTAGTGATATGTTCTAGTATGCTATAAGTACTATGTTTTCCAAAAATACAAGAATGGTTCAACATCAGAAAACCTGTCAAAGGAGGGAAAACCTGATATAAGTTGATACAGAAAACGATGTTGGTAAGTTCAGTACCGTTTTGTGTTTTAGATTCTCAAAACAATGGTGGAAGGAACTTGCTTAGTTTGACCCGTTAAATTAACGAACGTCTGTAAAAAACATTACATTCAACCAAAGAAACTTTAACTTAGTGGAGGTCCCGATCACCAGGTTAAAGAAGGAAAAAGAAATTGAATGGAAGAATTGGAAGGGAAGAAACAACCTTTCATTTCCACGTGCTGTTGCGATCAGATACGAGGCGAATCTGTGAAACCAAATTGTATTTCCCTGTGCCAGCCATAATCAACAGGCAAATAGGAAATAATAGCAGAAGAAACCATAAAGTTCCTGGTATTTAGCTGAATCGAGACGATGTCGAGCCTCTGTGGGAAATCCAAATGCGTGAAAATAGCATTCTGTGTTCCTGCATGAGATATAATGTTATGAAGACGAGAATCTTCCTTTCGCGTTGATTTTTAAATTCAGTTCTCTACCGATAACAGTGGAGTAACAAATTATCCAAAAACGTAATAGCTGAAAAGAGCAGTCATCATTCTCCCCCACAGATTTTGCGAACCAGTAAGTGGGAACTCGCCTCCCAAGCATTTTGGGCTTTTGGCCTCTCGTGAGGTGACAGTGGGCCAGGGATGGGACCATCTCAAAGGCTCTTTCACGCATGTGCCCGGTGCCTTTTCTGGGAAGACTTAAGCAGTTTTGGGGCTGGGACAGCTGGGGCTCTCTGGCCATCTCTGATTGTGAGCAAGCTTTCTGCATGATCGTCCCAACGGGATGCCTTCAGGGTAACTGGACTTACATCTTGGCTCGGGGCTCCAGCCCTTGTCCCAAGAGAGAACCAGGTGGAAGCTGTTTTTTTAACCCAAAGTTGGAAGTCACGTGCTGTTGTTTCTGCACATCATTGGTTGAGGCCGGTGCAATCGTCACTCTGGGTAGAAGGGGAAGGAACATAGACCCCATCTATCGATAGAGGGATGTGAATGCCACGTTGTAAGAAGAGCGTGTGGGATGAGACATATTGGCGCAACTATCTTTGGAAAATACAGTCTGCCACACGTGCAGCCCCATTCAGAATTCTAATCGGATTTTTTAAAAAAAGAACTTTTATTCTTAAATGCATTTGAAGGAACAAAGCAGCATTTAGGAAGATGAGAAAATTAGATGTGTCCTCAGGATCAATCTAGTCTGGGCGTTGCAAACGTACACAAGAAATAGGATGCCAGACTGACTACCGTAGGTTCCCTAATCCCGGCGGAAACAAACTCTGTAAGGCCAGGCCGTGGGGCGGGGATCATCGGTTCGTCCCCTGCTGCAGCGTGCGGGGACACGGCCTCTTCCTCTCCCTAGTTTTCACCCAGCTCCTTCTCTGCTCAGACCTCAGAATGATTCTGAGTTGAGGGACATTTGGCCTTAGACCAAAAATAAATATCGTCAGTCGCCTCATGGAACTCAGGTCTGGGCAGGGTTCACACGTGGCATTTGGTTGGTACGTTTCGTTTATTTCTCCTGATCGGGAGCTCTGTGGGCCCGTGTGTGACACTGACCTCTTGTAAAGACGGGGACCGATGGCCTTACAGAATGCCCCCCATTCTGGATTTGTCGGATGGTTTCCCCGGGTCATTTAAACCTGTTCATCTATACCATTCCCTTACGTTTCTTTATGAACCGAAAGCTAGGACTAAAGGCTTGATTGGTTTCCGTTTACACGTTTTTGCCAAGAACACAGGTCTTGCTGCATGCGTCACATGGCATCACGTAAAGAAGCGCAGTAATGAACTTTAGGTTTTTTCCACTATTCTGTTACGTTTGATTATTTGGTCAAGAAGGTGACGTCCAGCTCTTTCCCTTGTGAAAAAGTACATTGTCCCCCTTCGTAGTTAGCAAGTTACTTACGAGGTGAGTCAAGGATGACTTACAAATATCTGTTCTCCAAGAACCAAATGATTTTACCATTCTAGTGATAAATCTAATGGTTTTAATATCCAGTGATGATCCTTACCTGAATCAGTTCTTTCTTCGGTGACTTCAGAATTGTTAACGCGTATAATGATGCGGTGCTGCCTTGGACATTAAATGGGGGCATTACATGACATCACCTTTCTTAAGTCTAGAACACTCTGAATTTCAAAATTCTCTGGCCCCAAGGTTTGCAGATAAGGGATTATAAATAGGAAAAAATGCAGGGGTTGACTCCATAGTATAGTGGTTAGTGCATCTGCTTTACATGCAGCAGGTCCTGGGTCCGAGCCCCAGGAGGAGCCACGGACCAAACCCTGGGTGCCCTAGGCCCGGGGAGCACCAGGCCCTAGGGGTGTGCCACGAGTGCGTGGGAGGAGACGCCTTGCCTTCAGAGATCCAGTTCTTAAGGGGAGATGGCAACCTGTAGGTCCAGGGTGGAAGTCGGGGGGTGTGGTGGGGTGGAGGGATTAAAGACGGGGAAAAAAGAGAAAAAATGCAGAATATCTTTGTGTCACACACAGGAGCAGGGAAGCACAAGTAAGGCAGGAGCACAGGTGATAGTTAAAGCCTCGAGAGGACATAGAAAGGGAATAGTAGAGGGTCAGGACTGAGCCTTGAGGCCTACATCACTATCAAGTGTTTAGAAGAAAGAAGAGAAAGACACGGAAAAGGAGACAGAAGAGCAACCAGTGGGCTGACAGGAAAGCGGAGAGCGAGTGCAGTGCTTGGGCCACGTGAAGAAAGTAAGTCAGAGGGGAGGGAGCGGTGACCTGTACCCTGGGAGACGTCAGCTCGATGCCACAAAGTCTGACTTAATTTAGCAGCGTGGGAGCCAGCACTTTCGAGGGAGCAGTAGAGGCCGGAGTCTGACTGGAGTGGGTTTAGGGTGAGAGAGAAGAGGGGCATGAGCGAGCACCGCCTGTTGGAAGAGTCGCAGTGCAAAGTGATGCAAAGAAATGGGGAGAGAGCTGGCAGGGAGAGCAGGGTCAAGAGAAGGCAATTCTGCTACAATTGGAGGAATTTCAGCATGTTTGTTTTCTGATGGAAATGGTTCGGTACAGAGTTACAAAGTCGCACAGCCAAAGGGACAGTCCCCATTCTCCAAGCACATCGTCATCCAGGGGATGCACTTAAAGTACCTATACATGGTTGCTTCTGGGGGGAAAGGTGCGCAGGGAGGAGAATGGACCGGCCCAGGCGTGTGAAAGGAAACAAGAGGAAGGCCTTGCTCAGACCAGTGAAATGTGATTAAATCAGCCCCTTGCAACCAGAAGAGAAAAATGGAGGGTCGGGGAGGGGAGCAGCAGCCTGATGTCTCTGGCATCTTGCAGGAAAACCTCCAGTAAATCGGCCCCCCCCCACAGACGCGCGAGGGTAGAATAAAGCCATTGGTAAGGCTCCAAAACACGTACCCTTTCCAGAAGGCCGCCGCAGGATGCGCTCACTCCCAACGAGGGGGTTAACCAAGAGAGAGGAAAATCTAGACTCTAGGAAAGGGGCTCTCGCAGAGGGAGGTGATCTGTGTGCTTCGTCGACGTTCCCTTCTCCTTTGCGTGCTTCTGGAGTAGTGGGAACGTAGCTGCACCCTCACTACGCAGTTTTACTTTGTGAAATTTACCCAGAGGAATGGGTAACCAGGCAGATGCCTGCCAGAGGTGCCCGGATGCTGCCAGGATGCACTGTAGCTTCGACCGCTAAAACCTGGAGGCAACCGAAATGTCCGTCTGTAGGACATTAGCTAAGTGAATCATGCCCCCGTACAGTGGGGCGCTGCATAAGCATTTCCTAAATGAGATGAGAGGGATCACATCATTTCATGGGAAGAAAATGTATTTTCCAACGGAAGAAATGCAGATGTTGAAACAGTGGAGAATAGTGTAAAGGTAGGAAGTTTGAACTAGGAATATTCTAGTTCAGAAATATATTTAAAAAAATAAAATGGTTTTCTGCACTGGGGGAGGGGGGTGTCACATAAAACAGGCCTCAAGGTTTAGAGCCGGGTGCCGGCGTGCCCGAGTGCAGTCCCCTGGGAGAGCCTGGAGCTGGAGGAGGATGGCAGTTAGACTTGGTGAGCATTTTGTAATATGCTGAAGTCATAGGGGGGGAAAAAAAACCCAAGCATTACGCCATCTCCAGCAGGGGAAAGAGGGCGCCCTGCCAGGCCAGGGGCACGGGGGTGTCTCAGTCTGTGTGGAGAGCAAGTCCCTTTCTCAGGAGGCCTAGTGGGTTCTAATCCATACCCACTGTTCCCTTTTCCCGGATTGACTAGTGGATTGGGTTTGCCTATTAAAGCCAAACTCAAACACTTCTCAGGCCAAAAAGTTAACCCTGCAGTGACCAGGTTTTGGAGTGGAATCTCTGGAAGCATAGCGTCCCGGGTGTGCGGGTGTGCGGGAGGGCTTCCCACCCCCAGGTGCACGCTGAGCCAGGCCGCGTGAGGCCAAGGCTGCTTCTGAGGTCCGGAGCCTCTGCGTCTCTATCTAGCCAGGTGTCCTACCTCCCTCCAGGGAGTGAGATGTAATCTCCCTAATCCCAGTTTAAAGTTTGACCCTGGTGGTTGGGGCTGGAAAACACACTTCCCTTTTCTCACCCTATATCTGTTTCCTCGCTTGTCTGAGCCTTTTTTCTCTCTTGTAAAGGGACCTCACCACGTTGTTCCAGTTGCACCCACAAACGTTGGGGGCCACTCCTTCCTCCCGGGCTTCATTCGGCAAATGGATGGAATCGTCTCAGGCCGATGCCTGAGAACTGAGGGGGCAGAAGTGAGGAACACGGTCCTTTCTGCTGCATTCTAGCCAGCGTTGACTGGTCCATCACTTTAAAGATCTGAGTTAACTTTCGCCAAGTCAAGAGGTTGTCTTTTAGTAACACCATTTCCTTTCCAGAAGGAAGAAAAGGAAAGAAAAGAACGAAGGAAGTCGGAAAGTTGCTTTGCAGATAGATGTCTGTAGTTTGGGAACGCCGCTTGTTTTATTTTGTTTTGTTTTTGTTTTTTGCTTTTTTGCTCTGGGTCCGTCCCGGGGATATGTACTGTGACCATTTTTCTTCGCTGCTCCCTATTCCTGTGTCTCAGCGTGGTCCCTCAGCTGCCATTTCCCCTCGTGGCTCTGACTTGGATCCTTATACCTTCTCCTGGAGTGGACTCATCTTGTTTCCATGACTTAAAAACACAACTATTTCTAGCCTCGTTCTTATCGCTAGTCCAGATCTTCCCCCGGGCCTCCGCTCCTCACACCAGACACACCAGACATCTCCACCCGCATGTCTCTCGGATTCCTCAAACGTGACCTGTCTAAAATGGAGCCATTATCTTTATTCCTGTCCCCGTTCCGTAACCCATACTCCTTCTAGGAATTCGTATGTCCGTGAAAACCATGATTCACATCGTCTCTGAAGCCAGAAATTTGAGCATCTTCGACTTCTTCTGCACCTGTTCCTCTGACTTCGACGACGATAAATCCAAGAGATTGAACACTTTAAAGATCTTTTTAAACCATATGCTTTCCTGCCAGGGTTGGGCACAAAGTATAAAACGATGCCCCCACGAAACCACAGTAATCAGGATGCATCATTGTTCAGAGTCAGGTCATCCAGATGTCCCTTCTGGATTCGGAGTCCACCAGTTGGCCCACTGGGCGGCTGGTACAGAGGCCCCAGGAGCATAGGGTACCTGAATGTTTGCCAGGGGTTGGCAGGGCAGCAGGGTAACCCTGCACCGCCCGCTTCTCTGTTTGTCCTTGTGCTAGGCCTGCATAACAATACCCCAAACCGAAGGCACGAAACCGCTTTATTCCTTGTGGTTTAGGTATTTGCATAGGGAACAGCTGGACCAGCTTGTGTCTGCCTCGCGGTAGTTGGGGCCTCAGCTAGAAAAATGGAAGGCTGGGTGCTGTGTCCCGCTTTCTCACGTGTCTGGCCAAGACCTCAGCGGGGGCTGTCAGCCAGGACACTGACGTGTGTGGCCTCGCCATGTGGTCTGGGGCTTCCTCACCACGTGGTGGCTGGGATGCAAGGGCGAGGGTTCTGAGAAAGAGCGAGGCAGTGGCCGTACCTGTCATGTGACAGCCTCGTAGGTCAGAGCGCTTTGGCTGGACTCAGTGAGTCAGAACAGTCACCAGCGCGCCCAGGTTCAAGGGGGAGGGGAAGCGGACGCCAGGCTCGATGCCGAGCAGCGAGGCTGTGGAGGTGCGTGTGGCGTTGGGTCATTTTTGGCGAATAGAGTCTGCGGCACCGTTCAGCTGGGGGTGGGCGTCCACCTGTCCAGCCACACGGACACTCCCTTTAGCTCTTTGCAAGAACAATTTCTCTTCACCCCAAGATCCGTGCAGGGGCTACTTGGAACCCTTTGCTCCTCTCCTTTGCTCTGCCTGTCTGTCCCTCCACACTGGCCGCCTAGCTAGCTCTCGCTTATCCGTCCCTTCTCGCAGGAAGCCTTTAGCTCGCTGCCGCCTCAACCCCAAAAAAGGCTCCACTCCTGTCTCCATTTGGCACCGTGTCCTGTCCCTGTCCTAACAGTGTATGCGAGGTTGTGCCTGTGCCCTTGTGCGTACCCCCCATCAGACTCTAAGCTCCATGAAACAGCTCTTTCTGCGTCGCACGCGCAGTCAGTGCCTGGCACCTAGTGACCCTCCGTGAGATGGAGGAAATGGATTCAGCCTTCAGCGTCTGCCCACCGGAGACAGTGACGCATGCACAAAATGGAACATCCCCACACGTCTAATACCTAGGCTGCACAGTGTCGTGGGACACACGGGTATGAGAGCAGGGACCGTTTTAGGTTGAGATTGTCCCATCCAGCGCCCTCCTTGTGCAGGTGAGAAAGGTAAATAGCGCCGTGACACGAGTCACGCAGCTGGAAGCAGGTGCCGCCAGGACCGGCAATCCCAGGCCCACACTGTGGGGGGACGCGTTGCTGTGGGCGGCTCTTCCCTCGAGCCCCTCCACCCACCTTCACCTCTGAGTCGCAGGGGCCGCGTTGGTCGGTGATGAAGCCCAGACCCGGCCATCCACCGCTCCCTGCCCGTGCGTCAGCAGCGAGGAGCGAGGCCTCCTCTCTCAGCGCCCTGCTTTCTCCCTCCCCGGTCCCGGACCATCCGTCAGCCTGTGAGCCAGCTGCGTGGAAGAAAGCACTAACCAGAATCGAGGCCAGACTTTTCACGAGCATCGATCATTTGCTGGCTTTTATTAAAAGTGAGCTTTTTCCCTTTTTTTTTTTTTCCCTGTCCATTTCAGACCTCATTCCGGCATAGAGGGTTGAGTCAATACCGTTCCTCAGTTCGTGGCATATCCTGATTGGTCTGAGCAAGGTCGTTCTTGTTTTTATTCCTTCGTGCATTGATTTGTTCCCTTTTATTCCCGTTCTCCGTTCCCCTCTGCTCCCCAGCCAGCCACGCCAGTGCACTGAGTGTGAATTGTTGCTGCGTGCATACGTGGAGTTTTTGCTTGTGGATTTCATTTCATCACGTGCACATGTTTTTAACTTAAGTAAATGGCTTGGAGCCACAGCTGTCTTGGTTTATCTTTTTTAACTCAACACCGCATTCGGATCTAGCCTGCGTGTATGTCTTAGTCCGTTGCTGCGGCCTGCCGCATGCCGCTTCACAGTATCCGTGCTCCGCGGGGTGTGGACCCATTCCCCACTCGTGATCTGGCCACCTGCAGCTCACCTCTACCCCACCTGGGGCTGCAGCCCACCCTGTGCTGCCTTCCGATTAGCCCGTGGGAGCGTTTCCCTGGGATCCATGTCCAGAAGTGGACATGCCGGATCACAGACCAGTAAACTCTCTAGGGCCATCCCCCTCCGGGGGAATCAGGACAGGTGGTCGTTGGCCATTATTTCTCTGCCTGTTCCCTCCCCCGGATGCTGAGAAGGTAGGATGCCACGTTGCCCCAGCTTTTTAGCCTGGTTCTGGAATCTCGCAGTGATGCCCTCCAGCGAGCAAGGGCAGAAGTTGGGGTTTTATTCTCTTGTGGGCGTATTTGGAATTTAAGGTGAATTGTTCAGACCCACCCTGCTCCTTCTGCATCCGCTAGAAAATGAGCCGCAGCTGCCAAGGTGTGGCCTGGTGCCCGGCTGTCGGCCACTGTTTCTAGACCTTCTGCGTGGAGGTGCAGTGCGCGAGGCCGTACAGTGCAGTCGGGCAGGCTCAAACACAGCTTTGGCTTCTCCCTGCGTGTGCCAGCCCCGTCCGTGAGCCGGGGTCACGCCACTGGCCACAGGCTGGGTGGGTGTGGAGGGCCCACATGCAAGCAGATAGCACAGAGCCTGTGTGGGGGCCATCCTGACTCCCCTTTCCTGGCTCCCTCCCGACTCATGAGACAGGAAAGCCCCCAGCAAGGCTGTGGGGAGGAGTGAGCACAGCGCTTCATGGATTGGGGTCTAAAGGGTGCTGATCTGTGTTAAAACCTTCAGTATCACATTGTGAAATATTTATAGATGGACTTATGTTTGGAATTCGTTTCAAAATAATCCAGGCACAGGGGGAGAGCGGGTGGGGGTAGCGATTGGGTGAAAGTACAATTTGACTCAAATTGGGGGCAACTAATTACCCCAGGACAAGGAGCTTACGCTGAGACTGTCCAGGCAGACCCATACATTGACACCCGAGGGGATAACGAGACAGAATCGACCCTGAGTTGATCATTGTTGAAGCTGAGTGATGAGTAACTAGGGGCTCATTTTTATTCTGTTTTTTTCTGTTTGAAAATTTCTGAAGTAAAAATGTGCCTGTCCGACCGCTGAAGCGTTCAGATGCCCCCACCATCCAGGAAATGGCCGTTGGGTCCCAAGGCAGCCCCTGCCTGTGGTAGGAAGCCCAGGACACCCAGTACTGCTCTCCCACTACCTCTGGGCACTTCCTCGTTGGAGCAGGGTGGGGGGGAGGCATAGGTGGCTGCTCTTCTAGCTCGACACGGTTTGATCTAGTGTGGAGGCAGAGCTCACCCTTTTCTTGCCCCCAGGACTTTCAAGGCCTGCCCAGGTGTTAGCCGAAGCCGATTCCCTCGCACCTGCCACCCACCACATCGCTGGTGGCAGGTGCCTGCAGTCTGTGCTCATGCACGAGTGATGATTATCTGCTCTGCACCCCTTATCAGAGCCACGCGTTGGGCAGGAAGCAGCATGACCACAGCGGGCTTTTAACCGACATTCTGTCCCCCCCACACACTGTACCGTTCCCGTAACCCTCACTGTGGTGTGGCACTTGCTGGCGCCCCGAGTGGCAGAAGGAAACGGGCTCAAACGACAGTCTCACGTCCCCTTAATTCGTTGCCTCTTTGCAGTCGGACAGTTGGGCCTCTTTCACGCGGTTCCACGGAGTGTGATGTTTATTCATCCGAGGGCCTGTCATCTGCCCTGCTCTGGGGACATAGCAGCAAAAGAAAAAGACTGCCTTCTGGGAGTTTATCTTGTAACAAGGGTGGCAGACAGCAGGTGCAGTGGTGGTGAGGGCGCAAGAAAGCACATTGGGTGGTGGCAGGTGGAGCAAGAGAGATGGCTGTTTCAGGTGGGCTGTCGAAGGAAGTGAGAGGGAGCTGGCACGTGTGGGAGAGGGGCGTAACGGGGGACCGAAAAACGAGGCCAGTGATGCGGTAGGGCAGGTGGCGGAGAAGGAGGGCCCCCTTTCCCAGAGGCTGCGGATCGCTGGAGAACTGACTTTAGAAAATACGACCCTGTGTGGAGGTCATGGGTGGGCCTGGAAAAGAACTTGGGGGCTTGGAGTCGTTCACGAGGGATCAGAAGCAGAGGACGTGAAGAAGGCCGTTGCAGACACCGCTCTGCAAAGCGCTCTGCGTCGTATCTGGGACAGTTGTTGAAGGTGTGGGTGGGATGGGGAGTGTTGTGTAAGGTGGAGCCCAGCAACACATGCTCACTCAGTCGGGAAGGAACACGTGTTACATGGAACCTGCAAACGGTCCTCTGCTGTGCTTTCACACACACGAACGACCCTGATCGTGAGGTCGATCCCTGGGGGACCGATGCAGTCTCCTTTTTTCCCTTGAAGCACCCTCTTCCTCATGCTGCAAGTACGCCACCAGCGTCTGCACCGTTTGCAGAACATCTGCTCGCAGCACGCTCTGTGCTTCTGCCTGCAAGCTTTCTCTCGTCATACGAATCGTTCTGAACTCTTGGGTTATGCACTCGAGTCCTCTGGACAGTCTGAATCTCGGAGAGCATACCTGTCACAGAACCCGGCGTGCTGTTTCCGGATGGATCCTCTGACGCCCGTTGCAGGAACATCCAGGTCTGGGGGCTGCACGTCACATTCATTCACTAGACAGACGGTCCCTGAAGGCCGTGAGGATAGCGAAGGAAAGGAGAGCTCCACGGCCCCGTTTTCTCCCTTCTGATCTCTCATCCGCTCCTCGAGGGCAGAAATTATACTTACTGTTTCCCCGTGTTTCTTTACCACGTAATAACTAGAATAAAAATGAGTGGCCCGAGAGACTGACTCACTTGGTTGCTCATCTTACTTGGGTGTAGGGCGGGATAGCGATCCCGTTGTTAGTGGTCCCCCAAGAGAGGGTGCCCTAGTAGAGCCAGGCCACCCCTGCTTCTTCCCTCTTTTAAAATGTGTTCCTATAGGCGAATAGTCACATCTCCCATGATAGCATTTTGTACTGGCTTCCTATTATTGCTCTTACAAATTATCACGAATTTGACAACGCAGATTTTTTTTTTTCTCTTACGTTTTTGGACGTGAAAAGTGAACTGGTCTGACTGGGCTCAAATCAGCACGTTGGCAGGATTCAGTTTCTCCTGGAGGTTCTAGAGGAGAACGCACGCCCTTGCCTTTTCCAGCTTTTAGGAGCTGCCCGCTTTCCTTAGCTCCCGGCCCTTCCTCGCACCCTCAAAGTCAACAGCGTCGCATCTGCAAAGCCAAACACGCAGCATCTGCAGACCTTTCTCTGGCATCCGCTTCCCTGACTCTCCTATGTCCTCTTGCCCTCAGAAGGAGTCCTGTAACAACATTGGGTCCCCCTGGATAATCCCCCATTGCAGCCACTTTTTTTCTTCTTTTTCGATATAAAGTTTACAGGTTCCAGGGCTTAGGCTGTGAACTTCTTTGGGGAACCATCATTCTGCCCACCACACCTTTGTGTAGCCGTTGACCCATGCGTTTTCATTTAGTGCTTAGATGGCTAGGACGATTCCCGTTTTCCAGATGAGAAAACGGATCCGCGAGAAGATGAGGTGACTTGCCCCGGGCCACGTGACCTACGACCCGAATGCTTGAATTCTGAATCAAGATCCACATTTCCTTCTGTTCGGCTCCTCATTTTTAAATTCTCTTTCACGGACGTCGACAAGTGGTGTTGTCCATATTTAGGTTCCCGATGCCAGTATTCCGGGACGTTGGATGTGCTGACTTGAAATGAGGGAAGGTCAAATCGGTGTAAAAATGGTCGATGTAAAATATCAAAGCAAAGAAGGACTTCCCAGGTTGTGCAGCCTCCGCATTTCGTAAGCGTTAGTTTGTAAGGTCCCGGCCAGAGACTGCTGCCTGCCTCAAGGCTTTGTCCACTGACATACTTGATTTTAATGTTACGGCATATCATATCTCGCCAGCCAGCCAGATTGCTTACTTATCATTAGGGGAGTCCTGGTTTCTTAGCCCTGAAACCACTCTTGTGAATAAAGATTCTTGAAGTCTTGCCATCCATGTTCCTGCTACCGTGTTGGAGTAGCTTCCTCTCACTCCTGTGCTTCTCCCACTTCCATTTTTGTCTGCCAGATTCGAAATAATCTGAACCAGAAGTGACGAAAACCAGTAGGATGGCACACTCTCTGTGTCTTGATAGGGGTCATTCACTCTATCAGGGAGCTTAGAATCAACGATCCTTCTTGCTAATGCTTTGTGTCTGGAGTGTCTCTGGGAAACCCTTTTTCAACTCATTGGCCAGGGCCTATGGTGAGTGACAGGGTCTTTGAGTCTCTTTCCCTGTGGTACTCAGCTAGCTGTGGGTGACAGAAAAGCAAGGCCTGAAGCAGGGAGGCCTTCTCTCGCTCTGACGATCCCCTTTGATAGGCCGGATCACTCCATCCTGGTGAGCTTTCAAAACAGCCCCATTCTATTCTTTTGGCTTCTTCCTCTTTCGACATCACTGCAAAGCACAGTCGTGGCCGGCAGGCCCGTTCCTCTGAGTTTCGCCTCCATCTCCTGTGTTGGAGGTGCAGCTGAGCAGAGCACGCCCTGCTGAGAAGGGGTCAGGTCTAGGCCAGGCAAGAAGCAAGCCAGCATTCATTCCGCCAAAGAGCCAGGCTCCGCCTGCAGTGTTGCTGCATGCCAGGGCCCGAGCCGGAGCTGATGGTTTTTATGAAGCGAATACAACAGCACATACTCTGCATCCTGAGGTTCTATTGGGACCCTCCAGTGAACGAAGGCCGGTGCTGTCAGCATCAGTAGATGCAGGGTCCACCGTGCCAGGCGAATGCGGTTTTTCAGTGTGTGCCGTCACTTAGATTTGAGTGTCACGTCCTTTCCCTTGGTGAGTTAGATGCTGGCCGAACACGATCTAGCAGTGTGTTCAAGCATTTTTCTTCTTGTCAGTGAAAAATCCCTGTCGGCCAGATAGAGAATGGAGTGGAGAGTGCCTTCAGGAACCCAGAAATAAACTATCTATTGGTCCTGCGTGGATTTTCTGCCTCCAGCCCCACCTGCAAACACACACACACACACATACTCACACCGTAAAAAAAGCAAACTCAGTTAAAGGTGGGAGTTTTTAAATATGACAATGAAGACCCCATGTCTTAGAAAGGGGTGGATATCCAGGGGAGAAGCTGGCAGCAACAGGGTGGGTCCAAGGAGTCCTATTCCCCTAGGAAAGTCTGCCGAGGGCACCTGCCGAGCGAGACCAGCCAGACCTGCATGGCTGGCGTCCTGCTCAGACAGCCACCCTCTCTGGAACTGGAAGAAGTGGGGCTCCCTTCTTTGCTCATGTGGCAGTCCACAAATCATTTGGGGGTAGTAGCTGCAGTTTTTGCCTAAAGACCAGATTTTATCGTCCTTTTGTCTTTTTTTTTTTTTTTTTTTTTTTTTTTTTTTTGAGGGGAAGTGGTTTTTGGCCCCAATCCTTGCTGTCGGGTTTGTGAGAAAAAGGCTGGGGGACTCTGCCTTCTTCTAAGAGTGTTCTCTGGCTTTGCCTAAATACTGGGAAGCCCACTCCAGCAGCGGCTGTGAGTATGGGGTCCAAGGGGCATAGGGGGTGAGATGTACTTGGTATTGGAGTGAAGGTGAGACAGCCATTGAGAGAAAAAGAAAAACATGGTATTTAGCTAAGTAACTAGGCATTTCCTGGCCAGACATGTCTATCCCATTGACTAGCTTATAGGTGATCCCTAATATCTGTGGATTTAAATAAATTCTGGCTCGACCTTTTGGATACCAGACAAGCTTCCTCTTCGAACAGATGGTCCACCCTTTAAATAAGATATCTCCAAAGTAAAAGCCGAATGTGTATCCGGAGACTACATCTACACTTTCTGAGCCATAATTGGATGCCCCTAAACTTGCCCACACATGGTAGATGGGGTTACAGTTCGACAGTCGTCTTTCCTGGCCAGTAGCCAGGGACTTGCCCACGTCTTTTTTGGCATTTGTACCACCAGCTCGGGCTCCGGTCATGAGACAGTCATGTTCCTGTTCATCCTACTCATCCCCCTGCCCCCAAACAGTCCTTCGAGGGCTTCTCTCTGGAAGAAAAGCGTTAGAGGGTCAAGGGAACAGGACAATTAGAGCCATCGTCCCTGCTCCTGGCGAATGCTTTTCCCAGTGTTCACGTGGCTGGAAGGCTGTCGGGCTCCCCCGCCAGGCGTGCAGCATGGAGCGTCGGGGCGGGTTGGGTGTCCCCAGGCACACCTGCCTCCCTTTGCACACACCCTGCAGGTCTTCCCTTTGCCCCCACTGTAGATATCTCCACTGAGCCTGTTCTCGTTCAGTCTCTCCATACACAACATCCATATATGCATTTTTTCCTTCATGTTGTTATTGATTCTCAGGCCATAGACACCTCACAGTTTCTCAACTCCAGAATCAGGGTGTGTCGTATCATCACGTCTCATCCCGTACAATTGGCAGCTCCTTTTCTCCTCCCCCCCGGAGGAGGTTCATGGTGGCGCCTCTTAAAACTGATGGCATCTTAGGGTTCACAAAGTACATTATGTAGGGTCAGCTCACTTTTCACTTCTTTGCTTGAAGAGCTTGTCACTTCCCTCACTGGCAGAGTTACCCACGACTCTTAGTCCACTTGAGTTGTCCTTATCAGGGTAGAATGGCCATCCCGCATCTCACATGCTTTGCTCTTGCACGAAACCCTCACACATCCATCTCTGGTTGGGCTTTAGGACAATACTTGCAGTAGGCAGGGCACTGTGCAAATATTGCTCAGCAGCTTGTACAAGGCCACCTGGCTTGCGATTGGGAGGCCCTGTTTCTTCTCACGCCTAATGTAACCGATCTTCTTTCTTCCAAACCGGTCAGCCTAGAATCCAGAAACAGCAAAAGTATGTTGGAGGTGGAATATGCCCTGCTTTGAGTAGAGAGAATGGAGATCACAGCTGAGAGAATCTTTCTAGTAGGTAAAAATTGGGAATCCAAACACCCACGGGCGGGGAGAGGGGGATGAAAGAAAATAGCTAAGCAAAACGTTATCACTATAGAATATGTAGACATTGAAAATATATAGACGGATGTCGATGCAGTACATAAAAGGGCAGAAGGAGATGAATGTCCAGGCAGAGAGGAATCTGGGAAGGTAGTGGCCGGAATGCATGTCTCCTCTCTTTGATCCCGTCCAATGCCAACCATTTATCTCGTTTACCCAAGCAGGGGAGGCAGGCACTCAGGGCCCAGGGTGAGTTAGCGAGGCTGGGCTCCTGAAAACCTGTTAAGACAGAAGTTCTGGAGGAATAGATATGAGACCCGGAAGATGGAACTAAGACACTCGTCGTACGAGAAATAAGGTACTGGAAGGGTGTGTCAGTCAAGACAGGCGAGAACTAGGTTGTAATGTAATAATTAGGGGGAAAAAAAGAAAAAACAGTCCCTTAAGTGCAGGAGTTTACTCAACAGGTTCATTTCCCCCCCGTGCTGCTGTGTATCCACTGCAGGTCAAGAGAGGGGGCGGCTGCCCATTGTTGTTGTTATTCAGGGACCCAAGGTGATAGAGGCAGCGTGATGAATCATGAGCTAGTAGTGCTCGAAGTCTGCCTGGAAGTGCATGCGTTCGGCTCGCAGTTCTCTTCACCAGTCAAAGCAAATCACAATCCCATCTTCGACTTCAAAGGGAGCCGGCAAGTGCAGTCCTACTATGTGGCTGCAAGGAGGGGAGACAGACGTGTTTGATGAATGACACTCCTGACTTAGCATTCGGGGAAATAACTGAGGCACATCTAAGCCTGTTCTGGTAAAATTTCCCAGCTCGGAGGATGGAGAGGGAAATGTTTCAGGCTTTTCGGCCAAGTAAAGGAGAAAGACTCACCCTGGCATCGGACTTTCTGTTTGTAGCACCAAGAAGCTAGACGGTGGTAGAATTTTATCTATAGACCAGTGAGGGGGGAAAAGGAAGGCAACCCAAGAATCTGAAACCCAGGCAGGCTTTTGTTCAGCATCGCACTGGAAGTCCCAGAGCAATTAGGCAAGAAAAAGCAATAAAACCCATTCGTTCCGTTGACGGACAGTCGAGTTGTTCCAGTTTTTGTTTGTTATGAATAGAGCGGCAGGGAACATTCGTACAAATGTCTGTTTGTAGAAAGCGTTTCTTTCGGGTGAATATTTAGGTGAAGAATCACTGGGGTTAGGCCGGGTGTGTCTTTTATTTTATAAGGAACTACCTGACCTTTCCCCAAAGTGACGGTGTCCTTTTATGTTCCCTCCAACAATGTGAGAGTTCTAGTGGCTCCACTTCCTCTCCACCATTTGGTGTTGTCAGCGTTTTGTTGTTTGGCATTTTTATGAACAGGTGTGTTAGGGTTCGCCAGTCAAATTGTGTGTGTGTGTGTGATGAGGATGTGAGAGAGAGAGAGAGAAATCGTGCAGTCCAGGAGGCCAAGAAGCCCTCTATGATCTGTGGAGAGCCCAGGAAAGCCCATCATCACCTTGAGTTCCAGTCTGAGTGTGAAGGCTCGATAACCAGGAGAACTGGTTTTCAGTCCCAGTCTGGGGGCAGGAGAAGACCAATGTCCCAGCTCAAACAGGCAGAGAGCTCAAAATTTCCATTTCTCTGCCTTTTTATTCTAGTCAGCTCTACTCGGTCTCCCAATGCACTTCTTAATCTCATACAGAAACACACTCACAGGCACATCCAGAAATAAAGTTTGACGCCATATCTAGACACGCCACGACCCGGTCAGGTTGACACATTAAGTTGACCATCACAACAGGTAGGTTAAGGAAGACAGACACGCACACATGTAGTAAATCGCTCTGAGGTGTCAGTGCGGCCCTGCTGGCCTCCTCAGAAACAGGTGAGCCCAAGGCCCTGGAACAAAAGCCTGGAGCCTGAGTCCATGAGAGCAGTGTTCCTGGGCCTTTCCCTGCTCCAGAACGTTCTCGAGGAGCGACCAGCCCACGTAGACTGTGCAGTGCTTTCCAGTTCTTTCTTAGATAAGTGTAGGGGAGGAGAGAATATGATACTTAGAGCCGCTGCTCTTGGGGACACATCTCTGCAGTAAAAGAAAGCCATCCGGCGTCACTCCTCGCTCTTCCATTCGTAATAAATCCCACCGAATCGAATTCATTTGGTCAGGCCACACTTTACAGACATGAAGCACCACCGGGACGTAGGAGGGAAACACCAGGCTAGGAAGCAGGAACTGGACAGTCGGGACGCATCGGTGGGCGGGGGTGCTCCCTGAGCCCCCAGGTGAGAGGAGTCCACCTCCACCCCTCCTCCCTGCGACAGGAGGCCCTCCCTAGATGGCAGGGCTTCATTTTCCCTGGTTGATTCTTTTGACTCTCCTCCGTTTAGGTGATCCCAGAGACAGGCAGAACTGGGGCAGCGTTAAAATAGTGCATCAGCATAGGAGGGAGGGTCAGGGAGGGAACTGGGGCAACGTGCAGAGCACAGGTCCCGGGAAACCAGGTCTTAAAGGAGAAGGTTGCAGTTTTGGAGAGTGAGAAGTACAGGGTCCCCAGAGCCCCAAAACTTCAATTTATATCGCAAGATAGAATGTGGAAGAAGATCAGGGGGGTTATTATAACTTGAGCTGGTTGTCCCTGCCCTTCACTTTCCCTGTCAGTCAGATAGAAGTTCGAGGGGTCCACATAACCCAACCCAGGATGATGCTTGATGCACGTGACCGTGCCGGTTCCGGGGTCGCTGCTGGTGTGCCTACCGGTGGGCTCACCCTTTAACTTGCAGTGAAAGGGGTCGAATTAACTGCTTGGTGGTATTGGGAAAACACACCTCAGAACAGGTATTGTTCTGTTCCAGGCCTGTCCTCGCTCGGGAGCTCTGGCCCCTGGTCTCTCGTCCAGCTGAGATTCCCCACTTAGGCAGGACACTGTTGAAGAAAGACAGGAAGCAGCTGGGCTCTGGCTGATCCAACTGTCCTTGGCGCTGGTGGTTTATAACCTTGATCTGGCGTGATGGCGAGAGAAAGAAAGGACATGAAGTCTCATGTAGGAGCTCCCTCTCGGCTCCTCTTGATGGGGGTGGAGGGATCCTGTGGCAGCTTTTGCTTGGTAGAGTCCGCCCAGCGCTGAATCGGACGATTACAAGTTCCCCTCGTGCCCCGTCAGTCATTCCTCCCTCATTCTGAGAGATTGGCAGAAAAGGACCAGGGGCCTGGTCCGTTTCCTGCCGGTGTCACAATCTGGCGGGAGCAGACGCTGGTTTAGGGTGAACCGGTTTCAGACTCGCTTCACTCCCTTCGCTCCGTCAGTGGCAAATCGGAGAGACAGGCTCTGAAAGGGAGCCTGATGGAAGAGAGGGAGGCAGCTGGGTGCCCTACTGTGCGCTTACCTGGCTTCCGGGGCAGTGGACAGGGTCTCAGATGGGACGGGGGGTCTCCTGGAGACTCTACCTGCCTCTTTCCCATGAAGGGAAATCAAGCATCTCTATCCGTGCCTCCTGAGTGCTGATGAAGGTGCGTCTCACGAATAACCAAATCATGTCAGCGGGATGACACCGCAGACCTTTGGTTTAGCTTTCTTGGCAGGGCTGGTTTTAATTCGATTTGGACTTTTTTTTTTTTTTCCCAAAATGGCATCCAAATTTCCTAGCTGTCTTAACCTTTAGATAGCTCATAAAGATCACGGTATTGATCATTCTGTAGGGCTGTGGGTGCTAAATGGTGACTGGGCAATTATGAGAAAAGATTGGGGTGGCAGAGCGGTGAAATCCATCTTGATCACTGGATGACCTTTCTGGAAAGAAGGTGGGAAAGACATTCGTTTTTTTCCCCTTAGCTGTCCATATGTTCCCGTCCCTCTTACCTTTTGCCTTTTCATTTCCCTTTAAAAAGTAGTTTGCAAACTCTGCGTCTTATAACCGGTGCTGTAGGCTCATGTGCCAAGTGGAAAGCGAACCCTGCCCTTCCATGTTAACAGAATTCCCTGAAGTCCCGCTGTCTCTGGCTGGTTACCTTGGGCAAGTACCTTACCTGGATGTCCTCTTCCACAGAACAGCCACCGTCAGTGCCCACCTCCTGTTATATAAACGGGAAGACGTGGAAAGCCCAGGGGCTGCCATCGTATGTGGCGCCGTGAGTGTGATCTGTGAATATGGTCGAGAGCGGGTGCCGTAGAGGATAAACAGGGGCCGTGATTTCACACTGGCAGCCCGGGGAGTGCCATCCAGGGTGGCCCCTGCACCCTGGCTCACTATGCACAGCCATGGCCAGGGTGTCCTGTTGCTTCGTCAGCCCCATCTCTTGGCCCCCAGATCCTTCCTCCCGCCGTCCTTCCTTCCTCCTTGCCAAATGCCGCCGCGCCTGATGGTGGGGCTCCCACGTACATTTGATTAGCTGCTTTTCAACATGCTCTCCCGTTTCTTATCTCATTTGCTCCTAGCCAGAGTGAGAGACATTACTCTTATTTTTCCGGTGAGGAAACTGAGGTCCAGGAAGGGTAGATTATTGCCAGGGTCTTGAGGCCGGAAACCCAGGTCATCTTGGCATTTCCCACTCAGGTAATAGACTCTGAGTTATTTCTCGAGCCTTACCCTACCCCCCCACCCCCCATCCACCCCACTATCCAGAGGTGGTGATCTTCGTGGGCACGAACCTTGCTTTCTCTGGAATGTAGCTTTCTTCCCGCTACAGTGGCACTTCTCCTCCGCATGTAATATTTCCCAGTCCACCTCTTTCTTAAAACCCTCTTCTGAGGTGTGTTTTCCCGGTACCACCAAGCGACTAATTCAGTTCCGACACTGCCAACCTGGAGGTAGCATCACGTCCCACAGGTTTAGGGCTCAGTCCCACGAGGCTTCTTCCCCCCACTTCAGACCCCATTGGCAAGTCCAGGTGGTCACCTGTGCTTCTGACCGACGGGCTGTTGATCAGAGGTTCCCACAGTCCCCTCCTCCTTTCATTTAGTTTGTTGGACCAGATGGCAGAACTCAGAGAAACAATGTCACCTACTCGAAGTATACCTACCAGTATATTATGAAAGGATATAGCTCAGGAACAGCCAGGTGGAAGAGATGCTTAGGACAAGGTATGGGGAAGGGGCACGGAGCTTCCATGCCTGGGGTACCAGTCTCCCCGAATCGTCACATGTTCACGACCCTCAAAGCTCTCTGAACCCCGGCCTTTGGGGTTTTATGGTGGCTTCATTACACAGGCTCGATTGATTAAATTATTGGCCATGAGACACATCCTCTCCCCTCCGGGGAAGTGGGGGATGGGACTGAAAGGTCCACCCCTCTGATCAGCTGATTGGTTCCCATGGCAGCCAGCCTCAGGCCTAAGTTTACCAAGGGACTTTCTAGAAGTCACCTCATTTACATACACTCTGGTGTGGCTGAAAAGGGCTTGTTATGAATAACAAGACGCTCCTTTCACTTTATGGCTCTGGTGCTATTTCAGAACTAGTGACAAAAGACCAAATGTTATTGGTCTCATGACCCTTAGGAAATTCCTCGGCTTTTAGGAGCTCTGTGCCAGAACTGGGCAAAGACCAAGTATGTATTTCTTATTATAAACCACAATCTCGCACTTGTGATCAAGCCTTCCTTGGCAGAAAGCACTTTCTATTGGGAGCGAAGAAATCTGATTCTAGTCTGAGCCCTGCTTTCTTGGCCGTTCGGCCTGAGGGCCTCACTGGGACCTCTTTCTTTATCTGAAATTGTCAGGAAGTGTGTTTCTGTACGAAGTCCAGTTTTGCCAGAAAACTGGGGATCAATGCTTCTCATCATGTTTCTTTTCGACTAAAAATTAACAGAAGAATCACATCTTCACAGCAACAACTCTTCGATGGGATTGGACCCTTTTTGGTAGAATGAAAAAGAATTCACTTGAAAATAGTTTCAGCAAAAGTAAAATTGGGGGAGTCGGAAAAGGTTTTTATCTGTTTGTCTATTTAAAATAAAAAAATCAAGAGACTGTATTTGTTTAGTAGACTTCAGCTCAGAAGGTTCTCACCTGGAATCTCCAAAGCCAATACAATTCTGATGAACCCCGTGGGCGTGTGAGCAGTCCACCTTGGGAACGGAGCCCTGAGCTCGCCTGGTGTTGTGGAACAGCTGTTCTTCTCAGTGGCATATGGCCAAGGCACGCCTGGCATTTGGGAAGTGCTCTGGAGGGCCACCCCGCTGCTCACCCACTCTCAGGACAGCTGCCTTGTCACAGGGGAGGCCCAGGTGCAGGGTGAGGGATGGGCGAGCTACCAGGGTGTAAGTTAATGAGGCGTGGAGCCAGGCGAAGGATGGAGTCGCCGGCGACAGCAGCGACTGCTCCCACAGGTGATGCAGCCAAGCAGTTCGAGGGCCGTGAGGCAGAGCGGCGTTCAAGGCTTTGTTGTTCAAAGACAGATTGCTTAGCTGTCCTGATTCGATGCCCACCCATCCCCGCGGCCCACTAGACCCGCCCTGAGGAAGGTTCTAAGAGAAAATAAAATTCAGGTGTCACTGACTTCTGATAAACTTCAACGAGGGGGGGGTGAATGACAGGGAGAGTGAAAAAACTGAGAGTTGGGGCCCATCATCAAATAACAAAGTTTCGCATGACTCAATAAAGCACAAATCAAGCCTCGGGCCTCTGTGTAGACTGTACTTGTCCGTGTCAGCGCCGCGCGGCCACGGTCATTTACGGGCATCGCATTTATTAGGGCTGTACTTAGTTTGAAGAAAACATGTCATCCTGTTTTTCTCTCTTTCAGGTTTCAAGTGCCCCATTTGCTCCAAGTCTGTGGCTTCTGACGAGATGGAAATGCACTTTATAATGTGTCTGAGCAAACCTCGCCTCTCCTATAATGGTAAGGGCTTGGCGGGGGCCTGCGAGCGAGGGTCTCCCCAGCCTCCTGTGGCGCTGGGCAGCGTTTCCACCCACCTTCCGGCGGGAACGCCTGAGTGGTAATGGGAAACCCGACCACTCAGGGAGTCCTGCTGTGCCAGTCGGGGAGGATGAGGAATGGGTCAAGGAAGGAAGGCCGCAGAGTCAGGTCCGTGGTGCCAGGAAGTCTCTCGGGCAGCCCAGTTAATCCCTCTGCTTGTTTGCTGCCCCGCTGGTTTCCTGGACATCTGGTTGGGAGATACCGGCTCCACCCGTTTGTGCTCCTGACAGCAGAAGGCCTGGGAGGGACTGCCACCTCTCCTCGGGGCACAGGGCGTCTGTGCCAGGGGTTTGCACAGAGCACTCACGCCCTGAGTCCCCACAGCAGAATGAGTGCACGAGGCGGACGCCCCTTAGGGACCAAAAACACCGAGCTGCCACCTAGTCGCTCCACCAAGGCTGTGGGTAAGGACGCGGGGCCCAGCCGATCTGAGTTCAAAGCCTGTCTCTACCACTTACTGACTGTGATCCTAGGCAGGTCGCTCGGTTCAGCAGAGCCTTGGTTTTCTGGTCCATCAAATGGGGGTCTCGATACCCGGTTCCTAGGAATTTGGTCAGAACACGGTAAGACGTGACGGGTCAAACTCGTCGGCACAGCCTGGCACGTGGTCGGTGCCCTGGAGGTTCCAGCAGCCCTGGCAGAGGCGGGCCCGGCGGGCGCTTTCGTTCCTCGTTCCGCAGAGCGGGCCGGTTTCTCGCTAGCGCTTCGCGTCCTGCGCGGCTGGCCGCGCTCGGCTCTTCCGTTACGGTCACCGTGCTCACCAGCCACCTGTGTGTTGTGTGAGAACTGGCCCTGGATCTAAGCGGGGTGCACCCTTCTCCGGCCCTGGGCCCGCCTTCTAGGATTAAAGTCACAGCGGTGCTTACGGAGAGTTCTGTGGCGTCTCAGAGGGTCCGAGGACTGGCCCGGAGATGAGCCTGGGTGACCCCCGCCCCGACAGGGGGTGTTTCCTGGGCAGACTTGGCGGACCTGTCTTTGGGCTCTTGCCTCCTCAGACCCCGATGTCCCTTACGCCCCACACCGCGTTAGCCTGGGGAGGCCTGATGATCCCAGATGGTTCCTGTGGAATAAATCTGATGAATTCGATCCACTTGATTCTCCTGAAAACACATCCTGCTACTATTCTCTCATCTCTTGTTAATTTGCTCAGCCAACAGACTGGACGCGTGCGGGTGCGCCGGGTACCTAGTGTCTCAGCCTCACGCAGTCTGGCAACTGGTCAGGGAAGGCTCCGGCCCTCTCTCCACCCCCAGCATTTCTCCCCCTTCATATTTTCCTGGTGCCTGGGAAGCCTCTCTTCTCCCCAGTGGACGGCCTCTCCCGGTCTCTGGGGACTGAAAACCTCTGTGTCTGGGCCTTTCGTCACGAGTGCTCTGGACTTCCCATCAGACTTGTCAGTTTGCATCCCTTCTGGGCTGCTCCAGCTCTGCTTTGCCCTGTTCCTCGTCTCTGCCTGGGACCATGGACGGAGAGGAGTCTTTTCTCCAGCCATGGCCTCAGAAACTGTGTCCCCTTATTTTCCACACACACGGCACCCTCATGAAGACCGCTTTTTGTCCCGTGGGTTGCTGGGGGGGGGATCTCCACAGACACTGCCTTGTGTCATAAGAACACAAAGCGGCCTCAGAGCGGGCCCGCCCGAGAGGGCTGGGCTCCTGGTGTCATCAGGGGGAACTTTGCAGAGGCAGCTGTGGAGGACAGAGTGCTCTTGGGGCCACCTGAGTACCTGATACCCACACACCCAATTTGGTGAACAGGGAAGGCGAGGGGCCCGGGCTCTCTCCTGGAGAACTGCCCGGTGCTGCCCATAGGGCGCCTCCTTGCTGGCAGCCAGAGGACGTGGTCATTCTGCCTGTCCACCTTCACCTCCCTAGAACAGGCTTCGAAGCCCAGTCAGAGCACAGGGCACCCGCAGAAGCCACACTCAAAGTCAGAGTCCCTTCAGAGCAGGGGTCCCCAACCCTGGGCGCGGACCAGTACCACGGCCTGTTAGGGACCAGGCCGCACAGCAGGAGGTGAGTGGCAGATGAGCCAGCGAAGCTTCATCTGTGTCTGCAGCCGCTCCCCAGGGCGAGCATCACCGCCTCAGCCCTACCTCAGACCATCAGGCCTTAGATTCTCACAGGAGCACGGGTCCCCGGTGCCACAAAGGTTGGGGACCGCTGCCGTAAAGGACAAGGAAGTTGGCCAACCAGCCTGTGGCTGTTCTTGCTCTAGTCTCACGTTCTCCCTCCTCTTCTTCAGGTCTCGCGTGTGTGTGTGTGCGCGCGTGTGTGTATAAACTAGAAGCTTTAAATCCAGGATTTCTTTAGCGAAAGTCCATCCTTTACCACCAGAGGCAAAGAGAGAGCACGTTGCCTGAGCCCTGTCAGTGGAATTTGTCCTAAGGTGTTGAAGGTGCTTCAGAAACAATGGCCCTTCTGTGCGCCCTGTTGTGAAAAGGCCTTCGAGGCTGGACTCCTCATGTTGTCTTTGTCTTTTCGGACTTCGAAGCCTTCCAGGTAAGAAGGCGTTAGCCACCTGGGGTTGGTACGTGGAGCTTCAGTCTCCGGAGCTGGTCCGCGGGCTGGTGTAGTTCAGATCAAGCCCAGGCCTTTCGGGGTCCATAGGCCAAAGCCCCCCAGTTGGGATCTCTAGGTATTTATGTTGGTTTTGCCAGTCGTGTATCCTACCCCTGATTTCTCATCATCCCAACCTCTCGCCTTTACTTTACCTTTTCTTGTAAAAGGAGTAATAGTAGTCATGCGAGGAGACCTTAAAGAGTCTGTGAGATAAATGTAGAGCTCTCGGATCTTTCTGGAAAGGGGGCAGGGCGAGGCTGTCCTCGTGGATAGAGAAAGAAGTGCTGCTTTCTTAGGATATTCACCAGAACTCCTGGTCACTCCCCTGGGGATTTCCCATCTACACACACACAAACTTTCTGCGATTGTTGGCACCCGTTGGGGAATTTTTTAGAAAACACAGCGGTTATATAAGATGAAATTTAGTTAACCACCAAAGGGAAAAAAGTAAAAACCTCCTAAATGAGGCAGATAGAAAGTAGTATTTTTCTTATTATGAGGGTTGGCCTGAGCTGTGGGTTGGAAGGCCTCCAGTAGCCGCCTGCCAGATTTAAAAAAATAAAAATAAAACAATTTAGGAAAGGCAAGACTAGTTCAACTGGTTCGCCCAGTGCCCAAGAGAAACGCTTGCCCCTGCTGGAGGAGGGCGGGCAGGGAGGGCACCTCCTTCCTTTCCTTCCAGGGCGACTTGGAGCCCGGGACCCTTAGGGTGTAAGGAAGGGCTCCGGGGGACCCATTCGTGTGGGTAAATGCGGCCAGCTTGAAGGGGCCTTTTAATTTCTCTCCCTTTCCAACATCTGTCTGTGGTTCTGAGACTGGGAGAAGGCACCCTCGAGAGTGTGTACCCAAATTTTGACCAACAAATTGCTCAGCTAGCAGAGTGGGCCTCGAGCTGGGGGCCCTGGTTTTACTACGAGTAGAAGAGAGTCATACACTGCGAGGAAGGGGGCATGACAGGTGATCGACTGTCCATTGGAAGCATGGGGATGGGGGCCTGGATCCAGGACCAGCCAGTGGTCCTTAGCCCGAGGAGATCCTGGCTAGTGGCCGGTTCCTTTGCTAACAGTATTAGGAGCACCTGGTGGCTGTCAAGGCCGCTTCAGAAGACTTTCTCCTCTCAGCTTTCTTTGGGGGCCCAGACCCATGCCCTGCTTCCTAGGTCCTGACTACCCTCCCCTCCTCTCTGCAAAAGATTATTGCCCCCCCAACCTCAGGGCTCCTGAAATGCTAAATGTCACATAAGGATTCTTTCAAGGAGAGGGAATCTGGCTTCCCCCAAGCGCAGCAATGCCTCCTGCTAGTTTACCTTGAGCCGAGTCAGTGGGCCTGAGTGAATGGTGCTTATCTGGCCTGTGTCTCTGCCAAGACCCTGTATTGGGGATGGAAATGCCTTTTCCTCGGCCTGGGGAAGCCAGGTCCTGGCCTAGGAGTTTGCCCGGCCCAGCAGGGCGCTGCCGGGAGCTGTTGTTCGGTGCGTCTGGCTGCAGAGGAGTCTGTCCTGCTGTTCCTACCCAGGAGGGCGGGAAGGAGGGTGCGTCCAGCAGCTGCTGCCCGGCCGGCCAGGCTGCTGGTTGAATGAAGAGTGTCTAGGAGGGAGGGTGGCCCGAGGAGGGGACCGAGGGGGTTGCTGTGGAGAGCTCCTGTCAATCCAAGCCCTCTGGGCTGTCGTCATTGCAGCCCACCTGGCCAAAACAGTTGGATCACGCCACACAGTCCAGGGGTGTTGGGGTGAAGATGCCACTGCTGGCAGGGGAACTCTCTCTGCTCAGAATCCCCCCTCTGCCTGGAGGTTTCCCAGGTGGGAGCTGGCCAGTCTTGGCATTGGCGGCGCTGCCTCTTCCTGCCCCCCGGGAGTCGGGGCGAGCAGCTCTGTAGGGAGAGAGACCAGGCTCTTCCACCTCGGCTGGAAATAGGCCAGGGGGCGGGCCCTGTGTCTGCGTCATTCCTGGGGGTTCTCCTTCCAGCTCCCACCTTCCTCCCCTCCCCTGGCTGCCATCAGCACGAGGGGAACCTGTTACGTGCCGTCCTGCGCTCAGCTGCTGGCTGCGAGCTGCACACCAGCCTTCCCCCCTGGGTGCTGGCAGAAACGTATCTGTAGCTGTTTGGGCGTCCCCACCCCCTCCTTGCCACCAGCAGCCCTTGGGGGTCCCTCCGGGAATGCCGAGCTAAGCCCCACAGTGGCACTCGGAGGGCTGCAGTGCCCTGATTTGTCCACGCTAAGCACCTGGGCTCCTCCGCCCTTGGGCTCCGCACACACACGTGGTCACTGAAAGAAAGGTCTGAAGCCGTCTGCGATGGGTGGCGTTTTCCAGCCCCAAGGGAAGAGACCCTGTCACCTGCTCTTGTAGGGAAACTGGCAGAGTGGAAGCAACTGGGCCTGGGACAGCCTCAGCCACTTACCAGCTGCATGAATTGATGCAAACGCCCCCCACCCTACCCCAGGTCTCTAGGATTCATTGAGATGCATCCGTGAGGTTCTGGCGTATAATTATCCCAAGGACGTGAGGGCTCCTTTTTCTCTTCCCAGATCCCTTTTCTTTGGCAAACAGCAGCTGTCAGGAGTGTTACCCTGCGTCCCAGGGAGGGAGCAGGGGTATCCCACCATCCCCCGCCTCCAGCCCCATCATAGGCGACACACCTCCCACGTGGGCGCTGGAGAACGTTCCCTGACGCTCAGCTCTGGTTCCCCGGTCTGGTTGGAGGGACAGGCACTGGCATCATTCCATGCCACCCCCAGCGAGGCCACACACTCCCAAACTCCCCCTTGGGCAGTGACATTGACCTTGCACAGGGTATCAGGATGCTCGGGAGGGGTCTGTTAGACAGAGAATGGGAGCTGGCACGGCTTCGTTCCCGTGTTCTCACCGGTCAGCACTGGGGACCTGGGGGTGCCGAGGGGCTTTCGAGTCCATCTGCGGTGTGGTCTCAACCTGTGCCAGGCCCAGCATCCTTGGCTGAAGAGTGTGGGAGTCTTATAGGAAATGGTCGATAGCCAGGCTTCGGCCTCAGCCATTTCTACTCACTGTTAGGCTTCCAGGGACATCTGGGGACTGCTGATTTCCAGGGCCCCAGGGATCGGGACAGGAAGTTTTACTCAACCCACACAGGCCTGTTCCTGGATCTGCGCTCCATCTGTCTTCCTTGGGAAGAACGCTGCCCCCTGCGCACGGTGCCGGGTGTCTGGCACTGCCGATTTCCCCACGCGCTCGCGTGCCAAGCCCCTTCGCAGGGACCCACAGGCAGCCTTACGCAGCCAGGACTCATGGTCCCAGAAGAGATTGTGTTGAACCTTCAAGCACTCAAGCCCGAGTCCTTGAATGCACGGCAGGATAAGAAAATGGACGGTCCTTGCGCCTCCCGTCCTTCTCCCTTCCCCTGGTGGCATCTGGTGAGAAAAGAGGAGAGTCACATCCAGTCTGCAGGGGAAAATGCAAGGGGGACACTGCTTCCGCCTCAGTGGCGTGGTGCTCCCGAGGAAGCCGCAGGTGTGGGGAGGAGCACGTGCAAGGAGACCAAAGGCTGTGCCCGCCCTCGCGTCATCGGCGAGATGTCTGAGGCCAGGGTGCGGGCAGTAAACACCCCAGGATGTCTGCGGTGCGACTGCCTTCTCTTAGCTGGACCCCTTTCCCTCCCGTCTTTCTTGGAGGTTTTCCCTCTAAGATTTTGTTTTAAAAAAATCTCAAATGTGCAGGAAAGTAGGGAGTTGCGCCGTGAACGCCGAAATACCCACCCAGAGTCTGCGCGGTGCGGCCTGCGTGCTCCCCCAGATCTCCATCCTCCAGTCCTTCTCGTCCTTCGCTGCTTTCCGGAGTAAATGCAGACACTGACCTGTTTCTTTTCGGGGGACTTTAATGAAAATACACGCACGAATAATCACACCCTTGCAAAATGTCTTTTTCTCCTGATTCTCCTTTCCTCCGCACTTTTCAGGCGTGTGTGTCTTTCCAGGCTTTTACCTGTGCTTCCGTAACGTGTGCGTGATATTGCAATGCGCGTGGTGTTTAATGCTTTCAAAAAGGAGAGGATACCCTTTTCCCGACCTGCCACTGGCCACGTTCGAAGTCCGAGGTTACAGTCCAAGTGGCAGGCGGATCGGGTGCCACCCCCCTTTTCTCCTCGTTCGCTCTGTTCGGGTGGGCCTTCGGGGTAGCCACGACTTCGCGGAGAAAATGACCGCAGGTTGTCCACGCGGCCAGGCAGGCGAGAGTGACTTCCCCCACAGCTCACGTGCACGGGGACTGAGTATTGGATTGTCTCTGGATTGGGGCTTTTTCCTCAGGGTTCCTGGTGGGGGACTCTGAGTCACCAGACGCTTCGTGGCCGTGAAGAATCCCCGTTTCCAGGGCCCCAGATGCTTCCTTTTCGAGCCGCGTCATCAGAGGGCACAGAGAAACCATCGTGGAGGGGGGCGCCGCGCAAAGGGTGCAGGCCCACTGGCTTCAGCATCCTCGTGTGTAAAGCTGGGGCAACACCGGGTGCCCTGCCTGGCTCCTAAGGTTGTGAGGCTCAAGTGAAAACACACACACACACACACACCCCAAAATACGTATCATGGCCAGTGTGCACAGACAGTTAAAACCTTTTTGTAGTGGGGACTTGACCCTGTTTCAAGCTCTCCTTTCCTCGCATCCATAACTCTTCCCTCTTGGCGTGTCTCCTGTGGTTTGGAGACCTTCCGGGTCACCTTTTGCTTTCTTCACCTCTTTCTTCACCTCTTTCCCACATCTACGACCTGTCGCCCACCTCCCTCTTCTGAACCCCAGATCTAGACCTGAACAGACCCCGGAGGTTCCCGTTGACGTGTCGCAAGTGGAGATGCCTGGTCCGCCCGTCCTGCGCCACCTGGGTCCCCTCTCTCAGTGACAGGCGCCCCCCATTTGCCTAGCTGGCCTTGGGAGCACACCATTTCTCGCTTGCTGCCCCCACGGCTCGTGTCGGCCTGAAGTTCTACCCTGCCTTGCGGCACTGGCCTCCAGAATGGGCTCCCACCTCTGGGTCCTTTCGCTCCCTCCTCCAGCAGTTTCCAGAGACTGGGTGTGATCAGAGCGCGTCTCCAGCGCCTCCCAGTGAACGGGTGAAGCCCAGACCCCACCGCAGGGCGTGAGTCTAGCATCCTCTCCTTTCCCGCCGCCACCCCTGCCCTGTGGCCCCAGGAGTGTGTGTGCACCTGCCACAGCAAGCTTCCGCGGTTCCCCGGTGCACAATACGCATCCCTTTGCCTGGACTGATTCTTTTCTGAACGGTCCCCACCCCAACAGGCGTCTTTCGTGCTCCTCACACCTGGGCCTGTGCGCATCGTATGACTTCCTAGGAATTCCCGAGCTCTTTGTTTCTCCATTTTCTTGTTTGGCCTCTCCCGCTAGACCCCGAGCTTCTTGAGTCCTGAGTTCGTGGCGTATTCACTGAGTCACCAGTGCCCAGAGTGTCAGAGACTGGTTATGAAGGCTCCCGACTCGGCCGTGGGCGCCCCCTCTTGTGCTGGCTTTTCCGGCCTTGGCCTTGCTGGGGCCCGTGGTGTGCGGTAGCTTCCTTCCATTTGTCCTGTTGTTTTTGTTTGTTTTGCTTTTGCGTGGGAGTGTGGGGCCCTATTTTTTTTCTTTTGTAAGAAATCGAGTTGCAGCGTTTAGAACAGTCACAGTGTTATGTAACCGGCACGTCTGTCTAGTTGCGAACATTTTCATCACCCCGAGAGAAATCCTCTTGCAGGATTCCACTTACATGTGATATTTGAGACAGAACCAGGGGGCGGAACGGTGGTTGCCAGAGGCTGAGCAGAGAGAGGGAAGTGGGGGTTCACCGTTCAACGGGCGTGAAGTTTCCATTACGCAAGACGAGCGGGTTTGGGGGTGCAGAGCAGTGTTGTGCCTCGTGGTTATCGGCACCGCACGGCACACTTAAAAACCTGTGAAGAGGGCAGATCCCATGCCAAGTGCTCCTACCACAGAAAAAGAACTCTTTGCCCATTAAGCAGGTGCTCCCCATTCCCTCCTGCCCTTGGCCCCTGTTAATTTGCCTCTTCTGGACATTTCATGTAATGGTTCAGAGCAGTAGGTGGCCTTTTGCGTCTGGCTTCCTTCGCTAAGTGTAATGTTTTTGAGGTTCTTCCACATGGTAGCACGGGTCAATTTTTGTTCCTCTTCATGGCCTAGTAATATTCCATCGTATGGGTAAGCCACCTCTTGCTTATCTGTTAGGTGGTGGACATTTGGGTTGTTTCCACCTTTTAGCTCTTGTGAATATTGCTGTTGAGGACGTGCACGTGCAAGTCTTTGCTAGGGCGCCTGTTTCTTCCATCATTCTCGCCTTACACCACCGTCCCCATCGCCATATTTTTCCAAACCAGAAATCTGCACCTGGGCTACGTGTATGTTTAGGGGGAAAAGTCTGTTCAGGGAAACGGTTTGCCTCATGCTGCCTCTGCTACATGTCTGTCCCTCTCCAAGCTCCCTCCATCCCCCAGGTCACTTATTTGATGATTTAATTCCATTTTGTCTTCGGATCATGAACGTGTGGTGTGTGTGTCTTTCTGTGGCGAGGGTCGTTAGGTCCAGGTCCATCTGGGGTTTCTGTGTCACTCACACGGCCTAGCCCACGTCGGGTGGCCTGAGCAGCCCCAACCAGTCCTAGACCCACGCCTGTTTTCTGCCGCCTGTGTGCTGGTGGCTGACCGTCTCCCACTCCCCCCTGTCCCCCCTTTGCAGATGACGTGCTGACTAAAGACGCGGGTGAGTGTGTGATCTGCCTGGAGGAGCTGCTTCAGGGGGACACGATAGCCAGGCTGCCCTGCCTGTGCATTTATCACAAAAGGTACGCGAAGGTGGCAGGGCGGGCTCAGCCACAGCCCAGGGGGCTGCTTCCCTGCGGGCAGAGGGAGACAGGGGCAGACCCTCTTCACTAGCTATTTATTGCTGAACGACCTCCCCCTCCCTGGGACTCTGAGTGCGGTGGAGGCAGGAACCAGCAGACATGCCGAGCTCAGGGCTGAGGCCTGGTGGGGAGACCTGTTAGAGCCCCCACGGGTTGGAGGTGCTTAGGATCCCGCAGAGCCAAAAATCTCCACCTTTGGTTGCTGCCCCTGTCCCTGCCCCTTCTCCCAGAGGGCCAGGTGGCAGGAATAGCCACCACCTGAGGGGCCACAGCACTGAAAGCTGCTATAATTAGCAGGGCTGAGTTTTGTCCTCGGACTCCGGCATGAGCCTCGTTCTTGTTTCCAACTGGAAAGAAGACACCTCCCTGCCCCGGACAGGAGGACACTCTGTGCTGCCTGTGGCCGCCACCTGCTCCAGAGCCCCAGAGCCCCTTCCCGACACCTGGGCTCTTCCAAAGCCCGACTCACGGGGCCAAGGACCACTGGGCAACCAGGGTGCCTGGCACACGGGTGTGACTGATGCCAGGGAGGCTCAAGGTTGGCCTGGGGAAGGGGTCTTGGTCCGGGTCCAGCACAGAGTTCGCCCATGTCCTGGCAGGGCACCAGGCAGAACCAGAAGAGGGGAATCGTTGGCTCTGGGGAGAATCGTGCAAATTGTGTCTGGTTCCTGACTTTGAAAATACCCAGATGTTGGTTTACAAATCAGGAGGCTGTCTCGGGGCGATCTGTGTCTCCTCTCTGGTTCAGACAGCCCTTTCTGTAAGCACTGGAGCCCAGGGTTTCACTGTCAGCCTTAGCGACGCCCTAAGCCAGAAGGCCACCTTTCTCTGGGAAGGGCTAGACGCCGGCTGCCGACCACAGCGATCTGAGCCGGGTAGCTCGAGGGTCTCCTAGGATGTCACCACCAGTGAGGGAGCCTCGAAGCTGCTCTTTTGACCCAGGAGAGGGCTCTCCCAGGTCCCCAGAGCTGGAGTCACGGCCAGCCATCCAGGTCTTTGTTCCCACCTCCTGCCCTTCAAGCATTAGAGGTGGCCGCCGAGCTGCCCTGCGCAGTCCTCCTCCCCTCTTCTCACTAGTAGCCGTGGCCATCCTCCTGGATCCCACTCATGGCCACATTCCCGCCTTTTTACAGCTCCCAGAGCCACCCCAGTCCTGTGCCCACCATGCCAGGTTGGCTGCCCCGGCTAAGCCAAGGTCCGTCTTGGTGTTCTGCCTTCTTGCTCCCTCAGAAAGCAGGGACCTGGGGCCACACTCGTGTTCCCCGGGGTCCTCGCAGGCGAGATTTAGGAAACCCCTGCTCAGAAACCTGACCCTGGAGCAAGGCCCCTAAGGAGCGGCCCGGTCAGCGGTAACGTGTCTCCCCCCCTTGCCGCCTCCCGCCTCAGCTGCATAGACTCGTGGTTTGAAGTGAACAGATCTTGTCCAGAGCACCCCGCGGACTGACCCTGCTGGGCTCGCTGGCCGATTCCTCTCAAAGGTGAGCCCGGGCTCGGGGCGTGGGGCTGGGGGCCAAGTTGTCCGTCCACACCCCCGGGAGGGGCGCATCACGGCAGCAAGTGGTCCTGTGGGGGGACACGATCCTGGGAAGGCGAAGAGATGAAGCAGAACCGCTCAGTTCAGCTGAGTCGCCGGGGAAGGACCCGTCTGTCTAGACGTCGGGGGCGGGTGCCCCTGCAGGAGGTTGGCCCCTCGGAGTGTGCCAGGCGCGAGAGGCAGCACGTGCTCGGGACGCGGACGCTGGGCTTGCACCCCAGCCAGCCGGCCTCGTGCTTGCTGAGAGGCCGGGCCAGGTCCTCAGGGTCTCCGCTGCTTTGGGGACAGGGGGGTGATCTCGCTCCCCGTCCCCGTTTGGGCATCACACTTACGAAGCAGGGCAGTCTGCGGGACGGCGCGTCGTCCCCTGCAGGCTCCTCAGTGATCGTTCCACTGCTGCTTCCGCCCGCCTCGGGCCACCTCCCTCGTCCCTGCGGCCGGACGGAGCTGAGGCCTCCAGGCCGGACGCAGCCCGCCCAGCCACCCACCCACCCAGTGCGCAGGCCCCTGACCCCGCAGCAGGCCAGCGCAGCTACCGTCCCCACGGGGGGCCTTCCAGCCTGACCTCTCCACTTCTTCAGAGCTCCCTGCTTTACTGCTGACCGTCCTCTCTCGTCCCCGTCCTACCTGTCCCTTCTGAGATCTGGGCTGGCGCCTTGTTTTGTTCTGGAAAACAGACAAAACCCCCAAAGAAGCCAAAACCCCATCTTCACTTCATCTCATATCCAACGGTTTTGGGGCCTCTTTTCTCTCTCTCTCTCTGTCTCTCTCGTCTTTTGTTTTCTCTTGTTCTTCGTTAGGTTTATTTTATTTATTCCAAGTAAACTCCCAGAACAACTGATGATGGCAGACAAATCAGGGACATTTGCTCTTTTTACCTTCACCTCAAAAAACTGAGGACCCGGGGAGAAGAAACAGCGAGGGCGAGAGTGAGGCGTGCGAGTCCCAATTCCCGGCATGACGTTTGCCCTCCCGGGGGCTGGACCGGAACCACCGGCGCCCAGGCCCAGCCTCGGCCCCTCGGAGCACGACTTGCGCCCTGCGGCCCACCCCGGGACAGCAGCCCTGTTCCTGGGAGCAGGCTCCAGGCTCTGAGGCCCAGCCGAGTTGGGGACACCAGTGGGAACAGGGCGCACTGTTCCACTGCACTGACTTCCAGATGCCGGTTCCCCCTTCCTCCCTGAGGACACCGAATCGGATGAGCCGCGCGTCCGACAGAAGCATCCACCGCCATCCCTCCTCCCCTCACCCCTCATCCCAGGAGGGAAAGGGCACTTTCCCCCCCACCTTTGAAAGGCTTTGTGGGTCTGTCTCTAAAGTGTTTACAAAAAAAAAAAAATTATAAAAAAAAAAAGTCTAGTGTCGACTGGTGTTTTCCCTCGTGATGTTTACAGATTGCTGTCTGCTGCCCAGCTAGAACCCACTCGGTGACAGAAGAGAGCAGAGCCGGGTTCTGGCCACACCCGTTCCGACGGCGCAGGAGCCCTCCGGCACGGTCCTCCTGTGCCCAGCGCCCCGCCGGCCCTCCGTCTCCAACCGCTCTGCCTTGGTTTCCTCTGTCCACTTTTCTGGCTTGGTTTTGCACTTTTCTCCCCTTGGGACCCTGGGATCTTGACTTCATTGCCAAAAGCAAAAGAGAAAAAAAAATCGAAACAACCAACCCATGGAAGACCTTCTCCCCTCCATTCCCTCCTTCCCTCCTCCTGGTTCTGGTCAGTTCGGAGGATTTAACAATCACAAGTGTCCTGCAAAAATGCCTGAACATTTTTCTTAGACCCTTGTGGATTTTTCTTCCCCCCAGAAAACTTAGACAAAAGACTTACTCAAGAAACATGTACAGCTACCCCTGTTTTCAGGCGCTCTGTTTGAGAACATTTTAGCCATCGATGGCCACACGTGGCATCAGCCCATGCAAGATAGGTTTCTGTATTTATATATTAAAATATTAAAAAAAAAAAACCTATAAAATGTTTAAAAAAAATGTTCGAAGCTGGGGGGAAAGCTTTCTTCATTAGTCAAGATGTTTTGATATGGTATTAAAATAATGTCTAATAAAAGGTGCACTGTGTGACTTTGTTTTAATGAGGTGTTGGTACACGATCAGGAAATGGGGGTTGAAGGCATGTCCCCCCGCTCCCTCCCCTACCTCCTAAGCCTGCCTTCAGGGCCACTGCTTGGGGCTGCAGGTGCGATGTGGTTCTCGGAGCCGTCAGGCCTCGGTACAGGGGAGGCGGCAGGTCAGGCCCAAGTCCCACAGGTTTACTAACCCGCTCACGCATCGTGGAACAATCTGCCATCACCTGTGGAGCGGTTGTGACAACGCTTCTGCGAGATCTGCAGGGGCAGCGATCTTACAGCCGTTGGAGGCTGCAAGGAGGTCGCTTCTCCCAGGTGTAGGCCCAGCACCGCCCCTGCTCCCCCGCCCCCAGCCCTCCACCCCGTCCCTCGTCCCGCCCTGCCTGTTGCTCAGTCCGGGCTTCGGTGCTGACTCACGGGCATGCTTCCCTGAGGCCCAGAAACAGGCCGTGGTTTGGGGCTAAGCCAGCTCAGAGTCTTAAACTAGAACCAGCCACTCAAGGCTCACAAATGTTGTTGGCCCTTCTTGGGCTGGGTCAGAAGCCCGGGGAAGGGGGTAGCACTGCACGCCTGGCCTCTGTCCCTGTGCCAGACAGGCTCCCAGAGCAGCCTTCCAGGGCCGCCTGCAGAGCCTGCGAAGGAAAGCTGTGGAGGGAGATGGCTCCACGCCCTTCTGCCCTGCCTTTCTCAGGCCTCCTGTGGACCGTTGCCTCTGTGGACTGCAACCCCTCCAGGACCCGCTCCGCAGATATCCTCCATCAGATGGTTCCTGCAGCACCTACCCTGCAAGGGCATTGCAGACCCGTGGGCAAACGTGAGCCGAGGCACAGGCACGCTCAGCACGTACAGGGAAACGCTAAAGAAGAGTGGGTCTGAGCTGAGCCTTCGCGTCAGACCTGCCTGAAGTGGAGAGAGACCCTGGGGACTGATGCTCACCAGGACACAGGCTCGAAACCATGTGCAAGCGGCTCCTCCACCTCTTGTCAGGATGATCTTGAAACAGTTTCGTTCAACTAAACTCCAGGTTCCTCACATGTGACGTGGAGACAGTCACGCAGCTCAGAGGTCACCACGAGGCTCAGAGAGTCTGCCCAGAAGCCCTGGCACATGCACATCAGGCTCCCTAGTGGCTTTGTCACTGCAAAGAGCACTGTTCTATTCACAGCACCGCCTGCTTCTGCCTGGCAACTGTGTCTCCCTGTTCTATATTTAATTCCTTCAGCAAGGCTGGCCCTGAAGATCTCCTTGCCTGACCCCTGGGCCTGCAGGTGGAGACCTGTGTACCCACCTCGGTTGCTCAGACCTGGTGGCCTTGGCAGCGTCCTGGGTGATCTGAATGGTCGGTGAGCCAGCTGGGGCAGGCCTCGAGCTCATACTGGATGCTATTCCAGGCTCCGAGGGCTGGTGCTTACCCTGCTCCCTGCCCCCAGTGACTTCGACTCCCCGTGGGCCCACTGCAGCCCTCTGCTGGCCACCGTGTCAGACCTAGATACCAGCTTCTGGTGCGGGGATGGGACAGGGGTATCTGGGCTTCCCGGGAGGGGGACCTGTCGTCTGTTGTCCTCCATCCAGACAACTCTCCAAGGTCTCAGGGGAGGTGATGGCAGGATTGGGAGGTGGGTTCCGTCCAGTCCCTCTGCTGAGGACCAGCACAGTTCTGGAGCTTCCTGGACCAGAGCATCTCACTATTCTTATCTAGTAGCATTTAGTGATGTAGAGGTTTTTAGGAGAATGTCCTTATTCTTGTGAGACAGATGCTGAAGTATATAGATGAATAATGTCAGATGTGTAACTCAGTTCCAAATGGTTCTTCCAAAATGCACACATACAGCAAATACAAAAATGTGTATTGTGGGATCTTCAGTGGCTGGTATGTGAACAGTATGCTTGTTTTTTCAACTCTTCTGTATGTTTGGACTTTTTCTTAATAAAAATCTGTGGGGAAATGGTCATTTGCTGAGCACCTGCTAGTGGCCAGGCAGTGGGAGACACATCAGAACAGCCCTGCCCGGTAGGGGAGACACCTGCCCCTGGGCGGAGGGGTCTCGTGAGCTGTGTCTCCATGGGATGCGTGAGGCTGGCGTGGATGGGGAGGTTTGCAGAGGAAGCCCATGAGATTTGCCCCACACCACCTCTTGGCACAGCTACTACTCCCAGCCAGGACAGGCAGGGGACCAAAGTCCCATAGGAGCAAATTCTGGGCTTAGCCTAGCATTGTCACAGAGGAAGGATTCCAGGAACCAAGGAGACTGAGGAGTCACAGAGAGCTGTTCCTGCCCAGGGCCTGAGCAGCTGATGGGGAGCGGCGAAGGGTGGGGGTGAGGGGATGGAGGCCGGGAGAGTTCAGAGGTGGCTTGGGAGAGGGAGCGAGATGAGAATAGCTGGGAGCCCCTGAATAGCTGGCCAGCGCCTTTCCTAAGGGGCTAGGGCCAGGGAGAGGGAGATGGACCCACACAATAGGCTTCTGGGAGAGTTTAGAGTTTGCCTTGCAGGACGCCAGGCCCCTCCCTGACCCCAGAAGTCCAGGACTGAGCGGTAGCCCTGGCAGAGGTGAGTCCTGGGCCGCGGCTCTAGCGGATGGCGGTGGCGTCTGAATTTATGGTGGCAAATGCCCTCTAGTGGGCTTAGGCCAGAATACCTCATACCCCAAGGCAGGGGCATGACCCCAGGGGGACAGAGGCTGACTGTGACAGCCAAAAAGCTGGGAGTGTAATACATCACACCGTGGAGAGGCAAGGGACAGGGAGAGTAACTTTACTTCTGTTTCTAGGGATCGGTAGCAGCTGCTTAAAGAACACGTTCAGAGTGTCCTAAGAGCTGTTTGGGGTTCAGTGGGCGATTCGGTTGTGAGTGCTGTTGGCCACGGGCAAGTCCTCGGGTCCTCGGGTCCTCACAGGTGAAGCAGCTGGGACAGGGACCTGCGTCCCTGAAAATGACCCTCATCTGTCGCCTGAGCACCATCCCCTCCCCAGGCTGCACGAGTCGGAAGACAGGTCTGGGATGAAGAATGAAGATGTCACCCGCCAGAAGGCAGAGAACGTGGGGTCGGGGGCATGGCTTGGGAAGCTGTACACAGGTGCTGCCTGCTCATCTCCATGTAGCCACAAGTGGTGTTCACGTTTATTTTGGGGACCCCAAAGAGAATTATCAGGGTCCCTTCCCACACCGAGAAAGGAGTATTCCTGTCACCAGGCAGACAGTTGGGCTAAAGGTAGTCAATCCCCCAGGCTTTGTCCCAGCCCCCCAGCAATGGGGAGGCCTAGAGGGAAGAGAATCATCTTATGTTTTTTTTGGGGGGTGACCCACACTGCCTCATCCAGGGCAGGACAGAACTTATAAGAGAGCAGAGAGGAAGCAGCTTCACCAGGAATGAGCCGTTTGCTGGACCAAAGGCTCCTGAGGACAGCAAGAGGGCCAGAGAGAAGCCAGGCATCCAGGCTTCTCTCTCCTTTGGCTCCGGATAAGAGGGAAAAGCAAAGCTATTCTCTTATCGTGATGAAAGATTCCGGAACAGGAGGTTCCATCATCGAGGGGCTTGTAGGTCGAGTGTTCAGAGTCCCTCACAGCACTTTGCCTGGGTTCATGAGGCCTTGGGGATCCAGTGTGGCCTTGAGCTTTCGCATGGTCTCTATGCCCACGGGTCCCACTTCCTCCTGCAGCAGTTGTCGCTTGCCCAGCCCAATGCCATGTTCCCCAGTGCATGTCCCGTGGAGTGCCAGTGCCCGCCTGGGAGAGAACGGAAAAGGTTCTCAGTGGGGTGCTCTCCCACTCGCTTCGGCTCCCCCCGCCCCTCCCTGGCCAGGGCTATGTTCTTGCCTGCCCAGCTGGTGTGCAAAGGCCTCAGCCCTGCAGTACTCCTCGGTGTCCTCCGGGTCCACCGTCAGGAGGCAATGGAAGTTGCCGTCGCCCACGTGTCCAATGATGGATCCTGGGGGCCCAGAGAACAGAGCTGCAGCCCTCAGCCCAGCCCTGCACCCTGTCTTCCCCTCCCACGCCCCGGCAGTGGGCAGGCAGAACCTGTGATTCCCGAGGCCTTCAGGTCCTCCTTGGCCTGCACCAGGATCTCTGGCAGCCGGGAGATGGGCACACAGACATCGGTGATATAGCACTGCGACAAGGGGCAGGCTGGTGAGGTTTTCCCCTGCCCGCCTGCCCAGAGGGAAGGGGTCACTGCAGTCAAGACTAAGGACAGGTCTGGAGGGGCTTGGCCTCACACACATGGACGTGCCTGCTCCTCTCTAGGCCTCAGTTTCCCCTGTACAACACAGCGATGGCTGGGGTGTGTTCTCCAGGTGCTGCCGGCAGAGGCTTCCACAGCTCTCCCCTTGTGCCCAACCCTCGTGGGTCCCCCAGTACCACACCCCTGAGCCTTCACATGAGCCGCTGGGGCCTGGACTCTCCCGTTCTGTTGGCTAACACCTTCCATTTCATCATCTCTCTCTCCAGGAAACCCATGGTCATGACCGCCAAGAGCTAAGAGCACAGGGCTGCACCTGCTCCAGGGCCCGGGTGCTCTAGGCCTGGCTCCCAGCAGGTGCTCCCCGCAAGGGCTCCCTCCCAGCAGATGACCCTGCTTTCTCCCTGGACAGTGTCTGAGAAAGAGCTGGTCCCGAAGACTGTGGGCCTCAGCCTGCTGCTCTGGACACTAGGGTAGTGGGCTAAGCAAAGGATCCGGGGGCTGAGCCATGGGTCCCACCTCCCCCCAGCCCGGGTCACCTTACAGCCCGGCCGGAGGGCCATGGTCGAGTACAAGACGTTGTGCCGAGCGGCCCAGAGCCGGCTGCGCTCCTCCTTGTCCTTGGTCCAAGAGAAGTGGGAGGCTCCATTGTACCGGACGATCTCCTCTGTGGGGGTGGGGAATTGACACCTGACTATAATCTGGGCAGCCTGTGCCCCGTGCCCTCTGGCACCCCAGCGCACCTGCCTGCTGCAGCTGCTGCTCCAGTGCCTGCTCGGAGCCATGGAACTCGAGAAAGAGCGTGGGTGCCACGGTGCAGTTCAGGTTGCTGTACCTGTTGCAGGCATCTATCGTGATGTCATCCAGGAACTCTGGGACCAAGGAGAGTGTGAGTGAGGTGAGGCCTGGTCTTCAGAGGGAACCTCTTCTGGGGAGCCCATTTGGAATGTCCAGTCCCCAGCTTACCAATGCGGGCCACCGGCACTGCAGCCTGGAGGATGTTTATGGTGCTGTCCACGGCCGCCTGGACACTGGGGAATGCACAGGAACTGGCCACGATGGCCTCAGGGGCAGAGTGCAGGCGCAGGGTGGTGGCTGTGATGAGGCCCAGTGTCCCCTCGGATCCCACAAAGAGCCCGGTCAGGTTGTAGCCAGCTGCACTCTTTCTGGGCCCCAGAGACACACAAGGTAGGTGAGTGCCCAGGTCATGTGACAATGGACTTCTCTGGCCAGAAGCCTGGAGCTGGAAGCTGGGGCACTGTCACCCAGCCTCTGCCAGGTGGGGCGCTGAGCCCAAGGTCTGGCCTGGCCCCATCGGCCCAGTCAGTCTGCTGTCAAGGCGGCTGCTCCCTGGCACGGCCCCAGGTTGGCCTTGTGCAAGAAGTGCAAACCCCGGCACCTATCCCGGAGGACCCCATCTCGTGCGTAGAGGATGCTCACCGGAAATGTCGGCCCAGGCCCGCGGTGTGGAGCAGCTGCCCATCAGGCAGCACCACCTCCAGGTTCAGCACGTTGTCTCTCATGGTTCCGTAGCGGACGGTGGTGGTGCCCGAAGCCCCGGTGGCCGCCATGCCACAGAGAGAGGCGTCTGCACCTGGGTCTGGAGGGCAGAGAGAAGCCTGGGGCAGGCACCCAGAGCAGAGGTGCCCCAGAAACAGCCCTGCCTCTAGGGAGCCCTGAGGGCCCCAAGAGAAGGCCTGCAAGTCCCAGCCTACCTACAGGAAACCAAAGGCCAGTGTCCCGCAGGTAGGTGTTGAGTGCTTTGCGGGTGACGCCAGGTTCCACCACCACAGAGAAGTCTTCTGGATTCAGCTCCAGGATCCGGTCCATGTGAGTCAGGTTGATGCAGACACCACCCTGGCAGGAGGGGTGCCGAGGAGCTGGCTGACCTAGGTCTCCTGCCAGGCCACACCCCAAGACCCTGCCTTGAAGCTGACATCCCAGCAGCCAGACCAGAGCCCTGGGATGGCAGGTAAGGAGGGTTGGACCTGGGCGACCAAGCTGTGTGTGTTGGAGGCGGCACCACAAATGTGACAAGTGTGATGGGACCAGAACCTGGCTGGGGAGGGGCCACCATACCTGCACAGCACAGACTCCGCCCTCGATCCCAGTGCCTGTGCCGAATGGAATGATGGGCACGCCTTCACGGTAACACATTGCTGCCAGCTGGCTGACCTGCTCCACATTCTGGGGCCACACCACGACATCTGGAGGTTGACACCTAGAACCAGAACCTCCGCAGTTTAGGGAACCTCCGGTCCTGCTCACACGTCAAGGATCACCAAGATATTGCAGGGCCTGAGGCTGTACAGTGGGAGAGGGGTAAGGAAGAGAGAATGCCAGAACACCCCAAAACAGATGGGTGGAAAAGAAGCCAGCCCAGAACACTGGCTCCCAGCCAGGAGCGCTGACAGAGGAGGGGGCCCCCACACCTGTGTATCGACTCATCATGCCCGTGTTGCTCTAGGACCGCAGCAGCAGTAGACACGTGGGGACACCCTACAACTGCCTTCAGAGCCTCCACGAAGTCCTTTCTGAGTTTGCCCTGCAGGGAAGAAACATGTTGTCAGGGTCACTCGCAGACCCCCCAGGACCACAGAACTGCCCCTGTGGCAAGTAGGGTGGCACTGGAGTGGGAGAGGGGCTGCCAGCACCTCTGGCCTCCCCCCCACTCCACCACTGAGGCCACCTCTACGAGCCAGAGGAGCCAGGCCTTGCCAGTGGGCCCATCAGAAGCAAATCCACTCAACAGGCGTGCCCCTTCCCAAACAGTCGTCGGGGGTCACTGTTTCAGTGCAGAGAAGCTGCCACCTGGGTAAAAAAGCCGTCTGCCTTACTGGCTTGGAAATGTTACTCATCTCTGTTCCTTCTCCAAGGCCAGCCAGGCACTGCCGCAGGCACACCAGGGAAAGAGCTTGATAGAGGAAGGACAGGAAGACACAAGTTCCACAGCCCATCAACTGTGGTGCCCCACCCCCACTCTGTCATGGCTGGGGGCTCGTAGGACTCTTGGAGCCCTTCCGGGGGTTTCTTCCCATTTTACAGATGGGGAATGCAGGCCAGCAAGTCAAGGACAGCGCCTGGCCTAGAACCCAGGTCCTTGCCTCCCAGACATTCCTTCAAAACGTATGTGTTCGTTTGGGACCCCCCAAAAGGGTGCCCACAAACCTTTCATTTGGTGCCCCCCAACCCCACTCGTGACAGTCTTGGGAGCCTCAGCCCATTTTACTCAACACCCACACATGACATAGGAAGAGCCTAGTGAACCTCCGTTCAAGGTCAAACAGTGCCAGGAAAGCACAGAGCCTAGTGGGAACTGGGCATGAGGGGGCGGGGAGGGAGAACCACCCTCCGGGAGGATTCCCCTGCCTACCTGTGCTCTCCTGGAACCGTAACCCCTCCAGGGGAACTGCCCCCAGGCTGCTGCTGTCCGAAGCAGACTGGCCATAGCTGGGCAATGGCCAGAGGGATGTGGGATCTGAAGCTGGGTGTCTGCACCAGCCTATCTGCTGTGCTGAGGGTGGAGCTTGCTTAAAGCGACACGCTTGAAGGTGGTGCTGACAGAACTTGCTGAGTCAGGCACATCTGGCAGGCTCTAAGGAAGAGGTGAGGCTTACTTAACACAAAGGGAAGCAGCAGCAAGGCTTCCAGCCGTTCTTCAAACAAAGGCAGACCCCTTGCCATGCCTGTAAGGGTCCTGCCAGTCCCCGTTGACCTCTCCAACTACCCCACTTCCTTCCCATCTCCACTTCGGCCTCAGAGCTCCAGCTTCACTTTCCCTTCCTGTGGACACCTAGCTCTAGCCAGGCTCAGGCCTGGACACACATTCTCATCCTCACCCTGCAAGTCTCAGGTCCAGTGTCACAGGGTCGGCCTAGATCAGGCCTGTGAGGTTGAAAAGTGCAGGGGATGGGATGGGGTAGGGCAGTGAGGCAAGCCAGGGAACCTTTCTGCAAGAAGAGAGCTAAGGATGAGCAGCAGTTTACCAAGTAAGTAAAGGAAAAAACCTGCCTCTTTTTCATCGCCCTCCCCCTGGGCAGATCCCAGGACCATCCGGGGATGTGGTTGCTGCTCTTGAAGCTATTTCAAGCTCCATTTTCCTCCCACAACAAATTCAATGGAGCATGTTGCTAACATTATTGAGACAAAGCTATTCCTAGCTTTGTTTTATTCCTCAATCGAATCAGGAATACAAACCTCTACTTAGGTTCTTTTCCCCGATTGCATTTGAATGAGTTCACATTTCCACTCTCAATGTGTTGCTTCACTGGCTTGTCTGAGAAAAAAATCTCTCTCACAGTCGGTTGGTTCAACTCAAGATCCAGCGAAAAGTCCACACAATGCATGGGGTACATTTCTTTCAATCTGCAGCAGTCTACCTCTTGCCCTTTGTTTCCATGCCATTTATTTGTCAAAGAAACTGGGTCACTTGTCCTGCAGACTTTTCCACGTTCCGCTTTTTGGATGAGTACATCCTTGTGGTATTGTTTCATACATTTCTCTAATCTCTGTATTTCTTGTACACTGTTTGATCCAGATGTGGTACTGTCCAGGACGACTTTCTGTGCTGATAGAAACGTCCTATATCTGTGCTTCCTAATGTGGTAGCCGTTAGCCACATGTAGCTAATTGTTCTAGAAGTATCTGCGGTTGGGGGACAGATGCCAGGTCGTGTGTGGCAAACCCTAAAAGAAGAATCACTATGTAGATCCCAAAGGTTCTGGAGCAGGGCTATGACACCTGCAACAAAGAGCTACATTCTATTCAAAAACTGCCTCTGACCTGTTACTGAGTCCTGGTTAAGGTGATGAGTGTGACCACAAGATGTCAAGTGACCATATGGCCAAAGATGGCCATCATGACCTGCACTGTATCAGACTTAGCAAGTCATAAAGTCAGACGGGTCCAAAGCAATGCATTACTAGACAAGGGTACAAAATGGGGCACTAGCAGGGCCAGAGGGCAAAATAAACTCAGACCCCCATGTCACCCAGCATTGCCTGGCCAACACCCCTCCCTCAACTCACACCTACGGCTGATGTGGGAACTCTTCTGCTCAGCTGATAGAAGACGGAAGGTTCAACTTCGAGTCATGAATGGGTTAGCTCAATATGAAGGTGTGAGCTAAAAATGGGTTTGTGTTGCACTACAGCCCTACTCTGGGGCAACCCTGAAATCCTCCCAACTGGCAGAGCTCCAGCTCGGGTACCTGGTCATCCCCTTTGGCAGAAAGAAAAATGGCTCAACAGAAGAATAGAGATGGGCCCCTGGGCAATGATGAATGGCTTGACTGGTTGGTCAGGGGCCTCTGAAGAGAAAGATTAGAAAATCTGAGTCAAGGAGGTTTGGGAAGAGGCATGTAGTTGGAGCTATAGGAGTAGGCATAAAGCGAGGTCTTTATGTTGCATGTATCATTAAGAATACCCACCAGAGAGCATCTACCATGGAAGGGATGACATGAAGGAGAGAGCAGAATTCATCCAGTTGTCATCGGCCACCCTCTGTCGATGACCGCCCCAGTGCTGGCACAAAGGTAGTAGAGACGGAGGCTAATAATGGGCCCACCAGCACGGGCACCCACTCATGAAGGCTGGTCTGGCTACTGCCACTGCTGTGGGTCTATGCTACTGCAGCCCTGACTCCCTGACGTGCCACCATTCCTCAGAGAGCCCAGTCAGCCACCTGGTAACAAGTCGATCGATCCCATTCCACTCAGGAGCAATTCATCTCATTTGAAATCAACACACGTAATGGGTCAAGGTTTGCCCGTCCTGCCTGCGTGTCTTATTCCTGGTGATGCTAACCTGGATCACTTCGTTTAGGTGGTGTCTGTGAGGCGTCTGCACTGTGAAGTCTCCGCTCTTTTTTTCTAACTTATAAATATATTGGGGGAGATACTTTAAGACCTTCACTCTGTGGCCGAAGTAAGTCACCGAGCCAGCTTCAGTTCAAGAGATGGAGAAAGAGACTGCACCTTCTGATAAGAAAACCTGCAAAGTCCTGTTGCAGAGGTCATGGAGACAGGTGAGCCATACCTTAGGGCCACTTCTTTTGCATAATCACCTCCAAATACCACCAAGATATCAACTCCCTCTGATATAGAGATTAGCTTCCTTCATGCTACTCGACAAATTGTGGCCAAGAGAAATGATTATTTGTGTTTCAGGAAGGAGAAGACAGATCTTACTTCCTTGTTCTTAAGTATTGCTTTTCTGGAAAAATAAAAATACAAAACCAATTTTCCATGGCATAAAAAAAAGCATTGCAGGTCATTAGATAGTAAAAGGTGAACTAAGCGAGTAGGGGTTGTCTAAACAAACCCCGTACCTTATGAAGAAGAGTTTGGCTGTTGCCCAGCTCTCAGGTGGGCAACCCCTGAGCTCATGGAATGTCCTGCCTGATGAGCGTTCCTTTTTACCTGGACCAGCCAGATAGTTCATGCCAACAAGGTGGGAGCCTTGGGCCACATGGTATCAGCTTGACCTGTGCTAGGTCTGGAGACTAATATCAGCCATGTGAACAGTCAGATATACCTATATGACCATCCCTGGACACCAAAGCTCTGGTGAGTTTCTGGTTAGCAGCACTCCATATGTGTTGTCACACATCACTGCTGGGAGGATTTAGCTCTGTCTGCCTGACTCCACTGAGAGAGGACAATCGGAATCTTGTGTCTGATGTCTCCAGGACGCTGCCTTTGTGCCTTTTTCCACTGCTGATTTTGGTCTGTATCATTTCACTGCAATAAACTGTAACCATAATAGCTTGCTTAATTCTATGAGTCCTTCTAGAGAATAATTGAAACTGAGTATGGTCTTGGGGACTCCCAGATACAATCATATTATCATTTTGAAACTATTAACAGATTATCTTTGTCATAATTAAAACTCGTCGAGTTCTCCAGGTTTCAGTTTTTCCATGTATAAAGAGATATTTGCACCAACAGACCCCCAAATTCTTTCTATTTTTTGGATCTACTCATAAATATGGAAAGTTTCAATTTAACTGCTTCATTTTTAAATAATACTTTGCCCAGTAATACTCATACCCATGTATTTGTGGCCTATATGAAATTACCTCTAAATTCTCTCTAAAAACAATACATCTAGTACTAAAACTTACTCAGAATGACTATGGCTTTTTTCTTCTCAATGTGGGACAAATAGGATATTCTTGAGGTGTCTCTCCACGAGGAGGGGATAGAGCAAGGAACTAACGAGTTGTTTGCAGTCCCAAGACCTGGCCAGGAGAGATAGGCCAATGGGGCAGCTACCTACCCTGACATTATGCAGGGGCACCTCTGTTCCACTCAGGTGGGCAGCACTGAAAGGTTGGACGATGCTCGTAGCTGCCCACCTAGCAGGGTGCAGGGTGCATAGGTAGCACTTGGTACGCTCAGGTGGACAGGACTACAGAACTGGATGAGGCTGGTAGTAATTGGGTTTCAAGCATTATTAGTTCTTGACCCAGTCATTCATTCATTTTTCATCTATACCAAGCACGGTTCTGGGAAGGCAGAGATAAATAAAACAGACAGTCCTTGTATACCCAGAGGATCCTTGGATGAAAACTTTCTAAGCCATTGGCCACGTAAGAATCCTTCTTCAAGGAGAAAGATGGACTTGTCAAATGCTCAGTAAGATAAATGGATTTTGCAAGGTTCAGGCTGTTCCATTCTCCAGAGTTAATTTATGTTTTAGGAAAGAGAGCGTGAGATATTCACTTTGCTCGATGTCAGGAAAATTTTTGCAGACTTCCTACTTTGTACTTTTGCCATGAGATAAACAGATTGAAGGGCACCGTTTAGAGCCCCAGATGAGGAGGGGAAAGCTGTGATTAGGTATCATTCCCTCCCCTCATCTCAGGTATGAAAGAGAGAGGCAGGTCAACTTGCAGGGAGGAATTAGTGCCTAAATAGAGTGGTGTTATCAGATGTTGGAAATAATCCAAGGAAGGGGACATCTGCCAGTTAGGATCTGATTACGGGGCCTAACAGCTGATGATGAAGTGTTGGCTCAAATCTCACCTGCTCAGTAACACCTTCTCTACCCACTCTATTCGAAAACGCACCCCCTGCCCCGTGCTCCTGATATGACCTCCTCAGCAGTGAATGCCACCTGACATGCTATGTATTTCTCTCAGCGTTTCTTGCCTGTCCTCCCAACTAGAATGCAAGTTTACAAGGAGAGAGGGCTTTGCGTCTCACTCACAGCTGTGCCCTAGCACCTTGTCTGCCACCAGGCAGGTGCTTGACGAACCTCTCTTGCAGGAATGCTGAATAAAAGAGCAGGGAATAAAAGAGCAGGAAAAAAACCTGAACTCATCACTCAGTACCTTAGAAAAAGAATGATTTTAAGACCTGGCAAAGAGAAGGTAATCACTGTTGACACTGGGCCTGAACTTTTTAAACACTAACCTTCTCAAGTTCAGAGTCCAGATTAAGAAACAGAAAATTGATCATTTAAAAAAAAAAAAAAAAAAAAGGTCATTAGGAAAACCCACACTGCACGGAAATTCTTCAGAATAAACAACCCAGTGTCTTCAGCATATTACGTCAAAGGGAAAAAACCTATGGAGGTGAACCTATGTATTCAGAGACATCAATCACAGGTTGTAAACTCATTTGGATTTTGAGTTTTAAAATTTCGAAGAATGTGTAATGTTTATGAAAAGCATGTGGAAACATGAACACACACTGGATATTTGAAAACTACTGAGGAAACACTGCTAATGTATTTGGTGTGATAGTGGCGCACAGTCATAGTGCTTTCCATGTCACCCGAAGACACCTGGGGCTTCTAAGACACTTGCAGGGGATCCAGGAGGTCAAGATTATTTTTAATAATAAAACCTAGATGTGGTTCTCCTACTTCACTGAGTTGGCATTTACCCTGATGAAGTAAAAAGCAGTTGGTGGGGGAACCTGCTGGATTCCAGACAGTGGCCCCGAACCGAACTCACAGTCGTGGCCTTCTGCACGCTCACGCAATCGCAGAAATGTTATCTCCCTTAAGAATGGCCTTAATGGAGCAGTAAGAATGATTAATTGTATTAAGTCTCAACCTTGGAGTGCAACAGAAAGTGTGCACGAAGTACTTCTCCTGCACACAGAACCATGACGGTCATCACCAGGAAAATCACCTGTGCAGTTGAGTAAGTCGTGAGCCGAACAAACTGCTTTTCTCATGGAACGCTATGTTTCCTTGAATGGCTGACAGTCAAAAGGAGGCTGGACGTTTGGCAGACATTTTCTCAGAGATGAATGAACTGAGCTGTCACTTTCAGGAAAACAATTGACTATATTTGTCACCCAATGATAAAATGAGCTTTCAAGTGAAAATGAGAGTTTTGGCAACATCCTGTAGCTGCTTCCCAATACTTAAAGCCTTTTGATGAGACCAGTGGTGATATTATCATGGTCATTTGATACTAGGTACTAAAATATATCAACATTTAAAAGATCTTCATGACTCAGTGAGCCAGTGTTTTTCAAATGACCAAGGCACGATGTTACTAAATCATGCCTGGATAAATGATCTGCTCAGAATTCAAGAAAGACCAAAGGATTTTAATATAACAGAGTACAAAATTCACTGATGAGGTCATGTGTTGTGGCCTATATTCTCTGCCCTACGGAAGTGGCGTTTGAGCAAATCAACAAAAATAAAAATTTGTTGTCACGACCTATGAACAAAATACACGGTTACTTATGTGCTTTCGGATGTTTGCTCCACTTTAAACAGTCGCTATTATTACAGTTAAAATCTCTTTACATCCCATAGCAATGTCATCCAAGCAAGTACATAATGTTGGTGCCAATGCTTGTGGGAACAGAAGTGGATATTACAACATGCTCAAAAGGAGATCGGACAACCACTGGGATACACGGGGTAGCCAGCTGATTGAGAAGTAAGCACTCTGAAACCTCAGTGGAAAGTCAAAAAAATTAAATGCAATATTTAAGTTAAAAAATACAATGTGGTTTTAAAAAACAGCCTGTATGTGTTGTTTTTTTTTATTTCTAAGGGGAAATTAATAGAAAACAATGTGGGTTTGAATTTTGCAAGGTCTTCAGAAAGAGTCCACACACAGAGTTCTCTGTGTTGCTATGCATCATACGGTAGGGGAATTTATTTTGTATGTGGGGAGGCTGGGGGTGGGAGATTCTTCCTTCTTTTTGTACATTTCAGTAGTCTTTTTAAAATATGCATAGTTTTTACAAAAATGGGATCACACTCCACCTACTCTTCTGTGAGCTACATTTTCTTCATTTCTGGATGCATTAGACACCACCCCCATGTAGTTAGTATACATTATCATTTCCAATGTCTTGCTAAATTCTATTTACATATCATACAATTTATTTTACTTATATCTAAGTGAAAGATTTTTAGATTGTTTCAGTGTTTTGCAACTATAACCTGCGATGTGAGAACATCCTCGTATGTACATCTTTGTACAATATTAAAGGCTAACGATAATTTAAAATTTAAAATTTTGATACAATGAAGACTTCAGAAAGATTTTATGTGCTATAGCCCTACCAGGATTGTATAAAAAATATTTTTTCGAATTGTTCCAACCCTGAGTGTCATTATTCTTTTAAATATCAGCCAAACTTATAGGTCAAAATGGTAATACGGATGTTACAGTATTGTTCTTCTTGGATTTTTAGTAAAGAAATGATAAGGAAATGTTTTTGATATTCCTTGGGTGAGAAAGTATGACATCAAAGGCAGAATTCATAAAGGAAATAATTGACAAATCTAAGCATAGAGAAAATTAAATTCTGAAAAAATATCATTATAAACAAAGTTAAAGACAAACTGGGAAAATATATGTGGTACATGTATGTACCTTCTCACTCAAAGAATATAAAAAACATTCCTTATCATTTCTTTGTAACTACTTTCATAATTTCCACTTTAAAATTTAAATCTTGTATCCAACTTATACTTAATTCCTTTTTTTTGTTAATTGTTTTAATGTACAGTCTTAGGAATCTAATATATTTTTCTCCAAATTATTAATTAGTTACCCAAGGATAATCATGGAATACTCCAGTCTTTCACCAGTGCTGTGAATTAATACATATGACTAAGTCCTTTTTTTTTTTCTGGAGCTAGTACTAAAAAGTTTTCATTATTTTAGCTTTCTAATACATTTTTATATCTAACAGTTATTAATCTCTCTTTTTAGAAAATGTCCTGAATATTCTGTTTTCCTTTCTGATGAAGTATGGAATAACTAACAAAAATGCCTTGCTGAAATTTAGTAATTACGGAGTTATGCAAGCATCACTTCAATCCAGCTTAGTATTCTTTTTAATTCTGATAAAATATACATACAATGAAATTTATCATTTTAACCATTTTGAAGGGTGCAGTTCAGTGGCATTAAGTACATTCCCAATGTTTTATACCCATCACCACTATCTCTTTTTAGAACTTTTTCATCATCTCATGTCTTGCACCTCCCAGCCCCTAATAATTTGTATTCTACTCTCTTTCTATGACTTTTCCTATTCTAGATACTTCATGTGAGTGGAATCATACAATATTTGTCCTTTTGTATCTGGCTGATTTCACTTAGCTTATCTTCAAATTTCACTCATGTTGTAGCATGTATCAGAAATTCATTCTTTTTTTGGCTGAATGAAATATATTTTTTATATATAAATATGTATCACATTTTATTTATCCATTCTTCTGTTGATGGGCGCTTGGGTTGTTTCCACCCTTTGGCCATTGTGAATAATGCTGCCATGAACATTGGTGCACTAGTACCTTTTGGAGACTATAGCGTTTTAATTAAAAGCTAATTGCTATCACTACACATCTATTAGGATGCCCCATATCCACAGCACTGACAACACCAAATGCTGGCAAGGATGTGCAGCAAGAGGAACACTCATTCTTTGCTGGTGGGAATGCAAAATGGTACAGTTACTTTAGAAGACAGTTTGACAGTTTCTTACAAAACTAAACATATTCTTACTACATGATCTAACAAAATTGTGCTCTTTATTTACCCAATTGAGTAACTTATTTTATGTCCACACAAAACCCTACACATGGCTGTTTATAGCAGCTTTATCCATAATTGTCAAAACTTGGAAACGATCAAGATTTCTTTCAAAAGGTGAATTGATAAATAAACTGTGGTACATCCAGACAACGGGATATTATTCAGCTCTAAAGAGAAATGAGCTATCAGGCCCCAAAACAAATATGGCAAAATCTTAAGTGCATATTAATAAGTAAAAGAAACCAACCTGAAAAGACTTTATACTGCATGATTCCAACTATTTGAAATGCTGGAAAAGGCAAAGCTGGTGGAAAAAATAAGACCAGTGGTTGCCAGCGGCTCAGGGAGGGGAGGAAGGAATGAACAGATGGGGCACAGGGGATGTTAGGGGCAGTAAAACTATTCTGTATGATACTATAGTGATGGATACATCATTATCTATTTTTCAAAACCCATGGAATGTACACCACCAAGTGTGAAGCCTAGCATAAACTAAGGACTTTGGGTGCTGTGTCAGTGTACAGTAAATTCTAACAGATATTCCACTCTGGTGGGGGATGGCGATAGGGGAGGAGGCTACATATATGTATGGGGGCAGGTGGTAGATATGGGAACTCCCTGTACTTCCTCCTCAGATTTTGCTGTGAACCTAAACCTTTAAAAAGAAACAGTGAATAAGAAAACCTAGTTGCAGCACGTAGTATCTTTAAGGCCAAAAGTGTGAACTTGAGAGTAGGGGTATTGATTTTACAGATATACTCTAATTACAACTCTCATAGGCTACCTGTACAATCTTTAAAAGGCAGAATTGGGGGCGCTCGTGGTGGTGTTTTACAACCTTAAACGTGGGAGAAAGGAACAGTCCAAACAAACCCAGGGGATTCTCTCTGCCAGCCTTCATCCAGAGCCCTAACCAACCAGGGCGAAGACGCCCCGGGGAGCCCCAGCAGCCTGGGCCCGCAGGCTTATGGGAAATGTAGTCCCGCGGGCGGCGGGCCGCCCCCCCCGCGGAGGACCCTGGGACGGCGGGCATCCGCGCATGCGCGCGGCCGCGCGCGCCGCGCCCGCCCTGCCCCCGCTCCGGCCGCGGGTGGGTGCCGGGGCCCCGGGGTCCGTGCGCCTCCCCGCGCCGCGCCGCGGCCTGGCCGCACGCTGGGCCGACAGCGGCCCCTGGCCGTGCAGGTGGGCGAGGGCTCCCAGGCAGCCCGCGGGGCCCAAGGCCCGGGGGAGGGGTGCGTGGGGGGCGGCGGGGACCCCGGGGTGGCGTCGGGGATGGGGGGGGCCCCGGGCGCTCTGCGGGGCGCGGGGCGGCGGCGGGGCGCGCCGTCCTGCCTTTGTCCGGGGTCCAGCCGCCGGGGGCCGAGTCCGGGGTGCAGGCGGGGGGCCCGGGCCGGGGGCGGGGCGCGCACCTGGCCGCGCGGTGCCCGGGGACGCGCAGACGGGCCGGCCGGGGCGGGGGGCTCTGTCCACCCTGCGGGGCCCAGCCCGGCGCTCGGCCGGAGTCCGTCTCTGCAGAAGGCACAGGTGAGAAGCGGTCCCCCCCGAGGTCACCCAGCCCGCCGGCCCTCGGGACGTCGGACGGCGGGCCGTCTTGAGGCCTTTGACCCCGCTGCTCCCCGGTAGTTGGTTTGTTTTGTTTTTCCATGTAGGCGTTCTGGGTGGCTTTGTTTTGTTTTTTGGGGGTTTTTGTTTGTTTGTTTGATTGTTCTGCCGTGTAGGCGTCTTGGGTTTCTCCTCTTACGACTTCACCCCCTGGAGGTGACACGGGCTTCCCCAAGGATCCCCGGCGGTGCTCTGGAACGGTATTTCCTAAAAGCTGCCGGTGCTGCCCTTGCGGTCCCGTCGAGGGCCGCGTTAAGTTAGAGGCCTGGTTGGGTCTCAGTCCGGGTCGTCCTGTTTGCGCGAGCCCTCTTTCGTTTTGACCCCCTCCTCAGGATCCGGCGGTAACGAATGAGCTGCGTTTTCCTTAATTTGATTCTTTTGTAGGATTTTATTGCTACTGAAGGATTCTTATTCCATTTTTTTCAACGTTTTTCTCTTACATTTGTTGATATTTTCACTTTATTTTGTATTTCCTTAATGACTGTAGCTAATGGTTATCTATATTTATTGCTAAAGAATAATTGGTCAGTGTCTTTAGCATCTGTAGTAATGTCTCAGTGATCATTCTTGATGTTTCTAATTTGTGGGAATTTTTCCCCCATGGCCCATGTGGCTAGAGATTCATCAATGTTATTAACCTTTTGAAATAACCAGCTTTGGGTTTCATTGAATTTCTCTATTTCCGTTTTCCGTTTCATTGATTTCCGCTCTTTATTATGCTTGCTTTGGGTTTCATTTCCCATTTTTTTTCCCCCTTGGTTTCATAAGGTGGGAGCTGGGGTCTTTGACACCTTTCTTCTTTTTTATAGGAACAGTTTAATCCTATAACTGTCCCTCTAAATGCTGCCAGAACTACATCCCTCAAATTTTTCTATATTTAATTTCCATAAATTCTGTGTTTTTCAAAACTGTGTGACTTCCTTTTAATAGTTGCTTATGTAGAAGTTTGTTGTTTAATTTCCACCTGGTTGGGGATTTTCCAGATCTCTTTCTGTTATTAATTTCAAGTTTAATTCTGTTTTTCAGAGAATTTACTCTCAAATTTCAGTTCCCTAAAACTTGTGTAGCTTTGTTTCATGGTCAAGAATATAATTGATCTTAGTGAATGTTTTATAGGTACTTTAATGGCTAATGGTACAGTCTTCTATAAATATTGATTGAGACAAGGTAGTTGATACTGTAGTTCAGTTCTTAATGGTTTTATATCTATCCATTCTGTTCCTTATTGAGAAAAAGAGTAGTGAAGTCTCCAACTATGATTGTGGATTTATGTATTTTTTTCTTTTTCTATCAGCCTTCACTTCTTCTATTTTGAAGTTTTTTTGTTAGGTGCCTATGCATTTAGGTCTTCTCGGTGATTTAACACATTTATAATTGTGGGATGCCACTCTTTATCCCTGGTTAATATATTCCTTCTGAAGTTTACTGTTAATAATACAGTCGCTCCAGCTCTCTTTTGATTTGTGTTTGCAAGGTATGTCTTTTTCATCCTTTTAATTTTGACCTAGCTGTGTTTTATATTTAAAACAGACTGCTTATATACCGCGCCTAGTTCGATACCGCTTTTTTATCTAGTTTGACAACCTCTGTCATTTATACCAAGTGTTGATATGGCTGGATTGAACCTGACCATCTTGCAACCTTTTTTCTATTTGTCCCATCTGATCTTTGTTCCTCTTTTCTTTTTCTGTCTACTTATGGATTTTGTGAGTACTTTTTATGATTCCATTCTTTTTCTTCACTATTGGCTTGTCATTTATACCTTTGTGTAAAAATGTCTGTGGTTGCCCTAGAGCTTACAATAAACATATTGAGTTAATCACAGTGGTCCTTTAAATAATAATATGCTATGGAATGTAAGATCCTTAAAACAGTATACTCTCAATTTCATCACCTCACCTCTTGCGTTATCTTCATTTTAATCATCCCGGAGATCTTTATTTTTTGTGTGTAGATCCAGATTTCTGTCTGGTATCATATCCCTTATATCTGAAGAACTTATTTAAATATTTTTTTGTAGTACAAGTTTAAAGTAGTGAATTCTGTTTTTGTTTGGAAAGGTTTTTATTTCACTTTCACTTTTGAGAGATATATTTGCTAGGTATAGAATTCTGGGTTGACAGTGTTTTTTTGTTGTTTTTTTTAAAAACACTTTAAAGATGTGAGTACATTGTCTTCTGGCTTGTATGTTTTCTGATGAGAAATGAGTTGTGATTGTTTATCTTGGTTCCTCTGTATATAATGTGTCTGTTTTTCCTCTAGCTGGTTTTCAGTGGTTTGAGTATGATATATCCAAATGTGTCTTTGTTTTGTTTTGTGCTGTTTACCCTGTTCAGATAAATTATCTGAGCTTTTTGGATCTGTGGTTTGATAACATTATTTTTGGAAAAATTTTGGCCATTGCATCTGCAAATACTTCTGTCTCATTTTTTCTTTTCCTTTTGAGATTGCAGTGGCATGTTTGTTAAGTCGTTTGATATTGTTCCACATCCCCCGGATACTCTCTTTTTCCTTCTTCTTTCACTTTCTCTTTGTATGACCTATCTTCAGACTTCCCGAAAATGTCCTCACTTCTGTTGAGTCTAATAATGAGCCTGTTAAATATATGCTTTCATCTCAGTTACTGTGCTTTTCTTTTCTAGCATTTCCATTTGATTTTTTTTTACTGGTTCCATCTCTTCTGAAATTCCCTGTTTCTTCATTTATGTTGTCCACCTTAAAGCTTTTAATGTATGAATCATAGTTGTTTTAAATTCTCTATTAATTTTATTAATTGAGACGGTTAACTTTATCTCTTGATAGTGGGTAGTGTTACTCATGTATTTTCAGGTGTCTTATGATGTTTGAGTGAAGGTGAGTGCTGCCATTATGATCCTTTCTGCCACTTCTGAAGAGGCAAAGTGACTGCCCCAGGAGACGGTATTTTCCTAGGAAATGTGCAGGGATTTCCAAGCAGGTCACTCTAGGAATTTTGAAGTAGGTCAGAGCTTTGATAACAGTACCTTCCCTTTTGCTTTATTCTAGGTCCCTTTTCGTAATTCTATGCCTTTACCCAAAAGCTAAAGAAAATGAACAAATCCCAGGTAAGTTGTTTTATTTCCAGTTTTGTTTTTTAGTACATTTGTGGAAGTTTATAAAGATCCAGAAAATGAAACAGCAAAGTATATATGAGTGAAACTCAAGGAAAACATAGGAAGAGTAACTGATCAATACCAGCAGCTGAAAAGCAAACCAAGTTAATGAAGCGTCTTACATTGATCATGAATACTGTTTCCTGTTCTTTAGCATTAGGTCTGGATAAATTTTATGGATCTTTAGTTTGTGTTTTGGGCAGCATTCCCAGAAACAACCCAAATTTAAAGAGTTATCAGTGTATGGTTATTTCATATAGCATTCTTCAGTGCAAATGCTGGGTTTTATTATGTGCATTTTATTTTTCTAGTCAGATTAGCATGATGCCAGAGAACTCAAATAGCTGGGTGTGTATTTAAATTCTCCCCTAACTTTCACAAGTATCGTTGTTATTACTTCCTCGAGTAGCTCTCCAGAGTTTATTTGTACCTATTTACAAAGTACACATATATAGGTAACTGTAAGATAGCGTATTAGTCATACTGTTTTGTTTATATGTGTTTTGCTTTGTTTTTAATAGATTTAATTTTTAGAGCATTTTGGGGTATACAGAAAATCTGAATGGAAAGTACCGAGAGTTCCCATAGTTTCTCCTGTTATTAACATCTTACATTAATGTGATAGATCTGTTAATAATTGAGAAGCCAATATTGATACTTTAACTAAAGTCCATAGATTAGGATTCACTCTTGGTGTTGTATATTAATAATGAGTTTTGACAAATATGTAATGACATGTATCAACCATTATAATATCATACAGAATAGTTTCACTGCCCTAAAAATTCCTGTGCTTTATTCTTCCTTCCCTCTCCCTAAGTTCCTGGCTCCTCCTGATCTTTTTACTGCCTCTATAGTTATGCTTTTACAGAATGTCATGTAGTTGGAATTGTACAGTATGTAGTTTTTCAGATTAATTTATTCCACTTGGAAATGTGCACTTAAGGTTTCTCCATGTCTTTTCATGGCTTAATAGCTCATTTCATTTCAGCACTGATAATACTCTGTTACATTGATGCACTGCCATTTATTTATTCATTCACTTATTGAAAAGCATCTTGCTCGTTTCTGAGTTTTGGCAATTATGAATAAAGCTTCGTGTAAACATGTGCAGGTTTTTTGTATGGACATGAAATTACTCATTTGGGTAAATACTAAGAAGTGTAATTTTAGATCGTATGTCATAAGTATATTTAGTTCTATAAGAAACTGCCAAACTGTACCATTTTGTATTCCCACCCTCAATGAATGAGAGTTCCTGTTGCTCTACGTCCTTGCCAGCATTTGGTGTTATCATTGTTGTGGATTTCGGACATTCTAATAGGTGTGTGGCAGTATCTTATTGTAATTTACGATGATGTGATGTGGAGCTAATTTTCATGTGTTCACTTGCTATCTGTATATCATATTTGGTGAGGTGACTGTTGAGATATTTGGTCCATTTTTAAATCAGGTATATCTTTCGCAAAGATTTTTTCCCCCCATTTGTGGTTTGTCCTTTCATTTTTTGATTATGTATGTTGTTATCACTAGATAACATATCTTTAAAACCTTCATAACAACAGTTTCCTAATTGTTTCTAATTTTTTAATTCTGTAGTGTACTGCATATAGAGCATTATGTGTTACGTGTTATAACAATATGTATAACAAATATGTATACATTAAAAGGGGCACCCATGGACTTACCCGGGTTAAGAATAGAACGCTAGCTGTTCGTGTGTGTGTGTGTCTTTTAAAAACAATTATTTTTCGACTGCAGTCGCATGCAACGTTATATTAGTGTCAGGTGTACACCCTGTGATTAGACATTTGTATACCTCACAAAGTGATACCTTGACATTATTTTGAACTCTGTCTCTGATAGGTTGCTTGCCTCCATTTCATTTAGCTTATTTTCTGGAATTTTCTCCTGTCATTTTATTTGTGGCATGTTCCTTTGTTTTATCATTTTATTAGCCTCTCTTTGTTCATTTCTATGTGGCAGGAATATTTGTTTCATCTCTCAGTCTTGGCCAGATGGCCTAATGTGGAAAGTGTCTCATGTGGCCCAATGGCTCACTCTTCCTGATCTCCCCTATGCTGGGGGCTCTAGACATGATCTTTGTGTGGGTTGTGTGTGATATTCTGTTGTCGCCAAGCCTTTATTGTTGTTAGTAGATCAGTGGATGGGATTAACACTCATCATGTGAGAATTGGCTGCACCCACAGGGTAGGAGTTGCTGTGTGGGGGCTGACCCCACTGAATGGGATTTGCCCTACCTAGCAGGCTTGTGTACTTGTTAGAACCACCCTAGTGTGTACCGCTGATGGGACTAGCCAGGAGTTGCTCTGTTGTGGTCTGGTGCCAGCCTCCAGATGCATTGGTTTTGTGGCCCCTTGGGAGAGGCTCCCCCGTAGGCCAAGGTCAGCCTACCCAGTTGTAACTACGAAGTGATCCGCAGATGGTTGTTGTCTATACTGGATCTTTTGGTAAGTGGAAGAGAACACTTTAGGCAGCGGTCGGTTATCCCCCGTCCCTGACCTGGAGCATTTTTGCAGAGGGACCGGTGCTCCTCCAGGTTTGACACTGCCTGCCGGTTGCCCATAAGTCTCTGAAACTGGAAGAGCCTCTGGGAGATATGCGTGTTAGTTGGTGCGGGGACCCAGAAGTCTCCTGGATCTATTGAGTAAATTTCCCCTGCCACTGCAGTGTCATTTTACATGCCAGTGCTGTCCCTGTCGCTCCTGTACAGGTTTCTAATTGTAGCAAAGTCAGCTGCTGCCCACTTCGGGCCTGAATTTGCCACCACAGTGCAGGGGCAGCTTCCTATCAGTGTGCGGCAGGCACTTTGTGTATTGGATGGGGCAGGAGCTCATGGAGTCAGTCACTGTCAGGCCAGTACAGACCCCTAAAATCCCCTTAAGAGAGATTGCAGCTCGTACAGGCAGCAGTGGTTTGCCCACAACTGTTTTCCCCAAGACGCGCTCACTGCACGAGCCGCGGTCAGAGCCAAGCAGGGTGGGGAGGCTGCCTGTCAGTGGGCCGCAGGCATTTCGTGGCTTGTGAAGCAGGACCTCAGGGAGACAAGGGCCATCGGGCCAATACAGCCTTAGTTTTGCTGCAACTTGTGTGCCTGGGTGTTCCCACTATAGTCATAGATCACAGTGAGACCAGCTGCCGTCTGGGGCGGTCCCACAGACCCCTGCGCTTCCCGATGCTCTGTTGCAACTCTTGCAGGCAGCAGAGCTCTGCTTGCCATTGGTTTCTGTGTAGTGCCCACCCAGTGCTGGCCAAAGTTTGTTGCTTGTGTGGATTGGGGGATCCAGTGGGGAGGGGCAGGGAAGTGGCAGTTAGCTGTCAATGGGCCGCCTGGGACAATTTGTGGGTAGTGGGACAGGGTCTCAGAGAAACAGTGGCAGTGGGATCAGTACAGCCTCAGTCTTGCTGCAACTTTGGTAACTGTTCGTGCGTTGCCGCAGAAGTCCGAGATCACAGCAGGACCAGCTGCTGTCTGGGACTGGCCCACAGATCCCCGAGATCTGCCCAAGTTCGCGCCGGCAGCAGTGATCTGCTTGACTCCATCTCTGAAATGTGGCTCACAGCGCTGGCTGCCAGCTGGGAGTGCCTGGCCCTGCATCCCTTGAATGGGCACAGGGTGTGGCAGCCAAACAGCAGTGAAGGCCCTGGGTGATCTGCAGGTTGGGTGGGGCAGGCTGATCCCCTCAGGCCAGCGCTTCCCATGGGAGGGGTCTGTAGATTGGGGGGCCGGACTCTAAGGCACGCTGGTGGCTTTCCTTCCAGCCCTGGTACTGGCGCCGGGTAATGCAGACGGCTCCGTGTGGACCCCACATGAGCCTCTGACCCATCGCCAGTGTCCCGGGTGAGTGTCGCAGAGCAGAAAGCCTGTGCACGGGCCCTTCAGAGGGGCAGCCAGGGTTTCAGTGTCCTTCCATCTCCCAGACCGCCGGAATCCCCTCTGGTTTTTAAAGCCAGTTATTGGAATCTCCTCTTCCCCGGGCTGGGACCCTGGGCTGGGACGCCCCCAAATGAGACCAGGACCCCCTTCTCCTTCAGGAGAGCCTCTGCCTTGCTCTCCCTCCGGGTGATCGTACACCACCCTTGGGTGCGGGTCCAGCCGGATTCACGACTTTGCCCCTCCTCCTGGCCTCCATGTGTCTCCTTTATATTATGAGACATAGATGCTGCAATCAGCTGGACTTCAGGTGATTCCCCACGTTGGTTATTTTATAATTTGGTTGTAATTTCAGTGTGGACCCGGGAGGAAACGAACCCTGCTGTCACCCAGTCTGCCATCTTCCTTTCCCCTTCCTCATGTGAATCTGGTTCGGGACTTGTGTGTGCTAGAAGTGTTTTGATTTCCAATTCAATATCGTTCATAATTATTGATCTGTTAGATATTCTGTTTCTTCCTGATTCAGTCTAGGGAGATTGTTTCATCAGGTGACGTTGGTTAACAAAGTTATACAGGTTTCGGGGGTACAGTTCAACAGTACATTTCGTGCATGTTGTGTTGTGTTCACCACCCAAAGTTACGTCGCCATACGTTTGACCTCTTTCCCCCTTATCTGCTTTCTCCCACCCCCACATTTCTTGCAGATTGTCCAGTTCATTGGTGTATAATTGCCATATTGTCTTGTAATCACGTGTATTTCTGTGGTGTCTCTATTTATGATTGTATTTATTGGGTCCCTCTTTATTTTTTTTTTGATGAGTCTGAAGAATTATCAATTTTGTTTGTTTTCAAAGAAGCAGCTCTTAGTTTCATTGATCCTTTCTATGGTTTTTTTTTTTTTTTTTTTTTGTCTTTTTCTCTTATTCCTGCTCTGATATTTGTTTTCTTCCTTCTATTCACTTTGGGTTTTGTTCTCATTTTTCCAGTTTCTTTTGGTATAAGGTTAGATAGTTTGAGATTTTTCTTGTTTCGTAAAGTGGTCCTGTATTGCTGTGAATTCCTCTTAGAACCAACTACTTTAGCTGTGTCCCATAGATTTGGGGTCATTGTGTTTTCATTTTCATTTGTCTCAAGGTATCTTAATCTCATCGTTAACCCATTTATTGTTCAGTAGCATGGTATTCAGCCTCTACGTGTTTGTGGTTTTTCGTTTTCTTATAATTGGTTTCTCATTTCATAGCATTGTAATAGGAGAAAATGCTTGATTTCAGTGTTCTTACATTCATTGAGACTTGTTTTGTGGCCGAACATGTGGTCTTTCCTGGAAAATGCTCCATGTGCACTTGAAAAGAGTGTATATTTTACTACTTTTGCATGAAATTGATATAAAAATATCAGTTAAGTTCATCTGCTCTGATAATGTCATTTAAGGCCACTGTTTCCTTGTTGATTTTCTGCCTGGATGATCTATCCATAGATGTCAGTGAAGCCTTAAACTTCACCCTATTGTTGCCTTAATTGTTGATATTTCCCTTTATGTAGGAGAAAGAGGAGAGGGAGAGAGAGAGACAGAAATGAGAGAAGTTAGAGGAGTGAAAGGGAGGGAAGAGGGGGAGAAGGAAGAGAAGACTTGGAGGCGTGAGAAAGGAAATGGAGGGGGAAGGGAAGGGGAGCTAGAGAAGAAGGATGGAGGGCAGAGAAACGAATCAGAGAGGGAGAAGATGTTGGGGCCAGTGAGGGGGATCAAAAGGGGAGCAAGCTAGAGAGAGGGGAGGGAAGGGAGGGAGAAGGGTGGAGCTAGAGGGGAGAGAATAGGTGAGCGAGGCTAAACGGAGTGGGGGAGAGACAAGCCAGCAAGAAACCTGGGGGGGATTGAAAGAGGATTGTGAGGGCAGAGGGACGGAGTGGAGTGAACAAGATGGGGGACAAGAGGGAAGAGCAAATGGGAAACAGCAGTGAGGGAGGAAAGAGAGGGCGGGGGGAGAGAAGGGAGAGAAGCAGGATCAAGACGAGAGAGAGGAGTGAGGAGTAAGAAAAAGGTGAGCAAAGAGGAGCAGGAGTGAGGACAGGGCAGGGAGGGGAGGAGAAACAGGCACAGGAGGCAGGGAGAGGGGGAGAAGGAGAGTGAGAGAGAAGGAAGGAGAAGTGGCAGCCATAAAAAAGGAAAGAAAATCCCACCATTTACATCCACATGGATGGACCTAGAGGTTGTTATGCTGAGTGAAGTCCGTCAGGCAGAGAAAGATAAATACCATGTGATTTCACTTAATATGCGGAATCTGAGGAACAAAAAGAACAAACTAAATGAAAACAGACCCACAAATGCAGAGGGCGTTCTGGTGACTGCCAGGAGGGAGGGGCTTGGGGGGCTGGAAGAATGGGGTGAAGGGTTGAAGGAGAACATCAGTAGCTGAAAATGGTCTTGGAGTTGGGAGTGCAGCATAGGGAGTGTTAATCAGCATCGCAATGGTAACAGCCATGTGCAGAGCCTGACGGGTGCCAGAGAAATTGGGGGAATCAGTTCATAAATTATATCAGTGTCTACCCAGTGTGCTGTAGACCTGAAACCAATAATCGAAATGCATCGGGGAAAAAGGAGAGAAGAGGATGAATGAGAGAGGATGGGGAAGAGAGAGAAGAGCAGGAGTCGGGGAGAAGGGAGGGGAGATAGGAGTGAGAGGCCAGAGAGACAAAGAGATGAAAGAAACGAGAGAGGAGTGTGAGGAGTGACGGGGGCGTCTGAGAGGGAGACAGAGATGAGAGGAGAAAGGGAGGGGGAAGAACTGAGAGAGAGAGAGATGGGGGAGAGATGAGACGGAGGAATGAGAGAGACAGGCGAGGGGAGCCAGGGAGGGAAGAGGAGAATGAGAAAAGGGAGAGAGAGGGACATAGAGGAGATGGTGGGTGGAGCGAGAAAGAGAGAGAAAGGTGAAAGGAGGAGCTAGCAGGGGTGGGGGTGACCATGAGGGGAGCAGCGGGGGAGCGGGTTGTGAGAGGAGCGAGACAGTTGGGAAAGAGGTTCAAGAGGGGAGAGAGAGGAGCGAGAGACGCAAAGAGATGAGGGAGGCAGAGGAGAGGAGAGCAAAGATCGAGAGAGGAAAGAGGGAGGAGAAAGGAGGGCAGATGAGAGAGGGAAAGCGGGGAGAGGGGCGGAGGATGAAGGGAAAGAGAGTGGGCCCAAGAGTGGGGGGAAGAGAAGGAAAGAGGAGTGAGAGGAGCCAGGATGGGGGAGCAGGAGTTGGGGAATGAAAGAGGAGGAGGAGAGAGTGCATGAGGGGGGACGACAGTGAGTTTCGTGTCACCTCTGAAGCTGCCGTGTCCTCTCCGGGCACCTCTCTCCCAGCTACTCCGAGTGTTCCTGAATTCAGAAGCTCCTGGAACCCTGTCCTTTGGGTTTTGATGGAGACTTCTCCCCTCTCCCCTCCCTATAGGTCAGGGCTGGGTCTCCTGGTGACTAACACTCACCCCTAGGTAACTTCCAAGTCACCTTATTACCGGAAAACCGTTATCACTCCCGGTGCCTCGGCAATTCCAAGCGTTTGGGAGCTATGAGCCAAAAACTGATGACCGAGACCAAACATGTATGAGAAATGTATTTTGGTCATGTGAATGACCATTTACATATTTATTATAAATCACGTATCACAAAAGGGTTAGTCTTTAATGTTGTCGTTTGATACCACGGAAACTATCCGTGAGCATTATGTTGTACTGATAACATTAGATACGACGTGGTTTATGTGTGTGTGTGTGTGCGTATAATTATATCTATTCCTATGCACATCTTGTGAGGAGAAACAGCGTTTTATTAATCCTACATACCTGTTAAGTGTGATGGTGCCCGAGATACAGAGAAATTCAAACACATGCTTTAGCCACTATAAAGATCCTTTCTGGAAACAAGACGCAGTGAGGATGCACGCGTGTAAATTTCCATGGTGAATGACTGTTTGGCGACAGCATGGTGGGTTTTCACCGACCCTTTCTGTCTACGCCCCCGAGTGTTCGCCATTTCGAAATGAATAGCAATGTGCCGTTTCAGGGGTCAGTTTCATTCACGGATGTGACCGTGGACTTCACGCAGGAGGAGTGGGAGCAGCTGGACCCGTCTCAGAGGATCCTGTACATGGACGTGATGCTGGAGAATTACAGCAACTTACTGTCCGTGGGTAGGTACAGCGTCCAGGGGTAACTAACTCGGTTCACCTGTAGCGTTTGCCATTTCTCAGTTCCCGGAAACTGAGTCAGTAGATGACTGTTTTGGGCCTTGAGCTTCGGGTGCTAAAGGTGACAGATAGTGCAGGATCCCTGAAGTGCAAGCAGCTAGGAGCCACGTTCCATTAGCAAATTCTCTGGCATTAAACCAGATGTGATCACATTGGAGCAACAAGAGTCGAGGCGAGCAAAGATAGAACTGCCAGTGGAGAACTTTCTAGGGACGTTGTGGAAGGAGGAGGAGAGAATCAGAAGCCACGAGAAGTGCTAACTATCCCAAGTGTTAGGAATGGCTTGGTGCCTCTGAAATTTTTTAGGAATAGGTTTTCCAGCCCTCCAGCTCCCTGAATCACACCTCCGGACATCACCCTTTCTGCTCAACTCTTTTTCCTTTGTAGCCTTTGTAGACATTTGCCTCTCACACTTGTGCCCTGAGACTTGCATAACAGGTCTTAAACCTTTGTTTTGTGATTGGTTGCTCTTTCATTAGTATTTTCAGTTTACCAGAATGATGATCTTACAGTTTAGCTCATGGAAATCGGTGTAGGGGCCTGAAGAGGGATACAGACTTTTTAGTACAGGAGTGACATCGTTGTCCTGGACACAAATGACAGGAGGCTCACAAGAGTCAGGAACGACCAGGGATGCACGGGTGGAAGTAAAGGTTATTAAAGGCCTACGCCAAGGCCGGGTAATTCGATTCTTAAAATCCCTTGAAATGAAAGCAGGGGCTAGTTCGGGGAAGAAATTAAACACGTTAAAAGGAGAAAAACAGGATCTAATGATGAAAATACATTCTCCAGCAGCTTAAATAGAAAAAGCGGGCAATGAAACCAGCAGAAGCAGTGAACCTATCAAAGGGAGCTTGGCTCCTTGGATCTTTTTTTTATGTTTCCTACAGAATATATACGAGTTTCTGGTCCTGCCATTCATTTGCAGAAGTCTTACTTTAGAGGTTTGGAGCTCTGAATGGGATTCTCTCTGCAAACCTGTGAGAAACCCCCCCTTAGGAAGTTATCTGGCATAACCGAGAGAGGGAAAGTGGGAAGGAAGCAGGAGAGGAGACAAGGTGCCGCCCAGCCACCGTAATTCAGAGCCAGAGTTTGGGGTGCTAACCTCAGATCTGCCTCGGGCTTTTTCCTTTAATGTCTTCAACTTCTTTTCTTCGTCTCTGTGCTAACTGTCCGGTGTCCTGGAGGACACTGTGACCCTCCTTCGTGGTTGGAGTCGCCCTCCCATGCCATGCGTTTCCTGTTTGCTGCCCTTAGTTTTTATTTCACTTTATCCACCTTTTAAGGTCATTTGGAATCTGGCAATGCTACTTCGTTTCATTATCAATTTCTACCTTTTTTTTTTTCTTTTTCTTTCAAAGTTTAAGAGCTAGGAAAATTCGCACTGGAGACTTTAACACTGGAAGACCAGGTCCTAAACTAAAAGGGCAGCCTCACAATGAAACTTTTGTGGAGGCCACATTGTATAACGTTATAGCGAAAGGGCTGACGAAGTGTTTCGTGTGCTTTTTCCTAGAGGTGTGGAAGGCCGATGACCAGATGGAGAGGGAGCAGAGAAGCCCAGATGAGCAGGCGAGGCCATTTATAATCTTTAAGAACCAAACCCCAATTGAGGAAAGAGGTGATCTCTTTGAAAAATCCTTCAATCTGAGCACAGACTTTGTTTCTTTAAGGCCAGTGCCCTATAAATATGACTTATATGAAAAGACTTTGAAATGTAACTCAGACTTACTTAGTGGTAATGGGAGCTACATAAGAAAGCAAGCTGATGAGTATCATGGATTTGGGAAAGCATTTCTCTATCTAAAGCAAGAGAAAACTCATACTGGAGTGGAGTACTCAGACTATAACAAAAGTGAGAAAGCCTTCAGCCATAAAGAGACCATTTTTAAACATCAGAAAATTAGAAATTTGGTTCAGCCTTTCATTTGTAACTACTGTGACAAGGCTTTCCCCTTTAAGTCACTCCTCATCAGTCATAAGAGAATACATACTGGAGAAAAACCGTACGAATGTAACGTGTGTAAGAAAACCTTCTCCCATAAGGCAAATCTCATTAAACATCAGAGAATTCATACCGGGGAGAAACCCTTTGAATGTCTTGAATGCGGGAAAGCGTTCACCCACCAGTCAAACCTCATCGTGCACCAGAGGGCACACATGGAGAAGAAGCCCTACGAGTGCAGTGAGTGTGGCAAGACATTTGCCCAGAAGTTCGAACTTACGACGCACCAGAGAATTCATACAGGGGAGCGACCCTACGAGTGTAACGAGTGTGCCAAAACCTTCTTCAAGAAATCAAACCTCATCATACATCAGAAAATTCACACGGGGGAGAAGCGCTACGAGTGCAGCGAATGTGGGAAATCCTTTATCCAGAACTCACAGCTCATCATACACATGAGAACTCACACGGGAGAGAAACCCTACGAGTGTTCTGAATGCGGCAAAACGTTCAGCCAGCGGTCAACCCTTAGGTTGCACCTGCGGATCCACACGGGGGAGAAGCCGTACGAGTGTTCGCAGTGTGGGAAGGCCTTCAGCAGGAAGTCCCGACTCAGTGTCCATCAGAGAGTCCACATAGGGGACAAGCCCTGAGACTGTAGCCCGGTCAGGCTGCAAGACCCTTCCAGGGCGCGAGAAGCGTCGTGAAGGTACCGAAGGAGCATGGGAATTCATACTGAGACACAACATATCAGCTAAAAATGTGTAAAATAGGGTCCCCTAAGAACAATAACAACTGAAAATTAGCTGTGATACCCAAACTAAGGAATATATCTCAGAATGTATCCAGTTGTAAAAAGACATATTAACTGTATTGCAATGAGCTTTTTAAAATCCCAAATGAATTATTCAACAGTGAAATATTCTGGAAAGCAGCAGAAAGGTTCTGTAGACGATATCTAGGAATGTGTTGGCTATGTGTGAGATTATGCCACAAAGCAAATTGTATATTTTAGATTTGCACGCGTGAATTTAACTGGAAGTTTGAAATTTTTTTTTCTGTAATAATTAGGACACATCAAACAGGATTTTCCACATTAAACATCACACGTGTTTTCAGTACCTTTCCAGCTCAGTATGCATTCCAAATGAAATGTGAGACACGTTTTCCGGCATATGTAAGTTGGTATGACCATTGTTACTAAGCTGCCTCTTAATAAACAGACTGTTGAAGTTTTTACCTGCTTCTGGGTTTGCTGAAGATTCTCTAGAAGAATTATTTACATAAATAGGCAAGCGTGAGATAACTAAGAGGAGGTTTGCAGAGTGAAAGCAGCTGTATTACTCGGTGTGCACCACAGAATAAAAATAGGCTACGTAAAGAGGATATCATATCCAGCCTGCTCTTGTTTTTCAGTGGGGGATTTACACACAGATGCACGTCAGTTACGAAATGTCCTATAGCCCAGAAACCACCTATGTTTTTGTGTGTATTTCTCTGTCTCTTCGTATTTTATCAGTTGTCTTGTTGAAAATGATGAGATGTGTATGTAGTGCACAAATGTTACATTTCAGAGACTTTAAAAGAATAATTTATTTTAAGAAACTATCAGATGTCTTCATTGCTTTTAAAATTTTCATGTGCATAGTCCACTTTAGAGAAAATTTTTGCAGCATTCTGTCGAGGAGAGGCATTTCTACTTCCTTGAGTTTCAGTATCATAATCCTAAAGCATTTCCCTTTGGAACCTGACTTCATATAAGTTATGCCTTTCCTTTAAAGTTTCGCAGACAGTTTTATTAGTTACTGTTCAGCGCGATCCTTGCATAAACTTTTATAGGTTAATCATCAAACATTGTAACTCTGTCGCATAACCTAAAGATGTACCATTTTAGGCTTGATTTCAGATTCACAGGTTCTGCCTTTTCCCTTCAGTCACAAAGTATGCATTAGAATTGTAAATGCCAACCAGAGCTGGCTTTTTTGAAAATTAATTTTTGAAGATCATTGATGTGCTATGACTACATATGAATGTGAGTGACTTCTGAGCAGATTTACTAGAACATCCATAGTCCAACAAGTCTTTGTCTAAGTTGTCATGCTAACAGCAAGGCAGCAGGGGGAAAGGTCTATTTCATACTACGCTGTTAGAAGTTTAAATTGTGACGGCCTCCCAGGAAATCATTGTGGCTGTCTTTTAACATTAGGAATACACATGCTCTTCAACCCAGCAGTCTCACTCCCGGGAACCCATCCCTAAGAAAGTATGAAGTGCCAGCACTTAAGATTATGTTTATCAATGTATGTTGTATTTTCTTTTTTTTTTTTATTTTGGTAAGGACAGAAAAAGGAAACAATTCAAATGACAATTAGTCAGGGAATGATTGAATAAACTGCATTAAAATATGTCATGGTTTGGTGATAGTCCACAGAAAAGAAAGCGTAGGAGCAAACACTTTCAACTGAGATGAGGAAATCAAGAGGAGAGAGTATATACCAAATCTTGTAAAATAAAGATCTAAGAACCTTATATGTGTGTATTCGTATGTGATTTTATGGGCCTGGAGAATAGTCATCCTAAATCAAAAATAAAATTGCCACTAATTTCAGTGGAAATCTTTTCAGGCATTTCTTGGTCCCTAAACTGACACTCATTTATACTAAAACAACATAACTCGTTAAAATGGACAGTTTGTTAAATAACATTAGTCAACATAGCATGACAGAAGGCAGGCTCTAGCTTGCATGGCTGTTGTACGCTTGAGCCTGTGGTCGCAACGGAAGTACATATTTAACTTTGTTCATGTAATAGAAACTAATACAAAAGAAATAGCAAAGGCAAAAACAATGAAAAATGCAAGGAGTGCCAACATTATTTCTACTGTAGTAAATCACAAATGCTTTGGGAAAACAACATACCCACCTTTACAGCCACAAAAGTTACCATAAGGATAACTGCCCTTTCATGAGCTGTTTGCTCCCAAGGCCCTAGAAATCCAGATCAGGATTCCTCATTTTTTTTAAGTGCTTGGAATCCTCATAAACCAAAGTGGTTTTAGATGAAACGCCTTCCAAAGACAAGTTCCTGCAGCCTGTTCGTAGGACTGTTTCATTTATCCTCTCAGCAAGGTAGGAGTTGGGTTTATCTCACTGGTGAGCCAGCAAGCCAAGAGCCGGTGCCGTCGGCACACGAAAACCCAGCTGGTCCAGGTGTTTCCACATTTAGGCTTCTGTCTGACCCTAAAGCCTGCTGCCCTTGGCCCTGTGACCTGTTCTTATTTCACCAATATTTTGAGAGATTTTTTTCCATTTTTATATTTTCCATAACCAAAGTACTTAAATTAATTTTTTCATTGTTTTGTGCTTTATAAATCTAAAGTTAGGATTTATCTGCTTGGTATAAATCTTGTAGGGATAAATCTAATTGGTGGCTCTCCATTGTTGATAAAACTAAGGACTTGCTCCCTTCTATGTGTTGCTGATTGTAGCATATAGAAGGAATAGTAGTAACAGCAGGACTGCATTAGTGTGATGGGACATGGCACTCCTTGCTCTTGACATGTGCTATCGCTTTCATACGCATTGACAGGTAAATAGTCAAAAAATCCATGAGACAAGTTTATTCTTGTGAATAGATGAAGAGACCACTTCGGAGAGGCTAAGGAATTGGATTCAGTTACATGAAGTGGTACAATACTTAAGAGTGTGAAAAATCAAGGGGGTGATCTAGAGCAACCATGGAAAAGAAACCATGGAAAGAGGTACATCTAAAAAGCTAATAGGTAAGTTAAAAGGGAACTCAAAATAGGTTTAATCCAAAAGCAGGCAAGAAAGGAGAGAGGAACAAAGAAAGGGGGCGGGGAGGGACAAACAGAATTGAAATGGTAGATGCAAAATCCAACCACATTCATAAAAGGCGGAATTGGCAAATGGAATATGCTCTATAAGAATCATATTTTTAAAGACTGATGGGTGGAAAGTAAGTAGATGGGGAAAATATTACATGTAACCAATAAACACGAAGCTTGAATGGCACTAATAACATCAGATAAAGTAGACTTCGAGACATTACTAGAGATAAAGGGTAATTGTTGCTGATAAAAGGGTCGGTTCCAAAGGCACATGTATGTAACGTGTGCAAACATGCACGCAAAAGTGGACAGATTTAAAGAACAGACAAACCCGCCAGCAGAGTCGGACATCTTACCACCTCTCAGCAACTGACAGGACTAGACAAGGATTCAGCAAAGGTCGAAAACATGAACGCTGTTGACCACCTTGATGTGACGGAAGGTTTCACCGGCAGCTGCAGAACACGTGGCACGTTCCCCAAGATAGACAGGCCGGGCCATACGACAAGTCTTAACGCATTGGAAAGGACTGAAACACAGAACGCGTCCTCTGACCGCAACAGATCAATTAGAAGTCGATAACCAGATGACTGTAGAGTAAGCACCTGACAGGTTTTGTGTAGTTTGGCTTTGTTGTGTAATACGAGTGACCGACTTCAGCCCTTGGCTGCTGCGGCACCCACTTCTGAGACTACCTTGGATGGGCACTGTCAGCCACACAACTAGGCAAAGAGCCGGGCCTATGTGCTTGCACGCGTGTGTGCTCACACACACACACACATCCACACACACACGCACACACACACACACAGTTTCTTTTGTTTTAGAGGTCTTCGTTTGGCGGCTTGTCGTTCCTTTATCACGCTGTAATTCCTGCTTTTTTTCACCAAATAAAAGAAAGGCCCCTCAGAACCATGGGCCTCTGCTCTCAACTCCAGTAAAAGCAGAACCCCGAGTCCACCCTCTGTCTACCCACGACTCTGCCGCGTGGCCCCGAGCCTGCAGTGTACCTTCCAGAACTCTGAGTAATAAACCTTGTTTAGTTTTCAAAGTTCACTGATGGTCATTGCGGAAGGCATCTTGCAGTCACAACAAGAACCACAAGGACCCGTCCAGCCACGAGGTTGGTTCTAAAAGGCCTGTCTGGCTCCCTGCGTGCGTGCCCAGCATTTCTAGCTGATGGCATCACTGCTAAGAGGCTGCAACCAGAACAAAACGATTGACGTAGCTGCGGCTGGTTTACTGACCGCCCAGGTGGGCAGCCCCCCTGGGAAGGGAACGCAGCGGGAAGGCTGTGGCTCTGCTGTGCTTTCACTTATTGCCCTGTCATGTGTTGCGTTGCCTATGGTATCCGTCCCCGAATGTCAGTGGTGCTGTAAAAATCCGAGGATCTCCCCAGCACATTTAGATCAAGGCCATGTGGTCTAACGAGAGGTTTAGGCTGTCCTTGTAAAGGCCTTCACCGACAGGAGCAAGAGGGCCCTCACACCTCGAGGCTAGGGAGCACTCGGGAGGGCAGACTGGAGTCGAAGGCTGCTCCCACCACCCAGAGAGAGGCTCTGGCCTAAAAGCACGAGGAAAGGATGCTCGGATAGGTAAGGAGGATGGGACACCTCCATCTTCGACCGCCGAGTCGGCAGGTCATGCCTGGACCACGCGTCCTAACCCCCGCTAGTCGAATAGCCTTGTGACCAGAACCAAAAGCACCGAGGCAGGCAATGCAGCCGAGGCCGCTGTGGCTGTTCCTCTCCCGACTGATAGGAGGATATCATGGGTCCTATCAATGGACAAAAATACGTGTCCTGAAAATCTGGTGCCAGCGCCTCCTATGAACCCTGAGGACGTGCACCGTGTTCCTGACAGATGCAAACCCCCTCTGGACGCCTCCTGGGTGCTGCTCAGTGCCGGGGTGCACCAACGTGCCGAGGGCCTGGTATTAGGCCCTGGCGGTCAAGGGCTTTCTCTAAGACCCTTTAGTGAGGATTGCACCAGTGGAGGCAGACCCCCCACCCAGAGAGGTCGAATGGGATCACCCTGGGAGGGGACGCAGCTGCCCACAAAGACTGCTCACCGGGACGTCGTCCCCATGTTCCCAGCAACAACTCATAAGATGAAGGTAATGGGAGAAGATCACAAAGTAGAAACTGAGCTCAGAAACTATGTCTTAATTGAAATTTGAAACTTTTGTAAGATTTTGTGCAGCCAAAGGGGAGAAGGGAGCCGATTGGCTATTGCAGGTTTTTGGCCTGGACTCTGAATTGTTACTCACGGCTGCCAAAATGCGCCCACTGGCCTGTCCCTCTAAAACCCTAAATCCATAACCTTCTTAAAGACCCTTCTAGGCTACTGCTCATTTCTGCTGAGCTGCCACAGACCCTGGGCCCCTCGGCTTTACACACAGAACCAAGAAACACGCCTCACAAGGCATCCCTGCCACCAGGGGAAGAGCTGACAGGGTCGTTGAGGCCAGGGTCGCTGAGGAGGGAGAGGAAAGGCCCAGGCCCCTGGAGCCACCAGCGTTCGCACCAGGGCCCTCCCTCGCCTCCTGGGATTTTTATCACCTGGTGCCATCCCCGTCCTTCCATCAGTGACCACCCAGGGCTCACAGTGAATGGAAAACATCAGTGAGGCCCACCCGCTGCACGGGACCGACACGGTCTAACGGTGCGGACGTGACAGCAGGCCCTGGGCACGCTGGTGTGCCCCGGCACTGAGCGGCGCCCAGGAAGCATCCAGAGGGGTTCTGCGTTTGTCAAGGACGCGGTGCACGTCCTCAGGGTTCTTGGAAGTCGCTGCACCCAATGCCAATATGTGTGTGGGGGGCGGGGTTCCCACACCAATAAGCAGTTCTTTGGACACCAGGTGGGTGTCCAAAAATTCGACTCAATTCTGACATTATTTACCTGGAGATATCAGATTCCACAGTTTGACCCCAACCTGTCTGGCACCAGTGACTGGAGCTCCTACGAGCAACTAAGTCCTGACGGTATGAAGTGGAGCTGAGGCTGGGGAGCGGCTGCAGATACAGACGAAGCTTCGCTCGCTGGCCCACAGCTCCCCTCCTGCTGCACGGCCCGGTTTCTAACAGGCCACGGACTGGTACTGGTCTGTGGCCCAGGGGTTGGGGGCCTCTGGCTTAACCTTTTTGTCATTTAGGGGGAACAAAAAGGACAGCTCACCGCCAGCGTCGATTTAACCTCACGCGTAGGGACGCTACGTTTTCTAGGACTTGATAGTTTCAGCGATGGAGAATTTGTATTTTGTAAGTGGCCGGGCCACTGCTAAAAACAGAATGCCGTAAGTGGAACGATGTCATTTGTTTCCGAGGACTATCAATACCCTAGAGCGATGGAAAAATAATAAAAAAGATATTCCGTGGCAAACTTTGGGGGTAAAGTCAGGACTGTGATCCACGAGCTATCTCAGGGCAAACAGGAGATGGGTGAGGGTTTGGTCCTACAAGACGGCATCTTTTCCCCCACTAGAGGCCAGGTTGTTACCTGTGCTTCTGATCGACTAAGTCGGTTTCCAGGGCCTTCCTGGGTTTAACGAATTTGCTAGAGCAGCTCACAGAACTCAGGAAACCCGATTACACACAATGTCATGTTATATTGTATATTCTATTCTATTGTATTACATTATAGACTATATTATAAAAGGATGTAACTCAGGAACAGACAGAAGAGATTCATAAAGCAAGGGGTGGGGGAGAAGAGCTCAGAGCTTCCTTCCCTCTACCAGGTACCACTTTCCCCAGGTCTGCACCTGGTCACCAGCAGGGCAGCTCTCCGAGCCCCGTCCTTTTGAGTTTTTATGGCTTTATTACGTGGGCAAGATTCCTTAAGTCGTTGTCCACTGGTGATCGAACTCAGTCCCCAGACCTCTCCCTTCCCCCGAGGTTGGGGGTACGCTGAAACCTCCAACCCTCTCATCACAGGGTTGGCTCCCCTGGGAACCAGGCCCCAGCCTCTGGTGAGTTCCAAAAGCCACTTCATCAGCATAAAAAGAGACGCCTTTATGGCTCACATGACTTAGGAAATTCCGAGGGTTTAAGGAGCAGGCCAGAAGCCTCCAGAAACTGCGATGAAGACCAAATACAATTTCTTATAAATCTCAATACCAAATGGGTTTATCATTTCCATAACCGTAGTGACTCAAGCGACCTTCACTTCCAACCCTGAAAATGCCCCCTTTGAGCCTGAATCTAGAGGATTCTTTATAAGGCTGCCCCCCCTAATTACAGGGCATCTTGACTACGTTTTATTGATACCAAAACCATCCAAAAAGGACTGGAGGGAACCGATGTGGTGGTGAGACATGGAGAAGACTCCCACCCAGATGCTCAGGTACCTCAGCCTCCCGCCCTCCGCACCTGCTGCCACGACGGCTCTGCCTGGAACAAGCATCCCTCACGGAAGAGGTTCCCCACTCCCTGCCAGTAAGCCAGTCTTGAAACTCTAGGCCTTGAAACCAGTGTCTGCCCAGCTGCAGCCTCCTCTGCCATCTACCCTCCTGCCACACAATTGCCCTCTGCCCCCGAGCCTGTCGCTGCTACTCTCTCTTCCCCCTTCCTTAACCTCCAGGCCTGGCAGCCACTTAAGGCCCTACCCTAGGAAACTGGTGACTCCCTAGGACTTGTCCCACCTCCTAGGGACCATCACCCCTATACCAGTCCAGTGGTCCACTGAGGCAATAAAGACGCACAGTCCCTTTTAGGACTAGTAAAAACAGGGCTCTAGTCACTGTCATTCCAGGCAATCCCTCTAAATCCTCTCCACCTCAGGGCACGGCTGGTAAATGATCGAAGGCTACAAACTCATTTGTTTGTGTTATTGGAACCATTCACTTCAAACTGCTCTCCCACCCCTGCCCCGCAAAGACAACCAGGCTCTTGGCCTCCCTGGAGGGACTTGCAAATAGATCCTGATGACTCTCTCTATCCCATCAAGATGGCAAACACTCCTTAACATGAACAGGGCACCGAAAGCCTAGCCCTGTCATTAAAGGTGCGAGACAGGAGCCACTGAGCTCACAATCTCCCCTTTCTCGGGGTCCCCCTTGGCTGTGCGTAGAAGTCCCCGGCCACCAGTGAGAGATGCCTCACCACTGACCCCGGAAACGACAGTGCTCAGGGTCCCCCATTAAGGCTCCAGCTCCTCATGGTACAGAGCTGGCGGGGGACATGCCCTGGGCCCAGGGAGCCGCCTTCGCGGTCACCGACCTGTTCTGATCACGGAGGGATCCCAGACCCAGTTTGCTTTCACTTTTGTAGGGGAGCAACACACACGGCCTTGACGCCCAGCAGAATACTTAAGCAGTCCTACAATTGCACAGGGCCTCTGCCCCAGGATCACGGTGCCATACAACTGGAGAAGTACCATTTGGGGCGTTAGGTCGACGACAGTACGCTGAGGGGTCCCCCTGAGGGAGCGGTTCGGGCAGGGTGGCACCCCTCCCAGACCACTTACTCCAACATGACTGGTCAGTCGCCCCTCACGAGATCCAAGGCCCCGCCTCTCCTCCAGTTTGGCGCACCTACGTGTGGAAAACTGCCCCCACAGTCAAATTCCTGTGACCTTTACCCCACTCGCTACACGCAGACAGGCAGGACACATGCTGGGCCTTCTCAGGGTCCGGACACGACACGTCCGTCCTTGGTGCTCCTTCTTTGTCCTGTACACCCAGCCGCACCAGGTCTGCCACCTCTCATTGGGGTGCAGCCCAGCAGTACACTGGGGGAGTCTCGACTCCTGGCCCCACGGTCCAAGCGGAGTCCTCAGCCACGCCCGACGACGCTTCCCGGGGCCCCTGGGCCAAACGCATCTGAGGTTTCAGACCCAGCACCTGCTTACTCCCGTCGGCAGCTGGGTCTGCTCTTTGAGAGCCAGCCTTTGGCCTCCTACTGGGCTTGTCGAGACCCAGGGCAGGCCGCCCCCGAGTGTCCCTCAGTGGTGTACTGATTCCTCTGATTTAAATTGACTGGACAAGCAGCTGGTGCCAGAAGGTCACCGTGACCCTCCTTCGTCTCCTTGGATTCCAGAAATCAACCTGCTCCGGGAGGGATGAGAGAGAAAACTTTATCACTTCAGCTAAGAGATCCAGGGCCCAAGAGCCCACATAATCAAACCCACCCAAACCCAAACTTTTAGATTTCTCACTAATAAATACCCAAGCCTCGCTTAGATTCCTCCTAATGAATACGAAGGATTTTTTTTTTCGTCCTGTCAATTCTTCAAATTTATATTTTCTTTGCCTCAAGAAAAATATAGAAAACACTGGCTGTTTCGTCTTTTCTCTGAATATCATCTATGATCTCCCAGGCACACGTATTTAAATTCTTTTTCTCCTGTTAATCTGGTTTGGTGTCGATTTTATTTTAGTCCAGATGTAAGGATTTAAGAAAGGGGAAGGGGGATTTTCTCCCTCCCAACAGGTCCTTTCGGAAACCAAGGTCCCACCTGGCCCCCTCGCCTGTTACTATTCTTGCCCAAGTTCGTGTAATGCCCTGGGCTGGCGACGCCTCCCAGCAGCTCCGCTGGGCCACCGGTGTCTCCTCGGTTAATGGAAACGGCACCTTCCGGAGAGGGCTGACTGTGATGTCCAAGGCCTTTCCAGATCACTGGAGGATGTGAATTCCCAGGCTCAGCCACTTGCCCTTGAACCTTGCAGAACAGAGAGGCTCTCACTTCCTCCTCCTCCGACTCCCCGGGCGCTGCTTGGGGCCAGCTGTCCGGCGAACAGGCAGTGGGCGGTGTTTGTTCTTTTAAGTTTAATTTTATTACGTTTCGGTATACAGCACGGTGGTTAGACATTTACGGAGTTTATGAGACGATCCCCCGGACTGCTCTCTCTCTCTCTCCTCTGGCTCTCCACCAAGCCATTTCACGACTGTTGCCTGCATTCTCTAGGCCGTGCTCCCCACCCCCTTGACCTTCGATCAACGATTAATTTGTACTTTAACCCTCCACCCTTTTCTCCCGTCCCCCAGCCCCATTCGCTCTGGCTTCACCAGATTGTCCTCTGTCTGGGTGAGTCTGTTTTGGGTTAGTTGGTTCTCTTTGTTTCTTAGATTCGTCCATAAGTGAAATCGCTGGTGTTTATCTTTCTCTGATTTTGCTCAGTTGGGGTCCTTGACTGATGGCTGTGCCACCCTTGTGGGCTGCAGCTCGCTGGAGGCTAAGGCATCCCCTCCCACCTAAGTCACCTCCCTAGTGGCGAGGGCACTCCTGGCTCCACCCAGCTGGAGGAACTTGCAGCTCCTCACCTCCCCCTGACAGGGCCAAATGGGGCCCTTCTCGGTTCCACGTTCCACAGACCGCTGGGCGGTTCCAAATGGCCTTGCATCTGGTCTAGTCAATGGCTAAGGGACGATTTTCTTGTAGACGACAAGCCCACCTGGGGTGCCCAGGTACAGAAGGAATTAGAGGCCCCACTTCCCGTCACTGTTACTCGTGTTTCCACTCACACTACCCACGGCTCCAGGCCAGAGCCATTGTCAACACCATTGCAGACTGACCCGCGGAGCCCTCCACACGCTGCCCAGGACGGCTCGTGAGACGGGCCCGCGTGACCTCAGGTCATCAGCCAAGGTTGTGGTAAACAAGCACGTCCTCTGCTCCCAAATCAAACGATGGAGACGATCCAGATGGGGACACAGTCCCCGGGGAGACTGACCAGACTGGCAGGTTGATTCCCTGTCCCACTGCCCCCTCCTGCTGGGGCTTCCAGATTTGCTGTCACAATCATCGATACATGGGACCCCTCTCGGTGACTCCCACCTGGAATTTCTCCTCAAAACAGGTCGTCTCTTTCCTTACGGCACCAACTCTTATCCCCTTCGGATCGCTGGACGTTATGAACTCTGACCACGGTACCCGCCCTCAGGAGACTCAGCAGTGGGCTCCCCGACACAGCATCCTCTGGAAGCTCCATCCAGGTTCCCCCCACCCAGGGCTGGCCTCGCCCAGTGTCAGAACAGCCTCCTCAGAGAGACTCTCCTTAAGTCACTTCCAGGCAAACGGTCCCCCGAATGGATTGACTCTTGCCCCATGCGTGCCCTTGTCTTGTTTCCTTCTCAGCCCCTGGGCTTTCATACCCCACATCCCGATTACTATGCATTCCGCCAAACTCCACTGTGGGTGATCTCTGACAGTCCTCAAGCTTTTCCCCTCCAAAACCACATCCTTTTTATTTAATCCTCTGACTTCACTTCCCCCTTCGTGCTATGATTTTTCCAGCACCTCACCTGCTGCTCACACTGGTGACCTGATGAAGGGCAGATAGTCCAATATGACCCCCTCGTCACGGAATGCCCACCCCTAGGCCTAAAGCCCATTGAGTTAGCTCGAGAGCTACAAGTGGTGGCCTTCCTGAGCAAAATGGTGCCAATGAGGCCATTTCAGAATGGACCAGGGCCGCCAGCCCAGAGGAAGGGCCTTGCATGTCTTGCTCCTTGAACCTTTCGAATGTTTAACTTGGGCAAAATGAACTTTGTGCCGTGTCAGCACAGCGTTGCCTTCCAAATGACCCTGTGCAGCCCTGAGAGGAAAGTGGATCTCGTGACCACAAGGATTGATGTGTATGACCCGAGAACACCGTAGCTCGTTAGCACCCACAGAAATCTCGTCCTTCTATTCATGTCGCTGTTTCCTTTCCCTTTCTCATAAAAACCCATGCTTTCGCCCCATAACCAGAACACTCTCTGGGGTTCTGCCTGACTCCGTGCTTCCCCAATAATTATTCTCTGATGCTTTGAGAGGCTTGTTACCTCTCACTCTGGCTTTTTATTTTTAGGTTAACAGAACCCACACCTCTCTCAGCGAGAGGGCAACCGCTCGCCGCTATTAGCCAATATGCAAATAGCTCAGCCAGGAGAACCGGACTCGAGCGCATCAAATGCCAGTGCTCTGTGGGGCTGTGGCTATTCTTACGGCTCTGTAGGGCCCTCGGGCCTCACCATCACACAGACCCAATGCTGGAATAATGCCGCTCCCAACCACAATTGCACCATAGGATAGAAAAGCGTAGAAAGTTGGAGAGCTCTGCTGGAAAGGCTCAGGTCGGCATGCCACCGAGTCTGGGCAGCAAAAGCCCCTCTGGAAGTGCTGTCTCAAGGACACGTGGCCCCAGACTTCTACACATCACATACTGCTTCAAGCTAACTGGCCCTATAATTGCCTGCACGTAAAACCCACCTGGTGACGGGGACTGTGCTCCCATAATTTGTCCTGCCCTCGTGGTCAGTCCCAGGGATGCCTAAATACCATCTGTAAGACCTCCCTTAGCCTGTGGTATAACCGTGCCCAGAATCTGTGTGTTTTGGAGGAGCTCCTCTGGGGATAAAAGGACAGCTACCCGATCTGTTGCAAGGTCACTCAGGCTGGCCTCCTCCAGCCCGTGACCAACACCCCGATGAGGTAGTCACATGGGAGCATCACCCACCACCTGGGTGGCCACTAGTCCAGGGGACATATCACCTTGTTGGAACCTAGCCACTCGTCCTGATGGCCCAAGATGTTAAAATATTCCACAACATTACCTGACTCTTCCAAGAGACTCCTAGGCCCCAAGGTCACTGACCTGTTTTGTGGCTGGATCCTTTAGGCTTGTGACTATGGCCAGGGACTGAATTTCTGACTATTGCCTGTATGATTATCACAGGGTTTGCAGCTACAGTCTTTAGATGTGTACACGCTTGGTTACAACTCGCCTATCCCAGACTTTTAACATAGCCGCACCCCAGGCTGCTAACGTCCTCCCCACTGCCTTGCATCACAGGGTGGACTGTAGTGTAGGCAGCTGCAGTCGGTTTTGTTGTAACGCGAGTGCCTGGCTTAGGTTTCTGATTGCTGAGGTGTCCACTTCAAAGACGCCTACCTCACGGAGATGAAGAGCCAGGCCACCTTCCCCCCCACCCCAAAAGCTTCCTTTGTTTTAGAGATTTCCCCAGCTTCAGTGACCATTCTTATGTTTTAAATTCACCAATAAAGAACGAACCCACAAAACCCTAGGCCCCTACCCTTGACCTCAATAAAAGCAGAACCCCAGGCTCACGCACTGCTAACAAGTTCCCAGTGGTCCTGCTGCTGGGCTGAGTATCCCTCTTTGGGAACCACTGCTCGGAGAGGACCAGCCCCTGCCCCGTAAAGCCACAATCTAATTGGAGATCAAGGACACAGGTGAGTCCAATGAAGTGCAATTAGTTTCTAATGCGATTCCAGGTGCCCCATGGGAGTGTAGAGGAGGGAACGTCTAACTCTAGTTGAGGCCAAAAAGGCCGGATACAAATTCAAGGTGCTGGAGAATGCCAGGTTTTTTAATTGAGGCAACTTAGCCGGCCCATCACCTGACCTTGATCTCTCCTCATTGTATAGACTGAGCAGTGCCCCTATGAGGGGTCCTTCTGCTCTGCCCAGGGTTGCCAGGTTCTTTTCACCAGGCAGGACCCCAGCCGCCACTCATGATGGAAACTACAGCCACCTGGCCCCTGTTATCTCGGGCTCCATCGCCATCAGCCTCAGTTCTGCAGCGGCTCCTACCACTTGCTTGGGCCTAGTCTAGTGGGCACCTCCGATGAACTTCGCCAGCTGCCCTTCCCTCCACCAGCCCCTTCCCTCTTGCTCTGGCAATTGGGTGCAGTCTTCTGGGGGAAGCATGTCTGTTGCTTAACTGTCCTTTTAAGTGCAAATCACACATTGGATTTCAAAGACCAGCGTGAGAAAAAGCATGTAAAATTTACCATTAATAATTGTAAAATGTTGATTACAAGCTGAAATGATAATATGTGGATACGTCGAATGAATTAAAAACAGTGAGATGAAATCACCTGTTTCCCTGGACTTCCTTAGGCTACCAGACAATCTAGAATCACTTAATTGGCTCCCATTTCTTGTGAGCGCAGCCCCGGTTAGAGGCCGGGGCCGGGCAGAGCCATGCGGTCTTCACATTGACCGCCAGGTGGCAACCTTATGTCAGGACTGAAGTTTCAGACCCCAGGAGGCTGCCTCCCTCCCCCAAGAGGGATCATCTTGAAGGAACCCTAAAGAAAAACATGGAGATACAAAGAAAACTAGGAGGAAGACCTGGGAGAGGGGACAGGAGAGGGTGATGTGAGCTGGAGTTGTGTGTGGTCATCGCTGTGGGCTCAGCTGTGGGAGTAGCGTGGGGCATGAACCGTCAGAATCTTCTGTCTGCTTCTCTCCCAACTCCATCCAGTGCTTTGGGTCAGTGGGAGCCTGTGCCAGGCCCGTCTCTGCTAGCTAGTACAGGTGTCCTCGAAATGAACGGGTGGTGCAGAAGCTCTGTGTGTGGGAGAAGCCAAGGAGGACAGGGAGACCACCTCCACGGCCCCATCCCAACACGCCCCCAACCCCTTCTAGGTGCTGCTGAGCAGGAAACGGGGCCCAGGGCAGTTTCTTCGTGGGACTGGTACCGAGAACTCTTTCACTGCCTCCCACTCCTGAGCTCAAGGGACTGACACCCATAGAGACTCCGACCTCTCTCCATGTGTGTTGCAGGACTTAATACTCAGTGCCCCTGTGGGAATATGCACGCATAGGTCAAAATAATGAGAATTCTGAGGGTCTCGGTTGCTTCAACAGAAATTCACGTATTGGAGCTTCGATGAGAAAAATAATTACAGTGGCTCAAAACCCTCAAATATATTTAAAGCCATGAGTACATAATGATTCTCAAAAAAAAAAAAAAAATGAAGTGATTAGGGTCACCTTTGGGAAATGATAGAGAACAGATTCGCTCTCTTAAAAATCAGTCAAAGAAGAAAACATTTTTAAAACAATGTTAAAATTAAGTTACCACCATTTTGCAAGCCCTCCAAGCACTGCTGCATCCAGGCACGGAGCATCACAGTCATCCGACCTCGGAAAAAGAGAGCCAGCCAGTCCTGACAGCTCCTGACGAAGAGCACAGCTCCACCTCCCGTCTGCTGGAAGGGATTGAGCCTCTAGATGTAACTGACTAATCTCAGAAAACACAGGCGACCAGGACAACGGTGCCACCCTCAGCGTCTGGATTGATACGTCCCAAGCTGTGCGGTTCTGCATGTGAACCACGTGTGCGGGGTCCTGGGATCTGAGGCAGAGAAGGGTGGAGATGGGATGCTCACTCCAGGGCCCGGGGTGTGGGGAGCTAAAGGCAGAGTAAGGTTCCTGGAGCATGTGGTGGAGAGAGAAACATACATGGGTACGCTGTTTTGGTCCCAGAGCCCACCCTTCAGGGCAATGGACTGCATAGCAAGGCCGGGGACTCCTGCCTTCCAGAAAGCTCCATGGGCCAAAGCTGGCTCCAGCAAGCAGGACCTGAATTCTACCCCAAGGGGAAGTCCGGAGGGGGGAAGATGAGATAAAAGGCAGATTCCTGAGGACAGGGGGGTTGTGGGGAATACCGGTCCCCTGGAGAGGGAGTGGAAACACCACCCTTTGGTGGCTAACAGGGAAACTGCAGCCCCACCTCTCCTAGGGCCTAGGTCACACACACACACACACACACACACACACACACACACACACACACACACACACACACGTGTGCAGTCAGTGTTCTGTAGCGACGCCTTTAATGCGAACACTCAAAGTGGGGATGGTAGGGGCCTCGGGTTCAGTTAGCGGCCAGGATCTTCTGGATCCAGGGTATGAGCTCCGTGACGCGGGCGTACACTCCAGGTGTGGAGGTGGAGCAGGTGGCACTGCCCCAGGACACGATGCCCACCAGGGTCCAGGATCCGTCCTTCTGGCAGACCAGGGGGCCGCCAGAGTCACCCTGCAAGAGCAGAAAGATGAAAGGGGTTGCCAGGGCCCGAGTTTGCCCCAACCCGGCAGGGGGTGTGCAGAGAAGTGACAAGGGCGGGCTCAGTGCCGTGCATGAGATCCGTGGTTCTGGGCTATGTGGCAGCCCCGTCTCCGCCACCTGCTCTGAGAGGGTGGGTGGCTCACACTCAGCCCGGCCGTCATGTGTAAAATGGGCGGCAAACGTCCAGCTCACAGGGTCGGTGCCAGATCAAACCCCCCGGGAAGCCCCGCACCACACCCGGCCCTCACGAGGCATCTGCGAGCGCTGGTCCTGGCTTTCGCGGGGCCAGCGAGCAAGGAGTGAGGTTAAACAGACGGTGACAGAGCGGAGCAGGCCTCCTGGCCTGGCCGGGACAGGCCGAGGTCAGCGAGGGTGGCAGGGTGGCCGAGCGAGACCGCACCTTGCAGGAGGAGACGCCGCTGGCGCCGGCACAGACCATCACGTCGCTGATCTTGCTGCCCCAGAACCTCTTGCACTCGGCGTTGGACAGGAGGGGCAGGGCCGCCTGCTGCAGCTTGTCGGGGGTCTTGTAGGCTGGAGGGACGGAGGGGGTGGGGTCAGGGCCCCTCACCCGCCCGCCTACCCTGCGTGGCAGAGCCCGGGGGCTTCGCAGAGACCCTGCCCCGGCCCCGCGTGGTCCTCATCCTTCGCCATCACGTCGGGCCTGGAGACACAGCTCCTCGCCTTCCCCCAGACCCTCCCAGGTCTGTGGGACAGGGTTCCTTTCCGGTGCCACGCCAGGCGGTGGTGACACCGGCTCAAGCGCGGTGCTTCAAACAAAGCCCGCCCTGCCAGGTCCGGGCGCAGTGTGGGCCCTGCCAGCCGCCGCGTCCCCATTCCAGGGAGGGAGTGACGTCCTTCTGATGGGGACACTGGGGGGGACCCGCCACTCTTGGCAGCGATGAGGGCGCAGCCGCCCCCTGCTGCCCCTTCCTGGCTGCTTCTGTCCTCTTGAAGGACCAGCCGGGGGAGCCGTGGCCCGGGCGGCACTCGGGACCCGGCAGGAAGACACCCGGGCAGAGCCAGCCGCCGGGGAAGGTGCAAGGAGGCTGGACTCTCAGGGCCCCCCCGAACCGGACCCGGACCTCTGACTCTCGGCCCAGACCTCCGCGCGCTGGACGCCCCCGGCCTCCCCACACCCGAGAGGAGTCCCGGCTGGAGACGGGGCCCCCCTGGGCGCGGGGTGCTGAGGGCGGGACCTGCCGGGTCCTGAGTGTCCCCAGCAGCCTGCTGCTCAGCGCACGGCGGGCCGTGTCTCATTCCTGTCTGTGGGTGTCTAGTCGGCGGGGTCTGAATAAAGCAGCGGGAAGACGGGCGACCGCGGGGACTCAGACTCAATCTAGAAAGTCCTGGGGTCCCTCCCAGCCAGAGCCGCCTGCTGCCGGGCGGCCCGGCCCCAGGCACGGCCCGGGGTGGGTGGAAAGGCCACGTCGCGCTCACCGTTGTACTGGGTGACGCCCCAGCCAGTGGTGGCACACAGCGTCCCCGCGGGGAAGTCGTCGTCCGCGTCCGGCAGGCACACGGCGGACACGGTCGCAGAGAAGCGGGCGGGCGAGGCCAGCTGCAGCAGGGTGACGTCGTTGCGGACGGTGAGCGAGCTGAACTGGGGGTTCTTGAAAACCTGGGGGTGCGGCCGGAACCCGCGTGAGGCCCCGGCATGGACCAGCCACCCCAGCCGGCAGGAGCGACCCTGCTCTGCCGACGGCGCCCTCGGGAGCGAGGCCCAGGGCTGGGCCTGCAGGCTCTCCTCCCCCTGCCCCTGCCCCTGCCCCTGCCCCTGCCCCTGCCCCCGGCCGAGCCCCCGGCCAGAGCCGCAGGGCCTGGGCGTACCTTGGCGATCTTCAGGACCTGGACGTTCTCCTCGTCCGAGCCCTGGTCGAACTCCCCGGCCACGACCACGTCGGAGGTCCTATGGGAAGCACGTGGGGCTCTAAGGACCTAGGACGTGCCCTGGTCCCTTCCCAGCCCAAACCGGAGCTGGAAGCAGAGCCCTGAGCCCGCCCGGGCCCTCACCTGACCCCGCAGTGGGCGGCGGTCACCACCCAGTCCTCACTGATGAGCGAGCCCCCGCAGAAGTGGAAGCCGGTGCTGTCCTGGGGGAACATGGCAGGGTCGGCGCCGGCTGGACACCGGCAGCCCCCAGCGGGCCCGCCACCCTGTGCGTCCCCAACGCGTGCAGAATCCCCCCCTCACCTGCAGGGACACCTGCCAGGGCCAGGAGCCGGGGACAGCGTCCTCCCCATTCACAATCCTGGACAGGCCACTCAGCACTGGTGGGATGGCGGGGACCCCGCAGCCTGGGGAGTCGGACCGGACAAAGGGCTGAGGCTGAGGCACCTGCAGAAATCTCAATTCTGCCTCAGCCTCCCAGGCCAGCGCAGGACCCCACTGCCACGCGCCCTCCTCCTCTCGGAACCTCCTCCAGGCACCGGCCAACCTTCGGCTCAGGGATCCCCCCTCCACGCAGCCTGCTGACCCGTCACCCTTCCAAGGATGCAGAGGGCCGTCCTGCCCAAAAGAGCAGGACACGGGCCGAGAAAGCAGCCTGCCTGGCTTGAGTCCTCTCAGACCTAATCGCTGCAGCTCCAAAGCTTATTTTTCTCCCTAAACTGGGGAGAAAAGGATGCTAAGTCACAGGCCAAAGCTCACCCGTCAGGTTGGTGGGGTGAGGGGGGTGCGAAGGGCACGGGGAATCAGAAACTCCTGACACCAACGAGGGGAGTGTGACAGCTGGGCCATCATGCTGGATTCTCTGCTCCGGAGGTTTCCGCAACTATTCATTGTGCAAGGTTTTAGTTTCTTAACTAGTTAAGAAATGAGATCTTTGATTCCACGTCGTAAAAGGACACATTGAGGAAACAGAAAACAAAGGACTCGAACTGTCGTAGACGAGTGAGAAAAGCTGTATAGTGAATATGTCCGTGACGCATTGGGTGGGTCAGGATCAGGTGAATTCTCAGGCACCTGCGCACGGGCGTCACCGTGTGACGACAAGAAGGGACGTCAGGCTGGTACAGGCCCCGTGCCCAGCCAGGCTGCCTCGAGGGCCACACAGGCCTGCCTACCTGCCCCTCCTGCTCGTGGGAACCGGGAGAGGGACCAGCCACTCACGAAGATTATCACCCAAACGTACGTCATCGTAATCTATTTTCTTGTAACAGCAAAACGAACAGAACTGAGCTGTGATGTATTTACACAGCTGAGGGCTTGTGAAGGGGCCGGGCCGTCGACGGGGATAAATCTAAAACGGGACGTGGGTGGGAAACGGCAAACAGAGCGTCATGCTGTTTGGATAAGCTTTTACAAGGGTTATCCATTGTTTGTGGTGTAAATACGTGGTAAATCAGTAAAAGAAAGAAAAAAGAACCCTGCACAGAGATGATACCCAGCAAGTTCAGGAGAGCGGTCCTGCCTTCCGCGGGGAGGAAGGAGGAGGGCAGAGGAGAGCTGTAGCTGAATCTACTTTGTTTTAAAAGAAATACGTCAAGCAAATCTGCAAAAACGTAACATTTGTTAAGCCCTGATGATCCCTGAGTCGTATCATTTTCTGTATTTGTTACTATTCTTTTTTTTAAATAGAAAACTAAACTTTAGCAAGTGCCTGGCACAAAATAAAACACTGGGGCGGAGGCCGTGGGAGGTGTCTGCCACCTCTCTCTGCCCACGGCACCTGGCCTGGGCCGCTTCTGGGGCCCCAGGCCTCCGCGGGGCTCGGACGGGTCTTTCCACTTTTCCACCTCCTGGGGCAGTGTGGGGGGCTCAGAAAGCTCCCAGGGGACCCCTCTCCCGGCCGCAGCCTCGGCTTGCCTGTCTGGACACCAGGCCTGTGGGGACCGGGAAGGGGCCTCGGGGCTTCCTTTCGGCCAGGCCCCGGGGCCCACTCCGGACAGAGCCCCTCTGACGAGCCCGGCTGCAGGGCCGCTGGGGGCTCAGGGGCCTCCTCCCCTCCTCCTCACAGTCCTGGCTGCCCTGACACTCACCGAAGGCGGCCCGCACGAGGGTGAAGCAGGAGAGGAACCAGAGAAAGGTCATGTTGCCGCAGTCAGGGACATGTAGGGTGACTGCCGGGAGGGCCCTTATTATAGCCCCTGGAACCCCCAAAAGCCCGCCCAGTGCCCCTGGCCCTGCCCTGTCAGAGGAGCCTGAGAGCCACCCTCACTGTTATTCGGGGACCTTCAGCAATAGGTGGGGGCCCAGCCCCTCTCACGGCCCGGCCTGGCGCTCAGCCCGGGCCACCCTGGCCCCTGGGAAAAGGGCAGCTGCCCCGGCCCAACGTCACCCAGAAGACTTAGCAATGCCAGGCAGTCCAAGGGCACCGCAGCAAGGCCAGCACCCAGGCTGGGAGCCGAGGCCCCGCAGAGCCCAGCTCTGTGCGGTCTTTGCCCGGATGTGGGTGCCATGCCCCGTGCTACAGGGAGGAGCCTCAGCTCCTAGTTCCAGGGGATTTCACCACGGGATCCAAGAACTAAAAGAATCCCTGCTGGCCCTTCCTGGGAGGCCTCCAGCCCTATGAACGCAGGCTGCAGGTTCTCCTCAGGAAGTAAAGGATTAGAAGGATATTCTGGATTATCCAGAGGGTCACCTCGAAACCAGCCCAGCCACGCAGGTTCAGAGCGGGTGTGAGGGCGTGTGTGGGCCTGAGGGGGCCACCCGTGGCGGCTGCCAGCAAGTTATAGGTTGGCACACACGCTGACAGGCCACCCCGTGGCTGCTGTTGGGCTCACCTTAATTCTCTTTTCCCTGTGATACTTCGCAATTTAAGAAACTAGTCATTGCGTAAAGCTTTGGTTTCTTATAAAATGGGGCTCCGATTCTACCCCATAATTCCTCTACAGGCCGAGGAATTAGAAACGACTCAATTGTCACAGAACGACGAGAAAAGGACAGGCGACGTAATGCGCTGGCGATGCTTTTGAACCAGGTAGAGGCTGAACAACTTCTCAGCTTCTGTGCACAGGTTCCTCCTCTCCCCGTGCTCTCGCCCGAACTTGGGCCGCTGCATCCCTTCCCCGCGGGGGGGGGGGCCTCCCCTTCTCGACCACACTGCCCAGGGGTTTTTGAACAACTAACAGACTGACTAAGTTACTCGTCCAAGGTGCTCCAGACCAGCGGTCCCCAACCTTTCGGGCACCAGGGACCGGTGCTCCTACGAGAATCCAGGGCCTGATGGTCTGAGGCGGAGCCGAGGCGGTGATGCCAGCGCGGGGAGCGGCTCCAGCAGATGCAGAGGAAGCTTTGCTCCCTGCCCACCGCTCACCTCCTGCTGTGCGGCCTGGTTCCTAACAGGCCATGGACCAGGACTGGTCCGCGGCCTGGGGGTTGCGATTCCTGCTCCAGACCATGAGAGACGAGGTTGGGGCTCGAATCATGGCCAGTTCTGGCTGCTGCCACGGGGCCTGGAGGAGGAAGCCAAGTGCAATGGGAATGGAAAACAGCTGCGAGATTTCATTTTCCCCTTGGCTGTGGGTTGAGGGACGCCTTGGTCAGCCCCACCTTTGCCCTTGACCCCGGCCCCAAGCTCAGTCAATGGCCACAGCTGCTGGCTGTCCCAGGCCTGCTCTGGCATCTTCTGCCCACCCTGGCACACACCCAGGAAAGGAATTGTCACCTCAAGGTCCGCAGAAAACAGCCTGGGGCACAGGGATATCATGGTGGAGCCTCCGGGCAGGCGTCACGTCCCTGACCACGGCCCCATGTCCTTCCTCTGGCTTCTGCCCTGCTTCACCCTCCTGGGCACTGGCTCCGGTGAACGCCAGGGCATGCAGAGGCCCAGCAGGCTATCTCCTCAACCCTGAGGCCAGCGAGGGACGCAGGCATTACTATTCCCACTTCAACCACACATGGCGGCGTGAGCCTGAGCAATTCCCGCCCCCTTTGAGCCTCGCCAGCCCCATCTCTACAGTGGGACCACCGGGAGGATTGGATCAGACCAGCCAATGTGAACCAGGCCCCCAGGGGAAGAGGTAGATGGTTCTGGGGCTGTCCCGAGGCCTCAACGCTTGCAGGGATGGGGAAGACAGGGTCAGAGGGACATGGAGCTCCCACCTGTTCCAGGTGGGCAGGGGTGGCTCAGCCCCCACCAGCCCTTTCGGGCCCTCAAACCCAACACTTTTAAACTTGGATTCGCTGAGTGCTTAGGATGTGCCAGGAACAGAACACATTCCTGCTGGGCCAGCTGACTCATCTTCTGTCCTTCTACCAGCTCTGTGAGGTTACCAGCTGTATGATCCCCACTTGGCTGGTAGGAAAATGGAGACTCGGAGTGGTTAAGGTAGGCAGTGATGGGGCCGGGTTCAAAGCCACAGCATCCAGCCACCGCCAGCTCCGATTTGGGCGGGCGAAGGGACCAGGGCATGTCCTAGGTCCTTAGAGCCCCACGTGCTTCCCATAGGACCTCCGACGTGGTCGTGGCCGGGGAGTTCGACCAGGGCTCGGACGAGGAGAACGTCCAGGTCCTGAAGATCGCCAAGGTACGCCCAGGCCCTGCCGCTCTGGCCGGGGGCTCGGCCGGGGGCAGGGGCAGGGGCAGGGGGAGGAGAGCCTGCAGGCCCAGCCCTGGGCCTCGCCCGCCCGCGGCAGGTCCGGTGGCCTCGCCCCGAGGGCGCCGTCGGCAGAGCAGGGTCGCTCCTGCCGGCTGCGGGTGGCGGGTCCACGCCGGGGCCTCACGCGGGGCTTCCGGCCGCACCCCCAGGTTTTCAAGAACCCCCAGTTCAGCTCGCTCACCGTCCGCAACGACGTCACCCTGCTGCAGCTGGCCTCGCCCGCCCGCTTCTCTGCGACCGTGTCCGCCGTGTGCCTGCCGGACGCGGACGACGACTTCCCCGCGGGGACGCTGTGTGCCACCACTGGCTGGGGCGTCACCCAGTACAACGGTGAGCGCGACATGGCCTTTCCACCCACCCCGGGCCGTGTCTGGGGCCGGGCCGCCCGGCAGCAGGCGGCTCTGGCTGGGAGGGACCCCAGGACTTTCTAGATTGAGTCTGAGTCCCCGCGGTCGCCCGTCTTCCCGCTGCTTTATTCCAACCCCGCCGACTAGACACCCACAGACAGGAATGAGACACGGCCCGCCGTGCACTGAGCAGCAGGCTGCTGGGGACACTCAGGACCCGGCAGGTCCCGCCCTCAGCACCTGCGCCCAGGGGGGCCCCATCTCTAGCCGGGACTCCTCTCGGGTGTGGGGCGGCCGGGGGCGTCCAGCGCGGGGAGGTCTGGGCCAAGAGTCAGAGGTCCGGGTCCAGTTCAGGGGGGCCCTGAGAGTCCAGCCTCCTCGCACCTTCCCCGGCGGCTGGCTCTGCCCGGGTGTCTTCCTGCCGGGTCCCGAGTGCCGCCCGGGCCACGGCTCCCCCGGCTGGTCCTTCAAGAGGACAGAAGCAGCCAGGAAGGGGCAGCAGGGGGTGGCTGCACCCTCATCGCTGCCAAGAGTGGCGGGTCCCCTCCCGTGTCCCCATCAGAAGGACGTCACCCCCTCCCTGGAATGGGGACGCGGCCCCTCCACCCACCATGCGGCGGCTGGCAGGGCCCACACTGCGCCCGGACCTGGCAGGGCGGGCTTTGTTTGAAGCACCGCGCTTGAACCGGTGTCACCACCGCCTGGCGTGGCACCGGAAAGGAACCCTGTCCCACAGACCTGGGAGGGTCTGGGGGAAGGCGAGGAGCTGTGTCTCCAGGCCCGACATGATGGCGAAGGATGAGGACCACGCGGGGCCGGGCCAGGGTCTCTGCAAAGCCCCCGGGCTCTGCCACGCAGGGTAGGCGGGCGGGTGAGGGGCCCTGACCCCACCCCCTCCGTCTCTCCAGCCTACAAGACCCCCGACAAGCTGCAGCAGGCGGCCCTGCCCCTCCTGTCCAACGCCGAGTGCAAGAGGTTCTGGGGCAGCAAGATCAGCGACGTGATGGTCTGTGCCGGCGCCAGTGGCGTCTCCTCCTGCAAGGTGCAGTCTCGCTCGGCCACCCTGCCACCCTCGCTGACCTCGGCCTGTCCCGGCCAGGCCAGGAGGCCTGCTCCGCTCTGTCGCCGTCTGTTTAACCTCACTCCTTGTTCGCTGGCCCCGCGAAAGCCAGGACCAGCGCTTGTAGATGCCTCTTGAGGGCTGGGTGTGGTGCAGGGCTTCCCGGGGGGTTTGATCTGGCACCGACCCTGTGAGCTGGACGTTTGCAGCCCATTTTACGTCATGTGTAAAATGACGGCCGGGCTGTGTGAGCCACCCACCCTCTCAGAGCAGGTGGCGGAGACGGGGCTGCCACATAGCCCAGAACCACGGATCTCATGCACGGCACTGAGCCCGCCCTTGTCACTTCTCTGCACGGCCCCTGCTGGGTTGGGGCAAACTCGGGCCCTGGCAGCCCCTTTCATCTTTTTGCTCTTGCAGGGTGACTCTGGCGGCCCCCTGGTCTGCCAGGACGGATCCTGGACTCTGGTGAGCATCGTTTCCTGGGGCAGTGCCACCTGCTCCACCTCCACACCTGGAGTGTACGCCCGCGTCACAGAGCTCATACCCTGGATCCAGAAGATCCTGGCCACCAACTGAGTCCCTGACCTTGTCCTGGCCATCCTGATGGTCTTCCCCACAGGCCTAAATAGGTGAAAAATATGTTGATCTCCAAGGTCAAGGCCTCCAAGACCTCACTCTGCTCTCGAACTTTGGTCTTCACTGGGCCAATCAGCAAGGTCCGGGATGGCCCCTCCTCAGTCCCCTTCTGCAGGGGGCGCTGGCAGATGAAATGGGACTTTGGCCCCCACCTCCCCACATGGTTGCAGAGTCCTCAGGTCCCCATGTTGGGGAGCAGCGTCCAGGGGATAAGCCTGCTTTTGGCCCAGGAACTGTGGTCCCAGGAACTCTTCTGGGAGCTGTTTCCGGGCTGCCGCACCCAGGCTCGCTGGAGACACGGGAGAGGACCGGCCATTCTCTGTAGCGCGAGGGAGCAGCCACCCCCTGCTGCCCTTCCCTGGCTGTTCCTGTCCAGTTAAAGGACCAGCCGGGTGAGCTGTGGCCTGGGAGCGGAACTTAGGACACTGAAGGAAATAAGGCAGAGCTAGAAGCCCGGGGTGAGACCAGGCTGGACTCTCAGCACCCCGAACCGGACCTGGACGTTTGCCAGCCCAGACGCCATGGTGAACTGGACACACCCCCAGCTTCTTGCAGCCAGTGGCCGACTTCGCCCCACCTGGTAGGAGACAGCCTGCTCGTGCTGTCTCCCGGCTGTCGGGGCCGGGTCGGGCTTGTCTCCCTGGCCCGGCCCTGTTTCCCGCAGCCTTGGTTTCTTCTGCTGGGGCCCACTGTTTCTTCACCCTCCCAAGAGGCCACCCGCAGCCTCACCTTGGAACCCCTCATCCCACCCCTCCCACCCTGGGCTCCCACAGATAAGGACACATCTGCCTTCCCACCCAAGGGCCCTCGCGCTTCTCACACCTTAAGAGAACGTTTTTATTTTTAAAGTTTTATTTAAATGTAGACTATTAGTCAAATGATTGGAAAATCAATAATGAAAAATAGTTTTTTAGGTTTTTCTCCTAGTGCTGAGAAGGAAAACGCACAGCTGCACTCGCCCTGGGGGCAGCACCCTTATGGAGCTGGGGTCAGCTCCAGGGGTCACCCAAGGCCGTATGGGTCAAGGGGCCTTCATGGCTCTGACCTGGCCCCCCGACCCTCCCCAGGCCCGCCGCGCTTTCAGGCAAGACCACCAGCCTCTCCTTGGCCTAGGCTCGCGGGGCTCAGCTTAGGCTCTTCTGAGCAGGCATCATCCCACATCCTGCCCCGTCATAAATATGTACAGATCCCTGGACAGTCTGGGGCACCAGGCCTTGGTGGAGCTGGGGCTGCCTGTCCCCATGCCTGTGGCACCACGACTCTCGGGGTGAGTACGCAGGGCAGTTTGGCCCTCCCCTGCCATCCATCCCTCTGGCCATTGGTCCTCAGGCAGCTGCCAACTGGCCCAGGACCCGGCGGAATTGCTGGGTGCTGTGGCCCAGCTCCCTGACCCTGTCCACCATGTCCTGGGCGGCGGTGGGCGATGGGTACTGCAAAGCAGCAGCCTTGGTGGTGGCCACGATGCCACGCAGGAGGTCGCACAGAAGGTTGCTGTAGTGAGTCACCTGGCTACGCACGTCAGCTGCCTTGGCCTGCCGCGACAGCGTGTCCCCAATGAACACCAGCTTGTGGGCACTGAGGATGACGAACTTGCTGTGTGCCACGAAGATCTTGGGTGGCTGGTTGGTGGCCACGGCGGTAAAGAAGGCGTCCACAGCATTGGTCAGCGTGGTCAGGTTTGCCTCACACTGCTCCAGGTAGAAGAGCAGCAGCTGCCGATCCGATGGCCCCAGGCCACCTGTCCGCCCCGGGGCCAGGGCCTGGGCTGTTGTCCAGTTGGTCAGGTCATGGTCTATGGGTCGTGACACCTCCTGCTCCAGCCGCTCAAACTGCTTCAGCTGGGGAGAGGGAAGGCACAGTGAAAACCAGAGCCACAGAGCAAGGAGAGAGAAAAAGGGAACCCTCCTAAAGTAAGGCAGCACCGAGTCAGCGGCCTGGGGAACAGAAGCCCAAGCCTGCTGGCAGGGCAGGTGTCCTTCCCAGGTAACTTCTTTATCAATCTCATGAATGAGTCTGTTTATAGGACATTTTTGAGATAAAACGATAGAAATGGAGGACAAGCAAGCGGCTGCGGGCGTGAGGGACCTCCACCTCCTGGCCAGAGTGCTGTCCTCTAGCTACTGAAGATGCACGGGGTAAACCGGGTGGAGGGTACACAGGACTGCTCTGTGCTCTTTGCAACTTCTTGTGAATCTATAAATATTTAAAAATGAAAAGTTTAAAGAAACGATTTTCCTCTTTACACAATGTAAAAAGATTCAAATACACCGAACAGAGAAAAAGCTAGCCATCACCTGAGATCCCATGCACCAGAAATAACCTGTTAAATTCTGGCACACTGTCTTTTAGAACCACAAACTAAAGCCCTGGCAGACGAAATTTAAAATGTCTTTGAAACGATTTGTGGGGGATGAGGGGCCAGCTCAAACAGGACTAGCTATTGTGCTGAGAATGACTAGGGGTAAGTTAATGGTACCTGGGGGACGATTTTCTCCAATTTTATAAATGAAATTTTTCATAATAAAAATTTTAAACGAAAGAAAAAAGGTCATGGTATCTGTAAAAGTTCAGAAAACCAAAATTCACACAAAAAACGGGGGAATATTCATCAAGACATTCCTTTTAGACATGAATTTCCTTTTAAATTAGAAAACTGGAACCCCTACTCGTGTTTCATTGCCTACTTCCAGCACCCGACTCACCCCATGCCAGTGAGCATGCTCAGCAGCATGTGGGGCGAGGACGCCGGGAGCTGCCCTTGCCTGGGAGCCACCCGTGTGGCCAGGAGTCCTCACCAGAGCCGGTTCTGACCAGAGGATCGAGTGGCTACGACTGGCTGTGCACAGACTCCGGGGCAGACAAGTTCTATTCTACCCAGAAGGTCAAACCTTAATAACTGGCAAAACAAACACGAAGCTTAACATTTACAACCCTCCGCCCGGCCCCCTCCGCCCTTGGGCAGCTCTGTTGAAACTCTCACGGGAGAGTACACTCATTTTTGTTCTGAACTCTGGTGAGTCTTTTTCATTCTCTGACAATTCTAAATAGCGACACAATGTATAATGTTCACTATGTATAAATGTTCATATTTTATTCAACTGATACTCCACTATTAGATGTTGGGGGGAGTGTCTAGATTTTTCTCATATGGAAACAGAGCAATAAACGTCCTTGTCAGCACATTCTACGTATCCGTATTTTACTTGTACTTAACGTCCCCGGCTGAGGAACTCTAGATCTTTAGAGTTTTTCATACATATTCCTACCTCCCCCCCGCAGCTTCTTGTCATTTCTCTCAGTGATCAGTCGGATATGTGATGAGATTCCTGTTCAGCACAGCACTGTTTACAGAAGCAGCCCTGGGAATGACCTAAATGTCTGACAGGGGACTAAACGAATGCCGGAAAACTCCAGAGGAAGAACTCAAGCATAACGTACGAGTCACTTGAAGTAGTGGGGATTGCACACATTATATAATTATTAACATTTATTCCTTTACTGAGTGTGTTCTGTGTGCCAAGAACTTCAAGTTTCGTACTTTTTTTTACTCATTTAATTCTCACCCCAGGGCTGGAATGGATACCATTATGACCCCCACTTCCCAGCTGGGGAAAGGGGCTTTGAAACTCTACCACGATTGCTCGTATAACAACGTAACATCAACCCAGCAAGCACACGGAGACCGTCATGCGGTTGAGCGGGGACTGGCTGAGCAGGGAGGGCCCGGGGAGGCTCAGCTCTGGACACGGGCCCCGAGCAGTGGTTTCCCTAAGAGACGAGAGGTCCGGGCCGGGAGAAGCCGGTGACGCCGAGCGTCCTCACCTGCTGCAGCTCCAGCTGGCCCTTCACCTGCCGCATGATGCTGCCCTTCTCCAGCAGCTCCTTCTGGGTCTTCTCAAACTCTTCCTTCCCCTGGAGGGGCGACAGGACAGGGCTGAGCGGGAAGCCCCACAGGCCTGGCGGGTCCCCGCGGGGGCGAGTGGCCAGCAGGCGGCGCTGCGCACCGGGCCCCGGCTCACGGCTGCAGCCCGCAGGGCCGGGTGGCGGCAGCTTCCTGAGGAAGCGGCCCCCGGGGCCTCCTCCGCCTCCAGCCGGCGCAGGAAGGGGTCGGGCACACTCCCCGTGCCATGGCCATCCCCTGCCCAGCTCCGACGCCGGGAAGCACAGCCACGCCCTTGGCACACAGGGCCTGCTCGCCCGGCCCTGACCGCGGGGCCTCGGCGCTGCCAGCCCCCAGCCGGGCGCCCAGCTCTCTGCTCAGGGACACCCCCACCCCACCTGCCCGTCACCTTGTGTACCTCCCCCACGCCCAGTGTGTCCTTGTCTTTGCTTATCCCTCGGAATCCATTTCCCCGAAAGGCTCAAGCCTGTGGCGAGAGCAACGGGCCCCCGGGGGCCAGCCGGCCTGAAAGGCAGTGAGAGGAGAGCGCAGGGGCTCGCCAGGACACCGCTGGGGCCAAAGCCTCCTATGGCCACAAGAGCCCTCTGTTGTGGGGGTGATGAGGGTCCCACGACAGGGGTGAAAACTCAGCTCCGGGAGGCCGGGGAAGCGGGGCAGGCTGGGCACCCACCTGCAGGTGGACGTAGTCGTAATCTTCCATCCAGCCGCCCTCGCTGTTCTCGTACTGCCCGTCTGGCGAGTCCTGCGAGGTGAACTTGGGGGGCGAGGGCAGGGGCCGGGACTGGATGCTGCTGGCCTTGTCGCTGGGGTTGGGATGCAGGGGGCCGCCCCCCTCGGGCCCTGAGACAGGGGCCTTGGTCCGTCTGAAGAGCAGCGAGGCGTTGCCATGCAAGAAGGAAGCCAGCTGCTTGGCGTCCTCGGGCACAGCCCGGGAGCAGGCCACCAAGCGGTCTAGGTCTTCGGGAGTGGCCCCGGGGCCCCCCCGGGCGCTGTCGAAGGTCTGACCGTGGGCCACCAGCGTCTGGTACACGTCCTCCATCTTCTGCAGTTGCCGGCTAAGCTTGGCGTGCAGCGAGCGGTCAGAAGTGTGGGCGGCGTTGCCCACGGCGCTGCGGGCAAACTCCAGCAGCTCGTGGACGGCGCCCTGGACGGCAGTCACGGCGGCCCGCAGGTCCTGCACCGGGGGCTCCTGAGGCTCGGCGGTGCTGCGCCAGCCCCCGCCCCCACCAGCACTGCCCGCCACGTCCAAGAGGCGGGCTACGGTGGCACTCACACCCTGCTGCAGCCGGCCCAGGGCCTCCACGGCCACCTCCAGCTCCAGGGGCTCGCGGCCCGCGCCCGCCGTCTCCAGGGAGGAGGCGGACTGGCTGCTGCGTGTGCTGCCCGTGCTGGAGGCCGACAGGCGCTTGCCATCGGCCGGGGGCTCTCGCTCGGCTGGCGGGGGCACCGCGTACACGCCGTCATCGGCCACGCTGCCGTCAGCGGCCTCAGGAGGAAGGAGCCGCTCACGCGGCACGTCGTAGAGGGTCCCGGGGCCAGGCCGGCGCAAGCCCGGGGGCACATCGTAGAGGTCGGGAGCGGGTGGCGGCACGTCGTACACGTCCTCAGTGGGCGGCGAGTCCGGGGGCGGGGCGGCAAGGACCAGCGGGTGGCGGGCTGGGTCAAAGGGCTTGGCCTTGGCGAAGGCAGGGGGCACATCGTAGGTCTCCTCACGCAGCAGTGGGCCGTCGGGCATGTCCTTGCTCACTGACGGAGGAACATCATACACCTGCAGGGCCAACGAGTAGTCAAGGCTGCTGCCCACGTGCCCACCTGAGAGCCTGGGGGCAGGGCCCAGTCACACACGTACACAGCCCAGGGGCAACGTCTGTCACAATTCCCGCCCTCAGAGGTTCTGGTTACGAGTTCAACTCTGGAGCCAGACCTGAGTCCCGAATCCTCGCTCTGCTGATTCCTGTCTGTGTGACCCAAGGCAGGTGACTCACCCTCTCTGTGCCTGTCTGCTCCCCTGTAAGACGCGAGAACTCCTTCACAGGTCTGTGAGGGTTACGTGACGTAAGTCGCTTCGTAACCTCAAACACTTGGTGAGAGATAACTGTCACGTCACTGCTGCCACCACCGTCACCACCGCCGTCACCACCGTCACCACCGCCACCACGTCCATCACCTCCATCACCACCATCACCACGCGCGTATTCTCTGCTCTGTGGCAGGTGCCTGGCTGAGCTGTTACACTCAGGGTGACGTATTATTGGTCACCTCCCTTTCGCTCTCAGAAGTGTCTGGGTTTGGATGATAAATTCTGGGTCACCCTGCTGATATCCTGTGTGTTCCTCTCAAGAATCCGTGAAGAAGGCCCTCCCAAGGGCCCTTTTACAGATCAGGAAGCTGAGGCTCTGAGGCATGTCCACCGCAGAGCGAGAGGTAGAACCAGGAGGGAGTCAGGTCCCTCGACGCCCCCAGCCCTGGAGACATGGGTCCTCACCTCAGGACACACACTCGGTCACAGCCAGAACCGCGCACAGTCAGGCCTCAGCCAGTGAGGCCCCAGCATCCCCCGACTGCTCACCGCATGATGGCTGGATGGGGGCAGGCCCTTCTCCACACTGGGGGGCACGTCATAGACATCCAGCGATGGGTCCCGGCCGTTGGGACCCTTGACAGCCATGGGGGGAGTGTCATATACCTGGGGACAGAAAAGGTGCAGTGACACAGGTGCCAGGGCCACTTGAGGGGATGAAAAGAGCAGACGCCCCACAGCCCCAACCCCAGGACCACCCCACCCTGGCGAGGGCCAAGAAGGCTCAGCTCCCTGAGCAGGGCCAGTCCAAGCCACCTCCTCCCTGGTCCCGACACTCACCTCCTGGCTATACTGGCTGGGAAGCAGCCCCCGAACGGGCGGCACGTCGTAGATGTCCTGGGGCCCGGGGCCCAGCAGGTGGCGTGGGATGTCGTACTCATCCTGCTCTGGCTGGGAGGCCTCGAACACATAGCCCTGTCCCATGCGCGTGGGCACCACCACCTAGGGGCAGACAGCTGACTGTCACCACTGGTCCTGGCAACCAGCCTTCAGGTCCTCAGGGAGCCTCCACGACCCTGTGAGGTGGCCAAGACCCACAGAGGCTGGTGCTCCCCAAGGGTGGGCTCAGAGGCCACTTGGAGTCAGGGGCGCTCTCACCCCTTTGCATCCTCTGCCCTTTCTTCAATGAAATGCAACGCCTGGGGAATGCCAGGAGCATCTGGCTCTGGCCAGGAAACAGAGGCGGTCCCTACCGCTGGATGACTTAGAAGGTTCGAGAGGAGGGTTCATATGAGCTGACAGAGAACGGGCCACCCTCGAGTGGAGTACCCCCGCCTGGGGTCACCTCCCCACTGTACCCTCCTCAGAAAGGTCTGCCGGTCAGGGGCTGTCCTGACTGCAGGCGCCAGCAGCCACCTTCCTGCTCCAGGACAAAGGGAGTTGGTGGTGCCAGGCTGTGCCCCGCTCAGGCCAGGCCCAGAGGAAGCAGAAGATCCCGACAGCCAAGGCCTGGGGTCTCCAAGGAGTGGTGGCCTGGCAGAGCAGCGAGTAGCACCCCTGCCTCCCTCGTTCCCCCAGCACATCTTGGGGAGACTGCTGAGGACAAGCCGATGAGGACACCCAGACCTCAGGGCCAGTTCTCAGGCAGATGGCGGGACACGGGTGGGTATGAGGGAGTAGCCAAGACTAGAACCAAGACCCCTCTCCCCACGTCCACAGGGCCCTGAGACCACCACTCACCCGAACAGATAACATCGGCCCAGAGAGGCAGCCAGCCCTTTCGCCCCACCCCGGTGCGCCCTGCCCCTGGCCCAGGGTCCAGAGCTGCGCGCTGCCCACAGCCCCTCGCATCAGCACCAGACCTGGCAGGAGGTAGGGGACGGGCAGCCTTCGCCCCTGCAGGCCCGGGCAGTGGGAAGGGCCCGTGGGAGGGGTCAGCCCCGTGGGCAGGGGCGGCAGGATCAGAGCCAGCTCAGGGCGGGCGTCCCCCACACGGCTCCCTGCTCTGCTCTCCTCCGACAGAAAGGCCTTTTGTTCCCTAATCAAAGGGGATGTCTGGGACGGGGTTGACTCAGGCGCTCCCCACGCACATCTCCGGGGGCAGCGGGGCTGAGGCAGGGCCTGCCCTTGGGCTCAGTGCCGCCGGGGTCTGGTGTCCATGCTTGCACCCAGCCCCCACGACTGGCAACCAGCTCTGGACACCCTGCGCCCTGGACAGTGCAGGCAGCACGTGCGCACACTGGGCATCCCAGGAGCGGCAGAGCCCCCCCCAGCAGCACAGGCACCAGAACTTTTCTGATGAGCCGAGGGCTTGGCAGAGCCTCCCGCCCCTGGGCCTCGCAGCAAAGCCAGGCAGCGAGCCACAGGGGCGCACAGGGGCTGGTGGGCAGGCTGTGCCCTCCACCAGCTGCCGGGGCAGGCCCCGCGGGGCATCCCCGCCACAGCACCCCCCCCAGCACGTCTGGGAGCAGAGCTGGCGGCCCTCCCCAGACTCATCTCCCTCCTCAAGCCCCAGACGTGAGTCTCCTCCAGAGCTATTTTTAGACACCGGGACCTGCCAAGCGAAGGGCTCCCAGGCAGGCGGCGGAGCTGGCGGGACGTGGCAGGTTGGCGGGGCCTCGCGGCGCGGCCTGAGGCGGCTCCAGGCCCCGGCAGCCCGAGGCAGGTGGGGACCTGGCTCCAGGCGGCGGCGCGAGCGCCCGGGCCCCTCGGCCTCCCACAGCTGAGTGAGCGCAGGGAGCCAGGCAGAACGGCCCGGGCCCTGGGCTCAGTCGGCGACAGCACACAGCCACGCCGGCAGCAGATGGTTTCCCCATAGAAACCGGCAGTGAGGCGGCCGCCGGGGGAAAGCTCGTTAGGGCAACTAACCCTCCAGAGGGCTGCTGGGCGGCCTCGCTCCGCACCTGGGGCTCCGTCAGCAGGACCTGGAGGCCCCCGGGTGGGGGGCGCAGCCAGGGTCCGGGAGGAGGCGCACACGCTCTTTCACACACACACACACCCCTCACAGCGCAGCAGACACACGGCAGCGGAGAGGACACACACACCCAGCGCTCGACGCTCACCCACGGACAGGCAGGCCCGGGCCGGGCAGGGGCCCAGCGGGGCGTCTGTAGAGCCGGAGTGAGACACGATGCTAAGGGCTACCAAGACCCACTGGGATGGGACAGGCCACCTGCCCCATTCTGCCCAGGTGCCCGACCACCTGCAGGCAGCTCGGCGGCCAGGCGAAGGCCGACTGGCCCTGGCCCTCCCCACCCCATCCCCATCCCCATCAGGGAGCTCGGTTTCCTCCTCTGGGAAACAGCACTACTGGAATGCTGTGGGACGGAACAGGTGACCAACTAACCTCTCATCAGGAGGGGACACACCTGACATGGGTCCCTGTGCTCCTGCCCCTCACCCCATGACCCGACACCACGGGTCTGGGGAGGGGACGGAGCTCCCAGAAGGAACCGGACTGAGCTCAGCTGTGTCCCTCCTGCTCCTGCCCCAGCACCACAGCTGTCCCGTCAGGCGCAGCTGCTACGCCTGACCCAGAGGCACACCCCCAAGAGTGACCTCATAGAAACGCCCTCCACTCCGGGGGCCTTACTTACTTCTCCCTTCTCTTCCTAAAGCCATGTCCAAGCCTAAAGAGTGCTAAGGCCCTGCTGAGGCCCTGACCTCTCGCTCCAGGCACTGGACCTTCCTGACCACTGGCCTCCTCCCTCATCCTTCAGCGTCCTGAGTGCTAGGACCTCACCCCACAACCAAGGTCCTGGCAGGGTTCCTCTTCAGCCCAGCTGACCTCAACCCCTGGAACCAGGCGTCAGTTTCCCAGACTTATGAGGAGGAAGATGAGGCTTACGAAAGCACAACCTTGAAATGTGGGCACAGATGTGCACACACTAAGACGTTTACTGCCTCGCTGTTTGTCACAGAGACGTTCGCATGCCATCAGGCACTGCCTAGAGCCTGCCCCAACAGGAGGGGACAACGGAGCAAAGTCCAGGGCAGTCATCATAATCAGGTTTAGGGACCCAACTAAATGCTTCTGCTCTCTGAGATTGAATTTACAACCTCAAAATGCAAAAGTGCACAATCTGTGCAAGACGGGTAGAGAATACGCTAGACAAAATGTGCCAGAATTTCCCAGTGATTACCTCTTGATTGGGGCATCTCATGTCTAGGCTTTTTCATACATTATGCATTTTCTCTGACAAACAAGCATCATTTTCATGATTGTGAAAAAAACAGATGCAATAGAGGCCTGGGCCAGGAGCAACGAGGCTTCTCGGGCGAGGGTACCTGGGCCCCAGCCAGGTGAGCCCGGAGGCAGTCTGAGAGCAAGCCCCTCGAGGGGGAGGGAAACAGAACCAATGACCAAAACGTGGGCTCGCATCCACAGCCTGGCACGAGGGTCTCACTGATGCTTCCCGGCCCACAGGGCTTCCACTGCCTGCCTGGCCTCACGGATGTACCAGGTAGACTTGTCCTGGTAGACTTGTCACGGAGGGGGAGGTGGGCAGGGGAAAGGGTGTGCCTCCCTGGGGTTAGCAGAACATGGAGCGTGTGTGTATGTATGAAGGGGGATGGACCATGGCCTGTCCCAAAGCTCGCTGGCTAGGCACTGCCCCCTGCCACCACCCACAGGACAGGTGCTCCCCTGGCAGGGCTCTGCTCCTCCGCCTAAAACTCTCTTGGGAGCAGCCTTAGTCTGGGCGATCCCGGCCCAGCATGGCACCCTTCTGCCACTGGCCCATCTCTGGCCAGGTAGGCGAAGGAGCAGGCAGGGCAAGAAGTGGGAGTTACTGATTCAGGGTTCCCTGGTGGCCAGAGTCCGTGAGCCCCACCTTCGGCCAGCCATGACCTCTGGCCAGGTCTCCTGGCTGCCAAGCTCTGCCCTGTGGGCAGGAGCAGGCGACACTGCCAGTTCACCTGCTGCCCAGCTGGTGTGGGGAAGTCTCCCACCTCAGCCCTGGGCGGGCTCTGAGGACAGAGGCTCGGTGCTGTGGAGTGGGGACCTACTCGGCGACACTCTCCGGACTCAGGTGGCCCTGGCTTACACATGGAACCTGGGAAGCTGGTCCCAGCAGAGCCCAGCTGCTAGGCCTGCCACCCCGCCTCGCCCACCAGGGCCTGGGCTGGCAGCGAGGGCCTCCCTGCTGGTACGGGCGGGGTTTCTCAGGCTCTTCCTGGGTGAGCTGCGGTGGCCGAACAGACATGAAGGAGACAGGGAGGAAGAGCTGGGGATGGCTGCTCTGTCTTCCAAGTCTGGGACTTTTGCTTCCGGATCTCAGGACACTCTGCTCCCCAACTCTCGAAGGGATTTCTGCCCCAGAAGACACAAGCCAAAGGCGAGGAAAGGTTGCTCTTGACTGAGCTCAAAGCAGCCAGGGGGGCCTGGTCTCCCTCTCAGACCTGCCTCTTTCCTCCAGGAAGATGGCCTGGGGACAGTGGCGGGTGCCAGTGCAGGGCAGGCCCATGTGGAGCCGAGTGCAAGGCGCAGAGCTCTGACCCCTGCCCAACATCTGGCTGGCAACAGCTCACAACACACTTGAACCAGAGTCTCTCTCAGGGCGACCCTACACTGGCAATCCTAAGGGCTATGTCCCCCTGACAGGTGCAGGGGTCACAAACAGGTCACCCTGCAGGTGCCCACAGGCCCACTAACATGCCCCAGAAGAGAAGTGTTGGGTGTCTGTAGGGCCAGAGATGGCCAGGGGCTGGTGCATCCCCCAGAGGACTTCTGGGCGCCCCCAGGTACAAGGCGCCGGCCTCTCCCCTTCGTCCCTTCCTCTTTTCCTGCTGGCCGGATGCAGACATGCCAGCTAGAGAGCACAGGACAACTATCCTGGCCCATGAGACCCACACTGTGGACGTGAGAGGGAGGGAGCTGTGGACCTCGATGGGGCAGAGGGGCTGGGACAGCCCTGCTCTGCTCACCTCAAAACCGAGAAATGTAAGAAAAACCATCTCTCTTTCAATCCATTCTTTGGGGTTTTCAGCCACTCTCTGCTACCTGCGGCACGGCACGACGTACCTAAATTCTCCTTCAAGCGCCGTCCGGCGTTCCTGGCCTGCCCGCCCTGCCCCAGTCTGGGCCCCTCGATGCGCCCCACACCCTCCACTCTGTGGGCAGAACGACCTCACCAGGACGTGGGTTAGGCAGGTCATTCCTGCTCAAAACGCTCCATCTTCAGGAAGGCACCCGGGTCTTTGGTGGCACCAGGCCCCGGGGGCCTGTCCCCAGCCTGCTGCTCTGGCCTCAAAACCCAAGCCCGGCCCGTCTACTCAGACACAGACTCTCCACACACTCAGGCCTTTGACAGCTGCCCTCTGCTGGCGACACCCTCCCACTGGGGCGTCTGTTGCAGGTGGCCTCATGGTCCAAGGCCTGCTCAGACATCTCTCTGGGCTGGCCCACCCTGTCACGCCCGACTTCAGCAGCAGGAACAGCCATCTCCCACCCTAGCCCAGACTGGACACACAGCCGCTGCTGGAGCCCCAGAGAACCCAAGGGAGTTCAGCTGGGCCCTGCGGTACTCGGACACCAGGGCCTGGACGAAACCCACCAGGGGGCTGCCCCGCCATGCCAGGGCGGCCTTACCTTTGCTGGCGGCTTCGTCCCTTCCCAGCTGCGTGCGTCCATGGATGGAGGGACCTGGTAGATGTCGTGCCCTATCCCAGCAGAAGGTGGCACCTGGTAAATGTCCTGGGCTGGGCTGCCGGGCCCTGGGGGCACCTGGTAAAGGTCTGGGGCTGGGCTGGGAAATGGGTGATGGGGCATCTGCTTCAAGAACGTGGACGTCTGCTTGGCGGGGGGAGACTGGAACTGTGCGCTGGGCCCAGGGGCTTGGTAGAGGCCCGGCTGAGTCTTGCTGGGGGTGGGCACCAGGTAGACGCTGTCGGGCTGGGGCGGGTATGAGGTGGGCAGCATGGGTGTGTACTGGGTGGCCGGGTTGTGGAGGCCAGGCTGCGGCGGGGCAGAGGGGCCGGGAGGGCCAGGGCCGGGCCCTGCTGGCTTCTTGTCGTGCATGCCCACCAGGATCTTGAGGCGGTTCCCAGGCACGATGCCTTGGCGCCCGTGCAGCGAGCAGAGCCACCAGCCATCCAGGCCCTGTGTGTCCCGCTCCAGCACCGTCATGATATCGCCCTTGCGGAAGGAGAGCTCATCCGGGGACTCAGCCACGTTGTCATAGAGGGCTTTGGCCAGCACGTTCTGAGGAGAGAGGACACAGGTGGGTGTGAGGGCAAGAGGGTATGCGTGGAGGGGCTCAGCAGCCCGCTCACCTCCCACCCTGCTCCAGGACCTGGACAAAGTAGGGTTTGGCATGATACCAGCACCTCTATGCCCCGGGCCCTGGCAGAAAGGCCCAGCTAACCCTGGTGCTTCCCGTGGGCCTGGACAGTGCCTCAGAATCCTCTCTACAGAATCCACGGCCTACATTCCAGAGATGGCACTCAAGATGCTCTTAGAAGCCACTCCCAGAGTCACACTGCAACCTGGACCAACACCGGGGAGAGCAGAGGTAATGACAGGAATGGCCACCACAACCTGGAAAGAAAACAGGACGCACGGCACACCCCCCCTGCTCCAACTCCACAGTCTCGCTGCCCTGCCAGTGCGATCAGCCAAGAGGAAAAAAAATGAAAGACAGAGCAGGGAGGGGACACAGGGACAAAATGCTCATCATCTGCAGACCATATGACCATCACACATACCATCGCACTGGAAGAATCGATAACCGATGAGAAAGAAACGCCTCGGAACCGACGTCACAACATAATGTCAAAAGCTACGAGTTATCTTCCAGGAACTGATCGAGGGAAGACTGCAGGAGACCTCAGAGGAAGAAAGGTTTACAGTCTGTCCAAGGGCTCGGGAAAAGCCTGACTAAGGGTGGAAATGTACGGAGTTCACAGTGGGGTGCCCAAGGGCTGTAAAAAGCCAATTAGCCCACGTTTCCTTAATGGATTACGATCACGATCAAAGCGCCAGCAGAAATTGTTTTTTGTTGAGGAATCTGGCCAAAGAAAAAGCAGCCTTCTAGAATTAAATGGAGCAACAAAGGTCCAGGAATAGGCAGGTTAATTCTGAAAATAAAATGGCAAGGGGCGTTTTCCTGCCCAGCTTTGAGGACATGCTGCAGCTCCGGGTCAGTGAGGGGCACAGGGACCAGCGTGCTGGGATGGGGCTGGGAGGGGCCCCCGCTCATGGGGAGCTGGTGGTGGATGCCACAGGCGGTGCCCACAGCAACAGGGAAGGACGTGACTACCACGGAGGGTATGAAAAAACTCACTCACTGCAGGAAGAAAAATCCATTTGGACACTTGCCTCACGTTATAAACAAAGAACGTTAGAGGCCTAAGAGACACACGTCTAGAACTAATAAAAGAAAAAACTGGGAGAATTGATTTGTGACTTTGAATGGGAAAAAATTATACAACAAAACCTCAGAAACAAAGGCCCTAAGGACACAACACAAGGTGACAACACAAGGCTGGCAGGTGACAACACTGGTCACCAAGTGATGAGAGGGTGATCACTCTAGAATGTGGGGGTGTGCCTACAAACCAGCAAAATGTGAAGAGTGATTTCTCCAAAGGGGAAAACAAATGGCCACGACCATCACGAAGGACACTCAGGGCTCTAACCAGTAGATCCCGACACATCTGAGACTCTGCTCTGTGTACCAGCAGGCGTCCAGGCACCTGGGGAGGCAAGTCCCTCACACCCTCCCAAGGGGAGGTCTACATCCCAGAACACCTTGCGTAAATGTTGTCATAAACAGCTATAAAACCACTCTGTGTAGTTTTCACAGACACTTATTCGGGGACAGATTATGCTGGTGTGGGTGCTTCTGGAAGAGTAATGGAACGAGATGGACATCAGGAATAAGTGGAGAAAATAAAGCCAAACAAGGAAGGACAGCACCCCCCAGCCTCGTTCTTTGTTGCTGTAACTCTCCTGTTAACTCTCCCAGCCACCCAGGAGTGGGCCCTGCTCTGGGGCTCCATCAGTCAGCACATCTTCCTAGGGCAGGGACATGCGTTCCATATGGCCCAGGCACAGAGGCCCTGAGCCAAGCAGCCTGTGCGGACCCTGGCAAAGGCCTTGGGCAAGGCTCTGGGGTCAGAGGCATGAGGACCACAGCACTGGTGACACGGCGCTACAGGCCCAGAACCTTCCTGGGGGTGGAGAACCCAGGGTGGGTAGACCCCACATGTTCAGCCCTCAGCCCCTGCTGTTGCTGCTCCCTGTGCACAGGTGCCAGGCTCAGCCTGGGCCCAGATATAGCACGGAAGGTTCCCCCACCCCAGTTGGAGGGCCAAGGTCAGCACCTCGGGGAGAGAAGGCCAGGGTTACTTTGGCCTCTCAGGGCAGCAGAAAGCTTGGCCGGGTGCAGCAGAGACCCAGGCCTCACACACGGGGGAAGCTGGGGCTGTGGAGAGGACAGAGCCAGGCCAGCTGGGCACCAGCCCTGCCAGCCCTCTTCTGAGTCTCCTGGGGCCTGAGGATGCAAAGCCTGGTCTAGACTCCTGACTTGAAAATGGGACCTGAGTTCTGGCCACCCACTGCTGTGTGACCTTCCCCATCTGGGCCCAGTCTCACCCCCAGGACTCCACTAGCAAGGATTAAAGCAGGAGCTAGAATTCCAGACAGAAGGAAGGGTCACGCCCCCTTGGGCGGAAGCAGGAAGTGGGAGCCTGGGCCCCGGGGCAGAGGGCAGTGGGAGCGAGGCTTCATCCAGCCCAGAATGGCACCCCCTCCTCCCTCCACACCAGCACTTGGGGCGAGCCCTTTGCACTATTCTCCCTTGCCTGCCACAAGGAGGATCAGGGAAGACGGCTGAGCGTCACCAAGGCAGCCCAAGGGGGAGGCTGGGCAAGCAGCATGTGCCCCAGGTCCCAGGTATGATGTTCAGACCCTGGGGAGCATCAGCTGGGAGCCCATTTCTTCAGAGCAGCTCAGAGCTCCCAGCCCAATTAAGGGCCAGAGGCAGGAAAGTTGGGAGCGAAAGGGGTAAGGCCCAGGGGAGAAGCCCGCCCGGCCAGGCAGCTCAGAGTTCAGGGAGGGCAGAACCAGCCAGTTCGCCCCAGCACAAAGGTGAGCACCGGGCAGAGGACCTTGGAGCTGCCGGCTGCTGCGAGGCCGTCCACACCGCGATTGTGACAGAGCTACAAAGGCACTGAAGTACAAGTTATGTCTCAATAAAACATCACGCCAACTCACATGCGGGGAGGGCAAGAACAACAGTGGTTGGGGGATGCTTCCTCCTCTTGTTTCTCAGAATTTTTCAATTTGTATTTAATGAGCCTTTCTTAGCTTTGGGGTTAAAAAAATACACATCCCGAAAAAGAAAACAGAGGACTACCTCCCAGGCTCCAAGGCAGGCTGGGGCAGAGGATGGGGAAGCAGGTTGAGGCCAGGGCCCCAGGCGGAGCGGGCAGGGGCAGGGGCTGTCCTGCAGCCCACTGGGGCTCCCGGCCCCATCCCAGGCTGCCTACGAGAAAAGCGACTTTCCCAAATATGGTCAGCAGCCAGCCTCAGGGAATCACGTCCATCAGGGGGCGGGACACCGGGTCCCCTCCCCCAGTGACCCCAGAACACAGAGCCACCCTACCGGGTCCCCCTAGCCCCTGCCCTGGTGACCACAGGAAGTGCCAGCAGAGTGAGTCACAGGAAAATTCTCCTCTGGCCCAGTCAAAAGGGGCGGGATACAGTCAGAGGGGGCTGCCCCTAGGAGGCCCCTTACTTCTTAGGAGGAGGGCAGCCTAGAGTAGGCTGGCAGATGGGCCTCCGCCAGGTCCCACAGGCAGGGCTGGGCACTCAGGGAGGCTGGAAGGCTCTGTCAAGGGCAAAGTCCAGTGGGGGAGGGGAAGGAAGGGCAGGGAGAGTCCACCCAGGGCCCAGGGAGCTACTGGGCCTCCTGTGTGCAGGGCAGCCAGCCCCCACCCTTTGGAGTGAGCTCACTGAGCAATCAAGGCCAACTGTGGCTGCAACTGTACAGTCTGGGGCGGCTGGAGCCAGGCTGGGAAGCACCTCTCTCGGCTGGGCACGTGGCACTGAGCGCCTGGCACCAAGAGCTCCTTGCCTGTGTTGGCTGGTGCCCCCACCCAGAGCCCCAGAGGCGCCCTCTCTCCACAGCCCAGCCCAAGTCCTGGGCAGTGCTGGCGCCGGAGCACTCCAGAGCACTCCAGCTGGCCCAGCGTCCGCCCCTTTGGGCCTCTAAGCCTCCCCAGCTGCTCCCAAGACAAGCTCCTCCTTCCTTCTCTCCCAGTCCCTCAGCAGCAACGAAGACCAGACCAGACCTGGGCCTGCCTCTCCCTCCCACTGCTAGGTCATCTCAAGCGAGTCCCTTAGCCCCTCTGAGCACCCGGATGCCCTGTGCCAAGATGACAGTCCTGGCTTCACAGGACTGCCCTCTTGTCTAACAACAGATTCACCTGGCTCTGCTCTCTGCCGGGCGCTGGCCCGGGCTCTGCGCGGAGTAGGCCCAGCTCGACCACACTGGGCTGGCATTTGAGTGGGGCAGAAAGACACCAAACAACTCGCCAGGGCAGGCAGGGGGCAAGGGCAGGGGGCCAAAAAATAAAGTGGGACGGGGCCATTGACATACAGGGTGTCCTTAAAGAGGTGACATTTCAGGCGACTCATGAAGAATGAAAACTAGGCAACCAGGAAACCAGCCAAGGAAGAGCCGTACGGGCAGAAAGGGCAGCCATGAGCCAAGGTGCTGGAGCAGGAGAGGCGGGAGGGGAGACCGACCGTGGCCCTGGAGCGGCAGGTGGGCCGGAGCCAGTCACACTGCAGGACGCCTTGGGATGGTTCGTGGAGAGCTCAGTAAATGTCACCCAAATGGTGGCATCCCACGGCAGGATAAGCCCAGCCTGAGACCTCCTACTCCGACACACTCCCGCGGACCCAGTGTCTGCCCCAGTGTGGAAGGGCGGCCAGCTGTCCCGGAGCCTGGCTTCGCAGGCCTCCCAGCTGGGCCATCAGGTGGTACTTGGCCCTCACTCTTGCAAGGGGACCGCTGTGACCGCCTGTAGGGGCACCCTGCCAGCACGCCAGCACCGTCAGACCAACGCTGTGTCAAGCACTGGCACCTTCCGGGCCTGCCCTGAGCCTCTGGCCACCTCACTTCTGCCTCTAGGAAACCTCACAAGCTGTCCTACTCCTTCTTTGGGACATGACTCATGGCACCCCTCCAGGAAGGACCCCAGGCCTCTCCTTGGGCACCCATTCCTTGTTGCTTCCCTCCCCACCGAAGTGCTGACCAATATGCCTTCTTACTGCCCACTCTGTAGCCTCCAACCTGGATGCCCAGGATGAGAAGGGCTGTCTCCCTCAGCATGGAACACCCCCTCACATGGGCACCAGGCCTGGCAGAATGCATGGGCTCGGGCAGAAGGTGGTGACCTGCCCTCCCCAGGAGCAGCGTGGCCACACCTGAGGAAGCCAGAAGGCCCTTTGGGGCTTGCTCTCCCCGAAGGGGGGAACCAGAGAACCCCCAGCCCAATGCCAACACTCCCAGGCAGTGGCCTGCCAACCAGGCCTGCCAACCAGAACAACACCCTGGTTGTTGCACGCGAGAGAGACAGGGCTGCCCTGCAGGCCCTGCCTGGCTCTGAGAATGGCCCTCATTGTGTCCTGGGGCCCTCTGGACACCAGCCCCACCCAGGCCAGGAGGGTCCTCAGACACAAAGCAGCTGGGCCTTGGACGCTGGCGTGTAGGCGTGTGAGAGACCACAGCCATGTGACAGGTATTCAGGTCTCCCCCTCGGCTCTGCAGGCCGCCTCAAGGAGCCATGGATGTGCTCTGGGTACCTCCAAAACCTGACTCCAGCAGAGGACACGACCTGGTGACTAAGAGTGATGGGGGAGAGGCACGGCTGTTCACGATGACAATGACGACCAGCACTGTGTCACAGGCTCGGCTCTTCCGTATACTTGTCATCTCTTTTACCTCTGTGAGACGCCATGGTGACTTCCATCTCACAGATGGAGAATCTGAGGCACAGAACAGTTACTTGACTCACAGGGTCGCAGTCTGGAAGCAGCAGAGGCAGATCTGGGCTGTGTGACAACGTGGAGCTGGGTGGCCCCTGGGGTAATGCTTGGGTTCATGAAAGCCAGGAGTGGCCATTTCACAGGCCTCTTCCTCCCTCCCTGTCCCCCACTTCTGTCTCTGTCTGTCTGTCTGTCTCTTTCCAAGCACATAGCCTCACGCACAGCAGTCACTCAGGAAACACTAGTTCCCTTCATACTCAGAACTATCTCAAACATGGGCCAAGTTTATTTCTGGGGTATTGTTTGCTTGTCCCAAGGAGCCTTGGTGGCCTATGGAGACAGGCTGGAGTCTGCACCCAAAATCCCTGCTCATTTGTTTCCTGGAGCCCCTGGAGGGGCGGCAGAACAGGCCCACTGGCCAGGGTCCTGACCTCCCCTTGGCCCTGTCCCCAGGCTGCGTGGAACTCTGAGGACAGCGCCTCTTCCCTTCCCAGATGTCCCCACACTCACATCCTGGGTAGTACTCCGAGACTAGCAGCCTTAGCATCACTCTCCCCTAATAAACCCAAGGACAACTGAGTGGGCAGGATCTTGGCTCAGGTTCTCCGTGCCAACGGGGAGCAAGTGTGGGCCAGCGCCAGTTCCAGAGCCATTCCAGGGGCAGCATGGCTCCTGCCCTGTCTACCTCAGAGCAGGGGCCATGTGTGGGTCCTCAGTGCCATGCCTGATACTCAGCAGCCAGAGGACAGGTCTGTAGAATGAAGCACCAAAAATCCACCTGTGGATGGCCACTGCCAGTGGCTCCCCGTAACAAGCATGAGCCACGCCTGGCCTTGGCTGCAGCAGCAATAGCAGAAGCCTTTGAGTCCAAGGCCAACTCTAGCCCGGAAGCAGGCCCCTGTCCCCACCCTTACCAGGATGTCCCAAGCACTGTCCCTGGAAGGCTGGGTAGAGGAGAGGTGAAATGGGGAGGACCCTTCTACTGCAAGACATGGCATTTGCAGCTGCAACATACCAGAGATGGTGGGGACAGGTGGGCCTGGGGCCAGAGTACCAAAGAGCCCTGTGGGTGGCATAAGAGCAAAGCCCTCCACGCTCCAGTCCATTCCAACTGCTAAGAGCTTGAAAATGGTCCCCAGGCCCCTTAGAACCCTTACCACTGCCACCCAGCCCGGGAAATCCACCCAGGGTGGCAGATCCCAGGCTGATGCATATGACACTCCCCCCAAACCCCGGTGGGACCCTGCTGGGAGTATTCACAGGTCTTTGGCAGAGGAGCTCAGCATGAAGCTGACCTTCCTTCAGGGACAGCACCAGGCCCAGAATTGGGGTAATACCTCCCCCCTGCCCCAACACAGATTTGTCATCACAGAGAACACGGGCAGAAGGGACAGCAGGGGCTTCACTCCTTACAAGGCCTTGGTTTCTCTACTTTGACATCTAAAGCCCCCGAGAGCTCTGCCCACTCCACTCCTAAATGAGAACTTTCAGCAGCCCTTAAAGCAGTACTACCTGCCTGAGCCAGAATGGAGGGGGACATAATGGCACAAAAAGTGTAGTTCTCCAAGTCCAAAGCAAAAAAAGAAAACCACCACCACCACCACCACCACCACCACCAAACCCCTGATGTCTGGGATGAGGAATGGATGTGGGGCAGGACATGGAGCCCTGGTCCTTCAGGCTCCTTCTACTCCAAGCCAGTGCTTCACCCCACTCCTCACCTAGAGAAGGGAGGGAATTAGGGCAGCAAGGTGGGTGGAGCCAGGATCCACCCCTGTGCTGGAGGCCTGACCCCACCTCCTTAGTGGGAGACCACCCCTACAGCCTCTCATCTAGGGGCCCAAAGGACTCAGAGGAAGAGGAGCTCACTCAGTGTCTTTGCTGAAGAACGGACCCCTATCACCTCCACCCTACACCCTACCCACCAAATCTGACTCCAACATTGTTCCTCACCCCTCTAAGAAGCCTCCTGTGTACACACCTAGCTGCTTCTGGATGTGGGTTCTTAGGGGTCAGGGGTGGGAGCTCCCCAGAAGAAAAGGGTGGGGTGGTGGGACTTCCTAAAAGAACAATGGGTCTAGAAAGGGGCCACAAAGGTGCAGACCTGGGGGGGGGCAGAGGGACCCCACGCAGTAGAGCATGGCAGCACCCCAAGGACCAGAGTGGGGTAGAAGAGAAGACTAAGTTCTGTATCCAACCCTGTGCCTTGTTCTCCCATTTGTATCGTCTGTGTGACCAGTGGAGAGTGGCTGTCCCAGGGGCATTTCCTGCTCAGGCAGGATGCCCTAGTGGCACTGCCCTTACTTCAATCCCTTGCCTAGGCCTGTGGAGCTAATGCCAGCCCATGGCACTCACCCCCATGCTTGGCACAAGCAGCCATGGCTAGAGGTATCAGGTGTTGTCCCTGAAGCTGAGGGTGACTGTCCTGGCCTGCCTCCACTCAGCTCCCACGGGGCTCCTTCCTTGCCCAGGGCGAGCGGGTGGTGGCTGCCAGTGCCAGGAGAAATGTCAGCAGCTCCTGCCAGACCTCCCTTCACTGCAGGCTCCACCTGTGCCCAACCCCACTCCTTCGCCTCCCGCACCTGGCACACACCTGCTCTTCTGGGCCTGACAGCCCTGTCATCCCTCTACTCCCACCGTCGGTTCTTCACCAAGGAAAGGAAACTGGCACTGGAGAGAGTGTCCTCCAGCCCAGGCAGGTGAGGAACACCTCCCGGCCTGGCTTCAGTCTGCAGGGCAGCCACAGCGACCCTGGAGGGTGCCTCCCGGGCTAGCCCGTCCTCATGGCAGGGGTGCGGGAAAAGAAACCCAGTGTTCTCGAGAGAGCCAGCCACTGCCTGGAGTCTGGGACCTGAGACACTGACATCTCCCCAGCAGCCACCAGGGGCTACGGACCCCCGAAAGGCAGCCCGCTCCCACCCCGGCTGGGGGTCGCGCGGTGAGACCGCGGGCTCCCGCCGCCAGGATCTGGCCGCTGTGGCCACTCCTGCGGCCAGGGCGGTGGGGACGAGCCAGGAAGCGCCGGCCCCGGCCCCGGAGTCCGGGCGGGCGGGCGGGCGGGCCGGGATGAATCATTCGCCGGCCCGGCCTGACGCTCCCGCCGGGCCGACGGCTCCGCGGACGCCACGCGCCCGCCCGGCCCCGGACCCCCGCCCTGGACCCCCGGCCCGGGCCGGAGGCGGCGCCCACGCCGGACCGCGCGGACGGACCCCCGGGCGGGCCGGCACCCCTCTCCAGGAGGGTCACGCCTCCTGGGCGGTCACGGCCCGCGGGACCTCGGAGCCTGAGGCCAGGGCTCCCAGGCCCAAGGTCATCGGACGGCGGCGGCCGGCAGGGGAGGGCGGGCCCCCGCCGGCCCCTCTCCCGGGTCGGGGAACTGCTCCGCCGGCCGGCGGCCCCCGAGCCCGGCCGGGGCCCCTCCCGACCGGACCCCCCGCCGGCCTCACCCCCGGCGCCCCGGACAGGGCGCGCGGCGGGGCCGGGACCTGGGACCCCGGGCGGGGCGCGCCCCCGCGGAGGCGCCCGCGGGGCCGGCGGGCAGCGCCGCCCGCTTGACCCTTTCCCGCCCGGCCGGCCCCCGCCCCCAGCCCCCGCGCTCACCAGGTAGTTCATCGTGTCCGGCCGCCCGGCCTGGGGCCCGGGTCCCGCCGCCGCCGCCGCCGCCGCCGCCGCAGCCACTACGCCGCCGGCCAGCGCCGTGGCCGCCGCTCAGCGCCCGCCCCGCCCCGCCCCGCCGCCGGCCCGGCTCCCGGCATGCCCGGCCCAGCGCGCCCATTGGCCGCGGCGGCTCCGCATGCAAATGAGCCGCGGACTCGGCATGCCCAGCCCAGCGCGCCCATTGGCCGCGGCGGCCCCGCATGCAAATGAGCCGCGGACTCGGCATGCCCGGCCCAGCGCGCTCATTGGCCGCGGCGGCTCCGTATGCAAATGAGCCGCGGACTCGGTTGGGCGCGCGACGCCGGAGGCGGGGGGGCCCGGGGGGGCTGTCCCCCCCCAACCATCACCACCGACGGGCAGGCTCCAAGCCTCATATCCGGGGTCTCCTTTTCCTCCAAACTCACGTCGCCAGCCTCTGTCATGGGCGAGAACGCGCCCCGCCTCAAAGGCGGCAGCGAACGCGCCCTCCTCCACGCAGACCGCCGGGATTGCCCTCTCCCTTCCCGGTGCACCCCGGCAGCCCCAGGGGCTCCGGCTGCAGGTCGCCTTCCCCGCCCACTCTCCCCAGGGCGTTCCGTGCGCGTGTCCTTCGGGGACTCAGATCTGAATCTAGGGATAAAGGGGCAGGGGCATGCCCCAGCTGGCTAAAACCTAAAATAACAAACGACTACGGGGCACCCGACTCAGGTCCGGCCTATCGTGTAAGAGCCCAAGGAAATGAAGAGGAAGGAGTCAAGGCAGGGAGGTTGGATGGAGACTACAGTGGGTCCCCTCCTGCTCTACCAGATGTGTGCCTGAGGCTCCAGTCCACCCAGGGACAAGGGGTTCACCACGTCCCGCCAAGTGGACTTCTCTATTTGGTTGAATCCAGCCTCCCTGAGGCTTCCCTCACCCAACCCCTGTGGTGTCAGTTCTGCCCTAAGAGCTCTGCCCCCACCCCAAACCCCTATTCAGCCCTGTCCAGGCCTAACACTTGTACTCCAACAGCTCGTTAGTGTCTGTTTCATCAACATGTTGGGAAGGTAGCAGGGAATGAGGGGAAAGGAAGAACCACCACTTGGGGGGAGGGGGCAGGATGGAGAACGCCTTAGTTCTCCTGAGATCCCACTCCCTAGGCTGCAGGTCAGTGACTGTCACAGGCAGAACCAGGGTGTGCCATCCTTGAGTGTGGTCCAGGCTTTCACAGTGGTCTGCAGGGAGATCTAGGATGAAACCTGCTCCAGAACCGGTCAGTTTGGTGTCTTATCTCCAGATTATTGGACAGTCAATATCCTGGGCCACTTGCTGAGAGTTTGGACACCATCAGGCAGCTCGCAATGCCAGCGAAGCAGTGGGGCAGACCAGATTTTGCCCTACAAAGAACCCTCAGGTCTGGTTTACAAAACACATATAAGCTCAAGGTGGACCCACAGCTGTCCCTCCACCTGACACACACAACTGACACCCAGGCTAAGTGTGCCACCTTGGGTGGGACCTCTCTCACCTATAAAAGGAAAAGGCTGGGTTAGGGCAGGCCAAGTCTGGTTGTGATAGGTCTCCTGGAGAACTTGTTAAAAACAACAACGTTCCTAGTTCCCCCTCTCAAAAAAAAAAAAAAAAAAAGGAATATGTGGGAGAACCTGGACATCTGCATTTCCTCAAAGCTCCTCAAGGAACCACTGGACAGACAGCATAGAGGGTTGGTCAGGAGCAGTGGGATTTGGACACAGTGTGACCTACAGTCCTCAAGAAGGAGTGGGACAACTAGCTGCCGCCTAATGCCCTTCCCAAGGCTGGCCCCTTATTACCCTCAAAACAGCCCACTTCTGCACAGAAGAGCCAGCTCTCAAAGAAATGCCTAGGACATCCTCTCCTGCTTGTTCCCAAAAGCTGTGCCCCAAAGTCACACATGAGCTATGGGTCCCCCTAAACCTTGGCCCTGTCCTCAGGCTAGCTGGCAGGTTCCAAGGGAGGAGATCCAAACAAGCTGGGCCATAAAAGAGCATCTGTCTGTGCTAGGGGCTGGTGGGAGTCCTCAGGTTTTCCCCAGGTCACCACTCCAGTGGGTACAGAAATGGGGTGCAGGTCTCGCAGCCAGGCGGTGCCTTGCAAAGAGGGATCCAGGCGGGAGGTCTCTGCAGGGATGGGCAGGGACACTAAAAAGCATGGCTCTCGACTCAGTCCTAGCTGACCTTGGGAGAGAAGAGGTGGCTGGCTGGGAACATGGGAACAGGCTTGAGAGACCCTCCATCTCTGGGGCTAGATTAAAGCAGCACTGGGGGTGGGGTTGCTGCTGTGGGTGAGCAAGCAGGCGGGGGAAGGGAACCCAGCTCAGGCATAGGCATTTCAAAAATTTGCTCCTTTTCCACTTAAACTCCCTCCCCCCTCAGCCTGTGCCTCCAAGAATGGCATTTCCGCTTTGGAATCAAGGCCCTAGTATCTGTGTCCCGCTATGCTGGAAGCAGGGTAGTTGGAGGGGAAGAGGAATACCCCCTCCAAGGCCTTTGAGGAGAAGGGGCAGACAATAGGACCCACTGGGCAGGCTATTGCTGGGATGTATGGTGTATGGGTGAAGCAGACCCTCCTGGGCTGACTGCAAAGGAGCTCTGACAGTGACTCAGCCCCTGGGACAGCCTCTGTGAGGCCCTGGGCCAAGGCTCTATGATCACGTGAATTCTGCAAAATCAGCCTCATGATTAGCCCGGTTTTCCAGGTGAAGAGGTTAAGACCCAGTTTTCTGCTCCTTGTCTCACCCCTCAGGCTCCCAGCCATAAAGGGGACAGAGCTGGTGTCCACGGAAGGGATAGTGGGGCTGCCAGACCACAGCCTACCCTGACTGCCCTGCAGCACTTTGAGGAAAGGGCGGGAAAGGAACCAAGGGGCAGGGACACTTGGGCTGAGAAAGCCAAGGACCCGGTTGCCCTCAGACACCCCAAAGGACAGGCAGCTGAGAACTGGGGCCCAGCACCCCCCTCCAATATGGGGTGCGGGGGAATGTGCAGGCAGGAAGGAGAGCGCCACTCTGAGGAGGACGAGTGAGGGTGATGCTGGGTGATGATGCAGGACCACTGTCAGTCACCCCAGGAGCAGCCTGGTACCTCCAGTCAAGCTGAGGATGAGCTCACAGGCTACAGGGGGAAGCCAAAACCCCTCCCCTTGGGGCCTGGAGTAGCTGTCTGTACAGGGACCATGGTGGGCCCAGCACATAGGGACATGGGCACTCACCCATCCATTTAAGAGTGCACTAAGGCTGCTGCTGATCCCAGACTCTAAGTGAGAAGAACCTGGGAACCAGCTCTCACTCTGGGCTTTTTGGGTCTCATTCTTAAGGTGAGACCCACTGCACAATGGACAATTCTTGCTTTTGGCCCAACAATGTCTGTTGCAGCATTTATAACTACAAACAAAGTGTATGTGTGAGGCAGGGAGTCTCATCACCTAAATGTCCTACTGTAGGAGACTGGTGAGGCAATGACAGCCTTTCAGTGGGATACTGTGCCGCTATTAGGATGGCCACCTCCAAAGACTGAAATCATGCAAGACAACCCTTACGACAACGGGAAGTGAAAAGAACAGACTCAAACGGCTTGCACAGTGTGACTATACACAGCCCTTTCCCTCCTAAAGCCCTGGTTTTCCCAGTAGCACAGGAGGGTGGCTGGATGGGTCAGCGGATGGCCGGCTCTGGGAGCAACAGCAGGAAAGGATTTCCTGAGGCCGGAGGTGAGTGCTGCCAGCCCCAGGGACAGGAAGAAGTGATGTATCTGGAGGGCCACAAGGTGCTGAAGCCTGCCCCCTGGGCTGGCCACTCACATGGGCAAGCTCAAACCAGCCTGTGAGCGGGAGCCAGCTCTGCCTGGGAGAGGGTCTGGGGAAGCCTGAGGACGGCCTACAGAAGAGGTGAGCCTGGCTGCGTAAGAACCGCTGTCACACGTGGGCTGGACACGGTCCTCGCTGCTACCCTGGGGACAGAACTACCACTGCCCAGAGGCTCAGAGAGGGGCAGTGCCATGCCCAGGTCACACTGCCAGGAAGTGGCAAAGCTATACCCATAACCCAGCTACCCAGGTGTGTCCCCATGGAAAAGCACCCAGGTGACCCCAGAGCATCCATGCATTCCTAGGGTGGGCATTAGGGCCATCAACCATAAAGAGCTTTCCTAGCCTCCCCTGCTCTGAGGGTGGAATGACCAACGGGGCAGCTCATTTGTCATTACAGTGGTGACTCTGACTATGGGGGAGGTGGGTGGACCCCACAGCCTGGAGCCAAATCCTTCCCCAGTCACCTCCTCCTGGGGCTGGGGGGCTCTAGTCTTCAGCCTGTCATTCCTTCATTGTCCTCCCAGGCCAGTCCCCAGAGACTTGGATGCAGGGCTAGGACCAACGGTGTGGGGATGGAGTCACCAGGTACAGGAACATAGCTGGTGGGGGTGGGAGGACCAGAGGGCAGACTGGCCTCCCAGGTCCAGGCCTGGATCCCAGCAAACCCAGTGGCCACCGCCTTCCCATACCACCCTCCCTCCCCACTCTGGCTCTTTCAAGGAACCCAACCAAAGCTGGAAGGAGCAGCATACTCATGATTCTTTTAATTGCTTTTTTAATTTGAAAATTAGAGCGCAACAGAGGCACCTGCAGGGAGATGCCTGCTTCATAAAGGGGCTCTGCTCACACAGGCCCCAGGCTGGAGTGGGGTGGCAGGCTGGGCCCTGGAGTACTTCCCAGGGGCTCTTCCCAGGGTGCTGAGCTTGGTATCCTGAGTCCCCCTTTCTCTTCTGCAGCCCCCTTTCTATTCTCCAGGTGGGGGACCTCCCAGGGTGCTGGCAGGTAGATGGCTTAGACCAACAACCAGGCCCACAGTGTGTAATGAGAAGGCTGGGGCCTAGGGGCACCTGTCCTCCCTGCTGGCACTGCGACACCACTCCTGGCGTCCTCTCCAGCAGCAGCCCCTCAACAGTGCATGGGGAAGAACTAGGTGGCAGAAGAAATGGGGGTAAGGGAAGAGAAAGGCTCGGTTCTGGCTGGAGAAGAGGGGGTTGGAAGGAGGGGCAGGGGAACAAGTCCTTGCCCTCAGAGAGAAAGCTTAGCTGCTGGTGGCCACCCAGCTTGGGCTGACAGCCCGGGGAAGGCAGGGACAAGGGCGTGGTCAAGAAGCAGTCACCATCTGCTCCTGCCTCTCCCCATGGCAACCAGGCCCAGCACATCAGGGCAGTCCGAGGCGGGTGACTTCACATGCCATCTGCTGCCCCCCTCCCCGGCTTGCTTCTGCAGGAGCACAGGTACCCACACGCACGGAGACCCGCAGAGACTCACAGGGACGTACAGAGGGCAGAACAGTGCTGCCTGGCCACTCAGCTGGGATCGGCAGGTCAGGGCGCCAGTGGCATCACCGGAGGGGACCTTGAGGGCTCTGGGGACAGTGGGGTGAGAAAAGAGGAAGGAGTGGAGACAGAGCTAAGGCAGCTACTGGGAAGGGGCTACTTTTCCTCCCTCCTCGGGCCACACTGTGGGGCGTCCCATCTGAGTCTGCTCCAATCCACAGAGCAAGACTCCACTTGCCCCAGGAGAGAACATTAAAGGCTCCGGCTGGCGTGGGACCCTCGGCCCATTGCTACGGCTTTCGCAGCCTCAGTCTGTGCATTTGTTAAGTGTAACCACTGCCAGCAGCCTGCCCATCGCCAAGCCACCAGACTGAAGGCACGGCAGCACCCTGGTGTCATCAGCACACCCGTGCCCTCCCCATCACACACCAGCTCCACTCCACCAGGCCCCAGGGGACACCGTGCTCTCCACTGAGCCTTCCCTGCTCACCCAGGTGCCCTGAGCTTCTCCCAGCCCCTGAAACACAAGAGGAACAAAACCTCAACCGAGACGCAGGTAGAATCTCTCTGCGGAGCCTCTGGATGCACCAGCCAACATGGGGGCGTAGGCAGGGTCTCCCCTCGGGCTGTGAGGGGGCCGGGGAGTGGCTGGTGTGGAGTCCATCACTATACAATCACAGTATGCCCGTCGTTCCTCTGGCACCTACTCACTACTAGGAGACTGCTGCCTGGAAGCAAGTCCAGGTCCCAGGGAGCTGACACTCCAGGGTGTGTGTGTGTGTGGGGGGACAAACAGATAAACATGTGAACATCTGTGGTGACGAGGGCTCTGAAGGAGAATGAAGCAGAATGATGGCAACAAGAGGCTATTTTACACGAGCTGCCTAGGGGGTCCTCTCTTTGGAGGTGGCATTTGAGCGGATGCCTCAATCCTTGGCTAAGGCTCACTGCAGGAAAAGTAACAGTAAAGATTCGTAAAAATAGCACAGGCGTGCCAGCTCCCTTAGTGCGAACAGCAAAGCCTGGAGGTGTCAGGGATGCAGGGAGAGTCACTCCCAAGGGACAATCCTTTTGGGTTTTTTGAGCAGCGGGGTGTCCATTGGGCTGGGGACTCCCGAGGTGAAGCAGGAGCAGCCAGGAAGTGTCAGCCAAAGGGGATGACTTGGTGGGCAGCCAGGGACAAAGAGGAGGGAGCCCAGAGGGATTCGGTTGGCCCCCAGGACAGTGCCCATCCATGCCTACCTCCTGCTCTCCTAGAAGCTCTCCCCACCATGACCTCTGGACATGGGCCCAGGAGGAACAAAGGTGACTTCACTCCATGGGCAACCCAGGAAGAAGGAATTCAGACCCGAGATACCTGGGGAGGGCTCTGAACAAGGAGGCGTGTGGTCACACCATTTCTGAACAAGCACACAATGTGAGGGATCCAGGATCTGAGAGCACAGACCACCCTCTGGGCACGCCTTGAGGCACACGTGACTGGCCATCAGGCTTTACAAACACTGACAACACCCCTAGTGTTCCAGGGCGTGCAAACACAAAGCACACAGCTGGAGACAGACCCCCCGGCAAGAGAAGGGGTGATACATGACTTCATGTTCATAAAGGGGACGCTGCTCAGCACGGCAGTGAAAACAGAACTATCGCTCCCCACCACATGGGTGAAAATCTCAAAACCATCATGCTCAGTAAAAGCAGCCAGACCCTAGAGGGTGCCTACTGCATGCTTCCACGTATATGAACTTCAAGGAAAGAGAAGTCTAAGCCTTGATGAGAGAAATCAGAACGGTGGCCATCTTACGGAGGGTGCGGGGCGCTTGACTGTGAAGGGTACTCGCAAACTTCCTGAGATGATGAAGACATTCGTCGTCTTGATTCGATTGAGGGTTACGCGGGGTCTACGTTAGTCACAACTCAGCCAACTGCCCATTTCACTACATCTGTCCATTTCACTACATGGAAAATCTACCTTGACTCTCAACTGGTAAAAATAAAACAAAACACGGAGGAAAAAATACATGGCACTAGGAATGCCAAAAAGAGGCACTGCAATCCTTAACCCACCAAGTTACCCTTTTTGCCCTAACTGTGAGGGAGCTGAAGGTTAAATTTTATGCCTGTCTTCCCCACATATTGCATAGTTCTGGATCGTTTGATGATCCCAGATTATTTGTATCTTTCGCTATAATCTGCTTCAAATCCTCCTTGGAACTGGGGGAGGGGGGCGTTAAATAATAAATTAAAATGACTGAAAAGGCCCCTCAGCCTTTAATCCCCCATAGAGAAGCGATTAAGTTTAGAGCCAGAACTTGCGACCATCCCTCCTGCCACAGTGGGCATCCATTGCCACCTCTCCCAAGGTCCCTAACCTGACCCCAGCAATTTTTCCTGTTTTTGAAGAGAGGGAAACACTGGCCTAGCAAACAGTGGGCCAAAGAACCGATGGGTCTGATGAGGATACAGTCAAAGCAAGCAGCGGTGATGGAGCCAGGCCACAGCTGGGGAAGACGACACGAGCACAGACAGGGAGGGGGACTGGAGGGGGCAAAAACTCATGACCGGCATTGGACTTGGGGGTCAGCTGGTGTCGCTGTCACAGCCTTGCAGACCACCTGCCCCACCTGCAGGCTTGAGCCCCTCCCTTAAGGTTTCTGGACCCACCTTGGGGGTGCTCTCCTCCCTGCCAAGGGTCCTACCTGCCCTTTGCTGACCAGGCTGCGGCAGACACCTGTGGACAGGCCTGCACTGCCCCAGTGGCTTCCACACCCTGCAGCCACTGGGGCAGGGCATCTACCTGGCCTAGGATGTGGCAAGCCAGCTGGTGGCCCCACTGGATGCCACTTTGTTGGTGGGGTGAGAAGAAAAACTTGCCCATCCAAGGCTCAAGAGACAAGGGTCCTGCAGGCAGGCTGGGGCGGGGAAAGGACCAGGGTCATCCCACTGCTAAGGCCTTGGTAGGAACCATACCAACCATAAAGGAAGGGACACTGGAGGCAGACTGGGCAGGCTGCAGAGAATCACGGCGGCAGGGAGCTGACCATGCCTCCCCACGCTGGTCGTGCCAGAGCCAGGAGTAAGTGTTTCCACTGCATCAGCCAAAGGTGACAGGACAAAGATGATAACCTCCACAACAGTAGTTGCTATGACTGATTAGTCTGTTGCTTAGAGCCTCCTGCCACCCTTGCCAAGTTCCCACAAAGCCCCAAGAGCTCAGTGCTGTTCACATCCCCAAAATACAGACGAGGAAACAGGCTCAGAGAGGTTGAGAAACTCACTCAACATACATATGAGCCAGCACCATTCATTTAAGAGCCTGGCTCTTGAGCCACCAAACATCTTCCTTACCCACAAGTCTTCTGGGACAGAAGCTGAAAAGCCAGACTCTCTGCACAAGGACACAGCCACCTGTCTGTGGGGGCTCCTTGGTGCTCCCAGGGCCACATCCTTGGCAGGTGGCCAGGGAAAGCCGGGACAGTGAGGCAGAGAGAGGAGCCAAGCAGGCCTGTGTTCTGCCCTGAGGAAGCCTTCTGGAGAGGGAGCCTTCCAGCAACCAAATAACCCCAACAACAAACGCACAGGCACAGACAGGGGTCCTGGAGGGCTTCTCGGGCCAATGCCCTCTGCCTGAGCACTGGGTGTGAGCAGGAGCGACCGGTGAGCAAGGCAGCAGCTGGAGATCACTTCCTGAGTAGGGAGGGCCGGGCAGAGGCAAGGCCAGTGGGAGGAGGGGATGTGGCAGGAGGCGCGAGCCGTATGCTTTGAAGACTGAACAGGGGACTTTGGACCTGGACGCTGCTTCTTCCCGCTGTCCTCCTCTGAGCCCATTCTACCAGGCTCCAGCTGTCCATGGTCTGGCTGCCCAGACCAGTGCCTCCCAGGTCCCTGGCCTGCTCTCCCAACTCAGAACTGGCTGGCAGACTCAAGCAGAGAGGGGTGCCCGGGACCACTGGCAGAGGTTCGACCAGGTGCCACACCTGGTGCACTGATCTCCATCCGTGGCTGGGGTTGGTCGAGGTTGGACCCACCCTGTTGCACAGCCCTGGGCAAGCTGCCTCACCTCCCGGGGGTGCCGAAGGGGTTACACAAACTCATAGTTGGAAAGCCACAAGCAGAGGGTCGGTCTCTCAGCAGACCTGGCCTCTATGGACAGCTCAGTAAGCCACAACCCCCACAATTACAGAGGCCACGCAGGATGACGCTCGCTTTCTGGCGTTGGATCCTGCCAGATTTTGTTCCCACTCTGGCTCTCAGTGGCCATGCGACCCTGGCAAGCCCTGAGTCCAGAGCCTGGCACACAGGACACTCTCCACACATCTAAGTGCCTTCACTTCTTGAAAGGACTCAACCCTCACTCAATATAGGCGCAGAGGATGGTCTAGAATGGCTGAGCCCATGTCACAGTCAGGTAACAAGAGGCAAGAACAGACAGACGGAACTTCTCTACAAAATGGGAGCTGGCTTCTTCCCTGACAGTGTCAGGTGACAGCCAGCACCTTGTCGCTCCTAAACAAGGATCATGCCAGTGCCTGCCAGGGGTCTGAGGTGGGTGGCACAGCTGTTTTCCTTTCAAATGCTTCCTGCCTGCCCAGAGGGACAAGACGGGCCCAGGGAACCAGATGGCCATGCCCAAGATGAAGGTAGATGTCAGAAACCAGCCAGGAAGAGCATCTCCAGCTGCTGTGTGAGCACTGCCCTCAGCTCAGGGCAAAGGAAGGAGCACTCTGCAGGGAGTCAGGGGGACCCTATGTGGGACTCTGGGTCCCATTCCTGTGTAGGTCCAATGACAGAGTGAGACCAGCTGATCTCTGGAGGGTCCTCCTGCTCTAACACTCAGGAAGTCATTCCTGTCTCAACCTGGCCGTCCCGACCTCTTCTCTCCCCGCCATCACCTCCCATTCCATTCCGAAACATCTTGTAATTTCTGTGGGCTAAAGTGCCTGCGTCAGCCCCATCCAGGAAAAGACTGCTCAAATGAACGGGTGTGCTTAAAACCCAAACGTGTCCATGAGTGCGTGGGCAGTCACCATTCTGGGTTCCAACAGCAGGGCTGAAAGCAGGCAGCTTGGCCTGGAAGCTTCTACGGAGCCTTACAACTCACCAGCACATGAAAGCGATTTTCTGAACATTTCACGGCTGCTTCTAAATGAAGTCCTCTTCCCAGCCCCACCAGCTCACACACTGCCCAAGGTCCCAGGAGAGAGCAAGCCATCTGACAGCCTAGTCATATAGGGGACAGATGGTGAGACCCCCACCTACCCGCTGCAGAATCCCTGAGGGCTGTGGCTGCAGGGTGGAAAGTGACTTGGAGTTGGCCATGCTGTGGACAGACCAAGGAGACCTTAGCTGCAGGTGTCCACAGCAGTGCTTGTCTGTCTAAGTCACGCCCAGACCCTGGCCCTCCTGCTATCCCTCTTTTGTTACAGTGGGGGCCATTGAGGCACAGAGCCCAGGAAGGCTGTCCAAAGTTCTGTAAGGCAAGGGGCCTGGGTGCCATCCCAGACTCTGTGTCCAGACCTCTGCTGTGACAGTGGACGACCAAAGTGAATCCAGCACAGATCTCCCAAAGTGGGGCCCATACAGGCTCTGATGTAGCCTGAGTGACATTCCCTGTTCACTACTGCTCTGGAGATCCTCAAGCAGGCCCAGGTGGCAGACCACCTTGGCCCTCAGGCCAGTGCCCACAGGGTCAGGGCAGTTCTCCAGCAAACAGCCAGAGCTTTACAGGAGAGCAGAGCAGGAGAGAAGAAGGGCTTGGCAGGCATTTTCTGTCTTCTTTCTTTCTTTCTAAAGATGAGGCAATTATGCTCTGAACCAGAATAAATTGTGGGTGGGGGGGAGGGAGGTTCGCATCAGCACTGTCTGGAAGCCCTAATTTTTTCATCTGTAACTCTGCTTACCAGTGCGGGAGGCGGGCAGGGGCTGGGATCTTTAATTCCATAATAACAATGCTCTGCACTTACACGGCATCTCTCTTCCAACACTCTGCACACGCTTTCTGGTGGCTAATTAAGAGGCCACTTGCCCTGCCAGGAAACCCCAACTGTCTTCTCTGTTATAAGGATGGGGTGCCCCAGGTGAAGAGCAGTCCCAGAAACAAGGGTAGGTGGACAGGTGCCCTGACCCACTGCCCCTTCCTGTAAGAGGGGAAAAGCCCTAACTCATCAGAGAAACAATGGCTGGAGGCCACAGCTTTCCCGCTTCTAGCCGGCACCCCTTTCTTGAAGGACTCAGAGTGTTTGCCCACAACCTCAGTCTGTCCATCTGTAAAGTGGACTGGGGCCTGCACCTGAGGCCTGGTAACTGAGAGTGGCCAGGACCCCTTGCCACCTTCAAGAGGTGGGACCCAGATGCCTCCAGGTGGAGCAGAGGGCGGCCGGATGGGCCAGAAGAGGGGGGTGCCGGCTGAGAAGGGAAGCCCCCATGGCTAGGAGGGAGGAAAGGGCCTGGCCCAGCGCCCTTGGGGGGGTCAGCGCTAAAAACTTCGCGGGAAAGCGAGCGCCTCACCAGCCTCCGTGGGGGCTGGCACAGCCCCCCGGGGTCAGGTGGTCCTGGCGGACAGGTGTCTCGGGAGAGGCGCAGACCCGGCGCCAGGCCTGGCCATCCTGGGGAGGTCCCTGGAGGACAGCAAGCAGCACCGCGATCCCTGAAGGGCGGCCCCCGCCCGGGCCACCGGCCCCGCGCTCCCGGAGCGGGGTTCCCGCGCATGCGGGGGGGTGGGTTCTGGGGGAACAGCGCGAACCCCACAGGCCCGGCTGTCCCGGGGGAGGACGACAGGCAGGGGCGGCGAGCCCGGTGGGGGTGAGACGCCCCCAGCTGCCCCCATGCCCCGGCCTGAGAGGGCCCGGGCTGGGGAGGGGAAGGGAGGGGAGGGGGGGCGGACAGGGGGGTAAGGGGGAGGGGGGACCCCCGCCTCGCAGCCCCGGGCCCCGCGCGGCGCCGCCCGCAGGCCCGGCCGCACTCACCGGCACGGACATCGTGGCCGCCGCGCCCGTCGCCCCGGCGGGCGGGGGGCTCCGCTTCGCCGCTCACCGCCCCCGGGCCGGGCCCCAGGGCGCTCGGGGTCCCCGCGGGCAGCCGCGCGCTCCCGGCCGCCGGACGGTCCGGCCGCGCCAGCCCCGCCGGCCCCGCCGGCCCCGCCGCGCATGCGCGCGCCGGCCCCGCCCCCGCCAGGCCCCGCCCACCCGGGCCCCGCCCACCCGGGCCCCGCCCACCCGGGCCGGTCCCGCCCCGCCAGGCCCCGCCCCGCCCCCCGCGGGGGACCGCGCTCGAGGCGAGGACCCCGGACCCCGGCCTCCCCTGTCGGCCCCGCGGGGCTGCGGAGCCCGCTCTCCACTCCTCTCCCAGCCTTCCAGGGCCACCTGCCATAGAGCCATCCCCTGTGGCCCCCCCGCACCCCCAGGTGCTGGGCGCCTGCCCCCGGGTCGGGCTCCCAGTCCTGGTGTCTGTGGGCGATGGCTCATCAGCTGAGCCCGGCTGCCAGGAACCCTCCCCACGCCCCCGGCTGAAAGCCCAGAGACCCCGAGCGACCGCCACGGGCAGCCCAGGGCTCCTCAGCAGCCACCGGCAGCTCAGTGCTCCCTCCCAGACCCCCACCCCCAACCCCCAGGAATGGGGGGCTCCCAGCAAGCGGGCAGCAGCCTGGCTCACTGTCCGGTCACCCTGACAGTTGGAGCTAGACTGGCGTTTAGGGAGGATCCTGCCTCTTGGTAACCCCCGCCCCTACCCCACCCCACTGCACCCCCAGGCCCAGGCCATCACCCACAGCCAGGTGTCCCTGCCCCCGGGCCAGCCCTCAGAAACTGGAAGACAGGCGTTCGCAGGCGGAGTCTTCCTTTCCCCAGATTAAACACCCCCTATCCATTTCTTTGGCTGTTCCATATCTGACATGGTGTCCCAGCACCCCAAACACGGGCAGTGGGCACATACACGTGTGCCTGATCCCCCCAACCCCTGCCAGGCAGGCTTTGCTGTTCTCATGGTATATTTAACAGAGATTGAGGCTCTGAGATCCCTCAGGTGCCAGAAGACAGAACCAGCAGTCTGACCACTCTGCTCTGCCACCCATCATCACATGCCGCCGGTCCCTGCTCCCTGGGGGCCCTTCTGGGGCAAAGCCAAACTGGATAAATGGCTGCTACTGCCAGGGAGTGATGAATGAACACCTGGGCCAAGGTTCCGGAGACCAGGGCAGTGCTGGGGAGGTAGCACAGAGCTGGTTCTCCGAGGCTGGTCGACAGCAGCTGAGACTCATAGGGGGCCCTGTGGGACAGACAGAGAACTCCAGCCCCCTAGGAAATCTGTGGGGTCAGGTTCCCAGGGGCATAGACTTTTTTTTGCAGAATGTGATGTGCCAGGAGGCCCAAGGTGATTAAACAGGAGGAAGCAGTGGCAGGTGGGCTTCTCCAGAGACCCAGATCTCAAAACCCCCATAGCAAGTCACCGTTTAGGGTTGAGGAGGCTTTCCAGCCCTCTTTTCCAAGAGGTGGAGCTGTCTTGATCTTCCTCCTGCGGGTCCTGGGGAGAATCCTAACAGTGGCCACTGGCAATGAGAAGAGTACTATATGAGCAGTAAAAGGGGAAACTGAGGCCCCGGGCCCAATTCTCAGACCGATGAGCTGGGATCCCTCCCTGCTCCAACTCAGCAGCGTTGCCCCCTTTTCTCCTCGAGTGGGAGTTCCCAGGCGAGCATCTCAGTTTTCCTAGCCCAGTGCTTGGCAAGGCATTGTTGAAGAGGGCAGGCAGGGCCACAGGGAGCAGAGGGTGTTCTAGGCTGACAGCTGCCACCTCATCAAAGGGCACTCTGTGTGTGTCTGGCAGGCAGCCCTGCCCGTGCCCACCCGCCCGCTTCCAGCTGGCACAGGGGCTCCCGAGCTGGGAGCAGCAGCTCAGCCTGGTGCCTGGGCTCTCAGCCACACGCACCCATCGTCTCGCAGGCTTCCTCAGGCACCCTGGCCCCTCCCGCACGGAGCCTTCCTCGCCTCCTTGCTGACGGACTCTTATTGCCCATGCTGTTTCCTCTCCCCGTTTCTAGGTGCCCAAGCCGGAACTGGATGAGCAGTGAGGAATGATCCCTTCAACGCCCCTGGGTACAGGGAAATGGGAAGGTGGGGGAGGGGTGCAGCCAGGTTATAATCTTCAAATTGTCTAGTCCTTGCTCCCAATGGACTCCCACTGACTGCTGATGGATGCTCACTCAGGGAGGACATCACTAACTCTTCCCTTAGCACAGGAAGAGGGATATCTGGCCAGACCCTCACATATTCCAAAGGACTGGTGACAGCCAAAGGAGCCCCATCGGGGCACTATACCCCTCTCCCCTGACACTACTAGGTATCTGTGAAAGCAGGGATGCTCCTCCCTCACCAACCTGTGCCACCCCCCACTCCCAGGAGGCAAAGGATCCCGGGTAACTCACTCAGTCCTGCAGACAACAGGCTCTGGGGGCCTTGCAACTAGCAGTTGACACCAGAAGCAACAGCTGGGCTGCCTGAGCAGGCGCCAGCACCCTAAGAGGGTCCTCGAGGGCTGACCGGGGCCCCAGGGAGATAGGGTTATTGTTTTTCCTGGCACTGGGAGGGAAGGGAACTTGGACACAGCCAGAGTAAATCTGGGCAGAGACAAACTTCATATCCAGCTTACTGGCCTCTGGCCCCTGGGCCTTGCTATGTCTCGTGGGGCAGAAGCCGGGGAGGTGGCTTCTTCTCCTCCCAATGCCAGGGGTAACTGGGGACCTCTCTGGAAGAGGAGCCGGTGGCCCAGGAGAGGGCAATGAGCTTTTGGCACCTGCAGCGGGTACCGTGTGATAATCCTGCGTCAGCAGGGTGCATCTGTCACCACTGCTGAGTCAACACTGGTACAACCTTATTAACTAATGTCCGCCCTCTACACAGAGTGCCCTAGTCGTTCTCTATTGTCCTTTTCTTGCTCCAGGGTCCCATCCAGGATCCCACATTACGTTTAATCATCATGTCTCCTTAGGCGTCCCTGGGCTGTGACTGTTTCTCAGACTTCCCTTGTTTTCGACGACCTCGACAGCTCCGAGTGCTGGTCAGAGATTTTACAGAATGTCCCTCGGTTGGGATTTATCTGATGTCTTTCTCATGCCTATACTGGGGTTATGGGTTTGGGGGAAGAAAACCCCAGAGGTAAAATGCCGTTCCTATCGCATCACATCCAGGGTACATACTATCAACACAGCACACTGCTGTCAGTGTTGACCTCGATCTCCCGACTGCGACAGTGTTCGTCAGGTTTCTCCACTCCGAAGTGACTCTTTTCCCCCTTCCTTCTATAGTGCACTCTTCGGAAGGAGTGAGGAGCCACGCTCCACTTCCTTGAGGATGCAGTATCTACATAAACCACTTGGAATTCTTCTGTATGGGGAATTTGTCTCTCTCCTTCATTTGTTTATCTATCCAATAATTTATTTACATCAGTGAAGTTATGGATATTTATTTTACAGTTTGGATTATAATTTCGTATTAGTTTATTTTCTTGTTCAAATTGTTCCTACTTTGGCTATTGGGAGTTCTTTCAGTTGGCAAATAAGATTTTTAAAGCGAATCTGCGCATCCAGATCGTTTTATACGGTCTCTGGATTTTGCAAAGTCGACTGCTTAAATTGAATGAAATGCTTCCGCAGGCCAACCCTTGGCAGCTCTGGGCTCTGGCATCAGGTTACCGGGTTGGAATCTCGTTCCGCTGCTTCCCGCTGAATGATCTTGTGCCTGTGAGTTAACACGCCTGGGGCTCGGTTTTCTTATCTGTGAAATGGGTGGTTAATACTCACTGGGTTATTGAGGGGATTTGTTGGAACGACTCAGGTAAAGTCTGGGGCACTGGACCTGTCAGAGAATCTTTAAATAGGAGGGGCCATCATTGCCACACGTGTGTGCCAGGCATGGCTAAGCAACTCCCTGTGGAGGGCAAGAGCTGAGTTTGTTTTGGGAAGGCCTATAGGGACACTTCAGGGTAGGGGGTGGCTAGTGGGACCCTGAGACCTCTGGAGTGAATGAGAATGGGAACTACCTACCCAACCCCGGTTTTCGATGTGAGAGTTTAGAACTGGATGTTCTATTTTACTCACTCTAAAATGTGAATGACTACCTCTCCTCAGGAAGGCAAGTCAGACTGGCACAGAAAGAGAGGAGGCTGAGCTTAGTGGAGTGAGTGGGGAACCCGTGGTCTGCCAGGCTAGATCTTGGGGTTCAGTCACAGCCCCACCTCACATCCTGTGACCTTAAGCAAGTCCAGAGTCCAACATCCTGGAGAGTAATTTCACAGTAGGATCAAAGCTGAGCCCTGGGCGCTGGGCCGGGGCGCCTCCTTATCTCTTCCTCATGCACAGAAGCTTGGGTGTGCTCTGCCTGGGGGGGACACCTGGTTAGGGGTGGGGGTGATGTTCAGGTCATCAGGCTACTTGGTACGGAGGGAGACCAGCACCCCTCAGACACTGGGGCTTTAGGACCTGGTGGCAGAGGAGAAATGTGTTCGTTTCTTACTGTTGCTGTAACGAATTACTACAAACTCAGTGGCTAAAAGCAATACAGATTTATTATCCTACAGTTCTAGAGGTCAGAAGTCCCACATGGACTGAGAGGGCTGGTTCCTTCTGGAGGTTCTAGGGGAGAATCCCTTTTCTTGCCTTTTTCGGCTCCTAGAGGCCTAGAGGCCACCCCACATTTCTTGCTTCATGGGCCTGTGTCACTCTGACCTCCGTTTCCATCATCACTTCTCCTTCTCTGACTCTGGCCCTCCGGACTCCCTCTAATAAGAACCTTGTGATGACAGTGGGCCCACTCAGATAATCCAGGAAGATCTCTCCATCTCAAGATTCTTAATCCAATCACAAGCCTTTTCCTTTGTAAGGTGACCTACTCGTAGATTTAGAGATTTAGATGTGTACAGGGGAGAGCCCTGGTTCCTCCAGATTGCTCCCCCACTGGGCACGCTGGCCTGAACCGCCACCACGGCTGAGTCTGGCCAGACAGGAAGCCTCTCACTCTCAGTTCAAGCAGCATCACTCGCTGTGCATGGGAACAAATACCAACGATGTGTGGCTCTAGTTCGCAGTCTGGCAAGACAAAGCAAAAGTCCCAAACAGGCCTGGACTCTTTGACCCAGAAATTCCAGGAATTTATCCTAAAACGTGCACTCACAAGTAGCCCAAGATATACATGCGAGGACAAAACTTGTTTAATCATCAGCAAAACATGGGAACAAGTGACATGTTCAATAACGGGCACCAGTTAAGTGACAGGACATCCACAGGACAGGACCCCATCCTGGGCAGCATGCAAATGACACGGAATGTTTCCAATATATTGTCAGGTGGGGAAAAAGAGGCCTCCTGGATCCGATTTTCATAACATTTTCATATTTATATTTATATCATATATTTGTACCAGGAAAGGTGTGGAAAAATAGATACCAAAACACCACCTTGGGGTGGGGGTAGGACTTTTTCACCACTGAGTAATATTGGGGGAGGGTCTACGGGGTACTTGCTGCGCCCCTCAGGGAGCAGGGCCTTTTCTGTCTTTGTGGATTGGAATTGCACAGGAGATTTTATTTTAGGAGGAGAGGGGCTTTTGGAGTAACTAAAATTATTTTCTCTATTTTCCAGTGTTCGTTCCCAAGTGAACATCCATTTCTTGTGCATTTTTTTTCACCGTAAACGCTTCTTAAAATTGCGATAAAACAAATATAACATGAAATTGGTCATTTAAGTGTACAGTTCGGTGGCATAAAACACGCTCACAAAGTTGTGCAACCATCACCACTATCCATGTCTAGAACTTTTCTCATCACCCGAAACAGAGAATGTGCCCCCATTAAATAATAACTCCTCTCTCCCCCGCCCCCAGTTCCTTGCAACCACCGTTCTATTTTCCGTTTCTATGAATTGGCCTATTCTAGGTGCCTCATATAAGTGTAATCATACAATATTTATCTTTTTGTGTCTGGCTTATTGCATTTTGCAAATTGTTTGCAAATGTGATTTTTTTTAAGAAAGTTTTTTGAGGGAAAAATGCAACTGTTAAGTTTTAGAAAATGCAAGCCACCCAGGAGAGGTTCCAGGACCCTCTGGGAGCTAATGCAAGGGTCTTTCCCAGGGGCTGATGCCACATGAGGTTGGGGAGGGAGTGCAACTGGACGGCGAGCAGAGAAAGGCCCTGGGTCACACACGCCAATCCATGCAACCCTGTCACCCCCCAGCAGGCAGGAGACAGAGAGGAAGGCATTGGCCAGGGGTCCTCGGCATTGGACAGCTGACCCGGACAGAACCGCAGGCTCCCAGCTCGGAGCCTGGCCACTGGATGTTGGTAAACTCCCCGAGACCAGAGCCCCTGCCAGAATAGGCCTGCGTTCTCGGTGACTGTGACAAGTGGAATTTCACTCACCACTGGAGACAATCCCCGAGGCATTGTGTTTCTGAATCCAGGGATGGAACCGCCAACTGAGTAGTATGCATTCTCTAAATTATTCAAGAGCCTGGGAGCGGCTGTCACTTTGGGGTCCCTGGTGCGAGTCCTCGGAGCAGCAGTCGAGTTCCTGTGGGGCAGGACCACCAAGCGCCCTCCCCGCCTCAGCTGCTCTGTGGCCTGGAGGCCAAGGGTCGGCCCCATGGGTGCTGGGAAAGTGTCCTTGCTTCAGGGGGTGAGCTGACCCTTGTGACAAGAGGGAAGAGCTCACTGCAGAGAGTGAGGTCTGCACTAGGCTCTGTCGTCTCCGACCTCCAGTGGCAGGGCGGGTGTGGCTCTGGGTGCCAGGCTGGCCTGGGTCCATCCCGTGTGAACTTGGGTTTGGTGTTTATATTTTCTGGGCGTGTTTCCTCCCCATCTGTCAAATGGGGCTTAGTAGAGCGGAGAAGCACCCACTGCTCCAGGGAGTCCGCCCCCCTCATTCCGTGAGGAAGCCCCGAGAGTGTGCCGCGCCCTCGTTGGATGTCCCTGGAGGACCGGGATATGAGGCATATGAGGGCTGGTGGGGACACGGGAGGCATCAGTCAAATGCTGCTGCTGTCAGGATGGCTGACCCGAATCTCTCCACTCCCACCCTGCAGCCTGCCTTTCCTAGCCCCGGCTTTCTCCCTCCTGTGCTCTCCTCAGGCAGGAGACACCTGCTCCTCCTCCTGAACATGCCCCTGCAGGTGATAAAGATGCTGGAGGCTGGCCTAAATTCTGGCCTCGAGGATACCCTCGGGCAAGTTCTTTACACAAGGCCCTCAGGCTCAAGGTGTGACAAAAGGAATGGCTGGCAGAAGGTTCTAGAAAGATAAGCCTGCACATTGTCTTTCTGGATGACAAATCGTCTGAATGGGATGGAGTGATGCTCACAGTGGGACATCCAGCAGACACCACGATGGGACCCAGAGACACTGTGACACATCCAGATGGAGAAGCCTTCTTGGGTGCTGCCCCCTGGCCCGCCTGGGGTGGCAGAGGCTTCCCGGCGGAGGTGGCACTGGACCGGGAGCTTGACAGATGAGTGAGAGTTCAGGGGGCTTGTATGAGCAGCAAAGCCAGGGTGGAGGTTGGTCCCTCTGCATCCGGTCCAGCAGCCTGAGTCCCATGTGTTCCTGAAAACACAAACCAATGTTCCAGAAAGCAGAGCCCAGGGGGGAGGCCTGTGTTCAAACTCTGGCTCGCCATGCTCTAGCCTGGGCCAGGATCCCCCTCCAGACCTCGGTTTCCTCTCCTGTGCAATGGGGCAGCTGTGCAGGGTGCTCAGAAAGGGTGCTGGGGAGATCTGGGTGCAGCCGCCTCGGGATCCACCTCTGGTTCCCTCCCCCACCTCCATGAATGAATCTCTCCGGGTGAGCGAAGGCATTAGGACCAGGCTCCTGCTGGGCACCTGTCTCCTGGCGAGACCCAGACCTGCGGAGTCTCAGGTGAGCGAGCAGACATCTCTACAGAAATATGGTGTATCTCATGCGTGCAAGACATTGTGGGGTTGTCACCTCCTGGAAGCAGAGCCTGAGGTGAGGAGTCTGAGAATAGCTTCATGAGGGAGCAGGAGGGGGCGGGGAAGGTCTGAACAGGGGAGTGGTGCCCACGCTGTCACCTAGCTCCAGCAGGGGGGCTTGGGGTGAGGGTTACAATCCACCACCTGCCCCACCTCAGGGCAGGGCCTGGGCTGTCAGGCTGCTGGTCAGCGCCTTGTCTGCTGCCTGGCCTGGGGTGGGGCATAACCTCTGGCCAGGCAGGTTCCACTCTGCCGAGGGCAATTTCCCAGAGATGGGGCCAGTTAGCTTCCAACTCTCCCAGCAGTGGGGGGATGGGCGCACCTGGGAAAAGGGGTCTGGGCCGGTACTTCCAGTGTCCTCCACTAAGGTGGACGAGTCAACCACCTGTGTAGTCCACAGCTCTACAGGTTCTTCTGCCCTTAAGGAGCCAGTAGCTATCGACTATCCTGTCCTCCTGGGCCCTTGGGCATGTCTGGAGAGTTACTGGCAGAAAGGCCCTAAATACAGGTGGGGATGGACTCCCAGACAGTCTGTCTGTCTCTCCCCTCCTCCCCCAGCCCCTAGCATCCCTGCATCGCATCGCCCACTCAGTGTCCTTCTCAGTGTCCTGGGACACTCCAGGGAGGCAAAGTCTCAGCCCATACCATTTCCTGCTTAGGAGGGAGCCCCAGGGGAGAGGCGGGGGCTTGTGTGCCAAGGCATCTCAGAGCGGGGGGCTGGGACCCAAGTCTTCTGTCTTCCAGTTCTTTCCCCACCAGGGAGAAAGCCCGTGACAGACTCCCTGTTAGAAGGAGCAGCATTTTTGGTGGGGGGAGGGGTGAGGATGAGGAAAGCTCCCTTAGTGAGCAGAGGCAGGCTCCCTTCTTACTCGCTGAATAACCCAGGCCACAGTGAGACTGGGAAACCAGGATGCGGCAACCCCCTGGGCCAGCTGGCAGCCTGGAGGGAGACGAAATGCCATGAGACCGGGGCCGATGCCTGCGGGGTTCTGAGTGGTGGGGTGCCGTTCTCGCTACCAGTGTCTCAGGCTCTTGAGAAGGATGTGACTTTTGATTGAAATGGTTCCTTCCTAGATAATTCATTCATCCATCTGCACGGAAGGAATCGTCATCCGCCTTGAGGCCTGCTGTGGCCTAAGCCTAACTCTTCCTGGGAGGGCCCAGGGTCTTGCTGTAGCTGGCAGCATGGACCAGTTCTGCAATCACGGACACAGGAAACCAGGCCGGCCCAGCTCTCAGCCTGCACCACCTTCACTGGCTCCCTCTTGTCCATGAAGTACTGAACGGAGCAGTTTGCCATGAGTCCGGTCTGTGCTGCTTGAGAATTGTCAAGAGGCACCCCCATTTTACAGACAGCAAAAGTGCGGCTGCCAAACTTACGAAAGAAATGATGGTGCCAGAACGAATGCTTGGGGCCTGAACCACAACCTAGAACCCCGTGTGCAGATCTGATTGTCCCCAGTCAAGACCATACGATCCCCCTGGAGAACGCACAAGGAGGCGACGGAAATGAGGAAGGGGACAGGCAAGTGATCGAGAGGAAGGGGGGCTTTAGTTGGGGAGGAAAAAGGCAGAGAGGGGATGAGATCCAAGGCTACGGGGCCATGAACAATGGTTTCAGGCAAAGCCGGGCCTGCTCACCAAACCTCAGAACCACCGGGGAAGCTGAGAGGCGTGAAGGGAAGTCCTGCCTCTTCACTGAACAAAACTCACTCCTGAGTGGTGACAGGAGGAATGGGTTCAGAAAATGCTTAGAGCAGCTTGTAAATGAACGGGCCACAAAACTAGGTTGTGATGAATCAAGAGTCACTGGGACATCGTCCCGCTGCATTCGTCAGGGGTCTCCAGCGAAGCAGAACCAGGGGGTTGCTATAAGCTGAGAAGTCCCACGACGTGCTGCCTGCAAGGTGGTGGTGTAAGGCTCAGTCCAAGTGCAAAGGCCCGAGAACTGGGAATGCCCATGGGCAGGAGGAGCTGGACGTGTGAGGTCAAGGGGAGACCAAATTCCCCCTTTCTCCACCTCTTTGTTCTCTTCAGGGCGTCTGGATTGGATGACGCCCACCCAATCCAGTGGTGAAGGCGATCTTTACTCAGTCTACCCAAATGCCAAACTCTTCCAGAAAACACTTATCTTACCAGTTATCTGGGTATCAAGCTGACGTATAAAATTAACCATCATGTATGCCCTGTCCAAATGTCCCTTCCAGAGACAGAGCTCAGACCGTAGAAGGTTCTGGTACCCAGGGATGATCTAGTTCAGTGTTCTCCACGGGTGACCATTTTTCCTCCTGATTCCAGACACCTCTTGCCCTGAGCACTGGGCTCTGTGCTCAGAGACAGACAGACAGGGCGTCCTTGCCGAATCGTGCCTTCTCGGAGGGTTTTCATAGAAAGAAAGAGGCACAACTGTCCTGCTAGAGAGAGGGAGACCTTTCCTGGAAGGAACCGGGCATTGGCTTTCCAGGCTTTGACAATGAGTGCCTTCCCTGACGCAACTCCACTTGTTTCAGTCATCTAGACACACTCAGGGACACAGATGAAGACGTAAGGACACGGCGGCCCATCACAGCACTATAACGACAACGAGGGGGTAACTCAGCGGCCGACGGTAGACGGTCTGTAGAATAAACCAACACGTAATGGCACATTACGGAGTCGCTAGAATTCACGTTCTCAAAGAATGTCTGAATTAATGAGGAAACGCTCAAAGTATATACCATAGGTAAAATAAAAAAAAGTATAAAACTGCATATCCCAGCACCTTCCAGGAGAATTCCGCGATGACGGCCACATTCAACACCTGCTCTGTCCACCATCATAGCCGCTAGTCACGTGTGACTACTGAGCGGTTGAGATCTTTGGCTAGTGTGACTCAGGAACTGGATTTTGAATTCTAAAGAATTTAAGATGTAAATGTCAGTCGCCACACGTGAAAGGGTGAGCAGCTTCCGTACTGAGCTGCGCAGGTTCAGTATCATTCCGGCCAAGTTCAGAAAAGGCAAGTGAAACGCACCCCCAGGTTCAGACAGCTGTCCTCTCTGGATGATTATGAGATTTACATTTCGTTTGCCGTTCCTGTTTTCCGATTTTCCAACATGAAGCCTTCTTCTAGAAGCAGAACAATCACGGGGACGTCTCAAAAAAGAAGCGGGGAGAAGCGAGGGGAAAGCCTAGTGCAGACGGAGCCAGCGTTGGCAGGGCGGCCGGGGCGCTGGCCTGGGAACCGGGCTGATCCGCCCAGCGCGGGGCTTGTTTTGACGAGACCGTTGTGCCTCTGGTGGATTGGGTCACCTCCCAGTTGCGGGCCACCTAGCTGACACACTAGAAACTCGAGCACGTGTGCGCGTACGCACGTGGGTCTTGCCGTCTGTCCTTGCCAACCTGGCTGCAAAGCGTTGCCTCTTCAGCTGCATTTGTCGGGGCGTGGGGGAATTCTGTCGTCTGAATTCCTTGCTTGCTTCCCAGGCCTGACTGCAGCGGCCTCTCCAAACCACCGACAACTCTAAGGAGCTTCTCAGTTCTTCGCTGGCCTCCACAGACTCGGAGGAGAAAGCTCCCGCAGGTGGGGCTCAGGGCCTCAGCACACGGCAGGTTGGAAAGCTGGGCTACCCCTGACGGTTTGCTGGTGCGTCGGCAATTTAAACGTTTGAACTGTTTGAAGCGGCAAGAATCGAGGAAGGTGGAGTTTTCCTAAATACACAGCTGGGGCTTTTAATTTTTTTTTTCCCTGAAGTAGGGAGGCCATAAGCAGCGGTTCCCAACCTCAGAGTGCATCATCACCTGGCCGCCTGTCAGGAGCACAGAGCCCAGGTGTTAACCCCCAGGGTCACCTAACACCCTCTCCTGTTACAGATGCAGAAACAGGGGTAGGGGAGGCAGAGGGCCGAGCTGGTCAGCAGAGCTGGGATTAAAATCTGGGTGTCCTGACTGCGACGTGTGTGTGTCTCACAACATCACGCTGTCTGTGTCGGCACAAAAGTGCGACCCAGCCAATTCCCCGATACCAACCGCAGGTCCAGCGATTCAGTTCAATTCCGTCACTAACTATCCAGAATTAGTGCAGGCCCCACAGATTGAGGGCGCAGTCAGACAGGGCTGCTGTCACTTCAGACACAGCCACCAATGGGGTGCCTGGGCTACCCATGCTTCTGGTCCGATGTTTGCTAGAACAACCCAGAGACTCAGAAAGTGCTCTACCTCCCACGACAGTGCGCTATAGACTACAGGTGAAGAGCCAGATGGAGATGGCCCCGCAGGCCTCGTGCACAGGAGCCTCTATGCCTGCGGAGTTGGGGTGTGAGGCCCCCTCCCGGCAGGTGGACGTGCTCCCCAAATGTTGCTGTTCAAAGGATTTTATGGAAGTTTCATTTCGTAGCCATGAGTTATGAAATCATTAGCCATTGGTGACTGAACCCCATCTCTGGCCTCCCTCTCTCCCGAGGTTGGGGACGGCGCTGCAAGTTCTAATCCTGTAGTCACAGGCATGGCTTTGCGGATGGCTAGTCCCCATCCTGAAGCTATCTAGGGCTCCCCCAAGAACCATTTCATCAGAATACAAAGACAGTAAATTCCAAGAGTTGTGTGGACTCTGTGCCAGAAACTCTATAGAAACCAAATATTTTTTTTATTACACCACATGGGGTATTTGTAATCTTCTGGAAAACACCACTTGCATTGAAAAGACAAAACTGACCTTTATAATGCTTTCTCATCATTTGTAGGACCAGTTGTCTACAGCAGTCTCAAGGGCACACACGTCACACACAGTAGACACCGTTGGTGCAGGAGGCCAGGTGTGTGTGTGTGTGTGTGTGTGTGTGTGTGTGTGAGAGAGAGACAGACAGACAAACAGACAGACACTGGGGGATGAACAGGTTCCCCTCCCTGTTCTCAGGACCCTAACCTCAAATGCAAAGGTCCCATGATGGAGCTCAAGGGCAGAATTGTAACAGGACCACAAGGTCCAGCAAGGAAGGCAGTTAAAGATGAGGCTATCTACCGAGGTGTCAGGGACAGAGTGTCCACCTGGCGTGCTCAGGCACCCAGAGAGCTTCCAGACTTAAAAACTGTCTTCCATCTGTCAGCCAGGGTGCCTGCCTCACACTTGGGCAGGCTGAGGTTATAATGCAAAGGTGTCAAGGGGGAGAAGTAAAGCATTAAATCATGAACTGAGATTAGTGGGGCTAGTCAGAGAGGTCAGCTTCCTGCCCTCCCCGCAGAGGAGAGGACAGCAGCTGGGCCCAGCACCCCACCTCCCGAGCGGAAGGGTTGGGCCACACCTCCCACGGAGAGAGGGCACCCACAGCAGCCTCGTGTTACAGCTGCTCAGGATGCTGGGCAGAGTGTAAAGATGGGCCGGTCCATAGCTTCCACTGGAAAACCCAGACGTTGACCGTAATTCGCTTTGGTGTCTTCACATTTCGAGCTCATTTATCGGGGTCAGGAGCCACGTATTTGCATCTAGCAAGTCGCGGCCTGCTGCAGCATCTCTGACATATGGCCTGCTCCTGTCCCGTCTCCGTGCAGCAAGGCTGAGTGGGGGAGGGGAAGGCGGACTCGGCAGGTCTCGCACATGGGCCGTGCTGGCTCAGACCCCTCAGCTCCCCAGCCTGCTTTTCAGAAAAAGGGAAGTCGAGGTACACGAGGCAGTTTACCTATCTGAGTCACTCGTCTCCTAGCGAATGTTCCGGGAACCGCTTACGGGGATCGTTCTGGAACGCCTGTTATCCCAGAATGGGATGCAGAGAAAGCTCAGCACTGAGCACGCTCATCACCATGGTAACCCTTCCATCCCCTCGAAATCTCACTTGTAAGGAGCCTGACAGAGGTGACACAAGTGATTTTTTTAGAGGTGAGATTCACATACGTAAAACTAACCATTTAAAAACGTACAGGTCCGTGGTCTTTAGGGCATTCACCGTGTTGGGCAACCGTCCCCCCCGTTTGCATGGTTTGAACTTGTATGCCTGGATCATGCGTCAGGTCTCCTGCAACGTGCTCTTTGCATCAGCGCCGCTCACGAGGTTCATCTGTGTTGATGCACGTAGCCCTGGTTCACTCAAATCACCGGTGCCATATCCTACCGTGTGATTATTTCACAACTGATCCGTCCTCCTGCTAGGCACTGGGTGGTTTCCAGCGACTTCCGATCGCCACGGAGCTTGCCTCCTTGTGCACATGCTGGTGCTTCTCCAGACGCCACCCCAGGAGTACAGTTGCTGTGTCACGCGCCGAGTGCCGCTCCAGATTTATCAGAAGTGGCCAAAGGGTTCTTCAAGGCGGTGCTAATTTATATCCACATAAGCCTGGCTGTCTTAGGGAGCCGGGGGCCAGGTGCACGGTTTAGTGACAGTGACTTACCACTTGGATAGCGTTTCATTCGCTAGGATGCCGTGCGGTAGGCAGGGCTGTTCACCATTCTCAGCTGCCTTCTGAAGACAAGGATTCTGAGACTCCGAGGGGCTCGACCTGGATCCCAGCACTAGGATAGAGGGTAGAGGCAGGCCTGACCCTGGGCAGTGCTCTCCTCCTCTCCCTCCCCAGCTTCGACACCTGTACTCCACCTGAGCCCAGACCAGGCCGTCGGCCCCATCACCTGAGGCCGCAGCGGAAGCTCACTAGCAGACCGTGGAGCGGAGACCCTGGAGGACGGGCTCTGTGGTTGGGCCCTTCCCGTCTGCAGGGAACCAGGGCAGAATCTTCTGGACTTCCACATCCCATTCTCCTTGTTGTGGTCAACTTGCCTGTGCACAAAGATTGCACCTGACAGTGATTTTGAATCTAAGTTACCCCAGGGGGGTGCACATGCACACGCGCGCGCACGCACACAGCTGCAGGGAAGAGGACTGCAGGAAAGTCCCAAGCAGGGGGAATGGTATTAAGACACTTGACTCTCCAAGGTGCACCGTCTGGGCATCCAGTCCCTCGTCCCCTCACTCCCTGAAACCAGGCGGCACCCCAGGGAGGAGAGGGCGCCACTGCTCCTCCCCCTGTGCAGCCCAGAAACCTGGCTCTGGAGCAGAGCTTAGCACGAGTGACACCTCACCCACCTCACCACCAGGCTTGTCAGAACAAGGCCTGAGGGGTCTGGGTGAGGCCACTCTCCTCCCTCTGCGGGGAGTGTCCAGGGCACAGGCAGGACTGGAAGCCAAAGCTGGTGTGCCCACACCTTTGCTGTGCCTCTGACACAAACGTTCGGCAATGGGGTGCGCCAGCTGCCGTTCCTGTCAGCTGCAGGTGTTGCCTCCTCTTTGCTTCTGTCCCCTTGCCCCCGAGCCTCTCCTCTCCAACATGAATCCTCCATCACGGAGTTGGGACCCAGGAGGCCTTAAGGGTTTAATCTCGCCTCCCCCGCCTCCAGTCACAAGATGTAGGTGTGATCACTGACTCACAATTTGACCTCAGGCGAGTTTCCTCTTTTCAAAAATGAGGAGAGGATCTGACTAGATAACACGGAGGTAGCACCTGGCGCCTGGGACCACTCTGGGGAAGCTAAGAGCTTCTGATCCTTCCCCGGGAGTCCACCATCTTACACTGATTCCTCTTTGTTCACTTCTGTGGTTTTGGTGATTAGACACAATGTCCTGGACTCTTAGCCAAGCTGCCCGAGCAACTCCAGTTCTGGCTAAAGACCGAGACCAAAGGCCAGAGGATGAATGCACCCTTGGGAGCCTGTTCTGGGCCCTTTCCGCCCCACGTCAACCACACCATGCCACCCCAACGACACACCACACCTGTTCTGCCGAGAACACGGGGCGGCACGGCACCTGGAGAGCCCTGTCCCCTGGACTCCCTTGTCCCTGCTTGGGTAGCAGAAGGGCCATCACTCCATCCTTTCTGGGGAGGCCCCCTGGCCTTCTGAGGTGGGAGCCATCGCCAGCCTGCTGCACCGGGGCGGTGGTGAACTCGGGCACCCGGCTGTCTGCCCGGCTCGCAGTCTGGTTCCTCCTCGTGAGCTCACTCCAGATTCGGTTCTCAACGCGGCCCTTCTCCCCTGGAGACCTCGTGGGGAATTCGTAACTAGAGCACCGTGTTCCTCAGGAAATAGGTGAGAACACAGAAAGGATGTCGTTCTGTTCTTTGACCTTATGCTGTGGCAGGGCAGTTTTTTCAGTAACGGGAAGGTGCCAGATGCCCTGGAAATCCGACACGCCCACCTGGGGCAAGGAGAGGACAAAACGGATGGTAAGGGCAAGGCCGCGAAACCCAACTCTCAGGGATTCTCTGGACTTGGCAGGCCACCCAGGGATGTCCTGGGGCTGGCATGGCCTCCTCCATCACTCACACCACGGCAAGGGGGGGAGGTGGCGCACGGTGCCCGGCAAAGGGCTGCCAAACTGCCTCTCGGCCCTGACTGTCTTCCCACTTCCCACTCGCCGAAACCATTTTCCCTGACCATTCTCGACTCTGGGATAAAGGGACAAAATTTCCGTGGGATTCAGGCAGATGAGTTTTCACTAAATGTGGATGTGAAGAGCTTGATAAGATATTAGCCATTTGTTCTTAAAAACTGTGGGCTAGATAGTGTCTGGCATGGTTCAAACAAGACTCTGATGAGAAAGGTGATTGTGACTGAAGATGAACACACGTCCATCAGCCCCGCCGCACAGCATGGCCCCCGCGGGCCCACTGAGAGGCCAGGCGTTGGTGGAGGCAGCTCTGTCCTTCTGAGAGTGGGGCGGGGAGAGGTCAGGCCAAGCGGCAATGCTGGCTGAGAAGGTAGGTCCCGCCGAGGGCACAGATGGGGCTCGGGCAGGAACACAGACGACCAAGGGGAAGGCCAAGGTTGGCCCAGGCCCGCCTCTAGCACCCGTAGGATGCCCGCCTCGCCCTCTCCAGACTTCACCACTCATCGAGGCATGCAGGCCTGCTCCTAGGTGGCCGTGCCATTCATTCCTTCCTATTCTCTCCTACACCCCAGTCCTCCGCCTGAGCCCTTGGCCGGCAGAAGCACACTCTACGCCATAGCACTCTGTCTGCCGAGGGTGGTCTGCCAGTGACCCCCAGGACGGTCACCTCCTGGGGCCTTGTTTACACCTACGAGAAGCAGCCACTCATTTGGAGACCAGCTGCCCATGGCCAAGGATCTGTCCTGCTGGACAGTTCCACTGTCCCTTGGATCTGATCCACATCAGTAAAGAGTGAACATAAGGGTTAGAGAATGCGCTTGAAATTCCGCGTATTAAGATGATACAGAAATCTCAGGAGGTGGCGAGCAGCTCTTCCTAGACCGGGGACCCCTCCACTACGTTCCTGGCTGCTGCCGGACCTGCAGGGCAGGGAGCAGGGCTCCAGGGGACCCCCATTTCGTCCTGGAATGGTCAGAGCATGTCGGGGTCTTTCCTTATACACAGCTTAATTCTGCCTCTCTGGGACAATTTTAAAAATTTTTTATTATGAAAAGTTTAAGTCTGCATAATCACCTATTCCTAACCCTCCACACCCATCTACAACAGTCTTTTCCAGCCTCCCCCACAGCCAGGGGCAGTTGGATGACCCAGCTATGGCCAATGACACATAAATGAAAGCCGTGGCATTCCAACAACACTAGGGAGCCTCTATCCCTCCGTCTCTGGGGCAAGGCTGACCTCAGGAAGTGGCCCACGGCCCCAGAAATTCACATCCTCACTGTGGCCAGCTGGACAGGCCTGGAATGCACTGACCTGGCCTGGTGGACTCTGCAGCAGGATTATGGGAAGGTGAGTAGGGTCATGATCATCACCAGCCTCTCATCAGACCAACTTTTATTTTTTTACTTTTATTTTTTTAAGGACAAACTTTTAAAAGTAAAATGAATGAAACCACGTGAGATCAAGATACAAAGACAGAAATTCAATGTGGGAGAAAAGACCTTGCTGGAAAACAGTCGAGAAACACCAGAGACATTTCACAGATGCACAAGACGCTCACATTGTAAACAGGATTAAGCTGTTTTCCCCGTTAACATCAGGGTTTCATTTTGCTCAGCCTGAGATCTCGCTCAATTTCAAACTGCCTGTGATCCACTCGGTCTAGAAAAGCTTTCCGCTCGATATACCTAGAAAAAAATGAAAAAGACGTTTGTCAGCAGAATCTGGTAAGAGAAAGTGGCTCCCCTGCTCCGCTCGCCCCCCCCCCCCCGGTGTACACAGGTCCACGTGGGCAGCGGGGTCATCGGTACAGCAAAGGCAAACAGACAACAGCCCACGACTCAGCAGCATCCAAACCACTCACATTTGGTCTAAACAAGGATGTTTCTGGTTCAGATGTGAATGAAATAATATGGAAAGGAGAGAGCAACAACTAACTTATCAGAGGGAAAGCACATCAGAACATTGAGTCTTCAAGGAAAGAACGGGGGTGGAGTCTGACATGGAAGGAGAGCCCGGCTTGCCCTCGCAGTGGCTGGGCCGCGCTGGTCAAGGAATGAACATCTTCGAGCCTCATTTTTCTAAACCACAAAATCGTGATGCCATATTTCCTGGCCTTAGCCGTGTGCCGAGTTGGTGCGGAGAGAAAGCTATGCATCCCGCATATACACATGAAAATGCAAAATCAGGTGCATGTGACAATGGAGGAAGCAGGGTGGTAAACACTACCTCACGGGGTTACAGTGACAGTGAAATGAACCGAGGGGCACCAAGCGCTCACTTTAGGATGTACTTAACCGCTTCCCGCTCTTTCCTTCCCCTCACCCTCCCCCTCCTTTCCATATGCCCTCCACCCAGTTGGGGCCAGGTTGCTTCCTCTAAGGGAATGAGAGCAAGCACCTCTGCCACCCACAGTCCACAGATAGGGATCCTTAAGAGGTCGGCACTCTGCTCCCTGATCCACGGCTACGGTCAGCAGCCACGGTAGCCTCCCTCGGTCCTCCCAGGCAGGAGAGGAAGGAAGACAGGGGTGATGTGGCAGGCGAGGCTGGCTGCTTGACAAGACACAGCTGCACTTCAATGCTCCCTCTTACCATAAAGTGTGCCTCGATTTGCCTGGGGGAGGGGATTACTGCTGCTAATTAATCTACTGAGAGAACAAAATTGCCATTGAAAATGGGAGACATAATTGAATCTCTGTACTAATTTTTCTTTTGTCGCACTGTGGAAAAGGTGCACCTGTCTGTCATTACAAGGTCATTACGTTTATGGCGAGAACCGTACCAGGTTTAGGAACCCATATTCCTCTGCTGAGTTCGGGGCCTCAGTTTCCCTCTCACTGCACCCTATGGAATGCAGTCCACCTTTGCTTTCCATCCAAGGTTGCAGACACTAGCCCTACAGCTTCCTACAGAGCGGGCGGCAGCTCTGAGTCTGAATTCCGACTGCTGCTTTCTGGCTGTGTCTCCATGTAAGCCACGTAACCTTGCCAATCGCAGAGCTGGTGCTCAAGAAAAAGGCAGCGCCTGCTGTTGACATCATTCTGGGAAGCCAGCTTCCCTCAGGGTCCTGAGGTCAATCGATCCAAGAGGAGGTGTCAGGTCACTTAATGGGTGTCACCAGCAACTAGTAGCCACCATCTGGTCTGAGGTCGGGAACGAGGTGGCTGCACCCAAACTGCCAACTAGAGGCCACAATGGTGGGAAACAGGAGGGCAGGGCCCGCTCCTAGGTCAGACGTAAGCCCTCAGGTTCAGGTTATCAGACTGAGCAAGTGAAATACAGGAGGCCTGTTAGATCTGAATTCCACATTCCTTGGTGGACAGGTGAGCCACAGACACTGGACCCCTTTTGATATAGAGAGAAAACAGGGGAGACTGGCGGGAAGGCAGACACATGACAGAATCCCCCCTGGGATTTAGTGGGGACAGTGAACCAAAATTGACTGAAGGGCTTGGTCACACGACAACCACCATCCTTCCCCACTCCAGCTCACTGGCTCTAGGGCAAGGCTGGACCGGGATTAGCATGCACACTGACAACAGGGGCGCTTTAAACACCCCTCAAAGTTCTCGTAGGAAAAAAGGGGTGAACTGTGGCTCAAGGAGAATTGAGGGCGTATTTCAAGAGAGCCATTAGCCAGTGCTACCTGTCTGAGGGAGTGGGCTGGCGGGGAAGAGACAGGAAGTACAGTACGGGGCTTTGGGCATCTGTGGTCTTCCTTACTGACTTTCCTTTAAAGAAGTGATACTGCAATCAGGATGCTCACTGAGTGTGAATAACAGCCTTGAAACTGGTTCCAGCTGACCTTGAGACTATCAAAACTGAGGTCGGGCTGGGTGCTAAAGAGGCGGGTGCAGGCAGAGTTCAGATTCAGAGAAGGCCTCGGGCAGCAAAGAGGCGCACATGTGCAGAATGTGGCTGAATTCTCAGGGGCTACCCAGACAAAGGCCATCAAGGCAGGTTTGGCGACTTCGCCCATTCACAGACATCCGCAGCTGCTGACAGGATCCTTGTGAGGGCTTTGGTTCAATGCCAAGAGCTGCCCAGGAATACAATTTCTATTAGACATGGACACCCGCACCTCCAAGAGTAAAGATGCCGAAGATGAGGATGGCTTTGACGTTTACTATTCGTGTGACTTTGAGCAAGATACTCAATTTCCTGTGTCTTATTTTTCCTCTGTAAAACAGGAATAAAAATTATAGTACCCCTCTGACAATACAACGAAACTGTGAGAAGTGCTTTATTAACAACAAAATCCGGAACAGCTATGAGCGTTGCGGGGTTCCTGCTTTCCACTTCTGACCTGACTGCATCGCTACGAAGCTACAGAACTTGGGGTCACTGGAACAGGGACCGAGGGAGCACATGCTCACGGGGAAGGCCCCTCCTCCAATGTGGCCTGAGTGGATGGCCTATTTATACTGAGCCTCAGGGAAGTTTCCAGGCACCTTCAGCAAGTTACAGTCCCAGAACAGAACCGCAAGCTGACAAGTGCAGTGGTGCTTTTCTGGCCGGTGCCCAAAACCCCTGGGGACCCAGGCTGATTCAGCCCAGTCCACTGGGAAGCTGGGGTGCGAGTGGCGGCATCCTCCCTTCCTGCTTCTGTTACCTTATGGGGTCCATTTAAGAGGCAGCAGCTCTTCACTTTCATTAATAAAATATGCTAAAAGCATCAAAACCTAAGGGATTTTCCAGCTTTTCCTTTCAGAACCAGGTTAGACACAATAGGCTCTGACATCTTTTTGACCTTTCAACACAAATTACTTTTCTGCCACCAATTTTCTTGAGATCTAGGTCAAGGGGGAGGGGAGGAAAAAGGAAGAGGACAAGTGAAGGTAGAAAACGCTTCCAGGGAGCATGTCAGCACCTCCTGCGGGGAACCCACCCACGCTCCCAAGAATTCTGCAAGGGTGGGATTGTCCCATGGGGGTGCTGACCTCCAAAAGCTCTCACAGGCCCATGAGAGGCCGCCTGCCCACTAGACAGGAAAGAAAAGACAGGGAGGTCCAGGGGACTCTGAAGCAGGCACAGGACCGAGGACGCTTCAGGGCGGTCATTAATCTGCTTCGAGAGCCAGGGTGCCTTCAGCACAGCGCAAATGTGAGAAGGAAAGGGGTAAATTTCAATTCCCAGTGCCAGGAAGCGATAGGTGATAGAGGTACTCGGAAGCTAGAACAAAGCTCTGTGATGGGTATAAAATCTGTACTATTTTTGCTCTGAGAAATGCAACTGGGTCTATGGCCATGCTGTCCTAAAGATGCCCGAGCCCGTCTGATCGTGGAAGCTAAGCAGGGTCGGGCCTGGTTAGTACTTGGATGGAAGACCACCTAGGAAGACCAGGTGCTGTAGGCAATTAAAAAAAGAGAAAGAAATGCAACTGAAACAAGCAATCTGTCCAATATTGCACAGGCCTGCCCCTCACCCCCCGTGGAAGAGGTGTGACTTGCAGACATCTTGAGGGACAGAGTGAAAGGATGGTGATTTTAATTTTCTTCTCCACTGCTTTCCTCTCATCTCACCTAAATGCTGTGCTGGTTCTGAAACTGTGACTCTGAGGGGTCATGGAGACAGAGCCTTTGTAAAAAGAAAATTATTTTCTCTGGTCTCCCCTTCATGCCTCTCCAAATCACAAATACACCTGGATTCCCATCACCGCGCTCCATGACCTTCAATTAGATTGCCAGCAGCAGCCAAGACCAAGCCTCTGTGTCTCGTTTCCTATGCACATGGCCCCTTCCCCTAAGACGGCTGGCCTCCGCCTCAGCAGTGCTGGAGAGACTCACTGCTGATGGGGAAAGCTGCTGGGCAACCTGCGGGATCGGTTACAGGCGAGACAGAAGCGATGCTAAACGCCTTCAGTGCAAAACGCTGACACTGATCTCGAAATGCTCGACTAGGCTGGGAGTCCGGGCTCAGGGGAAAAGCACCTTTGGTAGAGGCACTTTAACCAACGCTGCTGACCGAAATCATCTGGCTGTATCGTGCCCTTCTTTTCTGGGTGGTTAATTCTAACCCAACCCTACTAGGCCCCAAACCAAAGCTGCCCAGTGGGATGGGCACTGAGAGAGCAAGGTGCTCAGCACCTGCTCTGGGTCAGTGCTCTTCTAGGTGCTGGTGACAGTGGTGAGCCAGATCTGCCTTTGGGGGCTTACTATATAGAAAACCAAACACGACAACATGCACCAGCTGGTAATAAGTGTGACAAAGAAAATCAAATGGGGCGATGGGACTGAGGGTTCCTGGGGTAGAGCCACTGTAGAGGGTGGCACCTGAAACCAGCCCATCATGGAGGAGGATCTGAAGGAGCACTACTGAGGTTGGGCTGTATGAGCAGGGGAGAAGAGGATAAGGAGGGCAGGGCCAACTCAGGGAGGATCTGGAATGTCAGGGTAAGAAGCTGGAACTGAATTGGAATTACCATCAAAACACAAAAAGCACAATAATCTTTTAATCTCAATCCAACCTTATTTTAATCAGGACTGCATAACAGAAATATTTTTACCACCAGCCATGACCTGAATTCCTGTATATGAGATCAATTTAAATATAGTGCTCATAAAAAGGTCATGTTCTCATAATAAATATGGCAGAGGCCAATCACTACTCAGAGGTGGCCTTTTAAAGATAGCATCAATGTGACCTTCCCCCCTTCTGTGTTCAGCGAAGATCACTTCATCCCAGGGGCACAGTTGGGATTCTCCACACATTCCACAGAGGGTCCTCGCCCCAGGTGATGCCTGGCCCTTGTTGGCATCTGTGTAAGAGAATCTGGGGGCCTGACCTGGCTCTGCCCAGACAGACCTTACAGGTTTGGTTCTTGCACTTCCCTTCAACACTGTGACACTGGGCGCTCTTCACAACAGAAATCTCCTTGCCCTACTCTACACCTCCTAGGTACCCATGTGCTAGAAAAGCTCACCCAGCAGCTGCTGTCTTGCTCTCATCTCTAGAATTCAGAGCTGTGTTCTAAGTGATTCTCAACCCTCGCTGCGTGTGAGAAGCCCCTAAAAAGTGATTTAAAGACACAGACTCTAATTTAGCAGCTCTGTAGAGGTGTGATCACGTCACCTGAACTTTGGACCCCTCCAGAGGCCTCTCACGTTTAGCCAACTGAGCACCTTCCCCAGATGAGGGACTCTGCCCTCTGATCTTCCTGCAGAAGTTTAGAAAAGCAAGTGAGTGGAGGTGTGGGGGCGGGCGCTAGAGAGGGCAGGTGAGAACAGCCAAAGGCAGAACACAGAAGTCATCAGACCTGCGATGGAAAAGCAGAATCAGGTCTGTGGAATCATCTGGGGAAACGTCTCAGAGAAGGAGGGAACAACAGAGCACTTGAAAGCTGCATGCTGTTAGTTGTTCCCTGATACTCAATTTTCCATTGCCTGAAAAGTCCTCCTCATGGGGCAGGTGTCTTTTTAAATCCTGTTTCTCTTCTAGTCTATGTTTTATTAACTCTCCCTTATCTTCAACAGCACCACTCCTTACTTTTATGGGACATCTATTAACTCAAGCAGAATAAACATTGTCCAACCCACATAATCAATACCCAGGGAAATGACAGGGTGTAGCACACTGGCAGTTCCCCTGCTGCCTCAGATCACGAGGTGAACGTGGAGGAGAGGGCTGTGAGTTACTAGAGCTGAGACCAAGGGTGGGGAAGTTGGGGCAAATGGCACCTGACTCCTGCTTGGAATTTAAATTTATCCTGGGCCTTCTCAAGATGGCTTTGGCGCTTCCACCTCTGTCCTATGGCATTCCACCTTGGACACACTGACTTCGAAGTCTGGTAGTTAAACAAGCTCAAAAAGTCATTACAAATTTTTTGGGAAACACACTGATTAGCTTTCAAGTTCAAATAATCAGCTTCGGATAATCTTAAAGCCTAAGTTAGAAATGACCCACAAAATAAATCCCTCACCTGTCTTTATTACAGTTTAGCTTGTAAATAAGCCTAATGTCTACCACCTAATGCAGACCTTTATGTGACAGGTGCTCTGCAAAGGGCTTTATGTATATTACACGTGTTGTACCCATATTACACATACTATCTCTTTACAACCACCGAGGGTGCTATCATTACCCCAGTTTTACTGATGAAGGAGCTGAGCCTCAGAGATGCAGTGTGCCAAAGGAGAGCCCTTACCGGTGAGGGGCAGGGCGATGAGCAGCCAGGGCTGTCTGGTGGGCCACACAACACTCACTTTCACTGTTAGGGGCGGGGATTATTGACCTTGAGCCATGGACCCACTTCTGTAGTAATTTTGCTCTTTAATTACTTCTGAGGTTCCTAAATACTCACTGAACACTGCTGCTTTCTTGATATTCCTAAATACATAGTGTATGGACATACTCTTCATATTCCAAAGTGAAGAGGAAGGGAGTGCAAGTGATGGCCTGAATGCTGTCTGAGGAATGACATGTCACACAGATTGAAGCCAAGGGTGAAGCCCCACCCTGGGCTGTAATGACATGGACAAAAAAAATCCCACGATAATTCAAAGACATCTAAGCCCTCTGTTGGCTCTGCTTTTGAAGCGTTTGAGCTAATCTGGTTTCTCAGAAGGCCAAATAATTCAGGTCAGGCCAAGACCGATACAGTGAGCCATATCTGACCACATGAATAAACGAGGTGACTTACAGTTCACAGGAGCTGTAATTCAGCAGATTCAGCTTGGCAGACGTGACTGTCCCTGAGAAAAGTGCTGCTCACATGCCTCTCCCTTCCTGTCACCCCTGGCATTTTTCTCACCACTAGAACCTGCCCCATATTAGACCAGAGCTTTGTTGACAAACCAAAGCACTCACATTTTAAAAAACTGAGTGGCCTATCTGTAATAAATTGAGTTCTTAGGATTTTTCAGAGGAACGGAGTCTTCTTCTTACCCTTCCTTCCCTCGATTGTGGATGGCCAACTCTTCACCAATGCCCTCTTCCTCCTTGAAGCTCTCCCAGTCCAATTTAGACTTCTCTAGGGTGCTCATTTTCTGCTTCTTAGCTCCAATTTTCCCCAAAAGGCTGCTCATGCCACTTGATCGTTTTAACCTAAGGGAAGGAAAAACATAAAATATGTAGTGGGAAAATTATAATCTCTCGATTAATGGTTTTTCTGACAGGCACGGGGCTCCCTATATTTGAGCTATTTATCTTAATGGGAGCCATGTTCGTATTTAGGGTACTTTCGGTCTGGTGTAGAGAATGCCATAAGCAGATGAGACTTCTAATGCACTTACCCTGCTTAACATCTCTGACCGCTCTAAGGACCCGGGGATATGAAATCCTCTGACAGGTCTTTGCTTGCAGGGAGGGAGAAGCACAGCACAATTCAGGCATGGCTTTAGGATCACACGCCTAGGTTCATATTCCAGCTCTAATTGACTTTAGGTAGTTATTTAACCACATCTGCCCCTGTTTCCTAATCTACAAAGTGAACACTTACTCATGAGGCTGTAGTGTATCTTATATGTAAAGTGCTTAACACAGCACCTGGCACACAGGTTTGCCATACTGAATCGGTGTCATCACTTGTGCACTAAAGCCCCAGGGAATTCTTGTAAGAGAAAAAGAGCCAGATCCCAAGACTGATGATCAAGAAGTCACAGTATCCTAAAAGGACTCTAAGATCAATTTCCTTTCAATTCCTGTGAGTCAGGGCCCTGGCTTTTCCCAGGAGGTGGAGAACATCTCTCACCCCGAAAGCAAGGAATGCACAGCCTGTTTTGATTTGCTGGTGTTGCCATCACGGACTGTGGGAAACCCCATATGCTTAAGTTCAAGTCTTGGCAGGTCAAATGTTTCCAGTCAATGTTAAATGTCTGAGACAAAATAAGAACAACAGAATGCAGCTAGTTAGTAAGAAGGTGATATTAGGGGAAGGAACTATGGAAGAACACAGCTTTCAGTCTTTTTCATGAAACTAAGACAAATTATATACCCGTATGCAGGAAACTGGAAGTTACCTCCTGCTTCATAAAAACTCTAACACCACAAGGTCTAGTGATAACATCAATAAAGTACCTTTCACTTGCCTGGAATGCTGATTCTCTAAGTGCTTTCACAGCTATTTTCTCATCTGTCCTTACTATGGCCTGTGAAAGAAGAGCCCTGAGTCTCAGAGTTGGAGGAGGCGGTGTCGAGATGATCTAGTGCCACACTAACCATTCTGAAACCCCACCTTCCTGCAGCACAGTGCCGGTGTGGGACGGTCCCTGCCTCTGCCCTGGATGAGCCCACAGGCCAGTGTCTACACTGTACACAAGACTCCTGGGCTGAACAACTTCCCTCCCTATTTTCCTATATTTATGTAGGTCTAGAGGATGTCAGCTTCCTTACTGTGGTCATATCTGACAACATGCTGTTAGCTTAAGATCAACTCAGAATCGGCTGGACAGGCATCCTCATCCTCATCCTCATCCTCATCCTCGAGTTGGACAAATAAACAAAGTTCAAAGAGGTTAAATGATACAACAAAGGTCAAACCCATAGAAAATGTAGATCCAGGTTTTTCTGACGCTCAGTGCTGTGCACTGTGCTATCTTGCCTCTAAGGTGAGAATTTACTTGAGGTATTTTCTGACCACTATTTTTATTTCCCAATTTGCTTAAACATTTTACAAACAGCTCTTTATGAGCTTTCAATTCACATTTTCTAAAAATTCTTTCCCCATAATATCTCCATCAACACACACACACAATTTTATAAGAAGCAGAGCATCCGTGGGGATTTTAGAAACCTAATGAGTCTCAAATCTTTTCACTTCTCACCTGCCTCACTGCTACTGCCTTGGTTCTCGTTGTTGTAATCTCTCATCTGGATAATTCAGCAGCCTCTTCACTGGTCTCCCTGCTGTGTTTTGTCCCACCCTTACTGCTCCTTCCTGGCATCTATTCTACATGTTGCCATTAGAGTGTATTTTCTAAACCACAAGCTTATCACATCTTCCTGAACTTCTATTGCTCTTATAAGTCTAAGCTCCTTAACTTGCAGTTTTTCCTGATCTTTTTCTCACCATACCTGCCCTTGCAATCTACACTCCATCTATACAGTTCGGAACCTGCACCTCACCTCTACCTGCCTCCCTCTCATTCATCTGGTCTTGTCTCAGCTTAGAAACCACTTCCTCTGGGAAGCCCTCCTGGACCCTTCCCCCAGTCTCTGGATTAGCTATCTCCTGGTGATATTTCTACCACACCCCACTTCTTTTCCTATTATAGCACGGAATCCTTTCCCTGACAGATGCTTAAGGACTCTCATTTCAGCTGTCCCTGCACGGGTCAATTCTGAGCAAGCTCCGAGTCACTGCTGACAGCATCCTGCCAAAAGCACGCACACCTGGAGGCTTTCCATTTTCGGCTTCAGGGCCTGCTTTGACCCTGCCTGCATGTCACAGCACAGCCTAGACATGGTAGAGTTCGTGCTAGTGGGGCCACCCTCATTTAGCTGGTGGCTAAAGGGCCCAGCCCCCTGTCCTCACACAGGCACTTTTGGGAGGTACTTTGAATGCTTCTAAAAAGTTCTGGTGGGTTGAGCCCTGTGGCTTTGGATGTGCACTCTCGTGCTAGCTTTTCCTCCTTCCCTAACTTGTTCCAACCCCTCACCCTGCTTCCCAGGATGACTTGCCGAGCGTCTTATCTGAGGTTCTGCTTTGAGGGGATCTAACTAAGATATTTAGGAGAAAAATAATTTTCCTTGGGTGTGCATGCTTTCTCTGAGGACACTCCAAATCTCTGTAGAGAACATGGATATAGTTCTGCAAACAGTGGGAACTTGGTAAAGCCAACAATGTCACCTGGATCACAGAACAAATTTGTGGGAGAGAACCAGATCTCTGTAGGATAAAAAGTGTTCAGAACACTTTTAAACTGGAGAAATTCTGAGAGAGTTAATTTCCATGTGTGTTTATCTAGCAGCTCTCAACCACCCAGGGGTCCCCATTTTATCCACGCAGCACCAAAGGTTTTGGACACCATCTCTGTCCCTCAGCCTACAGCTCTGGTGGTACTCCCATATCATACACCTTTTCCAGAAGTCACTTTCAGAAATTTATGAGAGAGAGTTTTTTGCTGCATAGCAGTCAAGAGGGTTCTAGAAAAGTCAAAAAGCCATAATCCCCCTTTGCCTTGTTTACCGGTGCTATTTAGCTTTACGGGAAAGCTTCATTGGATCATTAACATGGTTTATGATTTCCCAATTCGACAGTCTTCAAAGCAAAACTACCTGTTTTTTATTTGAGGCTAAATCAAAGGGAATGACATTTATAGTGGCAGCCAGAATACGTGAAGGCTCATCATAACTGAGACCAGCACCTTCCTCCTGGACCCTGGCATGTGGGGTCCCTGCAGGCTTTCGAACTCTCACAGTCACTCTCCCGTCCTGACATGGGGCTTTAGCGGCATCATCTGGGCATCCGTTCCCAGCAGCTTTCAGGAAGGCAGAATCACCAGGACCTTGGCTTGTTCTCTGCTGGTAGGTTCATCACTCAGGCTTTCGGAAAAGCTGAGCCAGGCGAGAAAGAACCAGCTGCTGGGCAGGGCTGCTGGCTCTCCATGCCAGGAAGGAACAGCGCAGAGGGCACTGCAGAAGGCACCATAGTGGCACTTCTCTCTCTCTAAAATCTGTGGCTAGTTAGCGAGTAAATCAACGCTGGGTTCCCATGGCACTGGGCAGCTGTGTAGACTGGAAAGCTGTGGAGTGGGAGAGGCCAGAATTCCCTTGGAGACTTCTCTGCTGTCAGCAGGAACCAGTGCAGCTTCAGGCACCACTGACTGCGCTTTGTTCTGGATCCTAAGCCATAAGGGCAGGGTACTGCCAGAAAGCTGGCTTGGGCAGACTACCTCTCACCAGCTGTGGACTTTCTGGTCTTGGTTCTAAAGTGTGGTGAGCAGTGTCACAGAGGACCACAGCCCTTCATTCGAGAGAATTCTCATCCACCTGTTACAGGTCAAAGTCCAAAGAAATGCACCATGTGGGGGCTCACTCACAGATTACACCCAGAATGTTCTATCAGACATGTGCAGAATACTGTTGCCAAGATGTTCTCAATGCAACAATGACATTTCAACCACCTTCTCCTGCATGTCATACTACTCTCTTAACCTTACTGCCTTTAAGTTCCATGTGAAGACTAATCCTGTCTGGGGAGCACACTTCCCACGAGACAGTGTGGACGAGTGCAGTAGGCATACTGGTGAAAGAGACTCTTACCAGATTCTTCTTTCTTTTGTATTCTGCCCAGTTATCCATCAATCAGCAATTATTTTCAATTCCCTTTCCACCAAGCCCACCAGCTAAGGCCTCACACAGAAAAGGTTCAGAAACTCAGGGGAAAAAAAAGAAACAAAAAGGCAAAATGACAGTTGTCTTTTTCCTCTCTGAATTCAAAGTTTACAACGATAATTTGCTTACAAGGCAGGACTTCTTGGTAACTCATACATGGATTATTCTCCAGAGCCAGACATGGGTCTAGAACTGGCATGGCACTTCCCTGAGGAATAGGAAGAAAGTTTATGACGTTAATTCTTCAACGAGAACTGCCTGTTTGGACCCACTGTTTTCTTTTAGATCTTCTTTGGATTTGGCTAAAATCCCTAAGAATGAAAAGTAAAGTCCCAATCTCTGGGCCAAGTTCATTCCTCACCTGTGTAAATCTCTAAGTAATCTCCCCAAAGCCCAAGACCAGACCACTCAAGGAAATGGACTGGAAGCCAGTGGTACATGAGGGAGAGAGTTTAAATCCTATTGACTTCCCAACCTGCACGGAGCATTCTATGGGACATCGGGCTCAGGAAAGTGGAAAACCAGAGGCAATACAAGAAGTTCCAAATGATCTTAAACATTTTGTGGCTTGTGAAATTGTCAGTACTCATAAATCTATTATTGACATTGATACAGCGCCAAAAAAAAAAGTGTCATCTAGCAGCAAAAGGTGAAATGAAAGCTGGCAAATAACAGCAGCTTCAGTTTTCCTGCAAATAGAAAATGATTTGTTACTAAATTTTATGGCTCTTATGCCAATCCAAGAATGAATTACACTTAAGTGTGTCTCATTTGGTTTCAGCTGCTCTACATCTTCATAATGTGTCTAGGAAACTTTCCTGCTTTATTGAAGTTTCCTTGGTCTCCTTTAATCTTGAAATTTAGCATGGTTTCCTACCTTTTGTTTTGTTTGATTTTTTGATGGAATTCGTCGATTTTGAGTCTAGGTTGGTTTTCCTACGTGCTATTGCTGGTTTAGGGTCTGTTTCCTATGCTAAGTATGTCACATAGATGAGGCTGAGGACCTCTTACTGCGCCATCACATAGTGACGGGCACAGAGTGTTAGGTCAGTCCAGGATTGAAGATGCTAACTGTGGTCGCTTGGGAAAGGTGGTGATGGCCTGCCTTAGCTCTCATTTATAAAGGTACATTCTCCCCTTTGTAATTAATTTGTAAGTAATGTGTAATATGTAGGATAATACTCTCAGGAAATTTCGACTACTCATTTCTGGTGCCTCACTCGATAATACGCTGGCCATGTCCAAAGACACAGTGAAATCTCAAAGGGATCATAAAGCTCTGGCTATAAGAAAATCTCTAAAAAGTGAAAGAGCAGTAACTAGAAAAGGGGCCAGGGGTTATGGATCATCAGCAGAGTCCAGGACTGGACAGGCCAATGGCGAGAACAGAGGTCTCTGGCCCAGGGGAAACATTCACCTAGATACCTGAGTATGCTCTTTTCAAAGGCCTGGGAGCCTGGTATGTGTAAGGGTTAAGTGACATGGAAGTCAGTGGCAAAGAAAACCCTTCTGGTCCACCCATCAGACCTCTAGGAAATGATATTCCTGAATTTCCCTTCTCTTTTGTTCCACTCTCATGTGGTTTCATCTCATTCCCTGGGAAAGAGATAATGTCACATCCCTTTCTGCGTCTGCTCCAGCAATTTCCTTCCTTGTATCTTTCCCATAGTGGGTGGTGGGGGGTCATGGCAAACTTGGGAAGGGCCTCCATTTTCTAGCAGTTGGGGAGTGGAGGGGCCTGGGGGCTCTCCAAGGAGGAAATATTCAGTTTACTGGCAATGAGGATTATGCCTGGTGAGGGGAACACTTCCCCCTGAGTTACAAACTGCTGTTGCTTTAATTTGTAGGATCAGGCACAGCTGGGGAGAATAATTTATTGACCAACAGGCCATTTACATGTTTGAGACAGAATTTTAAAGGAATTATTAAATACAGCTTCTAACAAAGCCCGTAATGACATTTTTCTTTATGCAGAACCCTGGGAGCTCGATTGAGGAAGGCACAGCTTGTTTTCCAGATACTGGTTCCATATGGGCTCCTAAACAGTCCCAGCCACAGAGGCAAAGAAGAGACGAGGCAGAATCAGGATGTGGCAGCTAACAAATCAATGACCTCTCTAACAGTGAGCTTTGCTGGCTTTCTCCTGTGACAGTGCTAAGCCGGGCTGGTCTGGGCGGGTCTGCGGCCGACCTGCCTGGGCTGAGGGCAGGAGCCACACTCACCCTGATCACTCCCACCAGGAAAACACAGTTGGGCAAACAGCACCTCTCTCAAACTAGCTAACGTGAGAAGCAAGGCACAGGGCAGAAAGATAAATGGGCCTCCATTATGGATTGTTTGGCGAATTGCTGATTAGGGAGCTGGCGTGCTTTCTCAAACCTCGTTCTGCTCTTCCTTTGACGTTCAGCTTTCTTTTTCTCCCAGGCAAGTCTCTATCTTCTCATGAAAACAATCTGAGGACGACAACATAAACTTAACTTTAAATTCTTGGGCACCGCCAGGTTGAGATCAGGTTAAAGTTTCAGGATGTGGGAGTGTCTTTAGCCAGACCAGAACTATTCCTCTAATCTGACATCACAGAGACCTCACTGGGAACGAGTCATGCCAGTGCTCCTTTCTAGAAACGGGTAAGCACAGTAACCACATGACTTTAAATCAAACTCATATGAGTTGGCCAGAATACATTTTGCAAAATTACTTCCCCTCCCTCCCAAATTTCTCACTGCTACTAAATAAACATGTTAAATTCCAAATGAGGAGGATATGGACCTTGGACACAGCTGTGATTCCTGACACCTCAGAGCTCTGTGTGGAGGGGAGTGTGCTCTGTGTTTCTTTCATTAATGAGGCTGACGTGGTAGAAAGGTCATTTTTAGCACTTGGCGCGCCTGCCAGGGCCTGACTCCAAATCCTCTCACAGTGGCATCTGCTACATCGCTTGCTCATTTAGTTGCCAGGGTATCTTCTCCGGCCTCTTAGAAGCCATAATCCTGCTAACTCAGTGGGCAACTCACTGAGGCTCAGACCCCAACCTGCCCCCCTCCATAGGGCAGCTCGCACTTCTCAGAGAGCCAGGGCATACCATCATCAGAGTCAGCACGTCCCTGTCACAGCACCCCTTGATTCAGGATTGAAAGAGCCCTGGGAGCAATTAACTGCACAGAGGTGATCAAAAGAAGGGGGTGGTTTTAACCTGAGTCTACGATGTCACCTTGCTTAGGCAATGCAATGGACTTTAACAAAGAGAAGGATCTGTTCCCACGTAGTGTGGTGGGGAAAGCAGAAAACTTTCTTTCGACTTCACACAGGAAATGGTTTTCATAGATGTATCCGCAGCTGAGCAAGCTGTATAACCACAACATAGCTTCTCTTTCATAAACGGAAGATTTTTACCCATTGCATCACTGACCACCGAAGAGAATTCCCACCCTCCATCTCTAAGGCAAGAGAAAATGACAAATTGAGTCTCTTTCCTTAATCTGCTAGCCAGGGTTGCTAAAGTAGCTTTTTCACTCAGAAATGTAGATTATTCTACAAGGTTCCTGTTACCCAATCCCACTGCAGAGTGATGGCTGAACTTGAACGAATCCAGTTTTCTCTGCACTCTGGGATCCCCTCGGATCACCTGCCTTTATAACCATGACCCATGATGGGTCACAATGTAAATGTACGACTAGGTAACAGCCACAGTTTTGAAAAAGGTGTTCTAGCAATCTCTGGCTGGGAGACGAAGATCTGCTGAAACAAAGCTAGCCAACCCTACCACGCATAGGTGGTTTATGGGAATCAGAACAAAACAAATGCACTCAACTGAAGACACAAACACAAAGGGCAGATTATTGAGTTCCTGGATTCATCCTTGTATGCTATTAACCATTTGCTCTGGGATAGACATCACTCTCTCTGCTGGGAGAGCAAGGATCCTTGCCCTGAAGCCAGCAGAGCAGCCTGCGAGTCTGTGACCCTCTCTAGAGGGGCCGGTGGCTTCATGATGCCCTTCCCGTCATTGTGAGGCTCAGCTGGTAATTCCGCAAAGATTGCCTGAGCATGTTCACCATTATCACTGCCCAGAAGGAAGGAGGCTCAGAGCTAGGGGACACGGATGGTCTCATCTGAATGACTCAGCTAAAACTGAAAGGGCACACACAAATAAAGGCCAAAACCACCTGCCTCCCCAAACTGCCCAGCTATACTGAGGAAGAGTTTTCCTCTAAGAGTGAACATAATGAGACACTAACCCAAATATATAAAAGCTACTCAATTTACTTTATTCGGAAAGAATGCTGGAAAAATCTGATGGCCAATCATTTCCTATTCTTAGCTAATACTTTTTAAAACAGCTTTACTGAGATATACTTAACATACTAACGAGGTCACTCATTTCAAGTATGCAAGTCAGTGGTTTTTAGTACATTCAGTTGTGCAGCCATTAGCACGATATAATATTATAATAATGTCACCTCTTCCTCTAACCAATGTACTGTATACTTGAAACTAATTTAAATAAATTTATTTAAAAGAAAAACTCTCACACCAATTAACAGTCATCTGTATCCCCCCAGCTTTAGGAAACCACTCATCTATTTTCTGTCTCTATAGATTTGCCCATTCTCTCAGCTAATACTTTTAAATCACAAGTTTAAGACTATTTAAAGTCATTGAGAAGCAACATATCTCTTGGTATCCCTAACAGCTCCTACAGGAAACATTTAAACTTTCAATTTGTCCTCTGTGATGATGTTCATATATGAATTTCATGAAGGCCAGGAAAATCTAGACTTCGGACGAGAACATGAAGTATCTGAGCAGTGCTTGTATAGCTAAGTCTCACATACCACCAATACTATTTTAGAGACGTATTTTTAAAGCAGTGGGGTACAGTGGCTTTACAAGCAGTGCAGAAACCTGCCCCTGCCATTTAATCTATTTTTTTAAAACCCTGGGTGAGTTAATTTCTCTGAGCCTCAAGTAACCAATTAGTAAAATGAGGATAATAATAACTACCCTGAAGGGTGATGATTACATGAGATATTCATTAGCTCAGCCCTTATTTATTGAGTGCTTTCAGTGTGCCAGACTTTTTGCTGGCCACTGGAGCTAAAGGCACAGATTTCTCACCCTCATTTAATTCATTTGCACAAGCAGCAGATAGGCCAACAAGTAATTATAAGAAAATGGCTACCCAGAAAAGTCAGTAGGAGCATAAGAGTGTGAGCTGGGGAAAGCTGCTGAGAGGTGAGAGAGGTCTGAAATTTGAAGGATGACGAAGAATTTGCCAGGGGAGAGAGACGTCTCGACAAAGGTAATAATGCCTGCAATGTATATGAAAGCAGGTAGCACAATGCCTGGCACATAGTAGGTAATCAACACTCCCTGTTGTCCCCACTCTTAATCCTCATCCGTCCTTGAAAAGATGCTCTTTAAAATCCAGAATAAGATTAAAATCCTGCTGCTACTGGAGAAAAATGAGCAGATCTGAAACTTTAGGAGTTGTCCAGTTCTATCTTTTTCTGAGGCTAATTTATCTTTGGCAGTAAAGTATATTTTGAATTTGGACTTCTTTTTTTCCCCACAAACTTTTCATATTGAAAATTTCGAATGAAGAAAAGTTGATCTCCCTATTCTAGAACAGTCCCCCCGCCTGTGGACTGGCCCACAGTTTGGATCGGTCTGATTGTTAATGTCAGCTTCTCTGAAGGCATCGGGGAGTCTTCCAGCATGCAATTCTTAGAATCCTTTTCTCCACCTACACTCACCCTCTGAGTGATGTCATCCAGTCCCAACACTTAAATACCAGTTATAAGCTCTGACCCCCAATTGTCTTATCTTCAGCCCAGAGCCCTCTCCCTAAGTCCAGCCTTACATACAACACTGCCCAGTCGACATCACCTCTGGGATGCTCACAGACTTCACCTGCAGCACCTTTCCACATCACAGCAAAGGGCAACACCACGTAGCCTGGGACTAACCTGACCTCTCAGACTTCTTTTCCTACGCTACCTGCCATTCATCTACCTCAGGCACGTGCCCATCCTGCAGGTTTTGCTTCAAGCCATTCCCTCTGCCCAAAACACTCCCTTCCCAGACAGCAGCTTGTTAACTCCCTCACCTCCAAGTCTTTGCTCAAATCTCAATTTCTCAGTGAAGTGCACCCCGACCATCCTATTCAATACTGTAACTTTCATCCTCACGCCCCACACTCCCCATTCCCCTGCCCTACTGATTTTCTCTTCTCCATGACACTTGACATTTCTAACACACCACATAATTTATTTAACTTTATTGTCTATCTCCCTGCTGGAATGGAAACTCCACAAAGACTGCAACCAATGTCTGTTTTGTTCACTGGAATAACCCAAGCACCTGGCATGGTGCCTGGCACGTGGTAGGCATTCAATAAAAATTTGTTAAAAGAATGTATGATTAGGAAAACATATCAACTTCATACATTATAAATAGATTATAAACAGGACAGAGACTCATGGACATGGACAATGGACTAGTGGTTACCAGACGGTAGAGGGGAGGAAGGAGGAAAATTGAAATAATTTCTTCAATTAAATAAATAAAAATAGGTTTCAATAATGATACCTACTCAAGTAGATGCTGCCTATCATCAGCCAGTTTTGTTTTTGTTTTTTTAAACAGGAGAACTAAGTACTGCAGAGCAGAAAAAGCATTTGTTCATTGCAACAGATGGCAGACCTCCCTGAATGGCTGTTAGTAGCTTGGAATTTGTCCTAGGCTGGCCTTGGCACCACCGATGAGAGCCTGCAGAATGTTTAACAATCTTGTCATAAACCCTGATCTGAGGTACAAGGGCTAAGGTAGCTTAATTGAAACAAATGAGGGATAGAATTAAGGGAAATGCTGGACCAATTTTTTATTTTTGTCCATGATAACAGAATTTGTAAAAAAAACAGTGAAAGTGATATTTGGATTCACTTTATATGAGAACAAAGCTCTGGAACAACCAGGTCAGGAGACCTACCAAAAGGCTTAGCTGTATGGCGAATGAGCTTTTCCCTTGCTATCTGCTACCTCACAGCTGGGCTGCTTTTGTTTGCTTTGTGCGGGGGAGACTAGTTTAAAGTCACATCCACTACCATGTTATGAGCCAGAAGCAATGCCTGAGTCCAACCTTGTAGCTAAAACCAACACTGGATAGATGTAATTGGAGCAATTAGCTAACTCAGTACTCAGCCAACAGAACAACTTCTTGTCAGAATCTGACAGAAAAAATTATTCATGTTTGCTACAGGCAGCAAACTGGGCTATGGGGAAGATGAACACTCCCTCCAGCTGTCACAACTAGCCACGTCAAGATAAGAGAACTCTGCAGACACTTTCTCTTGTTCAGTGGGAATCAGCTGGTGTGCACAGTGGAAGGGGTAAGATGAAAGATCAGCTGGAAAAAAGATGCAAAAAGGAACTGGTGCTTCTCATTGCTGGGGCTCTTGATGTCTGGTGAGGATCTCAGGCATAAAAGATCCCAAAACCTTCCCAGGGAGATATGGGGATAAAGTCACATACAAAGATTCAAGACTTCCAGATGGCTCAGCTTTGTAGATGCCCTACCGTGGAGCAGTGTCCTCACAATTCTGAAGGAAAATTATTTTCCACCTATAATGTTGTACCCAACAAAATCATTAATAAAATGAAAAGGTAGAACATACTTATTTTCAGACATGCAAAGTTTCAAAAAACTTATCTCCCACAAACTGTTTCCTTGAGATGTTACTGGAGGATGAGCTATGTCAAAACGAGGGACTACATCTAGAAAGAGAAAGACGAGGGATCCAAGAAATGGGGGAGCTACACAAACAGGGATAAAAGGCAGGCCCAGAGCAATGGCTGCACAGAAAGCCAAGATAATGAAAGCCCTGATTTGAGCAGGAGGATGGAGGGCTCCGGAAGGATGAGGTGGGGGATGGAAATGACAAATTATGTGACATAGTCAAAAATAGTGTTGAGAGGGATTTTACAGCCATGTTGGAGAGTTTGTTAAAAAAAACAACAACAACAACAACAAAAAAACCTGTGATTGGGACATGGAAAACCAAGCAAAGAAATACACACATGTATACATAAAAGGACATACAGGCTAGTTTACACCCTGGCTCAGTAGTGAAAAATGCTGACAGTGATGATGATGCGTTAAATCGAGAGGACGCAGGAGATCCGCGACACTGAGGGGCAGGGGAAGTTCAAGATGCTAATTCCTCCTCTTCCAGGAATAGGAACTGCTCCTTCTTGACAACCAGAATTAACAAAAAGTTAATGTCTAAAATTGATAAACTGAGAATCAATTTAAAACTAAATGCATCAATTTAAAATACGGGCAAATGGTACGAGAATTAAGAGCTGAACGTGGTTAGTTTAGCTCTGGAAAGCGGGACCTGGGACTGGAGACTGCCTAGGGCTTTCTGACCATCCAAGCTGTGTATGACTTCCATTTGATAATCAATTTGGTTAATAAATCTGAACGTTCCTTCCAGAAGACAAGAAGAGAAAGGGATTTTTCTGAGGAGCCATAAGTCTGGCCATATTAGGCTCTTGGGCTTGCTAATTTTGAATGTGTCCCCTCTGACCTCTGCGGCTGTTGTCACTTAACATGTTTCTTACTATTTACTCCTAAAAAAGATTTTCTACAGCTACAACCCTTCCCATAACACGGAAGTACCTGACCTAAGGTATTTTATAGTGTTCTGTGTGTTCATTTGTTTTAACGTATTTACTTATTCAAAATGTCTTACAGTCCTACTACGTGCTAGCAACCAGCTGACACCAGGTGTACAAAGAAAAAGCAAGCATCGCTGTTCTTAGGAAGAAACAGCTCGCAACCGTGCCTGACAAACGACCAGAGCAAAGTCATCTTTCCGTTTCCTCCTCAAACTCCTGTTACATTTTTGAGAGTTTCTTAGTGTTGTCCAAGAGTCCCCTGTGCTTATTATAAATGAGAACTCCTATCCCTGGCCTCCTGAATCAGAATCGCTGAGGACAGGGCTCCGCGATCAGCACTTAGCAGGTACACTATGATTAAAGGGCCAGTTTTAGGTAAAATTCCTGATGTTTCTTACTGAGGCACATTACCACATAATTATCCAAACATTATGGTTTAAAGAGAAACTGAATGGGCTGTCTGAACATTTGGGCAAGGCTGTGAACTCAGTTTGGGCAGCTGAGCCAAGTTCCCAAGGAGTCATGAGGCCAATTTTCAAAAACGATGACAGACATATAGATTTAGGATAGAGGTGAGGCCAGGATGGGGGTGATTTTGTCTTCTACTTGGTTCTGAATTCCTCATTAAGCAAAATCACTCACCTTATTGCTATCTGTTCACTGGAAAAGCTGGTGAAATGATCTGTTCCCCAGTGAATGCACTGCTGAAATGATGAAAGCTAGGGCATTCTTCCAGCACTTAATATAAAAGGTTTTCAGAATTATATTTATTTCTCAGTTGGTTCTGAATGCTGTTAACTAGAATACGAAGAACACAGAACTGTTCATAACACAAGATGAGAATACCCTTCATTTAACCATTAAACGCCACTGTCCATCTCCAAGTACATTGAGTCCAAACAGCACAATTTTGTTATTATTCTGAAGGCTGCCTTTCAGGCAGACAAGCCAGCCCTTGTGAAGACAAAATGATGCAAATTCCAATTATTAAAAGTTAGAAACAAAAAACACAGTGGTCTTTATTCATCAGGGCTACTTCAAGGGGCAATGGGACTTACTCCACGGCTATTCAGGATGGGCTGCTTCTTCCTTCAGGTACTGTTCTACCTGCTGTGGAGGGGTGCCAAGTGGCCTTCAGTGGTAGCCAAATGCAGTCAGTGGTTTGTCTTATCATTATCAGTTCTGTGCGTGTGTGTGCGCGCGCGCGCACACACACACACACACATGAGAGAGAGAGAGAGAGAGAGAGTTTGCAAATCTTATCTTTCATTCTGTGGCTTGCCTATTCACTTAATGTTATCTTTTCATGGGCAGAAGGAGGGGATCTACATGGCTATTGGTTTCATGTAAAAGGGACAAAAGCAGTAATGTTACAGATTTAAATGAGTTAATCAGTATTTTTTTTAAACTATTTGCTTTTAGAAGCCAATTGTATATTTTAGTGAATGCAGAGCCATCATAGTCATTTCATTATCTAAGAGCAAGCTAAATTTTGGAAAGACAAAAATCTTTGATGGCTGCCCCTTCAGATATATGTGGTGCTCCAGAGCCAAAGCAAATAATAGAAATGGCCAAGGGACATGTCTCTGTCAAATGAGAATTAGGAAGAAAAGTCCTGAAATGGACCGAGATTGACATCAAACCAGAAAGTTTTTGTTTTAAATAAGGGAAGTAAAAAAGACAATAAAAGGAAGTCTTTCAAGCTTTCCATACCGCATTCTGGTTATTAATATGGCCCTTTCCTTCTTTCGCTCTCCCCACAAGCTGATTTAAAAATAAGGAAGGAAGTTACAGTGGTCAGCGTGAGGTGCTAAGATGGCACAACTTCTGGGCTGCACTCCCAACTCATCTTCTGTGTGGGCAGCCCCCGCCCTGGATAACTCACTCCTTCACATTTTCTACTTTAGTGACTGAGACACAGAGAGACCAATTTAAGTCTGAGAGGCCGTGAACATTATTAATCATTAATGCTCACAAGAATCTCTGCGGAGCAAAGGTATTGCAATATTAGCTACTCATGATCATCAGGAAAGGCCAACTCACTGCACTCCTCCTTCCCCCATCCACAACTTGCCACCTGACTCACTGCAGCTATGAAAAGGTTTGCTTTTTCTCCCCCTCTTGTAATTAATTTAAAAACACTTAAAAACAACAGAAACAGGTTAAAAGGAACAGGAAAGCAAATAACAAGAATAAACTATTGCAGAAATCCCAACCATCCAGACAATCCTGCCAACCTGAAGTGCTCTAGAGAACTATCTGCACTTCCCCGGATTCAGGCTGCAGAAAGAGGCTGCCAGCCAGCAGACCTAGACTATGCTGCAGAGCAGGTCTGCATCACAACAAAGGAGGGAGGAGGGAGAAAGGTCATGTAAGGTACAAGAAGTCTCTGGCCCTACCTTCTACTCATGTTAAAAACTGTCAAAACAAGACTGAAAAAGGAACAAGGTGGAACACTCCAAGACAACCTAAATCCTACCAAACTGAAAAGCTGGAGGAAGGCTCAGGGGCCCCTACAATTAGTCTCCCAGTGGGTACAGTCCATGGACTCAACTTATACATTGATCCTTCTAGAGCCAGCCATCTACTGTGTGTTCACCTCACCACCTTATTAGTGTTGTAACCTGTCCCCAAACCCTTGATTTACAATTAAACGGTTGAGCTATCAGAACATAAAGTATGAATTTGCCAGAAGTCTTGCCATTGACGCTTCGCTCTTGAGGGATAAAGGGAAGTAGGAGATGGGGCTTAAACCTTTGTTTAGGCATATGGTCAAAATTCAATGATCAAAAATGGGCCCAGTTAAAAATAATGTCCTACCAGTCCCGCATCCACCAATTCTTCTCTGAGGCAACCACTGTTACCAGTTCCTTATGTATCTACAGAGATGTTCTCTGCATATGTGATCATTCGTAGTTCAGTCTGCCCCCTTTAGTAGCTAATTTCCTACCTGAGCACCGGTGACAAATCTCCATATAGTTTCTATCTGAATCTGGGAATAAAGCACTGCAAATCAGATTTTTAAAATGTTTCTTCCTGCCAGAGCTATTTCATGCATATCTACACAGTGTATATGTGTATATATTCTCTCCCCCTACTTAACATAAATGGTTGTATACTCCCTATACTATTCTGCTCCTTGCATCATCACTTCTGTATTTCAGAGATCATTACCTATCATTACATAAAGCACATCCTCTTCCTTTTCAGGCTGCATGCTGTTTTATTGTATATAAGAACCACAGTTTATCAGGCAGTCACTACTGATAGACTGCTAATGGCAATCTTTTGCCACTACAAACACAGCGACATACACAATTGTCAAAGCACTGTCATCAAACTTTGGACTCTGCCAATCTGGTGAAAACCAGCACCTCCTTGTCATTTAAATTTTTGTTTCTCACTGTATTAGCAAAACTCAGCTTCCAATGTGTAAGAGCCATTTGCATTTCCTCTCTGGTGAGCTTTAAAAACTGGGCCGGGTTTGATATGTTCCTTGATTTGTAGAGGCTCTTATTAGGAAAATTTGCAACTTGTTTGAATTTGAGTTGCAATAGCTTTCTCCTAGTTTGTTATCTTTTCTATCGTCTCTTAGTTAAGAGACTTCACTACGAAGGTGGATGATGATGCTAAGATCAGATCGCTGATGGGAATGACCAGTTAGCTGAAAGGGAGATGACGACCGTGCAGGAGTGTAGGGCAGGAAGGAGCAGTCACCACAGGGCGCAGCATGCAGCACACTGGTGGGCCCGAACGGGCACTGGAACAAAGGCAGGATCCACAGGTCTACGTGTGGAAGGGTGGTGGAGCGCTGCTTCTAAACTTGCTTTTACTAGCCCAAGCTTGCCTTACTTCAAAGCACAAGCTGTCAGGCTTTGCTGCTCACTGTGTCTCCTTACTGTCAGTGCCTCTAACTTCTCCAGGTCACGCCTCCGTCACTGACTGATGGCTTCAGTCCACCTCATTCTTGTCCTTCCTGTCAGGTGTCGATATCCAAAGATGATCCAAACTTGGCCTTTCAATGTCTTAACTTTCTCAAGTAACTTTTTCTTCAGCCCAACTTGGCTACCTGTTCATACGGGCATTTCTGGCATTGGACAAAACCAACACAGCCTTTATTTCAAAGGTTCTACTCTATGGTCACTTCCTTTTACCCTTCCTGGCTCAAATGCTTTAGTTCTTCCACTAATTTCTGGCAAATCCAGGAAGGAAAGAGGATTTCGAAGTGGCGATGGGGTACAAGGAAGACATTTTTTTCATCTCTAGGTCTTGGGGAACATCAAATATAAAGAGAAAACAGCTTCTGCCTGAGGCTGCTTTGGGGGACCTGCTTCCAGGGGACCATTGAGCCAAGTTTCAGTAAAGGTGAAGGCAAAGGAATCGTTCACTAAGGAAGCTGAAATTGTAGGAGTTCAGAATGTGTGACCCCAAAACATGCTGCTTTGGCATCATGGCTATCTTGAATTAAAAGTACTTGAGAAATAGTTAGTACAAGGACACACCCTTCTTTGCCCCTTAAAAACAGGAGATAAATTTCCGTGAAAGGTACTCCCCCTATACCAGAAAGGTAGAGGGCATCTCTATTACCCACAGATTTAAAAAATTAGGGCTCAGAAGGCTGTTTCTTCTTCACCAAGCCCAAACCTGTCTTATCAATTCTTCACAAATTTATTGCTTTTCTAAAACATATAAAGCTACTTGTTTTGGTCATTTCTTTTAGTCTCTTATTTTTTAGGAGGTTCCCATACAAATGAAATTAAATTTGTTTTTCTCTGGTTAATCTGTCTTGAATGAATTTAATTATTAGACCAGACAAAGAACCTAGAGAGAAAGAAAAAATTTTTTCACTACTACAAAACTAAAGGGAAATTACTGGGTCCCAAAGCGCATGCAGATACGAGGACAGGAAAGAGCAGGGTGGGATGAGCACCTGAAAGATGACATAATCTGGAGGCTTGGACATTTGGTGACAACCATGATGGATGTCAGACCACACCATGATTGAAGACCTTTTTGCCTGTGTCTACAGATGTCACCGCTGTCAGGTGCATGCAGTTATTCAAGTTCCATTACTGACATAATGCATTTTCTGGGTCCACGTCTCTCCATTCAATTTCTTCAGTTGTTGCCTTTTATATTTTTCTAAATGACATCCCTCATTCCTCTGGTAATTTTATAAAAGAGAGATTATGAGTGAGGAACTGAGTTCTCACATACCTGAAAAAATGTCTTCATTTGCCTTTACAACCCGAGTATGGATAGCTTCCCTGGACTCCTAGGTTCTACATTATTCTCTCTCAGAACTATAAACATGTCCCTTCATTGTCTTCTTGTATCCAGTGTTGCCATTGATGCCAACATGATTCTTGCTTCTTTATAAGCTGGACTGTTTTCTCTCTGTGGAAGCTTTTAGAATTTTTTCTTCCCCTTAGTGTCCTGAGACTTTATATGTGTAAAACGTGAGTCTTCTTAGATTGATAAATTCATGGTGGGCACTCCACGGTGGGCCCTTTCACTCTAAGGATTCTCGCTTTTCTTCTGTTTAAAAAAATTTCCCCCCTTATTTCTTTGGGTATTTGTTCCCCCCCTCCATTTTCTCTCTTTTCTTTCAGAACTCATACAAGATGAACCTGGGAACTTCTGAAATGATTCCTTTTATTGTATTCACCTTTCTGTCATTCTATTATTTTATATTTTAGGAAAATTCTTTCTTTTCCTCCTGCTCATTAATTCCCTTTAATTGTATTCATTATGCTGTACAGCCTCTTTAACAAGGTTCTAAACAATAATGTTTCATTTCCAAGATCTAGGAAATAAAATTCATCCTCTCCCATAAGTCTGTTCTTGTTTCACGAATGCAATATTCTTTTTATCCTTTTCAGGGTATAAACACACTTCCCTTAAAGTCTCCTTTATGTTCTATTCACTTGGATCTTCTGATGTTAACTTTCTATTTCTTGAGCTCGGAGCTTCTCTTTTATGACAATGGTTTCTTCTGATGTCTGGCAACTCTTCGTTGTACGTGCTTGTGAAGTTTTTAGATCCCCAGCGTGTAAATGTTCCGTCTATTCACCACAGCCACGTCCAGTAATTACAGGAGAGTGGAGGGACATATAGGTAGGGCTTTTGGACTCTGATCTCTACCTTTAATATGATTCCATCTGCCTTTTCTCCTTCAGGAATTCCTCAAATTCCTAGACTACCCAGGATACTCCTTTATTCCAGCATTGTTAAATACATATATATTTCTGATATAGTTAGGGATTTGGGGTACATAAGTAACAGCATGTGTTCAATTTACCATCTCGAGGCATCTTAGCAGTGGACATTTAGCACTGACCAAGTAGACAGTGTTCTAAATATAAGCCACTAATACCAAGTACCTGTATAGATAGATACATGCCTCAGAGCAGAAGATAAAGGTTCATTAAAAGTCTCCAAATGGTATGCAGAAAAGATATGTTTAAGATAATAGACCCATTTTCTTTTCTTTATTTGCCAAATAAAAAGCTTGCCACCTTTTTATAATTTTCCAGGCATTGCTTTTGGGATGCCTCAATAGATCAGACTCTTCTGGTTAATGAAACAATGATAAGTTAATAAATAAGCACTTTTGGTTTTCAAAAACAAATGTTAATACCAGCCTTATGAGGATGGCTACCATGAGTCAGCTCACTGGAATTTAACTGACTGATAAAATCGCATTTTTAGAATTGCAAAGCTGAGAAATGACCCTGTAACAGAGGTATGTACAATGACCCTGGGGCCTCCTTCAACTCATGGATCATCAACAATCAATCACTAAATGAAAAAATAATTTGAGAAAAAATAATTTCCGGTTCTCAAAGATAACCTAATTTAAAGGGGACTGCTCTTTTTCTAGTAAACTGAAGAGAGAATCTGCCTCCTTTAATAAATGCTAGGTTAATAACATTTATTTACAGAAGAATTTATTTTCTTTTTCCTATATTTAAATATTTACATAAAACTCAGATACTTATGTTGTTCAATTTAAAGTAGTTTCTGGTTGGAGTAATGGGTGGGGGAATTCCTTTGATAAAATGTCATTGCCTTGGGGTAAAAGGCAACATTAAATACAAGACTAGTTTTACTCAGGTTCTTTTTTGGAATAAAATTTCTGTCTGAAAATGAAAGTAATATTCAAATAAAATTTCTGTCTGAAAGTGAAGGTAATATTCAAATAAAAAAGAGAGAACAGTAAAAAAAAAAAAAAAAGGCTCCTCAGTACTCTCTGTTTCTCTGCCTCGAAGGTTCTTTTCTCCCTTTCTGTTTCTCATTTGCTAAGTAAGAAAGAGTTAACTCATAAATGAGAAGAATGTTGTTTTAGCTCCACAGAAAGCTTTTAAGGATAGGGTCAATGCAAAGACCAGATTCTTCATTAACTCATTAACAAGACAGGTCACTGTGGCCTCAGGGTTCCTTTATCAGCAGGAAAACTTCAGCTGGTAATGACTGGTTGCTTCCTGCACATCTCAAAATTCAGAATGGAGAAGTAGACTTCATTGTGAGTCTGTTTCCTGACTCGGAAGGAAAAAAAATATTTTCATGATGACTATTCTTTTCTCAGGCTGGTGTTACATTTGGCCCAAAGGCACAATGGGCAAGCAAGGGGCTTCCACTCCCAGAACACTTTCTAACGCTTTGTTCCCAGTTAATTATGTTCTAATGGTGGTATGTGTAACCTCATTGGGTAGTTTTTAAATGAATTTTTATGTAAATGTTAATAGCTATAAATTAGGCAAGTTTCAGCAGTAATTGCCTGCCCATCCACCTGCACCATATGCCATAAGCTATGATTCTCCTTTATGGCTGCTGTTCTTGACTGTGACCTGCTATTCTTAGTCTAAAATGGGATTCAAAGCTATTAATTACCTTATGGAAATCCAACTGGTTTTCTTATAACGTTCGGAAAGACTTTCTCTTTAATATGGAGCTTGGCCTCTCTCTACCTTGAGGAAAACCACGAAATATTGAGCTATCATGGCACTGTCAAAAGAAGACTGGTAGGTTCTCTCCAAAATAAGTGACTGTTTGGATTAGCTGAGAGTTTAAAGCAAAACTCCTAAGGAAAACTCTCAGCAGGGGGGATTATAAGCAGAGCTCCTATGTATTTGGTATTGCTTTGGCAAGTAAGCCTTGGGAAGGCTACATTGGCCTCATCACAACAGCAGAAGGGTACAGAAAAAAAGAGACCTGGTTTCCCAGTCTCCTCTCCCAAATCTGGACCAGAACTGCTGACACATCTTCCACAGCTCCAAGAAAAGGCAGCCACAGTATTTCTAGAGGAGGCAAAGCCGCTGTGTTCCCTTCCACTTCTTGTGTTTGCATTTGCCACCATTTCTAAGGCTCCCTTTCTGTGCTTGGTTGATTGTCCTTCTCAAGCAGCCTGCTCAGGAGGCAGTGTGGTGTAATGGACAAGACCTGGCTGGAGGAATCAAAAGGCCTCCATCTTTTGACTCCGCTCTGGTCCTTAGCTTCTCTGAGCTCCCTTTCCCATGGTTTCTTTCCCTTCTAAAACTCTAGTGGCATTTTCTGAATTCCCAGCTACACACTTCAAATATACACCTCAGGTGCTTGAATCTCATAGGCCCCGCCGAGGGTGTTTGCAGTTGCTAGCACCCTGCCAGGACCAATCTGTGGTTTGCTATGTGAGGGGCTCTATAATTCTCTGCTGAGACCTGAGTTGACTTTTTACTATAAAATGTTGAGAACAGTGGTATTTTCTAATGGTTATTGTTGGGGGGAAATCTCAGATTTATTGTTTTGAAAAACTGCTACTCACTATAGCCACAGGTCCACACTGGCACTTCTATTTTCACTGGTATCCTTCCCCACTCTCCAGGAAGAAAAAGTCAGTACAACAGGAACTCATGTGTACAAAACTCTGCTATCTCTGCTTCATAATAGCTTTGGCAAAAGAAGAGTGTTTTCTTTACCAACTGACTCATTAACAGAAAGACCGTAAAAGTTTAATTAGAACAAGAGGGGAGGCGGTAAGAAGGTCACTGCTGGCTCATCACTTCCTATACCCAGAGGCTGCCAAAGCCAAATCCAGTTACAGTTGTGACCAAATCCCGTGTATTAGCACACTCGCTCTCTAGCTGCACACAAAAGCAAAATTGGCACCCTTTCTCTAGGCTCTTACTGGGGAGAAGAAACAACATTTTGAGGTTAGGTGGCTGGGTGAAGAGTCAGGAACCGTCATATTAACTTCGGGAGAAAACTTAGGTTAGTGATTCTCAATCTTGGGTGATTTTGCACCCACAGAACACCTGGCAATGTCTGGGGACGTTTTTGGTTGCACAACTTGGGGAGAAAAGAGGCAGGAATAGCACTGAGTGGGCAGAGGCTCTGGATACTGCTGAATATCCTGCAATGCACAGGACGGTTCTCCACAACGAAGGACTATCCCACCCAAAAGTCAGGGGTGCGGAGGGTGAAAGACCAGGCCCTGGGTGAAATGGCATTCCCTCTACCCAGTGGGAGCAACTGCAGATCTGCTACAATGAAGGACAGCAGTTTCCCTGACATGGCAGTCTTAGCTCTCAGGTAGAAAACAACTAGATTTAAGGTCAGGTCTGTCAGTGAACAGACCTTGTGAGTCCCAACTTCTGGTAGTTCGCGGGGAAGATGGAGACTGGCTTAGTCCCTGGGAAAAGCCAAAGTCTCTGGGCTGAATTAATTAATTAATTTTAATATTAAGTTTATTGGGGTTCTGGGCTGGATTTAAAGACTTTACTGTGTGACGCTAAATATTTTTATCATTTAGTAAAAACCCTTTCACATTGTACCCTGTGAGAGAGCAAAATGTTGGTGGCACTAGATAGCCAGGTTTCCCTTCATGCACATATTCTCCTCTCTTTTTTAATAGCAGCTCTTTTGTTGAGGATTCCACCTCTGAGCAGCCCTCAAGTGGCCGGGGAACAGCCTGGCTATGATTCCTGAATACTTGTGTGGTGATTCCATTTTTTCTCCAGCAAAAAAGGTGCTGGTCTATATCATGTAGATGAGAAACAAACACTAATGGAACTGTTCGAAGATGGAAAGAAATTTTAGAGAAAATATATGTTTATGACAAAACAGGGGCAATTCCCACAGTCTTCAGGGGAGCGCAAGGTCCCAGAGCACATGAGGGAAGCCTGGGAGGGAGTCATGACTTCATCAGCAGCTCAGTTTGAAAAGCTTCCAAACAGAAACTAAGCAACAAGCTTTGGAAGTGCCTTAGCTAGTAAACTAAGTAGAACTCCAAAAGGTGGCCTGATGAGCGGAAAATGATTGCTATCCTAATGCTGACTAACCCTACTCTCTTTCCTGCCATCCCACTGTAAATAAGTTAATAAATGCAAGAAAAGCTTACACTTAGACTGATTTTCTAAGGAAGCAAAGAAAAAAGAATGATTTGATAGATAATTTGATGGTTGAGTGGACTGAGCAACAGATGAGTATGCAACATTTTATACAAAAAAAAATTTTTTTAAGTCATTTATTTAATTATGAGGACATTTTAAGAATCTCTAGCAAGGAACAGATTCCCCCTTATCCCCAAATTAAAGAAGCATGAAGAATTTTAGAGCTTTTACGGTAGGACAATGGGCCGTAATAAACCATAGTTACTTAAAACCCAATGGAGTAATTGCTTGGCTGTTGGTTGAAACTAACCTCTTGCAGTAGTGCACAAATTCTAAAACTAATGAAAAGCTTGCCCCGTCAGCATATACAAGGCTTTGGAGCCTGTGAGTGTTTTTCACTGCTATACACAAATATAAAAAAAAGAGTCAGAGTGATGATTGCACAACAATGTGGAGGTACTAAATACCACTAAACGGTATACTTTAAAATGGTTAATTTTCTGTGGATTTCATCTCAAGAAGGAATCATGAGTTAAACCACTTTGGTTACTTTAGAAAACAAACTCATGGGAAGTATATCTACTAGAAAAATATCTATAATATAATGGTATAATTCAAGACCAAGCAACCATATTGTAGCTCATGTTTCGTTGTTTTATAGGGTTCTGTGAGAAATTCTAGCAAATTACTGAACTTTATTAGAAAGGGGTCATGGGAACCCGATTTATAGTTATTTGACAGAAGTATGGGTGGTCCAGCACTTACATTTGGCACCTGAAGTGAAGGGCTGTCTTGTGGGACTGAGACTTTAAGCTGTGGGGTGTACACAAACTCTAGATAGAATTATACTGAATTATTGAACACCCAGTTGGTGTCTAAGAGAATCAGAGAATTGGTTGTTGGTGTTGGAAAACACCTCAAAATGGAATGTAAACATTTTGTTTATACATTCATCAGTTGGTAGACATTGGCTTGTTTCCACTTTTTGGTTACAATGAACAATGCTGTTATGAACATCTGTGTACAAGATTTTGTGTGGACAAATGTTTAGTTTTTTGGGGGGTATATACCTAGGAACTGTTGGGTCATATGGTAAATTTATATTTTACTTTTTGAGAAACCGCCAAATTGTTTTCTAAAACTGCTATATACCATGCCACATTCCACCAGCAAATAAGAGTTTCTTTCAATTTCTTCACACCCTCACCAACACCTGCTATTTCAATCTTTTTGATTACAGCCATCCTATTGGGTGTGAAGTGGTATCTCATTGTGGTTTGATTTCCATTTCTCTAATGATTATATACAAGCGGTTTTAAATATTGTTAGTTTAGAATTATTGCAGACATTTAATTGGACACAACTTAAGGACAGCCTCAAATCACGGAAATCCTTACCAGAAACCACAAAAATACAAAGGCATAAGTCTATTCATTATGGGAGACTTTATAATAACAAAAGACTAGAAACAACCCAAATGTTTATCAAAGAAAACTAACTGAATAAACTCTGGCACACTCACAATGAAATACCTTGTTTCTTAAAAAAAAAAATGAAAAAACTCTCTAAATACTACTATCAAGTGACCTCCAGAACATGATAAATGAAAAAAAAAGCAAGGCAAACTATATAGTATACTACTGTTAATCTAAGTTAGAGGAGATAAATATATATATATATATATTTTTTTGTTAATAGATAAACCATTTAAAAAAAACACAAAACAGAAGCTAAACTTATTTGAAAATTTGTATTTATAGATTTTGCATTAAGTATAAAATAAAATTTAAGTAGAAACAAAAGCAATCCCTAAAAATTAAATATAAAACAAATGAACCTAATATGTATCTAGTTGGTGGCATTACAAATGCAAAAACTACCCCAGGTGACTTTAGAACATTGTCATTTGGCTATACATTTTTAGTGAAATAAACCTTAAAAACATAAAGAACTACAAAAACAAAACAAAATACTTAACTTAAACTGTTTGTACTAATCATACTTAGTGATAGCATAGGTATTATCTATCATTCTGATACTTTTGTGTGTATACCATGAAACAAAGCAAGTGGGTATTTATATGGTATCTTATAATTCCTGTTGTTTCTTTTCAGACTAGGAAGACAGACAGAGCTTCAGATTTAAGATAATCTGAGAGTCTTAAATTTGATTCAGAAGTAGAAGTATTGCTTTTAAAGGAAGAAAAACAAAACAAAAACTCATTGCTCTGTATACTTAAAAGTCCTTGGGACAATGACCAACTCAGTAGCAACTAAGATTCCTTATCCCACGTTCTGAAATAATGTTTCCCATTAGAAGGCACTAGGTTAGATAACTGATACTATGTCTGGAGCAGAAAACGTACAAAATGAGCTTGGAATATTTTGTCATACCCAATAACATGGATGCTATCAAAGACTACTAGGGTCACTGTCAAAAGTACTAACCAGATGAAACAATTTCAAAATCAATAAGGATAATGACTGAAACAAATTGAAATAACAGATGTTTTAATTCATGAGTTCCTAATAAAAAAGACTAGCTTAGTCTTCAGCCATGCCACCCTGAACATGCCCGATCCCTTCTGATCTCAGAAACTAAGCAGGTTTGGGCCTGGTTAGTACTTGGATGGGAGACTGCCTAAGAAGACAAAGTGCTATAGGCATAAAAAAACCCAAAAAATACTAGTTTATTACTACTGAAACCAACTCATTTTGAAAATGGGTTTAAAAAAAAATTAAGCATTTAGCATTTTGTGTTTTCTACAGGAATTAGGAACCAAACATATGAAGAGCAGTCCATATTATACAAGTACTATAGCTAATAATTGAGGAAAGAATGATGGAATTAGACTGTCACTACTATAGTCTAAATGCTTGTGTCCCCCCCATATTTATGAAGGTGGAGCCCTTGTGACTGGGATTAGTACAGTGAAAAACAAGTTGTTCATGAACCAGAAAGTGGCTTTCACCAGACACTGTTCATGCTTTCATCGTAGGATTCCAGCCTCCAGAATTGTAAGAAATGTATGTTGTGTATAAGCTAGCCAGTCTGTGCTAACCTGTTACAGCAGCCTCTTTCTGAGAACAGAAGAGACTATTTTTAACTGAAGTAGAATGCCAACACTCTTAGCTAAAATTAGTTTTTATGTTCAAAAGAATTTCCACAGAAAAGTCCACAAAAACCCATTCTAAAGAATCCTAACTATACCAGTCATGTCTCCAATAAAACAAGTGTTTACCTAATACCAGTATTATAAAAAAATTTCATTGTAATATAAAAGGTTAACTATTTAAATATAAGAAATGCTCAATGCAGGTCATAACCTTCACACAACCCCTGTTTCTCATAGACTATTTAAAGTCCAGACAAAATGAAAGTCCTTCTTTTAGAAAACTGACAGGTCAAATGTCCAAAGGGAAAGTCATTTGTCTGCAGTGGGAATGGTATATGCCTCGCAACATGTCAATGGTCCCTCTTCCCACAACCATAGGAGACATCAGTCATCAATCATGGCAACTGTTTTCTTCTGAGCCCCCACAGAGCTTTAGAATCTTTCTTTTCGTCACAATATAACATGACCAGTATTATTAAGTGTTAGGAAACCTATCTGCCACTCTTGTTTATGTCTTTCCTGCTCAGCTTCCATATCCTTGGAAAAGCATCATGATACAATGGAAGAAGCTCAGGGTTTAGAGTCAAAACACCTGGGTGTGAATCTGGGTTCTGCCTCATATTTTTGGGCAAACTAGCAAACCTTTTTAAACTTGTTTCTTCATCTGGGATATGGGGATGAAACTATTCTCTAGGATTAGAGATATACACTAAAAACAACCATGGTTAAGTGTCAACTAAATAACTATTATCATCATTCATTCTCGAGGCTTGTTGAAGAAACAATACTGCGCCATTACTCAACCCCTGCCTGCAGGATGGCACAAGGTGCAGCAGAGCTAGGAAAAGGAGATGCTGGCTCACAAAGAAACAGTGAACTATTGCCATTAAGATCCTGTGAAGGAGTAATATGTGGCAGCCCACAGTGAATTGTGGCCATCTGTGAAGAACAGAAAGGATGTTATAAGCCACATGATTCTGCCTCCGATCAAAAATTAAAAATAACTTGGTAAGAGTTAGTTGTAGAGATATTTCTCTTCCCAACCAGGATTTGAATCCTTTGAGGACTGAGACCTTTCTCTTTCTCTCTGTATCCCTAGAACAACACTTTGCTAAAAGTATTCTTCACTGCTAGGCAGTTAAAGAAAAAAGAAGAAAAAAAAAGCAAAGAAAGAATAAAAGCCATTTTCACTTAAGAATTAGGCCGAAGTTTGCTGAGTGCCTTTTGCCCACTTGCAGAGGAGGAAGATGAGACTATGGATTACACAACAGGACATGGCTGGGGTGGGATGTGAAGCCCTGGTCTGCCTGACTCTAAGCTGGAAGTCATGTGAGTGAGGCTCATAGATGTGGAGGTCCCAAAAAACCCAAGACACATCTCTAGGGGCGGTATCCTCATGATGGTACAAAAACATGGTGGCCTCGTTGGCCTATCAGTTTGGAAAATGCATTGTGGTTACGAAAGATGTTTACGTTAGGGGAAGCTGGGTGAAGGGCACATGGCATTCTCTATCTTTGTAGCTCTTCTATAAATCTAAAATTTATTTTCTTAAATGTGGTGCAGAAAGAGAGCAAGTGCTGTTTAAAAAACTGCTGCATAAATGCAATGGAGCATATTGGATTGGATGCTAGAATACCAAAGGGAACACTCATGGGAAAACTGGAATAAAGTCTAGAATTTGGTTAACAGTTTTGTCCCATTATTGAGCTCTTCATTTTGACAAATATTCCATGGTCATGTAAGATGTTAACTTTAGGATAAATTGATAAGTATATGGGAACTTTCTTCATAATTATAGCAACTTTTCTGAAATAATAATCTATTCAGATTCTTCAATATAAAATTATTTTAAAATACCTATTTTTTATAAAAAACAAAGAAATAAAAAGTAAAATTTCTACACACCATTTTTGTAATTATATTTGTAATGCAATAAATACAATTTTATTTTTAAATGAGGTTATTTAACAAATCTTAAATCTTAGTTATTTTTTTAATATTCTATTTTACGAAATGGGAAGTGAGCATAAAGCATTTTTGCTGAGAGTGGTGGTCTCCAGGAAAAGAGTTTGTCCAACTGAGCTATAAGCTAAATAATCTGTTTTCCAGATAAACTATGATTATTCATATTTGGGTACTTGGCAGACATTTTCTCATTTCTGAAAAGCAAATGAAATAAGTCTGTCACTTCAAGAAGAACAACTGACAGTATTTGTTGCCAATGATAAATTTTCAGTTTTAGAATTTTGGAAAACTTGCATTTACCACCGTGAGCTAGACAGCTTCCCAGTACTTAAAGACTTTCTGATGAGACTGGCAGTGATATATTAATGTACGTGCTTATTAATTAAATTAGTCAACATTAGTACATCTAAATAACCAAGGGAACCAGTATTTTCCAAATGACTAATATATGGTGTTACAAATCATGCATATTGGTAAGAAAAAACATTCAAAGTGCAAGTGAAATCAAAGATTTTAATTTAATAGTATAAAAAGTTTATTGATATGGTTTCAGATTCCACATTATGGCTCAACTTAAAAAAAAAAAAACTACCACCATTCATATTTTGGATTAGTGTCCTAGAATGATTTCTTAAATTATCTAAAAATTATTAAAATACTCTTTTCCTTTGTTAACTACATATCTGCACGAGGCTGGATTTTTTTTCATATAATTCAATCAAAACGACCTATCAAAACAGACTAATGGAGAAGCAGATCTGAGAATCGAGCTATCTTCGATGTAGCCAGACATTAAAAAGATAAAATCATAATACAACGTTCCTTGCTAATTTTTTTGGAATATAGTTATTTATATTAACATGTAATGGGTTTATTATTCTTAATGGAAAATAAATATTTTAAATTGTTCTTTTTTTATATGATAAATGACAGTTATAATCCACTCAATAATTTTGAAGAGTACAAAGAGGTTCGAGAACAAAAAATCTGAGAACTGCTGATGTAGGATAATGTGCATACAAGCTCTTTCCTCCAACAGGAAAAAAACAATGCCAAATTCTTATTAACAGGGAAAAATTCACACCACTGGCTCCAAAATAGCAAAGCTCTGCAGAGGTTGATATGCTGTGACGAGGATTAAGTGTTGATTTTTAGTTAGTCTATTCACTGATTATTTTTATCCCTGTAAAGACTCTTAAAGAGCAAAAAAATAAGACAAAACAACAACAAAACCGATTTTCATGCCTTGGTTCCCCAAACCATTAAGCCAGTCTTTCCTGAGACTCCAGGACTTCCAACACATAGCCTCAAAGCAGTTTCCCTGACCATCATCCCCTCCACCTAGTGCTGACTAAAGTGGCTCACCTGCTATCAGAGTCTCTTATCTTTTCTCCAGGAATAAGAGCCCTAAACAAATTAGGAGACACATTCGGGACTATTAAAAATAAATGGTTTTGAATTCAAACCCAAAGGATAACAACTGCTAGCCCAGTACGGATGTGCTTCACTGGCTACTCAACCAAAGTCAATTTCTCCAAGTGCGAAGTGCCTCTGCTGTTTTAGATGTACCACCTGAAGTTTTCAACATTTTGTTTATTGTGCTATCAAACCTCACATCTGTATTGCCAATGATACTCTCCAAAGAAAATTTTCTACTTGGCTGAATCTTGTATACTTTTTAACTTTGTGAACCCTGGTCTCCCAATAGGGCTAAGAATTTGTTCTCTGACTTAACCCACACATACCTCTTATTACATCAAATAAAAGATGGCTTCTAGAAGGAGGTCCTTTCAGAAAGTAAACACAAGGATCCTTATTCTACAATACAGCTTTATTTCATAGACCTGGGGACTTTGGGGTAAAAGGCAGGAAAGGGATGTAGGCATCTCAAAGGAGAATAATGCACCTAATCAGTCTCAACCACTGACTGGGTGTTGAGTCAGATGGCTAGGTAGTGAATAATATTCCTTGGAGCCAAAAAAGTAGGAAAAATTCAAAACCCTGGTATTAGATGAATAAGAGGAACTTTCACCTGCTGCTAGACTGGTTCGACCACTTTGAAAAACAAATTGACATAATTTTCTTAGGTTAACAATGAAACATATTCAAGACTCAGCACATTCATTCCTAGAGTAGTTTTTCAAATTCTGGTTTAATTTAGTGGGTCATGACCAGTATTTATTTTATTTTATTTTAATGGAAGAGATCGGCATAAAAAGTTATATCTTTACCTTATTACACATAAGTATTGCATTTTAGGAAAATTTTTGTCTTGTGTGTAGGTTACTGTGTACATGCAAACTGGGGTCACAATGAAAATCTATTTCTTACTATGGGGTCATAATTAAAAACACCTGCCCCAAAAAATGACCTGAAGAAACCTCCACAAGGACACATGTATGAGACTTTTCATAGCAGTGTTTTTCCAATAGCAAAACTGAAAACAATATAGAAAAACATAAAAACTGTGGCATATCCACGTTATGAAATATATAATAAAGCAGTGAATACAACTAAACAAAAGCTTAATATTGAACTCAAAGAAAAACAGATACAGTTAGACAACATTATTTCAAATTCAAAACAAGCAAAACTATTTAGGGATACTCATATAAGTGGTAAAAAAAAAAAGAAAACTAAGCACAAGTAAGAGTGATAAAAATAAAATTAAGGTGGTGGTTACCTCTTTGGGGTTGAAATGGGTTGCAGTACAGAAGGATACATAGCAAATTTCTGAAATTCATTGTTTTCTTTCTTAAACTGGATAGTGACTATATGAGTATTTGTTTGTATTGCTCCCTTAAGCCCAGATTTGATCTCTAATATTACATTCTACTCAAAGAAACCAGAACTCCTGGGATGGGAAAGTACTCCATGTTTTGGGGCAAGAAAACAATCAAGAGTGTTCTGGTTCATTCTAGCACTGCCAGAAAGCAAGAATGCTTTTAAGTTGTCAGAGTTAAAAAGTCAAAGGAGTCACCTTAAAGACAATGCTGTTATAGTCTGATTATAACAATGTAGCATCAAAAATAAAATAACTATGGTTAACGGAAACAAATGAATTTTGTAAAAGCAATTTAGAATTACAAATCGATGTTCAGAGGGTCTGAGTGCGTTTTTGTTCTGGAAAGGAATGGTAGCCCTCTTCCTCCATCTCAGTAACACCCAATAGGAGCAAAAGATAAAGATGATAACAACAGATATGACAACCACCTCTGTGTAGCTAATTTAAATTCCCCTTTCTAGTTTTCTATTCACTGCAAAAATAGAGATAACTAGAAACTAGCTACTAGTTTACTTCCTAACCAGACAGTAATGTTTTATAATAATTTTATTTATAACACGTTTATCTGTTAAGTTGTTTAAAGTGTTCAAAAGAATAAGCCATGTTAAATTTTAATGTTTAATATTTAAACAGTAATTTTCAATGGATATATTAAATTGACTATTAACTCAATGTTACAGATGTTAAAAAATTGTATATATGAGACTTTTTTTGAAAGTGACAGTAAGATATAACAGTTGACCATTCACACGGTCTCTAGTAATATCCAATTTCTTGAGTATTAAGATGCATTCTTGGCTATCCTTTCAAATATGCCACATATTCTCCAATTTTTCCTATAACCATTCATTAACTCAACGATTACTTATGGAGCACCTTAAGAATAGTTTATTCTTAACATAAACTAACCTAGATGCTGCTGATGTGGAGGTAAGCTAAACAAAGCAGACTGGGTTAGCCACTGTCTTGGGCCTCACGGCCTCAGTATTAAAACATGGCCCTGTACAAACTGATAATATCCGACTGCCTAGTAACAAGAACTTCCATAGGCGAAATTCTGGGATTAAGTCACAGATTTAGGTCCCCATAAATCCCTCCCACAAAGATACTGCCATCAGTGTTACAGAGTTTGCTGCTTTGGCACAAGAAGAGCTTGAGCAGGAACTGTAAGTCTCATCTCAAAACAAAATGTTAAGTCAGATAGTACAAAAAGTTAGAAAGGAATAATGATCTGAAAAGCTCAGAGAATGAAAAACGTTTACAATACACAATAGAACTGCCAAGGCACCTGCCCCCTCCATGAATGTACTGCACACATGGATATGTTCTCTACTTGTAAGGTTCTTTCTGATTTTCCCATGTCTGTTTCCTCTTTGGTTCCCCTAGTTTCCTTGTATTTGTTTTCAGAACCTTTGTTATTTCTTTGCTCTCTTCCTTCTCCTATTCTGCAGTGTGCAGCTATGGAATGGGCTGGAATTGAAGCCTAAGAAAAATAAGCAAAAGGGCCTGTCTTGACCAATAATTCCCATACCTACAGGAAGTTATTTGTATAACATGAAAAAACTCAGAAAGGCCTAAGTATTCAATGAAGTTATTCTTTCCCAGAAGAGGAGCTTTGGCTGCCATCAAACATTTGCTAGTTCCTACAGCATATGAGCTACACATACTAGGTGGTGACAGTCAGATGGGACAGCTCTGCATCACTACTATCTTTTCCTGTTTCCATTTGTCCGCTATACAGGATTCAAGGCAAAAATGTTTTTCACACCAGAAAACAAGTCTCCAAAGAAACCAATGGTTTTGCCAATAATTTATGGTGCAGCATCCTACTTTGGGTAGAGAAGTAGGGGCAGGCTGTAGCTCTAGGAATGTCGATACCAACAAGTATGCTGAAAAGACCAGTAAAGTGGAAAATAATATAAAGCATAAAGCTCTTTTGAAGAGTCAACCTCTTGTCTCCCCTTCCAGGCAAGGCAATCCTATGTTTTGGATTTTCCCGGACAGTCCCAACTTTTAAATTTTACCCCTTAATGTATAACTACATTTGACTTTAACTCAAAAAAATACCTATGGCACAATAATGAAGCCAATCTCAATCTACAACACAAGCTGTGAGCTTAAGTACTTTCCAGAAGAGTACTCTCTGCTTTCATTCCTACTTACAAGCAAACCTAAGTTGAAGTTCTGTTTATAACAGGGAAAACAATTACTTTACTATAAAACTAGTTCAGTGTGGGCCCTCCTACTGACTATAAACCTTCTGCTCCATGGGGTTATTTTATATAAAACAGACTTTAATTCTTTTTTAAACAATGATATTACATGGAACCAGAGGCAAGGGCAGGAGGCCACTGAGCAGACCTCAATGACTGCACAAGAGCTCCAGCTGAGGTTCTGTTACTATGGCAGCAGCAGATCTTGTGGCAATGGAGCGTCTTGTATCTGGTATAAGAAAACTGTTGGCTCTGAAATCTAGCTGCTGAGGCTACTGAAAGCACCATCAGTAGGAAACAGATGAAGTAGTTAGCCAACTTCATCCATGTACAAAGAAGTGTTTGGTGTAATGCCTTTTACGCTGGTGCTAGAGTCAGGTTTAGTACAAAGCCAAATGAGGTCTTTTTTAAATGTTTATTTAGAAAACTACATAACAAATCAAAGAATGAAACAGAAAAGGAAATCTTTATAGCAAAAAAAGAAAGAAAAAGGAAAAATATTTTGTGTGTAAAAGTCTAATTAAGCTAATTTTATGGCCCTATTTTGTGACACTAACCTTCTAAACTGCTTATTAACACTTGGCTGTTCATCTAGTGCACAGTCTATGGGGAACTAGAGCAAAGCTAGGAAACTTTTTACCCACAGAAAATGGTGGCTGGGAGGGTTATCTGTCTTCTGGCAACTGTCCAGAACTGCTCAGCACTGACAGGTGTGAAATTGACATGAGTTCCCCACACTCATTCATTTAATAAATATTTACTGACAAACTATTATGAACCAACTACTAGATTGAGAATACTGAACAAAGACTTGATTCATGCCTTCAAAAGGGAGTTAACAGTCTAGTGGGGAAGAAGAGAGGCAAAAAAATAAAATATATGCAAAAAATCCATGTAATTACAGATTGAGGTAAGTGCTATGAAATAATATAAGAAGGGTCTTGACAGATGACAGTGAGAACCAAATTTATATTGGAGAGGTGTCTCCTGAAGCTCTTCTCCCCTCTAAGTATTTAAATAATTTTTAAAAGTCTATTACTTAAAGTATCTTTTTGCCATAAGGAAGATAAGAGCTTTACTTAATAATTCAATTTTTATAATAGTAATTAATGAGCAAGCACAAAATTCAAAAGAAAACAAACCTCCTTTCTACTCTCCCCTATCTTCCAGCTACCAAATTCCCCCTCCCCTGAGACAAATACTATTATTAGTTCCTTGAATATCCTTCCAGAGTGATATACTAAACCTGTAGTTCTCAAAGTGTGGTCCAGGGACCCTGAGATCTCTTCAGGCAGTCAAAAATGTTACAACTATTTTCATGAACACACTAAGAAATTATTTGCCTTTTTTCTCACATTCTCTCACAAATGCACAGCAGTTTTCCAGAGGCTACATGACAGGTGACAGCGTCATCACTCTGACTGTTAAAGAAACATGTGAAGCAGACATGAGAATACAGCTATCTTCTGTTAAAAAGATGTTAGAGATTTGTAAAAATGTAGAAAATCCCACTCTTCTCAGTACATTCTTTTTTTAAAGAAAATATATTTATTTTTCATAAAAATGCTATTTATACTAACATGTAACAAATTGATTACTATCTGAAAATAAATGTTTTAAATTTCTTAGTTTTAATTTCTAATATAGTAAATAACAATAGATATTAAAAGTTCTTTGGGGTCCTCAATAATTTTTATGACTGCAAATAAGTCCTAAGAGCAAATAGTTTGAGAACCACTAATTTGAGCATTATAAATATGTTAATTGTTCTTTTTTTTTTAAGCATTTATTAATTTCGAGTATAATTGTTCATTTTTAACCCTACCAAACATGGTCATCTGTTGCGTTATTTTGGTAGATGTTTTAGAGTATGTTTTAAGTAGATGGATAATGAGAAGGAACCCAAGTTACGATGTGTGTGGCTATGATGTACTGTAGGTTATTTGGCCATTAACACAACACAAATTTCACCATGGTGACTGGTTAGTTGTTTTTCCACATCATCATAAACATTTGACATATTAATATGTGGAATTACTCTAAGTCTATAAAAAGGTTACAAACCAAAAAGTAATTGTAACACATATGTGATATCTGAAGTTGAATAACAAGGTTAAATACATACCTGTGGTGGGAGATTAAAGAGAAAAGCTATTTTTAAGTGGAATAACATGGTAATGGTGGAGTAGCTTTTTTGAACCAACCCTCCCACAGTCAGAAACAATATAAACCCTGGACAAAATCTGAAAAACAAGTATTGAAGGCTTAAGACAGCAACCAAACCAGGCAGAAATTGGAGTAGAATTAACACTTGGAAGAAGGCAAATGACAGAGAGCTGAGATATAAGGCTTTTTGCCTGTGGGCACGTGCCAGTCCCTGTGGCATGGAGTTTCTAGAACTTAAGCATAAAACTGTATTTTCATGGCTTGAGGAGACATAGCACTGAGCTTGGCTGTAGAAGCAGCTAAAAAGTGAGGGGGAAATCCCAACTCAATAAGAAGATACACAAGTCATTGCTCTTTTCAAACACAGGCTAAAAATAATTTTAAAACATTTCATCAAATATCTGTTCATATGGCTAGTAAACATATGAAAAGATACTCAACTTCATTAGTCATTAAATACAATGGAGTACCACTACACACTCACTAGATTAAAAAGACTGACAATACCAGGAATTGGTGAAGAAGTGGAGAAATCGGAACCCTCTTACATTGCTAGTAGAAATGTAAAATGGGTACAGCCACTTTGGAAAACAATTTAGCAATTTCTAAAATTTCTAAACATAAACATAAACTTATCATACTACCCTGCAATTTCACTTTTAGGTATCAAACCAAGAGAAATAAACGCATATATCTACAGAGACTTGCACACAAATGTTCACAGCAGCATTATTCATAATAGCCCAAAAGTGAAAATAATCCAAATGTCTATTGACTGAACAGATTAAAAAAAAAACAACAACAAAAGCTGACTATCCATATAAGAGAACATTATTCAGCAATAAAAAAAGAACTACTGATAATATACTACACCATGGATGAAACTCAAAAACATAATAAGTAAAAGAAGACAGACATTAATAAACTATATTAAATACATTAAAAGTCTGATTCTATTTATATGAAGTTTCCCGAAAAGGCAAATCTACAGAGACAGCACAGATTAATGGTTGTCTGGGGCTAAAGGTGGGAGCACGAATTGTCTACAAATGGGCAGAAGGAAAGTGGGTGATGTAAATGTTCTAAACCTGAATCATACATGATGGTTACAATTCTAAAACATTTACTAAAAACCATTAAAACTGTATACTTAACAATGGGTTCTATGGCCATGCCACCCTGAACGTGCCCAATCTTCTTTGATCTTGGAAGCTAAGCAGGGTCGGGCCTGGTTAGTATTTAGATGGAGACCACCTAGGAATACCAGGTGCTGTAGGTGTTAAAAAAAAAAACAACACTCTAAAAGACAAAACAAAACCAATGAGTGGATTTTACAGTACAATTAATTATACCGTAAAAAACTTAAAAAAAAAATGCTAGAGGATGGGGGCAGGGTGGAGTAAGGTAAAAGAAACTTCTGAGATTCATCAGTCAAATGTAATATATAGATGGACCTTGTCTACAGCCTGATTCAAGCAAACTAGCTGTAAAAAAAAAAGCTTTTAGAATATAATTAAGGAAATACGAACACTCAATGAGTACTTGATGGTATCAAAAAATTACTGTTATTTTTCAGGTAATGGTAATTAATGGTAATTGCCTTTAGAAGTACCTGCAAGAAACCTACGCAAAGCAGGTCTCCAGCCAAGAGCCCTGACCCGGGCTGTCCAGCCTCTCTCCTTGTGCTGACTTTTTAATTTTTCCTGAGATGATCTGTCCTTTCCTTGATTTCTGTATTGGATTCTGTATCTTCAGCTGTGGTGTCATATTTATTTGTTTTTAAATTAAATCTCTGGTTGAGCCCCTGTGGTGAATATATTAAATACATTTTGGGTTTAAAAAATTCAAAGTAAAAGTAAAATGCAATATAATACTCCAATACTTATGCAGTCATGTCTTGCTTTACAAAGACGAAGACACTTATAAAGGCCAATAGGCTAATGTATCAAATTCAAGTTTTGGTTAAAATAGGCAGACCAGACATAAATAAAATAATATATATAAATATGAATTACTCAAAATCAAAAGTAAATATAGTCCTTCCTTTGTACAGTTTTTAAAGGTAAAAAGACTGATTTCATTAGGCATAGAAAAAAATTGTTTTACTTGAGGAATAATAAAAAAAAAGTGCTTTAATGCACATTTTACTCTGTAGAAATCTAGCTAAATGCAGGCTTCTGTTTTAACTATTCTATGCAATCAGATTCAAGGCTTTGTAGTGGGTCACCTAATTATTCTGCAATAATCTAAACACAGACTTCTGTTAGAGACATTTGTCCTTATACTTGTCACCCCTGATGAAAATGGAAAAGCAATGAGTACAATCTGTCCAGCAGATAAAAGGGGATTAAGAGTGGGGAAAACCAGTCTATTCACTACTGTTCAGAATCTCAAAAACTAGTTAATGAACCAGATGTTTCCATTTAAAAAACAGAAAAAAATTCACACAAATTCATATAAAATATAGATCTCTAATATCTCTTGAAAAACCTTAAGATCTGATAACATTTCCATGTGGCAACAACTGACTAGGAGATGTTGAAGTTTGGGACCCGTCACAGACTCCTATAAAGACAGACACGATATTCCCTGCATCAATCAAGTAAAATTATTTCAACTGTAATGACTGTGGTGATGGTTTTGTTTCAGCAGTTCCTTTAAATTTTAGTCTCTTTATAATGTTATATATTCTGGCACTTAAATATAGTCCATCTAAAGGTTATATCACATATTTTATTTATATTCCTTAGGAGCCTTTAATTGGCAGTAGGTTCACAACAAACAGCCCATATATCTTACTAAACAAAATTAAAGATCTATTTGCAGAAATCAACTCTGCAAAAGAACCTACCCACAACAAAATTCAAGATAGGACCAGCCTTTGTTTATTCATTCATCAAATATGTCCTATACAAGCATACAATGCGTCATGTACAGAAAAAGGAAATTTTAAAATTGTAAAAGCCAACTGCAAATGTTCCCATGGGCTTCACTTAGTGTTACACAGGATTTCTCAACCTGGGCATAATGATATTTTGAACCAAACAATTATTTATTGTGGAGGGCTGTCCTGTGCACTACAGAATGTTTAGCAGCATCCCTAGCTCTTACCCACTAGATGCCAGTAGCTCCCCTGTCCAGGTTATGACAACCACAAATGTCTCCAGGCACTGCCGAATGTCCTTTGGGATAGGATACAAATTAAAATGTTTTAAGTAATGTGAGTAGAAATATATACAACTTCATAATAAATGATCTGAGTGTGTATATGTACATATATATGTAAAATGATAAAACACTGGCTAATTAACAATACCCTAAGTAAATGAAACTGTTGACATTTAACAAAATAGCGATGTCAAAACAAAGAAACTTAAACAAGATTTATATAAAACTTAAATAAATTTTTTAAAACCTACTATTCTCCATCTTTTAGTCCTATGGTTAAGCTTCCACTGGAGTTGAGTTCTTATTCTGCTAACTCAGGCACTTTTCTAAATACAGGTTTCTAGATTCCTATACATAAAAACATTAATGTAGCCTCACATTCAGGGAAGAACCTTTGTTTCTGAGTTTTCTCTCTCTGATATTTTGTTGTACATTAGGATAAGGAAGAAAATTAAATAAAACTTCAGTCAGAGAGTAGTTTCCTCTAATTGAAAGGTTTCAATTAGGAAGAGGATGAAAATATTGATTAAACCTATACAAGTTTTTAACTAGTTTTAAGTTTCATTTGTTATTCCAGTTTCTTATTTTTCCTGACCATTTTATAATTTCCTGTCCAAATATTAACTAGTGAGGATCAACCTTGTTATTTAACAGGGGAAAAAGGGAACAATAGCTAATTTTTATTGAGCTCTTCTTTACCAGAAACTGTATTAACTATATTAACTTTATCTTAACTATATTAACTTTCTCTTATTTCATTTTTGAAACAGCTCTGTGAGGTAGGAATTATGATCCCCATTTTATAGATGAAAGAGTCATGCAAAACTGGGTTTCAACTAGATGGGACTGGCTAAGCCAAAGGCACATATAGTTATACTCTACCTAATAATCAGGACAACATTTGCTCCTTTCTACCATTAAATACAAGAAGTTCAAAATCATAGCTACAAAATGGTTCTTACTCTGAAGAGTCTGACAGACCTAAGACTCACCAAATGAATAGAAAAAATGAATACAACCTAGTGATAATAAAATTCAGGTATATATGGTTTTCTATCTGTTTGCAAACAACACTGGGTAGCAAGAACACACCCACAATTTCAAGACTTCAGGGAGGTGTGGTGACCAGCCTTAATAAAAATGTCAACTTACTGCCAAAGGGTCCAGATCAGTGGAACTTCCCATTTCTCTAAGGAAGCAATAGAGTTGCCTGTAAAACTGCTCCAGATTCCAATCAGAACTAGAAATTTTAAAAAACTCAGACTCTGAGCACCAAGTATCTTCTTCTTCTTCTTTTTTTAGATGAGGCAACCCTTGGTTGACTGCATAGATTGCAAGGACCTTGTCAGCTTATAATCCCTTATTTTTTATTTATTTACTTTTTAAGCATACAGTACCTGGTCTTTCTAGGTCATCGCCCATCCAAGTACTAACCAGACCCAACCCGGCTTAGCTTCTGAGATCAGATGGAATCGGGCTTGTTCAGGGTGGCATGGCCATACACTTAAGTATCTTCTTCATAAAAGAAATGAACAGAAAATCTGAAAAGAGGTGCTTTAGTTGTGTCTCAATTCACGGTTTAAGGTCTTGGAAGTCAGCTGACTTTGCAACTGCTTGCAAAGTTCACTCAACTTTTCCTTCTAGGTTTTGTTTCATGAAAGAAAAATAAAATCATCATATTTTAACATGAAATTGTGCTAACTTTTCCTCCTGGCACTCTGTCACACACATACTCTACACACGCACACAAATAAATGACTTCAAATAAATGACTCTTTTAATCCTAAATAAACCAGAACACATGTGTCAGGGAGGGGCGAAATAAAAGCCTCAGTGAAGAAACATTTTAGTTCCAAAGGTCTAAAGGCAAACTGCTACCTGAAAAGGGAAATTACCAACTATAAGATAAAGAAAAAAACTCATGACCTTGTTGTTTTAAAAGAATTCCCAGGCATGGAATCAGATCAGAAACATACTTAATTCCCAGTTTAAGAACTGAAACAACTCTGGCCTGGAGATAAAATGGTGATGATTTCTTGATCCACCTCTGAAGGAGCAGCAGCTCCCATCTGTCCACTTCCCTCCTTTAAAAGACAAGTTCAAGGTCTGGACTTATCAGTTACACATGCTAATCGGGAAAAAAAGCACATTTCCCAGGACATATTTATGGAAATAACATGATGTCCCATTTCAACACTCACGAGTATATAGATATTAAATTGACCAAAGTATATCCAAATAATCTCACCTCACTTATTCTTACTAATGCTTACAGATTTGTTCTCTTATGGGACTTTCTTCCCACAATGACTGGCTATATACTAAGTTTTACAAATATTAGGAAGATTACTTGGCTCTGAAAAAAGCAAAACAACTGGAAAAGAGGAAAGTCTTTTGAAATAATTTTCACATGGTGGGCATTAGAATCTTTCTCTGTGACCCTCTATGTTGCCTACACTGTGTAATTGGCTTTGAACAAGAAAGAGGCAGAGTCTGAACTCCAGCAGGAGAAATACACTATATTTAAAGGTTCTGTTCCCCCTAGGACTGTTCTGATTATAGCTATAAAGCCATTTTGTTCTTTACAGGGGAAGCCCTGATTTCCTTTTCACAATTTATCTGTCCCAGCTCCAATAATCAATTCTATTTGAGAAGAAAACACTCATGAGTTTTATCACCCTGCTAAATATGAAGCAGTTTCTACAAACACACTGTTTATTAGAAAGCAAAATGGTAAATAACCTAAATGTCCTAATGGAGAAATGGTTTCATAAATTACAAAACACTCAAAACAGACACTATGAACCCATTAACAAGAATAAATCCATATGCACTAACAAGAATAAATTCATATGTACTAACAAGAAATGCATTAGTGTATATATTTTTGTATTTTTAAGCAACAAGAATAAATTTCAGGAAAATAAGCTTAGATGATTCCATTTACGTAAAAACACATTTTATATATGAAAAATAAAATCCCTACACAGATATAAATACAAGATTACTAAATGCTTAAGGAAAGGTCTAGGGCAGAGCTATCCAACTGTAATATAATGAGAGCCACATATATAATTTTACATTTTATAGTAGCCATATTAAAGAATGCAAAGATGAAATAAATTTTAATCATTTATTCAACTCATATTAAAAATGTTAGTTACCATTTCAACAATGAAACTGATTAAAAAATGAGAGTGCTTATTTTTTCTTACTAAAGGTTTAAAATTTAGTGTGTATTTTACACTTACAGTATAACTCAATTTGAACTAGCCATATTTCAATGTTCAATAGCCATATATAGCTAATGACTACTGTACTGGATGGGGGGGCCTAAAAAGAGAAACATCAAATTGTTACTGTGTCTAAACCTAGGGCAACACTTATTTTGTCTTATTTTTTAAATGATAGACAGGTATTACTTTTATAACACATTTTAAAAACCTAAAAAGTGAATGTCTATATATCAAAAACAATTCAAAATAGATAAAATTCTAAACATAAGAGCCAGAATCATAAAGTTTCCCCCCAAAAAGAGAAAAGTCATCTCACCCTTAGGATAGGTAGAATTGTTAGGATTAAAGCAAAAAAGATAAATTTTATCAAAATTTAAAATTTCTGCTCATCAAAACATATAAAAAAATAGGCAAGACAGACTGGAAAAAATACTCAATAGCATTTACATCTGACAAAGTACCCACATCCAGGATATGTAAAGTACTCCTACAAATCAACAACAGACTGACAATGAACAATTCAATAAAAAATGAATCTGGAGGAGACATTTCACAAAAAAAGATATACAAATGACCAATGAGCACATGAAAAGATGTCATCATTATTAGTCTTCAGAGAAATGCAAATTAAACCACAAGAGATGCCATTTCCCACCCACTAAAATAAAAAAGATCGACGATACCAAATGTGGGCAAGAATATGGACCAAGTGAAATATTCGCATGCTGCTGGCAGGAATATAAAACAGTATAATCATTTAGGACAACTGTTGGCAGTTTGTTATAACATTAAACAAACATCTACCCCATGACCTAACAATCTTATTCCTAGGTATTTATTTACCCAAGAGAAATAAAAACTTATGTCTTCAAAAACATTTGGAAACAACCCAGTTGTCCATCAACAGGATGAATAAACTGGTATATTCCCATACAATGGGAATAAAAAGCAATGAACCAGTGATAGATAGACATGGCAACATGGATGAGTGTAAAAAAAACATTCTGAGTTGAAGAAGCTAAAATAAAGGCACAAAAGAGTAACGAGGTATAATCTGATTTACAGGGAGTTCTGGAATAGGCAAAACTAATCATCATAAAAATGAGTGGTTGCTTAGGGCACAGGGTGGAGGGTAGGGGAAGAGAACCAATTGGAAAGGGGCATGAGGGAACTTTCTGTGGTGATGGACTTATACCTTATTTTGGGTGGTGGCTACATAGATTTACACAACTGTCAAAATTCACTGAAGACTTAAAGCACCTGTGATAACTAACCCACCTCCTCTCATGAAGGTCAAATGCTGTGGGGAACTAAGAAGCACTTAATAGATGCTGTTTAATACATTTTCCAAACAGATTAAGATTGAGAAAAAACAAAGCTTGGAGTATGGAGGGAGAATTGTCACTTAAATGGTCTCCCATCATTCTTCTTGATGTGAGATCACAAGAATCTCTTTAATATATTCTCCTCTAGGTTTGTTATTGATAAATGAAATGCAGTAAGAGCCATAAGAAAATCCCCACAGCAACAAAGAGGTAGTCACCCCCAAACTGCCTTAGCATAAACAGGATATTGTGCAAAGTGGCAAAATGTTTAGCTCATGTCCCTGTAAGGTCTCCTACATCTAGTCCATTTACTCTACACAGAAACTTTGCTAGTAGCGGTCACTAGCCACAGCTTGAACATTTTAATAATGTCTTACATCATATCAAAATCTGTTATGTACATTTTAACCCAGCACCTATGCTAAACAGGAGAAAACAACCAGAGTTATCTATAAGGAAACCCAAAGTTAAGCGCAGGAAAGGATGAGCGAATACCATGTGCTTCCTGATAGGAAATAAGGCTTCCAGGCACAGATCAGAGTTTTTGCTCACTCTGACAAGGGTGTGCACGGCAAAATATACTGCTGTGGAAACAATACTTCTACAAGAGGACAAGTCGACCTGAAATAAAGGAAATAGCAGGAGTTGTGAAATAGGTCTTGTGGGATGAGTAAGGAACTTCCCACATGTCTATACACGATTAAGCTGAAATAAATTGTCATTCCAATCATATAAGAGGCATTACAGTCTATTTCCAGGGTCAGTTACTTGCTGAACTCAAGTTGTGGAAGCAAAAATAATCTGCTTTTAAGACTGGTAAGAGGATACACATAACCAAAAGAATAAGAATATTCTTAGATCAAAGTTTATCCAAGACTTTTTAAAAATGGTGATCATTAATAAAAGCTATTCGCTTATTCATTCATTCAGCACATAGCTATAAATTATTTACCATGTACCAGACCGGATATACAAAACAAAGATACAATGTCTGTGCACTCAAGTTAGGGTTTTCAGACATTAACTCCAGCTGATTTAGACAGAAAAGGAACTTTATTTAAAATATACTGGTAAAAAAAAGAGAGAGAGAGAGAAGATATTGAGCTTTGCCAAGTGTCTACAGAACATATACCAAGATGCAGGGTCATAAAACTAATGTCAAGAAGTTTAAAGAAGTTGAAATTATAAAAAGTGTATTCTCCAACAATAATGGAATCAAACTAAAAATCAATAACAAGAAAACCTCCAAACCCTTGGAAACTAAACAATACATTTGTAAATACTGTACGGGTCAAAGAGAAAGTATCAAGAGAAATAAGAAAAATGTGCTGAACTAAATGAAAACGAGAATATGACATACAAAAATTCATGAGGCAGTTAAAGCAGTTCAGGAGTGAAATTTATAATACTAAATACAGACTTTATAAACATGAAGAGTCTCAAACCAGCAATCTAAGCTCCTACCTCAAGAACCTAGTAAAAGAGTACTATATATGCAAAACAAGAAAATAATAATGAGACGTCAATTCAAAACAGAAATATAATAGCGAAAAGTCAATGAAACAAAGAGCTAGTTCTTTGAAAAGATCAGTAAATAAACCGTTAGCAAGACTGACCAAAAAAGAAAAAAAGTAGACAAATCACCAGCATCAGAATGCAATGGGTTATAACTACAAACCCTACAGACATCAAAAAGATAATAAGAGAATACTACAAAGAACCCTATCCACATAAATTTAGACAAAAAGGGGCAACTCCACAAAAAATACAAACTACCACAACACACCCTCTACGAAATAGATAATCTGGTAAACCCTGTAACTACTAAGGAAACAGAATTTGTAATTTAAAAACTCCCCTAAAAGGAAATCTCCAGGCCCCTGATGGTTTCACTAGAGAATTTATCAAATGTTTAAGGAAGAATTAATGTCAATTTTACATAATATCTTACAGAAAACAGAAGGGAACACTTTTCCATTTTATGAAGTTAGCACTGTATAATACCTAAACCAAAGATAATGAGAAAACAAATAAAAATCCACTACCAACATCCTTCATAAATACAGATGCACTCCTTAACAAAATGTAGCAAATACAATTTAACAATATATAAAAAGAATTATACACCATGACCAAGTAGGGTTTATTCCAGAGATGAAGAGCTGGTTCAATATTTGAAAATTAATCAATGTATACCAGAAGGACACACATGCAGATCAACAGAATAGCACTGAGAATACAGAAGTCAGTCCAGTTAAGATCAATTTATTTTTCACAAAGATATCAAGACTGTTCAATGAGGAAAGAATAGTTTTTTCAAAATGGTACTGGGACAACTGGATATCTAACATGTAATACAGGAAAGCTGGACTCCTACATCACACCATATATAAAAATTAACTCAAAATGACCTAAATGTGAGCACTAAAACTAAAGATGTTTGGAAGAAAATATAAGGGTTAATAGCTGTGATCTTGAGTTAGGTGACAGTTTCTTAGATAAGACATCAAAAGCACAAGTAACCCCCCCACAAAAAAAAAGATTAATTGGCTTTCATCAAAATAAAAAAAAAATTGTGCTGCAAAGAACATGACCAACAAAGTAAAAAGATAACCCACACAAGGGGGAAAATACCTGTAAATCATATATCTGATAAGGAACTTATATTTATAATACATAAAAATCTGTTATAACTCAAAAATAAAAAGACAACCCAATTAAAAATGGGGAAAGGATCTGAATAGACACTTCTCCAAAGCAGATAAACAAATGGCTAACAGGCAGCACACGAAAAGGTGATCCACATCATTAGCCACCAGAGAAATGCAAATCAAAACTACAGACAGAACCTCCCATCTTTTAGGATGGCTATGACCAAAAAGAGAGGTAATGACATGTGTTGAGGAGGATGTGGAGAAATTAAAACCCTCACACACAATCTGGCAGATCCTCAGTTAAACATAGTTACCATACGATCAAGCAATTCCACTCCCTCACACCCAAGAGAAATGAAAACACATGTCCACAGAAAAACTTATACATACATGCTCAGAGCATTATTTGTAATAGCCAAAAAGTGGAAACAACTTGAATGTCCATCAACTGATGAATGGATATCCGTACAATGGACTATTATGTGGCAATTTTAAAAAACAGAGTACTAAGACACAAATGAACCTTGAAAACATTATGCTAAATCAAAGAAGCCAGACATAGAGAACCACATATTATATATTCCACTTATATAAAATGTCCAGAATAAGCAAATCCATAGAGAAAGAAAGAGACTGGTGGCTGCCTAGGCCAGGAGTGTGAAGAATGGGGGGAGTGTAAGGAAATGGAGAGTAACAGCTGATGGGTGCAGGATTTCCTTTGGGGAGATAAAAATGGTCTGAAATTGATAATGCTAAAATTTACAAACTCTGAATATACTAAAACCCACTGAATTGTGCATTTTAAATGGGTGATTGTATGGTATTGAATTACATCTCAAAGCTGTTTTAAAAAGATAAAGCATATTAATAGGCTAAAGGAAAAAAAATCAACTACATCGATCTTTACAGAAACAACATTTGACAAACCTACAGTTAACCTTATACATCAGAATATAAGACTGTATCCATCAGAGTATAAGACTGTCTCCCTATGATTGGGAACAAAGCAAGGTTCACTCTCACTGCTCTTTTTTGACACAATGCTAAAAATTTAAACCAGTGCAATAAAGAAAAAAAAGGGGGGGGGACATACAAATCATGAAGGAATAAAACTATCTCTATCTGCCATGATAATTATCTATGCAGAATATCCCAAGAAGTCTATTTTTAAAAGTCCTGAACTAATATATGACTTGAACAAAGCTGCAGGACATAAGATAAACATACAAAAATCAATTGTTTATATATACTAGCAATGAACATGTGGACACTGAAATTAAAAATACAATATAATCATTTTTAAAGAAAAAATGTAATACCATCTATAATCACTCAAAAGAAAATTAAATATTAATTATAAATCTAACAAAAATGTATAGGATATATATGCTGAAATTACAAAATGGTGATGAAAGAAATCAAAGACCTAAATAGAGAGACATATCAGGTTCATGGATTGGAAGACTCAACATAGTAAAGGTAAGCTCCCCTTGGATTGATCTACATGTAGGTTTATATATAGTTGACTTGGGCTGTAATAAAAGAATGTCAAAGACTGAGTGGCTTAAACAACAGAATTTTATTTTCTCACAGCCTGGAGACTGGAAGTCCAGGATGGAGGTGTCTGGTGAAACCTCTCTTCCTGGCTTGCAGAAAGCTGCATTCTTGCTGTGTCTTCACAAAGCATCTTCTCTGTGCATGCTTGAAGAGAGAAATATTTGGTGCCTCTTCCTTTTCTTATATGGACACCAGTCCTATCAAATTAGGACCCCACCATATGACCACATTAACCTTAATTGACTCCTTAAGGCCCTAATTCAAATTACAGTTTACTCTTCTAATCTACAAAACCCTAAGACAATAAATTTGTGCTGTATAAGCAGCTAAATTTGCCATAATCTGACACAGTAGAAATAGAAAACTTATTTTCACACAAAATACTTAAGTTCACACAAAAGCCTGTAAACAAATATTTATAACTCTTTATTTGTAATAGCCCAAAACAGGAAACACAGATATTCTTCAGTGAATGAATGGTAAAATGAACTGTATTATATCTATACCAAAATGTGAGTCAACAGTGAAGAGGAATGAACTACCAGTACACACCACAACCTGAGTTAATCTGCAGAGTGAAGAAAGCCCATCTCATACATACTGCATGCTTCTACTTATATAATGTTCTTGAAATGACAAAACTATAGAAACAAAGAGATTAATGGTTGCCAGAGTTGGGGCAGGAGGAAAGTGGTTATAAAAGAAACACGAGGGACCCTTGTTGTTGGAAATATTCTCTTGTTTGACTGTATTAATGTCATTATCCTGGCTGTGATACTGTAAGATGTTATACAGTGGGGGGGGACAGACCTGGGTCAAGGGTTCAGACACCTCTCAGACACCTGTATTGTATAGCTGCATGTGAATCTACAATCTCTCGGCAGTGGCTTATATAGTAGACACAAGAAGAGAGACTACAGGTTTTAAGTAATTTAGGAAACAATTACAATAGCCTCTCAAAAGATTTAATATTCCAATTACATGGGGCCAGATACTTCAGAAAGCAAGACCCAGAAAAAAGGCAATGGGAATGGAGATGAAATACAGAAGAAGAGGAGGAGGAGAGGGAGGAAAACAATGTAAATGAATGTTTAGACATTTTGAAGGTAGAATTAAAAGGAGTTAATGGACTGGGCAGTTGGGGAAGTGAGGGAGGAAGGAAAAAGAAAGGGAAGAATTAAAGATGGCAACGAGGTTGGGGTTGAGTGATTGAAGGAACAGCGGTGGTACATTTTTTTTTTCTCCAATGACATATTAGCTATTTGACCTAGCAGAAGAGAACATTGGTTTAGAAAGAAGCTTTAAGGAAGTCTAAGTTCTCCTTCTTGGACAAGCTGCTCAACTTCAAAGGCTCTGTTTCTGCAGCTCTGTAAAGTGGGAGGATTTAGAGAAAATTAGCTGAATGTTGGACCAATGTGCTATCAAGTGAATTCAGAATAAATTTCTAGCAGGCAGTGAAAAATATGGGTCTGGAGCTCAGGAGAATGGCAGTAATAGACGTACAGAGTAGAGAATCACCAACATTGAAGAGATGGTTAAAGTAGTTGGATGACTATTATTAAATGCATATGAATCTTGGGAAAACCCTAAACAAATATAGAAAAGGTGGCAGAGGTATCCTAAAATAGTGTATCATAATTAGATGTCATACCATATTGGGAGAAAGGAGCTGTGTTTCATCTTTCCATTGTCAACGAATTTCCTCAGTGATTGATAAAACATAAGGAAAATAAAAGCCTTTATCACAAACTTTCCCTTTTATGCCTGGAAACATTGACACTGCTTTCATTATGGTGTTAAACAAAGTCCTATTTCCAAGGAGTTTTAAAAAAATATAACTCCAATTTCATAAAGACAAATACTTCATAATCTAAGCTTTCACAGAGCTGAAATTTTGCCTGGCTCAGTTTTATATAATAATGTAAAACACACAGCTGACCCAAGTTGGCCCAATAGGATAGCTGCCTTCACCACATCAAGACTGAGAAAATGAAGTCCAGACTGGTCCAACATAAGCTAAATTGAAATGACTTTCTGAAATGATATAAAAAACTTGGATTTAGTTAACCCACAGCACAACACAAAAACATGGCTAGGAAGCAGACATGACATTTGTGGTTACTGTTCTAAAGGAAATTTTCCTCAAATCTTTTCTTTGAAGCTAGTTACACTAGACAAGAGACCAAGATCAAGAGTGTTTTGTACATGGTATTCCTTGGATCTTTCTAATTTTTACTTTGGTCCAGATAAGTCATGTCACACTCTACTGACTACAAAGAAAACTGTTCTTTTTTAGTTTCTGCCTCCTACAGCTCACAAGCAGCTGGGGCTAAATGATCCTAGTTTAAAGCAAAAGACAATGCAAAAGATGGGTTTTTCCTGCTCATTCCCAAATTAGCATGCATTGAAATTATACATTTCAAATTCAAGGAAAGGCTAATAATAAAAAAACTGTGACTTCTTTATGGTCATATATATCCAGAATTACAAAATCTCTTCCATTTTCTCAATGATGTGGAAATACAAGCCTAATTTAAAAGGTTTAAATCATTTCACCTTAAATTTGACATGCGTTCTCTTGGGTAAGAGGGTTTTGGCAAGAATCCAGGGCTAAGTAACTGAATATAGTAAGTGCTAATGTTCAGATTAGCCCGATCTTCAATCCTTGACCAAAATAATTAGAACACAGCTGTTCTGCTTCTCCCGTAAGAAAAATTCCCCAATCTAAATTAAAATATTTACCTAATATGATCTTTCTGTATAATCACCACTTTCCATGAAATGGTAGCATGATGCCTATACCAGAACACGATCAGAACATAAGAATCACCGATTGCTATTCTTAGCACAAATGACATTCTTCACTGATGTTAAAACACTTGGGAATAAATAGCAACTTCCAACACAAACGACCTAAGAGAGAAGCAGCATATAAGCAGCATATCGCATATAACTCCTAAATTGGCTCACAATTGCTCTGTGTTTATAAAGCTCAAATTTTTACCTGAACTCTTACATGACAGAATTAACTTCGACAATTTGATACAGTATAAAGACTACCTACAGGTGATACCCAAAATCTTAATGTAGTCTTTCTGTAACATTTGACAAATGCACAAAAATGTAGCATTAGTTTAATTCTTGAAAAAAAGAAATCTGTTTTTGGTACAGGTTTTCAAAGGAGGGAAAATTTTAAGCCGAAACAGCACGTTATTTAGATGCAGTTAAGATAATGACTGTGGAGAAAACCCTGAAGAATACTGGTTACAGTGTGCAGAAATGGGACCTCACATAATAATGGAGAGATTTCACATTGGTACTGCCTATCCACTAACATCTATTAGGATGTGAGGTACACACATCTGATGACCCAGCAATCACACTTCTGGGAAACCTGTCCTCCAGAAACAAACAAATAATAATTTTAAAAAATGTTGAAACAGTATAGCACACAGAACTCTCACACCAAGAAATGAATCTAATTCAGCAAAGAACGTACAGTGCTCCTGTACCAAAGCTGGGAATGCTCCTAGTTCCTGGGGTCTTGCCAAAGAGAAGCTATCTCTTCAGAGGGGATTCTGCCCTCTAGTGTACACTAAAAGAAGCTAAAGCACACAAAGCAACTAAATAAATTAGTGAAATTTAATGATTTTATTAATGAAATATTTTTTATTCATTTCTAGAGCATCACTATTTTCTCCTTAAATGAAGGCCTCCATATCCTGTTTTTGAATCAATTTCCTACTATCATACTGAGTAAATTTTGTGAATGTCGTAACTTTGGCTATTGTATTCTTTTGTGCAGATGCTTCCTTATACTATGCTAGTATGTTATAATCATATATACATTAGAACAAAAATGGAGTCTATGTTAGTCTGCAACTTGAATTTTTACCTGTCTATCTTGGGTGTCTTTCCCAAGAAATGCCCAAAGCATTTTACTAAATTGTAATTCACACCAAGAGAAATTTGGCACAACCAAGGGTACAGGAACACAGCAAAATAAAGTTTTAAGTTTATAACAGATACAGCCACTTGGCTTTTAAATGCAGATTTTTGAAACTCATTGGCACCATAACTCAAGGCTAAGGGCAAAGGAAGAACACTGCTGTGTAATAAAGTCCATCTCCTCACAGGATTTATGAGAACACTAGAATCTGTTCAACTCTGGGCAATCTTGAAAACCAATAGGGACACTTCCTAAGTTCATAGTATTTACTGTAGGTAGGTATTCAACCCAAACTGACAGAGGTTACGCCATCCTGGGGACCGCAAATTACTCTGGACCCGTAGTACCTGCAGAGATATATTTAAAAATATACATATCAAGTTAAGAATAAGTTAAAACCAAACGAAGCAGAGTTTAGCATCCATTGAAGGAAATAACAATCTGGTATAAGTTTTTCTTGCACAAAGCACTTCATTTTGGAGCTGATAAGCAAGGTAACAGCAGTACCACCAAGGGTGTCAGAATCAATCATTTCCATTGTCATACTAGCTACCTGAAACAGCCTCTGGAAGTCATTTTTAAAATTGTGCTAGTTCCCTTCAATTTCGTGAGATAAGAATGAGACTGAAGTACAGGAACCCGGAATGGCCATGGTTAATAGGGAAAAGGCTTACAAGGGAGGAAATAGTCACCTTACTTCCTTCAAAAGTAACAAAGATGCAAAATAGCTTTCAAAGAGTCTGTCATCAGTTACAAAGCTGAAGAGGAACTTTTAACAGAAAGGCCAATTAGGATGGTAAGAAAGATTAGTTGTATGGCACAGGCTTTAATCGCAAATGCAAATGGATCTGGACAGGAATCCTGACTCAGCCACCCATCAACTATATAATCTCAACAAGTTAATGACACTTCCCTGAGCCACAGCTTCCTGATCTGTGAAATGGGCACAAAGTTAACACCTGACTCTTGAGTGTTTATGTGGATTAAATGAAAAATACACTTGGTAGTTAACACTGTGCCTTAAACGTGAACTGTCAATAAATAGAAGCTATTTAGTCTTTTTAAAAAGGTAAAGAAATGTTTAACCTGCCGTCTGAGGGGACAGTATGTCTGATATTTAATCTAAAGAACTGGTTCCTAAAGGAAGTTGACCTGGTCATTGAAGGGAAACTTGTCATCCCAGAGTGTGAGAACATCTGACTATGGCAACCAAGCAGACAACATGAATAAGTGAAGCAGCTGAGTTGGGACAGGAACCGGCAAATGTTACCCACTCTGCTCCAGGTCACTGATGTCATAAAGAAAGTGGGAGGGCAGTGGCTCAACTTCTCATTTCTGAAGAAAAGCCAGTAATCTAGACTTTTATGTAAACTCTCCTGATTTTTACATGCTGGCCAAATAAAACATCTAAGGACGGATTTGGTCCGCAGACTGCCAGTTTGTGAACACACCTGCCCTGGAGTAGAGTCTCGCATCAGAACCTGAAGGAAAGCCCAGTGGTTAAATAAATGAGGGACTCCAGCTCCCTAAAACAATGTTATCTCAGGAGGGACACTGCTGCCATTTTGGATAAGAAAACCCTCTCTCCTAACCATCCTAAACAATGTAGGATACTCAGTATCCCTAACCCCCAGGATACTCAGTATCCCTAAAGACCACCAGAAGTCTTCTCAAGTCATATGACAATCAAAATATGTCACCACACATTTCTGAACACCTCCTACTGGCAGTACCACATCTGCTAAGAATAACAAAGTTCCATTCAAAAGTTAGTGAGAAGGTCAACAACATTTATAAACTAATAAAAGAAGGACAGGGCCAGCCCTGAGTCAACTAAAATTAACTAAAATCCCAAATTATCACCAAGCAGGAAATCTCAGAGTAGGAAGCTTGCAGCTGGCTGTGGAATAAATCAAAAAGCTTAATTCACTCTCCTTACTTCTATATTAATTATGACAGAAGGAAATGGCCTTATCGTTTCTCTAGCCATTGCTTTTAGAGTGTTTCTCGACATTATAGTTTTCCATCAATTTCTTTTTTCCTACAGCAGGAACTTACATATAGAAATGTACATGTTTCAAGGAAATCATGGTGGAAGAAATCTAGGCACCCAAGTCACCCAGCCCTTGGTAACACTCCTAGATACTTCTCTTATGGCTCATTCTCCTTTTTAAGAGTATATCCAAGTTACCATATGACCCAGCAATGTTACGCCCAGGGATATACCCAAGCGAAATGAAAATTCATGTCCATACAAAAACATGAATGTTCACAGAAGCATCATTACTCATAATAGCCTACAGTGGAAACAACCCTATGTCTACCAACTAATGAATGGATAAACCAAACGTGTTATATTCATACAATTCTTCTGTATAACAAGCACAGACACATGGATGAACCTTGAAAACATTAGGCTAAGTCAAAGCAGCCAGGCAAAAAAGGATAAATATTATATGATTCAATATATATAAAATGTCCAAAAAGGCATATCTAGACAAAGACTATAGATCATAGAGGTGGGGAGGGCAATGAAGAGTGACTGCATTTCTTTTTGGGTGATGAAGAGTGTTGTGGTTGCATAGCTTTATGAATGTACAACTCTGTGAATATGCTAAAAAACAAAGAAATGTATAATTTAAATTATTAAATAAAAATAGTTCAATAAAGCTGTTTTTAGAGAGGAAAAAAGCACAATTTAAAATTCTTAAGTTGACATACACTATTTGTTCTCATAAAGACTAGCATCCAAAAAATATCAAAGGTCACATCTCTTAGAAAACCCACTTTCTTCTAATTACCTCAATTATAATTACCAATAAGCCCTTATGCATGACACTGACTCTTTTGCAAAAGCAGATTTTGCCTTTCTTGGAATGGCTATTCTCTAGGTATTAAGTAACCTCGCCATGTACAGTTGACCCCTAAACAATGCTGGGTTTGTCATTGTTGTTGATGTAAATACATTGATTACAAATAATTCGGGGGGTCCTTTTTTCCCTGTTAGTAAAAACACGTGAAATATAATTAGCTTGGAAATGCTGCTCTCAACATGAAAGCAACTCCTTTAAAAATAAAATGGCCTACAAAATAAATCAATATAGGTCAGAGGTCTGATCAATCGTCATAAGAGATTCTGATAAAAATTAGAAACATTTCTACTTAATATTGTGGCTTTCTTTGATTTTTGTTACTGTAAGTGAAACACTGAATGCTCTATCAAAAGACTACATATTGAAAACAATTTAAAAACATTTAAAAACCAAACAAAATCATGTTAACTCATGTCCAAGGAGTTTGGAAGAGACCAGGTTAACTGGAAGACTCAGAGAGGAAGACTCTGTTGCACAAATTAAAGGTTCGTGGGGACTGATTGGTCAAATAGGCTGAATCCTGACAAACCACAAAAAGTCAGGCATTACTCTCTTCTCATATCTTTAGCCTGGGTCTTCTAACTTCATTATGACACCATGAGGACTTCTGTCTCTTCTATCTTTGGGGCAAACATTGCTAAACTAATACCACCCATAGCATTGTTTGAGACTCAACAATAAGGCCTCTAAGTTCCCTCTCAATAGGCAGACAAGACAGAACTACACAAGAAAATGTGTTTTACCCTTACGCTTTATTGCTTGAGGTCATTCCCAAATCTAAAAGGGGGCAACTAAATAATAGGCCCTTAATTTAAAAAGTTAACATCTATGGCTAGGATTATGAACTTTAATGAGACTAACAGTCCACCAGCATCCCACTGCTGGAAAAAGGTAACTAATAACTGTGGGGTTTAAAGCAAGGAGTAAAGAATGGGGTTGAAAGCTGACCGGTCAAATACTCAACAAACTCTGGAAGAAGCTGCATTCAAGTGGCTAAGGGTACTGGTAATGAGAACTGGGGTGGAGAGCCCGAGAGGGTGACAAATGGATAAGAGCTTAGGGTTACACAACATGGGGAATTTAAATACAGCGAACACTGTGCTTTCTCCTACCAAATGTAGAGAGTGCTTCTTGCCTCCAATCCCTGCCTCTAATTAAAATTGGGTGTTTGGTTTCCTACATTCCCAAAGCATAAACTTTGGCTTTTTATAGCCTAAGCAGTGTGCTATTTTAAACATGTGGAGGAAATGCATTTTCAGTTACAAACATTTGCTCCTGTGAATCTGTTCTTGTTTGCTAGCAAAGGATGTGGGACAGGATGTTTTACTCTCCTGTTCTGGTTTTCCTGTATTGCTTAAATCTGTTTAGAGAGAAGAAAAACAAATAAATAAAATGCTTCTGCCGGACAATTTCTATAAACTAAAGGAACTCCAAAAATGAAAATGAAAAGTCTGTGGGGAAAAAAATTAGAATAATTTTCTCTTAATAAATTGGATTATTTCTATAGATTCTTCCCCTGAAAAAACTTTCCGTACCACACACGTGCAGCCTGCAGTGGATGCTGTTGGCATTGAAAAAATATGCCCACTTAGACACCAGATCAGCTGAATTCCTCCTGACCCTGTCTTTTCCCAAGACCAATTACAAGTGAAGAAGTTTTCTGAAATGCAAGAAAAATAATTATGACAACCTTGAGGGTCATCTTCTAGATTTATTCAGAAATTCAAGGTACACTGTATCCTACTGGATGTGTCCCCATTTTCATGTACCACTCTGAGGACTTTTTTACTCTGATAAACATATCCTTGTAATCTGTTACAACCCATTATAACTGTAAAAAAACCTGATTTTGACCAAATTTCACTTTACCCTTTTATTAAGGAGTCAATAGTTCATTAATCTACTTAAAGATATTTCATCAGCTGGCTCCTCCAGATTCCCTCTATGTTCTCCTCGCTGCTCTCTGGCCCAGATTCTGTCCTATATGGATAAAAAAAGACTCTTCAGGTCAGAGCTTAGTCAGGCTCCTCTTCCCAACTAGGCCTCAATCTTGGCCCCATCCTTGCTGAGCCTGCACAGCCCGTTTTAGCAAGAATCTTGTGAAGTCAGTTTAAAGAGAATCTCCCACTCTCAATATTTGATCATTTTCCTTATCTGATCAGGTTCCTCAACTCCCACTTTGATGTGTAAGTCCCAGCCCCACTTCAGCAAGAATTCTGTTAGGTTGGTTTAGCAGGACTGCCTACCCCCTCTCCCTGCCACACCTGATGTCTTCTCTTAATATTCCATCCACTGACCCTGGCCCCTCCTCCCATGTTGCTCCTTGGCTATAAACACCCAGCAGTCTTCGCTGTATTCAAAGTTGAGCCTCATCTCTTTCCTATTGTGACAGTCTTAACACCTACTGCAATTATCCTGAGTAAGTCTTCCTCACCATTTTAACAAGTGTCAGAGTAATTTTTTCTTTCCCAAGACTCAGTGGTCAATGGAGTGTCCTGGCAAGAGATGGGAGGGAAGGAGGAATGGGAGAGCTGGGTATTTATTCCCCTGGCTTCCCCCGTGGAGGATCCATCACTCAAGTGAAGGTCTCGGCTCCTGTCAGGAGGCCCTCTCTGTCTGCCATAACTGCTCCCCTTCTTGCCCCTTCAGGTCTACAGTGGTAATGGAGCCTCATTATTACCAACCCTGGTCACAATGCACTATTTCTATCCCTGTGGTTTTTTTCCATCACTTTGTGAGTTATTAAACTCTCCTCAAAGTATTCTAATTTGAGGATGTCATCTGTTTTCTGCTGAGTCTTCCTAATACAAATATCTCCACAGATTTCTCATCCTAGGAAGGATATTAGCTCTAAGAAAAGAAGGCCTGGATAGAGAATGCAGTGGTACTTCCATGAGTTACTTAGGGACTTGTTAGGCTGCTACTTCTCCCTCCTCTGGTTATCTTCATAATTATAGCAACAGAGTAGTTTCTGAAAGTTTCCAAGCAGAATATATAAGCATCAACAGGGATTATTTTTTAAAATACCCAAGGAGGCTAAAGCAAAATTGTGCTAATTGAAACTATGCTAGAAACCTAAAGTAGAAGAACCTTTGCCTTTACTTCTATCTGGTACTTAATCGAGAGGTAATTTTCACTTTAAATTTAAAGTATCACTTTAAATACATGCAAGAGACATTAATAATACCAGATACAAGCCCGGTAACCCAAGTAAAAGTCTGCAGAAGGCTTTTTTTTTTTTTTTTAACAAATTTTTGTGGTGACATTGGTTAACAAAATCCAATAAGTTTCAGCTGCACATTTTAACAGTAAGGCATATATTTGTTTACACTGTGTTCACCTCCCATAGTTAGATTTCTTTCAGTCACCACATATTTGACTCCCTTTACCCTGTCTACCTCCCCCTTACCCCTACCCCCTATGCAGAAGGCAAATTCTATATGGAGTTTAGAGTAGCACTTTTTCAAATTCAGGTTGTGGTAGATTGGAAATGAATTCAACGAGTCCTAACATTTTTTAAAATAACATTATGCATAATAATGTTATGATAGAAAATCAGAGTTCACTGTATATAGTAAAGGTAAATATTATTTCACCAACTTTTTATTTCACTTTTTTACATACCTATACTTATGAGTATACTATGGCATCTATAAAATTATTCCTTATTATGAGTGATAGTCAATAAAATTTGAAAGCTACCAGTCTGAAGAGAATCCCTTTCAAACAATATAATAATTATAAGGCTAATAACATATTGCTTTGGCCTGCCCCTCACTTTTTAAAAATCTCAACCCTCACTAAATATGTAGTTTATTTTGTGACCCAGTACAAACACATTAATAATGAAAATAAAAATTTATGAAACAATACTTACTCTTACTATGTGATATACTATATTTTCTTATTCTACTTCATTTCTTTTAAATGATAATTGCAAACCCCAGCTTGAGGAGCACGAGGCTAGACCAGGCCTGAAGGACTCTGCTCACAGGACGCTGGTCCTTCCACAGCTGCCTCAGGCAGTGTTTACATTGCTTCCACTGGGAGAGAAATACTTGGAGTAAAAAGCAGATAAAGAGTACTGAGCAGATGTGGACATAGGCCCAGCCACGTGTCTTTACACTCACCACCATGGCACACCCAGACAGTAGCACCTTACTGCAAACAGTTCATATCCTAAGGAATGGAGGCAGGTGAAAGCAGCTGAGCCAGTGACAGATGGGAGCTGGAGGATAAGTATCCCAGCCTCCTTGCCCTCTCTGTTTTCTTCGCCATCTCCCTGAGTTCCCCAGCAGGACTGGGTACCAGCTACCACCAGCAGTAACCTTCCTTCCCACCCCTTTTTACCTCCCTGCTGGGACTTCCTGGAATCACATCCCATATTAACAACTTGCTCTCAAACCTTCCCCTCAGGGTCTGCTTCTGGGTAAATAAAACCTCAGTGAGCCTGCCAGGGTTACACTGCCTGGAGCTAGGGCTGCAGAGAGGAGCAAGATCAGTTCTAGAAAACCTCATAATCCCATAGGAAAACTAATGCCTTTATTTTTTTTTTTTCATTGTGAAAAATAAAACAAAACTTTACTGTTCATAGCAACCATGTAAAGTATGTTTGGGGAGGAAAGGAAGAAGTGGAAGACTGAAAGAAGGGTCAGAGAAACCTCTACAGGTAACTTTTCCACCCCAAACATCTCAAGGACACAGTGCTAACTACATGCGGCATGGTCCATGCTCAGTGCCCTGGATTCTCACATTTACTGTGAGGCTTTACTTCGTACATGTATAGGTTAAAAAGAAAGAGATTTCTATTTCTTCCGGAGAGAAATACTTATAGTCTTCAGGCAAAAATAACTCAAATATATAAAAAATATGAAGGGAGAAAAACTATTAAGCTCCCCACAATATATTAACAGAATTATCTGTAAATCAGCTTTGACCTTTTCACATTTGAGTTCCTTGGGGAATGAAAGTGAGTACTCAATCCAAATCTTCATTAGACATTCTGATGAACTGCTGATATTTTCATTCAAAAGTTTATTTTTTAAATGTTAAGTTTACTACATGTTCAACTCTGTAGTCAACACTGCAAACAGGACCTTTCCAAGCTGGAATCAAACAAGAGACCTATGGCTGACTGTCCACTGCATCTTCCCTTTTGGCAAATATTTCAGGGAAGGCAGCAGCAAAATTCCTTCTTTGGAAAAGAGTCATAACAGCTACAATTAAAGCAGGTCCTTAAAATGAAAACAGCTTCCCCAACCTGCCAGGTACACCTGGGCCTGGGGCTAGAATACTCACCCTGACCCAGCAGGGAGTGATGACAGAGCTGAAGGGACATTAGCCTGTGGCTTTTCTTTCTCATTTTGCTTGAAGAAGGATTTCGCCTCTTTAGAAGTAGCATCGACTTCCTTAGTCACCCTGTGCCAAGGAAGCAGATGTTAAGTTTACCAGAGGAATAAAAAGAGAGAAACAAAATCTAAAAGAGGGGATAAATGACAAGGAAAATATCCACTGAGCTTTGTGTAAGCTGAGGTTTATGGTTTAAGTTTACTACAACAGTTCTAGAAAAAACATCTTCCCTTACTAAATGAAACAACAATGTACATAAATTTGATCTGAAATCCCCTCCATTACTTCTGTCAGCATGAAACATACTGTCAGTCACTACTGAATCACAGGCCTTGTGGGATACTGATATAAGGATTGAAAAAAGGCTCTCCCACTGCACCTCCCATGCAGAGCAGGACTCACACTTAAAAGGCTCAGTAATAGCTGGAATGGGGAAATGGAATATTTGGGAGAAAAACACTGGCATTATTTCAAACAGAAAAATAACAGAGGGCTCCTGTTCTACCCCTAAAACAAGCCAAAGGTGAAAAAAGATCCCTTAAAACTGGCTAATCTGGCACTAATTTGGGAATAGGAAAAAATTTGTATGACTGAGAATCTTGTCCAATTTCAAATCTGGAAAAATTGCCCTCAATAAAATGAAGGATCAAATGAAAAGCAAATAACGATATTTATGGTGTCTGAAACTTCAGATAAAGGAGAAATGCCTAATGCCCGCCGAGGCTTGCCAATTCAACAAAAACATAAAATTTTGTTTAAATTTCAATCTATCTGTAGCAGCACCCAAGATTACGGTCATTGTACTATGATTGTTCAATCAGGTCATCCAGAATAAGATAAGCAAGGAATAATGACAGGTGAATCCTACAAATTTCATCTTTGTAGGAACATCAGTCTCTATCTCTTCTCTCCTTCCTTCTAAGCTTCTTAGGACCAGAATCAAATTTTCTTATTAAGAGCCATCTCACTACTGAACTCAGTACTGTGTCGCCTACACAAGTTAAACAGAATAATAGTTTGAGAGTTTTGTATTAAGAATTTTCACTAGGAAAGATTGCCAAGTAAATCTTGAAGGGTGATTTAAAGAAAAAAAAATCTGTTAGCCTCCTGCTCAGAATCACTCAGAGGATCAAACATAAACTGCTGATCCTTGCCTTCAAGGCCCTCCAAAATTCAGTCCTATTCTCTATCAGGGTTAATTTGTATTTCCCTCAACTCTCCCAAATGAACCTCTCAGTAACAAGAGTGAAGAGCCAAAAATAAGAGGAAGAATTTGATAGATCAGATCATCGTTCAGCAAACATTCACTCCTTCCCTAATGACCAAGAATACACTTCCCCACTCCACTGATGTTGAACTTGGACACGTGACTTGCTTCAATGGTCTGTGAGATGCTAGCTGATTTGACAGCAATAGAAGCCTTAAACACATTTGTGTTGTTTCACTTACTCCTTGAGTTCTACCCTTTAGCCATTGGAAGAATACACCCGATGCAGTTGTTGATCCAGCATGGGTGAAAGACACATGCCGCAGATCCAAGCCCAACTAGCAGCTTGAAGCCAGGCCCAATAAGCTGAACTCCAGATAGCCAGAAACACAGGAGCAACAGATAAATGCCTGCTGATGTATACCACTGAGTTTGGGGAAGTTTTGTTACACACACACACAGCATTTCTGTAGCAGCGAATGACACATTTATATTTCATGAGTGAGAAAAATGAAACCTAAGGGGTTAAGTTACTTTTCCAAGACTAGCCAGAGATTAAGTAGCAATACTAGAGAACCTTGTAGTAAACTCTATTTCCCAAAGACAGTTGCCACAAATTTCCCATCCCACATGTTATTCTAGCACCTGATACTGTCCCAATGAGAAAGGGAGTGTATGTCACCACTCCTTAAAACTAGGTGGGCCTTTAAGGCTGCTTTGATTCATAAGAGTTCAGTGTAAGTGGCCCTACATGACTTCTGAGGCTACCTGACAGAAGGTGATGCAGTTTCTACATAGTCTTCTTGTTGGGAATGCACCTTTGAAACTTCAAGTTACCACACAAGAAGTCTGGCTACCCTGAACCACCATGCTGCAGAGAACATATGCAAAGACCACACAGAAACAGGCCCGAGGAGCCTGCTCCTGCCCCTAGGTGTTTGAGTCTTCCTAGCCCAGGGTACCAGATATAGGTGTAAGGAAACTTTCAAGGTGGCTCCAGACCCAGTGACTACAGCAGCACAGAAGACACTGAGTAAGAGCTGCCTAAATGAGCCCAGCCATGCCAGAATTATGGGAAATTACAATAAAACAACTGTTTTAAGCCACTAAGTTTTAGGGTGATGCCTTACACTACTATACAGACAATCAAAATAAACCCACATCCAAACCTAAGGATGCAGAGTCCCAGGTTGCTGGACTAGAAAGAGTTGCTTTAAATCTTCCTGCACTGGGTAAAATCTGGGGCAGACCTAGGATAGCTCACGGAGAACAAGTGAAAACTTCCACTTAAAAATGGTGGTCTGAACACAGGCTTTATTGTACTCCTTGCTAAATAGTAGTAAATAAATTTACAAAGGCAAAATTACACATGGATATTGAGAAGATGTATTTGATTTGTCAATCAAATTTTCTGAAGGTAGAAAGCAAACAAAGAAGTAGTAATTGGCTTAGGTTTTTGTTTCCTCTGATTTCCTAAGCCTGCAGCCATATAAAATGGACAACAAAAAGCAAGACAACCTGTATTGTGGATTTCTAGAAAGGTTCAGGAAATTGAGATATCAGGATCCTTTGAAGGTGGGAGAGAAGGGCTAAAACCAGTTGGAAGTTTGCATCCGGAGCAAACAGGTTCCAGGTCCCCTTCTCACCAACACCAGTGACTACTGTCCACCACCCAACTCAGCAGAACGGATTCTTTGGAATAGTGAAAATCACAAACATTCTAGACTCAAAGGGTAGCACTTAAGTCTCAATCTGAAAACAGAGGAATTAAATAAAAATCTCTCCCCTCTCTCCTTGCCACAGCAACTTGGAAGATTATGTGTTCTAGATGGCTAAGCTAAAGACAGAGGGCTACTCAACGCTGTACAGGACTTCGCACCAGTAAAAAATGAATATGTACTGTGTTATGATACTGAGTTTTGAGGTTTGTTACCCCAGCATGGCACAGCCTAGCCGTGCTATTACTTAAATTTAAGAATAGGAATTTAAGAAAAAAAGAAAATATGGGAGAGGTTATCAACAACAAAAAAATTTCCTACAAGGATGAGTTTCCACAAAAAGAATGTTCCACAGAACATTTGACATAGCAAATGTAAAAAGATCAAGGCACATCGTTATAAAATTTTAATGTTGGGGATAAGAAAAGATGAAGACCAAGTGGCCCAAATTAGAGAGAAAGTAAAAAAAGAAGCCTTTATGCAAAGCATGTTTTGTTTTGTTTTGCTTGTTTTACCACAGTACTAACAAAATTTTTGTAGCAGCCACCTGAGATAATTTGGTAAAAATTTTCTGGAAAGCTACCTAGATCCAGCACTGTGTTAGATGTGGGACCTAGAAAAAGACATGACAGGGTCTCTGCCCTTACGGGCTCATAGTCTATCAGGACGGCCAACCATGAACATGAGACATAACAATACATGGTCTACAGTAAGTGCCATAGAGGAAGCATGGAAAAAGTATAACCATGGGAATATCTCTTAATTTCTTAGTGTCAAAGTCCTATTCATATTCACTAGGAAATAACTTCTATGAACTGGTATATTCTCTCAGGGACTATGCTAATTGACACAGTAATGTTAGCAGATTACTCTTCATTGATAGTATACCTAGAAGAAGTTCACCTTTAACAGGCAATAAGAAGAAATTTAGCTATCAAATTATCTTCAAGTAGAGTGGTCTAAATTATAGACCTCTTCTAATATGTAAGACAAAACCCTGACAGGAAAATGCCAACTATTAGCTGTAATTAAACAAGTTTATTAGCAGAAATCCCTTTTTAACTTCATTTTCACTTATTCAGAACTCCCTGAAAAGTCTTTACTTAGGAAGAAACTTTCCATGACTGGCCTTTTCCAAATGTGAATCATTTAGGAAAATCTGAGCTAACTGGCTCAGCTGGTTATGTGATAGGGAAGGATAAAAAATATTATTTTTCCTTATTCTCCAAGGTTAATAAGCTACACACTTTTCAAGTGGAGAAAAACAAAACAAAAAGGTAAAAATATCTAACATTTAATCATTTAAAAAATTAGAAAAAACTAAAAGACTAACTTTGTGCTAATATTACATTATACTTATACTTACAAATTCTTCCCAGTCACCACTAGCACTTTCTCACATTCCTTAAAGATGTAGTAATGCTCTTAACTTAACACAAAGACAAAAAGGAAAAAGTAGAATAACATTAAGCAATTAAAAGCTATGCTCAAATCTATACACCTAGTTTGCATCTGGCTATCAATTAAAATTCAGACCTCCCAAGTTCCTACATGAAGGTTCCTTATGATACCTAAATTAAAGTATACATAATTTAAGTAAAAAAAAAAATCTTGCCAAATTATCAACTATTAACAGGGTTTTTCTTATCTGTAAAAGAAAAAGGTTAAAAATCTTTCACTTGTCATGTTATATATCTCTGTAATGTATGTTTTTTAAAGTAATAAGCACATACTACCTCTGAATACGTGTTATAATGAAAAAAAATACTTCCCCAGTTTTTTTGAGACATGGTGCTGCCCTCTTCTGTCAAATCACAGAAATAGCAGGCTCCCTGAATAACCATCTAGTGCATTTACCATCATGTGCTTTAAAAAATGAAATTGGAAATTTGTATCAGACAATTATGTTTATATTAATAAGTCCACACAATTTAATTCAATTAGGAAATTTAAAAATTTCCCAGAGCAACAGTTAACAGTTTTTCTTCTTCTCAATGTAGGACCAGTGGTAAAGTTAGAACAAATCTTTCTTAGATATCATAGATGACACATGGGAAATAATGCAAGCCAAGAAAGATTTCTAAAAAAATTTAAAGCGCATATTCCTAATGGTATATTAAATGCTCTCTGTATTATTACTGTAGGACTCCCAAACTATTCAAGGTTGACCTTAAGTGTTTATCACCTTCTGTTGGACAACTACATAGTTTTCCATGTGATTTCTATCAGTTTGTTCTCTGTATCTAAGAGTTTTTTTGTTTTGTTAACTTTGTTTTTTAGCTCCTATGTGTAAGTGAAATCACATGGTATTTGTCTTTCTCTGTCTGACTTATTTTACTTAGTATCATACCTTTAGAACCATTCATTTTGCAAATGGTAAGACTTGATTCTTTTTTATGGCTAAGTATTATTATATTGTATATACACAGGTCTTATCTAATCACTTATTGATAACATATAGCCTGCTTCCATATCTGAGCTACTGTAAATAATGCTGCAGTGCACACTGGGGTACACAGACCTTTTCAAATTGGTGTTTTGGATTTCTCAGGATAAACACCCAGAAGTGAGATTATAAGTATTTATTTTTTAAGTTATTTTTATAGTCATTTAAATTATTAACCAAATGTAACTTTTAAAATTTATAGTTAACTAAATTTAGTTAACTAAAAAAATTGGCATTTTTTAAAATTCTAATTTACTGATGATAAAACAAGCCTCATGGTAAGTCTTTATATTTTCTAAATGCAGCAGTGGTAGGAAACCACATGATAATGGAAATGATTCCAAAGAAATGAAGGCCAACTGAGTCAAACTGCTTTTACCCCATGAGCCCTCTTATATTGAGCTTGATCATGCAGTGCTAAAACCAAAGTAAGTTCTTCAATTTGGCTAATGAAGCGACAAATCTATCAAAACGTCAGCAGCACTTACGTACAAAACATAAAGAAATAAGTTCAAAATTTTAAAAAATTTTTGAAAGAGTACTAAATTAAAAAGCCAACAGAAACAGATGCAAAATTCCATATATTAATATTAGTCTGCCGTAGCCTTCTGAGAAAGCAGCACTTTTGGTTGCTAACTAAAACACACACACACACACGAAAAACACAAAAACCATTGCCAAGACACTAGTAAAAGACTGAATCAATGTATGCTTGGAAATCTTGGTGAATCTATGACAAAGAGGGTAATTCAAGTACAACTTTCTAGTGAAACCATAGCTTGAAGTATTCAGAGTCTGGCTTATGACAGTGAAAACTATAATAAAGTTAGCACAGTGTTTTTTTCATGTATCTCGAAAAATGCAGGATTTCCTCTAACATGAATACTGAATATTACGGTACATGTGATTTAAACATGAGGATGATATAAAGGATTCTTTTATCAGTTTCTAGCTGACAAACATACCTGACACTGATTTGTATGATAAAACTAGGATCACACACTGTCAACAAATGTGATTTGAAGTTTTAAGTGTTTGGAAGAATATGTTCCAATGGCACAGCTGCAAGACAGAAAAACAGTTTAGATTAAGGAGCTTGTGCTCGAACATAAATTAACACACTGCTTCCTTCACACTATGTGATAATCTGAGAGCAGATCATAAATGCGCATGTGTTATACTGCACCCTGAGGTACAATGGCTATGAAAGAGAAAAAGGCTGCTGAGAACAATGAACTACAAAATAAACTTAGTGTTTCCAAAAGAAAAGGCAACAAGTTCCTCCCCAATTTTGAAGATCTCAAGTAGATAGTAAAATTTGCTTATTTCTCTGATATCTTTGGTATTTTTAATAATCTTAGCACTCTAATGTAAGAAAGTGACGCAACGTTTTTCAGTAGCAAATAAATTATAAGGGTAAAAATGAAAGTTAAAAAGGCTGGAAGAATACAGTTTCTACAGATTTACATGTTTTACAGAATGCTTTGATAATATCCACACACAGGAAATCCATACATTCACAATTCCTTCTTTCCACTGATATAACTTAAATTTAATTATAACTTAACAGGATAAACTGATGGAACTGGCTACTGATGAAGCATTGAAAATTAACTTTAAAAATACAGTATCACTGGCTTCGTTTTAGATAAAAGTAAAAATGAAAACCTGTTAGTAATGACACAGTTTTAAAATCTATCCTTACAAAAATATCTCTGTGAGATGGATTTATCATGAATGTTATTTAAAAAAAAAGCAACACAGAAATAATTTTCACATCCATTATCCTCCAGTAGTGCTGTCATCAACCCAACTTAAATACGTTAGCAAAAAAAATAAGGTATTTTGTCACATTAAAAACTTTAAAAATATACACAGCACTTATTCAAAGTGTGTCTGTTTTTAACTACTGAAAATTGATTTTGTTTTTTTGTTTCCATTATAGAATAAAAAGGTTTAAATATAAGTGATTTTCTGTTATCAATCACAGATAGTCACACTTTCAATGAACAACATGCACAGTTATAGAATTCGTCTCATTTTCCTATCTTAAGTTCATTTTGACTGTTTACTGAAACGTAATTTTATGTATCTGTTAAATTTTATTGTTAAAAATTTGGGCTTGTATATTATATCTCTTTTTAATTTACTTTTCTATAATATTTTATTGCCTTACAAAGGTATTGGTCTGCAACAGGTTGAAATTTTTAATTGGGTGCTTTGCCACAAATTTACTGGATGGAAATATCATGAAGGAGAATGCCCTTGTTCTAAGGAAATAGTGTTGAAGTATTTAAGAGTAAAGTAATTATCTAATGTCTACAACTAATTCTCAAATGGTTCAACCAAAGCAAAAAGAGAAATACAGATATAGATAGAGGTAAAACATTAATAAGTAGTAAATCTGTATGATAGGTATATAGGTGTTCATCGTAACACTATCTTTGTAACATTTCTGTAAGTGAAATTTTTCAGAAGAAAGTTGGAGATAAAAATGTTTTTAAATAAAAAAAAGTTTTGCTCCACACCATTTATAAAACTAATAATGCAAAATCTTTTTTCCAAGAAGTATTTTCACTGGATGGATTACTGGAAACTAGATGTTTTTTAAAATATTGATTTTTAGGGGAAATTATATTTTTAGAGAGCATACTGATCTAATTAATTACACTAGAATAAAATAAATGACTATCTAAACTATTACTGATTGGTATTTCATCTATTCTCATTTAGCTCTAAATTACAGATCTACTATTTTCAGAGGCTTCAGTGGGTGCATACTTCACAGTCAAGGAAAATAATGAAGGGATAAATACTTAGTCAAAGTCACAAAGCATGGCAATGAGTAAGTGGAACTATATACTTTACTCTTACATTTTCTTGTTTCTATTCAGCCCACTACTTCATAATATTCAAAAACTACATTACCATAAATGAAAGGACCTTTATCATGTTCCCTGATAATTCATGGAGCCACTGTTTTCCTTGAGTTCTAATATAACTCTTCCAAAATATTATGATGGCTTGGAATGAGGTCAGATGCCTAACACCATTAAGAAAAATGATCATTTTTAAAAGAACTAGTTTTGAAGTTTGTAAAGATCATCTTACCTGACTTCTTCACCAGCAAAATCAAACACCTTGGTGATTTTAACTTTTTCTGTTTCTTTAGGTTTCTCCAGCTCTTCTGCTTTGCCCAATGATTTACCTGAACTCGTCTCTTTAGTCTCCTCTCTTTTCTGTGAAAAAAGAAATGTAATCAGTTTCACATAAGGATGAAACCTAAAGGAACCATTCAAACATGCTGTTTATGACTATTCTTAAATGTCTCTAAACAGCTCAAGACCCATTGAAACTTTGATTAAAAAGCTACTTTTTCTACCATCGGGAATGCTTTTGCTTTTCACTTGTAGAGGAACTACCAAAAGGCATCCATATAATCTGATTATTGCTGCAAGCTTCAATCTCAATCTGTAAATTAAATACATACATACATACATACATACATACATACATACATACATACATACATAAAAATTCTATCTGAAGAGTTTAGGATATTTCCAGGGAAACATTCATCTCATTCACCTATCAACTTACTTGAACTTGTGGGCTTGGGAGCACTTTTGATTTTGGTCCCACATCATTGAGGAAGCTGGCCCACAGTTCATCCTCCTTCTTTTTCCTTGCATCCTCTGACCCAGTGCCTTTTTCCTGCTCTGCAGCCACGTCTTCCTCCCCACTGCTACTTCCTCCAGATTCCCCGGTGGCATCCTCCTCCTCCTCCTCTTCTACCTTGAGGCCACCTTGTTTTTTCTTCCTAATCACCAACAGTCACAAGGAAAAAAAAAAAAAACCGAAAGAGACCATGCAAACTTATTTCAGTTATCCCTTCCTCAATTCCAAACACCATGTTTCAAACCTAAGAAAACCTTTAAATCTAGGGACTACTGATTAAGATGCCCACTGAATCAAAATATGGTATTCTATTTCTAAGTTAGAGCTAGTTATTTTCACCAAGAAACATTCAAAATCATCTCACAAAATCAATGTGTCCAGAAAGAGTGTTCCATGAACACATATAGGCCAGGTATCTTTGACCTTTTGAAGTCATTACATTTGGAGAACACGTTCTATGGAGGAGTTTCTTCATGGAATTCTCAGGGAGGTGGGGGAATACACATTTCTTCCTACTTCCTGAAGCCATGAAAATATAGACAACCTCAAGGACAAAAGAACTAGGCCCAAGATTCATGAGAATAAATTGATTCTGACTTCAAGTGAATCTAATATCTAAAATTTTTCCCCTTTTTATAAACTACAATCTGTCTTCTGCTTCAGTGCCCAGTAAGATGGAAACACCAATCAAAGAAAGTAAAAGACTTCTATTAAAGACTCTCCTATTTGAGTTAAATAACCTGTCAGAATTTTTGTAATTTTTAGTGGGAAAGTAATTCAGTGCCACGCCTATGAAAGGCAATTTGCTAATATCTATAAATAATTTTTTTACTGCATCTACTGCAGGATCAAACAACTCTACTTCTACAGATCCAACTTACACATGTATTTCTACATGTATACAAAGGCACTGCAGTCTTTTTGTTGTAGCTAAGACAGGGTACAGTTAAATGTCTCTCAATAGGGGATCCTCAAATAAAATCTATCCACATAATGAAATATTATGCAGTCATTGAAAAGAATAAAGTATAGCTAGATGTACTGCCATGGTATCACCTCCAAGATGTGAAATAATGAAAATGTGAAATAATACAGAGTATGCTACTATTAGCTTTTTGTTTTAAAAACAGAGTAGGAAATATGTACATGTACATACATGCAATCTCTCTGATAACACAGTTCTTCTGAAGCAAAGCAAGAAGGGCTAGGGACACAGGGCACGCATTTTGGTAGTAATTTTTTCATTTTAACCATATGTACTTATTAACTATTAAATTGTATTTTAATTAAAGGTAAAAAAATAATAATGACCTTGTCAGAAACCAAAACTGTAATCCTAAAATGTCACCAAATGTTTCCTTTAAAGAGAAAAAGGTAAAAACCCTGGCAGCATGAAATCTACCATCTGACCAATCCCAGCAGTCAAGACGGTCACGACAACAACCCCTGACTTCTGAGGGCCCTGAGGGCATCATCACCTGGCAGGAATGCTCTGAGCCTTTCTTTTTTTCCCTTTGGTTTTCTGTGTCTGCTCTTCACCATCCACTTCATCTTCCTTTACGAATTCATTTACATCATCTTCACTATACTCTCCACCTGAAATCACATAATAGGGTGGTCAGACAAGAATAAAGGTTTTCACATCAAGATGAGACATTTTCATTACGAAAAAAGTCTAATGCTTTCCACTATTCTTCAACTAATTAAAATATAATTTCCTTAGGGAAGTTTTCTCTGTCCGTGGGAACTAAACTAAGTTCCCAGAGCCCAGGCAGTCCATATTTTCCTCCATAACTCATCCCACTTATATTTAATGCTTGCAATTTCTGCTATGCTCCATACACCATGAGGACACTGATCCTGTTTGTCTTTATAAATATCTGCTTAATGAATGAACAGAAACTCCAATTCCACTACTGCACTTTTTTCAAAGAAGAAACTTGGATATCATTCAAAAGTAAGCAAATAATATTGTCTTTTCAATAAAAGCCTAAAGACTTCCTGTTAGACACAGCAGAAAGAACGAACATGTCTACTCCTATCCTCAGACACACATTCAAGGACTTCCAACAAAGTACTGCCCAGAAGTCCAGTCTGACCACACTGTGGGCACGAGTCAATAAATCCTACCTCTGTGGAGATTCAGCTAGATTCGAAAGTTTATAGAGACTTTTATTTGAAGTATAAAAAGCACACATATTAGAAAGCACACAAATCTAATGTACAGCTCAATAAAATTACACGAAGAGAACATACTTGCATAACTAGAACCCAGCAGAACATGATGACCAGCATTTCAGAAGGCCACTGTGCCCCTTGCAGCCACCAGCTCCATCCCAAAGGTAACCACAATCCTGATTTCCAGTACCACAGATTTAGCTACGTGTGTTTCCGAGCACTGAACAAACAGAAGCCTACAGTGTGCACTCTTATGTCTGGCTTCTTTCACTCAACATACTGTTTGTGTGAGTCACACATATTGTTGAATGTAGCCATAGTTTATCAATTCTCATCCTGAAATAATATCTCATTCTATGATTATATTGTAATTTATCCATTTTTCCTGTTGATGGACACTTAGGTTGTTCTGTTTTGGGCCATTACAAATAGTGTGGTTTTTAATATTCCTGTATACCTAATCAGCTTTTAAATATTACACTCATAATGAACCAAGGACTACCAAACACTTGAGGAAAGCCTCCAGCATGTAAGGCAAGACTGAAAACACGCAGAAATTCAGAGGAAACAATTAAAAAAAAACTTTAAAACTTTTTTAAAAAGCCTTTATAATTAATATTCTCAAAGAAGCATCCAAGAAGTAAGATAACTAAAAAAAATTTTCAGAAAAAATACTCTTGAAAATTTCAAATATGATAGCAGAGATTAGAAAAAAAGAACAAAGATGCTGAGATGGAGTCAGCCATGTGAAAACCTGGAGAATGAGCATTTGAGTCTGAGGGAACAGTAAACATAAGGGTTCTAAGGTGAAAACAAGTTTGGTGACCAGACACCAAGCGGAAAGTAAAAAGTGTTTCATGAAGACAGGAGTGAGTTTCAGGTGAAGATGGCAGTCTGAACACATGAACATAATTTTGCTTCCTCCTGATACCCCAACAAAATTGCTACAGCAAAAAGACTTTTAAAAGACATAAACTCACAATGATGGGTACCTAGCTGCACTGTATTTGTTTATATTTGCAAAAAGTAATACTGAAAGGATAAATAAAATACTAATGAAAATAGCAACATATAAGGGTCAGAACAGAACAAGGTGCAGTAGGCAGAGACAGAAGCTAGAGTTCTACAGGACAGTTTGAATAAACAAACATAACCACATGCCCAAACAATAATATAACCCACAAAGAAGGGATTCACTCCTAGGAGTTTAGAAACATAGTTTTTTTGACTGTACATCCTTACAAGATATACCCTAAAGACCAAAAACTTCTTATTCCTTATAGTAACCTCAGTGCTGGCATTGTAAAAATATTTCCTTTATATGATATGTGAAAATAATTATGTTAATCAATAAGGAATCTAAATTTTCAGAAGAGAAATGACACAATTAATCAATAAAATTAAGTGTAAAAAAACAAATGTTAAAAGTGAATTAAAAATATCAATAAGGACTCTGAAGATAAATATTCTGTAGTCTGTTCACTGAAAAGGCACAGAAATAATGTCACTTTAGGTAGCAATAAGCACTCTTTAAAGTTCAGATCTCATTCTTCAATATAATTCATCACCAAAAGGGCTCCCTGGGCAGGGTGGAGGGAGCTAATTTCAGGTCTGAGGGAAAGAAAGCACAAGGTAAAACTGTGCCAGAAAGCAAGAAAGCTACTTAAGAATAATGGGTCACATTATAAGGTCAAGATCCAACTTGAAGGAAGTCCTAGCAGCCAAAAGTAATGACTTGAGCATTAAAAGTCATTAAAAGAATAACCATTTGTAGATTTAAACATGTTTAACTGATTAAAATCTGTGAATCTTTTACAATATTAAAAAATAATTATATCATTTTGGCTACCATTAAAAGTATTCTCCATTTTGAAAACTGGTAACTAAGAAAAATCAATTAAACATTTATCCTGCCCCAACTGATGAAGGAAAGCTATACTTTACATAACATCGATAAATGTAAAAGAACCACAGAATTAGGAAAACATCACTTCTCACACTCTAATGATAGCAGTAATTTAGGCAAGGATTATCAAGTAATGCTACAAAACACACACACAATTTAAGTTTTAACCATTAGGTAAACTGCCACATTTCAGTTCCAAAGAAAACAAAAATTACATAGGAGAGGGATAAGACTCTCATCATCTTGATCCAGGAGTCACAGCTATGAGCATCAACCAGGTCTTATGATGTTACACATGAAACACACAGTCATCTATAATGTATTCTAGCCAAAAATATTTTATTTCAACCCATCGAGCATTTAGATCTAATTTCTAATGTATGGAAAATCCAAGGGACAAAGGAACAATCTAAAACAACATCAGAGAGCAACCAGACAAATCCAGATGAGACATTCTGCAGGACATATAGCCTGACTTCTTAAGCAAATCCATGTCATTAGAGAAAGGGTTCTGTTAGGTTAAATGGATTTAAGGGATGGAACTTCATGATATATGTAGTCCTGAACTGACGTGGACAAACAGCTACAGCCTTTTTTGGATCAACTGGGAATATCTGAATATGGTCTATATATCAAATGAGTTGAAAGTTTACTGAAATGCATAGGGAGAGATTGCTCACTAAAAGAACAGGTTACAAAGTAACATGAAAAAGTATAATTTCAGGTTGGGGAAAAAAATAAATATCTATACTCAGGTGTAGAAAAAGACCAGAGTTGATATTAACTAAGGGATTAATACTGATAATCTCTGGTTGGTGGGAATGTAATGATTCTATTTTTTAATGTTTAGTCATCTGCATTTTAAAATTTTCTTCAAAGTTCGTGTACTGCTTTTATAATAATTTTATTTTTCATACAAATAGGCAAGTGTTGTAGAGTTCAGATGAGATGCACAAGGGTCTGGATCTTAAACATGTAAAAAGATGCTCAATCTCACTGATAACAAGTAAGCAAATTTTACATTAAAAATAATCAAGATCAAATTCCATGCAGCTATGAGAAAAAAATGAGATTAACATCCTTACAGACACACAATGAAGCACAAAAAAACAAGTATTGCCCAAAGACTCAGAGCTTCCCTCACCTTTTTAGTCCCCCATGCTTAAGAGCCAAAAAACTAAAATCAAAGAAAATCTGAGAAAGCACCAAATATAAAAAAAGCCTAAAATAAAAGGACAGAATAAATAAAAATCACCTTGTTTTATTACACTTGATATATAACCTTCAGTATGATGAGGAGTGGGACATCCTTGCTTTGCTCTCAGTTTTAAGGAGAAAGCATCAGTAATTCATCATTTAGTATTATATTAGCTATAGAAACAGATTGTTTCTTCATTTCATGAAGCTAGCATTACTTGATACCAAAATCAGACAAGGAAATTACAAGAAAACTACAGATCAATATCCCTCGTAAACACAGATGCAAAAATCCTCAACAAATATTAGCAAACCAAATTCAGCAAGTAAAAAAAGAGTAATACATCATGAGCACAAGTTTTATCCCAGAAATAAAAGGCTGCTCAAAAATTTTAAATCACTGTAATCCACCACATTAAGTAAGAGCTAAGAAAAACCACACACAATAGTTGGAGAAAAAGCATTTGACAAAGTTCACCTCTCAACAAATTGGGAATAGAGGGGATTTCTTTAATTTGATAAAAGGCATCTGTGAAAGGTAGTATATATAGATGGCTAGATTCAAATCCCAGCTCAGCTACTATCTAAACTGGGTGAATTTGGGAGCCTCGGTTTCCTCATCTGTAAAATGGAGAACACAATAGCACATACCTGGTAGCATTATGTGACATAGTTAGTCAATATAAAGCACTTACCCCACCGCCCACACACACACAGCATCTGTGAAAAACCTACAGCTACCATAATACTAAACAATGAAATACTGATGCTTTCCCCTTAAAATTGGGAACAAAGCAAGGATGTCCCACTCCTATTCATCATGCTGAAAGTCATTTATCAAGTACAATAAGACACGCAAAAGAAAAAAAAAGATGTATCTATGGGTAAAGAAGAAATAAAACTGTATTATCTGTGACGACACACTTTTTTTGTTGTTTTTTGTTTTGAAGAACTGTTAATTTTGGCAGTAGTTACACAACTCAACATTTGTTTAAACTCATAGAACAGTACACTGAGAAAAGTGATTTTACTGAAAATTTAAAATTAAAAAGATAAGTACTATTAATATCTATAAAGCAGTAAGACACTACACTTATTAAACAAGAACATGATGCTGTAAAAAAAAGTCAAATGGCTAGAAAAATAGGACAGAAAAAAAAAATGAGAGGATCAGTCCAGAAAATATAACATAGATTCAACATACGAATAATGAAGATTTCAGAAAAATAAAATAAAATGGAGAAAATTGTAAAAAAAATAAATTTTTTTTTAATGAAAAGGGCCAAGCATCATAAATGAAAACGCGCTCATACCACGGTTATGTGTATCACTGTGAAATATCAGAAAATATCAGGAACAGAAGACTATCAGACTTCAGAGACAAACATCATATATAAATGAGCAGAAATCAGTAACAAAACAGGTTTCTCAATAGAAACACTGGAAGCTATAAAGTAATGGAGCAGCACTTTTAAAATTCAGAGAATTACAGAGCTTAGAACTCTTATCATAGCGCACATAATTCTATACCGAATGAATTATGCCTGAGGATCACATAATTTTAAGATATTCAAAATCTCAAAAAAAATAAGTTTTCACCATGCATCCCTCCTAAAGAAGTTATGGGGATTTATCTCATTTTGGTGGAATGTACCAAGAAAGAAGATAACATGGATCCCAAGAAACAAGGAATCCAAGGGAGAAGCGAAGTTAAAGGGAAAACCCAGTGTAGCGATGAGATGGAAGATACTAGGTTTCGAAGGTACAATCAAGCCAAACTGGAGATCAGAGGCAAAGAAAGACTTCAAGATGAAAGTGTAAGATTATTTAATGAATCTAAATATCTTGATGATTTAGATAATTCTGAGAGCTGTCAACATAAGAAAAGACCAAACATGTAGAGAATTTTTATGAGTTTATTTAAGCCAAACTGATGGCATGTGCCCAGGAGCAAGATCTTAAGTGCTCTGGAGAATAATAGTTCTGCAGCTTCTTTTCTTTGGGTTTGAAATTAAAGAGGGGACACAGGAAAGACTGGAGAAAGCAAGGCTGGGATTGTATTACAGGATGTGCTCTCTTGAGAGTTAATACCCCCCTCAAAGGGGTATTTCAAAGGTGTGTTAACCCAGACACACAAGAACAATGGGCAGTACCAGCCTAAAACCTTTCACTAAAGAAGTTATAGGTCTAGGGCGTGACTACCCACCATGACCTGCTCAGTTAGGATTTTATGATCAGATCACTCTCTAAGATTACATTCCATAGAACCCCATTTTTTCATCCATTGTTCTCCGTTTTGTTCATCATCCGAATATGCACAGATGACCAACCTTTTGGTCAGATAGTGTGGTCCCACAGTAATAGGAAGGCTCATTCCCAGGCAGTCTCAGTATGGATAGCGTGTTGTTGACCACTGGAGATGAAGCAATCCCATAATCATGGGGTCTGAGTTGAGTCAAATTTTCCCAAAACAAGAAGGGCAGATAACTAGGAGGCAGTCAGGTCTCATGGTCTTTATTGCAAAAACACACTCTGGATCATCTCTACCCTATTACGAATTATCATGATTCAAATTTTGCCTTCTGTCTCATTTGTCTGTATTTAGCATCTAGTATAACATTTACATAAACCAAGAAAATAGCATTAGCTGTTATCTTATACATGTTCAGTAATCATAAACAGTTGGACTATATAGAGAAACCCAAAGAACAAGTATAACTATTATTAGGACTAATATTATTAATGGACAGGTAATGACAGTCAAACAAAATGGATTCTGAATTCAGTATCAATCCCTAGATACACAGGGCATGTCAATGTCTTGCAATAGCTGTCCACCTCTGATGTCAGCAGCTTTTCCCCCTGGAGAAGTCTTTGATGTCAGCAAGCAGGGGCAGATGTCCATTCAAGGTTAGGCACCTGACAAAGTCTCTTCCAATGAAGTTGGAGAGTGTCTTTTATTTGACGTCCTTTCCGATCAACAAAACCTCCAGGTGGCAGTCAATGAATGATCTTTAAAGTCTTTGCCTCTTGGGAGCTCACTGTGAAAGAAATGGTTACCAACTTGGCATTTTCTTGAAGTAACTCTATCAAATCTTGGCAATAGTGTAAGTTGCCCTTTCAATAATGTCAGCTCATAAGTACCTTCATCTAAATCCAGCTTAAATTCACTGTGATGCATGAAGAAATACAAAAACCAAAAGATAGGGAGCTGGGGAGCAAGGAAGGACCAAGTAGCCATCTTGGATTTCCCACAGTCCCAACTATTTAACTTACAACCACTGTTCATCCATACAATAAACCCTAGAAGTTTCATCACTTATTTTACAATGCTTCCCATGCAACTCTAAATCTTTTGAGGTGTTCCAGGGACCTCTGTGGAACACTGCAATGTTATTCCTACGTTATTGTGATTTTTTAACCCTTAAAATCTCAATGTCTGATGAAAACTAAGTAAGCCATTAGCATTCATTAACTCAGACATTTTATAACCTCTAGAAACATTTTTAACAATCGACACAAGTCGATTATTAACATGTACTTATTTTTGTAAAACCTAAGCAATACAAACACATCTGTTTTACTTAAACACACAAACTGAAGCTGGCTTTTATTCACTAAGGATTAATCTCAGACTACATGAACCTGAAAACCATTTGAAGAAACCATTAGTTTCTTTATTTCTATTTGAGTTAATTTCTTTATTTCTGAGAATTTTAGAATATCCAATCTTTTCAAGTGTTTGCCTTTAAATTAATTTTAACAATACCATGTAAAGGTAGAAAATTATCTCATATTTACAACATACATATATAGACAGAGACATACACAAAGACAACAGTTGGATCCAAATTTTGTTTATACAATTTACCTGTCCTTGACAAGTCAAGTTCCAAATGCCCTTTTGAAAAGAGACATTTTAAATACATCCAAGAATTGGGATGACACCTAAACAACATCATAGGTTGATCCGCTTACCTAAATCCTCATTCTGAAGCTTTGAGAGACCACATGTTTTCTACTCTTTCTGCCTAATTTTAGAAGTATCAAAGGAACCTCATCTTAACTATCTTAATTATAAATGGGAGGCTGACTGTGGTGGTGGGCCTTGTTGGCCTGAGAGGCACAACTTCCCATGTTAATTTTGAGATCTACGGAGTCCAAACAAACTTCTAGAGAAAACCAGCCATAAATGCACATCTCCAGATGAGCAAAATTCAGTGATATCCCTTTGGGATTGCTCTACACCCTAGAGGAAATATTTCCTCAGGCAAGGCCCATGAAGATTCTTTGTCACCTAAGTATACAGGACGAAGGGCTAGCAACAGCTTGCTGGACACAGCCAGAACTGCAATGCTTTCCAAGGTATGGGCCCCTCTCTCAGCATGTACCCATTCCAGGGCATCTTGCCCTTCTCCCCAAGGGCCCCTGCCGACTTCTCCGGGATCTGCTGAGCTACTGCACTGAATGACTCCTGGTGCCCATATCTACTGCCTGGATTTGGGGTTCAGAAAACTACCATCACCCCATTTGGCTATTCAGGTTGGGGAACCAAGTGTTGTTTCTCTTTTGCAGCTTAAAGAGTTCAGTTTCTCAATTAACCAGCAGAGATTTTGTTTGGACTCCAAGTAAGTAATCCAATCAAAAAGCTGAAATTAAAAAGCAACCATTTTTTTGCTTTCCCTGGGTAATTTCAACCCTTTATCTTGAGAATTTTCTAAGAACAGCTTAAATAAACTCACAGCCTCCTACTTAAATGGAGGAGGCCTTGGATTCCAAGAGACTCACCCAAGTTCACCTGGATGAGAAGCACGGAGCCAGTGGGGCACAACAAGCCCTTGCTTGTACTTAGCACCAGGTCCAGGTCCACAGGGTGGCCCAGGGTGGGCTTCTTCGGAATCCTGACTATGCCAAGTAAACGTCAACATCCAAACCTGTAGAGAATTTTTATAAGAGTTTATTTGAGCTGAACTGATGACATATACCCAGGAGCAAGATCTCAAATGCTCCAGAAATAAGTTTTGCAGCTTCTTTTTGCATTTGAAATTAAGGAGGGTACATTATACTGGAGAAAGCAAGGCTGAAATTGGATTACAGGATGTGCTCTCTTGAGGGTTAACACCCCCTTCGAGGGGTATTAATTCTGATTTTTCAAAGATATTTTAATCTAGATGTACAAGAACAATAAACAGTGATGGCTTAAAACATTTCACTAAATAAGCTATAAGACTAAGGTGTGACTTTCCCAATTAGAAATTTATGATCAGATCACCCTGTGAGGTTACTTTCCACAGAACCCTTTTTTTTCATCCAGAGTTTAGGGTCAAATTGGTAGTAAGTTATAGACTAAGCAATGACAATAAAATGACATTATTGACTACACAGAAAACAAGTAGTGTGGGAAAAGTCATCATAGTATGTACAATGAGGTTTAGCTGCAGGAGAGGTGTTCAATCATTACAAAAAGTAAACACGTGTGGGTGACAAAAAGGATTCTATGAAACGTAACTTCAGAGAGTGGTCTGATCATAAATTCCTAACTGAGTAGGTCATGGTGGACAGTCACACCCCAGGCCTATAACTTTAGCGAAAGTCTTATCTTTGCCTTAAGCAAGTCCCGTCTATTGTTCCTGAGCATCTAGGTTAACACACCTTTGAAATGCCCCTTTCCAGGCCTCTCCTTCCTAAAGTGGACCACCCACCCTCAAGAGAACCTTAACCATCCTGCCTTGCTTTCTCTCACCATATAATTTTCCTTAAGTTCCTTCTTTATATCAAGTGTTATAAATAAATAAATAAATAAATAAATAAATGCCCCTCCAAGCTGTTATTCTCCAGAGCATCTGAGCTCTTGCTCCTGGGCGTATGTCATCAGTTCAGCTCAAATAAACTCTTACAAAAATTCTCTACAGGCTTGGACATTTCTTACGTTGACACACTGAATACCACTCTAACCAAAATTGGACACGGGTACAATGGTAGGCTGGAGAGGTGGGGAGGGCCTCAAGGCAGAAGGGTGTGTGTACTGGCAGTGAGGAGAATGAGGTAAGGGGTAGTTAATGACACCTAGCATGTATTGCTTAAGTCAACAGACAATGGAAATAAATTTTTTTAATGTGAAAGTGGAAACATTCTGCAACCGGGGAGGATTGACAGAGATAAGGGATGATGGGAACTGCTCGGTCTGAAAGCAAGTCTTTTAGAAATATTTCTACTATGTTTAAGTATGGATATGCATAACTGATTAGAATGAATACTAGTTTTCAAATGATCACTCTGGGAGTTCTGGTCAAGATGGCGGAGCAGATAAACAGCGTGCCTGCCTCTTCCCAAGGCCACACCAAAAGCACAGCTACATTAGAGAACGATCGAAGCGGAGAACCACCTGAGGACTAGCTGAACCGAAGTCCTATAACTAAAGATAAAAATAAGAAGCCACGTTGAGACTGGGACACACTATGCACATCCAAGTAGAAGGAAAGAAAAAAAAAAGAAAAAAGAAAAGGCCCTTCTGGCCATTACCGTTAAGACCAAAGTGGACAGACGAGAACGGAATCAGGGAAAGTAGCTGGGAAGCGATGGCGAACCCTAGTGAAGCAGTGAGACTGATTTTCCATGTTGACATGACAGCACTGACTGATCGGTTGGCCCAGAAAAAGAGAAAACGAGGATGGTTATTACCGCAGGCTTTTGTCTGGTTCCCCACCTGAGCGACTGCATGGGCGGGTGGAGAACTTCTAAGGAGGCGACAAGTCAGGGGAAGGCGAAGGACGGCCGGAAGGGGCAGGTTTATCGGGGTGTCAAGGTTTATGGTGGCCCCACTCGGTTTCAGACGCCCATATACCATACAAACCAAAACGAGACCTGCGGGGCGAGCGATAGGTCTGTATACACAGACGCTTCCAAGACGCGAAAGGCCTCATCCATGCAAACTTCCTGTCCATCCCTTAGATCCCTTCTGAGTGGGGAAAAAAAGAGAGAAAACCGGACAGATCTCCAACAGATCTCTAGCGAGCAATTCCTTCTCCGGGCGGAGGGTCTCACAAGGACGTCCAGCTCGCAGTGCCCTTCGGTGTCCGCCTTCGGCACGGGCGCCGGAGGGGGGGACACACACGCCCCCCCCCCGCGTCCCCTCCGAGAGGGAGGCAGTGGCTGCAGGGAGGCCGCCGGGGGCGCCTGCCTGCGCGACGTGTCCCCGTGCACACGGTTCCGAGTCGCAGGGGCCGCCAGGATCCAGGAGACCGGCCGGAGCGGGGCCGGAGCAGGGCCGCTGCAGCCCCCGGGCCCAGGCGCGCGGCGCCCGGCGCGCCTCACGTGGGGGGCGGGGCGAGGCAGGACCGCTTACCTGAAGGCACGTAGTCCTCGTCCTCCTCTGAGGTGGAGAAGTCTTCGGAGTCAAATTCCTCCATGTCGCTGCCGCTGAGGGCGGGCCAAGTCACCGGACCGGAGCAGCTGCCCCCAACGGTAAAGCCCTAAGGGGAGAGACCATACAGCTGGGGCGCGTCGCTGCAGAGTGCGCGCATGCGCGGAGACGGATGCCTGCTGGCAACGCGACACTTCCGGGTCAGTGCCCCCCGGGCGGACGCCGCTGGGGCGGTGGACGGAGCGCCGCGCGGACGCGGGGCATGCTGGGACTTGTAGTCTTCGCAGCCACCGAGGCTTTTCAATTTTCGTGCACGTGCCTAAACGAAATGTCATGTCTGTGGCTGTACAGTTGACTCTCATTCGTCACAGGTTGGTGGTGATTTTCGATTTCGCTTCTTTGCTGATATGCATGGTGATTCCTAAGTCGATGTTGCCGGGGCTCGCTGCGGTTATTCGCGGACATGTAAATTTTTCGAGTCCACCCGCATTGTGTTATACCAGCCCAGATGGAGCAGGGCTTTTTTGCTTCAATTCTCATACTGTAGATAGAGATATTTTTCGCAGTCAATGTAGTGCTACCCGTTTTACATTCTTGTGCTTTTTATAGTGATTTTTCTGCTTAAAACGACCCCCAAGCATAGTACTGAAGTGCTACTAGTGTTCCTAAATGCTTGGAGGCTGTGATGTGCCTATGGAAAAAATACGTGTGTTAGATAAGCTTTGTTCTGGCATGAGTTGTAGTGCTGTTGGCCGTGAGTTCAATGTTAACGAATCAACAATCCGGTACATCAAGGAAAAGGAAATTGGACTATTTATATGTGAGGCTGCTCCCGAAAATGCTAAAGTAACATCTACAGTGCGTGAGGAAACTGGAAAAGATGGAAAAGCGGCTAAATCTGTGGATTCATGAGATGACAACGGATTAAAAAAAAGGTGCAGTGGACAGCATTCTTTTAAGGCTGAAAAGCCAAAGAAATTTACAGTCCTGCTACCCAGGGTAAGAAAAATGGTAAACCATTTTGGGTACTGGCTGGATTATGCAGTTCAAGAGGCGATGTGGTGTGAAAAAATGTTAAATTTACAGGTGGTGAGGCAAGTTCTGCAGACCAGGAGGCTGCAGAAGAATTTAAAAACTATTTCCTAAGTGTCATACAGGAAAGAGGATATGTGGAAGAGCAAGTTTCAATGGAGACTGATTTATTTTACAAGGCCATTGGCAAACGAGCCTATGTAACACAACTGGCCTCCAAATCTCCTGGCTTTAAATCATTCCAAGACTACGCAGTCTTGCTATCGTGTGCCAGTGTCAAGGGCGACCTTAAGAACAAACCCCAAATAGTGTACAGAGCCCCAATCCACAAGCACTTAAAGGGAAAAGTGTGAACCATGTGCCTGTCCATTGGAGGTGGAACAAAAAAGCCCAGATGACATATCAATGGTTTCATATCTGCTTCATACCAGAAGTTAAATGCTATCTCCAGGGCAGAAACCTTGCCTTCAAGGTTTTATTAATTTTGGATAACGCCCCAGTCTGTGAAGAACTCCAAAATGCCCACCCCAACATAGAAGTTTTTTTCATGCCCCCAAACACTAGGTCTCTCATCCAGCCCCTCGATCAGGGCATAATAAAAGCTTTTAAGGTGCACTATATCAAGGAGCTTTATAGTAATGCTTTCAAGGCTCTCAAGGCCAACAAGGAAACCGCCATGATGAACTATTGGAAGTTAGTCACTTTGTGCAACATTATTGATTATGTTGGCACATCTGGGACAGCATCAAGCAGGCTATTGTCAATAACTGTTGGAAAACTGGCCAGACTGTGTGGAAAATTTTGAAGGCTTTGAAGGTATTACAGAAACTATTACAGAAAGTATTACCAAAAAAAACCCAGTGTCAGAAACATAATGCATATAGCACAGAAAATAAGTGGAGAAGGCTTTGATGACATGAAGAAAGATGTGCAGGAAATTTTGGCAGAGAAGAAAGTAGAACCCACTGATGAAGACCTGGACAAGATTGCAGAACAAGCCAGTGGTGTCAGTAATGATGAGGATGGAGATGAAAGTCAGCCTGACTCCAAGAATTGTCCCTCTTACAGTGGCCAAAATATCAGAATGGAATTCTGCCCTGGAAAAAAAGTTTCAATGACATGGAAGAGTGTGAACCTAGGCTTGATCACAGCCTCAAATTTAAGCACCTCATCTGCACTGCATTAGCCCCTTAGGCTGAGATGCTTAAAGATTTGAGGCCAAAAGCCCAGCAGACAAGGTTGACTCAATTTTTTGAGCCAGTTTGGGAGAGAAAATTGCCAGCTTCGTTGACAAGTCATGAAAAGTCAGACTCCTGGTGTTGAACTGCCAGATGTCAGCATGCCACCACCCTCTTCCTCTTCTGCTGAGCAAGTCCCACCAAGCTCTCCCTTGGGGTCTTTATGGGTCAAGCCAAGGTCAAGAGGCTTAACTACACCGTGCACTGCACCGTCACATCCTTCAGCTCCATCAACAAATTTTAGTTTTTATAAAACTTTAAATGCTTTAACTTTTCAGGACTTTATTTGCATTACTGTATAGTAGACAATATATGTTCACAGTATTATAGGTTTACTGTCTGTGAACATTGTATAGTATCTTATACTGTGTTTACTATGTATGCTGGGTATGCATACTGTAAGTGTCTAACTGAGGGGAAGTTAACAGTACGATCTCTGCATTGTGGAGTACATTATTTGAAAATGACGTAATTTAAACATTTTCATTATGAAGAAATACTGCATGTAGTTATTTGTAAGAAAGGTATATTAAATAATGTGTCTGATCAGAAACACAAACAAGATTATGTATTAATCATCAAGAATGTGACTGGAGACTTCCAGGAACTCAACCCCATGTTTCCCTAACAGTGGTTCACTATTCACTAATTGAGTGTGTGTGGTGACTTTGTAGACGAAACTACCACGAACAAGAACTGACTATTCTAGAATTCAGGCATCATTAATTTGAATCCTTCCTTTAAATTAACCCATATAGAAGTACAACTATAATCTTTATCATTTTATCATATTAAAAAATGTGTAATTATAACCCAGTTATTTAGACTGTTGTCTATCACCATACACCAAAATTAACTCAAAATAGATTAAGGGCCTGAATACAGGATCTAAAACAATAAAATGCATAGACAAAAACAGGAACTAAACTCCAGGACCTTGGACTTAAAGAGGCTTTTATGAATTTGACCTCAAAGGCAAGAAAAGTAAAAGCAAAAGTAAGAGAATGGGATTACATCACACTAAAAAGCTGTTGCACAGCAAAAAATAACATTGACGTGGTAAAGAGACAACCATCTGAATGGGAAAAATATTTGCAGGCAACACCTCTGATAAGGGCCTAATATTCCAAAATATACAAAGAACTCATACAACTCAATAATGACAACAAAAAAAAACGATCCAATAAAAAAAAATGGGCAGAGGACCTGAACAGACACTTCTCCCTAGAGAACATACAAATGGCAAACAAATATATGAAAAGATGCTCAACATCACTAGCTAGTAGGGAAATACAAATTAAAACCACAAGAAGATACCATCTCACACCTGTTAGAATAGCTATAAACAACAGGACAAGTAATGACGTGTTGGAGAGGATGCAGAGAAATAGGAACCCTCATACACTGCTGGTGGGACTGTGAATTGGTACAGCCACTATGGAAAACAGTATGGAGGTTCCTCAAAAAAACTAAGAATTGATCTACCATATGATCCAGCAATCCCTCTACTGGGTATTTACTTGAAAACTCATATCTGAAAAAGATATTTGCACACTGATGTTCAGCATTATTCGCAGTGGCCAGAAGCAACCAAAGTGTCCTATAATAGATGACTGGCTAAAGAAGCTGTGGCACATATATTCAATGGAATATTACTCATCCATTAGAAGAGATGAAGTACTGCCATTTGCAACAACATGGATGGACCTTGAGATAATCATGCTAAGCGAAATAAGTCAGGAAAAGTTGAAAATCACATATCACTTATATGTGGGGGAAAAAAATTAAAAATAAACTATATTACTTACAAGTAACAAAAAAAAATAATAATAATCCAGTTATGGGAGGCAGTAATCAGGAGCAAACACAGATGAGACATCAACAACTAACTCCCTATTTGTTCAGGTTTAGGTCTTTTCCAGTTGAACATTTCTCCTTGTTGATACTCTGGACTAGACTGGGTCTGTGTCACCCAGTCCCTGAGTTATCTAAATCAAGGAGTAAGTAAAACACGTTTGTGATTAAGATGACATTACAGTAGCTCTGTGCCAGCAAACTTTTAAAAAACAGCCTAAATGAAACATAATTCACACACCATAAAGTTTACCTAAAGCGCACAATTTAATCATTTTGATAGTTTGACTTGTGCATTCATTACCGCAATCAATTTTGAAACATTTGTGTCATCCCCAAAAGGAACCTTACCCATTAGCAACCTCTTCCCATTTCTCCTCAACTCCCAGCCTTAGGATAATCTTTTTGTCTCTATAGATTTGCCTATCCTGGACATTTCATGTAAAAGGAGTTATACAACAGGTGGTCTCCTGTGATCTTTCATTGAACACATTTTCAAAGTTCATTTCTCTTAGGTATATGCCTATGGAATTGCTTGTTATGGTAACTCTCATGCATTACTTTTTGAGGAAACCCCAAGCATTTATGATGTCAGAGAGTACTAAACCAATCCGGAGCCTCTCTACATGTGGATTTTCTACTGAAATCATACCTTTATTGACATACTCTATCAATTTTCTGCCATCCCAGTCTGTAATAATTCAGAAGCTTGTTAATGGTAATATATAGCCCACCAAGTGGAATTAATAAGACTCAAATTTACATGTTAAGTACAGTTTAATCACATCATTGAACAAGAATTTTACTATAAATTAACAAGTTGAATGCAATAAATATTTAAACATGTGTTAAACACAAAAGAAATACAGTTAAACGTGTTAAGTACTAAGTTTTATTTTTTAAAGTCAGACAACTTAATTACAAAAGATTAAACTTGTTGACCACTGAAAAATAACAGTTCCAGTTCAAAGAATTGAAATTCTTTATTGATAAACATTTACACCAGAATTAGAAATGTCAGTAGAAAAATAAAATTTAAATAATCTTCTCTTATAAAGATTTGATCATTTTGACTGTAGCAGTTAGTGAAATAACCTAATATAAAAAGTTAAGCTGATTTTAGTCACAACCAGCCTAACAGAGTGCATGAAAAAGGAATGCAGGTACATAAAATTTTCTGCACGTGGATAGCTAGTGGCACCAGGGCTTCACATTCCAGGAAATGGTTTCTTACAGAAGGTGATATGCACTGCAGTTCTAATGAGAACTTAATTCAAACCAGGGCAGTCAGAAATCAAAAGCCAAGATATAATTTAGAAACTTTTAAAAAAAGTAAGGAAATCAAAAGCCAAGATATAATTTAGAAACTTTTAAAAAAGTAAGGAAAGGTTTTAAGGTAATTATCTGCATTAACTTTTTTTCACTAGTTTAGACTTTTCCTAAGAAGTAATGTCTTGCTGCAGAAAAAAAAAAAGAAAAAAGAAAAATGAGTTAATAGTACAAGGAGACATGTTTCTCTTTAGAATATTGTTTACACATTTGTATATGGACTTAAGTTTCATGAAATGCCTTTACCCCCAACCCCCATTTTAAAGAACCTAGCAATTCAGCTTTTAAAGTTGGCAGCTGCCTCCCTACCCCGCATGAAAGAGGAAAAGGGGATGCACAGCCGGGGGTAGGGTGGCCGTATATGTCCTAAGAAAGCCAGCTGTTGGCAAAAATTCTTTAAAAACTATATATGGTAAAATAAAATGTTCAACACAATGTGAATATTTTTTTACTGAAGCAATCACTCCCAAATAATTGTGTATTTGACATCAGAAAATTTTAAAAACCAAAAAAAAAAAAAAAATAATGAGAAACAAACATTCTTTTTCAAAGTTTCTTCCTGAAAAAATTTCAAGCTACAAAGCTCAATCTATATAAAGTATATATACATTTATTCACAGGAGAATGCTCACATATTGGGATGGATGAAACATTCAATAATTAGAATATACATTTCATATTTGAAGTTTTTAAAGAGTGAATATAATCAAAATGTAGCAAATGAGAACCAAGATAGAAACAAGACGCCTTTCAAAATGCATTAATTTTTGTGTCTTGTCTCTAAAAGAAAAATAACCAAACATTTAAATCACAGATCAATATGTTCAAAAATTAGTATTCAGGGAGAGGTACCCATCAACCACTGGCCCATATGTTCAATTTGTGAAATTCTATACAAAAGAATGTTTTAGATGAGAAAGCTAAGAGGCATCCTTCAGTAGAGATGATTAAAATAATTTCTTATAATAAAGGATACAACATCCCCGAATTTCTGAGACTAAGGGCTACTTTTCAAAATCACAGCTCCTTGAACTAAAAAATAGTCTTTAACAAAGACTTAAAATTTGCTTGAAGATTTGAGCATTTGTAAGGATGTCTTCCTGCATTCCAACAGCACTTGTAATTTTCCACCTAGTATGAGTATATGTCACTGTAATTTCGGTAAGTGGTCTAAAGGACTGTTAGTGAAAAGAAAATGTTCAGTTTATTTTTGTGATCCCCTCGTAATTTTTCTCTTTGACTATCCCTAGTCTATTAGTCCCCCAGGCTATCTTTAATCAGAAGCCAGAATGCATATTGCTTTAAATTGAAGAGATACAGTCCTGTGAACATGACCTCATGGGTTCATTACTCTCACAATGAAACTTTCTTTTAAAAACAGCAGACTTAATTCCCAGAAACTATTTTGAAAATATAATAACAATATTGATTATATTCCATACAAAACAGTTTAGGTGGTAAGGATCAAGTTAGATAACTTAATCTTTGCGATCCTTTCTGTTTTAAAGGTCACAGTTTTCAAGCCTTTTAATGAAAACGAAAGTTAAGCAGTAGAAGAAAAATTTAAATAGTGAAAATTGGGTTAAAAAAACTCTTGACATTTAATTCTCTTTAATGACATAAATTCTCCTAAAGGAAAATGTAAAGAATATTGTGGAAGGCATATGTGAAAATTAATCGTTAGGCACTTTCTGGGAGTGACAACCAATACTGTAAAAATGGGCTGAAGACTCAGCACTAGGTAACTAAAAAGACTAGATAACTATTAAAACTAAGACATCAATAACCACTTAAACTCTAGTTTAAGCTGCACTTCTATCATTTTTCAAGAGCAAGTAATAAACTGAAGTTACTAAAAAAGACAGTAAGAGTGTTTAACATATGTTTTTTGTGTGCCTCAATGTCAAAAGAGTATCCTAACCCATCTGGCTTAAAATTTTCAACCTGAGCTATTGAATAGGGTGTGTTTCCAATTAAACTAAATAAAATTAATAGAGTAAAAGTGATAGGAAAAGGTGGTACTGGAATTCTAAGGAAAAAAGTCTCAATTAGCTAGCTTATTTTCATAAAAATACATAAAACAACAAATTCACATCTCTCAAAATGTATTAAATAATCAGAGGTCAAGATAGTTATCCATAAAATGTCTCATCATTCAGTAGTTATCTCCATTTTTTAAACAGTGAAATCAAAGCCACTACTTGTGTTATATTTTTTTCCTGTTCTATTTCACCAAATTTGTTCTCAAAGCTCTCCTCAACCTAAACCTACTTGGCACTTACTGTCATGAAGATGTAGCAAAAGAGGAGTCTGTCCAATATTAATCAAGATTATATCAAATAAGATTTTAGTGCAGTATACTGTGCTCAGAAATCAATGATATTTTCCATAGTTTCTCTGAAATATGCGACATTGCATTTTCTCATAGAATATTGCAAATTTCAGTGTGGAGGCTGCCCTGAAGCATTGCTGGGTAAAAGTGCATACTTTTGGGTAAGAGTGCACCTATAAAACTGCTTAAGTTAACTATCAAAAAGAAAACAGAACTTGATTTGTTTTGGTTGAGAACAATAGGAGTCCAAAAGATCTTCAATTCCTGGAGCTTCAAACTGAAGAAATGGCTGAGATGTTCTTCACATTCTCTTTTTATCCAAGTTGCTTCCATTTGAAGAACTAAGAAAATACTACATTCCAATTGCATTCCTTTTGAGGAGTCTATAAAACTTAGGTTCGATATCATAGCAAAAGAGTGTATGCTATAGGGTGGCTAAAACGCGTAAAAAGGAGACCACCACTACACAAAACGTCTGTCCAGTGCCCAAGGTGAGAGCTTCAAATGGTATCATTTCCTTTCCTGCTGCTCGATACACTCCAGCAATTGCTGCACCTGTTCAAAAATTCAAGAGTGTTAAAAAGAAAAATCAAGGTTAATATAATCATGAAAATATAGTACTTAAAACTCTACTCTAAGAAGAATGTTCCATGTTGTTTACATTAAAATTTAAATATAGAAATGTTTTGTTTTCCTTCTTCTTTTTGCTGACTCTCTAGGTTTTAAGTATTCCTTATATTGTTTGCAAATCACTGATATGTGCTTTTAGATGTTGAAAAGTGACTCCTTAAAACTGAGAGTCTTCTAGGTACACTGAATAAAACCATCTGGAAGTCATAACCCAAATCGTAAGACTGTAATTTCCACATGACCTGATTGCAAACTCAAAAACATCTCTTTATTCCCCATGCATTTAACAGATACCTTATACATTCTTGGCAATAAATGACCAAATCTTCTGTGTGAGACTAAGAAATATTTCAGAAGCCACTGGGGATCCCCACTCCCACCTTCTACTGTACTCAGAGTTCCCTTCAAGAAATGGGTGGAGGAGGGAGGAGAGGGATAGGAAAAGGACGAGAGGGGGACTCGAAGCCTACAAAATCACTATTAATTCAAAGGGCATAAGGGGAAAGATACTCAGGGATTCCTTTCTGTTCCCCCATATCATTCACTGTTTTTATTAGTTATTAAACTTCCTAGATACTGAGTCAACAAAACAAACATAAAAATCTATATCTAGCCAGATACCAGTCTGAATTGCTACAGGGACTCAGCATCGTACCGAGAAAGTCAAGATTTCATTAGTTGGAAAAGAACAGATCCAGAGTTCCAGATGACCCTTTTCTCCAAAATGCTCCAAACAAAATTCCCCTTGGTCACAGTGTGTTCATTAATTCATATATTTATGTACTTCTATATTTTATAAGGTGTGACCCCTATTCTCATAGTACACAGAATCTAGCTGGGGACACTGAACAGAAAGCGCAAGCATAAAATAGACTTTGAATGATGCAATACAATATTTAGTGTCTCCATCAAAGGTCAGCATGTTTTCTAAATGTTTTCTAAATGTTTTCTTAACACATTTTAAGAAGAACGATATTAACTTAACACCTGTGTTGGTTGCCTGGCATATTTCTGACTTGGAAATGTCCACCTCCAGTGGCAAAGTATACGTACTGTGCTACTAACATCAGAGAGGCACATGCTTCCCTGAAGCCCCTTTATAATTTGGCTCCACAAAAAAAAAGTTGGGTAGAAAGAAGCCAAAGGAACTTGAACTGGGCCCTAAGGTGGGACGTGGATGATGGAGAGGAAAGAGCAAGAAAATCGAAAAGGAGCAGACTCTATGCACTAGAGACCAATAAAAGTGGCACTTATAGCACAAATTACTACGTGTTAGGTATTATGTTAACTATACATACATTATTTCATTTAATCATCACATAGCATATGAGGTGGATTGTATTCTCCCTATTTTACTAACGGGAGATCTGAAACACTTCCTAAGAGCCAGTAATCCAGTATGGAAACTGGAGCAGAGGGTCTCTAAAGACAGCAGTAGGTGATATAGTTAAAAATATTTTATAAGGCCAGTTATGGAAACCTCTTAATGCAGATGTGAGAAAATCGGCCTCCTCTCCGTGTTATCACAAAGATTTTATCATCTACAGAACACAGAAATGAGGCCACATTGTACACCCCCCAAAAAACCCTTCAAGTCAAAGAGACAGGGATTTCTGCTTGAAGCTCAAGGTCTAAATTCACAGGGAAAAAAATATAGTTACATATTAATAGGATTATTATGTTTCTATTTTTAAGAATATATTTATGTTTACATATATACCTAGAAAAAAGTCTGAAACCATATACCAAAATACTAACTATGGTAATCATTGAGGGGGATATGGCAATGGAATATTTTTATTTTTACTTTCTTATACTTTTTAATTTGTATAAAATATAAATGTTATTTACATTTAATTATGAGCTTAAAAATTATTTAGACTTATTCTCATCCCTAAGTAAAAGCCAAGGGAAAAAACAGGTAAAAATAATTTGTAATATGAATGTTATGCCAATTCTTATTCAGAAAGTCATGAGAGGAAAAAAGTAACCAGGTACTTTTTAAAACAGGATTCTTGTCATTAGAATTATTCTTCTATCCTTAAAGCAACCACATCTGAATGAGTGGCAGTAATTCATCAACCATCTTGTGATTTAATCATCAGGGTCAAGTGACAGCTGATGAGAAAGGCACAGGAACTTCTAAAATGATAAATATCTTTCTTTTGCTAGTGAACCTATATCAGCGGCTGTATCTCACAAAGCCTAACGTGGCTTCCTGGAAGCCAGGGAGAGAAAAATCTGACTCAGGAAGTCAAAGATGTTAGCAAATAATGGGGGGTGGGCAGTTCTGTGGAGAGGAGAAAAAATCACATTAAAAGGGACTTGTGGTTCAAGGCCACTCTTTTTCCTTCATCCCACTCAGACATGTTTCTAAAATAGTTCCCAAAATTAACTAGTCACATGAAATATTTTGACTGGTATTTTAATGTCTAACATACTTGTCAAGATTCCAGCAGTAATTGGTCCCACGATGCCCATCAACAGGATGCTTACAGACATGAACCTACCATATTTGTGATGTCTGAGGGTGTAGAGGGCCAGTAATCCAGCGGGGACATGAAAGAAGAGAGAGGACACCAGTGCCCACAGGAACACACCATACCACATCTCTATGGGAGAAAGCAAAGAAAGTCGCAAATCACTGCCTGTCCCACGGCAGTTATTACAAAGGGGTAGTCATTCGGAAGTAACCCAGTACCTCATTTTCAAAACCAGATGCAGTATAGGTTCATCAGTCAAATATCCAAATGTTGGTGGGATCAGCAAACAATGACCACCACCTGTTTTGTGCATAAGGTCCTATGGGAGCACAGCCAAGCTCGTTCCTGTCCCATTGGAGCACAGCCCTGCCCATTCATTTAAGTCTTGTCTATGGCTGCTTTCAAGCTACAAGAACAGAGCTAAAACAGGGAAGGGAACCATGTGACAGGGACCACATGGCTCTCAAAGCCTCAAATGTTTACTATACAGCCCTTTATAAAAAAGTTGGCCAACCTCTCACTACTGACCCCTACCCCCAAACACTGAAAAAAAGGTTCACCTAGGTTTGAAAATTGTCCTAAATCATTTCCTTCCCATGAGAAGTAAAAGCCTAATTCATTGACAGGGTACCATGCAATCAATGCCTGTTGATCTTTTCTGGTTTTTTGGTTATTCAGTCTTTTAAAATTGAAAAAGCTACACCATTATACTCATTCAACAATCAATTTCAAGGCCATGCAGCAAACATCAAGCTATATAACCTCCTTTTAGGACATCAAAGTTCTTCAAGATATGAAATGAAAACTAGGAGATATAAATGTGTGGCTTAAGGACAAATGGCAAGTGAAGGGCAGGTTAGAAGAAGAGCTGGTTTCTACAGAAAACCTTTAATCACTCCTAAGATGACAGTAATTCAGGCAACATTAAACTATTTAATCACCAATGTATACAAACCTGTGCATGAGATACCTTGGGGGAAAAAAAATAAGAGACTCCATCCTGCCCTCACGACTTTACATTTGGGAAATGGCAGACATAGCCTTTTTCCCCAATGAGCCTGGGCAAGGCTTAAGAATTCTCAGGGTAGCTCTTCAGCTACCCATATGGAGATAGTGAAGGTGGCACGTCAGATAAAATCTGTTGTTTATCCTTGCGCTAGGGGCAGGTAAGTAACACGGTTTTAGAGATCAGTTGACAGCTTAACTCAGGGTCTCCTGACCGCAGCGCTACTGACATGCGAACCTGTGTGTGGGGACTGTCCTGTGTGTTGCAGGGTGTGGAACAGCACTCCTGGCCTCTACCCACCAGATGCCAGTAGCACTCCCTACCCAGCTGTGACAACCAAACTTTGTCAAGTGTCCCCTGGAGCCATACTGCCCTGATTAAAAACTACTAGACTGACTGAGGCAGTTAAAAGCTGCAAAGGTAGACAGGGTCACATCATGGTGAACTTTGAAGGCCAGACTACCTGGAAGTCCCAGCGAAGGTTTTAAGGAGTAAGGTGTTGAGAAGACTTTACTTCCCCTGTCCCATCTTATGCCCTCAGTAGGAACACAAACCAGGAAACCTTTCTGGAGAGTAATTTGGAAGCATGTATCCGAAAAAGTCAAATGTGCATACCCCTGCCTCGATGATTATACTTCTCGGCATACAGTCTACGGGAATGCACACGTAGCAAGGACAGGTATCGACAGGCTGCTGGCAGCACTGTCTGTAATGGCAAAAACTCGATGCCACTGCATGTCTATCAATGTAGGATTGCTTGTGAAACTTTAATAAGACGACTTGTGAAACACACTTTGGTGTGTCCACATAATGGAACATTGCACAACCACATAAAATCATGAGATAGATCTTTATATGGGACAAGATGCCCAAGCCACTTTGGGCACTGCAGTATAGTATGTAGAAAAAGATTCTATTAAAAAAAAAAAGGTGCATGTAAATGCTGCTAGTACTCAGAGAAATGTTTACTATTTGTGACATGCACAGGGGCCATTCTAAGTGCTTTGTGAATATTAACTCATGTAATCCTCTAAACAACTTCATGAGGCACATATTATTATCATCATGTCTCAGAATGAGGAAATGAGGCAGAGGGAGGTGAAGAAATTTGCCTGAGCCCACACCACCAGCACAAGGCAGGGCCAGGGTTCAACCCTGACTCCAGAAGCAAGCCCTCTTGGTGCATATTAAGCTATTGGAAATTGTTATTTCTGGAGAAGAGGATGGGCTGGGAAGATCTGGTCACAATTCACTTTCCACTTTGACAAGGAAACAACAAAACTTTTGTTTTAAAAAGAATTGTTCAGGAAAGCTGGACCGATTGGGATGAACGATTACAGAGAGATCAATAAGGGGCATCAATCAACCTGGGAAGGAAGAGTGGGAAGAAGGGAGGGGGACGAGGACCAGGGGCTTCTTCTTGATGCTGGATTTGAATTGTAAGTATCTGTTGTATATGCTTAGTTTTTTCCCAGATCAATTTTTAATTCTTGCCAGGGAAAGGGAGCTTAAAGGACTAATTAGAGATTAGGGGTGAGGGCCAAATCCCCCCAACCACCCTTGGCACTGTTACTGATGACTGCACTAATTCTTTGCTCGTTCTGAGTCAAATAAAGCTGTATTTAACATCATATTCTACATACGCCTAAATTAGGATACCTAGCTCTTGTTTTGGATGAAAGGCTCTGAATGAAAGCATCAGGGGTATGCCATGTAGGGCTCAATGTTTGAAGAATAACAAATGACAGCACTTTTGTTCAAGTGAGAAACTATCAGGTAGCTAGCTATAGGAAGTTTAAAACCATTTGTGGGTTTTTCTTTCTGTTAACAAGATGTATCTGCTAACAAGATAATTTTAAAATACTGTTAAAACTGGTTTATTTTGTTTGATAGTGTTTGGCGAATTCTGTTAAAACAAGTGAAATCCTGCATTATGGAATATAAAGTGATTAAATAGTTATGTCCCAAACTTAAAAATTAAACATGTAACATACAAATAGCATATATGATATTTTAAAATATATTTACTAACTCCAAAAGGAAAAAACCACCTTTCCAGTCGATGGTGTTGGATCAGACATTATGGTCAGGATTCTGAATCCTCAGGGTCTGAGTCCTATTCTCTTTGGAAACCTTATCTTCCTGCTGCCTCCTTCCCAGCCTTGGGCCACAAGATTTTCTCGCTTCCACTGCCCAGAAGACTTGCTCTCTCTTTTTGGCGGCATTTCAGAGGTTGCAGTGTCTGGTGTCTAGACAATGCTCCCTCCCAATAAAAGTGCACCCACAGAGCACTCCTCCCTGGGCACCCCGGCTTGATGAGAGCAGTCTGGCCCCGCCAGCTGAAGCCCTCTTGTATACCACCCACTGCCCGCTCAACCCCAAGCCACAGCACAGCACCATGCAGTTCCCTTCCAAAGTAGGAACCCCACCCTCAACCCCACAGTCCTTACCAACTGCTCCCTAACTCACTCAGAGACTGACCTCCATCCTACCACCCAGGGGGCAGATAGAGTTCCAGGATGGTACCAGGAATGCCAGTGCCTCACAGTGAACAAACGGAATGGACAATCTGCCTTCAAGACTCAGAGCAGTTGCCATGCTGGCTGCTACCACTGACTTGAGACCCCACCACTGAGCTGGCACGGCCTTTGGGCCCTGCTGGAGCTCCCCAGGTTTGAGAGAGAAGCACTGCTTTCTGCAGCAACTCAAGGCACTGCCGACACCTGGCTTCTTACTGGCTGCCACACAACCACCAGGGCAGCAAACTGGGAGGTGAGGCCTTGATCTGCCAGAGACACACTAAGTTGATAACTCCCATAAAAGTGAGTCTGGACACTCAGGCGTGCTACCCAACTGCTATGGACTGAATTGTGTTCCAACAAAATTCATGTGTTGAAGCTCTAATCCAATAGGACTACGGTCCTATAAGAAGACGAGAGAGATCACTGTCTCTCATTCTTGCTTTCCCCGCCATGTGGGGACACAGCAGAAAGGTGGCCCACGAGGGCCCTCACCACAACACAACCATGCTGGCACCCTGATCTTAGACTTCCTGCCTCCAAAACTGTGAGAAAATAAATATCTGTTATTTAAGCCAGTCAGTCTATGGTATTTTGTAACAACAGCCCCAGCAGACAAGACACTAACACGCACCCGTTCCCACTTCCCCTGGAGCACAGCGCCTGCCCAAAGGGACCTGCGAAGGTCTACCAACCCACAACTCAATTTTCCTGAAAGCCGAAAGGCCCATTTGCAAACAAGATCTGGCTCAGCAGGTCATCGCCTCTGAGTTTCTGAGAAGTACACTGCACCCTCCTACAACTGTGAGCTACAGCCACGAGCAGCTACCTAAGTGCCTACATATTTAATAAAGCGTTGCTTTATGTAGGAAAAAAAGCTTTATTATATTAGATGAATAGTACACCTGAGAAAACACTTTTCAGATGGAAGGAGTTATTACTGGACTCTAATAGCAAAAGCAAACCTCAATCAATAAAACTTTGAAAAAAAACTAAGTGATTTATTTCCCTTTCATCTACTGCACCTTAATTTGCTATCTATTTAATAGCTATTTATCGATCATCATAAAGTACTTTTTTATTTCCCTGGCTTAACACACTGTCAAAAACCTTTGTCTACATATCTTAGAGTATTTCCTGGTTCACTATTTCAAATTGAGTGCATTATCTCACCTTTGTTTACTTTGGTAGCTAAAAGTCAAATCACTTCTTGATGTTAAAATATAAATCAGATAATTAATCTGTAATAAAAGATTATAAGGGGGAATCAGATTAAGCACTGGTGAAAGGGCCCCAAAGATGTCCACATACTCATCCCCAAAGTCTGTGAATGTGGACAAAAGGAAGTTTGAGTGTGATCAGATCAAGGCTCTTGAGATGGGAGAGTATCCTGGATTATCCAGGTGGGCCTAGTATAATCAGGAGGATCAGAGTCAGAGAGATTTGAAGATGCTATGCTGCTGGCTTTGAAGATGGAAGAGGCCATGAGCCAAGAAATGCAGGTGACCTCTAGAAGCTGGAAAAGGCAAGAAAAATAATTCTTTCTAGAGCTTTCAGAAAGAATACAACATAGCTGCCGCATTTTGGACTAATGACCTCCAGAACTGTAAGATGCTAAAACTGCAGCGTTTTAAGCCACTAAATCTGTGATAAGTTTACAGTGGCAACACTAAGAGTTTATTCGTTTGACAATGAAATATTTATTTTAACCCATTCCATATGCCAGGCACTTCAGTGAAAGAATAAAAATAAGAGGACAAAGATGCCTGCCCTCAAAAAACTTGTTAAGGCTCCCTTTTCAGACAAACATTTCAGTTAAAGAGCAAAGCTACATAGATTGTAGAATTCTCTAGGTGAGTTCTGTATTAAAAGGGGTTTGTACATCGCTGACTCCCTGGCCCTTTAACCTCTACAGCTGAATTACCTAAATTCCAAGCCAGAACTGCCAGGGGATCCATCTGTTCCCTTGTGAAATAATAAGAAATACATATACATTTGATGCTCGGTGAAATCCAAGTATAACTTCATTTGGTCCTCTGCACGTGTGGATTCCCAGCTACCAGTTTGCGCCTCGAACTACTCAGGTTTGAACTGTAAGGTCAACTGAAAAATCCATGCCTCTGTGGACCCGCACAGTGCAGATCTGAGTTGTTCAAGGGTCACCTGTACACTGGTCTCTAACCCCGGTTCCTGACGCAGAGTTCCCAAATCCCTTGGAATTTCCAAGAGCATCATTGGTTCTCATGAGGTGACTCTTGGTAGGTTCCTGGATGAGGGCTGGTCACCAGAAAGCTATGATTATAAGCTTGGCACTTTCAGCCCCACTGTCGTTCTCCAGACAGGGAGAAAGGGCTGGAACTGGAGTTAATTACCATGCCAACATGGTGGAACTGCCATAAAAACCACCAAAATACCGGGTTCAGAGAACTTCTGGATCGGTGACATATCTTCATGCTGGGAGGGTGGCTCACCCGAACGCCACAGAAACACTTGCATTCGGAGACCTTTCTGGACCTCACCCTATGTGTCTCTTCATTTGGCTTTCATTTGTACCCTTCAATTTCCTTTGTAATGTCGAACCAAAGAGAGGCTCATGGGAACCTTCAATTTATAGCCAGTGGATCAGATGCACATGTGACAATCGGCACTTTTGATTGGTGTCTGAAGTGGGGGGCGGGGGCAGTCTTGTGCCCTTTACCTGCGGGATCTGATGCTAACTCCAGGTAGACCTTAGAACTGAATTGTGGGACACCTAAGTGCTATCACAGAATTGCTTGATGCATGGAAGACCCACGTATCTGGCGTTAGAAGCGTTGAGTGTGATAGTAGTGTGAGTAAAGGAAAACTGAGTTTTCCCTTGTCATCCTAACAATGATGACTTGCCCACTGGAACTACCAACTACAGGCTGCACCTCTCTGCTGGCACCACTGCCAGATCACCCTCCCATCCCTGGTTTCTGAGTATGCCCCACCCCAGTGGTGTTTTGGTCCTAGCCCAGCTAGATCTTGTCTACCCTGATCTGGCTTTCCCTCTATTCTCCATGCAAAGGCCAAGAGTCACTGCCAGTGGGTACAAGGTTTCTTGCTGGAGTGATAAAAATATTCTAAAGTTGCCTGTGGTGATGGCTGCAAACTCTGCCAAATATACTGCAAATCACTGAATTGTACATTAAAAACAAAATATATCCCTCTCTGCTCAAAACCCTCCAATATGACCCTCTAGGATCTGACCTCACCTCCTCCTCCTGCCTTGTCCACAGTGGCCTCCCTTATTTCATAAGCGAACTCCTGTTCTAGGGCCTCTGAACCTGCTGTCCCCTCACCCAGAAGGCTCTTCTCCCAACAGCTGTGTGGCTCACTCCTCACTTCTTTCAGATTTCAGCTTCAATGGCATCATCACAAAGGGCTTCCTACCTTCCTACCTTGAGTAAAGTAACATTCTACCCCGGACACACAAGAGCTACCACTTATTAACCCTCCGCCCTATCTCACACTCACCAACTGTTCCTTGCCACACTTTAAATGCTTTTCTTGGTATTCAGATTTGTTAAAAATGACAACAACAACAAATGAAATTTGAACTACTTGGAATGAGGTTTAGGCAGAAATCTAAACTGGCTAAATTGCAAATGCAGGTTTAAAAAAAATCAATTCAAAGCTTCCTGATAGTGTTAAAAACACAGAACATTTTTGAGCAATGATTTTGCCATTTTGAGTTGGCATAAAACACAAGTAAGCTTTTCTGTGGGGCCAAAATAGACACTATTCCAGATTCAGGTTAATGAATACAATGCACTGTCAGCAGGCTTCAGTGCCTCAAAATGGATCAAACTTCATTCCCCTATTGTACCCATCATTCCAGCAGGGAGGTTTGCTGTTTACCCACCACATTCTGATCACCTGGCAATCCTGGGCTATGTTTTTCATACATGTTTATACCCCCAACCCAGAGCCTGCACTTGCAAAATGTGTACAGATCTCACCTCCTTTTCAAAAGTCCACCTTCCACAACTCTGCTTTCAGGAAAGACCGACATTACTATGTTTTCACTAACCAAAAGAAATCCAAAGAGGATTTTTGCTTTTACCAAAACAAGGTGGAAAGCAAAAATAGCATTTAGTGTTTGTTTTGCAGTGAGCCCTTATTACAGGCAGCGAGCCCTGAGCAGTGACAGTGGCCCCACCAGGCTCCTTACCTGGGAACTACACTTGGCATCAAGCCACCACAGCTTTGAACTGTTTGGGAGCAACTGTGCTTTATCTCAATTTATTTTATGCATCTGCTAGCAGGACGTGTCTAAAGGTCATTCTTTTTATGTCATTTTGGATTACGAAAGGATTCACAGCAACACTCTTATTTTGGATAGAGGGGAAAACCTGTACCAGCTGAACGAATGACCCCTGGTGATCACACCTCCAAGTTACAGCCATGGAAGTACACATAAACTCAAGTACACGTTGCAGTTTAATATTTTCAGAACAATTTCTGAAAGCAAAACAATTCCCATAGCTAGTTTCTCTACTATGAGATGCTAAAATTATTCTCCCAAATCCACTTATCTTGATATTTTTTTAACCTTTTTCCTGTCTGCCCCAAGAATACTTCTGGTGGCACTTGCAGCTGCAGCATTTACCCCAAGATAACGCACGGATCACAGTCCTAACCTTACTCCTAGTTTGCCAAGAAATGTCTCGCTTTTATTATTATTTTTGTATCGCCCTAGTATATAAACAGTCTTTGGAAACAAATGACATCATTCTATTTATAGCATTATTTTAAGTAGTGCTACTTCCATTTACAAAATATAGTAACTCTCAATCACTGAAAATGTCAAATCCTAGCAAGTGTAGCATTCCTATGTGTGATGTTAAATGAATGCTGGCAGGCAGCTGCATTTTTTTTTCTAAGTAGGAAAAGGTTTAAGAAAAAGCTACTAAAGCCAGACACACTAAACAGAATATTCACAGTTGCAAAGTATCACCTCGCATGACTTATTAATTTCAAAAGGATTAAGGTACCCTTACAGGGAAGAGAGCTGATATATACCATCTTCACTGAAATATTAAACTTACAAACTGGATGGTACATGGCACTTGATATAATACACTGGAAAGTGAATAACATCACGTATGTAGGTAGTATTCTGACCAAAAAATGTTTAATCTAAATGTAATCATGAAGAAATAATTAGATAAATTTAGATTTTGGGACATACTAAGAAACAATCTGAACTCTTCAAAAATGTCAATCTCAAGAAACTGAAACAAAGATGGAGGAACTGTTCTATAGTCAACCAGACTTAAAAGATAAAACAACTAAACGTCTGATCCTTGTGTGATCTGATGTGTGATCCGATGTGTGATCCTTGATTAGATCCCAAAATTGGCATTATTCAAATGGGAATATTTAAATAAGGCCCATACATTAGATAATATTCTATCAATGTTAAATTTTTTGGATGTCACAGTTTTTTGGCTATAAAAGAAAATGTTTTAAAAGATCCATGCTAAAGTATTAGGCATCGAGTGCCATCATTTCTGTAATTCCTTTCAAATGGCTCTGCAGAAAGTAAAAATGTTAAGTGTATGTATATATATACTTAGAGTAAGTAAAAGAATGAAAATATGAACAATGAACCTCAAGTAAACGGTATATGGGTATTTGCTATACCATCATTTCAATTTTTCTGTAAGTTTGAAAAATTTCAAAATAAAGAGCTGGGGGTAATACGGAAACAAACAAAAAACAGACTAACCTGGTCCAGTAGTGCCTCCAGACTGAAATGGATATTTTATTTTTCGGACAGTATGTCCAGAACGCCATGTATTTCTATTATCCCTGTCAAATGTAAACTTAGGACCTTTTGAAACAGAGCGAACTGCCAGATTATCTTTTTAGGCATGATTTCAAACTAACTCTATCTTTTTAGGCATGATTTCAAACTAACATCTATCTTTTTAGGCATGATTTCAAACTAACATCTGCATCTGCCCCATTATTAGCTATTTCACAAACCTGTCCGGCAAAATACTAGGTAGGTAGGTAATACACAAGTCCCAAGTGTCCACTGAGTGGCGCCTGGCTGTCGCTGCCCAGTGGATGAAAAAAATCGCAGGTCCCTTGCTGACGACTGCAGTCAGTAATCCAATCCTCCTTCCCTTGCAGGTCCTCGGGTCCCATTCTGACACTGCTTACGAGGTCAAGATATCAGTGGAGCCCGACCTCACCCTTCGAACGCCACCGTTCTCAGTCTTCGTGCCTTTAAAGGTCCCCAACACGCATTAACCGCGTCCTTCCCCCCGCCTACGCCGCCTCCCCAGAGCCTTCATTATTAGCCTTCCCAGGTAACTCCTCCTTCGCCCGGCTTGCGGAGCACAGGGCTTTCTACCTTGTGTCGTTATAAGTTTGGAAAACCCTTAGACCAGGCCCAGCGGGCGCTCCCCTGGGCGTTGAGAAGAGTTAAAAAAGCAGCCAGCGGTGCCCAAGGTCTGGCACGCGCGGGCGGGAGCCCGGCCACGGGTCTCAGACAGCGATTCCTAGAAAGAGCGGCTGCTGGAGCGGAGGGGTGGCGGGAGCCTGGGCACGGCGGCGCGAGCGTCCAGCAGACACACCTCCCGCCACTGAGGGGGGGGCGGGCGAGGCTGCCCGACGGAGAGGCCGGGGCCGACCCTGCGCCTCGGCCCAGGCGGGGGTGCCCGCCGCCCGCGCCCCCACCCGCGAGGGGACGCTGTCGCGTCCAAGTGCGACTGAACCTAGGGCGCCCGCAAACGCCAAAGGGCGGACAGGGCCCGTTCGCGGGGCGGGGGGGGAAACCGAGCTCCCTTCGCCAGGTCCAGCCCCGGCCGCTCCCTCCAACTAGGCCCCCAGCGCGGGCGCGCCGGGGCCCGGTCCCAAGGGCCGGAGAGGACGGGCGGGGTCAGAGGTCAGCGCCCCCCCCCCGCGCTCGGCCAGGGGGGCGGGGCCGACCCTTCCGTCCCGGAGGAAGGCAGCCCCCAGGGCGGCCGGGCTTGGAGGACGGGAGGGGAGGGGAGGGGAGAGGCGCGCGGCGCGCAGGCGCGGGGCGGGGCCGCTACCTGGGAAGGCGCACAGCGCCGTGGAGTTGGGGCACAGCGTCGCGTTGCCCACCCGCGGCACCAGCTTCAGGCTGAGGATCTGCTGCAGGAGCCCGGCCGAGCCGCCGCCGCCGCCGCCGCTGCTCCCATCGTGCTCCATCCCGCCGCCATCCACCTCAGAGGGAATGGGGTGGGGGGGGAAGCCCTCGCTCACGGCCGGCGCCCCTCTCCGGGCCTCCGCTCCGGCGTCGCCGGCGGCTCGGCCCTCGTCCTCCCGCCCCAACGGCGCTGTCAAATGATGGGTCCTTCCTCCAATCAGGACGCGCCGCCGCCGCCGGGGGGCGGGGCGAGAGTTGTCCCCGCCCCCACGTTGCGTACCGCTTCCTGAGGCTCCGCGCCCACCGGCCCCGCCCCCTACGGGAGAATCGCTCCTGCTCCAGCAGGACGCGCCGGGCTCGGCCCTTCCCTGCAGCGCCGCCTAGACTCAGAAAGTAGGGGAACTGCCTGCGGCCTAGCAGACCCCAGATGAAGGCTTAAAACGGATCTGGCAAGGAGAATGATAAGATAGATGGTCCTGCAGCGAAGTGGAGGCTGGAAGACAATGCAGCACCCACTTTAATATTTGGTGGGAAAGTGATTTTTTTGAAAATTAATTGTCTTTAAATGTAAAAGCACTGTGTAGGAAACGCATGCTATTTTTTCCTTTCGGTTCAAGAACATCAGCGTGATTCTTTATTAAAGTTCCCTCTTGCAAGCCTTTGTGTTGGAAGGTTTTAACGACGTTTCCTTAACACTGTAACTGAGATTTTGCATCGACTAAGAAACTTTTCTAAAACAAAAATAGTAAGTAATAAAAAGAAGTCATAAAACATTTAACAGTGCTGTCTTTTGTCTTTTGGTACATTTCCCAGAATAGCTGAGTGTATAAGTGGAAGAAACCACTCATTTTAAAGTCGTATAATAATAAATCATGTACCACGTTAGGAAACATTATTTTGAATTTAGAATTCTATTCCCAATCACACTGAGAATTGAGAGATAAAAAATAGACATTCAGGCTTCTGGACTCAGAAAATACATGTTTCATGTGCCCTTTCTAAGGAAGCTACATATGTACTCCAGCAGAGTTAAAGAATGATAACCAAGAAAGAGAAAAGTGTGCAATGCAAGAAATGGTGGGTTTAACCAGGAGAGTTATACTATGTGCAGTAGTCTTAGCAGCCACCTAACCAGATTAGAACAGAAAAAAGAGTGTCCTCAGTAAGAAAATGAAATTTCAAGCTACAGATAAAGTAGTTAAGAAGCTCAAATTTTAATGGCAGGGCAAAAAAAATGTACTTGTTTCTTTCAGTGGGAAAAAAATAAAAAAGCAATATAAACTCCAGGAAAAACACAAAACTGCAAGAAAATTTTAAAACAAATATTAAAAAAAAAGTAGGTTTATGTTTGGTTGATTGTTTTTTTTTTTTTTTTTGAAATAGAACCCCATATTTATTTCTCTTACAGTAGGATACAGAACTATAAAACTTTTAGAAAACAATGTTGAATTTCTTTTGGCTCCAGGATAGTGAGGGAGTTCTTAAACTAGATACAAAAAAGCAAAGACCATAAAGGAAAGGATTGATAAATTTAAGTACTTTAAATAATAAACTTGTGTTATTCAGGAGTTACCATAAAGTAAAAAGACAAGCCACAAACCGGGAGAAAATACTTGCAATACACATAACTGACAAAAAAAGTACTGTTCAGAATGTATAAAGCACTCCTAAAAATCAATAAGAAAATGACAAAGAGACAAAAGTCCTGAATAGGTGTTTTATAAAAAAAAAAAATACAATGGTCAACAAAAAACAAGAAAAGATGCTTAACCTTATTATTAGTCAGTAAAACACAAAGTGAAACCATAATAAGATATTCTCTGCCAACTACCCAAAAGCTCAAAATTTTAAAGTCTGAGAATGCTAATTGTTAGTAAGGTTGCAGAGCAACTGGAACTCTAGAGATGTAAATTAATATAACCATTCTGGAATAATGTTGAAGATGCTCATGATCCAGCAATTTCACTCCCAGGTGAATATCTTCTAGCATTTGTACACTGTAACAGCAGTAACTGTTACAGCAAGTAACTGAGAACAAGCCAAATGTCCTTCAAGAAATGAAATTGTAGTATAATTTTCAAAAAAAAATACTATTTAGTAGTGCAAATAAATGACTGAAAGTTGTAAGCAACAACATGATGAATTTCAGGAATATAGGGAAAATCTAAGTTGCAGAAGAAGGCCACAGTGTGATTTAATTTAAATCCAGCTCAAAAACTTGCAAAACTAACACTGTACTAATTCAGGATAGTAACATAGGCAGTAAAATTATAATGAGATACTTATTTATCTGTGTACTTCTTCTATTATGTGTCATACCTGACATATTATGCATATGTGACATTATACTTATTCAGCTAAGCAGGACAAGAGTGGGCAAGAGTGGCCTTGGACACCCTGTCTCACTCCAAGTAAAAGCCAAAGTTCTCAGCAAGGCCTACAAGGTCTTACACGATCTGACCCCTCTTTCTTACCTTCTCCTCTCCTAGTATTCTACCTCTCACTTACACACCAGGCCTACTAAGCCCCCTCGTTGCTCTTCTGATATGCTAGATCCTTTCCCTCCTTTAGGCTTTTTGTATTATCTATTTCCTCCTCTAGGACACTCTACCCACAGTTACCCCTTAATTAACTGCACCTCCTTGAAGACTACTCAAATATCGCTTTCTCAGTGAGCCCTTTTCTGATTATTCCATTAAAAATTGCAATCCACACCTCTACACAAATACATTCCTAATCCCCGTGATCCTTCCCTGCTTTTGCGCTTAACACTGGTTGGTGCTCAATCCATCATGTGTGTTGAATGAATGAATGACAGTATGGAGGACTTGAAGACTGAGATCAGTAGGATCAGAATTGTGGGGCCAACCAAGTCCTTCAGCCTTATCTCCAAGGGAGAAAATACTCAATCGGCTGAGGAACTTGCCACCCTGGGAAAATTTAAAGTCCAGCCTGTGGTAGTTGCTTTAGTCTCTGTGTGGTTGGCCAGTCCCTGACATTTCAACAGTGCTCCTACACCCTTCTGAGGGCACCAAGGCTTTTTTGCTCCAGTTCTTTATTTTTTTAAGAGTAGTTTTAGGCTTACAACAAAATTGTAGGTACAGAGATTTCTCATGTTCCTCCTGCCCTCACACATTTATAGGCTTTTCCATTATCCACATCACTCATCGGAATGGTATATTTGTTATCAAAAATGATCTACATTGACACATCATAACCAACCATCCAAGTTTACCTTAGAGTTCACTTTAGGTGTTGGACAAATGTATAATGACATATGTCTATTTTTATAATATCATGCAGAGTATTTTCACTGCCTAAAAATCCTCTGTGCTCCAACTATTCATCCCTCCCCACCCTACTCCCAACCCCTAACAACCATTCATCTTTTCAATGTCTATAGTTTTGCCTTTTCCAGATGTCATATTATTGGAATCATACAGCATGTAGCTTCTTCAGATTGACCTCTTTCACTTAGAAATATTCATTTCAGTTTCCTCCATTTCTTTTCCTGGTTTGGTAGCTCATTTTTTAAAGCACTAAATCATGCTATCAGGTAGGTAAAAATGAAAATGATTGATTTAACTCTGTGCAGGTGAGGGTGGCAGAGTGGGAGTTGTCAGTAGAAGATGGTGACAAAGGCGTTCTTGACATCACCATTCCAGAGAGCATAAATTAGTATTTCCTTTTCAGAATAATTTGGCAGTTTCGCATTTCAAACGTGAATGTTCTTTGACCCAGCAGTTCTTTTAAAAACTGCTACAGACTCACAAACTTGGTCATCTTCTGGGGGCTTCTCCCGATCCATAGGCCTGGATTCCCAGAAATGTGTCTATTTCATCAAGGAACCCTGATTCTGAGGGCACCAACAAGGAGTCAAGGCTCCTTGAGCCAAGACCCAGTCTCTGTTTTTCTCTGCTTGTCTCTGCATCCTGTAATGTGATTAACTTCTATTCCTTCTTCATTTCCTCTTCAAAGAGGTCTTCCTGACTCCCCATACTAAAGTGGGTCACCTTCTAACCATTCTTATTGTTTCTTAGAACACAATCAACATTTAAGGTTGCATGTTTATCTGTGGGATTATTTATATAGTGTCTGTACTGTCCACAAGAGCAAAGGCTGTGACTGCTCTGTCCTCTACTGTGTTCTCAGAGCCTGGCTCTGGATCTCACCCATTGAAGTGCTCAACTGGGTATAGCCTTCCTGTCCTGATACCTGATCGGGGTTCACCCCAAAACCAGGGAACTCACTCAGAGGCTTGCCTAGAGTTCTCCAGATGCGGGGAGCAAAGCCTGGGAGCTAGTCATTCCCACCCTGGGACCTCAGGAGGCGGGTGAGAATGGATGAATTATATAGCAAAGGCCACTGATCGTGGCCATCAGTATGGGCTGTAATCTGAAGAGAGGCAAATGAAACTTGTGCGATGCCTTTATCAGGCTAGGCTCTGACGTCCCCAACCCTCCAAAAACAGATTTCATGGACCGAGCTAGGCATCAGTGTGTCTGGCACCATGAACCTCTTGCTCATCCTTCTTTACATATCACTTGAACATACCACTGTCCAGCACTGTTCCCAAGCTGACTCTTAACTCTACTGTGCACTCCCTTCAGGCGAGCAGGACCAGAGGCTGCTTTTACCCTCAGTGGCCAGCAGAGGGTGGAGGACAGGAAGGGGCTTCCAGGGATAAAGGAGCAGGGACACCAATGCTCCAGCCAATTGCCCACCACATTGTGTAACCTTCTGGTCCTTGAGATGTTTGCAGCCAAATGCCAGGAAGGCTCCTGATACCCTATGCCATCTCCAAGGAGAAATGATCTGCCTTTCCAAGCTTATGGTGGGGTCCTTCGTTGCACGCCCATTTGGTTTACCTGTTAGGAGTGTAAGCATTGAAGTCAAAGATGTGAGTGTGAGTCCTAGCCCATATATTAAATTATACAACCCTAGCCTTTCTACATTGCAGAGTTCTCATTAATAAATCTAGGGTTTTAATATTATTATTATTATTATTTATGCCTGCAACACCTGGTCTTCCTAGGTGGTCTCCCATCCAAGTACTAACCAGGCCTGACCCTGCTTATCTTCCAAGATCAGACATTGGGCTTGTTCAGGGTGGCATGGAACTCAGGACCTTCAGTGTGTAAAGCAGACGTGCTAACCGGTACACCATAGAACCACATCTAAATCTGGGGTTTTAAATAACTTCTCCATGATACCAGGAGCAGGGGCAGATCTAGCTTTTACAGAGCTGAAGCTTCTGCAGTTTGATGGACAGTCAAATGAGAAGTCCTGAAGCTTCAGCTTCGAAGTCAATATACCTCTGTCTGCTGCAAGAAAAGCAGAAAATGCTACATTCCCCCTTGTCCTGCCTGCTTTGCAGCAAAGATCTGGGTCCACAATCCGGGTCCCACCAGTCTGAGGCCACACCCAGGCTGAGAATCAGAAGCCAGAGCCTTCCAGAATCTCTTTGGTGACAGATAGCAACTGTGAGAGCAGCTCTCGGATTTCCAGAGGTAATGGGCATAGTTCTGATGGCAACTGTCAGTCCCCAAACCAACTCTGTGCCCCAATGGGATTTGAGGTAGTCTATTTTGGGGGTCCCAAATCTGCTGCCCTAACCTTCCTAGAGGTTTTGAGAGTTTTTTTTTTTTTTTTCCTGTTAGTCATTTATTGAGCATTTGCTGGCTCTCACTTTCTGAGCTCACTAAGCACTCTGTACCCACCCAGCATCCCTTTAATAAGACTTTGCTAGGCCTGCAGTTAGGAACCTTACTCTGCTCTCTTCCAGGGGCCAGCCCAGAAGGGCCAAGGGAAGACAGAATCACCCCAGAGCCCCGCCAAATTCATAGCAGGCCTGATCTAGTTTCATTTACCCTGTGACCTGCCCTCCAAGCACTGATCCCACTGCCAACCTCTTGCTCTGAAACACGTTCTCCCTGGCTTGCTGCCCAGGCCTCCCAGCCTTCTATCCCTCTACCTTTTCCTCTTCACTGCCTTCCTCCAGGCTTATCTAGGAGGCTCTGTAGATTCTGCACTCCAAACTCAGAGCTCACTACCTTCTGTATCCTGCAGCTGTCGCCCAGCCATGGCTGTTTGCTGTTCTCTAGGGCAAATGAGATGGAAAAACCGGCCCTTCCAGGAGACAGGTCTCTCTGCAAACCTGATTCATTCTCCTCTCCCCACTGCAGTCCCAGAGCAAAACCTACCTCCTCCCTCATCCTCTTTCTCATTGAGTGACCTTGGATAAGTCTCTTCACTTTTGTGTTATGGGATGTAAACTCTAATTTGTATCACACAGGCTAATTATTATGTTTATTTCTGTAGGTAGGATCTTCCTTGTCAGGACAAATCAAAAGTTCATCTTACCTGGGTAGGTAATGGGGGGGAGAGGGAGGCCTGAGAGATGGAGCAGAGAGAAGCTAAGGGAGATCACATGATAAGAGCCATTTTGTCTGACTTCTTGCTGAAGACAGGTGAATATAAATGTCAATGGCTTTGATGGAGAATGGTGCCAGAGACACAGCAGGAATGGCCTCCGAGGTGTGTGTGAGGAGTTAGTTGAACAGACTTTGGGGGCCAGCTCACCACAGTGCCCCTCCACTCCCAAGAAGGGAGGAGACAGCCTTTCTCAGCTGCTGGATGGTGAATCACAAGAGAGGGCAGAGAGAAGGGGAAAGAAAGAGCTTGAGTGAGAGTCAAGAGTCTGAACCATCCCTGCCTCCAGAGGAAGTGGGGACATGAGCTTTGGCTTTCCAAGGATGGCATGCCTGATGGGAACGCAGCTCCCACAGAGGACTCTGAGGGGGAGGTCCAGAAGTGGGGAAAATGAAACAAGGAGTCTGGGAACACAGTTCTTTCCTACCCCCGGCCCCTCCAGTAGTGACCTGTGCCCCGCCGACTCTCTCTCCCCATCACAGTGTCCCAGCCCTGGCCACCGACCGCCACGAGGGAGGGCCTCGGCTGGGGCCTAAGGCCCGCGGTGCGCGGCCGTGGACGACGCCCAGCTGAAGCTGCTCGGGCCGCGGGGCAGCACCAGGTCCAGGGAGAGGTCGCGCTGCTCGTCCTCGGAGAACACGGGCCGGTAGCCCAGCAGCTGCAGGGCGCCGGCGCACAGCTCCTGCACGCGGCGGATCTTGGCGAAGGGCAGCGCGTGGCGCCAGGCCTGGGACACGTTGAGCGCGTCCCTGGACGTGGTCTTGAAGGCCTCGGCGCGCGCCCCGGGCCCGGCCCCGTGCGTGACGTTGTGGATCCACGCCTCGAGCCGCGGCGTGAGGCTCAGGCCGGCGAAGGCGTAGAGCGCGCGGATCTCGGGCAGCGGCGCACGGGCCAGGTCCTCGAAGCGCACCAGCAGGTAGCGGCGGCCCAGGAAGGGCGGCGGCTTGCGGGTGGCGGCCTCGGCGATGCGCACGTGGCTGCGGCACACCTCGCGCACCACGCGCAGGCCCGGGTCGGCCTCCACCCACGTGCCGTTGGTGCCCAGCACGATGCCGTTGTCGCGCGCCAGCGCCTTGGCCGTCTGCTCGCGCGAGCGCAGCACGGCGCGCGGGTCGCGCACCAGGTGCACGATGCGCAGGTTGAGCTTCGGGTCGGTGAGCAGCGGGTAGAGCACCTGCAGGTTGAAGAAGCGCACCTCCTTGAGCACCACGTGGCTGTAGGAGCGGCAGGCCTCCCGCGCCAGCTCGAAGGGCCGCCGCGCGCACAGCGGCTTGCACACCGCCTCGCTGCTGATGTCGCGGCGCCCGAAGGCGCCGCACGCGGGCGGCGAGCACAGCGCGCGGCTCACCGCCCACTGGAAGAGGTCGGACAGGTTGCGACGCCACGGCAGGTAGGCGTCGAACACGTCCATGTCGCACAGGAAGACCGAGCGCACCAGGTCGCGCACGGCCATGTGCAGCGCTGGGGCGCTGCCTTGCGACAGGGCGGTCCACACATGCCACCCGGGCTCCATCAGGTAGAAGACGTCGGGGTGCTGGCTGAAGAGCTGGCCCACGAAGGACGAGCCCGAGCGCCAGGACGACAGCACCAGCACGTGCACCCGCTCCTCGCCGCCGGCCGGGGACGTCGGCCTGGGCCGGGAGACCAGGAAGAGCAGGAGGCCGGTCTGCGCCAGCAGCAGGGCGGTCACCGCAGTGCTGGACACGCGTGGCAGCCACATGCCGCTGGCTGGCGGCCTGCAGGAGCAGAGCGCAGACGTGAGGAACCGCAGACAGCTCGCGCATCCGGCACCCCCACCTCCTCCTCCTGCCCAGCGATTGCAGGGAGCAGCCCTCGGAAGGTGACAAGCCACCAACCAGTCTAGGCAGAGCAAAAGCCCAAGGAGCGGAATGTACTCTGGGAAATAATCTCTCTCTCTCTCCGCCTCCTTCCCAACCTAATCTGGAGAAAATATCAATCTCAAACTCCTTCCTTTCACTTAAGAATTTCTTTCAGAGAGAGACACTTTCAGACTGTTTAACTTAAAAGCTTGATGGGAGCTTTGGCCCCCTCAGGGTGTATCTTGGCTCAGCCACTTCTTAGCCTGTGATCTCCGATGAAACAATCTCTGTGACTTGGTTTACCCATCTATAAACCAGGGATAATACTGGTACTGGAGTATTAGAATGAGCATAGTGGGGAGGAGGATGTACTAACTCCCATAACTGATAACTTGCACTTCCCACAGTGTGTTTTTGCATCGTTTGAAATTTTTTTAAAGAAGTAGATACAACTTTTGTTATTAAAAGTCAACAAATCAATCAAATAGACAAAGAACCAACTGCTGCCATCACTCAGAGGGACAGACGTGCTGAAAAGTTCATGGACTCCGATGGGTGTGTATCCTTCCGGAGCCCAGTTAGTCTTCGGACTAAACTGCGTTTAAGAAAGGGAGGATGAAGCCCTAGAAGTGGGGAAGTGAAAGCAGAGTCAGGCTCCTCGGCAGCACAGCTTACACTTTCCTTGCTGAGGTTACTCACCACTGCCTGGGACTGCTGGGGGAGTCGCCCACCTTGATCACAGATCCATGGGAGATGCCCAGAGGGGTCTCAGGGTCTGAGGAGGCAGGAAAGAGGCTGGATCAGAGCCCCACAGGGGGAGATAGCCCTGAACACTGAGAGGGCTCTGCCTTCCCAGACTGACAAAAGTTCCTCAACATGGGGGTGGACCTGCCCTGCCCCTGGGTGGGCCTGAGCACTGACCAGAGGCTAGATATATTTTCCCAAAGGGTATGAACTGCTGGTCTCTCCAGCTGGGTGAAGGAGAGAAGGCTGGCTTTGAGTCCCTCCAATGCCACTTAGGAGCTATTAAATCTGTGACAAATGACTTGACTTCTCCAAGGCTCAATTTCCTCCTCTGTAAAATGAGAATGATAACATTTAACCTCTTAGGATTGTTGTGAGGAATGCTGCTACAAACACATAAAAAGAAAGGGCTTGGTGAGTTGCCATACTTATGCCCCATGTCACTGTTGCAGTGCTGAGCTGTGTCTGGAGAGGGGGAACTATGACGGTCTCCACCCACAATGAGACATCCATAGGTCACCTGTGCTTGGAATCCCAACAATTCCCAGACCCACTTCTAGCCCACAACCACCCCTGAGTCCTTTAGTGGATCTTAAGAATGTCACATTTGTGCCACAGAGAGAAAGGAACACTGAGCCTCCCACACACCAAGGTCCCTGAGTTTTCTCCTCTTTGTATCTGTTGCTCCTACAGTGATCTCAAAGATGAGCTGCTTTAAATGGAAGAGGCCTGGAAGGTTCTTCCTTGCTTTCAAAGCATTTGCTTCCTAATAACCTCCTCCTTGTCCATGTCATCACTGAGAATCCAGGGTCTGGATTGTGAGCCGATCCCATCTCTGCTCATTCCCCTTATCAAGAGGCTGCAGGACCACACCCAACATGTGTCACCTGAATGCCACTACAACCGTATCTCTCTCTCACTCCTGGAAAACCTAGAAGATAAGGAGAGTAGCCACCCATCTGCTATGCACTTGTTATCTCCTCTCTCCCAGGGGTGCTTTCCCCAAGAACAGGATACAAGGAGGAAGGGAACTCATAACTCATGTGGGCTGACATAAATCACCTCAAGGGCTTAGGTGCTTCATATCCGCTCTACAATTTAACTCAATGTCCTCTGTTGCAGGCATTCTGATCTCAGTTTTTTAGGTGAAGGACCCAAGGCTTGGAGAGACAGCATGAAGCTGGGACACCGCTCCTACCCCCATCAAATTTCCATTGCTAAATTCCTAGCACTTTCTGATCACAGGTTTCTGGCTTCTCCAATCCCTGGGAAACCCCTGCAGAGCATAGGACCTGATGCTTTGGCTCCAACACAGATGCCCTGGCTAGGCCAGCCCTCCCTGGGAGTAAGAATCTCTACCATAGGCCTGGGTATTTGTTACCTGTACTTCAGGGAAGCCAGAGGTATTTTTAAGTGACTCACACAATATAGGAACTGCTATCTGATACCGTTTTTGGAACTCAAGAACTAAGGAGGGGATTCAAAACACTCTATGCCATGCAGGAGGTCCAAGAAAGTCCAGGTCCCCATAAGGAGCCTTATGTTCAGCCGCCTACCAATTGTGGGCTCAAAGTTAGGAAGAACATGGCGGACAGCCACTGTGATTTATACTTTATCCTCCTCAAGTCCCTAGGTGGTAGTCCCTGTCTACTTGAATTGAGCCAAAGGTGCTCAGAGACATGAATACTCAGTAAACCACAGGCCAGAGGTTTGCATGCAAGTTCCAGACTCCCAGTGCAGGGCTCTGGGGTGAGTCTTATTAAGTTTCCCATCGTGGAAGGCCTATCCTCTGCCTCATGAATTCTTTCCTTTTTAAAGTCTTTGGCGGCGGTGTGTGTGTGTGTGTGTGTGTGTGTGTGTGTGTGTGTATAGTTATTATATATTCAATTTTGGGAAAAAGTAACACATAGAAGTGGCACAAAATAACAAATGTACAGATGAGGGCATCAAGGGCTCATATTTTGTTTGTGAAAATTAGAAAAAGGGTCCCATCCTCCGGCAGACACAGCCCCACATCAGAGTACAAGGGCCACTCAGTCAAACGGAAGTGACATTCTCTGCCCCCTGTGCCTCCCCCAGGCCCTCCCCAGAGGCAACCTTGCCTCCAACGTCCACCTTATTTGATGGTGAAGATAATGATGATAAAAATAATCATAGATTTCAGGGGAGAAAGGTGAGAGTAAAATACAAGAAGCCATAGAAGGAATAGAAAGTTCCCTCTTCTACCTTGATATCCGGGATCACCTTCCACAGTAGTCTTTCTCCAGTCACTGAAACTGTGCTGTCAAAAAATCCTTTGAAATTTTATTTTTGTCAAAATAATCCACATAACTTGAATAAGCATAAGGTATCCCTAGAGTTTATACAAGAGAGTGACTATACCAGTCCCTGAGAAGGGAATGAAAGCTGAGAAAAGACGTTTCACAATTAATCCTTTCATATCCCTTCTGAATCTTGACCCATATGAACATATTACCTATTTTTAAATAGCCACGTTAAAATACTTTTAAATGTACATGGTTTAAAAGTCAAATAGTTATGTCACTCTCTTACTCCAGAATCCTACTTCCAAAAGGCTTTCAACTTTGTCAGCTGTTTCTTCTTTAAAAAAAAACCAAAAACATAAATTATAACTGTTACAGTTTGTGGCATTTTGTAGTGACTTATAAAGAAAGATAAGGATTTCTCTTCTCTACATATGTACACACACTCACACCCAGAAAGAAAGATACATACACACTTTTCTTCTTCCCCCAGCCTCCTAGGATAAGTTTTGGTTGAGTCAATATTTAACATTTATATGATATGACTGTATAAAACAGCTCACAGCTGAAGAACATAATTTATAAAGTACAAAATAAGGGTACATTTCCTTTCTTGTATAAGCTTTTGTTTTCATCAGAGTTAAATCATCTCAGAGATTAAAATTGATTTAACAGAAGGGCTGAAAGATAAAACTGAGGAAATAGAGAAAGAACAAAAAGACAAATGATGGATAAAAGATAGGAAATAGAGAAAAGTTCAGTCCTGGAGCTTCAATGTCTAGGGTCCTTGTAAAGGTGGAGCTGACAATCTAGTTGGGAACCTTAAAGACGCACCCATGAGATGGTCTAGGGACCAGATGGTGGTCTGAGCAAATGAAGTATATCTCAATAAAGCTATGACTTAAAAAAAATACACAAATATGTAGAGAAGGAAATCTAGAAGGACGCATGCTGAATATCAGTGGTTATTTTCCTATAGTCAGATTACAGGCTTTATTTTTCTTGTTAGTGCTTTGTTGCATTTTTCAGATAGTCTACAATAGACTTTTATTACTTTGGTAATCATAAAATGATTTAGCTGGTTAAAAGAGGCATGGGTAGAGTTTGCCTGCTCCAGCTTTCACTGCAGGGAGAGAGGTGACTGCAAATCCATCTCCTATCTGACACGGTAGCCAGTTGGCCAGAGAAAGGCAGGGGCATGGAATGGAGAATTACCTACACCCTACGCCCACCCTCCGTCCTGTGAACTGGGCTGGGCTGTGGCAGCACTTGCACCTGGCCACAAGCCCTAGCCACATCTGTCGTCTCACTGCCGGCCCTATGAGCAACTTTGTGGCATCAGCCAGAGGCAGTGAGGCTGCAGTCACACAGCCCAGATGTTGCTGGAGGAAACAAATTTGCCTGCAAGAATCTATCAGGAAATGAAATCGAATTAGTCTAGGCAAAGAGCCTCAAGTCTTTCTGGTTCAGAGCCAACCTGGGGGCACTTGAGAGCAGATGAGCAGATATCACGTAAACCCCTTCCCCTGGCTCTGAGCTTGGGGATCCTCAAAATGCACTTTGCCCAGAGCCTGATTTGGTCTAAATCATAGAATTCGACAGCTGGAGAGCCCTAAAGTCTGGGGCTCCCACCACTTCTCTGTAGTAGTAACACATACACAGTATGGGGGTAGGGACTGCATATCTAGCATGCTCTTCTGTGTTGAATGAGCCCTTTTATTACAGAGATAATCTGGAATGTTTATTTTTGTAAGCTTTTTATAAAAAGATTGATTTTTAAAAAGTAAATCATCCTTACACGTCAATGACATAAAAACCAAGTGCAACTGGTGGACCTTGTTTGGATTCTGATCTGAACAAACTAACTGAAAGAAGATACCTTTGATGTAATTGGGGAAATTTTAATACAAACTGAGTATTAGGTGATATTGAAAAATCACTGTTAATGCTATTACTACTACCCAGAATTGTTCATGCATTTCTGTACCTGCCTCCCCTTACTAGACTAGAAGCAGGACCCCATCTGTCTCATTAGAGGGAGCATGGGGAGCAGTGGCTAACAGTGTGACCTCCTGTCAATCATTTACTGTGTGTTCTTGGGCAAGTGACTTCATTTCTCTGTGCCCTTTGCCCTTAAGCTATAAAATGAAGATAATAAAATCTAAGGAATATGTTTGTTATTAAATGAGTAAATATTTACAAAGGAGGAACCTGGGGACCCAAAGTTGATTAAATGAGTAAATATTTATAGAGTACTTGGAACAATGTCTGGCACCTAGTTCACTTTAAAGTATTTGTTCAGGAATGTTTCAAATCCTGCATTACAACTATGTCCTAAAGAAAACTCAAGGGCAATAGCCTAACCAGGTTCAGGTGACTCTAGCACCCTGGCAACAGAATGTGGCACGCCAGGTGGGGGCAGAACATGTAAATATAAAATAAAAGACATTGATCAAGGGCTTCTGAAGCTAGACTGGGTTCAAATACTGACCATTGAGGTGTGTGACTTTGAGCAAGTCACTCCTGATCTCTCTGTGCTTCAGATGATGCCTGTGTTAGGAGGTTATAACGGCACCCACCATACAGTGTTGAAGAGGGGTGAATGGAGCATCCTAACCCTTAGCATCGCCGGCATCTCTGCGCTGCCCACTGTTCTTATTAGCTCTGGCACTTGGCTCACTCACATGGCTTCCCCGCAGCCGAGTCCTTTCTGTTCTTTAGGCCTGTTTCCCCACCCTCATGCCTCTGGTACAACGGGGAAGAAGAAAGAGAGTTAACATTTGTGGGGCACCTAGGCTGAGGCCAAGAGAGGTCTCTATGGTTGCCCAAGATCCAACCACCGGAATCAGGGGCCGCCAGACTCACATCAGCTGAATCTGGTTCCAAATCCACTCCTCGGGCTACTTTTCCTCAAGAGTTCATAATCTTTGAAACTCAAGTTTCAAGATATTTAGGGCCCCCTGTGGGGACCCCGCAAGCAGCTGAAGCCCCAGGAAGACACTTTCAAACCAGCGCCTGGGGAGGCCGAGCCGCGTCCAAGTCCTGATGGGACCACTGGCCTCAGCTCTTCCCCTCCACCCCGACCCCTCCACCCTTCGGCGGCTGCAAGACGAGTTGCCACCGAGCCCCGCGCCCCGCAACCGAGCCCCTGGCTCGGCTCCAGGCCCGCCCAGGGCGCGGGCATCGCGCAGAGAGGAGACGAATCAGCGCACCCCCAGGCTTGAAGCAACGTACCCCGAGGCTTGCGGTCCTCGGCGGCGGACGCGGGGGCCAGAGCCCGTCTGCGGAGGCTCCGCAAAGGCTTCTCGTCGTCGTCGTCGTCTCTTCCAACGCGCCCTCCACCGCCTGCGGTCTCTCCCCTGGGGGTCCGCAGGCGCCGGCTCGCTGCGCAGCGTCTCCCGGCGACGCCAGGGATGGGGCGCTACGGCTGCCAGGAGTCTGGAGGCAGCGGGGGACCCACGGCGGCGGGAGCCTGGACGCCGGGCAGGAGGAGTCCTCGGGGGAAAGAGAGGCATCGTGAGGAGGGGAAGCTGCTGGTGGCGGTGGGAGGGGGGGGTGTTTGGGGGGGAATGGGGGGCAGGCCTGGGACCAGGACGAGGTCCAGACTCCTCCGCCCCGGGGCTCCCCCCCGGGCCAGCCCCGCGTGCGGCGCTACCTGCGCGCCCGGCCCGGCCCGTCGGCGCTGCCGCAGCGGAGCGGAGCGCACAATGAGGCGCTTTCAGACGTGGCCGCGGTCCCCGGGCCGCGGGCGGGAGCCAGGGCGGGAGGGAGGGAGGGAAGGAGCCAGCCGGTTGGCCCCGGGCTCCTGCTACCCACCACCCCCTCTGCCAGGGCCTGAGGGGCCACGCCTCGGGGGAGGGGCAGTGCCCAGGGGCGGGGGCGCCCGGGGTGAGGGGCGCACAGGAGGCGCGGCTTGGGCGCGGAGGTCACAGGGTGCTGACAGTCACCTCTCATCTCACGGATTGACCAAAACAGTGTCTCCTCCAACCCCGAGCAGGGAGGCTCCTGGGCGCACAAAGGGCCCTTGTGAAGAAACCCGGACCTTCACCATGCCCCTCTGCGCTCTCGGTGGCATCCTCGCAGCGAAGCCTGAGCCGCTAGCTCCCCAAGCCGCCAGCCTCAGTCCTAGGCCAAGTTCCAAGCACCTTGATGCCAGGCGGACCCGCGCGGCCCCCCGGTGCAGTGGCCGAACGAGGGGCACAAAGCAGCCCTCAAGAGCTAGGTCCACAGCGGGCTGGCTGTCCCCTCCTCCAGGCACCTCCCTGCTCTAATCTTAACCCAGAGATACAGGCTCCGCAGCTGGTCTGGATAAATACAGGGTACATTTCAACAAATAAAGCAGATTTCCTCCCCTACAGATAACAAGAGAGTCCAGGCATCTGAAAAACAGAGAATTCTGACCTCTAGTAATCCATGGTGGTAGTGGGATCTAAAATAAGTCTCTGCTGCTGGAGTATAGATTAGTACATTCTTTCCAGAATGCGGTTTGGCAGGATGAATTAAAATCTTTAAGAACGGTCTTAAGTTTTTTGAATTAGCAATCCTTTCTAGGATCTATCTTAAGGAAGTAAACCAGCAACAAAGATTTATGCATAAGGCTCACAGAAGTGTTGTTTATGATGGGGAAGAAAGAAAAAAGAAAAGAAGGAAAGGAAAGAAGGAAAGGAGGAAGGGAAGGGAAGGAAAAAAGGAAAGGAAGGGAAGGGCAGGGAAAGGAAGGGAAAGGAAGGGAAAGGAAGGGAAGGGAAGGGAAGGGAAGGGAAGGAAAAAAGGAAAGGAAGGGAAAGGAAGGGAAAGGAAGGGAAAGGAAGGGAAGGGAAGGGAAGGGAAGGGAAGGGAAGGGAAGGGAAGGGAAGGGAAGGGAAGGGAAGGGAAGGGAAGGGAAGGGAAGGGAAGGGAAGGGAAGGGAAGGGAAGGGAAGGGAAGGGAAGGGAAGGGAAGGGAAGGGAAGGGAAGGAGGAAAGAAAGAAGGAAAGAAAAAAAAGAGAAACAATACAAAAGATTAAAGATGTGTTCCAGAATACCAACAGTGGTAACTTCTGGGTAGTGGAGTTACAGACATTTATTTTCTTGGGTTTCTGTAATTATACATTTTCTCTGGTGGGAAAGATTTTTTTTACAAAGCATGAACATGAAGAGAAAGAAAGGAGAGGACAGAGAATGGCTTTGCTAACCTTAGACGATGGAACCTAAGTGGGGTTTTAAGGGCCTCGCCTGATTCAAACAAAAACTAAATAACCATTTGGCAAAATTAGGGATACCGCCCAAATATTGAGTAATTGTCTCAAATCCTGACTTAGCTATTTGTTACAGCTCAGTTGATAAAATCCTGTATATTTCTTGCATTTTCCCCCCTTGCAACTATACTGTGTGATTCTGCTTCAGAAGCTACCAACATCTGATCTGTAAATAATATGATATTCACCAGACACAGTTGTAATTTTCCAGCCTGTGGTTTCCACATGCCATGTGGATTCTACCAAAAACTCACATTTACTGGGGCTGGCCCAGGGGACTTTTGCCAAAGAGCTAACAAAAGCTCCAAGGTCTTTGGGCAGAGTCCTGGCAAAGCAAGGTTGCTAGTGAGTAACTGAGAGGAGCGTGTGCCACCTCTGCACTCCCCATTCTTCACCTTTCCAAATCTTCCTCCTCTAAAAAGCCACATGCAGCCTCCATTTTGAACATTTTAATTAAAAAGTTACAAAACATCATGGTTCATTATATAAATTTTACATTAAAATAATTTAATAAAATGCAATGTTTAGACACTCCTTTAGCAGTCTATGCCTATCTCATTACTTTTTTGTAATTTGGAAAATTCAGCAACCGTTTTCATACGAATCTCAAAATTTAGGCATACAAACTGGCCTAAATTTTAAGAGAAAAATCAGAGGAGTCAGTGTTAGGATATTTGTGGGATAGAATACTTCGAAAATAGCTTTGTTTCCAAAACTCTTATTTTGGTCAGCCTGAAAGAAAAGGTGCTTTGGAAATAAGAACTGAATCTCTGAGGTAAACTGAGGCACACACTGAGGAGTGTGTTTGTGAATGGACATGAAGCAGGGATCACAGTGGGCATGTCCTTCCAGCGCCAATGGCATCACCAGATCATAGAGCAGATCCATCTGTCCTTTGAGGAAACTGCATGTTTCCTCAGGACGAGAACAGAGAATCGTTTCCTCGGGACGAGAACAGAGAATCAGTCTTCTGTGTGCATCAGAGACCTGTTCCGGCACTCTTCTCCTGCAGACACTCAGTCATGAGGGTAATCTGGCTGGACTGCTTGTCTTTCTGCTAATGGCCAGGCTGGACTGGGCTGCCCAGGCTAGCATCCTCTTTCTCCCCTCACTGCTGCTTGTATGTCCTTTCCAAAAGGGCCTGCTCTGATGCACACCCAGTTCCTTAGCCAAGAGAATGCAAGTAGCTGGGCTTTCCACCAGCCCTCCAAATAAACTCTGTGGTTGTCAGTGGGGGCCAATACGAACAGGTCCCCTGTCACCCACATCCTTTCCAGGAAGGGGGAGGATTGTCAAGGAGGAGTGGCAAGTATCCAGGCTGCTGGGCGAGGGCCAGAGAAAACCTGTTGTTATAATCCTTACTCCCCCCTCTGCTGCTGAGGGGATTGTGAATGAACATTTCTGATTTCAGTCTATTCCAGGGACAAAGACAGAGGGCATAAGACAGGGCAAAGAGCCAGCTACAGCAAGGGGAGATAAAGGGCTGTTCAGCTGAGCTGATGACAGACGATGTCTGTTAAACTGAGAGAGCAGGTGGATGGTCCTAGTGTCCTCAAGTTGCTCACTCACGTGCGTCACACATAGTTCTTGAACATTTATTTGCGCTCTCTTACCCCCTCTCCCCAATTCTCCAGGTAAAGGCCTCTCAGTTCTAGAAATCAGAGTTCTGAATGGGAAATTTAGATGCCCAGGAGTGGAAAGTGCTAGTGATTTGCATATCTGTCCCAAGAGAGCCCTGAAAAGAGTAAAAAGTGGTTTACAATACGAGAAAGAAATGCAGAGCATGTTTCTCAGTTCATGAGAGGAAAAGTCTTTGCTTGACCAGAGATGGGACTCTTTCCAATGTTTCTAAACTGACTGTATTTTCTCCTGAAATTCAAGTCTGAGGCAAAAACAAAACAAAACAAAAAACAAAATGGGGTGGGGCAAATGACAGCCTTCAGGAACCTTCAGACCTTTCCACAAACTAGGCTCTGATGATTCTGGAAGGCACTTAGAAGATATGGAATTTGTGTACAGAAAAATTAGAATTGCTCTTTGCCTGTGATAGAAAGAGCACCAAGGCTGCTGACGCGTGTCCGTGAGCTCTTTTCAGAAATGTTGTGGATGGCAGTTCTCAGAGGACAACAGTGAGGTAGCCAGGGCCCTGCTTAGAGTTTTCAGAAATGGTCTTCTCAAGATATGTGCTCTTTATACAGTACTCCCTGGGGTATTGCTGTTGTAGGGATTGTGGTGACCACCTGATTTTGAAACACAAATCTTTTGATTCTTTCAAACACCCAGAGGAAGATAAGCAGGATACTGACATACTGGATCCAGGCAAACTTTATCATTTCCCAGAATCCTGGTAGATAAGTACATACAGTTAAGGAATCTCAGATGACATTTTCTAAGTTAATGTTAAACCAAAGTTTAGACAGGATATGGCAAAAATGTTTCAAATACCGTTAAGTAAAAATGGATAATAAAAGATTATTAGGACATAAATATGGATGATTCTGACTTAGAAGAATTGCTCAGAAAAAAACAGGAGCAGGAAATGAACAATTTTTTTTCTCTGTATGAACAGCAGAAAGAGTCCTTTGTGTGGGACTACGATGCTGTAGCAATTTCCAATCTAAGGCTTCCCACATCTGTTCCTTCTTGGGATGACTGAGGAATCCTTTTTTGAAACTGAGCTACTGTTGGCTCCTTAATAGAAAGGATATGAAATGACTTCCACGGGGTATCGGATGACAGCATTAATCACAAATGGAGCTTCGGCAGCCCTTCCCACCAGCCAGATGGGGTTGGGGTCAGTCAGGATGGTGGTTACTGCAATACAATCAGGAGATAATCCATGAATGCTCTCTTTGGCAATACAATATTTAGGGCTATAAAAATAATCTTGATCTCTCAGACAAATTCTGCACTTCAGAATTCAACCCAAATGATTCAAAGTGAAATTGAATGTGCAAAGTTGCTCACACATTATTTGTTAAAATACTTGTCAAAGCAGTTGTGTTAAAAAAATGTGGAAATAGTCTATGTGTTCTATAGTTGCTGAGTGGCTAAGCAAAGGAATACTATGCTACCACTAAAAACAATAACAATTAAAACTTGGTATCAGCATGAGAAAATATTTATCTTACAAAGTAAATAAAAAATAAATTGGATCCCAAAGTGTCTCTAAACTATCATAGCAGCTGTATTAAAAATAAATAAATAAAAACCTGTATCTAGACAAAAACTGGAAAGAATAAAGAAAAGTTGATTTATAGTTTTTTAGTTTAGCTATAATGTTTTTTAGTTTTAAAATTCTGTTATTTTTGATGTGTTAGTGTATTACATAAAATTAGAAAGAAATACTGGAATCGCAGTCCCCCCACTTAAATGTTTGTGTACAGTATCCATCATGTCTGTTTGCCCAGTAATACTTCAGGTGCCTTTAGAGACAACCTCAGACCACCTAAGAGTCAAACGTGTGAGTCAAGCACACAGATGGCCTGAGAGTCCTGCCTCTGTAAAGCACACTGCCTTCCAGCCAGAACCTTGCTATTCTCCTAATTAGATTGCTATTAAGGGGTGAGTCACTCACATTCCCTATTTCCATCTGAAAACCACAAATAATTATTAGTCTTTGGTTTCTTTTATAAGTGTGATAAAGGGAGCAAGTCAATTAAGCTTATATTTAAGAAAAAGGAAAACGATCAAGCCAGTGGGGGGATAAATATGGCAAGTAATTGGCAATAAGCTGCTGGACCACAGGAGTTGGGAGGTGGGTAGGGTATGGGTCTTTAGATCAAAAGAAAATGGACAAATCCTGGGCAGCCTGTTGGACTCACATCACTGAGCATTCACTGTTTTTGACATTTTCACCATGATAAAGGGTCCAGTTCTGTTTCTCTCCAAAGTCCCTACTAACCTGGGAAGTCTTTAGGAGACATCTGAGTGAAATCTACTGGTGACTCACCATTCCTTTCCTGATAGGCAGCAATAATGCGGGTGAGGTCGTAGTCACAGGCAAAAGGGCTGGTCCCATTAATCACAGACACCTGAGATACAGCAAGAGGATGGAATGTGAGCATCCCAGCAGCTTCTTTTCCCGTCTTTTTACCTTCCTGCCCACCCATGCTAATCTCAGAGAACACCCTCTTATTCTTGGTTGCTTATTCCAGTATCAATAATCTTTTCTTCAAGGATGAAAGAACTTTCTGGCAACAATTTAAGTCATCTGCTCTTAGTTTTTCTCCTTTCAGGAATGGAAAGAAGGAGTTAATATCCACTTTTTACAGGTTTTGAAGCTATTTATAAAATACCTCTCTCTCTATTCTAATCAGAGAAATTATTCCTTTAACTTCTAAAAATTAGACCATATTTTCAACTCCTCTGTCATTTCCTTGCTCTTCTCTGGATGATCTCTAATTTATCTTTTAAACATAGAGATGGAAATAGGATAAAGTGCAAATAATAAGCATATAATCCTCTGAAGGAGATGACTTCCTGCTCTCTAATATCCCCATTAATATAAACCTTAAAATAAAAGGTGCTATGCGGTTCTAGAAGAAGATTGGACTCAGAATGCTGAGACCAAAGGGGAGGCATTACAAAAGGTTAAAAAATAAATAAATAAAAAAGGGTTCTGGTCCACGATGGCAACAAATTAACTTCCTAAATGTACCTCCTCCCACTGACACACTGCATCTACAGCTATACATGGAGCAATTCCCTCTGAAAGAAATCTGGAAACTAGTTGAGTGACTCCTACACATTGGGCAAATGAGAAAATATCCACATCACCCACATTGAAATGGGTCTTGGTAGATAACTACTGGGAGCCACTACAAACAAAGAAGGTGGCCTGGACAATAACAAAGGTTAGGTTAGGCTGGGCTGATTGATAAAATTCATCTTCTGCATGAGACCACTCCATCAAGCCTAGGAAATGGGGCTCTTTTATCTAATACACAGAAACTGAAACAGAATCAAGGAAAATGAAGAAATCAAGGAATAGGTTCCAAACAAAAGAACAAGAAAAAACTCAAGAAACAGACCTTAATAAAATGGAGATAAGTGATTTACCGGATAGAGTTCAAAATATCAGTCACAAAGATGCTCACTGAGGTCAGGAGAATAATGCATGAAAATGTAAGAAAGAATACTACAAGAAAAGCACAGGCCAATATCTCTATTGAACATAGATGCAAAAATCCTCAACAAAATATTAGCAAACCAAATTAAATAGTATAGTAAAAAGATCAGATGTTATGATCAGGTGCGATTTATTCCAAGGCTGAAGGATGGTTCAACATCCACAAATTGACTGATGACACATCACAATAACAAAATGAAGGATAAAAATCACCTCTGGAGATGCCGAAAAAGCATTGACAAAATTTGACATCTAATCATAATAAAAACTCTCAACAAGGTGGGTATAGAGGGAATGTACCTCAACATAATAAAGGACACATATGACAAGCCCACAGCTAATATCATGCTGAAAGGTGAAAAGCTGAAAGTTTTTCCTCTAAGATCAGGAATAAGACAAGCATGCCTATCTTGCCACTTTTATTCCATGTAGTTCAGGAACTCCTAGCCAGAGAAATCAGGCAAGAAAAAGAAACAAAAGTAATCCGAACTGAAAAGAAAGAAGTAAAATTGTCTCTATTAGATGACACAATATTAAATAAAGCAAATCCTAAAGAGTTCACCAAAAAACTGTTAGAACTAATAAATAAATCAGTAAAGTTTCAGGACAAAAAATCAATACAAAATCATTTTCATTTCTATACAGTAGCAATGAATTATCAGAAAAGGAAATTTAAAAAACAGTTCCATTACAATAAATCAAAAAAAGAATATAAAATACTTAGGAATGAATTTAGTCAACAAGGTGAAAGATTTGTATACTGAAAACTATAAGACATTGATAAAAGAAATTGAAAAAGACAGAAATTAATGGAAAGATATTCTGTACTCACGGGTTGAAAGAATTAATGTTGTTAAAATGTCCATACTAACAAATAGATAAATAGATAAATAGTTAAATAAATAGATAGATAAATAAAATATCCATACTATCCAAAGAAATCTATAGATTCAGTGTAATCCCTATCAAAATTCCAATGGCATTTTTCAAAGATATAGAAAAAACAATCCTAAAACTTGTATGGGACCACAAAAGACTCTAAAGACCCAAAGCAATCTTGAGAAAAAACAAAACCGAAGGCATCAAACCTCTTGTTTTCAAACTATATTATAAAGCTACAGTATTCAAAACAGTGCCGTACTGGCATAAAACAGACACATATCAATGGTACAGAACAGAAGGCTTAGAAATAAACCTACATACAGTCAGTTAATTTATGACAAAGGAGCAAAGAAAACAGGGGAAATGGATAGTGTCTTCAATAAATGGTACTTGGAAAACTACACGGTCACATACTAAAGCATGAAACTGGCCTCTTATCTTACACCATAAACACAATCAAATCAAAATGGATTAAAACTTAAATTTAAGATCCAAAATTATAAAACTCCTAGAAGAAATATAGGAGTATGCTTCTTGACATCAGACTTGCAATAATTTTTTTGGATTTGACACCAAACAAACAGGCAATGAAACCAAAAATAAATAAGACTATGTCAAATTAAAAAGCTTTTGGACAGCAAAGAAAACCATTAACAAAATAGAATGAATCTACAGAATGGGAGAAAATATTAGTAAATAGTATATATCTGATAAGGGGTTAATACTCAAAATGCATAAACAACTCACACAACTCAATAGCAAAAAAAAAAATCTAATTAAAAATGGGCAGAGGAGCTCTTTGTGTTAGTGGCCTGAGGTGACCTCCGAAAATGGTTCGCTATTCACTTGATCCAGAAAACCCCACAAAATCATGCAAATTAAGAAGTTCAGATCTTTGTGTTCACTATAAGAATACTCATGAAACTGCCCTGACCATCAAGGGTATGCATATCTGAAAAGCCACCAAGTATCTGAAGGATGTCACTTTTCAGAGGCGATGTGAGCCATTCCCTCATTACAATGGTGGAGTTGGTAGCTGTGCCCAAGCCAAACAATGGGGCTGGACACAGGGTCAGCGGCACAAGAAGTGTTGAATTTTTGCTGCACGTGCTTACAAATCCAGAGAGGAATGCTGAACTTAAGGGTTTAGAAGTAGACTCTCTGGTCATTGAGCTCGTCCAGGTGAACAATGCTCCCAAGATGCAGCCCAGAACGTACAAAGCTCATGGCGAGTTAGGCCCTACATGTGCTCTCCCTGCCACACTGAAAAAGAGCAGGTTGTTCCTAAACTGGAAGAGGAGCTTGCACAGAAGAAGATATCCCAGAAGAAACTGGAGAAACAAAAACTTGTGGCCTAGGAATAGGTTTAGCATCAAATAAATGCTAATAAAAGTAAAAAAAAAAAAAAAAAAAAGGCAGAGGAACTGAATACACATTTTTCCAAAGAAGAAATACAGGTGGTCAACAGGTACATGAAAAAGTGTTCAACGTCACTAATCATCAGGGAAAAACAAGTCAAAACCACAATGGGATATCATGTAGCAGCAATTACCAAAAAGAAGAGATAACAAGTACTGGCAAGGATATGAAGAGAAGAACCCTTGCTCACTAAAGTGAAGCTGCTACAGAAAACAATGTGGAGGTTCCTCGTAAAATTAAAAATAGAATGACCATATGACCCAGCAATCCCACTTCTGGGTGTATATCCAAAGGAAATTAAAATAGGATATTGGAGAGCTATCTGCATTCCCATGTCACTACAACATCATTTGCAATAGCAAAGACACGGAAACACCTAAGTGTCTGTCAATGGATGAATGAATAAAGATGTAGTGTGTGTGTGTGTGTGTGTGTGTACACAGATATACACAATTATTATTATCATTCTTATTCAGACATGAAACAAGAATAATGCCATTTGCAACAACATTTATGAACCTTGGGAGATGTTGCTAAATGAAATAAACCAGAGAAAGATTAATACTACCTGGTATCATTTATATGCAGAATCTAAATAAAAAGTCAAATTCATGGAAACAGAGTACAAGTCTATGGCCATGCTAGCCTGAACAAGCCCGATCCCGTCTGATCTCAGAAGCTAAGCAGGGTCAGACCTGGTTAGTACTTGCATGGGAGACCACCTAGGAAGAGCAGGTGCTGTAGGCATAAAAAATTAAAAAAAAAAATAAGGGATTGTAAATTGACAAGGTCCTTGCAATCTGTGAGGTCAACCAAAGGTTGCCTCGCCTTAAAAAAACAAAACAAAACAATAAACCACAGTACAAAAGTAGCTGTATACTTTAAATAGTTTATAACTTTATTTATCAATTATACCTCAATAAAGCTAAAAAAAAAACCACAAAACCAAACCCCAAGCAAAGACCTTTTCTAAGCCCCCAACCCTGCAAAAAGTGCTTTGTAAAGTTTATATCTTACAGCTTCCTCCTTGTTTTTCAACTTATATAGATTATAGCTAGGGTGACCATAAATCCTAGTTTACCGGTAACAGTCCTGGTTTATGACTGTACTAACAGTCTTTATATCTGTAATGTCCTGCTTTCCGTTCAAAGGTATCTTGGCCTGACTTATATGGGTCCTCTTGTAATAAAATAAAGCTTAGTAATAACGAAAGTTCGGATAGATAAGTTCTGACCTAAGACAAACAATTAATTCATGGCTCTGTTATTTTCAAGCTATGGACTTTGGAAAAATTAATTAACCCCTGTAAGTCTGTTTCCTCACATGTAAAGTGAGAGTTATGCTTTCAGTAAATCTGAGTGCTTACGACATGCCAAGCACTGTTTTAGGCACTGGGGCGCAAGTGTAAAGATGTCAGCACTTTTACCACTGAGAGAGAAAGCAAGTAAACAAACTGAAAACATACCTTTATACATCAGGTGAAGTAAGAAAAGTAAACCTAGGCCATGGGTGACAGGGAGAGAGAGAGGGGAATGCTGTTTTAGAGAGAAGTGTCAGGGAAGGACTGTGCAAAGGGACATTTGAACAGGGACCTGAATGGAGTTGCAGAATAAGCCATGTGGATAGTCGGGAGAGGGAAAGGCAAGTGCAAAGTCCCAAGCCAGGAGCTGCTCCTTGAGTTTGAAGAACAGCACAAGGCTGGTGTAACTAGAAAGAGAAAGGGGGATAATGGTGGGACAAGCAGCTAGAGAGCCGGCAAATAACAGAGTAGGCGTCTCCAGAGCTTGCTGTGATGATTTTGTGAGATGATGTATTCAAACCTTTTGACTCAGGACTGGCAGATGTTATGTGTTCAGTAATCAGCTGTTAATATTATTTTTTAAATGTTTTCCACAAACTGAAAAAAATCACTTGGACTGTGGTATGTATGTACTTGTGTGTATGCATTTGAAAGCAATCAACAGTTTGGTTCTTAGATGAAGATAAAGATTTTTTCCCTCTCTTTTTAGGTATAAATTCAGGTGTATCTGTCTCCATTTTTTGAAAAAATCTGTGGCATGAAGTCCTCGGAAATCCTCTTCTGTGCCACCCACCGGAGTTCCAACTTCCATTTCTCCCTCTTCAAAGACCTGATAAACAGTAACATATAGAAACAAAGGAGATGGACAAGGAGAAGCACCCTTACATTGTATCGAACATCGAGGCCACTGTAGCTTAGGGGCTGCTTCTGCTGCAGCCTCAGGTCTCCGTTCACGTATAACTGGGACCCTGGAACAGCGGAGGAGGATTGGAGAAATGCCATGCTCTGCATCACGAATGTCGACATCCTCTGAAATCATTAGAGGGAGAGGCAATGCCGATTTCGGTCAGGCCTGAAGGGCTCTGGGTTCTAAGGGTCACCTGTATGTGGTGAAAGCCTAATGGTCCTTCACGTACTTGGCTTAGCCGTGCAGGACGCACTCTGTCCAGAACCCTCTGAGCTGTCAATAGCTCATACAAATTAACATGGCCCCCAAAACATTTGATTTGCCAGAGTTAAATCCCAAACCACACCTTAGAAAAGAGCCTTTTTCTACAGTGTGCGTTTTCCCAGAAATCAGAAAGAAGGCTCTGTTCTATAAAAAGACAAAAGGCAGAGGACGGGCTTCCCTCGGGAATTGACTCACGTGCAACTGGTAGGAGAAAGTCAAGATGAGCTGCACTCCAAGAACATGCTCCGTGGACTGCAGGGGAAGCTCCAGTTTAAAATGGAGCACGTCCATTTTCCCATCCTGGTTCCTGTCTTCTTCTCTAGTCTAGGAAACCCAAAGAGAGCCGGTGACCTTGGTCCTTAATAAGTGAGGAAGAAGCCATATCACTGTTTTACATCCACAATGACCCATTGTTCTGCCACAAAGGGGTATTATCTCCCTCACCAAAAGGAAAAGAAAAATAAGTAGGTGTAAGTGAATTGATATTGAAAAAAGAGACACAATGTACAAGGTCCCTGAACTTTTTGTACGTAAGGCTTTCAAATATTCAAGGACCAAACTGAATGGGAACTTGAAGTGGCAATAACAATAAACATCGGGATGGTATTTTTCTTTTCAGTTGTCTCATTTGATCTTTTATGTTTTTGTTGTTGGTGTTTTCTTTCTTTTTTCATTTTTTATAAACATGCCTGCATTTGCATGGAAATTTTAACTTGTACATCAGAATTGTCTTCCTCTTGTCTAGAGTCAACTTTTTTAAATAGAAAAGAAACTAGTACCAATCTTTGCATTCCCAGACTCAGTAGAAAAACACCAAGCTCTATTTATATACCCTTTAACCACAAGTGTCTTTGCTTCAGATTCTCAATGTTGGACTTCATCTTAGCATTGTCAGGACTTTAAAGCCTATTGCATCTTTTAGTACCAATCAATAAAAAAAAAGAGAGAGAGATAAAATCAGTAAGCCATTAAAAATACAAATACTCTATAAACTGTGGACCTGAAAGCAGAGCAAAACAGGAGGGAAAAAGACAAATTACAGCTCATAAAAAACAAAACAAAACAAAACCCTAGTATCCAGTCTTGACTATGCATAGTCTTGTCTCACAGTGATTCCTAAAATGTTTAGCAGGAAGGATGGTTACTGAAACCATAAAGTGATCACTGCTGATGTGATTCCTGGCATGATTCTGGATCTTCTTGCTACAACTGTCCTTTTCCCAGTGTAGGTTCCCAGAAGGGTTGCACTATGGTGTATCAACATTTCTCATTGAAATCTCCATCTACTGATTCATTTTTCTTTCCACCAATACCATTATGTGAGGGAAAGATTCTTTGTTCTTTTTCAGGCTCATAAGATTGTTTGAGATGGAGATACCTAAGTTTTCAGAAACTTTCAATTGTTTCTTTCCTTCTAGACAATAATGTCCTTAGAGAAACCTGTCCTCTCTCTTCTGTTGGAGACTATTTTCTCTGTCCTGTTTCATCAGTTTTGCAGGTGCAGGGGAGGGATATCTGTTTCCAGGGCTTGATGATCAAGTTACTGGAGCAATTATGTATTAGCAATTATGATTCGGACAGAAAAGAGGCTGCCTTGTCTTCCCATGAATTTTCTTTAGTTGATATCTGGGAAGACTTGGATGACAAAGTCAGGTTAACTCTCTGGAGTGGATCCATGCCTTCTGGATCTTTCAGGTTGAACAAGACGACAAAGATCAAAGTTCTCAACTTACAAGAGAGGATAGTGGTCAGGAGGGACTTGCCAGAAGAATCCGGACTCCAATACAGTGCGGGAGGGAGAGAAATGCAATTTCATTTGGTCTTTAAATTAAGTCTAAGGTAGGCAGAGCAAGTATTAACCCCATTGTATGAATGAGAAAATCAAGGCTCAGGGAAGTGATGGGACTTATTGAGTATAGCTAGTAAAGACAGGATTTGAAATTATATCTTTGACTTCAAATCTGGTTCTCTTTCCAGGGCTAAAATGTTCAGACAAAACAAAACAACAACAACAACAACAACAACAACAAACAACTCAAGAAGATATTAGGTAGGACAAATCTTTTTGCAAAAGCCAGAGTCAGAATTATGACTATAACTCTGTATACTCGTTGTACACACACTTTTTCTCCAAGTTCACAGAGGACAGAGATTTGCCACCATAATTAGTGTCTACTTGTTAAATTCATTCACTAATCTGTCAAGCATTTGTTGAGGGCCCCCTATATGTCAGGCACTATTTCAGGTGCTGGGAATATAATGGCAAACAAAATAGACAAGGTCCCCACCTTAATGGAGCTTACATTCCCAGCCAGCTTACATTTCCAATAAACAAATATATACATACCAATATTACGTAATGATAAACGCCACAAAGAAAACTGAAGCAGGCTGAAATTACAGAACGACCAGGGTAGAATTTTTTTTTTTTTTACAGAAAATATTCAGGAAGACCTGACTGTTAGAAATCTGAAAGAAGTGAGGCGAAGAAGCATGGAAATATCTGAGGGAATTGTGATCCAGGCTAACAAAGTGAACATTTAACAGCGTAAAAGTGGGTTAGTGTTTAAGAGAGTGTACTGAGGCCAGTGCAGCTGAGCAGATGAATGAGACGGAGGGTAGTGAATGGAAAGAGTCGTGGGGATAAGTGATGATGCAAATGGTGTATCTCCCACAATGACCTATCTCCGAGTTAAACTCTCACTCCCATAAGGCTAGCAAGGTGGGCTACGCTTCTATGCTATCACTCGGACCATTGATAAAATCAATTTTTAATTCAAGTTTAACACATGTGCAACAGCTATAAAGGCAGGCATTAAAGGAGCTAATACTTCTTTAACACAAGTTCAAGGTTAGTATCTAAAATCAAGTTGGTCTGGCTAAGGTAATTCATAAATCACACTATTGTTAGGTCGGCGGGGGAAGGGCCAGTTGGAATGCCTGCCTGGAGACTCCCCAGCTTGATACCAGGAATCCATATCTGAATAGGGCCCACCCTAAAGCCCTAAACGTCACCACCCTAATCCGGAGGCTCAATTCGCGTTAGATTAACAATTAACGTTCCCCACCCTGTACCGCTACTCCCACATAAACCATAAAAGCCACGCCCTCCCACCCCAGGGTGCGACTTCTCTGGCCCCTCTTTTCTGGAGACCAGAGAACCTTGCCCAGGAGCCCTCTCCCAATAAATGCTTGCTTTTAAAACTACTCTTGGTGTGTCAAACGTTAACCTTACAGCTATCACCTTGTTTCTATAAGGTTTATGTGTAATTTGGACCAATTTTTATATCCACTGATTGTCCCATTTATACCTGTGCATATCCCAGGAAAGAGATATTATTAGTAGGTATCATAATTAGAGAGGTAGGTACTATCCTGCTTTTTATATAGTTACATTGAGCCTGAGAGAGAATGTGGAACCCAATGACAGAATTGAGGCTAGGACTTAGTTTGCTGACCCTTGATTCAGTGTTCTTTCTATAAAAGACCACAAAAACCCTCATCTAAAAATTTCTGGTGATTAAAAGATCATCCTTTACAGATATATGTAAAATCAATACTAATTTACTAGCTAGAATAAATACAGGCATTGTTGAATTTAATCAATGCACTTCCATCTACCTGTATCAATCAGGGTCCAATCAGGAAAACAGAACTAAAACAATAATTTAACAGAGGGAATTTAGTATAAGGGATAGTAACAGCTATTAGAGGGCTAAAAAAGCTAAAAAAGAATGCTGTGACAACACAGAGAGGGTAACTGCAAGAAGCAGCTCCCATTCTGAAGGCTGGAGAAGGGAAGAGGCTGGCATTACCTCAAAGAACTGGGATTCAGACCTCAAGAAGGGAGTGCTGCCCAGCTAGCGCTGGTACCTCCAGAGCTCAGAGAAGGAACCCACTAGAGGAAGTCAGTAAGCTGGAGGAAACTTACTCCTTCCTGTTTGCATAACCCCAGCAATGGTTCTTCACCCTGGCAGTGGCATCTGGTGGCAGTTTCCGTTTTTTTCCTACTCCCAGAACAAGGCTCATCATGCCTCCTGCTGGCAGAACGTACCAGGAAGCCAGTGGGCAAAGGAGAATGTGGTTTTCAGCATCTTTGCATGAGCATCACAAAGCAAACAGTAGGAGTGTGGGTTTGGAATTGCAATGAGACTTGAAAACTACACAATCTGTTAGTAAGAGTTGCTACAAATTTAAGGAATGGCATTTTTTTCTAAATGCCCTGACTTGCAAGATTTTCCCCGTCAAGGATTCTACAGTATCTTATGGTTTGTTTTCACATACTTTTCATTCTTTTTAAGTCATTCATATATATATATTTTATGACTACAGCACCTGGTCTTCCTAGGTGGTCTCCCATCCAAGTACTAACCAGGCCTGACCCTGCTTAGCTTCCGAAATCAGACGAGATCAGGCGTGTTCAAGGTGGCATGGTCATAGATGAGTCATATTTTTTATTAAAAGATAATTTTCCTAGTTTAGATCAGTGTTCATTTTACCACACATTTGTCATTGAGTGTTACATTTTTTTCTTTTTATGCTGAAAATATCTTTGACATCAGTCTTTGGGTCTCCTACAAAATAGGGACCACTACTGCATGGCTCCTAGACTCATCAAATCCTTGTTCCCTGTATTTCAAGGAATCTAAGATACCATCAATTATAAAATGCAACATTATTTTATGTACAAGAAAGAAGTTTCCAATTATACTATGACACAATGTTTTATTTATTTTATACTTATTGAATGAGCTTTTAGACTTATTATTTACATCAGATATCGTACTTATGCTCATAGAAACAATATATGTGAAATAAATTGACACAGGGATTCCTAAAACTTCTTTAGATCATGATTCTTTTGAATCACTTTTTGACTCAATGATACACTTTTCTATGCAATTTTGTCCTTTGTGCCACTAAGCACATTGATGATAAAGCTTTTTTTTTTTTTTTTAATTCACAAAGGGAATAAGAATCCATTGGTCTGGGCTCTTGAACATGCTTTAAAATTATGTAGAGTTAGCCTATTTTTAAATGTCTCTTGAATCTGCCCTTACCCACTCTGCATTTAGCTCTGTAGGGGTTAGAATAATATTTTACTGTCTTATTTTATTTGTCAAATTTACATCAGTAAAACTGAAAATAAAACAGCAGTAGCAACAACGTTTTACTATCTCTGGATTTTCTTTCAAGTTGCTGATGTTCCTTCTGCGACTTTTCGTGTGGCACTTTTGACGTTTACACATGTGTAAAGCAATGAGGACTACGTCAAGCCTGTCTCCTGGCCAACAGCTACTGTAAGATACCATGGATAGAAAGACACACTGATTTTGGAGATGTGAAAAAACAGGTGTCTCAGACACATACGCTCTCCATTCATCTTCCTATATTCTCCTAAAGCCTTCAGTCCTCATGCTCTCTGGGTTCACAGATGCCTTAAAAAGCAAAGTCAGGCTCATTGAGGGAAAAGGTCTATCTGTGCTTTTTTTCTTCTCTTCTTAGAAACAAGGATCAAAAACATGGAGACTTTAGAGATGCACAGGTGAGTAGACCAAAGCAGAAGCAAAGCCATTTCTGACTTCTGAGGCATGTTCCCAAATTAGCAGCCTCTAGCATTTGCTTGAACATTGATCTAAAACCACTGCTTCCTTGGCTTCTTGGGCAGTTTCTGGGGTGGGCTATAGTCAGTCTACCTTTATATTCAGAGTTAGAAAAGTATTTTGTTACAACAGGGTTAAGATAAAACATATAGAATAAGAAAACCTTGAACTCAGCCAGGAAGGAAGCAACTCATGAAGAAGGACTGTAAATGACAAGGTCATAAATTACTTATAGAAACTGGCCTAGCATGGAAGGAAAGGAAAAAAAGTCTAAGAAAAAGGAGCTTTGGTTTTATAGTTTACAGTGTAAAATTTCCCAGTATTAAAGAGGATTAATAGCTCTAGGCACTATAAAAACAACTGGTAGTTTTGGCTTTGTAGATTTAAAATCAGAACACACACATACCAGAAGCAGGGGAACAAGGTCAGTGCTCTCAAGGGAGTAGTTTCTGATTACAAAGAGGCTAACTAGCAGTCCAACTGGGAGTCAAGCAGTTTTGTGAATGAACAAGTGATAAGAATAACTGAATGAAACCTAATGTTATATCCTTGTTTTCATGATTACTTTAAGTTTTCATGAATACTTCTTAGACTCAAATAGCCAGAAGAGTATGATAGAGAAGAATATACAAATGTAAAGAAAAAAATTGCTATTCAAAATTTAAAACAGGGAATGCTAACCTAAAGTAAAACTAACAAGCTAACTTTTTGTTTAAAAAATTTTTTGTTTCCACTTTTGGAAACATATGCACTTGGAACGTAAGCATACCTGGACACGGGCCTCTTATTTACAGTCACCCTGTGACATTATAATCTCAAATAAGAATAAAAATGTGTAATATGTCATGATTAATGAGCTATTGAAATAAATGTGTCTCCTACTCCAGTTACACTTTAAAAATCAATTTAAAAGCCCTGGTCATTGAAAGAATCAGAGTTCAACAATGTTTGTTACAAAATCCAGCAGACTTCTACTCTTTGGCAAATATTTTCATCTCATTTCAGGCAATCTGTTGACTTCTCAACAGAGATGGAGATTTAGCTTTCTTCCTTCCACCTCCCACCAGGTCGCATCCCCCCCATACATTTTCCATCCTCCCCAGTACTTACACTCTCATTTAAATATGTAAATCCTATTCACAATTCTGATTGCTTTTCCTTTCTCATTTTTTCCTTACTTTATATTTCTCTGGGGTTAATAATTATTTGCTTGCTTAGTTTTCTATGTACCTATACAATTTCAGCAAACAGCTTTTATTTCAGTTCCTCACAATTTGATGTTTAAGGGAGCAGAATTTATTAAAAATCTTGTTCACTGCAATTTTCTAATAGTGAAAAAGCAAAAGAAAATTAAATTTCCACCAACAGGAGCTGGTTAAATCCATTACAGGTTTTCCATATCATGAAATACCTTGCAGATCTTAAAAATAAAAAAATTTAAAAAGATTTTTTAAAAAGTATTGATACATGTACCAAACTGAGCCTTTAATTTTAAGTCATTATACATACCTGTAACTCTAATATATTACAATGAGCATGAATTTTTGTAATCAGAAAAAATATAAGAAAATTTAAAGTAATCAGAAAAAAGTAATCTGAATTCTATTTTATTTGTAATTTTTTTCAGCTACAAAAGTGGCTTGGGGGCCAATCATCTCAGAGCTGTCTAAAGAGATTCGACTTTGGAAGACAACCACTATTTTCATACTTCTAAAGAAAAATGTTTTTCTTAAAAATGAGCAGAAAGGGAGTGCGTGTAAAGGAAGTTCTCACTTATTCTGAGCCAAATACTAAATTACAGACAGTAAAATGCTTAATTTTCATTCTGGACAGCTGCAGATGGAGCAGCACCTAATGAAACAAGCCCAAGGAGGCGGGACTGGGCCATTCTGGGGAGGTTGCTTAACCAACCAGCACCTAGGCTTCCAGGTGTCAGGTCTGCATAAAAATACCTGCCCTTTCCGTTCCAACGATGTCCATGAACAACTGCAGAGACGCGAAGGGGTTGTACGTAACAAGAACACCGCTCGTCCTTCATTGACTTACAACGTCACCTTCTCGACCACCTTTCTTATCAGGCCAGACCAACGGAAATGACGGGGGGCCAGAACGAAAATGCCACAGGCACCTCTATCTGGGCTGAGTCGGGAAGCACGAGCTGACAGCAGGGCCTACCTTTCTCGGGGTCGTGTGCGCAGCTTGGAGAAGTCGAATGAAACCAGATTTACTCCCCGGAAAAGTAAACGTGTGTTCAGGCCACTGAGCCTGTGGACGCACCACTGGCTCGCGCCCTCTCCTCCAGCCCCACCCCGACCCCCACCCCCGCCGGGTCCCCGTGGGCCGGATCCACGCACCGACACGAGCGGGACCCGCAGGCGATCCCCTTGCAGCCGGTTGAAGGCGGGGAACGTGCTCCAGGCGAGGGCCCCGCCGCGCTCGGGTTCCAGCAGGGCCACGAGCAGCACTTGGTGCTGGAAGGCCACCGTCGGCTGCTCCTCGTAGCTGCTCCGCTTCAGCCAAAAGCCTGGGGGCAAAACGGCAAGAGGGCGGCGGGGGTCAGGGAGGCCCGCGCGGCGCAGCGGGCCCGGCCGCGGAGGGAGGGCTCACCGTGGCTCCGGAAGGCCACGAGCAGCGGCGGGACGTAGGTGAGCGCCGTGGCCAGCAGCAGGAACAGCGCGGCCTTGGAGCACAGCCCCGCGCGGTAGCCGCGCTCCGCCGGGTGCGAGAAGAGCTCGTAGAGCGCCATGAGCGCGCGGGCCGCCGCGACCAAGTTTGGCTTCTCCCGGTTGCCATAGCCGTGGTCTCCACGGCAACCGACGGCGCACGCACGGGAACCAATAGCAGGGACGCGAGGCCTGGCGGGGCGGGGCCAACCAGGGGGCGGGGCCAACCAGGGGGCGGGGCCCGCCGGGACGGCCCACCTCGCTTGGCACTGTCTGTGCCTTTTCCCGAAAGCTGAGAGTCCCTAGGGTTCGCTGGGCCCCCAAATCGTAGCTGTCGCCCGTGTTGACGTTTGTGTAAAATAACGTTTTCTTAAAAGTCGACTAAATGAAACGCCTGCTTCTGTGTTATTAAGTCCAACCAGTCCCAGCGCACCCTACATTGGAGGAAAAGGCACGAAAGGAATGGGTCCGTGGTCTTGGACCTGGTCCTGGTCTAAGACCAAACCCTGGTTCCTGTGTTTCCAAATTTCCTGTTGCTTTCACTATAACCCATAGGAGGACGCATGTTACACACCTCTGCAACATTTGAAGTTCTACATATTTTATGGGTCTGTTAATGGGTAATTGCTTATATTTGTTATCCTCTTTCTCCTCCTGACTCACTTCTTCAACTAACCACCCCCACAAGGAAGGCTTCCAATGTCCTTACAACATTCAATAAGCTAAATATAATGACCCAATAGATAGAGAAGGTGATGTATATTGTCAAGGTAGATCAGAGACACCAATTAGAATAGTGAACTGGAAAGAGACATCAAGAAAGTAGGTAAATACAGAAGACAGAAAGACATACAGTATATCATTGAGATCATCTTGTGTCATCATGCCTATGGGTTGGTGGGTGGTAGATCTTTCCCCTGAGACTGTGCTAAGCTCTTTCCATATGTAGGGTAGTGTAAGCATGCGTTGGACTAGGACACAGTGACTTCCTCTGAAAGCAGGAGTTTCAGACCAATTTCTAACTCCACTGATTTGCTGACTATCAGAGGGTGAATAAATATCTTTATTCCTCAGTGTTTAATTCTATTTGCAAAATTATTTTTTTCTGCCACTCTCTAGTTGATCTCATCCAGTTCAATAGCTTTAAATACTTCACATCTGAATCTGAGACTCATAGATCCCTTGACCTATTCTACATCTTCACTTGGATATGTCTCTTGGGCATCTCATACTTAATATATCCAAAATCAAACTTTTGATTCTCACCGCAAGCTGGACCACTCTATTTCAGTAAATGGCAATTCCATCCTTACAAAAACCTTGACTTGTCCCTAACACCTCTCATCTGATCATTAAATTTTGTCAGCTTTACCTTCAAAATATATCTAGACTACAACTGCTTTCCACCAACTCCAGACACCATCTTGACCTAAGCCAACATCATCTTTCACCTGGATCATCACAATAGCCACTTAACTGTTCTGCTTGCTTTCATCCTGTATTCTACTATCTATACAGAAGCTAGCCTGATCACTTAAAAAGTTATGTCACATCACCGCTTAATGTGAAATTCAGAGCCAACATAGTTTTGTTCTAGATTTCTTTGATCTAATCTCCTAACACACTTCCCCTTGTTTATTCAGTTCCAGCTATATGGGGTTCCTTCCTATTCCTAGAATATGCCAACTACTTTATCTAATTAGTGTTTTATTTCACCATCACTCTCTAGTCATCAATCTTGCTTTATTTTTCTAAACAGGATCTATCATTACTTGACATATTTTTTGTCTCATTCCAGTAGAATGCAAACTCCATGAGAGCAGAGGTATTGTCTGTTCCATTCAACTCTTTTCCCCAACACTGAGAACAGTGTTTCTACATATAACAACAGTAATTTCTAAGTGTAAAATTCAAAGGATTTTTCGCTTCATTAAAAACAAACAAGCAAACAAAAACTATTTTGGTTGCTCAAACACACAATCTTAAAATAACAAAAATACTTTTAGAATGAAACTAGACTCCACAGCATCCATCAGGAATCTCGACTGTAGGAAATGATAAATGACAATATTCAAACATGCAAGCCATTCAGATGCATCAGAATCGCAGGCACAGGGCAAGGATCATGTGCCCAATTAAGTGAATAGTCTTGTTACATATTCACCAGCTCATAAACAGATGATGACCCAGAGCAAACTGCCCTGATGACTCTGCTAGGAAGAAAGGAATGACATCACTGGAGAACCTGAAAGCCCAGGCAGATGACACACACACACACACAGAGCCTAGGCTGTGATTGTTGAACCCCATACTAACTGCCAAAGCCGCCCATCTCATGACCAGCTAGCTCTACGGAATTCTCCAAGTCTGGAAGTCACCTCTAACTCCCTTGCCAGTTAAGGGTCAGGGGTCTCTGTGCTTAGTGAGATGTTTCAGTCCTCAGATGCCATCTTCGTGATACCTTTTCTTAACATTAAATGTTTACTTGATATGTATTCATGAATAAAGGAAGGAAATTGGATTTGTTTAAATTCAATTTCTAGGCTCAAAGCAACTGTTACGGCCGCCCTTCACACTGAACCCCTGGGTAGTCACCAGTACGCCTTCTCACACAGTCCCCTGACATTAGTCACACGTGCCGTTTGGAGCCCCCAAACAGTGACCACTGAACTATACTCTCCAAACTGTCAACGCCCCGCCATCACGAAGCACGAGACCCCTCTTCTGTCATTCACACCCCCCAAAATCTCTTGTCACCAACGCCCCAGGCAGATTTTCCTCATGAACAGGCCTTTGTGAGAGCCCTATCCCATCAGTCAGAAACTCGAAGGCCCCTTCCCGTAACCAACGTTCACCGAGACTCGACTCCTGTCGCCAGTTCCCGAAATCCCCTCTCCCCCAGTCGGTCGCCCACAGCCCTCACTTACGGCCCCTGTCTCTTTAACTCCACCCCCGCCGCGTAGCCACTCGCCCCCCTCCGCGGCCCCGCCCCCTGGCGCGGCCACGCCCCTTTGACGCGGCCCCGCCCCTTGGCGCGGCGTCCCGGCCAGCGGCGCCGGAAGCCACGCCCCGGGCCGGTTGCTAGGCTCCCGCGGCCGGAAGTCCCGCCCGTCGTGTAGTCACCGTCGCCGCCGCCGCCGCCGTCGCTGTCGTTGTTGTTTTGGTCGGTGCCCTGAGTCCCGCGGCTCCGAGGGCCGGCTGCGTCCTTTCCCCGCCGCCGCCATGAAGTGGATGTTTAAGGAGGACCACTCGCTGGGTACGCGCTCGGCCGCCGGCGGGGCCGTGGGGGCCGGCGCGGCGGGGGGGCCCCTCCCCCACCGGGGCCGCCCTGGGTTGGGCCGAGACCCGGGCGGATGCCGTGCTTTGGGCCCGGGTCGCCGAGGTTCTGGTCTCCCGGGCTGCTGCCCACGGACCGGGGTTCCGCCTTCGGCAGGCCCCGAGGACCGAGGCCGGCCGGGACGCCGGAACGAGGGCCCCGGGCGTGCGTAGATCGGGAGGGGGGAGGGAGGAGGGAGGAGGGTTGGGGTCAGGAACCGGCGTGACCGTCAACCTGCTGTGTTTCTCCCACAGAACACAGATGCGTGGAATCCGCGAAGATCCGAGCGAAGTATCCCGACCGGGTTCCGGTGAGTGGCCTCCCCGCCCCTCCATCTCGCCGACACCCCTGTCGTCTGGGACCCGAGATAGGGCCCCGGGCCATTCACCAGTTGACAGGTTGAGGTTCCGGCCCGGGCTGTGGTAGCAAACGGGCCCGGTTGGGCTCGGGGCCTTCACTCCGGCGCCGCCCGGGAGTGAGGGGCTCGGACTGGTGCTGTTCAGGGTGTCCCAGTGCTGAATCTCCCGATCTAGGCCAGCGAGCTTTGGGCAGCCCCTGGGCTCCCTCGCTAATTATGTAAGAAACGATGTTCTAGGACAGGGCAACAGGTCACTGCCACTTTGGGGAATGGTGGTGGAGGGACACTGTCACTTTGGTCTTGGAAGTGGTACTTTAGTCTCAGGACAGTCTCATGTTTAACTTTGAGCCTTCACTTTTCCCTGTCTTCTAGCACCCTTTCCTCACCCTCACCCTGTTATCCTTTCCCGATCAAAAAGCTTTGAGAAGCTGCTGAAAACCCCTTCTCCATTGTTTTCTCTTTAATCAATAATAAATACGATCCTCTATTTCTTCCATGGTGGGGAAGATGGCTTCTGTAATCGTTATTGATCTTTAAGGACATCTAGGCCTGTTGTTGTAGATTATTGCTTGTGAATAGTTTCTTTGGAGAGGGAACAGGAAGGACAAATGCAAAACCTAGTTCAGAGAGAAGCAACAGGCCAAATGAAGAGCTTGGTTCTTGGCTGGGCTGGCTGGGATTGCCAAATCATCCCCCTTAGTCCATACATTCTTGTTTCCAGTGTTCTTTGGGATCTTAATTGCCTTGTAGTGTGAGGGTAGATCCATTCTGGGGTCCTGGAACAACTGGTGGTGATGAAACCCTCACTAGATATTCTCAGGTCTGCCCAGATAAAATGTTGAAAATCTTTGTAGTAAGGGTCATGTTTCTCTTATGCATGCTGAGATTGGGGATGAGGAATACAATAATTGACCACAGAAAAGCACTTACCATTTCCCTGTAACACATTTATATATCAGTTCTTAACCGCCAGAGTGTGTGGTTTATTAAGTCAGGGACATTTTTTTTTTTCATGTTATTTAGTTTCCCACCCACCTCCTTGCCCACACACTGCTTATCAACTCCCTGACAATGCAGGGCCAGATCCGCACATTAGAAATCCAGTCCTGACCTCTCTTTGCTTTTCCAGGTGATTGTGGAAAAGGTCTCAGGCTCTCAGATTGTTGATATTGACAAACGGAAGTATCTCGTTCCATCTGACATCACTGTGGCTCAGTTCATGTGGATCATCAGGAAAAGGATCCAGCTTCCTTCTGAAAAAGCAATCTTCCTGTTTGTGGATAAGACAGTCCCACAGTCCAGGTGAGAGAGGTTATTGGTATTGGCCATCTGCTTGGCTGCTTACAGAACTGAAAACTTTGGTTATCCAAAAACTCTTGAAGGTCCTAACTGAAAAATCTGGATTTTTTGTTTCCTGATATCATAAGCTTAAGGGAAATAAGGGGTGCAATACATGGAAATGTGCTTTAGGTTAAGAAAATAGAACCGGGCCTGGACTGTTAAAAAAAAGAAAAAAGAAAAAAAAAAGAAAAATCCTGCTTCAAACCCCCAAGAATTTTTTAAAAGAGTTGAGGACTCACTTAGGCATAAGCTATCAGTAGAACTGAATCCCAAAATGGTTTTCTCCAAATGATCCACGAAATAAGTCCTTTCATTCTCCACCAGAAGCTTGTGGGCCTTGCTGAGGCTCAGCTTCAGTTAGTCACCTTGCTTGCTTGCTCTCCAAACTTATTCCACTCTGTCCCACTGTAAGAGTCTGTAGCTGTCAGATCTTTCATAAGCTAAAATGGCTGCTGTCTAGCAAAGGGCTCGGAGGTCTCTCTACAGACTTAGGGCTCTCTTGGTACCACCTGTTCTGACTGTTGGAGCACCTGCCCCCTTGCTCTAGCTGTTGTGCTGCCTGGAAGCAATGTTTGCAATAACTTGGGGCCTGACTCTAGGCTGGGCATTACAGTTCCCTCCTGTATGGTTGACAACCCAGCTCTAGTCCCTTGTGAAAGAGGAAAATGGACTGACTCAGTCTGAATCCCTAGTCATTCCTTTCCTGTTCCTGATTGAATACTTCTAGGCCCTGAGCCAGATGCTGGTGCCCTCTTCCCTCAGGGTGAGTTCCTGGCTGCATCTCACCTTTGAGACCCAAACTAAGTTTCATCTGCCTTCCCCCAAAAGGAGTACATCTAAAAGCTAAAGCTTTCAGAAGCCCTGGGAACTAACCCAAGGTGGCCAAAGTATATTCCTTTTGAAAATCCTTGAAAGCTCCAGAAGTGGCCAAGCCAAATTTTAGTATCTTTCCTTACAAAAGGTAGAAAGCTATCTTTTGGTCTGAAAGAACAAAAGACAGAAAAGCAATTTTTTGGTCCGATATATTCCTTCCCAATCTCTACCACCAGCACTTCCTGGTGTTTGGCAGAAAAGCCAGAAAGGAGAAATGGAAGGTTCTTCCCTAAGGCCTATCGACATTAGAAATGTCCAAACACGTAGAGAATTTATATAAGTTTATTTGAACCAAAACTGGTGACACAAGTGCTAGGAAGATCTCAAGTGCTCTGGAGAGTACCAGTTTTTCAGTTTCTTTTATGCATTTGAAATTAAGGAACATAAGGAAGATTACGTGAAGGTGGGAGGAAACAAGGTGGGGACTGGATTACAGGACAGTTAAGACTGTGCTCTCTTGAGGGAGGTTATGTTTATCTCAAAGGTGTGTTAACCTGGATGCACAAGAATAATGGACAGGGCTTGCTTAAGGTAAAAATAAACCTTTTATTAGAAAGGTTATGCCTGGGGTGCTACTACCCACCTTGACCTGCCTAGTTAAGGATTTATAACCAGGTCAGTCTGTGAGGTTACTGTTCCTGGTACCCCTTTTTCATCCATAGGCCAATGTCCTGCCTGAGGCCATGGGCCAGGCCCTGCCTGGTGGGTACCATTGGCTTGCTGTAGCTTAGTCAGGAAGCTGTGGTGTTGCCCGGATGATCTCGACATGCCAGAACTGAGCCAGTCAAACCTTCCTCCTTAGGCCTGTGGCAATGTGGTGCTAAGTTCCCTCTTCACTAGGGGAGGAAGCCCTGCACAAGTGGTCACTGGGCTTCCTTTAAGGTGGTAGGGGAGGTAAATCTTCCTGTCACCTAACTTCTGCAGAGCTTAGGTGTCCCTGTGTTTTCACCTTCTGGAGGTAGCTTCTTAGGTGGAGGAAGTAAGTGACTAGGACCTATGGCATTGAGTTTCTTTCGACTTTGATTCTCAGGTACTTCTTGAAGGAAGGTGAAGTAGGCTTTTGGAGACATTAAGATTACTTTGATGGCTCCCTGTTAATCGAGCAGTTAAAATAGCTGTAGGTTTTAGCAGCTACCCCCTTCCTCCATTATCCCTGAGATATAAATAGAATTAGAAATGAAATTGATTCTCTGCCACAGAGGCTGCTTCAGGGCCATTTTTTCTCCAGTCTCATTTGCCTTTCCAACCTGGTAAGAATCTGCGTAAAGGAGATTTATACTAATGTTTCAAAGTCAGGATTTTAGAGTCACTAACTAGGCTCCTCTGCCCTGGCCCTCAGCGCCTTTGGCCCCAGGTGATGACTTCCTGCAGTCATTAAAGCAGCAGTTCTTTGGGGGTTTTCTTCTTAAAAACAAATTTGTTTATAAACAAAAGAGGCATGTGACATCATTGAGGCTTTATGCAAATGATCATCACCTGATAGCAGCACAAACAACATAGCCACGGGTCTCCTTCCTGAAGCTATTGTGTGACTCAGCTTCTCCATTTCTTTCCCAAGGCAGCGGAGCAGCTTTTCCTCGGCTCTTTCCAGACTCCTTAGGGAAACCTGGGGCCACCCTTAACCTTTAGCCTGCTCTCGCAGCCTTCACTGTGGAGGAAGGAATTGAGAAAGCAAGCCTGCAGGAGCTCTCCCCCATCCTGTAACAGACAGGTCTGCACAGGGTCCTTATGCCTGAGGCAGAGGGGAAGTGACTTCTGTTATACCTGCCTTGGAGAGGAACTTTGGGAGAGTGTTCTGGAACACAGGCCATCTCCTTGTAGAATGCTGGGATTATTGTTTAGAGTAGTTAGCATTAAATGTTGATTCTAGAAATAGAGACAGAGGCAAGTCCCTAAAAGTTTTACTTCCTAAATTCTTTCTTGAGTTCTGATTTTTAAAAAGGGGGGCTCTTCACTGTCCTGGTGTATTCAGCCCTGGAAAGATTGTATTCTTTGCCTAGGTGCCTGCATCCAGAATCAGGCCAAGAACGAAAGGGGAACTGTGGGTTGGTACAAGGCAGGACTTGAGAAAGCACATCAGTGTACAAGTTTTCCAGACCTGGCATTGGAGGGGAACCCAGACCTGGCAGTGGTGCCCACCCACCTTTTGGTCTTTATATCTCTTAAAGTGCGATAATTTGGGAATGTTACATTAGAAAACCTGTGCTCTTTAAGATTATGGTGTTTAGTTGCTTCTGGATTTTAAGGAGGCACTAAGTAAAAGGAAGCTGTGATGTCTAATAGTCCATTCAAAATGTGCTTCAGTTAAGCACTTTTGATCATTTCTGGGTGAACACCTCTTCTAGAACAGGGTTTATTTCAGCATTTGAATAGGGTTTATTTATATCAGAAAAACCTGATAAAAGGAAGAGGCAATAGTTAATTTTTATTTTTTAGAATTTCGGGGAGCCTTTAGCATCATAGTAACTTTCACTCTGAGGTCAGTGCCTTCCCAGGATCCATAGCGGTGGCCATCGTCCTCCTACTTCACCTCACCTATCCTTACCCTGCTGGAAAAGGATAAATCCAGGTTCAGTGGAAGCACATGTGCTTCGAAGCAGATGGGTAGCCAGGTGTGCCTATCAGTCCAGGCAATTCATGAGTCAGGCTGGATCCCACAGCCTCCATGACCTGACAAGGGGAGGTTCTGCAGGGAATGGGCACCCACACAGCCTAGGTCAGCCTCCCACGATTCGTAGGCTGTTGAGTAGCTTAAAACTGATATTTTCTGAGCAGCATAGCCATTCCCAGATGTGGATCCTTCTGAAAGGCTATTGGCCAGCTTGTCTGATTTGTAACCCTGAATGGAGAGGTGGAGCCAGGGTTTACGGGGCAATTTAGGTTCATTCCACTGTCTTTCAGGGTCCCCCACACCTTAGATTGACTCCATGGCTTGAATCAGCCATTGGCTTTTCCCATTTCTTTCCTTATCAGACTCAGGGCTTAGAAGGTGGCAGTACCCCTCATCCTCAGATGAGTGCATGTAATACTTGATGCCGCCATGGCGTGCATGAGTATTAGGGACTAGAGTCCATCTCTGTGTGTCTTTCGCAGCCAGTGTTTGGGTGTCTTTCTTCTAACAGGCAGCAAGCTTGGAGTTCAGTGCTGCTTGCGAGTTGTCAGGCCATCCAGCAAGCCCGTGCAGCTTAGCCCCACAGACACGTCCGATCTGCCTCTGCCTTAGGATCCTCAGGCATTTCAGCAGTGCCCAGTGCGATGTGGCTCGGCCTTCTGCGAATCTGAGAAGGAAGGTCATCTTAGGGGCTTGTAGAACTTGTCTCAGCACTGACACACCAGCCTTCTGCTATCAACTGCCTGCTGACTAGGGTCATATTTTGCATTCCTGTGCTCCAACTTGACTATTCTTTTAATAAGCCTTAAAAAACCCACATTTTTAAAAAAACTATTTTGGTGGCCCAGCTCCTTTGGCACCAGGCCAAGTTATTCCGTATGTACGTGCTATTTTCAAATCCAGCTGTACAGATGCGTCAGTCTGCTTTCATGGCACCTAGGGAAGCCTCAGGCTCAGATGTTCAGTTACGGGCTGCTGAATGAAGCATTTAGCTCCTAGCGTTGAGTATTGTCAGTTTTCATGTTCCTGCCCGGGGGGACCCTGAGTGAAAGGATACAGCTGAATAAAATTTCCACACAAGGCAGTGTGACAGAGAAAAGGAGAAGAGTGAGAAGACTCTTAGTCATTAGGCACAGCCATCACTTTATCGAATTACAGACAGGGTCTGAAGGAGCGGGCGCTGAGACCTGGCTGCTCAGTGTGTGGATGCAGAGGCTGGCAGCAGTGGCCTTACCTCGGAACATGCGAGGGATGTGGAGCCCCAGGCCCCACCTGACCTGGTGATTTTGTATGCCGTCTCTAGGTGTGAGCAGCTCTGTGCTAAGGGAGATCTCTAGATGGTCCAGGGATGCTGACGTTAGGTCGTTAGAACAGACCTAGCCGTGTGTGCACTGGAGGCAACAGAGCTTGGTGCTAAGAATGTCTCCGGGCTTTGTGACCTGGGGTGACTTATTTATCCTCTCTGCCTCAGTTTTTTTCATTTATTAACTATGGATTATGATAGTACCTGCCTCATAAGGTCGTTGTGAGGATAAAGAGTTATTGTAATGCACTTAGAGCATTTCTTGGCACATGAGTGTTTACTATTGAGATTTTTCTGATCAGCCTCTCTAGGGCACTGGTTAAACAAATTTATAAACCCAAGTTTTGCTTAAGAGACAATGGAATATAAAGATAGAAACCTACATGGTTAAGCCCCCCTCCAAAAAATGTCTCTGGGATTGGATGCTGGTACTTATAAAGCTCCTCAGGTATTTCTAATTCAGTGGGACTTGGGGTCATTGCAGTAGGGTTTTTAACTTGCTAGGAAAAGAGCAAGAGCAGAACTTTGTCAGATTGAAGCAAACGTGACAAAGGCACCAAGGAGAGACTGCCTTTGAATTGTGCACAGTGTCCGCATCTAAACCTCTTGGGTAATGGTAGTGGGGAGATGATAAGACAGGTTTCATCAAGGTCACCCTGGACACTTGGACTGGACCACGCGGGGCAAAGGGAGTTGTGGCATTAGCTGTAGATGTTCCCCCGCAGCCTCATTCTGAGGATTCTCAGAGGAAAGCAGAGTTCCTTGGAGGCATTCTGAACCACCAGGGTAAGTCTTAAAAGACACAGCTACTTGTTTAAGCTCTTTGCTAGTTGCTGGTTCCTCACTCCACTTCTGGAGTGTCGCTCTGTTTCCTGATTGGTCACATGACTCTTAAAGATAAGCATCTCAAAAACAAAAGTGCCTTCCTCTGGATTGGTTCTCTCAGCCTGGCTGCACATGGAAGCATCTTTGGAATTTTAAAACATACCGATGTACTGATGCCTGGGTCCTACCTCCAGAGAATCTGATTTAATTGGTCTGGGGTGCAGCTTGTGCATGGACATGTTTTTAAAGGTTCCCATTGTTTCTTCTAATGTGCAGCCGAGGTTGAGCCAGACCCACCACTCCAGGTGGGCTCATGAGTAGGGGTTCCTCCTCCTGCCCACTGCTCCCCAAGTCCTCATGTTTGCAGGCAGTGCTGTCAATAGAAATGTAATGTGAGTCACATTTGTAATTTTAAATTTTCTAGTAGACACAGATAGAAAAACAGGCGAAATTAATTTTAATATTTATCCTGTATATACAAAATGTCATTATTTCAACATGTAATCAGAATAGAGATGACATTTTTCATACTAAGCCTTTCAGATCTTGTGTCTTAGACTTGTGGCACATCTCAATTCAGATGGGCCACATTTCAAGTGCTGATGGACAGTGCTCTTCCAGGGAGTCTTTATTTTACAAATTCCAGGTTAAGAGAGCCTCACAGAGAATGCTGTTTCATTGTACAAGATGCTGATGACAGGCCATTTTGTATTCATACTCATCTACCCCCACACTGTTACTTAATAATTCTCATCTACCCACACAGCCAAATGGGCTGAGCTTGAAAATGGGCAGGGAGACTAGGAAAGGAAAAACCTCCCCTTTATAAATGTGTGTGTCCCTGTTTGCATGGAGGTTTCACATAGCCTACCAAGGGACGCAGCAGCGGTGGGGCAGTCATTTCATCAGCCTGAGGCCCTGGACCCCCCCTTTATCTACCCCTGCGGCCCTTGTCTTATCAGATCCTGCACACAGGCCTGTATTGTGACCTGTCCTGAGGCTAGTGACCTCTCATGTCTTGAGCTGGCCCTCAGACCACTGCCTTACCTTTGGTTCCAGTTGACCAAACTGCATGGCCACACTGTTTAGCACATGTCTTCGCTTCCTGTTCCTCTCTAATAGTACAGTCACGTGGCCAGGGCTCGCCCAGGGTTCCAGGTGTTACTAGTCTTATTCTGGAGCCAGTCCAGCTCGGCTTCATGGCAGAGAACTAGATTAGGTCTCCTACTGCAGTCTGTTTTGGGCTCCCACCCACACGTTTGGTTTGAGTAGTATCTATTTCTGAAGGGCTCTTAGGAGGTTTGCAGAGCCTCCTTGGATCTCAGATACAATCTGAGAGCTGTTGGCACCACGTGTGAGGAAAAGAACTCTTTTTGCTGGGGGAGCTTCCACAAGAATGAACCCACTCGTACTAACATGTTAGGTACAAATGATAAACCTTCAGTCACCCAGCCTGTACTCTTCCTTACCTTGGTCCTCCATCCACACAGGCATGGGCCAGTTGGGTATTTAGTTTTGCTTAGTTTTTTTTTTTCCCCTGGCCCTTGGTATTCATTCAGAAAGCACTCTGAATGGACTAATCCACTGACCAGCCAAGCCCACTCAAGGAGCTAGATAGTGCCGGCCTCTTAAGGGTTTACTTTGTGTGAGGGTGAGTGCTGATGGCCTTGTCTTGGGGCAGAAGAATGGAGATTTGATTCTAGTCTCTTGTGGCTGCATTTATCTTCTTTACAACAGGATTGTAGCATTTCTGAGATCTGAAATTCTTTTCATCACCTGCCACCAAAAGTGTGGGAGACAGTAGCTAGTTCAAGAAGTTCCTTACCCTCAACCCATCTTTCTCCTAGCACCTACACTCTAACCAAACCCAATTCTCAATGTTTTGTTTTGTTTTTTTTCTCTTTCAAGCCTAACTATGGGACAACTTTACGATAAAGAAAAAGATGAAGATGGATTCTTGTATGTGGCCTACAGTGGAGAGAACACCTTCGGCTTCTGAGGGCCAGCACTGGGCTAGCTGCACCGTTCCTGCTTGTGTATCTTGTAAATAGCCGGCTGTTTTCAGTTACTATACCAGCACCTCTTCACATAGACCTATTAGTGCATTTGTAACTGGATTGATTTCTTAATATATTGGAAGGTTTTGTTTCCATAGACTAGTAAATTATCATACAGAGTTTATTTTGAGTTTTTCTTTTTGTGCACTGTCCTCATGGCTATACTCTCCAGAGAACTTTTCCTCTGGGAATCCTATTTAATGAAGATATTTCCTTATTGAAGTGAGGTAGGTGGGGTATTAAAGTGAAAGGGAGGGAGATAACGCATTTATTCTGGATTATGTTTGAAGCGTTAGATGGCTAAGTATTAAAAGCATCCAAATTAAATCCTTAGCAATCAGAACACTTGCTTCACTAGATTTTGCCAACTGTCAATCATGTTGGACTGAGCTAATCTGTTCTTTCTGAAACTATTAAGGTAAATAATTAACAATAAAACTTCCTCTTATAAAGGCATTGCAATGTGACCCTGTCCTTTATTCACCATCTTTTAGATGGGTCAGAGAAGTAGCTCCTACGTTTTCCGGGTTAGGAGGGTTTGTGTGTGATCACCTGGTTCAGGTGTTGAGCTTCTACAAAAAGGTATTGAGAGCTCCCACCACCGTCTTCTAACTACCCTAACCCTCTGCCTATGGGAAACTGCTCTTACTGGCTTCTTATTTCTTTTTAACCTTTATTTTTGGAAGTACAATTAAAAATGAATATATGTTCTTATTTTCTTTTTCTTACACAAAACATATACTTATGTATATTGCTTTTTTCACTTAACAGTATACCCTGGTGAGTTTCCATATTAGTCCATAGCCTTTTCACTCATTTTTACAGCAAACAGTACTACACTGTGTGGGTGTATCATTGTCACTTATTTTTCCAGGCCCGTTTGTTTCATGATTTCTCAAAATTGGTATAGATATGTAGGCTTGCCAGCACACAAATGCATCTAAGAGGAAAAGCTTACTTTCCTAAATCTTCCTCAGCTTATGTTGGAGGCTAGAGCCCTGCACAGATCATTAGAATAAAGAAATGAGGTATCACTCCATAATCCGAGAACATGTTAAAATGACTGTCAAAATATCTCCTGGGGAAGAAGCAAAGATCTTTAGCTTTGTCTTAACCAAATTATATAAGCAACCCGTCAGAGCTCTTTACTGATGTCAGCTTCGCAGTTGGGACCAGAAGAAAAATTCTTGTCATAAGCATCTTGTCAGTCTTTCCTAAACTTGACCCAGTAAGAACTGTGGGCCTCTTTGCTGATAGTTTTAAATGAGAAGCAGGTATAAACTGGCCTATGAGTGAGCCAGGTGAAGAGAAGGAACATGTTCTGTGTTATAAGGAATCTTGTTTGCAGTGATAGACACCCAACTTGAACTGGCCCAAGCTCTAAAAAAGCAGTTTATTTCAACTATCAAATAGAGATGGTTCACTGGCTTCAGGCATAGCTCAAACCAGAGATCAACTGAGAACATCAAATCTCTTCCCATCTCTTTGTTTTGTTTCCCTCTGTGTTGACTTCATTCTCAGGCATGTGATAACAAAGACGACCTCACCAGCTTAGCAGCGCCACAGAAGGAGGAGCACTGCTTCTGAGAACACTGTCAGAAGTCCCTGGGAGGAATCTGGCTTTGCTTGAGTTAACAGCTCCCCTGCATGGGACAGTGGCTGGTGGGAAGGACTGGTGAACTCCTCCTTAACCACATGAACACAGAATAGAGTTATATAGACATGGAGGAGGGATAGCTTTCCAGAGGGGTTTTGCTTTGTTTCACAACCACAAACTCACAAATACAACTGAGAATAGGGAAGAAGAAAATCAAAAGGCAAGTATCACTGAAGCTAACTGTTTTTTTTTTTTAAGTAACTTTTAGTTAGCATTTATTGAGCACGCAATGGGTACCAGATGATTTACATACATTATCACAATCTTCAAAAACCCCTCATAAGATAGGTTGTGTAATTCCCACAGCCACACTGCTACCAAGTGTCAGAACTGAGACACCAACTTTGAGATTTAAAAGGAAAGACATAGTTGGTAGTGTCAAATCATTTTGTGATGTTTGATTTTTCTATTTACAGTGTGCCTCAGACTATGTTCGACACGGAGGCACAAATAGGAATAAAGCTACCCCATCCTGCAGGAGCTTACGGCCTGGTGGTAAACCAACACAAAGAATTATAAAGCAATGTTTTAAGTTCTATAGTAGAAAGTATTATTGGAACACAGAAAGTAACTATTACCTATAAAAACTGAAGAAAGTCCAATTGTAATATCAATAAAAATGGATTTGTCAGTCTTGCCTTTAAAATGCAGCATCTGAAAGTTTTTAAAAGTTATATTAGTGAATAAAATTCAGCCATCTACTTAAACTATCATGACCGAGCAGAACTTAGCCCAAGAATGGATTGTACAGTTCATCATGTCTATTAATAAAATATATCAAATTGTCAAAGGAGTATATTATCATTTCATAGATGAAGAAAAAACACCTGAAACAACTCAAAACCCATTCATTTTAAAAAACCTCTTTGCAAATTAAGAGAATGGAACTTTAATTTGACAAATGGAATTCATAAAAAATCTATAGCAAATATGTATATTAGCACATAAAACTATGGTAAATAAGGCAGTGTGGTACTGACATTGGGATAGACAAATCCATGAAATAGATGTGTTTATGAAACATGACAGGTCGCATGACAAACCAGGGAAATGATGAACCAGTCAACAGATACAAATGCTACTGTAACAACTGGTTACTTAATATGGTAAAATTTTAGAGGCGTTCCCATTAAAAACAGGAACTAAAGAACAAAGTCTGAACTTTATGGTATGTGAATTTTATCTCAATCAAGCTGTTTTAAAAAAAGTTTATCACAGCTTTTACTCAACATTCCTGGCATAAAATCAACACAATAAGAAAAAGTAAATGAGAAGCATAAAAATTAGACTAAACTCTAATATGCAGACGGTGATAGTCCACATAGAAAAATCCAAGAATATCTATAAAAATTGAAGTTCAGATGGTTGCTGGAGACTAGATTGGTTACAAATACTGATGTTTCTACATAGCAGTTACAACCAATTGAAGAATGTAATAGGAAAAACGTCTCATTGCCAACAGGAGGATAAAAAATAAGCACATAGGAATAAATGTAAGATATGCAATACCTTCATGGAGAAAATGACAAAACATAAAGACCTAAATAAAAGGATATACTAATATGCCACATTCAAGGATAAGAGCGCCCAACATTATAGAGATGCATATTGTCCCCAGATTAACCAATAAGTTTAAAGCAAATTCCAATAAAAATCCCAATTGGTTTTTTTTTTGTTTTGTGGAATCTGATAATTGATGCTCAAATCCATCTAGGAGAGCAAAAGGCCAAAAATAACCAAGAGGTATAAAGAAAAACAATCTGGGGAGACTTATCTTAGCAGTTATTAAGACTGCCATATGGCATAGATGTAAACCAGGAAATACAACAGAAATCCAGAAACAGGCCCATCTTTAAAATATAACAGTGATGGCATGAAAATTGAAGGGAAATGATAAACTAGTTAATCCATGATTCTGTAATTGGTTATATATATATATGAAAAAAATAAAATTCCCATATTACATCTTGCCTAAAATTCAAGGTGAATAAAAGATCTAAATGTGGAAAAGCAAAACTTAAAAAATTTAGAAAAAATTAGAACACCTATAACCTTGGAGTACAGAGGGAGTTCTTAGACAAGACATAAAAAATACAAACAATAAAGGAAAAGATTGGTAAATATAAATACATTAAAATTAAAATTGTAAAGCTTTTATTCAAAAAAAGTTACTGTAATCAAAATTAATAGAAGCCAGAGATTAGGTGAAGATGTTTGTAACAAATGTAAATCAAAAAAGAGTTAATATCCAGAATAAAGAATTCTTCCAATCAATAAGGCAAACAACTCAAGAGAACAATGAGCAAGAGATAAAAAAAAAAAAACCCTAACTTTGCTCAAGGCCACTGTATATGCCACATGACACCAACTCTAGAGTGTGCCTTTCAGAAAGACCACAATGTGAGCAGTGCCCCCTAGAGTTGTGCGGTGCACAAACTCTACACCAAAAGACATACTTATTCTACATAGTAGCCCTGTGGAAATAAAAAGAAAACTATGGGATGTCATCAAATTAGCCAAATTAAAAGTGTCTTCCCATATAAAATGTTAGGGAAGATGTGAAGTATGAGGAATTATTATAAACTGCTGCTCTGAGTATAAACTGGTACCATCACATTGGAAAGGAGACAATATTTAGTAAAGGTGAAGATTCAGATAACCCTGGACTTGGCAAATTCCATGTCTAGGTATATATCCTCGAAATATCTCAACCCATGTGCAAGAGACATGTACAAGAATGATCGCTGCCTCGTCTGCATGAGCCAAAAAATGGAAACCAATGGAATGTCCCTCAACATGAGAATGGAGAGATAATATGTGGTGTATTCATACAACAGAACAGTATACAGCAGTTAAAATGAATGTCAACATACACAAATCTCCAAGATGGTCCTGAGGAATGAGAAAAACAAGATGCAGAAACATTCAGCACGTAGTTCCTATAAAGTTTAAAAACATGCAAAACAACTGTATGTATTGCTCACAGATGCAAACTTATGTAATAAAGTATAAATCATTCACGTCAGGATGGTGGGAGAGGAACAGCATCAGGGAGGGGTGAGTGTGAGGGTCAAATACAACTAGTTATGTTTTATTTCTCCAGAAAGTAAAAACCTGAAGCAAATATAGCAAATGCTTACTGGCAATTGTGTGGTGGCTATTACTTTTCCCATTGTTGTTTGAAATATTTCTGAACTTTTTGTTTATCAGTCACAGTGAGAACAGATTGAGTCTTTCTCAAAAGCACATGGGCGTCTCTCTCTCTCACTTCCCTTCACTCCTCAGCCCTGGAGAGCCTGGCTTCCACTCTGACCCTGCTGTTTGCTGAGGTTACCAAAAATAACCCTGTCTCCCTGTAATGGAGGTGGGGGGTTTACAAGGTTCTTAGTTCTTACTTTCCTTGTTTCTCTTTCTTTTAGTATATCCTACACTTTATCTTATCCTTTTAGCAAAGTCTACACTTGAGATTACTCTCTCCTTTAAAGCTCTTAAAACTGGTTTTTTCCTGATTTTCCTCTGGCCTCTGGGTCACACTCCTTCCTGTGCCTTTCCACCTGCTCCTGAACTCCATGTTCCCCGGAATTCAGTCCAGGGTCCCCTTTTCTTCTCATTCTAAACACATTCTCTCTGGATGATTTTATCCTAACCCCTGTCTTCAAAGACCTTCTATAATAGATGGCTCTAAAATTTCTATCTCCAGCCCATTTCTCCCGAGTCCCAAACCAGTCCCTCCAGATGCCTACTCTAGGTCCTTATCCCAAGACATCACAGAAATCCCAAACTCTGAAACAGCTTATCGTCCCCTGCCTGCCTCTCCTGCCCTGCCCCCACAAGACCAGCTCCTCTTCCTGGACCCCCTTTCCTGATACTTGGCTCCACATTCCATCCTGTCAACTACACAGTAACCTGGGAGCCATTCTCAATACTCCCTCATCCCCTACCTGCAATCACCAGTCAGCCTCACCAGCCTGTGTATTTCTCAAGTCAGTCCCCTTCCTGTCTCCTAAAACCACTGCTGTATGTGTGGGCCTCATCATTTCTCTAATTACTACGGTAACCCCCCACTGTGGTCTCCTTGCCACCATCCCTGCCCCTGCCCATCCCCCCTTGCTCCAGAGGAGTGTGATCTTTCTAAAATGCAACTTCCATCCCAATACCCATTTCCCAAAATCCCTCAAGTGCTCAGTCATCAGGATAAAACGATTCTCCTTTGCAGGGCATGGCCCTCCCATACCCTGCCAGTCCAGCAAAGCATGGCATGCTTTCGTTTCTGGCCTTAGCATATGGGAGGGATTCTCTGCCTCCAATGTCTTTCTCTCAAAACAGTCCCCACATACACCCCCATTTCCCTTTGCTTGCTAACCCCTAATCCTTCCCCTTTCTTTGCCTCTGTGCTCAAGTGTACCTGGGCCAAAGAAATGTTCCCTCTTCCAGGTCGGGTATTCAGCCTCTGTCACACTGCGCCGGTCCGCTGTGAAGGCCATGGCCCACCTTCCTGATCAGTTGTCCTCCTCCTCAGGTGCACAGCACAAAGCCTGGCATAGAGATGGTGTTTGGAGGGTATCTGGTCCCCCTGGAGCCGAGAGCCTACTTAATGAGTGCTAATGCATCTCAGTCCTGCAGCAGTGGCTGAAACACCGTGGCCACGTGCAAGGTGTGTGCACTAGGGCACCAGTCTGAGGATACATAAATGTTCTTATTCTCAAAAGACTTACTCTATATTAGACTGAATGGCAGAACACTTTAAAAATCGCAATTGATTCTCCTTTTCATCTTTATTTCCTCAGGGAGAAAAAGAGGTCCTGGTGGTTGACTTCGGGGCGGCAAAGCCATGAGAGTTAGGTAGGAGGATCTAAATATATCTCTGTGATCAACAGCTTTGCTTCCCTGCCTCCTTAGCTTCTGGAGATAGGCTGCTGCTTCCAGACGCGGGGCGGAGAGGTGCATCAAGCGAACCTGCAAATGCCCCGTGCGCAGCAAGAGGCTCTGCAGACATTTGCCCAATGGGCTTCTCCCAGGACAATCTCTCATGTTTACTAGCTAAAGCGCTGGGAATTGAGACTAGCAAATTGTAGAGAGTCACTTATGAGCTGAGGTGGCAGACCGAGGCTGGTGCTTCCTATGTGCCAGGCACTGTACATGTGGCAGGCAGCCCTTTCATACCTGTGTGGTACATTATCTCATCTCATCCCCACGACGCCACTGCCAGGGGGTGGTGGTGCCCTCATTTCAAAGGTGAGTTTACTGACACTCTGAGAATATCTCCCTAAGATCACACAACCAGTACCTCCTGCAGCCACAGTTCAAACTCAGATCTACAGCCTAAAGCCATCCTTGTCCTGCTAGACCAGAGGTTGCAAAAGGAAGGTCTACTTGGCCCCTAGACATACACAAAACAATCCAATTTTCTTGCTTCTGCAAAAATTCAGAAGATCTGACAACAGTCAGCCGGAACAAACTAATGTTCCTCGTTGGATAAGAAATACATTTCTCCGTTCACGCTACCTCTTTTAAGTTTCCCTCCTGGAAATTTCTGGGTGTGTAACCTTTGCACCACAGTTTATGTGCCATCCTTATTTTAGAGCAGAATTCCTTCAAATTATATGCAAGCGAATATTAACCCATGTTAGCCCTCATCTTTCAAGAAAGAGGTATACAGCTGGGCTACACAATCCACCTGCATCAGTACACGTGAGTGAACACTTGTCCGGAGCTGTTGGAGACTGTACTGCACCTGAGGCCTTGTTTCTCAGCCCAGCAGGTGCTGTTGTGCTAGCATAGAGGGGAATTCACAATGACAATGGATAAATGAGGGGGGAAAGTATAGCATGAAAATACCAGCTGAAAAAGGCACTCACTGGAGGTCAGGACAGTTCACAAGTGGCAAAAATAAGAGGAAACTGATGAAATCCTGGGTGGGCAGTGGAATATACACATTGAGAAGAGCTTTCTTTCTTTCTCTCAATTATCAGAATCTACTTCAACGAAAATGACTGAACTAGACCCTGTACATCTATTCTTGAGCAAAATTTGGGTTGCCCTCAGTACAATTTCTCAGCAATCTCCTGAGAGGTTGCGCATAAAGGTCTGTTGTTGAGATGAAGAAAGATGCTGGAAATGGGCTCTATCATCCTGATGCTGTCAGGATGGTTTCACCACCAAGGGGCCCACCGTGCCTCTCCCCACAGAGACACTGCAGGTTTCAATGTGCTTTTCATTCTCTTGGCTGCCTGAGCAAAGAGCCATCACTGTTTCCATTGTGAGCTCTCCTCCCTCTGGACCATGCCCAAGTTCAGGGAACATGTGCTGGAGACTAACATTTGGCAGCTTGGCTCCCCACTTGGAGTGACTTTCTGCTGGTGCCTTTTCCCAACCAAGACACTTTCCTGCATTTGTGGAGATTGAAAAGCAGTGAACACACTTAGTTGTAAAAGTTCCTAACCCTGCTGGCTTATTGGGATGAGGGACAAAAAACCCCATACCTAAATACAGAACCCAAGTTAGTCTTTGACTAACACAAGAACTATTCCATTCCTCCCTTGTTACCAATATGACTGAGGCCATATACATCTCAAAGTGTCAATGGGCTTGGTTTCCTGGAGAAAAATTCTCTTTGCATTATCTACCCCATGAAGAATTTTTATGAGAAATCCTACCTCGCAGTTGAAAAACTGAGCAGCCTAATGCTAGGACCTCATTTTGTAGAACAAGGGAAAGGTTAGAAGTCTGAGATTAAACTCCTTTCCCCACATCCACATACGTAGTGGCAGAATTGGTATTAGAACATAATTACTTGAATATCCAGACCTAAGGAGTAGGGTTTTTTCCCCACATTTTTAAATTGAGGCATAATTACATACAATAAAATGCACAGATCTTAAGTGTAGAGCTAAATAAATGTTGACAAATGTTTATTCCCATGTAATAATCAACTCTAATCAAAACAGGATGTTTCCACCAGCCTATAAAGTTCCCTAGGACCATTTTCCACACAACCTCTGTCACCTGTATTCCCCCACCAGGCAACAACCACTGCACTGAGTTCCATCCACTATGATTAGTTTTCGGGTCCCAGATTTAAGAAATGAAAATTGAATTCAAGCAGCTTTGCCTGCAGCCCTGAAATGTCCCTTTTGGACCACAAGTACTACTTAAGATTCACTTTAGACTCATCTGGACAGCCTTCCAGGAAGTCAGGACCCAGGAAAGACACATTTCGGTTTAAAGGAATTCACATTTATAGGTTATGAAGGCCAACATGATTCCTCAATATGCAGTGTAAAAAGAACTCTTTCTGGAAAATAAAGTTGCTACCTCCAAAGCATCTGCCTTCTTGCCTCTTTCTGCATCGAACCACTCCTTCAGGATAGCTGCCTTTATTTCTATGGAAAGAACCACATGAGCCCTTGAAAGTGAGCACATATGCTCTATCTACTTGGAAGCCATTTCTTATTTAATAACCTTCCTGCTGCACAAGATGCTTCTCTACTCGTCTGGCTTCCCCAGACAACATCAAAGGAGGATAGTGGCAGTCGAAAATGTAACTCAGAAACTGGAAACTGGGTTTAGAAACTGGAAAACTTTGGCTAAGGCTTGTTCAGAACATTGTCTTAAAGCCAAAGAATGTTGCCAAGGTCCAGGTGCAGGCGCCTTTCCACCAGCCACACACACGACCGCATCAGACAGGGCCTGCTTCTCGTCCAGCCAGGGCGCTGCTTGCAGGCAGGCTGGGTCATTTTCTCCACAGCAGATTCATCTCCCCAGACAGTGAGCTAATGCTTGGCACTCGTCAACTCCATAAAACAAGGCATTTAACCCCATGCTTTGCAGCAGAAGTGACTACGTGGAATATATACACACAAAATTATTTCAATCAGGCCAACTTTTAAAAATGCTAAACAAAAAGAAGAAAAATGAGGCACACAGTCCTAACATTAGAGCCCGCTTGTGAACAGAAGCATCAGCGATGCTGAAAGTGTAAACTCTCCCGAAAGAGCCAAATCCCAGAAGGCATTTTGTTAGTAAAGAGAGAGTTCTGTGGAATTGTAAGTAGAGCTGCCATAAGCATGCGAGTCCCTCTTTCCGATACGATGTCACTTCAGAGCATTTTCTGGTGTTTCTACAGTTTAAAACAGAGAAACTTTTTCCATTATTTTTTTCCATTTCCAAAATGTATTTTTAAAATAGGTACTATATTAACATGATTCAAAAATTTTTAAAAATAACAGAATACAAAAGGTTGTCAGCATAAAGTCTGCCCCTCACGCCTGGGCCCCAGCTATTTCCTTTCTCTCCTCATAGGCAGGTTTCTTGGTATCTGTTTATCTATTCAGAGATAGTTTAGCATATACAAGCAAAACACAAAAAAATACCTTTCATCGTTCTTTTACAGAAATGAAATGTTAAAATGCTGTCCTGTATTTCGCCTTTTTTTGGTACTAATATTTAGAAACAGAATTTGGGAGATATATTTAAATAAAGCAAAATTATATGTTCATTTACCCTCTGACTCAGCAAATCCCATTTCTAATTCTATCCAAAAGATACACTGGCAAAAATACAAAATATTTTATGTAGGTTATTAACAGCATTTCCAAAGGAAGGAATGAAATGTCCACCAATGAAAAAACAGAGGACAGAACAAGGATGGACGAGATGGGAGACCGTTCCAAATATACCTTTTTTTTTTTTACTGTGTGAATTATAGCTCAGTAAAACTCTTATTAAAAACAATTTAAAGATGTGATGAAATGCCCAAGAACCAACAAGAACTCTGAGTAACACCAACATGGAGAGCTTCCATTTTTAGTCAATAATTTAAGGTGTGAAGAGGCGGAGTTAAATATTAGACATTAGTTAAAACAGGACTGGTTGCTAGCTCTGTTGCTGATTTGCAATAGGGACTTGTGGCCTTTTAAACTTCCACTGAAAGTCACCGAAAACCATCTCAAACAGGTTACTCAAAACAACAGGATTTTATATAACTGGAGTCCATGGTGGGCACTAGCTTCAGACATCCAAACAAGGTCGATGGCTGAAGCTTTGATTCTCTGGCTGGTCCTTTCTTTGTTGCCTTCATTGCAAGCGAGCTGCATCCATGTGGTAGGCAAGGTCCCAAGATTATGTGGCCCTTGCAGCTTGTGATACAAGAGAATCTCTCCTGATAGCTCTGGTAATAGTTCTACGACTGGCCAGGGCTGGCTTGCATTCCCGGAGCCAGGGAGTAAGGTTTGCTTCTACTAAGTTCCACGGACAGCGCAGGAAAGGGCGGCTCTCTGAAGGAAGCGAGGCTGGGTATACAAATATATGTCCACTATGCCAGGAGAAGCTCTAGACTTGCACAGGTTCAAACACCACCCCAGCCCAATAAATACTCACCAAGTCAATGTAGGAACACGTGAAACAAAGCAACTGTAGAGTACTTTTAAAGCATCACATTTCAGATTCTTATTCCATATTTTAGAGAAGCAATAAAACACGACTTAGGACAGATACGAGGTCATTAGTGAGATGCCATTTCAGCAGAGAGCTACATCAATCAAGTATAGATTGTTCCATGTTCCGGAATTCCATCCATCTTACACAAAAGAGAGATGCTGCTCTGGTAGATGGCAGACTTTTTGTCCTGACTCAGTCACAAGAAAAGCTAAGGCTCGTTCAGCATAAAGGAAGAAGTCAGTCCAGCACGAAGGGCTGCAACTCACCTTGTTACCGGTAAGTCCTCTGCAAACTTTCCCTTATTTGAACTGGTGATAATCGGGGGGGTTTCTGATCCAGGATGCAAATGCCTGCTTCTGGAGTGCGTTCCAGGCTTCCTGGTAAGCAGATGCGGCCTCTTTGAACTCCTGGTATGTCTCTAGCTTCCGCACCCTAATGCACACACACCACCAAGCACACAGGTTCTTACTGAACAGCTTGCCATTGGGTCCAAAAAGGCACCTAAGCAATCAGCTGGACAAGAGACTTAGGAACAGGAGGTTTTCAGTATGCTTTCCCAGGGTGTCTGTCTCCTTTTTAGGAAATTCAGTAGAAAGTAACATGGATTAAAACAGGTAGGAATCAACGGAATGCTAGTTTTATCTGGTCTTCATGAAATCAGATAAAATAAGAGTAACTGTATCTACTTTTTGGTTTAATGTTTTCTAAGTGTCTATAATATCTGCCAGAGGATACAGTCATTAGAAACTACTTGTCTGCATCCGTCCGTCCCTGACAAACCAAAGAACTTTCCATTTTATCCATCGTCTCCTTTGCACTGCCCACCAACACCTCCTTCCCTATCCCTGAACCTGTCTGACAACTACAAAGTGGATGACATGTTGAGTAATATTTGTAATATTTATACCCAGTTAAAAGATTTTCTGTGACAAAGCCTCTCTCCTTTGACCAAACTTCAGTCAGGCTCCTCCAAGCCCTCTTCTCGACTTGGACCTTGAGCTTTGTCCTTGTATCTTATAGTTAAGAAACTGAGACGAGTGTCTTATTGATCCAATTTTATATCCTGCTTCTAAGTTGTTTCTTAGTTCATTTCAGCACAGCAAAGTTGCTAGTTGTGGTAAAAACTGATTTCAGTTGTTTGATCCATTTCCTACCGCTTTTTGATGGTTAATGGGTGGGATGTACACACATGTCCATGTTAAACTTTACCTGAGTCCTGTTCCTAAAAAAAAAAAAGCCATGGCTAAGAAATCTCACTTCCACCCTTCTAAGCTCTGGGAAATAGCTGACTGCAAAGCACTGCCCTTCCACATGACTTAGATAATATTAGTGGATGCTCCCCACACCCCTCTGACCCACCCCCTGCCCCAGGCCTGGTATACCTATGACAAGGCCAAACATAGACCCTCCAAATTCCCATTCTTAATTTCATAATGATTATCCAAACCCACAGACTGATCTCGACAAAATGCCTGCTAACTTAACCGAATATTAGTTTATATTTCCCTCATTATCCCAGACCCGTGAACTTTGACGCACCCTTAGCCTGAGTCAGCATCAGAATGTTTAACAACCCCTTAAAAGCCCCTCCTGAGAATCGATTAATCACAATAAAAGACATTTCCTATTCAATGTCCCATCACACCACCTGCTCATCCGGCTCCCCATTCCAGGTTCTGTCAAGCCTTCTTTACCCCACCATACAAAAGAAACTCCTTTCCATCTGCCCTTTGAGAGGCTTACAGAGTTTATGATGGGAGTGTTCTTGCTATTGCATTAATCCTCCTCCCCCTAGCTTAATAGACCACTTCTTTTATCGCAATAATCCTTTTGAAAAAAAATCTCTCCTTACCTAAGTCTAGATTTGTTTTTAACACTCAGAATGTATGGAAACCCACCCAGTTCCAGTTTGATTCATTTTCCCAGACAAGAAACATGCAGACTGACCATGGATGACTGACCGCAGTCTGCACTGTGGTGGTAACAGTGGCTAGCTTCTTCACAGAAGTTTTTAGCTACCCCTTTGCTTTCCCTCTGTATAGTGAAATATTGGCTGGTCTTTGTTGCCAGTTCTTGTGCAGGAACCTCTAAACCCTTAGAATTACCCAAGTGATAGGAATGTCTTTGTTTTCATGGTAGGCCCCTCAGATCACACCTGAGTTTGTATTTAACCAGGTGACTCATGGTGGGGCCTAGAGAGTTTAATAACTGGGCTGGGCATGCCAGAAAGACCAGCCATGAGGTTAGAGAGCTGGAGCACTGAGCCACCTGGTATCAGTCTCAGCTCCTAGGGTGGGAGGAGGAGATAAAAACTGAGTTCAATTACATCATGTGAACCACAATTCAGTCAGTCCTGATAATTAATAAAACCCCAATAAAAACTCTGGACCCTGAAGTGCAGGTCAGCTTCCTGGTTGCTGATACACAGTGCCATGCTGAGAGGGTGATGCATCCTGAGATCACAGAGGCACCATGTTTGGGACCTTTCCAGATCTCGCCCCATGTGTCCCTTCCTTTAGCTCATCCTGACTTGTACCTTTACATTAAAGAATAATTTTACTATAGTGTTTTCCCAAATTCTGAGTTGTTCTAATGAATTATGGAACCTGAGGGGGTAGTAGGAACCCCCCGAGTTTGTAGTCTGTTGATCAGAAATGTGAGTGGCTTGGGGGCCCCCCAAGCTTGTTGCTGGCATCTGAAATGAGGGAAGTTTCGGGGGACTGTGCCCTTACTTTGTGAAGTCTGGCCTAACTCTGGGTAGTCAGTGTCAACTGAACCTACCCACCTGCCCCTGAGGTGGTTTTATAGTTTTCTACATTCTTGTTTGGACAGAGATTTAAATCATGGAGCTACAGTTCTCAACCACTGATATGAACAAAAGAAAAAGAGAAGGGAATGAAGAGCCTAACGAATACATTGCTCTGCAAGCACTCACATCTCCACGGTACTCTCAATCTGGAGGTGGAATAAAAGGAGGGCCTGGAATGGGCCAAGACCCAATTCTATCCTTTGTCTCTTGGGATTCTGTACCATCGAACTGCCTACCTTCCACACCTCAGATTACACGTATCCTACAAATAGGGCTGTGCAGATGGAAGAGCATGTGGTTAACAGTAAGTGCCTACTGGCCTACCGAACTCCTGCCAAAGCTTCCTGTCATTCACAAGCCAAAATTACACTGGAAGTCTTACAAAATTTATGAAATAACGCGGGTCAACAGTATCACCTGAGGGAGTAGGGCCACTTGTCCTCAGAAATACTGCTTAGCAGCTTCTGGAATGATCTAAAGAGTTCCACTTTGCTGATTCGAGATCTGTTTGGAAAAAAAACAGAGGATTTATTAAGTGTTTGTGATGCACTAGATCTCTATCAAAGACAGCAGGTTTCATATAGTATTTAGTTCTGAATGTGACAGAGCCCCCATTGTCACCTGTGCTTGGCAAGGAGAAAACCTAGACCCAAATGTCTTATTAGGTTGAAGCACAAAAATGAATCTTATCTTAAGAAATGTCACCAGCAGTGAAATCATCAAAGTGACAGGTTCAAACAGGATAAAGACAGAGGTAGAATTACTAAATTCCCCCCAAGACACCTAACAGCCATATTGGCTACCTCCTTTCAAGGGAGCTGGCCCCATGGGTATAAGAAATTGAAAGCTTTGTTTCAGAGACTTGAGAGCTGCTCCCCATGTAAACTGTGGTTATGAAGTCCACTTGGATGAGCCACTTGAGGCAAAACCTCCCATCTTCACCTGGGGACCACAGGCCATTGGAGGCCATTCCTTTGCTTCTAGTATCCAGCTTCATGGACGTCTTAGTCTGGAGCAGCAAAGGAAGCAAGTGTGGATTCCTTACCAGCCCACTGGGGCCTTCTTGGTGTGGCCTAGATTATGTATGCCTCCTTCCTTTCTCTCATATATACAACTCATGAACTGATCTAGAAGTTAGGAACTGTTTTGTGTGCCCACATTGTGCAGGCTCATCATTATACACCTTCTCCTTCACTGTCCCCACAAATCATACCATTAGTTTAGACACAGTAGCCATACTGGTACATACAAAATAGGGGATCGTGTAGTCTGGCAAGAAGCTGCTTCACCTGGCTGGGACCTGGCCTAGTAAAGGGAATCACTGCTTAAAGCAGAACCCTGAGTCCTTGTGTGCTATTCTCCCTGGGCCTTAACTTGCAGTGTGTGGTTGCTGGTGCTCAGGAATATAATGTTAAAACCTGCTTTCACATAAAAACTCCAAAGCTGAAAAACAAATGAAACTCACCTCATTAACATATTAAAGGAGGAAAGTAATATAAGTGAGGAAAATAACATTCATTAGAATTCAACATCCACTGAATAATTGAAAACTTTTTACAAACTAGGACAAGGAAAGGTATTTAAATTCATAAATGGTATCTATAAAAACCTACAGCAAATATAAGTCTTTAAAATCAGGAATAAGACAAGGGTGAGAGGTGCTAATGGTAGCCTGGAGCTAAGAAGACCCTTGGAAAAACTGTGCAAAAAGCTCTACCGCAACAATTTTGAAAATGTTACTCAATTTGACATACCAGGCCACCAAGGAGATAGGCTGGGTCTGTTGTCTAGGCCATTTGAATGCTGGACAATGGCTATGAAGAACAAAACTTTTTTTTTTTTTTTTAAGTTTAAAAAGTTGTAAGTTGTTATTGTTGTTTGTGTCGTGTCAGGCAAACAGATATGTCAAAAAAAGCCAAAATGCACCTGTGAATTTTAATTACAACTCTATAAGGTCAGAACAGCTCAACACAGACTGCAGTGGAAATACCTTTGGTGGACCACCTGTGGCTCCATGGGAAGAGAAAAGCAGGGTGGATGAAATGAGCTGCGTATTTGGCAAAAGAACAGTAAGGCAGATGTATGAACCTCTGAACGCACAACGATGAAATCTGTCTCATGTCTAGCAGTTCAAGAGCTCTATACTTCAGCAAAAGCCAATCTGAAGACACAGAGTCCTACTTCCATGGTACCCTTTCTTGCCAGTTTAATCGCTGTGGAGGTTCATAAGTGATTTTTGAGTTCCCACCTTGACCAACTATACCAGAATCTCTAGTGGCAGAGCCTAAGAAAGTTTTCTGCTCAAAATCTCTTAGGGAAAAGAAAACTCTTTCCAAAAATTGTGCTGGAACAAAATGCAAAAGAATAAAAAGTTGGATGCCCTACCTCACACCTTCTAGAAAAATAAACTCAAAATGGATCACAGTCCTAAACATAAGAGCTAAAAGTACAAAACTGTTAGAAAAAAACAGAGTAATTCTTTGTGAGTTTCAATTAGACAATGGTTTCTTTCTTAGATATGACACCAAAAGCATAAATCACCGAAGGAAAAAAAATAGATAAAATGGACTTCATCAAAATTTTAAACTTTTGTTTTAAAAGACCCTGTCAAAAACTGAAAAAGACAACCCCCAGAACTGGAGAAAATATTTCTAAATATATACCTGATAAAGGACTATTGTCCAGAATATACAAAGAAATCTTGCAACCCAATAATAAAAAAGTAAATGAACCAATTTTAAAACTGGGCAAAGTATCTGAATATTCTCCCAAGAAGAAATACAAATAGCTAATAAGTACATGTAAAGATGCTCAACATCATTAGTTATTAGAGAAATCCAAAACCACAGTGAGACAGCACTCCACAACCACTAGAATGGCTATCATAAAAAGACAATAACAAGTATTGTAACGGATGTAGGATTGAAACTCTCATACGTTGCTGATGAAAGTTTTAAAAGTGTGCGGTTGTTATGAAAGCTTGTACACAAATGCTCACAGCCGTATCATTCATAATAGCCAAAAAGTGAAATAACTCGAATGTTCATCCATGGATGAATAAACAAAAGGTGGTCTATCCATACCATGCAATATTATTTAGCCATAAATAGGAATGTAGGTCTGATACATGCTACAATGTAGATGAACCCTGAAAACATGCTGAGTAAAAGAAGCTAGACACAAAAGCCCAAGTATGATTCTGTTTATTTGACATGTCCAGAACAGATAAATCTGCGGGAGCTATAAAGTAAATTAGGAGTTTCCAGAGATGGGGAGAGGGAGACATAGGGAGTGACCATTAATGGGTTTTCTTTTTGGGGTGATAAAAATGTTCTGGCATTAGACAGTGGTGAGGCATGAGTACACAGCCATATCTCCGGCCCCAATATGCCATACCTGGCCTGAAGGCTTCTGATTCCTTTCTTTGTTGTTCCCTGTGGAAAGCCATTGGCAGTGACGTCCAGTGGCTGCTCAGGAACTGCACTCCAGCTGATGGCTATGAAAAGAGACAATTCTGGGGTTAAAACTGTTAATTTTTCCATAAATTCCAAGTGTTTTAATAAAAATATTTCCCTGCCTCTGCAGACCAATGGGAGCTGGATATGATGTCATACATAATGACAGCCACTCTGACACTCGACCTCCAGAGTACAGTCATATAAAGTGCTTCATGATTCATCATCATCATCACTGTACCAACTTACAGTCCTGAACATTTATTATATAATAACACACAGTAAATGAAACAGAATTTCTCATTTAATTCTCATGATCCTGATGAAAGATATTCTTATCTGAAGATAAAAATATTGAGGCTAAGAGAGGACACATGGGTTGCCCAAGGTCACACAGGACATAAACTTGACCCAGTGTAGGTGTCTCCAAAGCCCACACTATTGACCATTTGGATAGTAAACTGCCTCCCCAGGCTGGGAGGATGCAGCCCCTCCCAGGCTACTCTACTGTCTGGGGACAAGTTACTCCAGGGCATGGAGAACCTGGATCTCTTACCTGCTCCACAAGGAACAAGTCGGCCTGGCCCGTCAGCCCTTTTTGCCTGCACTGCACAGCGGCTCTGTTTAAACAGTAAAGTTGACTGCTGTAGTTTCACTTCTTGAACTCTAAAGCCCTTGGGTAAAGCCAAGATATTCTGACACCTAATTGTGAGGGAAAATGCATTCAGTTTAGGCACACTCCTTGAGAGAGATCTAGGATTGCAGACAACATTACCATCCCTGTGCCTTGCTGGGAAGCAAAGGCCTTAAGAGGTGTTTGGGTGGATGGGTGAATGGATGGACAGATGGATGGATAGATTTGGAGGGGGGTACAGGAGGATATGAAACTTCTGGCTGGAGGAAGATCCCTTCCCATCACTCTGAAGTGATAACTATGATATGAGTCACCTCTCCCGTCCCCCAGTGACTTCAATAACACCAAATGCCATTCCTGATAGGGGCTTTGAAAGGTTTGAAAAGCTTAAGCAAGAATATTAATTTGTTCGCACTGGCTTCCTAGGAAATCCTTCAAAAACACCAGAAACCAAAAGTACCCTATAATATAAAAGCTTCATGTTTTCTCTTGCATCTTTCACACAATCCAGATGCCTGAGCAGATAGGAACTTAAAGTCTCATAACAGGGAAAACATGGAAAACACAGAAAATATCTTGGGCACAGTGTCTAGGGTTGCTTTATATTTTTTAATTTAATATCCTTATTGGAATATAGTATATATGGCATAAAATTCACCCATTTAAGTGTAATTCAATGTATTTCTTAGTATATTCACAGAATTTGCCACTCTCATCATAATCTAAATTTAAAGTATTTTCATCATGTCTATAAGAAACCTTGCACCTATGGGCAGTCGCTTCTCACCCCTTTCTCCAGTCCCTGGCACCCACGAATCTACTTTATCTCTATGGATTGCCTATTTTGGACATTTTGCTACATGAAATCATACTTTATATTTGGCTTGACTTAGCATAAGGTTTTGAAGGTTCATCTATGTGGCTGCATGTCTCAGTCCTTCTTTTTGTGGCTGAGTGACATTCCATTGTATGGATATACCATCTTTTGTTTATCAATTCACCAGCTAATGGATAGTTAGGTTGTTTAACGTTTTGGCTATTATGACTAATGCCCCTATGAACATCCATGTACAGGTTTGATGTGGATGTATGTTTTCATTTCTCTTGGGTATGTACCCAGGAGTGGAATTAGAGGGTTGTATCCTGGAACTACTTCTTGGAGTTGTTTCAGGACAGGTAATTTGACACAGGCCCACAGGCTTCCCCTTGGCCATGGCTTCGTCCTGCCTTCATTTACTACAGCATCTATCTGGTTTGGTTGAAAATGACCTCACAGGCTGATCTGATCATAAATTCCTAACTGAGCAGGTCATGGTGGGTAGTCACGCCCCAGGCCTGTAACTACTTTAGTAAAAGGTTTTAGGCCAGTCCTGCCCATTATTCTTGTGCAGCTGGGTTAACACACCTTTGAAATGCCAGAAGTAATACCCCTTTGAGGGGGGTATTAACCCTCAAGAGAGCACATAATCTTGTTAATTATCCTGTAATCCAATCCCGGTCTTGGTTTCTCTAATCTTCCTTATGTTCCCTCCTTAATTTCAAGGGCATAAAAGAAGCTGCAAAACTCAAAAGCATTTGAGATCTTGTTCCTGCATTTTTGTCAATTTGGCTTAAATAAACTCATAAAAATTCTTTACAGGTTTGGATCTTTCTTATGCTAACACGTCTTTAAGGAGATCACAGTTGAGTGATTATCTTTTGTCTTTTACCTTTTAAAAAATTAACACTTAATGTTTGAGGTTTAAAAAAAATTTTAACAGCAATATATGTACACTGGAGAAAAATTAGAAAACAGAGTAATCACAAAGAAAAAACTACCCACAATACCACAATTCATAGATAATAATATTGATGCCTTTGTGTATATCATCCTATGAATTTTTTCCTATGTGCATATATAGAAAAAATTTTAAGACCAAAATGAACTCATTTTATCTTCTAAATTGCTCTTTACACATTATAAGCATCTTACCATGTTGAATAGTCCTCAGTATGAGTCAACAAAAATCACTTGATCTCTTCCTGATGGCCATTTTAGTGATTCCTTTTCTTTTAAAAAATGACTACATAGAAAGCTAAATGAACACTTCCTCAATTATTTCCTTAAGACAAATCCTAGCAGTGGAACTGCTGGATCGAAGTGTTTGGATGTTTCTAAGGCTCTTTGGACACACTTTCAGACTGTTTCTCAGAAATACTGTTCCAGTGGAGCCCTCCTCACACAACCCCCCTCCCTCCCTGCTCTTACCTCCCAGTTAGTGCTCTCTGCATGGCTTCGTGGCTGTATGGACACTTTCCAATGACCACAGCTGACAGGTAGATAGGCTCTTCTAGAAAATGCATCAACAATGCTCCTTGGCATCCAAGGACGTTCCATCGTGCCAACTTGTCACTGCAGGACATGGAGCAAGTCCTGTCTCCCCGGCCTGGCTTCACTCTGAACAGCCCCACCTGGTGATATGCAGCACCAGGCTTCCCCGAGTCTCCAGCTCCTCCAGGCACACACTTGGCACCAGTTCTATAAACATCCACAACCTTGGCACCACCGGGGGCCATTCCACCAACAGCAGCCTGACCCTCTGAGAGGAGATTAGTGTTGCTAACATCTGGTGGGTTTGGACCACTTTCCTGATTGCCAAAACTCTGATGCTGAGCTGTACCATTGGCGACTTCTCTGGCAGGAATCCTGGGCTTGAGCCTTATCTTTTTGGTCATAGGACTGCCCAAGTCTTCACATTTCCTTTTATCTTCAGTAGCTTTGATGTTACCACTTGCTTCTACTGATGGGTTACTGGCCCAATCTCTACTTACTGGACGGCAAGGCTGATCTTCGAACTCGAGCATTGGAATGATGGAGGCGTCCCCACCTTCAGAAGAAGAAATCCTTTAAACCAGTTCTCAAAATGAGGCCCCCGGACAAGCCACATAAGTATCCCTTGGGAACCTTTTAGGAAGTTCTTGGGACCCATAGTAGACCTGATGCATCGGAAACTCTGGAGGTGGTACCCAGCAGCCTGTGTTCTAACAAGCTCTCCATGTGATTCTGATGGAAGCTCAAATTTGGGAACCACTTCTATAAACAAAAGCTTAATTCTGTTCTCCCAGGTACTTGCCCAAATTTCCCTAATAAGAATCCTCCAGGGCTCTTATTGAAGATCTTCTAGATCTAGTGAGTTAGAATGTCTGAGTGAGGAGGGGTCTAGAAAACTAAATATCTGAACAAGGATCCCAGGTAATTCTTATCACAAGAAGTTTTGGAAACTGGTTTAGATAAGGATTTCTCAATATCTGCATTATTGATATTTTAGGCCAGATAATTCTTTGCTGTGGGGGTCCTATCCTGTACATTATACGGTGTTTAGCAGCCTTCCTGGTCTCTACCTATTAAATACCAACAGCACTCCCCAGTCTGACCAACGAAAATGTCTCCAGATGTTGTCAAATGTCCCCTGGGGAGCAAAACAGTCCTCAGCTGAGAACCGCTGGTTTAGAGTGAGCACAGTTTCCCAAGTGCATTTTGTTGAATGTTGTCCAACAGGATGTCTTGGAAAACATAAGTGAGTGGTAGATTTCATGGTTAAATAAGTTTGCCAAACAACACTCACAACTTCCCAATCTTTAGAGATTGATACGCATATCCTCAGAGTAAAAACTCTGCAGTAAATTATACAGCTAGTGTTTCCTGATGCTGGTTTAGAGATTTCTGTGTTTACAGCCTCCTCTTGAGAAGGGTGCTATTTCTTCAAACATTAACCTAACGTGTGTTGTTTTTCTAAAGCATGTGAATAATACATCTGTAGCCTCTATAACCCAAAAGTGGGAAAGGCAAGAGATGCAGAAGTGGGAGTGTTGCCAGAGAGCTGGTGGCAGACTTCCAGAAACCTCAGGAGGTGACAGTGACTTTGGAGAATTCACCAGGGCCCACCTCCCACTCTGCAAGCACAGGCTCGAAGATCTGACCTTGATAGATGCCCTAACTCAAGAGGCTGACTCATGCTAATAAAACTCACAAATAGGAGACTGAAGTAGCTAAACCAAGCACCAAATTTATCAATTAGTAATGAGAAAGAAATGCCTAGTGATCCAAATAATCACATTCTCCAGGTAGTGTTCTTTCTCAGACAAACCATGGGTGGACATCACATTAAAATTTTTTTTAAAATGACCCAGGGCATTGTCACTGGTTGTGGCTACACTTCAGCCAGAAGCACTTTTTTGAGAAACATATTTATGAATAAGACAAACATAAGGAAGCAGACAATGTAACACTAATCCAAAGGCTTGAGTACACTTACAGGGCGTATGGCTAGAGAAAAACACAAACAAGAGGTCTGGTCTGAGTTTCCACAGTCCCTTCTGAGTTCCTGGGACAAAGATGCTATCCTGCTTCAGTGCGGCTGCCAAGTGGAGCTGATGAAGAAGGTACCTAATGGGTGCAGGATGTTATCAGAATGAACACCAATCTTCGTGATAAAGGGAAGGCTCTGGCTGGGTGATTACTAAGAGATCTACTACAGACCAATGGGACTGGCAGATCTGATTCTCAAAGTGTTGTCCTTGAATGAGGAGCAACGGCATCATCTGGAATTTGTGAGAAATGCAATTTCTCAGGCTCCATCCAGGACTTGCTGAATCAAAATCCCTGGGGGTGAGGGGGTGGGGCAACAATCTGGATTTTAACAAACTCTCTAGCTGACTGTGATGCACACTCCAGCACGAGAACCACTGTCTAGACCAGTGCTATTCGACGTGTAGGTCGCAGGCCAACATAATCAATTTTACTTGGGAGCTTATTAGCAATACAAATTCTGGGCCCCCCACTTCAGGCTAAATCAGACCCTCTGGGGATATGGCTTTACCTTTGGAAACTTCTTCTGGCTATGATCTCAGCATGGCTATCATTGAGGATGTCTCCTGTGGCAAAGACAGGTCACTAGTGAAGACATGCAGAATCTAGAGAGGGCTTGGTTCCTAGAAGCAGAACATAGCAGTTTCCCCCACTACCCAGGGTGGCCATATAGCTCCTGGAGGGTTCTGCCAGGCAGAATCACAATCGTTAATGACAATGCATTTACAGCAGGGTTTTTAACTCTGTACTATTGGCATTTTGGGTTGGAAAATTCTTTGTTGTGGGGTTTTGTTCTGTGCATTGTAGGATGATGAGCAACATTCCTGGCCTCTACTCACTAGAGGCCAAGAGCACACTCTCCTCCTCCCAAGTTGTGAAAACCAAAAATGTCTCCCAACATTGCCAAATGTCCCATGTCCCCTGGCAGACAAAATCTCCCCTGAGAACTACTGGCTCATAGAGAAATTTTTATCTGGAGGACAGTGATCCAGATCTTTTGTACCCTCGTACCACACTTGTGCTCGTTGTGATACAATTCCATGAACTCAAATCCATGGTGGCCCTGGAACAGCTTCCTCATACACAAGAGACAAGGCTAGAAGAATGGGGGGACACAAACTGCTAACTCAAGCAGGTGAAGATGCCAGATCTCTAAGGAATTTCCATATTCTTTTTCGTGCCAAAGTCTCCATTTAATTCAAGCTTTCTGGGGCTTCAGAAGCAATGAGGAATAGCTAAGTCCAGGGAACTTCTTGTTTGAGTATGAAAATACCAGCCAACTTTCACTCTACCTAGAAATTGTATTTCTGGCAGTCTTTGTTTCCAGAGTTTATTCCCATTCTTTAAATGAGAGTGGCAGTCAGCGTTGACATGAAAGGTCAGCCACCTCAGTAATATGGCCCCTTTGCCCTGAGAGAGAAAAAAGCAACGTGGACACCATTTCCTGGACAGGCACTATTTAGACCCCATTCAGGCTTACCACTTTTCCTCATTTTGGACTGGCCTATGCATTTCGTTCCTGTTCCCATTGAGACAACTTCCTTTGTCACTGAGGGGGAAAGAATAAATTGTTAAGTCTGAGTGCTCAGAATCCGAGTGGTCCCCAGGTCTCAGGTTTAGTAAGTCTGCACATTCCTCCAGAGCATTCCCAGAGGCTAACCCATCCGAGGACCACTGCCCCAGGACAGCCGCCTCCCACCACCCGAGGTACTACACCACCTGGCGGAGAGCAGACGAACAGCCCCACGTCACAGTTTAGACCTGGCCACCACCCCTCCCTGTAGAGCTGTTTGTAATTCTACCATCTCTGACAGGGAGAGGGGCCGTCCCAAAGAGAGAAAGTCTCACCTTGCATGGGTTTGTCAGGGAAGTCACAGGACTGCTCCGATATAGGCTGCACTTTCACCACGGCTGCAAGTAACGTCCACTCGCGATTGGGGTCAGGCTTCCCCTGCTTGGGCAGCCTGCTCTCGTAGTGCTCGTAACACAGATGTGCAATCTCATCCGCGGTCCACATGGTCTGAGCTGGCGCTGAGGCCCTGATCAAAAACCACAGCCATTATTAGTACGGAAAAGCAGCCAATGCAAGATGCTACACCCTCTCACCTGTGCTTCAACAGACTTTTGGATGTAGCCCAACTGTGCTCATACCGAGGTTTCTCTATCTGGAATGCTCCTGATCATTTTCTCCTATTTCCCTGGTCTTTTTCATCTTTAAGCAAAATCAAAGAAGTCCCAAATCCCACCAACTCCAGAAGACACCCTATTTTTAAAGTTGTTTTTAAGTTTTTTTAATGTTCAGCATCTGATGTGTTTATATTGAATCTGAACCTACTACTCAAAACAAAAGCATATAAAAGGGAAGTAGCTTCACTAGTCCAGTTTTCGTCTGGAAATAGCACAGCTCATAAACTGCAGACCTCCACTCGCTTTAGGCAGACTCTCACCAAACAAGGTTTATCTTTCACATGCGGATGTCAACTTTTATGTCCTCTTTTTCAGGCATTTTATTTTTCTCTTTCTTCCACAGCAGATCAATTTTTTAGCGCCTGCTAGTCAATCTCCAATTTTCCCTATCAGGAAAGCAACCTTTTAATTTCTCTGATAGTTTTGACTCAGAGGGAAATGACAGAGCCCAGTGGTTTCCCACCAGTCAAGGGTTCTCATTAGGGTTGTGAAGAGTGTGAGCTTTAGAGACACCCTTTCTGGGTTCTAATTATGGATTTGCTTATATTAACTGTGTAATATTGGATAGAGTACTTAACCTCTCTGTATCTGTTTCTTCATCTGTTAAAATAAGGATTACAGTAGCATTTAATCCATGGGTTATTGTGATGATTAAATAATATTTATAAAAAATAATTACTATAATATTGAGAATAATTAATGTCAACTGTGATTAGTTTTAATAAAAAGAACTTTTAATTTTCCTGATTGATTTGTCTTGAGCTCCTTGGAGAAAAGAGGGCTGTAAAGGGTACATAAAGCCATGAATAAAAACCATTCAGTAGATCAGATCTGAAAGAGGCCTAGGATACTGTGCTAGAAACTCCCACTCGTGACTGTTGACTCTTACCAATGACCTCATTTGGACTCCAATGTATGAAAAGCTTGTTGGTAGAAAATGTGATCATATGGTAATGGACACAGTTAAGTGTTTTTAAAAAAGGAAAAAGAAAGGCTTTACTGAGCCCCAAATGCATGTAGCTTCTGAAAACTTTCTACAATGAGCCCCAATATTGTGTTAATTAAATAAGGAGGCCATTAGATCAATGTGGCTCTAATGCTGTTGTGGCCTATGTAAGCAAACCAAGCTCTAAGACTGTAAATGCCTCAAGGTGTGGATAAAAAAAGGGCCACATACTGCATCTGACAAATTCAGGGGAGGCCTGTATGGTAGGGCCTTACAAATTCAGAGAATGAAAGTAACTGTAGGATGGTCTGAACACAAAAATTCCTAACTAAAAGCGAGTCATGGAAGGTAGTCACATCCTAGGGCCCATAGCTTTCTTGACAAAGGTCAATGTTTACCTTAAGTGCACCTGTCTTCTGTCTTTTTGCATCTAAGATAAAATACCTTCCTAATGTTAAGAGTAATCTCCTTTCCACATCTCTCAGGACACACAACCGGGGCACCAGAGCAGAAACCCCACAAATCCTCATTGTTATCTTGTTCCCCATATACCATCTCTAATGCTATACCTGTTAATTATTAACTACCTTGTACCCACAATGTAAAAGAAGCATGTGACTCTCCCTTTTACTTTTTATCCAGTCTCAGAGATTCCCCCACCCCATTTTGCTTTCTCCCACCCCCTTAATCTATACCAATGTACTTCATCCTTCCTTAGGTCTCCTCCTTTTATTTCAAGGTATAAAATAAGATGCAAAACTGCCAGTCTGTGGAGCATTTTCTTAATCCCTTGAGCTTTTGCCTCCCAGCAACTGCTGTCAGTTTGGCTTAAACGCATAAAAGTTCTCCACAGGTTTGAAGGTTTCTTACTTACATTAAAACACCAAGGACAACCAATAACAAACAGTCAATTCGGCTTTAAGCATAGCCAATCAAATTATTTCCTTTCTTGCTTTTGCACTTCTTCTAAGTTTTTTTCCCAGCTCCTATCTGCAGAACACTCCTAGCCACTTCTGTCCGATTTGATGCTGCCTGATTGCTACTGATGTTTTGCTCAAATAAACTAACAAAATTTTAATACGTCTGTTTACTTTTTTTTTTTTTTTTAACAGTTCAGATGTGCGGGCCTGTTAGTGCAATAAATGGTCACGGAAAATCAGACCATATCAATTTAAAACAAGAATCTGGCAAGAACTGTCATAAATTGTGAATATAAAGTCAGAGAACCAACGTAACTTTTATAAATCTTGCAGCAAAAGAATGGGGGGCAAGTCAGTGGTAATGTAATAACTAAGTGTAGAAGATAAAGTAATCAGGGGGAGTGTTTCATAAACTATATAAATACCTAAACAATGTATCATATACTGGAAACTAATAAAGTAAAATAATAAAATAAATAAATACAAAATTACGAACATCTTTTAAAAAGTATGGGAGATGCTAGGATCCTCTGCAAGGGATATCCCTCTCGTTTCTAGGGAGGGCTATCACAGGGCGGTATATTTTATTAAAGTAGGTACTCAGAGAATCAACGTGAAGCGCATCACACATCACAAACTATAAGTACCAAGGAAGACGGAACTTGCCAGAAGAAACGACGACTCCCTAAGGTGAAGCATTCCAGAACTACAGCATCACTTCATTCACGTTCCTCGAGTCTGGATGAGCACGCACAAGAGTTGAAATGCATGAACGTGTGACCTACTGGGTCGGCTAAAAGTCACACCCACTCTCGCCTAGAGCGTGAGTAGCTTCTTCCTGTGAAACAATAGCTCGGTTAAACAGGCATTTCACAGCCCCCAAGACGGGGCTCGTTAGGACCGATGCAGAGTGCTTAAGAACCCACTTCCTTTCCAAGGAAAAGTTAACGCAGGTCGGCAGCCAGGTGAGAACTGTCAAGCAGTGCTGGGAGGCAGGTGAGCCTACTGCCCTTGGGCCCCCCGTTCCATAACCTCGGAAGCGGACCTTCCTCCCTGCCGGCCCTGAGAGGCCGGGGCTGGGGCCCATTCGGCCAGTTACAGGACTGACGCCAGGCCCTTGACGCTGGGGCCACGCGGGTGCCTGCCTCCCGGGATTAGGCGGGAGGCGGCCGCGAGGCTGCGCTCCCCGCGCTCGCCCGCAGCAAGGGCTCTGCGGGCGGATGCCCGCGCTGCCCCGAGAGGAGCCGCACCGGCTCACGTGACGCGTGCGGGGGCAGGCACGGTCCTCACAACCTCGATGGCCTCAGGCCTCTCGCCCGGGAGCCGCAGGTCCCCCGCCCTTAGCGCGCCCCGGGTCACCTGATCCCAGCGCTTCGCGAACGCTCCCTCCCAACTCGGCCGCGAGCGCCCTCGGAAGGAGGAGGCCGGGCTCGCGCGGCGCAGCTCAATGACGTCACGCGGAGGCGGTCCTCCGAGGCCCCGCCCCCAGAAGGGCGCAGTGCATGCTGGCCCTTGTAGTGCGTCAGCGGGGCGCGGTACGAGTGCTCATCCAGCGGCTTGCGGGGCTGTGTGTAGGTAGGTACCAGTGAAACCAGGTGATGGACGCTTACATCCGCTCAGATAGGGTTCCAATAATAGCATGATGTCATGTCTTAGAACACTCGGCTGACTTTCTGTCTAAAACAGCGCCGTCCAAGAGAAATGTGATTTGAGCCAGATTTGTAATTTAAAATTTTCTAGTAGATACATTTTAAAAAGTCAAATGAAATACATGACATTTTCATTATATATTCTACTTAACCCACTAGATCCAAAGTATTCATTTCGACATGTAATCAGTGTTAAAAAATGAGATATTTTACATGCTTTTTTTTTTTTTGCATACTAAGTTTAAGAAATCTGGAGTGTATTTTACACTTATAGTACGTCTTAATTCAAACCAGCCACATTTCAAATGCTCGGTAGCCACATGTGGCTAGTCTAAAACCTTCAGATTGCCAGGAATAGGTAGTATAGTTGGGTTGTTCAGGAGCATGTACAATCCCGCAACTGTATACCTCAGTTCCTAAAGATGAATTCATTTTTATCACCCCTTCAAAGTTAGAGACAGAAGTGCAATTTATTTGACCCCATTCTTCATTTCAGTTCAGAGGAAAAGGGCCAGAGGCTTTCTCTAAGGCTAAGGATCCTGTTCCTTATTTCTGTCTCTCCAACATCTTTAATCTGCAACTGACTCTTCTCTTATCTTTAAAGAAGTACTAATTCTGGTGGGGGATTCACCTTTCAGGGTTTTCTCAGGGATTGGTACCACCATCAGTCTATTTCCATGAATTAAAAAAGTGAGTTACCCTTCTTGTCATTTCCTTTTCCTTAACCCTTACAATGCAATTTGCTGTTTTTTCATGCCCAGCTTCCTTTTCACAGGGAAGCCAGACTAATATTTTCAAGATGTAAATGAGATGTCACTCCCCTGCTTAAATACTTCAGTGGCTTTCTAGCATTCTTTTCTAAAAATCTATTTCTCAGTTATACTTGACATACAATAGTCGTTTCAGGTGTACAGTGTAGTGATTAGATAATTACATACTGAATGAAGTGATCACCACCACAATTAAGTGTAGTACCCATCCAGCACTCTTAAAATACAAAATCCTATAGCAGGCCTTACAGTCCTTCATTACCAGCCCCCTTTTGCCTCATCTAGTGGCATATTTCTTTGGGTTTCTGTAATCTTCCTTCAGATTTCAGGTCTAATATCCTCAGGGAAACTTTTCTTAACTAAGTAGGTCTGTTAGTTTCTCAGCAGACCTCTCCTTCAAATGAAGTATTTACCAGAACTGCCATTTTATGCATTTTTAGTTTATTAAGTATTTATTTTCCTTACAAGTCTAGAAGCTTGATGAAGCTTGAGACCAAGCCTTTCTGTTCATCTCAGTATAGCAGTTAGCAAATTTTAAACCTTCTACTGTTATAAGTAGGTAATGAGGACTCTATAATCCTTCTAGTCCTTTTAACTTTCATCCTATTTGTCACTTTTCCTGCCAACCAGGTTGTCTACCTCTGCTTCAGTTAGTCTCTATCCTCAGTCCTGGAGGGAGGCCAGAGAATTGGCTTCTATCCCCAGCCCTCTACTAAACAACTCTTTAATGGTCACTCATGGCCTCATTAATCCTCATTGCCTTTTCCAGTGGTCCACACTGATGGTAGTGTTGCCTCAAGTCCAGGCTTTTATCTTGACCCTGTTCCCTCTCCCTTGGTGAGATGATTTTCATTTTACTTAAAACCACCTTGCTGAAGGATGTGCCATGTATGTTTCTTCGGAAACACCACTTGGTTACCTGCTATCACTGCCAACTACTCCTGGAACCAGTTGCCAGGTGGGGAGGCACTCAACAGTCCCTGAAGAAATTTCCAGTTAGTTAATTCTGCACACTTAGATCATTTTTTCATTTACAGAAGTAGAAACCTCTGTGGAAGAAGACTGTCACCTCCCAAACCGGGACACTTGCAGACATTTTGCTGAGCTGCAAGTCAAGTCCCTTGTTGTATGACTCGTTGGTAAAAAAGTCCCCCAGGTGTCTCCCTGCTTCAGGAAGCAGGGGACTGACTTCACCATCACAGCAGGCCCTCACAGAGAAGGTCCTTAGCAACAGGCACATTCTCATGGGGAGGTCCTCACTGCCACAAAGGTTGAAATCATTTTGGCCTTTTTTTTCTCACAACCCACATTCCAACAGCAAATTCTGATCTCATCAGGAACACAGGCAGAGTCCAATGACATAACCATCAAACCATGGAAATCTTAAGCCATCATCTGCAGCCCACCACCATAGGGTCAGTGGTCTTCCTATTTTCACTCTTGCTCTCCACATGCTAAGTAGAATATTTTAAAAACACTCCTCTGCTCAAAACCCTCCAATGGCTTTCCAGCTCACTCATAAAATACTCCTCAGCATGGCTTATAAGGACTGTGTGAAATGGCTCCTTACTGACCTTCATTCACTTGTCAGACACACAAGAACCTTTGCTATTCCTCAAAAATGTGGTGCTCTAGTCCTATAATTGCCCCCTTTTGTCTCCATTTCCACTTAAATATTACCTAGAAGTCTTCCTGGATTATATATTTAAAATAGCACTGTCCCCACCAACCTTTGTAGAAAAGTACCTGTCTCCTTACTCTTGCTTTATTTTTCTTCTTAGTAGGTACCACTACCGGAAAGAATATGTATTTGTTTCTTGTTTGTCTACTCATCCCCACCCCTACATAAAGAATATATGTCCTTGAAAGCAGGGACTTGGCTTTTGTGGGCACTGCTGTCTCTAACCCCTCAGAACAATGCCTGGCATGTAGTAGAGATTAATATAAATTTGTTGAATAAAGTGGTATAATCCTAAACATTAATTAGGCCAGCAATATGAGAAAAAAGTTGACAACAAAGGTAAAGTGATTAAGCAAGAGTAGAGACAAATGGTTTATTTGGTAACAAGGAGTAAAAAAGGAATTCTTAATTCCTTTTCTCTCTTCTGGTGACTGAACTGTGAAAGTCAAGCGTATCGTAGCACACAATTCCCTTGCGGTCCTTGATCTTTTGCAGAAATGCAAAGATGCCTGAGTTATACGATTTGCAATTGTTATTCTCTAGGCAGAAGTGCCAGCTGTTGTGCTCTCCAAAGTATCAGCAGTTGCTACATTTTCTTTCTTGTCTTCTGGTTTCATGGCAGGAAACAGAAGTACTTCCTATAGGAGACAAAATGAATTTTGAGGCTAAGAAACAGTTTTTTCAGATATGCACCCACTCATTTTTCCTCTGGTGGTTGTTACAACCAAAACTCAAAGATCTGTATATCCCAGCTGAAAAGACAGATGTGCTATAATTCAACTCAGTGCCTCTTAAAGGATGGAAAAGTATGCATGCACAGCACTGCCTAGGACACAATGTCAAAAGAATCGATACACACAAGGGTTTTCTTCAAATCTGATTCCCTCATCAATAACAATGAGATCATTGTTTCCACACCTCAAGGGGAGGGCCCATTTAAGTTAAATCGGACAATATTGCATGTGGAGGGCTTGGCATGGTCCTTGGATTTTCAAGAAATACAGGCAATTACTATTCCTTTTGCCTTGGAAAGAAAAAATCCCAGATTTTATAAGGTCAGGTGCTCTGATCTTCCGCCCGTAGTGCTGCATGTAACTCCTTTGCCTGTTCCCCGCCTCAGCCCAAAGCCAATTCTCATTCTTCAAGCCCACCATGCCCTGTGTCCAACACAGTGGAGCTCCTTCAAGGCAGTGTGCACATGGAGGGCTGCTGTACCTTGATGTTATTGGAGTCTGTGAGGAACATGGCAACTCGGTCGATGCCCATGCCCCAGCCAGCTGTGGGTGGCAGCCCGTATTCCAGGGCGGTGCAGAAGTTTTCATCTATGAACATAGCCTCATCATCGCCAGCAGCCTTGGCCTAGAAGAGAAGACAACTAAATATTGACACTGTTCTGGGTCACATAGTCTCTCTGCGTCTGAGTTAGATGTAAAAACTCAGAGGGATGACCATTCCAAGGATGCTCTGGACACCCACACTTGTTGGAAATTTGGTTTCCCAGTAACTCTAGGATGGAGCCGTTTTTTTCAAATCCTAGAGGTCAAGATGGATGAAATCTACCTTAGCACAGAAAAACTATGTTCTTGTTACACAAATGTATTTTTAAGACATGTCACACTCCCCACACAGAAAAATCATGTCTAATTCTTTTTATTTTTTTATACAGAAATTCTAGGGCTAAACAAGTCAAGTTCTCAATCTTGAAATGTGACTTCCTTCATTAAAGCCACTGGCTTTATCCTTCATTTCTGCTGAAGTCACCACGAGATGCAGACTACACAGTTGAGTGTTAAAGCTGATTTCCTGGTGAGTTGTGTGCTTTTGCTCACTCTTTCTTACCTTGGCCTGTTCTTCGAAAAGCTGCCGCTGCCGCATGGGGTCATTCAGCTCAGTGTAGGCATTGCATATTTCCTTCTTCATGACAAACAGCTCAAAGCGCTCAGTCAGACCTTCTTTAGAACGGTGCCTGAGAACAGGAGACCAAAAGGGAGTGTCACTTATCATCTAACTTCTGGTAAATACAAGAGTTCCTGAATTCTAGTTGACTCAAGTGTTACTGGGGCCTGCATGCATTCTCAGCACCAAATCATTTGGTACAATGGTGAGGAGGGTTAGAGAAAGACAAGGATGTTCTGATTGTCTTCAAAACAAACCAATGCGATGGACTGTTACCCAGAACCATACCTCCTGTACTCATGCCCTCTGGGCCTGCCAGACTCTGGGCTGCCCATATGATTTGCTTTCGGCAATGGGACATCAGCAGAGGCTTGCTGTGTGTGCAAACTGGAGTTTATCCTTTTGGAATGTTTCCTCTTGGAACCCAGCTGCCATATAAGAAAGCCCAGGCTATGCTGCCAGAGAGGCACATGAGGAGAAGCAAGGTACCCTGACAGAGTTCCCAGTTGAAAAAAGCCACCTGAGACACCCAATACTATGTAGAGCAGAGAGACTACCCAATGAACCCACAAAACCTTGAGAATCAGTTGTTTTATGCTACTAAGTTCTGGGCTATTATGCAGCAATAGGTAACCAAACACTGTACTTTATCTTACCATTTGGCCAAAGGGCTCATTATCTGGGGGTGATCACAGATGAATGTAGGATTGATGCATGTCACTTCCAGGAACTCCCCAACAAGCTTAATGAAAAAGAAATGCAGAGCTAGAATGACATTTTGACTCCCAGTTTAGGTGGAAAAGGATCAGCTCCCACCCACACCTGAAGCTACGGGGTTTGTACTAAACTCAATAACTGGTATGGATTAACTGGGAGAACTGGCACAGAGCTCAGTACAGCAAAACTGTTAATTTTCTTATTTCTAGTTCATCTTCATAGGAGCAGGGGGCCAGGTACCATGGATGAGGGCATGAACTAGAAGTGCATGGCCATTCACCTTATCAAGGAGCCTGGCTGTGGTCCTAGGCGGAGGGCATTCAACAGCTTTTGCCACACAGATATCATCAAGGATTTTGCGAGTTTCTGTAATATAAATGTACAAGTCAGGAAAGAAGGTATCACATTACTTCAGTAAAAAAGTATATACGGAGAACAGTGTGGGAAATTCTAGCCCCGATCCAAGCTAATTCAGAGGTGAACAGGAAGAAGGGCCATGTAACTGAGGAGTACATCACTTCACCTTCACTTTCGAAGAGTTTAGTTTCTGGAAGCTTCACCCCCAGGGATTTCTCAAGCTCTTCTACCATGTTGATTCTCCGGAAGGGTGGGGTGAAGTCAATCTCGTAGGCTTGGCCCTCTGGGCCATCTGGATGGTAGGTGATCTTGTAACTGCCTGTAATGTGCTTCACCATCCCTGGGAAAGAAATCTCATTTAAAGAGGACCAACAGGAAGTCCTCCTGAAAGCAGCACACCATCCCCTCAGAAGTGTATGAAAGACAAAGGAAGCAAGAGGGGTCACCTGAAATCATCTTCTCCGTGATTTCCATGAGATCGTGATAGTCTGCATAGGCCATGTAGAACTCACAGGTAGTGAACTCAGGATTGTGAGTCAAATCAATTCCTTCATTCCGGAACTGGCGTCCAATTTCATAAACTCGGTCAAGGCCACCAACCACCAGCATCTAATAACAACACATGGTCATCACAGCTAATCACGTCTTAATGGCTCTGGCCAGTTTCTCCTATAAAACTATAACTTGGCTTTCACAGCTGAGGCATGATCTCAAGTCTCTACCTAAATGCTGCACACCCTACTCTCTGTAGGCCTTTGTAGCAGATAGCCGTTATTTATTCTGGCTGTCTAGGACCTCTGAATACTCCTTTTCCCTAGAGTGCCTCCTACCTTGTAAGTGTGAGCCTCCCCAAGAAAGTAGCCTCTTTTGGAGTTAGGGCACAGACGTGTGACCCAAGCTTCCCACCAATCAGACACACCTGTGAGACTTCAATGTGGACATTACAGAGAATTCCTCCAGCGAAGGGGGTCAGATGTATCTAGCTTTTAGAGGTAGTAACTGCAGAGGCCCTAAGGGCAGTGACCTGTGTTTAGTGCCAAGGTTATGAGCTGGGGGAACTGTGCCTAGTGAAAAAAAAGCTGGGTTCTCCATGGGAACAGCCCAATGATGACTTAGAATCATTCCTAATCATGTGGTCTCCAAGCCTGATTTTCAGATCCTCCTGGAAATGGTGCACTTCCACACACACATAAATGTTTTTCTTTTGCTTAAGCAGGTTATAAAAGGTTGTTTTCTGTAATTAATAATCTTGAATGATATAGTCTTCGATATTTACTCTGGTGATTTGAAGGTAGTTATTTCCAATTTCTAGACAGAGATTAAGCTGCTTCTCCTACAAAAGGCTAAAATCAGACTTAATTCAAGGAGGACTATAAACTTAAAAGCATAATGGGAATCAAAGAAGGTCAGGAGAATCTGTACACCTAGAAAAGTCAATCCTTTTGTTCTCAATCTGCAATGCTCTACTGATCTTACAGAGAAATTCTAGAAGTATAATACTCACAAGCCTGACAAATTAGGAAATTGTCCTGGCTGTTCTTCTCTCACTGTTCCTCTTATTTCTGATTGCACTTGACTAGCCAATGGTTTTCTAGCATTCTTCTTGTAAGAGAACAGGTCATATTCTTCTTGATTACCTTATGGTAGAGTTCTGGAGCAATTCTCATATATAAATTCATGTCCAGCTCATTGTGGTAGGTGATAAAAGGTTTGGCCACAGCTCCCCCTGGGATGATGTTCATCATGGGAGTTTCAATCTAAAAGACAGAGAGAAACATTTACTCCTCAGACAACGGCGCTCAAATCAGAGGCCTTGGAGATATCTCATGCTTTGCTTGTGATATAGTCTAATCCTGTTATATACCTAAGTAAAAGTTAAGTTCAATAATGTGAAAATGCTTGACAAAAAAATAGCTACATTTTCTAGAACAGTGTCTCAATTTCTATTAATAGCAAACATCATTAATACAGTACAGCAGATCTTTGAATAACATTATTTTGTTAATATTAGTTATAACATTAAGATGCTGTAGGAACTTAACTCATTTTTATCATTAGCCTATATTAAAATTCCTTTCAGGATACACTGTTTAGCTTAAAGTCACAGAACCTATTGATGACATTAAGGGAAGACTTGCTGTACCATAAACTTTCACAAGTTGTAAGTGTGACTCTAAATGATGGCTAGCCTTTGAGTATAATTTGCTGTATTTATTAAAAATGTAATGGCTTATCCTTTGACTTAGTTACTCCACTTCTAGAAATAGATCCTACAGAAACACTTGGAAAGGAGCGGAAAGATGCTTGCCGAAACAGTAAATAAGAAAATCAGAAAAAGAGGCAGACAGATGTGTAAAGGGCTCCCGAATATATTAGGCTGAAATCAATAACAAAACAGGTCCATAAATACACACGATGACTTCATTTATGTATAAAGTGAAAACAAAATCCTTCCAAATATGTATCCCATCTATACCATGCACAACTGTAACTGTACATATCCATAGTAAATGGCATGGAAGGATACATATCAAAAGCAAGTTTAGGGAAGGAAGTTAATTAGAAGATATAAAAGGGGACTTCCAGTTTTTATTTACTTCTTTATTGTCTGAATTTGTTTTATAATAACATGTACTCACTTTTCCCACTGAAATGTATATTTTTAATACTATAAAAAAAGCAAAATGAGTTAACACATTGGACACTGCATCATTAGTGTGGGGAAGGCCTTACACTTTGTCTATTATCTCAGAAGTCAGATCCTGCCTTCCTAATCAGGGCATTAACTAAACAAGGTGGTACAGAGACACTGGCAAGACAGGCGACTTTTCACTGAGCATGAAGGATACTGACACAAGATATGCCCTGGAAAAGGGAAGGAATAAGAATAGACAAGCACAGGAAGGCAGCTCATCAGGTCAGGTAAGGAACACTCCATCACCTCTAGGAATCCCAACTCATCCAAGAAACGTCTTATATACGTGATGATCTTAGAGCGGATGATAAATTTCTGCCTCACGAAGTCATTCAAGATCAAGTCCAAGTATCTTTGACGATATCGTGTTTCCTAAACCAAAAGCAACAGCCAGAAATCACTAATACATCTGATTCAATGTTGTGATAAACCACAGGTAAGAGGCCATGAGAGCTTACCTTGTCTTTGAGGCCAAAGTGAAGATGAGGTAACATATGTAAGCAAGGAGACAACAGTGTGATCTCATGAGGAATGATGCTCAGCTCACCCTTCTTGGTTTTCCCAGGATTTCCCTGAACTCCAATTATGTCTCCCCGACGCAATTTGTTATTGATACGAATAAATTCTTCTTCTGATTTATAATTCCTGAATGAAAAGAAAATGTAATTCAGTATATAATATTTCAAATTAAAACTGACCACAGGTTTACTCTGGAACTCTCACTTCAGTATTAATGCCTTGTTAATGTGAGCCTAAGAAAAATCTCAGAATCAAGGTCAACTATTAAAAAGTATTACCGCTTATTTTGAACTGCTACACAATCTGAGACCAGTCATTATTCTCTAAGTGACTACATGGCTTTTTTATTCTCTCTTCAGCCTTATTCAACCATATCCCACTTCTAATCTTAAATATCAAGGAGAAGAGGAGACCACGTGGGACTTTTGTCGCGAATGATATTGCTCTGGACCAACCTAGAAGCCATGTTACTGGGTATTTCTATATACCTCGAATTGGCCATGACTTGTAACTTAACGCCCTCTCCTCGAAGGTCATAGAAGATGAGCTTCCCCCCAGAAGCTCTTTTGGCATGGATCCTACCTAGAAAAAGAACAGCAAAAATATTGACTGATAGAACCAGAAACCATTTCATGATATCAATGCCAAACAAACTCTGCTGTATTTTTTGGGTCCAGACACAACATAAACCAGAACAATTTGGTTTTAGCTGGAGGCCTAAGCTCTGTCTTTGTTTTCATGACAATGCTGGATCCCCATTCAAACCAGTTAAAAATGTTCACTAGATTCCAAAATATGCAAGTGTTGATAGCAGAATAGTTTTTGAATTTTCCTGAATTCTCATATGAAAATAGAACGTACAACTTAGATAGGCAAAGCCAAAAGCCATGGGCAGAATTTATAACAAAATTATGTGGGATGATATTTCCAAGAATCTCCAGATATAAGGGGCAAATTACCAAGAGCCCCAAAACTTCCATGTGGAAAGCAATATAGGGTGTCTGATAGGCCTGAGACTGGAAATCCCTCAAAGAGTCATAGGTATGCATTAGAAAAAAAGGCATGCTAAGTGAAAAAAAAAATCAGCTGAAACTGGGAGGGGGTCTGCCCACTGCCATACAAGCACGTATGATGGACTGCATTAGGAAGGTCTAGGGGATTAAGCCCTTTAAGTGTAGCCCTCAGGAACTTTGAATTTAACAGCCAGGGATCTCTTATAGGAGAAAGCCCTGTAAAACTGAGTAAGACCAGGAAAACAGATAGAAAAGAAACAGAAAATGCAACAAAAATGAAGGGGAAAGAGCCTGGAAATCCCAGAAAGCGAGCTCCTGTATTTCTGAACACTTCACCAAAACAACAGAAGAGGGCGCTCAGTGAACTTGGAAAAGCTATCTGAATCAAACTACAACATACAGGAAAAATAATTTCACATAAAAAGAGACATAAAAGTATTGAGATCAAATACCATACAAACTTATTAAATAAAAAGAGAATAAGGAGAATAACATCCCTACCAACAATAAAAGCACTCAAGAGGACATACTCAGAAAAAAATATTTCACAATAAACTAAACTGACATAGAACATGAAAGAGCATATATTAGAATAAGAAAAACTAAAAAATGAGGTGACATAAAAAAATTAGATAAAGTAAAAAATAATTTCAGAAATTAAGATTAAACTAAAATAGTTAATAACATCCTAAAAAGACTCAAAAATACATATTTAAAGGACACACTGTGTACCTGAGAATACAGACCCAGAATGACTAACATCAAGACATAGCTTATTAAAATTACTGGGCTTTAAAGATAAAGAAATCTTTTGGGCATTTAGGCATTAGCAAGGGTTCTCTCTGGGTGTTGGAATCATGGATAATTAAACCTTTTTCTCTTCTTTGACTGTTCTAAATTTACTCAACTAACAGTTTTATTATATTTTTTTGCGGGGGGTGTGTGGCAAATAAAAGATAGCATTTAACCTTCTATAAATTAAGGCCTACTTGAGAGCAAGATCAACCCCGACCTTCTTTTGTGCTACTGGAGAGGCCTCGCTGCTATGGGAGCTCAGCAAACTGCCATGGCGTCTTCCTACCTGCTACCTTTAAGGTGATGTCACTCAGGTGGTCCCCAGGCTGCAGGTGACTGTATTCTTGGATGAAGTGAGTAAGTGAGACATCTACATGGAACTTGTGTGGGTATGGGTCTTCCCCACTGATCTTCAGTTGGTGGACTGCTTGGCTGCGGATCTTATAGTATTGCTATTTAAATACAAACACGAAATGAAAATGCCTTTAAGCAGTTGAACCTGGGGCCCAGTACGCTGAGGTTTGTTAACCAAGCCCCACACCCACTCTACCACTTGAAATCACATGATTGGACATGGAGCAAGATCTTACAAGCTTCAGCAAAAAGAAAAACTGGAGTTCTGCCTAAAGTAACCAGCCTCATTTGTACAGGTAGCCTGGGTTACCACTCTTCTGGACATATCCGCAAGAAGAGTCATTTAACTTCTTTCCCACCCACATCAGACTTTTCTCAAAGGTAGGAACATGGGCCTAGAGGATGTTAAAGAAAGGAATATACTACAGCAGGGCTCAGCAAACTTTTTCAAACTACTCAACTCTGCTGTTGTAATGTGAATGCAATTGCAGACATTTACAAAAAAAAAAGAAAGGGAGGGAGGGAGGGAGAGGGGAAGGAAGGAATGAAAGAATGAATGGTGGGCATGGCTGAGTTCTAATACAATTTTATTTATAATACCAGGGAGGAAGACTGAGATGGTGGGCAAGGGGGAGTGGATCTAGCCTGAGGACCAACCACACTTCGCTAATCTTTGGTCTAAACTATACCCTAGCCATCTTTAGGAAGGACTTCCTCTGGCGCTGCTATAAGGTTCAGCTAGTTCCCAGGAAGATTGATTAGTTACTTGGAAGTACTAGATTCTCCCAAATGCCTGTTGGAAATTGATGAGAAAAATGCTCAGGACTTGTGGTTTTAACCAGATGGAGCAGCAGGCCCTTCCTCATTCTTTTACCATGACCCAGGGCCCAGTGCCTATTCCAGTTCCTAGTTATCTTCTCAGTCACTGGTCCCAAAGGACTTGCCATATCCCCATCAGAAGCTTCCCTGTGCCCAGCCAGGGTGGTGGTCCAGGGGACTCACGTTTGGGTCCAGGCTCTCCTCCTCGGCACCCACATCATTGTCATTGGTGTGGCTGGTGGCAGCAGCATTGGCCTGGCTTAGCTGTTTCTCACTGAGCTCCTTCTGCTTAGCCTCCTTCTCGGCCACCTTCTTCTCAGCTTTCAGGCGTCTCTTCAGCTCACTGTTGGGAAGATGAAAATGTTCAGTGTGACATCTGCCTGAAGAGTCCTCTACTATGTCCTGCCCCATGCCACTTATCAAAAACATGAACAGCCTGAGGGAAATGGTCTTGCCCAGTTCTACACCCCCAACTCTAGTCTCTTAGTCACTAAACTCTATAGGGGAAAGAGACAAAGGGAAAAATAAGCTTAGAATAAAGATGTAAAAGATCTTTTCAGTCTGTGCTTTCCAGTCTGAGGTACTTGGCATTAGGTCCCATCTAAAATGAACACACCAGGACAAAGAAAATCTTATATATTAGTTTATATTTAGAATAGGAAAAAAGGTTTCCCAGAAAATCGGTAAGATAGGCATTTCTCAAGCTAATTTGGCTAGTTGTTTGGTATCTATCCTCAAACTGGTAGAACAGTGTATGAAGCAGCATAGTGTAGGGCATAATATACCATTTTGGGAATCAGACTGCCTGAGACTAAATTCTGACACACCTATTATCAGTTATGTGACCCTGGGCAAGTGAATTAACTTCTCTCCACCTTTAAAACGTATAATAGATGATAATAATATATGTAAAGGGATGACCCTGTACCTCTAGCATTTAGTAAGCATGCAAATGTGAACTGTTCTAGGTATCCCTTACTATCTTAACCCTTCACTCCCTCTGTACCAGGACAGAAATCTTACAGATTTGGTCAAATCCCGCACTATCAACTCTTGGTAATTGTCAACTGAGACTCAAAAAGTAAAGTGATTCACAGAACTTGGTATTCCCTTAAGATCTGAAACCTTGCTATTTGAACCCATGAACTAAACAGATTTGGGTAGACGGATACCCTCATTAATTGATCATTCTTTCAAACCATCAATAGTGTGCTAGGCCTATTGCGCTGTACTTCAGTCAAGGGGCATCTAATCTTACCTGGTTCTTCCTGGCATTAATAATCCCATTCAACTAGGTGTTAGTTACTCTTTAAGTCAAATCAATTCTAAAGGTAATCCAAAATGGTTCTAGGGATAGAAATAAGACTAGAAATCAAGTTAACCTCAGGAGCAAACAAATTCCAGAAAGATAGGTAAAGGAAAATAATCTGCAATAGAAATTCTTTATTCATACAGTTTTGTTTCAGTACTTCTAGAATAAGATCCACTAGTCATCTCAAGACTCTAAGGACTAAGAATTTGAATTGATTAAAGAGAAAAAAGAAGGACTATTGGTTTTCATAGTAGGGCTTTTTGTTTTCTTAGCACAACAGTTAAGGACCTACAAGTAAGGGAAGGACTTCTGCTCCCAGAAGAAAGAAGGTAATGGGCACCAACCTTCTTTTATTAGAAAGTGGCTTGTCCTTGTGAAGCGCTCTGAAAGGAGCAAGTTGCCACAGCTGCAGCTCCCTCTGCCCCAACTGTGCCCAGGTTTGGCGCAGGGACCCCCTAACAAGCCTTACAGCAGCTTGCATCAACATGGCAGAACACCCTGGAACTAATGATTACCACCACCTAACAGGAAACACAGAGATGTAGTGTCAGTTGGGACAGACAATATATACACACCCAACCAGCATTCCTATTTTTTATTGGTTGGGGGAGGGGGAGGTTGTAAAACCTTTTAGTGTAAGACTTTACTTAAGGCCCTCTTAACTGACAGCAACTCCTAACACTCACTCTGCAGCAACTGTAACTGAATGTATTCGGTCCTAGCTATGGTAAAAAATGCATGTCCTGAACCAAAAGTCAATCAATAGCTTACAGGTAGAAATGATCATGATAGTCTAGGAAACACGAGACAGGACATAAAGCAGTGTTTCTGAAGCCCCTGACATGGAGTTTTCTCTACTGGCACTGGAGAAGCATATGAAATATCATTGTCAACTGCAAACTCTAATGAAGCTAAAAGCAAGCCACACAAAAGCACCTCTAAATCAAAGATAAGACTTCTTTGGAGTTCTAGGAATAAGGAGGAAAGAACTTCAGAAAGGGTCTTAGACTACATTATGTTTATACATTAAAAATGGAAAGCAACAGAGTCACAGGGATAACATTCTTTACTGCATTCAAATTTGGCCTTTCATTTGGAAATGAGCCACCTATCAGGCAGCCCATGTTTTTAAACTTGGAGAAAATAGCTGGTATAAAATGGTCTTAGGAGTTAGACTAAGGAAGTTACAAGACCAATTAAGAAATAGAAGAAAATGCTAATAATAAAATTATTTTAGTCACTAAAGTAATATAGACCATCAAACCAAATTCTTTTAGACAAAATGAAGTATGGTGCAGTCACTATAAAGAGCTTGAGCTGTGGAGTTTGATTTTAGATCTCTGCTCCAGAGCTTTGGATCAGCGATGGATCATACTTTAGGTATGCACACTTCGACAATGTATTTAATCACCCGGAGTCTCATTTTATATTCAGCAAAGTATTTAATCATTCAGAACCTCATTTTATTAAAATGAAAAGTAGACATTAACACTTTCTTTGCAAGGTTATTATTGAGATTAGACAAAAGTTCGTATAGTTCTAGCACAGAGCCTGACTTATAAAAGCTGCTTTAAAAGGTGGTAGTTGTAATTAATCTAAGAAAAGCCACCAGAAGAAAACTGGCCAGTTTTCCTCAATTTACCTTAAAATTGTACTCTCAAGTAGAGACCTTGCTTAGGAGGTATCTGTGATTTACAATTCTAAGTTCACTTACTAGTCAATGGCCACATCACCATGAATGTGCCCAATCTCCTCTAATCTCAGAAGCTAAGCAGGGTCAGGCCTGGTTAGTACTTGGATGGGAGACCACCTAGGAAGACCAGGTGCTGTAGGCATTAAAAAAAAACATACAACTAAGTTTATTTTATTTACTGATGTAAGTGCATCACTAAAGAGTGCGGTCAATTTTACCAAAGGCAGAAGAAGTCCAAGACTAGGTTCCAAACATACAGATCAGACATTCTCAAGGCAACATATTAGGGTGCTAGCAAATCATAAATTTCGGTATTTCCTCATTTTTTTCTAAAATATTTAAAGAATAAACCCACGGACACAAAAGGGAAAATTAATTCTTACTATTTGAGTGTAATTCCATCAGCGTTCAGTAAGAGCCCTAACACACTAAAGCAGCCATCACCTGTGATGCACTAACTTCCCTTTTATGCCTCTGGAATGGTACTATTCATTTTAGGTACCTTCTTTGGGAGTATTGAGAAAAGTCACTCCAATCATGGTCTGTGTTCTGTGAAGAACCCCAGTTAAGAGGGCGTGTAGTATGTAGAGAATACAAGACAGAGTTAAAGAGAGGTTCATCTTATTTATTTATATTTATCTTCACATTCCAGGGATTTGGGAGGATTAACAAAGATATATCCAGGAATGCTAAGGGCAGCCTGCTGTATCTGGCTGGTAGTCCCTACTGCTAGACATTGGTCATTCCCTCAATATTCAGATCCTTGAAATAACCCATATGGATAAGCACGCGCGACAGTTTTAGAACTAATAAGGCTCAGCATGGCCTAGGTGAGGCCAAGAAAAATTAAAGTCTTTCTGAAAAGCTAGGACGATTGACATATTTCTCCAAGCTCCTTACCAGGGTGTGGCTCAATTACAAAGTACGGATTTCTTGGAAAAGGGGGGGATGAAGTTTCGCTTTTCATTTACCACTCAAGTTAGTTCTCCGCTTTCTCTTACTCCAGAAGTGCGACGCGGGGAGACCGCGCCGGCCCTGGACCCCGGGACACCCTGGGGGACGTAGTTGCGGGACCTAACGGTGCGTCCCGGCGTACCCGCACTCGCTAGCCCCAGCAGGAAGGCCCCCCGCAAGGCCGCCGCGGCCGGCGCCTCGAGGCACTCGCAGCCCGGACTCTCTGGCCGCAGAAAGGCCTCAACGACCCGCAGCGACACTTACTTTTTGCTCAGTCTGGCCTCACCGCCGTTCACATTCACCTCAGCCGCCAGCATCTCCGCCATCTCTGCGAAGGGACGGACATGCAAGGAAGGAGAGTCTCCCCGCACTGTCCAAGGCTCGGCGGGAAGCCCCGCCTCTTCCGGGCCGAGGGGCGGGCACTTCCGGGGGCGCCGTCGCGCAGGCGCAGTGCGTGCTTCCGCCGTCTCGGCGTCCGGAGCGGCGGCGGCCTGGGTGTCTGGGCTCCCCGGACGCTCGACTCTAGCTCTTCGGGCGTCACCTATGGCGGAGGCGATGGACCTGGGCAAAGACCCCACCGGGCCCACCCACTCCTCGACTCTGTTCGTGAGGGAAGATGGCAGCTCCATGTCTTTCTACGTGCGCCCCAGCCCGGCCAAGCGCCGGCTCTCGAGCCTCATCCTGCACGGGGGCGGCACCCTGTGCCGGGTGCAGGAGCCCGGGGCCGTTCTGCTGGCCCAGCCCGGGGAGGCGGCGGCCGAGGCCTCGGGCGACTTCATCTCCACGCAGTACATTCTGGACTGCGTGGAGCGCAACGAGAGGCTCGACCTGGAGGCCTACCGGCTGGGCCTGGCCCCGGCGGCCTCCCCCGCCAGGGCGGGGGCTCCGGCCGAGGGCGTCGCCGCGGCGGAGCCCGAGCGGCCGCCGCCCGCAGGTCGCATGGCCTTCACGGACGCGGACGACGTGGCCATCCTGACGTACGTGAGGGACAACGCCCGCTCCAGCAGCTCGGTCACGGGCAACGCCTTGTGGAAGGCGATGGAGAAAAGCTCGCTCACGCAGCACTCGTGGCAGTCCCTGAAGGACCGCTACTTAAAGCACCTGCGCGGCCAGGAGCACAAGTACTTGTTGGGGGACGCCCCCGTGAGCCCGGCCTCCCAGAAACTGAAGCGCAAAGCGGAGGAAGACGCGGAGGCCGCAGACAGCGGGGGTGAGGCCTGCGGCGCACCCACGGGCCCCTCTGCCCTCCCCCGTGCTGGGGCGGGCGGGGCGTCTTTCCCATTTGGGCGTCTTCCGTTAACTCTGGCCTGGCGTCTGGGTTAAATTTGCACCATTTCCTAATCTCACATTTGATTTCCAATAACTAGGATATCGACATGGTTCGCCGACCAAATGGTACAAAAAGGGTGGTATATGTAGAAAGTTTTTTACCCACAAACTATCCAGTTTTCTTCCCCAGAGGTAGCGGGCGAATGAGCCTCTTGGGTGTTTTCAGAGATGAGACTCATTTCAATTATCGAATTACAGTTAAAATACAACATATTTTCAGGTGTACAAAATTTATTATAATATTATTAACTACATTCTTATGCCATACCTAAGTGTAAAATCTATACATTTTGTAGCTGGAAGTTTACCTCTTAATCTTCACTTGATTCGCCTCCCCTCTGACAACCACCAGTTTTAAAAATATTTCTCCTTTGTTCAGGTAGATTAAGTAGAAACAGTTTTAAAGACATAGTGGATCCGTTTATTTTCCTGTTTTGGCTTAACGTGTGTTCATATAAGAAGGTTTCTTGGCTTCATGGGTGAAGTGAATTTTTAACGCAGTTGAGTTAAATGTCGAGATTCAAGTGGGGTTAGGACACAGTGCAAAGCCACTAAGATTCTTCCTTTTTGGTATTACGGCTATTGACTACTTAAGTTGTCAAACCTTTTGTTTAGAGAGGCATGCTTTTCCCTCACCTGTCTTTCCGTCTCTGGCAATTCCTTGTAACAGTTCAAGCCTAGGGAGGTAAAATCTATTTCTCCTGTGGAGTATGCTTAGTAGGAATTTTGTTTTTGGTAAAAGTGACATGGTAGATAATATTCATTCAACAGATATTTGAGTGCCAGACACTTATCCTGCTGGGATATAACAAAAGTAAAAGTCCCTGTGGTCATGGAGCTTAATATGCTAGCTGGGAAGTGGTAAGTGCTATAGAGAAAAATCAGGGTAAAGGTTGTGGGGGAGGTTGTTTTCTATAAGGTGGGAAGGAAAAGTCACTATGATAAGCTGATATTTGAGCAGAGACCAAGAGAAATGAAAGAGTAAGCCAGGTGGTTACCTGAGGAAGAGTGTTCCAGGTAGTGGGAGTAAATGCAAAAGTCCTGAGGTGGAAATATGGCTGGTATGCTCATGAAGATCAGTGTGGCTGGAATGGAGTAAGCAAGAGGGAGAATTCTAGAAGAGGGGACAGGGCTAGGAGTACGTACGGGTGGAGTAAATCATGTAGGGCCTTGCTTTTTAAATCAGTGATGTTAGGACTACTGGCAAGCCATTTGAAACTTGGAACAAGGTTAATCTGAATACACCCAACTCAAAATAATATTTAATAATTAGCTATTTAAAAGTAAAAACTAAAGTCCTGAAATGACCAAGACATATATCTACTTTTTGATATAAGTGTGATGATATTCCCAAAACAAGAACACGTAAAGTTTTATGCATCTTATTACTTAAAAGCGTCTTGTGATAAAGTCAGCACACTGGAAAAATACTCTCAATACATTGCAACAGTTAGTTTTCTTAATGTCCAAAGAGCTTGCAGAAGTTAGTAACTGAAAGAAAAACTAATGGAAAGATAAGGAAATGAAATGGAACAAGAAGTTTATAGAAAAGGAAATACGTGGCCAATAAACACAAACTCTGTTATCGAGTATAAAAGCAAGTGACCCTGAGCACCAAACCAGATAGCCATGCCTGGACTTTTGACTCATGGAAATCGTGAAATAATAAATGGATGTGTTTTTTAAAACAGAAACAGGAAACCAGAACAAAATAAATATCATATTTTATCAGATTGGGGAAATTAACAAAATGAGTAATATCAGAAGTTAGTGAGGTATGTGAAAACACGTACACTCTTAACATTGTTAATAGAAGGAAATTGGTACAATTTCTTGAAGGGCATTTTGAAAACATCTAATGATGTTTAAAATGCATGTTTCCTTAAACATGACAATATTGCTTCTAGGAAGTTATCCTACAGCTGTACTCAGTACTAAAGGATATATAGGGAAAAGTCAGTCTCCCTGCCATATACCTCTTCCACTGGTTTCTCTCCCAGAGCAAACGCTACTATCATTATCCTTGTTTTGTGTCCTTTCTGCTTATTATAATACTAGCACACTAGAAATCCATTTGTTTTGCAGTTCACTTTTTAAAAAAAAAATGTTAGATCTTGAAATCTTTGTGCATTGCTTTGGCTCATTCTTCATTAATTGCATTGTATTATGTGACTGAACCATAATTTGTTGATTTTATAGAAAATTTTGAACATTTACAAAAGTAGAATAGTGTAATTAACTATGCTGCATGTACCTGTCATGCAGCTTAACCTGATTATAGTTCATGGCCAATTTTTTTCATCTATATTTTTCAATCCAGACTTTTGGGATTATTTTGAAGCAGATGGCAGGCATCATACCATTTGATCTATTTCAACACCTATTTAAAATATTAGGCTTTTTTAAATTACTATTCTTTAAATTAAAGAAAATCGACTTATTTTTGTGTGCATGTTATGCATTTTATTTGTTTGTTTGTTTGTTTGTTTGTTTTTTAATGCCTATAGCACCCATCTTCCTAGGTGGTCTCCTATTCAAGTACTAACTGGGCCCGACTCCACTTAGCTTCCAAGATCAGACGAGATTGGGCGTGTTCAGGGTGGCATTGCCGTAGACCATTTTATGCATTTTTAAAATGTATTTTTTATGCAACAACATGGATGGGCAGAACCTAGAGGGTATTATGCCAAGTGAAATAAGGCAGAGGAAGACAAATACCACGAGTTCACTTAATGTGGAATCTAAAGAACAAACGAACAAAACAAATAGATTCATACAGAGAAAAAACTGATGGTTATCAGGTGGAGGGCATTGGGGGCTTAGATGAAAAAGGTGAAGAGATTAAGAAGTAGAAATTGGTAGTTACAAAGTGGTCATGAGGAAATGAGGTACAGCATAGGTAATATAGTCAATGTAACCAGTGCTATGTGGGTACTAGTCTTATTGGGTATATAATTATTTGGAAATTATATACATGTCTAACTACTATCCTGTTTGTACACCTGAAACAAATATAAAATAATAATATCAACTGTAATTGAAAAATAAAAATAAAAATTTTTTATTGTAAAATATATATTATTTTCACCATTTTAAAGTGTTTAGTGGCATTAAGTACATTCATACTGTCAGGCAACCATCATTACCATTCATCTTCAGAACTTTTTGATCTCCCAAAACTGAAACTTAATATCTGTTAAACACTAATTTCCCATTTCTCCCTTCCTCCAGCCCCTGACAAACACCATTTTACCTTCTACAAATTTGATGTCTTTAGGTACCTTCTTAAAAAAGTGGAATTATACAATATTTGTCCTTTTTTGTCTGATTTATTTCACTTAGCATAATGTCTTGTGTCAGACTTAATTCCTTGTTAAGACTGAATAATATTCCATTGTATGTGTACACCACATTTTATCATTTCATCCATTGATGTACATTGGGTTGTTTTTGTCTCTTGGCTATTGTGAATAGTGCTGCTATGAATATGAGTACTGTAATACTTGTTTGAACCCCTGTTTTTATTTTTTGGGGGGGGCGTATATACCCAGAAGTTACTGGATCATGGTAATTTTATGTTTAATATTTGGGGAATTGCCATACCATTTTATAATTATATGTTTTAACACATACGTGTGTAGATGTGTGTAACCACACCAAAAATTAGGATACAGAACAGTTCCATCGCAAAAAAAAACTTCCTCTTGCTGCCCCTTAATAGTTTTTGTTAAGTGGAAAAGAGAGCAAAATCCTAAGAGAACTAGTAAAGGGGGACTAGGAGGATGTTTAGCTTTAGGGGGCTCTCCTTTCTATAGATTCTACATGGTAGATTGTGTTGTGCCCCCCAGATGTTCCTGCAGCATCTGAGCTGCCTTGCCCAAAGTCCTGTCATCTTAGGGCAACCTACTAGTATCCAGTGACTTGATCTATGTAGAGTTCTAAAGTCTTCGCCCTCTTGCTTCAACTTGGTCAACTCCGAAGGACCTTTCTAGCTTCAGATGAGGCCTGGTTGGCACTCTTTCACAGCTCAACTTTTCTGTCTGCCCATTCTGCTTTCTTTTCATTACGGGTTTTGCCAGGCACACTCCCTAATAAATAATCACTTTACATATCAATCTCCACCTCAGGATGTGGTTCCCAGAGAACCCAATTTATTGCCCAGTTTATTAATTTGCAAAATCTATCAATACAAAGCAAAAAATGAATTAGTCTTGAAGAGTGTTTTTATTTTACATATCAGAACCTAGTAAAATTATCACCATTTGGATAGTACAACTTTCCAGAAGAAAGTAGAAATTGTTGTACATGGATATTTTATGTTTTTCTTATCTTATCAAAACCAGATGTCTTCTAACAGAAAAAAAAGTTCAGGTTCTCTTTTGGTCCAGAGCTCACAGAGCATGCATATTTTTTTTTTATTTCTGTAAAAGAGGCTCATTCTAATCTGGTTCTCTTCCCTTTTCTAGAACCGCAGAATAAGAGAACTCCCAACTTGCCTGAAGAAGAATTAGTAAAGGAGGAGATCCAGGAGAATGAAGAAGCAGTTAAAAAGATGCTTATAGAAGCCACTCGGGAGTTGGAGGAGGAGGTGGTATGTCAACTAGATTTATTTTTTTCATACATCTATTCTCCTTTCATGTTGTCATCCCATCTACCCTTTTTAAACACTTGAGGCCCAGAAAGGTAAGAGAGAAGTTCAGGATGGAGGAGGAAAATGGAAAGTAGGACTGATCTAGGTTGTAGGCATGTAGCTTTTAGTTTTTTGGCTGGAAAGCTTGAGGGGGAAAGGTAGGAAAGTTGGGGAGAATTATTTTTAAAACAGTATAAAGCATCCCATTTATGAGTACTTTCATCTTAGTGTTTTTCAAAGTTATGATGATTTATGTTTTAAAATTATGGAACATAAACAATTTTTAAAAGAGGTTAATTTTTTTAATCAAGTTTTTGTGTAGAGCTCTTTTGGAATTTTTTAGTTCTTTCATATTCAGTCTAGCTTCTAATATTCTGTTAGAATCTCATATTGAATTATTTAGAGAAAGGCAGGAGCCATAAAATGAGGAGTAATTTTAAAAATTCAAATTGTATATTCCTATCTTCTCCAAGAAAAAGGATCTATTAAATTAACTTTTCTTAACACAAAAATGGTTAGACCTCGGTCTAAAACAAGAAAATAAGTTTGTGAAGGAATGCATAGGAATTGGTAGAATTTAGGAATTATTACCTTTTATAGTCTGAATTTTATGATTTGATATTTGATTAATCTTCTGTGAACTTTCAGATGCTCTCAACAACTCTCAAACATGGTCTACTTAGGTGTCTTCTCACCCAACATACTTTGTAATGTGTCTGAATGTAGTATATCCTGGAGGCTTTAGTATAGTCATACGGCTGTGTATTTTGAGTACTTATGTGCAGGCATTGATAGGCACCGGGGATGTAATAATGAGCAAAATACATAATTCTTGCCCTTACAGAGCTTGTAATCTGGGAATGAAGTCATACTCTGACAAATAATCTAGTATACACATGTACACGTACGTGTGTGCATATACATGTTTTTCATATTCTGTATAGCTTCTAATGTTCTCTTGGAATATTGTGGTTAATTACACATACGCATGCACTCATATATAACTGTCACCTGTGCACACACTCTTCCTTACCCTTTCACATACATAAATATATATGTATATACACATACACATATACACACACATCTAAGTTGAATAAATGTAAGAAGGAACATGGCATATTAGAGAAACTGACAGAATTCCAGTATGATTGGAAAAGGGTGGTAGTTGGGAGAGACCAGACATTGGAAGAGTGTTCGTGATTTGGCAGTTAGACTGGTCTTATTCATCAATTTCTCTAGGTGGAAGAGACCCCAGATTTTGAAATACACATAACAATGTGTGATGATGATCCACCCACACCTGAGGAAGACTCGGAAACCCAGCCTGATGAGGAGGAAGAAGAAGAAAAAGTTTCTCCGCCAGAGGTGGGAGCTGCCGTTAAGATCATCCGGCAGCTAATGGAAAGGTTTAACTTGGATCTGTCAACAGTTACACAGGCCTTCCTGAAAAATAGTGGTGAACTGGAGGCTACTACCTCCTTCTTAGAGTCTGGTCAGAGGGCTGATGGGTATCCCATTTGGTCCCGACAGGATGACTTAGATTTACAAAAAGATGATGCGGTTACCCGAGATGCATTGGTCAAAAAATTTGGTGCTCAGAATGTAGCTCGAAGGATTGAATTCCGAAAGAAATAATTGGCAAGATAATGAGAAACAGAAGATGGCAGATGAGGTGGTAAAAACAATTTGTGACGATTGAACTTTAGAGATTATTATGTTGGAATCGATACTTGTCTTCTGACCAATGCTGTCATTGCTCTGAGTCCTAGATTTTGTAGCTAAGCAGAGTTGTTGTGTAGGAGGATAAAAATAAAAGATGCTGGATATATTTAGAGCTATCCCTGGCAGTATCAGTGTGTTTATGAAAGGAAAAATCTAAAGCAGAGAGAACTTGGCCTATGTACTAGTAATCCTTTTCTGGCATGACAGGTGCCAGTGATGAAGTCAGAAGACGAAAATTAGGAGACAGATCTTTTCAGGCAACGTGAATAAAGAGTTTCCTAATTATTTGCAGAAGCTTCTCTAGATTGTGATAGATTTCAAATCAATTTAGAAACATGGAAAGATTTCATTACAAGGTGTCAAACATGGACTATGCCAAACCATTGCATTTTCTGTCCCCCTTCCCTGTCCCCCCAACTCTGATTTCTAAAGTATTTGAAAACCCCATATTCCCTTTGCTAACTTAGTATTTGGGGACCTTGCTCTTTGGCTCTTCTTTTCTTTGAGTCCCTGTCAGTCAAGTCTCTAGCACATGTTTCTCTATCTACCACTCAGTTTTGTTTAAAATGCACACAAGACCTTAGTCTCATAGTCTTACTCGGTTACTAGAAATGTGTTTTTATTTATTGAGGATAGTTTTGTGCTAAGTCTGTGTTAGATTTTTGTTGTGTTGCTTTTGTTATTTAAAATAAATAGAACTTTGTATTTGAGTCTCCAACAAGTGTTTTCTTTGATTGTATTCACAAACCTTTTAGGTATAAAACCCATAAAGGAACAGACATTTTTGGCTCTTATTAGATAAATAGTAAAGTGCTTCCATTTTAGAATAGGCCATTAGAAAGCTGCTGGTTCTTCTGGTTGGAGCAAAGAGAAGATCTGCATCAAGAACTGTGAAAGATGGCCAAATAATGTGAATTGCTGAGAGCCAAAGGGGAGAGAAGCCAATCAGGAACCGTCAGTGTGTAATAGATGTCAGTGTCCCACCATATTCCCTGGGCAGTCACCATTCTAGCACATGCCACCAACAGGAGTTCTATTGCAAGCACCTGCATGAGGCTTTCCACTTGAAGTGCTATAGAGTGGCTTTCTGCAAGTGGTTAATGGGAAGTAGAGGTTGCATACCCAGCTTCCTTGCTGATAGAGAAATGACACAACTGAATATGTATTTGAGAATTACCCTGTGATTGGCATTGTGGTTTCCATGCCATCTTTCAGAGGTCCTCAGTAGAAATAAACATAGTTGCTATCAGTGGTGATTGGTTTATGAGCATACCCTGTATAAGCTTCCTTCTCTTGTCTCACATTCCCACTTCCCTATCAGTGCAGCCTGGAATCACCAGTTACACACAAATTCTTTTTTTAGAATCTGCTCCTGAGACAGCCCAGCCTAAATCAAAGCGCTTAACCTGTCCCTGTTCCTTAGTAAATTAGAAAGGTAAACCATTCCCAGTAGTAACTAGCTTGCTACAGGAGTAATTCTTGAATGGGGGTTGTGAAGGTTGGGTGGTGGGCATTTGTTTCAAACATGTTCATTCTGATATGACTCTAGGGTGGTTGAAAATTACTGCTTTAAATGTGAAATAGAGATGTCGTTCAGGATGTCTGCACCTTAGTAAAGGTACCACAGCCAATTGGCTTTATAGGCCTAGAACTTGGTTTTCTCAAAGCAGTCGCAAAAGGGCCCGATTTATATACAGATTTCCAAAAGACATGTTTAAACCAAAACACACACCAGCATATAGTGCTCATAAACCACTAACTTTCAAATATCTGGTTTTGAAATTTTTCTAGTAATTTCATCTCTTGGAGATATGTAGGGAAACATCCCAAAGTATTTTGGGGAGCACAAACCAAAGCAAGGAAAACAAGTTGGATCTTAATGATTAATGACATTGAGTTATGGTTACATTAGTTCCAAAGACCAGCTATTCAAGTCCTAAAGTTGAGATACCTCTCCCTGAAGCCGCCAGATTCTTGTTTGGGTGTTCTTTTCTCGACCTCACAAGTGAAGCTTCTGCTTGGCTCTGGGAGACATCGTTTCTTAACTCATTTAAGCCCTTAAATTCTGGGCCTTCCTCACAGTTACCCCCACCCTGGCTTCTGAGATTTTCTAGGCCTTAACTTGTACAACTTAGTGGTAGAAGCATCTTTTTCTGTCTCCTCTTTCCCTGCAGCAGTGGGCTATGCCCCTGGATTTAGTTTTTCTGTTTCCTATTTCCTTTTAATCAGGAGTAGTTGAATTTGCTGCTTTGACTGTTCTGATCTTCTCGTTTTTGGCCTAATACTGTTTGCTGGATCATATGCCCACCTGCCTATATCAGTTAGGTATTTAGTTCCATGTAACAAAAAAACTAAAGAACTTTAATCAATAAGGGGATTTATTTCTGGTCTATATGACAAGAAGTCCTGAGGTAGGGTGGCTTCCGCATTCTATTTTGCTGCTCTTCCATCCTTAGCTAGTTCTATTGGCTGCTCCCCTCTGGTTGCTATAGTTCTAACAGCAGAAGAGGGAGATTTCCTGCAAGTGTCTTATCATCAATCTGGACTTAACCTTTTGAGTTCTTGTCTCATCTCTATAACTTTCCTTAGGTTTTTAATTTCCTTCCTGAGCGTATTATAGCAAATGCCATTTATGCTATCGGTGAAACTCACTGCATGTCTTCCTCGTCATTCATTTTCTCTCAGGTTCTGCAGCTTCCAGTATAGTTGTGTCTGTTAACAAGGAGGGCTTTCCTGGTTCTTTTGATTTTCTACATGCAGCTTTCAGTTTTTATAGTTTATTGGCTTAGGGATCTTTCTGGGAAATATATTACATTATTTGCTGAGCTCATCACCTGCTACCTTGGGCTGCCTCAGATGTGAGGTAATAAATTTGTGTTCAAAGATTTGAAGAGCTCATTCGGGCTCTTGAGAAGCTTGGTGATGACTGTTCTGTATGATGGTTTCTATATTTAATCAATAGCTGTTGTCCATATAATGTATACAGATGTATATATATCTACATTCTTACACACACACACACACGCACGCGCGCGCGCTAAAACCATCCCTTGATAGTACCTTCAGTTCCAACCTGACACCAGAGGTCACTCTCATCTCCTTTCCTTATATTCAACTCTTCTCCAATACAGAGGTTCCTAGCCCATGTTCTCAAAACATTTATGATGTGTGTCATTTCTATAATCCAGAGAAAATATTTCCAGAAGTCACAGTGGCTATCTAACTGCTGGTGCGATCAAACAGCTCAGCATGTCTGCTTCTGGTCTTTCTTGCGCTGTGGATGCAGAAGACCTTCTGAATTCCGCCAACCCTTTGAGAATTTTGAGACTAGCTTTCTGTCCTAGTCCAAAGACAGATTTTAATACTATTCCATGTGGAAAAAAAATGTGAAATCTCCACAGGTTGGCTGCAAGGTCCCTGTTGCTTTATGAGTCTTTCTCTCCTGATCACTCCCATTTCCGAGTCTCTCCCAAGTCATGTCTTGGATCCTCCACTAGCGAGTCACTGCTTGTCTCCCCTAAACCAGTCAATCTCTGGTTCTCTCCATCTTGAGTCTCATATTTTAGTCTTTCTCTTCTGAGTCTCTTTATCTCTGAGTCTCCCTTCCCAAGTCTCTATATTTCTGAGAGTGTCCCTCCGACATGTTTATATCTCTGAGTCTCATCCAAACAGAAGAGTGGCTGCTAAAACATGATTTATTTGGGCATTATTGTCAGATACGATCAAAGACAACATTCTCTGATCAATCTGCCTGATCTGTAGTACTCAAGTTATAGAAACAGGACTTGTACAGAATGTATTCATGTGCAAAGCGAGTCTTTTATTTAGCACAAAAATCAAGTTATAAAAACATCGATTCCATCTTAAAACACATTTTAAAAGCATTCCTGATGTTCTAAGTTTGCATCAAGACATCTGCAATCCGGATACCCAAATCCCTCTATAATTTCCAACAACAAAGGCAATTTCCACTAGTTGTGGGAAGTCGTAAGGGGCACAGTAGTGTGGAGGCAGCTGCCCCTCAAACAGTCCAGTAAACCCCAGGAATGCTGTTTCCTACTCAGCCTAAGGGGTCCTCCTTGCCTGCCTCTCCAAAGAATGAGTTATGTGCTTGATTAAACAGATTCTTAGTAAAAGGTCAGGGATCCAATAGGTAAAAATGCTGCAAAATGGACTGAAGAGAAAAAAATATAACCAAGGCCTTATGCCCACCTACATTTGCTATTTTAAGCTTCTCTAACATGGTTCTGCATAACCAGCAGCTGTAAAGTCCTGATTTCGATGTACTGAGGGCTGGTTAACACCCATTATTAACTCTTTTGCAATTCCAAACTACTCCAACAGCTTTTCCAGGGCAGGAATGGAATAACTATGCAGGTGCCCTAAAGAGCTAAAACAAAAACAAGCTCAGTTTAACCATTACCCCACTAGCTTGACTGTAGGGTCATGGGACTTTTTGATTACAGAGGAGGATCTGTTTGGTAAAAGCCAGGCCATTCATCTGCCTTTCCGTTAGCCTTTTTTATTCTTAGAAACTGGGGTAAAAGAAGGCAGCAGGAGATATTTACAAGACCAGCATCCTGGGGCTGCTGTCCTTTGTGACATCAAGAGAAAGATGACGCAATTAAGCTCAAGAGAACATTTTGTGAAGAGACTAAGACAGCCCAATTTGTAGCTGTCCGTTAGAGCTAGTGACACTGGACATCGAGGGTGTCCAAATCCCAGGCACATGGAATTCCAGTTCCAACTCTACTGCAATTTTTGTATTAGTGATCCTAATTTGTAAAGATCTTTGATTTCTCCTTGGTTGTGGCTTCTGGGGTTAAGTCAGCCTGGGCTATGAGGCAGAAGGGTGGGGGTGGGATAGTCCTGGAAGATTTATACCCTCTAGCACATTCTTCCCCAGCCAGATGATGCCTATCACTCCTGAGGCTGCTGCAGGAAATAAGCCATGAGATGGGACAGAATTCTGGCCCTTTATATGGTCAACCAGGTTCTTACCAAGGACACTCGGGGACAAATCTACAGTGGGCAGTTCTGTGTTCTTCTGGCCTTTAGTCTTCCATGTCAGTGAATTTTCTCTTCTTGTAGTTCTGAACGAGGTTAGAAGCTGTGATCTGAGAAGCCTGCCCCTTCTCCCAACATTGAAAGTCATTCAGTCCTTTCTGTCCTGTTTGAAATAAGCCCCTTTCCATCTCATCTAGCCTGGCTACCAGTACTGAAGTGTCTTCATTGTAAGCATTCTGGGAGCAGTCCATGATGCGGCGAAAACGTCCAATAAATGTCTGAAGAAGAAGGGAGTAAAAGAAATCAGATCCATTTTTATTCCTGAACATTTAAATGGCTTGAAAGGAAAGAATTTGGTCTCAGGACTCAGGCAGAAGAAAGTCTGAGTAGGTTATTTTATATTGCCAATCCTCTAGTTCCTTGTCTGTGAAATGGGTTGTTGTGAAAATCCAATGAAGTAATATATGTAGAGCAAATATATCTTGACCTAATAGGTCATATAAAGCTAAAAATGAGGAAGTAAAACAGGAGGTAGAAAGGATAGTTTCTTCCAGTATTAACAGAATGAAATATAATTATGAAAATTCAAAGTAAGGTTATACTGTGAAGGATGGTAATATACGCATTACAGTGTTTTGTCCACGAACAGTAATAGTTACCATTTATTAAATGGCACTGCATAATCTCACTACAACTCTATTATTTTGGCACTATCATTATCTCCATTTTACAGGTGAAAAATTGATGCCTAGAGGTCAGGTATAGCTTGATCAAGTCACATAGCCAATACATGGCAGAGCCAGGTCTTAGCTCCAGAGCAAAGGAAGGAACAAATAACTAGAGAGCACATGTATTTCCAAAAGGAACCCTCCGACCAGTCTTAGAGCTGGGCTGCAAGTGTGTATTTAAGTACATGACTACTGTAGTCAACCACTGCCCCTTTCTCATTTCCAGGACTTCTTGCTGGTCCCAACTATTAGCAAGCAAATATGAAGAGCAGTAGACAAGTTGCAAGTACATATACAATTGGCAAGTACAGTCTAACTGTAGGCTGACCTGGAATAATAATAAACTAATGGCATCCATTCTATACTTCCCTGGGTAAGAGTGACTGACGTCTGGTGGCTGCCACAGCTGGCTCCTGAGATGTGTACAGTGCCATAGGTTTTTTTCACATCAATTACTTGCCTGTAAGAGAGACTGGGAAATGTCTCCATTCTCTGGACTGTCGAAATGTAGGAGTTGGGAGCCAAACCCATAGAAATGGGGCCCCATTTTATGGAGGTCCACCACATTGGCATCTGCACTGAATACAGTCCTCCAACCCTCTTGGTAGATCCTAGGAAGTTCCACAGAGAGGATTCGCCGCTTGTTGTCAAAAAGTCCTTTTACCAGCCACAAGGGGAGTTCCAGCTTTGAGCCCTGTAGCAGACAAGAATGTAGATTTTAAAAACAATGACACAGTAAATGTCTGTGACAAAAAGGAAATACACATTGCATGAGCCTATTCTCTATGGGGGAATGACGATCAAATGCAAAAGATGATTGTGACCTGAGGAAATGAATTGTGTGGGCTTAAATTTTATGTCATGATGGAATGGAGAGAGAAATGGATTTATACAATAAAAATATAATAAAGAACAAAAATGTGGTATAAAGGGAAAGTTTTCTAAATAGAGACGCATGGACATGGACAATGAACTAGCAGTTACCAGGGGGAGGGAGGAAAAATAGAAAAATGTTAAAAAAAAGGAAAGTTTTCTAACATAAATAAAAGCTGTCCAATTCCAGATACTTTAGAAATATGATATTTCTTCTTTCTTTGAATATTCAGTATCTATTCCATACATATACTTACTGAGTGTCTACTATGTGCTAAGCACCACCCTGGGTGCCATAGGAATGTAAAGAAAAATAGATCAGCCTGAGCTCAGGCTAGAGATGCTCCCCATACCATGAAATCATAGCTTCAGAGATGACAGAAAAAACAAATGTCTATCTTTTTTAAGTCTAAACAAAATTGGAAAATATCAGGTAATGGCCATGATAGACCAGAATAAAAATATCCAAAAAATAAATAAATAAAAGGCAAACATAACCGGGTTGAAGGAGGCAACAAACGCACTCCATAAAACTGTCACAATCATTAAAAACAAGTCTGATAAACTGTTACAGCCAAGAGGAGTGTAAGGAGACATGACTACTAAATGCAATGGGGTATCCTGAAACAGAAAAAGACATTAGGTAAAAGTGAAGGAAATATGAAGTTTAGGCAGCACGTCTCTGCCAGTGTGGAAAATAACTAAATCATTACCTATTATAATGGAGTCAATAAATAATGTCTAAATTTAAAAAAAATCAAGAGGCACTAAGACTAGAAACATGGAGGTGAATCTTGAAGAAACTACTAAAGGAAGTAGACAGATCACGTGGAGCTGGAAAAGGAAGTGTGGGAAAGCAAGACAGTGCTTGCTATTTTTTATTTTTTAGTACTATTTGACTTTTCAAACTTCGTGAATGTATTACTTTGATAAGAACTCACAAAACCAAACAAAAACATCTTCTAAATAACACTTGGGTTAAACAGGGAACTGAACATAACCATTACAAGCCATATTCTTGGGACGAATGTATGTGAGGTTATACAGCCCTCGGGTGGAATCCCAGCTCACCACTTCCAGCGGCACCTGCCCAAGCTACCAGACTTGTCTGGGCTTCAGCTTCCTCGTACCTAACAATTCCTACTTACCGGGGTCTTGAAGGATTAAAGGATTGAATGGAAAAGTGCACTCCACCTACCACATCCACGTTGGTACCAAAGACCTCGGTAAACGGCTGCGGATACCGTCATCGTCATGCAGGGGCGAATCTAGCCATCTGTGGGTCCCAGACTTACCTATCACATGCCCTGAACAGAACACGTTGCTTTAAGGCAAACGGGATCAGAACCCTGACCCTGAAGCATCAACTCAAGAGGCGGGGGAGACACTACCGAATCTACAGTTTCAAAAACGAAATCAGTGCCAAAAAGAGCCTGCGGACCGAGGATAAATTTCGTTTCCATCAACGTGGCCAAGGCCGGGGAGGGGGAAACAACAACGCTGCGCGACCTGCGAATAGCACTCTTGGGCGCCTAAGACCCCTCCTGTCCTAAAACTACAAATCCCAGGGGACAGCGCGCCCAGGGACGCAACGCTCTCCCCCCCCCCAGAGCCGCGAGGCCCACCGGGAGTTGTAGTCTTTCCGCGCCCGACCGAGCCGAAAGGCCCACCTGAGGAATGGCATTGTTGGTGTCGGCCCCTCCGCTCCGCTCCTGGAAAAAAGTGCCGAGGCGCGGCATGGGGATCTCCGTGCGTACTGGGAGTTTCTCGTGGGACATCAGGATGTCGTCCAAGGAAAGGAAGTTCTCCTGAGGTCCCAGCGCCCCCGACTCCACCCGGAAATAAGCCTCGGACATGGCGGCGGTTGGCGCCTCTCTGCTTCCACGCGTGTGACTCGGCAGACCCCGCGGAGCCAGGGATGCAAAAGGAGGAGGCCGCTCGGCGTCGTGGGGGTCGGAGAGGGCGGCGGGATCGAGTCTGTGTTCCCGCGCCTGGCACGGGCCAGGCAGGAGCAGCCGATCCAGGCGGGTCGGCCCCGGCGGAAGCAGCCGACCAGGTCCGCGATGGCTGCGGAGCGCCGAGCGGGTTCGCTAGATGCTTTCTCCCCAGTCGGTCCCCGTGTGCGAACCCTAAGCGGATCCCGTTAAAGCAGCGGGGGGCATAAACACTTGTGTTCGTGTGGTCACTGAAATATTTTATGGAATTAAAAACACTTTACAGCACGCTTGGGGGCGGGGGTTAAGGGAAGGCGGCATCGTGCGCGCCATCGCAGGCCTGGTCAAGCGAGAGCCATTTCCTGGTTTTGTCCCTGTGCGTCTCTGTCCATCTTGGTACTCGCAAAAAAATCTAAAAAGACCTCCAGCACCAGCCCTAAGTAGTCATTATGGAGCATTTATAGAGTTTGGAGGAGGTGCGGGAAGAGTGGGACGAGGGGGCTGGAGCACTCGCGTGCACGTGGCCTGCAGAGCTCCACCCGGCTAACTTTACCATTACCTGGCACTCCCTTTTTGTGGCTCTTAATGTAAATCCCTAAAAAAGGAAATGTGGTTTCTCCAGTTCATCTTTTTGAGGCAGACCTCAAGGGCCATCGGTTGCCAGCCACTTCTGCAGATTGGGGGTTCCTGTGTCAGGTACCGTCACTGGCCTAGTACGGGGAGGAGGGGTGCAGGGAAGGGATCATGGTACCAGGCTTGGGGGTGCTACTCGAAAAGGGGTATGGGTGGTGGCAGTTTTGAGAGATGTACTACAGAACGTTTTCCGTATAAAAGAGCATTTTCTAGGCATACAGAGCTGTGAAGGGAAGGGAGATGTGTGTTAATCATTATATTTATGTTCTGTATTTTATACTTTGACATCTTGGGGCTGCAGGAAGGATCTACCCTTCCCAGGATGAGCTAATTCCTAGAGTAACAATTTACGTGGGAATATACTTTCCATATACAAACCAACCAATCCAAAGCCCATATCCCCAACCACTTTCTTTATGTAACTCCCACACATCAAGCTAATAGTCCCCCTGCTCTAAATCACCCCAAGGTCAAGTACTGGACAACTGGAGACCACCTTTATAGCCCAGAGTCCACCACGATTATTCAAACTGTCCTAAACTTGCTCAAACTTGCCTACTTTGCTTCACCATTCCTTCCCAGAGAAACCACAATAAAGACTCTGAGCCATGTCTTTTAGGAACTGAACAATAAAACCTCCAACGGCACTGACCACTCTGTGTCATCAGTCACCTCTAAATGAAATTCTGCGTATCACCAAAACACGAAGCAATGGGGAAGTTGGCCAAATTGTGGAAAACCTTGGGTTCTATTCTAAGGAGTTTAGGAGTTGAGCCATATAACAAGGTAAGTCTGAGCTTTAAGAAGAGAATTCTGGCAGTGTGGGGGAGAAGGGAGAAATTAGGTGCAGGGAAGCCTGTTCAGAAGCCCTTCAGCAGGCGGTACCTGACAATTAACTGGATATAGAAAGTAAAGGATAGACAGGGGTCAGGGAGGAGTCAAGTTCTTAACCTGGTTGACCCAGTGGATGGAGATGACATTAATAGATGTACAGAGCACAGGAACAGGAGCAGTTTGAGGCAAACGATGAGTTCAGTTTGACACTCATGGAGTCAGGGAGCTGCTAGACAGGCATGTCTGCAGCCCTGTGGAGAAACCAGCCTAGAAGCTTTCGAGTCAGGAGGCATCAATTTACTTGTGTGGGTTTTTTTCCTTTATTATATTTTAAATGTTCAAGTTGCTGCACTAAAAGTAAACATAATTTATAGTCAAAATTTATTAATCTGATGAAATGGATGCATGGTACTGGATATAGTTTGGGATAGGATTATTCATTTGTATAATTGAGGGTAATGCTGGTTATTTACTAACAAAGAATATTTTTTTTTTATGTTGAAGCTGTTAAGAAAAATGCTTAATGATTTATCAATGCCAAAGGCATTTTTGTACAGAGACCAAAATATTGGCTCTAAACTCAAATACCAGTTATTTTAATACTAAAGTAATAGGCCAGTGTTTAAGATAAAATCAGAATACTCAGAATTTTTTTTATTTACTGTCTTGGCTTATCATGAAGCTATCAGTCACTGTATATTTTTTACTCTACTTAATCTATCCTCTACTTGGACTAATAAGTGAACAACAAATTAGTGAAAGTTTGAGCTTATGATGCTAAACAATTGCATTAATTCATTGACAGAAGTGGCACATAGTTGATGAAGTATACATCCATTTATAGCCTAAATTATAAGAACTAGGAATGCTTCTTTTCTCTAAGAAAATGTGTGTTCCTTAGTACCCAACCAAGCAACCTATGTACCAGAATTACACTAAACAGAATTTCAGTATATTTAAAAAATTCAGAGTACATTCAGTAAATTTACAACAGACAGGATTTCACTCTGAAAGGTATCTATCTGCTGGATCCCTGAAGAATAGTACTTGAATAGTACTGTAATCATTCCAAGATTGCCGAGTCAGAACTGTGTAGCACACAGATTTTGGATAAGCAAAATCACAAGCTGTTTTAAATCTGTTCTTCTGAATACCAGTGCTTTCTAAATCTCTTCCCTTGAGAGAGGGGACTGTGATGCAAGTAACAGAAATCCAAAGGTAGTATGTTGGAGGAGGACCTGAGGTGGGGGGAAGGGAGAAAGAAAACAAAAGGAACGTGTCAGACTCCATCCTTTCAGGTGCTTAGCTGAAGATTTTAGGATTTTCTTTGATCCCGTTTCCCTGACACCCCATGACTGGTCCATCAGCAAATGCTGGCTCTACCTTCATAATATTTTCAGAATTTGACCATTTCTCATCACTCTGGTCCAAGTCACCATCATCTGTTGCCTGGATTTTTGCAATAACTTCCTACCTAGTCTTCCTTTGCCCATGACTTCCCCACTGTTCCTTGAACACCCAGGCCCACTGGGTTTTACACTGTCTGTTCTCACTACCTAGATTGCCTTTCTCTTGGATTTCTAGACCTTTTCAGGTCTTTACTCATAAGTCCTTTCTCAGTAAGGCTTTCCTTAGCTGCCCTACCTAAAATTTTAACCCTCCCCAACTGACACCTGATATACCCCTCCCTTTTATTCCCCAGCACTGACCACTCTCTGATGTTTTTTATATTCTAATCATTTATTGTCTATTCTCCCTACTAGGGGATTCTTTTTGGTATATTTTTCACTGCTATATTTCCATTGCCTAGTGCATGTTAGGCACTTCATAAATATTTGTTGAATGAATCAGTGCTTTTTTAGTTATAGTTGTGATATTATTTTCCTTTAAAAAATTAGATAAAAACAATGAGTCGGTTTGAGTAAATAATAGTACAATTGATGTGCAGATATTGCAACAGTCACAAAGGGGAGCACCGAAACACTGAAAACACTGAATGAAAGTGATAAAGAATAGTTTGCCAAGGGACAGGTTAAGTCACATAGAACCTTCTATATCCATGAGTTTAAGTCATTAGTAATGCCATGATGAAACTCATTGATTGGGCTTCATTAATTTAAATTTGTTGAAGTTTTGGTAGAACTGTACTGAATTTTATCTTTATAGCAACTGTGAAAATGGAATGCATAAGCATAAAGAGTGAAGTTTTAAAATGGTTTAGTCCCTGACCTATGAAACATTTCCGGCAGCCATTTATACTCAGTTACTGTGCTGCTTCTGGAATCTGAAAAGACTAGGTAGCGGCCAACTCCCACCCCTTTATTTTTAATTAATATTTTATAGAGGTTAATGCTTTTATTTATTAATTTATTTATTTTTGAAGTTACATTGGTTAATAACAAATTTCAGCTCTACAATATTATAATTGCATATCTGTACACTCTGGGGTCAAATTTTTGGTAATGGAAACTTCCACCTCTATAATTAGTTTTGTGACCTCGGGTGAGTTAACTATCAGAAGTTTAGTTTTTGCGTCTGTGAAATGGAGATAATAACAGTAGGTCACAGAATTGTAGTGCACTTAGCTTAGGGCCTGGCCTATAGTAAGGGCTCCATAAATGTCCTTCTTAGCATCATTATTCATGAGTTTGTTCACCACTGTATCCTCAGCACCTCAAGCAATATCTGGCACACAGCCATCACACAATGAACATTGGTTAAATAACTATCATCATTCATCATCGTCATTGATCTAAGCTTGGATACACTAGTCCCCCTCTCAAGTTCAAGTTTCTAAGTGTATTTGAAGGTGATGTTATTGTTCTTCAATTAAATTTTTTCTTGCAAAAATTCAGACAATATGGCTCCCTTAAATTCAAATTATTAAAGATTTTTTTGTATTTTGAAACTACAGTATTATGTTTAAAATCTTACTATGTAACGTTAATGAATTTAAATTACTAGAGTTCATTTTTACACAATTTAAATGTTCTTCTTTTGTTAAGCTATTTCTTAAGCATTGCTCCAAAACGCCTTCAATGAGATCCCAATAAATTGATGGGCACGATGCGATTCTGTGTGGGTAGTGCCAATTTTAGGTTCTTTCCACAGTCTTCAGCAGTACTAGCAGAAATTGTAAACCCGTATTATATATTCAGAGAGATTTTGTTTGTGTGTGTGTCACTCTTCTAAGATGGCAAAAGAGCAGCTATAGCGTCGTAGTTGACATACTTGTTTAACCTAGCCTAATGTTTCTTGTTCTGTGTTCCCAGCTCCATTAAAAATACCCCTTCCTCCCATTCTTATATGTTCATCTTTTTTTGGTAATTTCTAACATAATTTAATTCAGGATCTGATAGCCAAAATTTCTCTCGGTCCAAAGAGGATGGAGTGGCAATAAATTCATTAGTTTGGGGAGAATATGAGTGAGGAACAGCTGTTATTTATTCATCAAGATGTTCAGATGCCTATTAGATGCCCTGGGGCTGCATGTGTTCTGGACTGTTAGGTGCCCAGTGGAGGAGAAAATAACATGAGGTGGTAAAGTTGTGACAGAGGCATGTCTGAAAGTTAGGAAACTCAGAAGGAGTGTTGCATTCTGACCTGCGCAGAAGAGGGGTTTGCAAAGGCTTTGCGGAAGAAAGGGTATCAGAACGGGGCCCTTTGAGTGTGAGCAGGGTTTTTTCAGCAGGACCACAAACGTGAGTAGGGGTCATTCCAGACCCAAAGATCAACCTTAAGCAGGGATTGTTAAAGTTCAACCAAATTAACGATCATTTCCTAATGATACTATCTAATAGTCTGTGTTCATGTCCACAGTTGTCTCCAAAGTACTTGTAATCTAGTTAATCATACAGGAGCCAGTCAAGGGTGACTCATTGCATTTGGTTGCTGTAGCATCTTTAAACAGACCCACCGTCTTTCCCCCTCACCCTCATGGCATTGACTTGTTGGAGAGTCAAATTCTGTTCTGGTATGTTGGAGCCATCTCTGTTTATTCAACCAAACCATGAATACTTATTAAACATCAACTGTGAGTAAAAAGGGAATTACAGAATTTATAAAGATGATTATGGCACTTTCTCAACATTCAAGAGTTTATAATCTAACAAAGGAGCTAGGATTTATATATAGATGCATGTACATATGATTTTTTAAAAAAATTCTTTTACTAAACATTATGGCCATGAAAAATAAACCAACATTTTTTTTTTTTAATTTGCAAATATTCTGAAAACTCACCATTCCTTTGGTTTTCACAACATTGGAACTAAGTTTTGTCAGTGGCCCAAAGAGCACTCTCTGGTCATAAGAAGTTCCAAGGCAATTTCCAATGTGTACAGTTCCACCCAACTGGTCTTAGTCACTTGGGGTGCAATGGAAAAAACTCATAACTAAATATCAAATCCACTGCTTTAGCCCAGCCATTACCTAAGGTGACCCAGGCAAGTCACTGACCCCCCACTTCTGTAAATGGGGGAGACTCTGAGTTCTGTTTTTTCCAACTCTACAATTACCCTTGATGGTTCATCACCACTGTTAGGGCTAGAACAAGACAGCCACTGTGGTTTTCCTCAAAGCAACAAAATGGAATTCGACCACCGTTTCAGGAAGGCAAAGAAAAGAGAAAAGGCACCTCAAGTAGTGGCGAGTCGCTCCACCCTGCTAGCCAGGTGAGGACAGAATTCTCTCCCAGAAGAAGGTCTGAGTAAGACAAGTGGATGCTCCATCCAGCTGTTTCCTCTTGCCCGATATTTTTCCTGACTTCATGGGTGATACACAATCACATTTCCAGGTGTGCTCTGGAAAAACTCACCTGGGCTCTAAGTCATGATGCCCGTTTTCACGGTCCCAAAGAGTGTGGAATACTTCTAATCTGAAAGGGTTGTGTGTTGCTCATCCTTTAAAAAATAATTTTGATTATAGTTTTCTAAAGTTAGGACTTTATGAACTTTCATTTACAATTCGAGCTTACAAACACCAACATCTGAGAATCGATTCGAATCGACCATAATGAGATTTAAACACCATTTCTGTAAAGGGCTTTGTTTTTTGTAAATCTCATTTAATTCTGGAGTCAAGAGACCTGAAGTGTAATCCCCAGCTGCCCCTCTGAGCCACTTGACACCCCTGGGCCTTTGTTAAATGGTGGCTTTTGAGAGTGTTTTGTTTGTTTGGACAGCAACAGGGAATTTTTTTCAATCAAATAAAACCTTACCTTCATTTCCAATACAAAATCAGGAGCTCCGGTAACGAGGACCCTCCTAGGCCTCCTGGGTTCACCATCCATCCATCAAAGACTGCAGGGAAACTGAAGTGCGGCTGGAACCCCAAGTCTCAGTGATGAGGAAATGTTCTAATGCTGCCACCCGACAGCCACAGAAAGACGTTCCCCTGCGGGGTCAGTCAGCCTCACCAGCCCCTGCACTGGGAGTTCATTTAAAAGAAAGTCCGGGTGCTAAGCTGCCTTGGAAAATGAGACAAATGAAAAAGCCACCTGCCAGCACTGAAGAAAAGAAAAAACACCAAAATCGTAAAGTTTTAACATTTTCAGTAAGCTGACAAAAGCCAGCAGTTTTCTTATTTCTTTAAAAAGCAGTTCCTTCTTCAGACAGTGACCAGAAACCAGGAAAAGCACATTTGCTTCTGAGCCTTTTCCTTTTGTTGTTTTCTCTGGTTTGCAAATAGCAGCTTCTCTGCCTGGGAACCTTTTGACGTTAATATTCTTGAGGGCCTTTGGCTGGCTGGCCTTTAGAGAAATGGTGAATGCAGAATCTTGCAAGCAAGATCGCCATCTTCCAGCCAAAACGATCATTGCATGTAAGCACCAGGCGTTCGGTGAGGATGGAAATCTTTAAATTCACTGGCCGAACTAACTTCATTGGACAATAGGTGGGTGATAATTCGTATGTGGTCACCTCAGGAAACGAATGAGAGCTCCGAGCTTACCCACTGGAGGGAAAAATGTTCCCACTTCTGTTGCAACTTTCCTGGGATCCTCTAAGCCTCTGGAACAACTCGTGTTGTCCAAAATGAATAATGTTTTACAAACTTACCGTGTGAAATAGAAGCTCTAAAACATGCCATTGTATTGATTTATAAGTTATTAAAGATCAATCTAACTCATAACTTCGTCCACAAAGCATGTTGCTTTGGGGGCCAGTGGAATAACTAAACCCCTCATTATAAGGAAATGGGGCGTCATTGAACCCAGCACTGCTCATGCCCAGTGCCAGGCTAGGTGTCTTTGTGAACCACGGATGTTTACCAGGTGCCTCACCCCAAAGACCCTGCAGTCTAGCAGTCAGCTTACATCATATTCTATTTTTAAAACACACCCCACAAAGAGCCTTTTTAGATTCTTCTTACCACTGCGTGGGATCAGCATCTGTGCCTATCAGTGTATTTTTTTACAAGACCATTTGTTGTTTACAGTTTGAAGTCAAACAGTCCTGGCTGAGTTGGCATTCCAGCTCCACTATTACTAGCTGTGTGATGTTAGGCAAGTTGCTTAACCTCTCTGGGCCTGAGTCACCTCATTAAAATGTGGAAAATAAAATCTATGTCACATGGTTGTTGTGAGGGTTTAATGAGATAATATGTGTTAACACACTGAACAGAGAATTTGGTCCCCAGAAAAAATAAGTGTGATAAGTATTTCAACATATAGATTAAATGTATTAAACTGAAGGATTATCTTTCTTTCCTAGTCTATAAATGAAGAGAAAGGTGAAGCCAGCCTAAAAACTTGACATTTGAAGCCTTTCCTACTCAGATAGCGGAATCTATTAAAATGCAACAACAGCACATTTCATATTTACAACTAAGACATTCTTAGCTCCCTATACTTGTTTTATTAAAATTATACCTTTCTGTTGAAGAAACAAAAATCCTAAACTCCATGTTTTAATTAAATAAGCTTAAATATCAGTTGTTAGGGGTGATAATTGTCTGGTAATGTTTTTATTAATACAGTATGTTTAAAATAATTCACTTAAAATTCATATTCAAAGACTAGTTCTTAAACTAGACATAGTCCTTTCCAAATAACATCAAATTGACCTTTTAAAAGATCTTTTTATTTATTTAAATTAATTTTATTTATTTATTATGGTGACATTGGTTAACGAAATCCAGTGAGTTTCAGGTGTACAATTTAGCAGTAAGGCATATATATTGCATCGTGTGTTCACCACCCATAGTTAGATTTCTTTCTGTCACCAAATATTCGACACCTTTTACCCCATCTACTTCCCCCGCCTCCCATCTGGTAACCGTTAGTCTATTGTCCATGTCCATGAGTCTCTGTTTGTTTGTCTTGTTCATTTGTTGCTTTTAGGTTTATATCCCACGTATAAGTGATATCATGTGGTTTCCAACTTTTTCTGTCTGGCTTATTTTGCTTAGCATGAATCTCAAGGTCCATCCATGTTGTCACAAATGGCAGTATTTCATCTCTTATGGCTGAGTCATATTCCACTGTACATATGTACTGCAGCTTCTTTAGCCAATCATTTATCGTAGGACACTCTGGTTGCCTCCATGTCCAGGCCACCGTGAATAATGCTGCTATGAACATCGGTGCGCAAATATCTTTTCGGATATATGTTTTCAAGTCTGTGGGCTTAATACCCAGGAGAGGGATTGCTGGATCATATCAGTAGATCAATTCATAGTTTTTTGAGGAAACTCTGTACCATTTTCCATAGTGGCTGTACCATTTCGCAGTCCCACCAGCAGTGTATGAGGGTTCCTTTTTCTCTGCCTCCTCTTCAATACTTGTTATTACTTGTCCTGTTGATAACACCTATTCTAACAGGTGTGGGGCGGTATCTCATTTTGGTTTTGATTTGCATTTCCCTAATAGCTAGCAATGTTAAGCATCCTTTCATATGTTTGTTGGCCATTTGTATGTCTTCTTGGGAGAAGTATCTGTTCAGGTCCTCTGCCCATTTTTTAATTGGAATTTTGTTGTTGTTGTTGTTGTTATTGAGTCATATGCATTCTTTGTATATTTTGGATATTAGGCTCTTATCAGAGGCATTGCTTGCAAATATATTTTCCCATTTGGATGGTTGTCTCTTTACCTTGTTGACAGTTAAGCCATTTTAAAGTGTACAGTTCAGTGGCATTCAATAGAGTCACACTGTTGTGCAACCATCTACTTGGAGGCATCAGTTCCAGAAATTTTTCATCACTTCTGAATCCATTGAAGCAGTCATTTTTTTCTGGCTTTATTGAAATATAATAGATAATTAATTGTTCATATTTCCATTATACAATTCAGTGAGTTTCTTTTCAATTATGGTTGGCATACAGTAATATATTAATTTCAGTTGTACAGCATAGGGATTAGAAATCTGAATAACTCACAAAGTGATCACCCCACTCTATTACTCCTCCTCCCCCTAACATATTACAACATTAACTATTTTCCTTATGCTACACTTTATATCTCCATGCCTATTTTGTAAATACCTATTTGTACTTCTTAATCCCTTTGCCCTTTCTTGCTGTCATTCTTTATTCCTTCTTTTCCCACATATTGTATGACTCCATTTACATGAACTATCCAGAATAGATAAATCCATAGAGACAGAAAGTCAGTTAGCAGTTCCCTGTGGCTGGAGGCGGGTGTTGGAGAGAAATATGGAGTGGCTTGCCAACAAGGATGGGTTTCTTTTAATGGTAATAAAAATGTTCTAAAATTGATTATGGTGGTGGGTACACGAATCCTTCTAACTCTTATTCAGTAAGTGCTTATTGGATGATAAGTGGTAACGATATGATGGATTTTTTGAAGTATAATAATTTTTGTTAATAATTATAATGGAAGGTTTTTTAAATTATTGTGCTCTTCGAGCTCTGCAGAAAGGCTGGAAGGACTCTTGCCTGCACTTGGTAAATGTTCCTTACTGTGTGAAAGCAACACGGGCTTACTCAAGAGAAAGAATGCAGCAAAGCAAAAGACGCCTGCCTATGCCCTCCAGCACGCACACACGGCCTGTCTCTTCTGCAGGGCTGCAGTGTGGCCTGGCCCATACTTCTATATCTAGCTTTTTTATAATGTGCTGAGCTTGCACTCTGTGGCCTGTTTTAGAGCTAGTTTTTCTCCTTCAACAGCAGCCTGCCAAGGCCTTTTGGAGGTCCAAGCATAGAGTTGTGTGGAGTCTCATCCATGCAAGTCCCTGAGACACACAGGGAGCCTTGAGTGTGGCCATCTTTATTTGGAAAAGCAGACCTCGAAGTCACCAAGGCAGTTTGCAAGGGGATCTTTGAAAAAGGGCAGTTTTGTTCTTTGTAAAGTGTCCGGCTGTGGCTGGATGCCATGTGCCTTGAACCCATGGAAATTCCAAGCCTACCCAGGAAGGAAGAGGGTCCTGGGTGGAAGTGGGCAATGGCCGGCGAGCAGGAGAAGGTGGGGGCAGGATGTGCAGCTTTGCTGCTAGTTAATGCCCCGATAAAGCATGTTTAGGTCACATTTTCCATTACATCCGGGGCTTTGATTATTGACATTGAGAAATATAATGACAGGTTGATTTATTTTATGTCAAGGTAAGTGTCCTCCCAGGAAAACTAATTATAACATTCATTAGGCACACTCAGCCAATGATGTATCTTTAGTGTAACATGTTAGTTCTACAGAACACACAAAAATCCATTCATGTTTGCAAGTGGAGACCCGTTAAAAAATTTTTTGCTGGATTGATTGTTAATATTTTAAAAACTGACACAATTCAAATTTCTATCAGCAGGAGAACGAAGAAACAAATTGAGGCATATTCATAGCCTAGAATGCTTGAAAGCAATGAAAATAAATGAACTAGATCTTAAAATAATGTGTGAAAAAGCAAGCAGCAGAATGTTACATGGTGTGAGACTATTTTAAAAACACACAAAATGCTGCATATTGTTTATGGATATATATGTGTGTGTCATGGTAGTGGTGATCTAGGGGAAGGAGGAGGGGCAGAGACTGCTAACCTTGGCCACTTTGGGGACTTTGCTATACCTGCAATGTTAAATTCTTTTTCATTGGGGTAAAAAAAAAACCTAACAAAATTTACCATCTTAACCATTTCTAAGTTTACAGTTCAGTAGTGTTAAGTATGCTCACATTGTCATGAAATGTATCTCCAGCACTTTTTTATCTTACAAAACTGTAGCTGTCCCCATTGAACAATAACTCCCACCCCTTCCCTTCCCCACCAGCCCCTGGCAACCACTATTTCACTTTCTGCTTCTCAGAATTTGACTACTCCAGGCCACTCATGTAAGTAGAAGCATATGGTAATTATCTTTTTGCGAATGGCTTGTTTTACTCAACTTTATATCCTCAAGGCTCATTCGTGTTGTAGCACATGACAGGATTTCCTTTCTAAAGCTGAATAATACGGCATTTAAAAAATTCCATTTGTCTTTGGATGCACGCTGTGTTGCTTCTGCCTCTTGGCAGCTATGATTAATGTTGCATCAGAGTCCCTAACCCGGGCTGGGAGGTCTCTAGGTGCGACATTTGAAGATTAAGTCCAAACCTCTTTCCTCCTGCCCTCCACAAGCTTATGCCTGCCTTGGACTTCCATGTCCTTACCAGGTGGTAAGATTTTCTTTTTCATGCAGACTGTATGTAAGCTGGAGGTCGCTGCTCTCCAGTCCCCCCAGTCCCCACTGCTCTTGAGTCCTCTGACCTACAATGTTGATCAGTATCAATGGACTTTTATCATCGCACATGTTCTGTTGTTATCTCATTGCATTGTTAAGAGAAACATGAAATAATTCTTGTACCCAGTCTTTATCAAAAATCAGGAAATGGATCGTCAATGAACAAAGTTGCATGTTTCATGAAAAACATGAGGGTGTACTTATCAGTGGAAGCGAAAAGAGTATTCTTTTCAGTTTAATATGTAAATAAAGTGTGTCTGTCTGAGAAGAATGCAACTTAAGATTTTATAGAATAATAGTAAGAAATATGAGCAATAGCTATAGAAGGTGAATGATGAATTTGCAAAAATAAAAAGGATTAAAATTTCAAGGTTTGGTTTTGAATGTATATAGGTAATACCATTGTGTAACCATTGTATAATGCATGTCATCCAGTTATGGATTTAAGCAGGGCTAACATCCCTGCTTTTCAGTGACTACTGCTGTTCTTCTTGTTGAAGCGATATTATTAGGCAATAGTCATCGGACATGTGACAAAATGCTTAGGCCTAAAATATACTCCAAACAGTAGATCAGTGGATCAGTCAAGTTTTTTTTGGTCAGAAGCAACAGAAACTGCCTCTGACTCTTATTCAGTGAAGAAGTATGTTGGCGGGATCTGAGCTAGTTCACAGTTCTGGGATTGGGGAAGATGGGGTAGGGAGGGACCTTCAGCATGGCAGCAGAGTCAGCTGAGCCAGCAGGGCCCGCTGTTGGCCTGGCTCCGTGGCTCCAGCTGCTTTGGTCTTTCTGCCCTTTGGCTCAAGACTCAGATTCCAAGAATGGGAGGATCTGATGGGCCTGACTAGGGTCACAGGTCCACCACCCCTGGGCCTGTGGGAATACTAGGCCTACAAGGTGTTATTGTTCCAATTCACAAAAATGAGGGGATAGTATAAAAATAGTGATGAGAATAGAAGTGGATCAGAAAAAGAGTGACTAGGGATCAAGTGTTATTCATTCACTTACACTGGGATAAGTGAATCTGAGAGTGTAATGAGTTTGAGTAAACTGCCAATAATCTGTGAATAAAACCAAACCACAGCAACAAAAAAATCCAAAAGTGAAACAATAAGTCCAACAATGACTACCTGGAACTTACATTTTCCTTTCCCAGGAATTCATTAGTCCAGTTTTTAATGTGTGGTCTGTTACAAAGTTCAGACCCTTTCAGCTTTGAGCATCACTGCAGACTAGGTGGTCTGAAAAGGCTTCTCATTACAAAACAGTACAGAGGACACACCCTTTGAGTTATTTTGGTCCTCACTTTAGGAGAAGACTTTAGGAGAAGATTCTAAGAAGAGTGTGCTGAGGCCTGAGCTGTCAACAGCTGGGAGAGGAAAGGTTGCCTTAGGTCAGGTGCCCAAGCACAGCTGTTAGATTACTTAACTGGTGGAGAGGGTGAGAAGCCGAGCCACAGTCCCTGGTAGTGGCACCCTCTGCTGACCAGAGGCAGAAGCAAACTGAAAGAAAGTGTATCCAATTCAGACTCATAGGATATTTATAAAGACAACAAACTAACAATCATTATGAAGGCATATGGGAAGGCAAAATCACTTGTTGGTGATTTTGCTGTTTAAAATGCCCTCCTCTGACACACACACAAGTACAGTGCTGAAGTGCTTTCCAGTGCTCCTGTGCACAAGAGGGCTGCGATGTGCCTTGAGGAGAAAATACACGTATTAGATAAGCTTCTTTCAAATATGAGTTATAACGTTGTTGGCCATGGGTTCAATGTTAATGAATCAACAGTATACATTAAATGAGGTGCCTCTAGAAAGAAACAAGGTTATGTTTTGATCAGTTGATGAAAATGGTGTAATCGGAGGCTCAAAGAACCTAACCCTGGATTTCCCCTAAGAGCAATGCTCACTATTTTTTAACTCAGTGTTTGCCACAACCTTATAGAACATAGATACAGAAAATGATGAAAGCCAATTCATCAGTAAGATATGACAATTCTAAGTTTATATATGTAATAAAAGAGGCTCAAAACATATAAAACAAAAAATATTATAGCTATAGGAAGAAATGGATAAATTCACCATCATAGCTAGAGGCATCTTTCTTAATTGTTGATACATCAAGCAAGCCCCCCCCCCCAAAATTAGGAAAGATACAGAAGATTTGAACAAAACAATCAACAAACCTAATGCTAATTGATGGGTATAGATAGTATACATTTTCCTCAAGCAAATATGCAATAGTTAAAATTTTTTCTTATTACATACTAGGCCATAAAGCAAGTCTCAGGGCTTTTGAAGAATTGGTTTTCTTCAATTGATTTTGAAGAAAACATACTTCCAAGTAGTTCAAGAGCCAAACGGAATTATAATGAAAATATAAAAACACTTAGAATAATAAGGAAAGCACAATGTATAAAAAAAAGATGCCAAGAAAGTGGAACTTAAATGCTTAGTTTTAAAAGAGGGCAAAAAATTAATGGGCTAAATGTCCAGCTTCAAAATTTAGGAGAACACAAAATAAACCCAAAGAATGTTAGCAGAAAACAGATAATAAATAAAAGGCAGAGAATAATCTAGAAAACAAAGATTTTTAATACCAGTAACAAAAAAATCTAGAAACAAAGATACAAACAACCAACCAAAGACCAACAAAGATTATTCTGAAAGCACAGATAAGATGGAACTCTGGAGAAACTGATAATGAATTGACAAGGGAAGAATAAACAATATTAGGAATGAAAAAAAAGTTAACCTTTACAATAGAGATTTTAAAAGATAGTGAGTACTATAGTCCTCATGCTAATATATTTGAAAACAAAATGTAAAGTTTCTAGAAAAAAACATAACTTGGCAGAGCTGCCTTTCTAGTGTATAGTTCTAGAAACGTTTAAAAAATTAGGCAGCTCTAGAAACGATCCCTCAAAGTAAAAACACCAGGCCCAGATGGTTTTCAAACAAGTTCTGCAACTTTGAAGAATGGACCACTTCCATCTCTCCGACTAGATCCACATAGCCAGCAAAATGGATAAGGATGGTACAGGAAAGTAAAATCACAGGCTAATCTAACAAACACAGATGCCAAAAACTCTATACCAAACACTGGCAAATAATAGGGATTAAAAAGATAAAACATTAATTCCTGAAATTCAAGAGTGGTTTAACTTGAGGAAGTCTGTGTTTCACCAATCACATTAACAAATTAAAGAAGGAAAACCATTAGATGAGTTTATTTAATGCCAAAATTTATTTAACAAAATTTGATCCTGGATTTTGATTAAAACAAAGCCTAGAAATAAAAGGGGAGTTCCTTAACCTAATTAAGTAAATCTATTTAGCAATCTATATTATACATTATTCCAAATGAAGACATGTGAGAAGACTTCCTTTGACCAAGACAGGATGCCCACTATTAGCGATGCTATCCGACTTTGTGCTGGAAGTCTTAGCCAGGGAAGTTACGACAAGAAAAAGAGATGTAAGACATAATTGTAAATAAAGAAACAAAACTGTCATTATTGATTCTATATGACTCGATGTGGAAAAGAATCTAAAGATAAATTATTAGAAATGATAAGATGGTTTAGTAAGAAAAGGCTAAAAGCATAATAAAGGAAGACATCATTTAATTGCAACCCAAAAGAACAAGATATTTAGGACTAAATTTTATCAAAAGATGTATAAGACCTTTATGGAGAAAATCAAATTTTATTGAAAAATCTTACAGTAGACCTAATTAAAGTGAGAGATACATTGTGCTCAAAGGTAAGATGACTCAATAGTACAAAGATGTTAATTTATCCACAAATAGATCTATTGATGAAATACAATTCTAATCCAAATCTTTGCAGGGCTTTTTGTGTGTGTGAGTGTGAGTGTGAGTGTGAGTGTGTGTGTGTGTGTAAGTTGCCAAATTGATTCTAAAACAGAAAAATAAAAAAGAGACAAAGAGCCAAGAATAGTCAAGACATTCTTAAAAAAAAAGAATTAGGTGGGCACACTTGACTTACTAGATATTAAGACTTGTATAAAGCTGTGATATTTAAGATTGTGCAGGCCTGGCAGAGTGATATAGACAAAATGACTAGTGTAACAGAAGAGAGACCTCAGAAAGAGTGCTGGGCACATGTGGACCTTTGATATATATCTGAAGTCACATTGGAGACCTGTGGAGAACGGATGCTGGCACAACTGGGCATCCATGTTGGAAGAAGTGGAATCCGTACCATGCACAAAAATTTCCAGGCAGACCTGAGGACTAATGTGCAAAGAACAAAACTTTAAAGATTTGGAAGATGACATAGTGCCATAGACCTCTCACGCTGATCTAGGGCAGAGCTTCTTAAACAAGACACAGAGCCCTAACTGTATAATATTAATCAATTTGACTTCCTTAAAACTAAAATCAAGACCACTGTTTATTCAAAAACATCATGAAGAAATCAAAATTGAAAACATAGGACACCATACACAGAGCAAACAATATTCAGAATGTATTAAGAATCCCTACATATCAGTACGAAAAGGACCAAGCCACCCAACAGAAAGGAAGGGCAAGAGACGCAAGCATTCGCTTGTACAAGCAATAAACACACGAGAAAATATCCTCTTCCTTGGTAGTAATTAGGGAACTGAAAATTAGCAATGAGGTATCATTTTATACTCATTGGACTGACCAAAAATTAAGGCTGGCAGTAGTAAGTGCTGTGGAGGACGTGGGTCAGCAGAAACCCACATACTTTGCTGGTAAGAGTGCAAATTGGTACAAGTACCTTGGAAAACGATTTAGCATCATCTTCCAGAGTTAGACATATCCCATTATACCGCCTGACCTAGCAATGCTTCTGCTGGGTATATACAGCCTGGAGAGCCTCCTGCAGCTAGTTTAGGCGTACATACCTGTGGATAAAATTATTAAACACAGAGCAAGGGAAGGGGAGAGAGAGGGCGAGACACAGTAATGTTCTAGATCTTGTGGGTAGTAATTTTGATGATACACAGAAATAATTTTTCAAATGTCCATTTTACATAGAATAACGTAAAAGTTTCCATCAGGAAAATTTACATTAAGAGACAGTTACATGTGGTACAATCTTTACTATCAACCAGTCTCAAAGATCGTGGATCGGTAATTTGACTTTTAAGGGGCAGTGGACATAATACTCTGTTTTAAACTCTCTTAGGAAGACAAAAACATTCTAGGGACAATTCATTCCATAGAAAACCTGCAAATGCAGCACAGATACAGGCGTACCTCGGAGGTATTGGGGGTTTGGTTCCAGACCATCTCAGTAAAGGGAGTAGCACAATGAAATGGGTCGTAATCTTTTTGCTGGTGAAGGGTCTCGCCTTCAGCTTGGAAAAACACCCATCTGTAGTGCTCCATAAAGCGAAGCACAATAAAACGAGGTAAACCTGTACCTGAAAATAAAATTGCTAAGTAATGGCATAAAACCATGAAAGCATTTTTGTCATTTTTAAACAACCATGCTGACCTCCTTGGTAAATAAATTATAGATTTTTTTTTCTCTCAAGATGAAGGCATTATAAAGCTTTCCAAGAAATTCTTGATTTTTTTTTTTTTTTTGACTAAGCAGAGATGACACCTAAATGACAAAAACCTGATTCGAGGTTATGCTCCTCATAGAAAGTGTCACTGCATTAAATGCTGCCTTTCCATGAGAATTTATGTTAATGAAAAACACCACGAAGAGAAAGCAGCATAAGGTACTGGCAAAATTCCGATTCCAGAGACTGTAGGATGTGGTATCAATATCGAAGGCACACCGCACAGCTGAGCAATAACTACGCCACATTTGGGCCAGCAGATACTTTGCTTGACTCTTCAACAAACAAGTGATGAGTAGGAAGCAGTGCTTAGAAAGTGTGTGGTACATAAACAAAGAAGCCCTTGATTATTTCTTGTTCTGTTAATTTCATGAGATTTTGAAATGCAGTGAAGCTCTTATTAGCATAATATTTAAAAAACATTTTCCAAATCTGCAATGGAACATGAATAAATATTTTCTGGAAGGAAAAGCAACCAAGTGGACTAGAAAGGCACCCATCGCTGTCTTTCAAGATGAAACTTTCAAGTTCCCAGAAGAAAATTTCAGTTCCCCAGGTTTGGGGTTTGATGGGCAGCCGTGAGCACACGAGAGCAGTCCCTGGGGAAAAAAGTCGCTCTGTGACATTGGAATCCAGTCTGAATGCCCGGAATGCTCTGACAGAGCTTCCACAACGTGCTGCGATTTCAGATGTCCCCTGAGAGTTAGGATTTTCTAACTTAATGAAAATACAGAGTGAAATTAGAAAGTGACAGGTTGAGAAGCTACGTACGTTTCATGCCGTCACAATCCTCAACGTGGAGTCTGTGGTGTAGGATTGCAAATGAACTTCCCCTCGAAGGTATGGAACTGTTCTTACTGTTATTAGTAACCTTAAAGAACGAAAAATTGCTTAAAATTGTGACGAATCTTTTAAAAGTTTACCTAAAGTTGATGGTCAGCAGTAAGCGGCCCAGCGAGGCTGAGAATCGAAGGCCCACTGTTCACGAGGTCAGCGGGGTGCTGGCAGGACTGAGTCCTTCCCGTGGGTTGTGCTAGATTATTTCTGCAGGGAGACAACGTGTGTTTCTGGTGGCCCACACGTGGCTTCTTTGCACACAGGAATCTAGAGAGGCATGTGCAAACAGGGTCTTGTGCAATAACCTCAGCTGCCCGACTCCTAAAAAAAAGGCAGCCACACGACCTTGGCTCAATCGCTGTTTCTGCTTCTGCTGCCCATAAAGGCGGCGTGAGGTCCAGGCTGAGAAACGCGGACGTGGAGAGAGGGTCACCACCCCACGGTCGGAGGAGTCTGGGTTGGAGTCCTGCCGCCGCCACTCTGTAGGTGTGTGGCTTCAGGGAAGGGGCTTGACTTTCCCACGCTGAGTCACCACATTCCCATCTGGAAAGCTCGAGTAATTCTTGCATCCTGGGTGGGTGACTGCGAATCGTGAATGAGAAAACGTCTGTGAAAAGCCCTCTGAGACCGGAGATGCGGAACATACTAAAGGGTCAACTCCTTTTCTCCTGCTACTGACCCCCTTTCCCCTTCTGTTCTCCCGGCAGAAGCCAGGCCCTGCTTGGTGTCGAAGCTGGAGGAGGATGGTGAAGCTCAGGGCATCCAGGGAGGGAGGGAGCGCTTCTTTCCAATCAAACTTCACTTTCTGTCCAGCCGTCCTTCCTTCCATCAGCCATTCATCTCAGGTCCAATAAATATTTCTTAAGCGCCTGTGCCAGCAGCCATCCGATTCCATGGAGTTAGTTTTGTCTTTATCACAAAGTTGTCAACACTTTTTTCTCAAGTCCTGGCATGTGCTGAAACCAAAGCCTTTCGCGGTGGCTGGGGTGCAGGCGCCATCAGGCCCACCGGGGAGCTTGGTGTGGGGCTGCTAAAGACAACAGGGCTGAGCCTCCAGGAAACCACGCTGGGAGTGTAAGGATGCTGACGGGCACCGGAAAAACCCAACCCACCCTTGTCGTGGGCTCCCTTTGTCCAGCGTGATGAACTCGTGTGGACACAGGGCGGGTGCTGAGGAGGCAGGCAGACCACGGCCACAGCTGAACAGGACTTTGTGATCCAGCAAAAGGGACACCTCCTCTGCCAGACCAGGGGACAGCCGGACTTCCAGAATAGCCCTGCCAAATTTAGGAAACAGGCAGGCTTTTCATCCTTGGCTCCTCCTAAGTCCCCGTGCCCGGACGTTTGCTTGGTGACACCATAGTAACCATGATGCCACAATGGAACATTCTCCCCTGGGTGGTAGAAAGGATCTCTCTGTTGGGCTCCGCAAGGTCGGAGTGAGTCCCTTTCCCCTCTAGCAGGAGCTGTTCGCAGGAGAATTCTGAGAACCGTCCTGACGACAGGAACACCTGGTGTCATGAGTGGAACGTGGTGACTGAGAATGACGCACATGGGTTCCTCAGGCTCTTGTGCATTGTGTGAGGCCTGGAGGTGTGGCAGACGGTTGAGACTCGTAGTTTAGATAGACCTGAGCTTAGATTCGGGCCCCAGGCCTGGGTGGCTGTGTGACCTTGAGCAGGCTTCTCCATGTCTCTGAGTGTCGGATTCTGAATCTCTAAAACGGGGATAATGACCTCATAGGGTTACTGAGCGAATTAACCGCAAAATGCCAGGGCTGCGACTGTGTAAAATGAGCTGTCCCCGGTTAAGAGAATTCCAGCATTATCTAAGCCAACAGAGGTTAGCAGGAGGGGGCGACACCAGCGTGGGCTGGCACTAAACCCCTGCTTTTTCTTCCCGCAGCATTTTATGGCCACAGAGTTAAGACAAGGGTTGAATTCCACGAGTCACAAAACAGTGTTTTTCTGAGACCCAACTCTCTGGGAAGCCCAGGGACCCTGGCTGGACAGAGGAGAGGGCTGACAGGCGCCGGCTGCCGCCTCTCCCTGGGCCATCTCACGAATCCTCACGGAATATCAGTGCCAGGCCGCTGGTCCCTGCCTCTCTCTCTACTGCACGGAGCCCAGCAATAGGGATGTGACAGGTCTGTTTCTCATGTTTTAGAAGCAAAGCGGCTGGGCCTCGGACGCCGAGGGGGAATGGGCACTTGGGGAGGAGAGGAAAAGCCCGTGTGCCTGGCCCTTCTGTCTCCACAGCTGCCCATGGTGTCTGCTGCAGCTGTCCTTGGGGATGGCAGAGATGGCGGAGATGCTCTTGGTGTTTCTCTACATCTTACATGCTTCTGCCAGTGAGTGTGCGGCTTTCTTCCTCGTGACTTAGCGGATCCTGTAACTCGGCAGGGGGATCATCCCAGGAGAGTGAACTAACTGCTCTTAATGTGGGGAGGGAGGGGGGCTCGGGGAAGATGACTCACTCACAGTGCTTTGCTTTGGCGCTGGTGGTGGGAACCAGGCAAAGAGCTGGAACACGGGGTGTGGGACTAGGAAACTGTGGCTGCAGCAGCCCCGGGTCAGGGCTAATCCTCTGGAGGAGGTGCAGTTAGGAAAAGTAGCCTCAGGCTGCGGGGAGGCCCACTTCACAGAGGGCCAGTGTGAGGCCCGCCTCTCCCCTTACAGTCCCAGGCACCTGCAGGCGGGGGTGTTCAAGTGGGGAGCAGGTGCTTCCTGTGCTCTTACTTCAGCATCGTTCGTTGTTCCCACAAAGAGTATGCTGCTAAACTGATGCCCAGTTGCAGGGCGGGACCAGGGGAGCAAGGAGGGGTCTCAGAGGCTGCCAAGGACTCAGTTGGCAGAAGTGACAGGTGCAGTCCCCTCCTTGACCTCTAGGTTGTCCAGGTCTAAAGCTCGGTTTTCTCATCTGCAAACAGGACAACAATGTCCCCCTCCAGTTCTGTTGGAGGAATTGTGTGAAGCGGTGTGTACCAGCCGTTCTCATATGGGTCGCAAGACCCCTTCATACCCTCTAAAATTATAAAGGACCCACAAGAGCTTTTGCTTATGGAGCTATATCTTTCCATATTTGCCATGTTAGAAATTAAAACTGAAGAAGTTTAAAACACAAGAATACACAGGTTCACACATGCTATTAGCCGTCTGAGTGACGACACCGTGTAGCCTCTGGAAAACTCTCCTGTACACTAGTGAGAGAATGACAGTGAAAAAAGCAAATATAATTTTAGTATCTTGATGAAAATGGTTTTAACCTTGCAGACCCCACAGAGGGTCTCGCAGACACCCCGAGGGCCCAGCCTACACTTTGAGAACCATTGATGAATACAAAGGTTTCAGACATTGCCTCGTGTTCACGGCTAAGTATTCAATAGATGAGAGAGTATCGGGAGCCTAACATTATTTTTAGATTCAAAGGTTCCACCAAGAGTATTTTATAAGGGAGGCGACCCAGTAGGAAAGAAGACGGGGGTGGCAGAGTTAGTGGCGACTAAGGTGAAGAGCCGGACAGAGTGGGGAGCAGCAGGGTGGGTGTCCTGAGGTCTGGTACAGTGGTGCTGGCCACAGCACTGAGGCCTCCGCCCACACCCCCTCTGCAGGTTGTGGTAACCAGGGTACCAAGAGTATAGAAACTTCCGAGGAGGGTTTGGTCAGCGAAAAGGAGTTCCCGTGGATAGTGTCGCTGCAGGATTCTCACTACACCCACCTGACTTTCGGCAGCATCCTCAGCCAGTTCTGGATCCTCAGCATCGCCTCCGCCTTTCAGAACAGGCCAGTACCCCCGCCTCTGCGGCCTGCACAGCCCCCTGGGGTGGGGTGGGGGCCCTACCTCCTGCTTCCAGGCTTGGGGAGGCCTGGAAGGTGGGTTCCTAGTGACGGGCCACAGGGCTTTTTACCGGCTCAGCGCTTGCTCTGTGTGATTCTTGGGGGTCCTAAAGTCACTAGATGCCCAAGCCGGAGCAGCCTGATGTCCTCAACTGCAAAGTGAAATGGTTGGGCCTCCATCCCCTGCAGGGAGGATGTTTCTTCCCATTTACTGCATCACAACAGCACTGACTCCCATGCCAGAGGCCCCTACTGCTTATCTTGTTCCACTTCCCTCCAGCCTGAACAATGCAACCGCCACACATATCTATACCCAGAGAAAGGACTGGAAGGGAATACGCAGATGCTTGAAGAGCGCTTATCTCTGGATGCTCAGAAGCACACAATTGCTGTTTTCTTTGAACTCTATGTTCTCCAGATTCTTTACAGTAAATATGCAGTTTTTAAAAACAGAAGAAAAAAAAACCTCCACAAATGTTATTAGACGAATAATGTTTTTTTTGTTTGACCCAAAGATTTCACTTTTGGGAATCAACCTTAAGGAAATCATTTCAATCACTGGAACACTGTTACGCACAGTTGTTCATGGGATAGTTAATGATAAAACACTGGAAACATAATGTCCAATTATCATGGATAAATACAGTATATTGCCCTTTCATTTACAGTATATACTGCATATAGCACATAATATATAGTACATAAATAGTACATATTATATACTATTTATTGTCTATACTATATGATATATATAGTATATCACATATAAATAATATACATACTTCTATATATAGTATGTAAATATATATACTACATAAACAGTGTGTATACTAATAGTATATAAATAAATACAATTTATATACTGTATATTATATATACATACAGAGTATGGGAGAGAGAACATAATTACTACGATTGGTTAAACAAATTATAGCATGAGCCCTCGATGTAATGTTGTGTAGCTGCTGAAGTTTTTAACGTATGAGACATATTTTTAAATTGGAAATACACATATTTAAAGAAAATGCATGCACATAGTATAACGCTCACGAGGAACCAAAGGATAATACAAGGAGAAGCCTCTCCTCCCTCCCCGCCCTTCTATCGCTAGTGTCCTTCCTTTGAGCCATATTTTGTCAAGTTCCTAGAGTATTTTTCCTTAAATACTCAATGCATTTATGGATATCTATCTACCTATAGGTCTCTCTGTATTAACTCTTACATCTGCTGGCAGAGGGAGAATTTTCCTCCCTCTGTTAATCTGCCAGGGCTGCCATAACGAAATACCACAGACGGGGGGGCTTAGACAGCAGAAGTTCACTTCTTACCTCTTACTGGAGGCTGGAAGACCGAGAACAAGGTGTTGGCAGGGTTGGTTTCTCCTGAGGCCTCTCTCCTTGGCTTGCGGACCGCCACCTTCCCTCTGTGTCTTCACATGACCCTCCCTCTGTGTGCGCACACTCCTGGTGTCCCTCCCTCCTCTGATAAGGACGCCAGTCCTATCGGATCAGGGGCCCAGCCTGATGACCTCATTTAATCTTAATTACCTCCTTAAAAGCCCCATCTGCAAATGCATGTGGGGTTGGAGCTTCACCTATGAATTTTGGGGGACACGACTCAGTCTATGACAAAACAGCGGGCAGCACACGACGCACAGTGTTCCACCCTTAGCTTCTTTCCCTCTATCGTGCACGTTGGGATCCATAGAGGGCGGCCACATCCTTCCCACCAGCTGCAGAGTGTCCCAGGATGGATGTACCATAATTACAGCCCTCTAATGATGGAAATTTGCATTGTTTTCAATATTTTACCAGTACCAAAAGTGCTGCGCAGGCAACTATGCCGTACCATGAATAACTTAGGAGCGGAAAGACTGTGCTCACTCTTGGCAGCGATGGCCACCTGTCCCCCCAGAGAGGTCTGCTTTCCATGTAGTGTTTTCATTGTTGCTATTTTCTGTTCAGTCTGCTGTGTCGGTTTTGATTTTCTCTTTGACTCGGGGTTTTAATAAAGACGGTTTTTAAATATCCAGGTGGTAGGGTGTTTTGTTTCGTTGCGTGGCATTTAGGAGTTTGTCGAGGCTAGCCTTGTGTCTGCTCTGTGTTGCCCACGTGAATATTTACATTTAAAAATTCATTCTCTGGCTTTGGTATACAATTTGCATGCAAAATCGGGGGAGGGAGTCTCCACCTTTCCTGGGCGGACAGAGGTGAATGAAACTCTATCCTGAACAGGCTTCTGGCTCTTTCTCCTTCTATTTCTTGGAGTTTTTACTTTGTAAACATTGTGCCACTTGCTGCAGATGGTTATAGCTGTGAGGTCTTCACTGTAGATTGAATTCTTTCTCATCATTAAGAGCCTTTCTTTGTTCTACCTCATGCTCTCCTGCTCTGACGTTCAGAATGAAACTCCCGCTTCTTGTTTTTTATTTTAGGTTATGTTTTCTGTTTTTAGTGCTTCTTGCTTTTCTTTTCATTATATGGCCTTTGTTTTCTTTTGTATGTCTCTTCTGACAGATTTGGAAAGTTTGAATCTTCACTCCGGTGTTTATCTTAGAGGTATAATTTCATGGACGCAAAATCTAAATCTTGTTTCTTTCTCGATAGTCCTCTCCAGATACTCTACTGTGGCCAGTGCCAGAGTTCCTCTTTTCATTTTTTCCCTTTTCCTCCACCACCCAATTTTAATAGATTATACATATTTACTTTGATTAATATATCTATATACACATAAACATCTATACATATATATATACACACATCTATACATATATATATTTGCACATCCTTGGTACTTCATATATCAGCCGTAAATAAATGTTTAGTTTCCTATAAAAGATGAGAAATCGGTGTATATAGCTACCTCTGACTTTTTTTTCAGCTTTAGTTAAACCACTTGATTATTGCCAGGGTTAACATTTTTTACCCCAATCTAAATTTTGAAAATTTATTATTTCAATTAATCCAGTATTATAATGAATCCTATACTTACTGACAGCCCTTTTGCTGGATTTTCTCCATTCGACACTAGAATTGGCTAAATTTGTCTTCAAATAGTTTCTTAAAAGGCTCCCAAGAACCGTGTTCCTTTGGTTTTTGCATATTCAGAAATATTGTGTTGTCCTTTAAGTGGTTGAATGACCACTTAAGTATAGAATTCATGGGTCACATCTTCTTTCGAGGACTTAATAGGCATTACCGGCTGGCTTCCAGTATTGTTCGCTGTGGAGAAGTCTGAAGCCAGTCTGGCTGTCTTTCCTCTGTAGGTGGCCAACCATACATCCTCCCATGCCTGACAGAGGCCGGATTCGCCCCTATTATTCTAGTACCTTGCTGTTAGAATCCCCGTCTGCTATTACAAGTTTCTTGCGTTAGATAACAGACAGCCAAACTTAAGGTGACAATCTTTTTTTTTTGTTTTGTTTTGTTTTGTCTGAATGCCAAAGGATTCCTTCTTTCCCACTGAAATTCAAGAACTTTACTAGTTATGTTGGGTCTCTCTCATTTGCCCCTTCAAATTCATTTTCTACCCTTTTCTACCCTCTGGGTCCCAGGAGGCTGACCCCAGCGGGTTACATCAGCGGGTTACATCTTGCCAAGAAGAGCACTGGCAAGAGATTGGAGGGAAGGGGAGAGTGAGGTCCGGGCCTTTTTCACCTGAGACATACTGCAGACTGGCCGCCTTCTCCTGCCGAGTGACCCACTTCCTACAGCTCTGGCTACTCCCTCTCCTGGGCTACAGCCCGGAGTGGCACCAGCACCCACTGTTACCGCAGCAGGAAGCTGTACTGCACTATTCCCTGTGACTTCCCTCCATCCTGCCAAGGCCTTTTTCAAGATTTCCTTTATTAAACTTTCCTCAATGGACCTTCTTTGAGAATGCATTTGTTTCTTTCTGGGAGCTGACAAGGATATGCCTCGGTGTTAATCATTCTGTATTGTTTTTTTTCCCCTAGCATACGGAGTACACTTCCAAATTGTAGATTGATCTCTTATTTCCAGAAAATTTTCTTAAATTATATCTTGGAATATTTTTTTCTGTTTTGTTACTTCGGTTACCTTCTGTGTGGTCTGCTAACCCTCCATCGGCTGCCGTATTTGTCATTTTTCTCTAGTTTTTAAATATTTTTGTTACTATCCATTTCATTTTGGTCACTTCCGTGTCCCTTATTGTGTTTTCTGTGGTCCCTAGTCTTTATGCTGCTTCCAAATGGCTTTCATTTAAATGGCGGTTTATTCCTTTTCTACTTCTTTGTGGAAAAGCACGTTTGAGCAAGTTTCCTGACTCTGTGGCAGTAGGTATCATCTAAAATCCGCTACATACCTGCTGTCCTCCACTGCTTTTGTCGGCCCTTTCTCTGATTCTGAGGTTTGGATTCTTCAATGTCTCAGTTTCATGGTATTTGTGTCGTTCTTTGGCTGATTCCCAAGAGAATAGATGGAAAACACTCAGCTGAACTCCATCATTATTAAAATCGGAATTTCTCTGGAGCATATTTACAGAGTATGTCATATGGAAAGATGCTTGTATTAAAATGTTAAGTGCTAAAATCAAGAGTCAAGATTACATCTTTGGTATGACTACAACTGTGTAAAAAAAGAAAAACACTATGCATAGGATAATCAGCCATAACATTATCTTTAGGTGGTGGGACAAATGATGCTAAGATAGAAGAATCCCCAGGATTCTATGGGCTTGCAAAGGGGAGAATAAGCCTAGGGGTTCAGAAAAGATTTCCTTAGCCCAAGGAAGATGAGTCGGAGGAATGTGCCAGGTGGAAAAACTAGTAAGTATGAAAACGAGGAAGTGTGAGGCTTCCTTGGTGCCTTGGTTTCTCAAGATCCCCCTGCTTTCTCTCCAGGAAGGACGCTATCGCTATAGTTGGTATAGCTAAGATGGATGGCAGAGTGATTGCTCACGAAGAGTATCCAATCAATAAGATCGTCATCCATGAAGACTTTGATAATAAAACGATGGCCAATAACATAGCCCTCCTGAAGACAGACACGGCGATGCACTTCAGCAACCTGGTTGGGTCCATCTGCTTTCTTGGCAGAAAGCTGCATTTGACGTCAGCCTTGAGGAACTGCTGGGTGTCAGGATGGAATCCCACGACTGCAGTTAATGTCTTCCTTCTCCTAGAGGAGGCTGTGTGTGTGCCAGCGGTGGGGGTGACTCGGGGGAACCATTCTAGGGCTTATCTTAACAATTCAGGTGGCTTGAGGTTCCAGTTGAGCTGGAACCCTCACCTAATCAGTCAAGATTCCCAGTGCTTGCCCTTCCTGTGGCAATTCTTACATTGGGTCCTTTTTCTTCTAGTCCTACACCATATAGGCAGCAGACAGCCTGAAATTAGTGCAAGGTTATAGGAGGGCCAGGGACTCGAGCCAACCGTCCTCTTGTCTAAGCCATCCTTGATTTCTTTTTTCTTGGGAAATAAACAAGAAAATGTATTCTGTATAGATATGGAGAAAGGGCGAATATGTTCTCTGCCTATTTTCACACTCAAGACCAAAGCAAAGGTAGTTTTCAGTAAAATCTTAAGACACAGGTTCTGACTTCTATGCAGAAAAGGGGTTTACTAGGACATTTTCTACTCACTCCCGTCTGGACATGTGAGTTGTGGTTGAGTTGACTTAGGGGATGTCTTCGTGTTAATAATTCTTGGGCTTTCTGTTTCATGGTCCAGACAGGACATCACATGACGATGAGTATCCTGAGGAAAATCTCCGTGAAAAACATCGACCTGTGTCCCTTACACAATTACGAGAAAACAGGATGTGGCTATCATGTAGAGAAGGAAACCGATGCCGTCTGCTTGGTAAGAACGTGACAGAGTAGAAGCCCAATGACGAGTAAGTGTGGTCACTTCAGGTGATGGTGGACTCCTTGAGGGCAGGGACTGTCACTTGAGGTCCATGGCTGTCTCCAGGGTAGACAGCACTTGGCAGATAGCAAGTGCTCAATAAAAAATTCTGCTGAATGGACTAACCTGTCACCGTTATGAGTGTAGCATGGCTAAGTCACAGGTACTTTCTCACACGCTAAAGGTTTGAGCGTGTGAGTTCAAACCACGCATGCGGATATGCTCTGAGCACGTCCGCAGTGTGGAGTCGCTGTGTTCAGCTGCTGCAGAGCACCCAGGTTCCAAAGCTGCCTAGCGGGTCCCTGGAGACCCAACAAAAGCAGAATCACTCTGAACTCACCTCCCTTTCCCCAGCAACTATTAGGGCTTTTGCTGAATGTCAGGGTTGAGAATCACACAATGAGAGAACCCCTCCATCCTGAAGTCACTCCCCTGGGAGATGAGGTAGGGCTGCTCTCGAGGAGAACCCGGCACTTTTTGTCTCAGCTTCTTGTGCTTCAGAAGTCTCATCCTTACAGGTTATGGGGAAGAGAAAAATCAGCATGTTCTACACCAGGGAGAATGGCAATTTGTGAAACCATGTAATAGCTGGGGACATCTACCACATTCCCATTCATCAAACTATTTGTCCAGAATTATGTTTTTTTTTTTCTTCTTTCAACTATAAAACCACAGTTAAAAAATGGAAATGGGACTGGTGAAATGGGGGGAGACCATGCCTTTCTGGCCAGAGAGCTTCTCTGCCCCAGGCAGACACAAGTCCTGTGATAACCAGCCCAAACTCTGCGATGAAGTCTCTGCCCTCTGCTGTGTGGCAGCTTGGAGTGAAAACAGTAGGTTGTGAAAAACTGAAAAATCAAGAGCTCTGGACTAAAGCACTCCCATCTAATGAGAAGCACAGGCTGAGGTCCAGACTCTCATCCTCATGCGGCTGGCATGGGACCAGCAGGGGATTGTGGCGGCTCTGCGGAGCGCACCTGCCTGCTGCCTGGCTCACGCTCATCCCTCTTTTCTCCCATTCGCCTGCATTTCTGCCCTAGTGTGGCTTTCTCAGAGAAAAAGGGAGGCTTAGTAAAGGACAATGGGAATGGGCAGCGGCCACGGCGGCCACTCTTTTGCCTCTCTGCTTCTCATCGTTGAGTCTGTTCAGGTTATTTTCCATGGACACCTGCAGTCTCCCTCCCTCCACGCCTCAGTCCAAACAGCAAGAGCAATGTGTAAATACCCAGCTCTTCTGACCAGGCAGGCCGCACAGGTCACAGGTGGCTGGACGGCCCTTAGATGACAATCCTTAGACCGAAATGGACCACAGAGTGGGCATTCCCTTAAGAGGCAGCCTTGGAGCTGGGCAGGTAAAGTAAATTATACCTAGCAGTTGTCTTGTTGCTTTTCCCATATTCCTCAGCTTTTCACGTAAAAAGGATGGCCTTTTCTAGATAGCAAGATAATAAAACAGTAGCTACTTTTTTATTGGGTGCATACAGTGTGACAGGCACTGGGCTAGGTTCTCTGTGCTACTGGAATTAACTATATGCCCACTTTAGCTCGAGAGAATTAGGTAACTTGCCAAGGTCACGCATCTAGCTAAGAGTGTCAAGCTTCCACCCACTCATCTGAAGTGAGATAGGGTTTCTGTGGCAGAATTCCTGGGTCACAGAGGACTGCTCCCACGGGAGCAGAGAATGCTGGGAGCATGGACAGGGGCTGGGGAGCTGGTGTATTGACAGGAGCTGCCCAGGTGGAAAACCTGTGACCCTAGTCCAGTGTGTGCTCCCCTGGAAGTGTCACTTTGACCCTCGTTTGACCTAATGGGTGAGAGGGAGCAGCTTAAACGAAGGATGGAAACAAAATAGAGAAGAGAAGGAAAAATGGGAGCATCCAGTCAGGAAGGAAAGAACTGTGAACAACTGAAAGAACGAGAAGCCAAAAGGGCCAGGATTTATAATAGTACTAGAAAGGGGTAAGAAAATGAAATGAAATCCAGGAAGCTACAGGCAAGCTGCACAAGTCTACAGATTATTTGTGTAAGAAAAGGACAAGCCATCTTGTTGGAATCCGTAGTGGCGGCCGTCAAGTTTGGAAATAGTATCCTATCATTTACCCCATTTTCAGCGAGAACCAGTGTAAAACATTTCTAGAACAAATAGTAAACTGCACAAGAATACATTTTAAAAGAAAAGTTTGGTTTTTATTTTTTTTTTGTCTGTTTGTGTGTTTTTAGAACTGAAGCCTTCTGTCCTTTGTCACAGGGGGATCCAGGAAACCCAATGATGTGCCAGCTACAGCACCTGAATCTTTGGGTGCTGAGAGGAATCCTGTCCAAGGGGGGAGAGAGATGCCCTGGCCTGTTTCTGTACATCAGGGTGGAAGACTACAGCGCCTGGATCACATCCAAGACCAAGAGGACCGGCCTGCCCCTCTCTGTCCTCCACCACTGGGAGCATTCGTTTCCTTTCTCCAGCAACTCATCAAATGCCGCCGCGACACGCGCGAAAAATTCGGGGATGGGCAGGGCTCTCTGGTCCCCAAAACACTTCCCAGGACAAAGAGGAGGGGCCGCAGGACGTGCAGGGCCAGGCAACAGCTCTACAGAGAATGTAGACTTTAACGAAACGACTCCAGCGACAAAAAGCAAGCCTCGCGACTCGGCTGACGCAGTTGACACAGCTGACACCGCCGACACGGAGGATACGGCCAACATGGCGGACACGGTGGACACGGCTGACACGGGCGACACAGAGGACACGGCCCACACGGCGGACACGGGCGACACGGCCCACACAGCCGACACGGGCGACACAGGCGACAAGGCGGACACGGCCCACACAGCCAACACGGCAGACACGGGCGACAAGGTGGACACGGCCCACGTGGCCGACACGAATGACACGGCCCACGCGGCCCACCCGGCCGACACAGCGGACACGGCCGACACGGCCGACACAGATGGCACGGCCGACACGGCCGGCCAGCCCATGTACTACGACTACTACGGCGGGGTGGCGGGGCCTTCGGGTCAGAACGGGTTGCGTCGGCCCCAGGAGCTCGTCGTGATTTCCTTACTGCTCCTTTTCTTCTGCCGGGGCATGCAGTAGGGGCCAACCCTCCGAACGGAAGAGGAAGCTCAGGGCGCTGAGTGCCAGCACTCGCCATGCTGCCTTAGTGTCTCCTTTTGATGGTTGCCCAGCTGGGCTGCCACGGACGGACCCGTGGCACATACTGGGCTGGCTTTCCCTCCTCTGTCCCACTTCCACACGCGGGAGGGGCACCTTCATTTGTGCTTGTGAACTAAATGTGGGCTAACAAGTGTCAAACCATTAGAGTGCCCTGTGGTTCTTTCAGAGTAAAGGGTTCCAGGGGCCAGGCTGTGAAAGCACTCCCCGCGGGCAGCCGTGGCCTGGGAGGTGACACCAGCTAGCACAGGGGACAGTGAGAGGACCTCATGACTAGAAAGAAGCTGATTATTTTAATGGATCTCTTTAGCTACAACCATGGACTCCCTCTGGCTATTTCCCAGGGCGGCAAATAGCCAACAACTGCTCATTGGTTGTTTTCATTTTATTCCAAGCCTTGCGGTAGCCTTTTAAGGACATCTGCAAAAAAATAAATAAATTAAAATAAAAATAAAAAGGAAAGGTGGGGGAGAGGGGAGAAGGTCATTTGGGAAAAACCAATTGTGACTATTCAGAACACAACCCACATCTAGCCCTGTGATGGAGCGGATGACCCCGTGCGGGCGGTATCCTAGGGGCATCTGGAAGATTCTTCTAAAGAACTTGTTTCTGCTGAGTAAAGTGAGAAGTTGCAGGTTCCTGCTATGATTCCCTGCTGCTTCTCAGCTCCAGATCTGACAGGCCCAAGTGTGGATCCTAATTTACTTCCTGCCACCAAGTGACCCCAGGAACTGGAGCCAGGGTCTTGATGTGAAAACGTCATGCTTCCCAACCGCCCTGCCTGGGTTTTGAAACTCCTTTAATGATGTCTTAAGTGTGTTCAGGATGCCACCTGGCCTGAGGCAGCCTCGGTGCTTTTTCTTTCCTGATGCCGGCACACTGTTTGCACACTTCCACAGCTCACAGTGCCTCGGTGCCCACTGTCCCATCTAAAGAAGCTACGGGGGTAGTCAGAAATGAAGAGGCCCACGATGACCGTGTAAATGCCCGGAATCGGGTTCTGAGTGATATTAAAAATCCTTTATTATCTGATTTAAAAAAAAACTGGCTTCTCCACGTATAAAATAGCAATCACTAAATTATAATGGTGGGGGGAGAGATTAAGAAATTTCTGTAACCCCTTAAGAGAACAAGCAACTAAAACACACTATTACCGCAGTCTCTTCCTAAACAACCTGAATAATCCCTGTGCCTGACAATGAAAAGGTGTTTGTTTTTTAAATGTCATCTTTCACTTTGGTAAAGAGTTGGAGCAACTGCTGAGATTCCGCACAGACGTTACGTGTCCAAATATCTGTATCCTTAGCTCAAAAACCCAAATCCTAAACAAAAGTGTGCCTGCCTGTCGTGGGCTTTTCTGCGACTCACCTCCGCAATCTCCACTTTCCTTTCCCACATCTTGATGGTCTTCTCCAGGTCCCCATTAATGGCCTTCTGCTTGACGTACAGCATCACCGGCGGCGCTCGGAACTCTGACAGCTGCTTCCGGAGTTGCTTGTTCAAGGCCTCGGCTTTGGCCCGGTCCTGGGTGGGGAAGGACCAATTGAAACTGGGGATCCCTGGGCTTCTGGACTACTGGGGCCTGGCGGCCCTCACGTCTCTCCCCAGTTTCAGTGCAGTCCTAAAAGTAATGTTTGGATTTTCAAAGAAATGAGAGGAATCACAAAATTCCGATTTTTTTTATAACTGTGATGTTTTCATCCAGTTCAGAAGTACGGTCTACAACAGTCTCTCTCCCTTCTTTCCTCCCTCCACTCCTTCCTTCCTTCCTTGATTAAGAAATATGTTTTCCTTATTTTGATTGCTGAGGCTTGGCTTTTTCTTTTTTTTTTTATTAGATAAAATTATGCATTTAAGTGCATTTTGATTTGATCAGTCTCAAATCCACGTGAAGAAAACTAATAGCATAAATAAAGGTAATTAGTAATTATAAAAAGATAGTAAAATTGCATAGTCTCCTCTTTATGATTTAAAGGGCAATTTCAAAAAATACATGTGTAATGGTATTGGGGACCTAAAACATATAACAATGTGATATATTTGAACAATAACAGCACAAAGGAGGCAAGATGAAACAAAGCTGTATTAGTTTAAGGAAATAACACCAGATGGTAAATCCACAGGAAGGAATGGAGAGAACAACAAATGGTAAAGAGGAAGGTTAACATAACAGACCATAAATATACCTCATCTTCTTTCAGCTTTTGGACCCCTTCCTCACACCATTACAAAAATAACTCAAAATGAATCATGAACGTAAATGTAAGACCTATAAAACTCTTAGAAGAAGATAGAGGAGTAAATCTTCATGATATTAGGCTAGGTAATGTTTTTTTTATCTATAGTACCAAAAACAAGTATAAAAGAAAAAAAGAGATAAATTGGACTTCATCAAAATGAAAAATGTTTGTGCTAAAAACAGTACCATCAAAAACTGAAAAGAAAACCCACAAAATGGGAGAGAATACTTGCAAATCATAAATCTGATAAAGGACTTGAGCCCAGAATACACGAAGAATTCTTACAACTCAGTGACAAAAAATAAAAAAATAACTCAATTAAACACTGGGCAAAGGACTTGAAGAGGTATTTCTCCAACAAAGATCAACAAGCGGCCAACAACCACATGAAAAGATGCTCAATCTTAGTAGTCATTAGGGAAATTCAAATCAAAACCCCACCCACTAGGACAGCAATTAAAAAAAAAAAAACCGAAAACCTAAAAACAACCAGCGTTGGTGAAGATGCACAGAAGCTGGAATCCTCATACGGACAGTGTTGCTGCGCATGTGAAATGGTGCAACCGCTTTGCAAAACAGTTTGGCAGTTTCTGCAAACGTTAAACATAGAGTTACCATATGGCTATGTAACCCGCAATTCCACTTTTAGCTATAGGTTCAAGCAAAACGAAAACCTACATTCACACACCAAACTGTACATGAGTGTTCAGAGCAGCATTCTTCATAATCACCGAAAAACGGAAACAACCAGTGAATGGGTAAAATGTGGTCTCGGGCTCTCTTTCATGTGAAATGTCCAGAAGAGGCAAATTCACAGAAACGGAAAGCAGACCAGTGGTCACCTAGGGCTGGAGGGTGAGTGCGAGGCGAGGCAGGGAATGGAACAGGATTTGTAATGCGCACGTGGTCTCTTTCTCGGATGACGCAAATGTTCTCAAATTGTCACGCTGACGGTTATGCAACTCTGGGAATATACTACAGACCACTAAAATGTGCTCTCTAAATGGGCGGATTACATGGTATGTGAATTATAGCCCAAAAGAGCTGTTTAAAAAAGCTAAGAAAATAAAATACACCAGGCAGTGAATGCCAGGCTTTTAGAAATAGATTTCATGTTTCACTTGTTATCTAAATAAATGTCAACTGAAACTAGTAAGACCCGCAGAAATTCTGCATGGAGGGAGCCAACGGGCTCTGGCTTTACCTTCATTACCTGCAGCTCTGAACAGAGACCAGCTCTCTGGCAAAGCCTGTTGGTTCTCCGTCGAGGATATGACACAGAGGCCGGAGCCGTGGCAAACTTGAGTCAGCTGTAATAAGCCTGTGGCTCTTTGGCCGTTATAGGCAGGTTTGGGGCCACATATACTGCTGGGGACGCTTCGGGCCCATTCAAGACGACGACACTAATAACTGTCCTAACGGCTTTAGAGGTGGACAAAGCGTCGCTACGCACGCTCCAATCTGATCACCACACGGGCTGCGGTGGCCATTTCACAGACGTGGAAACCGAGTCCTGTTTCATTCAAAGCCTTGTGCAAGGCCAGACACCGACAACACCGGACCTGATGCCAGGCCTCCCGACTTCAAGCCTAGTGCTCTGCCTCCCCCACCTTCCCACACAAGGCCTCTTTGAGTTGCATCCTAGGTACAGCTAACGGGTGGAAATTCAACTTTATGTGCTCAGCAAGATAACGAGAGTGCTAACTCGCACTGCAGAGGTAGGGAGCACAGATGAGGCCACACGTCTTTGCACACAGGGACTATAGGCCCTGGAGTGGGCACAGGACAGAGGCCACAGGTCCTCTGCCCGAGCACCCACTGTGCCGAGTAAGAGGTGCATCTCGAAAGAGCCTTCTCTTTCCTTTACATAAGACAGTGCATTGAGGCATGTGCACTTTTTCCCCTATCAGTGACATTATTGCACACATTAGGCATCCTTTATAACGTTGCGTTCACAGCACTTGAAATATTTTACTCTACGGGTCATTTAAGGACTTCTCGAGAATTTGGAGTCCTCGTGATTTCGATCTTAGGAGCCGACTCGGGACCTCAACCCAGCAGCGAAATGCAGCACAGCTGAACCATGAGTCCCCAGTGCCACTTTCTCCTTCGATGGCCCAGAGCGGTTTTGATTCTTACGTTCTAGGCTCTTCTAGACAACAGTCAACGTAGCTTAGATCTCGGTGGACAAGAACTCGAGCCCTTCTAGAGGGAAGGAGACACACATGAAGAACGGTATGTGAACCCTTTCCTACCTCCTCTACTTGCAGAGTTTCTCTTTCAAGTTTCTCAAGTAGCTCATTTCTCAGCGAGATCTCCTTCTCCAGACTGACAGAAACTTCCATTGCTCGGTGTAGCCTGGTCTGAAATATAACCACACAGCAAGTCTTGAGCAATGATGCTTCGTTGGTGCTACACGAAGGAGGGATGGCCCTTCACTGAGCAGGGAAAAGCAGGAACCTGGGCCTGCCCTTCTCACAGCTGCCCAGGTCCTCGGCGTCCTGGTGGGGGAGGAGAGGACCTCGGGGACCTGGATCTTGTTGTCACTGTCAGAGTAGCCAGACACCGGGGCCCAAATCCTACCACACCACTTACTAAGAGGGACTCTGGGCAAGTTCCAGAACCGCTCTAAACTTGGTCAGGTTGCCTGGGTGGGTTGCAGAGAGCCTTCGGGGAGAGAATAAAGTGCTGACACGTGGAGAACTTTCGGCAAGGAGCTGCCAGCACTATGTCACTCTGATGAAGAGGGGGAAATGCTCCCCAAGCAATAGGTGCTACTGCCATGACCCCTATACATGAGGTGAACTTACTCTTAGGGAGGTGAAGCAATCTGCCAAGGTCACGGAGACAAGAGGGAGCCGGAGTTCGAACCCAAACAGTGTAATTTCACAGCCCCCCGGGCTCTACCACTGTCTCCGAAGCCTGCTGTTCTGGGAAGGATGTGGCAGGAGCTGCCCTGCAGCAGCTTGGTGCATCGTTTGCTGCCACCCCAGCCCCCTGCTTTTTAGGTTTATCCCCTGTGGGCCTGTCTCCCAGTGGGGAAGAGTCATCCTGGAGGAGCTGGGATTATGCCCTGCTTGGCTAAGAAGTGGGCTAAGGGACAGGCACCAGTGACTTCATGGGGCTCACTCGACAAAACCTGAGGCACTGGTCAGTGAAACGACACAGACCCTGCCACAGGAGGACGGCTCGCAGTCTAGACAGAGGTGCAAGAAGAAATGCGAAACTGCCGAGCACTAAGGATGGGAGGACAGGGGTCTGAAGGTTTGCACGGGGTATCGGGCGAGGGTGGTTGCTGGAAAGAGAGCTGAAAAGTTAAGGCAAGCGTGTCCAGGTAAGAGAGAAGCGAAGAACACTCCAACCTGAGGGAAGAGCCTGGAAAGGAGTATCTGAAAGGAGGTGGGAGGGAGGCGGGTGCTGGGGCGATGTCCCAGGGCTGCTGTGGGGAAGGGGAGGTGAGGCAGGACTTCACTGCAAACCAGCCGGGAGGGAAGAAAGGAGAGAAGGAGGAGCCGTCACTCCACAACTTAGACACAGGACAGGAGACAGGGGACCCGGGGCAGGGCCTTTGAGAGGATGCGACGGGAGCTACTTGTGATTCTGAGCAGGATGGCAGTCACTTGAGGCGGCGACGTCTGAAAAGGCACATTAGCCTTCTCTTGCGTGTAGCGTACTACCACAGACTCTGTGGCTCAAAGCGACGCATTTGTTATCTCTCGGTTTCTGCAGGTCAGAAGTCCAGGCACGGTGGGGCTGGATTCCCTGCGCGGGGAGGGCCCCTGGCGCTGAAATCGAGGTGCTGGCCAGGGCTGGGGGTCTTGTTTGGGGCTTCCAAGCTCACAGCTTGTTGGCAGAATGCACTTTCTTGAAGTTGTGAGACTGAGGTCCCTGTTTTCTCTCTGGCTGGCAGCAGGAGGTGGCCCTCAGCTCCTCCAGGACACCCTCAGATCCCATTCCGGTGGCTCCCCCCATCTCCGAGCCAGCAATGGAGAACTTCTCACCCAGCAAACCCCCTTCGTGCCTTAAATCTCCGACTTCCTCTTCCAGAGAAAACTCTCTGCTTTCAGGTTCGTGTGATTAGGGCAGGCCCACCCAGGTAGTCGTCCTATTTTGATGTCAGCTGTGCCGTGTGACAGAATCTAACGAGAGCGGAACGTGATAACAGAACCTGCCCGACCGCAGTCCTGGGGACTGGACAGGATGTTTACACCAGGAGGCTGCGAGTCTTGGGGCACGTCTTAGCATTCTCCCTGCCACAAGGCCCCACAGTTTACAGTCAGTGAAGAATGGCGTGGCAGAGTGGGGCGAGTAAAGCAGGGCCAAACACACAGTCACGGAAGGAGACTAGACTCCGGGTGGCGAGCACGCGACAGCGTGGACGGATGTGGAATTAGAGTGTCGCACAACTGGAAATGATCTAACGTTACGAACCAGGGTTACCCACTCAGTTTAATTTAAAAAACACAGTTAATCGATATTTCCTAAAGGCTCTCAAGTAAGTAAGCACAGAAACGTCTAAAAGTGACACATCGCAGCTGGAGTCACACGCTCGCACTAGACCAGCCACGCAGGGCTCAGGGGGCATAAAGTTGGGGAAGAAGGTGCCCCCTTGACGCGCCCGCTGTGGCCAGCCACTGTCCTTGGTGCTGGGGACACAGCACGGACCAGCCATTCTGGTGGCGAGGCACAAAAACCCGCCTCTGAGAGGTGAGGCATCGTGCCTGGGGTCCCCAGTGGAGTCCCCGTTCAACCCCAGAGGAGGCCTGACTCCACGACTCAGCTGCTCTGCCTCCCTTTCCCCGGGGAGACCTGGGAACTAAGGCGCCGAGGAAGTGAGCCTGCTTCTCCCTCGCTGCGTGCACCTCGGGACTCCTGTGGGTGTCTCCTCCCGAGCTCCACCGGCTGCTTACCAGTACTGGCAACCAGCCTACAGGTATGATGGCCCCCGGGATTCACGGCAGCGATACCCGTCGCTGCTGCTCAGGCATCACAAACGACCTGCATCCTTGCAGTTTCATTTTATAAACCAGGAGCTCCACTCCAAAGCCCTGGCTTTTCCCCACAGGATCAGACAGGCCCCGTGTCATTTAGTAGGTCTTGCAGGAGAAGATCAAGGCCCAATGTGACGTAACCTCATGCTGCCCAGCTCCCACCGAGGAGGGCCTGGGAGTCACAAGGACTGGCTGCATCTTGAAGTAACAGTGATCAGATAAGCGAACTTCTGATGAGATAAGCTCAGAGTGGATGACCTGCTGGATGTTTAGGACACGTGAGTCGCAGAAGGCCGGCACAATCCTGTCTACACGCGCTTCGCTCTGGGGAAAGATGGCTGGGTTAGGTGGGGCACGCACTAGACTAGGAGTCCCGGCTCTGTCACAAACTCACAAACTTGTTGCTCGAATCTGGCGATGACTGTGCGCGTTGGGCCTCAGGATTTTCTTGTGTAAAAAAAAAAAAACATTGGCCAAACATTAGCCTGGCGTGAGCACATTCAAATTCGCAGTTTAGAATGACACTGTGCGCGCCAAATAAAGCCCCCCTGCCAGCCACCCACGCCTGCAGCGACTGCTGCCATCTGGGCACGAGGCCAGGGGTCAGCAACCTTGCTCTGTACATGGCCAGACAGATAGTAAATACCCCAGGCGTCGCAGGGCAGGGAGCAAAATTGAGGATGTTGTGTAGATATCTATGCTAACGAGAGAAAAAACAAATTTCCACAAACGCTTTATTGGTGAAATTTCAAAGATAATAATGAAGTATAATATTTTGGAAAAGTTCTACTAAGGAGAAGAATGAAATGGAAAAAAAAAAACAATTTTGCTTCTTCGGGTTTCAGGGGTGGTGTTCTCTATCACATTGGTTGCAAACGTTCTTCTGTGAAGACCGTTCTGAGCTGACAGGCCGGTGGGCAGTCTCCACTGGCCCACAGTCACCTGGCCACCGCATTAGACACTTGCTAGCACGGTGACCAGACAGCCTGTTCTGCTGGGGACAGGCCTTGTTCACGCCCATAGTCCTGCTTAATTATTAATAATGCCTCTTTTTCTCTAAAAAGGGGTTTTTTTTGTGCGTGAGGAATTGTTTACCAGTTTTTCCGATTTACAGCTAAGGTGGTTCTCTTCTGTGGGGACGTGCCTATGACATGCCTAAAGCGCGGTAAGTTCTCAAAACCTACTGGGCATAACGATCATCTGGGGCGTGGGAAAAGAAAAAGATGCATGGGAAATAGGTCGGATGGAAGTTGTTGAAAACCACATGACACCCCTCGGATGTGGGATATAAAACTGAAAGCGACAAACAAACATGACAAACAAACGGAGACTTATGGACACGGACAGGGGGTAGTGGTCACCGGAGGGGAGGGGGCAGGGGGCGGTAGACAGAGGTGAAAGGGGTCAAGTATGTGGTGACAGAAGGAAATCTAACCCTGGGCGGTGAGCATACAACGCAGTATATGTACGATTTATTGTTGAATGATACACTTGAAACTTATTTGATTTTATTAATCAATGTCGCCCCAATAATTTTTAATTAAAATAAAAGGTGCAAGGCCCTCACTCCCTAATTCAGCTTGTTGGGATGGGAGTAGGGTGTCCTTGTATCCTTTTAAAAAGGAAAAGCTCCCCTGAGTTGTAGGGACTTTCGAAGTATTTTAGGAGACATGGCTTTGGTGAGAGAACTCGGGGCACAGTGGGGGGGTCAAGGACGCATGAGCTCCCCGTGGGACACCGCGGTGGTGTGTGGGAACCCCACTGTGGCCGGCGCGTCCAGGGCGGGAAGCCCTGGGGACCTGCGCTCAGGGGCGGGCCTTACTTTGTAGGTGTGGAGGATCTGCAGGGTGCTTCCCGATGTCAGCTTCAGCTGGATCAGTTCTTGGTTCCTGGTTTCAATCGTCTCTAGAAACTGAGCATTCTCGATCTTCAGCTGCTGAAAGTCGACATCGTGGAGGGCCTCGCCCACCTCTTCCTTCTGTCGCCCAGAAAAAGGAAAGAAGTGATGGGAGGTCACGCCTTCGGAGTACACGGCTCACGCCCTGCCGCTCCGGGTGCGATTCTGGAAGCCAGCCATCAGTCGGTCATTCGACAAACACGGACTGGGTGTCCACCTGGCACCAGGCATGGTACCAGGCCCTGGGGATAGATAGAGACTGGAGTAATTACAAGACTCCCTGGCGTCGGGGGGCACATGCTGAACGACTGTTCACAGACAGGTCACGGTGTGGCGAAGCGGGGTGTGCGGGGACCAGACGCCCTTCGGCCAGGCCAGGGGAGAACGTGAGCTGGTCAGGGAAGGCTTCCCGCGGCGGGCAGCACCTAAACACAGCTGTGAAGGAAGAGTAGGAAGGCGGCCTCTAAAAACATATTTTTTATGGTGACATAGCTTAACGAAACCCAGCAAGTTTCCGGCGTACAATGCAACCGTTAGGGCAAATACCTGTACTGCATGGTGTGTCCACCCCCCATAGCAGGTTTCTCTCTGTCCCCACATATTTGACCCCTTTTTACTCCATCCACCTCTGCCCTCCCCCCTCCCTTCTCTCCTCTGGTAACCTCTAGGCTATTGTCCATGTCCACGAGTCTCTGTTTGTCCTGTTTGTCACTTTGAAGTCTATATCCCACATATAAGTGATGTCATGTGGCTTTCGACTTCTCCTGTTGGGCTCACTTCGCTTAGCATGGTTATCTCGAGGTCCATTCACGTTGTCGCAAATGGCAGTGTTTCATCTCCTCTTACGGCTGAGTCATATTCCACTGCACGTACGTGCCGCAGCTTCTTTATCCCGTCATCTATCGCAGGGCACTTGGAAGACCGTTTAAAAGTGACTTCTAACCTAGAGACCCAGGACAAGCAGCCTGGGTCACGAGCGCTTCCTCCTGGCAGCTGTATAAGGTGTCGGGTTCCCTCCCTGACCCGGCCCCGCCTTCCCTGTCCACCAGGGCTGTGCCGTCTTACCCCTGAGGTAGGTGATGGCCAAACTCGGGACTGCACTCTACTCACCGCACACCTCCTCGGAGCCATCTCCTTCCCGCAATTGCCTTGCACCCCAGTGTGACTCATCCTCTGGCTCGAACACTCCCCGCCTGTCTCCCACGGCGGAGGGTACCACCTTCCCCCACTGAGCATCTAGAGGATGCGGCTCCGTGGTCCTTGCTGCCACTGCCTCTGCCTTTTCTCACCACCACCTCTCCCTGCGAGTCCATGAGCTTGCGAGAGCACGACCATGTCAGTGTCATCTCCGTGCAGCGATGGCTTTTAGGTTAAAGACCATTGTCCACCGACTCCCAGGATGCTGGAGTTTGGGTGACACCAGAGGACCAGGAACTCACTATCTGGAGGCGGCTTGGCTCTGCTCTGCTGGGGCCATGTTCTTTCTTACACTGAATCTCCTGAGCCGACATCTCCATCCCTGCCCCCACCTCTACCCTAACTCTGCCCTTCAAGGCCCTCACAGCGGTGTGTCCTCTCCTCCTGGCAGTGCCCAAGCTCTTGAAGACGGCACCCTCTCCCCTTGGACCCCTCACTCTCGGTTCCAGCTTGGGTTACTCAGAACAGAGAGGGGTGAGACCACCCGTTCTCGGTGGGCCGCTGTGGTTCTCTGAGTGTGTCACCTCCAGCGAGGCTGACTTGATCAGGTACTCTGTGGCTAAGCCATCCGGTGCCTGTGCAGATATTTTGGGGACCAAGGTGGAGGATCTTACATTTGTCCTTATTCACTCTGTGTTGTTAAGGCTGTCCTGGCTTGTCGAGGATTTTGAGATCCCAAGTGAACCAACAGTCCCTTGGACGCTTTAATTTTCCCTCCCAACTCTGTGTCACTCTCAGTGGACACCTCTGATGTGCACGCCATCAGTCCATACTCAGGTTAATAACAAAAGAAGGAGCTAGAAGAGGACAGAGCCACACAATCTCAGTCTAACCCTGTGCCACGTCTGGCTTATGCCTTTGGTCGGGAGCCTTCAGGCTCAGCTGTTCAAAGACTCCCCGGAGCACTCTACAACCATGTCACCCAGGCTGCGTTCCCCGAAAGAGCCAACAGGACTGTCATGAGGGGCCTTCAAATTCAGGCCAACTCTGCCTCCAGATGTGCCAGCACAGAACGGTGCTAGCGTCCTACTGCTGTCGCAGCAAATCACCACACACCGGGTGGCTTAAAACCACACGGATCTATTATCTTAACAGCTCATAAGGGTCAGAAGCCCAAAAGGTTCTTGGGGCTAAACTCAAGGTGTTGGCGGGGCCGCGTTCCTTCTGGAGGCTCTAGAGGAGAATCTGTTACCTCGCCATCACCAGCTGCTAGAGGCTGCCTTTGCGCACGACCCCTCCCTCTATCTGAAAAGCCCATCACTGTGATCTCCCGTTATCACATCCTCTCCCACTCTCACTCTCCTGCCTCCGTCTTCTAAGGACCCTGGTGATCACATTGGACCCGCTCAGATAACCCAAGATCATCTCTCCATCTCAAGATCCTTGACTCAATCACAGCTGCAAAACCCTTTTGCCAGGTGGGGTGACATATTCAGATTCCAGGAATTCGGACATGGGCATCTTTGGGAGGACGCCATTCTACTCACTGCAGGAGCCTTAAAAAGAGAAAGAAAAAGCCACATACCTGCCTCAACTGTAAAAGCATCTTTTTCCTCTGGACTTTGAGAGAAACATTTTTCAAACGTAATTTGTCCTTTATGTTATCCTAAAAAAAAAAAATACACGCGAATTTTAATCCATTTCTCTTCTCCTTCCCTTTTGGTTTGAAAAGCTGGTAAGTCTGCAGCTAGGAACCTAACCTGGAGCCCTAACAGTCAGTCATTTATTTTTAGGTCTTTTTACATCTACCCAAGCTGGTGTTGCTATAGCCTTTCATTCATGTCCAAGAAGCAGAGGAAGCTGGATGTGCTTCATGCTTTTAAATTCAAGATCATTGGGGTACAGGGGCCTTTCCTGACAAAATGACCTTACATTTCTTGGGTTCTTTATACTCTTGTAGTTTACAGAATTTTTATTACTTACAACATGTTAGGGTTAGTAAGCCTGCATATCTCTCGGACCCAAAGCGTCATATGCTACAAAGTCTTTGGAGGTAAAGGGGAATTTTATGTCTTATAATAAATAATGAGACTCAAAGAGCTTGAGAGATACCTGTCCCATGCCACGCAGTCACCTGACCAGAGAGGCTCACATCTTTCTCAAGAAAACGTATCAGTTCTCGAAACAAATGGCAATGATGACAGAAGAAGTCCTCTGAGATGCTATTAATATTCACCCACCTGATTGATTTTAGCCTTGACCAACTTGCATTTTTCACGTTGGGGAAAGCGAATAATCTCGATGTGTGAGCAACATCGATAGTGGACCGAACGGGGTGGGGCTGCCTCACTGTTAGGTCATCTTTCTAAGAATCTCTTTTCCTTTTCTAAGCCCTAACCTCTTGCCAACTCACCCTCCGGCGGTTCATGTCCTCGATGTACTTCATCACTCTCTGAGTGGCCAGAATACTCCCTTTCTTCTTGGATATGGTTTTCAGAATGTCCTTTTTAAACTCATGCACTGCTCTCCGAATTTCAGTCCACCGAATTTCAGCCTCCTCAATGATGGCCTTGGGGAGTCAGCACAAAGAGAGAACAGGTTCCAAACCTTCTCAGGGGTCAAGAGCCCTGTAAGAACACCCGAGTTCCCAGGCCGCTTTGTGCCCCAGCACATAGTGCTTCTTCTTAGTCTTAGAAAGATATCCTTCACATGCAAATTTGATTCTATGAATGTTTTTATGTAAAAATATGCCTCAGAAGTTATAATATCCATAAAAAGGAGGTGAACAAACAAAAATAAGGCCTCAGGTATCTACATAAATATGGATTTCCATACCTGAAATGTTTTATTATATACCTATTAAAAATTATGATGTTATTATATGATATAACATGATATAATATAATAATATCTAGAAGGTTATACACCTAAACATGAACCACAGTCACAGCGAGAGAAATGGGTTAGTGGGAGCCAAAGGAGCACTCTTGCTATATGCTTCTGTAATTTGAAAAAAGGTGTTATGAATGAATATATGTGTTGACACGGAAAGACGTTGTTAAGGGAAAACAGGGTTTATAAAATGATACTTTTTTTACATGAAACTCTAGAAGATAAACACCAGAGTCGATGGTAACAACCTCTGGGTGATAAGACTGTGGGTGTTTTCAAACGTGCTTCTTTCAGCTTACCTGGATGTTGAAATTTCGCTACGATACACAGATCGTCTTTAAATAAGAAAACACAAAAACACACACACACATTCTTTTAAAGAATAAAGTAAGAAGTTATCTGTAGCTGCAGCGCCAATCATCCTCGTTCAGGTTTTTTCACTGGGCACCGAGAAGCGAGAGTGTCTTCCTTCCCTGGCAGGCCTGTGGCCCTCACACTTCTCTCCTCATCATCTTCACATGCTAGGACATTAGTCCCCTTAAAAGCCATTTTCAATATGTCTGTCTGCTGCTCAGGTATCTTCGCTGGGGTCCTGCTTTCTAAGACAGCGAAGATAAACTCCTCGGCCTGGCTTCCAAGGTCTCACAGCCCTGCTTAGTCCCATTTCCTAATACAGCCCCCAAAGCCCCCTCTTCCCTAATCACACCAGCCTCCTCAATGTCAAGAACCTGCCACATTCATTCCCACCTTCACTTCCTTGCTCGCATCATTCGCCCTACTTAGGAGACCCTGCTTTTCCTATTCCTTGTAAGAATGCCATCATTCTCCAGGGCCATGCCACGTGTGGCCCACCTCGAAGGCTTCTCTGACCACTCCAGCCCACACTGTGACGTTTACATCACACGATCTAGCACATGGGAACAATGCTCCCACGTCCTGAGCTCTTTTAACATGCTAGAATTCAGCGATGCATGTGTGGAAAGAAAGAGAAGGAAGTTGGGGAAGGGCTCGAGGGAGGGAGAGTGGGCAGCTGGGGTAGGCTCATGCACTACAGATAGACCCATCGATGGAGACATCAGTCCACTGATTTGTCCCTCGCGGGATGATGAGTGTGATTCTGTGTGTGCCCACATTTAGAAATAGAAAAGTCTAGAACCGAAATATCTATTTTTCATATGACATGGCTCTTGAATACAAGCCAACAACTTCATCCCGTGGGCCAGTGCATTACGGTGACTTTTCTTCTCTGGAGAAAAACTGACCGTGCTGGGCTCCAACAAGACATGGACCAAGGTCACGCGTGCTGCACACAGAGGGTGACTTCAGGACCTCTCAACCAATTCACTGGCTTAAACCACAAACCCCTTGCGTTATTAAGAAATTATTATACATTTTAAGGACATTTATAATGATCATGGTTATGGTTTTTTAAAAGGATCCACACCTTAGAGACATACACTGAAATATTTACAGAAAAATGGTATATTTAGGATTCACTTCATAATAGTCCGCTGGCTGATTATGAGGGGGAAGTTGGTAGAGATATGGAGGAAACAAGAGCGGCCATATGTTCATGGCTGCTGCATGTGGGTGTTGAGTACATAGGGGTTCATCGTGCTAGCCTCTCTACATCTGTGTATTTTTTTAACTTTCCATTTAAAAATGTTTAAAATCTGTTGTCTCCCCAAGCAGGTGGTAAGTTCCTTAAAAGTAGGCTCTCGATTTGTCTTAATCTACTTGTGTTTCTTTTAACGTACCAACAATTTTAAGAACATGCCACAGGTATTTCTTGACGAGGTGGAAGTGGGGAGCCCCGGTAGGGTGGCCTACAGAGAAAAAGGTGTACCTCATGATACTGCAGGTCTCGTTCAGCATTTGCCCTCAGGTGCCTTAGTTCATCCTTCGTGTCTTCCAGCTCCTTTTGGACAAGCTCGCATTTCTGGTCGACACTGAGGCTCGACACGCGGTCCACACCTGTGCGGGATTTGGACTTACGCCTGCCTCGCAACTACACCGCAAGAAAAATGAAGCCATTGTCAAGGAGGAATTGGTAACAAAGCACCCTGAGGTGGGCATCAAAATGACCACCCTGACCTGCTAGAAATTCCTCCAATGCCAGCCACAGAGAAGAAATTCAATGCGAAAAGATTCTGGATATTAGGCCTGAGGTGGTGTTTATTTCACAAGCCACCCTAAGGCCCTGAGCTGACTACTTCAAGGCCTGTGCTTGAGAATGAACTAAAAAGAAATAAGGGAAAGTGTCTCAAGGATGGAGAGACTGTGAACCTGCTACAGACTAGCACTCAAGTAGGTGTCAGAAGCCTGGAGCCCAGTGCTTCTTGAACTGAATAAAGGAGGAAAATTGCATTGGGGGTAGGGGTGGGAGGAGGAGAGAGGCGGGGAAGTATGATGTTCGGCAAAAACAAACAAACAGACAAAAATTTTGGATTTCCTTTGCATTTAAGCCGAAGGTCACGGGCAGCCGCAGGGAATGCATGGACCTCCAGATGGGATTGTTTGGCCCTCAAATAATAGACTTACAGTTTTAAATTTAAAAAAATTAATTTCCCACATTTGAAGATCAGGAGATTCCACCAAAGTAATCCAGATTTCCAGCTTCTCTTAAAAATGAGCTGCTCTGGCAACATAGGGCCACTTGGCTGACCCTTTTGGACAATGGAGAAATTCTCCAGTGCCCACACCTGGCCCATCCCACTTCTTTATGTTGCTAGCTGAGCCATGAAAACATTTGAGTCTCCCAATTTAAGGGAATTGTTTCAAATAAACTAAGATATTCTGGGAGAATCAATGCACTCTTAATTAAACTGATTCCCTTCACACTTGCTTGAAGAAGAAACCTTGAAAGGGAAGGAAGAGTCAATAGAAGAACACAGAGAAAGTCATATGCCACTTGGCCCTATAGGGCACACGGAAGGCAGATACACAAATTTGACTTGCATCTAACAGAATAATTCTTAGAGCTCTATTGTGTACCTGTGCAAATTCTTGTCCTGATATCTTAATTTCTGATATTCTTGGAGTTCGTTGATCCATGGGTTCCAGTTTGTTGTAATATTTTTCAAACATCTCTGTCTCAGTTTTGAGAGCAGAGTTTCCATAGCTGCAAGACAGAGGATAACTAAGTGAATTCTATGAACATGAGTTTCAACACCAAATAGTATTTAACACTTATGAGCTAGGGATGACATTCTGCAAGATATTTAACCTCTTGGTGCCTCGGTTTCCTCATCTGTAAAATGGGAATGATAACAGCACCTAACTTTTAGAGTTGCAATAAGGAATCCAAAGCCTTCAGGACAGTGCCTGGCTCACAGTGAGTGCTATTTAAGTATTTAATAAAATTTTCAACACATCTATTGAGTCACAAACTCAAAGCATTGGGATTATATTGGAAACTGTGGCTGAGATGAAGGTACAAGTTTCATCTTTACGTTTCTTCTGACACATTTGTGAAATTCCTTCTGAATTACTACAGTCTTAAAGTTACATATATCCACAATTTTCAGCTGTTTTCTTTGGTTTATATTTCTCGGGTTTTTAAATTTCCAGCAACCAATAGATGAAATATCCACTGGATGTTTATTATAAATGGTGGAGAAGCTTTCAACAAATGGTTTTTAAACAAGTAGAGATGACAAACCTAGTTTATTCTGTAGATGCTGAGATTATGACCTTTTTGACTTAAATTATAGTTATACATAACAGTTATAATGTTATTGTTATGTATAACATGGAATAATTGCTTATATGCTTAATACACATATGTATGCATACATATACATAAGAGAGAACATCTTTGAAATTTTTAAATGTTATTGAGCTCATTCCTGTTGGGCTAAATTTTAAGATTAGTGGAAAAGGCTCAATGGAGAGCCCAATAAATCAAAGCATCTTTCTTTTCCAGCGTATGTCATGTTGCCACTGCAGGCTGTGGAGTCACACCTGAGTCTGAATCTCAACACTACCACAGCTGTGTGGCCTTAGGAAAGTGACTTGACCTCTCTGCCTCCTAGGGTTACTGTGCCATTCATGATATAAGGTCACATATGCAAAATACTTGGCACATGATAAGCACTCAGAAAATGGTAGCTATTTGTAACGATTCATAAGCGTCTAAAAGTAACATCTGTTCAGCTACCAGAGCCAGGATATTCTGCATGAGACCAATACGTCATACCATTACCTCAACTACACCACGGGATCTTGACATCCAACTTATTTGCTATATGGTAGATAGAAAGCAGGCTGCTGAAAGTACAGAATGTTGGGCGAGTCATTCTTTGTCCGCCCTGTCCATGCTTATACCTTGGTTCAGGCAGAAGATGCCTCGTACTAAAAACATCCCAACAGGCCCTGTTGCTACATTAATCTTATCGGAGAATCTTAGCCATTGGAGAGGAGCTTAGAGGTCACCTGGCCCCACGGCCTCACTCTTGAACCCTGTTCTGGCTCCAAAGACGGCTGGCTAGCTCGGTGGCGGAGCAGCACAGGGGTAAAGAGCAAAGGCAAGTTCCCTCCTCACAGTGCGGGTCTCACGCTCCTCAGTGTTAAAGGCGGACCGGGATGGTCTCCGAGCCCACAGGGGGTGAAGGGGCCATGCCCGGACCAGCCGGCCTGCGGGTACCTGAACTCTTCCACCAGCCCGCACAGCTGGATGATAGGCAGCTCGTGGTCCTCCTCGACCTGCTGCAACTCGGTGGCAGACGTCCCGCTGTCTTCCTCAGACATCGTTCTCCCGGACGCGGCCCAGGGCACCTGCGGAGGGGAGCGCCTCGGTGCAACCTGGCTCGCCACCTGGCCGCGTTGCCGTGGCGACCGGACGCAGGCGTCGCGGGCCAGGAGGCAGGAGGCTCCGCCCCCTGCCCCCACCCGCCCCGGCCTGCACGCTGCCCGGAGCCAGGGTTCTGCCCTTGACCCGGCGCCGAGGCACCTCCGTTCACTTTTGCTCTTTCAACCATAACTCTTACACGATGATAATAGCGGCAGCTGTTCGCTCCGCCCTTACCAGGCCCTTGACGCCATGGTAAGCGCATTTATGAAAATCCTTGCGACAATCCTTGTAGCTACATCTATGATTCTCTTTATCCTGCAGACGAGGAAACTGAGACCCAGAAAGGTAATGCGGTCTGTGAGGTCTCTGGCCTCTTCACCACTTGATGCTTCATGCATCCTAACTGCAGTTTCTCTGGGGTACTAACATCCTGCACTCCTGGACGGAAAGACCCTGGCTGAGCATCAAATGGGTACACATTCAAGAGACAGCCTTAAATAGGCTCTGAACACGGGAGAATGTGTATAAAGCAGACCCTTAAGGAGCGTCCAGTAAAACAGCTGTCCCCAAACAGCTGCTGCCACCTGGAGTGATAACAGGAACAGAATGGTGCCTCACACCGTTTAGTGGTCATCATCTCATTTAATCCTCAGAAGTCTTATGAAATTGCTATTGTTGTCGTCTTACAGATCAGGAAACTGTGGAGAAGAGTAGCTTAGAGTTGTTAGCTGGGCCACACAGGAACGGAACCAAGGTCCGGCAGAACCCAAAGTCCACGCTGGTAACTGATGTGGGTCATGGCGAGGATGGGTGAGGCAGCCAGGTGGCCTTCTGCCTGCTCTCATCGGGGTGGAGGAGGTCAGGAGGGTGGGCGCTGAATGTGGTCAGAAAGGAAGCTGTGATAAACTGCGTCGGGTGAGGATCAGCTCCTTTTTTGCCCATGGAACATGTAGTCACTAAACTCCAAAGGTCTTTTGTTTTGCTTCTTAAGGAGCACAAGTTTGGGGCCAGAGTGGATTGCTGGAGATGATAGCAGGGAGGCCGAGCTCTGCCACCATCTTCTTATCTCTGCTGGTTGGCCTTTTTGGGCTCCAGGAGCAATGCAGACCACATATAGAAATCCTTAATATGCTCACATACCAGGTGAAACAAATGGATGCCAGTCCCAAGAAGGCCCAGGGCAAGAAAGGGCTCTGCAGCAGTTCCAGGCTAAGGTGGGAACAGCCCTGTCCATTGGGCTGTGCAATGCAGCGGACCTACGGTGTTGGAGGTATCAGCAGTAGAAAAGATGCAGTCAGTGTGAAGCTTTAAGGAAGATCTAGTGGGAGAATCGTAATGCAGGACCTAGGGTTTTGGAAAGAGACCATACATGCAGTCTGCAGCAGGAAATTTCATGCCTTTTGAGAAAACAGCTCCTAGCTCCTCTGTTTGGCAGCAGTCCATAGTAGGTTAGTATGTCAAAAACCGACCAGGCTTGCAGGCTTTAAATAATAATGATGATAATTGCCATTGTTATTTCTTAGTATATTTATTACCAATTAGGTGATATTATTATTTGATAAAAACACTTGTAACAATTACTGTTTCAGTTACTATTTATTGGGAGCTAGCTCTGTGTCAGACACCATGCTAAGCACGTTCCGCACATTATCTCATTGCATCTGCGTGATGGTTCTGTGAGATACAGGTACCTTCTCAACTGCCATTTTACTCATGAGGAAACTGAGCTTCGGAGTTTAGCAACTTTTCCAAGGTCACGTAGCTATTCTGGGTGGGGCTGAGGGTCAAACCCAGGTTCATCTCACTCTGCTCCCCCGTCTCATCAGGTCCACCCCATTAGAGCAGTGACTGGGGAGTGGGGTTGGGGGACTATTTTGTCCTCCCAGGGGACATTTGAAAATACCAGGAGACACTTTTCACTTGCTATAACCGAGGAGGTGCTTTTGTCATCTAGAGAGTAGAAGCCAGAGATGGCACTTGTATTAGTTCCCCAGCGCTGCTATTACAAATGACCATGAACAGGTGGCTTAAAAACACAGAAATGTATCATCTCACAGTTTTGGAGGCTAGAAGTCCAAAACCAAGCATTGGCAACAAATGCCATGTTCCCTCGGAAGGCTCTAGGGGAGAATACCTTCCCAGCTTCCAGTGGCTTCTGGTAATACTTGGCATTTCTTGACCTGTAGCCTTTTCACTCCAATCTCCATCTTCACATGGCCTTTTTCCTTGTGTCTTTGTCCTCTCAGCAGTCATTTGATTCAAGGCCAATCCTAAATTCGAGATGATTTCATTTCAAGATCCTTAAATGATTACATCTGCAAAGATCCTTATTTCAAACGAAGTCACATTCTGAGGTTCCAGGTGAACATGAATTTGGCAGGGACACTAGTCGACCCATTACACTGTTAAACTCCCTTCTATGCAGAGGACAACCCCCTGCCCCACAACACACACACATACCACCATCACCACCACCACCACCACCAAATGTCAATGGCTCTGAGGTTGAGAAACTCTCTTTTAGAGGCAGACATTTCTCCTCTGGGAAGCAATGAGAATATGCCTCTGCTACTCTAGACAGCTACAAACAGAAAGGGTCTCAGAGCAGCTTAAAGCCCAGAGGCCACCCTCTCCCTCCCCTTTTCTGGAGCCACCTCTTTTTCTGACAGCCTGCAGTGTCTCCATGCGGATGATGCCCCTGCCTAGCATCTTTGTAGCTCTGTGCATTTTGACTTAAGAATGATACAGTCAGATCCACCCAAAATATTAAGCTTCAACCATAAAGAAGGAAGGCCTGGCCTCTTCTTCCTCCAAAAGGAAACTGCTAAAAAAAATCAGATAAAGGAGCTCAGGCTCACAGGCAAGCAGCTATTTACATGTCATAGAAAAGGGACCAGCCCTGTGAGGTAGAACACCATCTGATGGCTGCCAGAGCACTTTCCTCTATTCTTTCAACAAATGTTTGTGGAGCACCTGCTCTGCGCTTGGCCCTGCGGCATGCCTGCTCACAAGGAGCTTCCAGTCTGAAGAATTACCGTGGGATGAGTGGTTTAAGAGGAAAGTGCAAGGTACCCAGATTTCAAGGGGTTGTGAAAAGCTGGAGCAAGTGAGGTCTAAACTGAGATTGGAAGACTGAGTAGGATTCAGATCCAGGTGAGTCAGACTCATAGTCCAAACTCATCCACAAGCTTAGCCCTTAAACAAAAACCAAGGGAAGGGTAGATTTGGGAAAGGAGAGAGCTTATGCAAAGGCCCAGAGAGCGGAATGAGCCCTTTTGGGGAATTGAATGGTCAGTCTCTGCTTCACCCTTTTAGAAGAACAAAGCAAAGAAGGTCATTACTAACGTCCACTTTCCGGTTGGCCTCCCGGAGCCCCCTTTGACCTTGCTAATGTAAGTGGTTTGGATGTTTCTTTTGTTCAACTCAACTCCCTTCTTCTCAGTTTCAGAGACCTTGGTCTGTGGCCAATCCCCAGGTCACTACACAGGCCTTTGACCTCATCCAAAAGCAGAGGAGGACATCAGGCATGGCCAGACAGACCTCTTTGGTGTCTCACAAAATGTGTAGAAATTACTTTGTCCCAGCCAGGGTGAGGCAGAGGCAGGAAGCGCTGGGAAAGCGTCAGAGCTGGGGCCAGCTTACTGACCAGCTAGCCCCCACTTTGAAATGGACGCATATAGATATAGGGCTGGGAGCCATAGTCAGCATCACTCGTGTCTCTTGCTCCTTCCGGATCACACAGGAGCAAAGGGGTTAAGAGCCTGGGCTCTGGAGCTGACGCAACAGATTTCCCAGAGTTGGTGAGGGGGAGACCAGAGAGAAGAGGAGGGTCCTATGGTGGAGGGGGCAGAAAAAATTCAACACACGCGCTGATGTTAGAGTCAGAACAAAAGTTTATTTGGAAAGGTGTCACACTCCTCGGACAACGGTGGTCTCCTCTCAGAGGCAGAGAGGGAGAGGGACCTAGAGAAACGTGGAAAGACAGTGAGTAGGGGGCAGGGTAAAGGCACTGACTGAGAGGGACTCAGAGGGAGGGACAGAGACAGTAGAGACAAGGACAATAAGAGAGGGACCCTGAGTATTTGGGGGATTCAGTTTACATATCATTTTTTAGTTGCTGTAAGTTCTAGTTTAAAAGACTCTGTGAGCCCATTTCCTTTGACAGGGACATGCAGTGAGGAAGGGGAATAGTGTGTAGTGGGAAAAGGTAAGAGTATGTAGCGTGAAAGGCCTGCGGCAGTTCCCAGCCTTTAACCCATAGGTTCCCCATGGTTTTAGCCGTAGGGGACGACTGTTGCTTCCTGCTGCCCCTTCCCTGGTATGGGCCACAGGGCTGTTAGCAATCCCAGCAGAAAATCTCCCTTTGTCCTGCAGGGGTCCTCCTGGCCTGGCTGCAGGGCTGATCAGCACGTTGCAGTCTCGGCAGGTAGATTAATTAACATTTTAAATTCTCTTGCCTCCTCCCCACATTAGAGCCAGTACCACTTGGCTTCACATCCTGCCCCAGTCACTTACAAAGTTGTGTAACTTGAAGCAAGTCGCCTAGCCTCACCTGGCCTCATTCCACGTTATCACAGTTCTGCAGAGGAGTGCCTGTGTGTGTGTGTGTGTGTGTGCGCACGTGTGCAACCAAGGCAGCCACGAGACCACGCCCATGAGGGTTCCACACAAGGCTTGGAGCCCAAACTGGGCCCAGGCCTTGGGGCCTGTTTCTTTCTGTCCTTGGCCAGGAAGCCAGGCCCAGCCTCCTCCTTCACCCAGTTTCCAGGGAAGCTCTCTGAGCTGACACAGGGGAAAACAGGAAATGGAAAAAGAAAAAGGGGCCCTCCACCAGGGTATTCGCTTTTTTAAAAAGTAAACTTTTTATTAGAGAATACCATGCAAGAGTATGTGTGCACAGATCACCTTGGTATAGATGTACGTAGCTTGACACGCTTGTGCAACCAGCACATGGTTGAAGAACCAGCCCTCCAGAAGCCACTCAAAGCCCCCTTTACTGTCACTACCACTCCAAGGGGGACTTCTGAGGCAGACATTAGTGTTGCCTGATTTTCTGTTTATACAAACGCAACCATCAGCACATCTGCCTCTGTGTCTGGCTTCCTTCACGTTGAGAAGAATCAGCCACGTTGGTGCAGGCAATTACAGAGTGTTCATGCTCTGGCTGGACAGCACTGCCATCCTTGGTACCCGTAGGGAGCTTGGTTCCAGGACACCCCACAGATACCGAAATCCTAGGGTGCTCAAGCCCCTCATATAAAATGATGTAATATTTGCATATAACCTACGCACATCCTCCTGCATACTTCACATCATCTCTGGATCACTTATAATACCTAATGCAATGCAAATGCTTTGTCAACGGTTGTTACTCTGTTGCTTAGGGGATAATGACGAGGAAAAAACAGTCTGTATGTGTTCAGCAAAGACAACTCATCATAGGCCTAATTACGTAGTACACGTCAGCAATGCCTCTGCTTGTGGCTGCATCTTTTCCATGCCTCCAGCTCCCAGAGGACAGGCTTGTCATTTTTCTAGCCGAGAGCAAGTGTCCCAGCCACACTGAGTGGGTTCATGAGCAACCACCCACTCAGAGACCAGTGCTCGGCTGAGGGTCCCTCTGTTCCTTCCAGCCTGGATCCTATGGATGGAGGCCACTGTCTGGAGGACAGAGATATCCTTTAGTTTCCTTCTCAAGGGGTGACCCTATGGCAGATCAAAAAGCAGAGAGAGGCTGTGGGCCAGGCTGAGAGGACACTGCCCTCGGCTGCGAACTTGCCCTTTAGAGAAATGGTCTGATCTTTGCAGGCCTCATCTGAAAAATGGGATATTTACAGCAACCTCACAGGTCGTCCTGAGGGTCAATAAAAAAAATGGCTGTACTTCAAAGATCTTCGAAACTAAAAGGTCATCAATGAAGCTTCAAGGGATGATGAAAACCTTTCATTATTCCCAACCGTACCCCACCCCTAGTCCAAAGGGTCCCCAGATCCCTCCCCAAGCCCCATCTGTGGGCTGGGTCCAAGCAAGCTTTGTGCAAAGGCTTGGATGCAAATGGTCCCTATGGATTTAGAAAGGACTCTTTGCTGAAACAAGGCGCTCTGTAGGCTGCAGCCCCACGGGCAGCTCACCTGAAGGACAGGAGGGAGCTTTCTCTAGCCCTCCTGAAAAGTGAGTCACTCTGTCAACATGCCCTCCGATGTCACAGCTGGTTCTACCAGATCTCCGTAGGGCTGGGCCTTTCCCTTGCCAAGCCAGAACCCTTACCCTCCTCCCGTATCAAAAGCAGGAGACACATGCCAGCCAGAACTACCCAGAACCCCAGAACCCCATTCTATTCAAAAGCCTTCAGACTATGACAGTCTTTGTAAAGCAATTACAAAGAGAATAGAGGTGAAAGAGAGCCTTCCCTCCCTCTTTCCTTTCCATCTCAATCCATGCCCCAAAGAAACCATCACTAACCGTGCTCTTTATGGAACATTCCAGATTCTGTGTGGTGCATATTCAGTTATTAGGACTTTTTATTTTTTTTCAGAGCAGTTTTAGGTTCGCAGCAAAACTGAGGGGAAGGTGCAGAGATTTCCTGTATACTCCCTGCACCCACCCGTGGCTTCCCCCATCATCAGCGTCTCCCGCCAGAGGGGTACATTTGTTACAACTGCGGAACCTACCCTGACACATCGTTATCACCCGAAGCCCATAGTTCACGTTGTGATTTACTCTTGGTATTGTGCATTCTACGACTGTAATGACATGTATCTGCCATAAGAGTATTTTCATTGTCTGTTCATCCCTCTCTCCACCCCTAACCCCTGGCATCCACTGATCTTGTTACTGTCTCTGTAATTTTGCCTTTTTCCTGAATGTCACACAGTTGGAATTATGCCGTATGTAGCTGTTTCAGATTGGCTTCTTTCACTTGGCAATATGCATCTAAGGTTCTTCCATGTCTTTTTCACGGCTTGATAGCTCATTTCTTTTGAGTGCTGAATAACACTCCAGTGTCTGGAAACGTCACGGTTTATTTATCCATTCACCTACTGAAGGACAACTGAGTTGCTTCTAAAGCTGTGATGAACATCCACGTGCAGGTTTTGGTGTGGACATGTTTTCAGCTCCTTTGGGTAAATACTAAGGAGTGAAATTGCCAGATTTTATGGTAAGTGTGCTTAGTTCTGTAAGAACCCGCCTGACTACCTTCCCAAGTGGCTGTACTATTTTGCATTTCTGCCAACAATGAATGAGAATTTCCTGTTTCTCCACATCTTCACCAGCATCAGGTGTTGCCAGTGTTCGGAATCTTGGCTCTTTTAATAAGTGTGTGGTGGTGTCTCATTGTTTTAATTTGCATTTCTCTGACGACTGGTGTGAAGCATCTTTTCAGTCATAGTCCTATTAATCCTGAAGATCTGTCCACGTTAGCACATATACAGCCACCGCATTCTAAGCATGGCATATTTATTTAGCCTTTCCCTGTTAACAGGTGCATAGGTGGCTCCCAATTTTTTCTTTTGTCCCTTTATAAAAATTATTTTTAAAAATTTTGATCAAATTCATGCACGTTCATGGTATTAAAAAATTAAATAATATTACAATGTTTATCACAAACATCAGTAATATATCTCCCCACCACACATACACACACACATCCCTCCAAGACCTGCTCCTCTGAGAAAATGAGTTCCTGCTCTTCAGCTGTTTCTCTGGAACTTACCTCCCTATTTCTGAATGGGATGTTTATATGCTATTTTCTATTTTATCAACCTGAGACATGACCTGTTGTCTGCTATGTTGGCACATGCAGGGTTAATGTTTGATACTCACCATCCCCACCCACTTGCCTCCCCTCTCTCCGTTCTCATACAGTTACATGAGGATTTTCTGTTTACATTATTGTGACATGAAAGGATTTTTTTCCTGCCAAGCAGTGGTTCTCAACTTTACCTGCACCCAGGGAGATTTAAATAATCCTAAAGCCTAGCCTGCACCCCAGATCGGTTCAGTTAGGTTATCTTCCACTTTTCCTTCTCTCCTCTCCTTGAATGTTTTATTTCTGCTCTCACTTTATTTTTATTTATTTATTTATTACTTTTGCAAACTCTTCCTTGTTTTCTGATTGCTTCTTGTAGCAGACGCTGTTGGCATTAGCCCTTGGCATTCACCCCCAGCCTGCTGCCCAGGGCTGTTTACTGCAAATATCTGTGACGTTTTGCCCAAGGGCTATTTTCTTCCAAGTAGCATTTGTCCTGCTTGACTGCAGGACAAACTGGAAGAGATGAAGGTCAGTTCCCTTGGAAGCAGTTGGTGGGTCGTTGTGCACAGATTAGAGTCCCTCCGAGGCTGTCCTGGACCATCTCCAAGGGCTCCCAAGCAAGATCAAGTTCAGATACCCACAGTAGTAACCGGCTAGAGTAACACACCTTTTATTGGCTTCTTTCCCTTCCCTGTCTCACTTCCCAACTCCTCGACCAGTATTGTCTGGGATTTCCTATCAACAATCGCTTGCACTGGCATCATTGTCTCAGAGTCTGCTATGAGAAACCAAATCAGACACTCTTAAAAAATACATAGAATCTTATTCTCATCTCCTGGGTGCAATACCTTATTATCTCTCTGAGTACGTTAATTATAGCGAGAACGTAACATCTGTTTTTAAATCCTCACTCTGGAGACTTTGCGGCTACATGGAGCCTTAGCTTGGCCCATAATTTCTACAGATCAATTTTCCGGGTTTTGTTTTTTTTTTTTCCAGGGTAGCTCTCCAGTCTTCCACTGCAATGAGGATATGTGCCTGGCTGGGAGCATCCTTAGAGCCAAGCTGCAGAGGGAGCAGGGCTTTTCCTAGTCAGCATACAGACTGCCCCATACATTCCTGTTCTTAGTAGAGTGTCCCTCCCTGCCTTCTGCTGTGTTTTAGGTCTGGAGCCTCCTAGTTCTATTTTTCTGTAGAACGAACTTCTGCCGAGGTGTGAAACAAGCCCTATCGGTAGTTAGTTATTCCAGTTATGTCGCTAAGTAAAAAGTCACCCAGAATTAGTCAAAACAATAATATTCATTTTATTATCTCTCATAGTTTCTGTGGCCAAAGAATTTGGGAAAGGTGTGGCTGGGTGCTTTTGCCTTGGAATCTCTCAAGAGGTTGCAGCCAGAAGCTAACTGAGGCCGGAATAACAAAGGTCCAGCATCCATCTCCCACCCCCTACCAGCTCCCCCACCTTCCACCCCGCCCTGCCCCGCCCAGCCCTCTCAAGTCTCAAGTCTACTCCATGGTGTTTTCCATACGGGTTACTTTGAGCTTCTTCATAGTATGGCAGTCTCAAAACAGCCATGCTGCCCACATGGAGGCTTAGGATTCCAGCACAAGAGTTCCAGCCTCAGAAATTACACAACATCACTTCCACTGAATTTTGTTGTTGCAAGGGAGTCACAAGCCTGCCCCAATCCAAAGGGAGGGGACACAAGACTCTCTCTCTCAAAGAAGGAGTGGCACAGTCACATTGTGGAACGAGAGATACTGTCATGGCCATGTCTGGAAAATACACAATGATCTCATTGCTCCCTATATAGGGTTCCAAGCCATGTTTCTGTTGGTGATCCCTCTCAGACACGTCGTTCTGATTCGATCGATACCTAGCATTCTGGGCTTTTAGTCCAGAATCTTCCTGCTTCTTGTGGGCCTACCATGGACAGATGTGCTAGCTGGGCAACACACAGTGGAACCACATCTTAGTAGTGTCATTCACCTTGTAAACTTTGTCACTTTGTCTATTTAGTATGATAATTTTCCAATAGCTGGCAGTAAAGGGCGGGGAGGGGGGTGTCAGAAGGAAGTCAGGTATCCAGCAGGAAGAAATCCATTTCCTTTTCAAACGAAGTCACTAAGGGCATTTCCAGCTTTCTCAACTGAAAATTAACAACTTTCAGTTCTCCACTGCCCCCAAGTTGGTAAACAGCTCTCATCTGCTATTACCCTCTCTACTGTTTTTCTTGGTTCTTTTGTGGGTTGATACCTTTTTTGTTCATTTACTCTGGATTTGTAGGGCTCCGGGAAGGAGGCAGAATTGACATGTCCTTAATCTATTCATTTTAACTGCAAGCACCGTATTTCCATTTTTTCCCCCTTAATGTAAATGGCTGCAAATCACCCCCAGTTGAAAACCACTACTGTAAATCCATCTGAGATACTCTTAGCAACCTATAACCTGGTTAGCTGTTTTTGCTTCCTCTGTTTCCGTCACAACTAGTTACGATTTTCTAGGGGAGGACACGTTGTTCTAACATGCTGTTCCGCTCTGTGTGCCCAGATAGGGGGTTAATTTTCTTAGCTGACTCCCAGTTTTTTTTTCTATCAAGTTTATTTGCTGATGTTCTTTTAAAGAACTGAAAAACTTTCAAATATAATACATATTTATTATTGAAAATTGGGAAATACAGAGAGCACAGGGAAGAAAATAAAAAATTGCCCTTCAGATTGCCTCCAGATAACCACTATTAACATAATTTTGGCAGTTATTCTTGTGGTCTGCCAGTCTTTTTCCTCTCTCTCCCTCCATGTAGGATATATATATGTATTTGTGTGAGTGTATATATGTACATACAGTATGTGTATATATATATGCATTGTGTGCATGTGTAGAAAACTTTAACAAAACATCTCAATATGATAGTACTTTCTTTAAGTACTAGAGTCCTTTATAATCACTCCTTATTTCTGCATCTAGAGGGATCCACCTTAGTGCTCAAGTTTTGATTGTTTATACTGACTAAGATGATCACTTGTCAGTACCACTTTTGAAATACAGTCGTCTCCCTTATCTGCAGGGGATACATTCTAAGGCTCTCAGTGGAGGCCTGAAACCATGGGTGGTACTGAACCCTGTAAATACTATGTTTTCTCCTATACAGACATACCTAATGATAACATTGAATTTATAAGTTAGGCATAGTAAGAGATTAACAACAACAATAACGAGTAATAAGACAGAGCAACTGTAACAATGCACTATGACAAAATGTGAATATAGTCTCTCTCAAAGTATCTCATTGTAACGTACTCACCCGATTTCTTAGGATGATGTAAGATGGCAATGGCTACATGATGAAATGAAGTGAGGTGAATGACGTAGACATTGTGACATAGCTTTAGGCTACTACAGGGTGACGCAAACATAAGCACTGTGATACCAGGGGTAACCAAGACAGCTACTAAGTGACTAACAGGTGGTAGTGTATACATTGTGGATACGTTAGGCAAAGGAGTGTGTCACATTCCAGACAGGGTAGAGCTGGAAGGAACAGCACAGAATTTAAAACTTATGAATTGTTTATTTCTGCAATTGTCCATCGACTGTTTCCGCTTGACCGCGGATAACTGAAACCACAGCAAGTGAAACCGTGGATGAGGAGAAACCACTGCACAGCAAACGGCTTCTGGTCCCTGTGACAAGCACAACTTCAAGAACGTGAAAGACATGACTCCAGGCAAAGGAGCATGACCCCAAGAGATATGTAACTTGTTCATGAGGGAAAACTCAGGATGGTAAAAGAAGACATGAAGGAGAATTTTTGTCCATCAGGAAAGGCATACTGAAATTAGTGTGCAAGGTTAGAAACAAAACTGATTAATATCTTACAGGGCAATAAAACTGTAACCTTTGGGGTTGTCTTTTCTACTAGACAAAAATCATTTGCATCTCTACCGAACAAAAATCTATAAACTAGCGCACAACTTTACAGAATCTGGACCCAGATCAACAGGAAAGTTCAAGTAGAACATGGGTACATCCTCTAGATGATGAAATAACCCAGGCGTGGTGTTAGACAACGCTCCGGCATGCACTGAAAGGACATGGGTCCTCGTTTTGCCTTATTTCCAAGTTCATGATCATTTTTCTTAACATCTTCGTTCTTTTCCCTGGTTCCTCAAGCAAATTATGTGCAATATTTTCCTAAGGGAAAGTGGCCACGGCCTCTGGGGTCCCCTTGGCACCTCTCCTCTATCTCTCATCTACCCACATCTAGGACAGCAAGGTCAGTCCCTAGAGACCTGGGTATTTCCAATTAGTCACCATATCGGGCCCAGTTTCCTCTCCTGTATGACCCTGCTTTTTCCTTCCTTCCATCCTTCCTTCCTTCCTGGCTTCCTTCTTTTCTACTTTCCCTCCTTACTTCCTCCCTCTCTCCCTTATTTCTTTCCTCTCTTTTTCTTTTCTTTTTCCTCACTTTTATTTTTTCAAATATATAAGTTCTTTTTTGAGATAAAGATCCACATATTACACACCAGTTAATGCATATAATTCTGTGGTTTTTGGTATATTCACGGACTTGTGCAATCAATTTTAGAATATTTTTATCGCCCCCAGAAGAAACCCTATTAGTAGTCGCTTCCCATTTCCTCCCAGCCCCTGGCAGCCAGTAATCTACATTCTGTTTCTATGTATTTGTCTATTCTGGACATTTTCTATGACTAGAATAAAAAAAAAAAACCACGTGAGTCTTTTGTTTGCAGTTTCATTTAGCATATTTTCAAGATCCATCCATGTTATTGCATACATCAGTACTTCACTCCTCTTTATTGCTAAAGCATAGCCCACTGGGTAGCTATACCACATTTTAATCAGGTGATGCACATCTGGGTTGTTTCCACTCTCGGGCTATTATGAAAAGTGCTACTAAAAATATTAGTGATGAGTTTTTTGTGTGGCTGTGTTTTTATTTCTCTTGGGTAGATACTTAGGAGTGGATTTTCTGGATCATACGATAACTTAATATCTTACCTTTTCAGAAGCCGCCAAGGCCAAGCTGTTTTCCAAAGTAGCTGTCCCATTTTACATTCCCACCAGCAGTGTAGGAAGGTTTCAATTTCTCCATGTCCTTGTCAAAAATGGTTATTATCTATCTTTTTTATTACAGCCATCCTAATGGAAGTGAAGTGGTATCTCATTGTGCTTTTAGAGGCCTTGCTTCTTCAACCTGTTTTGCACAGAAACCAATTCCACACACAGTCGAGGCACTGAGCACAGTTGTCTTGAGGTTTAAGTCTCTCTTAGTGGGTCGAGTCTAATGGATAAGTCTGGCCTGCTGAGCCTTCCCACAGATAAGGGCTCGCAAAGGGGCAGGGCAGTGAACTTCTGGCCAAACGGATCATGTTCTTGTGGTAAACAGAGGCAGTAAACACCTGGGATTGTTGTGCAAGGCAGGGGAGAGGAAAAATGCAGCCTGGGCCATATCTGGGCCTCTTTGACAGGTCCCTGACGTCTGTAAGGTGTCATTTAAGTGCTGCTCTCAGAATAAAATGACCTCCTCCACCACCTTGCTACACTGTCAGAGATTCCACCACATTCTCAGAGCTAAGTAAATAAGTTGCTGCCTTTTTAAAAATGTGACTACCTCTGGGAGAGGTAGGCATCTTGCAAGAAGTCATTACCTTGTTGTGAATTAGCTTATCAGATGCTGACCCACACCCTGCAGAGACAGGACTCAGCGGAAGTGGGAGCTTTGACTCACGGGGAAGGGTGGGGGAGGGATGGGAGGGAGCTCTAGTTGAAAAGGGGTAGTTTTCCTCAAGGGGTATTGTTCCAGGATGCAGGATGGGCCAGAGTTGAATATATGGGGAAGGGGAGCCTGCTGAGAAGGTTTACACCTTCATTCATCCATTGACAAACAGTGATCACCATTAGTTTATCTTAAGTCACCGAATATGCTAAGCACGTTGCAGACAACCTTTCTATTTTATTTATTTAACAAACACTCTTCTAGCACCATGGGCCGCCACCTATCTCTCACACTTCCTATGCCTTATCTAATGTATCACAGATCCTGTTGGCTCCCGCTAAAAAAGGATTCCCCAGTCTGCCCGTTTCTCACCACCTTCCCAACCATGCTCCCTCTCGCTGGTTTACTGCAGCTGTCTCCACTGGTCTCTCGGCTTTCATATTTGCAGTCAGAGCAATCCTTTATAAAACGATGTCTCTCTTCAATTTGAAATGCTATCTTTGTCGTTAAACCAAACCCAAAGTCCTTACAATGATCTACAAGCTGCTACCTGAACTACTAACCCCCTCTTACCTGGCTGACATCATCTGCCTGCTGGCTCAGCCATGGGACTCCCCCTGTTCCTCAGACACACAGCGTGCCTCTGCTCAGGGCCACTGTGATGTGTGCGGTGCTCTGCCCAGAGCACTCTTCTCCCAGAATCCAGAATCTGCATGGCTTACACCCTCGCTTCCTTCAAGGGTCAGCTTAAATGTCACCTCTTCAGGGAGGCCCGTCTTAACACTCCCTCCTCCAGCTAAGAGAGCCCTGCATGCACCAGATGGCTTACTGTCAGAAAAGAGGGTTGCAAATATAGAAAGGGAGAAAACTAGAATGGATTCCATGGCGTTAGATTGGAATAGGGAAATGGAGTGAATTCATGGTTTTCAATATACGCACATGTATATGTATATATATATATATATATATATATATATATATATATATATATGTATATATATATATATATATATATATAGAAATGAATACAGATGGAAGGGTGTGTGTGTGTGTGTGTGTGTGTGTGTGTGTGTACATACAACTCAGTCCACTGCAGAAGATCTGGGAGCAGCAAAAGTCCAATAACAGTAAGCATACCTCACGCCCAATCTTGGCTTCTAAATACTATCCTTCCCTAAAAGGAATCAGAAAGCCTTGGAGAAATGGTTGATTCCAGGCCTGAGCCAGAGAAAGTAACTCAAGTCGAACCTCAAACAACTTTCATGCCAAAAAATTTAAAAGTACTCAAAGGATGATGGAACACATCAAAAGGACACAGGAGCAGTCTGAAGAGGCTCTCACGAGCCACGTCAAAATGACTGATGACGGTAATTGATTATAGCTCATTGAATAAAATAAGAGTCTGTGAGTCCACACCAGCATGACTAAATAAACAGAAAGTTGGACCATGACCAGGACAATTACACAATTTTCAAAATACCTCCTCATAAAATACATACTCTTAAAAAAAAAAAAATGGTAACTAAGGTGGAGAAATCTGGCAGATGCTGCCTTGGTAATGAAGTGATTGATAATAAGATGCAAGGAGAAGAATAGAGCATTATTTAGGTGCTATTACTGCCAAGGATGCATAATCTGAATCAAATCATAAAGAAACATCAGGTAACCCCAAACTAAGGAACAGGTTACAAAAGAATTGTCCTCTAATCTTCGAAGAGAAACCGAGAAACTGTTCTAAACTGCCAGAGATTAAAGAAACATGACGACTATAACTTTACGTGTAGAGGGGTGTTAACTAGACCTAATCTGGTGATTATTTCACAACGTGTACTTGTATCGAATCATTATGTGTGTACCTGGAGCTATTATAATGTTATATGTCAATTATATTTCAATTAAAAAAAAACCATGACAACTAAATGCCACATGTGATTTGGAGGAGATTCTTTTGCTCTAAAGGACATCTTTGGGGCAAATGCTAAAATTAGAATGAGGTCTGAGGATTGTGATGTTAGCAGAGTGACTCGATTCTTGTGCTAATGAGGGCAAGTTCCTGCTTGACTCCCCCTCTTTCTCCTCAATGCCACCGATGTCCAGCATGCTTGCAGCCTGGCCCATTTTCTCCCAACTGTCCCTAAAAACTGCTGTCTGTGTCTCCTCCTCCACTTTCTCTGCAAAGGGACTGGTCCCCACCTAACAGGTGTGGAGTTTTGATTTTCTTCTTGGCGTGGATTGTGCTTTCTGAGACTGGCAGGTCGTCCACGGAAACTTCCATTGTACTCTGTGCTCCTGTGGGCAGCAGAGCCAGCAGGCTCCCACACTCCTAAGGCCCATCGCTAGCATCCGGGCTTTTCATGTCATCTTCCAGTCAAACAGGAAGACTCCTGCATCCAGAAATAATGCATTTCCTAAAACAAAAAGTAGAGCTTGCAGGTGCAACATCTTTTTAGTTCTGTTGGGTTTTGTTGTTGCTGTTTTTGTTGTGTGTGTATGTTTTCTTATTCCTCAGGGTATAGCCGTTGGTATCTATTGGGGAAATAAAAAGCGATCAAATCTCAGTTTCAGAGTCGTCTAAACAGATGCTCTAAGATGAAGAACAGAGGGGGCTGGATTACAGGGGGGAAAGCCCAAGGTCAGGAGGATTTCTCCAAATTCTTTTCCTTTCAACAGTCAGAGCATCTGGTCCTTCTATAGAATAAACTTTCCTGCTTTAAAATAATACCCATTGTCAATGTGACGCACAAATATCTGTGATTTCTGCTGGTGACGAACTCACAGGTACCGCTAATACTATTGTGCTTTGTTTTTGTTTCTTACATTTATAATAGAAGGAAATGCTACATTTTATTTAGAGGTTAGTGAATAAAAATGTAATTTTTTCATCCAGGTTTACGAACCTGCTGTGTTCCAGCCACTGACTCGGGTTAAGGCCCCTTAGACTAGCACATGCTGAGTCTGACAGCCCAGATATGCGCCTGCAGAAAAGCCCCCACAGAAAGCCCAAGGACGGGTTGATGCGAGCTAACATCAGGGCAAAGACGACCCGTCTCAAGAGAAGAGGGAGGCAGCGAGCTGCCATCTGGAGAGAAAGCCAGCTGGACTTAGTGATGGATGGAACGTGGGCGTTGATGGTGATTCTGGACAATTTGGAAGAGCAGTTTGGAAGGAAGAGGATGAATGTTTGTGAAGTGCAATGGCCTTGCGGCGGGTGGGGGGTGGGATGGGGAGAGGATGGGTGCACAGTGCCTACTGCTGTAGGGTTCAGCCCACTCCTCTCCAAGCGCCCACTGAAACCTCAGAGCAGGTGCGGTTTTCCGGAAAGTACTGCCTGCTTTCCCCTCCACCTTTTCATCACCTGTAACTTTGGGATTAAGGATCCATTCATTCTTCAAGACTTTTTAGTCCTGACCCTCCTTAAAATGCAAATCCCTTCTAGAGAGCTGTTACATTTTAGTTTGAATGAGTTCATCCACCCTTTCCTGTGAGAGTGTTAGGAGTGTTGGAGTTCGCTGAGCTTCTGGGAATAGGAAGGTGTTGGGGGACAGGGACTAAAAGCGTGCCCCCTTTCCCAGTCATACATGGTTGGATTTAAAAAAGGGGGGCCCACTGGAGCATCAGCAGAAAATTTTTGTTTCTATCACTTCTAGCCAGGGCAGGCTGTGCTGCATCCTCTCCTGGCCCCCGGGGGAGCACTTTCTGGGTGGAGGGCAGAGTGGGTCACACTGTAAGGATGATTAGAAAAAAAAATCAATAAGTGGTATCTTTCAACAAGTGGTGTGCAAATATACCCAGCTTGAGTGCAGCCAGTGGGGCCCAAACGAACACATAATTTTTGACCTGTCTGGAGCCTGAGAGACTCCGAGAGTGAGCGTCCAGCATTCCCGGTGGACTCCTTGGAGTACAGAGAGAGAACTTAAGACCCTCTTTCCCTACCCTCTACCACTTCTCAGCTGGTGAAAAGCCCCCATTAACTCACAAATGACTGGGGGGAGTCTGCAAACATGGCTCTTTTTTATTATTAAAGTAAAATCAAGACCAAAGATTTCAAGACCCAAAAGCACTTAATCTATTTCCTTCCAGTTCTTTTTCCATGCACTCATTAAGGCCTGAGAACTTACCTACTAAATAGAGGACACACTCTGGTATCCCTCTCTGAAACAAAGCAAAGCAAAACAAAACAAAGGTCTATGGGTTGTATTTATGTCCTTACTGTGTAGAAAAAGCTTGGGAGGATACACACCAAGCGATGGAATGCGGAAGAAAAGAAGAGCACCTTTAACTTTTTACCTCACTGACCTGAATTTCTTGAAAACTGTTTAGTAACGATATGTATGTGCTTCCTATTCCTGCTGTAACAAATGACCAAGTCATGGTTTAAAGCAAGACGTCAGAAGTTTGAAATGAGGCTCTTTGGACAGAAATCAAGGTGTCAGCAGGGCTGCATTCCTTCTGGAGGCTCTGAGGATCCAGCTCCCTGACTGTTTCAACTGCTGGAGGCTGCCCATGATCCTTGGCTTGTGGCCTTTCTTATTTAAAGTCAGCTGTCATATCATTCTGACCTCTACTTCCATTATCACATCTATTTCTCTTACTTTCCTACCTCCTTCCTTCACTTATAATGACCCTTACAATCATATTAAACCCACCTGGATAATCCAGAATAATCTTTCCATCTCAAAAGTTCCTAATTTAATCACTTTTTGAAGTCACCTTTTCCATGGAAGGGATCGTAGTCACATACTCACAGGTTATAGAGATTAGAAAGGAGATATCTTTGGGGAACAAAGTAGGAGGGTAGTATTATTCTATTTATCACAATTACTTGTGTAACTTAAAAAACATTTATTAAAAATATTATACAATAAAAATTTTCTCATCACTCGAAATTCCTGATAATCATAATTTTTAATGATGTCTAATAGTTCACTATAGGGACATACCATAATTTATTTAATTGGTTCAATTTGGGATGTTGTTTTACATTTTCATGATTAAAGATGGTGATTTTTATGATAAATGTCTTTGGATCATTTGGGAGTATATTGAATCAGAAAGAGGTTAAGGAAATGGACTGTGTGGTCAGAAAGTCCTGAGTTCAAATCCCGACTCCACCTCAACTATTTGTGTCACTAGACTGCAAAAAGGGAATCCTTCCAACAGCTCCAACCTCATAGTATTTTTTAAACAGCTTTCTTGAGGTACAATTCACATCCCACACAATTCACCCATTTAAAGTCTAAAGTCAATGACTTTTAGCCTCAGGGATTTTGAAGGTTTCAATGATATCGAACACACAAACTGTCACCTCTAATAATATAATTTTTTAATCCTAATTTACATTATTTTCTTAGGCTAGGTTCTTAGAATGAGCAATACAGAATAAAAGCCTACAGACCTCTCAAACGTTTTGGAAGTGGGCCTTAGGAAAATAGAAGGTGTTCTTCTAAGGATTAAAAATTTTTCTTTGTTTTTGTTTTGTTTTGGGGTTGTTGTTGTGGGGGGGGGGTTGTTTGAATAGAATCTGGAGGCATAGTAGGAGTTCGTGTAAAATTGTTGGGCTATTTGACTCATGATGCTCTTTTTCATCCCCTTTGTGTAACCCTATAGTCACCCCCAAACCCATATGCACAGAGTAATTAGGGGAAGTCGATTCTGGTTCACTGAGCCTCCCTGCCCTGTCACCCATCCCTGTAAGGAGCCATCAGCCTGTTCTTCTCTATAGCCAAGCGAGACTTCCTCCTTCAGTAAGGCTTGCATTGGTTCAGTCGCTAATTGCTCATCTTAACTCATGCCAAGCACATTAACGGTGGCCTGGCAGGAAGAAGAGGTGGTGGGTCTTTGCTAGTTTCATGAGGTGCCCAACCTCCCTACCAGCAAACCATAAAAACATACTCCATTTGGTTGTGGGAGGACCGACTGCAGGTTTCAGGGCTGAGTTAGTGAAGCGTCAGCCAAACCCAGGAGCCTGTTGCACCAGAGTAATGTGTGGGTGAATCCTCAGGCAACATGGCAGGTGTGGGAGCAGGTTACGTGAGATGGGTGTGGGTTAGGCGGTGAGGATGAGAGGAAGGTGCAGCGAAGGTAGATGGAGTCAGAGGTGGGAGAGGGTGGAGGCGAGGAATGGGGCTCCAGCGGAAGGTGGTTAGACCAGTGGTTTGGAACCATTTTTGGGTCACGGCCTCCTTTGAGAATCTGATGGAGGCTAAGGAAAGAATGCACATACGCACACACACTGACCCACGAATGTTGCACATGGTGTCGGGGGTTCCTGGAACCCAGAAAACTCATCCAAGGGCTCAGGATTCAGAACCTCTGGTCTAGACTAGTTCACAGGGACTTGTCAGAAAGAAATTCTAAGGGGCTGCATTTAGGGCTTGAGAATGTTTGTGTCTTCTTGTGTGAGAGAATTGAGAGAGGTTTGCAGCCTTGGGAATTAAATTCCAAAGTCCACTTACTCCACAAATGCTTTATTTATTTTCTTCCAGTTTTTATTTCGAAAAATTTCAAATCTGCGTCAACTACATCCTTCAATTCTCAACATTTATCTCTAAGTGCTCCCTTCCCCCATGTTTGCTTGTGCTCACAGGAACTCATATTTTTTCTGGAGAACCATTGGAGAATAAGCTGCAAGATACTATGATAGTTCTTTCCCAAACAACTGGCATGAAACTCCTAAGAGCAAGAGGTTATCCTGCATAACCACAATCTAATTCTCACACTCACAACATTTAATAGCAATACAATACTACCCTGTAACGTGCATCCTATATTCAAATACCCCAAAAGTCCCAAAAGTGTCCTTTTAGCTGTATTCTTTCTATGTTCCTTCCTTCTTCCTTCCCTCCTTCCCTCCTTGCCTGATTCACCCGGGATCAAATCTAGAACTATACATGTCATTTAGTTCTATCAGTCTCTTTTAATCAAGAATACTACTTCAAACTTTTGTTTTGTTTTCTCTTGCGATGTTGATATCTTCGAAGAGTCCAAGCTAGCTGTTTTGTAGAATGTTCCCCAGTTTGGATTTGTCTGATCGTATCCTTGTGATTACATTCAAGTTAGGCATTTTTGGCAGATGTCGTGTCCCTTCTCGGTACATCATGTCAGAGGGCCAGTTGGTTCCTTCTTGATAAGTTTGATTCATGGTTGAAGTGGTGACCTCCAGGTTACCCCCCCTCTTTGGAATTTATAAGTGAGCTGAGAGTAACACCGTGTTCACTGAAAACCTCCAGCTGTGGCAAATGCTGGGTGAGCCAGGGGTGAGCATCCAGACTCAGTCCTTGCTCCCAGGCTACTTTTACAGTGGAGGAGACAGATAATAACCCAGGAGACAAAAAATAATTACAAAACATGACATTTTCTGAAGGATGTGGATCGGGTGGTGAGACAGAGAAGTATCAACTCTAACATCTAAGGTGAACTTAAAACTGAGTCTTGAAGTGGAATAAGGAGTCAGGCGTGGGAAGGTAAGGGTGGAAGGGGTGGAGGTGGCCAAACTTGGAGGATGGAAGGAACGGAAAGACAGGCATGTGGTGATCTCAGGGAGGGAAAAGTGATGAGAAAAGCCCTGGGTCTGGTAATAATAATATTGTGCACTTAGTATCTGATAGACCCTATTCTAAGTGTTTCGCATGGTTTGCCATCTCTAACTCTCCCCACAACCCCGTGAAGTAGGTGCCATTACTGTTTTTATGCTATAAAATCTGTAGCACAGAGAGGTTAAGTTATTGGTCCAGCATCGCACAGCTTTTAAGTAGTAGAGCTGGGATTCAAAGCTGGAAGGATCCGACTCCACAATCTGTGTCCTTAATTCTATCAAGAAGGAGGAAGCCAGGTTTCATCTAGAAAACAGAATGTGAAAAAGAATTGGATCAGAGCACCCAGGGCTGAGTGAGGAAGTTCTGTTGACAAAGGATTAGGATGGGATTTCAAGACAAAAGAAAGGCCCAGAAGACCCAAGAGAGGAGAGTGTTAAGGGTGAGAAGACAACACAATGACATGGGCCAAAGTCTGGGTAGCCATCCTGTCCTCAGTCCATACCAATCCCTCTCCTCCCTTCAGGTGCGACTTCTCCTGCTCTCCACCCTCCCAAACAAAACCAGGGAATTCACATAGCCTCTAAGCGTCTCCCCACAGATTGCTTTTTAATTACGAAGGGAAACATGGGAACTTTACAGGGAACAACCTGGCTGAATGCAGTTTAACCAAGAGAGGGAAGTGAACGCTCGGAGGGCTCCTAGGCAAGGCTCTGCAAGGGGATTTTGGGGGAAAGCATAAGAGAAGGGTTTTGCAGGGAAGAGAGAAGGGGTGGCCTTGGGGTCGAGGAGTCTGTGGGTGACAGGGCAGGGTCCACCGGGGGAGGGGAGGGGTGGAGAAATCGGAGGGGAAGGAGGTTCTGAGTGATAAGACTGAGTCGTTGGAGAAGGACCGGATGGGAATAGTTTGGGTGCCAGGAGGTCGGGGTGGGCACACCAGAGGGAGAAGGGTTTGGGGTAGGGATCTGAGAGGGTACGCGGGGGCGGGGGTAAGGCTCTAAGGCAGCGCTGAGCGGGTGAGGGAGGCCCTGTGAGCGACGCGTCCGGCGGGACTGAAGTTGGGGCGCTTCCGAGGCGTGGAGGGGGGGTGGGAGGAGACCAGAAGGCCGGGGGCGGGGCCGAGCGGGGGCGGAGCCAGGGCGCCCGGGGGCGGGGCCGGGGCGGGAGTGGGCGGGGCCAGGGCGGGGCCGCCCGGCAGGTCCCCCCGCGCGGCAGGGGGCGCTGTGAGCGCGGGCGGCCCCGGGCCAGGCGGCGGCCGCTCCTGGCGAGCGCGGCCCTTTTTCCGGGTTTCCTCCTTCTCCTCCTCCTCCTCCTCCTCCGCCGCCTCCTCCTCTCGCCGCCGCCGCCGCTGCCCCTCACCCGGCGGGCGGCTGCCGCTGCTGCCGCCGCCGCGTCGCCGCCGCCGCCTCGGGGCCGCGAGCCCAGCCGAGGCCGCCGCGGAGCGCGCGCGCCCCGCGCCCCCCGCCCCGCCGGCCGCTCCGGGGCCGGGCCGGCTCGGTCGGCGCCCCCGCGCCCCCAGCCCGCCGCCCCCGCGGGCCCGGCCTGGCGTGGCCGCCCGCCGCCGCGCTCCGCCTCCTCCTCCTCCGGCGCCCCGCGGCCCGCCGCCCCCTGCGCCCGCCGCCGCCGCCGCGCGCCCCGCGCCGCGCCGCCTCCCTCGGCGCCCCGCGGCGCCCCCCGCTCCCGCCCGCCATGCCCGGCCCGGCCGCGGGCAGCAGGGCCCGGGTCTACGCCGAGGTGAACAGTCTGAGGAGCCGCGAGTACTGGGACTACGAGGCTCACGTCCCGAGCTGGGGGTAAAGCCGCCGCCCGCCCCCCGCCCGCCGGGCCCGCGCCCCGCGCCCGCCCCCGGCCCCGGGCGCCCCGCCGGCCACCCCGCTGGGCCGGCGCGCCCCGGATCTGGGCTGGGGGCAGCCCTGCGAGCGTCGCCCTCTCCTCCCTTCCCTCCCCGCCGTGCGGCCCTCTCCCTCTCCCCCGTGCCCCCGAGGAATGCTTTCTTTCTGGGGGGAAGTGAAAGGTCCAGGGACCCGGGCCTGGTGCAAGGGAGGGAGCCACGCTCGCTCCTCACACTTTTTGGGTTTTTATTGGGGTGAGGAGTCAACAGCTGTCTTCTTGAGCTATTAAAATGCTCTGCCTTTTTAGGTGGTGTTTTTTTTCTTTTCTTTTTTTTTTGAAATGAGGCTGGGTGGGAGGAAATTTTTAAGAGACGTCCAGATCCTCAGAGCTGGCGCTGTCTACCAGGGTGTGAAAAGATGAGGCTGTTGCCGTGGCGCCCCGGGCCGAGGGGCGCTCTCTGAGCCTCGAGGATGGATGCTTTGCTCCCCCATTTAGATTGGCTCCTGCCTGTGCCTTCCTACCTCATGTCCCCAAGTTACGAGGGACCAATTAGGTTAGGAGCTCTGTAGAGTGAAAGGAGCCAAGTTTATGTGGTGGCTTTCATTTAGGGAATGACTTGTGGCGTGATGTATAGACACTTCCAAGTGCTTGATTAACGAAAGGACCTGGGTGGAGGTGTGTACTGGGCACAGGCTTGGTTAATCCCAAGTCCTGACTTTTATGTTCCCCTCTTGCCTTTCACAGTAATCAAGATGATTACCAACTGGTTCGAAAACTTGGTCGGGGAAAGTATAGTGAAGTATTTGAGGCCATTAACATCACCAACAATGAGAGAGTGGTTGTAAAAATTCTCAAGGTGAGTGTCTCATGAGTGGCATTAAATTTTTTTTCCCCTCTCAGGTCAAAAGGACACAAACTACTCCAGCCACATTCTAGAATGAGGCAGTCCAAGCTTTCATTTTCCATGTCTTCTGTCTCATGCCCCCTTGCTCCTCCTCCCACTCCATTTTCCTGTGAACTTTCAAGAAAATATGCAGACCTGTTTCAAATCGAAATGTGATGGCGCAGGAGCATTCTTGTTTTGAAATGTAATTATGAGTTCTCAAAGCGAAAATTCCAAAGGGCCTCCATTTGCTACAAAATAAATAGGTATTCTGAAAAATGAAAAGCCTTTTCATGAAGATCTCATCATCCCAAGGGCTCCTTGAGCACTAGTTTGTTGGTCGCTTTTGATGCTCTGTGTTATCCCAGAAAGAAAGTTGGAAAAGATGAAAGTAGTAGCTTCAGAGATGAGTTTGCAGCCGGAGTGGAGGGAAACCTAGTGGATCATCACTTGTTCCTTTTTTGGTGATAAAAGTTTCAGGTGGGGTGGATGTAGGGAGCCCATAGTACCAGAAGATTCATTGTTCTTTATCAGCTAGTAAAAGTGAAGTTGCTAAAATAATAAGAAACAAAACAGTCTTATTGTTTGATTAAAGCAGCCTAAGTTTGACTTTTTGTCATCTCTTGGATGAAGACATGGTCTTAATGGGCATGAAGAGTTGGTTAATTTCTCCTCAAGTAACTGTAGCTTTAATAAGTTTGTACTAAAAAGTAACTTGTAGAACCCATAAGGTCCTCAGCATTGCCTGATCATTTAATGTGTGTGCATATAATTTAGTGAAATCTCGAGAAGACCAAAAAGTAACTAGTCTAAGCACTTTTATAGATACAAGATTTCCAATGTGACCATTTTGCAGAGGCTCCTTGGATAGAATGTAGTGTTGAAAAACTGTTTTTGTGTTTGAAGGATGGAGTTAGGGCAGCTGTGTTTCTGTTTGATATGAGGGGTTAAGCTTATATCTAAAAATCATCTTTCAGAAAAGTGATCAATACTTACTACCATCCTAGCCTAGTGATGAAGAAACAATGCAGTAGAAAGAAAAAAGCAGTTATTTGCGCTGTCAGAAACACTGGGGTTGAAAAGTGAGAAACTGATGTTGAAGATTTGGAGTTTGACTCCCCTCTTCCCTAGATGTGAATTGTACCTACAGAGTTACGTGTTGTTGTTGTTTTTTTAAGCACAAATATTGAAAGAAATGTTTCAGAAAGGTCACCTGGGAAAACCATACAATGTTTTCCTATATGCCTAAGTGTTTGTAATATAAGCTGCTTAAAAGTCTTTACTAGGAAAAAGCAAGGCATAAATTGAAGTTAGGAGTATCGATGTTGTGCTGCTGTGCATTCAGAAGAATGAACTGCTTGCTCTAAAGTAACCCAGAAATATGTCTAAAAATGTTTAGAATAAGCGCACCTCCCTGTGGCATCTTTTGAAAGGAACAGCTTTCAGGTGTATGCATAAGTAACAGTACATTCATTTAGGAAAGCATCACACTGCTCTTTAGGTATCCTTTTATAAAACTTCACAGTGTTGGTGCTGGATGGTTTTTCCCCTGCTGTAAAGATTTGCAGAATGTGTTTAGGGAACCAGTTTGGAAGCTGAAGGTTATTTTTACAGATGAGAAACCTAAGCACAAAGAAACTCATTTCACATCAATCACTATGTTGAAATGACCCTCAGCCAGAACTCCTATTTGCTATTTCTTCCTGTCTCTCTCTGTTCATTTTAACATTGGATTGTAAGGTCTTCACCTCAAGCTCAGAGTAAGTTTCAGTGTTCTAGAATAAGGCTCAGGAGGCCCCCTTCAGTGTTCTAGTTAATGAAGTGTTTCTTTTTAGTTCAAGTTCTTTTCGGGGTGCAGCCTGAACCACCTGCTTTCTACTGGTGAAAACTAGAGTCACTTCTTTTTGTTTTTCAAAGCCATGTGGCATTTTTATTCAGATTTTGTTTTATCCGAAGGATGGGGTAAGAAACTATTAGTGGGGTTGCTGTGGTTTCCTCATTGTTCTGACAGGTGGATTAAAGTAGATTTAATTAATTAATTTTTTTTAAGAATAGTCTTTATCCAAAGTTGTGCTATTCTATTCAAATAAGTTGAAATTATCACTAATATCTGCTATTAGTGGTGTTTGGTCATAGGAAACTAGGTCCTTAACAGAGTACCAGCTGCTCATAATTTGGAGGAATCTAGAAAAAGCTTCCTCTTCATATAGTCCTTCCATATTTCACTTGCAGGTATTATTATGTACATAGCAACCAAGATAGAAGGCACATTTCTTTAAGAACAGGACCGTTTTCCATTTTAGTCAATAACATGTCCAATCAATCCTTCCTAGCACATGAGAATGGTTGGATAATGAAAGAACACAGAGGAATTTTTTATGTCATTTAATTTGCATCGGTAGTAAATTTTTTAAGTATTTTATTGACCAAAACATATTGGTTATTAAGAGGTTTTAGGAATTTAGAAATTGGTGAGCAAAATTTTATGATCTATCAAGTGAAATTCTGAGGCTGAAATCTTAAAACTTTCCAGTTAGTAGGGTGGTTGGTTATATATTTTTTTGACAAATTGTTTTGAGGAGGAAAGGGAAATAAGTGAGGGGGAAAATGGTAAGGGTTAATAGAACAGGGCAGAAGGCCACTTTAGTGCTTGAAGTTTCATCTTTTGAATCTGGAAAATTAATTTTTCAGTTCTTTTATAGTACTTCTTAGGAAGGCATACGTAGAGATAAAAGCATTTGGCTATTTTGGACAACTGTTAGCATTTTATGAGCACCATCTGTGTATGCCTTTTAGCCCTTCTTGGGGTCCTTGGTACCCTTTAAATTATTTCCTGAATGGAAAGTAAGCAAAACCCAGAGGGAGCGTGCAGTTTGCGTAGAGGCACGTGGTTAAGGGGCAAAAACACTGGATGTAGGACCCTCTATTCCTGTCGTGGATTGTTGGTAGATGTAAGGAGCAAAGTTAGGATATTTGCTGAATATCTGACTTGATGTACTGGAAGGATTGACGAACAGTCATAAGAAGTCAAATTGATTTGTTTCTAGTGATTTTTGGAGTTATTCTTCTGAAAGGAAATACTTGACTGCTGGGTTACTGGTTGAAGTGTGGACTAGGTGAATACCCAGAGAGCTGTATTGATGCCAACAGGGCTCTGACTTGTGTCCATAGCAGGATATTTAATGGATAGCTGTTACTTTATTTTCTAGGTTTGAAGCTTTAATAATCAGTGTTTTTATACTTTTTTAAGCTATACAGTTTCTCCAAGTTTCATCAAGATCACTCATCAGATTTTTGGTTAACAGTTTTATCCCATTAATATTTTAGAGTTTTTTAAAGAGCAAATCATGTGAAAAAAATGCCTTGATATAAAGTACCCATTTTCATGGCCCCAGGATCTGCAGCTTCATAACCAGGTGGTATAGTGTAAGAAGTGCTATAAATGAGGGCAGAAGACTTGGGTTCTAGAAACAGCTTCATTTATACCCACTTGACTCTGTTTTCTCTGTAAAATGGGTACACTTTTTTGTTTAACTCACAGAGGTATTGGGAAAATCAAATGAGATATCAATAGATAGGTAGGTAGGTAGATGATAGCATTTTAATATTCCACAGAGTGGGTTTCTACTGAGAGAGTGTGGTTTGGGAAATGGAGTAGGAAATCCAGATTCAGATGTTAATTCCAGCACTTGAAAGTTCTATATCTTGAGCAATTATTTAAACGCTGTGCCTCAGTGTCCTGTAAAACTGCGTTAAAAATACTCATCTCGGAATGCTATTAAATGATTTTAGGGGACAGAACCAATAGTGGAAAGGACAGTACCAATCTCAATGAATTTTAAAAGGAATGCTGTATGCCTTGCCTTTTTATTAGTTTTTTATCCCCCCTCTTTAATTCTACCCCCCACTTCCACCTCTGAACTATGGATGTTAGTGTTTCCCTTTAAGAACTGGATCTCTGAAGGTGGGGCGTCTCCTCCCACACACTCAAGGCATGCCCCCGGCACTTTTGGGGGGCCTGGTGCAACCAGGGTGTGGTCCATGGCTGCACCTGGGGCACAAACCCAGGACCTTCTGCGTGTAAAGCAGATGTGCTAACCACTACACTATGAAGCCACCACCTGCCTTGCCTTTTTAAATGAAAAAATATAAATCCTGAGAATAAACAGTTAACCTTTAAGGAGCCAATAATGTAATTGGAAAGATGAGACTTGAAATTTCAATTAGGGTAAAAGTTACTGTGAAGAAATAACATTGATCAGTTGAAGTTTACATTTAGGTCAATTCCAGTGGATTTTAGAGATGCTACCAAGATAATAAAATAAATGCTGTTATTGAGGCTGAACTTTCTTACTTTACATTCCTGGCAACCACTGTTCTTTTTTTTCTTTTTTTTAAATTTATCGCAGGTGATGAAATTCATATCTTGGGCAATAGTTGCTCTGGAGGTGGAATAAAAATAAACCCAGAATTAAAAGTTCTGAGCTATAGTCCTTCCTGACTTGAATTTATCAATTCATTTGAAATGAAAAGAAGTTTAAAATGGGACTTTGTTAATGTTTGCTGGGATTTATTAGGGTCATAATTCTTGTTTACACCTTTGGTAGATGTTAGTTTGCATATTTAGTCATAATTAAACCCTAGTTGAAATCAGTCTCAGCTGTTTTTTTTATAAAGCAGCTCCAAGTAAGTACGACAGGTAACTGATTTTATCAAGTTTTATCTTTCTAAGCATCTCATTGCAAAGGTGGTCTTTTGTTTTAAAATTTGTAAATGTTGGTACGTAGGGAAAGAGAAAAAGTACCTTACTCTGGAATTACGTTGAACAAAGTCCTCCTGAATAGCTGGAACTCTTCATTGTGGGCAGAAACCTTATGAAAAGACAGAAACTTTTAAATGAGTTTCTTTTCTTTAAATATTTTTTTTAGATTTGTGCCAAATTTATTTATTTTGAAACATGATTTAATATTTAATTTCTTTTTTAAGTTCTTTGCCTTTTCCTGAATTAAAAAAGTGGTGGAGTGGTTGAAAACAGCTAAGCTGATTCAGTTAGAATCTTAAACAGATAATCTCTGAATTGTAGGAAATGAACCCTAGTGGGAGAGCCTTTTTTAGCACGTGAGATGAAATCATGAGATTGTCATGGAAATGTATGTATTTTCTTTGTGTTACTGGTGGTGGTTGAGTACAAACACTGGATTAAAGGTTGAGCATATCCTTGTTTCTATAAAATTCCTGATCTGAGTTTTCCTTAGGGTGCAGTGGTCCTCCCGTATAAATCCTAACTTTTCTGACCAGTTCTCTTTGTAAGATTATACTGATTACTTTCACTCCCTGGGAGCTCATTGATTTTTCAGCAGCTGGAGCACCTCCCAGTTTCAGAGGATAAATTGAGGCTAAAGGGAGTTACCTGTAGCCTGGTACCTGTAGAGAATAGGTGGCCTGGGCATGTCCCAGGCCACAGGTCACTTTCCGTTTTTACAGTCTCTTGCTCTTTTGTCAGCATGCTAGGGCTCCAGCTGCTGTGTTACTTTATTGTGCTACTTATGTTGTCCTGCGGTCCTCTATCGTTTGGGAAGTTTTGGACAGGTGACAGGTGAGCAGCAAAATATGCTTTACTTGCTCTGTAAGTTACCTTTAGACATAATGAAAAATATGTTAGCTGGTTTGTCCAGGAACAATATCCCTGCCCGACCTGTTGCTGAATAACAGGAGAGCAAAGCAAAGCTTTCTATGAAGCATCGTCATAAAAGCAACTTATTCACTGTCGGGAGGAGAGGGAGGGCTTTTGGTGTGTATACAAGCCTCTGACTCTGGTGGTTTTCTTGTTTTTGTTTTTTGTTTTCCCGTTACCACTCCTGTGAATCTGTAATTGCTTTCCAGTGGTGGATGACAACTCTAGAATTTTTTTACATTGAATATACTGGTAGCATTGGCTGAATTTATAGATATGGTAGCCAGCTTTTATTTTTCTTTGAACTTTTTGACATAATTTCAGGCTTAGAAAACTTGTAACAGTTCCCATCTTTTACCTAGATTACTCAAATGTTAACATTTGTATTATTCTCTTGTTTTTTCATGTACATATACATATTGTGTATACATGGTTTTTTTAATTGCTTGAGATTAAATTGCAGTCATTTCTACTTTAGTGTGTATTTCCTAAAAACAAGGACAATTTCTTATATAATCCCATAGTGGCGTGACCAAAAAATCAGAAATTAACACTGATATGGTGCTATTAGCGAATCTGCAGTCTCCATTTGCATTTACCAATTGTCCCTCTACTGTTCTGGATAGAAGAAAATCCCAGATCATGACTTACATTCAGTTGTCTTATTGTTTTAATCTGGAATAGTTGTTCAGTGTGCATTTCATGACATTGACTTTTTTTGAAACTTACAGGCTACTTATTTTGTAGCATGTCCTTCTCTGGCTGTTTTTTAATCAAGTTGTACTTCATATTTGAGTGCTTCATTTTACCAAAGTATCAAGCCTCCCTAATTATGAAAAAGGGAATGAGGAGTAAGATTCCTAAATGGAGATGGGGAAGAGACACAGTAGCCAGATCTGCTGTGCTGGGGACCCTGACAGCGTGGAGTGGGCATGTTATTGGCAGCTGGCTTGGAAGGATGCAGCTGGATTTCAGTCTCCTAGTTGTATACCTGGTTATAGGTGATGTAAACTCTGTGTGTGTCATAATCTTTCTCTCTGTGTTGTTGTGTGTTTAAAGATATAGCTTAGTGACCAATGACAGAGGCAAGTTTCTCTGGCATGTGTATATTTACACTGCCCTCCCCCCACCCCCACCCTCCACCACCACATATGCGGACACAAGCTTTTAAAATCTTGATTCATGGCAGATCCACTGATATCTCTGTCAGTGCTGTTTTACCGGTGTCTGTAATGGGACACTCCTTTTCCTTAGTTACTACACTAGTGACGTCGCGACATGTGGGAAATGAAAGCATAGTGTCTACGAGTAGGTCCTGCAAAGTCCGACTGTCTGGATTTGATTCCTGCCCCTGCTCTACTATTAGCTGTGCTACCGTGAACAAATAGTTCCACTTGGCTGACTCTATTATATAGGAATTTTGTGTGGATGAAATATGATTTTTAATTAAAAATTTGAAAATATAAAGTTAACGTTTGTTGAGTGCTATCTATGTACCAGTTACTGTGCTAAGTGCTTTATAAAACAGTTGATCGTGATGTGCTTATTTTTTTTCTTCATACTCTTTTGCCCACTTAAGATAAGAAATGATAACATGCTAGTATTTCTGATAGGGTATTTAATTTTTCTGTCCAACAGATTGAAAAGTTAGCAGGTAGCAAGGTTTTCAATCACTGCTGCTTCAGAGATGAGTTTACTCTTGAGCTGATCACCTTTCTATAGGAATGGGATCTGTTGGGAAGTTTTACTGGCCCTGTGCTGATTTGTTTCTAGATATTAAGGAAATGGGAGTGGTGACAGGAAATGGGAGCCAGCAGCTGGGAAACAAGTTTGTAACTTGATGTCAGTGAACTGGTCGTCATTCCTGGAAGACAAAATTACATGTAACTAACTCATTGGAAGAGCAGGTGTCTCACCATTTTGTTGAAGTTTTTCCATTTGTAGATGCATGATATAGAGCTGTTCAGAGCTATAACATTTTCCATTTGGCAGTTATCCAGTAAGCATTTTATTTTTAAAGTATGACATGGGTGTTCAAAATTTCTAAGTGCCCTAAATGCAACTACTTAAAGATCTAACACATAAGTTCTACGTCTGTAAATTATTTAACTTAATCTTATAAGTTCTTATGGGCAGGCCCATTTTATCTCGATTTTTTTGTTTTCTAAGTTAGACATGCTCTTTAATTTAACCTGGTGTATGAGATAGTGCAATATCCATTTGGTAGCTAACACTGTTTTAAAGTTTTATTTATTCAAAAGGAGTCTCACTTCTGATTACTCTTGTGTATTTAAGCCAGTGAAGAAAAAGAAGATAAAACGAGAGGTTAAGATTCTGGAGAACCTTCGTGGTGGAACAAATATCATTAAGCTGATTGACACTGTGAAGGACCCTGTGGTAGGTGTCTGATGGTTGAGGGCGAGTGAGTGTGTGTTTGTGACTCAGAACCTAAAATAATGAGCAATACCATTATGTGTTGCAAATGATTGTGTTTATTTTTATTGCTGAATGATTTACACCAGAAAAAATCATGGTGGCCCAATGAGAAAATAGCCACCACCACCACTTCTACGGAACTTAAAAATGTATATAGCAGAATCCTTGTCTCAGGTGTATTACCTCATTACTTGATTCAACTCACAAACATTGGCTGAATATCTCCTTTAACCCCCTGCTTTTCTCTCAGTTTTGAAGCTTATTACTACCAGTTAGCATTACTTTACCTTGCTTAAGTTAGCCTGACATTTGAAAATCTGCATTTTAGAGGGAAATACCAAATATCTTGGTATGGACACCTGGCATAGGGAGCCGGGCAGGTCACACACCTTGAGGAAGCAATCTTCCTGCTTCTCACACTCATCTTCAATTCAGCATTCACCATTAGGGTTCACATTGTATATGCCGATACAACTGAAATTTTTTTGTTACAATGCTTAAGTTTGGGCCATTTTAGATGTGCTGTTTATTTTTTTCTCTTCCCAGGGAGTAACTTTACCATAAGCGGTTATGATTAGCCAAGGTTTTTTCTACCACTTTTATACTGCTTCCCATTCCATTTCTGTTTCTCACCAGTTTGTACCTCAAACATTTCCTTGTCCTGTGATAGCTTTTGTTTGTTTAAGAAGTAGGTCTTTGCTTCTGTTTGCTAAGATATCCTCATGATAATGTGGTAGCTAACTTGTATTGAGCAGTTACTATGTGCCAGGCACTGTTCTGTGTGTCACATCATTCAATCCTCAGAACAGTCCATTGGGGTAGATACCATTATTATCTGCTTTTTAATGTTGCACAGATAAGAAAACTGAAGTCTGCAGAGTTTAAGTAATTTGCCCTAGATTAGACAGTGTTTTGAACTGAAGAATGAGGAAAGTATTTTATTTTGGACCCTAATTGGCATTAAAAGTATATGCCAGTCTGATTAGCTTACATTGATTTTACAGTGTTTAACCAAATTTAGTGATAGCTCTCCTACTGTTCTGTAATTTTTTTACTTTGTGTATGTTTTACATGATACATAACAAGTAAGTTGAAGTGGAAGAAAAACAACAGGGAACCCTCATCCCTTGACTTGTAGAGACACAAGTATTTGCTCTCAACCTGTAGAGAGGCCTGGTGGTCTCCGTGAAACCTTTCCACTTCCCGCTGGTGTGTGACCCTCTGATTAGAGTTGCTGTGTGTCCTGGCAAACACCTGTGCACATGCGGTGTGGCCTGTGTCTTCAATAACTCACCTGCTTCCTTCACCAAAACTCCAGCCATAAAGATTTCCAAGATGATATTTTTTATATATATAAACTTTTAAGCCCCTGCTTTTCTCCCAGTTTTGAAAGCTAATTACTGCCGATTAGCATTATTTTACCTCACTTAAGTAAACTTGATTTTGGAAAAATCTGTATGTACACAAGGGAATATTGAGTCTTGTAGTAATAGCTTTAAAAACTATAGCGCTTTAAAAATACTTAATTATATATGATTTTGGGGGCACACATCTACTCTGTAAGGTGAGACATTCTATATGAGACATTCTATAATGGTCTTTAGCCAAGGCAATAATTTCACATTATAGCTTACTGATAATCATATATATTTTACTTTTGGATCTTAAAAAGGCCTATGATAGATTCCCAGGACCTGTGATAATTCTGTAAAATGCATCTGGCTCGCTGAACCAGGATAAAAGCCTGTTACTCTTTTTGTAGCTGGCAAACTGGAACACTGCAGAATATAAATCTCTACATAATGTGTCAGACCTGCTGCATAGGTTGGTCGGGGACTACATCTCTTTTAAAAAAAATCACTTTGTTTTGAAAAATTTCAACCATTTACAGAAGTAAAGTTGTTAATACAGTGAAGCTCATCTGTACCCCTTCCCCACTGCCCACCATCTCATTATTTTGAAGCAAATCACAGACATCATAAAATTTCAAGAGGATATTTTCTTAATAGGCTCTCCCCATGAGTGTCTTTTTCATCTAAGTGCAATTTAAGGATGGGCCAGTGTGACAGAAGCCAATTATATTTATTATTTGAATACTTAAAATATTTGTGTTCTCTCTTGCAGTCAAAGACACCAGCTTTGGTATTTGAATATATCAATAATACAGATTTTAAGGTATGTATATACTTATTTTTCCCTACTGTGTGGTTAATGGGGGTTGGGGAAGTGGTGATAAGTACTGTTGATGCCTAGAACACAAGGGGACCCAGGAAGGTCATTGGTGAAAGTAGGAATTTAACAAATGGGATACTTGGTAGCATGAGTACAGCATGTAGAGAGTATTTAGGGTTTTTGCATTTGATGTTAATTGCTCATCAACCTTTCTTAGCCTTGCTTACTCTGGGACTAGCTGCTGGGCTGGATCTGAGCTAATGCCTCATCTGTAGCACTTCTGTTGTAGACAGCATAGACCTAGGTAGATGTTAACTTTGATTTCCGTAGAGTTTTACATTACTGATAGGGAGTGATAAACAGACAACAGAGCTCATGTGAAAGGAAGCAATACATTGGATTCAAACTCTCAGGTAGTTTGTGTTCGTGCATACTATTTACAAAGCAAATGATACAGAAAAGCCCTATCCTGGGTTATTTACATTTCTTATATTTGTTGTACATATTAATTTAGACTTTGGAGTGTTCTAAAAGCATGATCTTTTTCTTTTTAAAAATTACGTTTACAAGGGTAAATTGGTTAATACACTTACATAATTTTCACGTGTACATTATCATTTAACATCTGTATATTCTATTATGTGTTTACCACCCAAAGTCCAGTTTCCTTCAGCTACCATATGTTTGATCCCCTTTACCTACTTTACCTACCCCCTGTATTGGACTCCCTTTACATACATGATCTTAAGGTGGTTTTTCATGAATTGGTTTTTGTTGTTTTTCAAACACCAAAACCTTGACTTGTGATAAGATTTTGGGACCAGGCATATTAGACATGGTAGAACACAATGTGAAAACCCATATAAGAAGAAAAATTTTTTTTAATCAAAAGTGGTGTTGATTTTTAGGGACATTAGAGAACTTTTAGGTGATTACAACTCTGTCAGTAAATAAAAGGCTTGTGATTATGTTGCAGTGGAAGTTAGGGTCAAAATCAAATCAGCAATTGGAATATACTATGTCAGGAATGGTGCTTTTAGCTAAAGATAACCTGTCCTCACATTTAATTTTTGTTAGGTACTCTAAAATCACTGTAAGGTTAGTGAAAAATAAGCAAAAGAGGGTATTATGACTCATAAAAGGCAAATTTTATGTACAGTATGTATATCATTCCCCATATGTAACAAGTTTCCTTGTTTACGTGACTCCTTAAAGGTGAAACCGGTAGTGAACTCTCAATAAAGTGGGATACACTTTTTTTTTTTATTAACTACAATAGCAGCGCTTAGCTGGTAGATTACTGTGCTGATATATGTAGCTGACCTCACTTTTTCTATGAATGACTCAGGTTTATCAAGGTATATATGTATGTGTGTTTCTTCAGAAATAGACAGGCTTTAATGAAGCCAAACATTTTCCTAATGCAAAAGTTTCATGGCCTTCTTGGAACTTCATAGTAAAATCCCTCAGTTTTAAATGCCCGTGCTTCCTTAATGAGTTCTTACCTATTGGCCAGCCACACATGTAAAATTTCACTTCAGCATTTTGTGTTTCTTAAATAGACCGTTGCTTGATTAACTTAACAACATACAGAAGATCAGCTTTTAATGCCCTAGAGAAATCCTGCTTCTTAAAAAGGGGATGTTTTGATGGCTTACATCCTCTAGGAGCTTTCTTCAAAAGGATCTTTGGAAATTAATGTTTTTTGAGGCTCACGTATATATCTGAAAACAGCTTTTGTAATTTACTCAGTTTTGAAGAGATTGTTCCACTCTTACCATTGAGGCCATTCTGGTTTCATCATATGTGATCTGGCTTTTGTTTTTGTTTTTTCTTCTAAAAGCTTTTACGATTTTCTCTTCACTCTCAGACTCTGAAATTTCACAGTGACACGCTTTCACATGGGTTGCTTTCATCTTTTGTTCTGGATACTGGGCTTTTTCAGTCTAGAAATTCATGTCCTTCCGTTTTGGAAAAATATTTTTAATGTTCTTTGATTTTCTTCTCTTTCTTTGTTCTCGCTTTCTAGAACTCAGTCGGATGTTAGACTTCATATCTTAAAGGTCTGTTTTGTCCTCTGAACTTTTAAAAATAATATCCTGTTCTTCTGTGTTTTATGTAATATCTTCTATTTCTTCGTTGAGAGTGTATTTTTTCCCCCATTATGTTTTCTTCTTTATGCCTTTTTCTGTTTTCTTCCAAACTCTTTTTTTGGTGTGTTTATATTTTTGTTCTCTTTAACATTTATTTGAAATGTCACGGTTGTTGAATGTCTGCTTGTACTTAGAGTAATGAAATTGCTGATGACTGATCATCGGCTCCTGTCTTGAGGGTGTGAGCCTGGCTGCTGGTACCTTGGCCACAAGTCGAGAGCTGCAGGGAGTGTCATGTAGACTTTCACTTAATTCCCCTTTTCCTCAGTGCTGTTTTCCTGTTTTCATTCTGTTCACCCTCTTTTAGTGGTACATGGGGTCACCGATTCCTGAGCTTCCCTGTAGTTCTTCAGTTTGAAGTCGTTTCTGGACCTCTTCCACTGTTGCCAGAATTTTCAGCTTTTTTTGTCTGCTAAATCAGCTGGACATCTGTTTTCTAGCCTCAAAATATTTTTATCTCTTCTATTCTCTTACGTTCTTAGTTGTGAGTTAATCCCCTTCCTGCTCCTTTTACTGTTATTTTATAGAGGTGCTTTGTGAAGAAGCAGAGGTAGGATGTGTTTGATCTGCCATGTTAAAATGGAGGTCCCTTTTGAATGTTCAAGTCATGTCACTTTAGTAAAGTTAAAAGGTCATTCATTAAATATCAGGCAACAGATGATTATTTTGGAAGAGCAAATCATGACAGGAAAATTATTTTTTTTCCCCACATAGTGTAAGAGGCCACAAACAGGGAAACCAGTGATTTTATTGTCCTAGTATGCTTCAGGCTTTTTATTTTGTCCTGTGTCCATCTTATTAAGAATGTTTAATTTTTTTCATTTTACTGTTAAGTGTATTAATAACTGATCTTTAGATATCACCAAGAGGAAGCTTGTCTCTGGTTTATTATTAGGGGTAAATCAATAGTAATTCAGCCTACAGTCCATTCTTTTCAGTATTTTTTTAATTGATACAGTTGATAATAAATTTTTATTTGTAATTTCCTATTGTAGAGTTCTTCTGATTTTGGTATTAGGTTTTTACTAAATTCAGTAAGTCAAGTAACTTTCTTCTATTCAAGTTATATAAAATCAGGATTATCTAGGTGGGTGTGTTTTGGGGAGAAACGGGGAACTTTGGTTTCTACTTCCTTTTTAAGACATCCTATAGGTTAATAGTTTATCCTGGATTTTTATCTTTTCTTAAGGCTATTTGGGTAATACCTGTTTTTAAAGTTGCCTGCTATTAATTTTATTCACATAAAGTTGTTGATAGGATTCTCTTATTACTGAAAAACCTCAATGTGTCTGTAATTATGCTTTAACATTCAACATTATTTGTACCTTCACTCCCTTTCCTCTCTTTTAAATCAGTTTTGCTAGAGATTTCTTATTGAGACCAACTTTGGTTTTATTGCTCAGATGTTTTTGTTCATTTTTCTATTTCATTCTGTTTCTATCTTTTGTTATTTACTTTGATTTCCTTCTTAATTCTGTTCTTGGGTTTTCACTGTTTTTTTCCTCTGCTTGAGTCGAATCAACTTGTTTCATTTCTTTCCACCTTTCTTGATTGGCAGTAAGTATGTACGATTCCAAGCACCATCATAGCTTCATTTCCTGGTTATGGAACTCACTTCTGTCTCCTCTTCAAAGCGAACGTACAAATTCCAAACTTGTGGATTTGGCTTTTTTTCCCCCTGAACTTTATACTTTGAAAAATTTTAAACTTACGAAAATTGGAAAGAAGAGCATTGTCAATACCCTTATATTTTTCACATAGATTTACCAGTTCATATTTTGTCACAGTTGCAGTTATTTCTTTATCACCCCCACATTCCCCTCTTTATCTTTTGCCATCTTTTGTTGAAGTCATTATAAAGTAAATTGCAGGCATCATGGTACTTCACTCCTAAATAGCATTGGAACTAGATAGGACATTTCCTACATAACTACGATACTATTAGTACACTTAAGACGTTTAATTATACAATAATGCCACCTAATAGACAATATAGAGTCCATACTAAAAAATTTCCCAGTAATTAACATTCTTAACATCCTTAGAATGTTCTTCACTAGCTGTTTGTTTGTGAATATGTGATCCATGGTACATTTTTTTTTTTTTTAATATTCTTTTATTGTTGATTTCTAATTTGATCGTACTCTGTCCAGAGAACATGATCCATATAATGTTGATTATTTGGAATTTGTTGATGGTTGATCCTTTGTGACTTTAATACATGGTCATTCTTTTTATGTTGTTTGTTAATTTAGTTCAGATCTTCCATGGCCTTACTCATTTTTTTCCTTGATATTTCATTTTATTTTAGAGGTACTGGTTTGGTCAGTTTTTCATTGAAATAATCAGTTATGACACTGATTTATATATGTCAAAGTGATAATAAAAGTTACATGGCAATAGTTAGAACAAAAGACAAAACTTCAAAGCAAATGAATAGGAAAATCCAGTCTCTACAAGTTAGAGGGAGTAGCTATAGAAAACTCCCCAACTAAGAATTGTCTCAAGGAACTAAGGTACCTTTTTGAGGTAGAAATAGTTTCTGTTGAGACATGCTTCTCAGTACAAATAAAAGTGACTATACGTTTTATGTTATTTGGACATTTTAAAGATTCATAAGATGTTTCAAATGGGCTTCATCTTAAGAAGATGGTGGACCTGTGTTGATATGTGGAGAATTTCTAAATCCCTCACATAGAGGTGGGCCTTGTTAATGCTGTTAGTTTCATGTGGAAAGGATGATTCACAGACTAAATTCAGTAGTTTCCTTAATTAAGAAAAATTTACTTTTCTTATAGGTTATTGACATTATTTTGTCATATCTTTATAAGACATTTTTCAGCTGATCTTTGATTTTGCTTAATTAATGATTCATTCTGTCCTTAAATTTCTAAAAATATTGGCCTTGGTTTTATTCTGGATCTTAGGGTTACGTATTAACAGTGCCAAAACATGTTTCATTTTGACCTTACACCTTACCTTAGATCTCACTCCTTCCACTTTTTCTTCTATGTGAGGACCACCAGGGTATCTGGGCATGGGCTGAGCTGAGTCTGTCAGGGAATGTACAAGCTCCGTGTGCAGGGTGATTCCCATGTCTGGCTGGGGACCTTCCTAAAGTGTGAGGTTCTCCTAAATGGCAACATTGGGGACAGGGCCTTGGAATCTGTAGCTGAACCACAGCTGGAGTCTGGAGAACTGTCCTATGTGACAGTAGGAGTGAGGGCCACTTGTGGCCCTTCCTTTCTGAGTGGTGTTTGTAGATTAAGGAGGCCCTGAGTCTGTTGATCAAATTGCATTCTCCCCCTCACACTTTCTGGGATTAATTAAAAGTCTCAGGCAATTTCCTTTGCATTGGCCCGAGTAGAACTGATTTCTAGGGAAATGCCAGTGTGTATGAGTCCTTGGAGCCAAGGTAGGATGCTGAATAGTTTCTTCCTTGGCACCTTGGTCACCTTCGGGAAGTGTAGGCTTGTTTTGTTTTTGATAAGTCACTTTATGAAAATGTAAGCAAAGCTAACTTCCTGCCAGCATTTTGTGGTTTGGCTAATGGTGTTCTCCACATATCTGGCTAAGAAGAATGGAGGAAAAGTATGGTTCTTGTGAAGTTTTCCTTTCTGATTTGTCTTGGACTCAGTACTTCTTTTTCTTGGAAGACAGTTTTATTTTGTTCCATTGACTGTAGAACATCATCAAAGATATATCTTTTTCAGCTGACTTTGATGTGCAGGCAGAGAACCATCATACTTGGTGCATGGTGTATAGGCGTATAAAGTACTTAAGTGAAGACTTAGAATGTGGACCCAGTTGTGTGTGTGACCCTTGACAATACTTGGGGGAGGGGAAGCTCAGAGATCTCGAACCCCTAAACTGGTAACTTCCACCAGCCACAGCATCATTTTCTCCCATCGTGTGTGCCGTGAGACGCAGGGACGGTGATATGGGACTCCAGGATGTGAGCAAAGGGCAGCAGCCTCTTGTTGTTCCCAAAAGAGTGAGAAATTATCTTGAGAACTTCAGGTCACTGCCAATGCCTGAGTGAGGAATATCAGCTCTGGGGACCCTGCTGTTGTCAGTGTCCTGTGAACACTGCAGAGGACAGTAAACTGCTTGCGGGTTCAGAGCAGGAAGCAGGCAAGGTATTCCATATTTCAAGGTTGAGGTGGCGGGGACACTGGAGAGGGAAGAATGGAGGTGGCAAACCCAGGCTTGTTTGGTCAGAGTGGGGGACTCCGGGGGCTGCACTGGAGGCAGCTGCAGAGGTTGGTGGAGGAAGCCAGCCTGCAGGCCCTGGGGAGTTTGAAGGTCAGCCCAGGTAGCAGAATGTTTCGGATGTGGTTTGTGCCCCTCCTGCACAATGAGAGTGGGTGTCAGCCTGTCCTTCAGGACTTTATAATGTATTATAGGCCTAACTGCTGTATTAACTAGTTTTTTGTACTGCATAAATTTGGTGTTGGGGTAGCTAGAAATCCTGTGTTAGCAGTCTGAGGATATTTATGTTTATGTCTTAGACCATTTATACAGACACTTTACAGATACTGCGTGATAGGAGAGGAGAGCCTTCTGCAGATCAAGGTCCAGATAATGAGCCCGTAGTTGTTTTCTGGAAAGAAAATAGTCCTGCCCTCTGAGGGTTAGAAATTCTCTTTGCACATTCATGGCCTGTTTATTGACTTGAGGTTCAACTTGGCATCGTCTCTGGGAGCAAGCTCCTTAACTCTCAGAGGAGTTGCTGATTTGACACCCAAAGACATGGTGTCTCCCGCTGGGGTCTGCATGTACAGGTCGGGGTGTGCTGGAGGAGAACAAAAACCTGGGTGTTCGGCTGTTACCCAGGTGAATCTCTCCTGGGCAGAAGTGCTGTGTGCCATTGTCCTGAAGGTGGTTCAGTCCCAAACTGGTCACCTCCAGCCAAGGAGCAGCTCTGGGGCGCCACCAGCAGCATCTCCTGGAATGTGTATTTTCACTCCCTATGGTGCCCTTAGCTGGCCACTGCTGAGCTTGATGAAATCAGATAGTCTTACTAAGCGGAGGGAGCATTACACTTATTTAAAAGGGGGCATTTGAGAAAGAAGCCAAGTTCTGGTATTCTTAGAAAATGTTAAATTTGGCTTTTGGCAAATTTGTTGTTTTCCTTAAAAAGTTTATGAATGAGTAATATGTTTACATGATCTAAAATATAAAATGTTGCCCAGTGAAAAGTCTCCTTTATTCCCCTGTGCTCAATTGTCCACTCCTGCCACCCCCATCTATATGGAATTACTTTTTAGTATCTTATTCTTGCAGATAGAAATGCACATTGTGGTTTTGCACCCCTCCCCGCTTTTACACAGACACATGGTACACGGTGTCCTCTGCTCCTTGGAGATACTCCCCACATTGCTTGAGTCTTCCAGTAAAGAGAGAAACAAAATGTCTTTAATGAAGGCGTGCCCGTTAATTTTATAGAGACTGCTGCTTGGGCTGATGGGGAAAGATATTCACTTGGAATTATCAAAAATAATAGTAATAGTGTCTCCTGAGGGTTTGTGGTTTTAATGAACCTGGATACATGAATGCTATTTTGCCTCATAGAAATTGAAATTTTAAAGAATCTCCCAGTGGGTGGGTCTTTGGATTATCAGTAATGAAAACTTTCATTTGTATGTCAGTTTGGCTTGGAATCATTTTCAGTACCTGTCTCTTTCTTTTTTCTTTTTTTAACATTGCACTTCACCACCTCTTTTTTCTTCTGCCTAAAACATTTTACTTCTTTAGTTCCCATCCATATTGCCTGTGAAGTGTTCTTCTTTCACAGCCTGGAATTGATTTTGAGGGAGTGGAAGGATAGATTTATAAGAGTCTCTTGCCATCTCCAAATACTATAGTACTTCATTTTCTTCATGTTTCTATCATGAAGAGACTGTCTTGCCACTGTTTTACCACATGGGAAAGATCCAAGTTGGCTTACATATTTTTCTCCCATGGAATTCCTTTTTTTCCCTTTGTGAAGACCGAAGTATTAGACTCTGTTCTTTAGTCTTTGTCCCCATTTGTTGCGGATCAGGTAGTAGTAGTTCTGGGATTCTTTAGTGACTTAAGCACTAAATTTACAGAGAATAATGACCATCCTTTGGGTTGATAGGATGCAGTGAGACTAAATTAACTTTGTTTTCTGAAATCTGTTTCAGCAACTTTACCAGATCCTGACAGACTTTGATATCCGGTTTTATATGTATGAACTACTTAAAGTAAGTGGCATTCATAAACAGTGAATTTTTTCAGGCTTATTCATTAAAGGAGAAGGTTTTGAAAAGACATAGAGAACTCCAACAGAATATTTCTTGATACCCAGAGAATTTAGTGAGGTTTGTTTTTTGGGTTTTGTTGTTTTCTTTTGTTTGTTTTGTTTTATTTTACTTATATTGAGGCCTCCATTGTGGGATCTTTATGGTGGAAATGAGAAAGATGGCCAAGTCACGGGATACCAGGGACATCATGCCAGAGATTAGAACTTCCCTCTTCATAGCGCTTGTTGGCCCTTGCAGGGTATTTTTTCCTGCTTAATTGAAACTTGCTATTAGTTTTCACTGAATAACAAATTACCCAAACTTAATGACTTAAAAAATGATTTATTATTTCTATAATTCTGTGAGTTATCTGGGTGAATCTTTTGGTCTGAATTATCTTGACTGGGGCAAGATGGTCAGGGTGGCCCAGGATGGCCTTGTTCACATGTCTGGGGTGCAACTGGAACAGCCGAGGTCTTACCCTTCAGGGGGTTAGTCTGGGTGTCTTACCATGTGGTCTCATGGTTCCTAGCAGCGAGAAGATAAACCTAGGTAGGTAAACACTTTAAGGCTCTGTTTGTGTCATGTTTGCTAATGTCCTATTGGCCAGAGCAAGTCACATGGTCAAGGCTAGATTGAGAGGGTGGAGAAGTAGATCCCATCTCTTAATTGGCATAGCATCAAAGTCACATTGTACATACAGGGATGGTAGGCATTCATGGCCATCTTTTTATTATCATTTCTCTAATCCTCTTCTCATATCCTTTAGCCTACACCTCGATCCCTGGCTAGTTAATTTGACACACAGGAAAAGGTGATGGGTGGACCTTCTAGGAGACTTATGAATCCCAAGACTAAAATTTTCAAGCATTACTGATTGATGGAGGAATCAATCTTTTTTTACTTTGTCTAGGTTAATCCTTGGGTAAAGAATTCTAAAAAGGTTTGTAAAGTGGAATAGATCAGTGGTTCCTAAGTTTTTTTAGGGTCATAGGTCACTAAGAATCTAATGAAAGCTATGGACCCATCCCCAAAATGCATGTATAAATAACACAGCATGACATAAAGTTGTTTTTTTGTTTGTTTGTTTGTTTGTTTTTTTGAGGGAGTGGGTCTCAATTTAAGAACCACTGAAAGAATTTAGAGGTGACTAAGGTATTGGCATTATTGGAGAAAATTGCCAAGGTGGAGTTTCAGTGGGATTACGAGCAGTTGCTTGCACAAAATACCAAGTAAAATTAAGGCTAAGCTTTAGGGAATAGGGATTTGAAGAACTAGCTCTGTGAATGAAGTGACTGTGTTTTCTTCAAGCCCTTGCACAAACCTCTCACTAGAGCCAAGGTGGAATTAATGGTTTATACTCTTATATCTAATGGGCCCTTTCTTTTATCCATAAGATCAGAAAGATGAAGAAAGTAGAGCTTGGTTTATTCCCCCTTTTCCTATGTCATCTCCAGACTAGAATTGAAGGCCTCGGTGGGGAAGAGATTTGAAGTGCCAGGGTCTGTGAACGTCAGGCTAGCCTGTTCCTGGGGGCGCTTTTCAGAGAAGCCCATGTAGTCACCCAGTGAGAGTTGCAATCTCAGCCCCACAATTGGTTATTTTTTTAAAGTAAGAGATTAAGATTTTTGTGGCAGACTAGCACTCCAAAGGTAATATTTTTAACCTGGTACAATTGTCCTAGATCAGGTAAAGACATCCCAGTGACACAGGTTTTTACAGGCACTTGGTGTCCAATGTCCTCCGTTTCTTAGAGGTAACAGCCAGGTGGTGAGGGTGTACTTTCTGCTAATGAGTCATGGAATTCCAGATGAAACTTGAAAAACATGGTTAGAAACTACCAAATTTTAAAACTGAAATAATTCCTCAAGGAATTTAAAAGCATGTCAGCAACTCCATAGGGAGTCTGACTAGTGAACTTGGCAAAAGAATTAATTCCTTAGCTGAATTTGTTTGGCCTATGCTTTTGTCAGGTATTTTTCGCATCCCGGGTGTTACGGTCCTAATTCCCTTTGGGCAAGGACAAAGACTAGGCAAAATAACACAAAGAACACTTGCTAGATTTTCTGTGTAGGGGAAGAAGCAGGGATGAGGAAGAGGAAAATTTTAACTTCATTGAAAATGTAGACGAAAGTGAGGTTGAAGGCTGCAGTGATTGCTCAGTGACTCACGGAGTTGCAGTCTGATCTGATTCAGAATCAGGGAGGGGTGTCCTCAGAAGCCCTGGTTTCATAAGGCACTGCCACAGAGCCACTGTGGAATTTTGCTACAACTGTTGTAAAACAAAACAGAAAAAATTAGATTGAAATAGAACCTATGTAAATGAAATGAATAAATTTTAAGTGTACAGTTTTTTTTTTATTTTACTTAAATGATACCTTTACCCAAATCTACACAGGACTATGCTGTCCAGTATGATAGCTACTGCCTGCAGGTAGGTAGGTGTTTAAATTAAGTAAAATTAAAACTTCAGTTCCTTAGTCACATGAGTCGTATTTTAGATGCCCAGTGGCCTCATGGGGCTAGTGGCTACTGTATCAGATGTTGTAGATATAGACTGTTTCTATCAATGCAGAAAGCTCTGTTGGATAGGGCTGGTGGGGAATATCATGAAAACCCTAAAAGGAGCTTTTGGGCCCCTTTTCTCCAGGATCCCCTCCTCTGAAGATTCTCATATTCTCACCTTCACCATCATGCCTGTTCTTGCCTTCATATAAAAAGCATCAGATGCTACATACTCCTGTGTCTGGGGAAAGCAAACTTTGCTTCTTCCTGGGACGGCGATCTTAAGGATCCTTCTCTGGCTTACATGCTCCTTCCCATGTAAAGATGCTCAGTGCAGCGCCCTTGCCCGTCTAGTTCAGTGTTCTCAGCCACGTCAGTCTTTGTCCCCCAGGGGATAGTTGACGACATCTAGAACCACAGTTGGAGGGGTGCTACTGGCACCTGGTGAGTAGAGGCCAGGGATTCTGCTAACATCCCATAGTGCACAGGACAGCTCCTTACAACAAGGAATTACCTGGTCCAACATGGTAACAGCGCTGAGGCCGAGAAACTCTAATCTTGTCCCATGGAAAACTCTTCAGGAGCACTCAGTGCCAAGCACATAGTAGGTACCAGAAGATTATGGGTTGCTGTTATGGTTATTCCTCGAGGAGTATATCATGGGGTTCATGTAGCCCTATAAAGTGCTTTTTAAGACAAGCCAAAGGGCCTAACATTAAAATTTATGAAAATAGTTATATTGTGTTAGAAAATGGAAATTTAGAATCAAACTTTTATATTGTTTTAAACAAAAAAATTAAATAAAAAATGGGTGAAAGATTTGAATCAGCATTTATCTAAAGATTTACGATGGTCAGTAAACACAGGAAAAGATGTTCATTCAACTTGATCAGTCATTAGGGAAATACAAATCAAAACCACAATGAGATACCACTTAAACTGTACTAGAACGGCTAGAATTGGCAAAGATATAGAGAAAACTGGAATTCTCATACACTGCTGATGGGAATGTAAAATGGCACAGCCACTTTGGAAAACTATTAGGCAGTTTCTTTAAAAGTTTAATGTAAATTTACATATAATCCAGCACTTCCAACTTTAAGACTCTACCCAAGAGAAGTGAAGGCATATGTTCTCTCAAAGACTTGTACATGAATTATCATGAGCAGCTTATTCATAACAGCCAGAAAGTGGAAGCAACCCAAATTTCTATCAGCTGGTACATTCATGAAGTGGAATACTATTCAGCAAGGAAAAAGCAACATGGTTGAATCTCAGAATTATGCTGAGTGAAAGAAGATATACAAAGTACTATGTATTCTTTTATTATTTGCCAGAAAAGGCAAATGCATAGCAGCATATAGATCAATGGTTGAGAGAGGAGGGGAGGGAAGGAGAGGGGAAGGAGGAAGAGAAGGTAGAGGGTAGATGAGAGAGGAGATTGACTGCAGGCAAATTTAACAGAGATTCTCAGGATGATGGGGAAGTTCTAAAATTAGAGTGTGGTATGGTTGCACAACTCTATAAATTTACTAAAAAGTCATTGACTTATATACTTAAAAATCTTATCTGTATATAGCTATCTTACAGGAATCAATCTCCCCCCTTTGGAGGAGTAATACAATCAGTTCTTTTTTTTATGTTATCATAATTCTTAAAGACCAGCTAACTCAGGTTGTTTTTAAGGATATTGCTAATGTTAGAATACATGTTAATCTAGAAAACCCACATAGGATGCATCTGAAAAACAAGTCATGTTGAAATATATTTGGGTGTCATTCTTCATGTCCACATGGACTCTTGTATGTCATTTGAACCACTGTGAAAGGTGACTCCAGTGAGGCTTCTAGGTCTGGTTTTAAAATACACCCAATTAGACCAATAAATCAGTGTCTGATTTCTAAATCCATGTGGGTGATAAGTTGCTACTAGCTATGAGTAAGAGAGGAGTGTCTGAAGAAGTACATGTTTCTCCCTTTTTAAGAAACCTCCGTCATAGCCTTTACTCCCCTCCACAGCCCCCTATCTACTAGCTGCCAGTGTAGTGTGCACAGAGATTAAGGGGTGCCTTCTGAAGCCTGCTTTTTCACTTTCGTTACAGACAGTAAGCTGCCCAGTGAGAGACTATTCACGTCAAGCTGTCACAAACAAATAATAAAAATATGATTGCACTGGGGGGTGGTAGAGGGTTTGCTTACTTTTTCTCTGTGCTTTCTTATCTAATAGGCTCTGGATTACTGCCACAGCAAGGGAATCATGCACAGGGATGTGAAACCTCACAATGTCATGATAGATCACCAACAGAAAAAGGTACCATTACAGTCAGGCAACAACAAGCCTTTCATTGGAAGGCTTAGGGCAGACAACACATTCGCTGATACTGAGGTGGTTTCCGGAGACTGAAGCTAGTTTCTTTGGCAGACTGGTGATGCTGGTATTTCTCCTGTCTCCAGTGTTGGTTTCTACTTTGCATAAGCATAGTATACTAGGAAAGAGGACAGCTGCCCTGACTGTAGCATGTGTTTATTGTGGGCATGGTTTTCTGAGGGGCCTCAAGAAAGAAATTATAGCCCGTGGTTTCTCCTGCCTGATGACCCCTCAGACTAGTCTACCTGCCCTTAAAAGTGTACTTGGGTCCCTCCTATTTTCAGTATCCAATTGTGGTTGTCCCTGATTGGTGAGTAAATGAATCAACTAGTATTAGGTTAATGAAAAGCTAGAGCAGCGCTTTAGTCCTGAAGTGGGATGTATATTCCCAGCCTTCTCAGTTATGCCTGGAGCTTATAGTGATAGCTAACAGTAGGGGTGTCACACATGTGGACCCAGAAAGAAAGCTTAGTTCTCTTGATCTAGAGAGAATGATAAGTCAGGATAGTTTCAATTTTAAAAAAGCAGCAAATAAGACTCTGAGTGCTCTGCTCTAGAGGTGACCTCTCCTGCAGTTGCCAAAAGTGTGATGTTTTAGTCAGTGTACTTGCTCACATTTTTTTATTTGGTGAAATAATCATCTAATGTGAGATGGCCTTGCTCTGAGTTACAGGCATCTAGAAACATTCCTTTCACGTTTTATTTCTGTCACATTTGTAGCTGCGACTGATAGACTGGGGCCTGGCAGAGTTCTACCATCCTGCCCAGGAGTACAATGTCCGCGTAGCCTCCAGGTACTTCAAGGGACCAGAGCTCCTCGTGGACTATCAGGTAGAGTTGTTAGCCAAGCACCTCTTGGCTCTTTTTATAATTCCTGAGGGGTTTTTCTTTTTCCTGATTTTCGTTTAGTCTATTTAGATAAATTCAAAACCCAGCTTTAAGTGATAATTTCAGGTTTTCCCCAGCAACCTCTCTTTTTCTAATCTAAAAGATTAGAAAAATGCATTTGTAACTCCCTTGGTTGACTGGTTGTCCTTCATTCTTCAGATGTATGACTATAGCTTGGACATGTGGAGTTTGGGCTGTATGTTAGCGAGCATGATCTTTCGAAAGGAGCCCTTCTTCCACGGACAGGACAACTACGACCAGGTGAGCAAACACCCTCTGGCTCATAGCTATTTGGGGGCAAATGCCAAGAAAAAAGTGTTCCTTGATAGGATGCTGTCCTCGAGTCACTAAATATCACTCAACATCTGCACATAAGCTTTTCTTCATGGTAAAGAATTTCACAAAATTTTGTCTGCAGTTACCAGGTTCTTAATGCTATCGTATGCCCAACTTCCAAAGTGAGCCTATAAAGTTAGGCACCTCCTTGTCTAGTAAAACTAAACTCTATTATATTGTCATGCCCCCATAATCATCAGCTTCTAGAAGATTATTGTCATCAGCTGTATTATTGTTTTAAAGGCAGTTTGGAGATCTGCATGTGTATATACTTGGTATATACTTGTTTGGGTTTGCTGCCTGTCTGCTCCAGGCTCGGCTCTGTATCTGGTCCCTGGAGGTTTAGTGATGTGAAGTCCTCTAATTCCTTGGTACAGCACCCTCATTGGCTTGCAATGAGTTCCGAGCTCAGTGATTTGGTCAAGTTTGTTTTGTGTTTCAGCTTGTTCGCATTGCCAAGGTTCTGGGTACAGATGAGCTGTATGGGTATCTGAAGAAGTATCACATAGACCTAGATCCACACTTCAATGATATCCTGGGACAGTAAGTAAGAGAGGGAAAGAAAGAGGGTTCGACTTAACGCCATTTCAGAAGTGGAAAGGTTAGCCAAAGTCACTTTCTAAACTCTTTCCCTTCTCTAGTCATATCAAAATTAAGATAACCTTTTCCCCGTGTATTTTTTTAAACTTATTTTGAGATATTTGGGCATTGTTTACATGTGTCTTCTAATAATTTTACTTCTTTAAGGGATAGCTTGTTTATCAATAGGGAACATAGGACAAAATGTTACAGAAAAAAGCTTTCTGGTATAGCATATTCATATTATAAGGGAAAATGTTATCCATGATTCTTCTTTGAGTAAGAGATGATTTCTTCTTATTCTGTGTACTGAATTTTCCATAAGGTAGCATATATTCAATTACAATGCAATGGTGTTGAAAGTAAATGTATTGACAGTTTTCAAACAGTATTTTATAGTGTATAATGGAACCTTCACATTTCTAAGGCTAGCTCTCTAAATATATCTGTTGAATACTAAAATTCAGTCACCTCTGTGCCTTGCCCATATTTGACTAAAAACCTGGGGCATAAAAAATAATTGAGAGAGGTCCTACAAATTCTAAGTCAGATGTAGAAGTTTTAATGAATTATTTTTATCAGTCACAGAGCACTGTCTTGTTCAATGATGCTGTGATTGTGACTGGGAGTGAGGCAGGTACCAGTAAGAATGAGATTTAAGCAGCTTGTAATTAGTGTAATTACTATTTTAAGATGTTGTTGGTTTTAGCCCTGCTGTGTAAGAATTCTCATTGAATTGAATCTCAGAATGCTAATGCTTCCCTTTTCTTCTCAGACATTCTCGGAAACGCTGGGAAAACTTTATCCATAGTGAGAACAGACACCTCGTCAGCCCCGAAGCCCTAGATCTTCTGGACAAACTTCTGCGATACGACCATCAACAGAGACTGACTGCCAAAGAGGCCATGGAGCACCCATACTTCTGTGAGTCTCCAGGAGTCTAGTTTATTAAAGGAAAAATTCTTCTGTCCTTTATATTTGAGGCCAGTCAAGAGAATTCTAGGTATTTGGATTAATTTGGATTAAATTCTTGCTTTTGGTCTCATTAGTTCTAGACTGTTGAGACAACTCAGCAGATCTGTTTCTTGATCCCCCAATGTGTTTCTTGTTTACCACTGTCGCTGTCTTGAGTCTGGTCTGTTTGACTATGCCCTGTGGCCCTGAGCTGACAGATCACAAGTATCTAAAACTTGTTTTTAAACTTATACATTTGTGTGGAAGCCTAATCAAAGATCTCCTACCCCCAAACAAGTTACTAGTTGAAAATAATAAAATAAGGTAACGAATAGTATATTTTTAGAGAAGAACGTAAGTTAAATAAATAAAAGGAACTTGAGGATAGGAAGGCAGGTCCAGAAAGACCTCACTAAAACCCTGTCTGAATTGCTGCCTTTCTTAGGTCTCACTTCAGAGTTTGTCTATATAGTCAACTTATGTGGTGGCTTCTCCCCACTGATAGATAAGGCAGGTCTCACACTTTCCTCTTACTATCAACAACGTGAAATCACTTAGTTCAGTCAGAGGAGGCTGAGAATAAGGGAAGTGAAGTGACCTGTCCATTCACTATCTGCAGTTGTTGAGATGAAAACTTTCAACCTGTCTGTCGCTTAGCCAATATGCTATCTTTGCTTCCCCTTTTTTCCCCTCTGGAGATTTAATGAACTCTTGCCTGAAAAATAATTGCTATATGATCTTGAGCCTACTGGCCCATAAACATTAGTAGACACCAAATTTAAAAGGTCAAGTACGACTTGGATGTCCTCGTTCCAATTTCTGGCACAGAAAGCTGTTTTCACCCTTTGAGTTAGATTGAATTAAGAACACCAGTTTACAATATGTAAATCATCATCTGTCTGCTTTTCTGAATATACCACATATTTCTACCAAAAAATACATTTTTAAACTACTGTTGCTTAAAATCGATAAGTCTTCTAATGGCTCTTTTTAGTCACCCTTCCCTCTGAAATGTTTATTACTGCACATTCTTTGAAGAAATCAGGGGTTGAGTATGATGGTATTATCCAAGGAAGGTAACATAAGAAAATTAGTAGAAATTTCGAGCATTGAGAAGTTTGTATTTCTGTGCCACTCTTTTCCACGAGTCTGGTAGTTGGAGTTGTACTCTGAGGAAGTGTGAGAGCAAGTCCCCTGATCATTTTTTCAGTGTCTGGTTTTTCTGCAAGCTTAATTCTGTCATTTCTGTTGCCCTCCTGATCCTGACTTCTCTAGCAGCATGTCTGTGTCTCACTGGGAAGGGTTGGATTTGCCACGATGTTCTCTCCCACTCGGGACAGCCCTGATTCTGCTCACTTCATCCGGTTTTCTTGCAGACCCCGTGGTGAAGGAGCAGTCCCAGCCCTGTGCAGATAATGCTGTACTTTCCAGTGGTCTCACGGCAGCCCGATGAAGACTGGAAAGCGACGGGTAATGCGGCGTCGATGCTTGCCAATAAAACCAACCAACCAATCACAAATCTTGAAGGAAAACTACAGTGTGATAAAAAAGAAATTCTAGTCATTCCTTCTAAATGCAAAGAAGAGTAAAGACCTAAAAGTCTGTCAAAAAGAAAGAAACTCCCCAGTACTAGTCTCCAGGGAGCTGCCGCCCCGGCAGCGTGGTGATGCACATAGTTCAGGATCTGAGGGGCCTCTCCCTTTGGAATGCATGGGAGATGAGACGCTCGGAGTTGTTGTACAGTTTCCTTTATTTAACAGGAGACCACTGTTGAGTTCACCCGTTCGGTCAACAAGCTCTGAATATCTGACTTCCTATCTATTCCACTGTGGTCTGGGTTTCCTTGGGTGAGATTCAGGCCCAAGTTTTAGCAACACGTCAGCAGTCTGTACTGACACACCAGCCTCATTTACAAAAAGGAGATATTACAACAGTGACAGTATTTTTTTTTAAAGCTCTTTTACAAATTCATGTTTTATGTATTTTTTTATGACATGAGCTCTCTAGGAAATGAACCTCGTCCCTGCAGTTTCCTTCTAAGTATTCATTTGGGGGAAAGCTGCAGTCATGCTCATGAGTCCCTTTTTAATGTCGGCAGACGTCACTATAGACCTCATAATGCCGTGAGTAGGTCCACCTGTCTCAAAACTTAGATGCTAAGTGCATCGCTTAGAGCTCACTGTAACTTTTGTTGATTTGCCTAACCATAAAATCTCGTTGGTATTTTTTTGTGTAGCTTTTTTTTTTTTTTTTTTTGCAGCCTTATAACATGAGAAAACCTCCATTTCCCAGCACATCCCTATGTGCACTGTTTTAATGCATCCCTCTGAAAACAAAGACTTTTTGTTCACAGCCATAACTAAAGCTGGAAAAGTCAGTCTTGAGACAGGTTGGAGAGGGAGAAAAAAGTCCTTTTAGAATTTATTCAGGAATGACCTATTGGGTGAAAAAAATGTTCTTTCCCACCCCCTTTTTGCCTGTTTCTATTCCCATGAGAAATAATTTCCCACTGTAATCAGGGTAATCTGCGTTGTTAATCTCTGATAGGTAAAACATGAATGTGATGGCAAGGATGAGTCTGTCTCGCTTTCAGGGACTAGAGTTGTGTGGGCAGGGCCAGCCCATAACCCAGGTGACAGAGGAGCTTGGGGAAGGAAGTGGAGCTCCTGGAGCAAGTATTAAAGCTTGGGATCCATTGTGTTAGCCTTCACGTTAGCAAAGGAAGCTAGATTTTGTTTTTCAAAAACAGGGCTGATTTCATTTGGAGACTTGTCACCAACAAGGTTTGCAAGCAGTCCCTTCACCCCAGTTGCAGAGCCGTGCCACAGCTGTGGGGACATCACATACTTAGGCTAGAGCTAGAGGTGTCTACCACCACATCACACTTTAGGATTTCTTTATTAACTATTTAATAATGCCATACACTTTAATAAGGTTAGATTGTTTGTTTGAAAGCATCTGTTTACATTCCATATTCCAATAAAATCATATTGGTATTGGTAGCAGGTCCTATCTCTAAATGTAGATTCTATTTTTGTTGTTTGGTTGGTGGGAACTTAAAATATAAATAAAACTCTTATTAGAGTTGAGCTTACAGATTAAAAAATAAAAATAAGATCCCAAAGCCAGGAAATGCATTCAGTTAAAGTCCTCATACCAATACTACTTGCCTGCCTTGCACATTCTGTATATTGTATATATTTGTTCTACCTGAAAATTAAAGACAAGACATGAGTTCTTGGCTGAACCGATATTGCTATGTCAGGCAGTAAAACTCAGTGTTTTAGATTATCTAATGTCCCCTTTTAGGTAACACCGAATTGTTGGTTATTATCAGGGAGATGTGCCATTTTGTGTCTTTCCTGCCCCCTACCTCTCATCTCCTTTTTCTCCCATGCCCCTCCCCACCTTTTTTTAATTTGCCTGTCTGGACCAGGAGCCTACTGGAGGGTCTTGGTAAGGTAGTAACCCTGTTTCTTTCCCTTGGGTCCCCAGAGACAATACAAGCACCTGGAAAAGAGTCAGGTGGTTTACTGGTGCCTCTCCCCCCTTTGGTTACAAGTCAGCAGGTGCAAACAGCCAGCCTGCCTGTCCTTGCGTTCCGTAACGGCGGCTTTGACACGGGAGTAGTTCTTTTTTATGCATACAGTTTACTTTTCTACCACCTGTGCTTTTACCTCTCTTCATGCCTTAGACATATAGCAGAACTGAGTTTAAAATGCTCACTCCTTTCTGAGTCTGGTCTTGACACCCAGCTTGCTGGCCAATTATGACTGCAAGTTTTTTCCAAAACTGAAGTGAGTCCAGTCCAGACCTTTTCTCCTTTACCTGTCTCCAAAGTCATTTTGTGTCCAGATGGATCTAGCTTCCCTGAGATTTTAGAGCATTTACCTGGGTTAGGAGGTGGTCTTGGGAGAGTTCCAAAAGAGGGATGTGAGAGCGTACCTGCACATGCATGTGTGGAGGAGCAGGAGTCTGGTCACGATTAGAGTAAGCCATGGTAGGTTTACCCACCTGATTCCTTTTCAGCATATTTATTAAATTCACCTCAGTAATTTTCATTAAACATTTTGTTTGCTTCATTACCTTATAACAGATTAAAAGTGCCTATGATAGGACTTAACTACTTCCTAAGGAAAAGCAAAAAAAAAAATTGTGGGGAGCAGGGTAGTATTACACTGTCATCTCAGGTACTGCCTGTGTTCGAGAACACAGGCCTGGTGTGAGAACAAAAGGTTCCTGTGCCACATACAGATGGTACATCATAGTCCGTTGACCACAAGTGAGCACAACTGCAAGGTTTTGCTTCAGCTGAGAAATCCTACATTGAGAGAACTGCTAATATTTTCATCTGTGGTTTGCTTGCAGTTCACTCTGCCCTGGATCATATCAGCTGGTCTGCTCCCAGCCTATCCGGTCCCTGTGGTAGGTGCCTGGGTGGGAGAAGCCATCAAATGAATAAGCGGACCAAGCATTGCCGGGTCTCCTTACCAAGTAGAGGAGTGCTGAGGCCACTTCTGTGGGGCGCTTAAACGTCAGCCGCTCCGCTGGGTCTCTGAACAGACGTTGTCTAGCACGTCGGTACCCACAAGGCTCAAAGCAGAGGACTCCCTTGCAGAGAAGGAAGGTACTCTCAGGCTGACCAATCAGGAGGCAGCAGAGCTTGTAATCTGGGGCTGGGAGAAAGGCCTGGGTAGGGGGCTGTTCAAAGAAGAAAGGGAGCCAATGAGCAAAGCAGTCAAAGGTGGAGCTTGAGGGAGCATGACTTGAGGGGAGAGAACCAGGGGCCACAGAGTTCACGTTCTGGGACATGCCCTGCAATGGGCTCTGCCCATGTGCCACTTCCAGTGGGACTGAAAGGGGGTGCTCTCGAGGCGGACGCTGAGCCCCAGAGAGCTGGTGGCCGAGGGTCTCAGTTTGTGCCTACTCAGGGAAATGACTTAGGTTCTCCCAGGTGCTGCACTGCTGAGGAGGGAAGCAAAATTATTTTGAGACACAAGCTTAACAGTTGGAAGAATTGTTTGATGTGCATTGAAATGGAACTAAGCCCAGTAAACGTTTAATGCCGGTTCAGATTAAATGATTTGTTTAGAAACCTGTGTAACAGCATGAGCACCCACAGGAAAAAGCAGACTTCCCTCCTGCAGATAAATAGGAGTGGATATTATCAGAGTCAAGGTCATTGAAATAGAAACCCTTTTGAAAGCAAAAGGGTCCACATGAGCACACAAAGCCAAAGTTTGTCCGCAGGCTTAATAAATCGATAAGACTGAATGATGTCCTGCCTTTAAAAACTAAGCCCAGGGTGGGAATGGGAGAGGGAAGGTGGTGGGGAAACACCTGGCTAAGGAAACCAGTAATTATACGCTTTTTAAGCTACATGGATGTGTTAATGAAAACGACCCCACGCAGGCTTTGTAGAGGCTGGGGAAAGCGATGAGATGGGATTATGCAGGTGGTGCATACTTTTGTGTTGAGACTCGACAATGTGCTACAAATGTGATACTTAATCCTGAACTACATGTATTGAGGATTGTTTCAAAAAAGACAACTTTCATTGAATCAATAAATTAACAGTTTTTCACTTGCTGGCTTTTCTTGCTGTATGTGGTGACTAAGAGGTTGGGACAGAAATCTTGGCACCCAGTGGAAAGCTTGGATAAATCTTCAAGAACCATGGAGCCGACTTCTGTTTGCAGAAAAGCAACGCTGCCTGGTTGGTGACCCTTTACAAATGACTATTTCAGACACAGTTGGCCACCTCTTTGTATCCCTGGATGACTGATGTATGATTTCTGTGCTGCTGCCCTTAGAGGAAAGGAAAATGCCATGTTAAATCCTGTTTCCATAAATAAAAATGTTGATCATCACCAGCCTTCCCCAGTGGGAGACAAGCCACTGCTCTGAGGACCATGAGCTTGCGTTTCCTGTCTCTTGGGGGAGAGGAGGGGTAAACCTTGGACTGCAAAGTTGTGCATATGGAGGTTGCAGTTAATTAATCACCTTGGTGTGAAGACTCCTTTAGCAGGAGAGGTGGGACAGGTTTGTCGTGGAGGGATTATTCATTTTCTTGGTTCTCACTTATGAATTGCACGCTTCTTGACACCTGCTTCTTGGGATTGGCCTGTTGTATTGCACGACTGGAACCTTTATGGCAGAGTGTTCTGCATTTGTGAAAATCTCTCCCCACCCCGTTCTGTGCATCACTAGCGGACACACGCCGGTGTCTGGCAGATGGTGGTGTCTAATTGGTGTGTTTTCCTCTCCCTGATCCTTCTGAGGAGTTGGACGCTTGGAAGTCAGTTGCTGGAAGTGCTCAAGGGCAGACAGCCATTTTTTCCCCTTAACCTTATGTGCCATGTGGGCTTTCTCAAATACTAAGTAGTAGAACCTTTCCTTTTACCCAAGGAAAGTTCGTGAAACGATGTCTCTGTGCGACAGCTTCCCAGGCACATAGTTCTTTGCCTCAGTGCTGTGGGACTGTACTGAGACGTGCTAGGATTCCGTGGCTGGCATCTCACCGCCCACTGCACTGTGCCTGTCTGGGGCGGGGAAGCGGTGGGCAGGCCGTGCCAGACAGCCACCTGCGGGGAGAGTTAAAAACGTGAGCTCCATTTTCCCTTCCCCTGTGTCAATACCGTCATCTAATCCTTAGTCCCAGGCTGTCCTCAGTAAAGTGGATCAGGTCTGATGGGGATCGGGGTGGACTGCCAGACTCGAGGCTTGGCTTGCATGGACTGGTCAGCATCCTGGACCCGAGAGGAAGGGAAGAGACTCAGTCACGCGTGGTGTCCAGAGCTTTCCCCGCACTCTCGCAGGAGGTTGTGCAAAGACTGTCTCCTAATGGAGGTCGGAAGAGGAAGCAAAAGGGTATTATTGGAAACCCAAAAGTCATAGTTCTTGCTAGATTTTGCACAAAGTGGCGTGGTTGAAGTCAAGCTCGCGTACTATTCCCAGCTTCCTTCAAAAGGAGGAAGCCATGTGCAGGTGGAGGCCTGGCCTCACTCCTGGTCAGATTGATTAATGCCATCTTTCCCCTCCTCCCGTCTCTTTCCCCAGGTCTGTTGCGGTTCCTCCCACTTTTCCATAAGCAGAACGAGAACCAAATCAAACGTCTTAACGTGTGTAGAGAGAGCACGTTCCATGAGCAGACAAAACGGTGGCGGGTTTGGCGAGCGTGAACTAGACCAGCTGAAGGGCAGCCCACCACCGTGTATCAAACCTCACTTGCGAATGTAAAAGGTTCCCACGCCTTTGGCTTCCTGTTGACTTCCTCCTGACCCAGAGAGCATGGGGCATGTGAAGGGTATGCAGAATGGTTGCTGGTCACTGTTGCTCCCCGGCGCCCCTTGACCCGCGCGGTGGCCACCTGTTTTGCCAGCAGGCCACAGGCTCCACAGCGGGGGAACGGGGGCGCGTATGGCATGATGGGCAGTTAACATATTATAATTTTAAAAGTATATATTATTGAATAAAAGGTTTTAAAAGAAACGTATGGAGAGTTTTCAGTGTGGAAGGGGCTGTTAACTGAGACCCGTGGCCACAGAGAACTGAGAGGAAATCGAGCATTTGTGTGAGGGTCGAGCCCAAGGAAAGGGGACGTCCCCGAGGTGAGGAGCGCAGATTTAAGGACATTGTTCATAGAAGTTGAGGGATGGTGAGCTAGTCCTGGTGATTCAAGGAGACTCGGTTGCCAGCAGAGCCCCGCTTTGCCTTGAACACATTCATTGTCCCTTGACCCCTCCCTCCAGAGCAGGTAAGTCACCTGGCAGTGTAAGTGGTAGACAAGTGGTACCTTATCCCCTTTTCTTTGCCTTTGCTCGTGTCTCTGTATTTATTCCACTTGACAGTCCTGTCCCCTGGATTGAGTCTGTTGTCTTGAGGCAGGGGAGGGGTCCGGGCTTCTGCGTCCAGATCCAGATCCAAGGGCTGCTCCTGAAGCTCTGGCGAACTGGGAGGAAAAGTGGCCCTCTCAGTGTAACAAGGACGGAATGGAAGCACCAGTTGTGTTAAGTGAACAGACCTATTTTATAAATGAGCCTTCCATCACTGCCTCAGTCCTCCCCTCCGAGGACAGCTGTGCCACCACAGGGAAGGAAAAGCAACAACCCGGTGGCTGCCAGCCTCTTCTCTGGCCATGTCTCGCGTCCTCCCACTGCCTGTAGACGGCAAAAGCGACAGGCAGATCCCCACACCCAGGCGGCTGTGGTGGGGCGCCTGCTTATTCTCCACAAAAGCTACTTGGTCCACACAACAGTCTCTCTCCCGTCTTCTCTGCTGCTTGTCTTGAACAGGTGACTATGGGAACTCAAGTGTGGATGCTCAGTGTTTGAAGCAACGATGGGGGGAAGCAAAGAGGCCCCTCAGGGCCCCCACAGCATCACAGTGTCCCTTGGACAACTTTTGAAATATCGCAGCAGCACAGGTGTGGGAGCTCAAGATGGCATGTCCCCAGACACGAGCGAGTGAGGCCCGGAGGCCCACCGCCAAGCAGACTGTGAGGCCAACGGGACACCGCAGGGATGGACTTGCTGCTTTCCAGCTCTGTCACCGGCCTGCTCTTCTCAAGCGGTCTCCTAAGGCCCTTTTTAGACTTAATGTTCTGCAGATTCCTCTTCGTCTCCCAGACCTCTGGGGCAGCATCTCGACACTTCAGTATAAGCGTCTTCCTGAAGCTCCTGTGGACGTGGCACTCTGTGCGTGCTTATCTCCGTCACATGTCATCCTGGTGTTGACACACCAGTGTCCCAGGGTCTTCCTAGACAGGAGCGGCCTCTTTGGAGCAGGTGCACCAAAGTAGCTGGTCTGGGATTTCTCTACAAAGGTGGTTTTGGCCTTGAGAGAAGGGGACAAGGACCTTGCTACCCCAAGACCAGTCAAGTGCTCATCCACAACGTGCTCGGAAATGTGGGCCATCCCATCTTTCAATGGTGCCGCTGGTGTTGGGTTATTTAAAGTAATACTTAATAAGTTTTCCCGATTACCAAAGTAATGTATGCTCACTGTGAAGTATTCACAGGTTACATTAGAGTAAATAATGAACGCCTCTCCACCCCCAAACCACATACACACAACACGTACAGAAACTCCTCCTTTGGAGGTAACCATGGTTAAATTGGTTGTATACCTTCCAATTCTTTTCCTATGCATTTACTAACATTTTAAACTATAATGATATTTATTTTTTACAGAAATGTAATCAGACTACATTCTTTTTTCTCCAACTTGTTTTCACTTCGTTTTGAAAATATATACCTACCTCACCCCTTTTCATGGCTGCATAGTATTCCATTATGTGATGTGTCACCGTGGAAGCAATCCCTTCCTAATAGACTCTTATCAGTACTATTACTCTTATCAGTATGTCTGTGCTGAACAATTTACACATACATTTTTACACGGTATGTATGTTTGTGAGATGAGAGAACTGCCGAATGATTTTTTTTTTAACAAATGTAGTAATGATTCAGAGAAAGCAGTCTTCCATTCCCTTCTCTCACTGGTGTAGGTTGGAACTATGATGCCTTCAGTCATAAAATTGTTGTAGGGCTCTGTCAAGCACTTGGTGCCCAAGCTCTGTGCCTCTCTAGAGGCCTACAGAAATGTTTGAGACCTGGAAAAAAGGCATTAGCTCTAACATAAGGGAGTTGTAAAAGAAATATAAATGTGATTAAATGTCTTTCCATTCCTGTAAACTTCATTAATGGTTAAATTCAATATTTGATTTTAAAAACATTTTTCTCATAATTAGTGAAGAGTCACAATCACCAATTCAGATAATTTCAAAAGCAAATTCTAAAGATATTTCTAAAAATTATAGGAAAAAGTTATTGAATATGAAAAATGGCTGCCTTTTAATACGTTTGCAATGCTGTGGAAAAGCCTTCAAAAGTAAGCATGCAGAGGGCTTGCAAACGTTTTAAAACACCCCTAGCCAGAGTGGGTAGGTGGCGGAATGGATGAGCAATGCTTGCAGAATATTCCACAAACTGTTAGAACAATGTTCATCTCAAAAGCATTGTGCTAAGTGACGAAGCTGGACACCAAAGGCTACCTACTGAATGATTCCATTTATATGATATTCTGGAAAAGGCAAAACTGTAGGGATGATCTACAGGGATTATCAGGGTTTAAGGGAGTTTTAGGGGGAGAGGGTTTGACTAGGGGTAGCACATGAAGGAATTTGGGGGGTGATGGACCTGTTCTAAATGTGGCGATGGTTATATGACTTTGTGCCTTTGTCAAAACTGTACACCCAAAAGTACATTTTACTGTGTGTAAGTTTAAAAATAAAAATGTAATGATAACAATGTACAGAGGCCCAACAGAGTTCCATTTGAACTTCACTGTCAGATTAGTGGGAGCCTCATATGCCCACCACTGGCTCTTTTACTAATGTCATCAGGGCTGCTGGAGCTGTAACCACTGGAGCTGGGGGTCCTCCCTCTGCCAGCCAAACACTCTTAGGTCTTTGCTGCCAGCTCAGGGATGATTCTCCAGGCACAGCTCCACACCTCAATGCTATTCCTCCCCATCCCCATGAGCAAGGAGGGGTGAAGAATAAACTGCCTTACAGTGTGTGTTGAGTCCCTCGCGCCTCTTGGAGGGCAGGTGCTCTGAGTTTCTGGGCTTGAATTGAAACAAATGGATGCTGTCCACTGGGATTTTAGCATCTGATCAGCGCTTTTGTGCATTTGGATTCTTACAGCTCCTCATGTTTTAAATAATATCTTAGTTATTAAAGGTGTACATTTAAAAGTCCAATTTGATGTCTAAAATCAACTTACAAATCTTGTTATGACTACAAACTAGTTGGTTTTGTATATAAATATGAACACTTTTGCTTAATTTTTGATCAATGTTCAATTAATTCAAAACTTAATGGGTTAAGCCATAAACATTGCTCATTCACATAATCTTAGACATTTCAGTCACCTACATATTTAATGTATTTGATTTGCACACTTTCAATAGCTAATTTGAAAGACCTAAAATCTGATTAAATCTCTCTTAAGTACCCAAATACTAAATATCTAACCTAAACTTACAGATTTAATAAATGAAAATCTTTTAAATATTCATTGTTTATAAACTTAAATTTTTAGATTTTTTTAAATTAAAATATCACAAACTTAATTTCAAATTCCTTTAAGCATTTCAAACTCAAAGGATTGGATCCTCTAACACATTGAGTTATCTTAGTTTCTTCAAATATCTTAAATAACAAGCTATGTCACAATAATCAGAAATGTATTCTTTATTTCGACATGGATTGCTGATAACATGGGTTTGATTTACTTGCCATAATCTGTGTGCGTGTTTTGACACCTCATTAAGGTGACATATTCAGTCTAAATGAAGGACTGTCATTTGTTCATGGTCAGAGATTCTGATCTGGACACAGGACAAGTTGCTACTTCTGTGATGGTTCTATCTGAACGGCAGGCTAGCAAAGCAGGCCCCTTCCTGTAGTAGTAGGATTCTAACACCGCTCCGTGTTTTGCACCTCACCCAATTACTTCACCTCTTCTGCGACTTTTAATGACCTGATTCAGGTTAGATGAGTTTCTGTACCCACTGCCCAGACTGTAATCACTTTACTGCCTTGTTAGATTCTGCTGTTTTATTACTTTTTAAAACTGACTCATCTACCCCATTCTAATTGTATAATCATTAAAGGAAGCAACTTATTAGCAAGATTTTTCTTGTGTATTGTCCTTACACACCTTCCTGTTGATGAAAACAATCTTGAAGAAATGTGTTTAATGTGTGTTTCTGTGAGACATCTGTAGTTTTAGGTTAATTTGGTCTACATTACCTTTGAAATAAAGCTAAATGTCAGAAGTTACCATTTGGCTCTAGTTGTTCATTCATTCATTCATTCATTCATTCATTCATTCATTCATTGTTTGCCTGTCGTGGTGGTGGAATTGTGCTGGGTGCTAGGACACATGCACAGAAGACAGTCTGCACCTGGAAGAAGCATGTCAAAGTCAAGTCTACAGCAGGAGCAAACTCATGTTTGCCAAACACTAATTTATGTTCTCCAAACCTTTGATTAATCTTTACTGTAGCCACGGCTGTGATCACAATACATTTTGAGTCCCAATGTCAGGAAAAACAATATGGTTCATGTGGACATTCACTGAAAATGAGTAGTTAGAAGGAAGCATTTCTATTTCTCCAACGGCTTGCTCATTGAAGGGCTATCCAAGGCACTTAAGCCCATACATGCTCAAGGTGTTTCCACTTTAATTGGGGAGATTGCATGGTCAATAAAAGAAATGTGAGCAGGCAAACGAGATGAGTAATCCTAATTCTGAGCAGAAGATCTCTGTTGTCTAGAAGACTTGCTGCTGAGGCCAGGAGACACCGAGTCTGTGCTGGGCCTGCAATGACCAGAAATCCCAAGTCAGTGACTCTAATTCACAGATTCAGCACATAGTTAACACATACCCCTTTTTTGTGGGAATTTGGTTTGGGTACTGGAATACACCTATAAACAAGACAGATCAAATTCAGAAGCTCAAAATCAAGTGCAGGGAGACAGACAACTGTATAGACTATCAAGTGATTATAACATTATGAAAAAAAAATTAAAGCAGCGTATGGGGGATGAGTAGTTTGGGTTTTGGGGTGCTACAAAATTATTTTCACTGTCCCCAAAGTCCTCTGTGCTCTGCTCTTCCCACACCCCCACAACCTTGGCAAACACTGATCTTTTGATTATCTCCATAGTCTTTTCCAAGATGTCAATAATTGGACTCAAGACAGCCTTTTCAGATTGGTCTCTCACTTAATATGCTTTTAAGTTTCCTCCATGTCTTTCCATGGCTTCATAGCTCATTTCTTTCTAACATTAAATACTGTCCCATTGTCTGGATGCACCAGTTTATCTACTCACCTACTGAAGGACTTCTTGGTTGCTTCCAGGTTTTGGCAATTAAAGCTGCTATAAACATCCATGTACAGGTTTTGCTGTGAACATAAGTTTTCAGCTCCTTTGTGTAATTACCAAGGAGCTAGATTGCTGGTTCCTCTGGTAAGAGGATATTTAGCTTTGCAAGAAATCTCCAAACTGTCTTTCAAAGTGGCTGTACTATTTTTGCATTTCCACTAGCAATGAATGGAAGTTTCTGTTGCTCCACATCCCTACTAGCATTTGGTGTTATCAGTGTTCAGTGGAACAGAATAAAAAATCCTGCAATAGACTCAAGTGCACATGAAAACCTAATGTATGATAATTGTGCTTCCCCCCAGGATATTTTGAAAAATGTAATAACAAGTGATAAATTATTCACTGGCCTTAGTATATAGAGTCCCCCCAAATCATTAAAAAAATAATAGTTTTATATAAAAAGTTCTGACTTTTTCTACTGTCGTACAATTCATGTATTTTCCTCCCATGTCTGGAAATTCTGGCTCAAATTGTTCATGGGGTTGCTGTGAGGATTAAATGATTTAATAAAGACTAAGGCACTCAGTATAGTGCCTGATGCGTACTACATGCTCAATTGATGTTAACTATTATTAGCTCTTATGATGACAAAGTTAGCTGCAAACTTCTTTTTTTGTCAGCCACAATACCCAGCAAAGCACTGAGCACGGAGTATAGTATTTATGTAGATAATCAGCGAGTGACTGGTCTCCAACATTTTGGATTTCTTCCACACTTGAAATATCACAGCTTATTTTATGTCTTTAGAAAGAATGATCTGAGTATTAATTAAAAAAAAAACAGCTATTGAATCCACTCAACCAACTTGACTTAATTTTAATTTTCTTAATTTCTGCTTTTTCTCTTAATGTTCCAGCTTTCTTGTTTTCGTACCCCACAAGATATATGTATTCTTTCTTTTTTATTTTATTGCTTTTTAATTTCAGCTATTTTTTTATTATTATTATTTTTAGGCGAGGCTACCCTTGGTTCACATCACAGATTGCAAGGGCCTTGTCAGCTTACAATCCTTTTTTTTTTTTTAATGCCTACAGCACCTGGGCGTCCCGGTGGTCTCCCATCCAAGTACTAACCAGGCCTGACCCTGCTTAGCTTCCGGGATCAGGGCTTGTTCAGGGTAACATGGCCGTAGACCAATTTCACCTTTTTAATCGAATTGCTTCCTGAGAGTCTGAACAAAAGTCTTTGCCGGTTGAATGAGAAGCGGGAACTCTTTTAGCTCCAAAGAAAAAAGGACACTTGCTTCCCTAACCCTAGTCAACGGGACGATGATAGTCGTTGCAGGTCCCTGTGTGGTGCCTTCATAGTGACCCTAACAATAACGAAAGCCGTGATGCTGACAAGGCGCTCAGCAGCGCTCTCGATCCATCCCGGCTCTACCCTTGCCTTGCGTTGGCCTTCGCGAGGCTGCAGGTGAGCACGCGCTTAGCCACGCCCCACTCCGCTTAGCCACGCCCACCCGCACTTAGCCACGCCCCTCCACCCCGCGCCTCTCTCCCCGTCCGGTTTGTGCTTCTAACTCCTCCTGGCCCTCTAGGGGGCGGGGCCTGAGCGCCCCGACTCCGCCCCCTCCAGGTTTCCATGACACCACGAAGGCTCAACAACTCACCCGTAATCCTCTGTCTCCTTCCGCCGTCAGCCCACGATCGGCAAAATAGTCCCTCGGCCCCGGAGCTCTTCGCCCTAGAGGCGGGACTGGGGCGGGGCTTCAGGGCGGCCGGAACCGGAAGTCCGCGCGCTCCGCGGCGGGATTGGGCCGCGCGGCCCCCGGGGGCGGGCTCCCGGGGGCGGAGGGATCCGTTTCCGGCGCCGGGCGGCGTGCCGCCTCCCTCCAGGGCGCGGAGGGCGGCGCGGGCGGCCGTTGCTGTGGTTTCCGCGCTGGGGCGCTCAGGGCTGCTGCGAGCTGAGGCTCACGGAGCTGCGTGTCCCGCGTCCGCATCCGGAAGCCGGCAGCGCCGCGCCCCTCGTGCGGGCCAAGGCCGGGCCCCCTTCGTTCCGCCGTCGCCCGTGGGGGCCCGCATCTCGGGGGCTCCCGCGCGGCCAAGGCCGCCGGCGAGATGTTCAAAAACACCTTCCAGAGCGGCTTCCTCTCCATCCTCTACAGCATCGGCAGCAAGCCCCTGCAGATCTGGGACAAGAAGGTGAGGGGCAGGGGCGCGGCTCGGCCCGGCGTCTGGGGGCCGGTCATTGCGTCCAGCGGGGGCCAGGCCGTGGCCGCGTCCCCCGCCTGGTGCGCGGGCAGCGCGAGGTGGGGGCGCCGTGTCAGCGCCGGGGCGAGGGGTGCGTGTGGAGGTGCGTGGCTGGGGGGGCGTTGAGCGTCCGGGGGCCCAGTGCGGCTGGATCCGTGTGGTCCGGCGCCGCCGTGGATTCCCCAGCGCTCGGTCTCCCCCCGCGGACATGATGGCATTGATAGTGCCTGCCTCAGCCTGAATTCGCGCACTCCGCTGGAGCTTGCTCTGGGGGACGTGCCGATGAAAGGAGCTGCTGTTCATCTGATGCCGCACATTTTACCGATGCCCTGTTTTGTGCCAGGCCCTAGACACAGAGCTTTTTGTTCCAGGCATCCTTAGCCAGCCGGAACCAGTTACGTTTGGGTCTCATTTGTTTGCCTCCTTCCCTTCATTGTTTCTGAACGAGTCAAAAATTTGGTGGCCTTCGGCGCCTGCTCCACACACCCGGTGACTTTGGGGTCTGTCCTGTGCCTTCCGTGTGTGATTTCTCCTTCAGGAAAATTGCTCAATGGTGGTAAAAATTTTAATGTCTGGATTAATGAGCTCACAGCGGGGTACAAGCCTCATTTTCTTTCTTCAGCCATCCACGGGATGATACTTTCACTGACCCCAGGAGATTGACCCTGTCCACTTTTGGAAGATGTTGGGTGCAGGACATGTGTGTCTAGCACTCTGTGAATTGATCTGCACTTTTTTGCATTGATATTTCATTTTATTCCGTTTCAGTTCATTTGTTTGTTTATTTTTGTGGTGACATTGGTTAGCGCAATTCATTAAGTTTCAGCTGTCCACTTTAACAATAAAGCATCTGTATATTTACACTGTGTGTTCACCTCCCATAGTTACATTTCTTTCTGTCACCACCTGTTTGACCCCCTTTACCCTGTCGATATTCCTTATGCAAATTCCCAGTCAGCTGTACCCTTTTTGATTGTAAGTTAGAGTAGGCACTCTGCTGTGGAAGACTAGTAATCTAGGGTATAATGGTACTGCTCTCCTGGAGGATAGCGAAGAGGGATTGATTGTATGTTGAATGATGTTTTTATAGAGATGAATGTGGAATAATCTAAATGGGCATTTTATTGGTAGTGAAGCAAAGAACTTTGGATTGCATCTCAGAACAACTTTCTGTTTTCCCTTACCCACAGATGAGAGTTTGAGGCCTTATAGAGATTGGAAAAGAACATGGCAGCCTGCTATCTGTCACCACTAGGGAGTTCTGCCTTCTGAAAGCAGCTTTAAGGGTGGTGTATTCATAATGTTATTTTTATAAGAGAGTTGAAAGATCTGAGTGCGATTAATTTGGGCCTTATGCATATATGAAAAATCTGACGAACTCTCACAATGATTCTATCCCCAAGCTGATGCCAAGAGTCTTACATAGGAAAGCAGTTTCCTTCACTTTTTCCCTATATCACTGAGGTTTTCAGTTTTGTTCACATTGAAATAAAACACTCTAAGCTCTGAAATTGCACCTCTACAAAGGGAACCTTGAGTGAGTGTATCAGGAAACTCGGTGAGAACTTTGTAAGGCTTCCCAGGTGTAGCTTAGTGATGGGCTGTCAGAAGTCATGGAAAAAGTGGCCTTGCTTGCCAGTTGAACCTGGAATTCTAAGTGTCAGTATAAGGCAACTGAAATAGAGAATGGGACTTGATCTATGAGAGAGCAGGTCAGGGACCTTACTAACAGTACAGTGGTAGGAAGGCCTCAGCTTTTCTATTAGGTGGAACATTGATCAGAGTTGCCCATTTTAACCCTTCTGGGCTTGATCTTCTGTAGTGTCAAATGCAGTTTATTGACTAGTCAGCATGTTTACACACAGAATATAAAAGCAAAGTAACCATGGTGCACTGTGTCCCTTAGCAACGCCGCTAGAGGTCGGATGGTACCCTAATGACATAAACAGGTGTGAAAACATTGTTTGACCGTCAGGGTTACATGCAGTAAATTAAACAGACATTTTGGCAAAGAAAACCTTTAGAAGAACACTCATTTTAAGCAAAATTCTTATAATAGTAAAAGTTAATTATACATTTCCACTCTTTTTTTTTTAAACTAGATTGAAAAGGGTTTAGCTGTGGATTTTTGCCCTGGAGCAAGGGAAGGAAAGGGAGGAAAAGGAAAAGTTTGGGACCAGTGTATCTGTGCTTTTTCTCAGGTACATTATGAAGTCCTCAGAAAATGTTGGGAATCCATTCGGGTCGGGGAAACAGTGGGAATTGATATACTTATCAAAGATTTATTGAGCAACAGCTGGGTGACCAGCGCTGTGTAGATTTGGGGAGATACAAAGTTAAAGAAGGTATTTTCTCTACTCCTGAGAATAAGGCAACATTGTAATAAGGGAAGAGCTTGATGGACAGAGGGAAGGAATGTCCACATTTATCTAAAAATGACCCTGACCCAGTCAGTAGGTACATATTGGCTATAGTGCCTGTTTTTAGTTATTATTTTGATTTCACAAAACTTTATTATTCTTCTTCCTGAGTTTATGGAGAGAGAATTTCTGTACTTTGTTTTCTGTGAAAATAATCTTGGAAAATTTAGGTTTGGTTTCTCTTTAGGCTCTGTGTCTCCTTATGCATATGAGGAATGGATGTCATACCAGTGAATTTGCTAACTCCATATTTGTGAGTGTAGTTACATTTGTAACACCTGCGTTTATCAGACACTGTTTGAGGTCCTAGCCCCTCTCCCTGTCTCATCCTTCAAATCTCACTCTAAACCTTATTTCACTGGGAGCTTAAGTGAACTATCTCCCACTAGACTACAAGTTCCTTAAGGGGAAGAATAGTATCTTTCCTTGAAACCCCAGTGATAGAGCATGGTCAGACACCTTGGCTTTGCGTCCTGGCTCTGTCCTATGTCCTCTGCTGTGTAACATTGGGCAAGTACGTAACTACTCAGTTTTCTCCTCTTGTAGTAATGCCACCTCCTTCTCATGGTTATGGAAATGAAATGAAGATGTATATAAGATGCTTCGCAATAGAGTTTTAGCTCACAGTATTAAATCAGGCAGGGGACTGAGGAATGTGCCCAGGAGTAAAATAGTTTATAATCGAGCCCCGTATTCAGATGCCTAAGAATAAGAAGTACAGTAAAACCGGAATTCTGAAATTAAAATAATTTAGTCGTTGTACCATGGCTTTCCTAGACCAAAATCCTTAACATGGTCTGTGCCTACTTAACTAGTTTCCCAGGCTCACCTCTGCCAGGTGCCTGTCTTAGCAGGGACCTCCTGCTGACCTGAGGGACTTCCTATTCTCTTTCACCTTCAGGCTTTAGTACTTGCTGGTCCCTCTTTAGGGTTCACTCCTCCTCTACACCAGTCTCTAGGTCACAGCTTAAAGGCACTTCCTCAGACTAATTTATATCCACTTATAGAACCTCTGCTATTTATCATACTCATCACACTTGAAATTCGCTTCTTAAGATGTGTATTCCTGGCTAGACTGTCAGCTTCCCAGTAGAGATCTTTGTAATTTTTCACACCAAGAGCTCAAGAGAAATTAGGGGTTTCTTAATGTTTCCTTAATTTCTGGGCCCAGCAAGTATTATATTTATTAAAAGACTCATATGTATTGTAAACGTTATTTCTGGTTTGTAAGAAAATACCAGCAGGTTCTATTCCCACTTAAGCCTGTGTAAAACATTTTCAGTCTTTACTGGTAACATCCTAAAAGTCTATAGATAAAAATTTTAATTCATACATGGCTTGTTTTTCTTTCCTCTTGCCGTGTCTTTCTCTTAGCTGCTCCTGATTGTCCCCTGTTCCTAAACTAAATAATAGAACCTTTGTGGTTGTTGCTGGATAGTGTTAGATTCCCATTCCCTATTCCTAATTTAAAAAACGAACAAAGTCTCTAGAAAAAAGTTCCCACGCCCTGGCTTCTAATTAGGAAGCTTGATTGGTCCATGTTAAACTGATGTAATTTCCAGTAGCAGTGGGAGCATTTGGATATGAAGGCAGTAAACTGTTTTTTTCAGACTTTCCCTGGGTCAGTTTGACAGTGTTCCTCATTATTCTGAGTAACAGCTTTTTCTATAATTGAGTGAAAGCCTGGGTTTTACTTATACTTTCCCTTTCGAGGCACTGTTAGGAAGAGACTGGTTAGCAATGCACATAATTGTCCTTACTTTAGCTAAGGGTGGTTGTATATGCCCAGAGCTGCTGTCTGGATAGTTTCTGTCAAGTGCAGCAAAGGATAAAAAGCCTTTGACCCATTGGAGCCGGCAAGGCCAAGGCCTTGAGTCAGAGCTATGCCCAGTTCTCCCCACAGAGGGCTCCCTCTGCCTGTTTTCTGACTTAGAGCCCAGCCCCTACCCCAGAGCAGAAACGTTCCTGCTGAAATGGACAGCTCTAATGGCTTAATGTAAATTGGAGCATGTGTCATTAAGACTAGGATGCCAGATGGCTGAGGGTTCAGCTGTCTGCCAGGATAAGTGGGTGGAGCCAGAAAAAAATGAAAGGTGGGGGTAGGGAATGAATACAACTCATGTGTTATTTTTAAAACACTTGTAGAAATATAAAGCATTGGCCAGCTTCCTTCCTATCCCAGTAGTATTTTTTTTCCCCTCAGCTTGACCCTCCTCCCTGGGGCTTACATTGAAAAAAAGAAATCAGTGTTCTTTATTAGTTGCCCCAGCAACCTTGGAAAGCCTGGGAGAGTGTTTGCAAGAGGGCTTGATGGTTCCCGTCTCAGTGTCTGCTGAGCCTGAGAATCATTCTGATTTGTAATTGTCGGTAGCCTGGGTTCTGAAGCTTCTACAGTACCTCCAGTTCATGCCTGAACTGGACCAGTTCCGGGGTCCTTTTCCAGATGCAGCCCCAAATGGGAAAGGGGGTGTGGGCCATTACTGGCTTGTGTCCCATGTGACAGAACCGTGCGGGTTTCTGGCTCAGGTTCCCAAGTTTCTGTCTGGTAGGCTTGGACCTCAAAGGGGTCCAGGACTTATTCAGGATTTTGCTTAGATCCAGTGGGAGAAAAACTAAAATCTCCCTCTTGTCACAGTCCACCCCCCATGCCAAGCCCAGAAATTGCAAAAGGGAGGGGAGAGTTCATGAAATGTTTAAAATGTAAGATTGGCTTTATTTCTTTAGTTTTGGAGGAATTAAACACGTGTAGGCCATACTTTGGTAGTTGGAGTGTGTCATGAAATACAAAGAAAAAATAAGTCAAAAACAATGGACACTTTCTAATTTAGAGAGAGAAGTAAAATGAAACCTGCATCCTTCCTGAGCAATAAATGCTGACCAGTTCATTTTATCTTCATTTCAAAGCCAGGCCTGTCTAGTTCCCTCTGAACTGGAAGGAGCTAAGGAAAGGAAGTTGATGCTTTCTGAGGCCATATGTCTTGCTATATGTGTTTGTCAGAAACCGGACTGAGAAGGGGGTTGCTTCCTGGAAGGCCTTACAGTTTAAAGCAATGATAGCCATATTATGCTGCCAGGTTAGTTAGGAAGACTTGTCTCAAATGGTCCATCCTCGTTTCCCCTTTCTTCCTAGTTTTAGAGCCTAGTGAAGAGGTTTGGGAAGTTTTCCACTCTTTAAGTGCTCATATCTCTGACTAATTGCAGCCCCCCACCCCCCTCTTGTCTTCCAGTGAGTTTGTATTTGCAGCCCTTTGAACTTTATAAAAAAGAAAAATCACAATTCACTAACAAATCAACTTAATTTGATCTCAAAGCTCAGGCAGCTTGTAATGGGAAAATACTCGTGTTTTTCTTCTTTGAGGACGACTTTCTCCTTGGGCAAAGCTATCCTTCGCTTGTCTCACCACCAGCCAGGTTAAAACTCTAGAGGGAGTAATGAGAATCCCTTTGAAAAAAACTGCCTTGTTTCCTCTGAGTTCTCTTGTTTGGGGGCTACATTAATTAATTTTGTAAGAATTAAGTTTGTGATTATGGTTGTTGACGTGTGGTTGAAAGAAATTTCTCTTCAGGAAGTTATTGAAAGTCCAACCAAAAGCTCGTCTCTGAATTAGAAGCATTGGGCACTTAGTCCATCTTGGCTTCCAATCTCTTGGCGTCCACATGCAGGATAAGGCATTGTTTTCTTCTGGAAAGACCTGAATAGTCAGATTTGCTAGAATGAAGTCATCTGCTATAAACTTTGAGATGGGCAGAAGGCGAGTTTCCTAACATTCACTCCCTTTGAGATCTGGCTAGCCGCCTTGGAGCTGAGGGAGGCTTCTTGCTGACTCTGGCCGAGAGACCTTGGGGATGTAAGATCTGAGGCTGTATTTCAAACAATGTTGGATAAATTGCAACGTGTTGCCTTTTAGCAGTAGTAACCCTTGGACCCTAATTACTTCATCCTTTCAATTTAACCCTCTGTTTGAGTGTTATGTACCTTTTTAAGAAAAAAATGAAGTTATATTACAGAGAATAATTAGTGGGATGTTATAAAATTAGTGTTTGCTCTTATTGATGTGTCTGCGTCACATTATTTGGGAATGACTTCATATTTGGTTGGGGGTGGGAGGTGGGCAGTGTCGGCGTGCATTAGTTACCCAGACCCGAGCCTTCGTGCTCTTAATCTTCCTTGGAAAGAGGCCTAGAATCCAAAGAAGGAGGCATCGGATGTCGCCGGCTTTGTTTGGGAAGCACTTCGATGTGATGTTTGTGTCTTGAGAACCCAAGAAATGCGATATTGGCAGGGCTCTGGGGCCCGTTCACCCAGCATTTTCCCCCTGGCAGTGGGCACTACAGGGTGATTTGCAGGACATTAGTCTTCCTGACGGCAGTGTCACGGGCTTTGTGATATACCCCAGGACATCTGGCTTCCTCTGATAGTCCAGGGGGGATGTGTTATCCAGGAATTTTTTAAAAATCTTCTTTGAAACTATTCATATGTGCCAGCTCTTCAGGTGACAAATTCCAGAAGTCAGCAAATATTTGAAAGCTTACTTTAGGCCTCGCATGGTACTAAGCATTGTAGAAGATACAAACAATGCTTAATACTTGACCTCTACCCTTGAGCATATACTTTTCTGAGGAGACAAGACTCAGTTGCATTTTGTAGAAAAAGGTGGGCAGTGATATTAGATGTCACCTGAGGAACACCAGGTACACCATGAGTGGATCAGATGGACAGTAACAGAGCTCAGAGACTGATATCTAAGACAGAATGACATATTGTTAATAATCTGTGCTGAAAAATACAACCATTAGACAGACTTGACACTGTTCTCACCCTATGCAAACCTAATGAAAAGCCAAATGAGTAATTGATTATGACAGCCAACACAGCTATTTTCACTGTGCCTAGCAAAAGACCGTACTTGTCTTTGATGAACCCTGTTCTTTTCCTTGTGTTGATACATTCAGCCCTAACAGTCCACCCTGTCTCACAGCATCTTTGCACATGCTCTGTCCACGTTAGGTGCATAAGAATTTATTGTTTGAAGATAATTCTTCCTAATATTTTGAGAGGAGGAAGCTGTGTCGAATATTGATTCCTTCCCACCGTGTACCTCCTACATGTGCAGGAAACGATACAAAACGATGTTGGTTGAAAAGCGAAATTACGTAGTCTGGGCCACGTGAACCAGAAAAGCAAATGGAGAGAAGAGAGGTTGGTGTGGGCTGAACATGCTAAAGAAGGCTTCTGCGTGTGGCACAGATGGGACGAGTTCATACTTGAAAAAATAGAAACTTAGGGAAAAGATGAGGAGGAAGCACGAAGGAGTAAACCTAGGGGTATAATGCTTTTATTTTTTGGTTGCCTCCTCGGTGTAATTAGTATTTGTCCTTCTGGCTCGAGCCGTCCATGAGGCAGTGTGTGGGGCGGAGGAAAGCCTGGTTGTTAATCCTGCCTCTTACTTAGGAGCTGTCATTTTCACTCCGAGTCTCAATGTGCACATCTGTAAAGTGGAAACAGTACCACCTGCCTGTAGCTTTTGCTGTTGGTGGTGACAGAATTAGGTGAGAGGATGCATGTGAATGTTCTAACAGTAGGAACTCAGTAAATGTTAGCTGAATCTGAACTGGGTCGATTTCTTTGGGAAGAAATTTATCCTGATTTACAGAGCGCCAAGTTGCCTGTGATTCCTGTGGTGGTGGGTGGGATCCTGTATAGCGATAACAGCATGGTTTCCTTACATAAAAGCTTCGACATAACATGTCACAAACTGCAGTGTTATGCCCCTTGGGCCACCATGGTTTTCTTTAAATGATCCCATTCCGCCTTCAAAATCTCAGCAAAGTTGTTGCCAAATATTTCAGTGCTAACTTCTTTGAAACTAGTTTAATTTTCTTCCGTATAGGTGCGGAATGGCCACATCAAAAGAATCACTGATAACGACATCCAGTCCCTAGTGCTAGAGATTGAAGGAACAAATGTCAGGTAGGTCGCCACTCTCTTCTCCCAGAGACATTGTCCTCCAGGGGGGCAGTACACCAGAGAGATGAATGGCACAGACTGCCCAGGATGAATTCAGCTGTACTTAGAGCTTACCTTGGGTAGTTTACTTAGTCTCCTCGGCCTTAGTTTCCTCATCTGTAAAATGGGGATAACACCAATACACCTTCCTTATAGGGTTATTGTGAAGATTAAATAAATGAATGTGTATAAAACGCTTAAAATCTGCTAAACACATAGTAAGCACTATGTGAGAATTAGTTATTATTACTAATATCCAACCAAGGGGTATGTGTGTGTGTGTCAGAACGGGGTGGGGTGTGTTGCAGTAATCACCCAGTGGGTGGCCACTGTGGTTTTCAGTGCCACAGTGGCCTTAGATTTGGTTTTCTATCATTTGTTGGTTCTCTTGGACCAGAATTGGATCTTTTCTCACTGGGAGAATTTGCTCAGATCCATTGGCCTAGCTTTGCTTTCCAGGTATTTTAACGTCGATGTCTAGTTCATGTTAAGCTTTTGTTTCAGAGGCCAGCATTTTTTAAAACATTGGCTGACTTAAGGGTTGAGAGATTTATTGGTTGACGTATCTGGATCTTTTAGACTTGCCTTCCAGTGTGTCCTCTTGGACCATGTGTTATTGCCGTGTGTGCCACGAAGGAGATGAGTAGTATGTTTATTGGTATTTCCTCTTTCTGTAGCACCACATATATCACATGTCCTGCAGACCCAAAGAAGACATTGGGAATTAAACTTCCTTTCCTTGTCATGATTATCAAAAACCTGAAGAAATATTTTACCTTCGAAGTGCAGGTAAGTATGTACGTATGCCTGCGTACACTCTTGGCATACCAGAGAGGAGGTATCTTGTCAACTTGCAGGGGAAAGGTGGCCCCAGGAAAGTATCTTTACCCTTTTGTACGTCTTCTTTTCTGCTTTTGCTATATGCTTGTTTTGGCCCTTATTGTTATAACATAAATTTGGTATTAGTAATCAGAATCTAATGCCAGGTTTTAAAGAAACACAGTAAGCGTCTAGAAAATCTAATCCATAGCTACAAGATTTCAAAGCTTAAGGGTTAGAGTCGTGTCCATTTGGAGAGTAAATCATTTAATACTGGGTCTCTATTCTAGTATTTTATTTTTCAAAGGGAAGAATGTTTATGATATCATCCTATGGTCTGAGAGCATGATGGGTGTGTCGTATGTCATAGGCAGCTGCTGTTGTCTTGACAACAAATAAGATAAACTTGCTACTTCCAGGCCATCTGCATCTAATGTGACCTGTGTCTGGTCTGTTTATTCTCCCTTGGGTCTCAGCCTTGGGAAACGGGGCTGTGGGAGTACAGGTCCTTGCCGTAGCAGGATTTTTTGCTGCTTCCAAGATGGAGTGAATGTGACTCCTGTCTGTATTTGAAAGGTACTAGATGACAAAAATGTGCGTCGGCGGTTCCGGGCCAGCAACTACCAGAGCACCACCCGGGTCAAGCCCTTCATCTGCACCATGCCCATGCGACTGGATGACGGCTGGAACCAGATTCAGTTCAACCTGTCAGACTTCACTCGGCGGGCGTATGGCACAAATTACATCGAGACGCTAAGAGTGCAGGTTCGGGGTCCTTTTCCAGATGCAGCCCCAAATGGGAAAGGGGGCGTGGGCCATTACTGGCTTGTGTCCCATGTGACAGAACCGTGTGGGTTTCTGGCTCAGGTTCCCAAGTTTCTGTCTGGTGGGCTTGGACCTCAAAGGGGTCCAGGACTTATTCAGAATTTTGCTTAGATCCAGTGGGAGAAAAACTATAAGCAAAATCTCCCTCTTGTCACAGTCCACACCCCATGCCAAGCCCAGGAGTTGCAAAAGGGATGCAGCTTTGACATACCATGCACGGTGGGGCACTGTAGGAGGATCGGCAAGTGAGGAAGGACAGTCGTGTTTAGTCTCTCAAAACAAGTCTCTGCATCCACAGATCCATGCGAACTGTCGCATTCGACGGGTTTACTTCTCAGACAGACTCTACTCAGAAGATGAACTGCCAGCAGAGTTCAAACTCTATCTCCCAGTTCAGAACAAGGCAAAGGTGAGCCGGGAAGTGGGGGCCTGGAAATTCCTCTGTTCTAAGAGCTGAGCCGCAGAGCCTCTTTGTGGACCAAGAGAGCGGAGAGCCTTTCCATCTCCATTGTAGACCCCAAGCCTTCCCCACCCGCAGCGCTGATCCAGGAACGATCTGTCCAGTGTCTGATCTGTCAAGTGTCCCGTTACTGCTCCCTCTACCTCCACAAGATGACCCTGCTCCACCTGGGGGTGGGCTCCTGTTCCCACTTGCCCACAGGCCTTCTGCTGGCGCCTCTTTCTCAGCCCCACGTGGCTTTCAGCCGATGGGTCTCCCCTGACCCAGTGGTGGGTGCTTCATTGCCTGCCTCTTGCTGACGTGTGCATTTCCCCGCAGCTCAGCATCCCCTCCAGTGTCACAGTGTCCACGGCACTGATCATCTGTTTTCTAATGATTTAAACTGATGCTTTTTTTTTTTCCCTCCAGCAATAACTGGAATGCAGCTCAAGGGGTAGACCCTGAAAACTATCTGGAAGACAGTGCAAAAAACAAATACTTGTATTAGTTCACTGTGCTGTGTTCTTTTGTCTACTACTTGGTGTCCCTTGTCGCAGACAGACACGGGTGACCATGCCGTAATGCCACAATCGCATCGTAAGTACAGTGGGGGATAAGCCGTCTTTTGATACGCGACTGCTGGAGTTCATCCTGCTGCCTGCCCCAGCGTGAGGGGAGATCCCTTTACCACGAACTTAGAGAATTAAAGATGTCCTTTAAGGCAATATTTCTTTCTACGGTTTGTTCCTTGTTTTATATATTATCTAAATATATGTATATGCTGTGTAATACTCATCTGGAAATGAATAAAACGTTATATTCTTGGTTTGTACATTTGTTCTTAGTTTGTATCTTTTTTAATGGTGACATTTCTCTTTCCTTTGGGGTATGAAAATAGAACTCTTTCCAAAGACACCGTGTACAGTCATGCTGTGGAATAGCCTGCAGTGAGCACTTAAAGAACAAGGCAGATCTATAGATACTGATTTGGAACAACTTCCAAGATAAACCAAATGGAAAAGAACATGAATAGTGTATGACTAAGAGACATCTTCCTAGGGGTTGGGTCCTAAGTCAAGCTCAAGACAAAATGGCATACAGTCCAGATGCCATTAAACGCCTTCCGAAGCTGTCATAATGTAACAGTAAGCACAGCGAGTGTCCCTCCGCACTGGGACAGGTCACCAGTTCCCTGTTTGAGCTCCAGATGAAGTGCTGGCTTTGCACTTAGGAGCTTAAAGGAAAAATGTTTTTTCAAACGCCAGAATGAATGACATGAGAGAGCTTGTCCCGCTCACACGGGAGGGCGTATGCTCAGTGGAAGGGCCTGGCACAAATAGTTACATCTACAAAAGCTAAACACTAAGGTATGTAACATTTCTCTGGAGGAAGGCAATTTGGGGCAGAGAAAAGCATGTGTAGATACAGAGATGATCCTGAAGGACACACCAGAACCAGAACACTGCTTACATCTGGAGAGAGTGGTTATTGTTTCATATGTGCACTTTTTGGTATAAAAAGTATTTTTGAAAAGATAATATGTAATAAAAATTTCAAAAGTCTAAAAAGAACAAAAGGCCATCGTAGAACCGCATCCTCCCCAAGCACTCTCCCTGGGTTTGGGTCCTTTCCACAAGGATAAGGCTGGAGCTTGTCGACACCCACCATTTTGACCTTGTTAGAAGTAAAAGCATGTAGCGCCGAATCCGTCGAATCTGTGAAGTTCAATGGCAAGAAGCACTCCCTTCCCAGGTCTTTCCCCACCACCTGCTGTGGGTAATGAGCCTGACCAAACCTCCGAGGAGGGTGGGGAAAGGTGTTCCACTGCTACCGTCTGTGACTGCTTATTTCTCACAGTTGTCAAGTGTCTGGCACTCGAGGGCTCAGCCAAGACGACTTTGCCCTTTCCGTTGCTGCTGCCAGTCCTTTCCCGTGGAGTTGCCTCTCACCTTGAGAGCCATCAGTCATTCCTCATCACAGAGCACCTGTCAGCCCAGGTGACAGCCCGAATGTGGTCCCACTTCTCCATTCTTCACTTAGCATTGCCGTGGTCAGACTCCATGTGCCTGTCTCCCCTGCTCTCTAGGCTACAGTGGGAATCCTCAGAAGTGAGTGGGGGTGGAGCGGTCAGGGCCTTCGGCAGAGCTTCCTGTCTCTGGCCACTGTGTAGTGAAATCTTCCCTCCAATCTGGACTCTATTATGGGATGAAAGATGCTTTTGTGGAGGCCAGAAAACCCGGTTAACTTTTCATCTCCCTTTGGTGCCAGGACACCAGTGAAGTGCTCCTGAAAAATACAGTCCCTCACTCTCCTCCACACAGAGCCCCCTTCACCCCGAGGCACTTGTCAGACTATGTATGGGGATTACCTCACCGCCCTCTTTGGGGTGGAAGGCAGCAGCTGTTGACTTCCCAGATGCTTCACATATCCATCTGAGAGGAAGTGAGGGGGCGAGAGGGTGATGGGATGTATTATCTAAGCTGGCCCCGGGCCACTGAATTGTGGCACCAATGACTGCTCGGCCCCTTGCCTTCGGCCCCTTCCAGCTCTAGTTGTGAGGTCGGGGGAAGGAGGAAAGACAGGCTTCAGGGGTGACAAGCTTCCTGCGTGGAACTGGGGCCCGAGGGACCTCAGGCTGGAAGCAGCAGGCTCGCAGAGCCAGCTCCTTGGAAGGCGTGGTGTGTTTTAGAAGGAATTGCCTTCCAAATGGGACTGTTTGTTAATCGGCATGAACTTGAGGGGACAGGTATGCAGCCGTACCCAACAGGGCTTGTCTTGGGGGAGAACAGGTTCACTACGGCCCTCATTTGCCACTGGCCCATTAGCCGCTGCACCTGCAGCCAGGCCAACAGGACCCACTGTGCCAGACCAGCCCCCTCCTGGGGTATTTCTCAAGGAGACACGTATGCCGGGCAACAGCCTCCAAGCTGAGTTCCCTAGCACCTCAGCTGCTTTAGCCAGAAGCCTGAAGTGTCATGGAATTCACTGAAAAAGATTTTGGAGCTCTTGTCTGAGTCCCCTCTGCCCTCCTTTTACTGAAGAGGACACTATAGACCGGAGAGACATAGCTAGCCCCTCTAATAGTGGCAGGGGCAGAACAAGGCCTCGGGTCACCTGATGGGAGTCATATGCCAACCCTGTCCTCCTCTGTGTTGGCACCCCTTGCCGCCTGTGTGGCTGGCTCTGCCCTTTTGATTGAGGGCATTGACAGGTCAGATCATGTCCACCTGGGTTGCTGGGCCAGGCCAACCTCGGCTGCTCAAATTGTAGACTCAGCTCTGCCTTGGCAGTGAGGGCTTCCCTGGTTCATTACTCTGTGGTTGTACATCAGGTGAACTCCAGGGCCTGAGGCCGAGGGTAAGGAGTTGTGGGCCGAGGGTTTGTGTTTAACTAATGGACCACAAAAACATGCTCATGGGAAATTCAAACTGTACAAAGACAGTTAAGTGAGGCAGAAGTCCCAGTTTCCATTCCTGAACTGAAACTGAGTGGGCCAGGCAAAGCTATTACTACCTCACAGGTAGGTATTTGTTGTGCTGAATCATCACAACCCTGAAACAGGAACTGCTCTTGTCACTCCACAGATGTCATTTTACATATGCAAAAGCCGGGCACAGAGATACCCCTGGCGGCGGTGGCAGGTCTCAGACTCAGGCTGTTTAACCCCTGCACTGGGCTCTTCAATCACTCGACTTCTTTGACCTGTGATTTGCTCATCAACAAAATCAGCCTGATGATAAAACATGTGAAATGTGCCTCAGAGCTGGGCCAGAAAAGGGTGTCTGTGAATGTCACATTAGATCAGTTGTGTTATTGTCACAGAATGGAATATTACACAGCAATCAAAAAGCACACATTACAGCCAGGTGCAAGAGCAGAGGGGAACCACACAACCATAACGCAGAGGGAAAACAACAAGGCACACTATATAAAATTGTATATAAATGGAATTCCATTTATATATAATTTTTAAATAGGCAAAAAGACTGTAGTTCTAGGATGCATTTGTAAGTGACAATCTATAGTGGCAGGCAGAGGACTGACTATCTCAAAGCTCTGGAGTGTTTTAGCTGGAGTTGGGGGTTGGGCAATTACATACACAGTCGAATATTTTTTTGATTATATTTCTCTATTTTAAAAAACATCGAATTTAGGTCCTGGTCTATGAAAATGCAAGCTCTTGGGGCCGAGCTCATTAAAATGCAGATTCTCTTCCAGGAGATCTAAATCTGGCCCAGAAATCTGCATGTTAACACCTTCCTGTGGGGATTTTTGGCGTTTCTGTCACCTGAGAAGCTGCTTCAAGTTGGAGCGAGCAAGAGTTAATGTGATCCTTCTTGAGTGTAGACCCGCCAGATGCTGGGAGGCAAGAAAGCATAAAGCGACGTTGCCCCAGACCAACTGCGGATGACAACCTTTCCCTGCCCCCTAAAACGCCTCATGTTGCCGTTATACAAAGTCCTAGTATGGAACGTTTATCTCTGTACCTTTTCCACAACCTGGAAGTACGGAGTCCTGCAGTGCCACCCATGAGTGCGTCTGGGCTGCAGTAGAGTCTCTCCAAATTGTAAATCCAAAAGGCATTGAACATCTGGATGAAGCCTGAGCCTTGGAAAAATTGTGCCTCTTGGTATCCATGGTATCTGAATCAAAGCAGAAAAAAAAAAAAAACTGCAAGGGACAGGATATGGAAACGCACTGGGCAGAACCCCTTATTAAAGGGGTGGAAAACATCGCTGAGAGCCTCTGCCATTTCACTGCATGAGGTGGTAAATGTTAATAATGGCCTCATGAGTTCATCACTCGTGTTTCCCCCAGCTGTTTCCTCCATCATGTCTTAAGTTGTGGTTCCTCCTGGTAGTTGGGAGGGAATACAGTAAAATCAGTAAATACCGTAGAATTGGTCCACACATGTCTAGCCTTTGGGTTCCAAGTCACCCTCCAAAGCCATCTCCTCTCTTCCAAGGTTGCCCTCATCTTCACTTGAACCCTAAAGCATCCTTCCACGCCTGGGACCTCATCTTGGTACTGGGAACTCACCTCAGCCAACATGTCAGATTCTGGGTGACTAACTATCAGGATCCTCCAGCTGTCAGAATAGGGGAAACTGTCCTGTCTCCCTCCAAGCTGGCTACCTGGGGCTCTTACCACAAGTACAAAATAGTGATCGCACGAAAGAGACTCCTGCCACCTGTTCCTACAGCCTGGAGAAGTGTCTGTTCGCTCTCCACAGGGAATGTGGGGTTGGGTGGACAGTAGGATTGGAATGAGAAAGCAAGATCACATGGGAATCCACCACTATGTGCAGACAGGGGCGGGACGAGCCGCAGGTCCTGTGGGAGTTCCAGACTGAAATGTTCTGAAGGTTTTCGGTGGCTGGGTTTGCCAAATTCGTACGCCCCATTTTAATGGGGACAGAGGTACCTACATAATGTTTCTGGCCAACCCCATACTGAGTTGGATTTGGAATCTCACCAATGAAAAGGTGGCTCTGATATCGCTGCACTAATTATAGGGCATGAGAGATTCATTCCCAGAGGTGGTGCTTCTTTTGCTCCGTGTGCTGGTGGAGGGGTGAGGGAGGGGAGGCACTTTACACCCCCACTTGCCCCAATGAAGCCGTCGAGGCCTGCAGGGTGCTTCAGAGCACCACCCATTCTCCAGAAGGCTGAGTTCACCTGCTGTGAGGGACCCATGGCCGCCCTCCCCCCTCCCGTTTGGGGCCCATGGTCCTCAGAGCCCTGAGCTTTCTTGCCTCACCTGTGAAGTCGTACAAAAGGAAAACTTCTGTTTCTTCTTCTCTGCACACTATCAATACTTCAGATACCAGAAGTGTGGGTTTTCCTCACAGCTACCAATTCTCCAACACCAGCTGGGTATCCTACAATCCAATTCAGACACGATCTCGCTGGAGTTAATATCAGATGCCACCGGTCAAGGCCTCACAAGACTGCCTCCTCCCACGTGGATGCACTCACTGGCCTGGAAGCACTCCCAACCCTATACTGGAGGGATTTTTATGACAGCTTCATCGCACAGGCATGATCAATGATTAATTCCACCTCTAGCCCATCCCCCCTCCCCAGACAATGAAGGGTGGGGCTGCAAATTCCAAGCTTCTCCTCATAGCCGGGTCTTTCTGGTGACCAGCCTCCCTCCAGGAGCCCCCTAAGAGGCACTGCATTAGAACAAAAGACACTCCCCTGGCCCTGAAAATCCCAAAGGATTTCGGAGCTCTGTCTTAGGAACTGAGGCCAAAGACCAACTATGAGAACAAAAGATGCTCCGGGCCACTTTATTGCTTAAAAATTACAAAGGTTTTAAGAGCTCTGGTCAGGATCTAGGGACGAAGACCAAAGAATATATTTCCTCCTTAGGGCACAATATCACACCGTAAGGAGGAGCTCGAGGCTGTGCAAATCCTCTCGGAGAAGGGGACCAGGCTGCAATGTGAAGGTTCACAGCACTTTAAAAGACAAAGCAGATTTTAAATATGTGCTGATACGGGAACCACGAGCCCACTGTGGTGATTTAAGTTTTAATTAATTGAAATAAAAATTTTAAATTCAGTCCTTCTATCGCACTAGCCACGTTTCAAATGCTCTATAGCGACATGCGGCTGAGGGCTGCGGTATTGGGCAGTGCAGATCGGAAATTTTGATTGGACGATGCTGTCTTAAGTGATTGCACTAAACAAAGTAAGACTTGAATTACCACCCCCCCCAAAAAAAATGTTCAATGTTGTATAATCCTGTCCTTAATCAATGGATGTAAGCAGGCTTCTCGAACGTGAACGTGCACGGGCATCACCTCGGGATTTTACAGCGTGAGTTCTGATTCACCAGGTCTCGGGGGGAGGCCCTGGATTCTGCTTTTCTTTTCTTCTTCTTTTTTTTTTTACAATAAAAAATTTTTATATTTAGGATTCGCCAGCTGGACTCAGTTTAGATGATCCCCATTTTGTTGGCAACATCCAAAGCATCATAGCCGGGAGCCAGCGAACATAAGTCTTCTCTCCATCAGGCCTGATCAGGGTGTTGACTTTGGCCGCGTCGACGTCATAGAAGCCGCTTCCCGGCCTGTTGGATCTGGTGCTCATTGGCCTTGACATCCACAATGAGCACAGGTGCACTGTTTGTTGTCTTTTATCTTCTTCATGGCTGACTCAGCATCAGGGGGAACTTGAAGCTCGTTTCTCTGGGGGCGCTCTTCTGAGAATGTTTGGGCTGCTTCGGAACCGCCGAGTCTTGGGCCGTCGGGAGGTGGGTGACGTGCGTATCTTCTTTTCTGTGGCCGTGGACGCCTTTTGACACTGCTTGCTTTGCCTTCAAAGCCTTAGCCTTGGCTTCGGCTGTAGGAGGAGCAGGGCCTTCCTTCTTCGCTTTCAGGGCCATCTCAGCGGGTTCTGCGCTTCTAGTAAACCCACGGGTCGTGTTAGTGCCGCAGCAACAAGCGGTTAGAGGTTAATGAAAGACCCTTAGAGTGCATTTTAGGCCATGAGCCGAGGGAGTGGGAGGCAAGTTCAGAGTTGCGTGATGGGTGATGAGTGTCATCTCTCGTCCCTGACCGGATATCTCGGCCACACGGTGTCCGGAGTCTAAATTTCAGGCCTGTGGTGAACGTGAGGCTCAGCCCAGGGGCCCCTCTGTCAGCCCTCTCCCATGTCAGGGCCCCATGAGGCCAGAAAGCTCTAACTCCCTGGGCACCAAGGGGACCTGCCATACCAGCTGCCCGGAGGAGCTCTGCTCAGATGGGTGAATTGGATGTCTCATCTCAGCCTCCCCTTGTCTTTTTTTCAAATGTCGAAATAGAAAGGTACAAAGTTCCCATATTCCCACCCCACCCCCCGACATACAGTTATTACAGTTTTTCACGCACCGCTTCCAGCGGTTTCCACGAGTGTCGCTACGGCCTGTTAATCTGGTGGCCTCCAGTGAATCTTTCCTCCTCGTATTCCTGCCTGGCGTAATTCCTTCCCCTGGTATTCGGCCTGGCCTGCGGCTTGCTGGAGCGACAGAGTGTGGCAGAGGCGATGCGGTGCCAGCTCCGAGCTTAAGCCTCGGGGAGGCCCACGGTTTCTCCTTTTTAACTGTTGGAAGCTCTTGGCTCTAGGCTACTCTGCTGGAGCGATCTTGTCGGGTGACTGCATGGAAAGACACATGGAGAAGGATCGGGAGGCCCAGCCGTGTGGAGAAAGAGAAGCACGGCCTCTGCTCCCCGCTGAACACCGCCGCCCAGGTGGCCACCAGCAAGGTCGGCCTCAGAACGGCCCAGAGATCCCAGCCAAGATGGAAGAGTCGGGAGGGGATATAATGGTGGTAGTCTGAAGCCAGGACGTTTGGGGTGGTTCTCTAGGTAACAATAGATAACCACAATGTGAGTGACACGGGACACAAGTGATACCCAGCCCCTCCCTTTGGGTGCCTCCTCCCTGCACTGCCTCCTTGTCTCAGACCCCAAATGCCCTTATGCAGGGGGAGGAAAGGACAAATTAATGTATAGGAGAAAGTGGGTTTATTTATTTATTTACTAATGTATATACCTCATCTCCGTTCCAAAAGCATGTGAAGGGGTTTACCAAAAACACATAATGAAAGATTTTCTTAAACGTGAAAAGGATGACAAAGGTAAAAGCTAAGGGTGGGAGGGGAGGAGTGGGGCCTGCCACACGAAGGTCTGTATTGACTCGCTGGCTCTCGTGTTTGCTTAGGGAGGAGGAGTGGCCTGGAAATATGGCCTTGACAGCCCTGGTGACCAGCGCCTGAGGGGAGAGGGCAATGGTAGATCAGCTGCCTCAGGAAAGGGACCCACAGGGATGGGGGTGTGGGGGTGTGGGGGTGTGGGGGTGTGGGGGTGTGGGGGGGTGCTCTGTAGAGGGAGGAGGAGCCGGCAGGTGGGAGGGCATGTGAGAAGGGCTGAGCAGCAGGGCAGAATGGCAGGTCAGGGCCAGATCCAGCTGCCGGCACAGAGGGCCATCCAGAGAGGGAGCAGCCTCCCTGCAGGCAGCCATCTCCCTGTTCCTGGACTAACACGCGCCAAGCCAGGTGCTCCGTGATGGGGACTCAGCTCAGCGTTCTCTCGGGGCTCCCCTCAGGTCCCTCGTGCCTCCCCTTGTCCATTGGTTTGAGTTTGGTCTGGGTGAGGGGTCCCTGCTCAGAATGAGGCCTGGCCAGTTAAGCTCAACTCCAGAGTCCCAGAGAGGCCCCCACCTCCTGCAGCGGAGGGTGGCTCTGCCTGCGGCCTGTGCCTGGGAGGGTATTGTCAGACGGCGTGTGCGCAGGTACAAGATGTAATCGCCAGTCTTTGAGTTGGAGGGGGTGAAAGGATGGAGGGAGGCTCTGTAGAGGAGGCCTTTGAGCCGCCAGGCCGCGTGGACACCTGGCTGTAAAGGGAAGGGCGATCCAGGCGGAGGGAACAGCAAGAGCGAAGGCCCAGAGGCGGGGGGTGGGGAGTCCAGGCTCCCCCTACATTAAGAGCGCGCAGTTCCTCGGCATCGACTCCTCAGCAGCACCCCCGGCTTGGAGGCAGGTCCTGCTCTGGCCACGTGTGGGCCGAGCTAGGGTGCTGGGCTGGAGGAGACCACTGCCCTTCTGCTCCTGTTCCAGGGCTGGGGGACGCAGGCTCAGATGCTGGGGGGGCCGGGCTCTCCACTCCTGTCCTGCTGCCGGCCTCCAGCTCTGTGGGTTTGGGCCTGGGTGTCGGCTGTGGGTGGGGGGTTCTCCGGTTAATTCCTCACCTTTAATCCCTTGCAGCTGTTGTTCTCTCCAGGAGAGACAGTTGTGTTGGGGAGAAGGGAAGTAGTTATTTTGAGTTGGCCACTGACTTCTGACCAGGAGATAGAGATGGCCGTGTCGGGGCCGGGCAGTGAGGTGGTGAGTGGGACCAGAGCTGGGCCCGCCTGGGAGGGCAGCCGCATGATTAATTACAGGGGGTGTGGGGAGTAGGACGTGGTCCTTGCTGAGACGGAGGGTGTAGAAGAGAGAGATGGGCCAGGGAGGAAACGGGCTCAGGAGGGGTTTGCAGAAAATGGAGTGTAGTCTGGATTGGCTGGAGGGGGTGGGGAAGGTGGACATAGCCTCCCCAGATCGGCCATGGCAGCAGTGAGGAGAAAAAGCAGGTCCTTGAGACCATGACTGTGGCTTTGGAAGCGGGGGGTGTCATTCCCTGAATGAGCTGCCTGTAAGGGACTGGGCTGGCCAGGCAGCCTGTGGTCACAGTCCCCCCTCTTCCAGGCAAGTCCTCCCACACCTCCCTCCCAACAGAAAGCAAATTTAGTGGATGCCTTTGGTGGCATCTGCCCTTTCTGCCAGTGGGGTCACTTTAGGGCAATGAGATGAATGGAAGTGACCACTCTGGGCCTGGGAAAGTCATGTGGCCAGTAGCTAAGCCCTTTCCTTTAGGACATTCCAATGTGGGCTTGAATCCTGGCTTTGCTACTTACCAGCCTGTGACCCCAGGATGCCAAGTTAACCTTACCGAGCCTTCCCGTTCTATAGAAACGGAAGGACAACAGTGGCGCGTCATAGGGATGTGGTAGGGATTCACTGAGAGGAGGATGAAGACGACGATTAGGGCAGGACCCAGAGCTCTAAGTGTCGTCATGGTGACAGTGGTTGTCCCCGCTTCACCATCCTCCTGGGCATCACAATGCTTGGCCTGCCTCTTGGGCCAGGCAGCTCATGGCTCCTCCCTGGGACAATTTCTCCATCTGCACAGCGAAAGGCCATCTTGCTATTCCCTAAGGCCCTGTCCCTGGCTCAGAGGGGCCCAGAGGGCCCTGAGGGCTGGCAGGGGGTGGAGGGTGTGAATGTAGTTTTTTTGGGGGGGCAGGCAGCTCTACGCTTGCTCTTTACAAGGAAGCCCCTTTTCCAGGGACCAGCATGGTCCAGCAGGCACAGCCGGCATCACTCTGGGTCCTTGCGTCAGGCTCAGGGGAGAGAGATTCCACATGGCTCCTGGCCTGGGTGGCTTGGTTTTTCCCTGTGGAGACCCCCTCCGACCTCCCCACTCACAGAGGAAACGCTGCCAGGCCCGGGGCTGCCTGGCTTTTCAGGGACCGCTGACTCACGGCTTTGGCAGCCCCGAGGGGGGCCGGGACTGAGCCCTCCCCTGGCATCCCTCCCACCCCGAGCTTCCTGCCATCCTCAGGCTTTTGCAGAGGTAGGGATCGCATTGACGTCCAGGAGCCCTTTCCCACACACTCCCGCCTGCCTGGGCCTCACAGAGGCACCTGCTGGGCAGGCGCTGCTGCTCCACTTTACAGAGGGGGCACCACGATGCCAGAGGGGGCAAGAGCCCTGCGCGATGACACACGGCTCAGCTTGGCCGCGTCGGGCTTGTAGCGGTGAGGCGCAGAGCGGCTAGGAAGCTCTGCCCCAGAACCTGGCTGGGGCCTGTCCAGCCTGCGAGGGAGGGATTGGACCACCAGACGCTCAGAGCTACCCCCAAGGGCACCCTAGGGGGTATTCCCTAAGGGCTGAGCCCTCCTTTCCTGGGGCCCCGCCAGGCAGGGGGCCTTGTGTGTGTGTGGATGGCTGTCACAGGGAGGTAGGGGACACGTAGGTAAAAGGCATGGCTTTTGGGGTCAAGACAGCCTTGAATCTGGGCCCCAACTGGACCTCCCTCTCACTGCACAGCTGGAGAAAGGTGCCTCGGTTTCCGGGTGGAGAACCACGGTGTCTCCCTTTCAGGGCAGGAGAAAGGGGAACTGAAACGAGGCGATCTGTTCGTCCATTCAAAGAAGGATTCATCGTGCACTGGGACATGGAACGAATGAAATAAATAGGTGTAAGTTCTCTCATCAACTCACATTCTAGCCGGGGAGACAGATAAAAGAGTGGAGACGTAACAGGTGACACAGGAGGCTGGCGGGTGAGAGGGTGGGACCAGGGGGAGTGGAGCAGGTGCGGGGGGGCTCCTTTGAGAAGGCGACGACCAACGCAGACTCTCCGGGAAGGAGCAGCCCCGCAAAGTGGCGGGTGGGCTGTGCCAAGCGATTCCAGAACAGTGAAGGCAGAGGAGAATGCGGCCTGTGACGGACCCCACGGGAAGGCCCCTGCCCGTGCGGACACAGGACGCGGCCTCCAGCTCCGCTTCCGCGTGCTCCGGTGCGAGCGTGTCTTTTCTCCTTTCCTGCCATCACATGTCTTCTTCCTCAGGTCCCTAGGCCCAGAGGCCTCCCCCAGTGTGGCCTGTGACCCCCACCCGGGCCACAGCCTCCTGCCACCGCCTCCTCCTAGGGAGGGCTCTGTGTCTGCTCTGGCCAGTCTGGGGGCATGACAAAGGCGCCTTTCACCAGAGGGCATGGTATGGGGACCGGGAGGGGACGCGGTGCCCTCCTGCCTGTGGGCATAAAGACCCCTTTTCTCTTCTGCATCGCCAGCCCTCTCGGCTGGTGGGCGGGGGCCGGGTGCAGGGAGAATCTTGCTCTTCCCTTTTCTGAGTATGGGCGAGACCAGGGCCCGGCCAGACAGTGATGGTGATTTACAGGCTGCTGGGTTGCTCGGCTGCCTGCCGGGGTGGCACCGACCAGCCAGGAGCGCCTGGGCTCAGGGAGCCCCACGAGCAAAGAGCCCTGAGCTACTGGGTCTGGGGGTGCCGGCCTAGAGCCCCGACTCACCTGTAAAGTGAAGGGGTTGGGCGTGTGGTTTTGCAGAGCTCCCAGCCCTGCTACAAGGGCCCAGAGGAGGGACCAGCCTGCAGCAGAGATGTGGCAGGAGGGGCAAGGTGTCTGGAGAGGTGGGGAGGGGCCGGCAGGACCTGCGCCAGGGAGGGAACCTCACCAGGAGGGCAGCGGGCCCTCACCAGGGGTCTGGCATGAGCCTGGAGGAGGAGGGACAGTAGGGGGAGATGGAAGCTGGGACAGGAGCAGGGAGGACAGGAGAGGAGCCAGCGGGCATCTGGGGTGGCGAGGAGGTGGGTGTCCTGGCCACCTATGGGACCCAAAAGTTGAGTAAGTGGGATCAGCTCAGGACAGTGCACACGCACATGCACACCCTCGCACCCGCACCCCCCCCCCCTGCAGGGCCACCCTGGGCTGAGCAGCGCTCAGGGTGGGAGTCTGGGAGCAGAGCATGGCTTTTCCAGCTGCTGGGCTCCTTCTGCCAGAAAGCGAGGGAGGGAGGCATGGAGGCGGCGGCTGGAGGGGTGCGATGGGTGTGGAGGGGGCGGTGTGTGTTCCATGGAACGATCAGTTTTTCCCTGGAAACGCTCCGCGGACTCCAGCCCTCCACCCCTCTCCCGCAGCTGTCTTTTCCTGGAACAGACGCTGGGGATGGAAAGGAGAAGGTTCCAGGCCCACCTGGATGAGGACGCGCTGTGACTTCAGCAGTCCGGCTCCAGAGTCGCCGCTGCACCCCATCATTGAGCCCCAGCTCCTAACCCAACTCTGCTTTGCAGAGGGAAACTGAGGCAGATGGTCTGAAAACCACCTTCCTCCACTTTGGGTCCCAGAATAATGCGGTGCAGTCCATGCCCTTCAAGGGGTCACAGTGGCCAGTCCCCTGCCCCGGGAAGGCCAGGGGTCCAATGACACGGCTACTTCCCCTGTGGGCCTATTTTACTGGTTAATCCAGAAGTTGCTGCTTATTTCCCACTGGATCACCCCATTTCCTCCTCTGTGAGCTGGAGAACAGACTAGCACCCACTTTGCCTACCTTCCTTCCAGGCCGGTGAGGCCAGGGGCCGGGGGGCAGGATGTGGGGCCAAGCGCAGCGGGAGGTCAAGGCCAGGAGGTCAGGGCAGAAGTCCTCTGGCTTCCCACTCGCTCGGCATTTTACTCCCCACAGCCCTGGCCTAGATCCTTCTCATCTTCTCTGTCTCCTTCCCCCTCATTCTCCGCCTTTCCCATCTTGCCTCCCCCCTCACTGAGCTCTTTCTCCCTCGTTCTCCTCCATCTTCCTCTGAACCGATGCCTCCCTTGTTCCCTCTCATTGTCTCCCCTCTGTTTCCAGGCGTGAGCTCCCTCACTTTCACTTTCCGTGGCTTTCTCCTTCAGGACGGCTCCCTTCTCTCTTTTTTCTCTCTTCCTAGCTTCCTCTTTCTCCATCCTCGCTCCCTCGCTGTCCCTCTCCCTGCAGCCCCTGATCTCCAGCACTACCCCACCAGCTATCCAGCCGTCCTGTGAGCACGGCCCCGAGTCTTTCTACCAACTCCTCAGCCTGCTCCCCTGCTCCCTGTGCCTTGGATACCGCACTGCCCTGGGCATCTCACACTAGATGCTGCTCATATCTGCCCAGACCCCCAGGCTGGTGTCCCCTTCCCTGTTGGCTGCTCTCAGCTCACCCCCTTGCAGAGGCTGCCTTTGGGCAGCACATTACCTGGAGCTCCCTGGGAGGGTCTGAGCAGTGACCCAACGATGTGGGTGGATGGCAGCCCTGCCCCCCTTTCCCCTGGAGTCCACGACTCCTTCGGAACCAATCACAACCTGGCTGCGCCCTCTGCCCTGTTGTGCTTTCCTTGCTGTCGTGGGGTTTGACGCTCTCAGTTCACCACTCGCACAAAAATTCCATCTCCGGCCCTGCTGCTGGGAGGCCTGACATAGAACAGCCACAAAAGGGACCTGGTGGCCTCTCCTGTAGAGTGTTATCAGGCCCGGATCGGGGGTGTGGCCCAATCTTGGGGGCACAAGGAGTCCTCCCAGAAGTGACATTTGAATTGGGGCCTTGAGGAATTGTTGTTGAGCGAGACAGGGTCTGCTCCGTCTGACCAATCTTACCAGACTTAACTGCTGAGGGCGAGGGATGGAGAGAAGAGGCCAGAAGAGCAACCCGAGCAAAGGTCCCGAGGAAGGGAAAAGCAGGGCCCTGTTCTAACGAGGGGGTGGGACCTGCGGCTGGGGGGTGGGGAGGGTGGGGAGGAGGAAGGAGATGGAGCGAGAAAGGAAGTTGGGGTCAGAACTGTCGCGGTGCTGCGAGCTCACGGCCCTCACCATCCCATGCCGCCCGTGGTCAGTGGATTGTCACACTCTCGCCTGCTGAGCCCAGATAGAGCCTTGGAATCTTCACCCTGTGCCTGGCAGGCCCTATCAATCTATCGAATTAGCATGTGAGGTGACATCCACTCACTGTCCGTGCCCCAGGGCAAGCCCAGGCTGGGCCTGTCACAGGACATGTTAGTCCTCCGGCCTGCAGAGGATGGGCCTGAGTACAGTAGGGGCCTCCTGGGGAAGCAGCCATTGTGGCCCATAAATAGGTTAGGCGGTCAGGAAACAGGAAATCCTGAAAACACAATGAGGCCTGGGCGCAGGGGTTTCCTCCAGGCTGAGGGCTGGGCCAAGGATGCTTCTTGGGCCAAAAGCCTTGCTGCAGCAACACTCCCTGACTGCTGGCCCCAGACACCCTGCCCTTCCCACTGTCCTCAGGGGCCTCAGGGCCTAGCCTCACCCGACCCGGCCCGGCCGGGGCAGCTCAAGACAGGCCAGGCCAGGCCAGGTCAGGCCAGGCCAGGACAGGCAGAAGAACCCCGACGGAAGAGTGATTACAGGCTCAGCTCCCCACCGAGCCTGGCACAAGGTAGAGGCAGGGGCAGGGGCTGCTGGGGCATTTGGGGCATTGGGATCAAGGGCAAGGCTTGTTCCCCTCCTTAGGATCAGGGGGTGTTTCTGTCAGACTGTATGACCCCAGGAGCCCGCACACCTCTAGTGTCTGCCTCGGTGGGCCTGTCCCTGCCCTGGCTCCCCAAGCACCAGGCTGACCCTCTCTGGACCCTGACGATGGAGAAACAACGTGATTCCTCATTAAAGAACCAGCCAGTCTGTAAAACCATGTCCCAGAAGAATTTTATTAAGAAAAGCAAATAACAAAACACGAGGTCGTACAGGATCCCGATTTTGTTAAAATACAAACAAACATGAAAATCCGCGTGATGCTGTGTGGATGCCCACATCTGTGCTTCCCAGAGAGAGGAGGAGGGCCAAGAAAGTGTCACAGTGGTGGGTTTGAGGGGATTTCAGTTTGCTCTTTGTTCTACGCTTTCTGCAGTGAATTTTGGAATCATAAAAAGCAAAAAACAAAAAACACCCAAATCCCGCAGTGCCTGGTTTCTTTTAAGCACAGAGTTTTTAAAGCGGGGAAATGTGGATAATCTAAAGGAGACAACAGGATACAACATTGTGCATACATCGCATGTGGGGGGCGAGGTGCTCAGGGCAGGAAGGGGACGGGAAGGAAGCAAGCGGGGCGTCAGGGCCGACGGCTTTGGCGGGGACCAGCACAGTCCTGACCGCCCACGGAACAGGAGCATCCCTGCACCCCTGCGTTCACTGCGTTTTCCAAGTCTTGAACATTTTTGGCAATCCAGTGGGTGGAAGTTAGAGTCTCGTTATAGCTGAATGGAACGGGTGGAAGAGGAGAGCCTTAGAATTTGCACATTTCTGATCACGGAATCTCCTTCCACCCCCCTCCACCCCCATTTTTTATTATGAAGAATTTCGACATACAGGAAGAATGGGACAAGAGGACCCATTTACCCATCATGCAGGTTCTGCAGTTAGCGCTCTAGCTTCACCTTAGCACTGGGGATCTATCCACCCCCTCATTCATCAGCTCTCGTTTTTGATACGTTTCAAAGTAAGCTGCAGAGAGCAGCGCACTTCACCCCCAACACTGGAGCGTGCATGTCGTTAACTTGACTTTAATATTTATTCATGATTTTCCCCTTTATGTAAAATGCACTCATGGTAATGCAAAAATCTTAGATGTGTCGTTTGATTAGTTACGACAAATGCTGATACTTGTGCACCCCAGACCTCCATCACGATACAGGACGTGACCTACAGAAGACTCCCTCTTGTCCCTACACAGCCCATCTCTGTCCCCACCCTCCAGAGGCAGTCATAATTCTTGTTTTCACCATAGACTAGTTTGGTCTGTTTTGGAACTTCCTATAAATGGGATCGTACAGTTTGTACTTGCTTGTGTCTGGCCTTATGTCTTGAGATGTGTCTACGTCGTCGCAATAGTTCAGAACGTTTTACTGTGGGAAAACGTCGCATTGCATGGACACCCACTGTATGGGTACGCAGTAACGTTCCACTCGCTGTATGGGTCTGCAAATAGATACCCATTGTACAGATCTGCAAATCTATGTTCTCCCGTTGATGGGGGCCTGGAGTGCTTCAGTGTTACGAATCCAGCTGCTGTGAACACTGACGCGCAAGTTTCTCTGTGAACACGTCCTTTCACTGCTCTTGGCTCAACACCTAGGCATGGAACGAATCGCTCTCCTCATATTGGTCAAACACTTTCTTTTCTTTTGCCTGTTTTTTGATCTTTTTAAATCGATTCGTAGCAAGGTTTTCATTATGAGTGTTGGAGCCTAAGGATGCAAAGAAACTTAAGGCGTGGGCCCTGCGCTCAAGTGGCTCCTAGTGTCGCGTAGACAGACGTACTTTGGATCTGAAACGGGAGCTGCTAGGCATTCATTTATTCCTTTGTTTTGTGAAAATGAATAAAGGGAAATCTCATTTAAAATGGGAGTTAGGAGGCCAGAAGGGGGAGCCCTCAGGCACTACCTCGGGACTTCAGTTCCAGACCCAAGAGGAAGGTGTAGGCTATAGACCCCAAAGGGAAAAGTCCTCTCTGTAAGTGATGCGCCTTCACTAGTCCAGCAGGAGGAAGTGAGATTTCCTTCCTTGCCCAGCAGCTCAGCCCATGAGCTCTTGCTTCCCTCCAACGAACTTTCATTCACAACAGCCCCTCCCAACGTCTTCCTTTTTCTCTAGAAAGTAACATTCCTCTCCTTGCTTGTTGGACGTGCCTATGGCTTTTGCTATAGCTTGTCTGTCCTGAATTGCAATTCTTCTGCTATTTCTAAACAAATCCATTTTGCTGGCAAAATGACTGGCTTTTATCTGTGAAGTGGATTTAAATTGTTTAGTCAGATCCTGTCACTCCTCTGCTCAAAACCCTCTCGTGGCTCCACCTCACTCAAGGTAAAAGCTAGCAAGACCTCGCACATCTCACGTGATGACTGAGTCTCTTAACCTCTGACCTTACCTTCTACCACTCCTCCCCCGTCCTTCAGTCTGCTCCGGCTGCTCCGGCTCCTTGCTACTTTGCAAACCCAGCATAATCTTTGCTTCAGAGACCTTGTCCTTAAGGTTCTCTCTTCCTGGAACATTCTTCCCCAGATTGCCACATGATTTACTAGCCTGTATTTGTGACCACAAATGTGTTAGATTAACTGAAATTCGTTCCCTAACAGTTCGGCAAAAACCCTTTTCCCAAATAAGGTTGCACTTACAGAGTCTGGGGACTAGATTCAACCTACTGTGCTTCCTAACCTCAGGCCTTCTAGAAAGATGTCCTCCAGCCCCGCCATTTAAAAGTACCACACACACACACACCCGACTCCAGCTCTCCCTGCCCTCCTTTCCTGCTCGACTCTCCTCTCTACTATTTACTCTCAGGCATACCATGTATAGTTTGCTGCTTTATTGATTTTTATTGTCTGTTCCCCTCTTAGAATGTAAGCTCCAGGAAGATAGCTTTTTGTCTGTGTTGTTCTCTGCTGTATCCCTAAAGCACAAAACTGGGAACACAGAGGACACTTCAGTCAGTAAATGTTGAAAGAAAGAAAGAATGAACGAATGAATAATCATATGGAGCCCCAAGCTCTGTTTTAAATAGAAAGTCATAAACAGTAGGAGGCCAGGAGGAGAGAGAAAGGCTTTCTGTCTAGAGTCCTGTCCAGGCAGGCTTTACAAAGAAGGTATATTTGAGCTGGGTCAGGTGGGGATGGGGAGGTGTGGGAATCCCTGGAGGTAGGAAGGCCAGGGCCAAGACCCAGAGTGTGACTGTGAAAGGGTGAGGAGCCAGGTGTGGCCCGGCTGTGGACTGGGGAGGAGTGAGGAGGGGAAACGTGGTGCACGAGGCAGGAGCCTCTTTAGCCTGCCTCCCACCCTCGCTGCCCTGCCCTCTGTGATGGGAAAAACATGCTCTGTCTGGGCCTCTCCTACTGGGAGACCCAGATCAATGATCCTCCCCAACATGTGTGGGCAAGGGAAGCCCACGATTATTCTCAATGACCACATCTGTCAAGGTGCCTTTGTGCACTGGCCAATCCTCCATCGGCTGTAAGTGACAGAAGCCCATCTCAGACTGGCTCAGACTAAAAAAGGGCACTTACGGGCCTAGTAGCTGCAATCCCAAAGTAGATCTCACTTTAGGCTTAACTGCATCCAGGGCTCAAAGTGTCACCAGGAATCAGTATCCAGAGGCTGACTTTTCCCCCTAGTGGCTCTCAGGCTGTTCCTGTTTCATCAACACTTGCACCTGCTCGCAGCAGCCAGCAGCTCCCGACCCACAAACCCATCAGGAAAAGAGTCCTTCTTCCCAGTAGCAACATCCAAAGTTGAGAGGTTCCCTTCGGTGGGGTTGTTTGGATCATGTGATCCTCTCTGAACCAGTCACAGTGGCCAGCAGGGTGGAATCTGCTGATTGGCCGAGCCTGAATTACGTGACCAGTCTGTGTCTGAGGGGCAAGGTCAAGGGCATCCCCACCACAGGTACGGAGAATGGGGTACCGGCTGTGATTCCCCCAGGGAGAATCCAGACACAGGTGTGAGGAGAAGGCAGAATGTGTTCTGTAAGGGCACAAGGCCTGTGGCTCAGGTGAGATGATGCAGCCCTTCCACTCTCTTATTCACTCGGCGAGACACAGTGGGAGACACAATTAATAGGGTGCAGCAGAGGCTGTCAGTCGCCTGGTCTTTACCAGTCTAGGCATGCTGGCCCAACCTCCAGCTGCCGGCGCCTGTATTTCTTACCTGAGGACTTCCTCCAGGAGCGGGCACTGCCCAACCACACAGCGGGCCAGAGGTGCCAGCCTCGCTGCCCCCAGCAGCCCTCAACCCGCTGTTGGGAGCTGGTGTTTGGTACGCCAGCACCTCCCCTCTCAGGTGAAATGACTCTAAGGTGTGTTCTACACCATCCCTCGGAGTTACTGAGGGAGATTAAGCTCAGGTCACCTCCAGGGGTAACCAGCTTGATGACATGTCTTTTATTTTCTGTCTTCTCTTCCCTTTTCACTTTTCTGGTCCTGTACTCCTCTTCCTAGGTCACCAGCCATCAACTACAGTCCTTTTCCTGGAATCCTTTTCTCAGGATAGACTCCTGGGGGAACCCAAACTCAGACATATCACCCCGGCTCTGGAAACCTCTAATCTACTTCCGATTCCTATGGTTTCGTCTTCTAGATGTTTCATATAAATGGAATCATGCAGGATTTATCCTTTTGTGTCTGCCTTCTTTCACGGGGCATAATGTTTCCAAGGCTTGTCCATGTTGTAGCAGAACCTCACTCCTTTTATGGCTGAATAATACGGTCCATAAAAGGGTATGTGTATGGGTATACCATATTGTGTTTATCTGTTCATCTCTTCCTCAGTTGTTCCCACGTTTCGGCTAGCTTGGCCTGCTTTTATACTTCATACAGACGGGGTCCTCCAGCCTGCACTCCTTTATGTCCAGCTTCCTTTACTTGTGTTTTTGAGAGTCTTCCACACATTTACGTGTGTCATAGTTCAATTTCTATGCACTGTAGTATTCGTGTGCGTTTCCCACAATTATTCTTTGTGCTATGGGTGGACACTTGGATTTTTACAGCCTTCGGCTATTACAAATAGTTCTTCATGATTCTGACACCAATTCTGGTACGTGTGTGTGTGTGTTTAACACCCTTAAGCAATTAGCTACTTGGAGATAGCATTAGATTCTCAGAGGTTAAGGGCTCAGTCCTACAGGACTGCCAGTCAGAAGCCAGCCAGAAGTCCGGGTTGTTGTCTGTTCTTCTGACCAACCGGCTATAGAGCAAAGGCTCTAACGACCTCCGTCTTGGGTTTGATTAATTTGCAAGAGCAGCGCACTTGATATTGTCTTCCCCGATGGCTAATGAAACTGAGCATGTTTTTATATGTTTCTTGACCATTGGGATATCCTTTTTTAATGAAGTGCTGACCCAGTCTTTTTCTCCATTTTCTTTTGGATCATCTGCTTTTTTTTTTTTTCTTATTGTTGGGTAGGAGTCCTTTATATATTTTGGAAACAAGTCTTTTGCTGGATGTACAGATTGCTAGCAAGTATCTTCTCCCATTCTGTGGGGGCTTTTTTTTTTTTTTAAGAAATTTATTTATTTAAATTAGTTTCAAGTATACAGTACATTGGTTAGACATCTATAATGTTCATGAAACGATTCCCCCAATTGCTCCCTCCCTCCCTGGCCCTCCACTTAGCCATCATATTAATGCTGACTGCATTCCCTCTTCCATGCTGTCAGCTACTAATTTGTACTTTCACCCTTCACCCCATTCTCCCAGCCTCCCAAGCCCCCTCCCTGTGGGAGCTTTTTTCCCCATTCTTTTAATGGTGTCTGGTGAATGGATGTTCTTAATTTTAAAGCATTGCTTTCTAAATTAACCTTTAAAAGGTTTGTTTACAGTGTTATTTAACATTTGCAATTGTGAAGTCACATCCCCAGGAAAAATTACTAAATCTGTGTTAAAGATCTGCCTCTTTTTTTTCCCCTCAACCAATTCTGTTGGGTGTCTGCCATAAACATCCAAAATTAGAATTCACTAAGGTCACTTCAGGCTATTGTGTCTTCCGTAAATAGTACTTCCTTGTTTAAAATAAAGGAATCAGAAAGCACCAGGTAAAGGGAGAGCCTTTATCAGAACTTGTGTGTCAAGTTCTCCCTCTTTTCTGAGACATTTTTTTTTTTTTGGAGGGAAAAAAAATTGCCTAATATTCAGGCAGAAATATTCTCTGTTCCACTGTTGTAGGAGACAAATATTGGAAATTCCCACATGTCCTAATAGTGGTATTTTCTTTCAGTGGAATACTAAAGAGCCATTCAGCGAAGAAGATGGATTTATGAATAAGAATATAGACTTACATCCCTTATAGAGGGAAAAAACAGGCAGTAGAACAAGGTGCATGGCAAATCCCATACCCGCTTCTCTTCTGCATGCACGCTGTCTGCTTGGAGGGAGAGTTACGTTCTTTTGCATATCATTTACCTGTGGCTACTGTTTTTCCAAAAAACTAATTAAAATTCTGAAAATTACAAAACACAGGAATTGGTAAGGGAATAAAGATGTGCATTCTAAGAAATGTACGCAATCATTTTGTCTGCGCCCTGAGCTGTTCACTTCAAAGCCACCTAAACTTCTCCCCATTCCTGCCCCTGCAACACGCCTGCTATGGGGTGAAGACCCAGGTGAGGGCTAAACACAGGGTCATCTCCTTTGGGGCTTCACTCTCAGCCATGTGGATGCCTCATGTGTGGCACACTAAGGGCCGACTTCTCCGTGCGGCATAGTGGGGGCAGTGCCTAGTGTCCATAGTAGGTCTAGGGGCTCATGAAATTGTTTGAATTTATCTAATAATAGTAGTAAAAGAGAATACAGTCTTGTCCAGATTATATTTGTCTTAATGTAACAGTCATAAGATAAAATTTTGTAGTATCTTATATATAAAATATATAACATAGCAAATATTATGTAGATTATATAGAATTATATTTTATTTATTACAATTTATAGTTGTTATATTTTATTTTATATATTGTATTTATTTATTATACACTATATAATTATGACAATATATTTACATTACATATAATTATAATATATAATTAATATAATATCAAATATAGAATATCAGATATAGTAAATATTATGTATTGTATTATCTTACATTATATTACAATTTTTTTTTTTTACAAGGAAAGAGTTCATGAAGGTGCAAAGTGTGTAGAAAGTCGCCACATGGCCGTGGGCAAACTTCTGTGAAGCGCCACCAAGTAAATACATTAGACTGGGCCAGGCGGGCTGTGCTGTGACTGAACTCTGCCCTGCAGGAGATGGCAGGCACCAGCACACACAGGAATGGATGGGAGTGGCTGTGTTCCAACCTCTGTTTACAAAAACAGGCAGTGGGTGGGGTTTGGAGGGGCGCCAGGCCTCTGCAGTCGTGGAGGTAAGGTTCAGTATTTGTGGAGTGAATGAATGGACTGGCAGAGGAGGCTGCTGGCCGGCCTGATCCCAGTCTGGTGGTTCAGTTTGGGCGGGTGGAAGGGGCAGACCTGGGGCCGGGGGTCAGTTTTCACGTAATACCACCTCGTTTGCTGTGTGACCTTGGGCAAGCTGCCATCCCTTGCTGGGCCTGTGAGAGGGAGGCAACACCTCCTGTTTGCTGGTGTTTGCTGCAGAGAATGAAATCTAACAGAGGACACGGCCGTGCAAGCGCCTGGAGTAGGAAAAGGAGATTCCCACGGGGCAGCTCAGGGCACAAACTGCCAGCCAGCTTCCTGGAGGCCTGGCAGCCCAGGGAATGTCACTTTGGCGGAGGAAAGAAAGGGGCGGGGGCAGCCAACGGTGTGACCCGAAACACAAACAATCCCCGAAGAGGGGCCGAAACTCTCAGCCTGGTGAAAACACGCCTGTCAGGTTTTCGTCCTGCCTCTGAGCTGGAAAGGGGAGGGCGCCCCAGGCGGGTCTCAGCTGGCAGTGGCCAGTGGTGGCTGGCAGGGCAGGGACCCCTCACGTGTTCCTGGGCATGGCTCCAGCCAGAGGTGGCCCTGGGTGCCCCAGTGTGCGATTGTTGATCAGCCACGGAGTTTGCTCTAGAACCTGGGGCTGCACCTCAGGAGCCTCTGCTCAGCCCCCTGGAGGGAGGCCAGCGTCCCCATTTTTCCACAGGGCTGCCCAGTGGCCTGGTCAGGCAAGCTCCTGTGTGACCTAGAAGGGCACTTTGGAAGCAGGTATTAAAATAGACAGCACATCTTTGCAGGGGTCTGGGAATTTCACATTCTCCCCAGCTGGATCACTCGGAGCCCTGGCAGGACACAGAATTCACTCCAGACAGGCCAAAGCATAGAGTTTTAGTGACTTCCGGAAGTGTGATCAAGGTCATCAGACCCCAGGAGAGAAGTGGAGATACCAAACTAGCCCAGTGGGGTGCCGTTGTCACCTCGGGCCTAGAGGAAAAGGGCAGGGAGAGTGCTACCTGAGCCCATTAGGGGCTGCAGTGTGAGGGCCTGGGCAAGGGTTCGGGGTCTGCCTGAGGGAGCTGTATGGCCAGAGCCTGAGACTCAGAATTCAAATAGGGGTGGGGCGGAGAAAGTACCCCAACCTCTCTCTCCTCTACACTCCAGTCTCCTGCAAGCACTTCCGTTTGGTGGAAGATAACCTGAAGTCAGAGGTCACGGGAGATTCAATCTGTAGGCGCCAGGCCCTCAGGGCAGGTGAAGCAGAGCAGAGATGCAGGTGGAAAGGCAAGAGGAGGAAAGCCTAGAGAAGTGCTCTCTGGAATGCACAAGGAGGCGGGTACTGGAAGAGTAAGTGCACCCTTGTCCGTAATGGAAACACATTAGGAGCACCTGTCGGTGGGGGGACTGTTTATAAAGCGATTGCACCCAGACAGCACCCATCAGGGCAGGCAACATCAAGCTGCAGGAACAATGTAACTCTGAACTCTCCATGATTTAGCACACAGGGTTATGTGTCCAGCGCACGGAAAACGTCCTCGGCTCCACAGAGTCGCTCAGGGACTCAGGCTGAGGCAGTCTCTTCCATCTTAAGGGCCCCACCTTCTTTCTTAACAAGAGGGTTCGGGGATCAACCCTCCAGGGGGACAGAATGAGGGTTGAAGCCCTTCTTTTGACTGCCTCTCACTAGAAGTGACACTGTCACTTCTGCTCGTAGTCCATTGGCCCACCTAAGTACCCAGGAGGTGGGACTGCCTTCTCGTAGACTCAGGGAGGAGAGGAAGACTTGCTATCTTAATCCCTAGCAATCCTTACTATATCAAATGGGAGAATTAAAAAGAAAGAGGCTGATCTTTAGGTCCAGGACATAATTATTTGGGGAAAAACGAGCTGCAGAGCACTGCATGCATTATGACAAGATTCATGTTACGCGAACAAACCAGTCACAAAAGAAATACTATCTCTATCAGGAATGTATAGATATGTAATCAATAGCACGGAAGTGGTCCGGAGCCGTGTTAGCCACAATGAAAGAGTGATATCTTCTGAGGAGTGAGAGGAGACCTGGATTCTAGCCTTGTCTGCAGAGTTTTCACGTTCTATGCAGAGGACGTTTGCACGCACTGCACTGAGTACTTAAGAGTGAGGGCCGAGACCAGGGGACCATGTCCGAGTCTCACTCTGCCACTGACTTTCTCTGGGACCCTGGGCAAGCCAAGGGCACCTTTTTGGACCTCGGTTTCTCCAACTAGAAGATGGACTTGATGCTCTTGAGGCCCCCTTTCCACTTAGATCCCCCCATGGTGCTAATTTTTCCTTCTCTCCTCCCCTCTGTCCTCTGTCAGTCCCCAGCAAGCCTCCCGGCCCCGGGGGCCAGATTCCATGTCGCTGAACGGATGATCTGCAGCTTCACCATCTAAAAATCGTTGCATGATATTGCATCAAAGACTAGGCCACAACTCATTTAACCAATGCCCTGGTGTTGGACCCTTTGTTTGTTTCCAGTTACTCTCATTGCAAGTAAAGATGAATAAACATTTGTGTGCACAAAGGTTTTCTCATGCTTTGAAAATATACTTCCTTAGTATTGATTCCCAAATGGCTCGATCCATTTATTTTGTTAACTTGCAAGTTCACAGGGATGGGAGGGGGAGTGGCTGGGGCTGCACGTCATGTAAACCAGCTGACCCCGGCGAGTGGGGCACTGTGGCCGGGGATGGTGTGTCTGGGCTTCTGGAGCCCTCGCTCTATCGCTAAGTTGTATGTGACCTGGGGACTAGTCTGTTCTCATTGAGCCCCAGACTTTTGGTGATGAAGGACTGGGTTAAGTGACAGTTGTATTTTTTTTTCTGTTACAAATCACAGAAATTCCAAGTCAAACTGGATTGACCAATGAGAGTTTTTGTTGGCGCTCACAAATGGCATCAGGTCTGGATGTATCCAGGGGCTCAAGCAATGCCACCTTTCTGTCTTGTGTCTCTGTTCCCTTGCACGCTGCTCGTTTTCATGCAGGCTGTCCCCACGTATGGATAAAGGCCAGAGATGACCCGGACCATCGCCCGTCCCTGGTAGGGATGAGAAGGGGATAGGGGACTGACTCCATTCAGATCCCACCTGCCTCTAAAGCTGAGGGGAAGGGGAGCCTTTCTGCAACTCATAAACTCAGAGTTGGTAGAGGAGTGGCTCCCTAGAGGAAAAGCAAGGTGTCTAGCCAAGAGATGGGAGAACGGGTGCTGGGTAGGCAGCGACGCTGCCACCACAGTAAGCGTAGCCTCACGTTTGCACACACGTTGAGTCCATTATTCCCCTGATTCTTCCCACTAACTCTGGGAACCGAATCTCCATCTCATGGCAAAGGCCGAGAGCTCCAGTGAGTTCTGGACAGAGCTGGGCTCCGGCCCAGGATTTCTGAGCCCTGACCTAGGGCTTTTTCTGATTTGCCGCACTGCACCTTCTCCGGCGCCGCTTCCGTGCGCCGCCTGGAACAGACTGCGGGGCTGGGTGTGTGCGTGGCAGGCCTCCCCCTCTTGGTTTCTTGGGACAAGAGGAGGACAGGGCCGCCACCCCCTCATCCATCACCCCCACCTCACTCAAAGAACTAAGCTCTGTTCCCTGGGACCCGTTCCTCCACGGCTGACATCATCTGCACACAGAGCCAGTTGTCTGCAGAACGCCTCCCTCTCCATTAGGAAGTGAGTAAGAGGCTCTGGTGGGGAACTCAGGGTGGGGGCAGGGAAAGGACCCTATAGACACCCTCCGCCAGAGCAGAGTACCTCCTCAGTCCTTGCCTCCTAGGCATCATCTGCACCCTGCCCAGGGCTGGCAGAGCCATCGTCCATGAAGCAGCACGGTTCCTGAGAACTAAGAACACGGATTAGAGTCAATGCTCATTCTTGTCTGGGCCTCGATTTACCCATCCGTACATGAGGGACTTGGGCTAAGAACGTCCTAGCTCTACAACTCATCGAATAACAAAGGGCCAATTTCCTCACACTGTAAAGAGTTTCCACAAATCAATAAGCAGAGACATCCCCCAAAAAAACTGGGCAATGGGCATGAGCAAGCAACCCTCCCCTCCCCTAAAAATATCCCCAAATAGTTAACAACTAACATGAGTAAATGTTCAAACTCAGTGGCCGTCAAAGGACTGAGAGGAAAACCAACAAAGCAACATTACTTTCACTTACGGCGTTGACAAAGATGACCTCATCCTAGTGTGTGTGTGTGGTGGTGGGGGCGGGGGGAGGCTGGGCGCTCGGACACTTGGAGGAGTAGAAACAGGTGCTGCTTTCTTTCTGGAGAGTATCTGTTAGTGTGTAATCAAAGCCTTAGAACATTGTGGCCTGTGGATTCTACTTCGATTCCACGTCTAGGACTCTCTCTGAGGACACGGATCATGGAGGTTTGCAAAGGTGCTTTAGCAGAACATGCAGTAGCCGGAGAAAGATTCTTAAAATCATACGTCACGCCACCTTCTTCCTCGTCCTTTAAAGTGCTTGCAAGGTTTCTCGTCAGGCTGAGAATTAATTCAGCTCCTGACCCTGGTGTGTGGCTCTGCTCCCTCTCTCTCTTCCTCTCACCCCCTTCCTCACCCCGCTGTCTCCTTTCTGTTTCTCAAAGACGGCAGACCTGGTCCAGCCGCAGGACCTTTGCACTGGCCATTCCCGCTCCCTAGGATGCCCACCTCTCTCGAACGTAAGCCCCATGAGGGAGGGTCTCTGTGCTATTCACGACTGGGCCCTTGGCCAGACCCTTGACATCAGTAGATGTTCATGGAATAAATGAACCACTAAGAGCATGAGCTTTTGGGTTCAGAAGCAGGTGTGGGCTTGAGTTCAGGCTCCACTTTAACCGTGTGATCTTAAGCAAGTCCCTTCACCTCTCTGAGCCTTCAGCTCCTCTGCTGGGAAGTGCAATCAGAACTGCCCTGCGGGGTTCTTACCAGGAATTACAGTAAAGCTATAAAATCTGCTGCCGAGTGAGCCCTTGAGAATTCTTTGTGATAATCACGGTCTTTCCAAAATATTATCTGTAATTGTCCTGCCTGGGCTGAGGAAACTCCTCCAGGGCATCCGTAGGATGCATCCACCAAACGGATGTTGTAGGAAACAATTTGCGGACATGAAAAGCAGTTAAAGATACACTGCTTGCTCATTTTTTTCGTCATTATGGGCATGTAATGCATGCTCATAGAAATTCAGGCTACGAATAAAAGGGAAGTCTCCGACATCTCACATTTCTCACCCAAAGCTCATGCTACATGGGATGAAATAGGCCTGACTGCTGTGAACTCGCTTATTACAGATTACATACCCGTAAGGGAAAGCCTGTAGGGTTTAAGATAAACCGTTAAGGTGGTTTGGCAGGAGAGTAGAAATTGCTGGCATTTTTCAGAGTCATCTTCGGGTTTTCTTATTGTCCTGTGCTGTCCTTATTGTCCTGCTGGCCGGCTATGTATTAATTACCACTGATGATCTCAAAGGGCCCGGAAACAGTTAATGGAGCCTTGCCACGCCCCTGCCTGCCACCGTCTGGCCAGTTGACTCCCAGGGCCTCTTGCTAAGACTCAGTTGTCCTATGTTGCTTTAGGCAGCTGGGGGTGAGTGGGGAGGGGGTTGTGCCAGGACCCCCAGAGCAAGCCCTGGTTCTCAGTAAACCTTCAAGGGTTGAAGAGATGGGTGCCCTGTAATCGGGAGTTTGGCACTATCCTGAGGAGAGTCTTAGGTCGGCAAGGAGAATGCATTCGGCTAAGCACACCCTTGGAATGGAGGGTACCCTGGGCATCGGTCAGGAGAAAGTGTTTTTTTAAAAAAAAAACAACAAAACACAAAAATATCAAAACCAAAAGCAATTCAGATTGGCTCAAGAAATAAGGGGTGTTTATTGGTACACGTAACTGAAAGCCTAGGGCGCTAGAGCTTCAGGCATGGCTGGATCCAGGTGCTCACATGGTACCTTCCAGAGTCTTCGAGGCTGTTTTCCTCTGTGCTGGCTCTGCTCTGAGGCAAGCTCTCTACGTGTGGTGGCAAGACGACCCATCGGCAGCTCTAGGCTCAATCTCCTGTTGCTCAGCAAACCCATCAGACACAGGGCTTCTCTCTCCCAGGGGCTCCAGGAAAAGGGAGGCCCTGATTAGCCAGGCTTGGGTTTCCTGCCGGCCCCTGAAGCATGCACTGGGGTGCTGATTGGCTGGCCCTGATTCACAAGGTCATCTGGCCACCAGGGGGACGGGGTCAGCACTACCAGAATCTGTGGACTGAGAGGGAGGGAGGGGTTGTTCTCACAAGACGGTGGGGGGCTAGTCTCAGAGGGCCAATCTCCGCCCCACCAGCCATGTTGAAGGCTGTGCTCCATGAAGCACAGAAGGGCCCTTTATCAGGAAAGCTGGATTAATTAGCTCTTTTGAAGAGCAGAAGAGGGAGGCCCTACATGGGGGAGGGGAGGTGGGGAAGGGGAGAGGGAGGGTATGCAGGAGACTGCTGCCTGAGGATTGGAAGACAGACTCAGTGTCCAGGCCTCAGTACCCCCATCTGTAAAGGAAGGTTGATCTGTTTGAAGCCAGCGAGTTTTAGGGTGGTGCTGTGTATTTTTTTGATGAAACTCTTGGGGTACGGCCGCCCCTCCCTTTCCATTGACTCGGAATGCTCTCTTAATGGAATCCGGTTCGTTGTTGTGATCCATGCTGGCAGGGCCATGATATCGTTTTTCCAGGAGGGGCCTGTTAGCTTGGCTGTGAGTGGAGTTTCGAGGCTATTTTTGGCAAAGACCGAGGTGGGTGACAGTGTGGTGGTGGGAGGTGTCAGGGGCACTTCGGGAGGAAACCTGAGCCGGGCCTCATGCCCAGGATCTGGGAAGAGGGACTGGTGCTTTGGTGAGGAATGGCTGGGCCAGGGCAGCCCAGCCCCCGGGGTCGGTAAAATGAGGCCTCAGCAGCTGGGAGAGGAGCTGGAAGACAAGAATGTTCCTCCTCCCAGCACCTGTCCCCAGGCTTGTGACCACTGACCCCATCCCACAAACAGTCCTGGAGAGGAAAGCAAGGAGGCAAGCCTCCTCAGGGCCCGCCAGTTTCCTGCACCTAGAATACAGATACCAGGAAAACCACCGCGAGCCATGGGCCAGGCAGGTCTGCTCTTGTTTGGATCAGCTCAATCAAGCCTCACGACTGTATGAAACAGGCGTGGCCATCAGCGTCAGGCTACAGATGGAGAATCTGGGAGGATCTCAGTGACTTGGCCAAGGACACACAGCCTGTGAGCGATGAAGCCACAGTCGGCATCTGGGTGCCTGTAAAAATGGCAGGCTGGGCTCAGAGGCAAGGAATGGCCAGCACACGAGTGCTAGGTGAGCCAGAGGTGGAAGGAAACTCAGTCACCCTGAGGAGGGAGGGTGGGCATCTGGGAAGACAAGCCTTAATCTGGGCCTTGAAGGATCTGTGCAATTTGGACAGGATGAAAAGTGTGGAGCAGGGGTTTCCGGTGGGAGGGAACAGCATAAGCAAAGGCGCAGAGGCCAAGCAGCCTGGTAGGAGCCTCTGCCAGCGCTTTGTGGGTTATGAGGTCACTTGAGCAGTGGGCTGAGGGTGGTACTGCTGTGCGCTGAGAATGCCTGGAGGCCTGGAATCCCCAGCATTGGCCTGGATGGCCAACGGGGGTCGACCCGGGCTGCTGAGTGGTTTCATGGTTGGGAGGCAAAGCCTGGCAGCCTTAGGCCCTAGAGGCAGGAATGAAGGATGGGGAGGGTCGGGAAGCCCCGATCCTCTCATTTCTCCTTGGAGGAGTCCGTAGAGTCTGGGCGGCTGCGGATGGACAGGAAGCCGGCCATTCCGTCCCGTGAGCCGGAGGAGAATGGCCTCTGTGTGAGCCACAACAAAAAGGCTTTTCTGCCAAGTTGGAGGGGGAGGAAGCAACCAGATCAGCCGCTGCCTCAGCCTGAAAGGAGGCTCTGTTGGTGGCCCTGGGGTCTTCGATGCCTAGAATGCTCGGGGAGGGAGGGCCAGGGTGGGCAGGGGCCTCCTTATCTCTGTCTCAATTCTCCAGCAGCACCAGGGTGGGGGGGGGGCGGGCTGCTCTGTAAGTAGGTCCATCTGGGTTCTGATGCCAGCACGGCCATTTCCCAGCTGTGTGTGACCTTGGTGAAGTCACTTCACCTCTCTGAGCCCTCCTTTTCTCATGAGTAAAATCGAAATGGGAAGCACGCGCGTTGGCTGGAGTGGCAACTGCTCACTGACCACTTAAGTACCAGGCACTGTCACTAGAGTGTTATGCCAGGAGCATGTGAGGTCAGTCCCGTTATACCCTCCATTGAGATTTAAGTTCTGGCAGCATCAGGCCTGAAGCCCAGGATGTTTTAGACTCTAAAACTCCAAGCTGTGCAAATGCAGAGAAAAACATCCTAGAAGGAAACACGCCAACTGTCAACACTGGCTGGGGGAATTCAGGTGACATATTCTCTTTGTTTATCTGTAATACCTTAATTGTCTTAATTGGGAATTGGCAAAACATAAAGAACAAATGATGCTGGGAGAATGGGGGCTCTGAGGGGCCCCAAGTGAGTTGAGTTTACAGCCACATTAAACAAAAAAAACCGCTTTAAAGATGCAGGCTTTTTGATTCCAGATAGGAGGGGCTGTCAAGTGGTCTCTCTGGGGGTGGGGGGCAGGGCTGAGGTGCTCCACCCGCTGCCCCAGAGACCTCCATTACACATCAGGGCTCCCGAGATAGGCTGCTCCTGCAGCCATGGAGTTTCTTTGGGATTTTACTGGAGAGCTTGGGGGTGGAAGGCTCCTCAGGCAATTTCCTGAGGCGCTGCCGCCTCTGCCAAGTCTCTCCTCCGGCCTGGGATCTAAGGAAGAGCTCAGCGCGAGAGGCCCTTCATCCTCTCCCTTCTCATCCTGGAGCTGCCACTCTGCCCTCCACCTGCTTGGTGACCTCTGGGCTTCTGGGTGACCCTAAGGCTCCAGGCAGAAGGCAGACCTGGGTGGGGCCCCGTGGCTTCCGCTACAGGAAAGCTGACAAGATCCCGTCCACCCTGGACCCCCATGCAGCCCACCAAGGCCCCTGGGGCGGGGCGTGGGGGGGCTCACAGCCTGTTTTTTAAATGAGGCCGGGAGGCCTTCGGGGCTTCCCAGGGCCAGCATTTCCTACTCTCCTCAGCCAGTTTTCAATACAAAGAGAGGAAAGGGTGGGATCAAGGGGCCCTAGGGAGGGGGTACTCTGCTGTGGGGGAGGGTGGGGCCTAGAACAGGTTGAAGGACCTGCCCGAGGAGCTGTGGAGCCATGAGCTGCTCCATGGTTGGGGTGGGACCCCACTATGGCTGATCACTGCCTTCCTGGGGGTGCAGGCCGGTGCCCAATAGGCTTGGCCCAGAGACAGATGTGGGGTCCAAAGCTCACCCAGACCCAAGGGGATGGCAGTCCTTGCCTCCTGGGCATCATCTGTACCCTGCCCAGGCTGAGATTCTTCTACTTCAAAGACAAGAGGGCAGGTCTTGGGTGCCCCCTCACCCTCGGAGAGGAGCATGTGGTGAGGGGAACTTCTGGAACCCACAGTGACACCCTTTCCCATCTCCTTCCCATGCAAGCTGGGTCTTCAGGCTGCCCAGAACCCAGTCTGAATGGGTGAGGGGCCAGGCGGCCTGGCCTGGTTAGACATGAAGGGCATGTGGGAAGCTGGGCTTCCCTTCCTCACCATGAACAGATGGTGAGCATCTTCCCCAGGCCTTCCCTGTCCTAGCCTGGCGGGGCCACCTCCAGTCCCCTGCCCTGTCCTCCTCAGGTCTGTTGAGGGCGGCTACCTCTCACTCCCACCCCAGCCACTGGGAAGGGGCCCCCACAGAACTGGGAATGAGGTTTCTTTGGTGTGGGGGCAAGTACCCCAACCCCAGCCTGGCCTTGCCCTGTCACCCACAGCTCCTCCAGCTGTGAGCTCTGGCCCAAGGCCTCTTACAAAGGAGGTCACACTCGCCGGCCATACAATTTAATCAGTGCTGACTATTTACAGAAAGAAACATGGGGGTGGACACGGACGCCCCTCCGGCCCTTGGCTGACTCTCTGGTTCTGAGGACGGAGGGGGAGGAAGCTGTTGGATCTGCACACCGGGCCAGCCCACGAGGAGCCCCTCCCTCCGGGGGCCTTGGGTTCTGGGTGGCAGACCCGGGCTCAGGGCTGTGGGAAGCAGAGGGGACAGAGCCGGCTATACAGTACCATTTCCCATAGCAGCCTTGCCTCTGCTCACTTTGGGAGGAAAAAGGAGGAGGAAGCGTCTCTGCCCTCAGGGCTAAGCCCAGGAGGAGTCTATGGGCCACAGTGGGCTCCTCTGGGGTCTACACAGCCCCCTCCCAGAGTCTGCCAAGGGGGATAAGCTGCTGCCCTGGGGGACAGGGAGCTTGAGGGGAGGGAGCCCCAAGCCTAGTATGTGGTGGGCTGTGGGCACCTCGCAAGTGGGCACACTCTGTGGATATCCACCACCCCAGCCTGGGCACCTATCAGACCCCTGTCCCCAGGAGAGCCAGGACACTGGCAGCCGGAGCCTCACGCCGGTGGGGCTGAGCCCCCTGAGGACGGTGGTGTGGGTGAGAGAGGGTGGGAGGAGGCTCAGGGAAGGAGCCCAGGTGCATCGTAGCTCAGAGACAAGAAAGTGGACAGGGGGCTGGAGGCCCAGCCTGGGAGGCAGGGCTCCTGGGGTGGAGGGGCCTAGGCAGACCCCCTTTGGTCCTTGGTAAAACAGGTCCAGAACCCCTTCTCCAGAGAGGAAAGGAGGTATGGGCTCTAGGGGTAGTGGGAGTGGGAGGCTGCTGGCCCCTTGGCTGGCCAGGGCCGGGTGGGGTATTTAGGCACAAGGAACCCACCCGCTGGAGTTGTCAGAGGTGGGCTGGGAAGGAACGAAAACAACACAGACTCACAGCCAGTGCTGACCTTGCCCTCTGACCCCTCCAGCCTGGGGCTGGCCCTGGGTGAAAGCTCTTCTAAGTAAGAGAGAGACTCAGGCAGGTGGAGACCAGTTAGGCCCCACTAACTAGTCTCTAAAGCCAACAGAGCTCGAGGTTCCGGCCCTGGGGCTCAGGCCATGGAGGGAAGAACCCCGACAGCTGCTCGGCCACATTCCCATCTGGCCCTTTGACCTTCCACTCTGCTGGACGTGGCCCAGCCAGAGGTGGGTGCGGGCCTAATTCCCTGTTGGGAGCAAAACTCCATTTCGAAAGCTCTGACCTGCTACCCTGAGGGGCTGCCCCTGGTCAGGAAAGTCAAAACAAATGCTCAGTTAGTGTGCAAAAAAAAAAAAAAAAAAGATACCTGGGCATAAATAAACAACGGGGGGAAGGGCTGGCAGGGATGTTGGAGGGCCTGGGGGGATCACCCCCACCCAGAGGCTGAGGGAGCCACCGAAGGCTCTCGCTCGGTGCCCCAGGAACCACCTCAGAACCACAGGCACGGCCAGCCTGGCCCCTTAGCACCGTAGGGAGCAGGAGGGGCCCACGCAGGTCAGACCCACTCCTGCAGAGACCGCTTGCAGTAGAGGAGCATGCGGGGTGCGCCCTTGCGCTGCATCTGCACCAGGGCGTAGGTGAGGCCCAGGATGAAGAGCAGCAGCAGCAGCGGAGGCACCAGCACCATCACCATGTTCACTGTCCGTGTCACCTCCTCCATCTGCACCACCACGCGGCTGCCCCCATCCTTGCCAGTCCCAGAGTCCCCCTCCCCGGTCCCTGGGCCAGCCTCATGGCCCTCATCGCCCTCCTGGCTGTCACCGCCTGCCCCAGGCTCTGCACCCCCATCGGGGTTGAAGGGCGGACGGGCCACATCGGGCCATCGGGGTCCCGGCTCCACGTACTCTTGGCAGCCCATGAAGTCCCGCAGGATGGACTTGGGGTAGCCGGGCTCCATGCGCATGCGCTCGTTGTCGAATTTCCAGTATTTGGTGCCCTTGTAGAAGTAGGTGTAGGCTGCGGGGGCAAGCAGGCCAGAGTGGTGTCAGGCCCCACCCTCTCGCCGGCCAGAGGCCCTCGCAGGAGACCAGGACGCACTGAAGGGTCCCTGGCTTTAAATCCCCCTCCTTCTCACTTGCTTCCCGTAGCATTTTCAAGTCTGCCCCTTCCCAACTGACAGGAGCCATATCAGGCTTAGAGAGGGGCTGGGCTTGGGTCAAGTGCACCAGAAGTGTGTCTGTCCTAGCTAGGCTGACATCGACTAGGGCAGAGCATGGTGAGAGGGTCCTACAGCCTGCTGGATTGGGGGCTGCAGTCAGGAGACCTTGCTGTCCCATCCCAGGACTGGTTTCACCCCACAAGGGACAGTGTGCAGCGGACCTTGGCGCAGGGCCCAACCTTGCCTTGGCCCATCTCTCCAGCCTCGGGAACTGTGCCACATCCCAGCAGCCCCAGGAAGGGCCAGGTTTGAATCATGGGGCGAGTCTACGCTCTGCTGAGCACAGTGATGCCATCCCACACAGGAGCCGTGTGACCCGCCCGAGCACTGGCGAAGCCTGCAGGGTCTCCCCTGAGTCTGAGAACCTGGAACCTGAGAGCCAGGGCTATGGTTTTTCTTAAACTCACCAGAGACCCTGCTGAAGTAAAAGGCACAGCTCCCTGTCGCTGGGTTATAGTGACAGAGATCAGGCTCCCTTTCCGGGCGGGTAAGTGGGGCACCCCGGAAGGACTCTCGCCCCACTGCTCTGAGCTAAGCTCAGGGTCTGGGCTCCCTGCGGGCTGCCCAAGGCAGCTGGACTCTGTGGGGAGCAGGGTGGTTCCGAGTGCCAGCTCTGGACACAGGCAGGCCTGGGTGGGACTCCTGACTCCATAACTTCCTTGTGGGATTTGGGGCCCTTTCTCAAACTCCGTGGTTGGGCTGTCTGTAAAAAGGGGATGGTGACGATGCAGGGAGGACCAGGGCAGTCATGCTCCACAAACGCCCAGCAGCCCAGGGCCTGACACAGCTGTGTCCCCCCGTATATGCCATCACAGTGTCTGCTGACCTCGGGCAAGCCCTGTCCCGTGTATGAAGGAGGGGGATGCTGAGTGCTGGGAAGAGTGCTGGCCTTGGTACCTGCATCATTGCTCAGGAAGGCCCCCTTAGGGGAGACGGGGATCCCCTGCCAGACGCTGATGGGCTTGGGGTATCCTGGATCTCCACGCTGCGTCTCCTCATTGAAGCGCCAGTACCTGTGAGCAAAAGCACCGGGCTGTGGGCCTGCTTGGGCCTGGAGTGCATTCCCCACGGGCACTGAGTTCTCTCTGGGTAGGACAGGGGTATGTGGCCCCATTAGAGTCTTTTTCTTTTAGGGGAGAGGGCGCTCACCTGTCCTCTTGGAAGAAGAAGGTGTGGCCTGTGGGCTCCCACCAGATGGCCGTGTCGATGCGGTCATAGGGGATGCCCAGGCCATAGCTGGCCAGTGGCTGTGGGTAGCCAGGCTCTAGGTTCGCTTCCCGGAAGAGCCAGTAGCGGTCGCCTGTGGGAGGAGTGGGAGGTGGGTGAGGACAGGTGTGGGGCTCAGGGGACTGGCCAGGAAGGGGGCATGGGGGATGCTATTCTGGGCCCACAAATCCATTCACAGTCACTGCCACACACACACACACACACACACACATCACACTTAGGCCCCACACACAATATACAGCGCAACTCACCCTTGCATCACGCCCACTCACGGCACCTGTGACTGCTCATCTGCCCGCACGTATGTGAGACTCACAGCGGCACACACACCGCTCACACTGTACATGGCCCTGCACCCCCATGTGAATACCCCCCCACACACAGTGCTTGTAGAGACAGAAAAGATGGGGAGCCCCGCCGGCCTCTGGGTCTGGGGGCTCCCCACTTTTAGTTGGGCCCAGCCCTGTCCTTGGGGAGCTCCTGCCTTGTTGAGGCTCAGGCCAGTGGGGCTGGGGATCCCTCAGGGTTACTGCCTTGACCCATGTAACACAGCCCTGTGCTCTCTGCCACCTCAGGCCCAGCGGGGTCAGAGGTTGGGGCAGGAAGGCTGCCCAGCCCCTCCCACCAACCCCAGCTCACCTTTGAAAAAGACAAAACGCCCATCCTGGCGCTCGTAGGCAGCACTGATGTCACCTGGCAGGCCACGCCAGAAGTGCCCGATGGGCATGGGGTAGTTGTCCAGGACGCGGTTGTGCCGGACCCGCCAGAACCAGCGGCCCTGGGGAGGGTGTGTGCGTGAGGGGACAGAGCGCACATGCTGCTTTGGCCCTGGAGAGGCCCCTCCTGAACTGCCCCTCCCTGGGTCAGAGGCCATCCAGGGGGGGCCACAGAGATCCTGAGGACAGCACCAGGGGCAGAGCCCTGGGCGGAGGGGGCGGATGAGTGGGGCAGACCCCTGGGCTTGCTGTGTGACCCCCACAAATCCCTCATCCCTGTCCCTCGGGCTGGTTTCTCCCAGTCTAGGGAGTGATGGCGCCCCAGGGGCTGCTCAGTGAGTGAGGGGTGGGGGGTGCTCTCCTGCTCTGAGCCTGGGCCAAGGGGCTGAGGGAGGCAGGTGCAGGTGCAAGGGCAAGGGCAAGGGCCAGACCTTGAACACGAACATCTCCCCACGCAGCATGGCCACTGTGTCGAAGTCCCCGTCGCAGATGTTGGGGCCGTACTGGTCAGGTCGCTCCGTGGGTCGGGGCTGCACCGGGGGCCCTGCCTTTGGGGGCCATTCTGGCTTCCCACCCGGGGGTGGGGGCTGTGGGGGCCTGGGTGGCCGATGGTCTGGCCGGCCTGGCCGCCGGGCTGTCACAGTGGGGAGGGGCCGGGTGGGCTGAGGCTGACCGTCTGGGGTGCCTATAGAGCCAGAAGGAAAGTGGAAGTGAGGAGCAGCCCCAGAACCCAGCCAGGACTCCAGGTTCTCTCACTCAGAAGCCTGAGATCCTGGGGCCTCCACCCTGGAGAGACATGTACCCCAAATAAAAGGCCCTATCTGTCTACCACAGACGCCTCCCCTTCCCCATCACCCTCAGGAAGACCCCCATCCTTTTTCATACAGCCCCCTCCCTGACCACCCCACACTGGGCTTGGGTCACTGTGCCTACGAGGCTGCTCTTGTCTCCACTTCCCCTCAGGGACCCAAACCAACCCTTGGGAGACTTCACGACTGGAGGCTTTCTTGGGTGAGCCCTGGTGTGTGGGGGCTGATGTCACCTGCCTCAAGGCCACTAGGAAGTGGTAAACCAATGCTCGGGCCAGAAGTGACCCTGGAAGGAACAGAGTCCTGCAAACCCAGAGGCACCCTTGGTCTGATAAGAATATCACTGAGGCTGAGGAGGAAAAGGATGTCCGTGAGGGGCCCTGGGGCCGCCTGTGTCCTCTCAAAGTCCAAGCCTGGAGCCACTGCGAGAGCTCTTGGTATGAGCCTAGGGTGAGGGCCAGGCCCTGGAGTCGGCTGGCCAGCCCTGAGTTTGATTTCTGGCACCATCATTTACTGAGTGATGTGGACAAGCCACTAATCCTCTCTGGGCCTCAGTTTCCTCATCTGCAAAATGGGGACAGCAGTGGTACCTACGCCTCGTAGGGCTGGGAGTGGAGAGCAGGTATGCAGAGCCCCCTGGCCGCGCCTGTGCCACCCGCTCACCGTACAGCTGCTGGATGCCCCGGAGGTCGTCCTCGGGCAGCTGGAAGTTGTCGGTGTCCATCCACTGGTAGAATGGCGCCATGATGGCGCTGGGGTTGTTCGAGTGCTCTAGCCCCAGTGCGTGGCCCAGTTCGTGCACTGCTACCAGGAAGAGGTTGTTCCCTGCAGCGGGGACAAGCGGCACGGTCGGCTCGGGCCTGGCCCAGCACCTGGCCACCCCAGACTGTGGGCCAAGGCTTCCAGAGAGGCTGAGCTGCTCTGACTTCTGAGCCTCCAACTTCCCCCCACTTGAGGAATGATCCCTTCCCCTCCCTGCCACTCCTTGGAGATGGTGGGACAATGGCCCGAGACCAAGTGTCAGCAATCTGGAGAACAGCACAGGGGAAGTGGTCCCTCCCAGCCTGGGCACCTGCTCTGCCTCCCGTGCCCTCGCACTGGGCAGCTGATCTCACCATCTAGGTCAGTGCTGGAGAAGGTCCAGGGCTCATCTGCGTCGAAATGGGTGTCCCCGCCCAGACCAGGGCCAGGGAAATAGGCGTGGGCCAGAAAGCCGCCCGTGCCATCAAAGGGTGAGCTGTCGCCATGGAAGCCAGAGGCAAAGAGTACCATGATGTCAGCCTCCTTCTGCCGCCGCAGCCGGATGTCCTCGTAGGGGACCTCCTGGAAGACCAGGGGTGTGGCCTGCTCCCACACTCGGAAGGCCCTGCGAACCGCCTCCAGCGAGTGGTACCAGCCCAGCTTCTCTGTGTAGTTCTGGATGCTGCAGGTGGGTGGGGAGACATGGGAGTGAACCCAGGGCCTGGCACCCAACGGTTCGGAGACCGAGACTCATGGCCCCACGGAACGCACATAAGACCTGAACTGGTACCAATGCCCGATGGCAATCGTTAGTCTACTCGGATGTGAATGTGAAAAAGAAAACAAACACGTCAAACCCAGGAGTTCATTAAGATATCCCCAGATAAGGTTTCATTGTGTCAAATGAGCTTATTTAAAAAAAATATATTAAATAAATACAAGTATAGGTGATACATAGTGGAAAGAAAGACCTAGAAAGAGGGATGCGCATGGCTGAGGTTTGGGGAACACAGGCCTAGCGGTTCTGAATGTGGAGCTCCAGGGTCAGGCTGACCTAAGTTCAAGGTCAGGTTCTAACACTGTGTGACCTTGAGAACGTGAGTCAGTCTCTCTGAATTTGAGTTTCTTCCTTTGTAAACTGGGAACAGGGAGGGAGCGCTTTCATCTAGGCTCCCTGAGAGGATTAAATGAACGAACTCATTAGAACACGTGCCACGGGGCCTGCACATGGTGAAGCGTGAGGAGCCCTGTCAGGGGCCATGTAAACCAGATGAAGCGTCTGTGTGCCGGACAGGCCTCCGGTGAAGCCGGCAGGACCACGAATCCACTCTGGGGCCTGGGGTCTAAGAGGCTACTCCTCCTCGAGAGATGGAGCTCCGGTGGGGCCATGGCTGGACTGCAACAGGAAGAGGAGCCCGTGGGGACCACCGTGTGCTAGAGGCTCTGAGGGCTGTGATTTGCTGCCTGCCCTCCTGACAGATGCTGGGATCCTGGGCCCCTACCCTCCCGAAGCCCACAGCGGCCTGAAGCCCCATGCCCTGCACCATGGAGGCCACGTTCACATGGGGCAGGAGCCCATCTGGCCACCCCAGCTGCTGGTGGGTGAGGGGAGGGAGGGAAGGAGGGGAAAGTGGAAGCAGCTGCAAGGGGCCTGGCCTTCTCTGGAGAAAGACAGGGTGTGTGGCCCTTGTCAGCATGGGTGTGGGAGCAGAGTGGGGACAGACTGCCTCTGCGAGGCACCCTGGTGGGTGCTGCTGGGAAAGGAAACCTTCCAGACAAGCCCACCGGGAAGCCCGGCCTCAGCTCAAACGAGATGTCCTGGGAGGGATGCCACCCTGGGCAGCGGGGCGTCCCTACCTGAAGGTCAGGTGGGGGTTGTTCCACTTCCTGCCAGTGAGGGCATAGCGCTTCCGCCGCCGCAGATTGGCTTTTACACGGACCCCGAACTGGTCTGGCACCCCGCAGCGGGGCCGCTTCATCCACCTGGGTCACAGGCGTGGGGGAGTGAACACAGAGCCGCCTCCAGGCCGTCCACCGTCTTCCACCCTCCTGCCTGCGGCCTTCAGCTGCCTCTTATATCAATCAGTGGTAGGGAAGGTGAGTGAGATCAGCTGAGCTTCACGCTCCTCATCAAGAAAATGGGAACAATAATCTTGTACCGGAAGACTGGGTGCCAGGCTTCCACAACCGTGAGCCCCTTCTTACCGGTGTCATCCAGGAATGGGACAGTTATTCCTGAGGTCTCTCTCCTTGCTCATCGAGGGTGTGGCTTTGGGTCACATTCCCTCTGTCAGATGCAGAGCAAGGCCTAGCTAGGCTGTCCCATCAGGGCACGTGTGCTGCACCTTCCAGTGCCCATGCCTGTGGCGACATCACTAATCAACCCATGATCCCTGCAGCCAAGCCCGCGTTTGGCCTCGGCTACTTTCTCGACACAAGGCTTTAGACAGCCACTCCCAACCGGTCAGAGCTGGTATGGAGGACCAAAGTGCTCGCCATCTCTTACCTAGGTCACGTTTTCTAGAAACCCCACACGCCAAGGCCTCATTAGAGCAGGCCACAAGGAGGGCAGGGGCCGGTGGGGTCTGGAAGGGCCCACAGAGGGACTCACGCCTTGGTCTCTTCGTCGAGCACGCCGGTGACGGGGATCCCGTAGAAGCGCTGCATCTCGGCGAGGGCCGAGGCCAGGATCTGCGCGGACCGCATGGTGGACATGTAGCGGCTGGGCTGGGGCAGGTAGCCATAGAGCCGCAGCCAGTTCTGCAAAGGAGAGAGGCCACGACCTGGTCAGCCGGTCCTGGCGCCACCGACTCCCCACACGTACCGCCTGCACCCGACCACTGCCACCTCCGCCACCACAGTCACCCCAGAGCCACGCCCAGCTCCCTGCTTCCACCCCCTGCGGCCTGTCGTCACACCAGAGCCAGAGCAAATGGCCTTTGTAAGTCAGGTCTGGTCTCCACACTTCTCACCTCAGGGAGAAAGCCAGTTTTCACAGGGCGCCCAGGTCCTCCCTACTTGATCCCACCTGAGTGCTCATCCACCAGGCCAGGCACTTGCCTGCCTCAGGCCCTTTGCACTTGTTGTTCCTGCTGCCTGAGTGCTCTCCTAGACAGCTGCATGGCTCACACCCCCAGTTTTTCCAGATCTCTGCCTTACCGGAGAAGTGTTCCCTGACAACGCTACGTAAAAAAGACCCCCCACTTGCTGTACCCCGCCCTCCTCCTCCTCCCCTTACTTGCCACTAACCAACACACCATATAGTTCACTCAGGTGTTTATCGTTTGTCTCCCCCATTAGGACAGAAGGAGGAGGGACTCTCAATGAGCCGCGCTGAGCTGTGGTAAGAAAGGGCACTCTGCCCTGCCCATGTCCCCAGGACCACAAGAGCATAAAGACCAGTGTAGGAGGCTGGTGGCACAGAGGTCAGGGGCTGCTGTGGGCCTCGGCCACATGGAAGTCTGTCCTTTGCATCTTTCAGGGCCCACCGTGGGTCTCCAAAGGTCCCAGAGTAAGGAGACCTGCTGGCCTGTTCTCTGAGAGGCCCTGGAAGGTGAGAGCTGCACATCAAGGGCCCACCAGCAGGATGGTGGCCGGACACTGTGGCTACTCCGGGCTGACAGCCATGTGTCAGCTGGCCAGAGCCATGCCCACATCTGTCTGCCACCAGTGTCAGCTGTCAGCCCAGTGCTGGCACCTGGCCAGGCCCCTAGTGCTCGATAAATGTACCAGTAATGACAGGCTGGGGGACTGTCTGGCTGTCCTTGGAGTGGCAGCTTTTTGCCTTTACCAACAGGGTTGAAAGTTCCAGGCTCCCACAGGGCCTGAGTGCCATGCAGCCTCAGGTGAGGGGCAGGGCAGCTGGGGGGTGGGGTGGGCAGGAGAGCCATGGCATTCCTTGGCAGCTCCCTTCACCCCTCTGGTCCAGGTTACCTTCCCTGAGTCCCATCAGACATTGGCAGTGTCATGGGCACTCTCCCTGTTCTTCCCAAGCACAGGAACCCATCCCTGAAGCTCCCGTGTGCACGTAAGGGGGGAGAGCCACCACCCTTAGTAATGGACATGGTTTTCCTGAAGACGCATGGAGAGATCGAGAAGGCCAGGCCATGATGCTCCGCCAGCTCCAGCAGTGAAAGTGATTCATCCAGAGGTAGGGGGAGGGGTGGGGCGGCCCGCTGACAGGCGAGGGCACCTCTACATCACCTATTTGCATAAGGTAAAAATATCTCAGGGAACGCAATCACAGGCCACCGAGGGGCTGATTAGCGGTGTCTGCAGAGTGACAGGAGGAGGGCAGGGATGGGAGAGGGAGGCTCAGCTGGGGCCCTGGGGAGGGCTTGAGAGGGGGCTGGGCCTGTCTGCAAGGAAGAGCTCCAGGGCTCATTAGAGGGGACAGGGTGGGGGCGGAGGGAGCAGGACTTTAACTCTGAGGGCAGGTCAGGGGCTGATGGGAAGGTTCCAGGGGTGCCTGTGCACCCTCCTGCACACAGATGAGCACCTTGGAGTCTCAGGGAAGCTGAGAGTTTCCATCTCAGTATCAGCCAAGCCCTGAACCCTCAGCCTCCTGGTGACAAACGCCCTGTGGCCACCGCCAGAGAGAGAAGCCAAAGCTGAGAACCGGTGGCAGGGGGAGGGTAAGCAGTAGCACAGCCTCGGCCCAGAGCAGCCAAACCCCTGGATGACAAGGCAAAGCAGCTGACGGAGCCGGCCTGCCAGCATGTGCTCGGGGCTGACAACCGAGTGGCAATCAGTCCACGCCGTGCCTAGAGGGCTGTGGGCTTTTCCTCTCCCAGGGTCCAGGAGGACATTTTCAGAGCCTTACTGCTATGCTAAGTGTGACAAGCCCAGGAGGTTAGGATGGTGAGGACGTGGAGGGGTCCACAGGTGCACAGCAGGGGCTGTGAGGAGGGGCAGCTTCCTGAGGTGCCCCGCTGTCCTTGGAAACAAAGTAGGGAGTGATTTCCAAGGTCATGACTGACCTCTTGGTCTCAAAGTAGGGAGGGCTCTCTGTTCCAGCCCTTGCTGCTCCTACTGTAAAGGCAGTCTTTAACACAAGGTGTCTCCTGAAGCTTTGTCCCTCCGGTGGGGAAACTGAGGCTGGGAGAGGTCAGTAAGTGGCAGAATAGGGAGAACCTCCTCCATGTGGGTCACTGTCTGGTGGGAAGCAGAGAAGGTTCTGAGGAACGTGCTGGGGCCACGAGGGGCCCCCTCCTACCTGCAGCACACCCTGCAGCAGCCGAGGGCTGAGAATCTGCCATGGGCCGGGCCAGGCCAGCCACTGCACTCGGTCATCCCTTTCAGTGCTCACCAGTACCCCACCCCCACTACACTGATGGTGAGGCTCAGAGAGGTGAGTGGCCCACTGTGGTCACAGAGCTGAGCTGGCTAAAGCTAGAGCCCCTAAGCGGTACCACTGGACCAGGCTGATTGTGAAGCAGCACCAGCTCCGCTTGGCCTGAGGCTGGGGACACTGGGCCCTGGCCCTTCCCAGGCACAGTGCCCAGCACAGCCCTGGGGGAGGGTGGCTAATCTTCCCCAGGCTCCACATCCCTGGCTGGGCCTGGGCGCTGGGCCACATCAGCAGGGCTGCCCCCCAGGGTGCTGAGACAATGCCAAGGCAGGCCTGCAGGGAGGGTGTGTCTGAGAAGGAGCCTCCAGATCAATACCAGCATTAAGCAGCCGTGGGGGCAGGGGGCAAGTGCTGCTGCAGTCACCACAGCCAGCTCCTGCAGCCAGCTTCCCCCACCCGGCCTTATCAGACCCTGCGCGATAAGGACAATCTGCTGGGCTCTGCTTTCCTTCTGTCACCCACAGCTCTCCGTGCAGCCCAAACGGACATGGGCAGGGTTGCCCAGACAGGCACAAAGGGCGCCTTGTGGGCCCACTGGTGACGGGCCTCTTGGAGCGCTGTGAGGGCCTCGCTGTGCCCATCTCCCAACCCGGTATCGCCACCCAGGGCTGCTGGGGGCAGGCCAAGGCCATGCCAGCATGGAGCTGGTGCTAGACAGGACGATGAGCCTGGGAGCGTCACAAACCTCGCAGAAGCACAACACGCACCCCAGGCCCGTCAAGTCCATCCCTGTCCAAGGCGTCTGAACCAGGAGGCCAACCACAAGTTCGGTGATCCCACACAGGCCTGGACTCCTCCATCCAGTCTCAGGCCGGAAGGGACCACGAGGCCATCAAATCCAGCTACCTCACTGCAGCCTCCACGGAGCACAGTCTGTACCCCTGCAAGGATGGCGTGCTGACCGCCACCAAGGTAGCCCAGTCTGTCTCTGGGCAGCTAGGACTGTCGGCTCTTCCTCAGGCTGAGCAGAAATCTGCCTCTTGGTCCTGACTACAGAACAGGCCTCCAAGGAATGGAAGAGGAACATGACCATGTCTCTGATCCCCCGTCCCTCCTCTGCAGAACAGGGTCAAAATTTTCCTTCCCCAGTGGCTGCACAGGGGAGGAACAGAGAGACTTGATGACCAGTCCCAAGGCCAGTGAAGTAAGGAGTATCCAGCCAGGCCACCTGTCCTTGGTGGCTCATTTACCACCTCTGGAGGCCACATGGTCCACACTGAAGCAGCTCTAGAAGAACTGCCCTTCACCATGGGAAAGATGCAGGTGCATTCGGGGGCTCTGGTGGTAGGGACAGCGGGCAGGGCGGGGGATGTGTAGCCAGGGATGCAGGAAGGAGGTGGACAACTCAAGTTTCGGCCACTTCTTTACTCCCAGCCTGCCCCGCACTCTTTAACCTGGAGGAAGACACAGAAACGGGTCCTCTGCCCGTGGGCAGGTGTGAAAAGAGCCCTGTTTACTGGTGGTTTCGGGTCGGCTGAGGGCCAGGTCGGAGGACACCTGGAAACCCCCTGTCGTCTCCTGTAAGGAGTTGTCCATAGGACAGAGCCTGGGTGGCTGGGCAGGTTTGGGGAGAGCTCTAGGTTCACCCAGCCCTACCTCTGCCACCTCCTTCCTACCTGGCTCGGGCCCAGCAGGCTCCTGCTTGGTGGCACTTCACTGGATGACACTCTGGGCTCTGACCTGCAGCCTTTAATGCAGCAGGAGGCAGAGAGCTCAGGCTCCAAGCCAGACCGACTGGGTTCAAATCCCAGCTCTGCTATCCCCTGGCTGGGGAGTTTGGTGTAATTTCTCACCTGTCTCAGTTTCCTCTTCTGTACAATGGGGGTAATGACAGCACCTGCACTTACGGAGTCAATTCCAGGATGAAATGTGAAAATGCTTATAAAACCACCCTAGACCACGCCCAGGACAGAACCAAATATGTTGACGGTGCTCAAAGATAGCACCTGATTCTGCTGGGCCCACGTGAGGGACACGTTTTTACACGTGAACACACCGAATCTTCCCAGTAACTCCATCCAGTAGACGCTATTACTGTTCTCATTCCACAGACTGGGAAACTGAGGCTCAGATGAGTTTGAGGACTTGCCCCAATAGCAAATGGCATTTGCTCCTGGCACTCTTTTGTCACCATTTTGCAAGTGCTTCTAATGTGCCAAGTGCCATGCTCATAAGTGCTGGCCATGCAGCTGGCTCTCACCCCTCCAGGGTGGCAGGAACTCCTGGGAGAACGGCCTGGCGCCCAGGGCTAAGGGCCAGCCCAGAGAGCTGATCCCGGCTCCAGCAGCTCAGCTATCAGATGCAATGGGATGTGGGGCACATCCAAGGGCTGGTTAATAGCTGAGACCCAGGGAGGCATCGCTTCTTGTCTCTCTGATCCAGGCCCGGCTTGCACAGCTCTGATGTTCTTGCCCAAGGCTGCAAACTCTGGGCTCCCTCCCCCAAAGGGCCCAGGCATCCCTGGAACCAGTGTCTTTCTGGAGAGTGGCCTCACATGAGCGCTAACTCTGGGGGGCTTGTCCGACAAGAAGGCACCTGTTATATGCTGCAGACCTTGAGTATCTGGCCTCCTTCTGGGCCCCAGATCCTTACATGCATCTGTGGAGTCCCCCTAAGACCCTCTGTGGTAGAGAAGGGTACAAACAGAGAGCCTCTGATGCCTCTCTGCTTCTGCTGACTCAGAGAACACATCTCCTGGCTTAAGGCAGAGCTTGGCCCCTGCCTGAGTGGCTGGCTGCGTACGCCACATAAATCTTGGTACGATCCTGAAGATGCCAACGATCTTAGTGCTTTTGGGCTGCTATAACAGAAACATCATAAGCTGGGTAGCTTAGAGCAACACACATTGCTCTCTCATGGTCCTGGAGGCTGAAAGTCCAGGATGGGGGTGCCGGCATGCCAGATTCTGGTGAAGGCCCGCTTCCTGGTTGCCAACTGCCAACTTCTCACTGCATCCTTGCACGGTGGAAGGGGCAAGGGAGCCTTCTCAGGCAGCTTTGATAAGAGCACCAATCTCATTCACGATGGCTCAGTACCCAACAACTAACCACCTTCCAAAGGCTCCGCCTCCTAACGTCACAACCCTCAGAACTAGGTTTAAGCATATGAATGTTGGGGGAACACGAATCTCCAATCTACAGCACCAACTCCAATCTGCGCTGGTGAGCGGTGGCGCCCCATACTGACCACCACGGCTGGCCTCAGGCAGAAGCCAAACTCCCGCTGGGCAGAGGTGACCATGGCAGGGAACATGTGGATCAGCAACAAAAGGGACATGATGGGGAGGCCAGAACCAGGCACCTGGCAGCATTGCCCTACTGAGTTGGCAACAGAGAACATGGGGAGTGGGTGCTGGGGTTCACAGAAAGGCTTATTTGTGGGGCCTGGGTGTGTTTCTGTGCTGTTTCCTCTCCACTCTTCTTGGGGTGGGGCAGAGGAAGGTGTTTATGTCCAAAGGTCAGAATGGGCAGGTGGGACCCATCCGCTGTTCAGACAAGGAGCACAGGCTGAGTGGGCTGTTCTTTGCAAGGAGGCAGCTGATTGACAGGACCTCAGCCAGTCCGAACACAGGGACCTGGCAAAGGGCTGGGCATGAGGGCCATAGATCCTGGGTCTTTGGCTGTGTCAACCAGCCCAGTTCCCTGGGTGTTTTGAGATAGATTATGGAGGAGTGGTTTGTTAGTAATAAGAGGAGAACAGACTGAAAAACAGGGATGGGTAGGAGGAGAGAAGGCGCAGCTTCTGTGATTCCAATGACAAGGCTCTCATGTTTTCCTCAAGGGTTGGCACAGGACCTCTGTAGTCTCTGCTCCACATTTAAGAAAGGATATTAATAAGAGCGCAAGTGTGGATCCCCAGGGGCCAGCAGGGAAGTGCCAGCGGAGACTGGAGCACAAGAAGCCTGGGGCTATGGCTCACCAGTTATCTCTAAAGGTCAAGATCAGAATTCAAGCTGATCCCAACCCCTCCTGCTTATCCTGCTCCGCTGCCAGGTAGGGGCAAGGAAGGCATGCGGGAGTCTGTTCAGGGAAGGTGTGTCCATGTTTTAGTGTAATCATGCCACACCTATGAACTCTAGAAGCCTGAGTCACCTATATGGGGCGGGCTGAGGGCCCGAGGTTATGCCTGGAGAGGAGGAGATGAGTGGGAAGAGACCATAGCTTCTCTGGTGAAAACCAAAGGCACTTAAGCAGGCTTGGTGCTGTAGCCAGCAAGAGCAGGACAGAGATCTGAAGGGGTACTGGACTCTCAGGCTAGGGAGCCCAGGCGCTACGGCTGGCACCTCAGTCAGCTGAGGCCTTCATCTATGCAGGAAGAATGGGGTTCCGGCTCAGAACGGCTGGAGACTAGGACCTGACATCCAAGGGATGGAATGAGACAGGGCAGAGTAGCTCAGTGGTGGCTTTCCCCAGGAAGACAGCCTTGTCTAGGCTGGGGCCTAGAAGGTTGCAGGTGCCTGTGGCTCCCAGCATGGCCGGACTCCCTCATTCCTTAAGTCTAGTGAAACTCCTGTGGTTTCTGCCCTGGGAGGGAGAGGGGCTGGCCTTGGCTCAGTTACCAGGATGCTCCGAGAAGGACCCAGTCATGACCTGCCCTGAAGCCTGGAACCATGGAGATTGTGGGGTGAGGACCAGAGCCCTTCCCCAAGGGAGAGAAGCTCTAGACACAGAGTACAGGCCAGGCCTAGGGGTCCTAAGACTGGTCCATAGAGAGTGTGGACGGACATGGGGACAGCTGTCCCACAGCCTCCTGGCAAATATGCTGGCTGCTGAATCCACTCAGCACTTTGGACCCAGATCTGGCTGGACCTGATAGGACTCCAAGGAGTAGCCTGTACCCCAAAGCCTATTCTAGGAGCTGGAACAGCCCCCCTGTCTCTAGCCCTAAACTACCTTGGCTTCCAAAATCCAAGGGTCCCCATAACCTTCTAGAGTCTCTTCTAGCAACAGCCCAACCCAAATTTTCCCTAGGAGAGAGGCTGCAGGTCACTCACAGACTCTAACCATGCCATCCAAGTAGGGCCATGGTCCGTGGCCCCAGTGCAGGCCCTGGGCTATGGGTACTCCCTGGGCTGAGAGAAAAGCAGGTGATGGAGGATCAAAGGCAAAGGAAAGAGAGAATGAAGCCACGCAGACCACAGGTCCCAGTGCCCTGGCTCCTGGCCATTTAGGATGCCGATTCAGAATGCATGGCAACCAAATTCCAGCTTGGCCCATAACGGCTTTCTGTGCAGAGATGCCACTCCTAAGATTAGAAACTGCTCAAGGGTGGGTCTGTGACTTGCAATTCTTTGCTACTCCACTCTGGAGAGTAGCAGGTGGGCCCGAACACTCTTCACCTACTAGGATCACAGGCTGAGGGAATCCCCAACAGCAGGAGGGCCTGTCTGCATGAATGAGGGGGTGCAGCTGGATCCGGCATGGGCTGGGCCACCACTCCACCTCTAGCGGGGACCTGGCTCCCTGCATCTCTCCCTGGCTGGGCCAGGGAGGGAGGGCAGAGCAGGTGGGAGCTGGCTGAGAGGTGTAACTTGAGTCGGGAGGGAGGAATTCCCTGCCCTTCCTCCAAGCTTTTATTAAAGTAGGGCGGGGAGGGGCCGGCTACCATTGGAAAAATCTCCCAGGCGGCGAGGGGAGGTGGGGAAGCCGCGTGGGGCTGGGAGGGAGCCCCGGCCCGGCTGCAAATAGAAACCGCACTCAGGCCGGCCCAAGGCCACCGAGGCCCCAGCACCGAGGCAGGTCTGCACGCCCCCGCCCCGACTCCTCTCCTAGTCTGGGGCAGGGAGCGGGGCTTCAGAAGTGGGTTAAGAGCGAACCCCTCTTCTGCTCTGGGGCAACGGAGCTGGTGTCCTCACTATCCCTGCTGGGCGACCCCATGGAGCCGGGGTGCTGCCGGACCCAGCTCTGCGACAGGAGGCCGCACCTGCTAACCCAGGGGGCCGATCCAGAGAGGGGGCCCCGGAGGGACGCGAGGCGCGTTCCCAGAGTCCGCCGCCCGCGCACCGGGCTCGGCGTTTGGGCTCCGGCGGGAGGGAGGGCGCGCCGGGGAGGCCGGGCTCCAGCTCGGGCCCCAGCTGGCCGGGCGTGCGTGGCGCGGCTCCCGTGCAAGAACCCGAGAAAGTCGGCAAAGTGCCCCCGCGCCAGAGTCTGCAGCCTCGGAGGCTCGCGCCCCTTCCCCCCGCATCCCCGCCCGCGGCTCGGTGTCACCCAGAACGGGGGGCTCACCTGGGCGGGGGCGCTGCCGGCCCCACCCGCGGTTCCCCCGGGGCAGCCCCCTCCCCGTCCACGAAGCGCGTCACCGCGCCCGCAGGGCTCTCGAGGAATCGGGCTGCGGGGAAGGGAAAGAAGGAAGGAGGGAAGGAGGGGAGCAAGGGCTGGCTTGGGGGGTGGCAGGAGCGGCTCCCGGACGCGGGCCGGGGCGCGTCCGTGCCCAGGGCAGGGCTGTAGGGGCGGAGGGTGGGCGCGAGTCCTACAGCCTCCAGGGTCTGCAGAAAGCGAGCGGGGGGTGGGGTGGGGGCGGCTTGCCCGGCCCCTGTCTTTCGCCCCCCCTTCCCCTGGGGACTGGGGGCTCGTCTCCGCACCGTCCACCTCCCAGGCTGAGGCTGCGGGCGTGGCTCCCCCCGCGCCCCCCGAAGCCACCGCAAAGGGACAGAACGGGGTCCTCACCTCGGCTTTGACTTCTGCGTCCTCGGCCGCTGCGCGGTGGCCCAGGAAGCCCAGAAGCGCGAGGAGCAGCAGCAGCAGCCGCGGGCGCGCCGCCGCCTCCCGGCCACCGGGGAGGCTGCCGGCCCGGGCCGGCGGTCCGGGCGCGCTCCGGCCGCTGCCCATGCTCTCGGCGCCCGGCCCGGGGCGCTGCGCGCGGGGCTCGCCCCTCGCCCGCACCGGGGCCCCGCACGCGTCTCGGAAACTTGCGACGCTCGCCGGCTCCTGGCCCCGCGGGCGCGCGGCGGGCGTCCCGGTTCCGGTGCCGGTCGCAGCCGCTCGGGTCCCCTCGGCCGGTTCCCACGCCGGAGGCGACGCGGGCAGGGCCGAGCGCGGCCCGCGGGTCCCGCAGCCCGGGCGCCCGCGGCCCGGCTCCCGAGAGCGAGCGCCGCTCCCGCGCCTTTGTCTGGCTCAGCGCCCCGGCCGCCCGGCCCCGCGGCGCCCCCCGCGCGCCCGGCGCCCTGTGTCCATGCCCGGGCCGGCCGCTGCCCGCGCGCCCCGCCCCGCCCCCGCTCCCGCCGGGACTCGGCTCGCCCCGCGCCCCAGGGCCTGGGTGCCCGCGCGGTCCGGGCGGAGGCGCAGGGAGCCGGTCGCAGCGAGCGGCGGGCGAGCGAGCAGGGACCCGGCGTCCCACGTCCCCGGCGAGTTGGGCGCAGCGCGCGGCGCTCCCGGCCCGCCCCCCGCCCCGCGGCCGCCGCTGCTCTTAAAGGGCCAGCGCGCTCTCCGCGCGCGGCCGGAGCAGGGGGCCGGGGGCGGGACCAGAGCCGCGGCTTTTGGGGAGCAGGTGCGGACCCGCGGCTTTCTCACTCTTTGCAGAAGACAGGAATCCTCTCCAGCCCGCCTCCGTCACGCCCATCCTTGCTCTTTTGGGGCGCGACGTTGATCCTCAAAGCGACCCCCCCCAACAGAGAGTTAGGAGGAAGGAAGGCTCTTTCATCTAGTGGGCGGATGGGGATACTGAGGCAGCGGTGGGCTGGAAAGAGGGCTGGAGGGGGAAGGACCCCAAGAGTCGTGTTGTAGGCTTAACCAAAAAAAAAAAAAAAAAAAAAGATAAAAATCTAGAGATTTGTTTTCTTAAAAGCCTCAGGGTGTCTTTGGCCCTTCCGTGACTTTCTTCGGTTGCGTTCCTACCCTGGGTGTCCTGTAGGGTGTGACAGCACAGGTTTAGGAGAAACGCTGTGGTAGTCCTGCATCGCCACTTACCTGGGGGCATGAAGGTGGGCAAGTTAGTCAACTTTCCTAAACGTGGGGCAACCTTAAGCTGTGGGTTAGGGGTGCTTTGGGTTGCTGACTTAGCACACATTAGGTGTCCAAGTAGAGGGCACTATTTTTTGCAAGAGAAATGTGACGGTGGGGCCCGACAAGGCTCTGTCTGGGCAGACAGGTGAAACTTCCCACTGAGTGGAGCTTAAACTACCAGATTGACTTCTTTTCTGGGTCGGCTTGAGTTCTGGTGGGTGTGGACGCAGGCCGCTTGAGGTGGGGGTGGGGGCTAGGTCTAAGGTCTGCGGAGGCGGTGTCCAGACCAAGGGTAGTCCTGGCCCGAGGCACTGGTGTCAGGTGCACGAGGTGAAGGAGCCCCAAAAGGGCAGGAGGGCGGAGACCATCCCTCTCTCCCCTGCCACCTTCCAGCCCCGGAAATAGGAGCTTTCCTTATCTCAGCGCAGGTTTCTCTAGAAACTTCCCCAATTGTCTCACCTCTCCCAAAAGGACAGAGATCTGGCAGAGCTTTAGAAATTGACCTGTTCACTGACCTAGCAAGTAAGAAAAAACAAAAACAAAGAAAGCAAAACACCGTTAAAGAGAAAGGTAAATTTTCTACAAAAAACTCTGTTGCAATAAGGGAAGAGAGACTCAGTATAGAATAGGCCCAACACATCCAGTAACAAGTGGAATTTATAGCCAAGGCTCAAGTATTGTCTGTGTTGGGGCGGGGTGGGGGAGGAGGCGAGGATTGGTGGATGGAAAATGACTAAGAGGAGACATTAAGTCTGGGGAGATGCTGGCTGAAGGTAGGCCAGGTTGATTAGATATCACCTGGGGGGAGGGTTGGAGTTTGCTCAGATATCAAGAGTGGGAAATTCTCACTGGCCTGATTTAGCAGAATTCTTGATAAAACTGGATTCTAGATACAACTGGGTTCTAGAAGGAAGTACATGGATGGGCCTCGTTGGGGAGAGGGTACAGGGGAGCCTGACGAGAATTTGGTCAATAATCTTTCTTCACACTTTCATTCAAAGGAAAAGAGGCATTCTTTGCTGTGAACAATATAAGCCCATTTCTCATTTGGTCACCTTTGTTCATTTATGCCCAGCTGAACCATGTGTTCTTGATGACAATTGATAATTGCTCTACTATAAGACCCACGAGACATTTAATGAGAGGGATACTTTGAAGATAGATGGAGAGACAAAGATGAGCAGCTGAATCAATCGATCTGTGTGCCCACCTTCACAGACCTTCAGGGATCTACCAAGAAGAAGTTCAGGGCCTGTTGTCCTCCTTGGTAGGGTGAGCGTGACGGCAGTGATGCACACATTTCTCTGTTCGCCTCTTGAAACTTTCTGGTTACTGCAGAGACATCAGGTAGATTGCGGGGGATAAAAGTGTAGCAGTTGCTTCCAACTGCTGCACAAGTGTCCCCTTCTGCAGCCAGGCTGGTATGGAGGGCGTTGGAGAAGGGCACACTGGATTTCTCATAGCAGGCAAGTCACCCATTTGAGGCCAGTGGTGATGTCCTCCAGGGATGAGGTAAATTGTTTCAGCAGTGAGTACAGGAGTCCTCTCTATCCGTGATTTTGCTTTTGTGGTTTCGGTTACCTGTGCGGTCAATCGTGGGCTGAATGGAAATTAAACAGAAAATTCCAGAAATAAGCAATTTATAAGTTTTAAATCGCCGTCGTTCTGAGCAGCCTGATGAAATCTCGCGCAGTCTGGCTCCGTCTTGCCCGGGACATGAATCATCACCTTGTGCAGTGTGTTCATGATGTACATGCTACCTGGTCATTAGTCGCTTCGTAGAATCTTCCACTAGACAAGATGAAGAAGGCATCCTCATGGGCCTCCCCGTGATAATTTCAAAAGCTAACATGGAAAGAGGGGTGAACACCTGAGAGTCATAAAAGCAATGGGCTACCACGGTGAGTCCAGTTCTTCTGATTTTCCTAGGAGTCATCCCAAATCAGTGCGCTTTCCTCAAGGGAAGGTTCATTGGCCTGTTGAGGTCTAGGGCTTCGAAGCAGAATGCAGGGGGCATAGTCCCAAGGCTTGGGGAACACTTGGATTTCTTGGGTGGTTGGGGAAGAGGCTGCTAATTTAGCATATTTTTTAGCCCATCTGTTTCCTTGGGCTTCTTCTAATTTTTTTGTGCGATGTTCTTCAGTTTTAACTTTAGTGATCTGCTGGGATAATAACAATTCCTCTAGAAGTTCTGCTGTTTGGGGTCCTTTTCTGACTGGGGTACCAGCTTCTGTCACGAATCCTCTGTGTTTCTATCACATACCCCAATTATGTACCACCCCAATGGTAAAGCGGCCGTCAGCATAAATGTTAACCATCATTCCCTTTGCTTTTACGCAAGCCCGAGTAATTAACTAGGTTCCCTGGGCTGGTTTGACATTTAGCCGGGCTCGTATTCTGGAAGTTTATGTTGATCTATAATAGCATATCCAGCCTGGAGGGCCCCATCCTCCTTTCAGAGGTAGGAGCCGTGATGTGAAGAGCAAGGACAACTTGGGGGAGGGAGTTTTCTGATAGAGCTTGCTTAGGACAGGATAATGACCTAGTGTTAACGACACCGTCGTGGCACGTCCTATCAGTGGGTAAAGTAAGGCAGGGGTCAGATTTTGACAGCGATGTATGGTGATGTGAAAGGGACAGAGGAGTAAGACTGCACAGGAGGTAAGTGGAGATGCTGACAAGTGCTGTGGGTTTTCATCAAGCAATAGGGTCTGCACAGCCCGAGGACACATGTGTGTCAAGCGGATGACCTAATACAAAAACTGAGGTAGCATGGTCAAGTTTAGTGGTCGTCGCCATGGCTCACAGGGGGATATGTCAGTTGTCATTTTCTGCCAGGAAGTGAAAAATGTTGAATAGTAGAGGCTCTGTCTGTCAGTTCTACCTGCAACTGAAATATTGTGACTTAGGTATCAGACACACAGAGAGAACAGTTGAATTTTGTCTTTAGCCACCTTGTGGCCCTTTCTTGCTAATGTCTTAAAGTATTTGGTGTCCAAAGGAGTTGTCCTGTCAGAACATAGAAGGAGGTCCTCTACGTATTGGATAAAAGTGGAATCTCCTGGAATTTGAGTCCCTCCAGTTGGCATTTAGGGTGTGCAAGAGGTAAGTAGGAGCCTCAGTAAATCCTCGGGGCATAACAGTCTAGTATATTGTTGGTTATCCCAGGTGAAGAAGGCAAACAATTATTGGGATTCCTTATGAAGGGGAGTCCTAAACCAGGTAGAACATAAATTAAAGACTGTGAAATATTGGGTGTTGGAAAGAATAGCTGACAGGATAGTGAAAAGATTAGGCACCAAAGCAAATCTGGGTTTGACAATTTTATTGATGACTCTCAGATCTCAGACTAACCCATATCCTTGCCTGTTTTGGTTTTTTGATGGCCCCAGTGGGAGTCTTGCATGGACTAAAGTATTTTTATCTAATAAACTTTGAATTATTGGGCAGAGTCTCTCAATTCCTTCTGGCTTTAAGTGACATTAAGTGATCACGGGAACAAAAGGTCTAGGACACACTTGTGTCTGAGGGTCCCGAAGTTGGTTCTGATCCACATCTGAGTCTTGGCACGAAAAATGGTTAAAGAGAACCAGAGTTAGACTGAAGTTAAAGCGGTAATGATAGATTTTACTAAATATATATATTTATATCTATCACAATGGAGAGAGACTCAACTCTAGTATACAATGGGGCTCAATTTCGAACACAAGTAGAACGAGTAGGGATTTATAACTGAGCAGCGAATTGTACAGGTGAGGCCTTCGTGAAGTGTGGGGGGATTCTAGCTGAAGGCAGGCCAGGGCGATCAGATATCACGTGAGGGGTAGTGGGATGGGGAGGGTGGGAAATTCTCACTAACCTGATTTAGCAGGATTCTGGATAAAACTGGATATCTAGAAGGAAGTACTTAGATGGGCCTTGTGGGGGAGACAGTTCAGGGCAGCCTGACAAGTTTTATCAAGCAAAGAACCTTTGTTGGCATCATTAGTGGGTGGACATTACCTCAGGGAAAGGAAGTTGGGGTTTGGGGAAAGGTCGGGGCAATTTCATCCATTTCTACTAACTTCTCTGTGGGGTCCCTCCTTTGGAAAATGGATTTCTAATTTTTTTGCTTTGAAATTTCCTTTTGGGAAATGTACAGTAGACGGCAGAAATGGACAACAGGGTCGTCTCGGTTTAACTGAACACATCGCAGTCTTTCACAATAGTTAGTCCCAATCGGCCAATTAAAAAAGTTTGAATGTAGGGGGCTACCTAGTAAAGAGAGGAGCCCAGGAAATGTGAGCAATGCTCTTAGAGGCCTGAGGTCAGACCAGTTTGGTTATTGTTTTGTCCCAGTTGGAGCTTCTCCTCTTGGGGTGAATCCTGACTTCAGGAGATGGCATCCCTGTGACCAGACCTTGACCTTCCCAGTGATGGGATCTAGCTCCTACAGGTAGCTTGGGGCCCAAGGTGGGTTTCTGCATCCATCCATTTATCCGGCCAGCACCCAAGGGCTGAGGGAACCGGAGCAGCTGAGATGTGTCAGCTCCAGCTCTTCAGTCAGCCAGGCTTAAACATTATCCACATTTTGCCTATGTCATTTCATCTAAACTTTTTTTTTTTTTGGATCCTTTTGAATTAAAGCCCAGACACGTCATTTCACAACACAGTTTCCTTCTGAGACCCCGATGTGGTGTGAGGGGTTGTACAAACAGCTCTGGATTAGAAGCCGGGCCACGGGGTTCCTGCCCCAGCACACATTTGCAGGGCAATATTGATGAAGTTATATCCCTTCCCCCCCTTGGGTTTGTCTCCTCATTTGTAAAAGGTTGGTTCTGGCTCAAGGTAGTGGCAGGTCCTTTGTTTAGTAAAGGAAAGGCACTGTGGATTGGGACCAGGCCCAGGCCCCCCTCCCTGGCCACCCCCTGAGGGCCCCTCGGGCTGCTGGTACCAAGACAAGGAATAAACAAACAAGTAGAGGTAATTTCCCTCTTCCTTGGAAACAAAGCTGGGGTGGTCTGGAGAGGCGTGTGGAGAGCCAGGAGTGCCAGGTGGAAAAGGGCCAAACAGGCCTAGGGATGATCACTTCCCTGCCCTGCAGGGAACATCTGAGGATATCGAGGCCAGATGTGTTGGTCCTGCACTCTCCCTGGTGTGAAAACATCCCCATCGAGATCAGGTCTCTGCTCGTCTCTGCTCCTCGCCAGCCTGCCTGGGGTGGACCGGCCCGCTGTGGTGGTGCCGCTGTCTCCGGGGCTCATCTCCTCTTATGGAAGAGCCCCAGCTGCTTCTGCGCTGCCGGCCGAGCGTGTCTTCCAGCGCACGCTCACTGTCTGGGCGCCTGCCAAGGCCCAGCCGCCCCGCCTGGCCTTCCCGGGCCCAGCCTGCCGCCCCCTTCCCATGAGTGAATCTCCTACTTCCTTCCTCTGTCGCCACCTTCCATCCTTCACGGAGACGGTTATTGATCTTGGCCCAGTTCTCGAAGCTGCCTTACTCTAATTCCATCTGAACCACATCCTCCCCCAGGGGACTGGCAGGTCAGTCCTCCTGGGTTTGTTGATGGTGGGGCTATATCACACCCAGCCCCCTCCCGGGAAGAGCCAGCGCCGAGATGGATGCCCCTGACGAGATGGATGCCCCTGACGAGGTGAGTCAGGTGGTTTGTACGCACAGGACCTACCTTGTTGGAGGCTGGCTTCCATCCTGAAGTTGGCACCTGCAGGAAATTGGGCGGCTGACAAGTGTGAAGTTGAAGATGGGGCTTCTCCTGTGCGCACCCTGCTGGTCCCCACCATGGTGGGCATCCAGGGGGCCCAGTTCAGGGCCTGGCACAGAGCAGGTGTCATTAAGTGCTGGCTGCACGCCCAGTTAGCCGTGTCCCTTGCATGCCAGGAAGGATGCCTGGCTTCTCCCTCTCCACCGTGACCTCAAAAGCCAGAACCGACTGACCAGCTGAAGAGCTGAATCAGCAGATCGATGGGGTAGGGTTGGGGAACATGGCACAGGATGTGACTTCCTGGGTCCTTCAGCGGAGTGATTGGGACTTGTCTCCAAAAACACAAGTGCAGGAGGCAGAGTGGGAGCCAGGGTGACAGGCACCCATTCCCCACCCCTTTCCTTCAGGCCTGGGGTAGAGAAGGGGAGAGCAGGGCTGACCAGGAGCCCATGGGCAGGGGTGTGGCAGGGCAGGATTGAGGTTAGAGTGCAGGTGGGACCTTATTTCTGGTTTCTCACGTGACCTCAGGCAGGTCATTTAACCTGTCCTTCTGTACAAGCAGAATAATCATTCCTACCCAACTTACTTTTCAGGGGGGCCCCTGGGAGGAACAGATGAGGTCTTAGAAAGGACTTTGAAAAAGTGTTAAAGTGTTATCAGGCCTAAATGTCTGTGTTTACACTGAGAGGAGGCGGGCGGAGACCCCATGGCACCTGCTGAGCCCTGGGCTCCATGAAGTGTGTGAACTTGCTGGTGTGCAGGCCGGGCCTTCTGGGTGGCCCCGCCACATCATTAATGTCTCTCATGGCCCCCTTAGCAGTCATAACATAGACCCCAAGTCCTCCCCAAACTGTGAAGCACGCTGAGAAGGTGGGTAGAGGAGACACGTCACTTCATCTAGTTGAAGAGAAACAGTTCAAAACAAAATCCAAAATAAAAACTGCAATTTTTATTGTTAAGTGTAATTAAAAACTGTAACATAAAAATCTCTCATCACCAGAAATCCAGACGGCAAGTGGAGAGGACGGGTCCTTTGCTCTGGTGAGGGCCTGAAAACCCTGTGCAGCCCTTGCCCCTCGGCCCTGTGCCCTCAGAAGGCCCACAGGCCACAGTGGGCGGCTGGGGGCTGCAGGTGAACTCTGACTGGGGGAAGGTGCAGCTCTGCCTCCTTGGGAAAGCTGATGGGAAACCAGAGGTCACAGAGCGTTGGAGGCCTGGCGTGAAGCCACCAGCCAGGCCAAAATGAAACATCTGCTCAAGTCTCCCCAGGCACCTGGCTGGGGGCGAGTGGGAGGAAGGAATGGAGAAAACTGATGCGGAGCCTCAAATTAGCACCCTGTACCTTGGCCCTGAAATAGCCTCCGCTGGCACAGGAAGGGGTGAGACTAAAAATAAATAAATAAAAGCGACACGCTTCAAGGAGGGAGGGTGACAGACCCCTCGAAGCACCCTATGTCCCGGCTGGAGCAGGGATGAGCCAGGGCACGATGGCTTTAAAACGCTGGTCGGGGCCAATGGGGTCACAATGGACACAGCTGAAGGGGGCACGGGGGAATGTGGGAGGGGCCATCTGTTGGAGGGACAACAGTGGGGGTTGTGGCCGAGTGCCGGTGGGCTCACCAGGTGACCCTTTTTTCCTTTTTTGGCATAAGCAGCTCAGACCAGGAACCAGGAGGCCCAGGCTGCCCTCTACTGGCGACTTCTGGAATGACCACGACACGGCAGCGCTGGACCCGCAGCCCAAAGGGCCCGGGAGAACCAGGCCCCAGGGACTGGCGGTGGCCTCAGCTGGGAGGCTCCTCCATCTCCGCCTGGCTGCAGCGGGGCCGGGGCAAGACGCGCCTCCGGTGCTCACTTCAAAGGCATCAGGAAGACCTTATTCCCAGACTTGCAGCGGACCTGCTCGGCGTGCATGCGCAGCAGCACCTCGGAGTCTTCGAACTCATCCACGATCTCCTTGAACCAGAAGCCAGGAGAGGAGTCACTTTCAGGGAATCGGGGACCCAGAGGGCACTGTAAGCAAGCCCAGCCCGCTGAATCCCTTCAGAAATCCCTTCAGAGGTCAGGCACGGCTGAGGGGAGACAAGGGCCACACCGGCTCCAGGTGCTGCACCCACTCGTTCCGTCTGACCAGCTCTGCAATCTTCCCAGGCTGGTCCTGTCATCCCAACTTTTCAGAGGATGCCCAGAGCCTGGATTACAGAACCCAATAAAATCGGGACTGGGACCCGAGTGCTGGAGGCCCAAACCAGAGTTCTCTGCCACCTCCAGCATGATCAGACCCAGAGCAGATGTGCCGCTTGATGATGGCCCACGGGCTGTATCTAGTGTGCACGTTTGGTTTGGCTTGCAAATGTTTTTTTTTTGTTTTTTAAATACAAATTAGTTGTCAACATTTGAAAATAGGGAGATTATACATAAGAATCTGGATTTCCGGCTTTTCTGGAAAAAACAGGAGTGACAGCAATGCGAGGCCCACATTCCTCACGGTGACACTCCCCGCTGTCTCCCCAAGTGGGGGCAGAGTCTGGCTCCTCTAAGGACTGAGGGACAGTGAAATATTTCACCTGCTTATCAAAATACGAGAAAGGCTATGAGGGTGGCTGCTCCTTACACCTGGCACGTTTCACGCATCTCCAGCACCTGCCAGACCCCTGTGGCGCCAAGCCTTTGACCTCTGGGGGAGGAGGTTAGGACTTCAGGGGAGGCCTGTAACATCCTCTCAGATCAGCGTTCCAGGGCAGTGCTTCTCAAATTTTATCGTGCACACAATAAATCCCTAGAGGTCTTGTTAAAATGCGATTTTCATTTCTTAGGTCTGGGTTGGGGCCTTAGAGTTGGTAGCGCTAATGAGCTCCCAGGTGATGCTGCTGTCGCTGGTCCAGGGCTGTGCTCTGAGGAGCCAGGTAAGGCGGTGGGGTCTCCTGCCACATCCGTGATTTCTCAGGGATTCAGGTCTGCAATGCCGAACCCCCAGGGTCAATGGGCTCCCCTCCCACTCCTTATCACCTCTCCCATCGCTTCTGGAGTTCAGCTCCTCCGCTCCAGGAACTCACCTGCAGTTCCCTCAGGCACGGCCCTTCCAGCTGGAGTTGAGCGTCACCCACACACCAGGCCAGGCTGACGTGGAAGGAAGGGTCCTGCAGAGGAGTGGCAGGGAGGTAGGCGGTCACCCAGGTGCTGTGGCAGGCCCAGACATCGCGACAGGTCTGTGGGAGTCGCTGTGGCCTCCCTCATGGGTCCCTGGCCTGCTCTGTGGGAGACTAGACCCTCAGTGTCGATCACTGCTAACCCTATGCACCCTCTACAGAGACGACACAGCCTGGGGTTGTCCTTAGTGTGGACTGAACTGTGTCCCCCCACCCTCCAAATTCATATGCTGAAGCTTTGACCTCCAATGTGATTATGGTGGGAGACGGGGCCTTTGGGAGATAATCAATCACATTTAGCTGAGGTCAGGAGGGTGGGGCCCTCAGCTGGGATTCGTCCTGTGTAAGGGACACCACAGAGCTTGCTTCCTTCTCTCAGCCGTGTGAGGACACAGTGAGAAGATGGTATCTACAAGTCAGGAAGAGAGTCCTCACCAAAAACTGGCCACGCCGACACCTTGATCTTGGCTCCAGAATCGTGAGAAAATAAAGTTTGTTGTTGAAGCCTCCCAGTCTAGGGTATTTGTTTCGACAGCCCATGCTGGGACAGTCCTGCTCTCAGAGGCTTTCTTTCACATACCACAGGGAGTCATTAAATCTGGGACTCGGAAGAAAACCCAGGCTTCGAGTCTATTTTCTGATCTAAAACAGTTCAACAGATGACATACTTCTAAAGATGAACAAAACCCAAAATTTCTAAAGTTCTGAAGAAATAATAATTGTCTCTGTTCAAATTCATACTTACACGTCTTGGAATGGTTTAAAAAGAATGTATCAGGCAAAACCAATAGCCCTTTCAAGCCTTGACATTCAACTCGGAGATGAGTACTCCTGGAGGGCACGGGGCAAGGTGAAGGAAGGTATGTGAAGCTACACCCTTCCTGGATGTCAATTTTACTAAAAAATACTGGGGAGAACTACTTTTTAAAAAATGTAAAAATAAACATGAATACGATATGGAGTAGAAGGTGTAAATCTTGTGCACATTTAAGATACAAAAAAAAAAATTCTGAGAAGTCCTAAGAAATGTTGGACTTCGAGTGGGTTGCATCTGACCCCACCTCAGAACCCTCAGCTCCCCAGGGGTATGTGTCCTCTGAAGGCTGGCATTCAGGACGTCTCACAGGGAAAGTTCTGGAAGGCTCTTCAGTTTGCCTCTACCAAGGGCTTCCTGAAAGCGTGTTTTACTCCAGTCATAGACGGGCCCATGGAGAAGAAAAGGCCCCGTTCACTACCTGGTAGAAAGTGGTGAGGCTGAATTCCTCCATGACTCTGTCGACCTCTGAAACCAGGTCCAGGAACTGGGCGTGCCCTGCGGTGACCTCAAGCCCAACGAAGGTCCTGGAGGGAGACAGAAGTGGGCAACGCGGGCATGAGAACATAAGCACAGGTATGTGGTGGGGCAGAGGGTGCGACAGACAGCTGAGCAGCCTGGGCCATGAGCACTTTCTCACTCCAGCCCCTGGTCAGCTCACTTTCCTGTCCTCTGAGCCTGCTCATTCATCCTCCCCCTGCTCTGTCTGGAAACCTTCCCTCCCTGGTTCTAACCACACATCTCCCCTTCCTCCCCAGGGTCTAATAACTCTCGCAGGAACGCTTTCCTCTGCCACTGCCAAGTCTACAAGCCCCGAAGCTCCTGCGCCCGTGCTCCCCATCACCGCTGCTGAGTCGGGACCCCTTCTGGAGGCCTTGGCTCTCGGTGCCGGCTACCCTCCCGTCAGCCCTCAGACTTCTCTCTCATCTTTAAAACCCTCCCTTGAACGCACACCTTTAGTCAGCCCACACATTCCCAGTAAAACATTTTAGATGATCTGTCCACCTTTGCTCTCTCTCATTCCTCACCCCCGTCTTCCACTCACTTTGCCACAACTGCTCGCGTCAAGGTTGCCCACGAGCTCCATGTTACCAAATCCAGTGGGTACTTCTCTGTCCTCATCTTGGCTGCTCAGCAGTTCCTGACACGGCTGACACCTCCCTCCCCGAAATACTTTTCTGTCTTGACTTCCAAGACACCATGCGCTGCACAGTCCTGGTTCGATTCTACCCCCGGCCTCCTTGTTCCGTCTCCTCTGCCGTCCTCTCTTCTTTCTAACCTCTAAGTGGCCAAGGGCGGCAGAGCTCAACCCTCCTTCCTCTCCATTGCTCCTCCCGCACTCTCCAGCAGGCTGATCTCACCTAGCCCGACCTCAAATATCACACGGGCTTGTGGCTCCCAAAGTTTTATCTCCAGCTGGTCCCTCTCCTGTGCTTTACGAGTGTGTATCTGACATTTTCCACTTGTGAGTCTAACAGGCAGCAAAATCTAAGCAGCATAAAGGGGAACTTTTGATGCTCACCCCACCAGTGTTTCCTATCACAGAAAACGGGGCCATTATTTACCCAGTTGTTCAAACCCCGAACCCAGGAATCCCAGGATTTTGCACAGACCCAGCCCAGTTGATTCTACCTCCAGCACACCAGAGACGTGTCCACCTCCTGGCCCTTCCACGGCTACCACCCTCATCGAGGCCACCACTGGCCCTCGCCTAGACAGCGACATCCGCCTCCTCTTTGATCTCCCCGTGTCTGCCCTGACTCACTTACACCTCTTCTCTACTCAGTAGCTACAGACATGGTCTACCCAGGCTGACATTTAACAACATAAATTGGATCATGTGTCTCCTCTGTTCACATCTCTCCAATGGCTTCATTACACTGAAAATCGAAACTCCTTACCTTGACCGTGAAGGCTCTGCATGAGCTAACCCTGCTCAATGCATCCCCTATGCCCTCCCACCTGCTCCCTGGGTTCCACTTTTCTGGTCCCCTCAAACATGACAAGCTCTTTCCCCCCTGAGTCCCCTCATTTGCTGTGTCCTCTACTTGCAGGTTTTCACAGCAGCTTTTCCCAAGGCTGGTTCCTTTTCATTCTCAGGTCCCCAGCAAATGCCACCTCTCTGGCCGCTTCCCTAGTGCCCTCCTTGGCTATCTGCTCCTGACTATCATATCACACAATAGTTACACACAATTTACTTTACTATCTGTCACCTCTGGAAAATGTGAGATCCCTAAGAGCAGGGACTGTGTTGACCTCTTCACTGAGGAATCTATACTGTCCCACAACAGTGAATGAACAAACAAGCCTTCCTTTCAGAGGTGCTAAGAGAAGGCAGCTCAGTGAGCGGATCAGACAGAGAGGCTCACCTTGAAGCCCTGATAATAACACTTTCTTCTTATGTCCATCTAATAATTTAATACTTTTCAAAACTTGTTTGGCTCACTTGAGCCTCACTAGTGCCCATTGATGAATGTATCAAGGGCAAGCATGTGACGACACGGGAAAGGAAAGTCACAGAGGTGAAGATGTGAGCTGAATATTAAACTGGGGACAGAGCTGGGCAGGAATTCAGGCTTTCTTTCAGTCTCGGGTTTATTTCACTACACTGAGATGTTTTTCTCTACCTCTGCTCTCCCTCTATGTTCTCCTAATCATTTCTCTAAACGAAAGGTTCAGATTTGGGAACAGCTGCCTTCAGTCATAGAGCTGGTTAAAACACAAACAAATGAAAAAGTGCAGTGGACAAGGCCAAGAGCTAAGCCCTAAACCTTTACTCCTTCTGAAAATGACTGGGGACTGAATGGGGAGACTCACCTGGTTTTCTCTTGATTGGTATAAATCTTTACCTGGTTGGCAGTAAAGCAGAATCTGAAATTTAAAAGACAGTATTTCAGGAACGATAACAAGAAAAAAAAAAAGTTTACATTAAAAAATAGCACTTGGAAAATATAGTTATCTCGTTTTATACTTAGTATTGTCACCCTAGAACTGGATGAGACCTTAAATGATCATCTAGTCCAAGTAACACAGTTTCATCTCGATGCTAGCAAAACATTTACTTTATTAACAGCAGTTCATTCCATTAAACAATTTGAGGCTATTGACTTTACTGACTGGAACTTAGAAAGTCTTATTCATCAGGTAGGTGATAATAGATCATTTAAGGACCAATTTGATCCTTGCAGTTTTTTTTTTTTTAAAGGCAACTCTGATCGATCAAAGTAATAACAAGAACATTCCCTGTATGCCAGGGGCTGAGCAGAGGGCTTTGTGCTCATCAGCCGGGGGGATTCTCATACAGCCCTGTGAGGCAGGCACCATAATGATGCCCATTTTACAGACAAGAAAACTGAAGGTTGGTTGAGGTTGAATTTGATCAGCCACAACTCAAACCTCAGTTGGCTAGATTCCAAAGTCCTTGCTGTCACCTATGCTTTAGTGAGGGAACGTGGGTCTCAGCTGGTGTGAGATTGGAGTAAAAATGCCACCCACATCTACCTGCCACTCAGATCAGTTATACGGGGACCCCTTGGTTCACCGAGGTAAGTGCTGTGACTCTGGCTGGTTCCCACTGTGTCCTCTGGGACACCAGATCTCAGCAGGACAGACTGGCTTGCTGCCCTCTGTGGACCAACTTGGCAAATCCCATTATAGAAAACAATCATTTTACAGCCTCCAGGCCAAGGTCTCACTCCATCTGGGGAACACAACGCACAAGCATTTGGGTAGTCCCACAACTCATGTGACAGCACAGTCAGTCAACTGTTGGCTTCTCCATCAGCCTTCAGCCTCTGATGTATTCCTTTTGGAGAAAACGTTAAGGGATGACAGAACCAGCAGGAATTTGGTTAAATGGAGAGTTTGGAAAGTGTTCTGCACGGTGCCTGATGAACATCCTGGAATGAACTTTGGGTGTCCGTGCCCAACTGTGATGGCTAATTTGATGGGTCAACTTACCTGTCTAAGGGATGCCCAGAGAGCTGGTAGAACAAGATCTCTGGGGGAGCCTCTGTTTCTGCGAGAGATTAGCATCTGAATTGCTAGACTGAGTAGTAAAGCAGATGGCCCTCCCCAGGGTGGTGGGCATCATGGCCTGAAACAGACCAAAATGGCAGAGGAAGGGCAAATCCGCTCTCTCTGCTTAAGCTGAGACATCCACCTTCTCCTGTCCTTGGGCATCAGTGTCCAGTTCTTTGGCTTTCGGGCTCATATTGGGACTTATATCATCAGTCTCCCCTACCTCCCCACTCCGCCCCTAAGTCTCAGGCTTCTGTTTCTCTGAAGAACCCCAATATAGAGTTTGGCACGAGAATGGTCTTAGAAGAGCAGAATTTTAAGGATAAGTTTTCTGAATTGGATCTGAGGTATTTGGAATTCCCATGACATTTGCTGAAGCTACGAGAAAAGACAGCTGACCTTCCACATTGGTAGTTGGGCAGCCCAGAGATGCTGGTGGCCTCCTTTGCCATCGTGAGAATGAAGCCAACACACAGAAGTGCAGAGCCAGGAGTTGGTGAGAGTCAGGCGCCATGTGACATCTCTGGTCACCCCGATCCACTCGTGCACGAAGCCAGTGCTACCTCTGAACTTTCCAGTTACACCAGTCTATAAACTCCAGCTGCTTTGGGTTGGACTTCTGGCACCTAATATTCTGATTCATATAAATATGGCTCAATAAATTTGGTGGCGATAATTTTAAAAAAGGCGGCAGGGGCTGGATTAGGTGGAATTGAGTTTTAGTGCTGATTCTCTGGCCGACTGAATTGGAGCAAGTCCTTTCCTCTGGGTTTCAGAAGGTGTTAAACCAAACGTGAGGTTCTCTGGCTAGCCAGCAGTTGTGTGGACTTCCTGGGTCCAGGGCCTCCTCAACTATGGGGGTGCGACTTTGACCAGAAGACTGTTTCTCTTCCTCACACATCTACACATCTGAGCTTTTGTGTAACACCTCACGTGAAGAAAAGGCTCTGCAGATAAAACCACCACTTGGGTAGCTTTTATGGCTGCTTCTAGAACCAACATCAGAGGATCTAGAGGGCAATGCCTGGACGCCCTGTCACCTGCTCAATCATTCAATATACATTCATGATGCCTATAGTGAGCAAAGCACCTGGAAAAAAGATGAGGGTAATTCAGAGGGAAGCCACATTCCTGGGACTGCAGGAACTTGGGTTCCGAAGCGGGAGGTGGATATGGGAATGACTGGGTATGAGGATGAGTGAAATGAGCTCTAAGGTGTAAACAGTCACAGGACTGAATGACCCGCAGGACTGAGGGATTCTGGGAAAGCCTCAATGAAGGAACAGGGCTCTGATCTGGTCAAGTATAGGAGGAAAGGCACTTCTGGTAGGAAGAAGAGGTAGGAAATACTTAAGGGAAAAAACCCAAGGCTGGCAGACAGAACCAGAAGAAGGGTCCAGTTTAGATCCTTCACTGAGTCTCCTCTGAGGCAGCCACCACCACTCCCAGGACCTGCACACAGGCAAGGACTCCAGAGCTAATGTGGTATGACCAGGGTCACATGGGACAGTGTGTACAGCTGACGGGTCCAGGAGATGTTCAGTGTTCCAACTTTTAGGTCTGCCCTACTTTCGGGGTAATACACTCCACACCCAGTGCTCAGAGTAGCTCAGGATTGGAAGGGGAGCCTTGAAGAGAGGGAGAGGAGAGGCAGAGGGGAGCCCTTGGGACTCACCTCTGGCAGGAGGCCATGCGGTCTTTCAGAGCCTGCACAAAAGGGTGGATCCAGTGATGCCGCAGAACCACGCTCTGGGACAGGCTGAGGTGGAAGGCCTCCATCCTCACCAGCCGAGGGACATATGTCTGGGCGTGGAACAGCAATGCGTCAAGCAGATCCTGGAACTCCTCCCTGGCGTCATCTGGAGGTGAGAGTGGAGATCGTGGAGTTGCATGGCTGAGTGAAGGGCGCCTTTTTCACTCTGGGTTTTAGGAGAAAATTACTTTGACAGCAGCTTATACTTATGTATTCCAATAATATTTTAATAGGTATTTTTGGTTACAGAAGTAAGACACATATACTCATTGTAAAGAATTTAAGTAAAACAGACATGCAAAGAGAAAGGGCCCCTGAAATCCCATCACCTAGAGCAGTGGTCTCCAAACTGTCGTGATCACAGGGACCATTAGTAAAATAAGCTTGCACACACACCTGCACAAAACATGTATTTATAGATTACAAACGTGTGCTACTCTGTAAAACTGTGTTATACAATGTATACTCCCAATTTTTCACAAAGATAGAATACTACGATGACCACCATTGTATGTTCAAATATTATTTATTTTACCAAACGCGTGACTAGGGCTGTGCAGCTAACAGTCTGCTCACATTCTGTTGTTACTCAGTTTGCCCAAATGCCCTGATGAGCAGGTAGTATAGAGAATTGGTCCCATCCTGTGGATGAGTAAATAGTTTCTAAGAGTTTACTTGACCTTACACAAATCATAATAAGAGCCACTGCTTCCTCTGTATCGTACTAAGAACTTGACACAAGATTGTGTGATTTAGTCTTCACAAAAATCCTAGGAAATAGGTATTATTATCATCCCCATTATAGAGATGAGGAATCTGAGAGTCTGAGAAGTCCAGTAACTTACTAAAGGTCACCCAGAGTAGTGGGTGGTGAGTGAGGTCTCATTCTGAAGCCTGGGCATTTTCTGTCTGCCATTCACTTGTTAGGGCTGGGTTGGGACTTGAACCCAGTACATTTAAGGCCCCCTTAGAAATGAAGTGCCAGCTACAGCTGTACTCTGGGATGGCCTTGACATTCTGCCCTAGATCCTCCCTTGGTCACCTCTTCATGAGCAGGGAGAACATTATACTAGGGTTAATAAAAATATTTCTGGCAATGGTTTGAAAACTGAAACCACATTTAGAGAAAAATTACTCAATTCTTCAAACTTCTCTCTCTGCTGAGTCGACCTCTTTTGTGCCACCAATGTCAGAGGCTTCTGTCTTCCTCCTCCTATTGGAGTCAGCTTCCTCCCATCAAGAGGCACCTATCAGTCCCAGCCACCTGCCTTTCACACATTACTCACACGGCAGGTAGACATGAGTAGCCCAGTTGCCCCGCTCGTGGGGGAAGGAGCGCACGCGGCCTCCATGTTTTGCACTGTCATCTTCAGGCCCCTCCTCGGTGCTTGGGAACATGTGTAGCACACTGTCTGGTACTGGCAACTTCTGGTTGGGAAAGGGACTCTGGCCACTGCAGGGGAGACAAAGAAAACAAGCACATTTATCTTCTGGGCATCCTCCACCTCTGCACATACAACACAAGTTGTAACCCCTTGAACAGGGTGACTGAGCACCTATTTCCCACCAGGTGCTATAAGCAGCTTCTAGATAACCACACAGCTTTCCTCAGTGTCGTCTCATTGGAGTCTCCCAAGGACTCCAGAGGCGGACCTTACAGGGGGCGTGGTCCTTGTGGGAAACAACTGAGCAGGCAGCTAGGATGTGTGTGATTCCGAAGTCACCTTCCCCAGGGTGGGGAGGGGGCAGGCCTGAGCGGGAGCGGCACTTCCTAGCTGCGTGGTCGTGGTCCACGCATTGGCCCTTGTGGGCCTCAGGTTCTTCTCCCGTGAAGAATACTTCTCCCTGAGAGCGTTACTGCAAGATCAAGCGAGATGCTACGTGAAGAGCGCTCAGGAAGCGCCAGGCCCGGCACTTAGGAGCCGAGGATCCCAGGAAGGGGCTTCGATGGCTTTGCTCACTGCCGAGTCCCCAGTCCCGAGCCTGGTGCGGAGTGGGTGCTCACTGAATGTTTATTGGAAGAATGAAAAAACCCAAAAACCGATCCAGCGCTCTCGCTATTACGACGGCAACCGCGTGGGCTGGCCGGGGGGTGCGGGTCCTCGGGGCTCCATCCCGGGACGCCCTCTGGAGACCCTCTGTCCCACGGCCCCCCTCTCCCCGCCCGCAGGGCCGCCCTGCAGCATCCCCCCGCCCCGCCAGTCCCGCGCGAACCCGCGAGCTCTTCCCCAGGACTTCCGCGCGTCTCACTGAGGGCGGCCTGCGGCTCCCGGCGGGGCCTGGGCCCCGGCCTCGGCCTCATCCTCGGAGCCGCTGCTGCTGTAGCCCACGAGGGGCGCCGCGCTCATGGGGCCGCCTCCTCCTGGAAGGCCACGGGGCGCGCGCCGGGCGGCCGCCGCCGCGGGTCCCCGGAACTCCGCGGCGCCGGAAGTTCCCTCCTAGGGGCGGGGCCTGTGTTAGCACCGCCCAGGGGCGGGGTCTAGATGGGCGCGGTCTCCAGGTGGGCGTGGTATTCGGGGCGTGGCCTGGAGGGACCCAGCCAAGACTGCCCACGGAGAACCGAGAGGCGTTCGCTCGCTGCGCGTTGAGGGTGACCCCGGGCTCTCCGGGCTCCCCGGTGCTCCCCGAGCTCCCCGGCGCCGGCGTGCCCATTTCACAGGTCGCTCTGGGCGCTGACCCCTCTGTCCGCGGCTCTGTCTGCCGCCCCCTGGGAGGGCCCAGACCGCCCAGCTACCGCCGGGTCCCGCGGCCGCCGCGGTCGGCGCAGCAGACACAGCGCAGGTCCGTGTGCTCGAGGGCCCGTCGGGGCGGAGGCCCCGGAGTCCGAGCAGTCCCGGGCGGCGGTCAGCCTCGGAGGGCCGGGGGGCCAGGCCGGTCCCTGCTCTCAGCTGCAGGGGTCGAGCCCTGGGGGGAGCCGGGGGAGCCCCTGCCCCGAGGCCCCGCGGGGTGGTGGCCAGTGGAGCGCCCCCCGCCCCCGGTCAGCTGGGGAGCCGCCCGCGCGCCCGGTTGTCCGGCCCGGCCCGGCCCGGCCGCGGGGTCCCCGGCAGGGGGCGGCCTCGCTCCGTGCGGTCCGCCCCGCGCCGCCCCGGCCGCCGCCGCCGCCCCGGCCGCCGCCGCTCCGCCTCCGGCCCCGCCTCCCGCCTCCCGGCCCCCGCGCGCCCGCCCGTCCGCCCGGCCCCCGTCTCTGCAAGGCCGTCCGCCCGCCCGCCCTCCCGGCGCTCCTCCGCCCCGACCCGCTACCCCGGCCGCGCACGTCGCTTCCTCGGTTCCGGCCGCCGCCGCCTCCAGCCCGCCCCCCGCCCCCAGCCGGCCGCCGCCGCTACGCGAGGCCGGGGATCGGCAGCACGCGTAGGCCGCGCCGCCGCCGGTGCAGCCGGAATAAAGAGGCGGCAGAGCGGGCGGGCAGCCGGTCGCCCCCCACCCCGCGCCTGACCCCGCGGGCGGCCTGGAGCAGGTGAGCGGCGGGGCGCCCCGAGCCGCGTCCGGGGACCCCTCCCGCGCCCGCCGCACCCCTTCCCCAGACCCCTCAACGCCCTGAGCTCCTGGGAGGCCCAGGCCGGCCTCGACGCGCAGATGCGTCCCGGGCACGGTCTGCGGCCCCGGGGCCTTCCTCGGGCCGCCGGGGCCTGACCCTTCCCGGCGAGGGCTGACAGGAGGCTGCCCAGCTGGGCGGGCGGGCCGTGCCCGCAGGGGGGTGATCGGCTTTCATTCGGTTTCCCGGGAGGAGGAAGGACTGGGGTGCGGCGCAGGTGGGGGCCTCCCCTTGCCTCCTTTATTTACCCCGGTCTTTTCCTTGTTTTTTGCCGAGTGATCAGAGAGGCCTCCTGGCTGCACCTTCTTAGAGGGGGGCCTGAGTGGGCAGTGGAGCTGGGGGCCCGGGGTCGGGGATCCTGTGTCTGGCAGCCATTTTTGCCGGAAAATAACACAGTTGGGTTCGCGCAGCCGGACCTACACCGCGCTCGGAAGAGCCCAGCTTCTCTCTTTCCAGCGAGGCTGTGGCACCTGCTTGCTCATGCAACCTGCTGCCTTCACGCGTAGCAGTGGCTCCTTTCCTTCTTCCCTTCCTGGAAGATGCTGAGGATGACAGCCTTGAGGCTGACTCTTACGCTGCTTTGGCAGAACAGGTGGAGACCAGGCTGGACCCCTAGGGCATTCCCTTCCCTCTCCTCTTTCCCTCAGGAGAAAACTTAGAAACTTTTCAGTGTTACAGGCAGAGCAGCTGGGAATCTAAAAGTGGGCTACATCCGATTCTAAAAGTTCCTCCCTCTCCTCGTCATTACCTTATGCTGCCACAAAGTGGTGAGTTAGAGATTTGCCTGGGCTGGGTGGTCATTATCTTCCACTGATTATTCAGAATGTTATAGGCTTGGAGCAAGGGAACTCGGTTTTCTCAGGAAAGGTGATGAGGAGAAATGCTCTGTGATTAGCACACTACTTCCCACATTGCAGAGGCAAACTCATAATTGCTTATGTCTTCCTACAGGCCTTGGCGTGGTCTGATTTAGAGGATTTAGGTCTTTTTGTTGTTCTTGCTATGGGGGATGACTAGAGTGGAGAAGTTCTGTGGTGTAGACGTCATGCATTGGCTCAGGTCCCTGCAAGCCCATCAGAGAGAGAACAGGCACATGGTCAGGGTGGAGTGCTTGGGGTACAGTTGAGAGGGATGTAGGCCAACCCCTCTCAGGAGGTTTTCGAGATGCTCCTCAGCTCCACGTAGTTGTAAATATTGATTGAGGCCGATTGCTTTTGGGCCCTCAGATCTGGGAAGCCTGGCCTCTAAGACCAGTGGTGTCCTGAGTTGAGATTCAGGGCAACAATCAGAGAGGATCTGGGAGGCATCAACCAGAGCCTTTCCGCTCTTCTCTATCTTATATGTTAGGCTTCCAAGTAAGGATTTATTTGCAAAAAAAAAAAAAAAAGTTATGCTGCTGAAATTGTTTTGGACTGTGGCCCTAACTGGTCAGTCTTCCCCTCTTTTTCTTGGAGCATGAGCAGAATTTGTGACTTCTTTGTATGATGGGTAGATCAACCCAGATTCTCACCTGGAGACACCTGATTAAAGAGGATTGGCAGTATTTGGTTAGGCTGGGATACCCTGGCCCAGGGAACCGAGGGTGGGTGGCTGTCTCCACAGCCACCATCCCCCGATGCTGGAGGAGCTGACTTCTTTGGTAGTGTGTGAAGGGAGCAGATCTCCCAGCCGTGAGCCTCTCTGCCTTCCCTGGTGTGGTTTATGGCAGTCAATGTGTCAAGTGCGGACACAGCAGGCAGAGGGCCCCGGGAATGGCTGTGTGTCCCTGCCTTAATCTCATGATTTCTCTCTTCTCTACAGAACCCATCATCGGGGAAGGCAGACCCTCCCTGGCACTGCGGGCACGCTGCCTCGAAGAGCCCCTGTCCTGTAGGCAGAGCCTTGTAGTCTGTCATAGTTGATGACCAGCGCTGTCTGACCAGCCCTCATCTGTGCCTCGTCTGAGGTCCTTGTCCATCCCCCATCGTGGGCAGCTTCTCTCTCTGGGTTGGGTCATCTTAAGCAGGGAAACTGAAGCCACTACTCTCCAAACCCTGTTTCATCTTCCCGAGCATGTCGGAAAGTTGGCCGCAGCCTCCCCAACCTCCGCAGCCTCCGCAGCCGCCGCAGCCACAGCAGCCGCAGCCATCGCAGCCTCAGCACCACGCAGAGCCACCTCCGGCCCTAGCCGAGCATGCGCTGCCCCCGGGCACGGCTGAGAACCCCCTGGGCTGTGCGGTCTATGGCATCCTCCTGCAGCCGGACCCGGGCCTGCAGCCCCCACAGCACGCGCCCTTGCAGGCAGCGGGCGAGCCGGCTGCCAAGTGCGGGGTGTGCGGTCACGACCTGGCGCACCTGTCCAGCCCGCACGAACACCAGTGCTTGGCGGGGCACGACCGCTCATTCCAGTGCACACAGTGTCTCAAGATATTCCACCAGGCTACCGACCTGCTAGAGCACCAGTGCGTGCAGGCCGAGCAGAAGCCTTTCGTCTGCGGCGTCTGCAAGATGGGCTTCTCGCTGCTCACCTCGCTGGCGCAGCACCACAGTGCGCACAGCGGCGCCGGTGGCCTTGTGAAGTGCTCCATCTGTGAGAAGACCTACAAGCCCGCCGAGGTGGCCGAGCCCGCGGCCACTGCGGCCGCCTCGCTGCCCCCAGCGCCCCCACCCCCCGCTGTTGCCCCTGCTGAGCAGGCGGACAAACCCTATAGCTGCCCCATCTGCCAGAAGCCCTTCAAGCACCTGTCGGAGCTGTCGCGGCACGAGCGGATCCACACGGGTGAGAAGCCGTACAAGTGCACGCTGTGCGACAAGAGCTTCAGCCAGTCGTCGCACCTGGTGCACCACAAGCGCACGCACAGCTCCGAGCGGCCCTACAAGTGCGCCGTCTGCGAGAAGACCTTCAAGCACCGCTCGCACCTGGTGCGCCACATGTACGCGCACTCGGGCGAGCACCACCTGTTCCGCTGCAACGTGTGCGAGCTGCACTTCAAGGAGTCGTCGGAGCTGCTGCAGCACCCGTGCACGCCCAGCGGCGAGCGGCCCTTCCGCTGCGGCGAGTGCCAGAAGGCCTTCAAGCGGCCCTCCGACCTGCGGCAGCACGAGCGCACGCACAGCGCCGAGCGCCCCTTCAAGTGCGACCTGTGCCCCATGGGCTTCAAGCAGCAGTACGCGCTCATGCGACACCGGCGCACGCACAAGGCGGAGGAGCCCTTCAAGTGCGGCCTGTGCGAGAAGGGCTTCGGGCAGCCCAGCCACCTGCTCTACCACCAGCACGTGCACACGCTGGAGACCCTCTTCAAGTGCCCCATGTGCCAGAAGGGCTTCGACCAGTCGGCCGAGCTGCTGCGGCACAAGTGCCTGCCCGGCGCCGCCGAGCGGCCCTTCAAGTGCCCGGTGTGCAGCAAGGCCTACAAGCGCGCGTCGGCGCTGCAGAAGCACCAGCTGGCGCACTGCTCGGCGGCCGAGAAGCCGCTGCGCTGCACGCTGTGCGAGCGCCGCTTCTTCTCGTCCTCGGAGTTCGTGCAGCACCGCTGCGACCCGGCGCGCGAGAAGCCGCTCAAGTGCCCGGACTGCGAGAAGCGCTTCAAGTACGCGTCGGACCTGCAGCGGCACCGGCGCGTGCACACCGGCGAGAAGCCCTACAAGTGCCCCAACTGCGACAAGGCCTTCAAGCAGCGCGAGCATCTCAACAAACACCAGGGCGTGCACGCCCGCGAGCAGCAGTTCAAGTGCGTGTGGTGCGGCGAGCGCTTCCTGGACGTGGCGCTGCTGCAGGAGCACAGCGCGCAGCACAGCGCGGCCGCCGCCGCTGCCGAGGGCGCCTACCAGGTGGCCGCCTGCCTGCCCTGAGCCCCGCGGCGCCGCCCCGGCCCGGCCCCGCCTCCTCCTGCTGAGCCTCCACCCCGCTGCGGTGTTCCGAGGTCCTGGGGGCGAGGACAGAGGGCACCCCGCAGGCGGAGGAGCCTGGAGGCGGGGAGCCAGATCGCTGTGACTGGTCCGGATCCCACACACCTCTTTCCCATGACAGGATTTGCTTTCTTGGGAGCCGTCATCCTTCCTTGTCTCTGGGGGCCCGGAACCGGACTGGAAGTCAAGTGGACTTTCTCCACCCCAAGAAGGCCTTGGTGCCAGCCCAACCTTCCCAAACATTTTAGCCTGATTAGAACCGGATGGGTTAGGAAAGAGGTCGGTCATGGTAGGACTGGGTAGCAGGGCTGGAACCCAAAGGTGGGCTGGATTGGGGCATCCCCCTTCGAGATGCCGTCTGAGGGAGAAGGCCGCTTCTCCACGTAGTGTTGGGGACCAGGAGGGCAGACCGTGAGCCACAGGCCTCTGTGTCTGCTCCAGCCGGGCAGATGCATCCTCCGGGTTTCCGACAGGTGAGACATACAGGAGGGCTGCCATCTGTGGGCTTGGTCTGCCCGGAGAGCAGTTGGCCTAGCCAGTAGGGAGAGGGCAGAGAAGTTCTGTGACACACCCAGCCAAGGACAGTGCCTCGCAGGACAGGGACGGCCTTTGCACCGAGGTCATAGCAGCATGGTTCCAAGGTCCACAACCAGGAACTGTGCTCTCAGCCAGACAGAACTGCTGGTGTGAGAGAAGGGGATCGCTAGACCACCTGGTGTCTGGGAGGAAGCAGGGCCACACCTGTGATCTTCCAGTGACTATGAACAATAGTGTCCCGCTCCCTGAATTGTGTGAACCAAAGTTCCCAGCCCTGCTTCAGGACCAAAACCAGGCCTGGGTACCCAGGGTGGGGTGGGTGAAAGGACTATGTGAATGGCCTCTGACCACACAGAACCCTCCCAGCCCATGGGAACCCTCTCCCATCAGGCTGACTGCCCGCCTGGACCCCAGGGACCTTGCATTGCCAAGATGGCACGGACAACATCTAGCTACTTCCAAGGCCAGAGAATGCTCCCTTGGGTCCTCTTAGGGTCCCCTAAGTCTCTGGCTACCCACAGGGCTCATGGAGCTGAGGGTATTCATGGCATAGGCAGCAGGCAAGGGAAGAGGGTTAAGAAATTAGGTGGATGTCACTGGATGGCTGGCACACTCCTTGGGAAGACCAGGGGACCTATAGCATCAAAATAATCATTTGAACCCTTTCCTCTTCCAGCCCCCTTCAGTGGTCATGGGTCTTAAAAGAAGACTTTACTCAGTGCAGGGGCGCAGGGGAGCAGGGAATCTCATCTTAAGAAATCTGAGAAGTGCACATCCGTCTCCTCCATCTGACTGGGTTTCTTTCCTGTGCCTGCAGAGAGGTCCTACCCCTTGGTGCTGGCACTTAGTCCCAGTGCCTCAAAAGACATGGACCCCAGGCTGACAATAGTCCCAACTGCTCATTTTTTCTTTTCATTTTGCTTTCTAAAAGCAGTTGTTATACTATTCATAACATTGTATAGTTTAATTTCATGTCATTTTGGATCTTATATAAAAGTGAGAATTTGGATTTTTAAAAAGAATGACTCCATTTTAGATAGCCCCTTTTGATGTTAATATATAGTGAGTCCAATGTATGCTTTAGAAGTAAAGACATTGACCATCACAGACCAAAGCACCGTGTGTTCCGGTCATTCTTCCGCAGGGGGATGATGGGACGTGGAGAGGGAGAGGAGGGTGTGCAGCCCAGGTATCAGGCATGGGACTGGGACACAGAGTGGGTTCACATCCTGAGTTTTGAATATTCCGGTTGTGCGACTTCGGGTAAGCCATTGTAGGAACTCCTGCTTTGGGACTCAGTTGCCTCATGTGTAAAATGGGGATGTTAACCCTTGTCTTGCTTGGCTGTGGTGAGAATTAAATGGAACCCTGCATGGTGGCCCTGGTGGGGAAGCTGTGGAGATGATGACCAATTACAGGACACCTAGGACCCTTGGAAATGGCCCTGGAGCCTCTTGACCTCCTTGGGGTCTAACCACAGTCCCTGCAAAGGGACCTGGGCCATGAGGGTCCAGCAGACCATGAACGGTCAGAAACGGAGTGGTTCTGGTAAGCATGAGAGCTTGCCCAGCTCCCGTGGAAAACCAGAGCCTGCCTGGAGCAGCAGTGGACCCAGACAGGTAGGCCCTGCCCCCGAGAATCACCTGCTGTTGCCCATTTTCATGCTCCCTGTCGTGTACGATCCGTCTGCATGCCCAACCTGCACTGGCCTCCCAGCTCAGCCCTCCTCCACCCCTTTTCTCTTGTACCCCCCTGTGTCTCCCAGTGGACCAACTGTGACTTGGGCTCCTTTGTTTCTCAAAGGCAAGGGTGGGGGTGGGGAGAGAGAGGGAGAAACAACCTCCCTAGGTCTGGGCATCTGAAAGCTAGTGGGGGGAGGTCAGCAGGTGCCCTGGGTAGAGTGCAGGGGGGTGAGGGTAGAAAATCAAGAGCACGGGGAACTGCCCATGCTGCAGGGGCTCAAAACAGTGCAGGAGACTTAGCGGAAAGGCTGGTGGACCCCGGATGTGATGCAGACTCCACACTCTCATTCCCTCTGTGTGTTGCCACCCCACCTCTAGGACTCTACCCTCGAGAAGCCACATGGTTACTTCCTGCAGGTGGCCACCGCTCAGCAAGGGGACACCCAGCGCCCTTCCTGTCAGTGCCAGGCACAAACCCCAGCTTCCCTTCCAGATGAGTGACCTTAAACAAAACCCAGGAAGCACTGGCATATGTTTGGTACCTTATAGCTTCAGGATGCCCTTCCTGAATGGATGGTCTGTGTGTGCCAGAGGTAGGAGGGGCCCTGGCTGGGCATGGCTGAGCTCAACTCAGAGCCCGCAATGACTTTTTTCTCCTTTGTCCCCACAACTACCTCTCCTTTAAAAGCAGTGGGGCTCCTAGAGCTCCCACCCGGCCCTCGCCTCTGCACTGCAGCCTGGGCAAAAATCAGGGCGGAGCCTGGGTGGCTCATGTCCAAATCCTAGCCCGTTGATAATAAGTGACCAGAGGCAATTCTTTGCCCCTCTTGGGGCCTTGATCCTACATCTGAAGCAGAGGTCTTGACTCCTAATCTCTGAGGGTCCTTAGAGACCTGATGTTCTGGTTTGGGGAAGATGATAGGATCAACTCATGTCTCCTTTTCCCCTCCCGACCTCTCCTGTCTTCTCCCCTCCTGTCTCAGTCTGGTCTCTTGGTTGTTAAGTGACAGGAACCGCACAAACTAGCTTAAGCGGCTGCCCACTGCACCTGGCCACACACAGGTACCTCTCCCACCTGCCTGCCCAGGAACCCCACCTCTTCCTGTTCCATATCTGATGTGACTCTCCCTCTCAGAGCAGAGCATTTTCGTAGGGGAACTTCAGACAAGCGACGAGGAGTACAGACTTCTGCTGTCCTCTTTAATCTCTGCATAATCTTTCCTTTTGCTCCAACTGACAGGACAGCAACAAGGTGGTACCTTGGGGTGAAAGGTGATTTCTGGAGGAGAGCCAGAGCTGGGAGGAACAAGAGGAAGAGGCTGGCATAAACTTCACATTTTGGAGTTAGTAATTCAGTAATTGCCCCTGGCAGGGGCAAAGAGGCACTGCACTGAGCAGGGGCGGGGGCATTCTCACAGGTTCTAAACGTTGCCAGGGCAGGCTGGGCCACCAAAGACAACTTTCCCGGGGAGCTCATTATCCTGGCAGCTTTGTCAAACTCCCATCGTGTGGCTGGCTCTGTGCTTGGCCCTGCAGGGGGACAGTAGGAGGGGACCCTCCTGTCCGTGAGTGGAGCCGGTGCTCATGAGCCGTGGTGGCATGGCATGGTATCGCAGTTAAGAGCGCCACAGTCAGACCAGGCTAGAGTCCTGCTGCTGCCACTCATCAGTAACATGGCTTGGGACAGATGGTTTGTGTGTTGGACCTCTCTGAGCCTCGTTTTCCTCATCTGTGAAATGGATCCAGTATTGCTCACTTCTGGGCTGTTTGGCACGTAGTGGCTGCTCAGGAAAGTGGAGCATCGGAAGGGCAGAGGCAGGAGGGAGCCCGCCCGGCTCTCCCATCTGAATGTCAGGGCTCTCCCTACCCCACCTCCGATACCCCATTCACGAGACATTTCCCATCCACCAGCTGCTCTGCACCTCGTCCCATCCATCCCAATGAGATGGGCAGGGCGGACCTGAGCCTTCCCTTTGTGCTGACCCTCGAGAAGTCCAGGGGCTGCCAAAAGGCATGTGGTTAGTGATAGCAGTGGCCTGGAACTGTGGGGGCTGCCAGGTGGGACAGGTTGGGGGTGGGCAGTGGGGACCGGGATTGCCCTGGGCTCTGAACTTCGCAGGCCTCCAGCTCCGGCCACTGAAGCCTGGGGCTCTAGCTTCAACCCACTCTCTGCTGAGCAGGAAGTCTGGAACAATAGCCGGGAATGGTGCGAGCACTGGATCTGGTGGAGCGGGCAGCCAGCTCTCTGGCCTGCTGTCAATTCCTTGAAGGATTGAATCTCCTCTGCTTTGTCTCCTCATCTGTGCAGAGGAATCTCCATAAAGAACCTAGGCCTCTGCAGGCACCATGATGGAGGCCCGTTTCTGACTCTAGTCCACTGTCCTGACCGCCCAACCCCCACTCAGTCTCGCCTCCAGAGCAGCCTCAGACAGGACCAGAGTCTGCTCTGGCCTTGGACTTTTGCCCAGGGCCTCCCAGCCCAGGCTCCCTGTGATAAGCTTCATGTCCCATCCTCAAGCAGGCCGTTTCTTTGTTCCTTGAAGGTCATGCCTCCAGGAAAAGCTCTGGCTGCTACTGATCTTTTGTAAATCTAGAAAGATTTTAGCTGGAATGCCCAGTCCTCATCAGGGCCCTGAAAAGCAGGTAAAAGGGAGGGAGGGGGCCTGTGAGGTCTCCCTATCGCTGTGTGTGTATCCATCCCCACCCTGGGTCTGCATTGCTGCCTTTGCTCATCCACAAGCATTATTGAGCACCTGCTGTTTGCCAGGCACTGAGCTGATGCTGCAGCCATGGAGCCATAACTTCAGATGAGTTTTGAGGCTTTCATGTATCAAAAGGTAGGGTCAAAAATGTCAAAGCTGCTGATATTTAGTACAAAATATTACCTGCGAGAGTTCTCCCTGACCCTTACCTCACCCCTCCCTCAGCTAGGATCCTCACCCCATCCCTGATCCTTCCCCATTGCCAGCCCCAGGCCCTGGGTGAAGATGTGTTTTGTGTGTTTCTTTGTAATAAACACAACTATTACTTTGTAGTATTGTTTCATTTAGTCCACCTCCACCTCTTCAGGGGACCCTAGGCCCAGGGAAGCCCCCCAGAGTACACTGCTGTGGCCAAGGCTTCTGAGAGAGGTGTCTAAAAATCCTTTTTGAACTCCCTCTCTTCTCTTTAAGGGTCAAGTTCAGAGTTTCAGACATGAGGCTTAGTTGTGGGGCTGCAAATGGGGGACAGGGGCACAAGGAAAACCCAATTCTCAGGCCTGCCTCTGCACCTGCACCTCACCTATAGCTGGATCATGACCGTCTACCTGGGGTCATCAGATGTCTTTCTCTCCTGCCACCAGTCTTCCAGGATTTGGTAGGGGGCAAGTAAGGGTAAGACATCATCGCCTTGAGGTCTCAAAGCCCTTGTAATATACACACACACACACACACACACACACACACACACACACACACACACACACACACACACAAACCTGGTGAGCATTAGGTTTATTTTCAGTCAGGCTGAACTCATAGGGAAATGGGTAATGCCACTGTACACCCTCTGTCCATCTGGAGAATCTGAGATGGCATGGTCCATCGGCCTGGAGGTTGGCCTCCTCTTCACAGATTAATGCCAGGGGGTCAGGTAATTGGAACGACTGTGGAGAGAAACAGGGGAGGTGGGCACCTCCAGGAAATCCTGGGGAAAAATCAGACTGTCCTCTTCTAGGCCACTCCCCAAAACCCACCTACCTGCCCTCAAGGCTCTGAAAACACAGCTTCCACCCTGTCTCTCTCTCTATGACTCAAAAGCCCTCACTGGCTCCCTATTTTCTTTTCTATATTTTCAGCTGCTCTGCTTGTCTCATCTTTATTGCCCTCTGATCCCCAACCATGCTCCGCTTTGCTCATTTTTCAATTCTTTAGTGAACCTACTCCGGCAGGTATTTCATAGTGGTAAAAAAACGGAAAGCAGTCCCCTGTGTGTGTACAGAGTGGGTGAGAGGAGGTAAGCTTTCCATTAGTAATGATAATGCAATAGTCTGTGTGTCACCAAACAGAGATGCACCTGCGGTGACTAACTGGAGGGGATTTGAGATGGAGGGGAGAGGCAGAGGGTCACAGAAGACTTCAAGCAAGATTGGGACATCTGGACTAGGCTTTAAAAGCTGAGGAGAAGGCTTTCAGGCAGAGAAGGAAAAGATAAGTGCTGAAATGGCACAAGCAGAGGTGTGGAATGCTTGCTTTTGCTGGTGGTATGTGTCCCACCCAGGAGACGGCTGGGGTGCAGGAAATTGGGGCTGGAGAGGTGGGAGACGACGGCCAGCTATGAAGATGCTTGAGCATCGTGCACATTCCAGCGGGGACCACTAGCCCCAGCTCTTACCACCTCTCCACATCCTGAAAGGCAGTCTTGGCTTTTCCCGTCATGTTTCTTATCTGTCTGTTTACTCTTGTGGACCCTGCTCTCCTCCCAGGTCCCACTCCCCGCTTTGGCTTAGTCTAGGCCAGACTGAGTGGGACAAGCTCTCAGCTCCCACCTCCCAGTGGGCTGCGCTTTTGCCTGGTGTGTATCTGTGGGGGAGAAGGCAGCTTTTGCCCTCTAACATCACTCGGGAAGGGACCAATGTCCTGGGGGATCCCTCGCGAGGCCCCACGAGCGGTGCAGGGGTCTGAGAATCCCCGGAGCATGAGGTTGCAGGGTCGTAGCCCGACGGGGGCGTGGCCAGGTGTGGGGCGGGGCGGGGCCAGTCCCCTACCTGTAGTGGGAGCCGAAGCGTCGGAACGGGTTCCTGTGAAAGGGGGAGGAGGGTGACCCCGAGGTAGGGAGGCGCGACCCTCTCCGGGAGCTTCACTCCCATCTCAGGAGACGTCGTGCCACCACGAAGGATCACACTGCACCTTCGTCCCACCTAAACGCCTCCACCCCGACACGATGAAGTTGCCGGGCCCTGGGTAGCAGGGCGCTCCGTTTGGTAGGAGTCAGTCATTCATTCATTTTGAAATCGCACCCTTTGAGCGGTGTTTGGAAGCCAGGTAACTCTTCCCAGGTTTCGCATTTTCAAGGGCCACCGGGCGTGCGCTGGGGAAAGCGGCCGAGACCCCCTCCCTCCTTCGGGTGTGGGGACCCCCGGCCTGTGGCGTCACTTACAGGGAATCGAAAGGCAGGGGCTTCTGTCCGTAGCGGTCCAAGCTGGGGTTCTGGCTGAGACAGTACTGGGGCGGGCCAAAGAGATGGGGGCCCGTGAGCCGGGGGTTCACGTACCCGCGCCCACACCGCACACCGCGCTTTCTGCAGGAGATCTTGGCCTTGGGGACTGGGAGACCCTAATCTAATCTCCTCCCCATGCCCCACTCCCTCTTAGCCGCTCCTCCCCTTCACCCCACCGGGCCCCAGGGACGGGCCAGAGCGCAGTCCTCCCTACCCGCCAGTTCTGGGTCACCTCCGGCTTCAGGTACCGCACCGCGTAGCCGCTGAAACTCTCCACTGCGGAGAGAGCGGGCACCTCTGGCCCCGCCACCCCGCGCGCCAGGAGCAAGCCCCGCCCCCGCGCTCACCTGAGCCCCGCCCCTAGGGCAAGCCCCGCCCACACCTGCTCCTGGAGTCGGTCCAGCTTCAACTTTCTGGTCGCCAGAACCAACCACCCCCTGTCCCCGTTTGCCAAGACAAGCCCCACCTCTACGTCCCTCCATCTGTCTCAGCCCCTCCCGCTCCATGTGTTCCCACTGACCTCCACTTTCCTCTCCCCGTCCTGGCCGGAGTCCACCCCCGGGGCCCCCGCACGCTTCCCCAGTCCGCAGCCAGCTTTCAGGGTCCCCGGCTACAGGGTCCCGGCAGCTCGGCTACCTCTCCCCGCCCAGGGCATCCTCCGCGCCCGGTGGACTGACCCTTCTTGCTCGGGCAGGGCAGCTTGAATTCGCCGGCCGACGACACGAAATGGGACCAGTCCTCGATGGCGCGCGTGAAGCAGGGCCAGTTGACCCGGTTGATGCCCGGCGCGATGGGCGCCAGCTTTCCCTGGCGGCATCTGTCGCGGAGCCTCTGGCCAGCCGCGGTGATGTCCTGCCAGGGCGCTGGGAGTCAGGGCCGCGGGGGTAGCTGCAGAAGCCCGGAGGCGGGGGGACCCAGTCCACCCGGGAATCGGGAGCTGACACCTGTCCCATCTAACCTAGGGACCCCTGAAGCCCTTGATGGAGACGGGAAATGGGAGGGGGTCCCAAGGCAGCAGACGAGGAAGTGCACAGAGTGGAGCCCGGGACCGAGGTGCTAAGGGCTGGGTGCTGGAGGGGCCTTGGCCCTAGCCCCTGAGCAAAACCAGGGCGGGGCAAAAGACGCTCACCAAGCACTGCAGGGGTTTGTTGGGGACACCGAGGAGTGTGAAGTATGCGTTGTCGAAGTCATCTGAAGAAGGAAGGGAAAGGGAGAAGAGGTATCTTCTACATCAGTAGTCACAGGCTCATACAGGAGAGATTTGGTCTATACTGTTTTAAATTATTTTTTGAAATATTTGACAACTTTAAAAAATCTAAGATAAAGTCGATTTTTACTTCCACTCCTTACAACAGAATAAAACTCTAACTAGATCAAACATTTCAATGCAAAAAAATAAATAAATAAAAATAAAAAATAAAAAAAGAAAAGAGAGACCATAGAAGTACTAGAAAAAAATATGAGTAAATTCTTTTACAATATTGGGGTGGGGAAGGCCACACCAACTCTAATTCAAAATCTGGTAACCTTAAAGAAAAGAGAGATAACTTTTTGCTACATAAAAACAAACTTCTGCATGGCAAAAACAAGAGAAGTTAAAAGACAAATGGGAAAAACATTTCCACTTATTTTACAGATGAGATGCAATTTCCCTATTATTGAAAGAGCTCCTAGAAATCAAGACTAAAAACCAAAAAAGAAAAAATGGATAAAAATGGATAAACAACATGCACAGGTAGTTCAGACACAAATAAGAAATACGCATGGCCCCTAAACACATGAAAAGATGCTCAGCCTCATTCATAATAGATGAATGCATATTCAAAGTACATTCAGATAATAGTTTTTGCCCATCAGATTGGAAACAATCCAAAAGTTAGCACAGCTATTGGAAACAGGGCCACTGCCATACATTACCAGAGGGGGTAGAATTGATTCAAGCCGATGGAAAGCAATTGGCAATATCTATCAGAATTACAAATACACATAACTTTTGACCCCACAGACCTGTTTCTGGGAATTTATCCCATTTTACAGTTGCACGACTGGGAAATGATGTGGGGAGATTTACCCATTCCAGAAGGTTGTTTGTAATAGCAAATGACTGGAATCGATTCAGGTGTCTCACATGAAAAGACTGGTTAAATCAACTATGATGCACCCTCAGTATGCAGCTCGAGAGTAAATAGAGGAAGTTCTCGACACATAATCATCTAAGGTGCGGAAGAGGGTATGCCGTGTGCTACGTTTTGCTTTAAAACCTACAACAGATGACTGGAGGCAGAAAAGAATATACGTTTAGGTCACCGCCTTAACCAAGTCTTCAAACTCAGAATCACGAATAGTGAGACAATGACATTCTGTGCCTGCTCTTGAAGCGATGGCGAACGTGGCATCCATCACCTCTGAAAGAAGAGTCTGGCCTGCGATGCTTTATCCGGCTAAAGAAGCCCCTATACCTAGTTTCTAGGTTACAGAAGGTAAGATTATCTAGATTATCAAGGTAAGCAATACCAGAAGGAAACACTCAAGTTCACAGTGTGGGACTGTCTGTCTACAACATAACTGTTTTGAACTCTTAAAAAGTCAGTATTGTGAGGGAAAATGCAAAGTGGGTAGACTGTTTTAGGCTAAGACTAAAGAGAGACACAACAACCAAAAACAGTGCATATCCTACATTGAATCCAAGTCCCCCCCCCAATTTTTGAAGCTATAAAAGACATTTTTGGGGGTAATTTGGAACATTTTAATGTGGACTGAATCTTACACGTTACAGAATTATTGTTAATGTTCATAAACGTGGTAATGGTGTCGTGTCATGTAGGAGGTCGTTCTTTTCACCGGGAGCTGCTGCTAGAGTGTGTGTGTGTGTGTGTGTGTGTGTGTGTGTGTGTGTGTGTAAGAGAGAGAGAGGAAACAAATGCAGCAAAATACTAATTGAAGTAGGTGAAAGGTAACGGGTTTCATAGTATTAGTCTTTCAACTTTTCCTGTGTTTGAAAATGATCATAATAAGTCGGTGAGCAAAATAATACGTGTTTGTATTTGCAAAAGTAAACAATGAAGGGCACATAGAAACTCAAACTAGCTGTAAGTGGGCGTGGGGGAGGGGGGAGCAGACTTGTTAAATGTACGTCGTTACGGCATTTCGAATTTTAAACCTGCGACTGTTATTTTTATTAACGATATACTTGCAATAAAATACATATCTAAACCAAGAATGAGCTTTCCCTAAAAACCTAGATTCCAAGAGAAGTTAGGAAACTGGAAGCTCTGATGGCTGTGTGGACCCTCCCCACACAGCAGTTCCCTGTGGAGGGGTGGGTGTGGGGGCTCCACTTCACCTTTCACCCCTCCCTCCTCTCCTCTTCTTCCTCACCCACTCCCAGTACTTGCGTTTCCCATCTTGGCCCTCTACCCGCACTGGCACCAAATCCTGTTATTTTATCTCCTAAACATCTCTCAAAACCCTTGCCAGTGGCCAAGACACACTGTTTCTAAAGACCATGGTCCCTCCCAGTGTCCTAACCACCCCCACCCCGCATCATCCACCTCCAGTCGGTCCTGGCTATCCTCCACGCCCCTCCCCCACCGTGCTCAGACCTCTTTTCCCCTTAAAGTCTCCAGAGGTTCCTGTTTTCCTCCTGAGAAATCCCCTCTGGGCTACACACCAGGGCGGTCCTGAGCTGTGCCCTTGAATGCTCCCTGCTGCCTGCACAAACCTTTTCCTCCCGAGATGCCACACCCCAACACCCTGTGTAGCTTTTCCCTTCCAAGCCCCTGCGACACCCTTTGTTTCCCTGGGGACCCAGCACAGCGTCCAGCACAAAGCTGGTGCTTCATAAGGGTGCCGAAATGCACGTGTGTGTCCGTGTGGCACCCCCACCTCCACACCCGAGCTCCCTGACCCGAGATGGGCGATTCCTCGGGCCACATCTACCTCTCGTTCATGGGAGACGTGAGGAGGGTCTGTCTCTTCCTTCTCCAGGTGGAGAGATGATCGGGTGGAAGTTCTTACTATTCTTATTACTCCTCCTGCGCAACTACCTCTGCACCGTTCTCTCTCCATTAATAACAACAATCAGGATGTACAAGGTGCTCTATTGTTGCCTCGCACTACTCTAAGAGCTTTCTCGGCCTTACCTTTAATCTCACACTAGCCTGGGGAGGCAGGTCCCTTTATCATCCCCACTTTACTGATAAGGAAAGGGAGGCTCAGGCCTCGCCAGGTTTCCTGGTAAGGATCAGCAGAGCTGGGGCCAAACCCTGGACCACTTTCAGCAGCCACTCCCAGCTTTCCCCTCCCAGATCTCTCTCCTTGAAACTGTCCATCCCTCCCCCAAAGGTTTGGAGGGTCCCCGGTGGTGGCAGGTGAGGCAGCCTGACCTTTGCGGCAGTAGGTGGTGGATTGGCAGTGCTCGTCGGTCAGGCAGGCCTTGACGGAGTCCATGTCCATGCGACGCAGGCTGGGCAGGGCCGGGTGGTAGAGCTGATGCTTCACGCCCGCCAGCTGGTTGCGCTGCGGGCACAGCGGGAGCAGGATGGCAGGGGACGCGCACATGTGGGCGAAGCCGTCCTCGCAGGGCACCAGGTCCACGATGCGGGCCATGGCTGGGGAGCAGAGAGTATGAGGGGGCTCGCCCTGAGCCGGGCACCCTTCTAAGTGGGAACTCAGCCTTGGCCAGTGTGGATTTGTCTACTGGTCTGACATTTATTGAGCAGCTACTTGTGCTAGGTTCTGCTTTTTTGGAGCTTCCCATGGAAAGGCAGGGTCATTCAGACAATGTAAAACACACACACACACACACACACACACACACACACACACACGAGGATGTGCTCCCGGCTCTGACAGAGGTTAGTATAGGTGGTGTGTGTGTGTGTGTGTGTGTGTGTGTGTGTGTGTGAGAGAGTCTGGGGAGGCTGGGGTTGGGACATTAAGAGAATGGTCTAAAAGAGGTGACACTGGAGTCTGTTCTTAAATAATTAGCAGGAAGCAGCAGCAGCAGCAGCAGGTGGGTTCAGATTGAGCTCAGAGTGCCGCTGGGTAACTAGTTACGGACTTTTGGTCTTATTTGAGGTATCTGACATTTACTCAAAATTCTCAGGGAGACAGAAAAGTTTTAAAGAAAGAGAGAGACAAATAATACGACTAGAAAAACATTGCTGGCTCCGCAGTGCTTTCCTTTGGAAAGCAGTTGTTCCCCAGGAGCCATTCAGCCATTTAAACTTTAGTGAGAATTTGTTGACTCAGCTCGCTTCCTTCCTGACCCTCATTAGAGGTGAGAGGGGGAGGTGAGTGGTAGGTGGACAGAAGGAGGGGGGACCTTGGGCAGTGGAGGAGCAGGGAGAGGGCACAGGGAACCCCTCCAGGGGATGGGCCTGTAGGGGGAGGGCCAGGGAGTGGAGCAGTGAGAGGAGGGAAGAGAGGACATCCAGCTCCCGACCCGCCCACAGTGGCTACCTCATCTGCAGGACACAGGCTCCAGGCACACAGGCTTATAAGGATTTTCTGCTCTTCCAATGGCTCAGTGAGGAGAAGGGGCAGGGAGGTGGGCTGGGCCCTGGTGCCTTATGAGGTAGTAGGAGAATAAAGGAACATTCTGCAGAGACAATGCCCATTGCAGCCTGATTGTGAGGGCACACAGTCCTCAGCAACCCCAGCAACCAAGCAACCACGTGCTGTGGGTCCTGGGCACTGCTTCCTCACCCTTACTCCGGTTGCTGTCTCCTGGGCTTTGGGAAATGTTGGACAGGGAGCTGAGGCTCCTTGGCAGTGGCCATGCCAGGGCTGGCTGGATCAGGCTGTGTGACCCTAGACTAGTTACTGCCTCTCTCTGGGCCTCAAGGCGTCCATCTGTGTTACACAAGGATCCTAGGCCCTGCTATGAGGGGGTGTCTGTGAGCCGGTAGGGCCCTCCCCCACACCTGCAAACTTCAGGGAAGAAGCACTGCCCTGCCCGCCAGCCCTTGGGACTACAGCAGCAGAGATTAGCCATGGCCAGTATCCAGGGTCAGCATAAGGAGATCAGGGAGAGTGGTGGCCTCAGCAGGACAGGGATTAGCAGGTGATACATCATCCCCAGCCCCCTGTGGGCCCACAGCCTCTATCCCTCCTTCCCAGGAAAGCAAGGTCACGAGTGCCTAAGCCCAGCACCCCAAAGCCCTGGGGAATGCCCACCACCCTGGTCCCAACCAAACCTGCCCAGGAACCGAGCCAGTGAGATTGTATAGGATTTGGCTCTCTCCGGTGCTCCATGCAGACCCAAAGCAGCACCCCAAGTCCAGTCCATCTTGGAAAACCTTCCTAGAATTGACTCCATTCAGTGCCCCCAATTAAATTTTACACTTTTTCAAAGTTATGAAATATAACAACATACAGAAAACGCGCAGATAAGCAATGTAGCCAAGAGTTTATAAAGCGAGACCCCGTGTAACGACCACGCAAGTCAGGACATGGGGTGCCACTCCGCAGAGAGAGAGTTTAGCAGTTTCTTAAAAAGTGAAATATAAATTCACCATATGACCCAGCAACTCTACCTCCAGGAATCTCCCCAAGAGAAATGCGACTGCACATCCGCAGAAAGACGCGAACACCAAAGTTCACGGTTATTGTAGCCCCGAAGCTGAAAGCCCCGAAGCGTCCATTGCCAGACTACTGTGTATGTGGAGCATGGCATACTCTGGGAATGCCAAAGAAATGGGGAACATGCTACAATGTGGGCGATTATGCTAAGTGAAGGAAATCAGACACAAAAACACCTCCCGTCCTGCGCGATCTACTTCTGTAAAACACCCACAAAAGGCAAATCCTTGGAGACAGAAGGCAGATTAGTGGTTGCCAGGGGCGGAGGGTAGGAATGGGGAATGACTGTCGTCAAGCCCGAGGGAGCTGCTTGGGGTGATGGGTGTGGGAACCATTCTAAAACTAGATGGTGCTAGTCGCCTAGCTAAGGCAATTTGCTAAAATTCACTGGGTGTTTGCTTAAAACGGGTGTATTTTGGGCATATAAATTCTACCTCCATAAAGTTGTATTTTTTTTAAATAGATACTGGCTAATGAAAGCAAGAAGCAGGGCCCTGCCAGCCCCTAGAAGCTTCCACATGCCCCTTCCCAGGCACAACCCCCAACCTCTGTGTAGAGGTAACTGCTCTCCGGCTGCACAGCATAACCGCTTTCTAGTTTCACCACCTGCGTTCACAGCCACAGACAGGCAGGCTGGTCGGGCTAGTCTGGAACTTTTGTAAACACACACGCATGCGAGTCATCCGGACGGGGGTGGCTGAGCTTGGCACCTTCTCCTCGCTCTGCACCCCGTTATTCTTCACCCAGGCCCATCTGAATTTGCCCACTCCCCAGGGGCTCCACTGCCTCCAGGCTGCCCAGTCCAGGGGACACACGTCCAGCCTCTGCTCCCGCAGCTCACACAGTGGTCCCACGTGGCCACGCCCGCTCAGCACTCACCCCTCCTGGCTTTCAGCACACCCCGCTGCCTGCTTCTCTTCGCCCCTCGCTAGTGGCTACTGCAGACTCCTATCCTAGCTCCTCCTCCTTTTCCCAACCTCCAAGTGTGCCAGAGAGTCCAGGTGCCATCTCTGGTCCTCTTCCTTTCTTTACGTTGGATTCCCTGGTGGTCTCCATCAGTCCTACGGCCTAAGCATCATCTACAAGCCGAGCTGATGTCTCCACCATTTCTATATCTAGTCCACCTCTCCTTAAGCTCCGGACACACACACACACACACACACACACACGCACACACACACACACCCCTAACCACCTGCTGCACATCACCACTTGGATGCCTCTCAGACATCTTAACCAAATAGAGTTTATGATTTCCTTCCCAAACTCTTCCTCACACCCCAGGCCCAGGCTTCCTCTTTTTGCTAAATGACACCACCTGCCACCCAGTTGCCCAAGCTAAGTCCCCTCAACACCTCCCTTTTCCTTCCCCTCCCCTTTCTCTCTGTCTCTACTGCTTCCTGCCTAGTCTAAGTCCCGTCATTTCTACACTGGCTTCTGTCAAGCCAGAGGAAGGGTGACTATCACTGATGACACAGGCCATCACTTGCAGGCCCAGGCCCAGCTAGAGGTGCTATGGAGAGGAGCCCTGACCCCCTGCAACCTGGTATTATATTTACAGAGGAGGGACAGGAGCCACCTTGAGCTTCGCCATTGGTGTTGAGCCTTGCTGGAAGAACGAATATTCTCCCACACCAGCCGCCTTTGGGGGCTGCGTCTCTGAGGTCTGGCATAGGAAGGAGCCCGGGGGTCATATAGTCACAAACTGGATTGTGCTCCTGCAGCCTCTTGACCAGTCTCCTGCTCCCACACCTGCCCACCACACAACAGCCACACAGACCACGTCAGCTGCTGCTCAAAACCACTGTGGGCCTCCATAGTCCGTCAGCTGGAACCAATCTTATTGCGCGGCTTACAGGCCCCATGATCTGCCCTGGCCTTCCTCTGGATATCTCCCACCACCCTCCAATCCCCCAGCCTCCTCTCTGTTCCTCGGGTGCCTCCAAGCTCGTTCCAGCCTCAGGACCTTTACCTGTGCAGTGTCCTCTGCCTGGAACATCATTCACTCAGATCTTGCTTTTCACATCTCAGCTCAAATAACGACCTCTTTGAAGAGACCTGACTAGTCCCTGCTTCCCACCGCTACACACATGTCTCTGTCCTGTTTCTTTCACAGAACTCAGCGTGATTGGCAATATTTCTTTATTCATCTTTAATCTGTTTTATTTCTCCGTTGAATGTAAGCTCCGTGAGAGCAGGTCCCATGCCTGCCTTGCTCACTGTGCTGCCAGACACACAGGGAGAGCCCAAGAAATGCTGTGGACGATCAAGTCAGTTGCCGGCCCCTTCGCTGAACATCCTCTACCCCACCCCCCACTTAGCTCCTGGCACCTCACTGAGCCCCTCTTCCCTGGACCTCTGTCCCCCTTGACCTTTCCCCCTAGATCTCTGTGTCCCTTCTGGGGGCCAACCTCATTTTGGGGGCCAGCCCACATGCAGTCAGTCATCTGTCAGTCCTTGGATCCCTCTTAAAGGCCCAGCCCTGAGACCACAGCCATTCTGGCAGGGGCTGCCGAGGCCTCACCCAGCTGCAGAAGACCCTGGACCAGAGAGAATCTGTCTGAGTCCTGGAGCTGTGGCCGGAGAGCTGGGGTGTGCCTCCCGCCACTGTCACTGACAGTTTACATGCCCCTGCCACCTTGAGGAGTCTCCCAGAACCACATGGGAACTCCAAGCTGTCATTCTTCCACCAGGCACTCTGCGACTTGGCCAAGGCAGGTGGGGAGCCGGGCCCCTCATACCTGGGCAGATCCCCTAGCAACTCATAGTGCCCCAAACGTGGGCTACCTGGGGCTCCTTCCCTGGGGGCCCTGGGGAGTTGTCGTTGGCTCCCTGGGCATCGACCTCCTCTCTTCCACCGCCACCGCCCACCCCTGTTAGGCACCTGGTAATCCTTTGCACACGGCCCTGTCTGGTGCAGGCAATTAATCCCCAGTGTTTGAGAGGCAGCTGCTAGTGGGAGGGAGAAGGCACTTCCTGGCTGCTGGTCGGCATCTGAGCAGGTAACTCAGGATAAGGTGGCGGCTTGGTGGGACTGCTGATGGGATCCCATGTTCTCCTAGCCAGGTGTTAAGACTTAGAGAAACAGGCCAGGCTGGGAAACCTGGGGCTTCCTTCCCCTCCGCTTCCAGGGGGGCCCAAACTTTAGCGTGCCCCAGAATCATCAGGGGCATCTTGTAAAAAGGCAGGTTCTAGGTCCTTCAGAGGGTTTGGAGGGACCTAGGAATCTGTGTTTTTACCAGTTTCCCAGAAGATTCTGAAAGGCTGGTGGTCCAGGCACCCCTGTTGTCCTGGGCTGCCACTCTCAGGTCCTCCTTCCTACCTGAGCCACCCTTACCAAAGTAGAGCTGGCAGGGACATGACTGAAAGGTGGGAGAGATTTGCAAAAGTTTCCATTTGGCTGAGTCTGGAGGAAGAAGAAAATTTTGGAGTGAAGAAGGCTTCCCTAGTCATTTCCAGAAGGTTCAGAAACAGGAGCCAGAATTGCTGCCCGCTGCGAGAGGATTCGCAGGACTGGCTCATAGAAATGAAAGCCAGTACCGTTGGGCGTAGACGTGGGGCATCTGGAGACACACAGACCTGAGGATAAACTCGGCTTGGCCGCCTACTGCCTGTGTTCCTCTCGTTTAGTCTGCTGGCCTCTCTGTGCCTCCATTTCCTTTGCTGTAAAGAGGTGACGAAGACACTTATTTTTACTGGGACTGGGCCGAAGGTGGTGAGAACGAGGATGAGGTGGATAATAGGTGGAGAGCACTTTGCTCAGTTTTGGCTTGTGGAGCTGCCGGTTCTGCCGTCTGAAACTAATGTGACCCAGGGCTCTAATGACCTTGGTAATCACTGCATCTACACCCCGACTCAACAGGGAAAAAGACCAGAGTGGTCACGTCTGGCCCATGTTTACCGTTTTGGAGACTGAGCCACAACTCTGTCCCCACCACAACCTCTCGTAGGAGATGCTGGGCTCCTGAGGCCAGAGTGGAGAGTGGAGCTGTGAGTAAGGCAGGCAGCAGGGCCAGGGGCTTGGGGGAGCTGGGCGCTGGGGTCCCAGGGATCCTGGGCCCTGTGCCTGCCCTTTTCAGCCTGGGTCCAGAGTTCCTAGTAGAGGAGGGACAGAAAAGCCCTGTGCTAATGTCTCGGCTGCCCATGACAGGGGCTTGGGGGCACACCGGGTTAGTTAGTGCTCCAGCAGGGCCTTCTCAGGCCTGGGAGTCTGCACACACTGAGCTGTGTGGAGTCTGCTAGGCCAGGCCATCCCGCAGGGATCTAGTCACGAGGGCAGGGGCCCCCCATCCCCTGAAGATAAATGATACCAGAAATTGAACCCATATAAGGTAGGGCGGAAGCATTACAGTAAGCCATTAAAGAGGGGTTAAGCTGTCATTGTTCCTTAAAAAAATTTAAATCATGAAAGTAGGTTAATTTGGTCTATTAAACAAAATAGATTTTCCATTTATATAATGTATTTAAAAAAAATCTATAATGGGATTATGCGGAACATAAATGCCAATATTCACAATAAGTGTTTTTGCTTGACACCAAATAATGGTCACGGCCAACATTTATTAGGCTCTCAGTGTGCGCCAGCCACTGTTCTTCATCCTCACAATCACCTCCACAAGGTATCATAAACACACCATGTTACAGGCAAGCAAACTGAGGCACTACGAGTTTAACTGATTTAGTCATGATCAGAGTCCAGAGCATGGCCATCTCTCCCCGTTAGTTCAACTAGATCCGCTTTTTAAAATGCCTCCAAATAGTCCATTGCTGGATGTGTTGTAGTTGGTTTAATACCTGTCCCTCCTACAGGTGAGCAGTTAGGCGCTTTCTGATAACCGGTCTCCTACTGATGGGTATTTGGGTGTTTTTCATATTTTGCTTTAATACTGTTGTGACCAACCTCTTTTTACACATGCGTTTCTGAGCTTGAATGTTTCTACCAGGTACATATCTGGAGATACAATTGCAAAATGTTTTCCAATAAGAGAGGAAAGGAAAATGTGTAGCTCACAAAAGTAGCTCCAGATGGTGAAAGCCTAAGAGACCTAAGGACTCTGTCCCCTGCAGGTGTCAGGATGTTGGGCTGGGTCCAGAGGGTGCTGCCTCAGCCCCCAGGGACTCCTCAGAAGACCAAGATGGAAGAAGAGGAGAGGACAGAACCAGAGCCAGAGCCTACGCTGGTGATGGAGCTGGAACCAGAACCAGAGCCTGAAGCAGCGCCCCAGGAGGCTGCGCTAGAGGACGAGTCCCCGGTAAGGAGTGGAGGGTGAGGGAGGGCAGGCTGGCCTCGCTGCCCAGGGGATTCCCCGCTGGGGGAAGCCGCCCCCAGGGACCAGCCACAGCAGAGAAAGTTGGAACCAGAAGGGAACGTGGAGGTCACCTGGCTCTGTAGCAGACAGAACAGTAAATATTTTAGGCTCTGTGGGTCATGCCATCTCTGTCAATGACTCAACTCCGCCGTTGTCATGTGAAAAGAGGCGTAGACGATGTGTAAATGGACGAGTGCGGTTGTGTCCCAATCAAACTTTATTTCTAACAATGAGCAGCAGGCTGGGTTTGGCCTACGGGCAGTGTTTGCCAACCTCTAGCGTCTAGAACGGAGCTACTCGAGGTAACGAGTCCGTGAACGGTTTTCTGGTCCACGATGAGATGAGGAGCTTTCTAGAATGTAAATACACTATGTGACTAAACACACGGCTTGGTTCAGTTGGCATTTGTTTGCAGTAAGACTTCTGGTGTGTTGATAGACGTTCTGGTGTCAACTGCTTCTTCCCTGTGGACCAGTAACAGTTTGGAGACTGACACTGGTCCACCCACCGGCCTTTGAGCAGCATTGCTCTAGAATTTTCCTTTGAGCACATCAGCTGGTCTCTCTGAGGGCTTATGTGGTCCTGTTTGAACCCACCAGCCACCCGAGGAGCCATTGGAAGGGGAGGAAGAAGCTGAGACTGTTCAAAGCCCTCAGGGTGAGTGCGGGAGACCCAGGCGGGCAGGCCAGGCAGTGGGGAGGGACCAAGTCCTCCCCCTTGGAACCAGGAGGCTGGGATGCCCCTTTTACAGATGAAGAAACAGAGGCTCAGAGAAGCTAAGGGTGGGCTCCTGGGGACTTTTTAGCTGAGCTGAATTGGAACCCCAGCCTCCTGACTTCCTTGGGGTTCTCCCCTACCCCCCTGCCTCTGACTTGACCTCCTCACAGGGTAGAAATGGGCCTCTGAGAGGCTCCAGATCTAAAGTGTGAGACTCTCTTCCAGACACCCAGAAGGCTACCCCGACGTCGCCCACATCCCTCCAGTCCCAGGCTGCTGTGGTTCCCGAAGTGAACAGGTACCACGCTACCTGCCCCTCTCCTTAGGGCCAGCCCCTCCCCCAAGCTAGGGAGCCACTGGGGAATGGGGTCTATAGTCATTCCTAGGCAAAGGTTGGAGCGTTTTGGGGAGCTGGCTGGAGGGAGCCTCAGGTAGTGAGTGGGGGTCTCCTGGCCAGATGGGCAATGTGACCCAGAGAAACATAAGTGGGGCCAGAGGTTTCCCAGTGCGTGGGTGAAATGCAGCTCGCCTGGTTTCCCCATGAAGCCAGAAATCCAGACTTTTACACAAAATCTCCCAGTTGGCTCAAACATTTTGAGACCATTGGCGCTTGTCCGAGTTAGCATGTGAGTGCTGGGCTGGCCTCAGGCAGTGAGCCTGCGACCCTCATATTTAAGCTGACCCGCCTCAGCCACAAGGAATGCCCCACGGAAAACCTTCAGCCCTGCGGGGGCATAGGATGTGTGCCAAGGGCAGGATGGGGACCCCTGGAGCCAGGATGATGAAGAGAACTGGCTGCTCCCACTGAGCATCTGATGGGGTGGGCTCAGGGTGGCCCTGGGCATGGCTGACTCACCAAGGGTTGGTGTCCCCCACTCTCCAGATTGCGGGGGAGGAGATGTGTCTGAAGTCTCACAGTGGGGGAGACAGAGCTTTGGAGATAGTGGTTCTTTGGTTGTGGGCTGGGGGTCTGAGTGTGAGCTGGTACGTCTGTCCCTCTGCAGCCCCAGTGGCTGGGTGCTGACTTGGCTCAAGAAGGGAGTGGAGAAGGTCGTCCCACAGCCTGTTCGTGGTGGCCTGGAGGGCCCTGCTCAGGTACTGCAGGGGCTGGGAGCTGAGGGTCAGTGGGGAAAGGGTGGTGGGAGGTCAGCACTTGGGCTTTAACCCATGTCTGTCTGTCTGTCTGTCTCCCTCGGCAGGCAGGGGCAGAGAATCTCGGGCACTGCAGCACTGGGGACTCAGGTACGTCCAGGAGGCAGGATGGATTTACAGGGGTAGGGCCGAGGGGGGTCAGGTTGGGCCCTGCCCTGCCCCTGGGGAGACGTCCCATCTGACTGGCCACGGGCTGCAAACCTGGTTTTGAGTTGGGGTGACTGGGAGGCTGTGGGCGGGCCTCTCGCTGCTCACCACCTTTCTTTCTTCGGCAGAGGGATCCAACGAGGCCCTGAGGGCCCAGGACGCCGGGTGAGTCCCTGTCCCTGAGTGCTGGTTTGGGAGGCCCTGAGCCTCATCTGCAGTGTGTAGGGTTGGGGGGCAGTGTTCAGAGTCCAGGCCTTGTGTTTAAGAGTGAGTCTACTACCACCTCAGTGTGTGGCCTGGGACATGCCTTTCATCTCTCTGGACCTCACTTTTCCCATACACAAAATGAAGATGATGGGCCCTGCGCTGCCTATGGTTTGTTGTGTTGATTACTGGGGGATCCCCAGGTATGGGCCACCTCCTGAGGACAGGAGGAGGTGTGGACGAGCTCCTCACAGATGGGCGGGTGCCATGTGGAGCCCAGAGGCAGGGTCTAGGCCACCCCGGGGCACATTGGGATGACCCGGTTAGCCTCTCAGTTGGTAAGAGCTTCAAACTTCTCAGAGCTGCCTGAAGCAGGTGGCAGGCTAGGTGAGAACTACAGCAAATGGGAGAGCCCATATGTTCTTCTCCAGGGAGGGGCCCTACTGAGGTCTAGTTTTCCTGCAGGCGCGTGGGTCCCAGATCCTCCAGTTTTTAAAGAGATGCTACAAGTTTAGGTTTTTATGTCAAATCCTTAGTTTTAAATGATGCCCAGTAATTGAAAGTTTTCAGAACCCTGTGGGCTCCCCAAGTAAGCCTGAAGCCTCCAGTGTGCGATCTCTCCTAGAAATCCAGAGTCGTGCATTCATCTCCATTCATCCCACTCATTCATTCCTTCCCTTATTCATTCTTCAGACTGTAGGGTGCTCGAGCTCAGGGCCTTTCGTCAGTAACTCCTGAACCCTGTGCCCAGCACAACACGGAACCTGACGCTGGCCCCAGGACAGTGGCATAATTTGTGGGGCCCAGTGCAGAGTTTCAGATTGGGATAATAGAGCATTAAACTAAAAAACGGGCCCTTCTAACAGTGGGGCCCTATCTGAGTGCACTGCTTACACACCGTGAAACTAGACCTGTCTGTCCCAGTCACAGGGAGCCCCACTGCTGCATTCAGGCCCCGAAGCAGCACCCACCCCTCACCTGCTGTCCAGGAGGCCCACACTGGGCCTGTTGTTCCCAAGCTTGGTCTAGCCCTATGTCAGAATCTGAGGTTGGTGGGAGTTTCTTCATCACCTAAGACCCCCGAAGACTATTCAGCACAATAACTCCACTGTGTACAGTGGGAGCCGAGGGTGAGAAAGGGCTGCTCAAGGCCTGGGACCCCAGGAGGCAGTCAGGACAGTGTGGCTGGCCATTCCTTCGGGCCACTCTACTGACCATCAGCCCCTCTGCAGGCCTGGGCCCAGGCTGCTCCGGTGGTTTGAGCAGAATCTGGAGAAAGTGCTGCCTCAGCCTCCAAAAACTGCCCAGGTAAGTGGAGGAAAAGAAGGAGCTAGAAACTGACCACCTGGGAGGGTTTCTGGGGTCCCGGGAAGGGCCTGTCTACTCTAGCAGGCTATCCCCACCCCATTACTGGAATCTACAGAGGGGGTATTCCCTTCCCTGGAAGGTCCTTCATGGGAAGAATGACTTCAAGAGAGCCAGGGGGTTCAGGGGGAGGACGAGACAGGGCACAGCTGGCTAGGGGAGGCATACACAGGGCTTGCTTTGCCCCATGCCCTCACTCCCTGTTTATGATCCAGGGCTCCAGAGAGGAACCTGCAGATGATGCCTTGGGCCCAGGTACAGAGGGGGAACCCGGGAAGGGGCTATTTGGGATGGTCACTGCCTGGGCTGGGGGTACAACTGGAGCCCGGGAGGTCCCAGGGGAGGACCTTAGCACTCACTCAGGCTATGGAGGGGTTCAGGGCTTACTGGGAGCCAGCTATTGGGAGAGGGGTGGGAAATTAGAACTTTCTCCTAGTCCAAGCTGGAGGCCAATGGCCTGGGATAGCCTTATGAGGTCTTAGACAAGTCCCCTCGTCACCCTGGACCTGTCTGATGATAGGAGTAGTTGGGTGGTCCCAAGGGGCTCCCTACTCAGTCATATTGGCCCCTTAAATCTGGCCCCTTGTGTCCTTGAGGGGTCACATGGAGCCCTGCCATGTCATCTAGTCTCCTGCTTCCTTGCCACTTAGAGCCCCCAGCACCCCCACTGGAAGCGGAGCCTGTGGTACAGGTCCCGGAGAGCCCCTCCCTGCCCACTCCCGGGTCCTCGGAGCCTGAGGAGGAGCTGAGCCCAGAGCACCAGCCTGGCACCCCAGCTTCCCCCTTGCCACCTCCTGGAGACCCTGCCAGGTGAGCCCCCCTAAATGCCACGCCTCCCATGGGAAGCAAGATCAGTGTCTCGCCCCAGCCGAACACCCAACATTCACCAAACTGTTGTTTTTTTTTGTTAAATTACAATGCCCCTGGGAGAAAATTCAAAGGGGTTTCCAAGGCCCCTTCCCAGGGCAACTGCATCAGCAGCTCCTCTTCCTTTCCCGTATTTTCTAGCCACAAACACACTTGTGAGTACATGTCACACCCATCCGACAATGGCAAACCACATATTCTCTTCTGCATCTTGCTTTTTTTCACCTAAAACTGTATCTTCGAGGTGGTTTTATACAGTTAGGTCTGCAGCTGGGCGGTACTCCATTATATGGACTTAACCATGCGGTAGACATTTAGGTTTGTTTCCACTCTTTGCTGCAAGCAATGGCCTTGTAGAGGCATCAGAGGAAATGGAGTTGCTGGGCCAAAGGACACATGCATTTAAAATCGGGATAGGGACTGCCACATGCTCCCACCTGGCAGGGTGTGAGGGGCCTGAATGCACCTTTGGGGGTGGGGTGGAGGTTGGCGGGGCCTGAGTTGCTGCTGGGGTCTGAGCAACAGACGGACACTTGCCTAGGAGGGACAGGGAGGGGAACAATGGTCTTCGTGGCCAGGTTCTCGTCTGCCTCTGGCAGGCTTGCTGTCTGTTTCTCTGTGTGTGTGTGTGTGGGGGGGGGCATGGAGAAGGGCTCTGACTCTGGCCTCGCTTTCCCACCTTCACATGATCACTCTCTCCCACCCACAGGTTGGTGACATGGCTCCTGCACAGGCTGGAGAGGGCCCTGCCACAGCCGGTGCTCCGTGGCAAGGCTGGGGAGCAGGTGGGTGATGAGCTGGGAGAGTGGGGACCCTGGGTGGTGGCAGGAGGGGTCTTGGGAGCTCAGGCAAGGGCAAGATGGTTGCCCTGTGTCCCTGGGGTGGCAGTCGTATGGAAGGAAGAGGGAGCCTGCAGCGGGAGCCCATCTCACCCAGTCTGCCCAGCTCACATACTCTCTGAGGCACTGTGGCCACAGGGCTGAAAGGGCTGTCCTGGCCCTACCTGTCAGGAGGTCACGGTTGGTCGGGGAAGTGCTTCCTTGGTGGGGAGCAGAGAGGATGTGGGGTGCAGAGAAGGAGCCTTCCAGGAGCACCAGGGGAGGCTTCCCGGTGGAGGTGGCCTACAGGCTGAGACTTGAAGGAGGAGCAGGAAGTGGGTGCTTCAGGCAGAGGATCGGCATGTGTAAAGGCCCAGAGACAAAAGAGGACTGGAATATTCTGGGAAGAGGTGGGGCTCTAAGAAAGCCAGTGGCTCTGTGTGCATTCCTGACAGCCTAGGGCTCCGGCACACCCCTGTCACCTCTTCCCCTCCCTCTCCAAGAACCTGGCCTTTGGCCCTTCTCTCTTGGGGACGACCTTCATAGAAGCACCTGCTGCAGTAGGAGGTAGACAGGGAGCCTTAGGACCCCCACCCCTCAGGCTGAGCTCTCGGGCCCTATGTTCGTGTAGCCTCAGTGGTTGGCTCAGCTTTGGAGTTTTCTGAGAGGAGGAAAAGGGGGCCCTGGTGGCAGCAACAGTTAGTCAGTAGAGGTGCCGTCACAGGGAGGAGGGGGCCCCGAGAATGGAGTGGGGGCAGAGATGGTGCGGTGTTGGCAAGGGAGAGGCCTCCATGCACATGGAGCTTTGAAACAGCCTTGCAGGGGAGGGTGAGAGGAGGCTTTTCATGCACAGAGGACTGAAGAGAGGACATTTCAGACAGGGGGCCCAGCCTGGGCAGGGGAGCCGAGGTGGGACCAAGTGCCATCCTGGTAGGAGAGAGACTAGAGCAGAGGGCGACCTCTGAGGTCGGAGAAGAGAAGCCAGGGAGAGTAAGATCCACACGAGGGAGGGGACCTCCTGTGGGTGTCCCCACAGGGGAGGAGGAAAACCCTCTTCTGCTCCTCATGTGCTGGAAGGGGTAGTAGATGCAGAGAGAGCAGTGAGGAGGCCACAGCAGTTTTTCCCTTTCCTCCCCATGCAGGAGGCTGATTCCCCTGTGACATGTGACGTGCAGACCAGTAAGTGACATGTCAGTGGGTCCTCGTGTCTGTCTCTGGGAGGGTTGCTCGGTGTGAGCATGTGTGGGTGGTGTCTGGCCAGGTCTGGATGTGCTCCGGGGGCACAGTCAGGGTCTCCTGTGCTCTGTAGGCACCACCTCAGGTCCGCCTGGCCAGGTAGCCAGAGCGTGGCCCAGAGCCGGGTGGTGGCTGGAGGCCCTGCTAGGGGCTGAGGCGATGGGGAAAGGACCTGGCGCCTGCCTTCCCTCTTCCATTGAGAGAAGGCAGTTTTGGGGCCAAGTCAGTGGGCCCCCTTTTTTACTGGGAAAACCCAGAAAGAGCTCCCCACTGTCTCTTGGCAGCTGAGCCAGTGACTTGGGTTAAGCAGAGTCCTCATTTGGGGGGGGAAGGGGAGGGGGATGGGGTCTTCCTGGGGGAACTGGACCCCATAGACTCTGACTCTCTTGAGCTGAGAGGGCACCTCCTTACCTGTAGCTGGGTTGAGGAGGTGCATGTTGCCTTTCACCCTTGCACAGGGACTGAGGGGGTCTGACTGAAGCCAGGAGGGAAGGGTTAGGGCTCAAAATCTACTCTTCCATCATTTCATGGCCTCTGGAAAGGCATGCAGTGGGCAGGGCATCCATCCATCCATCTATCCACCCACCCATCCACCTTCTGACCCACCCACCCACTCACCCACTCATCCATCCATCCATCCATCCATCCATCCATCCATCCATCCATCCATCCATCCATCATCCATCCATCCATCCACAAATGATCAGGGAGGGTCTGCTATGTGCTAGGCCTGTGATGAGTGCTAGAGGTGAGCAAAACAGAGTTCAGGGCCTGTAGGTGGTGGCCTTATTTCACCGTGGACAGGCCCTAGGACCATGGTCCTTGCCATGTCTGCAAGCCCCAGCCCCCCTAGGCCAATGGTGATTGTTAAGGGCACTTTGAGGCTGGAGCCCAGACAGGCCAGCTGACTGCAGCTCCGGTCTGACGGGTTGTAATGACATTGTGAAGGGACAGCCTCAGAGCAGGGCTCGCTCAGTCTCCTGGAGCTCACAGCCACCTTGGAGGGTACATAATAGCGAACCCTCATGGCTATTGGGGCAGGCAGAGGGGCAGAGACATGCCCAAGGTCATAGAGAAAGTCCTCATAGAGTGGAGACTGGAGTCCATTGGGCCTGGTAGCAGTTGCTCGGTGAGGCTGTGGTTAATTGAATGAAAAAAAGTTCCCTGGAACAGAGAGCCCCCAGGGGCCACTGCGAGCTCTAGGGACACAGCCCCTGGCCCCTCTTGTCCTCCTCTCTGCTCCTCTGGAGGGAAGATGGATTCAGCCAGCGGTAGACGGGGCCTCCCTGTGTGCAGGAGAGTGGGAGCCAGGGGTGGACGCTGGGGCAGCCATGAGGCGACCTGATGCCAGGGCCAGACACCGGCATTAGTTTCCTGGGCCTGCTGTAACAAGAGACCACAGACTGGGCGCCTTCAGACGGCAGAGATGTATTCTCTCCCCGTTCAGGAGGCCAGAAGTCCCAGATCCAAGTGCTGGCAGGGTTGGTTCCTCCTGGGGCTCTGAGGAATAAACTGTCCCTGCCTCTCCTGGCTGTGCAGATTCCTTGGTGTCCCTGGGCTTCTAGCTGTGCCCAGTCTCCGCCTTTCCCTTTGTGTCTGTCATATTCCCTCCCTTTCCATCCCAAGATCCTTAATAATGACGTCTGCAAAGACCCTCTTTCCGAACAAGGTCACATTCATAGGTAACAGGGGTTAGGTTAGGACTTGGATTATGTTTTGGGGGACATTATTCAACACATGACACAGGGTGACCCTGAGAGCCTGGGGGATGAGTGTCCCCTCTGTCTCCCTGCCCCTTCCCCCAGCCTCCCCATCCTTCACTCACTCAGGCACTTGCTCATCCGCTCCCTCCGCCTGTCCACCCAGCCACACACCACCCCCTGTCTTCTCCTCTGTTTCAGGGGCGGCAGCAGCTGGAGGCCTCTGAAACAAGGGAGAAGGGAGCCTGGGAGAGCACAGATGGACAGACGGACGGATAGATGGAAGGAAAGAAGGGTGTCCTGAAGAGAAGACCTGTTGGGGGGAGGGGGTGGCCATCTACTCCCCACCCTCCTTGGACAGTGACACCTGCCCTTCCCCATGTTCCCAGGCAGGGTGAGGTGGAATCAGAGTCCCCTCCGCCAGTCTCAGAGCTGCCCTCAGGGACCCAGGCCAGCCCCTTTCCGCCAGAGCAAGGGGAAGGTCGGCCAAGGGCAGCCTGTGGCATTTAGGCTAGTTAGTGGGAGGATGTCTCACTGGAAGCCTGGGAAAGCCCGTGAAGGACAGTCTTGGAGAGGACACCTGCTCTGTCCTCAGCCTGGCGCCTGCCACACGGTTGGTGGCTCCACGGGACACAGTTTTTCCCAGAAGAGGTTCTTCTTAGGCTTGGCCGCGTTCCCCACTCCGAGGGTTGGCTGGTGGGTCACCATTCAACAGCAACAGACACTTTTATTGATATTAAAAAAGCATAAATGAGCACGTTGAAGCTGTGATTGCATCTTATTGCTTCAGATAAGGCTAAAATGAATACTTAAGTTTGACAAGTGGGTGGATTAAATGTGGCCTGTGGTATGGAGGTGGCAGGGAGGAAGCCCTGAGCCAGTGGCCCCGGGTCCCAACTAGCCCACAGATGTCTGTGTTTGGGGCAGGGAGTGATTTAAAACTCTAGAATTAGTCGCCAACATTTAAAAATCAGGTGGCTTTACATAGGAGCCTGGCTTCTCTCAAAAATGGGGAAGATCCGGCTGCTCTGGGCCCACATTATACTTGTGAGGACAGTCTGAGCCCCAGCTACCACCCTCCAGTCCACCGGTATACACCAACTATCTCCCTGTGAGTAGGTCTTTGAGTTTGAGACCCCTGAGGTCTCAAACTGGCAGAGGGGGAGGGCAGCCTTGTAGAGGGAATAAAGGAGCAAATGCCTGGAGGTAGGAGAGGGAGAATGGTGGGCATTTCAGATGCTCTTGGGTTTTTGATGCAGAAAATAAAACTAGAAAGTTAGGTATTGATGTTAAGGGCTAGGCTGTGGGCAATGGGGAGCCATGGACGGCGGCTGAGTAGGGGAGTGGCTGCACAAAGATTACTCTGAGGCCGAGTGCGCATCGGAGGCAGAGAAAGGAATCAAAGCAGGGTCCCTCAGCTTCAGGCCCCATCCAAAGTGTCTGGGCCTGCCAGCGAGGATGGAAGCCTGTGCTGGGGCCTGGGCTTCGCCAGCAGCCTGGGCTCCGGTCAGGACCTTGGCCTAGACTCCATGACCCTGGTGTCCTGTTTGTTGGTCCTAGAAGCAGGAGGTTCTTCCCCAGATGGGGCTTAGGATCTTCACTGCTGGAGTCAAAGATTTATTCGGTGGCCCTGAGGGACATTTTAGGCTGGCAGAGAGGATGCTGGCTAGGAGATGGCATGCCCACGAGGGACACTGGAGGCAAAGTTTAAGTGTTAGATGGAGCAGTTTGCATGGGAACTTGAGCCCTCGCCGTGCTTCAGTGGGCTGTCTGCGACCTGAGTACCTGGGGGCCCTGGAAAAGCCAGGGCAGCTGTGAATCAGATGCCCGTGGAGAGGGGCTCAGAGCTCCGGAGACAGGACGGGCTCACTTGGGGCTCTGCACTGGGGCCAGTGGGGAAGGTACTATTCTTAACCTTTCATGGTCATGAACATTAATGAGCTCACAGGCCAGGGGATGTTCTGTCCCCCAAATGTCCCCAGCTACGTCAGGCAGAAACTTGCACCCCAAGTGACCTCTCTGGTGGAAATGCCACACCATTGCTGGATGGCAACATAGAATGACACGACATATTCCATTACTGGACCCAGGGCCACACAGGACCTCCCTGGTCAAAGTCCAGGGCTGCTTGTAGGGCCAGAGGAGCCAGGACTGGCTGTGGGAAAGGTTAGTTCAAGGTGTACGGGGCAGGTTTCCCTGGAGGGCAGGCAGGTGCTCCTCTGGGAGGCAGGATAATATCCATACCTGGAAGCCAGGAGGCAGGAACGGGGACTGAGGTGATGCTTAGAAAGCGTTCAGCCCCATGCCTGGCACGCGGGAAGCACCCCTTAAAGGAAGGTGTTGACCTGTGTCTCAGTTTGCTTCTCTGTAAAATGGGGAATAACACGGGGGTGGGGCGGGGGAAAGGGAAAATAAAATGAGGATAACAATCATTCCCTCTTCAAAAGGTCGATGGGAAGCTAATTAATTGAGTGAATTCACGTAAATCACTTAGCACGGGGCCTGGCACATAGCGGGGCTCGATAAACGTAACTGCTGTCGTCATTATTATTGTCCTATACCATGAGCAACAACTTCCAAAGTCATGGGATACGACTCGAGGCCAGTTTCCACTTAAAGTCACCGTTAGTAATGCATGTTTGGCTTGAGGGCCACCAAGGCCGCTGGAGCCTTTTAGAAACACCGGGTATGCAGACAGTCTCCCCCTTTCTCCCTTTCTCCTGCCTGGGGGTGCGCGTGGATTCCTGAAACTCTCCCGCACCCACTTCTGCCAAGCTCACAGCCCCACAGCGTTTTCATGTTAGGAAGCGGGGTACACGGTGAAGTGTTCTAAGCTGCAGACTCTTCTCTGAAGCTGAGAGTTGATCTCCTTAGAGGGTGGAGCCCCTGGGTCCAGGAGGCAGAGCAAGACCCCCACAGGCAGGTGTCGAGATTATGGGCATGTTGTTCGCTGTCACCAGGGGCGGCATCTAGAGAGCAGGCGGTGGGGAAGCTCTGCATTCTTCCAGACATTCTAGCCACCCTGCACCTGGAAGTGGCAGGTGGACACGGGGCCTGGATCTTTCGGCATCACCTGCTATGCTGTGGTTAGAAGCATTGTTTCTGCGTCTGCGCAGACTCTGAGAAGGAGGCCCCAGGGAGAAACAAAGACCAACTGTAACGCAAGCTCTGTCTCAAGTGGATAAAGAGGGGGAAGCTAAACGGAAGCAGACAGGGGGAATGACTTTGGACTCCAGCCCATCACTTTAGTGCTGATCTGGTTGCTACTGGTCCTGCTGAGAATGGCGTCATGTCCACTCCTTGGCTGGGAACTGGCGCTCAGCCAGGGGTGGCCAAGGCTCCCTATGTGGTCCTGGGACTCAGAGCCCGAAGCCTGCTCTCCCCTCCACTCTGTGTCCCTTGCAGTCAGCATCCTTCCTGGAGAGCCAGAGGAGCCGGATCTCGTCCTAGAAGAGGTTGACTCTCACTGGGAGGAGGACGAGCATCAGGATGGCAGCACCAGCCCTCAGGGCCCAGAGGCGGCTCCAGCCTATGAAGAGGAGAATGAGGCAGTGGTGGAGATGCCCAGGTGGGAGCCCGGGAAGGACTTGAACGAATGATTGGAAAGATAACAGGCACACAGTACAGCATCCCAAAGGCATAACAGGGCAGAGAGTGTGAGCCCAGCCTGCCTCCCCCCCTCCCAGACACCCATCCTTCTCTCCAAGGGCACAGCAGCTGCCAGGATAGTCTGTGCCATTCCTGGGACCGTCTGAGCATAAACAAGCATGAATTCCCCTCTTTTCCTTTTTCTTTTGCACAAAAGATAGCATATCACATGCACCCACCTGTACGCACCTCGCTATGTATTCATTCGGCAATGTACTTTGAGGCTTTTCCACCTTGGGTGCATCGAGATTGTCTGCATTGTATTTCATTGTATGGATGTGCGGAATTTATTCAACCTGTCCACTACCGAGGGACATTTAGGTCGATTCCAAAATGTTGTTTTTATAAACAATTCTGCAGCAAACACTCGTATACATGCATGTGAGTGCATCCGCAGGAGGTCTCAGGCCCACGACCTACATTGTAAAGATGGGGAAACTGAGGCTTAGAGAGGCTCGGGGGCAGACCTCAGGTCACCACCAAGATGGTGGGGGCTGAGACAGGTTGGTCAGGCCCTGAAGAGGCCTCTTTCCTTGTGAGAGCCCAGGGCTGCTCAGGTAGGAGTCCTCAGGTTGAGTCTTGGTCAAAGAGTTTGAGTTTGGTCTCAGGGTCACAGGATGTCCTACTGGAAATGGGGGCGGGAGGTGGACTTAGGGCACACCTGCAGGCGGGCTCATCTCTTGCTTTTGATCCCATCTCAGGGAGCTGCCCCGGATTCAAGAGGAGAAAGAAGAGCAAGAGGAAAAGGAAGAGCAGGAGGAAGAGGAAGAGCAGGAGGAAGAGGAAGAACAGGAGGAAAAGGAAGAGCAGGAGGAAGAGAAAGAGCAGGAGGAGGAGGAAGAGCAGAAGGAAGAGGAAGAGCAGGAGGAAGAAGAGCAGGAGGAGGAGGAAGAAGAGCAGGAGGAAGAGCCTGAGTAAGGCCCTTATGCCCCTGGCTAAGGGGTGACCCAGGGAGGCGGGGCTGTGGGGACGGGTGCCTGGCTTCTGGGGTGGGGGTGCCTTCCACCGGGCACTGGCCAGAGAGGCTGGGGGGAGCCAGGGGTGGCCTACTGTGTTCACAATGAGCCAGGACTCATAGTACCCCCTACTCAACACCACCCCGTGTACACAAACCCTAGAATGCAACCTCCACGAGATGCAGGTTTTTGTCTGTTGTGTTCACTGCCACGTTCCCAGAGCCCAGTACAGTGCCTGGTGCAGGAGGCACCAAGTAAGTGTTGGTCGAATGCATGGATGGATGAACCAACGGACGCGTGCGGCGGGCTCCCCATTCACCCCTAGGATTAAGGAAGCTGAGGCACAGAGCTGTCTCCCGCCCTCGCAGCTCGGCCTCTGCTCCAGGGCCGTTAAGGGCTGATGCTCCACCCACAGCTAGAAAGATTTCACCAGCAGCACACACAGAAGAGTTCAGCTAAAACAAAGTCGGAGAGAGAGATCAGCAACCACTAAAAGCTGTGACTATGAAACTCGCTGAGAGACTAGGTCTTAACTGCTCCAACCGCCAAAAAGAACTGAAAATTAGGTGACGTGTCGCTACAGCGGCAATCACATCACCATGTATAAATGTTATATTAAATGAACCAGTCCACATGGTGTACACCTTACGTTTACGCAGTGTTATGGGTCTAATGGATTCCATCTTTAAAAAAGAAGTGCTAAGAGGGAGACGATTTTTAGGTTCGTGGGCTGGATGGAAGGATGGATGGAGAGGCGTGTGGCGCTGCACTGAGGAGAGACTGAGGCAGGGAGGGCGGTGAGGAGGCTGTTATCGCAATCAGGCCAGGCTGATTGAATCTGTCCCTTGGTCACTCTGCCATCGGTGGAACCCCCTGGCCCACGTCTTTCCTCCCTGATCTGTCCCTCTGGCCTTAGCCTGGGGCAGGGCAGCACCGTGAGCATTAGGAGCTCGGGCTCTGCTCCTGTAGCGGAGGCACAAGGGCTGCTGATGACGTGCTGGCGCTGGTCACGGGCAGATGGTCGCCTAGCGACCTGGTCTCCGCTGGCAACAGCGCGGCTTTTCCTAGCAACCGCAGCCTTTTGGTCCCCACCTGGCCTCCCTGGGGCGTTTCTGCAGAGTTCCCTGCACATCCTTCAATCTGATTAGAAGCAGGAAGGATTGGTGGCTCATCCGCCACCCGAGTCACACTGGCTCCGGAGCCGGCCTCGCAGGCTCAGGGCTGGCCCGGGGCGCTCCGAATTCCTCATTTGAGCGAACTGCCCCAAGGCTTGGGATGAATGTCATCGCCCCCAGCTGAACTCCTGCACTATGGGCATCCTTGTCGGCAAAGACAGCGAGACCCAAGTAGGTGGCTGCTTCCCCTAAGGGCTCCCGTCCTTCCTTCTCTCAGGGTTGGGGAACCAGGTGAAAAGTTTGCTGAAGCCAGTAGTGGGGACCTTAAAATTTGTGGGCACAGTCTGCTGGGTGACTCAGGGGAGGAGAAATAGGTGGGCAAACCCTTGCAAGCTGGCGGTAGCTACTACTCCCTGTGCCTTTAACTTGGAGAGCCGGGGGGTCCTCTAGGATGCCCACCTCAGTCAGTCCGTCTGGCCTTCCACTTGGAATTCCCTGGGATTTGGGAATGTTCCAGAAGTTAACAGCCTGCTGCTTCTGGGCCAGGCAAGAGGGGGTCTTGGCAGGCACTGGGCATACTTCTGACCAGTGGGTGAACATGACATGGGTCTTAAAACAGGCCCCGGGGGTGCTGCCAGGCCATGGTAGGGCTGGTTACGTGTATCAATAGCTGAAGATGTTTGTGCAAAATGTTCCCCAATCCACGTGCGTGATTTCTAACCCTGAAGAGTGCTGCCTCCTCTGGGATAATAACAAGAAGCATCATAATCACAGCTGCCACTTGACTGGCACTGTTTCCTGTGGCGGACCCGGTGCAAAGGCATCTGTCACTGCTCCCATTTCGCAGATGAGAGGCTCGGAGATGCTCCCCCACTGTCCAGGGCTGCCTGTCAGCAGTGCAGAGCTGGGCTTCCGTCCCAGGTCAGGCTGGCTCCAAAGGGAGCACTCGGTACCACGGACAAGGAAAGCCGCTGACCAGTCCTTAGAGGTGGAGAATCAAGAATGACCCTGACATGGGGATTCTCTTTTGACTTTTCCACGAGATTCTCAGTGGCCCTTCTGACCTCACCCAGATAAGTCAGGCTGTACAGGCTGGGAGAGCAAACGAAGGCAGCCCAAGGGCTTCCTGGTGGCTTGGCCATGGCCACCCAGTGACTTCCCGGCCTAATTCTGGAATGAGCAAGACCCAGAGGGAAGCCTCCAAGTGGATATGGGGGGTCCATTTCCTGGACCGCTGTGTCCTGAGAACTGAGGAGGGCATAGTTCCCTCCGTGTTTTAATATGTATTATTAACATATGAATCTTCATACAAATGCAGTCGCAAATGCAACTCTTAATGTAGTTTTAGGGTGGAAGGGGCCCACGAAGGCGAAAGCACCTGGGCCCCGTGAACGTCATGATGTGCCCTTGCTTTTGTGACCTGAGTCTGTTCAAGGTGATGCGTACCTTCCTGAGCAGGGTGGGGGAGCCATGGCCTCGATCCTTCAGGCCCCTCACGATGGGGATACCCACACGATGAAGAGAAATAAAGTGAGTTGGGTGCTTGGATCCTCCAGACACCTGCCTCACTCGTCCACATCATGTGGGGCTGTGTAGGCGCTCAGAGGTGGGCAGCGGAGTGGCCTTGGGTCAGAGACACCGTGCGTTATCCAGGCTTGCCTTGTACAGGCTGGGTGACCATGGACAGGCCACCTGACCTCTCTGAGCCTCCGATTTCTAAGCTGGGGTGGCACAGGTCACAGCCCTGGTCTCTCAGGGTTATTTGGGTGAGGATTCGGGGAGATACTGTGCAGGCCAAGTGCCGGGCCCCACGCCTGGCACGCAGCCTGTGGGAGATGCTGTGACAATATGACTGCCAGATGACCTTGCTCCCTTTGGGCTGCTGGCTCCAAGGTGACTGGGACTGCAATCTGCCCCCACCGCCTCTCCCACTCGGGAGGGCAGAGACTGGAGGATGGAGAATGCAATTTTCTGGGTGGCAGACCCTGCAGTCCATCCTCCGTCAGCCCCTTGGTGACAGGGGTCTTTGGGGTGGGTGGGCTGCTAGGAAGCAGGATCTACTTCTAATTACAAAAATCAATTAGCCTCTGGTTCTGAGTCACCTTTATCACCAGATGCCACCCGTGGGCATCTAAGGCCCCACCCAATTCAGCCTGGTGACAGGCACTTTAGAGTATCTACATATAAGATAAATACGTCAATTTGGACTAATTATAGCATCTACAGGTCGGGAGATTCCACCTTCAAACGTACAGTTCAGGCTCCCCTTGTCAACTGGCATATCTGGCCACTGGGCCCCATTCCACGCGGAGTGGGGTTGCCAGCTCAGGTGGGCACGGGTTTTCTGATCTGCCATAGTCCCCCCTGGTCCCTCAGCCTCAGCCCCGGTCTCTGTCTCTCACGTGCGCTGGTCCAGGAGCCCCTGAGGACGTCAGCAGTGGCAGCGCGGCTCTGATCGCAGGGCCTGCATGCCAGGGGTAGGTGGCACGTGACGATTTGCGGTGGGATTTTGGCCGGGCGAGTTCACCTCTCCGGGCCTCACTTTTCTCGTACTCTCTGCCTCGCCTGCATCACCCAGCTTACCTGGAGGCCCTCAGAGTCGAAATGCTGGGCACGTATTTTGAACACTATCCAGTGCTCATTTGTCACACCCCGGAGGACAGTTCCTCTGACAGTCTCTACCCCTGTGTTTGCACTTGCTGTTCCCTCTTCTTGGACACTCCTCCTCAGGGTTAGCTCATCGTCTTGGAGGCCCAGCTCACAGGCCACCTCCACTGGGGGCGCCTCCTTCCTAGACAGAACTGTGGCCGTGCCCTGCACAGCCCCTTGCTCCAGCGCGCGTCTCAGACTGGGAGGTCGTTAATGGGACACGGGGCCTGCCGCTTGGGCGTATTTGTACCCCACCTCCCAGCACGGCAGTCAGCGGGTGTCAGGAAATGTTTAATGCCTCTCACCGCAGCCCTTTCCTCCTCTCTCTCTGGGTCACAGTGTCCTGCTGGATAGCTGTCTGGTGGCACCGGCTGGTGAGGAGCCAAGCGGTATAGGCGGGACCAAGCCCCGGAGGGCCTCACACCAGGTATGGAGGGGCACTAGGCCTGGCGCCCGGCTCCCTCTGAGGCCTGGGCTGGCATCAGTGGAAGGGGCTAGGGCCTTGTCCAGGGGATTTTCGCTGGTGGGATGCCCACTGGGCAGAGGGGAGCAGCGTGGTGGGCACTGCAGAGCCCTGTGCATACCAGGGCTCAGATGATGCTAGGAAGGGCCTTTGGTGACATAGCTGTGTGTGGGGAGCAGAGGGACCTGCACTCCAGTTCTCACATGGCTGTGTGACCCTGAATCCAGGTGAATCCCCACCTGGAGCCTCAGTTTTACTCAGCGGCCGCTTTTGTAAAATGGGGCTGAACCCCTGCCCCAGGTGCTGTACACGGTTGTACACTGTGGAGTGCAGTGACTGGCGGGGAGGCTGTGGGGCCAGCTTTAGCTGCTTCGCCCTCTCGTGCGCAGAGCTGGATGAGACCCCCTTGTTATACGTGACAAGTCCGGATGTTGGGGCCTGGGGCTCCTGGGAGCACCACGCTCTACAGGGGGGATGCTCCAGAAGGTGGCTGGCAGGGTCTGGTGGGCTGGTCAGGTGAAGAGGAGACTCGGGGAGACCTCCTGACGGGCTGGGCTGGACGAGGGCTAGGCGGGGGCTTGATGATCACAGCTCTGTTTCGCTTTATTTTTTTCAGGAGGAGGCCGAGGCCAACAGCTCAGGAGGTAGGTGTGTGTTGTATGTGGGGAGGGTGTTACAGAGTGTCCGGGATACTTTTAGGCTGGGATTAGCTTGGGCACAGGGTCACCTCACCTTCCCTCCCTCCATCTCCACCCTCTCTGCATCCCTCCACCTGCCCCATCCTCAGGCAAACCCATCCTCTGAGGCTTGGGGCCATGTTATTAGAGCCTGGTGCCCCAGGGGAATGCATGGAGGCTCCAGGACTCCAGCAGGCCTGGGGGAACCCTGCTCCCAGCCAACCCCTCCTACCATCGCCTCACTGGGAATGCAGCCCCATGGGCTGCCAGCCAGTGGGGGTTTGGCTCAAATGTAGTGTATCTGAGTGAAAACTGGGGCCAGAGCTTGCTAAGGGCACGTCCTGGACTCCACGTCTCTTGATGAGCTTTTCTTACCGCTGAGAGCGCCAGGCTGGGCCCAGCACTCGCACTTTGCTATTATTTATCACTCCCCTCCCACTTCGAGACTCCAGGGACTGTGGGGACAGAGTCTAGAGGGGCTGAGGACATCCGGACACCGAGCCCTGGCCTGACAAGCCTCCTCATTCCTCAGGCCACTGGTGCCCCGGTGCCCTGTGAGGCAGACAGAAAACGGAGGCTCCATGTGGGTGGGATTCGGCCAAGTGGTCGAGGGCACAGACCTGTGTTTCACTCCTGGCTCCTCCTCCTTCCTCTCAGTGTGATCTGGAGCCACTTCTGTGACCTCTCTTACCTGTGGCGCCCAAGTCAAGAAAGTCGGGGCAATAATCGTACCTACCTCCCAGGGTTGTTGGGCAGAGTGGGGGTGACAGTGCCTTGAAGGCACCCAGCACCGTGGCTGGCCCTGAGTGAGGAGGCCATAATGGCACCACGACGCTTGTGTCCCAGCCAGCCGGGGACTGAGATGGGGCTAGAGCCAGGCGTCCTAACCCTGGTATCCTGAGCTTGCTCCCTCTCCGGTCTTTGAAAAACAGCCTCTATCAGATTCAACGCGCCCCTGTGGGAAACCTGCTAAGTCTGCACCCGCATAGACGAATAAGGCCAGGATCACCTGGCTGCAGACTCAGGTCCCGTGGGGCTGGCTCCACCCTTTCCCCAAATCGTTTGGAAGCAGGTGGTCTGGGAACTACACGCTGAGAAATACCGGGGCACGGCCGTTTGTCTGTGGCTCCTCGGAAGTGTGGACCTAGAAGCAGCAGCTTTGGCGTCGGCGGGAGCTGGTTGGAAATGCAGAATCCCAGGCCCCACCCAGACCTGCTGAACTAGAGTCTGCCCCGAAACGAGACCCCTGGGGCTTTGTCTGCACATGGCGTTTGAGTGGCCTTGAGCCTTGGTTCCCAGCCAGGACTGCACATCAGAATCATTTGGGGAGATTACAAATCCTGGGGCCAGACCCGACCCTGGACCATTAAATCAGAACCTCTGGGATGGGCCGCAGCATCAGACATTTCCAAACATCCCCAGGTGATCCCAGCGAGCGGCCCAGCTGGGAACCAGGGCCCTAGGAAAAGTTACTGCTTCTGGTTGGATGTAAAATTACTTGAGCTCCAGGCTGTCTTTGGGGTAGAAAGTCCTGCCCGGCTAAGGATGTTTGAGCCCCGAATCTGTGAGTCTAAGGGACTGAGGCATTCTGGGTTCTTTGATGCTGACGTTTTTGATTCTGAGGTGGGAAATGCTACCGGTGAACACAAGGAGTTTGGGTGGGGGTGGGGGGTGCTCCAGGCTGTCCCTCAGAGCTGTCGGGCAGGTCAGCCACATGACGTGGTGACGTGTTCGCCGTTGAACCCCAGGGACAAGAGTGATGCTGCAGACTTTGGGCGCAGCTGCCGAAAGCACCGGGCTGGTCTGTTTCGGTGCTGACGGGGAGGAGCCCCCCTCCACTGCCTCCCCCAACTCTGTGCTCCTCATTGCAGTCCCCAGGGTTTCGCCTCTGCCTGAGACCCCCGGGCCCCAGCACTATGGCTAGACCAGGCCGGGACGTGGAGCTGAATCACCTGGTCCAGGACCAGCTGCCTGGTCAGGTGGCTTCCAGGCTTGCCCCCCCAAACCTGGTGGACCACCTCCCCAACGTGCCCAGCTACCGCCCCCCAATCACCCGCATCCCTGTCCTTATCTCCCGGAGGACAGCCTTGTCCAACTCCAGCTTCGCCAAAGAGACCAGGAGCTCCGTCCGTCGCCTAGGTAGTGTGATCTCAGCCACCCAGCATGCTCGCGCCCGCGATGTGTGCTTCTGCATGGCGTGGGCTGTTTCCCTGCATGGGTGCCATGGTCAGGGTGTGGGACCATTAGCTGGGTTCGTGGAAAACCACCCCTTCTTCCTCTGCTCATCAATGCCTTCATTGCGCTTGTGACTTGAGGGATATTAGTCTCCTTCTCTCTGTGCATAAAATTCCATTTCTTTGGGTTAAATATGGCGGTCTGCAGATCATCATCTTTATATAAGAAGTCACTCACATTCTAGTTTAAATAAGTCATTCAGATCTCTAGGCCAAGAGAGTTGGGGCATGGAGCTGGGCAGGGTAAGAGAATAAGCGGAGAGGAATGGAACAGAAGAGGGATGTGGGGGTCCATTGCAGACAGAATCTTCTGACCTCGAGAGTTTGCTGGGGGCTGGAATTTCTGAGGACTATTGATATCTGCCCCGAAAATTCCCTTTCAGGGAAGGAGAGGCCCCAGGTGCTGACAGGCAGGCTGGGATGAGAGGCATCCTCAGGGGCCAGTGCAGAGGGGAGGCCTAGCTGGATCTGTTTAATCATAACGAGGTCCCCTCAGCGGCCTTCAGGCTCCTGCTCCTTGCTGCCTGATGACAAAGTGCTCGGGGACCTACTGACCTCTCTGGGCTCAGTTACTTTCTGTCTTGACTCAAGCCAGACCTGCCCACTCTCCTTTGTGATTTGTTTATTTTCGGATGACACTGGGCAAAGTCGCCTCCGAGGTGGGAAGGCGGGTAGAACCGGACATTTCACGAGATGAGATCACTGTTGTCCTTCCCTCCTCTTCCTGGCTGGGAGTGAGCAGAGTTGGGGTGAGGTGGCATGGAGCTGTCCCCATGACAAGGCATGACGCCCAGGATCAGTCTTCTGGGTGAGCCCTAAATCCACTCACTCCAGAGGGTCCCCCTTCTTCCACCCCACAAAATCATGACTCGATTTGTACTATAGTCTGTACCTACTCGTATTTGCTTGTTTTTTTCCCCCCCAGTCGATTCGCTTTTTTATTTAATTAAATGTATTTAAACAAGGAATAGGAACTTGACATTACTATTAAAATGGCAAACCAACATGGCTTGCCATAAATGGAAGGCATCGATAGAAATAACCACATATACACTGAAAACTAAGTCAAGGTGACAGTTTCTAATCAAGTCCAGTGGCTGGCTGAAGGCTCGCAGCTGGGGCCTGCTCTCCATCAAGGGGGATTAGAGTGAGTCAGAGAGATATTAGGGCCATAGCAGAGTCAACTTGAGACTCCTTCCCTGTGCATTCTGGATCTGGAGACTTGAAATGGGAGGAATATGCTCATTCTGTGTTGTCCTTTGCCTGGTCTCTGCCATCTAAACCATCTCGAGTCCCCCCTGGTCCCAGGGAGCCCCACACTTTGCGAGATGATCTGTGTGACACTTTGGGACCGTGGGCTAAACGGCTTATGGTGTGACACACAATGATTTTAAATGCTTCAGACAAAGCAGTGGCAGACACCACATGGTGAGACCGTGACCCCCATTTCAGCAATGCCGCTTGGCGCCGAACGAGGTTTCGCTGAGACAGAGGCCTCGGCGTGTGCTGGTCCCAGCCTCAGGATGGGTGCGGATTTAAGCCCTGGAGCCAGGCTGCCAGGGTCCAAATCCCAGCCCGGCTGCAGGTTCCCTCACCTCTCTGTGCTTCAGTTTCCTTTTCCACAAAATGGGGACAACAATAATGACAGCCGCATGGTGTGGCCGGGGAGGGTAAAAGGATGAACTACAGAAAACACTCGGCGTTTGGTAAAACGAATGCCTGGCAGGCACAGAGGAAGTGCTGACCCGCAAATGTAATTATGCTCTAAACTGATTTCATCGTGAATATTATTCTTTAGGTTCTTAGTATCAGTACTCTGGTTCTCTGAATCAGCATAAGATAAACCAATATGATTTCCGCCATGAGTTCCTGCTCTGCCAAGCGGATGGGGTATGAAACACCAGGCTTAGAGGTTTTTCTTGTCCCCTGGGGCTATCGAGTCTGCAGGGTCTTACCCAGGGGGCGAGGGGCCATCTGCCCCCTCCTGGGCTCCCTGAGACATCTCCTGGCTGGGCTGCCCAGGGCGCTTTCTGCTGCGTGGGAGCCACACTGTGGGGTACTCGGGACCCTGAGCACTTTTGAGAAGCTGTTTTTGTCCTGGCCGCCTCCATGCCCCGGCCCCACCCCCAGCTCACCTCTCCAGGCCTCTTAGGAAGCGGGGTGAGGCCCCCTCTGCTCGTGCTGTCTCCTGCTGCCCATAGCTTGGGGCATCTCTGTTGTTCTAGAAAAACTTCTTCAGTTTTTTAAAAAACTTCTCGATTCCCACTCATCCTCTTCTTCTGGGAGGTTAGGGCCGACTGGTGCTTCAAAGTCTCGTGACCTGCTTGGGTTCTCTCTACCGAACTCCTCCAAGTGCTGGTCTCCTCATGGTGACCATAAAAAAGAAGTCTCATAGGACATCTTAGCGAGGCTGCAGTGGTAGCAGCTGTTCCCAAGCTTCGCGATGTCACTTGAGGATGACGAGAAGGTAAAAGATGCCAAAAGTCAGCCAAGAAAGACAAAGATCCAGTGAACAAATTCGGGGTCAAGGCCAAAAAGTCGTGGCCCAAAGGCCATGTCCAGGACAAGCTCAAAACCCAGTCTTGTTTGACAAAGCGACGTATGGCAGACTCTAGAAGGAAGTTCCCAACTCTAAGCTTATGACCCCAGCTGTCGTCTCTGAGAGACAGATGATACGGAGACCGTTGGCGGGGGCAGCCCTTCAGGAGCTCCTTAGTAAAGGGCATGTGGAACCAGCTCAAAGCACAGGGCTCAAGTAGTTTCCACCAGAAACACGGAGGGAGGGGGGACCCCAGCCGCGACACGGGTGAGGATGCACGAACGACAGGGTCCACCTTCTCATTTGGGAAAATGAAAATTTATTAAATCAAAGAAGAAAAACAAGTCACATATCCAAGCATTTCAAAATGCTCTCCTCCCCAATTTGGGGATGTGCACCTGCCTTGCTGGTGCCCACGCCTGCTTCTGCCTGCTATGGGGAGGTCCTGCCCAGGCCTCCTGGGGCGTGGGGATGTCCTCTGAATGCCACCTTGGGACAGACCTGTCCCCACGGTCCCTGGATAGATAATGAAGCCTGAAGTAAGTAAGGCCACATCTAGGAGGAACCATTTCTTGAGATGGGGGACGTGGCTCCAGGCCTCTCAGAGGTTGGGAGAGATTGGGGTTATATTGATGAATTTGGGGGGTTTCTGGCATGTTGAAAAACAAGGAATTACCAAAATGGGTGCCCAACCAGGAGGTAACACATGCCGCCAAGACAAGCGCTTCCTCCTGATTGGCGGAACCTTCCGCTGTCTTTGTCTGGGGCCCTTTAAGAGTGTGAGGTCCTGTTGCTTTCTTGCCCTCCAACCCCAGCCTGGGTCTCATCACCCCACCCTCGAGGCGTGGAAACCAAAGCCCAGAGCAGGGAAGCAGCTGATCCTGGCTGTGCTAGGCCAAGGCCCAGGACTGGGGTCCCCCAGGCGGCTCCCCATGCCTCCTCTGAGTGCTGTTACACCCCTCCCCCAAGCTTGGGTTCTGATGCTTCTCCAGACCCAAGGAAACCTGGTGGGGCTTTGGAGACCTGGACGCCAGGCTGTGTCCAGGAGCTCCTGTGGCTTCTGTGGCGTCATGGCTTCTTTTGTGGTCCCTGGACAGGTGGCTTGGGTGGCTTGGCCCTCAGAGGCCCCTGGGCTTTGCATTCTTGCACTCCCTGCCTGGAGTGCCCTGCTGAGAGGTGAGGCTGCCAGAAGCCGCTCCAAACACCCTTTCTGTGGTTGTTTTGAAGAACACAACGAGGCCCCTAGGACCTGGTCTCTCTCTCTCTCTCTCTGACTGTCCTCTCTTTCCTCTCTCCAAGTGCCTGCCACGAAAGAGCACCCAGAAGTGCAGGTGGAAGATGCTGATGCTGACAGCCAACCCCTCATCGCGGAAGAGAGTCCACCCTCCCCCGAGCTGCTGCCGCCGCCTTCTCCTCCTAAAGCCGACACACTCGCAGTCCCGGGATCTGCCCCAGAGACCCACAGGTCACCTTTTATGCTTCTCTTGGGCTTTTCACAGCACTGTGACGCCTGTCCATTTGGCAGATGAGGAGACTGGGGCCAGAGAGGGGAAGCAATTGGCCCAAGGTCACCTGGCCAGTTGGTGTTAGAACTGGTTCTCCTGATTCCTGGGTAGGGCTCCGTAGAAAGCTCTCTAAGGTAGCCCTGTCCCACATACTCTCGACTGTGCGTTTGAAGAAGGTGATAAATGTGACAAGGCTAAATTCCTCTCCCCATTTTATTATTAAATAATATGATGGAAATACCAGAGAATGGTAGAAAAAGAATCATCTCTAATCCCATAGAGCTGTGGGCAAACTGTGGAGTGCAGCACAGTGCTTTGCGGATTACTGTCTTTAAGCCAAAGGGGAGCTGCCAGTGCTTCCCCTGCCCCGGCTGGATTGAGAGATGGTTTTTTTTCCTTCATTAACTTTCACTCTCATCTATGAGCCCCTGAGTAAAGTTTCACCTGGGGTCAGGAGCCTGCCAGAGCTGAGATGGCTAGATGTAGCAAACAGGGCACTCTCAGGTTTCAAATGGAGAAAAGAGTCATAATTATACCCGGCCTCGGAACACAGCTGAGGTCTCACTGTGCGTTAAGCGTGTCACCGAGTCGGGCAGATTTAGTCCCATTTTACAGAAGGGGGCACTGAGGTGGCTCAGAGTTTCCATAGCTTGCCAAGGTCACACCCTGGTAAGAGGCAGGGCTGGATATGAACTCAGGTTTGCCCAAGGCCGAGTCAACGCTGTCACCTTTTTGCTGGGCCATTGAACAGATGTGGAGACGGTGTGTGTCCACAGTGTGGCCGTGGCCCTCCCTTCTCCTTTTATGTCGCCCTGAGGGCAAGGGATGACCCTTCAGCCGCACCATTCCCTGCCCCGACCCAGGATTCGGCTCTGGGTGATCTGCAGGGACAAAGTCTGGCTCACTTCCCCTCAGTCCCCGCCCCTGCTGAAGTCGCCTTCCATGTCTGTGTCCTCACAGGAAGAGGCTGCCCTCTCAAGATGATGAAGCTGAAGAGCTAAAGGCGCTGTCACCAGCTGAGACCCCTGTGGTTGCCTGGTCGGACACCTCCACCCCACAGGGCACTGAGTGAGTGGGGACCACCTCTGGGGTCTCAGAGGGTCAGAAGGGTGAGGGTAATAATAGAAGGTGAGTTTGGGGGAGCATGGATGCTTGGAGAGCCCTCCGCCATGAGGCAGATTCTGCCAGTGGCTTTCGAGCGGTGAGACAGGCCTGGGCCTCCTGCCCAGGCTGCCGGCTGGCCTGAGGCTTCTAGAAAACCTGCAGAACAGGCTCGCACTCTGGGCCCAGCGGTGTCCACGGGCCGCGGTGCTCAGAGGAGGCATCTCTGTGCAGACGCTCTGTTGTGAAGGAGAGGCTGAGGGGAGGTCATAGGCAGAGGCTGGCTTCTGGCACGAACCCCTGAAAGAACCAGCAGGGAGAGGAAGGACCGGGAGGGTCTGGAGAGGGGGCAGAGCTTGTTAAAAGTACAGACTCCCAGGCGCCACCCAGACCTGCTGGTCAGAAGCTCAGACAGTGGGCCCTGGGGAATCCGTCTTTGCAAGCTCCCCAAATGATTCGGCTGCGACTGGTCTATTGAACAATGTTTCGAGGCCGTTGCAAGGGCATTGGGACCTGCGTCTCTGACATCTAACACTCCCAAGGGCCGGGCCGATGGGAGGTGTTTTCCTGAAGAGTCTGAGTAGCCAGGTTGATGCTGAGTCCCCAGCCCTGGGTTCTGGTGTGGGATTCCCATCCTGCTCCCAGCCACAGCTCCTGGAGTGATGACAGGAGACACCAAGCTTGCATTCCAGTTTTTGGAGTTTATGTTTTAACAGGGTGGTGAAAAGTTCAGAAAAGTTAAAAAAGCAGGAGAAAAAAAAAAACCCAAAACCCCAAACCTTACCCATGGTCCAGCGGTCTGTTTTATCATGTGGTGGAGTCACATCTTATGCAGTAAGGTAGGGGTAGGGTTAGGCCTGAATATCAGAGATAAGGTATAAATCAGGCATAATAACAAAAACCACCCCCTGAGAACTCTTAAGGAGGCGAACAGGCTAAGATGCTGTAAGAAGGAGACCCCGAAGATTCAGGGGCTTAAGGAGCAAGATGTCGCTTGTGTCACAGTCATGTTGAGTGTTTCAGGTCGGTGGCAGGCTCTGCTCCGTGCAGTCATTTAGGGACCCAGTGAACAGTGTCTCTGCCACCGTCTATGGCTCCCAAGATCCCACTGGTCACCATCAGAAAGGGAGAGCGCCAGGCCACTCTTGGACAAGGAGGCCTGGAGTTGCATGTAGCGTGTCCACTCACCTTCCGCTGGTGAGAGCTCCGTGGCCACACCTGGGAAGCGCAGTCACTGGCTGGGTGTCCACGTCCCAGCGGCCACCTCGCTAAGGAAGATCACAGATGCGGGCGAGCGGCCCGTGTCTCTGCCACACCTGAGTCCCACCCCCATCGGGACTCCCACCCTGGCTGTTTCCAGTTCGGCTTCCGCAGCTGAGCACAAGAAGAGTAGCTGGCATGAGTTTCAGGCACTCAAAAGTATGAAAAAAAAAAAAGATCTGAAAACACCAGTATTACACCCAGGCCAGTGAAGTGATCAGAGTGCGGCCACTCCGGGGACAGCTCATTCCTACGGCCCACGTCAGCTCGCCCAGGGCCCTTGCTCCACGCTGAGTGGGACGTCAGGCAGACTGTCGTTCCGTCTGTCTCTCCTCTCTCTTTCTCTAGCTTCTGGGGTGTCGTTTAATTCCTATACGTTCAAAGGATGTGTCTGGACTGTTCTTTCCACCAGCTGTTTCTGAAGCCTAAGAGAGTAGCCCTGTCCCCTCTCTAATCTGCCCCAGCCACATATGGCATGTGAACCCCAGGTTGGAAGTAGCAGCCCTGAGCTGAGCTCCCGCTAAGCCACCAGGGGAGTCAGTGTTTCCCCAGATCCACCCATCCGAATCGGAGCCCGCACGGTGCATTTCCCAAGAGCTGCCTCCCCTCCCCCAGCCTCCAGCACGATTGTCAGATGGAATTTTCTTTCGGGAGATGTTAAGGCAGTTTAATGAACACGGGGGCAGGATCCACTCCTCCAGGCCAGGGGGGGTACAGGCGCTGCTCAGCGCTTCCCCAGGGGCGCGGGGTCCCTTCCCACATAACCGCTGGCCCGTGGGTGCTGCTTCCACAGCGGCCAGGGCCGCGCGTCCTCTGCGGCCAGCCAGAACAGCGCCATCATCAACGACCGGCTCCAGGAGCTGGTGAAGCTGTTCAAAGAGCGGACGGAGAAGGTGAAGGAGAAGCTCATCGACCCTGATGTCACCTCGGATGAGGAGAGCCCTCAGCCCTGTGAGTCCGGGCCTGGCACGGGGCCCCTAACGCCCCCTGTCAGCTCGAGGTGACCGTGCCCACCCCCGGGGGGAAATGGCTGGGGTGCTGGAGATAAGCCCAGACCCCACTCTGCGTTTGGGGTCCTGTGTGTGCGGGTTCGGGTCTATACCCAGGGGTGGGAAGAGGGCCAGGCTCTGACGAATTATCCAGTTGGCTCCCCGGCTCCCAGGGCAAGGGCCCTCATGGGCCTCCTGCCTTTTCCCACTGGCGGGCAGGTGGTCGACCCTGGGATGCATCTCGTGGTTCCCACACTGGAACTAGACAGTCTTATTTTCCAGAGGCCTCAGTTACAATTTTCTTATGGGGCTACCTAAAAGTTTTCTGCTTCCGACATACAGGAGGAAACGAGAAATGTATTGTCAGGGGGCGTTTCCAGGTCTTTCCGAGGGAGAACAGTGCCTTAGAACTCAGGATGCCCACGTGAATCCTAGGTAGCAGACTCTGACTTCACAATCCTAAAGATAGAAACCTAGCCACATTGGACCTAGACGAGCCAATCTCTCGCCAGCATCACCCTAGAAACACGGAATGGCTGTGAGCCCGTTCCGTCTGGTTTTGGAGATGAGGGAGCTGAGATTCCTGCTCTGAAAAACTTAGAGCAACGCTTCCCTGATTTCTGACCCTGGGTGGCAGGAGTCCTGGGTGTGAAATGCTCCCAGCCCTGCAGAGGGTGCCAAGGCAGTCCAGGCGCAGACCCGCAAGCACACACTTAACGGAAACATCCAACTTGCCCAGAAACATCTCATCTGGGGCGGTTCCAGGTTGATAACTGGTAAGGGTTTCTGGACAGGTGCCCAGGTCGCTGTTCATGAGGGAGCTGTGGGGTTTGCCCCAGGAGAATACCTTGGTGTCTGTACGCAGGGCTTGTAGCAGGTCGTGGGGTAGTGCCGGGGTCCCCTCAGCTCCAGGTCCAGGGTCTGCGGTTGCTAGCCCTCTCTCAGCATCCTCTGCCTGAGCCTCAGGGCTGGGTTGGATGGTCACCGGTGTTATCCCATAGCCCCAACCAAGAAAGCCCCAGAGCCGGCCCCGGACGGAAAGCCGGCCGAGGCGGGGCAGGTGGAGGAGGAGCACTATTGCGACATGCTCTGCTGCAAGTTCAAAAGGCGCCCCTGGAAGAAGTACCGGTTCCCCGAGAGCATCGACCCGCTGACCAGTGAGTCCCGGGTGGGCAATGTGCATCGCTACCATGCAATGTGAGGGGGCAGGCGATTGGGAGGGGAATGGATGGGGGAGGACAAGAGGTGGGCTGGGCGGCCGCAGACCCAAGGTTCACGACCTCCCCCTAAAACAGAAGAATCCCCGGAATAGGAACATAAGATCACACCCGCCTTCCAGACAAGGAAACTGAGGCACGGAGAAACTAACGAGTCTAAACACACAATTAGTTAAAGTTGGCAGCAGACCCAAGACTCTTGACTCTTGGCCGCGTCTTTCCATTCTGCTCTCGCTGGCTCCTTCCTGCAGTTGCTGCTCTGAGAGAAAAGGGAGGAAATTCTTCCAACGTCTAAAGGGAATTCCCTCTCATTTTCCTTTTAGCCCATTTTGTATCCCTTGGGAATAACAACTTCGCATACATGCATAGTACTTTACAGTTTACAAAGGATCTCCCTGCCTTTCTGATCTGACTCCCCGAGGAAGGCAGAGCAGGTGCCAGAGAGGGACTTTTCCCGGGTTATACGAGACGTCATCTGGGGGACAGAGCTCCAACTCTGGTGTCCCCTGGGCCTCTAAAATGACCAAGTAACCCTACGATGTCCATCTACCCATCCACCCATCCCCCCATCCACCCGTCCACCCGTCTACCCGTCCACCCGTCCACCCATCCACGCATCCACGCATCCACCCATCCACCCATCCACGCATCCACCCATCCGTCTATCCAGCCACCCATCCGTCCATCCACCCATCCACTTGTCCATATATCTATCCGTCCATCTTCTACGCCTCATTTGCTATTGTGTAAGTAAGGCAGGAAATAGATATTAGGAAAAACTTCAACAAGAATGAAAGCAAAAGACGTTTCTAGTTGGCTATTATCTAATAACGCCCCCACACCCCCTCCCTAGAGTCCTCTGATCTGCTATGACCTCTCAGTGATTTATTTTCAAAACAAAGATAGTTTCACCCCCACCCCCACCCCCACCAAGTCACAGAATCATCACATCTAGTGCTTGCAGGGAGGCGCAGGTAGACAAGTGGAAACAGGACCCCACCCCGGTCCGGTCCCGCTGTGCGAGCCGGGCCGGCTGACGTGCGGGCACGTTCCTGCCCCTCCCTTCCGCACAGACCTGATGTACATCCTGTGGCTGTTCTTCGTGGTGATGGCCTGGAACTGGAACTGCTGGCTGATCCCTGTGCGTTGGGCCTTCCCTTATCAGACGCCAGACAACATCCACCTCTGGCTGCTGATGGATTACCTCTGTGACCTCATCTACTTCCTGGACATCACCGTGTTCCAGATACGCCTGCAGTTCGTCAAAGGAGGGGACATCATCGTGAGTCACAGGCCGGTGGAGGGGGTGGCTGGGGGCTGGCTCTGCGGCCGGAGTCTTCAGGGGACCAACCCCCGGTGCTTTGATAGACGAGATAAATGAACAGGGGATTGTGGGAATCTCTGCCCCTGCTCGTTCAGCATCATGGTTGCCTATTCCGCACACCTTTGATGAATTCAAATTACACACTCCAGGGGTGAAATGGTCCCGGGACCATCTGATGGAATTAGAGGTGGAGAAGTGGTCCAGAGAGTACCCTTTAGTACAGGTGGACCAGGTTCAAATGCCAGCCCTACCACCACTAGCTGTATCGCCTCTCTGAGGCTCAGTTTCCTCATCTGTAAAGGGAGGATAGTGATTATTCCTGCCTCATGGCATCGCTGTGAGGACTGACTGCGGTAATGCATGCAGAGCGCTCAGCACAGGTGACGCCGGGCACACGACATTGCCTGTGGGGCCTGCGCAGAGCATGCTACTTGGACCAGTTTGAGACCCCGTGCTCAGGCGCAGGCCCCACTTACCAGAAAGGGGACTGAAGTCCTGATCGTGACTTGGCAGAAGCAGGAGGCGCGGTCCCGGTCTCCCTGTGCAGGTGGCCACTTTTCAAAATTTCACACTTGTGTGCAGACAAGTTGGAATTGTGTCTTTAAAACAATTGAGACAAAGAAGCATTCCCCAGGCAACCTCTTTCCTGGTCGGATCAGAGCCACGGCAGCTCCTCGGTAATAAGGTTGTCAATGGTTCGGGGAAGACCAGCGTTGCTGGGAAAGCGAGCCCAGTAGCCTCGCCTTCCTCCCCAGAAGCTGGAGTCTAGCTGGGTGACCTTGGGCAGCCGTCTCCCTGCTGGGGGCTCGACCTCCCCACCCATAGACCACGAGACTTTCACCTGAGCTCAGCTGGTCCATTTGGGCTCTCGTCCATGGGGCTGTTGCTCTGATCAGAAGGCGGAGGGTCTTTGGGGAGCTCCATCATTGTTCCCATGGATGGGGTCAGGGATGAAGCTTTCAGGCCATTTCATGTCATCATTCCGTTTTCTTCCAGACGGACAGAAAGGAGATGCGCAATAACTACCTGAAATCTCCCCGCTTTAAGGTGTGTGCTAGGGATGCAAGTGTCTGTGGGGTCTCGGAGGGCAGTGTCTCTGGGGGTCCTGGGTGCCTCAGTGCCGGTGTGGCGTGCTCCCCCTGGACGGGCACAGGCTGGGCAGCCAAGCAGAGGCCTGTGGGTGGGGTGCCTTCTGCCCTGGTTTTAGGCCCTCCTGGGACATTCCGAGCTCACCTGTCCACGGAAGGTAGAAGTCCAGTCGCTCACCCCCGCCCACGCCCCTGGAGTTCCCTGTTTTACACACGGTGGTGTCCCACTGCGATTTCAGATGGACGTGCTGTGCCTGATGCCCTTGGACTTTCTCTACTTGAAATTCGGCGTGAACCCCCTCCTGCGCTTGCCTCGCTGTCTGAAGGTGAGACTGGCTTCTCCACCCAAGGCCGTCTGCTCCCCGGCTCTGCGTCAGCTCTGACATCTTAATGTCTGCCCCGAGCAGCACTGTGGAGGGGTCAGGGAGGGCTGTCCCGGGGGGAGATGGGACGTTCCTTACAATCGTTGGCACTTCTTAGTGGCGCCCGTATTAGGTGGTGTTCTGGAGGCTTGACACCCAAGTAGGAAGGCATGGAGTTCAGATTTGAACCCAGACCGTCTGTCTCCACTGTCTACGTTTTCAGCCATGACTGAGACTCCACAGAGGCACTCCTGCTTTATGATGGTCTCCATCTAATAGAGGGGGAAACTGAGGCGGGGAAAGCTTGGGCGACTTGCTCAAGGTCACAGGAGCTGGGAAGTAGTGCCCGGGATGGGTTTAAATGTGCAGCCCAGCAGCCGTTTCATCGTCGTTTGTTGCTCAATGTCATTGCAGCCGTTCTTCCTGCCACTAGGGCACGGTTGGATTCCCAGGGAGAGTGACAGCATAGAGTGAAGCCCTGACAACTGTCCTTTAAGGTGACCAGTGTGGACAGCCAGTCAGAGTACTTGGGATCTTCCAAATGGAAGTTCCTGGCAGATCAATTAAATTCACTTCTCTTCTTACGTGATGCCGGATGCCTCTTCCCCAAAAGAGCAATGAGGGAATTTATAAGAGATGAATGCAATCTCCTTAAGAACCAAGAGGAACAGGACAGAAAAAAATAGGAAGAATGGAAGTATCCCCATGAAAAACAGGCCCATTTGCTGGCATTGAACATAGACACTGCTGCTGAGCTCCCTGGCTGCCAGGACGAAAGGGGAAACTGGAAGCTCCACCAGGCTTATCTGACGGGTGCCAGCCTCCCGGGGGCCGCTCAGGTTGCTTCAGAGGCAAACATCAGAGTGGGGGAGGTTGGATCCACCGCCCAGTTTTTATCCCACGTGCAGAGGTGGGATCCATACGTTGATTCACGGGGCAGTAGTGCGTGTGCGCATTTCCCACACCTCACGTCTAGCACCATTCAGAGGACACACACACGCACACACGCGGCTGACCTTGAACAACATGGGGTTAAACTGCACGGGTCCCCTTACATGTGGGTTTTTTTTTTTTTTCAAAAAACAGGTACAGTACTGTAAATGCATTTTCTCTTCCTAACGATTTTCTTAATAATGTTTTCTCTAATTTATTAGAAGCACGCAGGGTATCATCCGTACCACATACAAAATGTGCATTACTCGCCTGTTTCATGTTATCGGCAAAGTTTCTGGTCACCAGGAGACCCTTACTTATGTGTTTGAGAAGTCACGTGTTACACACAAACCTTTACTACACTGGGGTCAGTGCCCCGAAGCCCTGCGTTCCTGGAAGCTCATCTGCAAAGCGTAGTCATCAAAGGCGCTCAGGAGAAAAGAGCGATTGTTATTATCACACGCTTCCTATTGTAAATAAGCCTCGAAGGCTGTACGTGAGGGTGTTAGGGATGCTGTTCCTTTATACAATTGTTTTCTTTCCAAGGAAGCATTAAAATCAGTCTCCTTCACCTGGGACACACGTGCCCCGAAAAGTCCCGTGATCAGATTCAGAAGGTCTAGGAGCCCCCTGAGATTACTGTAAGGACATCATTACGTGTCATTTCTAGGGGAACAGGTACCACGGCTTCCATCAGATTAGAAAAACAAACTTTCTGGCCCTGACCCCTCTAAGGGCTAAGGACCAATGATTATGAATGTTCCCTCTCTCGCCCCTTCCCACCAGGGGCTGCAGAAAGAGCCCAGTCCTGGCACCCATAGGGAACGGGTGGGGGAGGAGAAAATAGAGTGTCGCCCCACAGACGGTGGGCTGCCCTGACACCTTGCTCTTCCTCCCAGTACATGGTCTTCTTCGAGTTTAATAACCGCCTGGAGTCCATCCTCAGCAAGGCCTACGTTTACAGGTGAGACCCCCCTATGCGTGCACACACACTCACACTCACACTCACACTCACACACACACACTCACACTCACACACACACTCACACACACACACACACACCCGCGTGGCATCCTCTACCCACCTCGCTTCCCTTTGCTCACTCCCCTGGCCCTGCGGCCCTCACCACCAGCGGAAGCCAGGCCTCTTCCTGGCCCTTCTTTGAAGAGATGTTTGTTTGTTTAGAGAACCAGGAATGTTCCATTTCCCCCAATTGTGAGAAGGGCCCACGTAGGTGGACACCGATGGCTCACTCTCACTTCCAGGGAGCTGGGCCTCGCGTTGGTCTCAAACCCAGGGGCGACAGTTGTAAGGACACAGTGGGCCATCTGGTGGTTGTCCAAGGATGGACCCTGGGACCAGCCAGGCCACGCTCAGGGACAAAGCTCCTCTCCACCCCTCTCACGGAGGGGCCCAGCTCCGCTCCTTCCCTGCCCCTCCCCACGGAGCCCCCTCTCGGGCTCCCCCATTCCCCCAGAACTGTCTGCACACGGAGCTCCGTGCCAATTTCAGCCCTCAGTCCTGACAACTCTCCATTTAAGTGCTTCGGTTCCTAACTGGCAGCCCCAAACAGCATCCCAAAGACCCAATCAAGCCACTGGCCGGTTCCCATCAGACCCTGCCAGGCAGCTGGGCAGGGCTATGGGTCTCCAACAGCGGGACCTGTGGGATGGGCACTGGGGGAGGTGAGGACTGGCTTGGGCGGGATGTCGCGCTGCCCTTCCTGCTGCCGTGTTCATGCCGGTCCTCCTTCTGCAGGGTTATCAGGACCACAGCCTACCTGCTCTACAGTTTACACCTGAACTCATGTCTGTATTACTGGGCGTCGGCCTACGAGGGCATCGGCTCCACTCACTGGGTCTATGACGGCGTCGGAAACAGGTAAGCCACCGTCTTCCTTCAGGGGCCGTCATTCATGGCACAGACGCTCCCAGAGCGGAGTCCCATGACCGCTATGTCGTTGAGGTCGCCTTGCCCCCAAGGACCTACTGACATGATAAGATCGAAGGGCCAAGTGTCCAACATTTCCTGAGCACCTGCCACGTGCCAGGCAGAGGGGTGCAGAGACGTGAACGAGACCCGCTGGAAAGACCCTTTCAGCATCCCAGAGTCTGGGAGAGTTAGCAAATTCGCTGCACGCACGTGTACACATCCACCCTGAGGGCAAGGCCGAGAGGGGATGAGGCCAGAGGAACCTCCGCACAGCTCCCGGCCGCCACTAGCCGTGGAGGAGCTGGCCGACAAGGTGAAACCAACCTGTCAATCCAGGGAGCTGCTGTACATTGTGGGACATGCTCGGATGACGATGGTGATGACGATGATGATGCTGATAATATGAGGATGAGGATGATGATGATGATGATTGCAGCAAGCCCCCGAGAACCCTTAAAATGTACCATCCTGTTCTAAAGCACGGAGCATAGTAATTCACTCAGTCCTCCCACGGTCACACAGGAGAGGTGCCGTCACCACCCCGTTCTACAGATGAGGTGGCAGGCTGCAGCGCCTTCCCAGAGTCACGCAGTTCACACGCTGGAGAGCCGGGATTCGAACCCGGAAAGCGTGGCCACAGAGTCTGACACGTACCATCTGCCCGGGGCTGTAGGCGAGTGTAGGAGGCGGGATAGTCAGTCAGGGAGGGTTATGTCTGATCGTGGCCCTGAGAGGTGAAGAGAAGGGGCAGGGAACCCCAGGGACGGGGGCGGGGGGCGAAGGGAGCACCATGGAGAAAGGGGCACTGAGCTGCGAGCTGTCCTGTGTGGCTGGAAGGGGTGTGCGTGACAGCACCCGGGAGGTGAGCGGGGCCTGGTCGCCACTGGCCACACGGGCTGCCGGCCTGCCAAGCACTTGAAATGCAGGTGTGACGGGTGTGTGGGACGTGTGAATTACACTCGGGATTTGGAAAACGTGAAAAAACATGCAGACTCTCTTACTGCTAATTTTTAAAATATTAATTACATGTTGGAATGATTCATTTTGATATTTTTAGTGAACCAAAATACGTTCTTGAAGTTCATGTCACCTGTTCCTCTTTACTTTTCAAAAAAGTGGCCACTAGAAAAGTTAACACCGTACAGATGCCCCAGCACTTATTTAGCGATTTCCCTAGTGTTGGCCACTTAGGGGGGTTCCCGTTTTTCACGGTGACACGGGGCCCTGCAGCGAACATCTTCGTATGTGACTCTGTCCTCTGGTCCGACTGTTTCCGCATAATAAACTCCTAAAGGGGAAGAAAGGGTCAAGGGTACAGACGTTTTTAAGGTTTTTAAAGAAACGTTATTATTTTAATTAATAGACGCTCGTTAAGAGCCGTCTTCGGTTTACAGAAAAATCGATTGGAAAGTCCCGCCTCGTTTTTAAGGCTCGGGTGGTTATCGAAAGCTTCCCGTTTGCCCTCTCACCTCTTGACTTTCAAAGCCTTTTAAGCCGGAGAATAAGAGGACCCAGGGGGATCTCGGAGAGACGGCTGACAGGAGGATGGATGGGAGGACAGGCAGGAAGCAGAGGAACCAATTAGGGGGACACTGGTCTGTCCCTTAGAACAAGACAAAAGGTTTTCGTGATGATGGGGAGGGAGGGTGGTGTGGGGAGACGAGAAGCCCATGGGGTCAAGGATAGGGATGAGCCCAGAGATCAGAGCATTGGCTTTAGGGACGGGAGTCCAGGCTGTGACTCCTGCAGCTGCCTCCTGCTGGCAGGAAACACGTTGCCTGTCTTCTCTGGGCCTCAGTTTCCCAACCTGCAGAATGGGACCCTCACCTTGACGAGGCAACTGAGGACTCTGTGCCTCTGAGCCACGGGCCCAGGGCCAGGCCTTCCTGGACACCCAGCCGTGGTGACCAAAAGGTGGAGAAAGAGCCAGGAGTCAGTCATCTCAGGGGGGCCCTACCTTGGGCTACGCTGTGCTGTGCCCACTGGTGACACACAATGTTCTCCAGACAGCTGTCGGGACTTTGACCTCCTCCACATACTTGCTTCCAAGTTGGTACTAGAACAGGCAGTCCCTTGTGGAGTGGTCGGTCGTCCATCTCGGTATGGACGCCCCAACCTCGGCCGCAGTGGCCATCAGTGTCTGCTGCCTTCTGCGTGGGCCTGTGCTCTGCGGGGCGCTCACGCCTGTAGACACGTGTCCCAGGGTCCGGGGCAGCCCCGGCAGGCGGGAGGGGAATCGGACATGGACAGGGGGCAGCACTGGAAATGGGGTCAGGGCCTAACACCCCTGCATCACCAGTGGCCCTGTTCTCCGTTCGCCTCGGCTGAACCCACCCGCAGCCCAGCTCCTGAGCCCATGACAGACCATTCATCCACTCATTCATTCATCCATTCATTCATCTCACAAGGGGGCAGAGAGAGGACTCGAAGACCTCTTCCAAGGGAAGGGAAGGACAGAAACTATTCATTAAACCTTGCCCTGTGAACTTGGGCAAGGCCATGACCCTGGGACTCAATTTTCTTCTCTGAGAAATGGCAGTGGTTTACATCCCGGTTTCTTGTGAGGAATATTAAACGAATGTGTGCAGCTTGTCCGGTTTGTGCCTGGACAGGAGTCAGTGACCCCGTTTCCTGGTTATGGTCCTTCTTATGGGGGAGCCAGCATACCAGGACAGGGGTTCTTAACCTGGGGTTCAGAGATTCCCTCCTACCCCAGGGAATTGGAGCTGAATTTTGAGGGCATACCGGCTTTTCTAAGGAAAAGTTCCTGGCTTTCCTTAGATTCTCCAGGGATTCTGTGCCCCAACAAGCTAAGGACCCACGTCCTGGGGCTGGGCTTGGCATGTCTGTCATGGGCAGGCCTGGGGAGGTGTGGCAAGCAGGGAAGGGAGGACAGGGCAGATCTGTCCTGTCGGGGACTTCCTTCTGCAGGGCCCTCAGGAGCTCTTGATGCTCAGTAGTGGGGTGGGGGGGACACACTTTCTTGACAGTGCCACTCTTTCCCAAAAGAAATCCTACAGGGAAGCCCAAATATGCCCGAAGCACAGGTAGTGGAGGAGGGTCTCCCAAGAAGCCCAATACCATGGATTACAACAACTTTCAAACGAGCGACTGTCTGTGGAGTGCTGGCTATGGGCCGGGGGCTTGGGGACCCAAGTGCCTACATATCTGGGTCCTTTTCCTGCTCTGCGTGTACCCAGCCTGGGGCTTGTAGGGGTCCCTACATACCCAGCACAATGGGAGACTTTGGGGAGGCCCCTAGGATGTGCCATGCCAGTGAAAGGCTCCTCCCACCAGAAAGGGTTTGGGGGAAAGCTGGAGGTCTGTGGGCATCGCTCCTGTTTTCTTTCTGTCTGTGGCCCTGCAGCACCCATGCCCGGCTCCCAGCCAGCACCCGGCTCGGTCCCGCATGCCGCCTGGTGGCCAGGAGCGGCATGACGGGGGGCTTAATGGCAGGCCTGTGCTGTCCTGTCCCTCTGTGCCTTGATGGGAGGACAGGAAGGCTCGGGAAAGCAGGCTGCATTTCCCGCCGCTTAGTCCCACTGACCCCACCCTTTGCTGAGGGACTCTTGCTGCTTCGTGATGAGACGAGCTTGGGCACCTCCTGGGCTTTTTACCACACAGTAGGACCGCATCACCCATGCCTCCCTTCCCAATGGTTCTCATGCCTGCGTCAAGGGGTGACAGCTCAGGGAAGCAGACGATGCCCTGGCTTCTGCTCCCAGCTCTGGAACTTACCTTGGGTGTCCCCTTTCCCTTTGGGGCCTTAGTTTCACCGCCTGTAACTAGCCTCTGCAGGTGTGAGAGGCTGTCCTGCGCTTCTAAGCTGTCACACCTGTCAGAGCCAGGCCCCCCAGGGTCGGCGGGTGGGGCCTGTGACGACTGAGCACCCTTCCCCTTCTCTCTCTAGCTACATCCGCTGTTACTACTGGGCTGTGAAGACCCTCATCACCATTGGTGGGCTGCCCGACCCCAAGACGCTCTTTGAAATCGTTTTCCAGCTGCTGAATTATTTCACAGGCGTCTTCGCTTTCTCCGTGATGATCGGACAGGTAGCCGGGTCTCGAGTCTGGCTTCCCAGCCACCTGCCTGCAGCGCCCCGCTCCTTCCCCCTGCTGCCAGGGATGTCCTCATCCGTGCCCATGCCTGTTGGGCTAAGCGGGAAGAAGCACTGGACTTGGCGTCAGGACCCTGGAGCTGTGGGACCTGCCTGGTGAAGGGGATCTGGGTCCTATTCCGCCTGAGGTTGCTTCCATTTGAGGTGTCGGTGCCTTTGGAACACCCTGGAAAGCTGGGCTGAGTGGCTGTCTGCCGAAGCTGCAGATTTGGGCTGTTCCCCGGGAGAGAAATCCCTGGGGGTTTCTGGGGTGCTGGGGGCACATCTCACATTAGAGTCAGTGCAGAAGGTGACAGTCGAATGACCTTTGAGGAGCCCCGTCCTGAGGGGTGGTGTACTGGGTGCGTATTTCCTCCAGGGTGGGGTCAAAGTGGCCTCTGACACGGAGGGGCCACGTTGTACCAGAGTCGGCCCAGCCCAGAGAAGCGTTCCCTCCTCGTGAGGCCTCCGAGGGGCCAGAAGACTCACCCCGCTCACCCCCTGTCCTCACTGGGGGCAGAACGTCCCCTGTCGACATGGACGTGGTGTCCCTTTCTCCTGATCGCCCCTACTGCCTCGAGCACGCACCCTGGTTTGCGTAAAGTAAATGCGCCCATGACACATGTCCCCCAAGCCCATGCAATGGCCCCGCTCTGACCCAGCGGCTGGGTTCACCTGTCCCCTTGTCCCTAGATGAGAGACGTGGTGGGGGCCGCCACCGCAGGGCAGACCTACTACCGCAGCTGCATGGACAGCACGGTGAAGTACATGAACTTCTACAAGATCCCCAGGTCCGTGCAGAACCGCGTCAAGACCTGGTACGAGTACACCTGGCACTCCCAAGGCATGCTGGGTAAGCCCCCTCCCGCCCGGCACCTGCTGCCCGGGCCCCGCGCCCATCCTGGGTCCCCGAGGCCTGAGCCTGGGGCCTCTCTTGGCTGTGGCCCCTCGGTGTAAGGGAGAGGGGCCTAGGGAGGCCTGCGAGGTGTCCGGGCCGGGCCACCAGGGGACCCTGGTGACTTGAGGGACTTGTCTTCTGGACGCCTGCCCACCTCACTTCATGCACCTCGAAATGCATGAAGTCAGGAGAGAAGGAAGAGCGTGTCTCTCTCTCTCTCTGTCTCTCTCTCTCTGTCTCTCTGTCTCTCTCTCTCTCTCTCCACACACACACACAGAGTTTATATATATCAAATCTATAAATATGCATAATTTGTATATATATTTATGTATATGATTTTTTTTCTTTGTGAATTTGTTCATGTTATGCTTTGCTTCTGAAATTATTTGGCCACAACGATGCATTTAATTCACCATTGTTTTTGCTTTCTTGTCCACGATGGGGTGTGTGGGCTCAGGAATTATTCAAAGTGGGAGGATCTCACCTGGAAATGATCTCCAAATGTAATGAAGTTTTCATGGATTCTAAATGGAACCCTTAGTGAAATCTGAATCTGCTACTAATTACATGTTAATTGAAAAATTTCCAGTTTCTTTTATATTTTGGGAGCTGGTAATTTTGTTTGCAAAGTCTAGACATTGTTCTGGAGGCCCCTGAAAAGCCTGTGGGCCACTGGCACTTGTAGTCCCACACTCTCTCAGCCAAATAAAGGGGCCCCACTGCCTCCATGGGGTTCCCTCTGGTCTCAGAGAAGCCACCTTTCAGCCCCAAGGTCTCCTGAGCAGGGGGCGTTGGCAGGTCTGTGGACGGTGAGTGTTAGAATCTTAATTACAACATGCCTTGTAGACTGGGTGCAGGGCTGGGATCAGGCAGTGCATTTCCTGTCTCCAGCTACCACGCCAGGCTCTCTCCTGGGCTCCGCGTGGTGACCTCATGGTGGACAAATAGGTGGCCCTGCTCGCCTGGGACAGGCTCTGGAGCCCCATGACCTGGGGGGGATCCTGAGTCTGTGCCCCTGGGCCACGTGGCCGTGGGCAAGTCACTGCCCTCCCGAGCCTCCTTTCCTTGTCTGTAAAGTGGGGTTTCTAGTGGTGAGCCCCTCTTGGGTTGCTGGAAGAATTGGATAGTCACCTTTGTAAAGCACTCTGTAGAAGCAGGGCTCGAAACCCTGTATTCTGGCTAACGTCCTTCTGACAGTGTGAGTAGGGACGGTGGCTCGCTGACAAGTGTCACAACAACCCTGAGCGCTACAGCCCAGGGCCTGCTCCCGTCACAGCTGGGTGGGGGGATCTCAAGGGAGGGCTTCCCGGGGGAAACTTGGTGATGGTTCCTGGAGAACGAGGGGGACTTAGCCTGCTCAGGAGGGTGCGTAAGGGTGTTCCCAGCAGAGGGAACGGCATCTGGGAAGGTGAGGCAGGGCACCCCACCCATCCAGCGTGGTTCTGGGTGGCAGAGGGAAGGGGTGGCTGGGCCCAGCCGGTGCAGTGAGGACTCGGCCCGCAAGCCGGAGAGGGGCCTCTGACGCCCGCCGGGGTCTCATCTGCAGATGAGTCAGAGCTGATGGTGCAGCTCCCAGACAAGATGCGGCTGGACCTCGCCATCGACGTGAACTACGACATCGTGAGCAAAGTGGCGCTCTTCCAGGTATGACCCTCCCGGCACCCTGCCCCTCAGGGCTCTGGCGGGCCCCGAGCCCATACCTCCTTCTGAACTGGGACTCCTCTCCTCTCCTCTCGGGCACAGGGCTGTGACCGACAGATGATCTTCGACATGCTGAAGCGGCTTCGCTCTGTCGTCTACCTGCCCAATGACTACGTTTGCAAGAAGGTGAGTGGCTGAAGGCAGCTGCGATGTGGCCCTGACTGTTGGGAGCTGGGCTGGAGGGGGTGCCTTTGAAGGCCCAGTGAGATTTATGGGGGGGGGGAGTGGAATTGCTGGAGAGGGAGGGGCCGGCTGCAGATCTGAGCGCTGGGCATCTGGCTCACAGCTCCAGGTTGTTGGGCACAGGTTGGCTTTGTCCAGCCCCAGGCATGAGACTCTGGTGAGCCTGAGGCTTGGCTCCCTGGATATGGGACCATGAGGGCCAGGATGAAGAACCCCACTTTACAGAAAAGGAAAGTGAGGAGCCTACTCAGGGGCAGGGCCTTGACTGTGTAGATGGAGCTGCTTCCTGGTCTTGGTCCTGTGACCAGGAAAAGGGGACGGGAGGAGGAGTGGGACAGGGCAGAGGTCGCAAACTGGTGGCCCCAGCATAGGAGCTGGGCCGAAGGTGTTTGTGATTTGCTTTTTGTTTTTGTTTTGCCTAATCTTAAAAAAAAATGTTGAATAAGGCCCCACCCTTGAAAAATAGAAGTTTTCACATAAACATCCAGATTTCTGGCTGAAAACAGAAAATCTAACACTGAAACCCACCTTCCCAAATAGCAAGAGTCAGCTTGGAGGGTGGAGAAGGGACTGCCCTTCCTGGGGGATATTATGTTCTCTCCTGACACCCCGCCCTTTACTCCTTCACACCACCCACCCGATCCTGGGAAACATTTGGATCTGAATCCTGGGGCCAGACAGTGTCTAGGGCCCTTTCTCCTCCCACTCTTTGGGATTCAAGGTGAGACCAAGGTCACTTGGTAAGGAGTGGTTGGATGTGGGGCCGCAGGACCCAGGTTTCAGGCCTCTTGTTACAGAGCGGTTAATAAGGCCTCTGTGTATGTTGGGGTGAAAACATTGGCCATGTGACCCCGATAAGACTCGGGAGCCACCAGCTCAGGAAGGCCCCTGTTTCCAAGTTGCCTGCTTCAGTGAAGTTTCTGGATGCAGGGTGCTGGAGGAAGAAGGGGAAAGCGTGGTGTCGGTGGAAGAGAATTTAAAGCTCCGGCCTTAGAGGTCAAGCAGGGTTTGGGTGCGACAGTGACTCACCTGGCGTCGGAGCTACTTCCTAGCTGTGCAGCCTCGGGGAACTGGCTTGCCCTCTCTGAGTCTCTCTCTTCTCGTGTATAAAGTAGGTGAGAGTATCTCCCTCGTGGGTCGGTGGTGCCTGGCACAGAGTAGGTGCCACGGCACCCGCTCTCACCCCTGTGGGTGACGTAGCATTCGCTTCACACGAGGAAGAGGGAATCCGTGTGTCGTCGAGACGTTCGCAGGTGACAGCTGAAGCCAGCGCGGGGTGGCCTGGGTGAGCGGCGCCCTCTGCTGTCCTGTCTTGCTCTGCGATGATTTCGCGGAGACACCCCCAGGCCAGCCCGCTTCACCACCCCCAGGCTGGTGGGTGAAGCTGGGGGAGCTCTTGAAGCCCTCACACTTCAGCCCTGTGTCAGACTGGACACTGAAACAGGGAGACACACGTGCTTCCTTTCTGTTGAGAAGGTCTCCGTGTGTGCGTTCCCCGGGAAACGTTGGTCAAATGGATCCAAAGTGACGTCCACGTGACCTGTCCTTGGTCTCCCGCCCTTTAAACATGGCAGGTGAGACAGGTAGGAGGCCAGGCAGGGCCTGCGAGGCCACGAGGACAGGAAGGCGTGCGGCAGACTGGGTATTTCTGGTCGTAGTCCAAAGCAGGCTGTTCACTCATTCACTCACTCACTCATTCATTCATTCACTCGATTTAATTTGGGATTAAGACCATTGTATTAGTTTGCTACGGCTGCAGCGACAAGGCACCGCAAACTGGGTGACTCAGACAACACGCTGTACAGCTGACGGCTCTGGAAGCCAGAAGTCCAAGGTCAAGGTGTCCGGAGGGTCGGTTCCTTCTGCTCCAGACCCCTCTCCTTGCAAGTGCCGGGTATTTTTGCTGTTGTTCTTATTCCTCCTTCAGTTAGAAGATGCTCACTGAACGCCGATGTGATAGGCGCTGGCCGTAGAGGTCAGTCCACTGTACGAAGCGCGGCTAGATTTTCCGCGCCCCTGGGCCCCCCGTCGGTGTGTTAACTGGGAATTTGCAGATCACCACTGCACCTGCACCATACATCCAGCCTTGCCTTCTCATCACCCCACGAACACTAACTCCTCACCGTAATCCTGCAGTTAGGCAGGCCAGGGGTGGCGACTTTCTCCAATCAAGATGGGGAGAAGCAGGCCCCACGGCGCACATAGAGGTTGCGCAGGGCCGGACCCCGGTGCAGGCTCCTCCGTGCTGGGCCACCAGCCTCTGAGCTCAGCCCTGCTGGTTCTGTGGCCGCTTTTGGCGATGGCAGAGGGACTCGCCCCTTCTCTGTTTCAGGGGGAGATAGGCCGCGAGATGTACATCATCCAGGCGGGGCAAGTGCAGGTCTTGGGTGGCCCCGACGGGAAGTCTGTGCTGGTGACGCTGAAAGTCGGATCTGTGTTTGGAGAAATAAGGTCAGAGGGGACCTGGGGTGAAGGGAGGGGACCGGGGCCAAGGCTGGAGAGGCGGGCGGGATGGCCAAGTGGGTGGGACCATGTCCTCAAGGGCCCTTTGGGTGCAGCCCTGGCACCTGCTGACACAGGCAGGGTGCCCCCGGGCTGTCCTCTGTAGGGGCCACCACTGGGTCTGATGCCCAGTGGAGGTGAAGGTGTTAGTGTGGTTAGAACTACGGCTTCCGAAGCGTCGCACCTCCCTCCCGTCTCGCCCCAGCTTGCTGGCCGTTGGGGGCGGGAACCGGCGCACTGCCAACGTGGTGGCTCACGGGTTTACCAACCTCTTCATCCTGGACAAGAAGGACCTGAATGAAATTTTGGTGCATTATCCCGAGTCTCAGAAGTTACTCCGGAAGAAGGCCAGGTACACTCTTCTTTTAATTATAAAACAAAAATTTTTTAAATATATTTTTCAAAGTGCATTTCTTAAAGACTAAAGCGCTCTTTCGTAATTGTGGTACCTTTGTCAAATCAGGAAATTCAGTAGTGAAACGGTTCTACGATCTCCTCCCTGATCCGTAGTCGAGTTTTGCTCCCTGTCCCCATAGGGTCTTTACGGCTTTTCTCTCCTTCTTTCCCGCCTCGCGCTGTGTTGCCACATGGCTCTCATCTCTCTGCTGTGGAGTCAGACTTCTCCAGCCTTTTCCTACCCTCGATGACTCTGACTTCTTTGAAGAGGGCAGGCCGGTTATTTCGTAGAATGTCCCCGCCCTCGAGGTTCCTCGGATGTGTTCCTGTGATTGCACTTTTGGCAGGAATCATTGAGAAGCGATGCTGCGTCCCTGTCGGTGCAGCACGCGGAGAGGCACGCGATGCTGGTGTTTCCAGCGCTGACGGTTTTTCCTTCGACCCCTTGTTTAGGTCTCTGCACTCTGCCACTTGCTGCTCTCAGTGTGGGGGCTCCTTACAATGCGAAGTGGGAATTCTCTTACGCCATCGTGCCTCCTCCATGCATCAGCGGACATTCTGCTGTGAGGAAGAGCTTCCTCTTCACTCCCATTTATTTGCTTGTTTATTTGTCCATTTGCATCAGTTTGGATTCACTTCGTTCCATGAATGTCCTGTTACTATGACTATTCTGATGTTCCAGTTTGTTCCCCATTTAGCTAGTGGGTGCCTCTTCAGGAGGGCTCTAGGGACCTTTGTGATGTCCAGTCATGTTTTGGTGCTTCCTCGCTTGCAGGCGCGATGAGACACCCTGGGCCCATCTTGCACTTTTCCTGCTACATCCCTGGAAATGGCCATCGCTCCAAGGAGCCTTGATCCCTGTGAGAGGGGCATGGCTGTTCGAAACCCAGATCTGAGTAGTTCTACGTGCACTCATTGCTACGGGGTTGAACCTAGGCCTCTAAAGTGGACAGAGCTGGGAGATACCCAAATACCCACATCTGTAGGGAAGAGCATGCTAGGCAGAGGGAGCAGCATGTGCCAAGGCCCAGAGGAGGTGCAGGCTCAGCGCGTGGGTGCAGACTGGCAAGAAAATGAGCATCCCATAGTGTGGTATGGGATGGGAGAAGCCGAGGGGGCGAGGTTAGCTGGGGCCCTGTAGGTAACGCCTTGTAATGGCTCTGGCTTCTATTCTAAGGGAGGTGGGAGTTCTGCAGGGTTTTACACAGCAGAGTGACTTATTGTGACTTAGATTTTTACGGGGTCGCTTTGGCAGCTCCCGGGTGAGTGGATGTAGTGTCGACATTACAGCGCAACACACACAAGGCACAGGGGTCTCCCGGGGAAGGAAGCTGTCCGTCTTCCTCGGAGGCTCTTAGACAAGCCCCTGGGCCCTTCCAAAGGCTGCTCGACCTGAACTTTTCCTTCAGAATCTGCCCACTTCCCCCTCCTCTGCAGTGGGACGAGGAAGCGTGGTCGAGCCCCAGGATTCACAGATTCTGTATTTGCCATCCACCTACTCCCTCAAGTTTATTTGCAACCCCAGTCAGCGCTCAGGGGCTTTCCTGGTCGCTAGCAGACCTGCAGAGCAACGGCGAATCTGTGAAGCCCAGGGGCAGGTTCCCACTGAGGATGAACAAGGGGGCACTCCGCTCCCTCATTCCGCTCGTGCTGAAAACAAATGTCCCTCCGTGGTCTAGCATGTGCCGCATTTTCCACGTTTTTGTGATTTTTGTGGCTGATTTCACGACTTAAAATGGCCCCCGAGGGTAGTGCTGAGTGCCGTCTCACGTTCCTAAGGGCGAGAAGGCCGGGCCGGGCCTTCGTTCAGGCCTGAGCTACAGAGCTGGTGGCCACAAGTTCATTGTTAATGAACCGATAACATATGTTACGTAAGATGTCTTTAAACCAAAACACACACAAAACGAGGGTGTGCACTGAGCAGCTGATGAGAATGTTGAGAGCACACGGATGTCTGACCCTGTCTTTCCCCCAGCAGCAATGGTTCAGTGGTCACTAGTGCAGTGTTTGCAGGGACCTTACAGGACTTACTCAAATAACGAAAATCGACAATTTGTCTGACGACGGGATCCAGGTCCCCTTCTCCCTGCAAGGGGATCAGTGCTCAGGAAAGCCACGCTCAGAGTTGTCATCCCATTCCTCCGTTGGGTTTGGCACATCGGCCTGGCTCCTAACCCGCCTGCATGTGCTGGTGCGAGGCAGCCCCAGGAAGCAGGAGGGGCTGATTCTCCCCGGAGGCTGGGTCTCTGGACAGCCACACTCGAGGAGAAAGGCAGGGAGGGTGTCACATACGGGCTCTGCTCGTTACAAGGGAGACCAGGTCTGAGAAGCACAGGGCCTGGGGGTGTCCGAGTTGGAGAGAACCACACATGGGATGCTGTCCAAGCTCCCCACTTTATGGGAGACCTGAGGTGCCAAGGAAGTGTGGCGCTCAGCTCTCTGTCATGGCCACTCCAAGAAATAGGGCGAAAATGTCGCACGTGTGTCACCTCCTCCGGGAGGATGAAGGCTCGATCCTAATCATAGTGACATGCATGTCATCGGAAAATGAGGCGCGATTTCCTTCATCTGGCAATGTCCCAGAAGCCAGCTCAATGCTTCAAACCAGAGATGGCATTAGAAGTCAGCGAAGGTCCGACAGATAGTGCTTTCGTGGCGGTTTAGTGCCCTGCTGAGCCTCCCTGCAGGCCGATGTGCTGTGAATTATGAACTCGCATAACACAGGTGACAGTGCTGGGCATGCCAGGGACCTCTGATGAATTACCCTGTTTGTATTCTCTGGGGGGGAGGCCCAGCTAGAAAATGCCAGTCTTGGGCAATGAATATCAACATGCACGATTTAAACCCATTGTCTCGGATTAGATAAGCAGCCAGCAATGGCCTCGTTTTTATACAAACAAGTTCTGCTCGACCCTAATGAATGCATGTGCCAATGAGTAATCTAGGTCCACTGGACGACGGATGAAATTCATTCGTTCTTGAGCCCAGCCACTCATCATATATTCGTAGCGTGAAAACTTCCTTATAAAAGGCTGGGGGTCTGTCTGATGGAAAATTCTATCCTTATTGAGAGAGACAGGGCGGTTTACTGCATTTATCTGGGTTGTTCCTCTGTCTCTGTCACTTCCTAGCAACCTGGGGCAAGTCGCTCCCCCTGAGCCTCAGTTTCCCAGACTCTCAGGAGTAGTGTCAGTGTCCGAGACGATCACGACCCTGGTGTTGCTGTGCGGTCATTGAGATCTGGGGTCAGAAGCATCGGTTTTCATTCCAGCTCTGCCACTTCCTAGCTGTGCGGCTTTGGGAAAGTTACTCAGCCCCTCTGGACTTCCATATCCTATTTGATGTGAGGGAAAATAATGACACCTGCCTGAGGATTACTGTGACGGAGTGTATATCAGTTATCCATTCCTGCTAATAGCATTATTACAAATTTGGTAGCTAAAAACTCCAAATGTTTATTCCCTCAGAATTTCTACGGGTCAGAAGTCTGGGGACAGCTGAGGCGGGTCCACTATAAGGCTGTAATCAAGTGTCGGCCAGAGCTGGGTCTCAGCTCAAGTTTTACTGGGGAAGGGCCTGCTTCCAGGGTTATATCACCATTGGCTGAATTCAGATCCTGGCGGTGGTAGGACTGAGGGCCTCAGTCCCTAGCTGGTTGTTGGCCGCCCTCAGGTTCTCGCCCACATGACCTCCCCAATGCGGCCATCACGGCCAGCCAGGGAGAGAGTCTCCTCACCAGACAGAGATCACGATTCTAAGTGGCATAATCCCAAGCGTCATATTCGATCGCCCTTGCTGTATTCGATTGGTTGAAAACAAGTTGCATGTCCCACTCACCCTCAAGGGGAGGGGATCCCACCGAGGCATGAACACCAGGATAGGGATCACAGGGGCCACCAAATAGTGACTAGAAAGCACTGAGCACAGGGACGGACACAAACAGACCCTTGGTAAGTGCTGACAGTGGCGATGGTGGCGATGGCGAAATGACAACGATACAAAGGGAGAAGCCGAAAGCCCTGGGCCCATTTTCATCTGGGCATGGCATCCTATTTCTAATCCCGTAGACTAAAGTACCCTTTATTATTTCCTGTGAGACCTCAGAAAAGTCACTCATCCCCCCGAGCCTCTGTTTCCTCATCTGTAAGGGGCAGACCATAGACCCACGTGGTGACGGTTGCTCTGATCATTCCGTGAGATGCTATGCACGAAGCTCTCGGCGCTGTGCTTGGCTCAGAAAAGGCCAAAGATCCGCCGTCGCACGCTCCGGCTCAAAGGGCGCTGCACAGACAGGCCCCCGAGCGTGCTCGTGCTGATAACAGCCGCTGCTCGTTTGCAGGCGCATGCTGAGAAACAACAACAAGCCCAAGGAGAAGAGCGTGCTCATCCTGCCTCCCCGGGCCGGCACCCCCAAGCTCTTCAATGCGGCCCTGGCTGCGGCGGGAAAGATGGGTGCCAAGGGGGCCAAAGGCGGCAAGCTGGCCCACCTCAGGGCTCGACTCAAAGAGCTGGCGGCCCTGGAGGCGGCTGCGAAACAGCAACAGCTGCTGGAACAGGTAATGCCGTCGTGACCCCCACCCCCGCCTGTCCGTTTCCATTGGGTGCCAGGGAGAGGCTGAGGGGCCTCTCGGAGGGAACCACACTTTCGATTTTATATCTGTCGAGGCTCGTTTGGTTGCAAGTGATAGGAATGCCAGTGACAGGGCAAGCTCGAATGAGCTTGAGGAAATGGAGTTTACTGGGTCGAGTCCTTGAAAAGTTCGGGCAAGGCTGAATCCAAAAGCTCAAAGGGTACGACAGGGTAAGTCGTGCCACCCTGCGATCGCTGCTTCCCTTCGGGATGGCTCCTTCCCAGCCAGGCCCCCAAGAGCTCTAGGATTACACCCTCCTGGTTTGGCAACTCCGATAGAAAGAAGCTCTTCTCCAGGAATTCCGGCCAAAGTCCCAGGGCTCAGTGTCATCGGACAGAATTGGGTCCCATGTCGATTCCTGAGCCAGTCAATGGAGTGCTCCGCAGAGGCCTGGTGGGAGGTGGATTCTGCAAAGGGAAGTCCTGGCGTAGGCAGAGAACGTCCCTCCCCAGATGACAGCGACGCTCTCGTGTGTAATGTTGTGTCTGTGACAATTTAACAGATTTGAAAGAAAAACCGAGGCGACAGGCACAGCGCTGACTGCCCCCACCCCCACTGATCTACAGGGAACTTAACAATTAATTCTGGGAATTTTTTCCCTGTGATTACTGCCAAGAATGCCAATTAGAATGATTGCGTTAATTATGGCTGCTCATTACCGCCCTTTAGGGAGGCTGCGGGGAATGGGAGCTGGGTTTGGGCGGGAGCTCAGTGGCCGGGGGAGAATTCAGAGGAGCCCAGTGAACCTAGACTCAGTCCAGGCTGGTGTCAGAGTCCAGGGGCCACGTGACAGCAGGAGTCTGAAGAGTGATATCTCAGTCACCTGGGGTTCCAGGTCTTCAGATGTAGCCACCGATGACTACAGATTGAGGACAGACATGGACAAACTGTCAAGGGCAGGGTCAAGCCGGCAAGTTGGGGGTCTCTAGGGCTGGCTGAGTGGACGTGAGCTCCAAGGTTGACAGGCTTTATCTGGAATGGGCTCCTAGTGCTCGTCCTTCACCGAGGCAGCTTGGGGATGTGAATTACACTTGCACGAGTGTTCCCAGAAAAAGCGTTTCCCCTGCGATTCAGAACCAGGCAGCATGGCAGGGTGCGGGATGCTCTACGATGGCTGTCCAAGACAAATGCCAACTCTGGGGCCTGGGGAGACCCCGATTCCTCGAGATCGCCACACGGGCTGGGAGGCACGAGGCGGGATGCCTTGTATTGGGAGCATTTTGAACAGGACCAGCCTTCCCGTGGTTCCTCGGCTTCCGTTTGTAGCAGGATGCTTCAGGAAGTCCTATAAGGGGCGCCATCTGGGCATCCTGCCTGAGAAGTGCGTTGTTAGAGTGGACCGGGGAGGGTGGAACAGGTGCGACAAACGTGCAGAAACAGACCGAGGGAGCGGCAGGTCCCCCAGCTGCCTTGGGTTCTAGAAGAGTCTTGCCCTCCCACCCCCACTTCCCTTTCTTCAGCTCCCTATGTCTCGTGCATGCCGACTGCTCTCGCTTTAACTCACTGCCACCACTTCAGGTGGGTCTTGGACAGCTGTGGACCACCGGGCCTCCAGGTCTGGGGGCTGTCCCCTCTGCAGTGTCCTTCTGTGCAGAGATGGGGTCGGATAGGGTCAGACAGTAAAAGAGGGGCCATGTGTGTCCACAAAAGCTTGGGTTTTCATCCAATTTCCAACTGATGCACAGACTGTGGCCAGCATCCGTGGGAACCCCGTCGGCTGGAGGCTAAAGGAACCCACAGATTTCCCAAACATGGGGCTCAGCCCAGCCTATTATTGCCAGTTTCACCTGGTCCAGTTGCCCCTAGGGCAGTCAGTCTTTGGGACATTCCAGAAAGGTTGCCAGGCCACAGCTGCTCCTGCCTTCATCAGCCTTTTCCCCGTTTGCTTGGAGTTTTTCTCATTCACCCAGGAGCACCAAGCCCAGGGCAGGGCAGATCAGCTCAGCTTGGCAGAGGCCTTAGTGGGGATCCTGCCTGGTCACAGCCTCTCCTGCCACAGCTCAGGGGCGAGGCTCTCCTTAAAAGGGCAACTTCACCCACTTTCAGACCTGCAACCCTGATGTGGCTCTCCCAGCCGCCACCGTTTAGACTGCACGGGCTGAGGCTCCTCTGTGCTCCTCCTTGGGGGTCTGATTAGGGGAACAGGGATGTGTCCAACACCCCTGGATGTTCTCTGCCTCACGAGTCACCCTTTCCGGATTCCAGGCCAAGAGCTCGGGAGATGCCGCGGGAGAGGCGGGCTCAGCTGCCCCAGGCCAGCCTGCACCCCCAGACCAGCCTGCACCCCTGGACCAGCCAGCACCCCCGGACCAGCCTGCACCCCCGGACCAGCCTGCACCCCCGGACCAGCCTGCACCCCCAGAGCCCCTGGAGCCCCTGGCGCCCCCGGCCCCAGGCTCTCCGCCACCTGCCCGCCCTGGGGAACCCGAGGAGCACTCGGTACAGGTCCACATGAGCCCGGGTGAGGACCCCGGTGAACAGGGCCTGTCAGCGGAAGTCTCGGAGGAGAAGAAGGAGGCCGAGTAAGGTGCCCGCCAACCCACCGCCGAGACATCAGTCCTCAACAGTGGTCTGGGTCACTCTCAATTAACCGCCCCGCCGCCAACATCCCTGCCCCGACATCAGCTTCTCCTGGGGCTGGTCCCGAAATCAGAAAATGTCCTGGTGTCCATGTCCCTAAGTTCCCATCATCCCCTCACCCGCTGTTAGTGATTTTTAAGAGCGAAATTCTTATCTGTTTTGAAAGTTCATGGGCAGAGGATAAAATGGGACTTTAACACCAAGGGACGCTTTGCTGGAGACGGAAAGGGTTATTGAGCATTGGGGGTTTTCCTTCGAGCATTTGCCTCTCACAGGTCAAGGTCAGAAAACTCTCAGCAAGAAAGTGGGCAGCTCCGCTGCCCCTTCCACTCACTGGGAATTCGGCACATGTGACCCCACGGTTTTCTCCGCCGGGCAGTCACAGTAGGAACAAGACGCTGTTAGGGTGGTTAGCACTTTTCTTCCTCAGACTATATCCATTCAGTTCCCAGTCGATGCCGTTGTCCCAGAACAGGTAAAATGGAAATGGGTTTATTGGGGGTGCGGGGTTGGGGGGAGAGGATGTGAGTGGTTCTGAGCTTCTCCTCTGCCAGTCACCAGCTCTCATCGGCAGGGATTAATCCACTACTGGCTTTTGACACCCTTGCTCTAGAGATGAGGGCGGCAACTTAGATAAAACCTAGAAGATGAAATCTCGCAGCCGGCACCACTGAAGTCCCTGAATTTTCTCCAGATCATGGCTTGTTGCTTTTATGATTCAGAAAAAGGGTTGGGGTACGGGGGGAGTAATTCGATCCATGGATATCTATTGAGGACTTGATTTGCATACCGAGTGGCTCTTGAGGGGAGTGGATGATTAAAAACAAAACCTAGTACGTCTGTTTCCACCAGAAACAATGAACACCAAAGGCCCAGACTTCCGATAGGTATTGCCCATTTTATGCTAAATGACGGGAACCTTGGGAACTGCTGATGGGGCCTCTGAGAACTTGCAAATGTCTGTGTCTGTCCATCAAACTGAAAGCAGAACATGCGTTTCCTCGGTGGAGAAATTAAACAGGATGGGAGTTCTCAGCCTGGTCAAGGCATTTCCACATTCCCGGGTGACAGGCAGGTTTACTTAGTTGAGGACACACCACGTGATCCGAGTGATCATCACGTGGAATATGATGATGAGTGACATTATTTTACCCTTAAGTAAATTCCGTTAATTTATTTTAATAGGGAGTACTACATTTACATGGGTAGGGAAGGGTGCTCAGTGAAAATTCTCCCTCTTACCCGTCGCCCAACCTCCCCGCTTCCCTTCTGGAAGCGACGACTGTCATCAGTTTCTCCGGTATCCTTTCGGAGATATTTGAAGCTTACCCTTGTTTCCTTCCATTTTTATTTTTAAACAAACGGTAGCCTACTAGAGCCCTGTTATCTTTCGATTTATTTTGGAGCATCCTGTTTCGGTACAGAGAGAGCATGCCTCCTTATTTCACGGCCACGCGCTGGTCCATCGTATGGAAGGACCATAACACTTAGCTGCTCTCCCGTGGACGCGCATTTGCGCATTTGTGTTGTCTCCATTTTATTTCTCCATTTTATGTAAACGCAACGTTGCAATAAAACGTCGTGTACAGACAAAGCTTCACGGTAAACACTGTTTTTAAATCAGGGAAGTCTGGAGGTTTGGGTTGTTATTTTTTCCCTTTACCATCCCCATTTATCATTTATCATTTGCTCTGAATATTCTAAGGTCCAAGCGCAGAGAAGCCTTTCATCTTTAGCGAGTATTTCAGATACATGGACAAAGTAAGCTTGTGGCCCTCAGGTTGTCGGCAAATGTTGCCAGGGCATCCTCACTACGAGGGCCTGTTTTATAAGGGATCTGGTTTTTGTACGAACGTGCTTATTCTTTTAGCTGCCAACCCTTGGATATACGCTGCGTATTATATAAAGCAAGATACTTTTGAGGTTCCCAAGAAATGTCCTGGAAGGAAAAATTGATTTTGAAATGAGATTAACAGTGTCTTAATTTCACCGAACTATCTCACTACACTTGACATTTTCACAAAACTTGGGTGTTAGATACATTGACCTGGAGGCTGGCATTATTCTCCAAATAGAATTGTTCAGGTCGACGAGCAAGGTATGGATGGTTACAGCTCAGAGGTACCGTCCTTCTGCAGCTGAAACAGGACTTTGGTTCATGTTGTTCACCCTCTCCTAATTCAAAATGTCTCCACACTGTCTGCATTTTGGGAGAGGATGAATAGCAAGCTATTTTTTTTTTTTAACTACGTGAATATTTTAAATAAAATTAAAACCATGCAGCTGTTTAAAATTTCATTATCACAATGCGTTCAACTACCTGGAATGTTTGCATCTGCTTCCTCAGTAAAGGTGAACGCCGCATTTTACACTCTGGCTTTCATCTTGTTACAGGGCGTTCTAATTAAAAGTATTTAGACAAATATTCCTGGCTTGGGGGTTCGTTTCGGAAGCTGGTCATGTATGACAGACACTTTTGTGAGAAAAAACTACATTCATTTCCTGGCTCGGCCTCCCTGGCTCATCTCCCGCTGACATCTCTGAGACCTTCATCTTACATCCTGCATCCCTGCGGCTGAGTGATAATCCTATGGCATACCTCATCAAGCCTCCCTAGACCCTTGGATTCTACGACCCCCGAAAACAGCCCCTTGGTGTCTAGACTCACCTACTGGTCTTGCCAAGCCAATTGCCTACAAATTCCCCAGGTTTGTTCAATGGTACAGAGTACTGACAAACATGGGCTCTGGGTTCCAATTATGTAGCTTCCAACCCCAGAATGACCACACCCCACGGGTGACCGTGGACCTTTCCGAGACCCCAGGATCTCATCTCATACGATGGAGATGATACATTGCACCACGCAGGGCCCCTGTGATGATCAGATAATAGACTGGCATTGCCAAGTTCGAATGGGCCTGAGGAGTAAAGCCGACTTCTATCTCCCTTCCCCCGCTACATCTGGAGTAGAACCCTCTGGAAAACTCAGTCTTCCCGGAGTTCTGCCTACGTCCAGGGTTATGCACGTAGAAAGGGTGTGATCACCTCTTTCTTTGCTCTTTACCTAAGAGCTGGTACTAACACCTAGAGAAATGTTAATTATAGCAATAGAAATATCACAGCTTCTCCTCCATCCATGAACCTATTTAATCCATTTTCATACAAACACAGACCCTAAAACCCCTTAACCAAAGCTTATTTTCTCAGGACAGTTACTCTGCTCTAGGCTAGACTGAAGGAAGGCTTCATGGGCACGTGACCAGCACAGTCACATATGGCCCTGTGCTCAGAGGGACCCTGTGCTTGATGAATGCTCTGCTGTCACCATTTAAAAATTCTTAATTATTTTTGAACAAAAAGGTCCTGCATTTTTATTTGCACTGGGCCTCAAAAATTACATAGCCTGTCCTGGCATGGTTGGAATACCGCCTGATATCTGAAAAGGCCTCCCTCCAGCCACAGGATCCTGCTCCCTTTGGAAACATCACCTTTCGATTATGCTCAAATGTGGTGACTTGAGCTAAGACCATTGGCTCTCTTTCCTGAATATCCAATATGGAGAGCTGCTGCCTCTTCTTCCTTGCTAACGGAACCCCGATTTTGTGTGGGGCAGCGACATGCCGAGCCCCAGAAATGAAGCCCTTCTGATCCCGTATGCCCGATACTCAGTTTCCCAGCCTTTTTTTGTGACTAGTTCCAACCAATCAATATAAAGGGAAGGATGGTGGGAGGCCTCCTGGATAAAAAGAAAACTCCCTGTTTCCACTGTCGGTCTTTCTTCCTGCGTGCGATACTGTTGGGAGGAAGTATCTGGAGCTGGAGCAGCCACTTTGTCATCAGATGGCCAAAGACTCAAAGATGCAGACTGTGACATGCGTGAGTTGCAACTCCAACCCCCAAACCATTCATCTCCATGAGACAGTGAGATGCTTCTCTTGTTTAAGCTATTCGTAGTCGGGATCTCTGTCACCTGCCGCGGAAAACATTCTGGTAGAAGAGCAAGGAGATGGGCGGGAAAGAAAAAGACGCATCACCACTTCGGCATCCTGACCCCACAGACTATTCGTTCTTGTTGCTCAGATTCTTGTTCCTAACTGCATTCCTGTTTTTTCCTGCCGTGGTCTTCCGCTTTTTCCCTAATTACATGAGCTACCTTGCGAGTGATGAAAAAACTCATTTTGCCTTAAGTCAGCCAGAGTTGGTTTCGGTTGCTCGCAATGAAAGAAATGTCACTGATGCAGATACAAGTACTTCTGGGAGCTTCCTGGTTACTTAAAATTCAAGACCTAGGCTACTCGTTCCGAGTGGGATTTTTGGTCTAGTTCGGGCATTGGTGGCTTTTAAATTCAAACATCGGGAAGAAGATCTGGAACTAGAGAAAAGAGGCAGGGTTGTTTTGACCAACATCAAATTCAAATACTTCTCCGTGGATGGGAAAGTGACTGGGAGAGAGAGATTTAATTCTCCCTCAAGGAGAACTTGTGTTTCAAGGCTCCTGTCCCACAGGCCTTCCTAGCTCCCTTCCTGTCCTGAAAAGGGACGCGACAGCAAAGATCTCGGGACAGACCCTCCTCATCAATGAGCCTTTAGACCCTTCTGCCTCTCGCGCTGTCTTTCAGTTAAGTGCTGAGGACACAGGTGATTCTCTGTTCGGTCTTCAGAGAGCTTTCCCATGCAGCCAGTCTCGTCCACCACGCTGCTGTGCTGTGATCAGGAAGGGGATTATCAGACCCAAATTAGACATGAGGAATTCCAAACCTAGACAGGCACCGGAATTAATCCGCAGGGAATCAGCACCTTGGCTAGCGACAGGAGCCGTTGCGGGAAGAGGCTCCTGAGGCCACTGTCCTGCTCCTGCCACAGACCCGCAGTGTCACCTCAGCTGGGTAACTTTCATTCACTTGATAAATATGCTTAACATTGCTTCTATGTGCCAACCACTGTTCCAGACACTTTCTGGGCTTCAGGAGTTCCGCAGTTTAGCTGGAAAGAATAAAACAATTTTAGCCTAAGAGTTGTCATAAGACGATTCAGTGAAGGCTTGATAAGCTAGCTGTAGCCACATCGTCTCGGTCTGCTCAGCTGCCGCAACGAAACACCACCGACTAGGTGGCTGCAGCAACTGAAATCTATTTCCCCACAGTTCTAGAAGCCGGGAAGCACCAGATCACTGCCCTCTCACTTGTCCTCACAAGGCCTTTCTCTGGTGCCGGTGGATAGAGAGAGCATGAGCTCCCTGGGGTCTCTTTTTACAAGGGCCCTAATCCTATCAGATTAGGGCTCCACACTTATAACCTTATTTAACCTTAATTATTCCCTTAGAGGCCTCATCTCCACATACAGCCACACTGCAGGTTAATAGGAGTGAGGGGGGAGACACATTCAGTTCGTGACACATATAAATTGTGGATGTCAACATTTTGGGGATTCAGTATCCTGAGCACATGCTCCTCCAGCATCCCTTATTAATAAAGAGAAAAAAGGTCTGAGTGCTCTTTTAATTTCACTCTTTTAATGGGTATAAAGTATTGGCTTTGCCAAAGGGTCTTCGCTGGTTACCATGGCAGAATGCCAGACTTACTGGATAAAAATATGAGATACCCAGTTAAATTTCAACTTCAGATAAACAATAAATGGAGGGTTTTGAAGTATAAATATTGCCCTTGCAATATTGGGATATTTTTATGGTAAAATTATTCATTATTTATCTGAAACTCACATTAAGCTGGGCGTCCTGTATGTGATCTGGTAACCCTACTGCACGGCACGACAAGGGCTGTAGCCTCCTTTGCTGACCTTGGCTCTTAGGCATGCCAGCACCTCCCAGCCTGGGAAGGCAAGAATCAGCTTTTGATTGGATGCCTCATCCTCTCCCTTCTCCAGAGCCAGTCATGATTGGTGGGGGAGGAGGGAAAGAACCCCACCCTAGTCTTTATCAATGTTTGGTTTTTAATAGTCATGGTTATCAATTGTATGCTGAAAGCACATATGAAGTATTCTGTATCAGAGGCAGGTTACTTATTAATTAATGACCTTAAAGTAAATAATAAGCACATCACGTCACCTGCACTTCCCCCAGGTCTTACCCTGAGCCCAGGATCAAACATGCTGTGCAAGTAGCCAGACACTTCACAGGTGAGGCATGAGGAAAAACAATGTATTTCTGCTTATAAAGAGGAAGGAGTAGCTATCCTCCCTCCCTTCTCGAAAGAGTCTCCTAAGATATCTAACGGGCCAGAAACCTTCCTCCCACCCTTTGGTTTGCAAAAAATCCCTCCAAGAGCTAGACAGCCCCCCAGTGTCTCTGCTTTCACTGCCTAGCAGAGTCTCCAAGTTCTGGGACTTCACCCCTTTTGATGGAAATACCCAGGGACGTAGCCCTGGTGTCTTCTGCACCTTGGGGCTTCACCTAGGGACCTGGGCCCAGCTGCAGCCGTTTGGCCGTCTTCCTGGATTAAATAAGAGGGACTTTATCATCCTTTCAGAGGAGAGTAATTAGCTAGACAAATGGCTGCAGCCCTAATGATCACAGATTTGCAGAGTCGCAGGAGGCTGGAGCTTTTCCCCGGAGCCCTGAGAAATCCAGGGCCTTTGTGTTTTCCCACAGTTGGTCTCTGTAAAGATGTGTGTGGAATGTGCCCCACCTTCCGCATTTCTAGATTTCTAAAACTAAAAGCACTTTGCTACTTAAAGAAAGGGGGAAAAAAAAAAAAAAAGAAAAGAAAAGAACATCAAGTGTTTCCAGGTGGCTCTAAAAGAATAATTTAGGTAAAACTTCCATATATAAGCCTCAAGGAAGTAAATGGTTTAAAAATCAGTTTGACCTCAGTGCCACGGCAGATAATATATTGGATGACGTTAGGCAAATCTGTGATGAACAGTACCTGCCGGGAAAGAAACTGTCGGAAAGGACTATGAGCCACAAAAGCTGGTACCAAAAAATAATACTTTCCGTTCCATCAGAACCTAAGTTTAGTTCGAAACGATAGAATTGAGAACGTAGATCGATTCTTTTAAAAGTATTCCTGAGAATTATTACCTGATGACTCTGGAGAAGAGATTTTTGAAGACTAGCAAAGCAGATTCGAAACTTCGTCTGATTCACATTTGAATTATCCCTTGCGATCTGGGGTAATTCTTTCCTACCATAAAGGAAAACAAGAACGTTTTTCTTAATTTTTCAGCAGATAAAGTGATGTTGAATGGCGCAGCTAACAAACAGCACTCAAGGCCATGCATGCCTGGGGACTTGGAGCTTTTCGGCTTAGCAATTTCTTTTGGATGTTTGCAGACTTTCTGGCAGAAAAGACCATTACTCTTTTAAATCAATCAAACAAAATAAGGAAGCGGTTTGCTATAGAGACTTCATGCATTTCGGTAACGTTTTGCTTTATCGTAAACTTCGGTTTCTCCTGAAAGCTTGCTTAAATCTCTTTGTATTCTATGGACTAAGAAGCTGCCTGTGTGTGATATCGTCAATAAAAGTTCTCATCTTGCGTTCGATTGAATGTTTCATGACTCGTATGTGTACGTAACACAGAATTGCTGTCCTCAACCCCATTAAAACGCTTATAAATGACATCTACAACGTCCCCCACATTGTCATTGATTCTTTATTGGGTCCTTTAATGTACTCAGGTTTGGTATTTATGTGACCTAGATGTCCCTGTTTGATTAGCCCCTGGGAGCCTTGGAAACGTTACCCTGTGCTTTCTTTTTATTGGACACTGTGTCGGCTTTCTTGGCTCTAGGCTTACATTCCCTTTCTTATTATTTTATGATATTTTAGATTTTTATAGTTATGAAAATTGTGCATGCATGTACCCATACTCTAGCCCTTGTTTCTTTTGAGGCCTGATATATGTTTATTTATCTCCCCAGGCATTGAAAGAAGTCTATTTGTTGCTTTCCTTCTTTCATTTGAGCTTTAGTGTGACGTTTGGTAATTTTTTTTAGTCACGTTACAGAAAACATTTTTTGCGATAGTTCACTGTTTTATAACTTTGGGACCACTCATCTTCATAATCCCCTTGAAATTTATTCTACCCAAATGGTTACGTAATTTTTCAAGAATATTGTCTATCTAGAAGCTTGGAGTAGTGCATAATTCTGCTCATCTATAGTCCGAGCGTTCTGATTCTTCCACAGAGATGGAATCTGACAGCATAAAAGCACATTAAAATTGGCTACCAAAGCATCCAGTCTTAACTTTTAATTGATTCTATGTCTTTGACTTATTAAAGCAAAATATTTTCATTTACAGATTTTATTTTTTCCCTCTCAGACAACTGTATTCCGGCAAGGCCTTATCTCCAGGCAGAATCTAGGAAAAGTTAATGTTCTTTATATCGATCTATGCATTGATTTCAGTGGTTGGGGAGCAGTTCAGCTGATGGAATGAAAAAATAGAAAAAAAGAAAACCCAACCCTGCACATATGAAGCACATTATTTGAACAAAAGAAATCATTTCTATGGAATAAATAATTCAATTATCTTCTTTAATGTAATTTTCCTTATTATTAACCAAACCCCAAATGAAATACTGGATGTATCGGGCAGGTGTACGAAGCTTGTACACCAGAAGCATGTGGCCAACCAGGATAAGAAGTGACATTCTTTTCGCTGAGCCTTTGTTGTGTCATATCAGCTCATCGAGCTGACAGGTTCATTAATCAAGGGGCCCTGGCATCCAGCAAGCTGAAAAGACAGGCTTCATTTGCTGAGGATTCATTACAGTAAAAATAACTCTTATGAAAACCCCTCAGCAGAGCACACTTATCAACAAAACAGAGGGGGTGGGTGTGACATCTCTGGACACACGGAAATTCCAAATGCAATTTCCGGACCCAAAAAAAAAAAAAAAAAGGAAGAGTTTGGAGAATAAGAACCATTTACATTTCAATGGATGCCAATTCGGAAGGTAATTTTTCACGCAACCTGAATATATTTTAAATCATCCTGAAATTAGTTGCAGGTGTTTTCCTTTTTATTATGAAGTTGATGACTTGGCCCTGGGTTCACAGGACTTTTTCCACGAGTGCTTGTGTTACCTATTTCAGCCTTCGTGGAACTGAACCTTTTTTATTTATTGAAAGTTTGTTGCTCCACACAGTGCGTGTAAAACTCTTTTTGAATTTGAGCTGATCCGGACAGAACATAGCGCTTCCTTTATGTAACTGTATCAGGCATAAAAGAAACACATCTAGGAAGCGTACAGGTCGAGGCAAATAATTAATGGCAAATGAAATATAAAAATCAGGCGTACACCTGCCTCATAAGTACACCTGCCTCATAACTGGCTACGTTTTTTTATGTCATTAATGCCTGAACTGCCTGGGCCAGCCGAGTCATCTATCCCTTTCTTTCACAGCCGTCTCCGAAACCTGCCCACTGGATTCTGACTCCAGTAGTGAAAAGGCGACTTGTTTTTTACCTACCGTAGTTTCTGCCTTTTCCAAACCCTTCTAGATTGCAAATTTCCCAAGAATGAACGAATCTGGAGGCGATATACTTATTGGCAGTTTCGGTTTGCCCTTTGTGTCTACGTGCATGTCCTTGTCTGGGCAAGTGGCCTCGCTTTTGGGCTTGGAAAACACGGTCACCTCAGTGAAACAGCGCAGTTTTGGTGTGATGCTGTATGTGTTTCTGGGGTTATTCCATCATAATGGCCTTAGACGTAAGGTATCAATCAGTCCATAAATAGTTCCTGAGATTCGATCGGACCCCAATTAAGAATAGGTTTACAGAGTCGCGTGCTCTGCGGATGGAGGTTACTACCATTTGTTAATGTGATTATGCACTGCAGTGCCATCTCCTTTCAGAGATGGTGTAAATGCGGGACTAATTTGTCTCCTTTCCCCACCCAAAGGCTCTTTTTTATTTCAGGATCCACAAAGTACCTACTCTTTGAAGTGTTTTGTTTTGCCCAGAAAATGGTCTCAGGAGCATGGCCCCAGCAACAGATTGTAAACAGCAAAGCCTCGGTGTCATTCTCCTTCTGTAAATGTTCAACTTAAAAAAATTGTTATTTGTTCAGGTAGTTGGCTGATTCTTACTTTTGGCAACTAGAATGTAGTTTAGAAATCAAACATTAGCTTCATCAATTGTTTATGTCAGTAGTTTTAGTGGAACTTACATACAATCATAATTTAGACGCTCGTGTTTCGTTACTGCTTCTCTCAGAATCGTTCTTAATATTTTTCATAATATTCATTGGCCACATTTGAATTTTTAACATTTTCTCATCACACTCTGATGATGGTCAAAATATTTTTTTTTTAATACATACGTGCTCCTAATTAAATATTTAATTTGTAGTTTTATTGGCTTATTAGAATTTTACGCCATAGATCCTTCAAAAGTACGTTTCCTCTCGAGGAAAGGATATAACCAGGACAATCAATAGGCAGTAAATCGATAAAGGAACGAGAGAACCACAGGACACAGAGATTGTGTCGCTGCCTTTTTCACGTTCCAGGCATCCTGATTAGCTGCTTCTTACGTGTCTGAGGTTCCTTACTTATTTCGTCACCAGGATAAAGGACTCAAAGTCACTGAGGTTTGGCCTCTGGGTTTGACTTCACATTTGACCTAATTTCCTCCTGCCTCGTCACGTGGTTCAGCTTGGGGTTTCCCTGCCCTGTTGACCCTCCCCTCGCTGCGCCTTTCTGCCCTCCACTGCTGTGCCTGTTTATCACTAGGTGGTGCTAAGACTCGGGTTATAGCAGCCAGAGGCTCGGGAAGACTTCTGGAGCCAACGGGGTAGAAGCTGAGACCTGGAAGATGCTTCTTAAACTCATCTGGGCAGCACGGTGTGTGCTACAAATGCAGAAACAGAAACTCAGTGGAAATAACGAACTTGGCAGAGTTCCCTAGGTCTTTCTCCTCCTTCCCTCCCTTTTCCTTCTTTTGTCGTGTTTGTTAATAGCCCCCAGTGTAACCTCACCATCTGCGGAGGAGCCCAGGAAGGGATTCGGCTCAGAAAGTGATGCGGTCCGATTTGCTTTGAGAAAGGGAGCTCTGGCAGCTGCAGGGTACCATTCGCTCATTCATGCAAGAAGCAGTTCCTGATTATGGACGTTTTGCTTTGCTCAGTGCTGAGCCTGGGAATAAAACGAGGCCAGGGTCCTAAGAACTCACATTCTCTTAGGAAATACAGAAACAAATAAACAAATCACGCCCTAAATCAAAGATGCTGTAAGAGAGGCCAGGAAGGGACCGACAAGGCCTCATCTGAGGTGTTACCCTTGGGAGTTTGCTCTTTGTCCTGAAGGCTGTGGGACAGCTCAGGGAGGAGTACTATGGCTCGGGGAATGGTGTGGACGGATCAGCTTTTCAGAAAAGTACCTGCTGGCTTTATGGAGGCTCAGAGGCGAGGAAGACTCCGGTTGGAGGCTGGTATCACGGAGCAATGCCAGGTGGGGGTGGCGCGATGGAAACAGGAGAGGGAGGCGTGTGGGCGAGAGAGTTCAGCAGCGGAAAAGCAGTGATTGGGGTTGTAACCAAGTACCCTCAGGCTGTTACAACCTTAGTGCTCGAATTACTTATAAAGGCTGCCGAGGGGGCTTCCCTGGCTAGGCTCTGAGCTGCCACTTGCCCCTGGAGGACCTTATCTTTTGAAGAATTTCCAAATCCAGAAAGGACCTGTTTTCCTTTTGTCCTACTCAGGCTCTCGTTACATGTATTATTGCTCTTCATGTCACTTTGGCACCCCCAAAGGAAAAGTTCTGCAAACTGAAGTGCATGGCACATGTGTCCAGGAGGCTGCGTACACAGAGGGGCAGCAAAGTCCTGGGTGGCAAGAGGACCCTTTGAATGTTTGGAGCATATGGTCATTCCTTCATTTTCTTCACGTAGATTTCCAGGTTTGGGGTTTTCTCTTAGAGGTAACTAAAGCTCTCACACCCCGAGGGCCCACCACGTGCCAGGCATTTTTAGTATTTTGTCTCCAATCCTCTGGGACCCTCCCCTGCTAGGAAAACTCGGCTCCGCTCTCCTCCTTGGCTCCCCTCTGCACCCCCAGGCCTCTGCTCTGTGTCAGCACATTCCGGGGGCTCCGCGCAGGTCTGTGGGGAGTGTTGACTCTCCTCCCCATTACAACTGCAACTCCGGGCTCCATTTCTTTATTGATCTCAGTATTAAATAAGTCCTTCATTTAGACGGGGACGTTAAGAGAGACCTCTTGGAGAAGATGACCCTTGAACTGAGACCAGAAGGATGGGGAGGAGCCACCATATAAGGACAAAAGCGCTCTCAGGCACAGGCTGCTGGGAGTGAGTCTACCTTGCCTGGATATGCACCTGGAGGGCAACCCCACTCTTTGATGTTGGATACATGTTACTGATCATCCCTCCTGTTCCCAGAGCTAGAAAACATTTTACCTGCAGAAAAGGTTATTTGGATCACACAGCATCCTTCTGCTCTCCTGCCCTTCGATGCCACGGTAAACACTGCGCCGTGAGTGTCCGCGCACTGGGAGGTGCCAACTGCCTGGTCCACCTGCCCATTCCCTTGAGAACTTCCCGGCCAGTCGTCAGGTCTGGTCAACCCCATTCGATTTATGAGCTGGGCAAACTGACGACCTCATGTTTCATGGAGACAGAATTAGAGGGACTAGGAGTTTGATAGTGGTGACGAGGGAAAGAAACACATGTCAGTTCATTTCATTCGAATGCCCAGTTTGGTTTTCTAAACTTTCCTCGGCCCTTGCATCGTTTCCTCGGGAAAGACTGACACCTCCCTCTGCCACCCTTGTTTTTATTTACTTTTTATTTCCGTAGGTGAGGCATTTGGAAATGAAACCCGTTGTTCAGGGATTTGTGTCGCCTACACAGTTGCCCTCCCACTGTAATGTTGTAAAACTCCGGGGGTGGGGGAGGAGAATTGTGCCAGGGTCGTGCTAGGCCAATGTAGACAAGATAATCTCGGGGTCTGTAGCAGCTCAGTAGGGACAGATGGCTCCTGGTGGAGTTTCTGAAAGCTTAGGGTTTCTCCAAACAGCTGTAATTAGTATCTCTTTAACTAACACCCTTTTTACTCCTGAGTTAAGTCATTCATGCCATTTTAAGTGCTTTGACCAAATTTGGGGGCAGGGAGGAGAAGGAAGACAGCTTTTTCTTAAATTTGTAAGTGGAAATGGGGGGAAATCAGCAGAGAATATATATATTAGTCAACTATTTCTGGTGTGTGGAAAATGTGTGTTTTTAGTATAGACATTTCTGGAAAGGCTTTGTTTTTCCTCTTTGGGATCAGGCCGTGAATGTTATCTTTGCCGCCCACCAGTAGAAAGTTGTAGGGCAGGCAGCCAGCTTTCAGAAAATCTAACTCTGACTCCTCCAGATAGAGACTGTTGAAGTCTTTTCTGAAACAGAGAGGTGATTATGGTCCTATCTCTGTTATCTTTAGACCCTACCAGTGTAAAATAAAATGCTTTTTTGTTTATTTTCTTTTGTCATAAAACCAGAGACTACTTCGTGGAAAAGTTTCTATGCATTTGTCTGTCTTGAGTCCCATGGAAATTAAATTTAAGAATTCAATGATACATTTTCATTTAAATTTGTGAAGGGAGGGGAGAGTAAAAGAAAAAAAAAAAGGCATGCTTGTGAATTAGAGGACAATAGGAAGTAAATGGCATTTGATTATACACCGAACCGCAGAGCAAGACGATGCGGGCTGTCAGGCCGAGCACTTTGTTGCCTATGAGTGGTCCACGAAAGTTACCTTGCATGTCTTTCTACTATCGAAGTGTGACAGGAAGGATAAACTAAAAACAAGTGAAACAAAAAGCAAAGCCAACACAAAACGAAAGCCTGAAACAGGCTTCAGCTGCCAGCGTAATCAGAGGCAGAGCAGGCTTCCCCGACAGGCAAAACGATCGTCGCCCTGGGGAGATTTTATCGACGGGCCTTTAGGTTGTACAACGAGGCTCTGAGGCTAAAAGAAGCTAAATTTCTGTGCTTACTAAGTATCAGGAGATTTGAAAAGGGGGAGAGAGGAAGTTTGGGAGGGCCCTCATAGGTTCTGGGAAGTGGAAACAGGAGAAGGGCCCCAGAAGGCCAGGCTGAAGCCTGGGGGACCTGGAGCGAGGCTTCCCCGAGGAAGAAGGGCTGGCATCTTAGAGATGGTGAGGCCTGACCTTGGGGTTCGCTCTGTGTCCTGGGGAGGTGGGCAGCGCCCAGGGCAATCTGTGCTTTCCTTCCGGAGGTTCTTGGAAAGACACGGCACCCAGGGAGAGCGGGCCTGTGCCACTCCACCTGGGAACTAAAGCCTCGGCATACTGTTAGCGGCAGATGAGCTGGATTTTGTGGCATGTGGTCGGTCACTGGCGTTGCCGACATGCCAGGCTCGCGGGTATTGACAGTGCTGGCCCTATAACATGCGTTGAGAGGCGTCTCCTGTCTATTTTTGGGGAGAGGTTGTGAAGAAGGGGTGTCACATCTTCTCTAAATGTTTGGCCAAATTCACCAGGGAAACTGCCCGGGCCTGGAGTTTTCTTTATCAGGCAGATTTGATTATGAGTTCAATTTCTTATAACAGACAGTGGAGGACTATTTAGTCTGGTTTGTCCATCTCTTTGGTAGTTTGTGGTTTTCAGGAATTGGTCCGTTTTGTCTGAGTTGTCAAACTTGTGTGTGTAAAGTTGTTTGTAATGTTTCTTAGGATCCTTTAACGTTTGTGGGTTCCTTAGTTATATCCTCTCTCATTTCTTATATCGGTAACTCTGTCTTCTCTCTTTTTTTTCTCTTTGTCTGGCTAGAGATTTATCAGTTCTAAGAACTAGCTTTTGGTTTCATGGGTTTTTCTCTGTTGTTTTCCATTTTAAATTTTATTGATTTCTGCTCTTAATTTTATTATTTCCTTGCTTCTGTATGCTTTGGATTTATTTTGTTTTTATTCTAGTTTTATAAAGTCGATTTGTCCCCTTTTTTTCTTTTAGTTCTTTTTTTCTTTTAGTTTTTGCTGCGTGTATTTTGAAGCTCTGGTGTTAAGTGCACATACGTTTAAGATCGTTATATCTTCTTGGTGAATTGGCTCTCTTATCATTGTGTAATGTCCCTCTTTATTCAAAGTAGTTTCCTTGCTCTGCAATTTATTTTGTCTAACATTAATAGAACCACTCCAGCTTTTTGTTTGCATGGCATATATTTTTCCATTTTTATGCTTTTAACATACCTGTACCATTATAGGTAACGTGAATTTCTTAAATGTAGCAGACAGTTGAGTCTTTTTTAAAAATCCAATTTAATCTGTCTTTTGTTTGTTTGGTGTGTTTAGACTTATGCTTAATATAATTATTAATATGTTTAAATTTAGGTCAATCATTTTAATGTTTGTTTTCTGGTTGTCCCTTCTATTGTTTTGTTTCTCTATTTGCTCTTTCTTGACCTCTTTTAAGATCTTTTCACATTTTTTTGTATACCATTTAAATTTATCTATTGGGTTTTTAAATTATATTTCTTTTTATAATTTTCCTATACAAAGAAATTTTCTATTTATATACTGGAACATACTAGTTTTAGTTCTCTACAAAATATTTTCTAGCTGTTTCATACAAAGAAATACTCTACAAACGGTCTTTAGAAATTGCTTTAGGAATTACAATATACACATCTAACTTCTCACAGTCTCCTTAGAACTGATAGTCCACCACTTAGAACTGATAGAACTGATAGAATGTAGAAAGCTTTTCACCATTAGGCCCTTTACTCTCCTCCAGTGGGCTCTTTGGAGCTTATGGAATGATTATTGCTCCTAATACACATGTACTTTGCACGAAACCTCTTGAAGTAATATATGAATGTGTAAAACTCCTAGATAAGCATGGAGGCTCAAGCCTATGCACTTAATTTCATCTATTCCTGCAGCCAAATGAAATATTTAAAAGATTTAAATATTAAAAACCCATAAGAGTGAAGACAATAGAAGGGGAAACTATAGCAGACAAAGAGAGTCAAGGAATCTGGTCTTAGAAACAGAGAAGTGGGCTGATGAGGCACAAAACCCAAAACAGGGATTCGGTGAAACTCTGACAATAAATAATGAGACCTCCAGCCTCCTTCCCTGTCTTAGGTCTGAGAATATTGGCAGTCAGGATTATCACCAACCTAGGCAGGGGAAAATGACCTAATAAAATTGATAATGAAGGCCTTCCCATGAAAGGACCTAATCCTCGTTCCCTCCCCCTACAAGAAACTCTCCAGTCAAAAGCTCTACCCATATTTATAGCATCCAACCGACTTTGTAGTGGCCCTTCCTTAAATATGACCAGAAAGTCAAGAATAACCTAACAGGAAGTCTCTAACTGAAAAGTAGAAACCAAAACCAAACAAACAGGGAAAAACGAGAGGGAACACAGACAATCCAGGCAGCAAAAGAGAAAGAAAAAAAAACCCAAACCCTGTAATTAATAGTCACAGATGAGGTACAGTTGCACTCTTGAAATGCTATTGATAAACGGATAGGCAAAAAGCAAGAAAATCTCTGGGAAATTAAAAATATTACATGAAGGGGGAAGTCAGTAGCTGGGTTGGATGATAAAACCGAGGAAATTTCTCAGGAGCTAGAACAAAAAGCTAGAGAGAGACGAAAAATAGAAGAGAAAAAGCAAAGTAAAAGCATATTAGGAATTCCAAAAATGGACCTCCCCAAATTCTGAAGAGAACCAAAAAAAAAAATAATCAAAGGAGAGAAAAAAATACATCACAGAAATAGCACAGGAAGTCCTCGACAACTGAAGCACAGAAATTTCTAGATTGAAAGTGACTTGCTCGGTGCCTAGCACCATGGATGATTCATTCTTCAAGGAATCAAATATCTCAGATATGTCCAGGTATTTCACGGTGAGTTTGACTCAGAGAGTTTCACCACTAAGCGAAGGAGGAAATAGAGTTTATCTCTTTTGATTTTAATAAAAATCCCCCCTTTAAGAAATTTCCCATTCCGAACGAGAGTGGCCCCCCGGGAACTCTTTGACTCGTCGCATTGTGCTGTGAGGGACACTCATCCTGAGCCCCTCTGCTCAGCATCTTCGAGCAGTTGTGAGTTCACGTCCTTCCCTTCATAAAACAAAAGGCACAAGCTCCGTCGTTTAAAAAAACTGTATGGACTCAGGTTCTTGGAGAAGTGCTACCAAGCACGCATCAAGCCCTTGGTGAGTTCTCGGAAATCACTCCGTCAGGGGGGACAAAGGAAACGTCTTCACAGAGTCACAGCCACAGAAGCCTATCTCAGCTGGCCTGGTGTGTGCACGTCGGCGTCGTCGTTAGCTACAAGGTCATTCGTCTCAGTTAAACTGGTCAATAGGGGATAGATGGATGAGTGAACTCTGAGTTTCACTCCAGTGCTTCTTTACAGCTGACCCTTTCGACCGAGATCACCAGTTATCAAAAAACTGTTCTTGTAGTTGCCTTGAATTGGTTAAAAAGGTTTTTTTTTCTTTTTTTTTTTGTCTCCAGCAGTGGGACCTATTTTCAGACGATAGGTATCAACCTCTAAAGCTCATTGCTAACCTCTCTGCTAATCCCTGGGCCTCCTGATCACTCAGGAGTATCATCTTTTCCCTGTTAAAAAGCAATAAAAAGTGGGTTACTTATCATGACATCTAAGGGGAGAACATTTCCAGGATTCTACGGATTAAACTTTCACGGAGGGGAGAAAAAGAGACACAAAATTCAAACCATCATAGACATCCTCCCACAAACCTTAATTTTCTGTGAATATTTTTTTGCTTTGAAAACAGAACAAGTTTAAGGTTGTTGTTGCCTCTAGGGAAATCCAGATTTTTTTTTCCCTACTAACAGAATTTGTTGGACCTCGAAAAAGTATGTCTAAACCTCCGTCGTTTTTCTTTAAGGCTGCTCGAAGGGATCACACGCAGGAAGTCCTAAGACACGGCCAAGGTCCTCGTTACAAACGCCATGTGGTCACTCTCAGGGCTTCTGTCTCACGAGAGAGATGCTTTCGCGGCCTGCGCCCAGCACTGAACGTGAGACTCGCTGGGCATCTTCACGCTAGTCCCAACTTCCAGCTCTGTGTGTGGTCCTTCCTCAGTCAGCTGAATCTCTCCTGTGCTCCCAGCTTTATGCTAAAGAAAACTATGACTAAATAACCCTGATGCCAGGACATCTCTTACTCCCCAAGGGCATTATCGTAACACGAACACCCATGTGGATACCACGGGCGTGTAGCTTTAGCAGACTCCCCCAAAGTACACGGCAATTTCAAGGCATTAGACATAAAATGATGACTTAATAGCGGAACTTTGGCTTCAGGTTTATTTTTTAATCAGCCACAAAGATGCTCCGACAATAATTTTTCGGAGTGTTTTCACGCTGTTTCGCGAAGGACTCTGCCAGCATCTGGGCTGAACCTAAAAGTACGCACTCTTGAACCATGAGATGAAGGAGGCAAAGTCTTCATCGTCTCTGAGACACCCATAGCATCTGCAGATTCCCTTAGAGGACACGCCCCTCCTGCTGATGGCAGAAATTTGGACGGCCCCACGTGTGTGTGACACGCACAGCCTCTGTTTGGAATCACCAGGGAAAACTGACCCCTTTTTATTTTCATGTTTGTGTGTGTGTGTGTGTGTGTGCGTGTGTGCTGCTCACAAAGGAGCTACTCCAGGTCATGGTCGAGCTCATGAAATGCACATAAGTGGGTTTCTCCAAACCCCAGCCCCGCGTGTGTGTGCGCGGAAGGAAATTGAACCTGTCGGAACGGAACGCGTGCGGACGGCTCTGCACCAGCCGCCAGAGTGACATTTCTAATCTGCTTTTCTCGTTAACGCCGAGAGGGAGAGGGAGCGTGAGGACACCGGTCGGGCTGTCTGGGGCCGGATTCATTACAGCATCAGGCCTGGACGGTGTGAGGAGAGGCTGAGTGCTTGGGAGGGCGGCACAGGGCCGGCCTCCAGGCCTGGGAGGCGAGGGGGACCAGCACCTGTGGTGAGCCCGCGCCTCTCAGAGCCACTTGCTACCCCTGGTTTTCTTTAGCACTCCAGAGTTTTTATTTAGCGGGCTGAGTGCCCAGAAGGCCCCGAGTCAGGGTCGGAGGTCACAGGTAGGGAAAGGTGCATCCTTCAGCTTTGTCTGCTTCTCCCAGCGTGATTTTGTGTCTGGAGCCAGGAGCCCCACTGTGCTGTAATGACAATTGAGGACCTAGTGCATGGGGGTCCTCTACTGCCCACCTCCACCCAGGGACAGGGTTGGAGCTCTCCACGCTGCCCCAGCCAGCCACCAGCCCCGACCTCCCCTCTCCATCGGGCGGGTTGGGGCATAGGCTTGTAGGTGGGAGCATCTACAGGGTGTCTAGCCCCTCCTCCCACACCCTCTTCTCCCATCTCATCTCTTTGAGGGGCAGGAAGATCCGAAACATTTTCTCTGTTCTCTTTCTCGTGTTTGTTGGACAGAAATTTTATTTATCCCAAGGCTTCCCCTTCATTTCACACATCTTTACCGAACCCCTTCCACATGCCAGGCTCTGTACAGCCGCCTGAGATATACCGGCAAACCGAAAAGATAAACCACACTTTGTAGGTTTTCTCCGCCTCACAGGGGAAGACAGATAATAAACAACCAATCGGTATAACAAATAGGTACATTGTTAGCATGTCAGAGGTGTTGAGGGCTTTGAAGACGAAAGGGAGCAGGGTGCGGGTGTCAGGAGGGCTGGGGTGGAGGTGGAAGATGAGTTGTCATTTCCAAATGACTGAGGGTGAGCCTCCTTGAGGAAAAGACACCTGAGCACACATGAAGGCCGGGAGGGACTGAGCCATGCGGGTATCTGGGGAAAGAGCATGCAGGTAGAGGAAACAACCTGTGCAAAGGCCCTGAGGGTGCCTGGTGGGTCTCGGGAGCTCGTGGAGGAGTAGAGGGTAATGGGAGGTTTGGAGCTGAGAGGCCTGGAGGGCCGCCCCCAGATTTGGGCTTTTTCTTACAGTGATTATGGGAGCCATCGAAGGCTCCGAGCAGGAGAGTGACACGAGTTGACTTTGATTTTAACTTTGATTTTGATGCTCTGACTGCCGAGTTGAGGGCTGGAGCAGGGAGACCGGAGGGAGCCTGTGGCAGGCATCGGGGCAGAGATGGGGGGCGCAGTGCGGGTGGGAGGAAGTGGTCAGGTTCTGGATGATGTTCCGAGGTGAGGCCGACAGGAGTTGTAACTGGGCAGATGTGGGGTCTGAAAGAGAGTAAGGGACCGAGATGCTGCCAAGTTCCCACCTGTGTCACCGGAGGATGCAGGTGCTGTTAGCTGGGATGGGGAGGCCGAGGTGAAGCAGGAACCTTGAAAATCGACGTTCAGTTTCCTCCTGAATATCCGGAGCCTAATTACCTTTATCTCTGCCCCTCTGCTGTGGCAATTTGAATTCTTCTCAAGACCGTCTGGACCACCGAGGAGACACGCTGGCTAGAAAACTCGGAAGACGATATTTCAAGTCCCTTTCTTGCGACCCGGGTCACCCCTGGAAACTAAAGGAGGTCCTGTCCTCAAAGCCTTTTAATTGCTGAACTAAGGACTGAATGCCCGCCTTGTTCAACACCAAAGCCACGGCTGGTCCAGCTAGGAATTGGTGAACCAAGCAGAAAATTCCAGGGCACGGGCTGTCGCAGGCTCCAAATTGGAAGATTCTGTTCCCATGGCTTGGCAGGGGGAGCAGAGCTGCCATGTTTGTGGTTCCAGCCCTAGTGCACCTGACGTCGAACACCTGGGCCCTGTGGAGGGGACAAAGGGGACAGTGGGGGAGACACCACAGCCTAGGCCAAGAGGAGGCCCGCAACTGGCACTGGCCTGGCCCCGGCACCTCCGGCGGAGCTGCTCTTGCCAAACCCCAAGCCCGCTCCCCAGAGAGCATCCTGGTCTCAGAGGGAACGGCCCATGGCTTACAGGTAAGGAGCGGACGGAGCAGTCCTTGCCAGGGCTGCACAGTGCCTTTAGCTAAAGGCAAGAACCTTCTCCGGGGTGCAGTATGGCTGTTTTCCTTCGAGTCCTGCGAACATGTCTGAAGGTCGCCAGATGCAGGCATGTCTGGGGTCTTCCATCCTCTGTGAAGCTCCCACCAGCTGGCCAGGTCTGACCCACAGAGGATGGGTTTTCCCCGTGATGAGCATCCGTGCAGCCAGGGCTCAGCTCGGCACTCAGCTCTGTCCCTTCCTGGCCATGGGACCTTGAGCAGGTTACTTAACCCCTCTGTGCCTCAGTTTCCTCATTGGTAAACCGGGGATACTAACACAGAGTGACGGGGGAGGGGGGGATGTGTGTGAAGTGCACCACCCGGGCCTGGCCGACAGGGAGTGCTCAGTGAGTGGGGGTTCGTGGTCACAGTCCGACTCTGCTGCGGTTGGCTCTCTTTTGAGTGGTTTAGAATTAATCGAAAATCCTTTTATGTGAACCTTCCCAATTTGCCTGTGAGATAATCCGTTTTTGAAAATCTTCCTTTCACCAGTTCCTTGTATACGATAAGTGCTCCATGATGTGTCTTTCGAGGAATTTGAATACAATCCCGTGGCCTCGCGTTAAGGTCCTGATTCTGTTCCGTATTGGCTGGGCGACCTGGGTCCAGTCACAAAACATCTCCTGCACCTGTTTTTGGGCCCATTAAACTGGTAATCGTGCACTTTCTCTCACCGGGTTGTTATGAGGATGGGAAGAGACAGCAAATGCCAAGGGCTCCGCATTAATGTCTCCGTCATTAGCGTTGTTGAACTGTTTTATTAAATTGGATTGGGAAATATAATTATCGAATCACTATTGATTAGTTTTTATTGCTGTTGTGGTGGTGGTTCTTGTCGTTGGTAAAATGGCAGAGGCTGAGACGGGGCTTGATTAGCTTTTGAGTGGTTCCTGCTGGGCTGCCCTGGCTTGCATTAATTATTTACAAGTTCATTATCTAGCTCTACTTGATGGATTGACTTCTTCACTCAATAAATATGTATTGAACGTTTGCTCTGTACCAGGCCCTGTTCCAGGCTGGGAACAGGCCCACAGGATTCTCTCTCTCGGAGCTTATACTCCTGGTGAACGCAGTAGGCCAGACAGAGGAGCATCCTGAGATGGCAAGGAGCTTGGCATGGTGACAGGTCCGAGAGGCTCACGTGGCTGGAGAACACAGGAGCCCAGGGGTGGATCTTCTAAGGACCTCACGGGCGATGGTAGAGGGAATCCGGGTTTTATTTGAACGTGATAAGGAGCCATCAGAGGATTGTAGCTCCTCCCCCATCAGACTTGCTAATGGCTGGGGTGTCGGTTTGACAAGGGAGGGAACTTGCTCTAGGATTTGACTTGGGCAACTGGGACCATTTATTGAAACTGGGAAAGCTGGGGAAGCGTAGACAGGGAGGTGACAATCCAGTCGGAGGGGTGGATTCGATGAGTCCGTTAGACAGCTAAGAGTGGCGTCGCCAATGGAAAAAGATGGTGGAGAAAGAGAAGGTGCTTAAAATAGTAGAGAAACAGTCCGATTGGCAAATAGGAGTGGTTCGAGTACCGTGAGATCTGAGATAAAAAAATAAAATCCCAAACCTCGATCTGAGTAACTTTGGGCAAATAAACCTGACTTTGATTAGATTCAAGTGCAAAGCATCAGAAAATAATATTAGCCGAAATGCCTACGTTTCGTCGCAGGAAGTGCTTCCAAAACAAATTTCAACGGAATTTAAAATGAAATAAAGAGAATGACAATGGGGGAGGTCTTCAATTTATAGGATTTTTTTTTCTCTTTTTGGCTTTTCAGTTACAGAGACAATTACAAACGATCTTTAATATTTTGGGTCCCACCTCACATAAGGGTTATTTCCCAGAACGCTGTCCTCGGTTTTTAGGAAGAGGCCCCCTCAGTTTTTGCTTTGCAGAGGACTCTTCAGGCCTTCCCCGTTTCTCCCAGGAGCCATTTCAACCAAGTCCCCATTCCACCGAGAGCTTCATGCACCTGCCTGCAGTGGTGCCTTTTTGTTGCTTGGGTGCCCCGCACACAGAGACCACCAATCTTTCGGTGAGGAGAGTGTGCTAAGACACAGGCGTGGTTCCAGAAGCAGAGATGGCAGCTCCAAACCTGTGAGGAAACAGCTTGAGCAAGGCTAGGATACCACCTAACCTCAATGGACTTCTGGAAGGCGTTTTGCCTTTTTAAAAAATGGAAGCTGCCGCCCCATCGCAACTTCAGCCAGTTCTCTCCTCCTGGGGAAGTCATCAGAGCAATATTTTCTACCCAAAGGTTGTCCTGTCCCCACAGAAACAGCGTGCTGCCGGCTCATTTTTTCCAGCACGGAGCGATGCTTTCCCCAGACCGTCTTGTCCACGGACGCTGGGTAGCAGGTAGGCATGGAGCCCCGCCTTTGAGGGAAATTGCTGCAGACAGGAGCAGGCAGGGCTGCAACCAGCTGGCTGTGTCGGGAACTCCAGGGTGTGTTTAGCATTCCGTCTGCATCAGGCTGCAAGGCCCCGGCCAGGGTTGCCTCGGGGACTGCTGTCGGCTCCCAGGCCACGGGAATGCTGACTCTCAGAGGCTGCAAGGAGCAGGTTTCCAGTTCAAACATTAGCTGCTCTTGTGGGTGCCTCTGCATCGACTTCCATCTCCCACAGCTGAGCTCGGGGACACTGCCTGCCTGCATGTCTCTGTCCTCTGTCCTCTGGCTGCCAGTTTGCTGGCCTTGCATGGTTGGGTGCAGAAAAGGATGGTTCCTTGGGAAGATGAAAGATGGCTCTGTGCTGTTGATGGAGTTAAGTTGTGCTATGCTGGTCCTCGCCTTGTTTTTTTTCCCAATCCTCCTCCTTGACCCTGGTTCAGCAAGCAGGGTCTCCAGGGATAGTGGACCTGGGTGTCGCATTCAAGCCATGAGGAGGTTCAGAAAGAGCGTTGCCTCCAGCTCTGGTACATGATGACGATGCTCTGCCTGGCATGGATGCTCAGAGGCACGGGGCTCTCTGTGCACTGACTGTCTAAGACCCCATTTCCCAGGGCCCCCCAATTATGAACACTGACAGAGCTAAATGGGCACACCCTCATCCTCACATCCCCGAGGACGTGTATCAGCAGCCCACACCTGTCCGGAACCAGCGCTGAGAAAACAAATATGTCAGTTAAGTGGTTGCTATGGCAACCTGGTCTCCTGTTTGCTGCTACATTTCCCGTTGTGATCTTTTTTTTTCCTATAGTTGATTGAATTCTTTGGTTGTTGCCTCCTTCCCCCGCTCTGTCACCCCTTCAAACACACACACACACACACACACTCCCAAGTGTTCACACACTATCCACTGGTTCGTGAAGACTAACAGAGTATATAATGCATCTTCAAAGGACTGAGATGGCGCTGGGAGGACACTTTGGCCGTCAGAGTACGCGTTTTTGTATTCTTTTGGTACCTGTTCATGGTGGTTGATGAGATACAGAGTTTTCAGCCCAAGGACAGAAAAACTCCACCATTGATTCTCTTTTTTGATCTTGCTTGAGCTCTCTGACTTCTTGAGTGAAAGGCTTAGCTCTATCAAGAGAAAATGATGCTCTTAGCCCCCTCAGGGGGCGTCTGATAAAGACCCCTGAGGAAATGCCAGCGACCTCTGCGTTCCCCTGAAGGTGAGTGGCCTGCACACCGGGCTGGGTTTCACCCTGCAGTCCACTGTGGCCTGAGGGCGCAGCGAGGGCCTGGCGACAGGTGTCTGGGTTGGAATCAAGTTTTATTAGCTGCGAAGCTTAATTCCTCTGTACATCTATGAAACGGGGCTGACAAGAGAAGTGCTACCCCCTGGGCTATCCTGATAACTTAGGGAAATGCCATAGAAAGTGCTGGCACATAGGAGGTACCCACTAGATGATGACTACTCTCACTACATTCACGTCGGTCACTTCAGGGAACCCACAGCGGAAAACGGTGCCATCAGCTTGTCCTCGTCAGACGACGTGAGCTTGAGCTTCCCGTTCGTGTGTGTTCGCTGCTTTTTGGGGTGCATTCCGGCTCTGCCTTTCAGAGCAGGCTGGGCTGCAATAGACAAACTTTCATGTTTTGTTTTGTTTTGTTTTCCTGCCAGTTGAGAAATGAGCTGATTTGATTTTGAAATTTTAAAACTGTGTTTCTTTAAACAAGTTCTTTTATGATTTTTACATCGAATTTTTAAAAATGGAGGTAACGTCGGCTAACACCGTTATATACATTCCAGGTGTACATTGTGCTCGGACATCTCTGTGCTCTCCTGTGCGCTCACCACCCAAAGTCTAGTTTTCCGTCGTCACCATATCGTTGACCCCCTTTACCCATGACGCCTATCCCCTTCCCCTCTGCTCGCCACCATTCTGTTGTCTGCATCTGTGAGTTTGTTTTCCAAAGTTTTTTTTTCCTGTTGCCAAACCCTGGTGATGAAATCACCTGTCACAGGCTCAGACGTCGAGTGCTGCAGTGCCTTGGGGAAGAGGCTGTGTTTCTCCATGACTGTGTCCCTAGAACAAAAGGAGTTCTCTTCTTCTGTCCTTACTCACAGGGTGGAGAGTCCAAGGATCAGCCAGTCTTGGCAAAAAGGAAATCGAAAGGAGGAGGCCTTTTGGTGGCTATTTTTATGCTCCTGAGTGTTCCTATTGCAAGCAAGTAATTTCCCACTGTTTCCTTGATCCTGGGGGAAGGAGGCTGATAACGAAGGCCTGAGCATGGCCCATTTATTGCTGCCTCTGCAGAGCAGGTTGTTGGAGAGACACCCATTCGAGATGGCACCGAAAGGTGTGATTATTTGACAGCAACACTTTAAAAAAGAGATCAAGGCGAATATTTTACTGAATAATGAATGAACTGTATAACGCGTGTAACCTTTGCCATCTGTAGACATAAATGTTTAAATAATGTCAAGGAGCGGAGTTTGCTCAGGGACAAACTGATGCTTCCTAGGCCTGGAATCCTTGAAGCAAGGAGCGCTCCACTATGAAACAAACAGCACTAAGAGATTTATTTATTTATTTTTTTACAGATGGTAACCTTTAGCAATCTTTAATCAATTTTTTCGATATTGTGTTCCTAAACCACAGCTCATGTATTCCTCTAAAAGCGAAATGGTAAATGCTTTTCTAAATATTGAATATCATTAAGCTAAGTACAGACAGTGCATATGACACCGCTTTAAAAACTGCTATCGGTGCTCTGCGGTTCTTGCGGAGTGGCGGCCACAAATTCCTTACAGTGACAGTTGGGGCCCCTCCCCCTCCTGTTATCATCATGATGGGGACCCCGGGGTAGGGGCTCTGCATTTCAATGTCATGGTCTCTGCTGCTGACATCATGGGTGTCCCAGGCTTTGGGTCCTGGGGGGAGGGGTGAACTTGGGGGCCAATTCCAGGTGGAGTGTGCTTGGGGCAAAGAGCCCGGGAAATGTCAGGATGTTCCTCTCTGAGCTGCAGCCCTGCCTGGCTGTCTCAGGCTTTGCACAGCTCTGGTCCTCTGTACAGGGCTTGTCTCCAGTGCAGTGACCCCCTAGAGTGCTATGTCTAAACCGTCTGTGTCCAAGAATGAGGAGAGGGGGTCTCGGTAGAGTTGATGGGAAGGCTGAGAGGGCCCCAAGCTCCCCTTTGGTCCATCCCTCCTCCTGCTGCCACCGCATCTTGCATAAGATGGGAAAGGGGAGCCCCTGTCTCCTCCCCAATCCCGGGCCCCTGGGCTTATATTTTTGTAAAAGAAACGAAAAGCCAATCAAAGACGATTCTGCAACAATCCCTCTTTTAACGTACTTTTCCATAAACATGAGCAGGGGGGTCCTTAGGTGGGCGGGCTGTTAGGAGAAGGGGTGATGCCAGAGGACTTGGCTTTGTCGGGAGACTTCTGTTTTTAAAAGGCGAGCGTCTGACTGTACTACAATTAACTGTAATTTAAAAATCTCTGTGGCAAGACAGCACCAAAGGCTCTTACTAGCTGCCTGAAAAGGGTGTGTGTGTGGCGGGGAGGGATGGTGAGGGGGTGAGTGGAAAGGCTGGGGGGAAAATTAACCTCTCAGTAAATTATCCTGCCATAAATGTTTACATCTAATTCATTTTGCAACCCATTTCCCTCCCCATGCCCCCTATAAAAAAGGAAATCATGGGGATCTAGTTTCCAGTAGTGCTGCTGGTTCCTGGAAAACCAGGCTCTGGAGGGCACACTGCCCTGGGGTCCCTGGTCCGCTGGTGAAGGGCAGCGCCAGGGGTCAGTGAGGTCAGGGGAAAGAGGAGGTCCTTATTCTCACCAGATGCATCAGCATCACCTGGACGCCTGTCAGAGCGGCAGAACCTCAAGCACCGCTGAATCTCCAGCTGCTTTCTCACCGTGTTCCAGGTGATCTGTGTGCACCGTGCACGCTGCTCTGGGGAGGGGACTGGGGGGTCGCCGTCCTGTGAGGAGGCCGCCTCCTGCCCAGCATGCTTGGAACCCCCTGAGAGACGGCTCAGCCTCCCTGGTGTGAGCAGATGTGGTTCTAATCATCGCCGTGAGCCCAGGGCAGCAGCACTGCTGCTCACCGGGAGAGGACCCCAGGTCGGCTCATCCCTCTGGCCTCCGCTCGCCTTTCACGGGTCCTGCCAGGCGTTGTGTAACCCTGGACTTGGAGGCTCCAGTGAGGCATAAGTCACCAGGGCTGATGAATTTCCAGCTGCGGGGATGCCTTCATTAAAGCGACACTCCCTTTTCATTAGCAAGGTCCCTAAACTGTCTAAATCGTCCCCTCTCGAAGACTTGAAAGGAAAAGGAAGCTGACCTCACAGTGTGGCCTCAGTTGTGGCGGCTTTGGTGGCGTCTCCAAATTTATCGATGTCATGGGCAAGCGCATAGCATAACCATCACTCGGGGGCCTAGGGATGCTGGGATCAATTTTTTTTCTCTCCCAAACAAAAGAGCATTCCTCTGCTTTTCTCTACAGAAAGCGTTTTACTTCTGACAATTCTCACTGTAGCCCTCTTGGGGAGGCGTGTGTCCTTATTTTTATGTTCCAGAAGGGAAAACAGTCCGAGAGGTAAAGTCACTTTCTTAAGGTCACACAGCAAACTCAATGGCAGAGGGAGGACCTAAACCCAAGTGACACCCAAGTCAGGGCCACACCTGGACTTTCACAGACAGAATTCCCACGGCCGGCAGAGGCCATCTATTATTTTTTTTCAGGTGAGGGAAAAAAACTGGAATGTTCCCTAGATGATCCTTGTCATTCTTCTCCTGCTTCTCCTAGGCAGACACCTCCGGGGCTCACATTGTCCCTCACCTTCTTCCCATGACTGACTGGGCCCCTGAAATGTGGCTCCCCTTCCTGGGAGGTCGGGAGCTGGGCCCGAGCTCCTTGTCTGTCAGGGATAGGGACCAGCAGGCTGAGTGTCCGAGTGGCTCAGTCCCCGATTGCCCTGGGTGTTCCTTTGATGCTGGGGGAGAGGCCGGGTGTTTCTGTGACAGCCTCGGCCTCTGGAGGAGAACAGATCTGGGTTCAAGTCCTGCTTGCTCACGGCGGCATGGTCCTTTCATGGGTCTGAGGTGCTTTTGACTCTGTGGGCCCTTTCTCCATTAAAAAAAAAATTTAAATACATTTACCACTGCATTGGTGTCAAGATAAATATATTACGTTACATTATTTATAAAATATATTTACATAAGTTAAATCTGATAGGTTAAAGGATTTTTTCACCCTGAAAGTGTGTTTTCCTTCTGAAACACTTTCATGGGTCCCTAAAAGCACGGTAGGCCCTGGGCGCAGAGCCTGCTGCACCTCCTGGACGAGCTGGCCTTGTGCTGACTGGGTTTGTGATGACCTTGAGCACGTTGCTGACTTTCCTGAGCCTCAGTTTCTTCATCCATGAAATGGGAGTGTCCGCTTTAGTCCGGAGCAAGCGGCTTGTGTGGAGGTGGCCATGGGGCACCGGGCATGCAGTTAGTGCTCAGTGAGGAGAACTGCTGTCGCCACCCTCCGCTGGTGGTGAGAGGCTGGCTGCAGGGCAGGGCCCGAGGCCCTCCCCTGGAGACGGTGCTCCTCTCAGTCATGTGCTGAAAGGCCACTCCGGGCAAGGGTTTATGCTGTCTGCCCTGCTTCCCCCTCCTTCATCATAAAGCCCTGGGGCCTCTACTGGCCTACCCTCATGCCCCAGCCCGTGAAGAAACTGCATCTACCAGGGCAGAGATAGCGGAGAACCCAGGCTCAGACCCCAGCATGGAGCCACTTGGTCCCAACCCAGGCTACCTCTTCAGGGAGACAACTACAGGCAGATCTTCTTGGCATGGCTTGTGACAAACTTTCCTGCCGCCCACAGTGCCTCCTTGGCCTTTCCCCCCCTCGCTCTGTTTCCTCGTGGCCACGTCTGCACATGGGCTGCTCCGTGCCGTGCCTGGCCAGGACCCGGCCTGTGAGATGGCACAGCCCTGGGCCGGATCCCAGCTCCGCTGCTGAGATGCTGGGCAGGTCGCTTCACGTCGGCTTCTTCACCTGGGACAGGCACATGACCACACTTCTGCCTCACAGGGCAAGTTCAGAGGCGATGGGAGATGACGCAGGCGTCCCTGGCAAAGCGACAGGCTGCCTGGAGTCCAAATCCAAATGGGATCATCTTAGAATTTACCACCGAGGTTGTTAGGGGGAAGAAATAAGTTAACACTTATTTATTTAAATGCTGACGTCGCTCCTTGATATGCAACGAGTGCCCAGTAGACGTTTGGTATTTTTTTCTCAGTACGCAAGCCACAGATGGCTAAATGGCTTTAGCCTTCAGGATGGAACCTTCTAGAACTTACATGGGGTTCCAGAAATGGGAGTACTCAGTTTATTTCACTTTAAAGTGTGAGAGACACAGTCTCTGCCCAGTGGAGAGGCAGAGAGCTGGAGGGGGGTTTCTGACCACCCATGGCCTTGCGGCTGCTGAGACGCAAGCCGGTGGCTCCTCCTCTGCCTCAGAAAATGGCCGTGTCATCAGGGAGGCTGTAGTCCTGAAAATCCGTGTGTGGAGTCACACGGGCAGCACGGGGCTCTGGAGAGAGCTGAGCCTAGGAACTTTAAGGGAAGGAAGAGAAGGGATGCCCGGGGTCAAGCATCTCTGCTGCGCCGGGCACCGGGGGGTCGTTTGACTCCGCTCTGGATTTGTGGAAATGGCCCCTCATGCCGCTCTGCCAGGTGAATGGCCTGCTCGATGGTCAGCCACCGTCTTTGGTTCTCTGGCTTCGGCCCTTACGCCATGTCTTCCCTGCGGGCCGTGCCCTTGGACTTAGACCAGCCGGACACCAAGACGCAGCCTGTGGCCACAGCCCCAGGAGAACTCCAGGCTTCCAAGGGCACCAAAGCCAGACCCGGAGCCCATTGACGCCAACCCTGACCGGCCACAGGCTGCTCACAGGTGTTCCTTCTTGCTTTTCCCTCGTGCAATCCCTTTAGCCTGACGGGGGCCTTGAATGGGAGGTGATGCCGTCTGTTCCCTCTGTACAGTGTGCCTTCCCGAAGGGACTTCTGTTCCCCCGAGTCCTTATCGGCTGTGACATAAAAGATTAATACCTACCTGAGCGTGTGAGCTCTGGGGCCTTCTTAATGCAGAGTCTGGTTTCACGGTCCTGAGGAGGCGGCTGAAGTCGGGGTCCCCAGCAGGGCCCAGCGCCCCTGAGCCTCGGTGCCCCTGGGATGGCCCGGCCCTGCTGCTGCACAGCCGCGTTCTGGGATCCGACGTCAAGGAGCGTGGCGGCTGTGAGAGCTGTGCACCCCGGTGGACGGAGCGTGATAAAAAATCTGATTCTGGCATCTGAGCTGAACTCCGCTGGCTGGCTCTGTGACTGTCAGTGGGGCCAACTGGTGGTGGCCTCCTGTGTGGTGGCAGAATCAAAACACGCACGGACACACGTGCACAGGAACGACGGTCGGATGCAGCCGTCTTACACGTGTGCCTTCCCCGACACCAGTGTGGAGGAGACTCTGAGCCTCCCTCCAGAAACTGAATGGCAAATAATTGCATAAATTTTGTGGGTTTGTTTTTTTTCAAAGGATTTTTATTTATCCTTAGATTCTTAAAGGGTTCGGTGATTCCTCCCCCAAATTTAAAACGATAGTGCCAGCGATTCCACGGCTAAGAACACCCCTGCTGACCTGTGAGAGCAAAGACCCAGGTACAAAGACACCCCGGGAGCATCGTCTGTGGTCGCAGAAGGCTCGAAGTGGAGGGCCCCCCAAAGCGCAGAACAGCATGCGAGCTGGGCTAACATTTGTGGGGAAACGGGGCGTTTCTCAGCGTGACCTTCCTCTTGGGAACTGTCTCTGGGAACCCGCCAGCCGCTGGTCGCAACGATTGCCTCGGAGGAGGCAAATCAGGGGACAGAGGCCAAGCGTGAGGGGAGACTCTCTTTTTCCCAGAGTTTGTGCCATTTGAACTTGTGCGGCTTCAAAACAGTCAAACAAGAAAACAACCCCACGGGCGACATGCCAACTAGACTTTCAAAGGAACCTGAGCAGAGAAAGGAATGTGGGCGACGGGACTGAGGCGGGACAAGGGGTGGCTAATTTGGGCGGGCAGCTGTCGCGCCTCTAAATCGAGAAGGTGGCTGAGGTCGAGGCCTGACCCACGACTAGCCCACGGTGGCCGCAGGACTTAAGTGGGGTGGCGCCCCCCTGCACGGGGTTTCACAGTCTGCCCCGTGCAAGCTCACAGCCTCGCCGGGATCACGGTCCACAGGGCTTTCATGGATGGAGCTCAAAGCTCGTGTGCAAACCCCATTTGTCCTGCTCGAGCCTGGGGGGCCGTAGCAAAGACACTTGTCAGGGCAGGACAGGAAGGAGGGGCCTGGACAGTGACCGTGAGGGCTGGCCTAAGTGCTTTTGCCCCTCTGTACTCAGGAGAGAAGGCCCCAGGGACGTCATCTGTGTCACAGAGCAGCCTGGGGGTGCCGATGGGCCAGACCGAGGCAGCCACCAACCTGCCAGGCAGGCTAGGTGGGGGCGAGTGAGCTGCAGGCCGCATTCCTCCGCCTTGCAGTGCCTTGCTGGCGGGGCCAGAGTCTCGTGCCCATCCACCCTTCATGCCCATTGGGTTCCAGTCACTGTTGGCCTCAGATGCAGGTTAACTATTTGCCTGAGGCTGAGCGAAGAACCGGTTAAGAGGCGGGGTGGGGGCTGGCCTCACCACTGGCTTCATTCCTCTCGGGGCCTCGGTGGTGATCCAGGCAAAGGGCCACTTGGCCACTTTGCAATCCTGTTCTCTGAGGCGCACACCTTATTCTGGCGGTCAGTCGCTGGCCCTGCTCTTGTTTGGGATGAGGCGTCCAGCCCTCCTTCCACCCACTCATGACAGACAACCTTGTCCTTCGGGGACCCCGCAGCGGGAGGCTCCCTGACCCGCGGGGGCTCGTCGTGTGCCCACACCGTCCACCCACCAGGGTTGCCTGGAAGCGGGTGGCTCACCATCCTGGTTTGCACAGGAATGCAGGGTTCCTGATGCAGGAACTTCAGTGCTAAAACCAAGACAGTCCCGGGCAAACCTGGACGGCCGATCGCCCTCCCTGGAAGCCTGTCACCAGAGGGACATGCTCTCCTCTGGCAGAGGGACAGGCCAGGATGCTGCATCCTTCTAAGGGAATGAACTCTGCATTTCTTTTTTCTTTTTTTCTTTTATAATTACAGGCCTTACAGAAAAGTTGAAAAAAAATCACACAAATAATTCTCAGATACCCTCCACCTAGCTCCCCCAAGTTTTTTACATTTTACTGCATCCGCTTTATCCTTTTCTCTCTCTTTGAACTGGAAGAGTAAGTTCCAGGCCTGATGGCTTTTCACCCCGGCGTACTTCAGTATATATTTCTAAAGACAAGAAGTTCTGTTTTATAACCACCTATAATGATCACAATCAGCCAATTAATGCTGAAACAATCCTATCTAATCTGCAGATCTTACTGGGATTTTGTCGGTTGTGTCAGGGATACCCTTTATTGAGTTGTCAGCTTAGGTGTGGCCTTCAGCTGTCCTGTCATGTCTCTTCAGTCTCCTTTGATTTACACCGGTTCTTTGTTTCTCCTGAGGTGTTTATTTATTTATTTATTTATTTATTTATTCTGTATTTCATGATGTCCACAGTTTTTTAAAGAGGACAAGCCACTTATTTTGGGGAGCGAAGGACCTTCCAGCAGTGCCTGGCACACAACCGACCTCTAATAAGTGCTACTGTATATGGAGTGCCCGCTGTGTACCAGGCTCTTCCTGTACGTTAGTTCACTCATCTCCTCAACAACTCTTTGAAGTGTAAGTGATATGATTATCCCCATTTTGCAATCAAGGAAACAGGCCCAGGGAAGTTAAGCGGCTCTCTGAGGTCTTTCTGCCAATGAGAGGTGGGCCGGATTTTAACTCCAGAGCCAGCTCGCTCTCTCCTCACCCCTGGGCCATTTCTTGGTGCTTTATTCTCAGGTGTTGATTCTTTTCACCTGTGGAATTCTGAGGTCAGGAGACTGCTGTCAAGGTCCTGGGCTATTCTCTACCCAGAACTGCCCGGGGCACCTACAGAGATAAGACGGTTGACCTTTGTCCTTTCCCCAGGCCTACGAGAAACAAGGTGGCGATTATGCTTCAGAGCCTCAGAGAGATTTCGAGTCAATGGTGCAGAGGAGTACAGGGTGAAAGTTCACCCTTGAGTCTAAAATCTCCTGCCTCCTGACCGAAGTCCCAGTTATGGGGCGGAGCAGGACGTGGACTAAGGAACCCTCTCTGGTCTGGTCCCTGTGGCTGTGGCTGTGGAGGAAGCCACAGGGTCCCCTGGCTCCCCTTCTTGCTTCCTGCCTGTGCACAGAGCTGCAGCCTGAGGCTGAGCATTCTCTCATGGGGTCTGGTGACCCTCCTCCAGGAAGTCCTCCTGGCTCAAAGCCCAGTGGCCTCAGGCAGCCCCCACCTACTTGACTCATCCTGGCCTCCCCCGCCTCCAGATTAGCCCTCCTTGCTCACTGCACATATTAGCTATTTGATACCTTTGAATGAATGAGTGAATGAGCTTAGGGTGTCATGTGGCCTTCCCGTCACTTGTCACCCTAAGGAGTGACCTCGAAGCTGTTACCCACCTTTCTCTTCATGGTCATACCCCCACTGGTTGGCCAGAAGATCTTATCTGCACTGCTCTTGAGCACACAGCCCCCTTTCTGTCTGTTTCTGCCCCTCGTTGCAGCCAGGCAGCCCTTCGTGGCCCACACAAAGACCTTGACCTCAGGCTGCCTTTCTCACCTCATCGTAACAGCCAGCCCAGTCTTCTCCTGGTCTTTCTCTGGGGGACCCATTTGTGACTATTTGTATTGAATTTATTCATTTGACACATAGGCACTGAGCACCTACCACATCGGAGGCACTGTGCTAGGTGCTGGGTCAGCAGGGGACAAGACGAAGTCCTCGTTTTTATGGGAGAAAGGTGATTAAGGAGCAAACAATCGCAGATGTGGTAGGTGCCGTGAAGGAAAGAAAACAGAGGGATTAGATAGAGAATAACTATGGCCACTGACTCTGGACCGTGGCCAGGGCAGGCCACGCTAAAGATGAGGAGCCAGCATGCACAGAGTTTGGGGAACAGCGTTCCAGGCGGAGGGAACAGCAAGTGCAAAAACACATTTGGGGGAACGAGAAGGAAGCCTGTGTGGCTGGGGCTGAGCTGAGCTAAGCTGAGAAAGACCGTGGGGCCAGCCCTGGGCCTTGCTGCCTGTGGTAAGGAGCTTGGATTTTGTCGTAAGCTCCATGGGAAGCCACTTTTAAAGTTGACAGGTGACGTGGTTTCCTTTGTACCTTGCAGATTCTCAGACTGTTGTGGTGGGTCAGACAGGAGGTCCCCGGGGCTCCCACCCTCCTGCGCGGGACAAGGCGTGTCCTCCCCCTTGCTCTGCATGGCTCCAGAGTGGACTGGCTGGCCCTGGTCTCCAGCCCCTCAGTCCTGTCCTCCCTCCCTCAAATCCTCCTCCAGCCCACCCATCCCCTGTATGCTCTATGGTGCTCCCACCTCAGCGACCACTCTTGCAGCCTCAGGCCCTCCCCGAACGCCCTTCCTACACAGACCGAGCAGGACTGGGGCTCTGGACTCAGCAGACCTGGGACCAAGTCCCGGCTTGGCTGCTCACTGGCAGAGTGACCCCGATTTCCTGTTCTAGAAAAGTGGGGGTACCAATGCTACCTACTTGATGGGGCACTTGTGAGAATTAACAAAAAGGCCTGGACTGCGCCTGGAGCCATGCTGGCACGGGGCCTGTGTCTGTGTCTCGCCCCTTCTGGCCGGAAGCGATGAAGGGACGGTGCCTACTATCTTTCTTGCTGCCGCCCAGGCTCCGAGGCTCAGCTGTGAGCTATGAAGGCCACATGGATTCTTGACCTGGCCTTGCTCCTTGCTTCTAACTGTCCAAACAGCTGTCTTTGCCGCTGGCAGAGACATCAGGGACAAGGGGCTGAAACCTGAGGAGGTAAATTGAAACCACAGATTTACAACAGCTTTTATGAGCCTGGCGGGTGTAGCTGGAGTGGGTGTTATCAGTAAACACAGCGAAGCTATTGATCTTGCTGGGTAAATTGCCTCCGCTGGCTTGGCAAAGACTTGGAATGTTCCCGTTAGACCCCTATGTTCGGAGCCATGTAGGGGAGTATGCTGGGCCTGGGGTCACAAGACTTGCCACTCTTCAGTGGTAGGACCTTGGCCAAGTTCATTCACGGAGCCCCCGTTTCCTTTGTAAACCACAGACCGGGCCCCTCGAGTGTGTGGTGGCGAGAAGAAAACATGACAATGGCCAGGAGAAGCTTTGCAAACGTTGAACCGCTAGGCCTTGTGAGGGGATGGTGACGAGGATGACATCTGGGACAATGTAGCATGGGTTCTAGAATCAGAGAGACGGGGTTCTGGTCCCAGCTGTGCGACCTCAGGCAAGTGGCTTAGCCTCTCTGAACCTCAGTTTCCTTATCTGTAAGTTAGGGATAAGGGGAGCACCAGCGTTGTTGGGAGAATGACATGTGCTATCCTACGTTCAACGGAGCCCCCCACAAATGGAAGTCTATTTGGAATTAATGAATGTGATCTTATTTGGAAATGAGGTCTTCGCAGAGGTAATCAAATTAAGAGGTGGTCATAGTAGATTGGAAGGAGCCCTAATCCAATATGACATGTCCTTAGCAGAAATTTAGACAGAGACAGAGACACACAGAGGAGAGAACTCCGTGCAGCGATGGAGACAGAGAATGAAATAATTTGTCCACGAGCCGGGGAACACGGAGGATTACCAGCAGCCACAGGAAGCTGGAAGGGGAAGGAAAGGATTATTTGCTAGAGCCTTGAGGTAGTGTGGCCCTGCCAACACCTTCAATCCAGACTCTGGACTCCACAACCGTGAGGGCATCCATTCCTGGTGTTGAAGCCCCCCCGTCTGCGGTCGCTTGTTACCGCAGCCGCGGAAAGCTGACACGTGTGAGGGTCGTGCAGAAGGGAGTCCCAGAGCAGGTGCGGCGTGGCGCAGACACTGCCTTTGCTGTCACTCTTCGGCGGTCGTGCGCCCCTTCACGCCGAGGGGACATTCGGAGGCGTGCCTCCCCGGGGATTCTGTCACCGCGTGGACACCGTCTGACGCACGCACGCAGGCCTGGACGGGATAACCCACCGCACGCCCCAGCGGCGCGGCGCAGCCCGTGCTCCCGGGCCACCGGCCTGTGCGGCAGGGCACGGCACTGAATGCTGTAAGCGGTCGTGGCGAAATGGGCTTTGTGACTCTCAACACAGACAAGGTGCATAAAAACACGGTATAAAAGATCAAGCCCGGGGCACCCCACGTAGGGCACTGGCCAGGAACGGAGCTGGCGGGACTCAGGGCTGCTCTGGGCGAGGCAGCGAGGCGTGGGGGAGCGTGAAGGCCCGGGGTGCCGCTGTGCTGTGCTGAAGTGTGTGCTTTGACATCACAGCGGCTACGGTGTCACTAGGCAATAGGGAGTTTTCGGCTCCATTATAATTTTTTAAGTTAAACTTGTTGGGCTGAGGCGGGTTAACAGTACCATCATATGAGTTTCAGACACACGACTTCATAATGTGACACCCGCATACTCTACTGTGTGGCCACCCCCCAAATCGAGTCTCCTTTCATCACCATGTTTTGCCCCCCCTTGACCTCTTTGTCCTCCCTCCACTCCCTTCCCCCCTTATGGGATCATCGTGGCGTACTTGGTCCATCAGTGGCCGAAACGTAGTTATTTGACGCGTGACTGTAATTATCGTTGTAGTTATACTGGTTCGGGGTAGGTTGTCATGGCCAGGGGCTTGGGTGGGGGAGGCCCCTGTAACCTCTGTGGCTCAAGCCTTGCTGGGGGGGACCGTGGGGTGGCTGCTCAGGCCATGGTCTCCAGTGAGCCCTGTCGTGGGGAGGGGAGGTGGCTGGCCCAGCCCCTGGTGTGGCAGGAACCCAGGCCTGGTTTCTAGATCTTCTCATCTCGGCAGATGCCTCATAAACCTGTCTGGCAACAACATTCCTCCTCCGACACCCAGAGCAGCTGGCTGTCACTCCACAGTCCCTTGTGGTTTCGTAACAGGCAGATGAGGAATGTCAGCTGCCACTCTCTTCGGGGTTCTGAGCCCAGAGTTTCCTCTGTGGCGTGCAGATCCCTTGCCTTCTGCTCAGCTTATGTTTGGGTCTTCCGAGGCCTTCCTCAGACTCAGGCCTGGGGGATCCTTCAGACACTTGAGCACAGATCTGACTCCCTTTCTGGCCTTCCTCTGGGGCCCGTCACAGCTCCTGGGGTTTGGGCAAGGAGCGTTGTGGTGTAGGTTTCTGGTAAGAGTGGGCAGTGGAGAGAAGTGGCCTCAGAATAGCTGGTTCTGGCACTCTCCTTGGACGACCTGCTTAATCTTGCAGGGCCTCGGTTTTCTCGCCCATGAATGGGGATGTTTTGAGGACCTGGGGAGCTGGCCGAAGTGAAGGGCACCGTCCCTCCTCTCTGGCTAACAGTGCCAGGCACCTTTGTCGAATGACGACGAGGAATAGGAAAGAGGGTTTGACCACATCCTTTCCCGTTCACATCCACTAATTCATATCAGCACCGAGGGGGCCTCATGGTGGGGAAGGGACAGGACTCCTGACTGAAAAGTTCAAGGGTGTAAAAGCCCGTCTGCTGGGCCGAGCAGTTCAGCCGAGTCCTTCGTGTGAATGGACACTGCTCCCAGGGCAGAGCTAACTGCAGGACACAGTCTTAATCCAGGTGCCCGGGTGGGGCAGTGGCAAGGAAAGGAGTCTGGGGACCTGGGGGCATTCGTGGGAAGTCAGAATAACGCCTCGACACCATGAACCCAGGCATCTTTGCCCGGGGACACGCTCGGCTGGGTGGGCCCAGGGACAGTGGACATTTCTCCCCTCTTCTTATGCCCCGAATAGAAGGTTTCTCAGGAGGGAAACATGGGTGCAGCGCCCACTTAGGGGCACCCTGCCCTGCCTGGTGGTCTTGGGGCATGTGCTGCTTCAACAGTCGGGCCAGGAGCTGAGTCAGCAGGGGTGGCGGGCAAAGAACCTTGCAAGCGGCCCCTGGGGCTTCGGCAGAATGTTTGGAATGGGGTCCTAGGAAGCACTGGGGTGGTTAAGGCATGAAGACGCCGAGACACAGAGCACTCTGTCCCCATGGCTTTGAGCTGGCAAAACCAAGCCTGAAGCTATTCTGCTTACAAATGTGCACAAACTCTGTCCCCAGTCAGCCACTTAGGAATGCAGAGCCTCGGTCACCATTTACCCAGGAGGCCTGTTTGTCGTGAGCATTGCAGGCTGGTTTGGGCAGGGTCTGTTTCTGTGGATAAAGACAGGGCTGATGGGAGAAACGAGAGCAGGGTACCCTAGGTTTCTAGCCTCCACCGTCTGCTGACGTCAGCCTCCAAAGATGGTATCATCCTGGCCAGGACAGAGTCAGCCCCGAGCACTCTGGACGTGTGCAGGGCTCTGCGCCTGGAACTCGTTCCCCTTCAAGTCGCCTCCCATTTCCACCCACACCTGAGTTTAAGATTTGAGTACGGGCTGCATGTGAGGCGTTGTGGCAGAAGACAGAATAGTGACAAGGACAAGGGTGGTAGTCTCAACCGCAGTGATAGCTTCTTCATCTGTCACATCAGGTCATAATAGCACCCACCTCCTAGGCTGCCGTAAGGGTTAAATGAGATCTTGCACATAAAGCACTTAGCATCTGGCACAGAGTCCACGCTTAAGAAATACTACCCATAATATAATAATAATAATAATAACAATAATAATAATACTTATTACTATTAGGTATTTATGAGGACGCTGAGGCTCAGAGAGGTTAAGTGCCTCACCCAAGGTCACGCAGCATGGAAACCTGAATTCGAGCAGCTCGAGTCTAATGGAGGAGACCTAGGAGTCCCCCACAGGGGGACTAAGCGGGTGAAAAGGAGGGTAGGCGGTCCTGGGAGAGTCCTGGGCAGTGTCAGGAAGGCCCCACAGAGGCTGATCCTTTCACTGAGCCTCGCAAGGTGAATGTGAATGGGCTGTCGTCGTGGAGGCATCTGCATGAGCGAAGCCGGGGAGGCACGGACGCGTGGTAAACTCAAGGAACGGAATGAGGTACCTCGTGGGGATGGATGGGAAAGGAGGCTGGGCAGCTCGGCTGCAGGCAGATGGTGGGAGCCTTGATGCATGCTGAGGACTGACTGACACAGGGTGATGCCGAGGACTGACACAGGGCGACAAGGACCCCGCCAACTACTCGAGAGCCAGTGTGGTGCAGTGGTTCAAGACCTGGACTCTGGGGTCAGCCTGGGGGTCGCATCCACAGAGCAGGGCGATACAGCACATGCACCCCTTCCTTCCCCTCCCTTCCTCCCTTCCTCCCTTCCTCTCTCGCCCTTCCTTCCTTCCTTCCTTCCTTCCTTCCTTCCTTCCTTCCTTCCTTCCTTCCTTCCTTCCTTCCTCCCTCCCTTCCTTCCACTCTTAAACAGCTACTGAGATATAATTAACACAGCCTAACATTAACAGTGCCGGGTGCATGCCCTCAGCCTCTGCCAGCCTGTCTGCCAGCGCGGTGTGGCTGCTAGGCCAGGAGAGCATTCGGGTCTGACTTCGGGCTGTGACTCCCCACATGCTTTGGGTGTCCCGAGTCCCTGGGTTTCTTCTCTAGGAGCCGTGAGGACATTGAGCCTGCCCAGGTGCCCAGCTGCCAGGAGTTGCTGGTCATGAGCAGGATGCCAGGTTGGAGGTTTGCTTCAGAGCAGAGCCAAACCCTAATTATTGACAAGCTTGTGGGTTTGACCCCAGTGCCAGGAGGACTCTCGGAAGGTGATTATAGTCTCCGAGAGGCAGCTTCTCTGTTCCCTTATGGCTGGGCCATCCCGTGCCGTCTGCCCCGGGAGGCAGGCTGGGAGAAGCTGTGCCTGCCTGGGTGGGGATGTGCTTTCTGGGTTGTTTGTATTTAGGGATTTAGAGGGGGGCTGGGCCCCAAAGACCCTCTGGGATTCTCCTTTTTCCATAGTAAGCTGCTCCAACAGGGGGAGTGGAGCGAGTTCCTACCTCTTATTGGCCAATTTTACCCTCGTTTTGAGTCCCCTGCACCTAAGCACCTGGCTGAGAGTCAAGTCTGGGCTGATGTTGCCTCAGGGATGGCCACATCCATCTGTGGCCCCATTGGAGCTGAGCAGAACTAGGGCGTACAGGTTTGTGGGGTCCCTCAGGAGCCACAGGCATTTCTTACACGCACCTTCTGGAGTGCCCGATGTTCCCAACAAGGCAGGGGGCCCCTGGCCATCCTGCTGCTTCCAGACCACGCTCTGCTTCCGGGGCCTCCCCACCTGAGCAACACCTCACCCTGACTCTCAGGGTCTCCTGCTGGGGACTCCACTTATTTTCTTGTCACCCCCTGTCCCCTGCCCGCATTCTTCCAGGCCCTAGGTGGTCAGGGCTCCCATCACTTCTGGCTTGAATCTGGAACCATCACCTGCTACCTGGGTGTCTTCGCACACACCTTTCCTAGGCTCTGGAGCACAGGTGCTCAGAGGAGGGATGACTGGGGGGCGGGCTGGCTGCTGAGACCTCACTTGCGGGAGGCAAATTTCAGAGGGAGCTCTGGCCCAGCCTTTATGCAGGTCCTTCCTTCCTTCCTTCCTTCCTTCCTTCCTTCCTTCCTTCCTTCCTTCCTTCCTTCCTTCATTCCTTCCTTCCTCTCTCTCTTAAACAGCTTTACTGAGACATATAATTAACGTACCATAAAATTCACCCATTTAAAGTGCACAATACAATGGTTTTCAATATATTTGCAGAATTGAGCAGTCATTCCCGTAATCTAATTTTAGACTATTTCATCACGTCTGACAGAAACCCCCTTAGCAGTCATCCCCATTCCCCCTCCCCCCAGAACTGATCTCCTTTCTCCTGCCGGCATTTCTCTGTGACACTGTGACACGACTGCGAAGAGTGAAGCCAGAGCCCCAGGTAGCAGCTGGAACGGCCCCTCCCTTGTGCCAGGCCTTCAGCAAGCAAAATCTCAGAATTACTGCCATCCCTTCCTACTCGCTTTAGTGCTAGAAAGGTCACCCTCCTCACTTACCCACGGGAGAGACAGGAGACCCAGAAAGGGGACATAACCTGCCCATAGTCAGGCAGCGGTTAGGAGCACAGCTCCTGCCTGGAGAACCTGCCGATTCTCCAGCGCTCCAAGCCTTCCCTCAGCTGCTCCCGTTAGCCATTCTCATAACACAGTGCCTCAGTTTCCCCATCTGTACGATGGGAGTGATGGTATCTGCTGCACACGTTGCCGTGAAGATTCAATGAAATCGGAGGCAACCCTGTATGTAACGAGCGTAGCCCAGTGCTTGGGGCATAGTGTCCCCCCGCAGAACCACGCCAAGTGGAATTGAATAAAGATCCAGTTCTGGCATCCCGGTCCTGTCCTGTGCATTCCACTGGTTTGCAGTGGGTGGGTGGGGGGGTTTCCCTCCTCCCCACCAAAGATGACAAATAAATGGAAGCCGCTGAAACTAGGAAGCTCCTAGTCACTCCTTCGCCATCACCTGGGAGCTGGTGACTTCGGCAGGGCGGGTGGAAGGTTGAGACATGTTGTGATGACTAAGAACCCAGAGCTGTGGGAGTCTGGTGAATCCACAGCGTCAAAACTTCCTTTGGCTGTTTGCAAACAAGGGCCACCCCCAGAAGAGAAGGGCTAGAGTCAGGGGAGAGGCCCGCGGGCTGCCGCAGGACCTGGCTGAGCAATGCTGGCAGTGCCAAGAGGCTGGCAGGGTGGTCGGGAGCCATGGCTGCGGCTCCCTGGGAACACCCAGCTTCCTTTACCTGGCCGCTGCCTCTGTACACCTCTGCCTGCCCTGCTAGGAACAGGAAGCTGATGGCAGAGGCACCAGAGCCTCTTGTGGGAGTCTCCTTCCAGGAGTGGCTGATGGAAGCCAGAAGGAAGTGCCAGGCTGGTATCAGAGCACGAATAACCTAACAGAACCTTCCAGGATGGAGGGATGTTCCAGATCCCACCTGAGAAGGTGTCTGGGGCTAAAGAGCAGACAGGGAGGGGGTGCGCTGACTCAGTGCTCCAGGCCGGCCCCGCCCAGCCCAGTAGCCAGAAACACAGCAAAGGATCCAGGCACTCCCCTCTCGACAGTCTGTCAGTGGGGAACCAGCCGGGCTGAGAATTCCAGATCCAAGAGGGAAACTGCAAATGAGTGTGAAGAGGAGTTCTCGTCAAAACGCTGCCAGCGACAGTACAGAGTGTAAATTTGGTGCAGCCCTGCGGATGGCAATCTGGCGACATGTTTGGAAAGTGTAAAAAAAAAAAAATGCTCAGGCTCTTTATTCAAAAAGATTTTATAACATTGACAACCCCACTGTCATCCCCCCTCCCCAGCCAGGGAGTGAACAGGTTGCATGTGGGGAGCTGGGGCGATGTCCACAGCAATGGCATACTTAAAAGTGAGAAAAAGGGAGCTGCTCACAGTCCGACCCATGGCTCAGTGGGGGCAGAGCCACTCAGTGGAATATTATGCAGCCGTTTAAAATGATTATTCCTTTTTGATCATTTTTACTGAGCGCTGGGTGTGTCCCCAGACCCCAGTGCCAAACGGGACCTGGATGTCATCCTCAGTCTGGGCCCTGAAGTTCAGAAAAGACCAGGCCTTCATAGAGAGAAGCAACTTAGAAATGCTTATTACGTGATTTTTAAGTGAGAAAAAGAGAGTAGAAAATTGTATGTGCTCTCTGTCTCCCACTGTAAGGGAAGCTGGTGTTTGTGGAACGCCAGATACTAGGCTGTGGGCGTTCCGTGTTTGATCTTATTCAGTTTTCACGACGACCCAATGGGGCAGCTTATAGTGCTACTTTCTGTGGTCACAGGAGGAAACTGAGGCACGGAGGAAGTGACTGAGGCAGGGCTCAGACTCAAGACTACCTGACCCCCCCCAAACCCCATCATTTCTTTTCTTAACAAAGAAATGATGTCTGCTCAAAGTCAAGTACAGAAAACGAAATCTGGGCCAATGACGAGAAGGGTAGTAGCATCGGGGGCTTTTTTCTCGCTCAGTTTCTACTACATTTGCACAGGAAAGAAAATGAAGTTAAAAAAAAAACAAAAACAAAAAACAAACGCAGACACGGAGAATTTGCAGCAGATGGGGAGAAATGAATGGGGGGGAAGTTGAGAAAAAAGTGGGAACGAGTTAGTAATGCACGCCTTGGCCTAGCCGTGGAGAGAGAATGATTTAGGAGCAAGAAGTGAAGCTGGGAGAATTTGGGTGCTGGAGCCCAGGCGCTTCTAGATGGTTTCTGGGAAGAGCAGACTCAGAGAGGGAGGGCTGGGGGCAGGGCTCTCTCCCCCAGCCATTCTCACCAAATCTTTTTATCATCTAGTGCTTGAATGCTATCTCCTGCGTTTGCATTCCTCTCATTTTTTAAAGACTGCAGGAAATGATAAAGGGGGTAAATCCCTGTTTGCTTTCCACCCTGGAGTGCGAGGAGAGGGTTATCTCTGCCAAATTCTTTCTCCGATGGTTAGAGGTTTTAGGTTCCCCTTACCTGAGAGCAGGGAAGCACCACATTGAGTCTAATCTTCCTGGCAAATGAAGAAAGGAGTCCCTGTCTAGAGATTTGAAAGCGAGGTGGTTTTACTGTGGGAGGGTCGCCTCGGTTCCCGCAGAGACCTCTGGAAATGGGAGAACATTCCCCCCACCCCACCCCCATCGACACAGCTTTTAGAAAGCAGGCACCCTTGGGCAGGAAGGGGAAGGGCAGAGAGGAAGCTGGAAGGGGAGGAGGAGAGACAGGTTCCCTTCGTTCAAATGTCTGTTGAGCACCTAGTAGCGCCTGTAGGAGCTCAGTCTGCAGCCACACAGAGTGACAGGAACTTGTCCTTCAGTCAAGGGCTGTCCAAGACCCCACACTTCATGTCCCCTGAGGAGTGTGGCTTCCTGAGAGCTAGCAGGTGTGAGCGAAGAGCCAGCCCACCCACTATGCTCAGAGGCTGAGTGTCCCGGTGCTGCTGCTGGGGGTTAAACTCATGCTCGGAGGGAAGGGCGGGGGTGCAGGGCCCTGTCTGTCCCCTCCACGGGATCCTCCCCAGCTCTTTCTCCACTGTCCATCACAGACTATCTCAGGGGTAATGGAAGAATTAATTCAGTCAGGATTACTTAATATGTGACTCTTAAGTCCAGAATGTTGTTCTCCAACTTCAAGAAACTGTTTAGAACCCAGAATCCTGCAAGGACACACACTTCACACATCTGACCACGTTAAAATAATTGCTTAAGGATCCATCTCTTACTCCCTTTTGATAAGAATGATCATTAATTTACACAGGGAGGGGGAGGGGTATCTGTCTCTTTAGATATGCTTAATGTAACCGGTTCTTCCCCTCTGAATTATTCCTGATTTATTTATTTACTCAGTAAAAAGATTTGTGATCCAAGGCTCTGCTGAATCTGTCCCTGTGATCCAATCAAGAAGGGCCCCACCCTCAAAGAGGCCGTGGTGTAGGCAGGAGAGGTCACTGCGTCCACTGGGGGAGGGGACTGCAGAGGGCTGAGCAGTTGGGGGACTGAGGAGCCTGGGAGGGTCAAGGATGGTGACCTTTTCTCTTGAAGGACTTGAAAAACAAGCAGGGGTCAGTGGGTAAAGGTGGGGGGAGGCAGGCAGGAGCGGGGTGAAGGCAGAGGACTTCCAGGCAGGGAGAACAACATAGCAAAGGCCTAGAGGTGATCGAATCTCAAGTGACATCACTAAAACTTGAAAATCTGCAAGTCTTAGGTGTGTTTTACTCTGGGTTACTATGAGAATTCGATCAAACAAAATCTGGCTTTTTGCTTCCTCTGGGTGGAAAAACTCTCAGGCCCTTGGCTACCTGGCAAATCCCCACACTTTCCCTGTGGCCAGGGGACAGTTGGCAGCCTCCACATCAAGCCATCAGTGAAGTTTCTAAGATAGAAATGACCTTGAAGTCTTTGGTATGTAGATGCTGGTGACATCGCACATTCTTAAACTAAATTCCAACAATCAGGAAACAATCTTTTTTTACATTTCAAGTCAGAGTTTTGCTAGAATTCTGAAAATGTCTCCTCCTTATGCCTCAATTTCCTTTTTCTTCTCTGGTGTTTGGATCTTAATAAACTCTTGCACCTATATACGTGTGATCGTGCTGTATGTTGTGTCTGTGTATACTTACACGCACACCTATTGGGTTCCTATCTCAGCTCTGTCTCGCACTCTTTGGGTTTGTGAATGAACTTTCAGAGGCTGTTTCCTCTCCTGAACAATGCGACTATGAGGATGCCCACCTCTTAGGGTGTTTAAGGTTAAGTGGGATCTTGTTTACAAAGAGCTTAGTGCAGTGCCTGGCACGGTGTTCACGTCGAATAAATGGTGGCTATTATGTGCGTAGAAAAAAAAGACTGTCCTAAAATGTTGGCAGCGTCTGTCTCTAGTGGGCGGGAGTACGGTAACAATGCACATCTATTACTTTTGTAATCACAGAAAAAGTACAATAAATGTGATTATTAATTTAAAAACCTGGCTTTGGCTTCGTTGGAAGGAACCTGCAGTTAGTGTCAGTGAGCAAGTAAGTAAGACGTGGCCTCTGATTTCCTACCAGGATTCTCAAGGCAGACACCACCCCACCCCCAGTCAAAGAACAGGGACTATCACAAAGGGACATCAATCTAGAGAAATTTCACCCTCATCCAACCTTTCCGTCCCCTCGACCACTGCTTCCTGGAGGGCAGGCAGGAGGACTCAGAGACGGTAACTCTCAAATGATGGCCTCCCCTCCCGTTGGGTCCTTAGCTGGAAACCTCTAACTCTCCAGGAAATCATTCCAGGAGAGTGACATTTACCCTCTACTGGGCTTTGCTCTCTGTTAGCGAATAAAACACACCCGAGTCCACTTCCAGTAGGCGAACTGTGAGTGTCCTGGCCTGGCATCCAGAATAATCTGAGGCCCAGAACCTTGGCTCTGTCAGGTTGGGATTCTTGACCACCGGCCCAGACCAGAACGGCCTGGAGCTACACGGCTCCCTTCAGTGCCCTCCTCGCTCCTCTTGAGCCAAGCAGGACGGGGCAGAGTGCCCACCTTCCTCCGATTATCTGCAGAACCATCAGCCTGCACTGGGCAGGCTTCTGAGTCCTTTTTCTCTTCCTTCCGCACCCCGGAGGGGGGATCTTGCCGCTGGCTCTGGAGTAAAATGCCGCCTCTGTTTGGGAGACAAAGAACAGAGTGGCTTCTCCGGGTCAGCTGTCTATCCTTGGCTGGTGGCTCCCTGGCCTCCCCCAGGCATCCATGACAAAGGCCTTTGGGGGCCTCTCTAGGAGGGGCTGCCCACCACGCTGTGTGTTTCCACTGGCGCTGAAGGGAATATTTTACCTTAAAAAAATCCCAAGCAGCTTCCTTGCTGTGGGAGAAATTAATTTCCCAGGGCGGGGGTGCCCTGGCTGGGGAGGCAGCCTGGCCTCCGCATTCCTGCTCCAGCTGGCCAGGGCACGCGTGTGAGAACGTGCCATCACGTGTAAGGGGCCTCTGTGTGCAAGAGCGTGCGTCCAGGTGTGTCCCGGGCATGCGGGGAGTGAGTCTGTGAGAGCCGGTGGGTGAGCCCGGGCAAGGGCGCCCGGGTCCGGGGGGGCCTGGGCGCCCGCTGCACGGCGGTGGGGTGCGTGTGCGGGCGGCGGGCGTGAGCACACGCGCACGTGCACGCGCACAGGTGGCCGCGCGCGGGCTGGACGTCCCGAGGGCGAGTGCGCGAGGGCCGGAGTGTGCCGGGGGGCACGGGCCGGGGAGGGAAGGGTCGGTGAGCAGGGCGGGCGGGCGCCAAAGTTTGGTCCTGGGGCTGGAGGGCGCGCGGCCGCGAGCCCCAGGGCGGGGGCGCGGAGCCCCGTCCGGGCGACACGCGTGTGCACGGGCGGGCTCTGGGACCCCCACCCACCCCCGGGCGCCGTCATCGGGGCGTGTGCGCGCGTGGGAGCCCGTGTGAGCGCGCGGCCGGCCGGCGCCGGTTGCCATGGGAACGCGCGGCGCGGCGCGAGCTGCTCGGTTCCCGGGGACGCGTGCGGGGGGGGGGCGGGGGCGGGGGGCGGAGTGGGGTGCGGGGCGGGGCGGGGCGAGCCGGCGGCGGCGTGGACCGGCCTCCCGCCCGCCCCGCCGGGATCCTGCCGCCTGCGCCGGGCCGGTGAGTGCGGGGCCGGGGCGCGCCCGGGGTCCCCGCAGCCCCACCCTGTCCGCGGGGCCCGCCGTGGGGTGCGGGGCGTGTGGCGGCGCGTGCGCGCGGGCCCGAGCCGCCGGGGACCCCGCGGTGCCCATCCCATCGGCCCCGAAAGCCCGAGCCGCCCGGGAGCCGCGTGTCCGTCCCCCGGCCCGTGCGGGGGGCGCCCCACGGCTGCAGGGTCGGGGGGTGCGGGCCGCCAGCCCCCGGGTCGGGGAGGGGGGCCGGGCCGGGCGCTCTTGGGCGATGACAGCCGCGGCCTCGGGGGGCGGGGAGTGGGGGGGTGGGGTCCCAGCCGGGCGGGCGAGCCTGAAACCGCCGCCTTGAGCCACCCCCTGGTCTGAGCTGGAGCAGAACCCTGGGGCCGCGAAGGGCCTGGGCCCGGGAGGTGGGGGCTGTAGAGACGAAGCCGTCCGCGCTTGAAGACTCGGGGACTCCCCCGGCCCCAGCGCGACGCCTCAAGGCGTGGGTGGTGGCCGCCCCTGGCCTCTGACGCGCCCGTCCCCGCGCTCCCTCCACCTGAGTCTGGGCGAGCTCCTCTCCCTCCCCAGGCGTGTGTTCCCCACGCCCTTGGTGAAGTAGCCATCTCCTTGGCCAGGGAGAGGCGTTGGCAAGGAATGCGGCCTCGGTGTGGGGCCCTATGTGCGCAGTGGCTGGACTTCAGGGACACGGAGTCCTGCAGGCTTTATGGGCGCGAGGGAGCTGAGGTTTGCTACTCTGGCTTGTCCTGGCAAACCCAGGACGTGTGACTGTGTGTAGGGGAGGTCCCAGCTCCTGTCCAGCTCCCGGACCACCTTCTCCCTGATCTCCCAGGAAAACTAAGCCCTCGCCAGTGGCAGCCTCTGGGCAGTTTTCAAGCCTGTCCCTCAGTCATTGCAATATCCCTGGCCTCGGGGTACAGGGCTGCAGCTTGACCACCATGGCCTGAATCCCAGGAGGCAAGTCCCTTTCCCACAGTTAGCCCCTCTGCATTCACTCCCCCTTGCAGGGAGATGCCTGGAAAATAAAAATGTTGAGTTCTTAGTCTATGGCAGTTTTGTTCTGAACACTTTATGTACGTGTTATCTAATCCGTATACCAACCCCGTAAAGTACAGTTCTCCTCATTTTCAAATGCAGATGTTGTGAAGTGCAGAGTAATTCTCCCAGGTCGCACATGTCGTAGGTGGCCGAGCTGGGTTCTGAACCAGCTTTTGGTCACAGCCACTCCAATTGCCCCACCCCATGAGTCCTAGGTTGGTAGCAGCTCCCGCCTGGACCTATTTGAGTCCTTGATACTTTTGACCTTCACACTCCCCTCTGCTAAATTCAGCTGCTTTTCTTCTTCAGGATCTTGGACACACCCTTCCTCTTTCTTCCTGTTAACTTCCCGGCTGCTTCCCTGACTTCCTTTCCAGAAAGCCACAGAAATATTTTCTCTTCCTGTCCCTGCCCCTCAGACTTAGCTGATCTCCTTAAAAGATTTTTCCCTCAACCCTGGAATTGACCTTCAATGCCCTGTTCAACATGCAGGTGGAGCCTATCTCTCTCCCTCCCATCGGGCCGCCGGTCATTGGGGTTGCTCGTGTGTCCAGCTCTGTGCCCAGCAGCCTGGGGAAGGGGGCATCTGGCTGCTCCTCCTGGTTCCTTCCTATCCTTAGTTCCTCAGGGGAGCCAGCCCACATACTTGGATTAGCCTCTGCCCCAACCTTTGGCCCCCAGTCCTGGCCCTGTCCCAGTTAGACTGCACCTAGGAGCCTCCTCCTCCAAGTTGTCTTCTTCAGTCAAGGCAGGCAGAGACCATGAGTCTCCAGACAGGAGCCTGGCATTCTTCCAGGGCTCTGTGGACATTGGTCACCAGATCTTCTGGCCACCTGTCCCTGCATTCTTACTTCTTTTGACTCTTGATGCTTCAGTCATTCCTGTCCCTCTGTTGACCCGGCATGCTCCAGTCTCTCCTAAATACCACGTCCTCTCGATTCAGCCTCTCCTTCCCACCCTAGCCAAACTTCCCCAAAGGAAAGAAAGTGGCGGCTTCTTGTGGCCCCTGCCAATTCCTTGGTTTGTCCTCTGCCTTACTCCACAGACATTCTTCCAGTTCGACCTCTCTGTGGCATGGCTCACTCACTGGTCACCTCTGCGGACTCTGCATCTACCTGGTGCTTCTGCCACCTTCCTTCTTCAACTTTCCTTCCCTCCAGGCTGTCCTCCCTGGTTGCCTTTCATCTTGCACGACCTTTGGAGATTGTATTCTCCTTGTGACATTGTGGCCTCCCAGCTCTGAGTCTCCATCTCTAGCTCTGCCCTCTTCTGAGTTTCAGTTTGAGCCCTGGCGTGTGTTCATTCCAGGGCATTTAACCAGCAAGCCATCGCTGGGCGTTTGGTGTGGATGTAGCTGGGTGCTGTGGGGCTGCAAAGATGAACCTTCGATGAGCTCCACCCTGGGGACCCTAGAGAGTCGGGGGAGATGGACACTGTTCACATAGATGTCTGTAGAAAGGAGTCAGTGCAGTGAGGGGTGGAGGAAGTGGTCTTCAGCTCAGGTGGCCCCATTAGGAAGTCCTTGGGTGCCTCCAACTCCATTTTAAAACCAACAGCAAACTCCACACTGCCTCTCTGAGCTGACTTGGCTTCTGTAAATGGCATCACTGTCCGAGTCTGAGAGTACAGCCTGGTCACCTGAAATGCCCTCAGGGCTGCTTTGTACACAATAGGTGCTCAATAAAGACCAGTGCACTGAAGGCTGGAAGTCTGTGCTGTTCATTTGTTGTTTCTAAGGGACCTGTGGGCTTTCCATCTAGACCAGTGCTGGTGCTCCCCACCCCACCCCCACTCTCCCACAGCTCCCGGTGCCTCCCTGCAGGCTGTTTTGACTATGAAGGCTTGTTGAAGTATTTACCTCCCTCCTCACAGGGAGCTTTGAGGTCACGTTTCTCCTGATCAAAGAGTACCCCTGGCAAGTGCTTGGCACATAGCAGGCCCTGGATAAATAATTATCAAATGAGGAATGAATGAATCTTTGTATCTCGGTTCCTCGCCTGTTGCCTGCCAGTTGTAAGGCTGGAGTGGAGTCGAGTTTGAATACACGAGTGCGCTGACTTTAAGAGAATTTGATATGTACATCTAACTTGTCGCTGGCCACAGTCAGGGCCTCTTCTGATTAGATGTATGGTGGGGGGGGGCGTGTATTGACAGCACTTCCTTCGTGTGGGGTCCTGACCTGGTGTGTCTTTAAGCCGCCAGGCTCCTAGGTGGAGGGGCCGAGATGTGGGGTTTCCACATCGTGCTGCAGACACACCTGAGGGGCTCCTTGCCTACCTCTGAGCCTCCCTACTTGGTAGCAAACACCCCCAAATGCTGGGAGGCCCCCGTTTCTTCCCATGAGCCCCCCATGGGTCCTTGGGGGACACTCAGTTGGCCCAGACCCTCTCAAAGGCTCTGACCTGGCCCCGTGCCGGCCAGGGGCCTTCAATCTGTTCCCTTGCTCTCCTCTCAGGCTGCCGGGCGCCCAGAGGAGGCTGCTGAGCCCCGGGCCATGGTCCAGTCTCGCCGGACCTGGAACCTGGGAGCCACGCCCTCGCTGCACGGCCTTTGGAGAGTGGGCCGGGCCCCGGAGCCAGAGCCAGAGCCAGAGCCGGAGCCCGGGATGGCTCGCCCCGCCCCGGCCAGCCCGGCCTCCCGCCCTTTCCCACACACCGGCCCGGGGAGGTTGAGAACTGGTGAGTCCGCATTTTTAAAATGCCTCTTTTATTTCCCTTCCTTCCTCCCGATACCAGAGATGAGCGCGAGGCTTCTCGCAGGTTCCTGGGCTCCGGCAGTCAGAGCTGTCAGGTAAATTACAGGGTCGGGCGCAGCCGGCCGCCGGGCGTGGAGTTGGGCGTCAGGCTCGCCGCCTTGCCTCGCGCTGCTGTCTGGACGGGGCCAGGAGTCGCAGGCGCTGGGTTGTACTTGAACGCAGTCCCCAGAGCCCAGGGAACGCCGCCGCGGCCAGGCGCGCGGTCCCAGCCCAGCCAGCCCAGTGCGGCCAGGGGAGTCCCGGTCCTCCCGTCCTTGGCAGAGTGCTGGGCTCTCTCTCTGCTTCTCCCTCCGGTTCCTGCCCGAGGCTGGTAAACAAGGTAGGTGAGGTGGCCGCCTGGCGCCCTGCGCACCGCTGACACTCGATCCCGCCTGCGCTGGCCCGCGGCTGGGTGGCTGGAGGAGTGGATGGAGTGGGGCCCGGCGGGGTTTGGGTGCTGTGCTCTCGGTTTTAGATGCCATCCAGGTGGCTTCTGCAGGGGTCCGGGACGGCAGGTGGGCAGTGAAGGAGTCCCCGTGCGTCTGGGCCCCCCTCCGTCCCCCGGGGAAGCTGTCAACACCAGCTCGCCTTTCTGGGTCACATCCCCTGGTGCCTCCAAGTTTAAGAAGTAAGCGGCAGCTCTGATTTTGGGTGGGGGCCGGGCTGTCTGGGGAGCTGCTCTTGATCCTCTTCCAAGTTCGGCTTGGGCAGGTCGTCCTGGAAGTGTCAGGGGAGAGAGGTGTCTTCGGACAAGATGCTTTCAGGTGTTTGCCGTCTGTTGCTCTTGACCTACGGGGTAAAGGGTTTAGATTACTAGCCTGTTTGAGCTGGCGGAATCCCTCTGGGCCATCAGGTCCAAGCCCCTCAAAGTACAGAAGGGGAAACTGAGGCCCAGAGCGGGCTCATGGCAAAATCCGGTTAGGTTTCCTCTCTCCTACCACATTTGTACTGTCCATGGCGGCCAGAGCGATGCCCTCCAAGGTCTCTCTGCAGAGGACATTGAGGCTGGGATGACCGTGGGGGCCCCCAGGAAAAGCTTGGACTTCGGGGTCAGGTGGCCCCGGTTGTCTGGAAGGGGCTGAAGATATTCTCTACCCCACAAGGTTGTAAGGATTACAAATGGAATATGAACAAGGATTGCTTTTCTGCTAAAAAAAAAAAAAAAGAAGAAGAAGAAAAAAAAACAAAGAAGAAAAAAAGACAAAGAACCAAGAAAGCAAGAAGCCAAAAACAAAACCATGTTCGCTTGAAAACCTAAAAAGCAAAAATCCAGATCAAAGACACGGAAAAGTAGAAACAAGAAAATGAAAATCTGCAGCGTACCTTGGAGATGTTGCCGGTTCCCGACGGCCGCAATAACGCGAGCATCGCAGGACGGCGAGTCGTAATCCTTCTGCTGGTGGAGGGTCTTGTCTCCGATTTGTAAAAAACACCACATTTGTGGGGAGCGATAAAGCGAAGCGCAACGAACCGGCGCCCGCATAAGCTCGTCACTAAACCTTTTAGGTGGTTCCTCCCAGGCTTGCGTGTGCACGTGCCTGTGCCTGTAGGTCTATCCAAGGAGGATTATGTGACCGTACAGACTTCTATCCACTTTTAAAATTTAAGGCAAAGGCCAGATGAAATCCTGGGTGTGAAATGCCAAGCATAGTGCCTGCCCCTGCATGGGGACTCGGCCAACCTGGTTGCCCCTGGGCCCCTCAGCCCTCACCTGGCGTGAACTCTTTATGTGTGTCACCCATTTTGTCCTTCCTGCGGGACTGTGATTTAGTTCCTTATCCCCATTTTATTGACAAGGAAACTGAGGATCAAGAAGGGCACGTAAGGCCTGGGAAGCACTTGGCCCATGGCTGGCACTCATCACGTCTTCATACCCCAGGGTGGTGGCTCTGCCGTTTGCCCCTGAGAGGCGAGCCCTCCCCCCACCCTGCCCCATCTGGCCCCGCAGGCTGTGGTGGAGGCTTGAAGTGGGGTGGATGGGGCGTCGGTGCCACAGTCGGCCCTCGCTCCCATCTGCTGAGGGAGGCGATGTGTCAGAGGCAGGAGGGGATGCACCTTCGCTGGTCCTGACTATGCTTTTGAAGGCAGTTCAGATGAGGCCACCCAGCTTGAGGTTGGCTTAGTGAGGGCAGAGGAGAAATTGCCACCTAGAGGCAGCCCAGGGAATAAAGCCTCGGCCCTGGGGTGCACCTCCTCTGGGATTCAGTGTGGCCAGGTTGGCACCGCTCCCGTCTGCTGCTCTCTGCAGAGGGCCCTCATGAGCAAGTGCCAGCCCCCAAAGCCACTGTGCAGGGAGGGGAGCCCCCAGAGGGACTTGGGCACCCTACATCTAGGGGCGGCTTTTGGTAAGAAAGGCCTATGGTCCCTGCCCCGTGCCAGGCCTCCCCTCTGTGCTGGCAGGCGTGCGAGAGCATGTGCGTCCCTCCTGGCTGGGCCTGGGTTGGCTGCAGTGTGTGCAAGCCACGCTCAGCTGCGGCCCTGCCCAGGGGCCCAAGCATCTCATGTATTTTTTCTGTCTTGGGACAGCGCGTGGGAAAGATACCCCAGCCGGTGGTGACGAAGACTCTGGTGCCCGAATTGCAGCCCACCCAGCCTTAGCTCAGTGCCGAGCCCTCAGCGTGGACTGCACTGGCCCCGGGAGCCCCCGCAGGCTCTACCTGAGTGTGCAGGTAAGCGGCACGGGACCTTAAGAAACATGAGGTTGGCCTTGGCCCTCTGAGCTCCAGCAACGGGATCCCCGACAGGCTCCTCTGGGGAAGGAAGCACCGATGGAGAGAGCTTCTCGGGACCTGCCTTGCGCCTCTTTGCTAAGCTCCTCGTAGCACGCCTGCCCGTGGGCCTGCGTGGATGGAGCAATTTGCTTTCCCAGTTATCTCGGGGGAAATCTCACAGACGGCAGAAGCTTTTCAGCCACACCCTGGCTGGCTGAGGTGTTAGAGTGGGGAACGTGGGGCCTTTTCTGAGCAGCTGTTAGGAAGACGGGCAGGTTTTCGGGGAGCTGTTTACTCCTGCTCGGGCGTGTGTCTCTGTGGGGCAATACTTGTATTTCTCCACTTAAAGCGGGAATCCAGAGCTAGACAGAGGGCTTCGCCTGGGTTCTTCGCTCGTAGAAGTGATGCGTTCCGACAGCCGTAGTCGTAGCTACTGTCTGTTGAACGCTGACTTCGTGCCCGGCGCTGGGCCGTGTACATGTGGCGTAATGAATTCACGCAGGGCAGAGAGGTAATATGTAGAAACCGAGTATTTTTTGTGCCTTTGAGAAATCGAGTATGAGGAGTCTGGTGTCGATTTATCTTTTCGATGAATTCGGTTTGTTCGATTTTTGTTATTTACTTGCACACGTCATGCGGTGGCCTAGCTCTTTCCCTCAACGGTAAACCTTGACGGTTTCTTCATGTATGTCAGGTTAGATAGAGCTGCCTCATTCATTGAAACTGCTGCATAATATTCCGCTCCAGGGCTGACCATGAGTTCTCTAACCGATCCTCTGTATTTTTTCTGATTGCAACGAGCTCCTTAAAGATCTGGGCATTCATGCGGCTCTGGCACAGAGTAATTTCAGGACCACACAGACTCTGCGCTTTTTAAATGAATGTATTTGTTCACACACATCTGTGAAGTGCCTACTATGTGCCAGGTGCTGTGCTAGGTGGTGACACACGGCAAAGAAGAGATACAGACCCTATAGGGTAGCGGAGGTGCCAGAGAGCAATCAAATGATCAGAAAAGTATGAATGCAAACCAGGCAAGGGCCACCCCGGAGGTGGCAGAGGACGAAGGACCAGAGTTATCTGGGTGTGTTGCCAAGAGTCCCCGCCATGCCCGCTCCCCAACCCCCAAGAAAGGTCGTGCGCGAAAGGGCCCACCTCAAAGGGACATGAGCAAATGGAGGGCACGATGGAGTGTGGGAAACACATGTGCCCTCGTGCAGACGGAAGTCCTGGGCCCCGGGTGGCACGTGGCCCCGCTTGGACATGGGCCTGGTACTTGCTCTTACCGCAGAGATAGACTTGGGCTTCAGGGTTTTTCTTGGCCCCTTTTGTGTGGCTCACCTGAAAACCCAATCGAATGGTCCTTGTATCAGTAGGTTCTGTGAGAAAAGCAGGTCTGGTACGAGAACGGTTAAAGAAACCAGAGAATCTCTCTCTCTTTTTTTTTTGTCTGACGCGAGGCCTTGGTAGTTAAATCGAGAGGGTCAGAAACCAGCTGCATGGAGCTGGGCGGTGGCTCTGTTCTTGAATTTTGATTATGGGGTGTCGGGTTGTGGTTGCAGCCGAGTCCTGGGGTCAGCAGATCTGCTGAGGATGGCGGAGAAGCTCCAGCCAGCAGCCCGTGTCCATGGTCTCGCCCTGCACAGCTCCATGACAGTCATAGGTGCTTCGAGGTCCCGGGCTGAAGGGCTGAAGCAGGGACCCAGGCACAGCCAAGTGACTCCCTCGGCTTTGTGACCCTCCCCAGCATCTCAGGCAGCTAAAACCCGAGCCCGTCCCTGCGGAGGCGCTGCAGAAGCTCCCCACCCCCCCGGGGCCCGTCGGTCCTTCCTGTGGCTTGGCCAACAGGCCAGAAATAGTGTAACCTTTGCTCTGGTCGGCAAATGGAAACTTCCAGCTGCCACCGCGGCCGCCGCCGCTGACAAGCCTGCTTGTGTTGGTGTGGCAGTTGGTCAAAGGGTGGGGACAAAATAAAGTTGGCAGAATTTTCCTAAAAAAAATAAAATAGAGTGATGGGCTCCCCACCCCCCCTTCCCAAGTAGAATGCGGGGCTGGGAGAGGGAGGGGGATAGAGCGTTGCAAACCGACTGGCGTGGTGGTGTTGCTTTTGGCTTCTTTTCAATTCTCTTTATCTTTTTTTTTTTTTTTGACGATAAATGTAAAAAAATATTTTTAAGACGAAAGGAATAATATATAACACAAATGGCTACCTGGTAGGTGGCTCTTGCTATGTGTCAGACACTTGGAGTGTTTTGCCCACAGTTACTCTTCGCACCAGCTCCAGGAGGTGGGTGGTGGGTATCATTTCTATTTAAAAAAAAACGGGGGAAACGAAGCTTCAGGGGAGGAAGGTCACTCGCTTGCCCAGAGTCACACAGCTCGCAGGAGGCAGAAGCAGGCTTCACACCCAGTTCTTCCCGACTTGAGACTCGGATCAGTATTTTTTTTTTTTAAAAAAAAACATAGCGTTTGTCTCTTTGCTCTGAGTGCGGTGGACACAAAGACACGCAAACCACGCCTGGAATCTCTCCTCCCAGTTAGCTTCCGGGGGGTGACCCTAAAACGCAGAACGCTGTCGATGTTTATAAGCTTAAAAAAGGCAAACACCAGGAAGGTTCAAAACGAAGCGAAAAGCCTCCTTTCCCTTCTTCCCGCCGTCTCTCAGTTCAGTTTCTTTCCATTCTCAACACCGTTGACGTGATGCACGTCCCTCCTCTTCGCCTCGCCATCCCCCAGCCTCCCGGAGAGAACTGCTGTCTCTCTATGTCCCCAGATTATTTTTCGAGACGTTTTATGTCCGTCATCCTTAAATGGGGTCACCCTTGCCATGCGGTCGTTGGCTGGGACGTCTTTCAGTGTGAGCTGCCGTGATTTCTCTGGATGCGACTCTCTCTGCCCCCCACCCCGCTCTCCCTGCCTCTTCTCCCCCAGTCTGCTCTACCTCAGCCTTCTCGGCCTTGGTTCCCCCTCCTCAGGAGGAGACCGGGTCTTGTGGTCCTTGGATGGCCATGGTGCGGGGGGCCGTGGCCTTCCCCTGCTTGCCTGGACCCACGTGCCCCCTGCTTGGCAGCCCCAGGCTGGTGCCACCTGGGGGGGGGCAGTTGACATCGTGGGAGGAGGTGCCTGGAGATTGCTGTGCCTGGCGGGGCTGTGGGCCCGAGTGGAGGCGGCTGCTGCCCTGGTGACTCACGCGTCACGGGGCCCATAGGAGTGGCAGCGTGGACTTTACCTGAGGACCAGGAGCCTTTTCTGCTGAGCACACTGCCAGTCTTGTCTGGGATCTGGGCACGTTTGCTTCCAGACTCAGGGCCTCTGTGTCTCCCGCTGAGAGATGGGCTCCCCTCCACCCCCACCCCACCCCCACCCCGGGCCGTGGTCCTTGCCAACTCCGTTCCCTCCTCACTGCCGTCCCCTTCACGTGAGGATTCTGGTTGTGTCTTGGCAGCAGGCCCTGCGGGACAAGGGGTGCAAGAGCAAGAGTCAGGGGACGAAAGAAGAGACGCTCCTGAAGAGGCAGGCGCCGGCCCCCAGGCGGGACCGGGAGGCCCGGGAAGCTGGTGGCACCATGAATGTAGAGAAAACAGGTAAAGGAGGTCGGCCCATCAGCCTGGAGTGGCCCTGGCTAGCGCTGGAGCCAGCGGGGAGGCTCCTGCGGTGTCTGAGCTGTCCCCACGTACTGTCTTTCCCACCTGGAGGTGGCCCATGCAGACCTCGGACACTGTGACGTGGAACTCAGAGACCCCGGCCTGTCCATCCCTCCTCCAGCGACTCCCTCCTCTCAGTGACCCTGGGGCCCCACTCGGTGATAAGAGGCTTTGGCTAGCACGGGCTGGGGTTGAATTTCCCCGCTGTTTGTCTTTTCCCCAGAGCCTGTCAAAAGCAGGGCGAGTGAGGCCGCCACTGCCTGCAGAGGTTGGCCTGACCCCGTTCCCCGCATGTCTGCGGGTCCACCCCACCTGGGGACCCAGAGACTCACTCTACTGTCTCAAGGCCAGGAAAGAGGAGCTGGTGGCTCTGCCCTTTTCCGGCAAGGCCAGCTGGTTCTGGAAGATTCTACAGGCCCCCTTTCCCAGCTTCCCTAGCGAGAAGCCTGGGCCCCGTGACAATTGGGAAGGGTCATCCTCTAGGAGCCGGAGGGGACACGGCTAGCGGTGTCCGGAGGAGAGGGAGCTGCTCTTTGCCTTGTTTGCCCTCCCGTCGCCTGAGGTGGATCTGTGTGTCTGAACTTGCCGGGAGGTGACCCATTCCCTTCTCTGAGGTCCTGCCAGAGCCGAGGTCGCCCACGTTCAGTTCAGCCTCAGGTGTTGGGGTCAGGCTGGGATGTGGGCGGAGGGACCTGGGGGAGGGGACATCGTTCAGCCAGTCAGGCGGGGCGGGCGCTCCTGATCTGCTGAGAGGCCAGGTACAGGGAGAGTGAGGACCGACTCTTGCTTAGAGGTGGGGACAGGCCCGGGGCCAGGCCTGAGTGCCCGTGGGGGGCAGTGCCCGTCGGGGTCTCTGAGGCACAGTCCTATGAAAACCTGCACTGACAACTGACCTGCTAAGAGGCACGAAGCCTCCTCTATGCAAGGCCCTGTTGGGTGGCTCTTCCACGACTGTCCCTTTGTCCCTTTGGCCTCCCCTCTCCCCTCCCCCTACACCCTCCCACCCCTAGCTTCTTCGAGGTCTTTTCTCCCCCAGCAAGCACTCTCCAGGCTCCCTTTCGGCCCCGCTGTCCCAGGGGCACTGTGCCGAGGTCACAAGGACCCTCTCACCAGGCGTGGGTGCTGAGGGTGGCTCAGAACCTGCTGGGACACGAGTGTGTCCTGGGTGAGAAGGGCTTTCTGTCCCACGTCCCGTGGGGTAACACTCACACCTGCTCACCTGCCGTGGTGTCCAGCCTTCTGTCCCAAGGGTGCCTCTTTGAGCAAGGACAGTTGACCTCGTTTCACAAGGGAAGACCCAGAAGGGCCTCTCCCACGCGTCCCTTCAGGGCCAGAACCAGCTCTTGGACCTGGAGCCCGGCATATTCCCTCCCACGCCACAGCCGTCTGCAAAGGGCTGAGGGCCACGCTGGTCACATGCTGCCCCGGCAGCCCCGTGTGCGGGCCCGGAAGCATCCGTCTGACCTCACTCTCTCTAGAACAGAAAGCAGAAGCCAACGGGTGTGACATGCACGCTGGGTCACATGCAGGCCACATGGCCAGGGCCACCAGCCAACCAGTGACTTCTCTGTTCCATGTCTCCAGCGGGTCTTGAGTGGAAGCTGCTGTCCCACGGGGTTGGGGTTAAGGGAAAGCCAGCCCGTGTGTGTTTCAGCTGCTCTCCTTGGGCTGGGAGCAGGGCCGTCTCACCTTCTACACCCCCCCCCCCCAGGGTCAGTGCTGAGACTTCTTGGTTCAGTCCAGCCAGAGCACGGCCTGCCACCCTCCCCACGCCAGGCCAGGCCAGCAGGCCAGCCGCACTGTGGCGTCTCCCGTCTCAGCGAGCACACTTGCCGCCTCCCCTGGGCCAAAGCTGCAGTGGCGTGTGTGGCTCCAGGTGCCGGCTGTCTTTGTTCAGGGCGTCCGCGACCCCCTCAGTCCCTCCTGCACCCGGCTGAGGCTCCCGGCACCTGTTGTGGGGGAGCCCAGAAGCCCTGGTCCCCAGAGGAGGCTCTTGGCCCGCCGATGCTGCTCTTCCAGCTTCCCTCTTGGACGCTGTCCCGCCTCTGGGGACTTTGGCCAGGGCCAGATTGGGTCACCTGCGGGGAGAGGCGGATGCCCTGCCCTTTCACCCTCTCCTCTGCCCGCCTCCCACCTCCTAAGCTCCTCGCCAGCTCCCCACCTGCAGACCCCGTGGCCGTGCTCGGTGCCCTGGGAGCGAGCTTTGACACGCCGCCCAGGCCCCATTAGCAGGTCACAGGCCTCGATTCCGTGTCTTTATCCGTCCGTCTGTCTGTCTGTCTGTCTGTCTCTGTCCTGCTCCGGGTGGCGGGACAGTGGACGGTGGTGGCAGGAGGAGGACCCAGGCAGAGTCAGCCTGCCCCGGGATCCAGTGCTTCCTCCCACCTGTGCGGTCTCTGGGCTCGGTCCTGCCGAGCAAACGTGTCTGCCCCAGAGCAGGCCTGTCTGTGTCCCTGCCCACGTGCTGTGTCTGTCTGCGTGTCCTGGTCTGTCTGTCCCCTGCGCACGCACACCCTCCCTTTGCTCCCTGTCCCTGTGCAGGTGACCACTGCCCGGGCAGGGGCCAGGCTAGACAGTCCTCGCCTCTCGCCTCTACTCTGGAGAGGGTTTGGGGTTTAGGGACATGAGGGGCCCCCAAGAACAGTGTTTCCTGGGGAGGGGACCTTGACTCCTCGGCTGCTGCCAGAAGGCCCGCCTTTCTCAGCGGCGATGCCGTGAAGGCCGACTGTGGTGGGCCGTGCCCACCAGACCCAGAAGCCATGCTTCGAGGCGAGCTTTCAGTGACAGTTCCTTTCCCAAGTCTTGCTCCAGACAATTCCACACCCCCAGATGCTGCCCGCCCCGAGGCAGGCCCTGGAGACCCCTGGCTCTTGCTGCTGCTCCCCCCTCCTCTGCTTGCGTTCCCTCCCTGTCCTGTTGGGTAACACTCAGCACATGGGCTGCCCTGCCGTGACAGGCCCCCTCTCCCGGGCCAGGGTGGGACCTCTGCCGCCCTGCTGATTGGCCGCTACTTTGCTCATAGGTGGGCGGCTCTTTGGCGGCGGGAGGTGCTCAGGCCTGCCGGGGCCGCCAGGTGCGGCCCCTGTGGTGCATAGGATGGTGGAGGCCATGTCCCAGCTGCAGGAGGACAGAGCCCGGCTGCAGGAGGAGCTGGTGGCCCTGCGGGAGAGGCTGGCCCTCCACGACAGTGACCTGCCAGCCACATCCACCCAGCTGCAGAACCAGGTACCTGGGGAGGATGGGATGGGCAGAGGCCACTGCCCACCACGGAGCAGGTCAGAGGACATTGCCCTGGTCACCTGGAACCCACCAGGCCACTGGCATAGTGGTCACATGGGGTCTCCTCTCCTGGCTCGAGAATGCGTGAGGGCGAGGACCAGGGGCCCGGGCCGCCCATCCTGGTCATCCTTGCGCTCCATCCCTCACGGTTACCAGAGGCCAGGCCCTACCTCCCTCTCCAGAGTGACGGGCAGCACGTGTAGACGTAAATAGAGCAGGAGGGTGCAGGGACACTTCCTGCCTTGAGTCCACCCCGTCTTCCAGGTGCCCTGGCCTGGGCAGCCTGAGTAGACTAAAGCCATTGCAGAGGTCACCCCACGGAAAACTGGAAGGAAAGGAGAGGCTGGTGTGAGTGCATGTGCGAGGAGGGAGCTCCCCTCCCTCTGGAGGCCGGGGAGAGCCGATGGTTATGCTCTGAGCATCGTCTCCTTCGTCGGCTGGCCAAGAGGACACTTGGGGACTCTCGGCCCCTGAGCTGCCCTCCACACAGGACCGACCATGGTCCTCCTGGCTGCTTCACTGCCTCTTCCTTCCCCAATGCCGCGTGAGCCCCGAGGCCCCTTTCCTTGGGCTTAGCTCCCCACTCCCATTGTCTTGTCTGTCTCTCGTGCCTGTGTCTGACCTTCCCCACTTCCCCACGGTCCCCAACCCCGTCTGCCCCGTTGTCCCCACACTGGGTCTGGCCCCCAGGCTTCGGGCTTGGTCTGTGGGAAGCCCTGCCTTCGGGGGGAGCCGCGTTCCTTCTCTGTGACGAGCCAGCGTGTGCCCTTCTTGAGTGCACACCACTGAAGACTGTAACTTGTCCTCCGCAGGGTATTCTCATGCATTTTTAAGTGCCGCATTTATTTTTCCAGCTTCCAAACGTGTCCTCGTCTCAAGACCTGTCTGTCCTGACCACCATCAGCTCCTTGCTGAACTGGTGGCCCCCGTTGGGGCATCCCTGGTGTCCCGCGTCTCCCTCTTTTATGCTGACCCCCTTGTGTGCTGCCTCTGGGCCGGTCTACCCCACTAACGGGGACTCCTTAAGGCAGAGTGTGACAAGCAGCTTTGTATCACCGATGCCTCCTGCAGCGCCCACCTGTCTCCCTTTCTCGGAGGTTTGCTGGGCGCCTGGTGTGTACGGGCGCTGGGCTGAGCTGGGACGCCCAGGGGGACAGGCACGCCCTGGCCTGTGGAGGCTGCAGTCTGGGGAGGGACAGGCCCTGGTTTCCACCTGTGTAGAGTGGAAGGAGTTACACGGGCTCTGCAGGCGGGCACGCACAGGGCATGAGGCCTGTACCAGGAGCTTTGTCAGGGAGGTCGGGACCTGTTGGGGAGGTCAGGGCTGGCTTCCCCGAGAAAATGACCCTGGAGCTGCAGTCTGGCACACGGCAGAGGACATGTGCTCTGAGCGGAGGGGACGGTCCGTGCGCAGGGACCGCGGCAGGAGCAGCGGAATGAGTGCACTTGGTACCGGCTTTGAGGACCCCTCGGGGTAACCAGAATCCTCGGATGCTCCAGGCCCTTCTATAAGATGGTGTAGTGTTTGCATGTCACCTACGTGCTTCCTCCCATGTACCTTAAAGTCGTCTCTGGATTCATTGTCGTACCCAGTGCAGTGTGTGTGCCACGGAAATGATTATGCTGTATTGTTTAGGGACCAACTTTATGGAATATTTCTCCTTTTTCAAATATTTTCCGTCTGAGGATGTGGAGCCTGAGGATTCGGGTGGAACCAAAGCCTCTGTGGCTGGCGTGGGGCACCAGGGGCCGCCCCGTGGGCGGTGGGGCTGGTGCCGCGCCCACCCTGGGGCAGGACGCGTGGCCGGCCCGCCACGGGCTCCTGGGCGGCTTTTCCCTCCCTGACCTTCCCCAGCTTAGAGTGTCCAGGCCCTTCGCTTTCCAAACCGGTTGCTTTGCTTTTGCAGAGCTTTGCTGAGATATAATTCACTTGCCGTAAGTTCACCTCTTTGAGGTGTGCAGTTTACTGTTCTCCCGCACATTCAGGCGGAGACGCAGTCGCCATCGCTGTCTAATTCCAAAACACTTTCATCGCCCTAAGAAGATCTATCCAGCCATTCCCCATTTCTCTCTCCCCCCCAGCTCCTGGCAACGCTCATCTGCTTTCCGTTTTCTGGATTTGCCTTTTTGGAACATTTCATATGAATGAAATCATCGTCATATGTGGCATTTTGTGGCTTTCAGCAAGTTTTGAAAACATATTCTTTTTCTTAATTAGCAAAATCTACTTTTTAGAGGGGACGTTGAAGGCAGCCTTTTTGGTGCCTTCGAGCCCCAGCTTTGCAGACATTCCCAGCCCCTGCCTTCTACTCCCCACCACCCTCCCCTCTCCCCACCCCCTCCTCCCCACCTCCCTCCCCTCCCTGGCTCCCCTCACCGATTTGGAGGATTCAGAGTGGTGCCCCGTCTTTGCTCACTTTGTTTTATCCTTGGACTTTCTGGCGGCCAGCTGTTTCTGAACATTTTCTCAGGGGGCACATTTCCAGGTCTCCGAGCCTCTCTCCGGAGGGCTTGACCCTGTGGCGCCGTGGCCAACCACGTGGGCCTAGAGCTGCCACCACCGTCGGCATCACTGACGAGACTTTTGGATTTGAATCCCAGGAGCGGGAGTCTGGTCCCGGCTGTGCCACTCTCGCGCTGTGCGGCTGTGGGAAGTCGCTTCCTCTCTGAGCCTTCATTTTCCAGGGTCTAAACTGGGGCTGACAAATGTTGCTTCGTGGTTATTGGGCCGACCAGTTGTGAGACTGGGCAGAAAAGCAGATGGTAAGCGGTAAAGTCCTGTGCCCTGAGAGGTGTCCCTCCTGCGTGCTCTGGTGTCCTGTCGGCCTCACTGTGGCTTGACACAGGTCCATCTTCCCGGTCTTCTGAACGTTGCTTCTCTACAAAGAGCCCACAGAGTGGGGTACACTCTGCCTGGTTCTCACGGTGCCTCGTTCCCGGCCTTGTCCACACTCAGCTCTCGACGTGGCCACTACCCCATGTTGCTCTCCCTGAAAGGCGGAGCAACATGCCTTGTGGTTAAGAGTGAGGGCGCTGCAGGGTCGTTCTGGGGGACCCGAGTCCCCACCTGGAGCAAGTTGCTTAACCGAGGCTTAACTCGTGGAACCTCAGTTTTTCTTTCTGTAAGATGGGGGTAATAATAGTACCACCTCAGAGGACTGGGGGGTCCCAAGGGTTGACCTTATGAAGACCCCGTCGAACCTGGGCTTGCGAGGGCCGTTGGGGGGCTTTTCAGGCCTCCCAGCGATGTGTGGCAGATGGAGAAGTTTGTTCTAACTGGGAGCCCACCGTGCTCCTTGCAGGGAGTCTTTGGGCCGGAGATCCCCAGTCCTTGAGCACCCAGCTGACCCAGGCCACAGAGGCCATCGGTCTTGGTCCGGTGACGAAGGGAGGCTGTGGCTAGTCTGGATAACCCTCCCCAGTGTTGGCAACGGCAGCCTCAGGTCACGTCCTTGTAGTCTCAAGCTCCCCTCTACTCTTGTGGGTGTCGCTGGAGTGATGGCCTCCCCGCTCCCAAGGCTCCTGCCCGTGTCACGCACGCCCCGACTGCATCCCACCCCTTACAGCCCAGCATCTCAAGACAGAACCTTAAACAGTCGTGTTCAGAGGCCACAGACTGGCAGACTAGATCTCGCCGTCAAAGATGTCGTTGTTTGGCGTTTTTTTCCTTAATCATTTAACACAACTGTGGTAGAAGGCACATAATATGAAATCTGCCGTCTTAACCGTTTTTAAGTGCGCGGGTTGGTAGCGTTAAGTGCGTTCGCTCTATCTCTCTGACGTCAGCTACTCTGAGAACGTCATCGAGGTGGAATCCTACAAAAGTCGATTTCAGTGACCGCTTAATGTCACATAGCACAGCGCCCTCCAGTTCAGCCGCGTTGCTGCGGATGGCAGAATTTCCCTTTTTTAAAGGTGGAATGATGTTTCACTGCGTGTGTCTGCATAGTTACACGCATGCACTCGTGCACACACCACATGTTGCTTATCCATTCATCCCTCGAGGAACTCTTGGCACGCTCCACGTTTAGCTAGTGTGAATGATGCTGTTGTGGACACGGGCGTGCAAGTACCTTTTTGAGACCTTGCTTTCGATTCTTTTGGATCTGTATCCAGAGGTGGAATTGCTGAAGCCTATAGTAGTTCTATTTTTAATTTTTTTTTTTACGCTTTCAGCACCCGGTCTGCCTAGGTGGTCTCCCATCCAAGTACTAACCAGGCCCGACCCTGCTTAGCTTCCGAGACCAGACGGGATCGGGCACGTTCAGGGTGGCGTGGCCATAGACCCTCTATTTTTAATTTTTTGAGGAATCTAACATGCTGTTTTTCACAACGGCTGTACCATTTTATATGCCCACCAACGGTGTACAAGGGTTCCCAGTTTTTTCATATCCTCACCAAAACTTTTCCATTTTTTAAAAAAACTGGTATCTCATCGTGGTTTTGATTAGCCTTTCCCTAATGATTGGTGACGTGGAGCGTCTTTGCATGTGCTGTCGGCCATGTATATTATTTTCTTTGGAGAAATGTCCATTCACGTCCTTTGCCCATTTCGAATCAGGTTTTTGTTGCGGCTGCTGTTGTAGGAATTCTTTATTTATTCTGAATATTAACCCCCTAGTCAGATATAGGATTAGAATATAGTTTCTCCCATTCCACGAGTTGCCTTTTCACTCTCTTGATGTTGTCTTTTGATGCACAGAAGGTTTTATTTTGACGAAGTCCAACTTATTTATTTTTTATTTTATTGCCCGCGCCTTTGGTGTCATGGCCAAGAAATCCTTGCGGAGTCCCATGGGTGAAGCTTCCTCCCTATGTTTTCTTCTGAGAGTTTTATAGTTTTCGCTTTAGCTTTCGGTCTTCGTTACACTTTGAATTAGTTTCTGTGTATGGTGTTAGGTGAGGGTCCAACCTAATCTTTTGCGTGTGGATGTCCAGTTTTCCCAGCACTATTTATTGGAAAGACTGTCCTTTCCTCATTGAATGGCCTTTGCACCCTTGTCAACGATCATTTGACCATATAGATGAGGGTTTACTTCTGGGGCCTCTGTTCTGTTCTGTCGGTCTCCATGTCCGTCTTTATGCCAACACCACGTGATGTTGACTCCTATAGCTCTGTAATAAGTTTTGAGATCAGCAAGCATGAGGCCTGCAGTTTTCCAAGGTCGTGTTGTCTATTTGGGGTCCTTGGAGATTTCATACGAATTTTAGGATGGGTTTTTCTATTTCTGCAAAAAACGTCAGTGGGATTTTGATAGGCTTGCATTGACCCTGTAGGTTGCTTTGGTCCCTCGTGCAGTCACCAGTTTTTACACGTATTTACTGAGCACCTACTATGTGCCGGGCACTGGGAACACAGTGCCTAACACAAAGACAAATATCCCTGCCTTCATAGACTCTCACGCTCGTTACAGAACCGCTACGTGCGAGGCCCCGTCCTGAGGACTGTACGTATATTATCTCATTTAATCTCCATTCTCAAGACACCCTTGACGAGGTAGCATCATTGTACGAGGAGGAAACGGAAAGGCATGGCGAAGTTGAGCCTTGTCCAAGGTTATCTGGCGGGTAGGATGATGTCTGTATTGGAACCTGGGCAGTTTGGCCTGAGAATCCATGTTCTCAACTGCCCCTCAGTGGCAGAAGGACTCGAACCTGAGAGCTTGGCCGTGGAGGCAAGGTGGGGTGGACAGGGCCGGGCAGGCTTGGTCAGTAGTCCTGTGGGCAGGAGTCGGGCCTCCCGGGATGGGGAGTGTGTTGAGGACAGGGTGGGGGTGCTCCCTGGGGTTGTCCCTCTGGCTTCTGGGCCCAATGGATCCCAGGCCCTCTCCCTTGCCTCGCCACTGAGAGCGCCCTCCTTCCCTCGGGAGACAGCTGCCCAGGGAGGGCCAGGCCTGGTGGGAGGTGATCAGCAGGTTGTCTGCGTGGATAGGAGCAGACAGGTGAGACAGCGCCGTCCTGTGCAGGGCGACCCCGCCCTCCGTGGAGCTGCCTCTGCCAAGGGGTGTAAATGTGGGTTGTGTCAGGTCGGCAGGCGGGCCCAGCTGCTTGCTCCTCCCTTCCCACCAGGCCCGTGATTCAGTTGCCCAAGCCCAGGCTGGTCCCTTCCTCAGCCCTGGGGTTGACACTGTGCTGTCCCCAGGGGACCAGCCCCGCCGTCTGTCAGGAAACTGCTTTCTCCTGTAGCTCTTGGCCCTCGGAGTGTGCTCGCCACCCCTTCGCTGGCACTTCAGGTGCTTACTGAGTCTCTGCTGTGTGCTGGTCCCCTGCTGGGGCGGGGGCTCGTGACGAGGTGATGAGCGATGGAGAAGGCCCTGCCCCTCTGTGCACACAGGTGCAGGCACCACTGCTGACTCGGAGCTGGGGTGGGTGCTGAGGGGCTGCCTGCGGGGGGGGTGCCCGCCATGAAAGGCCCCCCTCTCTGCTGAGGCTCCGCCGCAGCGCCTCACTCTGTCCTCACTGCCCCAAGCCTGCCTGCCGTCTCTGCTTCTCCGGGCACCTCTGTCTTTTTTTTCATTGTTTCCCTGACTCTGAGGGACTCCTGCCACCCTCCCCCGCCAAGCCCTCCTGAAGCAGACCCCTTCGGGGCGAGGGCGAGAGCCTCCCACTCCAGGCTCTTATTTCCCAGCCGCAGGTGGAGCTGCCAGGGCACAGTCACCGCACACTGCCGAGTGGCTTGTGCCTGACCGGCCACCCCACGGTGTTGGACTTCGGCCCCCTGTGGCCCTAGACAAGCCAGGAGATGACGGAGTGTCTGACCTCCCTGACAGAGGGGTCTTTTACAGCCCCTCTGTCGGCCCCGCACTCACAGCCACCTCCCCCTTTTGCAGCCACCTCCTCGGGGCGCCCCTCAGAGTTCCAGACAGGGACCCGGAGCACCCGGGGCTCCGATTGTGATGCAAGAAGGAAACAGGAGCCTGGGATACAGGCAGGTGGCAGGTGGGCGCCCTGACCCCGGAGTAAACACTGGGAAGCCCCACTCTCGCTGCATCGGGGTACCAGCCAGACCGCGGCGTTGAGACGAGCGAGGTCAGCCCCGAGCTGAGGGTGCGGCCTGACCCGGGCGCCGGTTCAGCGCAAGTGGGCCATCCCGGGGTGATGTCCAAGGCGGGGGTGGGGCAGGGGCACCCCAACTTTTCAGAAGAAAGTAGACTCACCAATTTCAGGGTGGGGGTATGAGAGGAATACATATTCTTTGAGACTTAAAATTACAGAAAAGCTTAAAAAAATGGTCAAATACAACCCTGCGGCCCAAAGACCTACTTTTTTTGTGCTGCACACACATCTTTGTTTGAGGATTTTTCTTCGACTTTGTGCTGAGCCTTACCCCATGTCGTTTAAAACTCCCGATAAACGTAACTAGTGACTACGCGGTAGTCTGTGCGTGCACAGGGCACCTGGCCATCCCCCTGAGGGCGTTTGGGCGACTTCCCGCTTCCTGAGGAATGGAACCGGCCTTGTGCAGACCGTCCTCGTTCCCCGCTGGGGCTGAAGGATCCTCGCACCCCTCACATCAGGCCCTTAGCGGGAGGGGGTGCCGGGCTGTGCAGAGAAGTGGCACAGCTTTGTCACCCTGCTTGTTCTGTGGCTCAGCACATTGCTAAGAGGCAACATGCTGGTGGAGGAGGTGACAGAGGTGACCTTCCCGGGCCCAGCCCTTTAGGTCCCCTGCTTGTCCACCAGGAGACCTTGGGCAGGCGGGTTGGGCCTCCCAGCTCCTCCCTGGGTCTTGTGTCTTGGAAATCCTGTCCCCAACCATGAGGGAGCAGCGCTGGTGTCACTGGCCTTTGCCTCCGAGGTGGGCAGAGCCCATGGCCCACTTCTGCCCCCAACGTACTCAGAGAGGCAGAGGCCCGACGCGTGATTCAGCCGCCTTCCCCAGCCCTGGGAGGCAGTGAGCCCCAGTCTGGCTGCCCACAGACTGTCGGTGGCGTCTCTGGCTGCCCACAGACTGTCGGTGGCGTCTCAGCCATCGGCGTGGGGAGATTTTACACACACACGCACGCACGCACGCACACACACACACACGTATGCACACACGCACTCACATACTCACACACACTCACACACACTCACACTCACACACACGCACACACACGCACACACACGCACGCACACACACGCACTCACATACACACACACACTCACACACACTCACACTCACACTTACACACACGCCCAGAAATCCCAATGTCAGGCCTCTCCTAAAAGGTGGAAGCTTGGCTCCGCTGGGCCTGTGTGCCCCCTGGCCGCAGTCGCAGGGAGTGGGCAGTGGCTGGCTCCTCCAGGTGGATGTTGGGTGTCTGGTCCTGCTCTGACCCTCACCCACCTTACCGCTCTGGCCCCGCGGGCGGTGGACTTTGTCACCTGTTGTTTAGTAATAAGAACCCAACGCTTCATAGCCCGCCGTTCGGCCACACCTCCTAAGCCTCCACCGAGTGAGCCTGGCTGTGTCTGTCCTTTTCCGAGGAGCCGGTGGTCGTGTCAGAACGCTCTGCAGGAGAACCCCAGACGTGCTCTGACGGGTGCTGGCGTCGGAGTCTTTGCATTTGGGGTTACTTCCCGAGGAGAAGTTCCTGAGGCAGAACCAGGGTCGGTGGCCTGCAGGGAGGTCGGCCACCTGAAGGGACAGCTCTAGGGAAGGGCCGCTGTTCCGGAATCGGCTCTCTCGGGGCTGGTTTCCCCACCCCGGGCGCCAGGTCACCCCTGCCTCCTGATGGGGCGCACACCCCCTCCTCTTGCGAAAAGCCTCCCCTGCCTCCTGCAAGGCAGACTGGGAGCTGGGGAGGATGCCGGTCGCAGACGTGCCCTGGTCGCGGGCAGACCTGTGTCCGCAGGTAGACTCTCCAGGAACCACTCGAAATGGAAAATGCTAGGGGCTGGGCAAGGACAGACCAGGTTTTATAAGGCCTGGAGTTTATGCAGTTTGGGGGCCCTTTGAAGAAGAAAGGATATGAGATGGCAAACATGAAAGTAGGTACGGGCCTTGGCAGGGGCTCGCGCGGGCCAGGCATCCTGAGGGTCGCCCCTTGAGGTTCGTGGTGAGCTCCCCTGGCGGGGGCCCAGGGTGGCACAGTGTCACCTCGGCTGCACCTGCCCCGCATACTTTTCTGAGAGCCCAGGTTGGCTGGGTCCTGTGGTGGGAGAGGGTGCTGCAGGCTGTCAGGCCCAGGCCAGGTCTCTCACCTGGAGTCCCAGGTGTGGCCTGCGGCTTGAACACAGGGAGGGCTGGGCCGTGGGGCCAGGCGAGAGGCCTGAGTGGGGGCCAGAGGTGAGGAACGAGGCTCGCCGTGACCGTGGCTTTGTGCCGGCAGGTGGAAAACCTGAAGGAGAAGCTCATTAGCCAGGCCCAGGAAGTGAGCCGCCTCCGATCGGAGCTGGTGAGGCCAACATTGCATCCTACCTGGGGCGGAGGGCGGCGGGCGGCCCGTGCGGATGAGGGGTGTGACCCTGGCCAGCCCAGGCCGGGGCTGCAGCCTGTCTAGAAATGTCCCCCAGATACTTAGCAGCAGTCCCCAGGCCCTCGGGACGGAGGTGAATTCTCCTTTGCTGACACGAGAGTGTGAACTCTATGTATAAATGTGACTTTTCTCGTTACTTTCACACTCAGGAAAATAGAATGAAGGCGGCGGGGGGTGGGGGTTTGCTGCAGGGAGCAGTCCCGGCTTCACTACCCTTCTCGCTCTTTCTCTCCTACCTTCGTCCGTCTATATTTCTCTCTCGAGCCCCTTCTCTCCCCTCTTCCCCACTCGCCCCTCTTATTCTTTTCTCCTGCCTTCCTCTCGGCCTCTCCCCCTCATCTCTCCTGGCCATGCACTCTGACCCTTCTCCTCCTCCTCCCCCCCTCCTCATCTGCCCTCGCCACATGCCCCCCTTGGCCCTGACTCCGCAGGGAGGCACCGACTTGGAGAAGCACCGGGACCTGCTGATGGTGGAGAATGAGCAACTGAGGCAGGAGATGCGACGCTGCGAGGCTGAGCTGCAGGAGCTGCGGGCGAAGCCGGCGGCCCCCTGCACGGGCTGCGAGCACAGCCAGGTGGGCGCGGGTCCCGGGGGGCCCCACCCCTCCCAGCGACCCGCACCTCCTTGTCCGGCCATCTGTCTGCTTCACTCTCGTCCCGGCCTTGTGTCCCGTTCGCAGGAGAGCGCCCAGCTCCGCGACAGGCTGTCGCAGCTGCAGCTGGAGGTGGCAGAGAACAAAGGCCTGCTGTCCGAGCTGAACCTGGAGGTGCAGCAGAAGACCGACCGGCTGGCCGAGGTGGAGCTGCGGCTCAAGGACTGCCTGGCCGAGAAGGCGCAGGAGGAGGAGCGGCTCAGCCGGCGCCTGCGCGACAGCCACGAGACCATCGCCAGCCTGCGGGCCCAGTCGCCGCCCGTCAAGGTGAGCGTCGGGGCCAGCGGCCTTGTGCAAGCCTGGTCTGGGCCTCCGCACTCGGCCCCTGGCGCCCGGGGCAGGGCTGGTGCGGAGGAAGCAGGTGGGAGCGGTCCAGGGCGGCATTCCTGGTCTGCACCAGGTCCGGCCCCTGTCCGGGCCAGGCACGTGGTAGGCATCTGGCAACTGATGCTAGGGTGCCCGCCCTGTGCCAGGCGTAGACGCCATGCATCACGGGACTCTGCCCTTGTCTTTGCCCTTCTTGTCCATTCTGTGCCCCAGTTCATAGTGGCCTCATCGAGATAAGAAGATTCCAGGAGGCCCTTGGAGTGTTCTGGAAAGGCAGGACCTCACAGATTCTCTAGTTTTGTCCAAGGGCTCTTGGCGGGCTGACCCCGAGGGTCTTTATCCCCAAGCCAGCCGTGCCTCAGGGCCCTGGGGTGAGGTGAAGGCGTCCCGCCGCTTCATGCGCCCGTCCCTCGCTCGCCTTGCAGTATGTCATCAAGACGGTGGAGGTAGAGTCCTCTAAGACCAAGCAGGCCCTCAGCGAGTCCCAGGCCCGGAACCAGCACCTGCAGGAGCAGGTGGCCATGCAGAGGCAGGTGCTGAAGGAGATGGAGCAGCAGCTGCAGGGCTCCCACCAGCTGACCGCTCAGCTCCGCGCGCAGGTGCGCAGGCCACGGGTTTGGAGGGGGTGCGGGCGGCTGTCGGGGAGCACGGGCACACAGCAGAGGCGGGCCTTTGGCACGGTGCGGCAGTTGGCACTCGAGGGTCCCACAGAGCCAGGTTCTGGTCCCTCCTCTCCCTGCTGGCCGGGTGACCAAGGGCCACTTGGGCCCAAGTCTCTGCTTTCTCATCTGTGAAATGGTGTGATCACGGAACCCACCTCACAGCAGGGCTCAGGGACCGAATCACGAGAGGCGCTTTGCATGGGGCCCAGCACACACGGTCTCGGGAAGTCAGTGTCATAACCAGGGTCCTAACTGCTTTCCTGGGGCTTGTGCCCCTGCTGTGTATGTGCCAGGCCCCGGGCTGGTGCTGGGGCAACCCGGGGAAGAAGCTACACGTTGCTCCCAGCCCTATGAGGGAGAGAGATGCCCGTGTGTGTGTGTGTGTGTGGGGAGGGGGGTCAGAAGCGGGGCTTCTCTCTGGCACCCACCCCACTCCCTCCGAAGCCCCACGTATTGAGCCTCTGGCCTCGGCTGCCAGATCGCCATGTACGAGTCGGAGCTGGAGCGCGCACACGGGCAGATGCTGGAGGAGATGCAGTCCCTGGAGGAGGACAAGAACCGGGCCATCGAGGAGGCCTTCGCCAGAGCCCAGGTGGAGATGAAGGCCGTGCACGAGAACCTGGCAGGTGAGCCGGCCCGCTGGGCCCTGGCCTGCCCCGCACCGAAGCCCTGCGCCCTGCCGGCTTCACACTGCTCCTGTCCCCACAGGGGTCCGGACGAACCTGCTGACTCTGCAGCCGGCGCTGCGGACCCTCACCAACGACTACAACGGGCTCAAGCGGCAGGTGCGGGGCTTCCCTCTGCTGCTGCAGGAGGCCCTCAAGAGCGTCAAGGCCGAGGTGAGGGCTAGGGCAGACGCCGCGTGCACCCGGGGCACTCTTCCTAAACACCAGCGGGGGCCCCCAGACAGCGGTCCCCTCTGCCCCTGCCTCCGCAGACCCTGTGCAAGAACAGGCCCGTCGGGGGCAGGAATTCGGGCCTTTGTCTTATTATGACTCTTTAAGTCTGGCGTGTTGCAGATGTCCGTGTTCTCAGACGTGCTACACGTATTCTTACGTCTGTGGGGCTGTGCTCGTACAGCACGAGGGTAGCCGGCGTCTCTTCAGTGCCTCCTACACGCCGAGCCTTTTATAGCCGTCGGCTCCCTGGATCCGCCTGACAGCTCTGCAAGCCAGACAGACTGACATGTTCTAGGGCTTGAGAAATCGTTTCTTAAAAAATGATGTAACACGTGGGCACGGTGGAAAGGGCAGGCCCTGCGAAAGGGCATCAGATGGGACGGGAAGGCCTCTCTCTGCCGTCCGGCCCCCCAGCGGCAGCCTCTGTGTCCGCCTTTCCCCAGCGCACTCTGCGCGTCACGAAACGAAGCGTTTTATTGTCTTTTATGCCCTGTTACCCTACAAGGGGGCCATACGTACCTGCGGCCTGCGTCTTTCTCCTTTCCCCTATGAGATGCACTTGGAGATCTCTACGTAGCGTCTCCGACAGACCCACAAGTCTAGATGGGGTCGTTTGTCCACATTTTACAGATGAGAACACTGAGGCTCGAAGGGGCTGAGCCGGTTGTCTCAGGTCTCCCAGCTACTCCGGGTGCAGCTGGGATGTGGGTCCAGCCGAATCCAAAGTCAAGGGCGAGCGCTGTGGAGTGAGGCTGAGTGCAGGCGCTTCGCTGATCAGCAGGGCAAGCTTGACCTGCCGGCCTGCCTAGCCTCTCTGCGACTCAGTTTCTTTCTCTGTGAAATGGGCCTGGTAGCAGAACCTACCCGGAGGGGGTCACCGGGAATATTCGACGTGTGACAGCACATGTCCAGGACTCAGCGCAGGGCGGGGGTGGGGGGCAGAGCGCGGCCGCTGGGGGCCAGGTCGCCGTGGGGCGGGGCCCTGACGGCGCTGCACGTCCCCCCCCAGATCGGCCAGGCCATCGAGGAGGTCAACAGCAGCAACCAGGAGCTGCTGCGCAAGTACCGCCGGGAGCTGCAGCTGCGCAAGAAGTGCCACAACGAGCTGGTGCGGCTGAAAGGTGACCGCCGGGCGGGCTGGTGCCGGCGTCAGGGTCCTCGACCTGGCTCAGAGGGGGTCCCGCCCTCCCCTCACGGCCCCCAGCACCTCTCCGGGGAGCTGTGGCCTGTCATTGAGGGGCTGTCGTGATTCCCTTTTTGAGGGTGAGGCAGGGGGCACGGGGAAGTCGGGGCCTTGGGTCTGTCCAGCTCGGAAGCCCTTGCCCAACACACGGGGCAGGTGACTCCGGCTCCAAGTGGCCACGAGGTCAGGTATCGACACCCTGGTTGGTGGGTTGGAATGCCCCTTGTTCTGACCGAGGCAGGGCCTGGTCAAGCTTGCGAGTTCACCTGTTCTCTGCACAGAGGGCTGGGGGCACCCGTTCTGTGCCAGGTGCCCTTCCAGGCGCTGAGATGTGGCCGTGGGCCCCACGGACACCGTCCCTGCCCTCTCGGCTGTCATTTCAGCTAGGAGAGCACCCGGAGAACCCCAACCCGGCCCCTGTCACCAGGGCTGGGGAGGAGCTCCAAGAGCCCCTGGGAGTCTGACACTAGGGGGGTCGGGGGGCTTCCCCGGGGGCGAGGCAGAGCTAGGGCTGAGACGTGGGCCGTGAGTCGGAGTGGACAGGTGCAGGGGGACGGGGGGCCTAAGCTGGCTGTGGTGGGGCGTTTCCCCTTCATTCCAGCAGCACTGGGGTCCCCCTGCAGGGCTTGGAGCAAGGAGGTGGCACCATCAGATCGGTGCCCCCACACAGCCCTGGGGCTGCCTCGCCTTGTTCCTGTGCCCGTTCCGTGCTGCCGGTAGCCCAGCTGCCTCTGGTTCCCAGGCCCTGTCCTGTCCTTCATGTCGTATCTTTTATGACGATAGAACAAGTCCCTTGGCTTACTGGGACCCCAGTAAGCCTCTCATTGGGCAGATGAGGAACCTGAAGTACGGAGTCGTAAAGAGCGTGTCCATGGTGGCACCCCGACCTGATAGGGGCAGTGTCTGGGTCCCACGGTCGTCCTTCCCGCCCTGTCCCCAAGGCGAAACTCGTACCCTCGACTGGTTTGCTCAGGAAGAGACTGTTCCAATAAGTGAACTTATACTATAGTGTGAGTGACTGGTACCAGCTTCATGGGCCACCTTGCCCTGGGGCCTTGCTTAGAGCCACCAGCCTGCTTAGGACACCAGTGGACACCGGCCCAGAGGCAGTCTGGTCTTGACCCGCCTGTACCCTTCTGTCCTCGCCAACCCAATTCAGGGAACATTCGGGTGATTGCTCGTGTCCGGCCGGTCACCAAAGAGGATGGGGAAGGACCTGAGGCGACCAACGCGGTGACCTTCGATCCCGATGACGACTCCATTATCCACTTGCTGCATAAAGGAAAGCCTGTGTCCTTCGAGCTGGACAAGGTCTTCTCCCCGAGGGCCTCACAACAGGACGTGAGTGTGGCTCCGGGGTTGGGGGGAACGGACAGGGCGTTGGAGAGAGGGGGAGACGTAGAGACTCAGCAGGAAAGGGAGAGGGGGTGGGGGAGTGGACAGGAAGCAGTGCAAGAGTCGGGGAGACAGGTCGGAGAAGCCTGGGAAACCAGGGTCCCTCTCTGCTTCGCTTCTGGAGAGAAGGGGGGTGAGAAGCTAAGGCTGAGGGCCTTAGAAGCCTCTGCTGGGATGGAGTGGTCCATGGCTCCCGTGTGGCCCCTCGGACCCTCACAGCCCCACCCACCCATGTGCCCCCTCCAGTCCATGACCCTGGGCAGCCCTGAGTCCAGCCTCTCCGGTCCGTGAGAGCCACGTGGTCTCAGCATCTCTCACGGCCGCCAGGGCCAACCTGCCGGGGCCAACCTGCCGGGCCTGTCTAGCCTGTGCCCCGCTGTCTCTGTGCCTGGCTTGTCCTCTGCCCCGTCCTCTGTCCACGGGCAGGCAGGCAGGTGGAGGAGGTGCCTGGAAGGTGCCGGCCTCTGCCTCCTTTCTGCTGTGCCCTCCTTAAGCACAAGGCAATCTGGGTGGGGGCGGGCGCGGGTCCTGAGCGCCGGGGCTGGGTGTCCCCTTCCTCAGGTCTGGGCGGTAGTACACGCTGCCCTGTCCTCCCTTCCATCTCTCGGCAGCCACGTCGCCATCGATATCTAGTGCACGTGCCTTTTCAGTTCTCCACCGTGAGCCAGTTGTGCTGTGACTGAAAGAGAGAGTGATGGGGGAGGTGGGTGGGCTTGGAGCTGGTGGGGGCCCCTGGTCCCAGCAGTCCCGGCAGCCCCGCACCCTCCCTCCATCCCACGTCTGCTCCCCAGGTGTTCCAGGAGGTTCAGGCCCTGATCACCTCCTGCATCGATGGCTTCAACGTCTGCATCTTCGCCTACGGCCAGACGGGCGCCGGCAAGACGTACACGATGGAGGTGGGTGCTTGCTGCACGCGGCAGGTGCTCAGGGAGTAAGAACCACCCCTTGGTGTCGTCGATAGGGGCACCCCTCCCTGGTTTCAGGGTTCTGCCTCACTCGGTCTTCATAACCACCCCGGGAGCACTGCCCCCAAGTCATTAGGCCTGGAGGGGCTCAGCCTGCTGGTCCAGGAAGGTGTGAGGGGTCAGGAAGGTTGAAGCCTGACATGGAGGCTGGAGCAGCAGAAGTGGGAGGGGGTGGGAGGTGCCATTGAAGGGGAAACAAGGGCCCGGGGAGATTTCCTGGCAGAAGGGCCAGCCCGTTGGGCCCCAGGGCACTTGCTCTGCCTGTGCCTGCCCCTGCCACCCACAGAACCCAGCTCGTGGCCTTGCTGACATTGGGCCCCCCCGTGGGCAGCGGCAGGGAAATCACAGGTTCCCGGTGCCCGTCCCAGGTGGCCCTCCAGGGCCGGGTACACGTCTGGCGTTCAGCAGCCCCTGGGTGCAGTTCCCTGTCAGGCGTTGCACCTGGGTGCTGTGCTTTAAGTCACAGGGACAGCCTGGCAGGGTGGTGCCATTTAAAGGTGGGAAACTGAGGCCCAAGGAGGTGAAGTTGCTTGCAGCTGGTGGAGGGCATTCTGGGGGCAGATGGGCATGCAGGTGGGAACCTCGGGCAGGGAGGCTGGCCCGCCAAGGGGTAGCCGATAGGGTGGGAGCCACAGGCACCCCGTGGGCATCTGCACGGGCCACCCCTCATGGTGAGGAGAGACCAGCTCACTGGGCCCTTCCTTCTGCCCCCAGGGGACCCCCGAGAACCCAGGCATCAACCAGCGGGCCCTGCAGCTGCTCTTCTCCGAGGTGCAGGAGAAGGCGTCCGACTGGGAGTACACCATCACCGTCAGCGCGGCGGAGATCTACAACGAGGTCCTCAGGTGGGCAGCCCGGGGGTGGGCGGCCCTCGGGTTCGAGGCTGTCCGGGGGGCGGCCCCAGGCCCTGGTGTGGGCACAGGCCTCCCAGGCAGCTTTGTGGGCCTCGGGACCGTGGGGAGCCGTGTGGGATGGGAAGTGGGGTCTCCTTTGGAGGACGTGGACGCTGCACATTAGGACTCAGCCAGGCGCAGGCCACCCCCCGGACCAGCAGGCAGGGAGGGGAGGGCTCTCTGCGAGCCCCCCTGCAATCCCCAGGCCGAGGTGCCCCTTTTCCCCCTCAAAGCACCCTCACCCTACCCACAGGCTGTACCAGGTGGCGATTAAGTGAGAGTGGGCGGGTTGGGGAGCCCTGCCCACCAGCCCAGGACTTTTGGGGACTGGCCAGTCTCCCTTCGGCAGACTGAGTGCAGGGCAGGAACTGGCAGAGGAGGAGGGGCTCAGCCCGCTGGTCCAGGAAGGTGTGGGGGGTCAGGCAGGAGCAGGGCAAGCGGAGGCAGAGAGGGGAGGGGGTGACCGCATCCCACCTGCGCCTCCAGGGACCTGCTGGGGCAGGAGCCCCAGGAGAAACTGGAGATCCGGCTGTGCCCGGACGGCAGCGGGCAGCTGTACGTGCCGGGGCTGACGGAGTTCCAGGTGCAGAGCGTGGACGACATCAACAAGGTGCGGGGCTGGGGGCCGGGGGCGGGGATGCGCTCGGGAGAAGGCCACGTGGGCAGATGCGGCTCGGCCGTGGCCCCACGCCCCTCTGAGCTCGGCGCAGAGGGCGACGCCCCTCACAGGGCTGCTCGGGGACGGGGCGACTCCCCGACCTCGCTCCAGACCCCGCGCCACCCGTCCAGGTGTTCGAGTTCGGCCACACCAACCGCACCACCGAGTTCACCAACCTGAACGAGCACAGCTCCCGCTCCCACGCCCTGCTCATCGTCTCGGTGCGGGGCGTGGACTGCAGCACCGGCCTCCGCACCACGGGTGAGCGAGGGCCACGGGCGGCCCGGCCTGAGCACCTACCCCGGCGTCGGTCCCCTCTGGCGCGGCCTTGACCCGCCCCTACCCTCCCCGCAGGGAAGCTGAACCTGGTGGACCTGGCCGGCTCGGAGCGGGTGGGCAAGTCGGGGGCCGAGGGCAGCCGCCTGCGGGAGGCGCAGCACATCAACAAGTCGCTGTCGGCCCTGGGGGACGTCATCGCCGCCCTGCGCTCCCGCCACGGCCACGTGCCCTTTCGCAACTCCAAGCTCACCTACCTCCTCCAGGACTCGCTCAGCGGCGACAGCAAGACCCTCATGGTGGTGCAGGTGCGCGTCCCAGGTGGGCCAGACGGTGCGTGTGGGCGAGGCCAGCACCGAGACCGGGGACCCCAGCTGTGCAGGGAAGGGACCCGTGTCCTCCGTGGCTCCAGAGTTATCACGCCCCCCCCCGCCAGCCTCCGCTGCAGACCTGGCACGTGCACCCTGTGCGCCCCGCAAGTTCCTTCACCTCCGCTAGACTCCCCTGGCCGTGAGTGCCAGGGGAGCGTGCCGCCCCCTCCACTGCTGTGGGGGCGGCTGGCGTGGGCGGAGAGTGAGCCCTCGTGTCCTCTAGGTGTCCCCTGTGGAGAAGAACACCAGCGAGACACTCTACTCCCTCAAGTTTGCTGAGAGGGTCCGCTCTGTGGAGCTGGGCCCTGGGTCCCGGAGGGCAGAGCTGGTGTCCTGGTCCAGCCAGGAGCATCTGGAGGTACGGGGTGGGCGGGGGACAGCACAGGCCTGTCTCTGGTGGCCCTGGGTCGGAGACATCAGGTCAGGGGACAGCCTGGAGTTGGGGGCAGGGGAAGATGCCAGAGAGGCTGGACCTCGAACCAGGACCCAAAACCAATAGCCTCTTTAGTCCAAGTATGACTTCCCGCCTCAGGGGTACCTGTGGGGTCATGAGCTGGGGGGTGGATGGGTCGCAGGCTGGCCCACGGGTGCCCCGGGGTGACTAGTTCACCTCGTCGTGTGTGTTCCCGTTGAACTCACACTGCCTGACGCGGGGAATCCGCGTCATACCCACGGCCCAGATGAGGAGACAGTTTGGGGCGGCTGGGAGGGGAGTGGAGGGCAGTGTGGAGGGCAGCGAGCCCACCTGCCCGCCCCTGCCCACAGTGGGAACCAGCCTGCCAGACGCCACAGCCCTCGGCGCGAGCCCATTCGGCCCCCAGCTCGGGGATCACGAGCCGGCCGGGCTCCATCCGGAGGAGGCTGCAGCCGTCGGGTGAGCCTTGAGGGCCTGGGCAGGTGGGTGGGTGGGGAAGCTCCCCCACTCGTCGGTCACAGCCGCTGGCCGCCCTCTCCCGGATGGGCTTTTCCTTTCCTTTCTATAAAGCTCCTAAAGCTTCCCTAGAACCCGTCTCACAGCCCTCTCCGGTCCCGAGCAGCGTTCGGGGCAGACAGTGCTAGGTCCCCTTTCCAGGTGGGAAATAAGAGACGGGAGACCGAAGGCCGCCTGGAAGGGGGGGTCGTGCTGGGGCTCCCGGCTCGGCTGTTGACTTGAGGCCCAGGATGCGAGTGTCCCGGGCTGTGCCGGCTGGGCTCACGCGAGGCAGGCCTGGGCCCCAGCTCAGGGGGTGGAGAGGGCAGGCTCACCCCATGTCCCAGATGAGCAGTGAGCCTGGCCAGAGGACCGGACTTCAGGGCTTCAGCTTCCCGCTGGGCCCCACCCACGGAAGGGCCTGGAGTCCGAAGGGGTCGGGGCAGCAGGGTCCCCAGGGGCCTTGGCCCGAGGCCAGCCCACCAGTGAGATGCCCGTTGCTTTGATTTCAGCCTGAGGCTGGGGCCACAGAGTCTCCAGGTGAGTGTGGGGCCGGTGGCCCGGGGCTGCCTGCCTGCCACTGCCCACCTGCCGCCGCGGGTCGCAGGGCTGTGCTGGGGGCCTGCCGCCCAGGGCTGCGTCCGTCCTGCTGCCGCCTGCTGTCTGCGTGCTTCCGCCTGCCTCCCCCCTGCTCCGAGGCGGGGGCTCATGAGCTCCTCTTACCCCCCATCCCCCGCAGGGAAGTCGAGGCCGTTGCCTGTGTGATGGACGCGTCCACCCTGCGGTGCCAGGGGCTGGGTCCCGAGGCCTCAGCGGCCTGCTCCTGCGGGGAGCCCAGGACGTGAGGCTCCTCTGCGGCTCCGTCTCTCCTCAGAGATGAGAAACATGCTCCGAAGGAAATGGTGTCTCTTGGCTGTGGCTCTGGGTACAAATGGCACGGGCTGGAAGGGCGCGAATGGCCTGCTCTGCCTGGCAGGCCTGGGCCTCGGGGTGTGCGGTTGGGGGGCCCTCGCCGGGCCGGCCCGGCTCTCCCCGTCTGCAGGGCGCCCTCCGTGCTGGGGGGCCGGGGAGCCCCCGGGAGGCACAGGAACCGTGGGAGGGGGGGCGGCTGGCGGGCACCCCACTCTCCCCCAGGGGGACCCCCACGCCGGCTCTCGTTGGTGCAGAGGCGTGCGCGGCCGGGCATAGGGCTGGCAGGAGGCCAGAGGGCGGGGATTCTGCTGCTCACCCGCCTGGCACCAGGCGCTCTCCCTGCTCACTGGCCTCTTGACATCTCCCTCCCTCCGAAATCCTATTTAAGAACTTTTGGAAGCGTAGCCATTTTTACGTATTAAAATAAAAGCCTTTTTACACAAGTGTAGTCTGCGAGCACTGGTCTCAGCCGGGGAGTGGGGCATCGGCTCGTGCCGTGGGCTCCCCGCTGCTGGCCGGTCACCTGCTGCCCTCCCAACCTGTCCGGACCGCGTGTCCTGGCCATCCCGACAGGGACCTGCACTCCCCCCCGTCGTCACCTCCACCTTGTAAGCGGAGGCTCCTCCAAGGCTTGGCAGAACCACGGCTGCGGCCCTGGCCTTGTCCCCACGAGTGAATTCGCCGCCCTCTTCCCAGGAACTACGGGACCTTAACCTCCCGTGCAAGGCCACCCCACCCCGGCACGGCAGCTGTGTGGGTCTGTACGCAGCCTGGGCCAGGAGGAGGCCATCAGCGGGGCCTCCCTGTGATGGGGCTGGACCTGCGGCTGCTGCAGAGAGGCCACTGGCCCGGGGCGGCCGTCCCCACCAGACAGCACTGGGGCTCCTGCGGGAGCGAAGTCTGCTCGGAGCCCTCCCCCAGGACAGGGCAGCTGCCCTTCCAGTGTGGTCCCTGGAGGCTCCTGGGGGGTGTGGGGGGGAGTGCACAGGGTGCTGGGCCAGCCCCGTGGTGGCCGCGTCTGCGAGGCTGGGGTCCTGGCTTCGTGCGGTGTAGGGCTGTTGGAGGCGTCCACAGGACAGCTGGGGGCATGGCCGGGACAGGGGGGACGGCGGGGCCCACCCAGCCAGGGTGCCTGAAGGGCCGGGTCCTGCCGGCGCAGCGCTCGGCCGCCCCCTGCTGGCCACGCAGCGGGCGCACCGCCGTCGGGATGGAGAGGGCGCTCCCGCCTCGGACGTGCCAGGGCAGGCAGGGAGGCAGGCGGGTGGGCAGCTGCCAGGGGACGCCCCTCCTGGCAGGGAAACCAGGCAGTAGTTACAAATTTAATAAAATTTGCCTTATAAATTACAGCAGCAGCCCCAGGGCTTGGTTCGCTGCCCCCGAAGCAAGAGTTGGGCGAAGCTGGGCGGCCGGTGCCGGAGGGAAGTTGTCTGAGAGTTCGGGGCTGAGGAGGTGGCCAGTGGGCCAGCGCCACCGCCTCCAGGATGGCCACAGGGCAGCGGTGGGGGGAGGGCAGAGGCTCATGGGCTGGTGGGTCCACAGGGAACAGCTGTAGGGGCTGAGGCCAGGCCCCAAGGGCTGCCAGGTGTCCCCACCCACTGGATTCCTCAGTCCAGACTGGCCATCAGCAGGTGCAGCTCCCGGAAGGCACTGCCGTGGCGGCCGCTCAAGCCTGACTTGCTCCTGACGAGGCCGCTGATGCTCTTGAGCTGCTTGTAGCAGAGCCGGCACTTGTGCAGCCTGAGGGCAGAGGGGCAGCGCTTCAGGTGGCCTGTCAGGTGGCCTGCTGCGTGGACGCCGTGACCGCCACCCAACCCTGGGGCCTTCCGTGTCCTATCTACTCCCGCCCCCACTCCAAGCCATGCCAGGCCACACCACAGAGGAACCCAGGCTCTGGCCACCCCAACCCCAAACCCTGAACCAGGGACTCTGTCCCAGCCACAATGCCCTCCTACATACGCTGTTTCAGCAGGGCCATCCACAAGTGGGCTGGGCCCAGGCCTGTGTGCCCTCACCCCTGTCCCCCACACATGCGTGCCACCCAGCCCCTCACCTCTCCTCCCGGCTGATGTCTACACCCACGGAGGGCGGGGCCGCCAGGATGTCCGTGATCAGGGGCAGGAACCGCTGTAGGATCAGCTTCAGGGAGGTGCAGCCTGTCTGAACATAACTTCAGAGGCAGACGGACAGGTGAAGCCACAGACAAAGACAAACAGCAAGGTGCACACAGAGGAGCAGGGGCAGCACGGCTGTTCTCACTCTGGCTTCTCCGGAACTTGGAGGGAACAGCGATGCTGCACAGCCACCTCGCATGGGCACCAGCCCTAGGGGTCTCTCCCGTGGTCCCTGCAGGAGCCCCCAGCCACCTCCTCTCTCTGCTACGAGGCAGGCAGGGCTTCCCCACACGCACCTCTCATACTTGCTCTGCAGAAGCTTCTCGATCTGCGGCAGGACTGTCGTGCACAGGTCCAGCTTCCACAGGGAGCTGGGGGGAGAGCCAGGGACAAGCGTCCTCAGCGCCCGGCCCTACACGCTCTGCCCGCTCCGCCCACCGCGGCCACTTACGCTTTCTGGTTGACGATGTTAAGGAGATCCACCACCACTGACAGGTCGTTGATGGCCACTGCTGAGTCCACTGACGTCTGTGCAAACAGAGCACCTGTCAGAGAGGGCTGGGGACAGAGTGGCCCCTGACTGAGTGTGGTATGACGACGGGGAGGTTGCGGGGTGTTAATGAGACTGCCCCTAAATGACGAGTGCAAGGCTAGGCAGTAAAGAAGGGCTCAATAAACGGTGGCTTGTGATGGTGAGGGTGAAGAAATCCAGGTGAAGGTGCCATGCTGTAGACAGGAACTGCCTGACCCGCTGTGTGGCCCGCTCTCGGTTCAGCCCTAAGCCCCGGGCAGGAGCAGGTGCTTGCCTTGATGTCACCCGTGGTCCACACGGCCCGCACGGAGTCCAGGTTTTTGTGGCGGCTGGTGAGCACCACGCACATGGTGTCATGGCCTTTCCGGATCTGCGACATGGCATCCTCGTCAACCAGCTCCGTCTGCTGAGGAATCTTCACGGCCTGGGGGGACAGGGGCCCAGATGCTGGCAGCAGAGCCCTTGCCTCTCAGACCTCCGCCCCATCCTTGGGCTGGGTGTCCCTACTCACAGGCAGGAAGTCGGAGGCCTTCAGCCCGATGGGCTCGTTCCGGGCGGCAGGGATGATGGCAGGCTCGGCCTTGGGTGCAGGCGTGGAAGTGACGACCTGGGGCCAGGGCAGGACCTCAAGCTGGAGGGGTTCAGAGCTCAGTGGGCGGCCAGCCTGAGGCCTCCCTCTTTGCCCCCAGCATGGGGTCCCCCAACCTTGGTTCAGAACTACAGCCCCTGCGAGCCCCACACCATGCCCCCTCCACCTGGACGTACGTTTGGCACCGGCAACTGTGTGTCCATGGCAGGGCTGGGCTTTGCTGCCTCCTTGGCTGTGGCCGTGTCTGGAGGCAAAAGGAAAAGATCTCTGGGTCAGGAGAAGGCAGGGCTCAGGTGGGACTCTGGGCGGCATCTGTAACTGAGGGTGATGGAGCAGGAGCCAGCAGGCACGGGGAAGGAGGTAGCAGCAGCGGGGGTCCTAGGGAGGCCTGGGGCGGGGCTGGGCCTGTCCCTACTTTTTACCCACTGAACCCCAGGCCTGGCAGAAAGCAGGCCTCTGGCTCCGTGTGTGGATGGGACCCAGGGAGCTCCAGGGAGTGGTGACCCGCCACCGCACTAGGAATGTGTGTGTTGGGGGTGCTGGTGGTGAGTGCGTGGTGAAGAGTCTCGAGGCCCTATCTACAGGAGGCCCCAGCAACTTCTCTCACCGCGACCAGCTCGTTCCTGCCCAGCACGTGTCCCATTTCGAGACCCCCTGTGTGGTTGTCTGTCTACCTTTTGCCCTCCTCACTAGCGTGTAGGCTCCTGAGTGGAGCATCTGCCTGCCTTGTTCACACTCAGTCACCAGGCCTAGCTGGGCCCGGCATGTCGTGCATGCTCTGGGGCAAATGGAGGTAAAAGACCCAGTGGGAGAGAGGCTAAGGCCAGTGTCTCAGAGAGGGAGAGAACTGGGGAGTTTGGGACCCCGGGGTGCTAGGCTCTGCTTCCTGACTCACCGTCCTCTGGGGGTGCTGGGAAGGGCTCACTTCTTCGGGGTGGTGTCCGACCTGTAGAAGTGAAGGGGTTTGGGAACTCATGTTGGCTAGCCCAGGGCTGCTCTCTGACAACCCCGGGGCTGGGGTGACCTGGGACCCAGGGCCCTGTCAGGATGTGGGGTGAGGGAAGGTCGTTCCCAGGCACACAGTTGCAGACCTGTAACCCTGTCCCAGCCCTATGAACACTTGGGCCTGCCCCTTCCCGCCCACTTACCCCTGTGGGCCTTTCTTTGCTTAGGGCTGGCAGGGCGCCGAGTGGCCGGCTGCTGGGCTCCCTGCTGGGGCCCAGAGGCCCCGGGAACAGAGCCTGGCCCGGTGTAGGTTAGGAACTAAGCTAAGAGAGTGACATGGACCCTGCCCCCAGCAGGGACTGTCTGCCTCCATGTCACAGACGGGCACGCTGGGGCTCGCGGGGCAGAAGCCAGGGCTCACTGATGCTGTTCTTGGGCTGGAAGATCTCGTTGTAGTCCTCGGCGTTCTGGATCTCAGCCCGCGACTCCCGCTCGTCCCGGTCATCCTCACTGCTGGGGCTGCGGCGCTCGCTCTCCGAGTTCTGCTTCACCCTGGGGGCCACCAAAGGCAGGCCGGGGCCCAGTGAGGCCGGGCTGGGCCCCCCAATGCCTCCCCAGGGGGACAGGCCCCCCTCCTGCGCCCCCCAGCACCCCCTGAGGCCCCAGCCCACCTCTGAGGCTTGCTGCAGGTTGTGCTGGGCCGCTCGTAGATGCGCCGAAGGGGGGCACTGGGGAGGGGCGGCTGCTGAGCCAGGGGCCGGCTGTCCTGCACGGGGTCCTGGGCCACCGTGCCTGTCCTGGTGACCCGAGTCAGGTCCACCACATAAGAGGAGACGTTGCTCTGGGAGAAGGCCACGCCTATCTGCAGGAAGTGGCAGAGCTGGGGCCGGCCCCTTCGCAGCAGCGGCTGGGGTAGCAGTGGGCGGGACCCCGCAGAGCCTGTGGGAGTGGGGCCTGGGGTGGAGGGTGGGCGCTGGCTCTCTCACCAGCTGGTCGTTGCAGATGGCCAGGTCAGCCACCTTGCCCCAGTTGACGAGGACCACATCAAAGCAGCGCTCGGGCTCCCAGCCGTAGACGCGCAGCGAGTCCTGGCAGCCACTGTACAGGCAGCAGCCATCGGGGTTGAAGAGGACGCTCCTGGGCCAGGCGAGAGTGGGTCGTGGGTCCCAAGAAACCCCGAGAGGCTGTGGGGAGCCCAGGACAGGAGGGAGGGGAAGTAGAGACGGGAAAGGCCCACCCACGTCCACATCCCACTGCCCGGGAGGAGGGCCCGGCCCACGGACCAGCTACCTGCATACCTGACGGGCCCCGGCTCCCCTTCGATGCAGCTCACCACCTGGAATTTCTCCAGATCCCAGAAACGGATGGTCCTGCAAAGGCAGCTGAGCTGTGCTGGGAGGCCAGGGCCCCTACCCGGCCTCCACACAGGCCTGTGGCTGGGCAGCCCACCCGCGTCTCTTCAGACACTTCTCCGCTTCCCCTTACCCCTCAGGGCCACTAAGACAATGCCTGGGGCCCAGGGCTGGCCCTGGGTAGACAGGGAGGACTCAGCGGGTGGGAAGTGAACATGGGCCTTGGGTCTGGACATGCCCTAGGAGGCCCAGACACTGGGACTGGGAACCAGAGTCAGGGGAGATGGGACCGGGGTGCCACCTTAGCCTGGCTGTCAGTTAATTCAGTCTACATAGGCTCGTCAGGCATATGACCCCCCGGAACAGACAGACAGATTGGGGGCTGACATATACACATGCTCAGAGGGAGGAGATGTGAGGGATGCCAGTCACGGGCAACAGGCCCTGCTTCTCCTTCTCACCTGTCGGAGCTGCCAGAAGCTAGGAGGTACTCGTTGGGGTGAAACTCCACCACGTTGACAGGCCCCGTGTGGCCGGGGAACTCGGACATCATCTTGCCAGCAGTCAGATCCCAGAGCTGGGCGGGGCGAGGGGGAGGTCAGGACCAGGCCGGGCACTGCGGCTGCCCGCTCTCCCTCTACTCCGGCCTGAGCTCTGCATCCACACACCCACCACCTTCCATTCTGGACGGGCTTGGGACAAGCAAGCCCAGTCAGGAGGGAGCTGAGGACCCAGCCCGAGTGTGATCGGCAGACGCCAGTCCTCAGCCCTGGGCCCAGGTCAGGCCGGGAGCTACCTTCACCGTGTGGTCATCTGCAGCCGATGCCAACCACTTCCCGTCGGGGCTGAACCGCAGACACCGCACGGCCTGGCTGTGGCCCTGTGGAGCGAACAGAGCACCGGGCTCACCCGAGGGGCCTGGGCCCAGGGGCCTTCCCTCCCTCCCCTTCACCCCACTCCATCCCTGCCTGCGACAAGCAGTGCTTCCTGGGCAGCTGGCAATGAGGGGACAGACGAGCTGGAGATGCCACAGGGGAACACTTCACCATATGGGCCATGGGCCCCCAGGAAATCAGGGCCGCGTGGTCATACGGTTTGGGAAGCAACATATATGTGGCCTCTTTTTGGAGTTAAATGTCCTGCCTTAATGTCAACAGGTCTAAAAACCTCTAAACTCATATACACAGGAGCCCCTTCGCCTGGTGACACTTGTCAGCTGCCTGTAAAACCAGGAGCATACGGACAGCGGGGGTCCAGGTGGCACCCCTGCTCTGCTCCGGACTCGTTTCTTGCTGGGGCTTTCATTTCTAATGTTCTCACCCATGCTGGACAGCAGTCCCCTCCTGCCCCTGCCAGTGTGGGAACCACCCATGCTCCGTGCCTGCGTGGTAACCAGCAGAGGGTGCCTTCCTTACCCTGTATCGGAAGACACAGCCTTTCCTCCTGATGTCCCAGAGCTGTGGGGAGAGGAGCAGAGGGGCAGTCAGAGCAGGTCACCACCAAGGGTGGGCCTGGGCTGGGGAGGCCTAGAGCCTGAGCCATCCTGTGTGGCTGTGAGCAGAGAAGGGCTCTGGGCACCTCCACGTCATTACACCCCAAATGACAGGGGTCCAGAAACTGCTCACTAAAGCTGGGAATTCTAAGCAGAAATGCTGCTGCTGCAGAGAGGGATGACACCCCCACACAGAGCCGAAAGCCCACCCTCTCGGGCCGGACACACGGCCCAGTCCCACTGCCAGTCCAGCGGGAGACCAGGGCCCAGCGCGGGGTCTCACCTTGATGTTCGTGTCCTGAGACCCTGAGGCTACGAACTCGCCATATGGGTGGAAGTCCAGGCTGCAGATGTTGGCTTTGTGTCCCACGAGTGTGCGAAGAACTAAAAGGAAGCAGAGGTGATGGCGTGAGAGGCAAACAAGGCGGCTACCGGAGAAGGGCTGCTGTGTTCGCTGCGTGTGGGCTCTAACATTAACTGAACAATAACAACAGATTTTAGAAATGAGGGGGGGGAATCAACCATGGTCCTACCCCTGACAACTCATCTATTTTTTTCTCCCAAGAGATAAGAGCCATTTCTGTTATTACCTGAAAATGTACCGCACACTCCCCCCAGCCTGTGCCTCTGGACTCATCCCAGTGTGTTCATGCAAGAGGGAAGGATGAGGGAGGTCAGGCAGAGGGAAGTGGTGGGCAAAGTCCCCAAGGAGGGCAAGTGGAGGGAAGCCCAGGTGGCCCTGGTGCTCACACCTGCCCTCTGTCCCAGGGCTCCTGAGGTGGATGTGAGGACAAGCTGTGAGCGCCAAGAGAACACAGGTTGATGGCTGGGGCCTCGGAGCCCTCAGGGACGGGGTGTGAGTCGCCTCCTGCTGCCCCAGAAACCATGTCTCCTATCCTACGAGGTCTTGCAGGCAGCTCCACGGCCTGGCCCAGCCTGGCCCGCAGGCCAACTGTGTTTCTGTCTCTGGTGCCCCTCATGTGTGCCTCTTCTCTCTGGCTTCACGTGCCTTGCTTTTTAAGATTTATAATTCCACTGTGTGTGTGAAACTGATCGCCCCATGAGTGCTGGGGCCAAGTGGGACAGGAGTCCAGCCATCCCCAGGTATGAGCAAAATCAGGGTGCGCTCTGTTGAAGGAGGTGTTCAAGCAAACTCCAGATGCAATGCTTTAGGGACAAGAGAGTTGAGCCCTAAGTACAAACTCTCTAGTGTGACTGCCTGCACCCCTCAGGTCCAGGTCCAGGTCCGGGCCAGGCCAGGTACAGCTGAGAGCAGGATAAGAGTGAGCCGCTCTCATCTGCCTGAGGACAAAGCCCATCCCACTGCCCACCACACCCACCCACCCCTCTAGGTGCCCCTCTGCATACGCCCTGCGGGGCACTGAGCTGGGACCAAACTGCCTTTACGTCCTTCACGGAGTGCGACAGGCACCTGCCACGTGTGTCCACCGAGTAACTCGATCACACTAAACCTGAGCAGCTGCCCTTTGTCACTCTCTGTAGTCGTCGCATGTCACCAGACATGTCACTGGGGGCTCAGCATTGCCTTTCTTCTGGTCAAGGAGGCCTCGGGCACACGCTGTCCACTCCAGGACCTGGAGGGAGTCGACTCATGCTGGCTCCTGCTTCAGCTCGCTCACTCCGCATCCCACAGCAAGGGTTCCACAGTCCTGCCCCGCCCGAGAGGATGCGCCGAGTCCCGCCCTGCGTGGGCCGGCTTCACTAGGCCAGGCTGCCGCCTTTCTGCAGGATCCCTGGCTGACCCGCCCTCGCCCTCTGGCTGTGCCACGGAGAGCAGGCAGGACCACATTCTTCTGGCTTGACTTCTGCCCTTGGTCTCCTGTCCCAGGAGGGCCCTCGGAAGGCCTCAGTCACAGGACCTGGGAGCTGCAGAGCAGGGGGCCTCTCCGGTGTGTGTGCCCCATTCGGGAACCTCTGAGCCATCCCGGCTGAGCAGCTACTTGGCTACAGGGTCTCTACCAAGCTCGGTGTCTTCCTTGGGCCCCAGTATCCCCATCCAACAAGTAAAGGGCCCTGTCAACCTGGATCTGTGTCAGAATCACCTGGCAGCTTGCTGAGTGCCAGGTTCTGGGTCCGCCCTGCTTCTGAGTCACATATCCTGGGGGCGGGGTCTGGGCCGTGCATTGCTAATAAGCTCCCTGAAAGCAGTCCACTGTGGGGGTCCAGCACCCAGGAACTCCAGACAGAGGTCTTCAGTTTTCATTCTTTGCTCACCTCCAGGAAGTCTCACGTTTCCCTTACGCGTGGAACAACAACGGTGGCTGAGAACGCATGGCAGCCTGGTCTTTTCCCCTTGCTCCTCGCTGAATGGAACCGAATCCCATCTGCTGGGATTCGGGTCGGGGAAAGGCTTCCCAGGAAGCGACCCACCTTCTGCTCCAGCCTTTCTGCTTTCTCAGCTGGAGCCCAGCCAACCTGGCTAGTCCTGCCCTGGCCCCTCGAGTCCAGTGATGCCCCAGGACAGATGCCGTGCCACAGCCAGGCAGCAATACCGTGTGCTGAGACCTGTCTGCTAGCTAAGAGATCCTGGGACCCACACCACATTCCTTGAGGGCCACCTACATAAGAAGACCACTGCTCTTGGGCAGAGTGAACCTGGCCGCTGGGCACGCGTGGCTGGTGGCCACTATCCCGTAGCACAGACAGAGCATGCATCACAGGAGAGGCCCGGACCTGTAAGTCTCGGCCAGGCTCTCTACTGGGCAAAGTGGCCTTGATGGGATCCATGTCACCATGACTTCTCTTGTCCTTCAGGCGGCGATGGCCTCCCGCCTGGCATGCTGGACAGTCCAGGCTAGAGGCTGGCAAAAAGCAGTGAGCAAACAGGTTTCACCGGGACCTCTCAGTGTTGGCCCGCACAGTGCTCTGAGAAAATGCTGACTTAGCTGCCAATATTCAGAAGTGGGGGGCTTCCACTTAAATTTCCAGATTCCCAGCTTCTTGTGAAAAATCTGTAGAGCTGGCAGCACCCACACCGCCGTGTGGCAGCACCCGGCCAAGGCTGGGAGGCAGCCCCCCTTCTGGGAAGCTGAGACTGCATGGCCCAGGACTGAGGGCTCGAGTTTACAGACTGACAGAACTCAGCAGGGGTCTGGCAGAGGGATAAATACTGACCCACCAAGGTTCATCGCTGAGCAAGTGCAGGACACTGGGACAAACATCGTACAACCTGCAGAGAGAGGCAGAGGGAGGACAGCAGCAGGTCCCACATGAGGGACCTGGGAGGACACGGCCCTGATCTCTCGGCGGTGGCCCTGGGAGCCAAAACGCAGCGGCACCGACCTTCCAAACTCTGAGGGAAAAGTACTTCCCACCTAGAATTCTACGTTTGAATTCTTTTAAAAAAGGGTGAAGGCAGGATAAAGTCGTTTTCAGCCATGGGAGGTCTCTAAATCTGTGCCTGTCGTGCACCCTTTCTAAGTAAGCTATGAAAGGATGTGCTCGTCGAAACGAGGGAGAAAACCAAGAACGGTGACAACGTGGGACCACAGCAGCAGAGAGACGGAGGAGGGCCCAGGATGACAGCGGCTCTGAGAAGAGACATCTCGATTATGGGATGGGTTGGAGGGAGGCGGCTTATGCTTAGGACTGGGGGATAAGTTAGAAACAAAGATGGAGAAATCAGGCAGATGAAAAAAAGAACAATTATTAACACCAGGGAAACGAAATTATAAAAAGGAATATCATCAGCCCTGGATAATGTCTATAGTACATAAAAATGTTTTTCAAAAGAAACTGCAGCGTCGCCACGTCATTTAGAAAAGGAGGGAATCGGCGGACAGCAGGTGAGGACAGAGGCCTCTGGAGGACAGGAAGGAGTAGGCAAAGTCTTGCTCTGCCCATTGTGGATACTTGCAGAACCACGTGGATTTGACTTTTTAAACTATGTGTAAACTTCTATAAAGATGAAAACCAATTAAAACAAAGGAGAAGGGAACAGGTCTGGCCACCCGGCCCCGTTCCTGCAGGCAGCGGTTAGCCAGAGTGGTGCAGGGGCCACCTGAGTGGGGGCCCAGAGGCCCCAGTTCGCCCTACATGTCAATCATGTACACGTCCTACGTGACCCCTAGTGGCACCTGAGGTCCTTCCAGGTCCCGGATCCACACAGACATCCATGCACACAGCTGTCCATTCAGACATTTACTGGGCACCTCCTCGGTGCCAGCGCCCAGACAGCAGTGCCTGTCACTGCTGCCAGCGTGCGGGAGGTTGTCACCCTGTCTGGTCAGTGCTCCAGGAGGAAACCGCCCAGCCTGGTCAGGGCAGGCTTCCCGGAGGAAGAGGCCGAACAGAAGAGCCCGAGCCAGCAGCGCCGCAGGGAAGACAAGTGCAAACGCCTACTTTTGGCAGCTTCCAGGTCCCAGACGCGGATGGAGCCCGACTGGGAGCCGGCCACGATGAGCTCCTCGGGGGTGTTGAGGCGGACACTCTCCACTGGGGACGTGTGACCTGTCAGGCTCTGTGGAGAGGGGGTGGCGACGTTAGCACACGGTGTGGACAGACACTCAGCTGCTGCCTCAAATTCAGGGGCCCCAGGAACTGCGTCAGAGAGAAGCGGAACAAGCAACAGGGCCACTCCCCAGGCTCCCACCGGGGCTTCTCTCAGCCTCCGCAGCCAGGGCCAAAAGTGAGCCAGACCCCAGGCATGCTAAATCGCCCTCCCACTGCCTGCTGTGCTCCTGACATGGATGTCACCTACGGAAATGGCCCTGGGCACCAGGAGGGAGCACCTGACCCTTCAGTCCTAAGTCCAAACCACTGCCTGCCTAGGCTCTGCTCCCGTCTCCAAGCCCCTCAGGGGGGAACCACGGCAGAACTGGGCCTGGCCTGTCAGCGGCCCACCCTTTGCCCCTCAGGAACACCTGGGGCTCTGGGGGCTGCCCCTGCTGGAGGACCCAGCCATGCTTCCAGGTAGGGGCTCTCCAAACCCAGAGGGTCTGGGAGTGACTGATGGAAAACGTCACTCTCACCCAACTCAGAGCTGGCCAGAGCCAGGCTGGGCTAGGCCAGGCCAGGCCAGGCCAGGCTCAGGAGGGATGAGCAAGAGATGCTGGCATTTCCAGCTTTCTGGCGAGAGGCTAGAATCTGAAATCCATGGTGTCTGTCACTCCCCGCTTAGTGCTGGCCAACCCAAAGCACAGCGGTGACTCCATCAGTGTTTGCTAAGACAACATTCCCCACGGGGGTTGGAGACCGTAGGGAAAAACTGCTCCTCAGAACTATGCCGAGGCCAGACAGCTGTGAGCAGCCTGTCTGCCTCCCACGCATCGCCAGCAGGAGTCTAAGTGGGCACCAACTCCATGGAAGGTAACTGGGCATCATCGACCCACATTTAGAAATGCACGTTCCTGCACTCCAGCAGCTGTGCCTCTGGGAGCTTGCTCTGCACACGCTCCGACACGTGTGCAACAATGCACACCCAAGGGTCCTCACTGCAGGGAATCTTTTGGACAAAAGACTGGAAACAATACCGATGCCCGTCACAGAAAACGGGTTAGATAAATGTGGTCATCCATGGTCACTTACAAGGTCACCTGTACAGGGACTGCTATTCATTCGGCCATTAAAGCGTATGAGGCAACCCTCTGCGCACAATAAAGACTACCCTCCATGACACTTTCAGGTGAAAAAAGATGGAGACAGTGTGTATAGTTAGATACCATTTGCGTAAAAAAGCAGGGGGAGGGGAACAGACATGCACGCTTGCTTTCTGGAAGGACCAGAGGACTCAGGAGCTGTGACTGTGTCCAGGGAGGGAAGTGGCAGGATGTTTACTGCATACCATTTGGCTACTGAACTACATGGGCTCACATAAACTCAAACACACACAGAAGCAGATGGAAGTGGACTGCCTGCACAGGGAGTAGAGCACGTGCACAAAACTAAGGTGAGAAAGAACTTGGCAAATTTCAGGCCCTGAAAGGCCTGGTCCGTGGGAGTCAGGGGAGAGAGACATGGGCTGAGCCCTGCAGGGGGCCTGGGGGCTGCACGTGGTCTGAGAAGCTAAGTCTGGAGGCCAGACCCCAAACTGTCCGCTGTGTTTCTCTAGAGGTAAGAGTCTGAGGTCACTTCGGGTCCGTTCTTTGCGGGTCCTTGTTGATTCTTTTTTAGATCTCAGCTCTCCACTGGGTCTCCCAAACTCACTGAGGTGACTGAATCTCTCCCCTTTCATCTTCATCTTTACTCGGCCAAGAGTCAAAAGCATGATGCTACCCTGTGCTGCAAGGCTGTGGGGGGGGGGAGCTGCTGGTGGGAATGTCAATTGATCTCTGGAGGGCGATTTGGCAATTCGCTTTGAAAGCTTTCTAAAAAGTGCACACCCTCGGATTTAATGCAAGGATCACAGATCCGCTCAAAGATTTGGGCAGATGAGGACACACATCTCCTGGCTGCGCAGAGCCAAAAGACTACCGATGACCTCCATGCTGGGAACAGGGCGGGGCTCAGATAATTCCAGTTTATCCCTGCAGCAGCATACCAGGAAGCCACTAAAAATCATGTCCTACAAGGATATCTGCTGACACGAAAAAAGGCTCACATGTTGTTATTGTAAAACCCAGGCCACAGAAGAGACAGCACTCTGGAAACATGTTGTTATGTATTTCCACGTGTGCACATGCGTGTGTGTTCATACATGTACAAGCTTGAGCACACACGTGTGTGCATGGGCATGTACCCATATCGGCATCTAGAAGGGCACAGGACAAAATACCAGCTGTAGTGGTCTCTGGATAATGAAGCTGCATATAATCCATTTTTGAATTTTTTCCTCCTTTATGCTTTCCTGTTTTAGAAAACAGTTTTGGGCATTACATGTAGTTGTGTAACCAGATCAAGTGCTATTAAAGAACCAGCTCTCTACCCTACGCCAGCCAGGCGCCCTGAAATGCTTCCCGTGGAATGAGAGGGAATGAATCAAAGTCACCCCCACGGACAGCTGATGGGCGGGCAAATGGGCTGTGGGCAGAGGAGGCCCAAACTTGGGTCTGTGAGCTCATTTTAGCCTTCTCATGCCAGATCCCTGGAGTGCTGGCCCACAGCCAGGTGACGCCACCATGCCTGAGGGCTGGCCACTGCCCCTGCCATCCAGGGTTGCCCTGGGCCTTCCTGGGCAGACAGCTGGGGGAGACTCGGATGTTGTGCTGGGTGCCCTTGCGCAGGGTGCCTGCTAAGCCATCTGCTCCCGTCCCCAACCCCGCTCCGCGTCCCCTACCATCCCTTGCCCTGTCCCTGCTGGCCGGCTAAAGCTCACCATGATGCAGTTGGGCTTGTTGATGGACCACAGGTTGACACGGCAGTCATCCCCGCCCGTCGCCAGCAGCCGTCCGGAGCCCTTGCCCAGCACCAGCGAGGACACATTGCTGGCGTGGGCAACGATCTCCTCTACACAGGAAAGGGCAAGGGGAGAAGGCAGTCAGGGGGCGTGACAGGCCACATGGAGGGGGGCAGGCTGGCCCTGCCTGGCCACCAGTTCTGACACACGAAGCCCCACGGGAGGGCCCCTTTCGCGCCCAGACATCCCTCTGGACACCTGCTGACAAGGCGAAGCCTAGGCAGGCTCCAGACAGAAAAGACTTTCTCAACTTTAGTCATCCCTGTGCCGCCCTAAGGCCTCATGATTTTTTTCCTTTTTCTGCACACTGACTGGTAATGTTGTTGACTTACTATGCCCAATTTTTAAAACAAACTCGCTATTTTTATTTGGCTGTTTCGTAAGCTATAATACCTATGAAATGACCAGTCTGATTTGTTTATACCTTTTCTATGATACAAAAAATATATATATTATAAGATAAAAAATGGCTGCCACTGGCTATGCACATAAACCCCGCTTTGGGGAACACATGTTAAGAGCCATTCAGGTCAACCCTAGCCAAGCTGTCCCCAGGGGAGCTCACCCACGGCTTTGGCCACAGCTTCAGAATCAGGGGTGGGGTCTGGCCTGAGCTCTGCTATGCAGGCTGTGCAGCCTTAGACAAGTCACTCACCCTCTCTGAGGGCTGGGTTCCTCATCTGGGAAATGGGGATAAAAACAGTGCCTGGCTCATCGAGTTGCTGAGGACTCAGTGGGAAGGTGTCCGTGAGCTGCCGCGTGGGGCACGGGCACTCTGTGGCTGTCAGGCAGGCTAAGGACTCGTCGCCATGGAGGGAGTGGGCACTGGGGCCCCAGGTGGGCATAAGAGGGTCGGCTTTGTGAGGAGGGGGTGGGAGGCAGCCAACTAAGAGGTCTGGATGTGAGGGGATGAGGGTGAAGGCTGACCAAGCAGCTTGGGAGGTAACGTCATTGTGGGCAGCCATGAGGGCCCCTGGCTTGTGCTGCTGGGGCAGCTGTGGGGGCAGCAGACAGAAGCCTCAGGGGGCATCATCAGTGCTCCAAAGGGAACGAAACACAGGCAAGGAACCGAGAGGCAGCCCAGGCCTCCAAGCCCATCCCTGAGTGAGTCCCTCCTGGGGACAAGGTGGAGACGAGACAGGCGTCCCTATACAGATGGAAGGAAAACCACACCGTCCCAATGCCCTGAGGCAACTGGGAGGCAACTGGGAGGCATCTGGGAGGCTGGCGTGGGTTGTGGCCTCCACCCTGCCTGGGGGTCTCCATGGCGTGGGCTTGAGATTGCAGGGAGTCTGGGGAACTGGGCCCAGGAAGACTGCATGCTTGGCAGCCTGGCTCAGAAGGGCTAGCAAAACTGCCTGGGGACCCAGCCCGAGGCTCGACCCCAGGGATGACACCCAACCTCATGGCTGGGCCAGGCCAGAGCCATGCACAGGCGGCACCCGGTATCAGCCTCAGTGAGTCCCCTGTAAGCCAGAACGTCAGCCAGGGCTTCAAGAACCATGTTACTGGATGCAAGGGCCCTGGGCTCTCCCTAATCTTCATCCCAACCAAAGAGCCTCTGGACTCTGTAGACGACAGATGCCTAGGTCTCTGGCCACAGACACTTGTCTACTCAAGACCTTCCAAGGGCCAAAGGGACTGCCCAACCCAGAAAGAAGACCAAACATCTTCCTGAGCACTCTGTCCCCAAGCCTCGGGGCCTCTCACCTGCTTTGAAGACACACCGCCCTACACCCATGACCCATCTGCAGGCCTGAGTGTCTGTTCTGGCTCTCACCCTTCCCAAGAGACAGCCATTAATTCATAATATATGTGATTCCTGGGTGCCCATTCCAGGCCTAGCATTGGAGAGACAGTGGGGGAGAGGGCTAGGATTCCTGTCCTCACACTACAGCATGACCAGACGGTTTCTGGGACAGGAGACACATAGTGGATACCAGGCAAAGGAGGCCTCAGCACAGGGCACTGGCCCAAGAGCTCCCCCCTGGCCTGAAGGACAGCACCCACCAATGGCCCAGGCCTGGGTACAGAATTTAGGGCAAACAAACAAAGATCCTCATAGCATCTACGAGCAGGCCAGGCTGGCAGCTGCTGCTCTGCCCTGTGGCAGAGCCCATGCCAATTTCCCAAGCTCAGGTGGCACAGTCAGGGCCCCATGTCCCAGCCAGAGCTGAGAATGCAACATTCTGGCCAGAGGTGCTGAGGATTGGCATCCCCAAAGGAAGGTGCAAAGAATAAGGCTTCAGTGACCCCATGCTGGTCAAGCACCTTCTGATCCTCATAGACTCTAGAGCCATAAGGAGCCAGAGGTCTTGGCTTAGGTTCTTCAAACAGCTAAGAGGCTGTGCACATGCAATTGTCAGCAGATGCCCAACATGACTGATCACGTTACCTCCCACTTAAAAACACTTTCATGGCTTGGCCTTGCCTTTCAGATATAACTAAAACCCCAGAAGGGCAGGTGTCCTCACCAGCCTCTGTGGCACCACATTCTCCCCAACGCTGTGCTGCAATGATCTCCTTGAGTCCTTCCAATGCACAGAACTTCTTGCCTCAGGGCCTTTGCACATGCTGTTCAGGCAGTCGACACACTTCCCTACCCTACCCTTCATTACCTAATTAATTGATTCAGAGGACAAATCCCAGCTTAGAATTCGACAAGGACAGACAGAGGGGTGTGGTCATCCAATTCCTGCCTGTCGCTCTCCCCAGGCTCTGCACCCCATTGCACAGAGACCTTGTCTATTTTGCCCCAGTGCCTGGTTCTGTGCTTAGGAAAGACCTGCTGTTGAGGGGAACCCTTAACAGGCTTCTCCTAGAACCCTCGAGCTTTGAGAAGCAATTAGAAAATGGCCCAGACCTCTCGCTTTACAGAGGAGGACACTGAAGCATAGCAAAAAGCTTTGCCCAAGTTTCCACAGTTAAAATATGGAGAAGCCTTGCCCCAGCTTCTGAAAACAGCCCAGGGACAGCTCATAGCACAGGGCAACCAGTTTGGGCACACCAAATCTATGCCAACCAGTTATTACAGGTGGGGTAGAGCCCACAGAGGCATCAATGGTGAATAGAGCAGCAGTCCTCAAAATATGGTCTGGGGAACCTTGGGATCCTCGAGATCCTTTTTTGAGGGGGAGGCCAAGAGAATAATTATTATTTTATAATAATGCTAAGATGGTATGTGACTTTTATGCTCTCGTTTGATCACAACAATACAGTTTTTTCCAGAAGATACATGACATGTGATGACATCATCACTAATGACATGTTTTAATATGTCTCTGACTTCTAACAGGGTTAATAATAAGAGATATAACTTTCATAAATGAAAATTCTTTGGGGTCTTCAATAATTTTTAAGAGTATAAAGAGGTCCTCAGGTCTGAGTTCAGACTGCTATGCAGAGCAGTGGTGGGGGTGGGTGGTGCTCCCTCCCAGAGCCCAGTCAACACCCCTCAGCTTACCCTCTCACTCCTGCCCCCAAGCGCAAGATGCCCGCATCTGATGGGGGAAGCTCGACTTTATGAGATGTCTTAAAATGCCAGGAATATCTTTCAGGATTTTTCTCCCCATCCTGCCTGTCAGCCTGCACTAAGTGCTTATTATATTCATTTTCTCACTTGAATCTTACAGCGGCTCTAGAATGTAGGTGTGATTATCTCATTGTACAGACAGGAAACTGAACCTCAGAAAGGTTAGGTCACCTGACCAGTGTCACCCAGGTAAGAAGTACCAAAGTCATGATTTGCATCTTAGTCCACCTTACTCCAAGGCCTGGGAGTCTCCCCCCAACATGCCAAGAATAGAAGACAAAGCTGGGGGTTCAAGCCTCCCAGCAACAAACAGCTAACAGGGAAAATGGGTGAGAAAGAAAAGAGAAAACCACTTACGCAGCTTCCATGCTGTCTTGGTGACTACAGGGGTGGCCATCCTTCAACCAGCTGGCACCTGAAGCTCCACCCGCAACAGACTGCTTTCCTTGAGGGGTGGGGGTGGATCCCCCCCAGATCCACCAATCAAGTTGGCAGGGAGTTCCCACACATCCAGGCAGAGGGAATGCCTTGTCACCCGGCTCCGCTCTGGACAGACTCGTAGTTTTAAATCATCCACAGCAGCCACAGCAGCAGTCCGTGTGCACCTTTCGGGATCCTGGATCATGGAATGTCAGGCTTGGGCCATCTCAGCTCAGTACTGGGCTAGAACACAAGCAGAGGTGATGGCTCCTTAGGAAATACTCCGCGGGAGCTCAGGGGGACCCTGATTTGCAGAACTGCAACTCCCTGGACCACCAAGGCCACTTGCTAAAGACAGGGACCCGCCACAGCCACTAGAGCCAGGAGCTACACTACAGATTGGGTTTGAGAATCTGGACAGAGGTTTGCACCTCAAGCAGGGTGACTTGGAACACAGGGAAAAAGGAGGCCCTCCCCGTGGCCAGGATGATGGGAGGAGGCTCTGATCCAGGCAGCTGCTGGCTGCATGAAGCCCGGCAGCCGCAGTGGGGCGGGGAAGAGCACATGTCTGCAGCTCAGAAAATTTCTGGGAGTCATTGTTGTGTCTGACTTATGGTAAGGGGGTGGAGCCACGGCTAAGCTTAGGGGTCCGTGCGAGGCACCCCAGAGACAGCCTTTTCTGGGAAGAATGGCAAAGAGGGCCTTGAGGATCCAACCCCCACCCCCCACTCTCCCAGTCTGTAGCAAGGGAATCACTCCCGGTCCCCGCAATTGCCTGGGACGGTGCTGGGAACCAGGCCTCCAGTCTGGGCAAGAGTCGGTGTGAATCCCCAACCCTAAAACACCCCCTTACGGCGCCTCCTCTACCCGCTCCTCCGAACGTGTTCCCACGAACGCCCTCCTCTCCTGGGTCCCCAGTCCTGCCTCTCTAGTGCTCCATTCACTCGCTACTCCTTCTCCCTGCTTCCTGAGTCCCCTTTGGGTGCACGTCTTGTCTCCTGAGCTCCCTAAACGGGCCCCGCCTCACCAGACCCCCTTCCCCTCCCTTCCCCTCTGCTGCCGGGATCCCCCCATTCATTCTCTCTACTGCCTCCTGTGTCCCCAGTGACCACCCATCCTCCCGCCGACCCCCACCAGCTCTGCTTCCGGCCTCCCAGGTCCTGCCCGCAGCCTCCACGCCCGTCCCGCCCCCTCCAGAGGCCAAGCCGGGTGCCTCGGCCTCCGCGGATCCTCCCGTTCCTCCCCGCCCGTGAGGCGCAGGCTGCAGCCACCGCGCCGGCAGCCCTCTCGGCCGCAGCCCGGCCCGACCCCACCTGCCGCGGCCCGGCCCGGGCCGAGCCAGCCCCTCGCGTCCTCGCCCCCGGCCCACTCCACCTGCAGCCGCGGGTCCGGAGGCCGAGGCTCCGCTCCGGGGGCGACCCCCCACTTGCCTCCATCCCCTGCCCTGATTGGCCGCTGCTTGACAACCGACCCTCACAACAAAACCTCCGGCTTCGGGCCCCGCCCCCCTCGCCGCCTGCACCAATCAGCCGCCGCGGGGCGCTCCGCCTCCCGCTCGGTGGGGCCAATCGGAGCAGTCGCTTCTGCCGCTCTTCCCAAGGGCCCGCCCTCTTTTTCTGAATTGGACAAATCACGAGGAAAAGGGCGTCCAGGAACCGCCCCGGGCCGCTCAGGCACCAATGCGGACTGCCGTCCCCTTGGTCCCGCCTCCGCCTCAAACTCTCCCTTTCCTTCTCTCTCTGTCTCTCTCGCTCTCGAACCTGGTTTGCGTTTGAAAACTTTGCGACACGCCCTCCGATGGCATCTGCACCAATCGCTTTAGCGACCGGCCCAGATTGACCAATCAGCGCTCGCGTTGTTGGAACAACCAATTCCCGGACAGCCAATGGGGAGTGTCCGTCGGGAGCGGCGTGACGCCGCGGCCCCGCCATCTTGGAGTCGGGCGGAACGGGGCGGAGTCCTCCACGTCCTGCCCCGGCTCCGACTTTCCTTTAACTTGTGGGCGGTGCCGCCGCGTTCGGAAGACTTTTCTCCTTTTTCGGCTGGAATCCATGAGGGCTTGAAACCCCTCATGGCAGGCATCGGGGGAAACGGAGAGTGATTCCGGGTCGGGTCAGGCCTGGAGCCCGGAAGTGCGGCCCGGGTGGACGGATGGATGGAGGAGCGGGATGCTGCTCCCCTAAGGGGACCGCACTGACCAGGCATCCGCGAAGGGCCGACTTCACCTGTCATTTAGGGTGGGGTGGGCTTGGGGAAGAGCTATAACCCACCAGGATCGGGGGGCTCCCCCGTGGCCGCTCCTGGGGCCCGCTCAGGAGGGTCTCGGTTGCCCCAGGCTGTAGCTGGAGGAGGGCAGGAGAGAGAGGCTGGTGCTGGAGCTCGTGACGCATGAGGGACAAATGGCAAATGAAGGCGCGTTTATTTACAGAAAATCGGGAGCAGCAGGGACACAGAGGGCTGCAGGGCAGGGGCGAGGCGGGGAGGCCAGGTCACTGGTCGGGTGTAGGGACCACAGGGGCCAGGCTGTGGGGGAGGTTTCTTTTCTCTGGCAGCTCAGGCAGAGGCCCCAGGAGGGGCTTCAGGCAAAGACTTTCAGGTGCTCTACCAGGCGAGGGTCCTTGTAGAGCTTTTCCTCAAGAGCCAGGTACTTGAGCGGGGCCAGCTCCTTGTGTCTGAAAGCAGAGGGAGGAACAGGAGGTCGTTGGGGGTGACAGAGCTGGTGTTCCAGCCTCCTAGAGGGTGGACCTCAGGCTCCCCTGCCCCCTCACCGGTTGAGCCGCTGTTCCAGGATGCGGATGCGGAACATGGCCTGAGAGCAGTAACTCAGGTACATGTCTTCGTCCTCCGTGGTCAAGGTCACCTGGTTCTCCTGGTACCACTGCTGCTTCTTCTGCAGCTCTTGGGTCTCCTGCCGGCACAGGGAGGAGGGCGCAGGAGGGCTGATGAGGGCTGACCCTCCCCAGGCTGTAGGCTGAGATCTCACTGGTCACCGGAGAGCCCATGGGGGTCAGCCCCACTAACCCCACCCATAGAAGCTGGAGCAGCAGAGGCAGGGGCTGTAAAAGTCTTAGGTTGGAGCTACTGAGGTCATATTTAGAGGGGTATCATGTCCATGAGACAACCACGTGGCTCTGGAGAAGTTACATTTCAGAGCTTCTAATTTCTAGTCTGCCAAATGAGGGTCACTGTATACATCAGCCCCCTGTGCCCACCATAGAGCTCTTTGTGAAGATTAAATGAGATAATGCATAGGAACTATGCAGTATAGTTCCAACCACAGAAATGTGTCAAGGACTAGAAGTTGTTACAGTGTATTATAGGATCCATTCATCCTCCCACCCATCCATCCATCCATCCTTCCATCCATCCATCCATCCATCCATCCATCCATCCATCCATCCATCCTCCCATCCATCCATCCATCCATCCATCCATCCATCCATCCATCCATCCTCCCATCCATCCATCCATCCATCCATCCATCCATCCATCCATCCATCCATCCTCCCATCCTCCCATCCTCCCATCTTCCCTCCTATCCCGCCACCCATTCATCTCTATCTACCATTCTACCCAATGAACAGGAGTAAGGAAGGACAACTTGGTCATGTGGCATCTCCAAGCAATGACATACTTGTCCCCTCATTCCCTCACAAGCCTGTGAGGTGGTAGGCAAACAGTCCTGGGCCCGTTTTCTGGGTGAGGACACCGAGGTCCCCAACCCTGCCCAGGTCCTGGTCGCACCTTCTCGAAACGGGCCTGGATAAGGTTGGCCTTGTCGATGAGCCTCTGCTTGAAGTCATTGAGGCACTCATCCTTGAGGCGCACGGCCTGCCAGCGTGTCAGCTTCTCTCCTGGTGGGAGCTGTGCTAGGAACGGGGCCAGGTAGTCCAGCTGGGCCTCCACCTGCCGCAAGTGCTCCTCATGCATCACACGCTCCTGTGGGGGTGGGGGAGTGGTCAACTGGATCTCTCAGCCAGCTCTGCATCAATGCGTGATTGCACAAAACCAGGACTCAAATCCAGAGATTTGGCACCTCTGGGAATGAGGCTTCCGAGGGGGCCTCTGTGCTGTCTCTTGTACCTGCGGTTATTGGTAACAGCCAACTCTGTGTCTTACATGAATTTGTGTCTGTACCTGAGCCTCAGTATATACCTAATGCTCAGTAGATGCTTGCTCAGTAAATGGTAATAAATGGTCATTATTAATGATGTCAGATCAAAAAAAATCAAAAACTGCCAGTAACTCTCTTCCTTTTTCTCTTTCACCCTGGGACCTTATGTCTTGCATTGACAGAAGGGGCCAGTGAAGTTGGAGATGTGGGGGCTGAGTGACCATCCCTGGCAGTCTGGGAACCAATCATTTGATGCCCTATCCTGTCTCTCTGACCTCAAACTGTTTTTAGAAATCTCCGCTTGGTCAGTGAAGGAGATTTAGAAGCTGGCCCGGAAACCAAGCTGGGCCTTGCACCTGAGGGTACAACCTGAACATCCTGTGCTACGGGGGTTGGAGGACTCAGGCCTGTAGCCAGAGTTGACCTCAAGGGGTGCCCCAGGTGAAGGTGGGCGTCCAGTTTTCATCCTTTCCTCATACTGTAGTGGCTTTGGCTTGGCCACAGCCCCTGGAGGTTGGGGAGACCTGGCCTGGATCCTGACTGCTCTTCAGGGTGAAGTAGAAACGGTGAGCTTAGCATCAGGAATGACCATGATGGTATCAATGACTTCATCCCCTATAAAGGGCTTCCCAGCAGCATCCCTCATCACCCTGGAGGCCAGGGAGGTCCAGCAGTAATCAGGGCCTGGACCAGAAAGAGAACCTCACCATGGCCTCCCGATACTCCTTGCTCTTCTCATTGCGCTTGGTGTCATAGATGGAGATGGTCAGTGTGTGTGCCTCCTCCTCTTCCTCTCGAAGTTTCAGGATTTCCAGCACCTGAATTGGAAAGTCGGGGAGGGCATGGTTAAGACCTCCTCTGCCCTTGCTTCCTGCCCACTCTCCCAGGGGACCCTACCTCCAGCTCCGACTCCCAGGCCTGATGTTTGGACAGCTTCTCCTCATTCTTCAGCTGCATCATAGCCTCGTACTGGTAGAGAAGCTTCTTGGTGTGCTCCATGGGCTCCACCTGGAACAACAGCCGCCGCAGTGACACGGAGAGGCAGCAGTGGCCAGGGTCATGGGCAGACTCTGGAGCCAGACCTCTGGGTTCAAATCTTTCCCTGCCATTTTCTAGCTGTGTGACCCAAGCGAGTTGTTTAACCTCCCTGGACCTCAGTTTCCTCATTTATAAAAACACATAATATTTGAGGAGAAACTAGAAACTCAGAAGAAAGTGCCAGGAAAGTGAGAATTTGAACTAGGAAAGTCAGCCCAGTGGAGGTGAGGGGGTCTTCTCTTACTCCAGTGCTGGACCCAAGATCTGGGGTCTGCTCTGCCCAGGGCTGGGGTGGGGACGAAACAGAGCACTCCTCCCCAGCTAGGCTGTCTTTCTTGGTGGAAAAGGGGAAGACTTTTTGAGGAGATGCAAAGAGAATAGTCCCAGGGTGGGAGCTCTTGATTTCCCCAAGGGGCAGAGATGAATTTCTGGGCTGGGAACCGGGCCCTTCCACTCCAGTTCCCCCAAGTTGCAGGGATGGGGCAGAGGGCCCCAGTTCCTTCTCACCCCAGCGGCCCGCCCCGGCTGCCCGCCAGGCCCCCAGGCCCACCTCGAAGCTGATGCACATGTCGGGCGTCATGATGATCTTGTTGCCCTTGTTGTCCACCTCGGTGCGCCGCAGGAACTCGCGCGTGGAGGCCGTGATGTGGTCGTCGCGGCAGTGGTAGCGCAGCTGGATGCGCTCCTCGGGGATCAGAAACACGCGCTCCGCCACGTCCTCATCCGCGGGCTTCTCGGGGTTGCGGAAGAACCGCTCTGTGATTTTCTGGAAGGCCAGAGCATGCATAGGGTGGGTGCTGCCAGAAAGGGGGTTTCTGTGCCTTCCCTGAGGGCGGGAGCAAAGGCCACTCAGGGACACTGGGGCCTGGGGTCATTGGGGGGTTCGTGTAGAGCAGCCCCTCCAAGCCAGACAGTGGCGTTCATGACCCCCAGTTTCTCAGTGCCCGGCCAGTCCAGCCCTGTGTGGTGCTGGATTTTTCTTCTCTAGCTCCCTCCACCAGACTGCTTGCTCACCTCCAGAGATGGGGAGCTCACCCCCTCTCTTGACATCCCTTACTGCTAGAAAGAGTTCCTTTGGTATGTAACCATTAAACACAGTTGTCAAGTACTTTGTCATGACATGGAAGGAAAAATGCACAATTTAATGTCAAGTGGGTGATACAGGGATTCTACCTCACACACACACACACACACACACACACACACACACACACACACACACCTCGATTAAGTTAGAAAAGACTCAAACTGAGCCTATATTACATCGCAATATCAGCAAGATGCCACCTTTTCTCTTTATGTTGTTCCTTTCTTCCTAAGTGTCTAGTCATAAGTGTGTACTTTTCATAACAGTAAGGGGATGATAACTCCGAGGCCCAGTGGGGAGCAGCACGCTCTGGCACCACGCAGCCCCAGGCGCTTGCACATGGTGCCACTCCAGAGTCGGGGCTGTCCCCGCCCGGGGAAACCCTGGCCTACCGGAGCAGGGGAACCCAGGCCCGGAGAACGCTTACCACCATGGGCCGGGGGTTTGACTCTGCGCTGCTCAGAGCCATCTTCTTGACCCTGGGCCCGAAGTTGACGTGGCGGTAGGAGAGGAAGTCGGCCCTTCCTTGGTAGTGCTCGGTCATCGTCTTGGGCGTCTCTTCCCGCTTTATCAGGCCGTCCACACGGGCCCTTTCGTAAAACTCCATGACGCGGTCCATCTCGGGTTGCATGGACATGTACGAGTGCACTGTGGTGGGGGGCGGGGAGCCAGGGAGACAGAGGGGTGAGCACCGGGAGCCTTGGCCACTGGCTCCGTAAGCCAACCCCTAGGACCCAGACCCCAGGGAGAAGCACGCGTCCGTGAATGCTCAGGGACGAGCATTAGGTGTGTAACCGATCCCCCGTGGCTGGGTTTTTAGGCTGTTTCCAACATTTTGGTTATTAAACAATACCATGATGAACATCTGCATCACACATTTTCAAATTCTTGCCCCTTATTTGCTCAGGACAAATTTTCAGCAAGAAAACTGGTCAAAATAAAATGAAATGTGTATGCCGGTCAAAAGCATACATATTTTAAGGCTGTTATTTTTTTAACCAACTTCCTTCCAGAAAAGGTGTGTCCATTTGCTATTCTGCCTGCAGTGACAGCGAGCGTCGATCTGCTGCTTTGCACACTTGCTCACTCCCTATGGGACCATTATTGTCATCTTTGATAACGTGAAGGTTGTAAGATGGTCCCTTAGTGCTTTAGTTGTATTTGTTTATTTTAATCACCAAGTGAGATTAATCTTTTTTTTTTTTTTTTGGATGGCATATTGAGCCTTTGTTCTCTTTTGTGACCTCTTGGTTAGGAACATTGATTCACTCCCAAAACATGTCCTTCCTTCCTATCCCAGGCTCCTGGGCTCATGGCCATGTCCCCATCCGCTGCCCTCTGCATTGTCCTTGTGGGAGCATTTGTTAGTTTTATTGCTCAGCATCCTGAGCCCCAGTTAACGTGGCCCTCACTGTGTGCAAGATCCCGAATACAAAATGGGCATGTGGTCCTGGCTTTGGCTTTCCTGGAGGAACATTTGCCATGTTTCCTTGGATATTCTGTCCTTCCCCTGACCTCCCACATCTAATTTGCTTAGGGAGGCAGGGGTGGTTTCTGTTGCTTGACACCTATGAACCCTGTTAATAAACAGATTCTGGTACCTCCCACCACACACCAGTCACATGGACGCTACTCTAAGGAGCACGTCAGGCCCCATCCGGGGACCCTGGCTGGCCCGGCAATGGAGTCCACTCACCACCCAGAGCCTGGGGGTGGCCTGGTTTGAAGTAGTCGATGTTCAGGCCTGTGGTCTTGTTTATGTGCTTCAGCTCTAACATGTCCTCCCGGTTCTGGTACCACTCCTTTATCTCCAAAATCTTGGTACCTGTGGGGCCGATCCATGCTGGCTGTAGCCACGCCAGCTGTCCCGGCCTCCATCCCACCCTTCCCAGCCATACAGAGACCAGCAGGGCCCACACTCACACCGAGAGAGTCAGTGACATGCCCAGGGTCGCATAGCATGCTGGTGGACCCAGCTTTCCTGCTCCCCAAGGCCTGCCTGGCTCCCTTACACTCTAAGTCCTCGTAGGTGCTGAGGCGGCACACGAGGCCGTTGCTGTTCAGGTAGGGGCTCCACTTCTCCACCTTGGCCTTCTTGTACTGAATCACCTTCTTCCCATTTGGGCAGCGGGTCTCGAACGCTGAGGATACAGAGCGTGTTGGGGTGAGGGACCTCACCAGATTGGGGTAAGGGAGGGCCAGCCCCACTCAGCCACTCATCCAGCCACTGTCCACTGCACTGTCTGCTAAGCTCCTTCAGGCCTGCAAGCCTGCTCACGGGAGGCCGAGGAGAATGGACACCAGGGGTGGCTCCTGCCCTGGAGGAGTTCTCAGGCTTCAGTCTGACCAGAGGACCCAGGCCCTGCCCCGTCCCCCCCTTCCCCCGCCACACACAGGCTTTTGCTTGTGCAGGTCTCTCGGCCAGCAACACCATCTCCTGCCCTAACTCACCTGGCTTCTTCTAATGCACCAAGACTTAGCTCAGACGACCCCTCCTCCTAGAAGCCCTTTCTGCCCACCCAGGTCCCAGACCCCAGCCTCTGGGCTGGGCTGAGTACTCTTCCCTTGGGTTCCCATGACACCTTCTCTGGCCTTTCCCACCCTGTTGGAATGACCTATGGCCTATAGCCAACGTGTGGGTGTAGGCACTCCCAGATGGGAACCTCAACAGCCAGCAGACGTTGGCATGGGAGTAGGCACCCCTGTCCTCCTGCTTTCTCTGCCTGCCCGTCCGTGGTCCTGACATCTCCCCTCTCCTGTGCCATCTGCGGAGGAGAATGGTGAAGGAGGGAAATATCTATGTCCTGGTCCTCAGTCCTCCATCACCTGCTGTCCATCGTCCAGCACGTGTTCACTGAGACCCGTGTCAGGCCCTCGGGTGCAGAGCTGAGTGTGCGTGCCAGGAAGGAAGGACGAAGAGGGGGTAGTGGAAAGCAGGAGGGGTATACACGAGGGGCCGGCCCAGCCTCTGCTGGTGCCCCCCTGCCTCCTGTTGCTGCAGATCATCCCTGGTACCCAGGTCCTGGGAAGGGGGGGTGAACACAACATGGACTTACCTTCCGGGGAGATCTCGATCTGCTCCACCCATGAGTGTGGCATATCGAAGCTCTTATCCTCCTCCTCCTTGCCCTGTCGGGAGAGGCAGGGGTGGGTGGGCTGGTTTTGGTCAGGGCCTAGACAAATGGTCCTCAAACTAGGTAACCACAGAAACTTGAATAAGATTTTTCTCATTTTAAAACTTTTCTCCCCCACATAATGCTCAGACCTCTGCCTCCCATCCGTCTAATCAGTCTGCCCCTTGAGGCTAACAGGAGGCCTGTGGCCAGGATTAACTGCACAGGGGAGGCTCTGGCCACCAGATCTGAGGGGCATGAGAATGCCTGATGCAGTTTCCAGGCCTGTCTACACTGCTGTGCCTCGCATGTCACACCAAAGGTTTCATTTTGCCCTCAAACAGGACCAGGAGGTAGGTAGGACGGATCTGCTGTCGAGAACCTAGACTTGGGAGCCGGGCTGTCAAATCCCAGCTCTGCCTCTTACTGGCTGCGTAACTCTAAGCTACTTCACCCCTCAGTGTGTAAGTCTTTCTGTCCGTAAAATGAGACAGTAGCAATCATGGATGACAATACCAGTCCCCACTTCACCGGGTGGTTGTGAAGATTTAGACAAGTTAATCCAGGTTAAGCACCTATGGGCACTTAGTGAGGGCCACATGAGTGTTACCCACTGTGGGCTGAACTGCGTCCCCCCAAATTCACGTGTCTTAACCCCTACCTCAGAATGTGACTATAATATATTTAGAACTAGAATCTTTAAAGAGGTAATTAAGTTAAAAGTGAGGTCCCTAGGGTGGGCCCTAATCCGTAATGACCAGTGTCCTTAGAAGGAGATTTGGACACGCAGACAGAGGGAAGACACACGGTCAGCAAGCCAAGGAGAGAGGCCCCAGGAGAAACTAACCCTGCTGACACCTGATCGTGGACTTCCAGCCTCCAGAACTATGAGAAAATGAATTTCTATTGTTTAAGCCACCCAGTCTGTTGTCTTTGTTATGGCAACTCTAGCAAATGAGTGTACCTACTATTATTTCTATGACCCCGCTCCCCCATTCTACACACGGACAATGAAACTAAAGCTTCCAGAAATTAGGAAGTTTGTCCAAGGTGGCACAGCCGATACCTAAGGCCTCTGGGCTGCTGACCTGCAAGCATAGGGCTTCAAGCAGATGGGCACGGAAGGCCCCTGACTACAGAGCAGAGAAGGGATGACTTGGAGAAGGCCCTAGGTCAATGACCATTAAAAGGGCTAATAGGATGGACAAGAAAGGCCTAGAGTGCTTGGGAGGATCCTAGTGGCTATGCAGAAAGGCCCAGAATTTGGAGTGGCTGATTCTGGGCTCTCTGGGCCTTGTGGAGAGGTCTCAGCACCTTGCTCCATGGGGCAAACCCTGACAGGATGGACTGTGTGGGGGGCAGGAGGCCTGAATGCAAGTCCCCACCTTCCTCTACCCAACTGGGGGGTCCTGGGCAGGTTGCTGGACCTGTCTGGGCTTCAGTTTGCCCACCTATAAAATGCAGGCCCGGTCCAGGCCCTTCTGCTTTGAGGAATCTGTAATCAGTTTACCTGGACTGTCCCCTCCCATGCATATGAATGCCGGTGGGGACCTTTGTCAGGTGAAACCTCGCCATCCCCACTCCCCAGCCCCACAGCTAGCCGAGACTCACCAGATTTTCTACGTCATCGTCATCATTCAGGCCATCGTCGTCTTCCTCTGTCATGGCCAGGCGAGACTTATCGGTCCCCAAGAGCAGGTACTCCCACCTCACAGGGTCTCCCAGGTCAAAGACCAAGTCCTGATGGGGGAGGGAATCAGCTGAGCACACGCCACCACCGCCGTGTCCCCTCCTGCTCCAGGGGCAGTGAGGAACAGCTGCTCCCAGAGGGGAGAAGGGCCCAGGCCTCAGAGGAGCAGAATGTCAGCTCGGAGCAGTCCACGCCCACCTTCCTCATTTCAGCAGGGAAACTGAGGCCTCGAGGGGGGAACTTCCTTCCTGTTGCCCAATCTCCCTATGAAGAAATCCCGTTGCTAGTCTCTGTGAGAGACTTGGAAACCCTGAAGTCAGCCTGTGTGTGGAAGTCTTTCTGCACTGCCTGGGAGTGGGAGGGGGTGAGTATCCCAGGCCGTGTTTACAGCAAAGGCAAACCAGTAAGGTTTCCTGGGAGGGGGAGGTTGCAGGTTTGAGAAAAGGTGGGTGGGCACGCCAGGGAGGAGGGAGCCAGGCAGGCACACATGGAATCGTGCGGAAGATGCAGGCGGGGATTTCTGCTCCACCGTGTGGGTCCTCCAGCTCTTTTCATCCCAGTCCTGAGCCTAGGTGCACCTGCCAGATAACTCCCAGCAGGTGGGGAACACCCCACATCCCAGTCTACCTCCTTAGGGCAGCATGCCATGCCCAGAATGAATGTCCCAAAAGGAGGGCAAAGCCTTAAGAACGATCCGACATGGAGCTGTCCTGAAGCCAGCCTAACCCTAGTCCTCACTGTCATGTCTGAGTCCTGGAGTGCTCCTGAGTGCTCTTCTACCCTACCTGGTGGGGGAGGAGAGAGGGACACAATGGAGGAGAATGCAACAGCGATTGTGGATAGTCAAGGCTTCATGGAGAGGAATCAAATTGTACAGACATTGGCATTCCTTTAAATCATGTCCCCATTCTGTCACCTTTGTAAGTAGTAAGCAGCAGTGACATGTTTTACTACTTAAATCCCCATTTCTACAAGAAAAGCATCACTGAATGGACAACACCATATCTCCGTGGGGCCTGGCCACCGCTCCCCGACCCCGGTGCCATTTCAAGTTTCTTTAAAGAAGCAAAAGCAGCTGCTCCCCTGCTCATTTGGCAGTAAAGTGACAGCCAGTGTCATGATCTCTTTCTCCATGTCCTCCCTTGGTGACATGGTACTGTCCCTCTGGCCACACTTCCATTTTCAACTCATAACTTCTGTCATCCCTGCTACCAATGTTCTTTGTCTGGCACTGGTGCAGGGCGTGCTAGGAGGGGAGGCTGAGGACACGGCAAAGGAGGACTGTAGCAGCCTCTCAAGGTCATTGTTCTGCAGAGGGCACCGACCACCGTGGCAGTTATGAGCTTGGGCTCGGAGGGAGGGCAGTCTCAGCTCTGCCCCAGCTGGGTGGTAGGGGAGGATTCCCTTCTATAACATGAGAGTAACGGTAGCTGACGTTACTGAACGGCCAGGGACTGAGTCTAAGCACCTACTAAACGTTATTTCCCACAACCTGGTGAGGCTGGTGAGGGCCAGGCAGCGACTAAGGGCTCCTGGCGGAGCGTGGAGGTGTTCCCCCTTCATGGAAGGCAGATGAGGTGCCTCCCCCTTGGGACAGCTGACTTGGTTGAGCACTGAGCGGCTTACACTGACGGGCACACGCATTGGTTCTGCCCATTTCCCACAGGGGCGACAGCAGTCCCTTGGACAGGGCCACTTTGGAATAGGGAGAAAGGGCCCAGGATCTACCTCTGGAAAAGGAAACTGGCCTGGTCTGAGATGGAGGAACTTGGAAACAACAACAGAGCACAAGACGTAGTGCCTGGAGCCTGTCCCTCTTTTGATTTGTGTACAGCTCGACGAATTCACGTAAACTGGATGCACTGTGCTTCCTGCACCCAGGTCCAGAAATAGGACACTGCCCACAGCCCCAGGAAGTCCACTTGTGTCTATGTGGCTAGTTATCACCTCCCCCCATAGTGTGTGCACATATTCTTAACTTATGTAAGTGGCTCTGGGTTATAGATATATATGTCTCCATATATATTTATATTTATATTTATATTATTTATATTTATATTTATATATTTATATTTATATTTATATTTTTTATATTTATATTTATATTTATGTTTATATTTATATTTATATATAAATTTATGAAAATTCATTGAGCTGTACACTTAGGATGAGTGTACTTTTCTGCACGTATGTTGCATTTCAATGTTTCCAAAAAAAAATCTTTTACAGAAACTAACAAGCTGCATGTTATAAGGATACACAAATCAAAAGAGAGACAATAATCATATCAGGATGGTTACTTATGGGCAAAGGACTGGGCTATGGGGACTCAGCTAAAGTCCTCACGGCTTGGTAGCCAGCTTCCCACACAGGTCACCCCCCCTTTCCTCCGACTATCGTTGCCACGCCCACACAGGCCCCGGCCTGGCACCTTGCAGCAGTTCCAACAGTCCTGCATGTTGACCCAGTAGTTCTTGTGGTTCCAGATGCTCTCGATGCCGAGGAAGTGGTCGTCCTGGGTGCTGTAGCTGCGTGCCGTGAACGGGTCGATGAAAAAGCTCTCGGGCACCTCGCGCTTCCCTGACAACACCAGCACCCAGGAGTGCACCCGTAAGCCGTACAGGGGGTCCATCTTTGCGCTCTCCATCTCCTGCCCAGGAAAGATGGGTGACCATGGGCCAGGTAGGTGGGAAGGGGGCGTCAGGTTCTCAAGCATCTTCTCGGGCCTGGGGAACCAGCAGGAGAGCTGAATTCTGCCAGACTGTACATTGGCTGGCAGAGCAGCTTAGAGGACATCACCCCACTGCCGAGCCCATTTTCTTCTCGATAAAATGGGAGGGACTGACTCCATCTGTGGCTCATAAACTGGGCCCACTGGAGCTCGAGGGTATCTGGGATTTACTGGCCTTCGGTGTTGAGGTTCTGGGTGAGATTTCATCCCAAGAAATGTAGGGGGACACTGTATGGCTTCCTAGACCGCCTCTTCTGGGAGAAGAGTGACTGTGTCATGTTTGTTATTGTATCCCCAGTGCCTGGACCAGAGGGGACACTGAGTAAATACTACACGGAAGGAAAGGAAAGAAGGGAGGGAAGAAAAGAGAGTGGGAGGGAGGACAGGAGTGTAGATGGATAGAAGGAATGCTGGGAGGATGAAGAGATAGACGGAAGGAGAAATGGGAGGAAGGATGGATGGATGGATGGGTGGATGAACGGATCGCTGGTCAGAGAGATGGAAGGATTGATGGGAGGAGGGCTGGGAAGATGGTTGGGAGGATGGATGGGAGAGTGTGTGTAGCTAGGTCTTCAGTGAGACTCTGGAATGAGGAGAACTTCAGCACTGCCCAGCCTAAAATGGGTTGCCCCAGGCCGCTGAGCTCTCTGGCATTAGAAATCTGTCACCAGAAGCTGGCTGTCCCCCAGCGGGACATTCCCACATGGCCAGGCAGGGGTGGAGGTGGGCGAAGGGTGGAGGAGAGGATTTGGACCTTCGGGTCCATGATGGGTGTCTGCTTCCCGGCCCTAGAAGCCCCACCTCGAGGGCTGAGCTCAGGGGATGAGGGTGGAGGCTGGTGGACCCACCTTGAGGTGGTCTTCCTGCTCCTTCAGCTGCCTCTTCTCCTCAGCTTTGATCTCCTCCTGCTTCTTCAACTCCTGCTCCTGCTCAAACCTGCTGCTCAGGTCCCTGGGCGGTTTGATCGAGTACTTCTTAGGCGGTGCCATTTCCTTCTCCTGGACTGCCTGTCGCCCAACAAGAGAGGAAGGACCAGCAGCCGTGAATCTCTGCCCCTCAGACCAGGAGATCACAGCTGCTCCTGCAGTCTGAGGGCTCTCTGGCCCTCCACGCAGAGAGAGCCTCAGGTACAGATCCGTGACCTTGGAGAAGTCCTCTCTCTTCCCTACCCTCAGGCCCTTCTGTAAATTGGAATGAGAATCATAACAGCTTCCTTTTCAGGCTTGTTCTGAGAAGTAAAGGCAAGAAAACGCCCAGGTGAGGTGTCCGTCAGGTGTGACTTTCCCTTCACCCGCACCCCTACCCCCACCGCCCACACTCACTACGATCTGGGTCTGATCTAGTGGGCCAAATCGTCGGGAGTTGGATTTTCCAGATTTTGTCTTTGGAGGGTTTTATATGTTGACATAAAATAAGAGTTTGCTGGGCAAGGAAGGACGAGGGAGAGAGAGAGAAGAAGGAGTGCTGAGTGGCACAAAAAGTGTCCAGGAGAGAACCCCGCAGAGGCTGCGGAAGCGGGCTCGTGACAGTTAGGAGGGAGAAATAGCAAACCTCTAGGGTTTAGAGTCAGACAGTCCAGGCCTCAGTCCCTGGATCTGCGTTTAGCCTCCCTGTTTCCTCTCAACACACCCGCCCGTGAACTAGGAGGATGACACTTCCTCACAGCGCTGCTGTGAGCAGCAGCCAGGTCACCGGACGTGAGAGTGTTTCATACCTGGAAGGTTGTCTGCAGCTGCTGGCTAGTGACGTCATTTTAGCTATTAACATTTTGGTCCACGGCCATGCCACCCTGAACAAGCCCAAGCCTGTCTGATCTCGGAAGCTAAGCAGGGTGGGGCCTGGTTAGTACTTGGATGGGAGACCACCTAGGCAGACCAGGTGCTGTAGGCGTAAAAAATACGGGATTGTAAGCTGACAAGGTCCTTGCACTCTGTGAGGTCAACCAAGGGTTGCCTCGCCTAAAATAATAATAATAATCAACATTTTGGCTGAGCTAAGAGGCTCGTGTGTGTGTGTGTGTATGTGTGTGTGTGTGTGTGAGAGAGAGAGAGAGAGAGAGAGAGAGAGAGAGAGAGAGAGAGAGAGAGAGAGAGAGAGAGAGCACTCACAGGCCTTTGGAGCCGAAAGTAATGATGGGGCTTTTGTTTCATCTTCCTCAAGGAGGTGGGCCTGAGAGAGCGAGGTGCTCACCTGGTGCCTCCCTCTGGCAGAGCACCACCCCGGGGCCCCCAGGTGCTCACACAGGTGTAACACAGGAGCATGTGCATCGGGCTAGATGCCCCAGGTCCCTGGATCCCCAGCCCTGAGCCGAAGACACCTACAAGGGTTTGACCCTGGTCACTGAGTCCGGGAATCAATCCAGTTCACAAAAGCATTTCCACCTGCAGGGTGGCTATTTTCCAAATGCCACGAGATCCCTCAATTCTGATCCCTAAAATTAAGTTCATTTAAGAGTGGTCACAGCAGCCTCTGGCCATCACGGAGTCTCAGTCAACAGATAGCAAAGCACAACCACCACCTGGAGGCCGGTTGACCTTTTCTTTTTCCCTTTTTCTTTTTCCTGTTAAAAAGGGGTCTTTTGACCTGGGAGGGGGAATAAAAGAACTATTTCATCTGTCCATTTGTCTGTTTCTTCCTCATACGAAAAGAGCTGGATGGGTTTTTATCAAACTCTCGGGGTAATCTGGCAGAGTAGGGCTTACGACACAAGCCACGTGGCATCCTCGACATTCACCCTGTAGGGAGCACAGCAGTTAACTGCGCTGTGACCAGGGGAGAGGGACAGGCGGCCTGGAGACCTGAGCCGGGTGTGGTCCAGGGCAGGGGCGGTGGCTCTGGGGACGCACCGCTCTCAGGATGGCACGCGCCACGGGACACGGGCCGGGCCGTACCTTCCTTGGCGTGACGGTGAGCGGGCACACCTCCCGGGTCAGGTCCATGTGGCACAGGTCCTGTGAGCCGTACCCGTTGACGCAGTAGGCGTCGTAGCCAGAGCCGATGAGCATGGAGCAGAGCAGCGTGCTGAAGTCGAAGCAGTTGCCCTTCTGGAACTGGAGCACCGTGGTGGAGGAGAACAGGTGCGGCGGCTGGCCGCAGCGCGGGGTCAGGGCGCCGGGCCTGCTGCCCCCACTGTCCGCCCGCGCAGCCTGGGTCCCCGCCCGCCTCCTCGCCCTTGTCGGGGTAAGGAGCCTGCTAAGGGTGGATGAAAACCGGACACCCCATGTCCGGAAAGGGCCCTCTCCATTTGCCTATAACTTTAAGGGGCCGTGAACTTCCTCATGGAAAAGACCCTCTGGACTGAAGAAGCTGCGAGTCTAGTGCTGTCTGAGGGGCGATTCTGCGGTTTTATTTCAAAGCTCCCCTCGCCTTGTCCCCCCACCCTTCCCTTCTCTTCCCTTTCTCAGGTCTCCATGGTGGATTTGCCGTGTTCCCCCGCCCTCCAGCCTTTCTCCATGAGAAGCCAATTGAGCTGGCCAGCAGCTCAGAGACGAGGCTGTGGGCCACGAGCAGCAGGGCCCCTCTGTCCCCCACCCCCTGAAGTTGCGAAGGGAAGCCTCTGAAGCCGGAAAGAGGCCAAGGAGGCCAAGGGGTGTGACCTCGGTCAAGTGACTGCCTCTCTCTGGGCCTGTTCCCGCCACCGCCCCAGGCAGACTCGTGGGCTGAGCCTCTTTCTCCAGACCTTCCCAGGGTGGCACTTACCGGCTGGAGGGGGTCGGGCAGGGGCACCACGGAGAGGAAGTCTGCCACAAACTGGGCACAGCTGTCCCAGTTGTAGAGCTCGGGGTAGGGCATCAGCGTGGGCCGGATGGTCGTGCTCACGAACTTCTACGGGGGCAGAGACCGAAGGCCTTGGGGGGCACTCCTCCTGGAAGGGGAGCCCAGCACTCCCAGGAAGCTGGCCACCTCAGGGTCTGGGGGACCCTCTCTGGGTTTTTCTGGGTCTAGGCCACCACCCCGGGTGGGGACCTAGTGCTACTAGGGACCTCGAGGGGCTGCTCTGCCACCCAGGGCCTGTGGGCCAGGCCTTCCGGCCTCCCTGGGGATTCGAGGAATGGATCGGGCACGGCCCCGCGTGAGGGGCAGCCCCAGTGCAGCCCCTGCTGCAGGCGAAACCCAGGCCTGGGGTGACCAGACAAGGGAAACGGGAGTGGGGACTGCAGGGGAGTCTCCGGGCTTCACATGCTGGCAGCTGACGTGTTTGTTAAAAACCGCCATGCGGGCCAAGTAAAACAGTCTGGGAGTCCCCACCAGCCTGCGAGCTGCCGCCGCACAGCCTTCGGATTCGTCCTTTGCCATTTCGTCCACAGACGGGGCGCAACTCGGTCCCTGAGAGACTCAGGGACGTGCCCTGGGTCACAGGGCTGGACAGAAGGAGTCCAGTGCTCAGGTCTGGGGACCCACCCTGGTCGTTTTGTCTTATTTCTTTGCCTTTCCCTGGACTGGGCCGGACTCTGGGACTGGAGCCTGCCCCTTGGGGACAGGCATAAGGGTCTCCGAGCCACCACCGCCCCAGAGGTGAGTCACAGCGAGCCTGTCCCCATTTGAGTTTATGCTGCTCCCAGGCTATGCGCTCTGGCCCGTGGGAGGGCTATGCTTGGGCCCATCCCCCTCCTCCCTCTGCTGTCAGCCCCAAGCCCTGGCCTCCACAGCCCAGCCTTACAGGCACTTCGCATTCGTTCAGTGGGTGCAGGAAGAGGGGCACGCGGTCCGGGCACAGATGGCTGTACTGGCGGGAGAAGTTGTCTGCCACCTGCAGCAGCTGTTCCTCCTTGAGCGTGTTGCTTTGGTAGGACAGGGGCAGCTTGGAGATGTCAATAGTGTCCTTGGTAATGTCCCTGTGCCCACAAGAAAGGTGGCATTAACTAAGCCTGGCACACAGGGAACCCTTGACCTACCCTAGCTGCCATGGGCTCCATCCCTTCCTGTTTAATCCTTGTTTAATCCACCTGGGAGGCAAGTATCACCTTTAGCACCTGCACTTTTAAACGAATAAGGGAACCGAGGTGCAGAGAGGTTGAGTAACTTGCCCAGGGTCGCACAGTGAGTAAGGGGGCAGAGTGGGAACCCGGTCCAGGCATTCTGAAAGCAGAGAGCCCTGGCCTTAACCACCTCCCTCTATGTCCTGGTCTTGCAGCCCAGACACCATTCTGCCTGGCTCCTCCTCCTTTGCCCAACTCTGCTCTGACCCTCTCTGGGGCGGCTGGGTCGGAAGCCCCCGCCCCAACACTCACGAGGGCCCCTGCGGGGCGGTGACCTCGATCTCCGACACCTTCTTTTCCAGGTCCCTGAGCATCTCCTGCGTCATGAAGGTTTCCTCCTTCCGCACCTCTGGGGGCCTCATGGTCGTCTCGCCCCTCTCGGCTGCCTCCTCCCGCTCAGCTGCCTCCTCCTCCTCTACTTTCTCCTTCAGGACCTCCATCTGGCGTGTCTCCGACTGTCTAGAGTTGGAGTCTCTGCGGAAAAGATGGACGCACGCAGGAGGGCCAACTTCAGACCAGGAATGGGCGACCAAAACCACCTGCGTCCCTGAGCGGTGGTTGGAGGTGGTTCGGGTCACAGAGGGAAGGATCAAGTCCCTCTTAAACTTTCCTTCCGCGGAGCAGAAAGTCTCCGCTTGGTGCTAGCGTGTCTTTAACACCTTTCTAATATTTGCAAATCTTTTAAAACAAAGACAAGCCGGACAAGGCTGAGAGCTACTGTCAGGGTGGGGGTAGGGTGAGGGAAGAGGGGCTTAGCCCAAACCTATTGACGCTGCTTGGCTCTTCATGTATTTGTTCTGACAGTTGCCTTCTCTTTATGACAATGACGCTAATGCTGAAAGGACTGCTGCAGTGTTATAAAACCTCCCACTTAAATTTATTTATTAAATCCAATAAGTGAATTGGTTTAAAGAAAATTGTTCATAATAGTAAGGTGATGATATGGAATATGACAACAACAAAAAGAAAGGTAACATCGCCAAACGTGGAACCGAGGCACAGAGGCGGCAAAGGCCCGGCTGCCCCTCAGGGCCCTGGTCAAGAGGTAGGTGTATAGAGGGTGACAAAGCCTGTGCCCTCCTGGACAAGTTCTGTGTCAGCCTACAGAGCGTCACTTGGGAGCCACATGTGGTTGTGTGTCCTCGGCAAGGCCATGTTGTGGTCACAGAGCAAAGACTCACTGGGCCTCAGTTTCCCCTTCTGCAATACGAAAGGAGGGACAGATGTTTTCTGTCTAATGCTGACGTTCTGTAGGACTCAGGCGGGGCTGGACACATCTGTTGCTTTGCTGGAGGTCAGCCTGTCCGAGTCTCAGGGGGTCAATGTCACGGCTGAGGCCTTGTGTCCAACAGGCTCGTTCAGGACCCGGTTCCCTAAGGGAACCTCCCGCTGAGCCCACCAGCCTAGCAACAGAGCCCGGTGATCGGATCCGTTTGTCCGCTTCTTGGGCACAGAGAAGAGGAGCTCAGGGAGGGCAATAATAACCATTAAAGGCGCTTCCTGTTTACTAAACACCTACTACGTCCCAGGCGCTGTGCTAACGAGGGGTTTCACAGAGATAATCTCATTTATCCTCCAATGATCCTGTGAGGCAGACGCTATCATGTCACCCACTTTGTAGATTAAAAAATCGAGGCCTAGAGCAAGGGGAAACTGCCTAAGGTCGCAGAGCTAATACGTAGTGGATCTGGGGTTTGAAACCCATACACTTAGGGGCCTGATGAGATGGGGAAGTCCCAGAAGGATGGTGGCTGGTGGTGGCGGTGGGATTGGGCAACAAGGCAAGAAGCAGGAGAGGGAGAAGGTCAAGTTGGGCAGCAGGGGCTTACAGCTGGGGCAGACACTGAGCTGGGCTCTGAGCCCAAAGTCACAGAACACGGTCATCCGAGACAGAGCCCGGCCAGAACCGTAACACTTTGTTCTCTACATCGGGCTGCCTGGTCTGCCACAGTGCAGTTTGGGGACAACAGTCCCGCCTCAAAGTTCCCCGGACCCTGCCAAGAGGTCCAGAGGTCTCCGCACACTACAGGGCATTTTCTGCCATCCTTCTCCCCAGGAGCAACCTCTTGCACGCGCACACACACTCACACACACACACTCAGGGCTGAAAGCCCCCGGGCAGGAGAAGACCCCTTGCCACCAGCACCTCCCCCTCCCCCTACCAGGCAGGGTCCAGCCACCCCTGTCCCCTACTCCTTTCTCACCCCTCTGAGGACAGCCCGTACCATCTGTTAGCCTGTCTCCATGGTAATGGCTTTCGGAAGCCGGGGGCCTGTCCAGGGAGAGGAGGCTTCTGGGAAATGTAGTCCCCTCTCGGGTCTGGGCCCAGGAGACCCACTGCTGCAGGGATGGGCGAGGGCGGCTTGCAGGAGCTGATTGCTAAAATTTCGGGAATGTTTGTGAGCCGGTTGACAAACACAGCCATTACTGAAAATTAAATTACAAAGACGTATAAGTGGATAGATTATATCAAGAACGAAGGCAGCAAGTACCCCAAACGCGGCTCTTCCTATTTTATTACGTTTCACTATTATCTAAGCTCTTGGGGTTGTGTGTGGCTGTCGTCTCTGTACAATTAGAAACATCGCACGATGGTGAACTACTCTGCATCCTTTCCCAACTTTCGTTCGGTGGTGTCACATCGATAAAAATTGGCTTAAAATTGGCTGTGAGATTATTTATTCTAGAGAAACTGGCGAATGCTACCGACCAGGGCTTTTTCTCTCACTGAGCCATTTGTAAACATTTACCAGGACTCATTGCCTATCCCTGCACGGAGCCCGTGTTGGACTCACCACCATGGGCTTGTGATAACTTCTTATATACAGGTCAAGTCTTCCTCCTATGGCCTCTTTCAACTACTTGAGGCCTATACGACTCCATATAAATTTTAGCATCATTTTTTGAAAGTGTTTAAAAAACCATTTAGAATCCTTACCGACACTGTATTGTATTCACAGATGGATTGGTGAAGAATTTTTATCTTTTGATACTAAGTTGTCTATCTGGGAGCCCAGGGCAAGGAAACCATCTTACTTTTCTGCATATTTGTTACATTGTAATGAAAAAAAATGCTAGGAATGAAGAAATTGGGGTAGAACAGAGAGAACCAAGGAGCCTATGGGAGCCCAGGAGCCCAGGGCCTTGATAAGGTGATGGTGAAGGCAAAGCTCTGCCTGGGTCACATTCCCTCTGCGCCAGGTGGGCCAGGTGCACCAGGCACCATCCACCACTTTCACCAGCCCTGTGGGGCAGCCACTGCCATCCCCACTCCACAGGATCAGCAGGTGAGGAACTGGTCCGAGGCAAGTAACAGAGGTGGAATCTGCACCACAGTTTGTGCTCAGTACCATGGAGCTGTCCACCCTGTGTTGCTCTTCTGACAGTCTGGTGACAGGGCAGTCCTGTTCATTCATGCTGGGCGTCGGGGGATGTTTTTACCGTGTTCTGACCATGGCTCCACCCTGGCACATGCTCAGCTTGGCACTTGGAGCTGCTTTTGCAGAGATCCTAGGCAATGAGGGGCCCCAGCCTCTCTGCCCCTGCCTGGCCCTGGGGTGCAGAACCAGCAGAAAAATTGCACAACCCCATTGTAAACTACATCCCCATCTGCCCTCTCCATCCGCACTGGGAAACCCAGCCCTTTTGGGGCTCATGGCTTGTTGGTCCCGCATCCCACTGAACACTTCAAGCCAAGGGAGTCTCGGGGAGCCAGTGTGACAAAGAGGTGTCTGTGAAGATAAGCCCCAGACCCACCAAGTGTGTGCACAAGCTCTGATAATGTGCATTGCTCCACTGATGTGATGTCCACACCCTAGGGTTTCCCTTCTGGGAACACAGCAGCTTGCATAAGACAAGGGACCCTGCCTTCCTGTCTGGTCCAGTCCATGTCAGGACTTGGCAGCTGGGAGGAGGCTGGCAGCTCAGAGGCTGTGGGGAGGGTCTAATGATAAGAACTTCTCACCTGTAGAAGGTGCTTGACCATCCCCAAAGCCCACTGGAGAGGGTGGGGTTAGGTAGGTGGTGAGACTCCCCCGATGGTTAGTAAGTAAAGGCTAGAGTGGGGACGCAAACGTGCTCGTGGAGCGGGACAGTTCCCAGCGCTCTGCCCTCCTGGTTGGGGCAGGCTGGGGGGTGGGGGTAAGGGCGCTGCCATCTGTCTGCATCTGTCCTTTCCTCTCTGTTTTTTCCTTTGCATCAGTTTGCTGATTCTCCCTATCTCTCTCCATCTCTCTATCTCTGGATCTCTTCCTCTATTTCCCTTATCTCTGCTTCTTTTTGTTTCCCACAAAGGAAGCCAGTGCATGGCTGTAACATGGAGATACAGCCATGGGAAGTGACATACCCAAGCTGGGTCTGGCCTGAGACACTCCCCTGCTTCAGGGCCCTGTCAAGCTAGTGCCAAATTCACACACCCACCTATTCAGCCAGCAAATATTTATTTAGTGCTGGAAATGTGCCAGGGCTGGCTGACAGTGAGGCCATCAAAGTGCCCAGTCTGCAGGAGCACGGATGCCAGGTGGGGGAACGTCCTCCCTCCCTCAGCTCAGACCAGACCCCTCCGGTCGTTGTACAGAGCCCTGGATCTCCACTGTGACAGCGGAGCAGAGTTTGGGCCACCCACATCGCAGTCGGAGTGGGGGCTGGGGGTTTCACACCACTGAGTAAGCAGCAGTCTCTGAATTTCAGTGTCCCAGTCACCCCGAGGGCCGGCAGCCCCCTGAATGGTGGCGACTCTTCTGTGAAAATAGGCCCTGATGGGACTGGCTGTGACTGGGACAGCCTGGCTGGGAGGACCAACATCCCCAAGGCAAACCTCCAGTTCACACCTGCCCCAGAGCCTGCGGGGATGACATCCTGAAAGCCCCTCACAGGGCGGAGTTGTGGAAGGGCAATGACAAGAGGGAGGAAAGGGAGAGGCTGGGGCCTCCTTTGAGGGATTGTGCCAGCAACAGACTTCCCTGCTTGGGCTCAGGCCCTTCCCGAGACCAGAGGTGGACAATGGCAGAGACAGGTTGCTTTGTTATGAAGGCAGGGGGTGGGCATGGCAGCAGGGGTGACTGTGTCACTCTGTGCTGGCAGGGACCTCGTGATTATAGGAACTGGAGACTCTTGCCGTCCCGGATGTGTGGACTCTCAGACCATAGATGAATCTGGATGGGACCTGTGAGGTCGTGTGCTCCAACCTGGTCCCCATCCCCTCCCTCCCCAGCCCCATGTGCAGACATGAAGACTGAGGCCCAGAGGGAAGCAGGGAGCTGTCCAAGGTCACACAGCAAGTCTGAGCTGAGTCCAGGTCGCAAGGCCAGCTCCCTATTCATGTGACATTGTGTGGGAATGCTCAGCTTGGGCAGGACCAGAAGAGGAGGACACGGTGCTCTGGATGGGGAAGTAGAGCATGATGAACCAGCAGAAGATGAAGACACCTGTGAGGAGGATAGGATGCCGGGGAGCCTGGGGGTCGGCCAGGCTTCCTGCGAGGGGTTCTGGCCCGGGTGGAACCCTGCGTCTTGCAAACCACTGCCCCCACCCCTCCCACACTCCCTGGTGCAGACAGGGCAGCCTGCCGCCCCCCTGGCCTGGGAGCCTCACCTTGCAGGGAGTTGAACAGCGCAAAGATGTAGACGGTCGTCAGGCCCAGGGGCGTGAGGATGGCCAGTCCCCAGGTCATGCCCACCAGGCTGGAGAGGCCCAGCAAGGTGAGGGCGCCCTTCCAGTTCTGCCGCTCCTTCTTGCCTGCTGTGGCACTCGACAGGGTGAAGATCTTCCAGCCCACCAGGCCCAGGACCACGGTGCCGAAGAGGAAGGTGATGAGGAAGTAGCCGTGGACGGTGACATAGAGGGCAGAGATGGCAGTTTCCTCCTGGAACCAGCACCTGGAGCAGGTGAACAGCCATGGGGACTGGGACAAGTGCCAGCAAGCGCCCCGCAGTCTCCCCCGACCGACCTCCAATGACCAAGAAGATAGATGCCTTCCTGTCTATAGCCATCGATGCCCCCCTCTCCGGTCTGCTGTTTCTTTAGACCCATGGAGACGAAAGGGCCAATTTGGCACCAAAGACATGTTGCATTTGCTCCACGTTATGTTGTAAAAAAACTGAATTAATGACTATCCTTTAAAGCGCAGCTTTGGCATAAACATCCAGATTTCGGCTTCTTTTATAAAACCATGCACTCGGCAGCTCAGTAGATGCTCTCCAGCACGGTAATCACCTCCCATTAGTGAGGGTGTGACTGCCAGTCTACTGCGGTCCCCACCTGGGCCACCTCATGCACTTATGTCACCCACAGGACCCCTGTGGCCCCTGCATTTGAGGCCCTGGGGGCAGGACCAAGGCCCCACCAGCCCCTCTTAGCATAGAGCCATGGGCTCAAGGCGGGCACCCTGGGAGAGGCTCAGCTCTGCCCCCTGCTCCCTGAACTGCAGGGGTGAAGGGCCCCAAAGAACATGTCGATCAAACGAAGAGACCGAGGACCCGGGAGAGGACGGACTTGCCCAAAGTCACACCGCAAGGCAGAGGCACAGCCTAGATGGAACCGGCGCTGCTGGTTGGGCAGGTTTTCCCTGCACAAGAACACCTGGCTGAGGGGACATGTGGGGGCTGAGCATGGCTAACCAAGCTGAGCCCCCTGGCATGGCAGATTGGGGGTGGGGGTGGAGGATACCTTTGAAAATTTGTCCAAAAGGGCCATGGGGCCTGGTGGTGGCCCAGGCTCAAGCAAGGCATCCTGCCTTCTGGTCCAGTCCTCTCTCCTCCTTCTCAGGACCCCTTGCTCATTGTGCTTCCTCTCTGCAGACCTCAGTTTACCCCTCTGGGCCGTGAGCTAGCTGGATCTGAGCATCCTTTGGTTTGACGGACTTGGTCTCTCCCCACCTCCCTCTGGCCCTGGTATGTGCAGGCAGGGACCTGGCCTCACCCCTCCTCCCACAGCCGCCACTCACAGCTCCAGCGAGGTTCTGTTGTCCTTGTCACGGATGGTGTAGAGGCCATAGCTGTTGGCAAGCCCAGTGCCGATGACCATCAGGGCTGGCAGGCCTGGGGGAGGGGGAGAGGCACGGCATCGCTGAAGCTCCGCTGGAATGTCCTCTTCCAATACCCCATCCAACTGCCCATCCCTCGAGCCCTGAGCTTATCTGAGAGATGGAGCTGCCTCTCTCTTTTAGGCTGTTTTCCTCCCTGCCCCTTCCAGGACCAGCCACGTCTCCTCTGCCTGCCTGGGCAGCACCTACCCCAGCCCACAAGGCTCAGCTTCAGGAAGTAGTGACTGAAGTAGGTGTTAAAGACCCTGATGACAAGTAGGTAGAGGTGGAAGGCTTCCAGGACCATCCAGGTGAACACGCAGAGCAGAAAGTAGTGGAAGATGGCCCCGCGGGCCCAACAGGTGGCGTGGGCCTCCTTCGAGTCGTGTCCAACATTGATGAAGAAAGTTAGGTTCAGGAGAAGCAAGCTAATGCTCAGGGCTACGTGGATCTTGGGAGAGTCTTCCGACTTGAACCTCTGCCAGTAGAATCTGAGGAGAGAAGGGCCAATGAGGGGCGCCAAGAGGCCGCGGCATCCCTGGGGCACTCGGGCCTCTCCATCTCACCTCGTCTGTTCCGCCCCTGCCAGTGGCCAGTGGGACACCGTCAGGTGCAAGTCCAGGAGCCCTCTCGTGGCCCCCCAGACCCTGCTGGCCTCGTTCATCGATTCGATGCTTTAGTCAAACTGAATAACTCGCAATTCCCTGAATGCATTCTGCTCTTCCGCACCTCCCAGACTTTGCCCAGGCTCTTCCTTCCACTCTCAATGCTTTTCCTATTGGTCGTTTTCTCCTGGGGAGGCTGTCTCTGAATACCCCTTATCCTAGGCAGATTTGTGTTTCCCAGCTTCGCAGTGCAGCTGTTTACCTTCTCATCGTCCCTGTCTCTCCACGCCGCGACCTCAGGCCTGGCACAGCAGGCAAGAAGAGGGCCTAGATGCCCTGGTTGGGCGAGTGGACCGACTGAGCGTGGGTGCATGAGGCATAGGATGTAGTAGGGAGAGGGAGGTTCAGAGATGGACGGGGACGCCCCAGAGTCACAGGGCAGAGCGGGGACTCCAGGCTCCCAGCTCAGTGTTTCTTTCCAGGGCTCACCTCCCTCTCACTGTAGCTCCCACTCTGAATTCTTAGCAAATTAGATCTCAGGGGGCTTTCATTTGAGGGATGGGAGACCAGGGCTGCCTGGAGAAGGCTTGAGGGAGAATGTCTACCTCATCCGAGATGTCAGGCACCACCCTTGGGAGATGGTGGCGATTCCTCCTGGAGCTCCCAGCCAGCTCACAGGGCCCAACAGTGCAGCCAGCTGGGAAGTCATGCTCACCTTGTTGGGGGTGGGGGCGGTGTCCTAGGCCAGGGTTTGGGGTGGCTACAGGCATGGCACCGCATACACCCAAGGCTAGGTCTGAGATAGAGGGGGTGGGGCCCATGGAGGCTGCAGCCCAAAGCCAACTGGTGACAGAAGCAAAGAGTCATGTGAAGAAGAGCAGTGGGAAGGCCCTGGACTGGAAGTCAGGAGACCCCAGCCTTGCTCCAAGACACTCATGGGTCAGAAGACACTTATGGGGTGGCTCACACAGGCTCCTCCAAGCTGGTGGTTCCTGTGGGTCTCTCAGCCATGGCCTGGGCCTGGGAGGGCCTGGGCGTAGGCTACTAGGGCGTCTGCTCTTTCTGCCTGTCCTGTACCCACTCTTCCTTCTTCCAGAAACAGCCCCAGGTACACCCTTCCCGACCCTCAGCCACGAAGTTCGAGTGGGGTTGGCCATTGGTTAGCTCAGACCCAAGAGCAGGTGCATGACATGGCCTGGCCCGTCAGCGTGATCCACCCCGTGACCACAGCGACCTGTGCAGTCACGGGCCCATGGTCCAGGCTGGACCAGCAAAACGCATCTCCGACATTCATGGTATGAAACTGCACAGAACACACACACATGCACACACACATGCACACTCACACACTCACACACGTCACGTGCACGGGGAGTGGGAGAGACCGAATGAGGCCGTATTCCAGCCCGCAGCACGGTACCAAGGTCGGTTTCCCGGCTTGACACTGCACCGGGGCCCTATAAAATGCCATCTCCGGGGGAGTCTGGACGAAGAAGCCATAGGATTCTCTGTGCCATTTTCGCCACCGCCTGTTAGTCTGTAATTATTTTTAAAACATGTTTAAAGATTTCCGCTCTGGGACTCAGGGTAGGCAGCAGCTAAGAAGCTGTGGTGCAAGCCCGGGGTCGTCCCCGCGTGCGGAGAAGCTGTTGGCGGGGCTGACAGGAGAAAGCGCAGGAGTGAGAAGCAGCGGGAGACCGAGGCCTGGGCACGCGGCCCTGGATCCACCTGTGCCCGACGTGAGCACGCCTTGGGTTTCTCAGCCACGTGAAGCACACCCTCCCCACTGTGTTTCAGCCCATCTGAGCTGAGTTTCTGCCACTTGCACCTGAAATGGCCTCGACACCTTCCAGCCTCCAACCCCATTTCATAGACGAGGAAACTAAGGTTTGGGGAGGACATCGGTATAAGGCTGCACAAGCAGGGGGCCTTCTACCCTGCACTGCTGCCGCCCTTGAGGACAGGAGGGAGGGGGATGGCGTCACCCACCTCAGGGCAGTGTAGAGGATAATCGTGAAGGCCAGGAAGATTATGGAGGCTCCACAGCCGGCCTGGGAAATGCGTGTGAGGGTCTGCGCGGTGACCTTGTCCAAGACTGGCCTCTGTGGGCAAACCACACCCCACCCCCCAAACCAGGACCCCATCAGTTGGAGGCCAGGCGGCCCCTTCTGGGGACAGAAGTCTGGGCATCTTCAGAACGGCTGGGATCTGGGCGAATGGGTTGTTACCAGCAGTAGGGCGAAGAAGGTCAGGTGGTCACAGTGGCACACAGTCTGCTTGGCTCCAGGCTCTGTAGAGCAGCCTTCAGAAGACCAGTCTCCTGCAGGCCCGGGAGAGGACGGATGGGAAGGAAGAGAGGGTACCAGAGAGGAGGAAAAGGGCACAGAGGGAGAGAAGGGAGCCCATACCCTCCCTGCGTGTCTTACCCAGAGAAGGCCCTCTGGGCCCTACCTTTAGCCACATCCCAGAATACACAGGTGAGGGTCATATTCTGAAACCAGAGGGTAGGAGTCAGGGGAGGGGCGGGGGGAGGTTGGGAGAGGGGGAAGGAGAGCGTGGGCGAGGGAGGGAGAAGGAGAGGGCGGCATGCTCCCGCGTCCTAGCCCGTGTGCACATTAAGTAAAAACCAAGGCTCACCCCGTGGTCACACAAGAGCATCAACTGCATCATTTGATGGATCAGCGTGAGAGGGGAGTGGATATGGTACAGGCTGTGGGTGGGTGTGTAATGCCACGTGCATGCGTGTGGGAGTGTCAGGTTCTGTGTGCACCTCTGTGTACCCCTGGAAGGTTCCGGGGGGCACATGGGCATATGCATAGGGTGAGCATGTGTCCCTGGGCACAACTGTGTGTATGGCCCACATCCATCTCCTGGGTGGATGAGGGGAGGGGGGCAGTGCAGAGTACCATGCATGCCTGTCCATATGCCCAGGGGTGCCCACCCGCCTGTCTGCCCTTCAACAGCTGTCGGGCCTTTGTGGGGGACTCACGGGAGGCTGAGGCTGGTGGGAGAAGGTGATCTCCAAAGGCTCGGCCAGCCCGGTGACACGCATACGGCCCAAACTCAGGCCCACCAGGCGATTGTTCAGCACACTGCTACTGTCCTCCAGGCTGAGCTGGGGGCCCTGTAGGGGGAGGCGGGGGAGGCCAGGCTGCAGGAAGGGGGCTGCCCCGAGTCAACCCTGGCGGGGGTTCCTGGGAGCCTCTAGGACCTATGGCCCTTTCCTGGAGGCAAAGTCTGAGACCAGGGGACCAGGGGGCTGAGAGATCATGAGTGACACTCCTGCTGCTCCCTGAAGCCTCCTGCTCCTGCTGGGTCAGGGTGGGCCCTGCAATCCCAGCCAACTAGTCCCAAAGCCACGCACCTGACGGCTCCCCATCACCGGCCTCCTGAGCTCCTCTGCCCTCTTATCTGGAGGGGTGCAGGGCACGAAGAAAGGTCAGCCCAGAAATGGAGAGCAGTGGGCGTCTGTGGGAGGTGAGCACCTGACCACCTGAGCACCTGACCGCACTAGCACTTAGGAAAACACGTGTCTACGTGTGAGTGGATACATGCCTCTGGGGACACCCATGGGACACATGTGCAAGGATATTAGTACATGTCCTCGTGTGGACATGGATGCACCGGGGTACACATGATTATGCATGTACCCAAAATAGGAAAGGATGTGTATGTTTGTGCATGCACAGGGACACGCAGGGGACATTGACACACCTGGGATACACATACGAGTCCAAGGGCACTGGTGTGGGGAGTCCAAACATCTGAGTGTGTGACCAGTATGAGTCTGAAGTTCACAGACTCTAGAGACAGGGGTCTGGGATGACTGGGGCTGCTGTAGAAACACTGCCCAGAGGTTCATCGCCCACTCTGTCCTCATCAGGTTTCTCAGGGAAGGCCACAGAAGGCGAGCACTGCCCGGTAAACTGAGCGCTGAGCCTCAGAGCTGCCCCGAGCCTCCATCCAGCTCCTCCTCACCTTGAAGAGATTACCGGGCCCGATGTCCAGGACGGATATGGCCAAGCGGACTGCTGTCCCGCTGCCCTGCAGGGTCGCGAACAGGCTCCTGGGCAGCCGGACTCTGTCAGCAGGCTTGTGCTCGCCTCCTGTCACCTGCATCGGAAGCTGTAACCACAGACCCGGTGGCTCCATCTTTACCCAAGGATTCCAGCCCCGAACACAGGTTCTGCCACTCCCCTATGGGGAAGGGAAACTGAGGCACAGGGGGTGGAGGGACAGCACCTGAGGACCTTAGCCCTGAGAGGCAGGACATCTGGGGGCACACTCCAAGCTCTGCTGTGTGCGGGCTGTGAGCCCGTGGACAGGTCCCAGCACTCGTAGAGAATGGAGCTAACGAGGTGCCTCATGGCCACCTGCCAGGCTGAAAGCAGGCTGTGAAGAGAGCACCCCTGGACGAGCTCAGCTTGCAAATGTGAGAAAGGGTCAGCCGTGGCGTGCTTTCGGCCAAGGCCCCGACAGCCCCTGCAGCTCTACAAGGCATTATGGTGATGGTGTCCGGCCTCGGACTCAGGAATAAGTAGAAAGAATAAAGCCATCGGGACGGGAGCTACCGAGGGCAGAGGCGGAGGACAGAATTCACACTGAATGTGATTTCCACACCTGCTCCAAATAACAAAGTTTGTAAAAGCAGAGACTGCTCCAAATAGTAAAACAAATGTCCCTGATAATTGCAGAGCACGTTTCGTCCATTCTCTGACCTCACTGTTCCCTGGAGCTGCAGCCGATCCCACCTGGTCCTGCCTCACAGCATCCCGTGGGCACTGGAATAGGGGAGCTAAGGGTTGGAGCTGAGGGCTCTAGCTTTCTCCTTCCCAGTCCAGATCCTTGTCCAAACGACATGTGGGTGATTTCTGGGGCCAGAACATACCCCACGCAGAGGGCTCAGCTGATTGAGTGACATACTAAAAGGTCGAGAAAGGCCCTATCCATGTTCCCTCTTCCCTTCCCCAGACAGACCTAAAAGTACCTCCTGCCCGCTGCCTGACCTCCTACCCTCAGCTTCAATCCTTAAGGAGGCTGCACTCTCTCCATGCCAAGCATTCCCTGTAAATTATCTCATTTGCTCCCCCGATAACCTAGAAAGTGGGCCATATCATCATCACTTTACGGGTGGGGAAACTGAGGCTCAGAAAAGGTAAGTAAAATGCCCAATGTTACAATAGCTGCTAAGTGGCAGAGCCGGCATTTGAATCCAGACCAGTGTAAACCCAGATTGTCTCCGTTCAGCCCTTTGCAGGACCACTAAGTGCCCCTTCACTGGTTCCTAACATGCCTCTGGGTGGAACAGCTCATGGGAGCTACCAGCTTTGGAGGAGCCTTAGAGCTCATTTTACAAATGAGGGCCCCATGGCCCTGGGAGAAGAAGAGAGCTCCCAGAGGACACCTGCAAGGCGGTGGGATATCGTAGACTAGAACCCAAATTCCTCATGCTCAATTCAGTGATCTTCCAAGTAATCTCATTCGAAGGACCTGGATCATCTGTTACCAGGATCCACTCATCCAACTAACCCAGTAGCACTCATTAGCAAGGTGGCAGAGTCCTACCTAAAGGGACCTGGGGGAGATATGTTTTGATGGGCACCAAGCACAGACCATTCTCTCTCAGAATTCTGGAAAACACGCCTGGGAAAACAGTCCAGAAACAGCCCACAGGGATGAGGGAAGTCTTCACCTGAGAGGGGACCAGAGAGAAATGCACATCTTCTGAGATGTTGGTGCTGAAGTTCTTGACAGAAGTCTTCAAAAAATCCAAATCCACTGTCTCCGTCAGACTTTTCTCTACCAGATAGGTCTCGAAGTCCACCCAGTATCTGCAAGAGGCCAGGATCAGGGGCAAGATAGGGCCTTGCGAGCTGAGTTAGCTGCTCACCTGGTGCCCAGCCTGGATGGCAGGAGGAGAGACCATGGGCAGCGGCTATCGGGCTCTTGGGGTCAGAGAGGTGACCCAGAATATCAAAGGAAAGACTTGAGATGACTTAATAGAAGAGGGGTGGCCTGGGAACCATCCACACTGGTTCTGAGGGATTCCGGACAGCAGTTTCTCATGCGTCTGTCTTTTTCGTGATACATAAAATTCACCAACTTAACCATTTTAAAGTCTACAATTTTGTGACATTAAGTACACAAAATATATTCACAACGTTGTGCAACCATCACCACTATCTAGTTCCAGAACATTTTCGCCACCCCGAAAGGAAACCCCATACCCATTAGCAGTCACTCCCTTCCTCCTTCTGCTGGCTCCTGGCAACCACTAATTTGCCTTTTGTTTGTGTGAATTTGCCTTTTCATATGAATGGAATTATACGATATCTGGTATTTTGTGGCTGGCTTCTTTCACTTAGCATAATATTTTCAAGGTTCATCTATACTGTAGCACGTATAAGCATTTCATCCTTTTTAGGGATGAATCATATCCCATTGTATGGATATACCACACCTTGTGTGTCCATTCACCCATCGATGGACACTGGGTTTGTTTCCAACGTCCATTGTGAACAGGGTTGCTGTGAACATTCGCATGCAAGCTTTTGTTTGAAGACTCATTTTTCAAATTTTGGGGGGTTTATACCTAGGAGCGGAATTTCTGGGATACATGCTAACTCTATGTGTAACTTTTTGAGAACTTGTCAAACTGTTTTCCAGAGCAGCTGCACCATTTTACCTTTCCACCAGCAACGGATGTTCCAATTTCTCCACAGACGTGCCAATACTTGTTATTTTTCATTTTGTTTTTAATGGTAGCTATCCCAGTGGGTGTAAAGCGGTATTTCATTGTGGCTTTAATTTGCATTTACCTAATGAGTAATGATGGTGAGCATCTTTTCATGTGCTTGTTGGTCTACATCTTCTTTGGAGCAATTCCTCTGAGTATTTTAAACTGTGGAATGGTAATTGTGTGGCTTGAATGAGCCTGCCATCATATTTATCGAATGCTAACTGCATACTGGGAATTCAGCCTTTGGAGACTGAGCTGTATGGGAACTGAGCTGTTGTTGGAACCACGCAGAACGTAGAAGTTATTGGCGTTTATTTTACTGCAGTTTCTTTCTTCAGCTAAAATATTAGGGTGAGACCGGCCCTTGGCTCTCTCCGTGGTACTGAAACTCCACTGCGCTCCAGCTTTCCTTTTCCTAAGCCTGAGATCCTAAGACCTGCTGCTCGGGTTGGGGCTCAGATAGCGATGAAAGGGAAAGGGGAACAAAAGTAGAGAAGCTAGATCAAGTGTGTTGGAAAGGAGGGCTTGCCAGAGAGACGAAAGGAGGCTTTTATTTTGACATCATTTTGGATAGTCACAGTTACCAAGGGAAGGGAACCCAAAGAAACCACAGAAAAAAATGTACAATATGAAGAAGTAAAATATACAAATGGCTCATTAGCACGTAACAAGATGCTCAACATCATCAGTCACTTGTGAAAAGCAAGTTAAAACCATAGTGACCTACCACTTCACACTCACTGGAATGGCTGGGACCCAAAAGTGACAATATTGCAGGTAGGTGTTGAAACCAGTTCTCTTACACTGCTGGTGAAAAAACAAATGAGAAATAGGTTTTTATAAAGCTAAAAGCATCCTTTCCATATATCCTAGCAATTCTTGTCCTAAATATCCACCCAAAAGAAATAAAAGCCATCTATCTACAAATACTTGAATTCTAATGTTCACGACAACATTACTCAGAATAACCCCAAACTGGAAACAACTCAAATGTCCATCAATCGGTGAGTGAATAAACAAACCACAGTATAGCCACCTGATGGAATATTACTCAGCAATAAAAAATTATGGGAATGTGTTAAAATATGAATGAAAATCAAAAACACTATGACAAGTGAAAAAAGCCAGACTCAAATGACAGCATATTATATGGTTTCTTTATATAAAATGCCCAAAAAAGGCAAGTCTATAGAGTAGAAAGCAGATTAGTGGTTCATTATGGCCAGGTATGAGAGTGAGGACTGTTTGCAGGCAGGCAAGAGGGTACTTTTGGGGGTGACGGAATAGTTCTAAACTGATTGTGAATAATGGGTCCACACACTGCATAAATCTACTACGAATTATTGTAGATTGCATGGTATACGCGTCATTCCTTAATGATGTTATCAAAATAAATAAAAACAAACAGGATACCATTATATAGTTTCCAGAATGGCTAAAATTAAAAAAGACTGATAATACCAAGTATCGCAAGGATGTGGGGTAACTAGAACTCTCACACATTGCTTGTGGGGGCGTAAATTGATATGGTGACCATAGAAAACCATCACAATGCTTACTAAAATTCATCATTTGCCTACTTTTGACAGAAAATCCATGTCTAGGTCTTTGCCCGAAAGAAATTAGTGTATGTTCATGGCAGTTTTATTCATAATAGCCCCTGTTATGACCTAAAGGTTTGTGTCTCCCCAGAAACCATATGTCCGAATCCTCATTCTCAAGGTGATGGTGTTAGGAAGTGGGGTCTTTGGAAGGTGATTAGTTCATAAGGGTGACGATCTCAGGAATGGCATTAATACTCTTATAAAAGAGAGCTCAGATAGCTCTCTCACCCTTCTTCCTTCTATGTGAGGATGCAATGAGAAGTCTGCAGTCTGCAACCGGGAAGCGTCCTCACCAGAGCCCAACCCCAATATTGCGTCTCTAGACTACGGATGGTGAGAAATAAATTTCTGTGTTTATAAGCCACCCAGTCCATGGTGCTTTGTTATTACAGCCCAAACTGGCTAAGCCAGCCCTAAACGGGAAACAATGGAAATGCCCATCCACAGTAGAAAGACAATACTGTGGAATACTAGAGAGCAACAATGAGAACTATTAAACTATTGCTACATTAAAAAACAAAGAAGATGAATCTCACAGGCATATTGATGAGAGAAAGAGGCCAGACACAAAAGAGTATGCACTGTACGACTGTATTTATGTGAAGTTTGAGGACAGGTGAAAGCAATATTTGGTTACAGAAGTTCAAATGATGGTTAGCAGGATGGGGTGTCAGTGACCAGGAAGATACACAAGAGACCCTTCCATGAGGCTAGAAAAGTTTTATATTTGATGTGGGTAGTGGTTAAAAGAGGCATATATATATAATTATTATTATTATTATTATTATTATTATTATTATTATTATTTAGGTGAGACAACCCTTGGTTGACCTCACAGATTGCAAGGACCTCGTCAGCTTACAATCTCTTATTTTTTATTTTTTATGCCTACAGCACCTTGGTCTTCCTAGGTGGTCTCCCATCCAAGTACTGACCAGGCCCGACCCTGCTTAACTTCCGAGATCAGACGAGACCAGTCTTGTTCAGGGTGGCATGGCCGTAGACTAAAGGAGGCATATATAAATATGTAAAAATTTATTGTGTTGTACAGTTAACATTTGTGCATTTTGTCATTTTATGTATATTATATCTCAAAACAGCGTTTCTTGGAATAAACTTCGAGCTTTAGACTTATACTCCTGAGTAGGGCACAGTTGTTTGTGATAGGTCAATGCTCTCACTGAGAACAAGTAGAAAAGCTAGATACAACACAAAAAGAATTTGTTGAAAGGCGCTAGAAAGCTGCTGGAATAATGAAGACTAGAGGGGCTAACATTCTGCAGAAAGAAATGAGCTGAAAATCTAGAGTCACTTCTTTTTCCCTGGGAACATTTGCTCACTCTAAGCATGGGTGAAACACTGAGAATTTGAGTTTCACCCAGACAGCGGTCACTGCTGGCCACACACACACACACACCCTGCTGGTCACAATATGAATGAACCTCGAAACCATGCTACGTGAAGACAGCCAGACTCAAAAGACAACACATCAGCTGGTGCCATTTCTACAAAAGTCCTAGAAGAGGCCAATCTGGAGAGCAGAAAGCAGATCCGTGGTGACTGTGGCTGGGTATGGGAACAGGGATGGATTGCAAGCAGGCAGGATACTTGTTGGTCTTCGTAATGGTGGTCAGAAGTGAAGAAACTGATCTGAGCACTGCAGAGACCTCAAAATACAGGTGATTTCTCCTCTAGATGATTTTTTTCAGAATTCTAAAACTGTGTAGTCTGAGAGTCACTCGCTAAGCCAACAATTCTGAAAAGCAGAGCAGAGTTTTCCAGTCTTTTACTTTCTTTTGGTAGATCATAGAGATGAAGGCGACTGATAAAATAATAAGGCTTTGAGGAGAAAATGTACACACAATCTTGCCATGGGCAAAACTTCTTAAACAAGACCCAAAAGCATTAACTCTAAAGTAAAATTCTGATATAGCACACTGCATTAATATTAAGAAATTCTGTCCTTAGTCAAAAGACAGCGCTAAGAGGATGAAGAGGCAGCCCATAGTGAGGGAAATTATATCCGTATGTATATGTTAACAAAGACATGTATCCAGAATATACAAAAAAAAACAAAACCCTAAAAATCACTAAAAAAAATCCAAACAACCCCATAGAACAAACAAACAAAAGACTTAAAAAGGCACTTCACCAAGAGGATATCGGAATGTCCGATAAATTTAAGAAAGATGTTAAACTTCAATGGACATCAGGGAAATGTAATTAAAATATCGCTGTATGCTACGGTACAAACGTGCCAGACTGGCTAAAATGAGAAAAAAAAACCAGACAATACTAAGTGTTGGCAAGGATGTTAGGCAACTGGAACTACTGTCTACTGATGGTGGGAATGAAATGTGGTTCAGGCACTTTGGAAAACTCGCAGTTTCCGCTAAAGCTGATCACACACCCTGTGACTCACCAGCTCCCCTCCTAGCAAGACTCCGGACAGAAACACGTGTTCACAAAACACACGAGCGAGAATGTTCGTAGCAACACCCGCAGCCGGAAACGGAAGACCACCCAAGTAGCCATCAACATAAAATGGATAGATGAGTTGTGTTTCAGATAATATACACGCATCATAGAGGACTACAAAGAAATACACCAAAATGAAAGTAAGGGTTATCTCTGGGTAGTAAGAAGGGGAAGTTTTCATGTTCCATGTCTATTTTCCAAATATTTGATGATGAATATGTCATACTTTTATCGCCAGACCAAAAAGGTCACTCAAAGAAAGGACACTCGAATTTATTGATTCTTACTATTTTCTAATAAGTCGGACCTGCACGATCTCATTGAATCTCAACAGCAGCCCCACGAGAGAGGTGTAGGAGAGAAGGCGAGAACAAAGGCTTTGGAATAGCGGTAAAATGACGATGTCAAGAATGAGATAATGCGCAAAGAGGAGCTCCCTGAACAGCTCCTTGGAGCTGAGAGGCTACGGGGCAGCCACAGGCCGGGGTGGGAGCACGTTCGGGCACTGAAAGGACAGCCCAGTCAGACTGCTGTGCTAACACCCAGCCTACGAATGCAGGTTTCCGTCTCTTTCTTCAACACACATGGATTGAGTGACCACGAGGACTCTGTCCCGAGCATTCCAGAAGAGTTACGGGCGGCTTTGATGGGAAGGGAGTGGGGGAGAGAGAGGCAAAGGTATTTCTGGAGGTGATTCGTGGAGATGTATTCTAAACCCTGTCCTCTCCCTCCATCCAGCCTCTCTTGGGCTTATCGGTCTCTTGGTCTCATCAGTTGTGCCCCATACAGTTTCTCGAATCCGTCTCTCCTTTCTAGGTACAGAGTGAAAGTTGGTGGTGGTGGTGGTGGAGCTGGTGATTCAGGCCTCATTCTTGCCCTCACGACTGCACTCGCCTCCTACCTGGTCACATCTCATCCAGCATCCTTCCCTGAAGCCTGGGCACTTTCCTAAATGCAAATGGACTTCACTCTGCCTCTACTTAGAATATAATATTTCCCTGCCAACTCCCGCGTTGATACAGCTTGCATCACCCTTCACACTTTCCCAGGTCTGTCCACCACCCACCACGCCTTCCTGGTGTTGCTTTCATCCCCAGCACTTTTCTCTCCTACAGCTCAAAGCGCTGTCGTCCTTCCCCAGTTCTGAAGTCCTGCTGCCCGTGTCTCCTTACATTGCCTGTGTCTAACTAGAAAACTCCGATGCATCCCGAAAAACACTTTCACGGGTTCCCTCTTCTGTGAACCTTGGCTGACTTTTCTCCTCTGAGCTTAACTAGCACCCGGTCTCTTCCTCTATATGACCACGCTCTAGAGGCATCATCATTGGGGCCTGTGTCTGTCCCTTCCCAACTCCCAATGGCAGGGACAGGGGCTGATTTCTCTCTCTATCCACTGGATCAGAGGGGTCTCAGTGAGTGGAAGAGGGGAGAAAATGGGTGTCAAACAACAAGATGGAGAGGCGAGATGGGAGCAGCATTTCGGGGGTCATGGGGGCTGATAGCTCCATCCCTTCCCTCTCCCCTTTGCCCTCACAGGAGCCTCCGATGGCTGCTCCAACTCAGAGGGTCTCCTACCTCTGCAAGTTTCCCAGATCACAGGATTCGTTCTTCAACTGGCCACACTTCGTGAAGCATTTAGCAGTGTCCATGAGGTAGAAGGGCTGGTACAGGTCCACGTTGATGAGTCCCAGACAGACGTTCCTCGGTTGCTCAGGGATCTCATGGTTGCTTGTGGCATTTTTCTGATCTAAGGGGCGGGGACGCAGAGAATGTGAATGGACTGGGTGGGAGGCGGGCAGCAAGAATGAAGGTGATGGTGGGGAGGGTGGGGGGGATCTAGGGCTCCAGAATGTGGCTTTTCGCCGGAGTGTGGGGTTAAAAAAAAAAAAAAAGGTGACATTTTAGAGTGGGATTTTATAATGATCGGATCTGTGTGCAAAGATGTCTTAAGTAGCTTGTGAAGGAACTTTAAATTCCTCTTAGGTTCTAAAGATACTCATGATACTTTGTTTAATGGGGGGAAAAAACACATGACAGATGAGCCTGTTTATAATATGGTCCACATTTGCTTTTTAAATACAAAAGAAAGAGAGAGAGAAAGAGAAAAGAAAGGAGGAAGAGAGAGAAAGAGGGAGGGGAGGGGAGGGGAGAGGAATGAAGGCATCGTCATCTGGGGGAGGGGTGCCACTCGCTATGTAATCCCAGGGGCTTTGAACCGGCGCTGAATGCAGGTGGCACCGTGGTGGCTGTCAGCAGGGCCTCCCCCTGGCCGGCCGTAAATTTATTGCAGTCGCGAATGCGAAGCTGATGACAAGCGCCTAGGGTAGAGATTGTTACGAAATACCTCTTTCTGCGGTTATCTTTGGAAGGCACTGGAAGCATTTAGCCCAGACAGGGAGACCCTGAACCCGGCCTGGGGGCCGCGGTGACACCTCATCCCTGCAGAGACCTGCCCTACGCTTGTCCATTCTGCTCTGCCCGAGTCTGGCCTCTGAGGACCACCCCGATCTAGATTTAAATGGGGAGCTGGCCAGAGGGCAGCGGGCAGAAGGGGGGCAGGGCAGAACCTGTGGCTCCCCCTGCCCCGACAGTCCCTCCCTAGGGCTCACCACGGGTGGGCCCACTTTTCTCTGCTCAAGCCACAGCCTCGCCTCCCCATGCCAGCCCCGGCCTGTAGCGCCCCTTCTTGGCTCCCCTACTTTATTAGCACATGTCTGCCTCTTGTTGCCCACCCCCACCATGCCCTTGACTCCTTTGCAGCCCCCTGTCACTTTGCTAGACCAGTGAGCCCACGGAGAACAGGGACCACATGGTGTACCAGCACAGGGCCTGGCACTGCGTAGAGGGTAGCATCAGTGCTTCTTGAATGAATGAATGAATGAATGAATGAGCAAATGGGCAACTCACCCATAGATATCTACAAAGGATGGAATCCCCTCACTCCTCGAAGGCTGGCACTGCCTGAGCTGGAGCCCCCACATCACCACAGGGCAAGCGCGGCCCCCCCGGGGGGGAGCAGCCAGAGAATTATGGCTTTGTGAAGGGCCCAGGGGCCTTCTGATGCCACTGCTAGTTATTAGGTTAATTAACCCATTGTCGCCTGAGGCTGGCTCTGCACCAGACCCTGCCTGGCCAGCAGCAGGACAGCACGGCCACCTCGCATCCTTTTTTTTTTTGAGCCAGGGACCAAACTTTGCACTTCACTAAATGCCCCAACATTTGAAAACAAGAGGGTTCTTTGAGACCCAAAGAGGTTAATCCATGTGCCCAAAGCCACACGACCCCACACGGGACAGACACCTGGGGGACACACAGGCTGCTCACTGAGGAGTTGGCAGGGCATTGAGATGGGAGCAGTGAGGAGGGGGAGCTGGTGGGTGGCGCAGGTGGAGGGGGCCGGACAAGGCACCTGGGGGAGGGCTGAGTGAGCCCTGCTCGGGCTCAGCCTCTAGACCAGCGGTCCCCAACCTTTTTGGCACCAGGGACCAGTGCTCCTATGAGAATCTGGTGATCTGAGGTGGAGCTGAGGCGCTGATGCTAGCGCTGGGGAGCGGCTGCAGACGCAGAGGAAGCTTTGCTGGCTCACTCACCTGCCCACCGCTCACCTCCTGCTGTGCGGCCTGGTTCCTAACAGGCCAGGGACCAGTACCAGTCTGGTCGGGGGTCGGGGACCCCTGCACTAGAGTGTCCAGCCCCTCCTCCAGGAGCTCAGGGGCTAGCTGGAGAAGAGCCTGTTCGGGGCCCACCTGTGTCCTAGGCCCGGCCTATCAGGGAGCCACAGCCCAGGGTGAAAAAGCAGGGAGCGTTCTCCATGCTCCCCCCATCTCCAGGGCACTGTCGGGGAGCAAAGGAGATCTGAGGCCCAGCACTGAGGAAGCTTACAGAACAACATCTAACTCAAGGACACGGTTAGAGAAGGCGCTGAGACCTTTGGGGTGGGCTCCTCGGAGGACACGCTCCAGACACCCCCACTCCCTACCCCCTCCTCGTACCTGGGCCTCCCGGGCTTGGCAGGAGCAGATGAGGAGCCAGTTGCTCACCTGAGGCCAGGAGCAGGAGGGGCACGAGAAGCAGGACCCCCAGCGCCCTGGGGGTCACCATCCTTGGCCGGCCCTGCCCACGCTGGCGCGAGCTCTGCCGCTGTGTGTGCTCTGGTCCCAGGCCCCGCAGAGCCCGCCTGCCCCCAGCCGCTGCCGAAGCGTCACAGCTTCCTGTGGCCTCTCCTCACCCTTCCTGCTCCATGGCGCCATCGGTCGGGTTGTGAAAGGTGTGGGGCACTGGTCGGTGTTCCCAGCCTCTCCTCACCTTGTGACCACCTGCAGAGGGAGCCAGACCAGGCAGGAGCTGCTCCAGGGCCCTGCCTGGGTGGGTGCTGTGGGCTGGGTCCAGGGGCTCCCTCTGCCTGTGATAAGCACAGGCCTTGGAGTCGGGTGCACCCAGCTCGGCTCTTCCTTTCTCAGCCTCTGTTTCCTCCTCCATGAGAGTCACAGGGGTGGGCTGCCTCCTGGGGCCCTCTTAGGGGTGTGAGGACCCCTGTGACCTGCTGGGCACACAACCTGGCTGTAGGGATGAGGGTGAAGACGCGGACAGTGCTCCCACTCCCTCTTTCACGCCTATGGTGTGAACAAGGCTGGGCTCAAGGCCACACCATCTGGGGACCTGGGAGAAGAGGAGGCGCCACCCTGGGCTCCCCTTCCCCCACCAGCCCGGGTAACAGGAGAGGCAGGATGGTGAGGGAGGAGACAGGCGCATGTGCTCTGGGGGTCGGTCAGGCCTGGGCTGACTCTGTCCCGGCCGCTTTCTGGCTGGAGGAGCTCGTGCGAGCCGGCCACGGCTCTGGGGCTCTCACGAGGCATGTGGAGAGCCCATGAGATGACGCCTGCGGACCACTCAGTCGGTCAGCATGGCTGTGATTGTAACTGTCATGTTCTGATCACCAGGACGACGAAATCGTTGTCATCGCAGCCCTGTTGATGGTGGTGGCCCAGGCGGAAAGCGGGGGCAGCAAACACACATGGGGTGAGGGACCCGCAGGGCCAGCGCTAGACCTGCTGCGCTTTGGGGGCCTGACAGGGTCCTGACCCACCCCACCTGGCCTCTATTTCCTCTTCCCCCTACACAGAGTCCAGACAGGATTCAGTTCCCTGCTGAGCCCTCTGGGCCTGAGGAGGGTTGGGGAGGGGATGCCGGGGTCACTCATGGGGTGTGGGCAGCAGGTGGGGGTCTGGCGCGGCGGCCCCAGCACTTCCTCTGCAGGGAAGGCCAGAGGACAGACGGGAACTGCCGGGCCGGCCCCTGCCTCCCAGCCAGCAGCCCGCCCGCCTCCCTCCCAGCTGCAGGCGCGGCGAGGTCAGGTGTGACCTGTGAGGCCCACATCCTGGTGCCTGGACCCCCAGAGGGGCTCATGATGCCTTTTGGAGATCGGGTCCCAGAGTATTCAGCACCCATGAAAAGACAGGGGGGCTTGGAAAGTGGCGAGGGAGGGTTGAATAGGGCCGGGGGCCAGCACTCCTAGGCCTCCTGAGGGCCAGTGACTGGCTGGAAGCCACTTACAGGGCCCTGGGACCCTCAAATCCCAGGGCAAACAGAACTGTGGCTTCCCCTTCTGCCACCTCCCACCGCCTGCTTGTCTGAACGGCTCAGGTGGACCTCTGTCTCCAGGGACAAGGCCTCCACCCCTCTGGCCAGGCCCAATCAGCATTCCCCCCTCTGGCTGCTCCTGTCCATTTCCCACACATGAACCCGGGCATGTCCTGGTGAGAACAGTGCCGCTGTGGTCCAGGGCCCCACAGCCTGGTGAAGTGCGTGACTAGAGCCATCAAGGTCAGGAGCACCACAGAGCTGTCAGGGCCTGTCACCAGCAGACGGGACCCAACCCAGGACTCCTTTCCCCACTACCTGAGCTGACCTAGGAAACAGGAACTAGGCGTTCAAGAGAGTTCTTTAAATTCACCGAGAGAAGTCATTTGAGGGAAGTGCTATCGCCTTGGGTGCATCTTTCCCTTCCTCAGGATGCGGGGGTGCCCCTCTTTAGTTCTAGTCAAATAATGGGGCTCCGAGGGACCTTTTGGCAGAGACTGAGAAGGTCATGAAAGGGGAACTGGTTCTGGTCCCATAGCTGTCCTGTGTCCTCAGCAGGAACTGGAGGAAGGTGGAGGCAGAGGCCGACGGAAGAGGCAGCAGCAGAGGAGGGGGTGGAGAATGGTAGGGCACAGGGGGCTCCCAAGTGTAAAGGTCCCTGCAGGTCCCCAGTGATTCATCAGGGGGCACTGCCAGGCAGCCACCCACTTCACATTGGGCCGTAAGCTGGTCCCATACACGAGGTGACCGGCCAAGGGCTGAATCCAGCCTTCGACTGGGACTTTGGCCGGCAAATATTCGGTTTAGCCAGAATTGTAAAATCGGGGGATTTTACACCATCACAATCTCGGTTTCTCAGACGGTCTGGCCACATGGGCCTTCGTCCTTGCAAGGCTGGAGATGAGAGCGGCTGCCCCCTCAGTGTAACCTCCAGCTCGCCACAGGCTCCATCAGTCCCTGCTGTGTCCCCCACACTTACGCCAAGTCGCCCTTTATTCTCCCCCTTGCCCTGACAAAGTTTCCCGCATAGTTTTTTCCCACATACGACCCTTTTCTCATGCTTCCTGATTGGCCCCACGTGTTTACAGCAGTGACTCTTAGTAGAAGCAGAGCAGAAAACTCAGAAGGAAATGCTCGCAATGTTTACATCGGTTTGTTAGGTGACAACAACGCTGGTTTTTATTTTCTTCTTTATATTCTTCTACAGTTTCCAAATTCTCTACAAGGAACACGCACTTCTTTTTAGTCAAAAGACACATGAACTAGTACTGAAAGAGAAACTCCTCCCCGTCTTTGAAGGCCGAGACTCAGATCAAATGCTGCCTTCTGCAGGAAGGCCTCCTGGATTCCCAGACAGGATGATGGCTCTCCCCACCCCGTGTCCTCATGCACGCCGCACACTCTAGACTGAGAGTCCTCGACTGGGTCTGGCCACCCATGTCCAGACCATGTGGTGGGCTTTCAACCAGTGTCACAGGGGGAGGCCTGGGTCGATCCTCAGAGTGCTGGGATGGAAACAGATTTGGTCTGCCGCACCCCACGGTTCTTGCCACCAGAGGGCTTTGGGAGAGGCTGAGGTCCCCTGAGACACGAGGGCTTGGCAGTGGTGAGCCAGGGTGATGCAGTTGATAGAGAGGCCCAGATGGAAAGACAGACCTAGCCCGGCCTAGAACGTCTATCCTGAACCCAAGCCAGGGGCCAGCAAAGGCCCACGCGGGAGATAAAGAGTCGCAGCACGTGCCAGGCGGCTCTTGGGAACCGTGACCTGGAACTGGGGACCCCGGGCTGTGAATGAAGACAGGGCAGGGGAGTGGGAGGGCTGGGGAGGCTGCCGGATGAAGTCCTGAGCTCAGAGGCTGGGGGCTGCTCCTCCAGGAGTCTGAAGCTTGGCCCAATTCCTTTTGCCCTGGGTGCCACCCTTGGGTGAAAACGATAGGGGCTGCCGATGCCCTCACGGTGATCACCAGAAACAGAACAGCTATGGCACATTTCCGTCCTGGGTAGGGGCACAGGGCAAAGATGCAACCAGGTCTCCGAGGTCCTGGGCCTGACCCTGGGGCCTGCACACCCCCACACCCCAGCCACGAGGGCTGAGCCCAGTGCAGGTGCATTGAGACTGGCCTTCGGCCCCGGGTTAGATGGCCAGGAGGCTGGTCCCCTCCTGAGGCTTTTGCAAGCTGGATCTGAAAGCTGAGTAGACCACAGGCCAATTCAGAAGGCCCAGCCTGGGAGTCCAGCCGCCATGGTGACAGCTCCAAGCCTCCGAGGTCCTCCTCAAGTCTCCGGCTGACCTGTCAACAGCCAGGCCCAGCTGCGGGGGTCACAGGCAGTAGTGAGGAGAGGCCTGCTTCTTCACGCTGGGGGGCGGCTGGTGGCCTAGATGCGGCCGGACGAGGTGCTGCCGGAGGTGATGGGGAGCCTGCTGCTGTCCGAGTTGATCTTTTCGTGGGAGCTCTTGCCCTGGGCCTGCAGCCGCATGGACCAGTACCAGAGGAAGATGAGGAAGCCTGCGGGCGGCGAGGGGCACGGGACTCAGCAGGCTGCGGGCAGCCCCCTCACTCTCCCCTCCCAGAGCTGCCTTGACTCAGATCTGGCCCCCGCCCTCCTCTTGGCACCGGCTGCCAGCACCAGGGTGACTCCCAGAACACCTACTACGTGCCGGGCCCTGTGCAAGTCCTGGCATGCCATCTCACTTTATTCTCGTGAGGTTCTTATGAGGTCAGGCCCCTTCAATACTATATTCTGTGCTGCCAACAAGGAAACCGAAGCCCAGGGCGGTAAGGGGACTGGGCTGAGCCAGGAGTCAGACAGTGGCGGTTGGGTCCTGGCACCCACCTGTTTGACCATTCAGTATTGCTTCTCTCCAGATAACAATGCTATGATTTATTAATAGCTCAGCACATGTTGGTGTGGGTTTACGGGCATCATTTATAATCCTTAGGGGGTCCCCTTCATAACACAGGCGAGAAAGAAAGATTCACCTCTCTCACCCCCACCCCTGTGCCTATTCCACAGGGACTCTGTGTGGTGGGCCAGCCTCATGACCCCTGTGTGGTCACATAGGCCTGGCCATGCCTTCCCTGTCCTCCTGCCCCAGCCCCCACCCCTGTGCGCATGGCCAAGGACAGAGGTGTGCCTGTGCGCACACGTGTGTGTGTGATGTGGGGGGTGGGGGTAAAGGGGTGCAGGTAGAGAAGGAAGAGACTCTTCGGTCATCAAGCCAGGACCTCACGACCCTGTCCCCTGCTCCTCTCCCCTCACCTTCTCCTCCAGCTCTGTCCCCGCTGCCTCCACTGTTCTTCCCACACACAACCTGCTCTAGCCTCAGGACCATTGCTCTTGCTGCTCCTCCTGCCTGGAGGGCTCCCCCTCTAGACCAGGTCTCCCCAGCCCGCAGCATCTCAGGCATCCCTCAGTGTCTGTCACAATGTGGGTTCTGACTCAGAAGGTCTGGGGCGGGCCAGATGGCACCGATGCCGCTGGTGTGAGGAACACACTTGGAGGAACAAGGCCCTTGATCTCTTCCAGGCTGGATCCTTCTGCTGCATTCAAATGCCTCCTCTACAGAGAAGTCCCCCTGGCCACCCTCCTGCCTCAGCCCAAGCCGTCCGTCACGTTGGCCACTACTAGTCCCTGCTCTTCCAAAGCCCCTTCCCTGGCTCCCTGCTTGCTTGCCTCATCTGGGGGTCTTCTCCATGCCTACCTACCTTGGAAGGAGGTGATGATGCTGAAGAGGTAGAGGACCACAAGCTGGAAGGTGCCGGAAGCGAAGGAGAAGAAGACCAAGGCCCAGGGCAGGCCGAGGACCAGGCTGAGTCCCAGCAGCGTCAGCACGTGGGGCCACTTCTGGGTGGGCTGGCGCAGCCGCAGGATCTGCACCACCATCGTGCCCAGCATGGCCGTGTTGAACAGCAGCACCAGGCTGAAGAGGCCCAGGTTGGTGACGTGGCTGACCATGGAGTCACGGATCCAGCACCTGCGGACCAGGGGGTGAGGCCTCAGTGCCCGGCGGGGCTGGCACAGCCTCCTGGGCCGCCAGCAAGCACCGCAGTGAGCCCCGTTACAGGGGGGGCTGCTAGTCCCCCTTTTCAGCAAAGAGTCAGCCTCAGGCTCGCAGCCTTTGGCCGGCATTTAGTCCCAGGCTTCCCTTGCCCCCCTGTTTGTTTCCATGGTTACTCAGTTTCCGACAAGTGATACTTATTTCCTATTTATCGTTGACGTGATCATTTTAAAGTACATTGAAATGAGCAAGTCTGATGATTTAAAAAAAACGTCAAGCAGATAATAATACAGACGGTACAAAGGTAAAACAGAAATCACAAAATCGTGATGTAAAAGACTGAAAATTTCAAAGCACCGAGGCCGTGGAAAGAATTCCCTCCCAGCCTGGGGCTCAGGAGCCCTGGTTTCTAGTCTAGGTTCCCAGGGGCCCACAGGCAGAGCCACCGCCAGCCTGGGTGAGCTAGGCTCCACCCGTCCCCCAGCTGGGTGACCTTGAGCCGGGTGGCATGGACCCCTGCCCTCTCTGGCCCTCAGTCCTTCCATCTGCTGGGGAGATAGAGGAGTACAGCGAAGAAGCACAGTGGGAGTACGCCTGCCCCTACCCACACTCCCACGCAAATAGGGAGACTGAGGACCTGCAAAAGGTCGCCTGGTGAGTGAGGAGCAGATCCAGGCCTGTTCTCACCCTCCCTGACCTTTAGCCCCGTGCCCTGGCCATTGCCAGGCCAGTCCCTCCAGCAGCCTGGCACCCAGGAGTCTCCTGGCCAGTGTGGCCTGGGCCGGGGCTGCTTGCTAGCCGCCTCTGCGCCCCCAAGCCCACATGCTGTCCCCACTGCACACAGCCACTCACATGGAAGGGTAGATGACACTCTCCGGAGTCCTGTGAACCGCCAGGATGATGGGGCCATAGTTGTTCACATCCACCAGTGCCACCAGCGTCACCAGGAAGATGGGGAAGCCTGTGGGCGGCAAAGTGTGGCGCTCTGTCTCCCACCCGGTGAGGCTCACCTGTCACCTGCCTTCTGCGGGAACTTCTCTTAGGCCTGTACCCCCAGGGCTCTCCGGGTCCCATCTGAGCTAGGTCCTCCCAGCTTGGACCCTCCCCTGCCCCACTCCAGTTTGGGTTTCCCACAGCAGAGGCCCATCTCTCTGACCTCACCCCCGCCCCCTCACCATCCCGGGGGCCTTTAGGAGAAAGGGCCTGCAGTTCCCCGCCGAGGGGCTGGGTGTCGCAGGAAGATGGGAGGGACAGGCGGGACATTGGTAGAGTAGGGGACAGTTCGAGGGGGACGTCCAGAGTTCTGCCCCCGGGGATGTCTGCACTGGGCCTTGACCTTGTCCTCGAGGCGGAGACTGAGAGCTCCCTGCAGGGGCTGCCTACTGCCAAACGCCTGGCTCTGACACAGCCAGCTCTGGAGGAATTTCGTGTAAATAGAGGCCGGGAACCAAGGAGGGGCCGAACCGAGAAACACTGGAGAGTAGCGAGTTGGGGTCAGGGACATGCGGAGCTTGGTGGCCTGTCCAGTGTCCGAGGGACTCGGGGTGTGCGCCCCTGGGCCCCCAGGTCTGACACAAGAGAGGTCGGGGCCATGGGTGAACTGGATTGTCTGCCAGGGACAAACGGCAGAGCCACAGGGGTTCGGGGGACCCCAGGCAGGGCCGCTGCCAGCCTGGGTGAATTAGGCGAATGGAGGGCTGCACTTCAGCCCCCCCCATGCCCCAGCTGGGGGCTCGCGCAGTGCACAGCCTGCACGGCCATCTGTGGCGCCGTCTGCAAACCTCCCTTTTCGAGGGGCGAGTGGGTGGAGAATATGTGGGTGTTTCTTGGGGACAGGGCTCCTCACCTCATCTTCCTAAAGGGGACCTCGACCCAGCCGAGGTAAAGAACCATGAGGATAGGGGTGGGGGGGAAGGAAGCAGCGAGGGAGTAGATAGAAGTGGGTGGAGAAGTGGCACTAGGTGGCCGTGGTCGCCAGACGCCGAGGCCCGTCTGGGGTCCCCCCGACGCCCTCCGCCAGCTCACCCCAGCCCACGGCGCTCAGCTTGAGCAGGTAGCCAGGGACGTAGGTGCCGAAGACCTCGACCACAAGCCGGTAGAGGTTGTAGCCTTCGAGGCCCATCCAGGAGAGGCAGGCGAGCAGGGAGAAGTGCAGGGCCATGGCGCTGGCGCGGCACCCGGCCTCGGAGCCCGCCAGGGCCACCGGCTCGCTGAGCAGGAAGCTCACGTCCAGCAGGAAGACGGCCAGCAGCAGGTTCATGTGCACCTTGATGGTGTAGTCGCGAGACTTCTTCCTGAGCCGGGCGGGGGTGGGGGGCAGAGTCACCCAGGTGACCAGTGGGGGAGGGCGGGTGGGGGACGGGGCTTGCCGGCTCTCCCTCCTCCACCAGGCAGCCCTCCCAGGTTCACACACACACACACACACACATTTCATATCCTACTCCCGTGGCCGCAGCCAGGCTGTCCCCCATTTGTCCCCGTGCACCTACTGTGCACCCAGCACCCACGGGCTCCGGTGCTGTGTGTACGTTTACCAGCAGCCTCAGCCAGACAGAGCGAGGCCGACAGACAGCCCCTGTAAGCGACCAGGTGCTCCCAGAGCCAGAGGGGAAAGACCCTGGATGTATCGCTGGTTTGGAGAATCCGTGTCGTTCGTGCTCTGTGTCCGTCCGCCTGTCTGCACCACTGTGCATCTGTGTGTCTGAGCGTGAGGGCATGTGTCTGTCTTCAGGTTTGCGAGTCTGTGCGGGCACCCGCCAGCCCACCTCCACCCCAAGGCTCTACCCCAGGGCACTGTCAGCCTATCCTCGCCTCTCCCAATGCCCCTGCTGTGCTCTACCCGCCCCACCCTCCCCTGCGCCCAGTGCAGGACCAGGCAGCCTTCCCTGGAGGTCACACCAGGTGCCCCATGGCTAAGGGTGTCTCCTCGCCATCTAAACAGACCCAGGCCCGGGCTGCAGGTGGGACTCGATTTAGGCCAAGCCCAGCACTGACGATCCAGACCCCATACACAGCCAGTTTGGGGGTGAGCATAGGTGCTCTTCAGGCCACCGAAGGCTTCCCATGGGACTCCTTTGAGGCACCCAAATGAACGGGGTGACAAAAGCCTCCATGGTGTGGAGGGGTGTCCAACTCAAATGCCTGCAGGGCCGGGCCTCAGAACAGACAGCAGAGAATGGGGGCCAGAGAGAACTCTGGAGGCTGTGCTTGTCCTCAGTGGCCTCTGCCCCGCAGCCCCAGGGACTGACGCCTTGCGGGTCTAAAGCCAGCCAGCCTGCCTCGGCCATTTGCTTGTCGTGTGACCTCAGACAAGTCGCTCGCCCTCTCCGAGCACTCTTTCACAGGGCCCCTGTGAAGATGAACCGAGGGCACGCGTGGAAAGCACTTAGACCGGCGTGGGGCCCACTGTCACCATCACCATCATATTCAATGCCCCGAGTGGGATGACGTCTGGTTATTCCAAGGCGGAAATCCAGATTCTTACATCAGCTGTCCCAACTTTCAGTGTTGGCAGCTGATAAAATTGGGAAATGCTGTTATCCAAATATCACAGATCTGGGAAGGAAACGCAGCCCCCAGGGGCCAGGTACGGCCTCCTACGGCTCCCAAAACCACACACTCGTTTTGGGGTCAGCCAGGCCAGTCTCCAGGGCGGGTCCCCGTGGGGGCGGGTCCTGGTCTGGGTGGCTGGAATGGAGGTTCTCCCTCCTGTCTCCGAGTCCCCTCCCAGGCCCTACCTGGAACACATGTAGGCTGCGATGGTGAAGACACAGGCCAGGGCGGAGATGACGCAGCCCACGTAGGAGATGAGGGTCAGGTACTGCTTATGCACGGCGTCCACCTCCACGGAGGCCACCTGGGTCCACGAGACGGGTTGGGGCTGGCCTCAGTGTCCCCACTCAACACTGAGGGTTCGCCCCGGATGAAGGGCTAATGTGTGGATCTGGGTGGGCGTCAGGGGTCCAGGACCCGCCTCCCCAGGCTGAGCAGACTGTGGTCCCAGGAGTGCATTTTCCTTGACGGAGGAGTGCTGCTGTCCCCCCATTCTCCAGTGGGTCCCTGACCCGCACAGGCCAGGAACCCTCACCGGGAGTCCCTCTTCTGTCCTGCACTGATTATTTTTCTATAACATTCCACACGGGAATAAGTTTCCTGCGAGGGAAGGACGCCCACCCCAGGGAGAGTCAAAGGCCGCTTCGGCCCCTTGGATGCTGGGGCCTGAGGTTTTGGGAGCATGAGCCAGGACACAACCTTCTGAGATATCGGGGGCACTGACGCCCACCTCAAGGGCCTCCACATTGGGCCCGGCACCCCCTTGAGGGCTCATTGGTGTGTTTCTAACAGTCTTGGCCCCGCCTCGGAGCTATGGAATCAGATTCCCGGGTGAGGGCCCGGAATCTGCATTTTTATCACGCACCAGAATGTGGGAACAAATAGCAAGGGCTTTAGAGACCAGCTCTTGCTTATTTGCTGTGCGACCTTGGGCAAATCGCTCAACCTCTCTGAGCCTCAGCTTCTTCATCTATAAAATGGGACAACGACAGGAGACACCTCGGGGGTTGTTGTGAGGAATGAAGGACAGGCCATGAGAGAAGTGGCTGGTGCGTGGGAAGAACGCAGCCTGCAGTTGGCTGCTGGGTGGGAGGGGGCCCCCTCACCATCAGCACTGCAAAGTAGGTCAGGTGGTTGCAGAGGCAGGATGTCTGCGTCTCCCTCCTGATGGTCTCACAACCAGCGTGACTCCAGCTCCCCAGGCTTCTCACTGAGGAAGGGACAGCATGGAGTTCTGGTCAAGCCTGCTCCCCCACCGAACCCCCCAAATGCATGACTGTGTCACTTTTCCAAGCCACTGCTCCACCTGGCAGATCCTCGTCTGCCATCACGCCCTCTACAAAGCCCACCTTCCTCCAGGAAGCCCGCCCTGATTAGCCCCATCTCCCCTACCCTCCAGGTTGCCCCCCGTCACACTCACAGGCCAGGTCTTCAACCCAGAACACACACTGTAGAGTCACGTTCTTCTACAGGGACGAGAAGAGAGAGTGGATCCCATTACAGCCCACCCTTCACGCGCCGGGCTGAGGAAGTCAGCGTCAGGCCACCACCCCTTTGGACCCGACTGGCTGGTGCTCTCGGCCAGTCAATCACTGTGTTCAAGACCAGTGAGTCAGAAGAGAGGGAGAGGAAAGGAGAACATGGCCAGATGGGGACTCTTGCCCCCTTGGCTGGCTTGCTCACACTCACCGGCTGTGGCTGGTGCTGGAAGGTGAGCACCACGGGCTCCGAGAGGTTGGCTACTTTGGTGTTCGGCACAATGATACCCAAGACCTTCTCTCCCAAGACTTGGCTGGAATTCTTGTCCTAGACACATGGACAGGGAACGAGAGTAGGGAATGGACCCAGAAGTCCCCTTGGCTCTCCAGACTCTTGTCTCTCCCCAGCACTTTCCTCTGAGATGCAGAGTTTCCCTCTGGAAACAGTTATTGCACGTGTAGTCACTCACACTGTAGTGAGAACAATGCCATTTAGACCTCTCGCAGGGAGATTTGCATGTTGCAGACCAAGGAAAGGCTCTCACTCCTGGAGGAGGCGGCTGGGCTCCATGTCTTCTTTCCACCTCTCAGTCAGACAGACACTGTTTTTCCCAGGGGAGGGCACGAGGACGAGGGCCCCATACCTGGAACAGGGCTTGACTGCTGAAGTCCACCAGGAGGAGTCTCTTTTCAGCCTCCCCCCTCCGGCCTTTGCTCTTCTGGAAGAGCACACGGGGCAGCAGCACTGAGTACTCCAAGATCTCGCTCTGCTCCTCCTGCAGACCAGAGTCCCTTTAGGGCTCAGCGAGAGGGGAGCCCGTAGATCCCCTCCACATCCCCCCAACGCACACGCCATCCTGGATGCTGCCATCTCTAAGCCCCACCTCCCTCAGGAAGCCGCGCCTGACTTACGACAGCCCTTTCACCCCTCCCCTCCTTTCTTTGGCACCGGCGCTGGCGGGGGAGCCTTGTGGTTAGAGCCGGGGCTGGGTGAATCACACGGTATTCTGCTGTCTGGGCTTCAAGATGCCAACTCCGCCCTTAGCATCCTGGTGTGGTGGGATAGGAGGGCAGCGTGGGTGGCTCCCAGCTAAGCAGGCCCATTCAAAGGGCAGCCACAAGACGGGTACGTGCACAGGCCTTCTGGGGTTGGCCTTCTGTTCACATAGGTGTGCCACAGGAGCCTCTGGTACAGGGAGCAAGTCCTCCCCACTGTCCCTATGACGGTGCCAGGAAGTGTCCTCAGTGCTACAGGGTAGCCTCTGGCTGAGGGTATTCCTTGGGCCTGAGGCTTGTCACCGGATCTGGCTCTGGGAGGCCCAGGGGAAGGGAGTGCTCACAGCCCCCACGTCTGCCTCCTGACCCCTGACCTCCTGTCGGGAATGGATATGCAGGTCCTGGAGGCCGGCTGTGGGCTGGAGCTTCCACACCGTGGCGTTGACCTGATCCTCCTCGAAGGACACCGTGTCCCCCGTGAACCTCACGGAGGTCAGCTTCGACTCCAGGCTGTGCAGCCGACTGGCAGTGGGGAGAGAGGGTTGGTGACTGCCGTGGAGGGGATCCAGGCAGGCAGACAGGCAGATACGAGAAAGAGGCAGGAGAGAGACAGGAAAGAGAGAAGAGAGGGGGTAGGGGCTATCCTGGGCCCAGTCCTGCCTGGGCCGACCCACTCTGTGACAATGGGTCAGCCCTCCCCATGGCCAGGCCTCAGTCTGCTGAGCTGTAGAATGGGCCCACCATTTCTCCTTCACTGGTGGGGAGAGGACCCGGGTGTATCTCCTGGGACGGCAGGAGGGACATTTGTCTGTACTGACTCAGGCAGACGTGGGGCTTGGCCTACAGGCCATATCACGACTCCTCCAAAAAGAGATGAAAGATGAGAACATTCCGCCCCGGGGAAGGCTTCCACCTGGCCTCCTACTCCAGGTCCCTGGCCTGCTCAGGTGCAGGTCTCTGCGGGGAGCCCCTCCCCACACTGGGAGCCACACTCACTGGCTGGCGGGGGTGGCCGAGGGCTTCCTCGAGCTCTTCCGAGGATGCTTCAGAAGCTGGCTGAGCAGCTGGAGGTCCCGTTTCAGCTCGCACATGTCCACCGAGGCATTGTGGGAGGCCTTCTGAGGGGGGTCTGCAGGGGCCAGACAGGTGCACCTGAGGCCATGGGACAAGGTGCGGCGCCACGCTCACGGTCCTTCACGCAACCCTCCCGCGACGGAAAACCCCCACCCTCATTTGTGGAGGAGGAAACTGAGGCTCGGAGAGAGGGTGCAGACTCCCTCCAGGTCACTCAGAGACAAGGCCGGCCAGGGGGAGGGGCTATCACGGGGAACCTTCAGCAGCTGCAGCCCCAGCAGGGCAGGTGGCACGGGACACGCCCGCCCAGGCCCCGTCTGGCTGCTCACATGGAGCTGGGAGGGCCCGATGTGGCTGCTTCAGGAAAGACTGGAGAGGGGACTCATGTGGTGGCTCTGGGGACTCTGCACCCCCAGCCTCACTGGCCCCAGAGGTCAGGTATTCCACCGGGGTACCCTGCCCCGAAGTCTGCAGCCTGAGGCATCTCCAAGGGTCAGACAGGACTCAGATGAGGTGAGCTGATGGTGACAGGGGAACAAGGGGATAGGGCACGCCCTGTGCCATCAAGGAAGGCAGGTTCACGTCTGAATTTGTAAGAAGAAAGCCTGATTTTTAGGGGATTTGAAACCTCTGACTTATTTTTTTTAACAAACAAACAAGCCAAACAAGATGAGGCCAGATCTGTCCTTTAGGACACCAACTTGCAGCCGGGCCTGACTTTGCCTTAAACCCTCCTGGTTTGGGGCAGAATCCCAGTCCGGGGGTGAGGTGCCCCACTGACCACTTGGCCCTGTCTGCTGCCCTGGACAGCAGCTGGGCCAGGAACCAGCCCGTTCCTGCCACCCCCCAGCATTTTCGCTGGCCGAGAGCTGCTAACACATTCCAAGGGCTGTGCCCCCCATCCCCCACCCCAGAGTCCCCCACCCCAAGCCAGAACTGCCTGGAAGGGATCAGAATCAGGAAATCCTAGGCCCCCAGTAAAGCCTCCAGCTCCTTCTGACCCCCCTGTCCCCCACCCTCCCCCATTCAGCTCTGAACGGGAGGCAGCGGCCACATCGCACCTGTCACACTAGGCAGCACACGCAGTCTTCACCCCTCAGAGTCAGCCTCACCGCTTTCCTGGCCCTTGACTTCTCTTGCTCTTCCCCAGCCTCGAAGCCCCCGCCCGCCCCCATACCAATCAGCCGCTGGGTTAACACCCTGGCTCCCTCACCTACTAGCTGCACAATGTTGTGCCTCAGTTTCCTCTTCTGCGAAATGGGGAAATAGGGACAACCTATGGCAATGCTGGTGAAGCAGAATTTCCCCTCTGGCTCTGACATCCCATCTCATCTTTCCAGTTTCTCTCCTCCCACCCTGCTCAGACTTCTTCCTTCACCCAGACCTTCCCTGCACCCTCTGGATGGGACTTCGCCCACCAAACCTTCCGGAAGCACACCCCGGTCACACTCTCCCACTCCTCAGACCCCTCCGATGGCTCCCCACTGCCTGTGAACAAAGCCCCAGCTCCGTACATGGACATTCAGACCCTGGCCACGTCCAGGCCCGCCTTGCATTCCGCCCTCCCTGCTCCCAGGCCTTTGCCCAATCTGTTCCTTCCGCCTGGATTCATTCGCCTTACTGTGGAAGGAGAAGGTGAAGCCGGAGGCATGAGGCAGGCTGGTGTTCTGGGGGTTCCACCAGGAGCTGACAGAGGTGGCGAGCAGCGGGGGGCCCTGGGCCGGACTCTCTTCCTGCTGCTGGAAGCACAGGAGGCCGGAGGCCTGGTCACTCAACAAGAAGTCGTTCTTGCCGTAGCGAAGGTGCAATTTCCCAGCGTGACGGTTCCAGTACAGGCAGAAGTGGTAGAGGCCCCTGGGGTCGGGGAAGAATCGAGAAGCCTGGGAGACCCCCGGGAAGGGAGCATGGATAGTGAGGGCCGCCTCGGAGTTCTCGATGGCGATGTGCAGCTCTGGTGTCCGCGTGTAGTTGAGGATGCTCTTTTGCGTCTGGTTCCGCTGGCCGCAGAAGCGGAAATCTTCTCGGAAGCCCCCGCCACGGGCACCTGAGGGGCAGAGATGGCAGATGGGACGCTGGGGCAGGTGCCAGCCAGGGGCATGGGACAGGGCAGGCCCTGGGCCCAGAACACGGGGACCTGATGTCTGGGACCCATCCACATTCCAAGGGCCTATGCCTCAAAGGGTCTACAAAAATGTGAGCCTACCCTGCTCAAAAACTATTGATTTGAAATATGAAAAAACAAACTCAAAATTAATCATGATTTCAAAGACAATAAGCAATAAGGTATTTAACGAGGCTGTGCCTGGCACAGACAGGTATGCAGGCTGTGCACTGCACAAGGATGCTCTGGCTACAGAGGCGAGTAGGGCCAAAACCCAGTTCACGCTCCCACCCCAAGCTGTGCACTGGGGGTCAGGCTGCATCTATCAGAGAAAAAGGGGGTGTCTTTTTCTTTTCTCCAAGGTACCATCCACTTGCTAAGCTGTGCCTGCAAGCCTGTGCCTGCCTAAAGGGGTGAGTGGATGTACTGGCATCTGTCCTAGACATGAGGGCATCTTCACGCAAGTCCCAACAGTCCCAGGGCACCCCTGGGAAAGCTTACCTGGAGCCAGGAAGAGCAGGCCCACCAGGAGCAGCGCTGTCTGCAGCAGCACGTGGGCAGTCATCTTCGTCCTCAGAAATCACCCTGAGAAGTCACTGCCTGAAAGAGACCAGGAGTGTCAGCCAGAGGCCTGACCCTCAGGGAGAAGCCAGTGTAGAGGTGGGAGGCAAACGTGGGAAAGCCTGGGGACCTCCCCGGAGCTGCCAGAAGTGGAGCATCAAGACACTGTGGTAGTCCAGAGCCCGGCCAAGGTCCAGTCCTGTCTCCACCTGTCTCGCTTGCTGTATGACCTTGTGTAGGCCACAGGAAACGGGCCTAATAATAGGACCTCCCTCTGGACCCAGCAGTGATGGGGTAACCTCAGTTAGACTCTGGTGGGGAAGGCCCCACAGCACCACCTGGAACCACGATACCCACTCCAGGCCTGGAGGAGACACAGGAAAAGGGGAGCTCTCAGGGTTCTCCCCCAAAAATATCACCATCATCATCCCTGAGATCCAGCTCAGACTACACCTCCTTCGGGAAGTCTTCCCCTGCAGTCCTTCTGACCTCCCTGGGCTCCCACCGCTAGCCAGGGTCCCCCCTGTTAGCCTCCATCGGTGGTGCGGGATGATGTATTCCCTTCTCAGCCAGCCAGGGAGCTCCCTCCCGATCCATCACGGTGGACAGGGCCCAGCACAGAGGTTGCGGGCCAAGCCTGGCTGGGCGGGTGTACAGGTGAAGGGGCTGGGGGAGCGCGCTTTCTGTCATGCCCATCAGGGGGAGCCAGTTCCCAGGGCTCTGGGCGGCTGGAACCGTCCTTGGACATCCCAGGCTGTGGGGCTCCCCTATGGCCCAAGTCCGGGGAGGCCCAGTGACCCTCACCTCCAGCCCCATCCCTGTAGAGGGGGCACTTCTGATCTCCTGAGGCCTCTATTAGCTGAGCACCTACTATGTGCCAGCCTGTGCTGACTCTCCCCACCCCCATATCTGTATAAATCTTCACTCCAATGGGCCCTATTGTTGGCCCATCGCACAGACAGGGAACCTGAGGTCCAAAAGCTTAAACATCTTGCCCAAACTTACTTCAGAGGCCAGGAGCCTTTCCTGCTTGGTCAGAACTGCAGTGCCTGGCAAGGAACCACACTGAGAAATGCCAGGTGGCTTGGCCCACCCCATCATCAGCTGGTCCTATGACTGAGCTGGGTAGTGACAGACATGGACAGGCATCCTCATCCTGTGGGGACCTGCATATGGTTGAGGTGACAGATGCAATCATCTGCCACAAGCCAGATGAAGGGAGGCCTGGCAGCCGAAGGCACGCGAGGAGTCTGAGTTTGGGAGAAACTGGGGAGGGCTTCCAGGAAGAGGTGGCTTTCGGATGGACTATTTGAGGGCCGTGTGAAAAGGGTGGCCCAGGCAGGAACTCATTGTCTCCCGACCTGGCTGGGCCTTCCTCACACTAACCTGGCCCCCTCAAGCTAGAGCCAGTCTCCTCTGTCCCGGCATGTGTAATGGAACCCTAATTCCTTGGGCCTCAGTGGTCTAATCGTTGGTCAATGGGCTCACCATCCTGCCCTGGTGGCATCACAGGACCCCTCAGAAGAAGGATGTGAAAGCGTTTTGGGGAACACCGCTGTTTCCTCGGCTGTGATTTTTAAGGTTTCACTCTGAGCCCTGGGTATATGGCTCATTCTGAAACAGCCTCCTGCCACCCCAGGCCAGCAGAAGGAAACCCAGCATCCGGGGCCAGAAACATCTCCCTCCTGGACCCCCTCTTTCCTTCTCCTTTCTGCAGGCTTCTGCCACTGTCTATCTCTGATCCCTAATCCAAGCATCGACTCCTCCAGGCAGCCTCCCTTGCTGTGACCACTGCGTGTGCGTGGTTCACAGATGACTATGGGAATCTGGCCCAAATCGCCCATTTTACAGCATCTATATTTGAGGCCCAGAGAGGGCCAACGACTTCCTGCGTCACACAGCAAGCCAGGATGGAACTGGCCAGAGTTCGTGTATCTCTCTGGCCCACTGACCTTTAGACTGAGCTCCCACGGTTGGTAGACAAGGCCCCAGGACAGAGCAGAAGAACCTGCTTCGTTTCAGCCCGCCTGGATGGACCTCTGAGAGCAAAAAGGCAGAGATGGGGAGCGAGCTCCCCGTCGCTGGAGCAGCACAAGCGAGGCCGTACCACTGTGAAGTGCCGTGGAAGAGAGTCAGACAGACGAGAGAGAGACCAGCTCATCTCCACTCTACACTGGCTGTTTGGACAGCCCCTCCGAGGTGGACAGCTCTGTCCCCATCCACGTTCTTGAGATTGGAGAGGGGAGGGGCTCCTGCTTCCTTTAATCCACCTTGAGTGGAGGAGACTCTGGAACCAGACCGCCTGGGCTCAAATCCCAGTCCCCTCCCTAGCTGTGTGTCCTTGGGTTAGTCACTCACCTCTTTGGACCTCACTTTCCTCATCCGTAAATATGAATAAAAATCAAGGCGACCTCAGGGGTCGTTGTGAGAAATTACACAAATAGATACCTGTAAAGGACTTAGAGCAGGGCCCTGCAGGTGGTAGGTACCACAGGTGTCAGCTAAACATCTCTGCCTGCCCTGAGCAGCTCGCACCTGCCGCTACCTCAACCCCCAGGCCCGTCACAGACCCCGCTGCTTCGCCTGCCCTCTGCCCTCCATGCCCTGCGCACATGGCCTGCCTGGCCAGCTCACCCTCACAGCACCTTGACAGGAAATTCTTAGAACATGAAACTTCCTTTCCGGGAGGCAATGGGAAGACCGAAACCACACCCAGACAAGTTCCCTCCTCGCAGCCAGGACCTGAGGCTGTGGGCCGAACCCTCTGAGGGACAGGAAAGGCAGACCAGGGACAAGGAGGAGATCCAACCCAGATGGGGCAGGGGCAGGGGCAGGGCACTGTCTGGCTTGTCCACGTGGCACTTCCCTCACCCCCACCCCACACGAAACCCCTTCTCGCTCCCTCCCTCCACCCCCTGCCCATGGCTACAGAAGCCCCCACCCAACCCTGCCACCCCACGCAACACACTCAGAGGGTGCAGTTAGCATCCTGATGGAGGCCACACCCTCCTGGCACCTTCATCCGGGCTGCAGAATGCCCCGGGTGCCTCCACCTGGCCGGGCCAGGAAGGAGGGAGCCTGTGATCCGAAGGCTCAGCCATACGTGAACCTGCACAAGGCCCGTGGACAGAACCTTGTCCCAGGTCGCTGGAGCTGAGGACCGGAAGAGCTGAACAAGCCTCAGCCCTCGATACTCTTAGAAACAACCCCTGGACCCCAGGCCAGACCCTCGCGTAAACTCGCACAGCTCTGAGCAGAGCCAGAAAGTGACTGAGAAGGCTGTTTTGGCAACGGTTCCACAACGGTCGCAGCAGTAGCTCCATCGACCCTATTTCCAGCCATCCCTCAGTGCTTTGCCATGTTGCAGATGAGGAGACTGAGGCCAGGGAAGGGCTACCACGGGCAGAGTCAGGACACAGACCCTCCTCTAGAGCACTCCCCGCAGACCCGATGCTGGCTGCGTTCACCGAGAGGCACATTCCCCGGCCTGGGAATCCCCGAAGGAAAGGAGATCAGGCTCTCCTTATGGACCAGGCTTTCCGTAAACACTCAGAGAGAACAGAACGGTCCGACCCAGCTTGACACAATGGGGGCCACCATCCCGAAGTCCCCAAGGATCCAGGCTGAGCCGAGGCGGGGCCAGGGCTGGTCTAAGCTTAGATTCCCTTACCCCCCGCCCCCAGGGTGGGCTGGGCCCAGGAAAAGAGGATTTGGCTCCTGCTCCCATCCTTACGGTGGGGGAGGGGGCAATGGGCAGGAGACCCACAATTCACTTTCTCCCCCGGGGACCTGAGTCACTTCCTCTGCCAACCCTGCAGAGCCACGAGTCACCCCTGGCTCAGTTCAGGCTCCTGGAAAAACCATTTCCTCTGAGGATGGAGGTGGAAGTTGAGTGGACAGGACCTGGGCGGCTCGGGAGTTAACCCCTCCTGGGCAGGCCCCTCTCCAGGAAGATGCCCGGGGCCTGGTCCCCCAGTCCTTTCCCTTTACACACAGTCCACCCCACCTCCAGAGTGTCCTTTGCTTGGAAAGCTTTATCCCTGAGACAACTCAACTCACTTTTCATGAGTCGCTTAAGATGCACCCTCCCCTTGAAGCTCTATCTACCCACCTATCCTCCAGCAGAATTCACTTCCAAATCCTCAGGGAGGGGAGGGGTATCATGGCCCACACTCAGCCCTAAGTGCCCACCTCTCCTCATTGTCACAAGAGGTCACAGGTGGGCCAGAACCCCCCTGGGAGCAGATTAAAATGCGTTTTCCCAGGCCCTGCTCCCTGCTGCAACTAGGAAGCAGCAGGTCTGGGTGGGGATGGGGAGTCAGCTCTAACAAGCATCCCTTTGACTTGACACTCTGCAGGCTGGCGAACCGCTGGGTTACGAGGTTACCAGCCCGGATAACACCCGCACCCTTGTTTTACAGAGGGAGTCAGAGAGGGGCGGGACCTGGCCCCAGATCACTCAGCTGGTAAGTGGCACAGCCTGGACTGGAGGCCAAGGAAGCCTGTGTCCCAGCACAGCCCCTTCTCGGCCCAGTGGCACGTGTGGTTCATCTAGCTTTCAGTAGGGTCCCAGGAACGGGGAAGAGGCCTCCCCAAGGACGGCTGGCAGAGGAGGGCATGGGTGGTGAGAAGGGAGGTTCTCCAGGCGTAAGCCTGCTCTCGCCCTCCTAAGGGGAGGGGCTGAGGGAGAGGACTCAGCTCAGCTTTCCCGCCCCAGCCCTGGTCCCCGGCTGTTCTCCAGGAAGGGGACAACACTGAGCTGCTGGTGACCCCTGTGAGCCCTGGGCAGACGGCCTTAGGAAGGAAGGATTTGGCCCAGGAGAGGGGCAAGGAGAGGGGCGGGCGAGGGCGACGATGCAACCTTGAGAGCGTGAGCACGCGTGAGTGTGAACACGGGTGTGCGTGTTGGTGTGCGTTCGCCTGTGCACGTGTGGGAATGCGAGGGAGCACAGAGGAGAAAGAGAAAGAGGGCGGGAGGTGAGCAGGTTGGCTCTGAGGAGGAAGAGGGGCTGCTCAGACGGCCTGAGGCCAGCCTGGAAGGCTCTTAGCCAGCATGGGACAGGGCACAGAGCTGCTGCAGGTGTTTCCTCCGTGGGGGACTGGGTGGAGGCTGGGGGCGCCCTTCACCAGCGGTTTCCTTACTTAGAAACACCCAGAAAATCAAAGGATGCCCCCTTCAGACTTGTGGGAGCCAGCGCCACGCCCCACTCCCAGCCCGGCCCCCAGCCCACAGCTCCGGGGAGCACGTGGAGCCACTTTCGTCCCTCTGTTCTCACTCTCACGTGGGGTGACTGAGGCCCCTGCTAGGTGACCACATAGAGCTCCCCCCAGGAAGAGTGATCTGGCACCACCGGGGGAAGAAGGGTGACTTCAGGCTGCAGGAATGTTTCTACAATAAAGAAGAATAAAAATTAAGCGAGGGGCCTGCCCCCACAGACCGGGGGATGCCAAGGCCTGAGCGCTCACCGCCCCGGGGAGTCTCACATTCCTGCCCCAGACTGGCGGGAGGGCTGCCCCCGCCTGCTCAGCCCCACCTCCCCAGGCTTCTGGTCCAGCCTAGTCCTTGGGCTATGAGCCCCTCTGCGTGTCCAGACGGGCTCTGGCCCTGGGGGAAGACTGGGACGGGGAGAGGTGGGATGCTGGAGCCAGCTAGGCAGAGACGTCCGCCCTGCAGCCCGCTTTGTCTGGACCCAGAGCATTTGCTTAAGGGGCCTCGGAGAGGCCAACCTACGGTCACTCAGCCAGAGCTCCTGGGCTTGCGTGTTCCCACCTCTAAGCCTTTGCACAGGGATGCCAGCCTCGTGACACGTCTGCCAAGGTCCCAGTGCCCTGAGCCTCCAGCCTCCACATGCTCCCCTGACCGGCCCGCACTCCAGCCGCACAGGGCCTGATGGGACACCAGACCGTGATGGGAGTGAACGGGGCTCTCTCTGGTGCAGTGATAAGGACCCTGGGACCCCAGGAGAGGAGGGGAGGACAGCTCGTGCCTGGCGTCGGGCAAAGCACGTCCACGGATTACCACTCGGTCCTCATCATGATTCTGTGAAGCAAATGCTGCTCCCTCCCCACTTTAAAGATAAGAAAACTCAAGTCCAAAGGGGCCGAGTGGGACCCAAGACCTCACAGCAAGCAGCCAAGCCAGACCTCAAGCCCGAGTCCGCGCAACCATAAAGCTTATGGGTTTAGTCATTGTGGTCTCTAGAGTCCCTTCCCTTCCCCGGGACTGTCCCCCTGACGGCCACGAGGTGACCAGCCAGAGCAACTTCTAAGAAGGACGACTTCCCAAGTTAGAGAAGAACTGCAGGCCCTGCTTGGTCTCGGGTGTTAGCGCATCCAAGGCTCTGATAAGTCCTGTGGGGAGAAAATCCACTGACTTAGTCGCCTCAGTTTCCAGCCCAACGTGTGTCCTTTTTGGCAGGGACATGTGGTATCCACGTGAAAATAAACGCTAGGAATTCTGACACCGCACAGATGTGAAGCCTGTGGGCAGCCCCCCTCCCAGCCTCCAGCCCTGTCCCCTCCCCTCTGAGCTGTCCCAGAGGCTATTAACTAGCCCAAGATGGGCTCCAGGAGCCATTTGAGCTGTGATGATCCCCAGGGCAGCTCATCACCATCTTCGACACTTCCAGGCAAGAGGTCCCCGGGGAGCCTGGGGTCTACTCGGCCCTGTCCCACCTCCCTTTGGCCAGCAGCCCAGCTTTTAGGGAAAGGGCACTGCCAGCCCTGTCCCCAGGTTGGCCATTCCATTAAAGTCAACCACAGCCAGCTGGGCCCTCAGATTCTGCAGCCGAGATACTGAGAATGTGGGAACCGAGAGGGAGGGAGGACGAGAAAGGAAAAGAGAGAGAGGAAAAGAGTGAACATGAGGATGCAAAAGCTTTTAGGGGCTGAGACTCAAGTTTCTTAGAACTTTAGACTGAGGGACCTAGACCTTGAGGAGGAGGGGGCGTGAGGAGGGGTCTCAGGCCTGGCCCCGTCTGGGGTGGAGCTCAGGCACAGGGTGTTTCATGAGTTGCCCAGGGACTGGGTGCCAACCCTGGTCAGCTCCCTGCTTCTGAGCCAGACTGCAGCCCACGGCCAAGACCACCCCAGCCCTCCCCCAAGGGGCCTCCGAAGCCGGACTCTGGGACCCCAGAGCACATGCCAGTGAGCACCTGCCCTGGGAATGTCCACTCCCAGAGCAGAGGTGGCAGGAGTTAGACACACGAGGTCCAGAACTTGCTGTGCAACGAGCTAACCATCCCTGGGACCTGTGGGCTAGTCAGTCCCTCGTCTGGGCCTCAGTTTCTTCCTCTGTTAAATGGGTGACTGTGATCCCTATCCCCAGTCTACATTCTTTATAAACCAAGGCCTCCAGGGACTTACAAGGAAGGGTAGGACTTACCTCTCGGCTGGCGGCAAGGGGCAGAGGCTGCTGGGCCATCTCCTCCTCCCTCCTGGCCAGACTCCCTTCTCCATCAAACCACAGCAGACCTCGGCTGTCTGGCCGCAGTTCCCCTTTCCTCTCTGTGCTGCTACATTACACAAGGCCAGGCCCTCAGGGTCAGTCCAGCTACCTCCCAGCTCACTTTCTGGGGCTGCATTTCAGAGGCCCTGCGCCTGGCAGAGCTCCTATCTCTGGCATATGGAAGCCCGAGTGTTCCCAAGGCCAGCCACCAGCTCTCCTTTCCTTTTTCCTCCTCCAGGTCCCCAGTGCCTGGCTGAGGGGCAGGCAGGGCACACAGCCAGACGTCCTCCCCACGGGGGCTGGTGGCTGGGAATAGGCTAGGGCTCGAGGACAAGTCCTAGGACATCATACCTGGAGCCCCCAGGATCCCATCCCAGCTCACAGCCTCACCAGGTCCCCACAGGCAAGGGGCTCACCACCTCCAGCAACGCGGCTAACGTTAATTAAGTTAATTAAGCTCTTTGAAAATGCAAGACTTGATTCTAAGCTCTTTACCCGAGCGAGCACATTAAATCCTCCCAGACCTACGAGACAACAAATACCATATGCCCATTTAACAAATCAGGAAACTGAGGCCTCAGAAGTTTGAGGTACCTGCCGGAGGTCACGCGGCTAGGAAGAAGTGGGAATCAGATGCCACCCCAGCGCCCGGTTCCGCAGCTCACACTCTTGATTTTGCTGCCTGTCTCCCCTGGACCTTGCCTGACGGTAAAGAGCTTCTCTTTAAAATTCACAGTAAAAGAGGCTTCAAAAAGTTGTTTCCTTGGGGTTAACCAAATATCCCACACCCAGGGCCCTGGTCCTGGGGGCTGTCAGGGCTGCCCAGGTAACCCCATCTCAGCTCCACCTCTAGGCTCCCCATCATCCGCAGGCCCCGGACCCTACCTCCCAACGCTCTTCAGAGGCTCATCTGTGACCATAGGGGTGCGGCCTAGAGACCAAAAATAATTCTCAGCTCGAGTGTGACTGAGGGGAGGGGAGTGGGGTGTGAGGATCTCACCCCCAACCACTTCCTCGTTCCTGAGGCTGCCTGTTCCACTGACCAATTCCCCCTAGAGTGGTGCCTATGACTCCCCCAGGGCCCGTAGTGCCACCCCAGCCCCACCCCAGCCCCATCAGCTACACTATCAGTGTTGGGGGAAGCAGGAGGAGGGAAGCGGGGAGAATAAAAGAAAGAGAAGAAAGATAGAGGCGGAGGGGGGAAAGGGAGAAGAGGGAGAAGGAGTAGAGGGGAATGGAGAGATGGAGAGAAGGAGAGAAAGATAGAGGGGGAAAGGATAGAGGGGAAGGGAAGAGGGCATGGGCAGTGGGGAGGGGAAGGAGAGGACAGTGGGACCAGGAGGGACAGGGCTGGAGCGAGAAGAGGAGGACGGGTGCAGGGGGACAATGTACCTGGACTCCTCTTCTGTGGCATCGAGTGGACTGCAAACACAGGACGAGCTCAAATGGGTGAGGGAAGGGCTCGCCTCGCATGCAGGCTGCAGCCCATTGGGGCGCTGGGCCAGTTTCTCCCCAGTTCAAGAGGCCAGAGGGGGATGGTGCAGCCCAGCCACCTCAGCCCCGGCCCCCTCGCTCTCATGGAGCTTCAAACAAAGGGGGCAGCCAGGGAAGATATGCTGCAAGCCGCCAGTCAGAGAAGGGGCGCAGGTGACAACAGCCCCTGGCAACCGTTCCCCTGGTAACCATTGGCAGCTTCAGAAACTACGTCACTGCCTGGCTCCAACCCAGCACAGTGCAGGCCCCCTAACTTGTCCCGGACCCAAGTCCCCCAACCCGGTGCTGGCCAGGCCAGGCTGAGAGCCCGCGGTGGGGTGGAGGGGGGAAGGGCAGGGTTAGGACAGCCGGTTATGGGGAGCACTTGCCCGTCTAAGTTTCTCGAAGTTGACTGTAAAAGCAAATCTTGTTAGAACCCAGTGGGGGCTACCCCTGTGACCAAAAACCCCACTGTCAGCGGCCTTTGCCCCTGGAGGTTGCCAGCCCGTGGCCTTGGCCTCAGCCGGGCCTGCACACCCTTCTAACCCCCACCACCGACTGCCATGAGTGCAGAATGCGCACCATACTGCCATGGAAGCGTCTTGGGGGGTTACCTCCTTCAGGGAGCCTTCCTGGATTGCCACAACCCACCAGGAATCTTCCTTCCGAGAGAGCTCAGGGGCTGGGGTTTCCCCTGCTTTTTTTTAGAGCTCCCTGGGGGCACCGAGAGTGGGTCAGGCCCGGCTCTCCGTACCCCGAAGTAAGTACCAGTCATAGGAGGGAGAACAGAGGCCCAGCTCGTGAAACTCCTTCTCTGTGCCAGGCACTGCCTTGGGCATTTCCACTGCTCTGCGAGGTCAGCCCACCTTACAGATGGGGAAACGGAGGCCCAAGGAGGTGATGTGGCTTGCTGAAGGCCACCTAGCTGGTGAGGGAGGGCTGTGGACTTCAAACCAAGGTCCCCTCCAGGACACGAAGAACATCGATGCTCGACTAATCCTGGCCCCTGTCCAGCGCACGTCCAGACTTTACTTGCTCACTTCCAGTGACAGGGGGCTCACTTCCTCCCCAGAGGGCACATCCTTTTGACCTCTAAAAAGCCCCACTGAGTCAAAGGCAAAAGAACCTCAGAACCAGAGGTGGATGCTCCACCAAAACCCTGTAAACCAGCCACAGATCGGGAGGCTACGGGCCCAGGGCCTCAGCCAAGCAGCTACGAGCATTTTCCCAGAATAAGTGGGGAGACCCTTGGCCATCACACTCCAAGGGGTTGGAGGGGGTCTGGGGTGTTTTGGCAGAGGCCATGGGAAAGTCGGCAGGGGCTTGGGACCGTGGGCTGCAGTGCCCACGTACCCCCACACCTCCACCCCCCTCCCCTGGACCAGAGCCAGGAGGCGGCCCCAGTCAGGCGGTGGCTATTGTCTCGCTGCCGGCCCAGAGCCGGGTCCCATTCAGGCACTATTTTTGGCCCCCGGAGGAAGAGGAAAAGAAAGCAAAGAAAGGAGCTGCTGTTCTCGGTGGGCCTTGGCCGGGAAAGGACTCGCAGGCCTGCTGGGCCAGAGAAGGCGGTCACTGTCGGACCCAAAGACCCCGGGCTTACAAGGGCCTGGCGGAGCGCTGGGGCTCAGGGGAGCCAGGGGAGGGCACAGACGGGGCAGAGAAACAGAGGCACGGCCTCCTGGCACCCCCGCCCCCTACAGTCGCTGAGCACTTGTAATGGTAACAACTCCTGCACCAGCCTTAGCTCCTCGCTGCTGCCCCGGGCCAAGCCTCTGACAAAGAGCTCGACAGGCCTCGGTTAATACCCACAACGACCACGATGATGCCGCTGGCCAGAGTAAAGGTCGGGGACAAAATTATGAGGCTCACTGTACTAGTCAGGTGACCGAGGCTCAGGGAGCAGCGTGACTGCGGAAATAACAAGCGAGCGACCCCCCGTCCCTCCCTCCACTTGGCCACCCACCCTTCCGTGAGCTCCTTAACCCCGGAGCTCACCTTCTTTCTATCCTCAGGTTGGCGGGCGTGCAGGCCTAAGGGGCCCACGGCCCGGGCCAGGTCCCCTCAGCCCTACACTCCCATCCCGCCTGGACAGCAGTTACTGCAGTTTCCGCCTCTGGTTCCCCAAACCCAGGTTGGGGAGGAGAGGTGGGGGTCCCAGGTGTGCTGGCATGCTGCAGGGCCGTGGGAAAGCACTGGCTGTCCCCCCACCACAGCTGGAGACGGTGCTGCTCCTGGGCCCAGCTCCCCCGCCCCAGTCCAGGCCTTCCACGTGCTCGGCTGCCCACCAGGAGGTGGGGAGCAGAGAGCCTGGCCATCTGGTTGGGTCGTGTGCACAGGTGGCAGAGCCCAAGCGGGTGCAGCGGGCATGGTCGCGAACATAGGGTAGGCACGGCCGGGAGAAAACCACACGAGGATCCCTTCCGGCCCTGCACACGGCCACCGCTCCCGCAGTGATGTCACGTGCAGGTGTGCGGAAGGGGGACGTGCCGCGGGGCGGGAACACCCCGACCCCGGCGTAGGCCTGCTGCATCGGGGAGAACGAGGGGCGGCATCAGCCCCCTGATGATTTGGGAAGTGGATGTCCCCCTTTCCACATTCCTCCCTCAGACCCTGCCGCCGCACTCCAGTTCCATTCCCCCGAGGTCCTCTCCTAGTCTGTATGTCCCATTCAGCTCTCCGAGCTATTAGGAGGCTGGTGGGAGCCCCTGGAGATGCAATAAGGTGGCACTAATGGTGGAAGTCTGGGCGTGGTGACAGGCACGGCCCCAGAGACGTTTTCTAAATGGAGGCACCACTTGCCTGCAAACATCTCCCGATGCTGCTGGAATGACCAGTAATGCACTCTCAGGGGCTTGATGCCTGGGAAAAACGTGGGAGCAGGGTGCCCCTCTCCCCAGGGCTGAAAGGGGCCGTGAAGAACCCCACATGATGCTCACATTCCCTCTACACCTTCTCTGCCAAACTTGAACGCCCACAGGGACGGTGAGCTCACTACCTCAATCGAGCACATCATCTGTGGTGCCCTGGGAACAGGTCCAGGCTCCACGGCAGGAGACCCGGATTCAAGTCCTCGGTACCTCGAACCGGCCTGGGGACCTGAGACGTGCTTCCTCGTCTGTGAACTGGGACAAAACCTTAACCTCTGCGGGCCGACAGCATCTGGGACTGAAGGAGGGTCTTTGTAGGCAGGAGGCGGTGGGAGGTTGGGTTATGAGTTGCCCCAAGGGTCTGACACACGCCTAGATGGTGACACAACCAGAGAAGCAGTGGGCAGAGGACACCTGGCCACGCATGACTCAGCTGCCCCAGCTGGTTTCTGGGTTTCACCCCTTGCATTTGTCACCATCAAGGCAGGTGGGTCTTGGCAGTTGTCCCCCCTGCCACAGGGATAGAGACCCAGGGTGCCAGCCAGAGCCACACCCTGAGGGCCAGACTTGGCCAGGGACCCAGAAAGGGTCAGCCACCCAATATAGCCTCCAAGAGCCAAGGAAACAGCCCAGCAGGGAAGGCCACAGAGTGCTGCCCCAGAGAACCAGCCCGGCTGGAGCTCAGGGCTCCCCCCGTAGGCCTAGGACAGTGGCCAAGCCTCGGGTCTCGGGGAGCAGGAGGGAGCCCCAGTCTTGGACAACAGATTGGGACCCAATTGGATCCTATAACCATAGAGGCAGGTTCTCTGGCGCCTTTCCCAGTGATGTCACGAGAGGACAGGGCCATCGCTCTGGGATAAACTCACTGCAGCTAAGAGAAGGACCTGGGGGTGGCCAGAACCGTGGTGATGACAGCATCACTTACGGTGTGCCAGGCATCAGCCACTTCAGATTTAGTGGCTCACTCAACCCTCTCGATGTGCCATGGCCATGCTCATTTTAAAGGTGAGGAAAGCGAGGCACAAAGAGGCTGGTACACCTGTCCAAGTCCACACAGCTGATGGAGCCAGGGGACAACGGAGCTGGGTGATGGAGAAGCAGAGATCCGGGACAGCTGGGGCTGGCCCTACTGCCCGTGGGTCCCTACAGCATGCCGCTGTCTCGGATACGGGAGATGCAGGTCTCCATCCCCATTGCACAGCCTGAGTCAGGAGGCTTTGAGAAAGTAATCCCTTGCTCAAGGTCACTTTTCAAGGATTGGAACTTGGTTCTGTCTCAACCACCGCATGGTCCCGAAGGTAAGACCTTCGGCAGGGCTTCAGGGAAGACCTCTCCCGGGCACACGGTGGGCTGAGCACACGCTCTGTACCTATTTATTGCCCCAGATTCCAGCCACAGCCCTGCCGGGGGTGGTACTGCCATCTCCATGCGGAGATATGGACAGGGCAGTCCAGGCGGTTGTGACCTTGGACAGCGGGCGACGAGCCCACAGCTCTCTCTGCCGGAGGACAGGAGTGGGAGGGCTAAGGGGTGGCAGAGACTGCTCTAATCTCTCGTCGTTGCTTGTTTCAAGTTCAGTGAAGTGGCCCTGAGCCCGGGGAGACACTCTGGAGCCATTAGCTGCAGAACCTCCAGCCTTTTAGGAGCCTGGATCCGGGCTGGCCCCAGACTGCGAGGCCCCCACCCCCCGGCCACCTCCCTCTAATGCAGAGGCCTGCCCACCAGTTCCCAGAAGCTCTGCCAACTTTTCCAGGACTCAGCTTTTGTCTCTGCCTGCCTGGAACTGCCGAGTGCACCACATCCAGCCTGAGCCTGAGCTACTTGGTGCCAGCTCAGGGGACGGATGCTGACCCTACCGGCCTCCCTGCCAAAGCACAAGTCAGTTTGGAAAAGGGACAGTCCTCCCCAGGTGTCCTCAGCTCTCCCATGGGGTGGGGGAGGCAAGAGTAAGTCCCCTCAAGTTATTCCAAGATACCCCTGGGCCTCGGTGCCCCCATCTGGCCAATGGGATCCTGATGAGGCGAACAGTTGTGTGGGCCAGGCGCCACTCTAAACGCTCTATTGCAGTGACCCCCTGGTCCTCACAGTAGCCCCCCCACACACACACCACATAGGTACAATTGTTACCCACTTATTCCAGATAAGGAAACTGAGGCAGATGCCCAAGTTCACACAACCAGAGAGGAACAAGCAAGGCTTCTCCCCAGGCAAACGGCCTTGCTACCTCCATGGGTCCTAGAGGATTTGGGCCGCAGCGGGAATGGGGTTCGAGACAAGGGCACCCAGCACAGAGCCTGGCCTGGCTGAGGAGCCCCCTCCCCATCAGTGGGGCAGGAGAGCTCGGTGGGCAAGAGTATAGACTCTGGAGCCCCAGAGACGAGAGGGCACCCATGGGTAAGCCTCCTGGACCTCAGTGTCCTCATCTCTAGGTGGACTCAGCATGAACACCTGCCTCACAGGAAAGAAGGCGCAGGCAAAGCACAGAGCCCAGGGCCAGGTGGGGTCTGCCGGCAGGGACAGTCCAGCATGTTCCAGCCCAGGCCGAGACACTAGGGAGCTAGGGAGAGTTTGGGGCTTAAGTGGCCTGAGAGGGGCCTCAGCGCATCTGTGCCAGGCGCATGGTATCGAGCGTAGGTCAGAAAATGTGCCCCAGGCTCTTCCCCACACCCCTGTTCCCTCTCCCCAGCAGCCCAGGCCTGACCTCAGAACCTGCGGGGCTCCAGGAGGGTCTCAGGAACCCCCGATGGGCTGTGAGGACCAGGCAGGCAGAGGGCCAGCCTGGGGAGGCTGAGCCCAGCGAGCACCCCCCACCCCGCTGGAGAGGCCCCTGTGTGCCAGCCCTGCCCCGCCCCCCATTTGCCATCTGCCTGTTCCCTGGGGTCCTGGTCTCCCAGCTGCCCGGTTTGCTCATGTGATGCCCCCATCTGCTGTGAGTCAGAAGGCAGGGTCCACAGGGCCACCCCGGGTTGGGGTTGGGGGTGCTGAGCCTGCTCAAGCTCTGGTTCAGGGGGAAGGGGCGACACCGGGGTTTGGGGCTATGTGCCACATTCCCTCAACCCCCAACTAGCCCAGTCTCTGACTCTTCATCTTTGCCAAGTAGAAGCTCTATTCCTGAAATGGGCACAGCCCCCACTACCCACACACTGCCCCCCAAGCATGAGCCAGATGGCACACAGCTCGGGCCTGGGGCAGCCAGAGCAGCCTCACCCCAGGAGCCTTGCCCTCTCCATCCTGCTCGGGTCACAGCCTGGCTGTGCTGCCTAAGCCCTCCCACCATCCTTTCCCCGACAGGGCAGATGAGAACCTGCCGGCCTGGTACCCCAGGCCCCAGGAAATGACGCGGGCCAGGTCTCCAGTGCCATCACCTGCCCCATTCCCCCAGGCTCTGATCATTCTTTTCCCACACAGTTCCCTCTGCCAGGGCTGCGCCCGCCCAGCCTCGTGCGAACACTTCAAGCCCTTCCCTCCCTCCTTCCCAGCCTCCAGGCCCCGGAGAGGCGGCCTCTGCTGTCTCCCCAGTCCTAGGTCAGAAAGTCCTCTCCGCCTCTACTGGCAAGCTCGTCTCACTCCTCAGCCTCAGATCCTAACGGTCTTGTTTGCTCGTGTCCCTGATGACATGGGGGTGTCCCAGCCAGGCTGACCGGCCCCTGCCCAGTGGCCCAGGCACCAGAGCCACCAACCACAGTATGGGCTGCCCAGTCTCCCTCACAGACCGCACCTGGAGCGGTGTCCTTCACAACCTGACACCTTCAGAGCTGGGTCTCAGGACTGTGGAGGCAGGGTGGTTACTGTCACCCCCATACACCCATTTAGCAGCTGAAGCAGCTAAGGCCCAGCAAGAGAGGCCGGGAAAGGTGGCCGTGCTGCTGCCGTGACCGAGCTGGGTCTCTGTCTCAGACCCCAGAGTCCCTGCAGCAGAGGGGGATCAGGTCTGGCCTCAAGAGCCAGTCGCACCCCCAGACTCAGCCCCTCTCTGCTGGGACCTCGGCCTGGGCTCCGGGAACTGACCAGGCAGCCACAGAGCCTTCTTCCCACTCAGTCTCCAACGCCAAGGACCCGACCCTCTGCCCTCAGGGTACCCGCAGGGAGGGGGAGGGGGCTTGGCTCTGGGTCTGGACCACCCATGGGCTCTAAGATACTTTCTTGGTCTCATTCGCTGACGTGACCCCATCCGTAGGACAGAACTGGGCACCCGAGCAGGCTCTCAGTCAGTGTCCATGTGTCTAACTCCTTGGTCCTCTGGAGCCGCGAAGGCTGTCAGACCCCCTGCCCCAGGCCAGAGCTTCTCCAGGCAGGGTGGGAGTGGGGCCGGGGTGGGGTGAGAGGTGCCCTGGACTGTGTCCCTCCAACCCAACCCTCCTTAGTAAAATGAGCACCGGCCCCCTCCCCTGGGGCCCTGGGAGACCCCCAACGCATCACCACAGGAAGGAAGCTCGTTGGGGAGCAGGGGAGGACAGGAACCAGCAGGTCCCCTCCTGGGTGGAAGAGGATAGGCACTGAGGTCGCCCGCGGGGTGGGAAGACCCTATCAGTGCTGAGCAGATGGGGCCCCGAGGTCTGGGGTTAGCTGGCAGGGCACTCTCCAGCCCTCAGCCTCTGCTTCCCCGTCTACTTGCCGCTGGTTCTAGGGCATTCTGTTGCTCCAAGTCCCCCATGTTCAGACCCCACAGCCAAGACCACCTCCCCTCAAAGGTGGCTTGTGTGACAAAAAGCCGGACGGCCACTGGCTCTCCTGGGGACTCCAGACTCAGCCCCAAGGCAGCTGCAGAAAGAGCTGCCCTCGAGAGCCTGGTGCCCAGCGCCCTGTAGCAGCCTCTCCTCCCTGAGGCTGGGCCCTGGCCCTCCATCCTCAGACTGGCCATGTGTCCCTAGGTCAGCCACTTGCCCCCTCAGAACCTTGGTTTCCCCATCTGTGCAGGGGAAAATGAGTACACAGTATCCCACTGCCCAGCGATGACACCGCTCTGAGCCTCGGTTTCCCCAGCTAACAGACGACTAGCGGCTCTGAGAGGTTTCATCCCCTCAGGACCCATCCCGGGCATCTCCCTGTCCATCTGACCCCAACTCTAGAGATGCCCCGCAGCGACGCTCATCTGGGCTAGCGCTCACCCAGATACCAAGACCAAGACCGGCCCATTCCCCATTCTGCCAGCACCCGATCCTCTCTCTCTCTCTCTCTCTCTCTCACACACACACACACACCCTCTTCCCTCGGTGATGTGGTACCTGGGGCCAGGCGGGGCGTCCCTCGCAGGGCCAGGCAGCTGAACTGCCTTCCGAGATCCACCTCCAAGGCTTAACCTGCCAGCATGATCCCGCTGCTGCCGAGGGCACCGGTGCTGCGTGCGGGAGGCTCCGGCCCCTCTCCTGCGCAGGGAGGGCACGCAGCCAGTGCAGAGGAGCCAGGGGAGGTGCTGGGGTGTGTTTGGTCGGGGGAACGCCCGCTCCTGCCCCAGATAGACTCCTCCCTCCGCTCTAGCTGGCTGCCTGGGGATGACGGGACCGTACAGTGAGTCACGGATTTCTCAGAGGGAGGCTGGGCTCGCGGAGGGCTGAGGGCTGAGGTGATGACCCCGGGGGATGCCCATGACTCAGCACTGGGCAGGGGGGCACCTCAGCTTCGCAGCCCTCCCCATGCAGGCAGACAGGTACCAGGCTCCACGGACAGACAGACAGAGGCTGGGCTGGGGGTAACTGCCTCCTCGCCTTCCATCTGTCACTAGCTGTTCTCCCCCAAGTTCCCAGAGGCCAGGGTTGCTACAGCAACCGGCTGCTTTGATGCTGCCCCCACCCCCAGGCCCAGGCGACAACTGCCCCTTCCTGAAGGAGAGTCCAGCCCCCTGGGAAGCAGACAGGAGCCATGCTGACCGCTGCCCGGCAAAGCGGAAGGCACAGAAGGCTTGCCGGGGAAGGGGGGTGTCAAGCACCTGGCATGCGGCCAGCCAGTCCACACATAACTGGCCGCTTGACCTTGAGTCCTCCCTGAGCCTCAGCCCTCCCAGCAAAGGGACCCATCTCCGTGCTCCCCAAGCCCACACAGTTCAATGTTCTGAGACTCAGTTTGGGATTCTGAGGCCCCAGGGTCTTCTGGAAATGGCCTCCCTTAGTCTACCCGCAGGGCCAAAGGGGAAACTGAGGCCCAGGTGAAGAACCATTCCTGGCAGCTCTAAAAGCTCAGAGAGAGAAATTTGGAAATGACCCGATGTGCCACCCCCTGTCTGGCCAGCGGTGTCTGTCAGCTGCTCGCTCTCACTGCTGGGGTTCGGGGGGCAGGAGGCTCCCAGTGGCTCCTGGCCGCCCTTCAGGGCGGGGACTCCCTATCTTCTCTCATCCCTACACCGTGGGTGAACGATTGCCGAGTCATGGGTGCTGTAAGGGTTTCAGAGCATAAGGAGGGTAAGTGATGACAGCAAGGACAGTAACAGGAATAATAACACTTGCACTTACTGACCATTTACCACTTTCCAGACCTTTCCCTTGGGCCTTTGCTACGGACAGTGGTGAGGGATACACGGGTTGCTCAGGCCTGTGCCTGGCACTCGACGAACCCTCAAGAAATATTTGCTGTGAATGTGGTGATGAGAAAGGGAGAGCATAAGGCAGAGAAGTGAAGCTCAGAGAAGGGGATTAACTTGACTTTGCCTGAGGTCACACAGCTAGAGGTGCTGAGGTTTGCTGGGGAGCCCTGCGGTCAGGCTCCACCCTGGCTCTCCTAACTACTCGAATGCAGCCTCCCCAGACCTCCAGGGTGGGGCCTGCACATGGAGGGTGCTCAGGGCACTGTATGTCTGTCCCTTCTCTAAAAGAGGAGGCCTGGAAAAGTCACCTTATGCAGCATGAGTGGAAGCTTTTTAGACAGCTAGGAGGCCAGGGGTGGCTGCAGGTAAAGGATACCCTTCACCTGCGTCCTGCACCTGCCTGCATAAATCAAGCTGCAGAGAAGGGCAATAAAGCTACCTGGTGCGGCTCCCAAGCCAGAGCTTCCAGAAAGCAGGGCTGTGCTCTTCAAGCGGTTAGCAGACTGTGGCTGATGCCTGGGGCAGGCGGGCCCTGTGGACACTTGGCCGGCTGCTCCCTCCCAGGCCTGCAGTGGGCAGTCCCTCATTACCAGGGTGGGAGGGCCCCACCCACACCCACACCCACGGGAAAGGATGGGGGTCCGTTACATGCCACGTCCCCAGCCAAGTCACTACCTTTAAGCCTCAGTTTCCCCAAGGTCTGTCCTTCAGGGCCGGGCCACCTGCTAGCTGGGGCAGCCTTAGCCGTTCCCCAGCATCCAGGCCAGCAGGGCAGCAATCCCCACGCCCCGATTCCACACACGCCGCAAAGGGTGCTGGCCAGCAGGGCGCAGATGGAGAGTCGGAGGCACCGCTCTCTGCGCATGGCAGGGTCCTGCCGAGCTGGGTGCCCAAGCAGGGGACCCAGAAGCCTGGAGCCAGCCACTTCCCTAATAGGGAAGTCCTGTGGGGCAGCCTGGGCAGGCAGGAGTTGGCTTGCCAAGCTCTGGCTGCCCCTTTCCACTGTTGGGCTTCTCAGAGACCTACTATGTGCTGGGCACTGTGCCAGGCTCTAGGGCAGGGGGTGGGGAGCAGGCCCCCGTTCTGAGTCTGGCTCACATCGGGCTGATACCAGGGAGTCAGTTATTGGGACCACAGAGCTCCCAGAGGCCTTGGGAGTCAAAGGGGAGAACCCAAATAAACTATTATTAATCACAATCCCGCCTATTATTGGCACTACTCACGGGACTGAGGACAGCTGCCATGTCTGTAGGGCGCACTGTGTAAGACAGCCTGCTCTACGTGGGTCGCTCTCGTTTCGTCCTCCCAGCTCTGTGGTTAGAGACACAAAGGAACGCAGCCAAGGCCACGCAGCTGGTCTCTGGCTGGGTCTTCTGATGTGCGGGCTCTAACCAGCTCCCACTAGGTGCCAGGTCCTTCTAGGTTCTCCATATTCGTCACCTCTGGTTCTCACAGCAGTCACTATCCCGACTTCACAGGAGAGGGACAGTGGCGCAGAGAGGGCGAGGGGCTCGAGCACCCTCACCTTTTCAGAGACAGAGCTAGGGTCGGAACTAAGTGTGTGGCCCCAGAGCCCCGGCTGGGTCTTAAAGGAAGGGGGGATGGGGCTTCGACGAACAGAGACAAGTGGGAAGGGCAATCCAGGTGGAGGGACCAGCAGCAGCAGAGGTGAGAGGAAAGGTGGGACCCGGGAGCCATTCTGGGAAGGAAATGGGATCTAACTACAGGAGCAGGGGAAGATTCTGGAAGGCTTTGAAAGCATGGAGTTTGCTTTCGATGAGGTTTCACCCAAAGCACTGGGACGCCAGGGGAGGCGTTTGGTGTAGAGGGGTGTGCTCAGCTCCCAAGCTGTGGTCCACAGACCCTCAGCAAAGACATCTAGGATCTTGGGGGTGCCCCAGACCTGCTGAGTCTGAGTATGTCCTCGAACAAGATGACCAGGCGATTCCAGCCTTGATTAAAGCAGGAGGAGGCCTGGCCTAGACCCCAGGGGCTTTTCCCAACCCTGGCAGGCAGGATGGATGGAAAGCCCGCCCGGGCACTGGAGGAGATGGATACAGAGGGAGGGGCTGGGGAGGAGACTTGGTCCAGGAAACTGAGCAGGGCTAGGAAGCCCCACCCCACGCGTGAAGGTCGGGGGGAAAGACCTCAGAACCCACCCTAAAGAATGGGGGGCACAGGATGGAGTGTAGATCTGGGAAGCAGGGAAGAGGCTGCCCTTGGGCACAGCTGAATGGGGGTGCCATATCCGGGAGCCTTCCAACAGGCAGCTGGAACACACATTGCTGGGGCTCAAGGGTGAAGGGCCGGGGTCTTCCTGGCCCAGGGAAGCTTGCGAGCATTACTAGCTGGAGTGGGACGTGGCTGGAGATGGGGCAGGAAGTGCAGAAAGGATGGAGGAGAGGATGGAGGAGAGGCGGGAAGTGCAGAAAGGGTGGAGGAGAGGATGGAGGAGAGGCGGGAAGTGCAGAAAGGGTGGAGGAGAGGATGGAGGAGAGGCGGGAAGTGCAGAAAGGGTGGAGGAGAGGGGGCCATGCTGCCGCTGAGAGCTTGGAAGCCCAGACACCGGACGCAGGTCTGCAGGCTTCTGCTCCTGGCTCTGCGAGCGGGTGACTCAGGCAGCATCCCTCTAGCCACCCACCTGCTCACCTGCCAAGTGGAGACAACAGCAGCACCACCAGAGATAGTAAACGAGGCCATGGACAGAAGGCTCACGGCCGAGGCACGGATAAGCACTCCCGGGGTGTCTGCTCAGCAGAGGTGGGGGGCTGCTAACAAGGTGGGGCTCTGCTGGAACACGTGACGAGGCCAGGGCACGTGGGAGGACCCAGCTTTGCTCCTGGAGGGTTCACGCTTCTGCATCTCTAAGCCTCCCGCCAGGGTGGCATGAGTTGGCCTTGCAAACAGGGCGGGAAGGGTCACAGGAACCGCCACCTCGTGGAGGCGAGCTTCTACTGGACCAGAGCAGGCTCCTCTCGAGCACCTGGCACATAGTAGGTGCTCAAGAAATCTTGGCCAGTGTCATTACGATTATCACGAAGTCCATACACATGCCAAAGCCCTTTCATTTCCAGTATCTTCCACAAAACAGTGACGATTGTTTCCACGTGACAGAGATGGAAACTGAGGCTCAGAGAGAGAAACTTCCCAAACCTTCACAGCCCGTCATCGGCAGGGTGGGCCCTCGAACCCAGGTCCTGGGATCCAGACCACATGCTTTTTAGCCCAGGCTCCCTGTTGATTCCCGTGGGAAAGCCTCCGGGCCACCAGCATCGGGGGAGGGAGCAGCCAGGGCCCCATGATAACGTGCTGTTTCCCTCCCGTCACCACCGCCCGAGGGCCCAGGAGGATGGCGTTGCCCACATGACTCAGCCCCAGTCACAAAGGGAGCTGTGTGCCCTGTGCCCCGGGCTTGTCTCTCCCACTCACTCCTCGTCCCCCCAGCTGGAGGAGAAGCAGGGAGCCTGACCCATCCAAGATGCGGGGAGAGCGAGAGGAATCGGAGGCCACTAAAATGCAACTAGCCTAACGGAGACGCAAGCCCAGGCTTGGGGCACCTACCAGAGGCTGACGCAGCTCCGGTGATGGCACAAAGGCCAGGCCGACAGAAGGGCAGAGTCAAGCCCGTCGTCTGAGACCTTGTTTGGAGCTCCGAGGACAAACTCGACCCCATTGGTTCCCTCGGGGGTGGGAGCACTGACCTGTCCCTACCCCTTCCCCTGATGGTTTCAGACCCAGAGCCCATGTGCCCCTATTGAGCACCTACTGTGTGAGAGGCAAGTGACTTACAGTTTTCTCCTACATCCTACCAAGGGAGCCTTGGCCCGTTCGCTGGAGGAAGAGATCGAGGCTCAGAGAGGGAGGGGGCCAGCCCAAGGGCACACAGGTTTGGAGCCAGGATCTGACTTCAAGGCTGGTTCACTCCCCGGCCCCGCAGAACCCCCTTCCTTGTTCCAGTAGCATCTTGACCACTTGCCAACAAGAGGTGACCTTGGGCCTGGCCCAGACAGGCAGGCAGACAGACATCACCCCACTACGGTCACCCTGTCCCTGTCCTGCTAGAAGGGGGAACTACAAGATACAGGTCCTTAGAGTTCAGTCTGCTTGGGCCTTGGAGGGCCAGCCCTGCTGACCTCCCCCGGAGGCGGGCACGCCTGGGTGCCCAGCTGCCTAAGATAGAAGGTAGACAGGGCAGCCGCCCCCTCTTCCCAGGCATGACGGAATGTCTGACCTCAGCCCGGCCCCCGCCTCGTGCACTTGGCAGGAGACTTGGATCCAGCCAGAACGAGCCTGGAAGGTCATGGTGGCCATACTCCTGCCTCCCAACCTTCCGAAGCCCCTGAGCCCGGGGCAAGGATGGACCTAGCAAAGTCAGGCCACAAGCCCTCTCAGCACCCGCTTTCTCACGCCAGCCAGCCTGGGCCACCTCTGCCATGAGAAGCAGGTGCACATCCAGAGGCCTGGGTTCCTAGGTGAGCCCCCAGCCATCTGTACCTGTCAGGTATCCCCTTTGCAGCTCAGGGGACTAGAGCCAGGTGGCCTAGGTGGTGCCTTCCTATTGGGCCTCTGGAGCCAGAAGTGCAGCCCCTCCTCGAGGTGTGACACTGGAAGGACTTTCTTCTCAGGGGGGCCCCTGCCGCCCTGCTCAGGCCTGGGGGAGACCCAGTGATTCAAAGGTTCCAACCTGGCCCCCCTCCCCACCGGAACTCCCCTCGGCATTGAGCCAAAGTCCCTAAACTAGCACAGCGTGGGACCCAGCGGCAAATCGTCCAGATCGGAGCTGTCTCAGGATCTGCGGGTCAGACACTCGGGCCTGTCGCAGACTGCCACTGTCCCAGGCTCTCCTGCAGATGTGCACCCCCCACCGCTTCTAACTCCTCCCTAGGAGCCTCCCCTCCTGAACGAGAGGGTCCAAAGAGGCCACCCCAGCTGCTGCTGCTGCTGGTGTCGCCACAGTTGGGCCCCTCCTGTCAGCAGCAACCTTGGCCCTGGCCTGTGAGGTTGAAGGGGCAGAGGCCCAACACTTGTGCCAGGTGTCTTTGGTAGGGCCGTGAGGCGTTGTCACTCCCGTGCCAGGGGAGGCGAATGAGGCCCAGAGAGGGTTAGTAACGAAGCACAAGACAGCGCGGCAGTGTGCGGAGATGGCAGGGTTTGCTTCCTCTCGAGAGTGGCGCTGTGCCATCTCACTTGACTGCCATAGGGCCCCCAGGGCCCAGGATCTTGACCTTGCCCCGCCCCTACTCCTGCACAGTGTATTGGTGCCCAGGAGAGAACTATGCGAAGGTGTGGGCCGCAGGAGATGCCCCTCGAGAATCATGAAAAGGGCGCCTCGTTTCCTCACCTCAGAACCGGGCCTGCCCCCATGTCCCTCCTGGGAAATAAAGAGCCGGAGTTGGACGTTCTTTGCGGAAAACCTGCAGAGCGCCCAGCCTCTCACGGGGACACGAGACCCCCAGTGCCACCCAGGAGTGCGCCTTCTGCATGCACCCCTGCACCAGCAGCCAGGGTGCCCCCGGGGTCTCCCGCTAAGTGCTGGGGCGCAGATGGCTCGGGAGGCGTAATGGATAAAGGATGACAGCTACTCATCAGCAGGGGTGGCCTGATTAACCGAGGGAATGTGGGGGGCCCCTTTTGCTGCCCACATACCCTAGGGAGACACACGTGGGGGAAGAGCTGGCTGGGTGCCAGGGCCCCCTCCCCCTCAACCCCAGCCACCCACCTCTGTGTGGGGCCAAGGGGCTGGGTTTTCAGGAGCGAGGAAGGCGGAGGAAGCTGGGGCTGGGATTCAGGGGAGATGGTTGCTCCTGTTTTCAGTCCACTGCCCCTGCCCAGCCCTCTAGTTGGGGAAGCAGCCAGAGGAGGAAGGCCTGGCCCAGGGTTCCGCAGGAGACACTGCCAGAGCCGGGCATTTTCTTCCATGATGGCCCCCCACCGTCCTGGTGTGTCCTCAGCCCCCGCTCAGGAGTCTCACTGCAGAGGCCTGGCCCAGAGAGGGCAAGCGGCCGGTCAGGAAGCAGTTTGACTTTCCCCTCCTGCCTCCCTCAGCCAGGCCAGGAAGGGCTGCCAGGTGAGGGACCTGGGGAGAGACCCAAGGATCCTGGGCTGGTTCCGCCCCCCTGCCCCTCCACTCAGGTGGCCAGGGGAAGCTGCCTTCCTCCTGCTTGTCAGAAGTCAAACAACCCAGGCCAACCTGCTCCCAAACCGGTTTCCCATGGGTCCCCTCGGGAAAGGGTCTGGGCACAGACAGACAAGCAGACGGAGGCACTGGTGCGAGCTCCCTGTCTCCCCTTCCAAGCACCAGGGTGCAAAGCCTCGCCCTGGCCCTTGCCCCTTGCCCCTTGCCCCTCGCCCCTTGCCCTGGCCCTCCGCTGTCTGCAGCCTCCTCTTCTGGGCACGGGGACCACAGCCCACACCCTGCCAGCTTCCCTGTGCCAGGGTGATCACCCTGTGAGCACTCCCGGCCCACGCTCAGAGCAGCAAGGGGCAACCCCAGGGTAGCCCAGAACCCTAAGCGGGTGGAGGGCCAGGCCTCACACACGCCTTCGGAGCATTGAGCTAGACCAGGGGGCCGGCCAGGGTCCAGCGGACCAGACCAGAAAGTCACACCCTGCGGACCCTTCCCATTCCGTCCCCCACCCTGAACAGCAGCTTCTTACCTCCAGTCCAGGCAGGCCCCTGGCTGGACTCCACAGAAGCTGCCTCCCCTTCCACCGTCTCCCCTTCCTCCTCCCAGGGCTCACAGGCACCCAGCCTGAGCTTGTCTGGACAGGTGGCTCCAGGTGAGGCTCCGCCTGCACGTCTTGCCCCATTTCCGGCTGGCCCACAGCGTGGCTGCCACCTCCCTCTCTCATTCCAAGGTCTCCCTGCAGGGCTGACCTGGCCCTAGGGTGATAAGCGACCCCTCCACTACTCACCTCAGCCCTCCATGGGCTTTCAGCGCCTCTACCCAGGGACGCGTGTGTTGCAGACCCATCCACGGCCCCTAGAAGAGCCTGGGGGGAGTCACGGAATGTCCCTGAGCCTCAGTAGCACCCCCAGGCAGTTGAGGGGTGCTGCCCCCCATACGTAATTACCAATTATGCGAGTTCCCTCCTGCCTCCTCCCTGAGCTCAGGCCCCACCTGAAGCCTCAGCCCAGTCTCACCTGCCTGCAATAAAAACAAGGGCACAGCCCACAGCTTGTGGGAGGCAGGAGGTGCAGACTGTAGGCAAATAGAAAGGGGGGGGCATGGTTTCTGCCCTCAGAATATCCAGCCTCCTGCAGGATGCAAAGCAGGAACTGAGACAGACAAAGGGTGGGGGCAGGGACACCTATGGAGGGATTAGGGATACTGCTCCAGGTATCCCAGGGCTTGGGAACCGGAGGGGTCTGGCAGGTTCTGTCCGCCCCCATGAAGCCCCCATGGAGGCACTAGGCACACCCCACCCAGCCTCCTCCTGGACCACTCTCCCCTGGTCCTGCCTGGCCAGCCCCTGCTCCACCCTTCAGGCCTCACCTCAGACCAGCCATTCTCCGTTCTCCGGGGGCAGCCTTTCGAAGTTCTCACACCCAGGCACCCACGTCCCCAGCTGGCTTCTGATTCCCACCCTCACTCCCAGCACCCGCTTTTGAACTTTTGAGCCACCACTTTTTCCAAGAAGCCGTTGATTCATTTGACAAAGTCTGTTCCCTCCCCTCCCCCTACCTCATGTGCCTCCCAAAAGCCCCGGAGTTCCCGCACCTGGGGCCCATCCCCCAGGATCAGCATTATCTCTTCCTCACCTGTGCACCTTGCCAGGTCACCAAACCCAAACCCCAGCACAAAGCCTGGCGTAGAGAAATTCCAGTGACTGGTGGGCGAAGGAAGAAAACTAGGAGGAAAAAATGGATGATGGATGATGGATGGAGGGAGGGAGGGAAAAATGGACAAGTCGATGGATTCAGCCATGAATTTATTGAGGGCCTACTGTGTGCCAGGCGCTGTTCTAGGCACTGGAGACACACCAGTGAGCAAAACACAAACATCTCTGCCCTCTTAAAGCTGGGGGAGGTAGATAATAAATTGATAAGCACATAAATAGAAAATATATCTAGTGGTAAGAACTATAGAGCAAAATACAGCAAGGGGAGAAAAAGAGTGATGGAGAACGAAGGCTGGTTTGGATTTTCTCTCGAAGGTAACACCTGAGCACACGCTGAATGTGTCAAGGGACGTCAGCTTACAAGGTCTGGGGGAGAGCATTCCCGGTAGCAGGGACGGCACGTGCAAAGGCCCTGTGGTGGGTGTGTGCTTGCCGTGTGTCAGGAACAAGGAAGAGGCAGGCACAGGTGAATGAAGGAGTCAAAGTGGAGATGAAAGGGAAGTGGAGGAAGGTTGGATGGACAGATGGGCAGATGGGAGCAAAGGTGGATCCAGGTTGGGTGAAATGTTCAGAGCTCGAATCCTGAGGGAGGGATCTATCTGTCGGCCACAGCTCAGACCCCTTCCTGGAGGCTAGCTCAGACCCACTGGGGTTCCTGGTCCCCACAGCATCCCCTCACCCCTCTTCCTCCTGGCAAATTTCCAGCCGCTGATAGGATCTCTGCTCTGCCTGTGGGCATGCACATCTGCTCTGCTCAGCAGGAAGCTGTGTCCCCCACGCCCACAGGATGAGGGCAGAGGAGGGGGCACCAGGACAGAGTAGCTGAAAGCAAGAGGGGTGGCAGGAGGACCGCCTGCCTCCTAAACCCCGGAGTTTCCCCTGACTCCGCTCATGGCCCCAGAGATAACGCCCACCTGATGAGGACACCGGGGGAGTCCCAGTGACCCGTGTGTGCCTCCCCTAGTCTTGACGCCCACACTTTATCCTCCTCCTAATTCTACCCGACTCTGCCCTCCGGGCGCCTGGCACGTGTTGCAACCACCAGGCCCAGCCAAGCAAGCAGCAGGGCCTATGCTGGAAACCGGGGCTTGAGCCCTCATTCGCTGGGTGCAGGTCCTCTATTAAATTAAAAAGCACATGCCTTTGCCCTGCTTGCCTTTCGGAGGCAAAGGGGGGAATAGGGTTGGGCTCAGGAAAGTGTCCCAGCAGAGCAGGTATCTGAGGAGTATTTGTGGGCTTGGTCTCTAGGTCCCTTCATCCAGGACCTGTGGATTAGCCCACGGACTCTCCAAAGCACCCTGTGAGGCAGGAGCCGCTTGTTCATGTGGGTTTTACAGATAAAGTTATTTGTGTAGGGGGTGGGGAGTGCCAAGCTACACATCTGAGAGAATACCCAGGCGGCCTGATCCAGGCCTCAGGGCCCCTTGTCCCACCCTGGGTAAGCCCAGCGCACCCTTCACCCCTGCCCCACTCACTGGGGCACCTTGGGAAATGCAGGCCCCTTCCTTATCTGGGTACTAGGGAAGTGTGGAGGGGCATGAAGGCCCCCAGCTCTGACATCTCAAGCTCTAGCAGGACCTCAGGCTTAGTCTCCATGTTCCCTGTGAGAGCCAGTGCTGCCCGCAAAGTCAAGGAGTGAGCTCCCTGTTTCTAGGGGAAACCAAGGAGGTGCTCATTGGGGTGTTAGAGAGATGACCTCTGCCTCATCGTAGGGAGGACTGAATGGTCTCTAAAATCATTTTCTACTCATAGGTCAGTTCACCTGGGCCATTTTCCACTAATTCGTGTATTGGGTCACTAAACTGAGATTTACAGAATATCCTAGGTGCCAGGACCTTATGTTTTAGAAATCAAACTGCCCACAGGGCAGGCAGCAGAGCTGTGACTGGGGGTCCCAGCTCCCCTCGCCAGTTCACCTCCCTCAGCCAGGGTTTGCTTATTTGCAAAAAGGGGTGATCCGTCCATGCCGCTGCTGTGAGGTCACCTGAGAAAATGCTAACGTGCTTCCAAGGGTGACTGACCCACGGGAAGGACGCAGTGAATGTTTGCCGCATCCAGACGCAGAGCGGGGTTTAAATCACCCATCTCTTAAAGTCTTCCAGGTTGAGCAGAGTTGGCCTCTGCTCCTTGCGTTCGAACAACTGAAACACTTTCCTCTGCTTTGGCCACATCTGGAAGAAGGTGATCTCCGTGGCCAGATGTGGGTGGACAAACCCACAGCCCCGGAGCCGCCCCAAGATCAGCCCCACCGTCTTCACTGTGCTGGCTGGGCCTCCTCTCTTCAGGAAAGAGGTGGTAACCTGCCACCCACGATGAATTCACTCCACACCGTCGGCTTCCTAGGCCATGCTCACCTTCTAGGTCCTGTCTGTACCTGCTCACCCACCTGCGCCCTGTCTGGGGATCAGGAGGCCTCGTTCCAGGCCTGGGTCTGCCACTCGCTGTCTGTGGGGTGCTGAGCAGGTCAGGGCCCTGCTCTGAGCCTTGGAGTCCCCCATTTCCAGGGTCAGGGACCCCTCTGAAAGGCACCATGACAACCAAAGGACTCGTTTTACTATCCCAGCAGCTCAGAAGTGTGTCTGTCTTAGTTTTACAGATGAGGAGGGCAACAGAGAGAGTCAGAGCAACTCACCCAAGTGCACGCGAGCCTGTGGCACTCGGCCACATCCTCGGCATTCTGTGACACAGCAGGAGCGGGCCTCATGCAGGCCGGGGCCTCTCCAGATTTGCCTTTTTTCTAGTTGATTGAGTTCTACCAGGGTTGAGATTGGAGCAACCCAGTTGCCTGCTCCTGGGGCATCTTCAGCCCATTCTCCCCCATGTCTCCTCAGAGTCAGCACCCCCTGTTTAGTAACCAAACACAGGAACAGGAAACGCACACAAAGCAAATGTCAAGACCTTGCAGACAGGAGGCTGCAGGCCTAGAACAGGAGAAAGGTCAAGAGCATCGCCTTGGGCCCCAGAGCAGGCCTGACCCGCCCGTGGGTCTCTTACTGGGACCAGGTATGCCTCTTCTCTCCTGATCTCCCCCTCTGCATCTCCGCCTGGAGAAATTCCGTCCACCTTCCTTTATAGCTCAGTTCAAATGCTCCCTCTTCTGAGAAGCCCTCTGGGTTTGTCCCATCCTCCCCTGTAGGAAGTCAGCCTCTGAACCTCAAAAGTCCTACAGCACTTTACCTACAAAAATACTAACATCCAAGTCTCTTGAGTGCCTCATTGTGCAACAGGCCCTTCCCTTGCACTCTGTGCGGACTGATTCATGGAATCCCCATAACAATCGTGAATGGGTGCTATTATTACAGACAAGGGGACTGAGGCCCAAAGAGATTTGGTAACATGCTCCCGAGTACATGGCCAAGAAGTGCCAGAGTGAAGATGTGAAGTCGCATCTCTGTTGGACCATTATTTATCTCTTTGTTACGCAGCTTCTCAGTAAACGTAGTTCATTCATTCATTCGACAAACATTTTCCAAGTGCCCACTAAGTGCCAGGCCTTACATCAGGCTCTGTGAGGCAGACACCACCTCATGGAAACTTCATGAAACTTATAGCTTGCTGGGGTGAGGCATAACCAAAAAAATCACCGAAGTAATTAATTAATCAAGTAATTCAATAAGTATGAAGACAAATAATTACATACAATGTAAGGGCGATGGAGAAAGCAAACCAAAAAAACAGAAGGGTAAAGATGGCAAAGATGGCACGTGACAGGGAACCTACCCTAGCCAGGCAATCAGAAAAGGCTTCCTGGAGGAGGCAGCATTTATAACAAGGTCCTGATGGTTGAGGAGGAGCCGGACATAGAAAGAGTGGGCTTGGGGTACAGCACACGAGGCAGGAGGGATGGCATATACAAAGGCTCAAAGTGGAGAATGAACTTGGAGTGTTGAAGAAACAGGCAGCTGGACCTGTGTCTGGGCTAAAGAGCAAGAGGGATAAGGCTGAAGAGCAGGGCTGTGAAGAGAGGATAGAGGTATAACCTTAGTCCTGGGGCAGTGGGAAGCCATAGATGGGTTTAAGCAGGAGCAGAAGGGATCAATTTGCATTTCAGGTATAGGAGTGGGCCAGGTCAAGGCTATGGGTCAAGGCTGGGTCAAGTTGCCTCTCCTGGATGCCAGGCCAGGCCTGGTCAGGAATTCAGCTGTTAACACCACAGGGTCCCATGGACGGAGGTAACCCGGGCAGGAGCCCTGTACAAGTCCCCCAGGGCAGAGAGTGGGCTGGCCTCCCATCCCCCCCCCAGAGGAGGCACTGACTCTGGTCCACCCACGGTAGCTGCTTCCCACAGAGCTGGAAGGCAGGCATCTGTGCATCTGTCAGGCGGTCTGTCTGTCCACCCACCTGTCGGTCCCGCCCAGGCCGGAGCTGGCCTGCCCTGCCCCTCACCAGTGGTGACCCGCTAAATGGCAAAAACGGGCTCTCTGAGCATTGCGCAGATACGAATATTGATTGATACTTTCATCGATATCGATGAGCAAGACGCAAGTGAAAGGACGAAGAAGACACGTTTGCCAGGAGCTTCGCTTGGTCGTCGATGACGTGAGCCATCGCTGCTGAAGTGGATGATGATCCTCTCACGCCGGAAGCCTCGGTGACTTGGAGAACAGCTTTTGAATACACTGCTGAACGGGACAGTAGTTTTCAGTCATTGTGCTGTTCACGACGCCACGACCACAGGCATGACACATCGGATTGAATGTGCCTTCCTAGCACTTTTTCTACTGCTTTCCTACGTGTGCCTAGACAATCAACAAAACAGGGAAAAGCAAGGCCCGGTGCGGAGCATTTACAGATTTCCGTGGTGTGAGGACTCCCACTCCACGGCCAACTGCAAGACGCAAGCATTGAACAGGGCATTGGGAAGAGATGGGCCCAGCTCGCCATTCTCCACTGTTTTACTAATCCAACACGAGAGATGTTAGTAGCCGCAAGAGCACAGATGATTAGTTTGTCAGGGCGGCTGTAACAGTACCACAGACGAGGTGGCTCAAACAACAGAAATGTAATGTCTCACCGTTCTGGGGTCTGGGAGTCCGAGGTCAAGGTCTCGGTAGGATTGGTTCCTTCTGAAAGCTGAGGGAGCATCTGTGCCGGGCTCTTTGCGAGCTTCTGGTGGTTTCCTGGCCATGTTCGGTGTTCCTGGGTGTGGAGAAGCATCGATCTGATCTCCACTTTCCTCTTTACATGAGATTCTCCCTGCACGTGTCTATGCTCAAATTTCTCCTTTGATAAGGAAACCAGTCCTTTTGGATCAGGGCCCACCCTAATGACCTCATCTTAGCTTGATTACTTCTGTAAGACCCTAACTCCAAACAAAGTTGCATTTCGAGGTACTGGGGCTTAGGACTCCAACCTGTGAATTGGGGATGGGAGGCACAGTTCAACTCACAACAATACATAGTGGCAATACACAATAGCAAAATGTGGCAAAATAATTAGAAAGTAACATATTTTGAGTATTCATTACCATTTTTAATGTGATTTAATTTTAAATTTATGGGATTTTATTCTTCAAGCACAGTTAAACACGGGGGCTGTGTTTACAACCGACAACCAGCTCTTGTGAACCAGCCCAAGAAGACTCCAGCACACAAGGCCCTCGCCCCACTCAGCACTGTCCCAAGTCCCCAGGTGACTTCCTGCCGGCTCAGATGAGGGACTGGTCAGGAAAGCTGGGTTTCAGTCCTGTACACCTCCTCTGAGAAACCCCAAATGCTTGGTCCCCTCCTACCTGGCTCCTAAAACCTAGGATGCTCCAGCGACGAGCTGTGGTCACAGGACCTCCTAGCCTGCCCAGCGAAGAGCTAGAAACAGCCCCAGTGCCCACTACGAGAAAATGGCTCAGAAAGCCCAGGTCTGTCCCACCCCCCACCCCCCACCTAGGTTGACCAACCATCTCTCTTTGCCCAGGACTTTCCCTGCTTTAGCACTGAAAGTCCCAAGAAAGTGCCTCAGTCCCTGGCCAGTTGGGATAGGTGGCCTCCGGCACCTCATAGCCATATGGACATGATAAAATTAAAAAAAAAAATGCTTATAAATACCAAATTCAGTGAAAATAAGCAGAGAACAAAAGTGATGTCTCCCCATGTCCCCGGGGTCTGAGGCAGGGCTGGCACCCAGGGCTGCTCAGAAACGCTCTGCTTAACGAGAAGATGCTCTAGCTTGGATGTCCCTGACTCAAGCCTGAAGGTGGCGAGGATGTGGGGACAGGCGAGGCAACCCTGAGGACGGGCCCCTGGAGCTGGTTCAAGTCCTAGTTCTACCGCCCACGAGCCGTGTGGCCTCGATGAGGCGACCCCACAGCTCTGGGCCTCCGTTTCCCGGTCTGTAACCCATTCCTCCCTCGTTGGGGTGCCGTGCGGCTTCAGCGTGACCAACCCCAGAAAGCACGGCTGCCGGTGTGGCAAGCCCTCGGCGATGCTGTTAGAAAGCAAAGCCACTGGTAGGGTGTGGGTGTTTCTTTCCACTTCAGAAGGAGTCCCAGCACGCTCGCTCTGATGCCATCCGTGCAATCACAACAAAACGAAACAAACCATAAGCATCCGTCTACACGGTGTTTGTAAATATAGCCAAATGCCAGACTCTGGTGGCTGCTCCCCAGGGCCTGCGGCTGGCCCACGGCGTGCCACTGTGGACGTGTATCTGTAGAACAGCTGATGGGAGATGAAGCGGGTGCGTTTCTGAGGTTATGCCAGCTCATGTCGGAACTAAAACCCGAGCAGGAGCTCCAGCCGAGGAAACAGGGGGCGAGCGGATGCAGCCCCTGAGTCAGAGGGGGTGTCTGTGTCTCTGGGGTAGGGGTGGCCCAGCACAGGCGCGACTCAGGCCCCCCCTCCACAGCTGACACAGATCTGTCCCCCTCAGCACTGGCCCTCCCTTGCCACGGCCACGGCCCCAAAGGTGGAAAGCCAGCCCTGTCTCATGGAATGGTGCGCCACGCCCTCCCAATCTTCCTTGTCACTTGTCTCTGAGCTCCTGTCCCCCAGAAGTATGCTTCGTCCAGGGTGCGTCGAGGGAGGTGCTAGGGTGCAAGATTTAAGGAGGGGCTTACTGTCAGGTACCAAAGGCCGCATGCCTCACTTCAGCCTCCTAGGACTCAGTGAGCCAGGCTCTGCTATCATCCCCTCCCATGGTCAAAACACAACAAAACGCCAGGCCCAGAGAGCAGTCGTGACTTGCCCCGGCACGTGGCAGAGCCTGGCAGGCCCCATGAGCACCCGCCTTGCAGGAATGAAGGCGCAGGCAAAGCACGGAGCCCAGGGCCCGGCGGGGTCTGCCGGCAGGGACAGTCCAGCATGTTCCAGCCCAGGCCGAGCCACTAGGGAGCTAGGGAGAGTTTGGGGCTTAAGTGGCCTGAGAGGGGCCTCAGCCCATCTGTGCCAGGCGCATGGTATCGAGCATAGGTCAGAAAATGTGTCCCAAGCTCTCCCCACACCCCTGACCCCTCTCCCCAGCAGCCCAGGCCTGACCTCACAATCTGCGGGGCTCCCGGAGGGTCTCAGGAACCCCTGATGGGCTGTGAGGACCAGGCAGGCAGAGGGCCAGCCTGGGGAGGCTGAGCCCAGCGAGCGCCCCCCACCCCGCTGGAGAGGCCCCTCTGTGCCAGCCCTGCCCCGCCCCCCATTTGCCATCTGCCTGTTCCCTGGGGTCCTGGTCTCCCAGCTGCCCGGTTTGCTCATATGATGCCCCCATCTGCTGTGAGTCAGAAGGCAGGGTCCACAGGGCCACCCCGGGTTGGGGTTGGGGGTGCTGAGCCCGCTCAAGCTCTGGTTCACAGGGGAGGGGTAGCACCGGGGTTTGGGGCTTTGTTGCTGCATCCCCTCAGCCGCACCCCCACTCCTCACCCTGCCATGTAGAAGCTCACCCCCCATCCCTGAAAGGGCACAGCCCCCACCACCTGCCACCCACACGCAGTTCTTGCTGACTTGGGGCAGGCTCAGTGGGACACAGTCCGTGTGACCCCACGTGGCTGTTCCTGTCTCTGTCGTGTCAGGTCCTGCTAGGAAAACCATCCCCGCAAGCCACAGACTGAGGCCACGGCTCCGCTGCCTCTTTCACATACCATCTCCCCAGTGGGGCTGCCCCTCCGTCCCCACAGACATGAAGCTGCCCCAGCCCTACATCTCTCATTGCCCTGACTCAGCTGAAGAGGGCTTCGGGCCCAGACTCCTACACACTCATCCCCCGGTTGCTGCGTGACCTCCAGCATATCACTGCCCTCTCTGGGCTCCTTGCCATCTAGAGTCACGGCCACCTGCTGCAGTTTCTGATTTAGTCGGTTGGGGATGGCACCCAGCTGTAGTTATTCGTTTCCAAGCTTCTCCCACCAGGTGACTCCAGGGTCGGGGAGTCCCGAGAGTCTTGGGCGTCAGGGACTGACTCTCAACTGGCCTCAGTCGGTGGCTCAGCCTCTCCCCTGGCGGTGCAGGGCACGTGGGGGCAGGGATCTTGTAGGAGAGGCCCCACAGGGTCAAAGTCTGGGCCCGTCAGTGATGGAGAGTGAAACCCATGGCTGGCTGAATGCTGCGTGGCTGCACCTGCAGCTCTGCAAACCACCGCACTGCATCCGAGCGGCAGGAGGCCTCAGGCCAGCCTCCTGGAGGCACGCAGCCAGGGCCGCCTCACCCTGGCCACGCTGAGCCTCTGTCGGAGTGAGAGAGGGGGCCCTGGGCTGTCACAGAAACAGCCAGGCCCTGGAAACATGCAAACCAGGGCTCCGGTCCCCGCTCCGTCACTGACTCGCGGTGACCTTGGGCAGGTCCCTTTTTGGTTCTGAGCCTCAGTGGGCCTAGTCTTAGCGACAGCAGGGTCAAGGGCCCAGCCCAGGGTCCGGCCTAGAGTCAGAGCAGCAAACAGCACCATAAGAGGAAAAGAAAATAGAAAAAAAGGTAAGTCGAAACTTCTTTTTTCCAGAGCTTACAGAAGTCAACAGAGAATGCCCAAGGTTCATAAATCAGGAAACGGCAGTTCAGGCGTGTTATTTACTGTCTCGGCGAGAACCACGACGCCTAAAACTGTTCGGTGGTTGCCTCGGAGAAGGGGCTTTGCAGGAAACTGGGCTCTTCGATAAGTCCTTTCTCCCGGTTTGTGTTTTTCACTATTTCTGGGTTTAAACTATTTATTAAAAAGTGACTCTGCCTCTCCAGTGGTGGTTTGACAGGTCACCACCTGTCAAACAGAGCTATTTGGGGCCTATAAAGCCAAAATTAGGCCAAGGGCTCAAATTGTGGAGTCAGGCTGCTGGGGGTTCAAATTCCCACTCTGCAACCGACTAGCTGTGCCGCCTTGGGCAAGCTACTTAACCACTCTGTGCCTCAGTTTCCTCATCTACAGAACAGGAATAATAATATTTCCATGGTGTTAGCGTGTCTAACATTATTGTTATTACATTTACCTGTAACTCATGCGTGCAATTATTTTACAAAAAAAAAAATAGTTTTGTTCATCTATACGTCGTTCTTGCAGCTTGCTTTTTCCTGCCAAGACGTAACGGCTGTTGTTGAGATCAGTACACAGGATTCCGCTTCATTCTTCCTAATCGTGCCAGAATTCCATTTATTTACCCATAACCTCCAACCGAAGGAAATTTAGGCAGTTTCCAATTTTTAGTAAAATAAACCTCACAGAAATTAGCACATATTTGGGGGCACACGTGCAGCTCTGTCTGGAGGATAGGTTGCTGAGAGGGGAATTGCTGGGTTAGAGTTTATGGAATTAAAACTTCTATGGATGCTGCTCAATTGTCCTTCTTAGTAAGTGGTACCAGTTTGGATTCCCACCAATACTGTGTGAAGGTGCCCATTCTCTCACGCGTACACAAATTATTTTTAATTCTTTCAGATCTACAGAGGGGTGAGATCGTTGTTTTAATGTGCGCACCCATAACTGTGAAGGAGGCCGAGCATCCTTTCAGAGCTTCATTATCCATTTTTATTTCTTCTTCTGTGAAACAAATGTTTGGATCCCTGACCCAATTTAAGTAAGCTTTTTTGTCACTAGTATATTCATTTTCTTACTGATTTATTGGACCCCTTTTCATATTAAAAACCCTAATTTTTAAAATACATATGAGGCGTATTTCCGGTGATCTACTCCTGGATATTAGCTAACTGGTGTCGTTGGTCATAGAAAGTTTTTGCATTCATATATCGTGAAATGTAAGACTCAGTTATGATTATTTGGCTTTCGTGTCTTAGCTTTATCTGGTTGGAATTTATAAAAATATTCTCATATATTTTTAATACTTCTCTAGTTTTTGTTTAACCTCTAAGCCACCCATCTCTAACCCACCTGGAGCGTTCATGCATATGTATATGGTATGAGGTGAGGCTCTGACTCTATTTCTTCCTAAATGAGGAACCACCTGTCCCGACCACGTTTACTGATTAATCCATCCTTTTCTGGCTTTCTTGTGATGTTTCTTTGCCACACAGAGTCTCTGACATTTTAAGCACCCTGGCTGTGACTGGCACATGGCAGGCCTGTAAATGTTGACTTTGGGAGCAGCTGCAGCGACAGCCGAATGCGACCTAGCATACATCATAGTGCAGCAGAGCACAGGTCTCAGAACTCAGACCGTGAGTGTGAGCAGCTGCTGACATGAATGCACATTTGTGGCTTTGGTTTTGACTTTTTCAAATCAGCTACATCAGAATTTCCACATTTTAAGGGTATAGGTCAATGACTTGACAAATGTGTATGCTGGTGTAGCAAACACCCAATCAAGGTATAGAACAGTTTTATCTTTCCAGAAAGTTCCTTTGTGCCCCTTTCCAGTCAGCCTTCTCCCCACCCCACTCCCACCGCAGGCAACCATGATTCTTTTTAAACTGCGTGCACATGGTACACCGATAGCATTTGCAGAGGAATAAATAACCCAGCTGCAGCACGAGCCCGTTGGCTGAAAGGAAGGCCGACTTCCCCTCCAGAAACGAACTTTTCCTCTGGGGCTGACAAATAACCCCCTCGACCTGCTTGGTTCAAGGAAAGGGTTAACCTAGGCCAGGTCTCCCCAGCTTCAAGCACATTTGTTCTCACAGTTTTTTCCAACCTACAGATCAAGTCAGCCAAATATTTACTTAACGTGTCCTTCTAGATCTGTGGATCTCCTAAAATTGAATTCAAAATGATTACTTTTAAAATATCACATCCTTGTGTTAAATTACCAGGGTTCTCATGGCCTCGTTAATGAAAAACTATTTGTTAGATTAAAAATTAAACGCCCCGTGCTGTCTAAAATCACATCAACATTGCCTCATGGGGAGAGCCACAGACAGGGAAGAGGTTAAGTGAGTGGTAGAGGAAGAACGGGAACTGGAAGATGGAGACTTGTGGCTTGAGGGGCAGGGAAGCAGCTGGAGGGGACCAGGCAGCCTCAGCATGTCCGAAGGCCTCAGGATTTTCAGTGAAGTTGTTTCGAGAACAGATCTCAGTTCGCACACACCGACTCCCTGCTGCAGTCGCAGGTTCTGGGGCCTTCCATCCATAAAAGCAAAGAGGAGAGTTTGATGGGCCACTCAAGGGGAAAATGCCCTTGGAGTCAGATGGACCGGGACCCATTTATACTTAGTGATGGGTCCTTAGGGAAGAGGATAACCTTTCTGAGCCTCAATTGCCTCCCCTGTAAAATGGGCCTAATAATAATACCTTACTGTAAGGACTGAATGAGGTGGGGTTTGTAAACCACACGCCTTGGCACAGGCTTGGCTCTCTGAAAGTGAGAGACAGTTACCTGTTATCTTCTCCTAAGAGCTTGGAGGATGCAAACCACAGCTATCAGCCTTTATCCAAGTGACAGAGTAGTTGTTAATATTGGTCCGTGCTAAAAGAAGTGGCTCTGGCAGTCTGGCCCTAACTAAAGGATAACTAATTTGGGGTTAGGTTAGAGGCGGGACAGGATTTGGGGGCACAGATGAGGAACTGTGGCACCTGCTCTAGACACACCAGCTCCAAGGCCTCCTCCTGGCTGTGGTGGCCTCTGGGGCCAGGAAGGGCCTGGGACCGGACTCCAGCCCATGAGGCCCGGTGGTTGGAATTGCTTTTTGCATTACGAGCCCTTACACTGTGCCAGGCCCTGGGCAGGTTATCTGTGTAATCCTCCCGGCCTTGCCATGTAGGTACCTCTGCCATCTCCATGCATGGGGGAGAAGCACTGAAGCTCAGAGAGGACAAAAAATAAGGTGGCTGGGGCTGTGGTCCCTGTGCTCACTCTCAGTGCTGCCTTTTCCCTGCAGTAGAAACAGGTGGGATCAGGGCCATGCATGGGTAGGGACAGTCACATATTTGCCTGATAGGCAGATCAAGGGGGTCCTTGAAGTAATTTATCCATATGATCCCCCACGCTGTTTCATTGATGGGGGACTGAGGCTCAAAAGGGGGCCAGGACGGGCTTAAAGCACAGAGTTAGAGGTCTGAGCCTGCCTCAGCTCAGGGGAGGCAAGACTGAGTCGGGCTGGGAGGCCCAGCAAGGAAGGCCTGCCTGCCTGAGGCCACCCACCCAGAAGGCTGCAGCAAATTCTTCCCCAGAGCTGTCCCCGCCCCTCCCCTGAGAAGCTGCTTACCCAAGCCAGCTGTTGGGTAACACCTTTTTAAGAGCTATGGGTGTGTGTCAACAGTTGGTTTGAGGCTCCAGTTCTCAAATTTGTGTGCTCTGAGAAGGCACATGGTTCCCAGCCCTTTGGGGTCCTGGAGTCGCCTCAGCCACGATGACCCTCAAACCTCCCAGTACAGATCTTGGTGCTTGGTCATAGCACCCCACACCCAAAGTTCTGATGGAGCTTGAGGCAGGCAGAGGGACGACTGTCCCTTCCCCCTGGTTCACCAATGGGGAAACTGAGGCCGCAAGAGGAAACAGACCAGGCCACAGTCGCACCAGCAGTCAGTGATAGCACAGCTGGAACTAGACTCCAGAGAGCCACTTTCCAGGTCCAGGAGCCAGTGGCCTGCCGGGTGCCTGTGGCTGAGTCCCTGCCCTTGCTGAGTCTGTTTCTCATCAATAATAAAACGAAGATGTCACACTAGATTAAAGGAGCAAGCACCATCGGTCACATCATGTCCATTATTTCAGCTGATTTAAAGAGGTGTGTGAGACAGCTTTTATCATCCCATTTTTAATTTTAATTTTTTTCTCAAATGATTTTTATTTTTTTAATTACAGTTGGCATTCAATATTATTTTGTATTAATTTTTATATCATTCATTTTTAAAAAACAGAGGTTAATTGTATACCAGGTGCTCTTTTGAGGGCATTATAATTATTAACTCTATTCTCCTATTAACTCTATGAGTTAGTGACTCATAAGCATCCTCATACTGGAAACTAAGGCGTAGAGAGGTTAGGTAACATCACTCATGCGTGAGGGAGCTGGGATTTCCACCCAGCCAGCCTGGCTTCAGAGTCCATTCTCCCAAGCAGCCCACCACACTTCCCTGATTTCATAAATCGTCCATGGAGGAAGAGGAGGCAGGTCCTCAGGGCAATCGTTTGGGGACAGGTAGATATGTCACTGAGAGATATGCCAGTTATTGAAGAGTCGAGCTCCACTTTCCTGCCTTACCCCACAAAAGAGAAAGCATCTGATCTTCCCTCAGTTCTTCCTGCCATATCGAACTCACTTCTGCTCACGCCATCTCAGAGGACACAGATTCCTGGCAATGGAGACACTAAAATGGTAATACGTTGTAGGGTGGACATGTGTAGAGATCAGCGTTGTAAAAAGAATATTTCTTTTCTGCAACTCAACATAAACGAACGTGTTTCCTTAGACCCTCCAACTCAGTGAATCTAAAACTGATCTTAAGATTTCCATTGCCAGAGATGGCAGACTTCCTTTTCTCATTGAACACAGTTTAAAATGCTGAGTAAGATGTTTTAAAGCATTGAAGAACTAAAAAGATCGTGGGGAGACAGCAGTAAATTAGAAACAGTAAATTAGAGGAGAAAATATAAGCCCAGAGGAGAGTGGTAACCAAAATAACAGAACCACCAAAGCCACTTCTGTATTAGGGGTATTTGCAGATGCCACATACTTGGGCTTTGGTTTAGGGGCTTCCAGGGAGAGCAGGAGGGGAATGAAGGCCAAAGGCCAGTCAAGGGAGGGGAGTCTTAAAGCAAAGCTTCTCCATGTAGATTGGGACCCTTACCTCAGGGAAAAGGTAAGCCAGAACTAAATCATGCCCCTTCCACTGGCCCCAGAAAGTGATTTGGGACTGGGAAGAGAAGAAGCTAAGGGGAAGGGAGAAAAGCCTATTCTGAGAAGTGGCAACCACAGACTGATACTTGGCTACTTGGCAGTAGACATGTTCAGCAGCAGACTAGGCATAAGAGAAGAGAGAATTAGCAAACTTGAAAATAGAGCAGAATGAAGGATCTGAAATGCACTTTACCTTGGATTTGCAAGAAAATACTGATAAGAGTGTAGGAAACATGAAGGATATAGTGAGAGAAAATCTGACATTTATTTAATCAGAACCCCAAGGAAAGAGAATGAATGGGTCAGAGGAAATAGTTGAAGAGACAGTGACTGAATACTTTCAGTGTTTTCCAGAAGAGATTTATCCCCAGACTCAAGTGGCCCAGAAAGTCCCGAGCGGAACCTATACAGAGAAATTGATATTTAATAAAAAATAAGAACAATGAGAAAATACTAAAACCAGGCAGGGGGAAAAGACGATTTACCTTCAAAGGAAAGACAGCTAGACTTACAGGTCGTTCTCAACGGCAAGTGTGGAAACCAGAGAACAGTAGAATAAAATCTCCAACGTTTCAAAACAAAATAACTGCCAACTTGGAACCTATAGTCAAGTAAAATATCTTTTAAGAATGAAGGCAAAATAAAGGCATGTTTTGGCAAACAAAAACTGAGCTCATCACCAGTAAACTCTCACTAAAGAAACTTCTAAAACATGTACTTGCTGCAGAGGGAAAATGGCCTAGATAGAAAATTGGAAGTACAAAAAAAAAAAAGAATAGAGAGTAAGGACAGAATGGTAAATACGTGGACAAATATATAAACCAGTGACTGTATAGGATTGTAATAATAAAATCTAGTGGAATTTAAAATATAATGAAAATACCAGGCAACATAACATATAAATTGGAAGTGGGAAGTAAATAGAATTGAAATATTTTAATATTAACATGTCATCCAAGCAAAGGATTTTGATTAATTTTAGGTTTTGATAAATTAAGTGTGCATGTTAAAAATTTTAAAGTAAACACTGAAACAAGGGTCAGGAAACTATGGCTCGTGGGCCAAATCCAGCTTGCAGTCTGTTTTTGTATAGCCTGCAAGCTATATATTTAAAAAAATTATAAAAATCTAAACAAAGAAGAACGTGTGACAAACCATTTGTTTTGCACAAAGTCTAAAATATTTACTATCTGGCCCTTTACAGAAAAAGGTTGTTCACTCCTGCACTAAAGGAATAAAAACAGAGTATGCCATTTCAAATTAGTTAAGAAAATAAAATGAAATGATAAAATATATGCAGACAATTCTTTAAAGCCCAGAAAAAAGAGAATAAGGAATAAGATGAGTAAGATAAGTAGCACAAAATAAGGTGGTAGATTTAATTCTAAGTATTTGCAGTAGAAACACATTACATTGCATTTAATTTACCAATACATATGTATTTCCATTAATTATAAATGGACTAAGTGCCATAGTTAAAAGTCAAAGGATTTCAGATGAGTTTTTTGGGGGGAAAGTACTCTGTTTAAAAATTAATAGACACATCTAAAACATAAAAATAGAGAAAAGTTTAAAGTAATAAGATTAAAATAGTAGTAAAAATAAAAAAGCTGATGTAGCTACACCCCTAAAAGATAAAGCAAACTTTAAGGCAAAAGCATTATGAGAGGTAAAGAAAATGATAAAAGTTAATTTTACTAGAAGGACATAATATTCAATTTGTATGTACCTAATAATATAAGCTTAAAATATATGAAGCAAAAATTACTAAGACTACATGAAAAAAATAGACAAATCAACAGTCATAATAGGTAATTTTAAGACATCTTTTTCCATTTCACAGAGTATGGAGACAAAGACACTGAAGCTTTGAAGAACTCAGTTAATCAACTGGACTTAATAGACATGAACAGAACACCATACCCTATAATTGTAAAACATACATTTGAAGCTTAGCCAGAACATTTATAAACATGGTTCGTATTCTGGGCCATAAAGTAAATCTCAATACATTTTCAGTGATTTAAATCATTCAGATGTTTCTCTGGCCACAATGTAATTAAGCCAGAAATAAAAAAATAACTAGGAAATCTCAATATATTTGAAAAATAAAAAGACATACTTCTTTATAACATATATAACAAAGAAGACATCACAATTAAAAAATAAAAATATTTCTAACTGAACAATAATAGAAATATCATATATCAAAACCGATGGTCAATTTTTCTAAAATAATACCTCCAAGGAGAACTGTAACATATGTTAGGAAAGAATAAAGGCTCAATTAGGTAAGCATTCATCTCAAGGAGTTAGAAAAAGAATAAATTAAACCTAAAATAGTATAAGGCAAATCAATCAATCAATCAATCAATAAAAAAGCTCAAGTTAATAAAATAGAAAGCAAACATACAATTAAAAAAATTAACAAGAATCAAAACTTGGAAGACTAACAAAATTGAAAAACCTCTGGAGAACTGATAAAGGAAAAAGAAAAAGGCACCACTAGCCTATGTCAGGGTGGAAAAGGGGAACATCATTTTGCCGTATTATCAATCATATAAAAGAGAATATTGTGAATAATTTCATGTCAATAAATTTAAATAATATAGAAATCCTAGAAAAACATTGCTTATCTAAACCGATGTAAATAGAAATAGAAATTCTGAATGGTCCTTTACGTTAAATAACTTGTATCTAGTTAAAATTCTTGCCATAATATAAAACATATGATCGCTTTCCCCACAAATTGCACAAAACATTCTGAGAAGAAATAATAAGTTAGTTGGCCCAAACCGTTATGAAGATTCAAGCTCATTTTTGTTGGGCTAGGATAATCTTATCACCAAAACCCAACAAGGCAGTATGAGAAAGAAAAGTTACAGGCTAACTCTCTCTCAAGAATACAGATATAAAAATTCTAACCAAAATATTAGCAAACTAAATCCAGTTACATATGAAGGAGAAGATTAAGATCCAGTTAGTTTGAACCACCGCAAGGTAAATTTAACATTAGAAAAATAATGTGATTCACAACATTATAGATTGAAGGCAAAAATTCTAATGATCATTGCGATATACGCAAAAGAGATGTCTGGCAAAATTCAATAACCATTCATGATTTCTTTTTTATTTTTTCCCTTTTTTCTTTCAAAAAAATTTTTTTAAATTTCTAAACTCAAAATTCTGGCACTGCATATTTGACCCCCTTTCATTCATGATTTTAAAAAGAAAAAAAAATCTTATAAAATTAGATATAGGAGGAAATTTCCTAAATCTGATAAAAGTTACACCTTTTTTAAAAACTACATCAAATGTTATATTTTAAGGTGAAACTGTCGAAAACTTTCCCTTCGAGATTGGTAACAAGATAAGGAAGCCAGCCATCACTACAGCTGTTCCATATTGTTATGTAAGACCTAACCCATGCAGTTAAGAAAGAAAAAAGAAAGAAAACATATAAGGACTGGAAAGAAAAAACAAACTTTATCATTCGGAGATGATATGATGCGTACATTTTTAAAAGTTACAGATAAACTATTACAAGTAGAGTTTAGGAAGGCTGGATACAAAAATCAACAGTAAAATATCATTATGTGATTCTATATAGTGTCACAATTAGAAAACGAAAAGTTTTGTGAATCACTGGGACGATCCCAGCTTTGATGTAACGCCTTTGCGCAATCCCCCAGCCCTGGGTGGGCTGTACTCAGTAACTCACTTCTAATAAATTGAATGTGGCAGAAATCATAAGATGTCACTCTGATATGAGGTCATTAGAGGACTGTGGCTCCCATCTTGGGGGCTATTTCTCAGATCCCCTTCTCTGGGGTTAGCCAGCTGCCATGTCACTAGGTAGCCCCGCTGATGCCCTCCTCAGGTGAGGCCACAGCCTTAGCCATCAGCTTGGCTGCTACCCAATGAGGCCTTAAGCCAGGTCCACCCAGAGCTAGGTGCCGGACCCACAAAACCTGGAGCTGATAAATGGCCGTTGTTTTAGCCACTAAGTTTGGGGGTAATTTGTTACATGTCTATAGTTAACCAACACAATCACTATTGATAAGGCTTCAAAATATATCAAGTATCTAGAAATAAATCTAACCAGAAATGCATAAACTCAGATAAAATTCTAAAACTTAAGTGGAATGTGGAGAAATAGACAGGCTCGAGCACTCACTGACATTCCCACAGACTTGTGGCTGCCTGATTTATGACAAAGGTGGCATCTCTGAGTACTGAGAAAGAGCTGACCTTTCAATAAAGGGTGCTGGAACACTTGGATATCCATGTGGGGAAAACGGAGTCCACCCCTCGCGCGGACCTGTCACAAAAATCAACCTGACAGTGAGACGTTATCAAACTTTTGGGCAATAACATAGTAAGATGTCTCGCTGACTTAGAAGCGGGAACAATTTCTTAAACACAACAGCACTAACCATACAGAAAAAGTTCCGCCAATTAGACTATCTGAAGCTGAAGAATCTCTGTTCGTCAAAATGCTACAGGAAGAAAAAAAGGGAAAAGACAAATCACCGAGTGAGAGAGTCTGTTTGCAATAATGTAATAGACAAAGGAGTAGTATCCAGAATACAGAAAAATCTCCTACACATCAATGAGATGAGAAGGAAGTCTGGGACAAGTATGTGGGTGTGACAGTATCTAGAAGAAACGGCCAGAGGCAGGAGTGAGAGGCGGGGAGAATGCCACAGGTAGGTAGACACCCCAATATCAGGGCATTAGCGAGGTCACTGCTGAAGGCAGTGGGGCCTCCACCACCTGCAAGGAGTTCCAGAATTGTTGCCATGAAGGTCAGGAGGCTGGAGCACCTCTCCGTCAGCTATCACCACCCCCACCCCCCATTTCGGCCTTTTCCACAACATGGGAGATGACCCTGGGGTAGAATGCGGACAAACAGGCTCTCACAGGAATGAGAGTGACACTAGGGCCCGAGGCATCTGCTACAAAGACAAATAACCTAATAGAAAGCAGGCGGAAGGTTTGAACAGACACTTCCAGAACAGAGAAGGAAATAAAAAGAGAAGGAAACCCCGTGGCCAATAAATGCAGGAAGAGGTGCTCTGTCCCATTAATCGCCTTGGAACTAACAAGGAGACAGCATCACCGGCCAGCGGATTGCCAAAGACAGTAACGCCAAGCGTAATGAGGGCTAAACTTGATCAATAAGTTCAGAAAATTGGCCTTAATGGAGTCAAGTTGAAGATGCAGATGACCTGGAGCCCAGAGATACAGCTCGGTGTGTGTGTGTGTGCACCACGACGTGCACGGGACAGGAGCACTGCTCACGACAGTCCAGCCTGCGAGCCTCGCCCGGACGTGCGGCGGGAGGATGGGTGAGCGCCTTGCAGAGTGGCCCCCACGCTGGAATAGCACGCAGCGGGGAGCAGGCTGCGCCACCTCTGCGCACAACACAGGCGACACCCACCAACACCCCAGCGAGTTGAAGGAACCTGGGGTCTGTTGACACGACTTCCCAGTCGGGCAGAATGGAAACTCCGTTGTTGAGCCATGAGATGCAGATGGTGAAACGCTCAATAAAAGTGAGGAAGCGACTCCTCTCAACACCAGGGTGTCCCCTTTCCAGGGCGCAGAGATGCGGAAAAGAGAAGGGGTGGGGTGGGGTGACACAGGGGTTTGCTCTGTAATGACTGCTAAATTGTGGGTGTATCCTGTGTGTTCTCGACAAAGGTCACAATTGTTTTCGTGTTTAAAAATAATGAAATCAGGGAAACTGCCACATGCACACGCCACTCGTTCCCCCTTCTTGCGTCCTCACCCAGGTTCAGACAGGCTACACCAACTGCCCAGGACCCCAAGGAATCAGCTCTGATGACCCCCCATCCCACCCCAACGTCCAGTCAGGCATTCGCCCTGGGGGTCCTCTCAATGCCTCTCAGAGCCTCCCCGCTCCCTCCATCTCTTCTTGCTCCTCTGGTTTCTCCCTTGCCTCCCCCCCTCACCACGTGCCCATCAAGCCCACTTGCCTGCACTTCTCTCTCTCTTCGCACCCCAGCCCCAAGCCTTTGCCCAAAACACTTCTCCCCCTCCTCCTTCCCCTGGCCCATTCGTCAACACTGTGGTTGCAGCTAGAAGTTCCCTCTCGCCCTGCTCGCACCCTACCCTAACACCCCTGCCTGAGAACCAGCCAGCCCGCAGGCTCCGGGCTCCAGGCTCTGGGGACATTTGCTTCTGCAACAGGGTGCCTGGGGGGAGGGGACCGTACCAGGAGTTGCCTGAGGTTTCGCCTGCTGGGGACAAGAGGAAGGAAAGTCTGGGGTGCATCTGAGAGGCAGCTTCTCAGCCTCAGCAAAGCCCCCCACACACACCCTGGACCAGGAAGCCTGGGGACGGGTAAGGAAGGAGCCAGCATTAGAGACCCCATGGGCTCCAGTACAAGGACAGCAGCAGTGACCATGAGGGGCTGAAGGTTGAACCAGAGGAAACCTTCCCTGGTTTCCTTCCGGGAGCAACATGAGCCTCCCGGATTTTCATTTAACTTAAGTGCCTTCTCCACAAATGACAAGAGGAATTTCCTCCTCATGCAGGGGGAAGGTGGGGGGTGGGCATTAGAGTCTAATGTGACATAAAAGTTAATAATGATACACGTCCCTTTTGTACCTCCTCCAAGTTTGTCCACACACCCCACACGACGTTTTCACCGCCTGGGACATTTTCCGTCCCACGAGATGGTGGTCTTGGGGACGAGGGGTAGTGGGAGCAGAAACTGCACCTCCAGCCTTCATGGGGTGGTACCTTGGGATGAACAAGGCCTGACTCAACAGAGGGTCTCTGTGCGTGTGGGATAGACAAAGGACAGATGTTGGATGGATGGATGGATGGATGGATGGATGGATGGACGGACGGAAGGACAGATGGATGATGGATGTTGGATGGAAGAAGGATGGATGGATGGATGGATGAATGGATGGATGGATGGATGAATGGATGGATGGATGGATGGATGGATGGATGGATGGATGGATGGATGGCCAGATGGACGACTGGATGATAGTTTAGAAGAACGGATAGGTGAACAAATGGAAGATAAAGGAATAAGCATGGATGGACAGACTGAAACACAATGAGTGAACAGATGGCCGAATGGACACAAGGCAAACTAGATGGGTGACCATAAGGACGGTGGACAGCCCTCCAGATGGATGGACAGACCCACCTATTTCCTTTAGCAGAGGTGAGGGAGCCAAGTCAGGGCCTCACACACACTCGCTGCAACAGCTCCATCTCACCGCTGGCGGGAGAGCAGGTGCCCCTGCTGCCCTCTGCAGGCTGCCCAAGGGTACCGGGACCAAGGAGGAAGGCAGAAGTGGCCAACCATCGTGCCTGGTAGGCGCCATAGGATGGCCACACAGAGCCTGGCTTGATGGTCCTGGCCAGCTGAGGAGCCTACTCTCGCCCTCACCCCAGACACTGGCCTTCTGGCATCTTGGATGAGGCTTCCAGCACATTCTTAGATGCACCTGAGAGCACCTGTGGTGTGCCCGGTGCTGGACCAGGCGTGCGCTCACGCTCTGAAAGGCCCCTTGCCCTTTTAGAAGTTGCCTAGAGCGAGCTGCATCCGTGGACAGGTGACGGGTACCGGTCCGCATTCAAGCAAGACTGACCGGGCCGGACACTGAGCCAGGCCGCTCGCCCCTTTCCCTCCCTGATCCTTCCCATCGGCCCTGGCACTAGCAACCAGAATCGTCTCCATTCTACGAGTGAGGAAGCTGGGCCTCAGAAAGGCCAAGAGACTTGCCGAAGTCCGTGGGGAGGGAGGGGCAGAGCCAGGATATGACCCGACCGGGGCTGGCTGCGGTGCCCCCATCGTGGCTCCCTGCCTCCCTGCAGACCCTGCCACCGCAGAGCTCGCTGCCCCGTGGGCCACTCTCATCCCTTCACTGATCTATCTGATAGGGAGGCAGAGGCCGTTTGGAATCTCGCCTCCAGCACCGTGAGGTGAGCAAGCCACCTCATCTTTTTGTGTTTCGGCTTCCTCGTGGCTCTAACGAGTAGGATAATAATCAAACTTGCCTCACAGGGTTGTGGAACTTAATTAGCTGGTGGAGAGGGAGAGCAACCAAGGCAAAGGTTTCCTCCTACTATTTTAGGGGGGAAATGAGGGTCAGAGAAGGTCTGAACACTCACGGATGTGGCCATTCCCTGACTCCACACTTAATTTCATCCTTTTTTCAGGAACACAGTGGAATCGCATCACTCTTCTCCTCAGAAACAAACCCGCCTTTGTCTTCAAATAAAATCCAAATTCTGGAGCCTCCCATTCCTTCCCCCTCCTCCCCTCCTCACCCCAGAGGGGTCCTGAATTGTGTGGGATCATTTACTGGCTCCATCTGTAGAGCTTAGGGTGGCACACCTGCTTAGACATGATTTCCTTTTGCTTCATTTTCAACTTTATATAAAGAATACCAGACTCCAGCCTCAGGGACTTGCTTTTCTCGCTCAACACCCTGTGTCTTGGCTCCATTCACACGGTGCCAGCGTTTCTATGTTTGCAAACAGTGCCATTCTGAACATTCCCAGGCACGTCTCTTGGCGCACCTCCAAGGCGTCTCCTCGGATGTAACCTGGGAGTGGGATGCCTGGGACATAGGTGTGCCAGCGTCCACTAGGCAACGCCAGACTGTTCGGCTGCGATCAGCACACGCTGGAAGCAACCGACACTCCTACCTGCAATTCTGAGAGCTCCTGTCGATCCCCATCCTTGCCCTCATTTCGCTGTGTCAGACGTTGCACTTTCTACCAATCAGATGGGTCCAAAATGACGTCTCACTGGGGTCTTCACTTCTGAGTCCCTGGCCACCAATGAGCTCACTAAGCATCATGTTTCTGCCCATAACTGTTTGATTTTTTGTGAAATGCCTTTTCATGCCTTTTGCCCGTTTTTCTCTCCAGTTGTTTATCCTCTTCTTACTGATCCACAGGGGTTCTTGACACCGACCCCGAGTCAATTACATGTGTCTACCTCTCCTCTCAGAGATGGCTTGTCCTTTCACTCCCTTTAAGGTGTCTTTTGGGAAACAAAATGATTACTTTTAATGTGGTTAATTGTATCACTCCTTCCATGTAGTGAATACCTGTGTGTGTGTGTGTTTTACTTAAGAATTCTTTCTCCAGCCTGAAGTCAGAAAGGTATTAATTTATAGGTTCTCCCAACCGTATCCAAGTTGTGCTTTCAACATGGAAGGCCTTAATGCATCTAGAACGAATCCCGAGTACACTGCGAGGCAGCGATTCGATTGCATTTTTTCCCTCGTGCGTGACCAGGTTTAGCTGCTCCCTGTATTGAATAATCCCTCTTGCTCGCTAGTCTGCAGGTTTCCGCCGTCAAATACCATATGACTCCATCAGTTTCTGGATCTCTGTTTCCTTCTTTTGGTCAATCACTTTATCCCTGTGATATTTCCAAACATATTAAGATATTTTTAAATTCTACTTTTGTTGTTACTGTCTAACTTTACTGCTTTGAGGTCGAAAAATGGGCTCTGTGTAACAGCTCTTCTTTAAAATGTTTTGGAACTTGCTTCTAAACTAGTATGCAATCAAGTTTTGAAAACGGTCCATAAGCATTTGAGAAGAAGAGTCTGATTGTGGGATGCAGAAGTCAATTAACATCCATTAGATCAAGCTCTGAACACACATTGTTCAAATCTTTTATATCTTGGCCAGTTTTTTTAGTTTTCCTATCAGTAATTGGGAGAAGCATTTGGAATTCCCATGCTGATGGTAGATTTGTCAGTTTTTCCCTATTCTCTCAATTTTTTAAAGTTTTACTGAAGTAAATTCACACTTGAAAAAAAGTCACTTTTTGAATGGGCATTTCTGAACTTTAGTAAATACAGTTAGTGTCTTGGATTCCTTGGGAATTTCTGGCTCATACGGTCATTCTATATTCAGTTGTTTGCAGGACCTTCATGCTGTTCCCACCCACAGTGCACAAGGATTCCAATTTCTGCACATGCTCCCCAATACTTGTCATTTTCTGTTTTTTCTTTTTATAGTAGCCATCCTAACGGGTCTGGGATAATATCTCATTGTAGTTTTGATTTGCATTTCCCTGAAGATTGGCAACGTTGAACATCTTTCATGTGCTTATATATCTTCTTGGGAGACATGTCTACTCAAGTGTTTTGCCCATTTTTGAATCAGGTTGTTCGGTTTTTGCTGTTGAGTTTTCTGGGTTCTCTATATACTCTAGACACCCATTCCTTTTAAGGCATATGATTTGCAAATATTTTCTCCCGTTCTGTGGGTTGCTTTTTTACCATGTAGATTGTGTCTTTTGATGCACAGAACTTTTTAATTTGTATCAAGTCCAACCTGTCTATTTTTTCTTGTGGTTCCTGTGCCTGGGTGTCATGTTCCCTGGGTGTATAAATCCCTTGCTTTTTTTTTTCTGCTCTATCTCATGGCAGCTTACCTTCCTGTGACTTGGCAAGTTTTGTATTTAAGCTTATCAGTCGATCGTACCCTGCAGGGTTCCTCCTGACCTAAAGTAGGAAAACTTTCTTCTGCATTGAACTTTACTCCTGCTCCTTCCAATAGCAGAGGGCGCCCCAACCCATAGCCACCTTGGCTCCCACAAGAGTTTTTTCTCAGAACAGGCACGACTTTCCATCTTCCCCACTCCTAACTCTCCCAAAGATCACAATCACTGCCTGGAAATAATCTCTACAGGACTCTGGCATTGGGACCAGACCTCCCTCCAGGCAATCAGCCAGTTCAGGCCTGCTCTGTGACACTTCCCTGCACCCCCAACTCCAGCACCCCTGGGCTCGTCTCCAGATCTCTCCTGCTGAGACCTAAGCTCCTGGCCACTTTTATCCCTTCACCCTCCTTTATGTTTTCTTCATAGCACGTCACCAATCGTATTTATTTGTTAAATTGCTTGTATGACACCCTCCCCACAGCAGAATGTGATGACTTGTTCATTCTCACATCCTCAGCAAGTAGGGCGGTGCCTGGAATATGATGAGTGCTGAGCAATTCTGTGATGAATGAATGAATGTGCAAAGAAGGCACAGCACCTGTCCCCGAAATGCTCTCCATCTGGCAGCTGGGACAGACAGGGAGCAACAGTCGTAGTACAGAGAAATAACTAGTGTTGTGGGGAAGGGCAGGAGTGGCGGGGTCCAGAGAAGGCCCCATCTTAGATTTTGGAGATCAGGGCCAGCTTCCAGAGTCCAGGCATGAACAGGTCAGGGGAGGGGACGAAGCTGAGATCTTAAGACTGAGTTGTTGTCTTTCCACAAAAGAAAGGGGCTGAGGGACAGTGTTCCAGGCATAGTGTACAGCTTGTGCCAAGGCCTGGAGTTGAGAAAGAACTCGTCCGCACAACTGAAAGTGGCTCAGTGTGGCAGGGTCCAGGAGGGGGAGGAAGGAATGGAGGGAGGTGGGCTGGAGAAGTGGGCACAGGCCTGACCACACCCTCCAGAGCCATTTGAGCTCCCTGGGGAGTCTGGTGATGAGGAGGGAGGGTGTGGGAGTGTTTTAGCAGAAAGGGACCTGGTCAGGCTGCAGGGTGGAAAATTTCCTCTGGCTTCTGATTGAGGCTTGGACTGGGGGTGGCACAGCAGGGAGGCCTGTGAGGAGGCTCCATAAGGGATGCAGGCTGCGTCCAGACCAGGGTAATGGGTGGGAAGTGCCACAAGGGAGATCCCTGGAGAGGCCTGGAGGTGACCTTGCCTTTCACAGAAAACAGCAACAAAATAGCACAGAGGCCTCTAGTGCATGGCCCCTGGTTTGTACTTGTCATGCTTCACCAAGTGCTTCCTTGGGGTTCTTGGCCCTGGGAAGGGCTCCCCAGATACCGCCTGCTAGTTTGGAGACCCCCATGAGAGCAGAGCCCGGTGCCCAGCCGGGGTCGCCAGGACCTGTTGGCAGTGAGGGGAAGGCGGTGAGTTCCAGCTCGCTTGATGTCCCTCATTCTTGCCCCCACATATAGGCTGGGCTTTTCCAGGAAGTGGCCCCAGCCCAGAGCCTGGACCCCAAAGGGGCTCCAGGCCACATGCTTGGGGCGTTTCCTGGAACCACCAGACTCATTTCACGTCACCAATGGCCACATCCTCCCCTGGTAGCCTTGAGCTTGGTCTAAGCAGTTAGGCCTGGGCTGGGGGGTGAGAAGGGAGGTCCCAGGCAAGGCCCTGCTTCACCTGGTTGATGACACGTGGCAGTTCACTGCTCCCCAGGGCTGCCTAAGACAGAGGTTTCCCTGATCCCTTAGCACCGTCATTAGCATGGGGGCCCACCCCAAGGCCTGAGGAGCCTGGTACAAGTCAAGGCTGGGCTAAACCAGGGGGACTTGGCTGGGGGCTCACATCACCTTGATAGAGGTTGGGGGACACTCTGCCTGGAGTTAGAATGTGGAAGACACTTTCTCTGTGGGAAAATTGGGGACATTTCATGGAAGATGTGGTAAACGAGTCACATCAGGAATTTAAAGAGAACAGAAGACTGGGAAATCAAGAGGTCAGGGGACATGTGGCAACAGCGTGGAGGCCGCACTGTGTGGGGAATAGTCCTAAACCGGCAAAGGCCAGCAAAGCGAGAGTAGAGGGCACTCTGGGGAAAGTGGGGGGGCGGGCAGGGGGAAGGTCAAGCCGAGGGGGAGCAGAATGTGCCCAGTGAGGTGCTGGGCCTGTGACGTTGAGCAGACCTGGGGCTTAGACGGGTTGGCCTCTGAGACTCAGCTGACACTGTTAGTAATAATAGTAAAAATACTAATGATTAATAATAATAATTTATTGAGCACTTACTCTGTGCTAAGCTTCTTTATATGAATTGCTTTATTTAACCTTTGAAATAAGTACTACTATTGCCCCTATTTACCGATGGGAAAACTAAGGCTCAGAGAGGTTGAGTGGATTGCCCACATATAGCCAGCAACGGCAGAGCCGGCACCTGAGCCTAGGCAGGCCTGTCCCACCCGTCACCTAGCGAAGACCTCTTTGCACCAAGAAATCAACAGAGGGCATAACAAAAGGGATAGGGATCCGCCTCCAACTCCCTCCCTGTGCCCTTCAGAGTCATTAACACGCGTCTGCCCGTCTGGAGAGGGGCCCTGAGAGCCTGCTCCTGCCCCCTGCCCTGGTGCCAGGTCTGTCCAGAGAGAGCCCCAGATCCCAGGAGCCAGAGGAGGCAGCTGTGTTGGGAACAGAGAGAAACAGCCGTGTAAACAGGTCTGCCGTTCCTCCTGCCAGTCACTCAGCAGGTGCAGTCCTGGAGGCGGGGATGATGCCCTGTCCACAGGCAAGGGGTGAGAGCAGCATCTCCCTCGCCGTTTTGGAGCCCAGAGCCCCTGGGCACAGGCCAGCGGCGCCCCCTGGCGTGCAGCTCTGGCCTCACGCGTCTCCACTAAGAGGTCAGGGTCCCCGGTGATTCTCTGTGTCTAGAACCCGCGCCCTCAGGCCCACCGAGGGATATTCCCTTCTGCACAGTCATCCAGTAGCCAGGTCACCGAGGCTCAGCTGGCTCAGGTGGTGGGGAAAGAGGGCATCCCCTCCCACCCCCGGAAGCCCTGTGGCCCAGCCACCCGTCTAAGTGGCCTACGGCGTCTTGGGAGCACTGGAGGGAAGAGGAGCCTCTGAGAAGGACCGGACTTTCCAGCCTTTGAGAAAGGTGGCTTTGGAGTTGAGGGTCATCTTAAACTGGATTGGGGGGAGGATTTGGGCATAGGCTGGTAAGGTCTCAGACACTGGGCGGGTCTCTTAAGCACTGGGCACTGGGCCAGGGTGTGGCCCAGAGGAGGGTGGCAGGGCCCACCCAACAGGCTGGCCAGAACCCCACCCCCAGACGGCAGGTGGAGTTAATGGGGCCCACTGTGACTCTCCTCCCTGGTCTTATTTAGCTTCACAAAGCTCTTGGGCTAGGCATGACCAAAGCCATCTGCCCTGTGTCACAGATGAGGAAAGCCAGGGTCACTGAAAACTGATCGGTCCAAGATCATACAGTAGGACTCAGAGCCAGTCCTTGAAACGTGGCCTCCTGACTCCCAGGCCAGTGCTCTGCCCATAGGCCGGTCTGGCCAGCTCGGCCCAGACACCAGGGTGAAGCTGGCTGTCCCCCGGTGGGGTTGGACCTACCCCGGAGCAGAATGCCAGGTGAGGCCGAGCAAGACTTTACTCTCTGGGCCCAGAGAACCCATGGAGGCGGAAGGTAGACACAGTGGCCTCTGGTGTCTACCTTCTCTAGTAGAATCCGGGGCCTTGGCTGCAGGCAGCCAGAGAGGCTAACCACTCTGGTCCAGGAAGCTGACTACTGCATCGTCTGAGAGGAGCTGAATGCCTCCATCTCCGCCTCCATCTCTGCCTCCGAGTGGCACTTCTGGGAGCAGAACCACAGGAAGAGGAAGAAACCTGCAAGCAAAAGCCTGGTTGGTAAGCGCATCACAGGACCGGCGTGAGGCCTCCCCCAGCATCTGGGCACCAATTTGGATGGGGTAAGCTGGACCTACCTGAGGCCCAGGAGTATCCCTTACTGTTGGAGGCCAGAGGGGCAGAGCATAGGACCAGGAGGGCCCGGTCACCACTAGCCCAGAGGGTGCCTTCATGCAGATCGCAAGGAGGTCCCCCTTCTTCTGGACAGATGCACCCCCTAAGCAGCCTGTCAGGGGCTGGATTTCCACCCCCGACCTGAACAGCAGTAAACACCTGCCGGCTGTGCACGACACCCAGGGGGCTTCCTCCAGGCCACCCACAGGACCCACCATAGAGCGAGTTGAAGATGGTGAAGAGGAAGAGCTGGGGCAGCCGGAAGACGCCAAAGGAGAAGAAGGCCAAGGCCCAGGAGGTGCCCAGCAGCACGGTGAGGCCCAGCACGGTGACAGTGTCCCGGCAGGCCCGGGTGCCTGGCGCCTTCTTCCGGGCCTTCAGTTTGTGTAAGACCCGCAGCGCCCAGGCCAGCACCACCAGGTTGAAAAGGGACATGAGGCCACCATAGCCCATGACCAGGACACTGCGCACCTCAGGGCTCCGCACCCAGCATCTGCAGGGAAAACGCGAAGAGCCAAGGTCAGCGTGGCTCCCAAGGCCGGGGGAAGCCTCTGGCTCCTGGGCCTCTGGACCGCCTCTTGAACCTGGTCCAGTCTCCCAGCTCAGACCTGTTGTTTCTTGCTTACTGTACCTATGGTGAAGTCCTGGGTCCAGCCAGGCCACCACAACAGGACCCGCCTGCCACCTTGACCCCCTGCCTACAGCCCCTGCGTGCCCCTTTCTAGCCCTTTGCCTCCCCAAGACACCTCCATAACAGGGACTGCCTTTTACCCAGCCAGACACTGTGTCACGTGCTTTCTGTGGATTAGCCTATTTCATTCTCTTGACGACCCTCTGAAGCAAGTATGTAATTATCCCCAACCTCAAGTTGGGGAAACTGGCCCTGGCTTAGGAACACGCACTAGTAAGAGGCAAAGGTGTCACTTGAAGCCCCATGGTCTGGGCCCAGAGCCTGTGGCCCTAACTGTCACAATCACCTGCTCAGGCTCCTGCCGCTGCAGTCACAAGGGTCACTGAACATTATTTTGGGACTTACTTCATTCAAGTTCATGAGTGTGGTCACAGATCATCCCTTTTCACTGCCAGCTTACAAGGATGGCTCTGCTAGACAGTGCCCTGCCTACAGGACACTCTGGCAGGGAGCCTGCTGCAACCCTGCACATACTCACATGGACACGTTCTGGAAGCCCATGCCGTTTCCCTGGCTGTCGGAGAGCGGGATCATGTGACGGCCGTAAACTGAGCTCTTGACAGCAAGGAGGAGCAGCACCAAGAAGGCTGGGACCCCTGTGGAGCGGGACAGAGGCTCAGGACCTGTCAGGAGGCTGGTCGTGGGTCCCTGGGGCTGCCGAGACAGAATTCCCCTGGGCAAGCGGGGTAGGGAAAAGAGTGTTCTGAGCCCCCAGCCCCTGCGATTCAGCTTCAGAGGAATTGGCCTGGTGGTCTTAGAAAAGGTTGTTTTCCAAGGTGACATGAGGGCTCTAGGGTGGGACAGTGGTGGCAGCAGTAGTGATCACATGTAGGAGGTGGTGGCTGGGACTAATATGAGACAGGGCTGGGGAACTGATGAGGAAACAGATAATAAAGAGAGAAATTAGGACGGTGATAGAGATAATAATGATGGTGGTGCCAAAGGTGGTGGTGAAGGTGAGGATGAAGATGGTGGTGGTGATGATGGCGGTGGTGGTGGGGATGTAGTGATAGTGGTGGTGGAGGTGATGGTGTTAGAGGTGATGGAGATGATGGTGATGGAGGTGATGGAGGTGATGCTGATGGAGGTATAGTAGTGTTGGAGGTGATGGTTTTGGAGGTGATGGAGATGATGGTGATGGAGGTTTTGGAAGTGGAAGTGATGATAAGAATAGTAATGTAGGAAGTGGTGGTGGCTCTTGGCAGGGATGATGACCAGTGGTCTTGGCAGTGGCCACTGTGATGAGGATGAAGAGAAGGAGAAGGAGGAGAAGGAGAAGGAGAAGGAGAAGGAGAAGGAGAAGGAGAAGGAGAAGGAGAAGGAAGCAGATGCCCTGTCCAGCTGGAGGTCTCAGGAAGCAAGAGGGGAGGGAGGCTGTGCTTACCCCAGCCAACGGCACAGAGCTTGAACACGTATCTGCGGATGTAGGTATTGTAGACACGCCCGAGGAGAAGGTAGAGGTTGAAGCCTTCGATGGCCATCCAGGTGAGGCAGCTGAGCAGCGCATAGTGCAGGACGGCGGCCAGCACCGTGCATGCTGCCCCGGGCACGGAGGGCCTGGCCAGTGCAGAACTCAACAGGAAGGTGACATTCAGGAGCAGCACGGAGGCATGCAAGTTCAGGTGGATGTGTGTTGTGGAGTCACTTTGCTTCCTGTGGGCGAGAGCATGGCCCTCTGTGGCCCGGGGTCATCACCCAGGCAGCAGCACCCCCTGGGCTCATAGACAAACACAGGGACGCAGGTCCAGAGGGGGCAGGGACCCAGCAACGGCAGCCACTCAGGGAGGCTGGTTTTCCACCTCTTGGACTCCACCTTCTGGAGAACCCACCCCACTCTTGGGGACCGAGGAGGAAAGCTGGGGTGCTGAGCAGCAGTGGCTGGGCAGGCCCGGCTCCGGAGCAGGGGACTACCTGGCATAACAGTGCAGCAGGATGGTGAGCAGGGAGGCCATGACGGAGATGCTGCAGCCCACCAGGGAGATGTAGGTGAGAGGGACCAGCATCCCCGCAGGGATGGGGCCTGGGGACAGTTGCTGTGGAAGGAAAGCATGGCTGGAGGCTGGACACATGGAAATGGACCCCACCCAGGCTCAATCAGAGACAGGCCAGACCTCGGCTCCATGTCCCCTTGCCCCACGATCCTCACCATGGTCCTGGCTTGAAAAATAAAGCCACGGCAGACACAGTGGCTTCCCCCACTCTCAACTCCAGTCTCCCCCTCCTCGTGAGAACCTCCCCTCCTTCACCCTCTAGGCGGACACACCACTCCTCCCTCTGCGTGGACAGGTGTGCCAGGCCTGGCTTGTCGGAACCCTCCCTCCTCCTGCCCAGAGTGACTGGTCAAGGGATGTGTATGGAACACACCGGGTCGACAGGACTCGGCTTCAAGACTCTGGCTGGCAGAATTGGGTAAGAAACGCTCTCATCCTACTGGCCTAAAAGCTAGTGGACGAGCCTGGAAGTTCTGGGAGCCGTACTATGATTCCATGGAATGATCCAGTCTGAGAGCTAAGCCAGCACGGAGCCAGCACAACTGAGAAACAGAGACAGATGCTGAGCCCCTGGATTAAGCCATGCCTGAAGCCTACCCCAGCGTTTTCAGGAACACAAGCCCATAAGTTTCCTTCCCCCCACCAAGCCCATCTGAGTAGGATTTCCTGTCCCTCACAGCCGGCTTTCCCCTCCTCCTCTGTCCCAGGCATGGGACCTTATGCAGCTGTGACCCCCACGTACCATAAGAACAGCAAAGTAGCTGAGGTGGTTGCAGTGGCAGAGCACCTGGGAAGGCGAGGGCTGCTCTGTGCGACAGCCCTCAGGGCTCCAGACCCCCCAGTGGTGCTTGCTGGCTCCCTCCTTCCAGAAGACACAGGTCACCGTGTAGCCTTCCTAAGGGGAGATGCTGGAGTGGAGTTGGGTGCATCCAAGGGGTGCAGGGGAGGGCCTTGGGTCAAGCTCTGGAAACGGGAGGACTAAGGTGACTCGACTGCATCCTGTCAACATTTTACCAGGCGCTGGCCGGGCTTTGCCATCCGGTGGACCCAGATTCTAGCCCCACCTTCACATGGACTCAGAGTGACCTGGGCAAGTCACAGAGCTCGGAGCCTCAGCGATTCATTTGCAAAATGGGATCATTTATACAAAGTCATGAGGGTGGTAGAAAAGTTAAAGGCAAGGAGGATCCTTGAGTGCCCAACTCTGGCCTATGCAGTAGGCGCTCTATAATTAAATGTCCCCTTCCCCCTGCTACCTGTGGGGCATGATAATGGTCCAGACCCTTCCCAGGGTGGGAGAGAGAGATTCACCCACAAACGACCCTGACGGTAAGCCGCGTGGGTGGACGGGTGGTGGCTATGACACAGGCAGTGACATGGAAAACCATGGAAGAAGGGGTAGAGGAGTCCTGAGGAGGGAAGGGACAATTGGGCTCCCTGAGGCCTTCGAAGACACCTTGGATTGCAACAGAAGTGGAGCAAGAACATTCCAGGTGACAGGGAACTGCAGAGGCAAAGGCCCAGAGGAATGAAAGGGAAGACGATGATGAAATCAAAAGTGGACAGGAGAGGCTGATGGGAAGATAGAGCAAAGGCTCCGGGCTCTTCAGGAATGCCAGGGACAGACGAGCACAGGCGTCAGGGCTGGCGCCCAGCCCGCAGCCCTTTTCTCTTCTTCTAGCATCAGCATCTACACTTCCCTTGAGGACCCGCCCCACCTCCGATGAACCCAGCCTGGTCCCTGGGCCTAGTGACCCAAGCCTGGACAATCCACACATGCCACACCCCTGGGTGCAGTGATGATTTAGGGGTGGACACGTGCCCCTGCTGGACCGTTAGGGTTCCTTCTGGTTTCCACTGTGAGAAAGAGCCTGCTGAGAAGAGGGAAAGAGGCCCAGCTCTTCAGCTGCCATCTTGCCACAGGGTAGAGAGCCAGGGCAGAAGACCATGGCTGAAAGATGGAAAGAGACCGTCCCAGCCTCACCCCAGCATCTCCTTCCTCAGAGCCTCCACAGAGCCCTTATGGCATCGTACTAGCCCCTGGGTCCAGCCGTGAGCCAATAAAGCCCCTTTTGCGCTTCCATTGGCTGGGGTTGGTTTTCCATCACTTGCAACTTAAAGGAGCCTGGATGATGCAGTGAGTCAAAGCTTGTCTTATCTCTCTGGCAGGAATGTCCAAAGTGATGAGTTTAAAACAGTTTGTTTCCAACATGATTCCCCAGGTTTGAGTTTAGTCAAACCGCTGTTCGACAGGACAGCCATAAGGGGGCAGGGGTGGGGTGGAAACGGGGCACCCTCCCAGTACCAGGCTGTGGTTGTGCCAGAAGCTGATGTTGATCGGCTCGCTGAGGTTGTCCACGTGTTCGTGGCCCAGCTGTGCCCCCAGGACATAGTCATTGAGCAGAGATGCGTTCTTGTCATTCTGGAAGGGCAACAGACAAAGGGCTGACTGGAGGGGACGTGGGAGACCCTGGGGAGCCTCCCCCTTCTCCAATGCCTGCTCCCTGGATGACAACAAGTGGCACATGCTGTCCTCTCCACCTGAAAAACTGGCCCCTCACCACCCCACTGCTCCATTTCCCATCTGTTTGATGCATTTGCACATTGTGATTGTGCCTCCCATTGCTCTGCTTCAACAGAAGCCCAGAGAGGGGCACTGGCTGGCTAAGGTTGCCCAGTGGGCTGGACCCACAGGTGCTGGTCCCCACCAAGAGTCCAGGAGGTGGCGCGGAGGCCTGCAGTGCCCCCAGGAAGTAGCCAGCTCCACCCTCCAGGGCCCACCTCGGTGCTGACCTGGAAAAACTGGGCAGTGAAGAAGTAGATGCAGATAAGACGCAGCTCCCGGGGGCGGGTCCTGCAGGCCTCCCGGGTCAGCTCAGCTGGAAAATGCATGGCATGCCGGGCCTGCGCCTGCGGAGGGCAAGAGACAGGCCGAGCCTGGTGTCCGAGGCCTCCGGACCAGCCCCGACACCTTCCTTGGCCCCCACTCCCTGCGAAGCCCTCCCAGCCTCCCCCCAGCCTGTCCTTCCTCAGAGCCTCCACCTGAAGAACCCGTCTCCCTGGCTGCAAGCCGTCCAAACTTCCCGAGATCTGGATCTTCCCTTCAGCTGCCCCAGCCTTGAATTTGGGTGTTTACCCCACCCAACTGCTCCCCAGAGGATGGAGCATCCCAGCCCTCAGCACACAGACATTCAGCAGAAATCACCCCAAGGTCCTCAAAGGAGCACAGATTCCCTGGCCTCTCCCACTGCCGCCCCCCACCCCCACGGGCCTGCAAGGCAGGAAGGGGGGATGCTGGAAGGGAATGCCGACCTAGAGGGACCACAAAGCACTCCCATTTCTGTCACTCACCCGAAGAACATCAGCCCCATTTTGTGAGTCTCTGCTATTATGGCAAAGCCCAGGCTAAAGGGCGAAGGGGGCAGTGGAGCCAGACCTTCACCCCTGGAGAACTTCTGAGGTGGAGACACTAGCCACCCCTCATCCCCTAGTCGCTTCTGACCTGGGAGACCCGCTTCAGAGTGGCACTGTTCAGTGAGAGGCCAGCAAAGTCACAGCCCAACTTGAAGGCCAGCGTCTGAATGTTGGACGTCAGCAAGGTGAGGTTGTGACCCTCGAAGCTGGCCTCCAGCAGCCTCTTCTCCAGACCATGGATGAGCCTGAGGGCAAGAGAGATGACCAGAGCCCCGAGTAGAGGTGAAGCAAGAGGGGCTCCAGATGGCCTGGGAAGGCAGGCCCTCCCCCATCCCTTACCCCTGTCACTATTACCCCTGGACCTGTGCACACACAGTATTCTAGGCACTTCCTTACCTTTCCACCCCTCTTATCGCCTTCTGACTAACTCTTGTTCAATTCCCAGTTTGTTGACACCTCCTCCAGGAAGCCTTCCTGGGCTGCTCCCTGCTGAAATGCCCCATAGTCCCCATGCTTCCCTGGCCAGTCATCAGCATTCGCCTCTCATCCAGAGCTGCTCAGCCTTTGGGTCCCAGACCCTGGAAGGCCCAATCTGAGTTTTGGAGCCCTTCCAAGAAAAATGCACAGAGACCTGTGATTCTGCACCTGGTTCCGTGTTATCCATGGTTAAATCAGACCGTAACTTTGATGAGGGCAGAGAGACATGTCTATCCTGCATCTCCAGAGCCTAATGTCAGGCGCCCAGTAGGTACTCAATAAATGTGCGTTGAATAAATGCATTAATAGTCTACACTAGACCAACCCTGAACCTCTGATTTCAAGGTGCAAGCTCGGGGTGGGAGGCACCACTGATTCCAGTCAGGCCAGGACAGACCCACAACTCACTCAGCAAAAGAACTCGAGTCTTGTTCCATGGTCGCTCTCTCCAGTCTTTTCATCCATGTCAGGGATTCTTGGTATGCATCTGTGGCAAGTGAGTCAGATCCCCGCCTCAGCCTCTGTCCACAGCTGGCCCCCAGCCCCATGCCCTCTGGGGCTTCCACACCTGAGACTGCGAGTTCACCTCGCCAAGGTCCCAGGCGGCCTAAGGGCCCCTTTTCAATCTGCCTCCGCTGAGGCCTCCCGGTTTCATATCACAGCCAAGGGCCTGGGCCAGGATCGTCCCTGCAGCCCAGCAGAGCCCTCTTCTTACCTGCTGTTCCACTCTGAGAAGTCACGAGAACCAGGCAGAGGAAAAGCACTGCACAGCGATCCATGTCCTGTGTCAGGTCTCCTCCAAGAACCATCACCCACGCTGGAAAAAATGCGTGTGTCATCATATGGTCAAAGGGTGACCATTAACTTCTTGGTGTCTGGTTGTCTCCAGGGTGGGACATACAGCACATTATCTGATCCTCATCCTCCTGCATTTCACTGATGAGGAAACTGGTGGTCAGAGAGCATGAGACTGCTTTGCTTGAGGCCGTCTGAAGCCAGGTCTCTGTGACTCCTGAATCCTTGACCATTTAATAACACCTGCCATTAGCAACTCTGCCTGAGTCACTCCAGCCTCCTCAAAAATAGTCCCTCTGGGGGGCCTCCCCAGAGCCCCAATCTCACCCAGGCCACCTCAACTCCACCCCACACAAAATTCACTCCTTGGAGATGGCACACATAGAGAATCTTAGGGCCAGGGAAGGGTGCCATTCTAGTATAGAAAAATGAAGCCATATCCCCTTCCCACCACCTCCTCCTCCTCTCAGCTTCCAGAAGACTGCAGCAACTAGGGTGATGATGCCCCAAGCAAAAGGAAATTCTTCTCTGAAGAATTGACCATTCCAAGAACAGTATGCTGTAGTTTCTGGTGTTTGGGTGTTCCTCGATGAAATGGCCAGGAGCAAACTTATAGTGAAGTTTCACCCATCGCCAAGCCCTGCTAACCAATTAAGTTTTCAGTGCTTCACCCTTAAAGATGAATGGTCAACCAAGAATCACTAGGTATTTTAAAACATATACCCGTCACAGAAAGCTGCTAGAAGATGTGATCCAACAAAATGAGGGAATAAATCACGAAAGAAGACATAGGGTACAGGAAACCCCAGCAGAGGAGCAGTGAAGCTACTTTTCAGGAAATGTGTGAAGAGAGGGCCCAGGCTGATGGCTGGGCAGCAGGACTAGGGCACATCTTGTCCAGAAGGCAGCACGAGAAAAGAATCTCAACAAATAAAAGAAGGAGGAAGAGAAGATATTGACTACCTGGCAGGTTTAAACATCTAAAGAAAATTATCTTGCAAAATGCACTATAAAAAGCTTGAGAATGAAAACATAAAACTAACAATTAATTTCAGAAAAACCAAGTTGTACAAGAAAGAAAATGTAATCTTGCTACACGAATTGACTTAATAGAGAATAAAATTTATATAGTCATAATGAAAACATTGAATGGGAGATTTGTTTTTTTAATTGTGTAAAAACCGTATTAAAATGATTTAGACCTCTGTTTACGAGGTAGAGAGCCACAAGAGAACAGCGCTCCCATCATGACAATGGAAAAAGCCAAATAGCGTACAAAATTAAATTTTTGAGCCCTTTAGAGAGCAGAAGTCACAAAGCAAACTGATTTCCTTTTGCACTGATATAAAGCAGAGCTGCTGCTGCTGCTGCTGCTGCTGCTGCTGCTGCTGCCGCTACTGCTGCTGCTGCAGAAAAAAAGCAGAAACCTCACTCACACCCAAGACCCCTCCACCAGTACAAAACAGAGTTTGGCTCCCATGGAGGTGAAGAACAGGAAGTCTGCCTGTGCTCTAGCACCTGCTCTGAATAAAAGGCAAAGATTGTCAGTCACTGGAGGAGAATCGGAAAAGCTAAGAAAGCTCCACTCCTGGGGCTCAGGTACAAGGCTGCCTAAAACCAAGATTAGGGAAGAACCAAGAATCCCCAAACTTTGCACCAAGCAATGAGTAACAGCAGCCTACCACTGGCAGAGGGGCTAGAACTCAAAGCAAGATTCTCTCTGTGCTGCATGCATGCAAAGCTGAGAGTGGACAGCAATCCCGAGAAAATCCCCATGAGACTTGAGGTCTCGCACTAAGCACAAAATAGTGGCAGTCCACCACTGGAGAAATGTAAAGCTTGTGGTGCATAGAAGGTAACTACGGCAACAGCAAAACCTAAACCCAAATAATCAAAGACTAGATTGACTCCATGGCCTATGCTGAGACCATAACATAAGAAATATGACCATTTCTAGGTATAAATATAATTTACCTCACTTACTACTGTTCTTTTACACATAATGTCTACTATTCAATCAAAGATTATCACACGCATAAAATAAAAAAAAAGAAAAGATCCATAATGAAGAGATAAAAGAGTCAACAGAACCAGACCAGGAGATGGCCAAAATGTTGAAAATATCAAATAGAGACTTTAAGATAACTATGATGAATATGTTAAAAGATATAGTGAAAAAGGTGGACTTCCAAGAACAGATAGGATATTTCAGGAGAGCAATGGAAACAATTTAAAAAGTCAAGTAGAAATGAAAAACTCAGTACCAGTGGACTTCAAAGGACTTATCAGCAACCCAGTCAGAACAAAATAGTCAGTTACCCTGAAGACAGAGAGATGTAAATTATCCAAATTGAAATACAAAGAATAAGAAGAGTAAAAATAAAAACGAAAACCCAAGAACTGTGGGACAAGAGCAAATGGTCTAATATACAAGTAATTGGAGTCTCAGATGGAGAAGAAAGAACAGAGAAGAAGGAATGTTTGAAGAGATAATGACTGAAAAATTTCCAAAATTAATGAAATACAACAAACCACAGATCCAAGAAACTCAGCAAAACTCAGTGAAATTAATACAAACACACACACACACACACACACACACACACACACACACACACACATCAAGTCAAACTGCTGCAAAACCAAAGATTAAGAGAAGGCAGATAGAGGAAAAGAAACACTGTACACAGAAGATAAAAGATAAGAACTACAACAGACTTCTCATCAGAAACTATACAAGCCAGAAGATGGCACAGCCAGATCTCTCAAGAAAGACCTGTCAATCTAGAGTTCTTTAAAATGTCTTTTTAAAATAAAGACAAAATAAAGACGTTTTCAGATGAGCAATGGCCAGCAGATACACACTAAAAGAAATATTAAAAGCAGTTCTCAGAGCAGATGGAAATCTGGACCTACACAAAGAAATGAAAACTGTTGAAACTGTTAAAAATGTGTCAAATACAAAATAATTTTGGGGGGGTTTCATATCTGTCTAATGTAAAAATAGGAACAGTATATTATAGGGATTATAATATATGTAGCAGTAAAAGATACCACAAAAATAGCACACAGGGTAGGAAAGGAAGATGATAGATTTAAATTCAATTATATGTATATAGTTACATGAAATATAAATTATCTAAATACTTCAATTAAAAGTCAGAGATTGTCAGGCTGGGTTAAAAAAGCAAGACCAAACTATATACTGTCTACAAGGAACACATATTAAATATAAAGACACCAATAAACTAAATACCAATCATAAGTAAGACAGAGTACCTGTACTTATAGAAAAAGTAAACTCTAAGATAAGAAATATTATTGCCAGGATAAAGATTATATAAGGCTAACAGGATCAATTCATCAAAAAAAAGTCTTAAATGTATATGTTACCTAATAACAGAGCTTCAAAAGTAAGGCAGAAATTGTTCAAACTGAAAAGAAAAACAGGTAAATCAACAATTATAGATGCAGAATGTAATATTATTCTCTTAGTAACTGATAGAACAAATAGACAAAAACTGGACATAGAAGACATAAACAACACTATCAAGTAACTTGATTTTATTGATATTTATAGAACACTCTAACCAAAAACAGCAAAATAGACATTATTTCCAAAGTATGTTTTATGACAAGGAGAATTAAACTAGAAATCAATCACATAGATGTCCGGAAAATCCCCCAAATATTTGGAAATTAACAAACTATTAAGTAAGCCAAAATCACAAGAGAAATTATAAAATATTTTCAACTGAATAAAAATGAAAACATGACATATATTTGTGGATATCATATCAGCTAAAGTAACGCTTAGAGAAAAATTTATAACATTAAATGCTTATATTAGAAAAGATAAAGGATTTCAAATCTGCGATCTAAATTTCCATCTTAATAAAGTATAAAAAGTAGAGCAAATTAGTCACAAAGTAAACAAAAGGAAGAAAATCAATGAAATAGAAAATGCAAAAAAAAAAAAAAAATAGAGGAAAATCCATGAAACCAAAAAGGTGGCTATTTGAAAAGATTAATAAAATTGATAAATCTCTAGCCAGAATGACCAATAAAAAAAGATGGAATGCATAATTATCAATAGCAACAATAAAAGAGAAGCTGTCACTACAGAACCTACAGATAATAAAAAGACAAAGGAATAACAGTAACAATTATGCCAATAAATTATATAACTTGGATGAAATGAAAAAATTCCTTGAAAGACACAAGCTACCAAAGCTTACTCAAAAAGAAATGGATAATATGAATAGTCCTTTATTTATTAAAGTAATTAAATCTGTAGTTTAAAGACCTTCCCACAAAAAAAGCATTAGACCCAAATGGCTTCACAGGTTAATATTTCCAAACAATTAAGCAAAGGATAACACCAGTTCTACCAAAACTCTTCCAAAAAAATAAAAGAAAGAAATAATAAGATTCTAAACATAGCCCTTAAGAAAGTAAAAGAGGCGGGAATGCTTCCAAATTCATTTTATGCCAGTATTACTGTGACACCCAAAACAGTCCTAGACTTTATAAGAAAACTACAGAACAATATACCCATGATCAAATCAAATCAAATTCAAAACAAAATTCCTCTAGGATATTTTATAGAAATTGAGAAGCTGATTCTAAAATTTATATGGAAAATTAAAGGGTTCAGAGTAGTCAAAACAATTTTGAAAAAGAAAAACAAAATTGGAGAACTCACACTATCTGATCTCAAGGCTTACCATAAAGCTAGAGTAATCAAAATAGTGTGTTGCTGGCATAGGATGAACATGTGATGAATGCAACGAAAGAGGGTCCAAAATGTACCCAGATAAATATGATAAATTGATTTTTGACAAAGATGCAAAGGTAGTTTGGTGGAGAGAAGATAGTCTTTTTAACAAATGATTCTGGAACAATTGAATCTTCTGTGCCAAAAAAAATTTTTAAAAACTTCAATCCATACCTTGTAGCATATAACAAATTTAACTCAAAATGGATAGCAGGTTGAAGTCTAAAAACAAAATATAAAACTTCTAGAAAAAGAAAACAAAAAAGAAAGTTATTCTGACTTTGGGTGAGGCAAAGATTCTCAGAAATAACACCACATATTACCCATAAAAGAAAACAATGATAAGTTAGCTTTTGTCAGAAGTTTTAACTTCTAATCTTTGGGGGTCACTGTTAAAAGAATGAGAATACAAGTCATAGACTGGGAGAGAATATCTGCCAACACATATCTGACTTTTTAAAAACTTACATCTGGACTATATTAAAAACTTTTACAACTAAATTAGAAGACAAGCAAGCCAATAAAAGTGGGGGAAAGATTTAAATAGTCACTACACCGAAAAGATAGATAGATGACGAATTATGTACATGCAAATATGCTCAGCATCATTAACTATTAAAGAAATGCAAATAAAAACCACGATGATCTCAGTAGCTGCCTTCTAGAATGTCTAAAATGAAAATAACTGATAATACCAAGTGTTACTAAGGGTACAGAATAGCTGGAACTCTCTTCCGTTGCTGGAGGCAATGCAAAATGGGACAGCCACTTTGAAACAGTTTGGCAGTTTCTTATAAAGTTCAAGATACACTAACCATCAACCAGTAATTCCTCTTCTACGTATTTTCTGAAGAAAAATGAAAACATCCATCCACACAAAAACCTACGTGCAAATGCTCATAGTGGCTTTATTCATAATAGCCAAAACTCGGGAAAAGTACAAATATCCATCAAATGGTGAAAGACAACCCTTGATATATCCTTTCAGTGGAATACTATTCAGGAATAAAAAAGAATGAGCCGCTGATATAGGCAACACAGGAATGAACCTCAAAATCATTGTGTTCAGTGAAAGAACCCAGACACAAAGGACCATGTGATTTCCTCCAGAAAAGTCAAAACCATAATGCTAGAAAACAGATTTCTGCCAGGGATTGGGGAGAAGCTACTGACTATAAAAGGACACAATGATAGAAACATTTTTCTAGATGATAGAAACATTCTATATCTCGATGGTGATACACATGACGGTATACTTATGACGATGGAAACAGAGAGAATTAATTAAGAGCATGGACTGAATTTTTTTACCTCTGGGTTTGCAAAGATCTGAAATACGACAGCACCCAGTGAAGGACAGGCACACTCCACTCCCTGTGGGTACATAAAGTCTAATCTTTCCAACGGAATTGGTTGGCAATACGTACAAACCTTTCATTTTAAACCTCGTCAGACTCAGGAAACCCATTTTCATGAATTCATCCTATGGAAATAATAAGGCAGGCCAGGAATATATGTACATAGAAAGATATTTATAGTACCGTTGTTAATCATAAAGAAAAATAGAAAACTGTGTAAATGTCTATCAGTAGAGGAATAATTCAATAAATTACAGTTCGATGTCGTTTTGGAAAACAGTTTGGCAGCTACATGTGACCCAGCCATCACACTTTTGGGCATTCATCCCAGAGAAATAAAAACTCACAGTCACACAAACACCTGCGTACAAACTCGTGGAAGCTTTGTTCACAAGGGCCCGAAACCGGATATGATCTCAGTGTCCACTCAGTGGGTGAAGGTTAAACAAACCAGGGCACATCCACACCGTGAAATACAAGTCAGCAATTTTTAAAAACTATTGACATGCACAGCTTGGATGGGTCTCCAGGGAATCATGCTGACCCTCCCCACCCCACACCCCCCGCAAAAAGAAAAAACCAGTCTCAAAATTTGCATACTGTTTGATTCAATGTACATAACATTCTGGAAATAACAAAATTATAGAGAGGGAGAACAGGTTAGTAGCCGCCGGGGGTTAGGAAGGAAGGGTGTGTGTCTGCAAAGACGCAGCATAAGGAAACCGAGTCATGATGAAACAGTTCTGTATCTTGATCATGGTTTTGGTTACAAGAATTGCACGCTCTAAAATTGCATAGAACCACCACCACCACCACTACTACTACTGCTACTACTCCTACTACTACTACACACACACGCACACACACGCACACAGATGAGTTTGCACAAAACTGACGAAATCTGAATAAAGTCTATATAGTGCACCCAAATCAAATGTCTGGTTTTGATACTGCGGTATGCAAAATGTTAACGCTGGAGAAAACCGAGGAAAGCATATGCAAAACCTTTCTACACTACTACTTTTTGTGCAACCACCTGTGAATTTAGCATTTTTTTCCAAATTAAAAGTTAAAAATATACAATACAGTAAACAGCCATTTCACTATTAAAAATCAATTATGTTTATATGCATGTTTAAGCCAATGAGGATATCTAGTCACCCAAATATTAATGTTTTGAGGGGAAAGAGGTTGGTTTTAACTTTCATTTTAATGTTTTCTGTATTGTTTGAATTTTCCACAACAAACATGGATTACTTTCACAACAGAAAAACAAAATTTTTAATGCTTGGCATTTGTTTTATGCTCCAAATGACTATTTGTCATCTTGGAAAAAATGATAATGACATATTGCTGCGAAAAACAAAAAGCATGTTGCAGAACAATGTAACCCAATGCTTATTTGAAAAAATCACGTTCTTATATATGCAAAATCCCAGGTATACACATCAGGGCATCAGCAGTGGTCACTTCTGGGAGTGAAATTATGGGCCCATGTGTTTTGCTCGTCTGTACTTTCCAGTGTTACCTCATACGTTATACATGTCTCAATTTTTATTTACTCTTCAGATAGTTTACAGATTTCTATCTTTCAAATCTAAACAATAAATAAATAGAAAAAGATATAAACGCTAAGTATTTGTGCCTCCTGTGTCACCCAACCACTGGGTCCCCAGTCAATCACCCCCAGGTGACCATTACTATCAGCGTGTTATGTATCTTCCTGAATGTCTTCAATATGGACATAAGCAATTTCCCCCATTTTATTATTATTTTTTTAAAGCAGCATATTCCACACACTGTCCTGCACTTTGCTGTCTTCACTTGAAAATACATCCTAGAGCTTCCACTGTTTTTTGGCAGCTGCCTAGTCTAACGTTGTTGGGATAAACCATACTTCCTTTAACCAGGCCTCTGTCCAGAGCCCTTCGTGTTGCTTCCAACCTTTTGCTCTTACAAACAGTGTAGCTGCGTTTGCATCATTTCCCACGTGTTCAAGTCGTCATCTGCCCCCCTCCTCTATTTTTTATTGGGTTAGACTTTCCTTTATCAACTTCCAGAAACACTCCACCTAATAAGAAAATTAGCTTTGTGTCTATTATTTGAGTTGCAAATATTGTTCCTCGTCTGTCATGTGCCTTTTGACATCACAAATGGTCTTTTTGCCATGTGGAAGTATCTGTAATTTGGATGCAATAAAAATCATCAGGATTTTTCTCTTTTGGCTTCTGGATTTTGAGTCATAGCTGGAAAGGCCTTCCCCACTCCAGCATTATGCAGGAATTCTCCTAAGTTTCTTCCAGTATTTTTCTGGTTTCATTTTTTACATTGGGATCTCCTATCCAGTTTGCATTGATCATGGGGTACGCTGTGAGATAAGGGTTCAGTTTTTTTTCTGGTGGTCACCCATTTGTCTTGACACTATTTATTAGCAAATGCATTTATTTTAAACGAGAATAGAGACTGTGGAGCCAGGGAGTACTGGGTTCTTATTTATTTGTTTGGCTGCATTACCTTGGGCAATCCACCTACCTACCCTCTCAGAACCTCAGAGAGGAGATGACGGAAAGGGTTTAAAAGAAAGTTATCAAATGAAACTCCTTGAAATGTTTCAGGTGAGAAAACTGAGGATCTGATAGTGCAGAAAAGACCTTGGGTCATCTTGTCCACCCTCTCACAATGTGAATGGGGAAACTGAGGCCCGGGTGGTGGTGTGGATTCGAACTCCAGGGTCTAGACCCTAAAGCCAGGTGCCAGACAGAAAAATAGGGATGAAGCGGAAGAGGCACCTCTCCAGGCACTCCAAATAGAAGCTGTGGTTTCCACCCACTTCCCCAGGAGTAAACCACCGTCTTCACTTCTGCTTGCAGCCTCCAACATCCCTGTCCCCATCCCTCGAGAGGCCACCACCCATCCTTTCCCATCCCATTGGCCATCTCATCACCCATCACCCTGAAATTCGTAATGTAGGGCCCTTGAGAATCAGGATTCCCGACTTGACTTTCCAAACGGTTCCACGTGAGCCAGGGGAAACCAAGCGTCCTGCAGGCGTGTGTCTGGGGTTCAGTAGCAGCCCAGTGGTCAAGCCGGGACTCGCGCCCAGGGCTTCATACTCCATGTCAGATGCTCTCTGGTCTGCAAGGCAGCCTCCCAAAGGTGGCTGGGTGGCTGGGACAAGTCAGACCTTATCTAAGCCAACGGAGAGATAAGGAGATGTTCGGAACAGAATAGAGCCTTTGGAAGCTGCGGATGTGATCACCACTCCCAGTGTCCAATGCCTGGGCTGTGATACCGGGCAAGCAACTTGACCCCTCTGGGCTTCGGGTTTTCTCATCTGTAAAATGAGTCCACAGAGACCTATTTCCCAGGGAGAGAGACTCAAATAACCATCTCCATGACCCACTTGCCCAGTAATCATGGCCTGACTCGAAGTCCCAGGCCAGAAATACCTCTGGGCTCCAGTTTTGGGAACCCCTGCCTTCCTCCCAGAGCTGACCATACATCCCGAAGCCTGCCCTCTCCCCAGCGGTACCAGGGCCTGTATGTGGCCCCACTTGCCCCTTCCACATAGCTCTTCCCTCCAAAAGCAGGCTGGAGCCCCGTCTCCGGCCTCGCCTGGTCCTGGGTGAGGACCGACTCTGTGGTCCCTGTAGGAAAACCCTGACAGGTGCCATTCTTAGCCCATTTCTCAGGTAGGGAAATGGAGGCCCCCACAAATCCCAATAAGGCATCTGAGAGCAAGCCGGCACCAGAGCCACTCCCCTGAGACACACTATCCTCAGGCTCCAGTCCAGGTCACTCTGAGAGGAACTGCACCTGCGCCAATCTGCCCAGGACAGACTCCGTACCAGGCCTCATCCCTGTCACCTGAGGTGCAAGTTGCTGGACTAGCCGCTTTTTACAGATGAGGAAACTGAGGTCCAGATAAAAATGTGTCCAATGACTTGCCTCAGCACCTAAGATTTGAACCCAGCACCTAACCACCCCTTAATCTGAATTGCCTTTTTCCAAAAACATAAATTTCTACATTCCCCAAGATTTGAAGTTGCCACCAGGAACCTAGAAACTGGTGAAGGGGATGAAGTGGGCCCCCACCTTTCTGTCCCCGACCCTGCACCCGCCTGGGCAGAGGCATGTCCAGTGCCGACTGGAGACCCCGGGGAGAAGGACAGAGAACTGGGGGGAGTGGGGAATTGAGAGGCCCAGGGTGGCTGACCTGTGAAGCTGCTGCCGTCTCCACGTCCTGCTGCCTGCCGACTGCAGGAAGAAGGGGAAGTCGAGAAGGTCCACGCTGCCTCAGGCTCTCTGCTCGCTTCACCCCACGCCCACGCACCCCTCTGCTTCTCTCTGTTCTCTTCGCCCCACGCCTGCACGCCACACTTTCATTTCACTTCTTCTTTGACCTACAGAAGGCTTCTTGCTTCCTCTGAGCTGACAGCCACACCCAGCTCACCCCTTGATCTCAACGCCCTGGGCCTGTCGGAGGTGCTTGGTGTAGCAGTCAGTGGTGAGAGCGAGGAGGGCGGGCCCACATGGGTTCAAGACCCACCTGGGTTCTGCACCCTTGGGCAAAACGTGTCGCCTCTCTGGGCCTCAGTTTCCCCATCTGTAGGAAAGGGAGAGAATGATCTCTGCCTGACCTGGCAATCAAGGAGATCGATGATGGCAAGGACTTCAAGCAAGGCCTGGGTCAGGCTGGCTGGGTTCAAGTACCAGGCCCACCTTTATGGGCTGGGTGACTTTGGGCAAGTGACTGAAACTGAACCTGTTTACCCTCTGTAAAATGAGGTATGGAGGGGCTGCTAAAAGGCAATGCTGCAAAGTCACCGGAAGTGCTCCATGAAGCCCTGATGTTTCATGGATGGGGAGCCTGAGGCCTGGAGGGGACAAGGGCTGGGCCCAGACTTACCCAGTGGCAGAGCCTTCTGAAGAAGGGACTCACTCTCACTGAGGCAAAGCTCAGAAAATGTGCTCAAAACAGGCGGGGTGGAAGGCCAGACAGCTTCTCCTGGAACCAGGGGTCTGGACAAGCCTGTGCTACACCAGCGGCTATATTCCACAGAACCCTAAGGTGTCTGTGTGTGTTGGTGGGGAGACAGGTCTGGGCCCCATCCAGGCTTCGTGGGAAAATTCTGACTCAGAAAAGCGATCTCTTACCCTCAGGGGTGGGGTGAAGGTACAGCCACAAAAAAGAAAGGAGGTAGGTCTCAACATGGTTCTCTTTTCCGCTCCCACCCCAGGGACCTTCCAGCATCAGCCCAAGTACAGCCCACAAGAAGCTGAGGTGGCCTCTGTGGGAAAGGGGAGGGGAGCTGATCCTTGGAGGGCAAGGAGATTTCCGGAAGCTCAGCCTACACACACACACACACACACACACACACACACACACACACACACACACAGTGCAAAGGCTTTGCAGGGTCCCCTGAGCACCTGTGTCCTGACCTCTCGACCTCATTTCCACTGGGTGACTTTAGAAAGCCCTTGCCCTTCTCTGAACTTGATTTTCTGGAACCACCACCCAGACTTTGACCCCCAGGTCCTTCCTTCCTGAGGTCTCCTAGTCCCCTCTTGGGTTGCAACACCAGCAGCCCTCCTCCCAGGCTGTGGGTGAGCCCAGGCAGCTCTTCTCAGGGCCAGAAAAGAGGCCCTGCTCACTCAGAAGCCCCTCTATTTTCCATCCTGGATCTGTGCCAGCTTCACTGGGCCCCCGCCTCAGTTGGGTTGCTGGTTACTTAGGCTGGCACTCCGGACCCTAGAACTCTCTGCCGAGACACTTCCCAGCTCAAAAGCCAGCAGCGGCTCCCTATTGTCTTCATGGTCCATCAAACTTCTAATTGCACCCAGTTCTGGATGTGCTGGCCCACCTCCTGGCTGTCCAGCTGTGATACACACTTGAACTTGGGCGGCACTCTAGCTCCTCTCCATCCCTAGGGCTCCTGCCTCCTCTGGGAAGCCTTCCCTGCCTCCAGCTCCCCTATAAAACATTCCAGATGTTTCAGCTTTACGAAGCATGCCAGGCTCTTGTTCAGTCCCCCGAGCAGAGAACAGAGCAAGCCACCACCCACTTTCCACCCTGGGAGAGCCACACATGGGAGCTACTCACACCAGTGATCTGCAAGAGACTAAGTGGGACTCCCCCACACACAGGACATTAGGTAAACAGAGTCACACATTGAAAAAGTCATTTACTTTTCTCAAGCCTGCTTACATACAGGAGAAGCCTACGTTTAGAGCTCAATTGTCTCTAACCCCTCTCTACCACTGCCTTATGTCCTTTTTTATTCCTCTAAGTTTATTAGAAATAGAAATGAGAGATATTATTTTTAATGACTTTTTATTGTGGCAAAATATGCATAACATGAAGTTTACCATTTTAACTATTTTTAAGTGTACGGTTCCGTGGCATTAAGTATATTCATATTGCTATGCAACCGTCACCACCATCCACCTCCAGAATTTTTCCATATTCCCAAACCGAAACTCCATTAAACACTAACTCCCCATTCTCTTTCCTCCAATCCCCAGAAACCACCATTCTGCTTTCTGTCTGGATTTAACTACTCTAGGTAGCTCATGTAAGTGGAATCGTACAGTATTTGTCCTTTGTGACTAGCTTATTTCGCTTTGCTTAATGTCTTCGAGGCTCATCCATGCTGTAGTGTGTATCAGAATTTCCTTCTTTTTTAAGGCTGAATAATATGCTTCAGAATGTAAAGACCACATTTTGTTTAACCATTTGTCCACCAATAGACACTTGGGTTCCTTCTTCCTTTTGACAATTGGAAATGACGCTGCCATGAACATGTGTGTGCATAGTACATCCACTTTTAACAAAAAGTTTCTAGCTAGATTAATGATGTTGTTTGTTTGCATATTTGTTTTTATGATTTTCTTTTATTTATGTCAACTGATACGAATTTCCTATTCCTATAATACATGCATGTTCTAAAAAAGCAAAATGATTTAAAGAAAAACACTAGGTAAACAATGGCACAATTGCTGTGTGTTGATGGCAAAAAGTGGTGGCAGAGATATAGGACAGAGAACTGCTGAAATGTGGGAAATACTGACACAGCCTCAATCAAACACCCCACTGTGCAGAGTGGGGAGAGAAACCCCTTGGGGGCCACTGGGAGGCTGCCATCAGGTTAGCACTGCATCCAGAGGGCTGCTTGGAGGTGTGCTTTCAGGAACTGCAGTGACAGTGGTAAAACTGAGAGTCAGATCTGGGCTCTGAGCCCTCCTAGCTGTAAAACCCAGGGCGTGTCACTTGACTTCAGATCTTCACTTTTCTCACTATGAGATGGTGTTAGCAACGCCCACCTCACAGAGCTGGTATAAAAACAGATAATTCGTGTGAACTGCCAAGCCTACGGCGAGCGCCCATCTCAGTTCCAAGAGTGGGTGGCTCTCCCACCTCACCCCTGCAAGAGACACTCCTAAGACAGTATTTTTGCTTCCTCTTTTAAGCGAGAGGACCCAACTGGCTTTAGGTTCACCATCAAGTCAGCCTCCTCCACCTCCAGCATGCCTACTCCACCTCTGAAGACTCCAGGAACTCTGGAATCTTGGTCCACGGCTGCCCCTACTGGCTGTGGGACTTTGGGTATGTCTGAGCCAACAGCCTCCCTGAGCATTCCCCCAGCTTTAAAATGGAGACATCCTGGTCCTCTGAGCTCTCCACATCTGAATCTCCCAAGTCCAAGGTGCACAGGAAGCCAGGCCATCCCCTGCAATTCGTTCCCTCTCAAATACCACACATCCCCACCCGGATCAGTCTCTAGCCGACTGCCAGGTGCTATCAACATTTAACCATGCAAATACAAAGCAAATGAAGGCAAGTGAAACTGCAAATCTTGCAAAAAGTGTGGGATTTCATGAAGTTGATGGAAGTAACACCATAGAAAGTTAACACCATGGAGCAGCAGCAGACCACAGAGAACTTCTGTAAGAGAAATGACCGAGACCTTCCAGACAGAACTATGTGACCATTAAAGGATTCAGAATGACGGCTGAGTTTGAAACCATCAAAAGTTTTTGCAGAAATGACCCTCATGTCGCAGAGTCGATTCTTTATTCTAATGCGTGCATGGTTACAATCACAATCTAAATATTATTAATCGTGGGTTAAAACTAATTTCGCTTCATCGTTTTTAGTTTGTTCTTCGAGGTGAAGTCCCGATCCAGCCAGGTTTCCTGCACTCTCTCTGTAAATGTTTGGTCCTCTCTGTAGATAGCTCCACTTCAGTCTGCCTTCCAGGCTACAGGATGTGGTAAGAGGCCCTCCCAGAGTCTGTTCCTTCCCCTCCTGCCAAAACCGCAGACACCCTATTCCCAAGGGAGGAAGCCCCAAAGCGTCTGGGCACACCTAGAGGCGCATTACCATAACTGCCCCTGGACCACCCGTCCTGGCGATGGGCTCCGGCCCTGCGGGGTGGAGGGGAGCAGGAAGCACCACTGTACCGCGCAGAGCATCTCCTCCTGGCGGGCCAAGTGCCCACCGCGTTTCTGAACACGCATGAGCCTCCTTTGGTTAACGCTTTCGTCGTACAAACGGGAAACTGAGGCCCAGCGAGGGGCAGAGACTTGCTGCTCACCGTCCGAGCTGACACTGAGCAGAAAGTTAACAAAAAAGTCTGCGCGGAGCCCGGGACAGGGGCGCCCGCGTGCGCTGCGGGGCGCCGGGGATGCCGCCATCCCGGACACCCCCATCCATGCGGCTGGCCCCCATCCAGGCTCGGGAAACCCGAGGCGGGAAAGCCGGGCCCCCAGACTCGGCCCCACGCGGGGGAGGAGTTTCCGTCGCGGTCCCCCCGGCTCCGACGCAGAGTCCGCCGGCCCGGCCCGCGCCCCCGGCCCCAGGTGAGGCGGGCGCCCCCCGCGAGGGCATCCCGGAGCACCGGGGTCACCGCCCGGCCGCAGCCTGCCGGGGCCCCGCAGCGCCTTCCCGCTCCCGCCCCTCCCCGGGAGGGAGGAGGAGACTCCGCGGCCCTCCCTCGGCCCCCCCAACCCCGCGGCGGCCGCGGCCCGCCCGGTGCCCGGACGTCCGGAGCCCGCGGGTCCCCGGCCGAGGTGAGCGGGGGGCGCCGTGCGGGGGGCGCAAAGCCACCGCGCCCCGGGGACCCCCTCCAGGCGGGAGGAGGCAGGTGACGATGGGGACGTTGCTGGCGGAGAGGGGGGCCACCCCCCAACTCCGAGCAGAACTTCCGAGCCCCCTCCCCGGGCTCCCCCCCTCCTTGGCCCTTAGGCCTCGGCTGCAGAGCGGCTGTGGGGTGGGGGGGGCGACAGGGGCGCCCCGGGAATGCCGCGGGCCCCGGCCGGCCCGGAGGGGGGCGGCGGGCGGGCGGGGGCTGAATTCGGGACTCTCCCGGGGGACCCACGGTCGTCACCGTGGCGACTGCGGGACGGACGGCGGCGCGGGCCAATCAGAGCGCGGGGCTCCGCCCCCGGCCGGCCAGGCGGCCAATGGGGGCCGCGCGGTGGGGTGGGCGGGACGGCTCGGAGCGGGGCCCGGAGCCCTGGCCACCCTGCGCCCGCCGCTGGGGCACGCGGGGCGGTTGGCTGCACCCCGGGGCGGGGGGGGGGTACCAAAGCGACTCAGGCCGTGGGAGGGGAGAAGGCGGATTCCTGGAAGGACCTGGGGCCGGGAGCAACGGTTCCGTGCGAGGAGAAAGGAGTGGGCCCTGGTTGTCCCACCGTCCAGAGGGGGCCAATGGGGGTGTCCGAGCCTGCCCCTTCCCACCGGGGGCTCCCGCTTCTCTGTCCTAGGTGGGCGTTGTCCAGGGCTGTGGGGTTCGGTTGGTTCCGGTCAGCACGAGGTCTGGCCACTTGTTGGGCAGAGGTTTTAAGAATCTTGTTAGTGCCCATCCCCGTCGTCGCACAGGTGGGAAAACAGGCCCAGAGAGGGCAGGGACTTGCAGATGTCACACTGCTGCCTGTCAGCGGCAGAGCTGGGACTAGGAGTTGCTGAGAGTCCTGGGGTTGGGGTGGGCCCCCACGAAGGGGTCCTACCCTCTCCCTTACCAGCTGTGCTTGGCCACGTGGCCTGATATGGGAGGACCCACTGTGTAGGTGCCCTGAGGTGGACATGACCCAGGAGGGGAGGCATCCAATCCCAGCAGTCCAGCACCCCAGCACCCTCCCCAACGCACCCCTCCCCCCATTTTGCTGCTGGTCCTCTCTGTGGATATGGGCAAGTAATTGCTCCCCTGGGCCTCAGTCGGGCCATTTGTAAAGAAAGGAGTTCTCATCAGTGACTCAGGCTATCTTTGTGGCTTCTCCTTCTGAGAGTTGGTACCTGGGACGGGCCAGGGATGCCTACCCCAGGGCTCAGGTACAGCCTGCAGGCCCGTCTCGCTTTCCTTTCTCCCTCTCAGTCCTCTCCTGGAGGTCCAGTGGCTGGAGCCCAGGCAGCAGGTCAGAGAGACAGGTGCCCGCAGTTTGTGGGCTGACCAGCCTTGGACCCTGCACTTATCCAATCAGGCTATGCTCTGCGGTTTCCTGCTGGGCTCTGCTCCCTGCCCACAGCCAGGCCTGTGGCCATGGACCAGCCCCAGAGCCCCACCTGAAAGGTTCTGGAAGGACATAGGGGGTTTCTGAGCTGGAGGGAGGCATTGGGTCACCCAGTACACCCCCATCCCTTCAGCTGGCCCCCATCCAGGCCTCAGCATTGCTCATTTCTCTCATCGGTTATTGAAAGTCATCTAAACATGCTAAGGACAAGACCAAAGTAGTCCCCCTGTGGACCAGCTAAGCTTCCTCAGGTAAGAGGTCTGACCCTTGACCTGGCCACGAGATGACCTCTGACTCTGACTTTGGCCGCAGGCAGGCTCAGAAACCTACCTGTCACAGAACCTGGCTACAAAGTAACTCCTGATCTTAGGGTGGCTTCAACTCTTCCTGGTCACAGAGGGACCCCCAACTGTCTATCTTCCATCCACCAGCCTGGGAAGCATTTATGCAGCTTCTGCTGTATGCTGGGCCCTTGCTACAGGAAGATGCTCTCGTGGACTTCACAGTGTAGTCACTGAAGAGCAGGGAGGTGCTATTGCTTTGGCAGCACTAACATCATCTGTGTACAAGTTCAGGGAAGGCTTCCCAGAGGAGGGGAAACTGAAGGTGGGTCTTGATGGATACGTAAGAGTTTGCTGATGGAGAAAGTAGGAAGACACGTTCTAGACAGGTCCATAAGCAGCAGGAACCACTGGTCACTTTCCGCGGACAGGCTGATGAGAGCCTAGCCTGAGGCAAGTACCATATCAAAACATTTTTGTTTCTGTCCTAGAGTGGGACAGAAACTCCCTGGAGCAGTGAGGATGGCTTTGGGGCTGGGGTTCAGGAGCTCTGAGTCCCACTCGGCCCTGCTCCCAAGCTAAGGGGATGCAAATTACGGTTTCGCCTCTGCTCTCCGTCCCACCACCCAACCTTAAGCAAATCCTCTGTGCAGGCAGGGCCTATCCTTGAAGCTGTGGGTGGCACAAGTGTCCCGCCTGGGTGGGCAGAAGCCTTTGTGGCAAGAAAAGAGGGCAACTGGTCAGACCTGGCTGTGGAAGTTAGTAGGGCTGTGCTGCCTAGGTTGGGGGTGGGGCTGGGAGATCAAGGCATTGCCTGGATTCACAGGAGTTTCAGAGCTTGAAGGGGACATTGCAAGTTGGGGGGCAGTATGAACAGAAACCCTTAGGGTTAGAGCAGGAATAGACCTGTCTGGCTGGTGGGAGGGAGGAGACAAGAGGGCGGGTAAGGAAGGCTCCCTGGGCCTGTGGTGGCTGGTCCCTCCTGAACCTGCTCTTTGGGAGGTGGTGACACCTTGGGAGGATCAGGGGGCCACCCTGCACACATACTGACATACCCTATAGGCAAAAGGCACTGAGTCTGCTGGGTAAGGGACCAGCAGGGCAGGGCAGCTACAGCCTGTCTCTATAACTACAAACTGGGCCTCTTGGCGGGTGTGTGTCCCCAAGGCTGGCAGGTGAGGAGGGTGGGATGGGGGTAAGGGGAGGCATACATTGTTTGACAGGGTCTGGCTAAGTCTACGTGGGTGTGCTGAGGGGCGAGCTTCTCCAGAAAACCAACCTTGGGACCCCCACTCTTTCCCGTGTGTGTGTGTGTGTGTGTGTGTGTACATACACCCTCCAGGGGACCCTGGGCCTGCTGGAGGAAAAGCAAGACAGAGCCTGTATCCCCACTGCTCTCCTTCTGCCTTCCCCAGCCACCAGGAAGGGCTGGCCGGGCTGCTGAGAAGGGGAACAGGAGCTGAGTCTGAGCCCACCCGTCTTTAACGTGGGCACCTGGAAGCCATTAGGGGACCTGAGTGGTGCCCGCCCTGCCCTGCTTGACAGGCTGGGGATTCCTGGAAGGAACAGGACCCGCCCCCCTGTCCCCCCGCCCTGCTTGTGGAGCCCATGCCAGGCCTGGCAGCTCCCGGAGGCAGAGAGGATATGGCAGGGGCCCCCTCCTTGCTACCCTCTCAGTTTAGGAGCTGTAGGAAGGGCCCAGCAGACAATGTCCAAGCCCCAGGTCCCCTTCGTCAGCCTCCATTCCTAGCATAGCCCAGGCTGCCGAGGGCTGGCACTCGGATTTCCTGCCTCTTTCCCCTCCCCCACAGGCTCTCACATTGTTTTTCTTTTCCAAGAGCTTCTCCATGGGGACCTGGGCCAGGAAAATGGGGAGAGGAGGAGTAAGTGTCCACTTGCGTGTGTGTGTGGGTGTGTGAGTGTGTGCGCATCTGCTTGTCTGAGCGATGAGTATCTTTGCATGTCTGTGTGTATCCGTCTGTACTTGGCACATGTATATCTTCAGGTGTGTCTGGGACTCTACTTACAGGTGAGCATCTCTGCATCTGTAGAGTTGTGTGTGCACATGGGTCTGTCTCTGAGTATCCATGTGTCTGCCTGTGTCTCTTTGTGTCTGTGCTTATGTGTACAGAATGGCGTGTGGGTCAGTAGGTGTGCCTGGGTGTGCACAGATGACTGTGAATGCACATGGGATCAAGGCTCATTGCACAGGTGAAAGAGACTGAGTCACAGAGAGGGTACTCAGCCTGCCAGAGATCAGTGGTGTGTCAGTGACTGGAAGGAACCTAGCAGTGTATGACTGTGGGTGCATAACTTTATCCAAGTGTCATTGGGGTCGAGACATACATGTTTGTGTGTATTGGAATTGTGGGTGATGACAGGGCATCACCAAATACCCAAATGTCCCAAACCTGGACTATCAAAATACAATTTCCAGCCCCACAACTACTGAACTTGACTCTCAGGGGGGCGGGGCCCAGGAACTGCCTTTAAAGCAAGTGTCCAGGTGAATCTGGTGGACCCTTGATCAAGAACGACTGGTCTCCTTAGCCTCACCCCCATGCTGCAAGTGGGGAAAATTGGGGCCCAGAAAGGGACAGTGGCTTCCACGAGGTTGGTGACAGAACTGAGCCCTGAGCTGATGCCTAGTAAATAAACAAACAGCAGACGGGCTAGGGAAATGTCGTAGAATTGCTGAGCAGCACTGAGGAATGTGACACTAATGGTCATGAATGTAAACGGACACTGGTTCACCTGGTGGTATAAAACCTGCGATGCCGGGTTCTACAGGTGAAGGGGAGAGCAGGCAGAACGGTGGAGGTGACCAGGGTTGGTGCTGCTTGGAAAGACAGAAACAGGAGAGGGGGCTGGGGGTCAGATGAGGACCATGGGATGTGCGCTAGGTGACCGTGAACAGGTGGTAGGATCCCGGGATGCAGTGCCTTTGCGAATTGAAGAAATTTTGGAGTTGGAACCTGAGAATGAGCTTTATTAGAGAGAGGTCACGACTGTTGGTAATGACAAAGTGTGTGGCCATGGGCATCATCAGGTTTTCAATTTTACAAACTCACTCTGGCTGCCGCTGCTAAGAACAGATTTGAAGAAGGCAAAAGTGGTGGGGGAGTGGGGCAGGTCGGGCAGTGGCTGCAGTTGCCCAGGTGGAGGTGATAGCGGTGGCCTTGACTGGTGAGTGGCTGAGTAGGAAGGAGATGGATTGGTCCATGTGACGTGTGGCAGGCAGATTGACAGGACTTGGAGTGGGCAGGTGGAGGCGGGAGAAAGCAGATTCCAGAATGTCCCCCACAGCGTGAATAGCGAGGAAGTGCTCTTCTCCCCAGAGGGGACATCCAGAGGAGGAGCCAGTCATGGGGGGAATGGAGACAGAGAGTTTGAGTAGTCTGAGGGGCTTCCCGGCGAAAGTGTGGAAGGCTCTGGAGGCTCCTGGGCTGGAGAGAGAGATTCGGGGTTACTAAGGCCATAGCAAGTTGGCTCAGGTGGGGCCAGCAAGAGAGAAGGAGCCCAGGGTTAGATGACAGCACTCAAGGAATGAGTCCGGGTTGCCTACAGGGAGGCCGATGGGGAGCAGCCTGAGAGTAGGTGGAGAACCCAGAGAGCATCCTGGAAGAGAGGGATGCAAGCAAGTAGTGCCCAGAGCTAGTGAGGGCACACGGGCGAGGGCTGAGGCACGCCCAGTGGGTGGGCAGTGAGGCTGAAAGCAGGGCTTGTGTGGCCTGAGAGAGGGCAAGGGCAGTGGATGAAGAGGAGACAGCAAGTGTGAGGCACCCTGGATGGCCTTGAAAGAGAAGAGAGGTGATGTGAGAGAAAAGCACCAGAAAGGCCTGGGGGCCGGGGGAGGAAGGGGACCTTTGACCCAAGGAAGGAGAGACCCCTTCTGTCCTCCTAGGAGCAGAGGAGAGGGGACCTTGGGGCTTAGGGCAGGACAGGAAGGGAGTGCCAGTCTGCTGGCTTCTTTTTCCCCTGCCAACTTTGACATTATGTCACCTGCAGAGATTAAGGGGCTTAGGGACTGGAAGAGGGTGAAGAGCGGACACAGGGTTAGCCAGGTAGTGTTGGGACCAGCCAGCGCGGAGATAGTGCATCAGTTGGTCACTCAGACAAGGAAGGGATGGAGGTCAGGGTGGGGCCTTAGGGGCTGGTGTCCATGGGACAGGCTCGGCTGAGGGGAGGAAAGGTCAGGCTGTCCTGAGGGGCTGCTGGGGGTGGTCAGAATGAGGCCACCAGGAGGGAGGGGGCTACAGGTTAGGGACACAGAGGGCCTATGTCTCATTTATGGCCCATGACTAGCAGAACCCGGCGGTGGGGACAGTAGGTGACACCTCACCGCACCCCCACCGTGGAATGTACGGTGGTGTATTTCCATCACAGCAGTGCATGCGTGTCGTGTACTCACCAAACCCTCCCCGGTCTCAGCATCTGGACCCCTACAGACTGTATCTGGGTCGGCTCCATGCCTTAGCCTTGCTGAGCCTCCCTCGCCCGCAAATTATTGGTAAATGCCAATGACTTCCCTAGAGTCTGTTGAGACTAAAAATGAGCGAGGGGACAGTTTACCTAAGACAAGGTACCTGGCCTGTAGCAGGCCCTCCACAAATGTCACCGTTATCATGGGCTGAAACTAAAACCAGGGCCAGGAGCCGGCTTTCACCCTCCACAAACTCACAGCTGGGGTGAGGATGGGGAGCAGACAGGGACTTGCATAAATGGCTCGGCAAGGTTAGAGCAGTGATGGAGACCGGGCGGGAGCTGCCCACCTACCTGAGATGGTCTGGGAGGACTTCTAGGAGGCGGCGATAGCTCAGGTAAATGTTAAGGCTGAGAAGACTTAGCCCCGTGTAGGGAGAGGCAGAGAGGAGACTCCTGGCAGGGAAGCCTGCTGTGTTCGGAGTGGCGATGGGGACTAGTGAACGTCATTCATTCAGTGTCAGACGGGCCCTGAAGGTTGAGGACAGCAGATCAGCGCTGCTGCTGCACCGTGAAGGGACCCAAGCGGGGCGTCTGGGGGCCGGTGAGGAAGCAGTTGCAGGCCCGGGCTCCCCCTCACTCAGGCCTCGCTGCGGCCCTCCTGGAGCAGACCATTTGCTCTCCCCGCGCCTTGCCCATCCACGCTGTGCCCAGTGATGCTTACTATGCCCTCCCCACGGCTGATGTGAAGGATGTGGGCACGGATGGACGTGGATGGGAGGTGGCCACAGCCCAATGACGGTGTCTTCTCCCACAGGTCCGAGACGGCGTCCCAGCCCCTGGTGGCCGGCACAGCAGTGAGTCGCGGGGGCCACCATGCCCAGGGGCACCGCGTCCGCCACACGCCTTCGGCGCCCCCTCTGAGTGCGCCGGGACCCCCGTCCCCAGCCCCCTGCCAGCATGAGCCACGGGCCGAGCCCCCGGCTGGCCGAGTCCCCGCAGCTGTCCAGGGGCAGCCTGCTGGCCCTGCTGGGCAGCGCGTCGCCGCCGGAGCGCGCGGGGCCGCCGGCCTCGCTGCCGCCCACGCCGCCCAGCGGCGCGCCCTCGCCGGGACCCCCGCCGCCCCCGCCGCCGCCGGGGGCGCCCCCCGCGCAGCTGCTGGCCGCCGGCGGGGACTGGGAGGGCCGCGAGGAGCTGCGGCTGCGCGAGCTGGAGGAGGCGCGCGCGCGCGCCGCGCAGATGGAGAAGACCATGCGCTGGTGGTCGGACTGCACGGCCAGCTGGCGCGAGAAGTGGAGCAAGGTGCGCGCCGAGCGCAACCGCGCGCGCGACGAGGTGCGCCTCCTGCGCCAGCGCCTGGACGCGCTCACCAAGGAGCTGGCGGGCGCGCGCCGCGAGCGCCACGACGCGCAGGCCGAGGGCGACGCGCGCCTGCGGGGCCCCCGCGCGCCCGGGGGGCTCCCTGCGCCGCCCGACGGGCCCGCCAAGGAGCCGGAGCGCGAGCAGGAGCCCGTGCGCGACGTCGGGGCCGCGCCCGAGAGGCCCCAGAGTGGCCAGGTGCGTGGGGGACGGACCCCGGAGCCTGAGCTGGAGGGGATGATGGGTCCGATGGACGGAAGGGGGCGGGGCAGAAAGGGAGAGTGATGAGGGCTTGGTCCCCAGGGAGGATTCACCGCTGAGAGTTGGAGCCCCACGTGACTCCCTTCCGGAGACCCCTAGGGCGGAGAGTCCCCAAGTGACTCCCTTCCGGAGACCCCGAGGTCAGAGTCCCCGGGTCTGGTGGTCCCTCCACGCCCACACCTGAGCAGTCAACGGAACCACCACCGAACCATCCCTTCTGAGCAGGAGTGAGAGCTAAGAACTTGCCTGGAAGTCATCATCCATTAGTGGCAGAGCTGAATCCGTTTGTTCAGCTTGAGTTTGGGGGAAGGTAAACATTTATAACAAGCATCAGTCAAACCTGAGGGGGTTTGTGGGGTGGGGGAGCTGTCAGAGCGCCAGGAGCACGGAGGAAGTTCCTGATCCAGGCTTCGAGGAGAAGCTTCACAGCTTTCCTGGAAGAGGTCTCATTAAGCTGGGACTAGGAGGATGCAGAGGGATTAGCGGTGAAAAATGCAGGACTATGTCCCAGGCATAGAAACAGCCTGAGCAAAAGCCCAGGGACAGAGGGCCAGTGCCTGGTGAGTTTGGGAACTGGCGGTAATGACAGCCCCCACCATTCAGTGGGTGCCTTCGCAGAGTGCTAAGCTGTGTGAGCGCGTTATCTAGTCCATTTTCACAGCAACCCAGGAGGTGTTTGCTTTGTGGGTGAGGACACTGAGGCATCGAGAAGCTAAGGACCAGTGTCTCCCAGCTGGTGACTGGAGTTGCTGGGGAGTTGAACCCAGGCGAACTCCAGAGTCCATGGTAACCATCGGTATGACAGGAGCGTTATTAGTAGGTGTGGAGCGCATCCGTCTCTGAACCAGCAGGCCTGTCTCTAGGGGCGGGGTCCAGGCTCAGGGTGCTCCCAGCTCCATCCCCAGGCTCCAGCAAGATTCTTGGCTGCCCCTCTCCTTCCCTGCCCTGTCCTCTCCACACCTATAGGCAGAGGTGGGCACTGCTGCCTCCTGGTGGCTGAAGGCCCCTTGTCCCCAGCCCTGGTGTTTGTAAGTGGCATTCATTGTTTTTCTTTGGGACAGATGATGATGACAGCTCCTGTCAGCCAGCCTCACAGAGCACTGTTCCTGTCTTGTTATTCTGGTTGTCAGCCACCGTCTGCGAGGTGGCAAGTACAACAGTGGGAGGCCCGGGGTTACAGTCTGAGTGTGCCCTGCCACTCTGTGCTTGGGACCCAAAACAAGTCCCTTCCCTCCCTGTCTCCCCGTTTGTGAAAAAGGGCTTTGGACCAGGTCACATCCGAGGCCCCCACACAGACAGTAGAATCTCACTCCTCAGGGAGTCCTCAGGGCCACTGTCCAAGTCCACATGCAGAAACTGAGGGCCAGACAAGGAAGGGGCTGGCTCAGCCTCATCTGGAAAGGCCGTGGGGCAAGTCAGGCAGGACTCAGGCCATGGGTGTCTGGGGTTCGTGGTCAAGGCCTTAGGGGTGGACAGGGGCAGGCCGGAAGGCAGAGCAGAGGGGAAGGAAGGGGCTTGGTGATGGGTTAATAATCCCTCGCTGCTTCTTGTCTGGGAGCCGGTTCTGTTCACAGGGGCCGCCTTAGTGTGCATCTTTTACCATGTCACTTCTCTTCCCTGTGCCTCAGTGTCTACACCTGAAACATGGGGTCCTTTTGAGGGAATCTAGTTTTTATCCATTGTAGAAATCCCTGCTTCTATTATCATTCTTACCAATGTCCCAACCATATGTTTGCATACTTCCAGCAACAGAGAGTTCACCACCTTTTCTAGAAATCTTCCAAACTACAGGGAATCTTGGCTGACTCTGTGTGGGGTTCCAAGAGGTGAAGGAGGAGGCCCAGAAGAGGCCATGTCCTTCCCCTTCTAGGATGGAGGGCAGGCTATCGAAGAGGAAAGTGGGACCCAAAGGACTGTGTGACTTGCTCAAGGTTACCCACCAAGCTGACCCCAGCCCCAGGGCCTGGGAGAAACCATAAGGAAGGCCAAGGCGGGGGAGGGCTCGGCAGCCACTGGTCCAGCCTCCACCTTGATCCCTGCAGGAGCTGGATCTGGTGGAGAGCCTGCTGAAGGGCAGACCAGAGGAGCCCGAGGGCTGCTGGGAGACGCGCAGCACAGGGGCCGGGGGCCCACGGGGCAACTCAGGCCGCCAGGAGCGCAGTCGGCTGCCCTGGGAGGACACAGCCACCGTCGAGGAGGATACATCCAAGTTGACTGCTCTACGGCTGCGGCTGGATGAGTCCCAGAAGGTGCTGCTCAAGGAGAGAGAGTGAGTCCTGGGAGGCAGGCAGGGGCTGGGGAGGTGGGAGATTGGGGGGCGGGCCAGGCTGTGCCAGGGCACCCTCGAAATTAGAGAATGAAAATCAGTGTCACAGAACAGAAGACCTGCTGCAGGGAGATGGTGCTATTTGGGCTCAAGTCTTGGAACTCCAGAGCAGTGGTGCTCTACCCAAGCACCCAATGCAAGGTTTTTTATTAATTCAGATAATACAAATTAGGCATCTGCTGTAGGCCAGGCACGGTGCTCAGCGTTGAGACTACAGCCGTAAGGAAGACCAGAAATCTCTGCCTTCGTGGAGCTTATGGTCTGGGGAGAGGGAGTGCTGTGGGCGAAAATAAAAGCAAGGACAGGGAGGTTCAGCCTGAGATAGCAGGGAGGCTGCTGGGTACGTGAATGGGTCTGGAGCTGGTGAGGCAGGCCTGGGCTAGAGATAAAAATTCGAGAGTTATCTGTGAGTAGAGGATACTGAAAGCCGTGAGCCAGGGTGAGCATGCACAGGGAGGAGGTCAGAGGGTAGACGGAGCCCTGGGCTGGCCGAGTTTGAAGATCAGTCAGAGGAAAAGGGAAGCGGCGAAGGAGACAGGAGAAGCGGCCGGTGGGGGGCAGGGAGACCGGGAGGAACCGTTTCTGGAGGAGGGAGCGATCAGCGGGTCGAGCAGGCAGAGGACTGAGCACTGACCAGTGGATTTAGAACGTGTCCGTCACCGTTGACCTTGAACAGGGCACAAGCCTGATTATAATGACTGTTTTGTAACTCGCCCTTTTCCATCCAGAAGTTAAATATGTAGACAGCATAACCTAGCTACACATAATTTTAAAAGATCAACACAATGCCACGTGAACACAAAGGCAGACGTCAGGCTGTTGCTGCTACAAGCCCAGGAACACCAAAGATGGCCAGGAGCTAGGGCAGAGCATGGGACAGATTCTCACAGCCCTCAGGTGGAACCAACCCCGCCGACCCTTGATCTTGGACTTCTAGCCACCAGAACTGTGAGACAATAAATCTCTATTTCAGCAAACAAACAGAAAATTGGCCTAGTGTACCAGCCGAACTGTAAGGTAGAATGGAAAGGAATTTATAACAAAATGCATGTACAGTTGACCCTTGAGCAACACAGGGGTTAGGGGTGTCAACCCCCATGTAACTTTTGTTACATGTATGATTTTTGACTCCCCCAAAACTTAACTGTGGCGGTCCCTTGGCATTCATGGAGGATTTGTTCCAGGATCCCCAGCGGACACCCAAATCCACAGATGCTCAAGTCCTTTATATAAAAGAGCATAGAACAATGCATGCGGTTGGCCCTCGGCAGCCACAGATTCCCAACCACAGACCGGACGTGCTGCAAAACCCAGGGGTGCAAAGGGCCGACTGCATATTGAAAAAAAATTGCCTGTAAGTGGACCTGCTTAGTTCAAACCCGCGTGCCTATGTACGGAACGAGAGTGGTGACGTCCGTGACAGCGGATACTTCCATGGCACATGCTCTGAGTCAGGCACTGCGCTGAATGAAGCTTTATATGTACTTGCTATTTAAGTCACCTCCCAGGACAGCAAGAAAAGCAGCAGTTTCATGGGTACGGGGTTGGCGACTCGAATACAGGGGTGGTGTCGCTGTGGTGACAAGATTTCCTAAGAGGCGGCCGGCCCTTGGTAAAGCTCTGAACGAGGCAAAGTGCAGTCTTCCCTCAATTTATACAGCGACTCTGTTCCTGGGAAATTCTGTGTAGCGTGGAAAGTACTTCTCGTTTATGTGTAAATCAAGGTGAGCCTCTCGGCTCAGGTCGTTTTCACCCCCAGGGGTGTCCAGTGGGACATGCACCTTTACCCGGGATGCAGGATAATTCCAGGATGGGCAGGATGTCCTGGGCATTGCAGGTCCCCACCCACTGAATGACCCTGTCATCAGGATCATCAAAAACACCCCCCACAGACCTCTAACCCAGAGGGTGGCACTGTCCCCTTTGAGAACTCCATGTTAGAGGCATGAAACGTTAGATTCAGAAAGGGAGACCAGCATGGGGCGGGGTCGGGAAGCGCAGCGTGCTGGAGTGTAGTGACGAGCGCATCTGTTGGTTGACCAGCTGCTGTGTGCCAGGGCAGGCACCCTGCTCACTACCCGTGGCGCCTCATTTATGTGTAGGAAGGGGGTCATGGGAAAACATGGGAATCCCATCCAGTGATGAAGACAAGAGGGGGCCCCTCCATCTGAGAGTCACGGGATAGTGTTTTCCAGCTTTTCTAACTGCAGAACCGTGTTTTCAAACCAGGCCTTGCAGGGAACCACAGTAAATGAAACAGGAGCAGGGCTTATATTTGGCAGATGAGCTTGGGGATTAAGGAGAGGGAGGCATATGTCTAGGGGCGGACACTGCCCTGGAGGCCTGGTCCCAACACCATAAGCTGGGTACCCTCAGATGTGGGAAGATACAGCTCCAAGATAAGTACAAAACCAGGGTGCTTGTCGGAGTGGGGGTGCCAGAGCCTTGAATGCTGACACAAGGACTTCAACTGTGGGTTCTGCGGGTGCAGACTGCACAGGAAGACTGAGCAGAGGGCCCCAGTGGGCTCACCCCCATGTCTGCCTCTCCCGCTTCCCTCCCCAGGGATAAACTGGCACTGAGCAGGAACATTGAGAAGCTGGAAGGGGAGCTCAGCCAGTGGAAGATCAAGTATGAGGAGCTGAACAAGACCAAGCAGGAGATGCTCAAGCAAGTGAGTCTTGGGGACCACAGGGGCTTCCTGGAGGAGGGAGCGTTGTGTTGCTGAATTTCAGCAGTAGGAATGGAAGAAAGAAGGGAATTCCTTCATTGTCAAGCACTAGCCATATGCCACACACTGTTCTGAGTGCCGGGGCAGACAGTAAGCTCCCCTCGTGGGGGTGGTGGGAAGAAGACTGACCGATAGGAAAGAGACAGATAAATTAATAGGCTATGAAGGAGTCAAACTGGAATAAGAGCAATGGGGTGGTGGGTTACGAAAGGCCTGTCTGTCTGATAAAGCGACATTTAAGGCAAGACCTAAGGGAAGTACCTTGAGAAGATATGGGGGCAGCGTTCTTGGCAGAAGGCACAGCAAATGCACAAGTCCTGAGGTCAGCACAAGCCCAGTGTGTACAGAAGACGGACGAGTGTGGCTGGAGGGTAGTGAGAGAGATGAGGTCCCCAGGGGAGCTTTGTAGACCGAGACAAAGGGCAGGAGTCGGGATGTAGCACCCATCGGGCACTTAGTGTGTGTGAAATCTCACCGAAGCCCCTTGGCAGTCGGGGAAGCTGGGTCCTGTCGTTCTCATCTTATAAGTGAGGAAACTGAGGCTACAGCTGGAAGAGAGGGGACTCGGCTTCACCACCTCAGAGCGGGGACTCAGGGCAGGCGGGGGTCAGGCTAGATAGCCTTTACCACCTCCTGTGCGGGTCCCCATGGCCACCAGGAGGCGCAGCCACCCCGAGAAAGCCGGCTGGACCGCCGCATTCCCAGCAGGTGGGAGGGCCCCAGCCCGACCTCAGAGCCTGAAACTGCCCCGGGGGTGACTGACTCTGGTCTTAGGGAATCTCCTAGAATATAGATCCTCCTGAATCATCACCTTTGGTGCTTGGATTCAGGAATCTGTCTTGAATCTTTTCAAATTGTGAAGTATAATCATTTGCAGAAAAGTGAATAAAATGCGAATGTGCAGTTTAGCAGACAATTATCAAGATTCTCTCTTGTATCTGACTCCTTTCCTTCAGTTTTATGGATTTAAGGCTCATCCCTGTCATTGCTCAGAGCAGTAGTTTGATGGTTTTCCCTGCTGTCAACTCTGCATCATGTCAAAAGCATCCCAGGTGATTCTGATGTAGCCAGCCTCGCACCTGCATGCAGTGGGTTCAGACCCACTGGATGTGTTCAGCCAGTGTACACCGAAGGCTGTCCTGTGCCCAGGCCGTTCAGGGATACAACGGTGAACAGACAGAAAAGCTCTCACAGCCTAGTTGGGGGTGGGATGGAGAGTAAAGAGGTACCTGCTCCAGGTAGAGAGGACAGGAAAGGCCAAGAGAATCAACTCTGCAAAATACCTCAAAAGAGTGTACCAGGCAGAGGGAGCCACATGTGCAATGGCCCTGGGGTGGATAAGGACTTGGTATATTTGAGGACTGGAAAGGGGACCGCTGTGCTTGGAGCTCAGTGAACTAGGACTTGGTAAGACCCTCAGCAGGGGGTGGTCTTTATCTAAGGACCCGGGACGGGGACATGATTGGATGTGTATTTTTTAGAAGCTCGTTCTGGACTTCCTTTGTGGAAAATGGGTTAATGGGAGGCCAAGAGTAGAATGGGAGGCTCCATGGTAATGAGGTAGGAGGTGAGGGATGTTGGGAGCAACACAAGAGGTCAAGTTCAGGGTCAGTTCTGGATACCCAGTGGCCCACCTGGGCATAAGGTCCTCGCTGAGCGCTCCTGCATCAGCACCCACCCCGCAGAGCTGGTTCTGGGACGTAGCCGCGTGGTCCTCGCGTAACTGGGCTGGGCTGTGTCCTGCAGCTCAGCATCCTGAAGGAGGCCCACCAGGACGAGCTGGGCCGCATGTCCGAAGACCTGGAGGACGAGCTGGGTGCGCGGTCCAGCATGGACAGGAAGATGGCTGAGCTGCGGAGTGAGGTGAGGCCGCTGGCGGGACCCAGGAGGGCCTGAGGCTTGGGGTCCAAGGGCCCTGCCTCTGTCAGCTGGTCCCTTGAAAGAGGGCAGGTACCAGGCCTGTGCTCTGAGGGGGAACCAGCCACACCGCATGGGGTACCCCAGTCTGTAGGGGATAGCCTCTCTCCCGCACAGAGGCCAAAGCACCCTCGCATCCTGCGTGCCGAGCAAGGAGCCCAGGTTAATTACAGCCGCTGCAGCTGGACCTGCCTTCTGGAGCCAGAAATGGCTGGAGGAGGAGGTGGGGTGCGGGGAGGATCCAGCCCAGACCCTTCGGTGCCATCCGTCCCCTGGTGCCCTCACCCTGTCCTGCCCCATCACAGATGGAGCGGCTGCAGGCTGAGAACGCTGCTGAGTGGGGGCGCCGCGAGCGGCTGGAGACCGAGAAGCTGGGCCTGGAGCGGGAGAACAAGAAGCTGCGGGCGCAGGTCGGGGACCTGGAGGAGGCCCTGGCCCGGCGGCGGCGGCAGACGGCCAGCGCCCTGGACTGTGACCTGCGGGCCAGCCAGGCTGCGCTCTTTGAGAAGAACAAGGTGGGGCAGGGGGTGGCGTGGCCGGGGCTCAGGCAGCTCCACCTCCCGATCTAACAGGGACAGAGCACCTACTGTGTGTCCAGCACCAGCCCACAGGGGCCAGGAGACCTATGAAGTAACAACTAAGGACAAAGGACAGAGGCTATGATCATCTTCGAAGCTGCTCTTCCCCAGCACCCACTGTGGGCCAGGCTCAGTGAAAATAGCTGCGTGTATTGAGCACCTACTATGTGCCAGGCCTTGTGGTAATTACAGTGGCTGCATTTGTTGAACACTTACTGTGGGCCAGGCCTTGTGCCCATGCATTTTTGTCCAATATCACTTAAGTCCCTCAACCACCTTTATTTTTATCCAAAAAATATTTATCGAGCACCAGCTGTATATAGGCCTCCTTCTGGGTGCTGGGGACACAGCGATGAATAGACAGGATGATGCGGCCAGCCCTCCTGGAGCTGATGGCTGGTAGCAGACCAATTGGGAGAAAGAATGTAGAAAGAACGTGAATAAAGTTTCCATGGTGAAGGGGATATGGCTCTTTGGAGAAGTCGGCCAGTGTGGCTGGAGGGGAGTGTGCAAGGGGAACATGGGAGGAGGTGAGAACGGAGCTATGGGCCACCTTGGCAGGGTCGTGCAAGTGAGTGGGTTGCAGTTCTGAGCGCCCACTGGCTGTGTGTGGAAGGCGATGGGGAGACCTTCGCTGTTTGCTGGTGCAGCAGGTGGTGACGGAGGCCTGCACTGAGGTTGGTGGAGATGGAATAAAGAGGACGGATTCAAGAGACCTTTAGGCAGTGCATGGTCCCATTTACAGATGCGAAAACTGAGGCTCAGAAGTCACAGCGCTCAGGCTGGGCATCTCCTGCCCTGGCTGCTCATCCTCCTCCCAGTCACTGTGGCTTCTGATCTCTTTTCCTCCGACACCTGCTCTCAGCTTAGCTCATCCACCCCCAGACCCAGGCCTTTAAAACCACTTACACACCGAAGCCTCCAGACCTCATCCCTCCCCCAGAAAACCTGACTCAGCTGCAGTAGCCTGCTGGACATCTCCGTGTCATTTCCAGTCGGCACCTCAAAGTGACTGGTCCAAAGTGGAGTCGCTGATTCCACCCACCCAGTCCTCTCCTCTCATTGCCCACTGAGCCTTCTCCCCTCACTAGATGGCTCTAGTCTCCTGCTGCTCGGCCAGACCTCTAGTGCTGGTGTTTCAGACAGCAGTTGGCAAGAGATTCTGGGGAAGAAGGGACACAAGCACGCCCTAGGGCTGCCTGACACCTTGGGACTCCTGAGCATGGCTCCCCGTGATACTGAGACCTCCCGCCATCTCTGCAGGAGCTTGCAGACCTGAAGCACGTGCATGGCAAGCTGAAGAAACAGTTCCAGGAGAAGGTGGCAGAGTTGGCACACGCCAACCGGCGGGTGGAGCAACACGAGGCAGAGGTGAAGAAGCTGCGGCTGCGGGTGGAGGAGCTCAAGAAGGAGCTGGCCCAGGCTGAGGACGAGGTGAGCACCCACTGGGACCAAAAGGGCAGCCTTCGGACCCTGGGTGGTATAAGGGCGGGGATGTGGGGCCTTCCCGTGTTGGTCCCTGGTGGGTTCCCAGTGCCTGAGTCTCGGGAGGTGCCCAGGGTAGAGTGGTAGGTGGGCGGGCGATGGATGGATGGTAGGTAGGTGTGTGGGTAGGAAGGTGGCAAGAAAAATGGACAGATAAGGTAGACGAATGGGGAATAGATTAATGGGTGGACGAGTGGGTAGATAGGTAGGTGGTTAAATGGAAGGACAGAGGATAACTCCATGGATGGATGAACAGATGAATGAAGGACTCGATGGACAGATGGATGGGAGAGGGAGAGAGGGAAGGAAGGAGGGAGGATGGATGGATGCGATGTAACTACAGGTATATGATGGGTGAGTGGGTGGGTGGATGAGTATAGGGATATATGGAAAGATGGATGACTGAGCAGACGGTGGAAATATGGATAGACAACAACTGCATCAGTGGGTGGAGGAACGAATGGACAGGGAAGAAGGACAGAAGGGTGGGTCGATGGGAAGGTAGGTGTTTCTGGGAGAGTGGAAGGACGCGTGGAAGGACAGGGTGAATGGGCAGCTGGATAGGTTAATGAATGGCGAGCGGGGAAGTGGGTATCTCATGGGCAGATGGCTTTTTCCGTGGGCGAATGGTCAGATGGAAAGATTGATAGGGATAAATGGGGATGTGGGTTGGTGGATGGATCAGTAGCTTGGGGCATTGGAGGACAGGTAGACTTAGATAGAGGGGCAACAGGGATGGGGAGGAGCTAAGGGATACTTCCCTGGAGGAGCTGGGCCTTGCTCCAGGCCGCAGAGGAGACAGACCCTTCTCAGGGGAGGCCATTCCCACGGAGGAGTGGTGGGGGTGGCTGGCCCTAGGTAGATGGCAGGCCAGGCTGGCCCAGCCCAACGTGACCCCCATGCTGTTGGCCCTGCTCACCCCCCAGCTGGATGAGGCCCAAAACCAGGCACGTAAGCTGCAGCGGTCACTGGACGAGCAGACGGAGCAGAGTGAGAACCTGCAAGTGCAGCTGGAACATCTGCAGTCCAGGTGGGCCCCAGTGCACTCCCCAGGGTGGGGACTGGGCTTCCAGCGGGGAGGAAATTCCTGACCAGGGTACAGAGACAGGGCAGAGAGACTTCTAGCCGATGGGTCCGGGCAGGGTCGGAGCCCAGGCTAGAGGGGAAGACAGAAAAGGAAGAGGGCTGGCCGCCCTGCGGCCAGAATCCTGTCCCTCTGAGCAGGAAGGGCCAGGTCCAGGAAGCCAGGGAAGGGGAGTGCAGGAAACGAGACCATCTGGGAACCTGGAATTGTCTCCTGCGGCCAGAGAGCAGGAAGGGTGGCCAGAGAGGTCAGGGCCAAGGTGGGGGTAATGGGGAGGGCCCCCTGGGCCTGGGAGCCATTGATAAGAAGAATAAGCAGCCTCCAGGGTCCCCAGGCTGGGGTGATCCAAGGCCCCAGTGGCAGGCCAAACGCCTCAGCTGCACTCAGGGCCCAGCACCCTCAGCGAGGGCGGGCCTCAGGGACTCCGGGGACCCACCAGCACACTCTGCATCTCTCCCCGGCCTCCGCATCCCAACACTCTATGAATCGCATGTTCTCCCAGACTCCCCTTAGGGCCATGAGATGTCAGAGAACATCAAATCCAATCCCCTCCCCATTTCACAAGTCCCCCACCTGAGGGGGCATCCGCCCCGGCTCACTCTTCCTGGGCCAGGCCCTTACTCGCACCCTCTTGTTTCCTGGAACAGAGGGAGGCTGGGCTCTGCGGCCAGACGACCCGTGTGGTGGGAAGCCTGGCTCTGTGCTTTGTGGCTGTGTGGTCATGGGCCACTTGCTTAACTTCTCTGTGTCAGCATTTCCTCATCTGTAAAATAGGGATGATAACAGTTCTTACCTCTTGGTCGTTGTGAGAATTAACTGAGCCGATACACGTTTACAGAAGTACCTGGCCCATCATAAACGCTGAACAGCTGTTCGCTGCCGGTGCAACTACCCCTGGGCGTGTGGGGGCCGCTCATGTTTGGGTCAGATGTTGTGCTGTAAGACCGATCAGCGCTCCCACGAGAGGAGGGAAGGGAAAGATATGTTTTTCCTGGGGGGCTGGCAGATGAGGCAACCAAGGCACAGGAGGGTAAGTCCTTCCGTGGCCGCCCAGCTGGTGGGTGGTCAGGCCAGATGGCTCCCCCTCCCAGCCAGCCATCCGCCATCCGAGCCCTTATTTACCAGGCAGGCACTAAGTGCTGCTGTGTGCTCAGTTTCTGTGAGGTGGGCAGGCTCTGAAGCCGGACCTAAAGTCCTGTGGCATGGCCAGCCGAGCCTCAGTTTCCCCATCTCCCTGGAAGTGTTGTGCAAGGGCCCAGGCACGAGTCTAAGTCAGGCTGTGTCTGGTCAGCCCTACCCACTCTGCTCCCCCCAGCCCCCACAGCAGACACCTAGCCCCAGGGCTTTCTCGCCCTGGGTAGCCATAAACCCCCGAAATGGGCAGGCGGGCTCTGCCCAGCCTCCGTTGGGGAGGGCGCGGCCGGCCAGGACCGCTGCCTCGTTTTCTTCTCCAACTTTGCGTGCTTTAATGGTCCGGGGACAGCGCACTAAATCACGGCAGGGTAATGGAGGCTCCCGGCCGCGCCCTCCCTGCCGTGTTAATAATTCATGCTTTCCAGGAAGATGCCAGCCAGGCGGCCGCTGCTGGGGGATGGGCAGGCATCGCCTCGGCTCTCCTCAGGGTGCCAGTTCCCCCTGTACGTTTAGGAACTCGAATGGGGGGAGGCGTAGCGCACAGCATTTTCTCCCTGATACGGGGGATGTAGGGGGCTCAGGCCCTCCCACCCCCAAGCTCTCTCCCCCTGGTCTTTGGAACCTGGCTTGGGTTTGAATCCCAGCAGCCGCTCGCCTGCCTTTCCAAGCCCCTGGCCCACTCTCGCCCATCCAGAGCCCCCCACTACTTCAGTTCAGGCCCAGCCCCACACCCTACTACTGTCCATCCGCGTGACCCCGAGCAAATTCCTCAGCTGCTTTGTGCTTTGGTTTCCTTGTCAGTTAAATGGGGGTGACAGTAGCACCTCATCATTTCAGACGCTTCTGGGAGGATGGGGTGATGTATGTAAAAGGCCCCACCCAGTGCCCGGCAGGGGGGACGTCCCTGGAAGGCGTTGCCACTCTCGGCACCAGCTGATCAGACTGGGCCCCTGACCCTGGTGGCACCCCACCCCACAGGCTCCGCAGGCAGCAGCAGAACGCCCCGCTCTTCGGGAAGATCCGCAGCGCTCGCTTTGGCCCTGAGGAGGCTGGAGATGGAGCCAGCGACCTGGATGAGGACGAGGACCTGCAGATACAGGTGGCCTAGAGCCCCCAGGACTGGCAGGACTGGCCCTCGGCCACAGGGCCCCTGCATGCCCAGGCCGACCAGCCAGTTGAACTGATGCAGGTGCCTGTGCTCGCTCTGGGAGTGACCCGGCTCCCTGCCATGGACAATTTCTCTCTTTCCCAGGGTGGGTGTCAGTGGTTCCCCCCACCCCTCCACCAACACCCTGTGGAAGGGAAGCCACAGCCTATGTTTTTATATATATATATATATTTTTATATATGCCCATGAACTTTGCACCCATTTGGTTTTATAAACATAAGACGGCTCCAAGGCCTGGTCCAGGGGCCCCCACCCACCCAGGACCTTCGTGCAGAAGGAAGAAGACATCACGAGGAGGCTGTTGGAGCCCCGCCCCAGGCAGCCTCAGCCTTGGGGGCTGGGCAGGAGCTGTCCCAGTACAGTGTGATAAACCCCATCTTTTGTAATCCACGGAGTTGAGGTCCTCAGCGTGCAGGCCTGAGAGGCAGATCTGGGCAAGCGGTGTGTGGGGGCCAGCATCAGCCTACACCTGGCACCAAACCCGAGTCAAAAATATCAAATGACGTAATAAACGAATGAATGGTGAGAAAGAATGAGTACGTGAGCACCTGGGCCACCGAACGGTCTGGAATCTAGCCCCTGTGAGGGGAAGGAGGAAGTTTGCTGCTGTCTGATCTGGAGAAGAGCAGACTTCAGACCTGGCAGCGGGTGGATTCAAAGCTCAGCTCTGTCCCTTGCTGGCTGTGCTACTCCGGGGAAGTTACTGGCCCTCCCTGAGCCTCAGTTTCTACATCTGTAAACTAGAGGTCTCAGAGCCATCCTGAGAATTAGATGAGTCCGTGTGGACTCAGTGAGGGTTAGTTATTATCGAAATACTTGAAGCTATGCCCAGGAGAGGAGGGATATGTCAGCTGGGTTCTGCCACAAGGGCTGAAGTTCAGGCGACTAGTGCGTTACCCAGAGGCAGGTGTAAACACAGGAAATAAAGCCTTTTATCTTCCTTCCAGCCCTGCTCTCGGTAGTGAAGTAGCAGGTAGTTTTAATTTTATTTTTGATACTTAGTCTCTAAGTTTTCTATAACCAGCAGGTTTATATGAAGTCGGATAGAAACGGTTATTAAAAACACAGTAGGATACATTTTTGAATCTTTGCAAGTCGAGTTAGCATTCAAGACGAGACCCTTTAGGTGAACTACCTCCCAGCACCAGGGCTTGCTTTCTGCAGGAGGGGGCACTAAATTGTGCTAGTGTGTGTGAGGTGGTGAGTTCCCTGTGTTCGGAGGTGTGCAAGCACCAAGAAGAGTTAAATTCAGTTAATAAAGGGGTTCCCTGCCAGGGGGGTTGCAGCACTCAAGGACTTTGGCCTTGTCTGAGGGATCCCTGAAGCCACAATGCTGGAAAGCCAGGGGGTGCCCCTGAGCCCTGCAGGCTGAAGGGAGGGGAGGCAGGCCCAGGAGCCCAGCTGGGAGTAATAAATGTGGGCACTGGACATTTGCCCTTTTGCCACACCTAAACTAATGATGCCGGTGGAGTGGGGTTTGCTGTCACAGCAAGGAGGCCCATGTCCCCTCCTGGGCTCCACAAGTTGTGCGGAGGGCGGGGGAGGATGGAGTAGGGGAGACCCAGCTATGAGAATCCCCCACCCCATGGGTCTTTCCCCATAAACAAGGGGCTGCAGGAAGAAGACCATTTCCTGCCAGGGGTCTTTCTGTTTTCTCTCCCCAACAGGAAGGTGGCTCAGAAGAAGCTGAAAGTGCTGTCCTTTGACCCCTGGGGAGCCAGGAGCCAAGCCCTCACTGACAGCCGCGCTGAGAGCCACCTCTCCAGGCCCTTGGGCGGACCTGCCATTCCCAGACACAGAGCAGACCCGTCGGCGGGCTCCCCTAGACTCCCTGGCACCTCCAGCGAGATAGCGTTGAGCAGGGGCCCCATTACAGCCCCTGTCTCTGGGCGGGGCGGCTCCTGAGAATGTCGGTGAGGAGAGAGGGCCCAGCCTCCCAGCTCCATTATACAAGGGGAAACCCAAGTCTCAGGAGGGCAGGCCGGGGCCGGGAGGCTGTCTGGGCCTGGGACGCGCCTGCCTCCCTGCTCACGGCCCTTTCATCCCAGTGGTCGTGGTGGCAACTCCTGCCAACAGAAGCATCAGCTTTGGCTCACTTGATGCTTTAAAAACTATATTTAATGCATTGCTAATATTAATAAGGGGGTTTTCTCATGAAAAAAAAGTTTCCTTCTCTTGGACCACCCTGAGCTCACGGTCCCGCCTGGCCTCAGCGGCTGGGTTGAGAGAGAGGCGGTGCTCCCTGGGATGGGGCGCAGAGGCACCCCAGTAAGCCGCGGCCCCCACCACTCCCTGCAGCCTTACCCTGTCCCACAGCACTTAGCTCGCTGCCTGGCCCCTGGAGGCCTGTGAGTGTTTGTTCTCTGACCTAGTCCTGCTTCACCCTGCTATGAGGCGGCACTGCTACCACCACCCCCCTTTCCACTGAGGATCCAGAGGCTCAGAGGGAGCCAGTGACTATCCCAAGGCCACACAGCTGGTTAGTGTTCAGGCCAGCATTCCAGGTCAGGGGGGCTGAGGCCAGACCCACACTCCTGGCTGTGATGCCCCCCCACACCCCATGTGGTGCGACCCCTGCCCTCTGCAGCCTCACCCAGATCTTCATAGCCCCTGTGGCTCCAGCCACCCGAAAGCCCTTACTACCACCCAGAACTGCCCCTCCCCGTCAGCGTCCCATGGGTCCTTCACAGCTCAGCCTGCTTGGTTCGTTCTTAGAATGTCAGTGGGTTGTGCACTTGTCTGCTTCTCCCGCCATACCAGATACTCCCGGAGGGCAGAAAATCCTTCCAGCAGCCAGCACGGTGCTCTGGGCCTAGTGGGCATCCTTAAAGGAGGGGAAGGATGATGGACAGACGGATGGACAGATGAATGAATGGATGGATGAGTAGATAGAGGGAAGGGGGGGGGAGAGAAGGATGGTAGGAGGCTAAAGCCAGGACCACCCCCACCTCACCACCCCCACTCCAACCCGACTGCAAACCTATAAGACCGGCCCTAGCCGAGTCTTCCTGCTGGTCAGCTAAGAAATCTTCCAAAAAAGCCACAGCACCCCAGGGGCAGCAGTGCCGGGGCCTCCTGACAGCACCCAGACAGGCTGGAAAACCGGCTGGGCCAGACACTGCCCCACCCGGGCCCTCCCTCCCCGGCAGCCTGAAGCTGGGGGCCCTGCACGTCTGTCCTCTGAGGCCTTGGCCTTCCCTCGCTCTCCAGCCAAGGTCGTTTTTGCCCAGCCGGGGACTGTCCAGGCAGCCCCTGGGGTCCTCTGCCTTGAAATCCGTGCCCGGGAGTGAGTCCCTTCCACACAAGCCCGGCTCCCAGACCCAGCGGCTCTCTGATTGGCTGTGTGTCTTCTGGCAGCTCCTGCCCTCTCTAGGCTTTTGTTTCCCAATTTGTAAAACTGGGACCATAGCAACTGGGCTGTCCGGTCCGACCTGCAGTAATATGATTTTACGGGTTGTAGTATTTCCCGGCGTTCCTTATTGTCTGCCTCCCTTCCAAGACCCCAGTGCCCTGTCTGCCTGGGGGCTCACCAGCCAGCCTGGGCACCCCTCTGGGGCAGCAGGTGGGGGTTAAAGGCAGAGGCAGCACCAGCTGAAGCTCTCGGCCCGCACCCCCACCCCCACCCCCACTCCCCAGCCTCCTCTGCCTGGTAATTGCAGGGTTGCAAGATGCCAGCTGCCTCCCAGGCCCCAGGCGGGCACCTCCCAATGGAGCGGGGCCTCCCTGGAAAGCCTCCCACTTCTGCAACCCCACAGACCGAGCTGCGTTGGGGGTGCTCTCCATGGTGCTCAGACTCCCCGCCCCCCGCCCCTCTCTTCCCGGGGAGGGGGCCTGCAAAGTGTAAACATGAAGCCTCTCCTGGATTTCCCAGGCTTCCCCCACGTCAGAGGAGCATCCTGGCCACCCCTCCCCCAGTCGGGAACTAGCCATGCTCCCACTGCTGAACAAATACACCCTCGCTCCACATCCTGGCATGCGAGTGCTCCAGACTCCCCTCAAGCACATTCCCCAAGTGGCCTTGGTTTCAGGTCCCTGTTGTTCTAGAATAAAGTCAGACAGACCCCTTGCTGTGGCCTCTCTCCCTCTCTGACTGGCTGGGACTGGCTTTGGGCACTGTGTGTACTCGCCCTCTGCAGAGCCCCAGTGGCCTGGTCAGACGACAGCTTCACAGTGACTGGGGTGTGCCTCATCCGTGCCCACCCGGACCTCGAGCTCTGATGTCAGGGGTCCTGCCTCTGGGACCCCGGTTCTCCCCAGGAAGGGAGAATGTCCTTTGGAGCACACGCTGCTCCTTCGTGGAGCCCCTTAATTGTAACCTTCACGACACCCCAGAGGTGGACAATAGCAAGAGGAGGACATGAAGGCCCAGAGACAGAAGGAACCGGCCAATAAATGACAAGGCCAGCATTCACATCTGGGCAACTCCAAAGGCCACGTGTTCTCAGCTACAGCCCTCAGCCCAGATCTGGGCCCAGCTCGGAGCAGGTGTTTCCTAAATGTCCATGGGAGGGAAGGAAGAATGATGGAGAGGACCACTGTCATCACGATCAGTTCCCTTCCGGTCACTCAGCAAGGCCCTTTCATCTAGCACCCCACCTGATGCTCTGACTCGGACAGGCCAGAGTTAGGGGCCTCACTGCCTAGAGGATGAGTACACTGAGGTCCAGAGAGCAAAATGGCTCACCCAAGGACACCCAGCAACCATGTCCTGGGAACCCCCAGGTCCTTTAAGGTGGGTCTTAATCCTTCACCCCTTTGACCACCATTCTAGTAACTCCAGAGAGAGCAGCCAAACAGATGTGGATTGCGCTGGACCCCTAAGCAAGCAAGGAGCTCCACCTCCCTAAGCCCCAGTTTCCTCCTGTGTAACACAAGGTGCCGTGGGGACTAGAAAGGACATTTGTCAAACCCCCGGCATGGGGTTCGACACCCAGCAGTATTGCTGTCTGTCCACCTTTGTCCTAAGTCACCTGCCATGTCCATGTGGGAGACCAGTTTTCCCAGCAGGAAAAGTGCACTGTCTATACCAGGGTGGGGATCTAGGTCCAGGATCTAACTCTACCTGCGTGGACCACTCCACTCAGCCACACTCCTCTCCCCCGCAGTCCAGTCTCAGAAACCTCCACTCCATCACTCACCCAGTCTCCCCGGTATCTTCATTCCAGGATGGAATGGGTTTCGAGGTGGCACTGGGAGAGCAAAGGCATCTTTGTCTGCTCCTGGACCACCACCCCCTCCCCACCAGCCCACCTCATTGGCTGATGAACTGGAGTGAGGTATGAAACAAAATCCCTGGGGAATCTGGCAGAGGAGACTCCTCTGTCAGACAAAGTTCATCTGATTGCCCAGTCCCCGAGGGGTAAACTGAGGAAGCTGCCAAGCTGAGGGGGGTAGGGTCAGAGAGGAGAAAAAAGGTGCCACTTCAGGCAGTCTGCCTCTATTATTTCTTCTGAGGATCGTGACAGCCAGTGAGCTGATCATACTTCTGGTCCCTCCTTACAGGTGAGTACGTGGAGGTCAAGACCCTCGGCAGCGTCCTGAGGTCTCAGGGCAACTGAGAAGCAGGGTGTGGACTGGGGCCACTGCTCTCCAGACCAGATGCTGGTGACCGCAGCATCCTGTACTTACAATGTCACACACACCCATTAACGTCCATCTCAGTCCCCCAACATTGATTTTTCCAAATGGCTTCTCCTTTTGTAATTCCCGATTTATTCACCTGGCTGGTGGTACCTTTCCACTGGCTTGCTATAGCCCGTAAGTTCCCCGAAGGCTAGAATTTGGTCCTTTTTAATCACCTTGGTGCCCCTAGCAGCAATGCCTGCCTCGCAGCAGGAGCTCACTAAGCATTCAATGAATAAATGAGTGAATGAATGGATGAACAAATGAATCAAGGACCTTCCATGCTTCCCTCAGGCCCCTGCTCTGCGCTCTCCAAGGCCAATCCCAGAGACTCAGGTGGGTCAAAGGCAACAAGAGATGAAGTTATAAACCAGGGCAGGCAAATGGACTGCGCCAAGTTTTTTGAGAGGAAACTCAAAGATGCGATGCTATTAAAAATTGATATTTCAGTGAGATAATTCCCTCTCCCAGGCTTTTAATTGATTGTCTAAAAAGCCTTCCTTTGTTGTTATGCCTCTTTATTCGCAGGGACCATTAATTTTTTTATGGACGATCAAACCCAGATAGAGTGGCAGGGCTGCCGCACGGCTGCCTCAGAAACAGTAACCAAGACGCCGGGGACAAACCTCTGAGGGTCAGCCAGAAGAGGTGACAAGGCCACGGAGCTAGTCTTGGCTCTAGACTGGGAAGAAGGGAAGACCTTGCATGTCCCAGACACACACACACACACACACACACACACACACCTGCCCCTGCCCCCAGCCCCAGTGGACAGGCTTCGTGAAGTCTGGAGAAGCAGGTGAGTGCCCTGGGAAGGAATGGGGCAACTGCTTCGAGGGGGAGCCCCGCTCTGGGAGTCTGGACCCCTGGGTTCCCCCTGGCCGCCAGAAGCCAGTTTCCCGCTGCTCCAGGCCTCCATTTCCCCATCTCTCCCTTGCGGGGTGGGACTAAAAGGTAGACAAGGAAAAGCAGGTGAGTGGGAGTCAGGACCTCTGGGACACTTCTCTCTGGGCCTCTGTTTCCTCGTCTGTCCAGTGAGGGTGACACTGGCATCCGTCTCAAGGGGTAGCTTCAAGGGCTGCGTGCAGAGCAGGAAGGGACACTGTTGCTCACGCTATTGTTAACCTCACCGTCCTTCTCCTGGCTCTTTGGGTGGCCCTCAAATCTACACCCCTGTCCAGGTGACCTTGGCCACCTCCTTTCTCCTCTCTGGGTTGGCTCTGAATCGGCATCCACCCTCTGCTGCGAGGCTGTGGCCGTGGAGGTGTTCAGTGTACACCTGTCTGCCAGGTCTCTGGCCTTGTCTGTTTCTCCCCCACCCCATCCATCCACACCGGCCTGACAGGCAGCCTCGACGAGGCCTTGGGGTGTCCCTGGCTGCAGCAGCAGTAGACTGGGATGGGGCTGGCTGGCTCCTGGCCCTTTCATAATCGCCCTGCCCGTGAGCTGGCCTCCCTCACTTCCTCCCTGCTGCCCCATGCTCGCTCCTGACACCCCTTTTCTGGAAAGGAGAAACAGGCCAAGCAGAGCTGGCTCCTTGGGCGTAGGGCCTGTGCAGTCACACAGGGCCTGTATTTCAAAGAGCTAAGCACTTGGTATCATGTACTGTTGTTGCTGTCTTGAAATTATCAGTAATTTTTAAAGAGGATCCCACTTTTTCATCTTGTACCTGGCCCCATATATTACCCAGCCAGTTTTGCTGTCAAGGGACAGACCTGCTTCAGGAAATGACCACTGGGTGGGTCCCCAGGATAGCATCCCTTCCTTTATCCATTGTCATTCCTCCCAGAGGACTGGCCTCACCCCCACATCTTCCTCTCCCATCTTACCCAGGTGCCCCCAGCTCAGAACCCCTCCTGGCTCCTATCTCCTCAATGGAGGGGTCTTCCAAGGGATGAGCAGATAGATAGGTGGGGGATAAATTCTCCAGGCACCTCTACATCTCAGACCCTGGGGAGGGACTCAGCGGAAGGAGGTCCCCAGATCCATACGTTTCCCCTGGATAGGCACAACTCACGTCAAGGAGAAGCATAAAGGCTGCAGAGCAGATAAGGCATGAATTCATTTAAACAATCTATGGCGTTCATAACAGCTTTCGGCCAACATAGAGTCTTCTTAGACGATGGATGTTAAAGGGACAACTGCTTTGACTTTACAGGCCTTGGGAAGGTTTCATCCATCAAAACACATCCTTGTAGGGCAGAGGGGTAGAAATCCTCCACAGGGCCCCCTGGCAAAATGCAGCAAAAGCTAACGCAGGTCACTCTTGGGAAGCTCCCCTAAGGAAGTCTGTAAGCACATGTGATGAGTAAGTGTGGATGCAAATATTTAGCCACACAAGTGCTCATTGTGGCATTGCTTACAAAAGCAAAAATAGAGACAGCTAAGTGGCCAGCGGTCAGGCCTGGTTAAATAAATGACAGTGCCTTTCTCCAGGGGGATGCTGGACCGTCAGCAACATCGACCTTCTTACTGAGGACGGGGAGTGAAACTTCCACTCTGAATACAGCGTACATCCTGCGCTTGGCTTCCTCGCTACACATGCACAAGAGTCAACGCCACAGTGTCAGTCTCAGGGTCGTTGCTTTTCTCCTTTCCTTATCTCCGACTCTCCTGGCTCCTAGTGGCCAGTCACCAAAAAGTTCAGAGACACCGACTTCGGGGACCTCTCAGATCTGTTCCCTTGCCGCCCTCGCTCTCACCATCCAAGCCACACCACCTCTATCCTGCAAGGGTTGCCCTCACTTTCTGTCTTGCTCCCCACAATTCCATTGAGGCCTCCATCTATTCTTTAAGGGCAGCCAGAAAATCTTTTGAAAAAGTTCATTGGATCTTTTCCCTTTTCCTGCTTAAAACCCTTGACTAACTCCCCATTACTCTTAACATGGAGACCAAACCCTTGAACCGGCCTTTGAGACTCTTCGTGGGCAGACTCCCGGAGCACCTTGCTTCCCCTCTTCCTTCTTCATTCCAGCCATTTTGGCGTCCTCCCACACTCTTACACCAAGCAGGCTCTCTTATGCCACAGGGCCTTTGCACAGGCAGTTTCCCCAAATCAGAACACTCTCCCTCCTCCCCTCTTCACCTGGGTAATTCACCCTTTTGCTTTCACCTTAAGAGGTACTTTCTCAGCAAACCTTCCCAGACAGGCCTAGGTCTCCCCATATCTCTTCCAAAACCTTATAACCCCTTTCTGTCCTCCTCTGCCCTTCTCACAGTGCACCTTCAACTGTGAAGTTCTTAGATAAATGCCTTTCGCTTTCACTAGACTATGAACTCCTCAAGGGCACAGGCTACTTTTGTTGACTGCTGAGTCCCCAGTGCCCAGTGCCTGGCACAGAGTGGTGCTCAGATATTTGTTGAATGGATCAGTGAGTCAGTGAGGGAAGGAAGGCTGGCCCAAGCCCTGGGCCTACCTTCACTGCTGGCCGGCATCCCCATTCTCCAGGGAACACTTGGCAGGCCTGCTTTTAGCATTTGTCCTCAGGACAGCAGCCCAGAGAGAAGTGCCTGTAGTGAGCCAGGTGCTGGGAAAGCGGGGCTGGAATGTGGCCTCCTTCCTGAGAGCTGCTATCTGCATCCATTGGAAATCTCCCTTTCCCATCTCCTCCGGAGGAAGCAGAGGGAGCGAGAGGGCCCCATCTCCTTCCTCTCCACCCCCCGGCTCAGGGTCAGTCCCTTTGATGTGAAGGTTCCTGGGGAGGCTGGTTTGTGTCACTGTCGAGCTGGGGGAGGAAGACAGTTCAGGGCCTCATCTTAACTGGCAGACTGGCCCGGATCACAGTGTCCCTGTGCAATGAAGGGGCCTCACAAATGCCAGCCTCTCACCAACAATGGAAAAGAATTCAGCAATCTGAAGGCCGTGGTATGGTACCCCGGGATTCTTGGGGCGCCTCTGGCTCTGGCTGAGTCAACCCTGCCTTGTTCCTCCTTGCAGGAGGCCCCCTGGGGGCCCGATGTGGACTAGAATCCCTGTCCATGTCAAGGACCCCAGAAACAGAGACCCCACGGTTTCCTCTTGGAGTCTGGCATGGCTGTGTCATCTTGGACAAATCCTTCTTACTGGCCTCAGTCTTCCTACCTGTGAAAGGGGGATTGTAATATCTACTCTGGACAGCTACTGTGTGGTGGTTCAGAAGACCAGAACGGTGTTTCCCCAAGTATAAACTCATGTCACCATGGTTAATAAAATGGATGTGGTCACACTCCAGACAGCCCTAACTGACACAGGGCACACACAAGAAAGTGATTCCCTGCTCATTTTTCTTTTCACCTTCTGCCCGTTGTCAAGGAGAGAGTTTCAGGTAGCATTATGGACTTAGCACCTGCCTAATACTTGCTGAACTTTTTAACAAAAGCTTTAGAGCTGCTTAGGCAGGCAATGTTAGCCAGTGCATGTGTAATGCGTTTGTTTTATTTTCAAGGTATTTTATGTATGTAGTTTGTTCTTGAGGCAAATAGAAAAATGTGAGGTGATTTAAAGAAAGAGAGCAAGCCAATAATAGTACAGGGGATGCTTGGATCTGGAAAAAATCACTAAGTGGCTGGAGTGGCTGAGGTTTGGGAAATACTGTTTAAATAGCAGGGGTGTCAGAGAAGTGGAGACTCAGAACTTTCACCACCACCCAGCGGCAGTGAGGCCATCCCCATGGTGGAGTCAGTAGAGAACACCCTGCCTATTGGAATGAGAAGTGCCCCTGCCATGTGTCAACAGAGGACAAGTAGAGAACCTGGATGTTTACCTCCACCTGGCTACAACCAGGTGGTGCTTCCCTTCCCCTCCTGGAGCAGTATCGGAGAATACTCGCTAAAACAGAAGGCTCGAACCAGATCTGAAGTCTCAGGATATGCAAATGTCTAGGTTCTAAAAAATAATTCATATCAAGAATGAGAAAAATCTCAAATGGAATGGGAAAAGGAAAAAAAATAACAATTAATAGATTCCAACACTGAGATAACAAAGATGTTAGAATTCTCTGACAGACATTTTAAAGCAGCTGTGATAAAATGCTTCAAGGAGCAATTACAAATAAGCTGGAAACAAAGGAAAAATAGGTCTCAGCACACAAACAAAAGGTATAAAGAGAACAAAATAGAAATGTTAGAGCTGAAAAATGGAATAAGCGAGATAAAAAGCTCAGTGGGTGGGCTCGACAGCAAAATAAAGGAGATGGAGGATAGAATCGGTGAACTGAAAGATAAAACAGTAGAAATTGCCCAGTTTGAACAATGGAGGAATAATAAACTGGAAAAAATAACAAGGAACAAAGCCTCAGGGGCTTGTGAGACTATAAACAAAAGGTCTAATATTTATGTCATCAGAGGCCCGTAAGGAGGGGAAAAAGAGGGCAGGGCTGAAAAAGTACTTGAAAAAAATGGCTGAACCCTTCCCACATTTGGTCAAGGATGTAAACCTACAGATCCGAGAAGCAATACATTCCAAAGAAGACAACCCAAAGAAATCTACTCGAAGACACATTCTAATTAAACTTCTGAGAACTAAAGATAAAGAAAACTATCTTGCAAGCAGCCAGAGAAAAACAACACCTTAGGTATAGGAGGAAAATAATTCAAAGGATGGTAGACTTCTTATCAGAAACCATGCAGGCCAAAAGGAAGTGAAGCAGTGTTTCTGTAGTACTAAAGGAAAAGAACAGTCAACCCGGAATCCTATACCCAGTGAAAATGTTCCTCAGGAAGGAAGGGCAGATATAACACTTGCAGATAAAGGAAAACTAAGAAAATGTATACCCTAAAATGACTAAAAGACATTCTCCAAAGGAAACGATGAAAGAAGGAACCCTGGAACATTAGGAGGGAGGAAAGAACACTCTGCCCAAGAAATTAAATGTTTTTCCCCTGCGATCAAGTACAGGCAAGTATGTTAGTTCTTACTACTTTAATTCAACATAGTGCCAAAGGTTCTAGCCAGTGCAATAGGCCAAGAAAAGGAAATCAAAGACGTACAGATAGGAACGGACGACAGAAAACTGTCTCTATGTGGTCTCTCTCTGTCTCTCTCATTCTTCCCCTCTGAGAAGAAACCACACTCTGTCTATGGAGCATTATTCCGTCTCTAATAAACTCTCCTTCTGACTCCATTTTAAAAAAAAGATGTCAGAATCATCTACTTAGAAAATCTCAAGTAATCTACCTCCCAAACCCCAAACTCTTAGAGCAAATGAGTTCAGCAAAGTTACAAAGTACAAGATAAACAAAAAAATTATGTCTATATACTAGTAATGAACACATGCATAGCAAAGTTAGAAATATAACAGTATTTAAATCACCAAAAATACTTAAATAAAATACTTAAGTGTAAATTTAACAGAAACATTTATAGGACTTGCATAAAACTACATAATGCTGGTGAAAGAAATCAAAGATCTAAGTAAATGGAGAGATACACCGTGTTCTTGGTTTGAAAAACTCACCATAGTAAAAAAAATCAATTCTCCCCACACTGAGAAAAAAGCTTAATGCAATTTCTAACAGACTCCTAGCAAGATTTTCTGTAAGATTATTTGAACATTTATATGGAAAGACAAAGGAACTAAAATAGCTAAAACAATTTTGGAAAAGAATAAGGGAGATGAGATCAGTTTACCTGATTTCACGACTTGTTATGTAACTACAATAATCAAGACTGTGTGCTATTAGCAGAGGGATAGACACACAGATCAGTGGAACAGAGAACCCAAAATAGATCCAACTGATTTTTGATAAAGTTGCGAAAGCAATTCAATGGAAGAAAGAGGGCCTTTTCAACAAATGCTGCTGGAAAGACTGGACATCCATAGGCAAAAAAACAAAAAACCACCAGACCAAACCAAAACAAAACAAAAACACATCACCTCACACCTCACACTTCCTACAAAATTTAACTCAAAATGGGTCACAAACTTAAAATGTAAAGAGTAAAACCATAGAATTTTAGAATAATAAAACGAGAGAAAGTCTTTAGGACAGAGGGCAAAGCAGAGAGTTCTCACGGTTGGGACTGAAAGCACAATCCATCAAAGGAAAAACTGATCATTTGGACTTTATTCAAATGAGATGCTTTTGCTTTTGTGCAAGACCTTGTTAAAGGATGAAAAGACAAACTACAGCCCGGGGGAAAAATATTTGTAAACTACATATCCGAAAAAGGATAGCATCTAGAAAATATAAGGAACTCTCAAAACTCTACAATAAAATGACAATGGGCAAAGACAAGAAGAAACATTAACCTGAAGAAGATAGGCAGATGAAAATTAGCATATGAAAAGATGCTCAACAATGTCAGCCGTCAGGGAAATGCGAATTAAAACCACTATGTGATATCACTACCTGCTTATCAGAATGGCTGGAAAAAAAAAAGTCAGTGACAACAACAAATGCTGGCGAGTTTATGGAGAAACTGGATCACTCATACATTGTTGGTAGGAATGTTAAAAAGTACAGTCACTCTGGGAAACAGTTTGGCAGCTTTTTTTTTTGACTAAACATGCTATTATCATGTGACCCAGTAGTCATACTCCTAGGCATTTATCCCAGAACAGTCAAGACTTATGTTCACATAAATACCTGTTCATAAATGTCGATAGCAGCTTTACTCATAGTAGCTCCAAACTGGAAACAACCCAGATGCCCTTCAATAGGTGTATGAATAAACTCGTGCACCCATACCGTGGGTACCACTCAGCAAGGAAAGGAACAAACTACCGATACAAATGACAACTCAGATAAATCTCCAAAGAATTATGCTGAATGAAAAAAACCAGTCCCCAAAGATTACGTACTTATGATTTCCATTTCATAACATTCTGGAGAATTTTATCAGTGACCACATAAAATGTTATAACTAACCAAAGTATAGAAATGCAGAACAGATCAGTGGGTACCAGGGGTTAAGGAGGGGTGAAAGTGGGAGGGAAGTGAGTCTGGTTGTAAAAGGGCGACAGGAGGGAGCTTTGTGGTGATGGAAATGTTCAGTATCTTGACTGTTTCAATGTCAATACCTGGGCAGTGATATTATTGTACTTTAGTTTTGCAAGATGTTACCATTGAAGGAACTGTAAAAGGGTACCTGGACTCCTCTGTATCATCTTATAACTGCTTGGGAATCTACAAATATCTCAAAATAGTTTAAATAAAAAAAATACTTAGGTGACTTATCGCAGAGAGAGAGAGAGAGAGAGAGAGAGAGAGAGAGAGAGGATTGGGCAGTAATATAAGGATGAGAGAATAAAGTTTGGGAAACCCCACTCTAGAAAAGATTCGTTTTTATTGAGAATATGTCTTTTTTGGTTGGCCAAAACTCCTCCAAAGGTTGCTGGTGGTGAAAACAGTTTGCTGTGATGGATCGAGTGCTGGGGGCTTTACGGGCTGTGGTTTGAAGCAAAGCAGGTGGAGTCAAGTTTGGAAGATGCATGGGAGGTCAGGAGGTCGAGGCCCAGGCCAGCTTGGCCAGCAGGGACCCTGCAGCCACCTCCTCCCCTGGCAGTCTGGGGCTGGTTAGCTCAGGCCCAGGACGGGAGGGCCCCTGGGAGTCCCTGGGCTCCTCTGGAGGTCACAGGCAGCACAGTGACCATCCGGGGAATTATTCAGGGGAAGAGAAGCAGCCTCCTAAGGAGAGGCTCCCTGGGCCAGGGAGGCCATGTCTTGGAGGCTGGGGCCTGGACTCCATGGGTGAGTGCTGAGGTTCTTGGACCCTTAAATGCATCAGGCCTGTTCCTCTGAGAAACCTGGACGATATTTGGTCTACAGCAGTGGGAATCAGAATCACCTGGGTGCTACTTTCTGAGTCTGATTTCAGAGGAGGGGGCAGAGAGTCTGCCTTTCTAACAAGTTTCAAGGTGGTGCCCGTGCCTCTGACCCTGGGACCGCACGTGGGGAACCACTGTGCATGTGGGTGCAGGCGCGAAAACCAGAGGCCTGAGGCAGTCCCTCCCAGGGCAGGCCCCAGGCGCCTTGCCCACCCCTGCCTGGCCCAGCCCAGAAGCCTGTGGTGAGCCATTTTAGCCGGGCCAAGCAGGTGCATGGGCCTGAGGGATGTGCACTGGGGGTGGCCACGGAGAACGGGTTTGGACTCGAGGGCACAGTCTCAGGGGGACATAGAAGGAGAGTTCTGGGTTTGGGGGGTGGGGAGGCCGGGGGAGGCAAGGAGAGCCTGGCCGACTGCGAGGGGAGCTGATGAGGCGCTGTCGCGGCGTGGGGGGGGGGGGGTCGGGGACGCTGGGGGTCCTGGGGCTGGGCCCTGGGGCCCGGGTGTCAGTCAGAGGGCGAGGGCAGCGATGGGTGTGTGTGTCGTTCCTGGATAAGCTGGGGGGTTGCGATGGGGGGGCTGGGAGCTCATGCGGGGTCCGTTCAGCTCTCAGGGGCTGAGAGGGGGTGTGAGATGGAGATGGGGGGGTGGGGCGCAGCCTGTGCCCCGCCGCTCGGAGGAATACGGCGGGGGCGGGGCCGGGAGGGGCGGGGCGGGGCGCACCCCAGTCCCCGCCGGGCCGAGCCCGCAGCCGCGCCTCCTCCGCGGGGTCCCCGCCGCCGCCCGCCGCGCGCCCTGACGCGGGCATGAGCCCGACCGGCCACCTGCCCGCGACGCGTCCCCGGCCCGGGCCGCGGCGCCCAGGTAAGCGGGGGTCGGGGAGGGGTCCCCCCGGCCGAGCCCGCGGGGCCGTGGCCCCCGCCGCCGGGGAGCTCCCAGCCCGGGGCCCGTCCCATCCGGGGATGGATGGGGAGCGCAGGGACCCGCCCCCGCAAAGCCAGCCCGGACCCCGAAACCACCCCCGAGTAGGGGACCCCGGGCGGGGCCTGGCCTCACCCCTGCCCACGTACCCATGAAGAAGCCAGCCCCCTGGGCTCCCTGCCCCTGGGCCTGCCATCCTCCAGGGACACCCCAGCCCCCACTTTCCTGCACCCCCAACTTCCAAGAGACCATTTTCTCCACCCCCGCTGCCCCCACTGCCCACCCGCACCTGCGAATGGTTCCTCGCCTACAACTTCAACTCCAGCCAGCTGCTTTCTGCCCTTGAACCTTTCCCTCCCCACCTTGGGGTCCTGTCGGCCTTCCCCCCGAGTCCCCAAGGCCCTGCTTCCTGTTAAATGCTTTCTGTCACAGGCAGAGGGGCAGGAGCAGGGCCTGGGCATCTGGCTGAGGGGGGCAGAGAGGGCCTCTCTGCAGCCTGCCTGTCCCAAACCCTGGTTGTCAGGACACTTGGATGGCGGGTTTGGGGTGCAGGGGTCTGAAAGCCAGGGGCAGTGAGAGGCTTGGGAAAGTCGCGCAGCTGTCCGAGGCTGGGCTTGTTTAGCGCAGGTTCCTTCCTTGCTCCTTTCAGAGGGACATGGCTCCAGAGCAGGCCATTGCTCTCCCCGATCCCGATGGTTCGCAGGAGCTGTGCCTGCTCTGACCCAGTTGCTTGCCTCTCTGTGCCTGGAAGCTGGCTGCTTCCAGCCTTTCCCTCCTGGGCAGGGCAGGGCATGACCTCACCCAACAACCCTGGCCAAGGTGTGGCCACCCAGTCAGGCCTGGACACAGTGTCAGCAGTGCTCGCTCCCCCGAGGTGGCTTTGAACCACACTGTGGGTCTGGTGCTCGGCTGGTTCTCCAGGAACAGCTGTTGGTTATGACAGTCAGCGCTGGGAAGGCCCTCAGACCCGGCGAGGTGGGGGTCTGCCACTGCTCACACACCTCTGGAAGGTGAGCTGGGTCCAGCCAGGTGGGTGGGTGTTGGTGGTGGAGGGAGAAAGGATGAGGAGGACAAATCCTGAGAGAAGTATGCTTTCAGCTTCCAAATACCGAGCATCCACTCTGCACTAGGCACCATTCTAGGTGCTGGGGTGGAGCTATTAGCTAGACAGATAAGGCCTAGCATCAGGGGGCTGACCTTTTAGGGCATTCCAGGAGACAGCCACCAGCCAGCGAATGAACTGACGAAGGAACAACAAATTCCATAGCGATGCACATGAAGACAGTGAAACTGGACGTTGTGACAGAGGCTGCCTGGTGGGGCTCCTTTGGCCAGGGTGGTCAGGGAGGGCCTCTTTGAGGAGGTGGCCTTTGCGCTGAGATGTGAATGAAGCTGCAGAATGAACGCTGGTACCTTTTGAGGGAGCGGTGTTGTAGGCAGGGCACAGCAGCCGTGGTCCTGCGTGGGAAAGGGTCAGGCATGTTTCGAAAGAAGAAAGGCCAGCGTGGCAGAGCATACCGAGCAGGGGCAGACAGGCCAGAGGGGTGGGCGGGGACCAGGAGCCGGCAGAGTGGCAGCAGTGTGGAGGCACAGCACCACTTTCCTGACTCAAGGGCTATTTAGATGTCTCCTCCTCCCACATGCCCAGTTGGGTATTTGATCTCTTTGCCACCCACCTTGGATGAGACCTGCAGGGTTTCAGGTGGTGGCTCCTTGTGGGAATTTACATGGGAGGAGCTGGGGGGGCAGAGGACCCCACCTCCTGTCCCCGATGGCAATCACGCTGGGGCAAAGGGGGCCAGACAACAGGTGTAGGGAGATGGCCCTGGTGTTGGATCTTTGCTACAGGGTGGAGACAGCGAGACAGCAGGGAGCCAGTGTCCAGGTAGGGCTGTCCCTGAAGCCCTGATAAGATCCGATCTGTCATGGGGTGGGGAGGCCCCGCCAGGCAGGCAGCCGCTCCTCCTGCTCAGTCACTGGTTGCCAACAGCAGCAAGCAGTGTGTGTTCTGGAGCCTCCAGGCAGAATCCAGGTGCAGGGAGCAGTGCTTAGGGCCACTGCCCCATGTGGCAGGTGGGCAGGGGGACCCCACCCCTCCCCTCTGCTGGGCTCCAGGGAGTCCCTCTGCTCTGTCCCCACAGGACACCCGCCCTTCCTGGGAAGAGGGACAGTTCAGTCCTGTTCCTTCTGTGAAGGTGCCCGTGATGGCCTGGCCCAGGGCTGGTACTGTCTCTGGCTGAGCAGCCGTGTGGATGCCAGGCTGAGGGGAGAAGTACGGGGGGTGGGGAGGGGACCTGGCTCACTGCTGGGCACCTGCTTCGCTTCTCTGGGTGCTCAGAGCTGAGCTCACAGGCCTGAGACCTCAGGTCCTCGGAAGTACTAGGGCTTCTTCCCTACTGCAGGCACGTGAGAGGCAGAGTTGGCTTTCCCATGGGGAAAGTGGGCCCAGATAGCAAGGCTGGGGCTGGCCTGCTGGGCCCCCGTGCGCTACTCTTCTGTGCCCCATTGGGCCTGCACAGGCTCAGCCTGGGGTCATCCCTCAGTGCAGTCCCTCTGGGACCTGGGTGGTTCTGCGTACCCCGCCCCCCAACACCTAATCCCATTGCCCTTCAGATTTGTGGTCCATCTCTTAGCCCTTCCCTTTCCCTCCCTCCCCACCTTCTCTAAGCTGTACCTTTGGGTCCCAGGCTTGGCCTTGTTCTTGCAAACCTCACTAGGGGCTGAAAGTGGTTGGGACTCCCTATGACGCGGGACCAGAGTGAGCTGCCAGGCCCTTTGCCACCCAGGCTTCCCCTGGAAGGTTGCTCTTCTGCTGGTTTATGTCTGCGGGGCCTGGGGGATAGGACAGGGTGTGAGCCGATGGACAGACATGGCAGGGGTGCTCCTGACAGCTTGGTGGCCACAGTCCCTGGGGGGATGCCACTGGGAAGGTCACTGGTGGAGCCAGGAAGGAGAGGCCTGCACTAGGCAGGGGGATTGTGGCTGGGCAATGGTGGTTGCACAGCCCTTGTCGGGGCAGCAGTTCTTGAAGTAAAAACAGAAGCTCCAGTTCTGAAGTGGGCAGGCATGGATTTACTTCCTCACTTAAAATAGGTGAATTTACCCTCATGTTTTTACTGATGGGGAAACTGAGGCACAGGGGTGTACAGTGGCTTGCCCAAGCCACCCGGGCAGCTGGATTCACATTCCTGGCTGTGCCCCATCCCGGGCTGCCTCTGTTGAACCCAGGGACCTTGTGTTTTCTCACCCATGTGGACCCTCAGTCAGCGGCCAGCCTGCTGCCATCTGAGGAGGGAATTTTATGGAGCTGATCCTTGCTGTGGGGACAAGGCAGCCCTAGGGGCTGGCGGTGGAGACAGAGCTAGTAAAATTTACCCATCTCTGACTGCCAGAGCCTGCGTGTTGGGGGTCAGTGCCAGGGAGGGGACTCCAGACTGGACTTTACAGGAGGAAAGCAGACCACTTGTGTGTCCCACTTGGGAGGGTCTTGGGTCCCAGGGGACTGGGATAGAGGGGGTGCATGGGCAGGGAGGCAGCTGAGGGGGTCCTCAGGAGGCCTTCAGGGTGCAGGCAGGATAGGGGAGCATTACCGTCTCTGTTTGCATGTGTCACTGGGGCAGTCCCATCTGTTCCTTGTTAGGGACTCCACAGACAGGCCTCCAGGAGATTAATTAATGCCAAGCTACTGGCAGATCTAGCAGCATGCTTGCCCTAGGGCTCTGTCCTGGCAGCACAGAGGCCTAGCCGACTCTAGAAATGCTGCTCTGTTCCCACCCAGCCATCCTGGAGACACGAGGGGGCCATGTCGCTGCTACAGCGCTGCCCCTGAGCCTGGGTGGCAGAAAGGGCTTAGGAGGTGGCAGGCAGCCAGAGAGGGCCACAGGACATTTCACCCCCAGGCCTGCGGCCATTGCTCTGGAACTTCTCATTCGTCCCTGCCTTTGCCCTGGGCTGGCTGTCTGACCTCAGCCGTGCCTGTCTGGGCAACTTTCTGTTCCCATCTGTAGAATGGGTGTTGGGCTGGGTCATTGCTGAGACACCCCCCTGAGTGTGAGCCTTTGTTTTCTGTTGATTCATTGATTCTGAGTGGCCCCTGCTGGCACCCCCACTTTCTGCCCCCTGTTGACTTCCCCTTGGCACAACTCACTGTCATCTCAGTCTGTCCTGTGCCCCAGGCCCAGGTAGCTGCCAGTTGTCCCTGTGATTAACTCCCACCAGGGCTCAGGACAAGGGGGCACTGCTTGGCCTGGCCAGACCCAGTGCCTTCACACTGCCACCTCCTCCTGGCGGCGGGCACATTCCTCAGGCTTATCTGGGGGCCCGCCCCGCTGGACTCTGCCCTCCCACCCAGGAAGCAGCACCCAGAGGAACTGCTAAAGAGTCCCAGGGGTTGGGAGCAGGCCCCAGTGGGCTGGAGGTGATGATTCTCAGCTCCCTGCCCGGGGCTGGCGAGAGCCAGGTCTAGGATGGGGTGGCGAGAGGGATTTGGGGGTCCGCTGAGACCGACAGGCACATCAGCCCCTCACCTCGGCGAGCATATGTTCACTCAGACACCAGGCTCCTGGGGAGCCAGCCCCCCATCTCTGGGGAGGCGCGCCCGTGGGCCTCCTGGGCGCGGAGGGAGCAAGTCGCCCTGCGTCCGCCCCGAAGTTGTACCAGGAGGTAGGGCGGGACCGCAGCTCCGGGACCACCTCTTCCTCTGTCCCCACCTCCACCCGGAGCGGGCGTCAGTCCTCCCAGGAAGGGGTTAACTGCCAGCCCCAGCCTTGAGGGAGGGGACTGGGCCGGACCATTTTCCTGCCGCTGCCTCCACCTCGGGTTTTCCTGAATGGTTCTGCCGTCCCGGGGTGGGGAGGGAAGGGAAGGAGGAAGGGCGGGTGGAGGGAGGGAGGGAGGCGTGGGGGAAGAGGAAGGAAAAAAGAGCGAGAGACAGCCAGGGGAAGAGAAAGATGTCACTGTCTAATCCCCTTGTCATTTTCATTTCCAGCGGCGGCCGGGCCAAGAAGCCGCTAGAACAATGCTGAGGCGGGCGAGGTGAGGAGCCGCCGAGCCTTGCTGTGCGCGGAAACCCAGGGGTGTCTCGAACAGGTGATCGGAGGAGCCGGAAACTGAGGCCACCCCGGGCATCCCCCCCCTCGCCTCGGCCAGGCCCAGCGCCCGAGAGAAGGTGGGGAAACCATGGCGACCAGTTTCAACGACATTGTCAAGCAAGGCTACGTGAAGATGAAGAGCAGGAAGCTTGGGGTGAGCCACCCCCCCGGGGTCCTGCCGAGGGACAGGCTCGGGGAACTGGGTTTGGCGCCTGGAGGGCCGAGAACGCGGTTGCCCGCCCGGGCCTGGCATCGTGCATTTGTAGTCTCGAGGCTTCTGGCCAGCCAGCTGCCCGGTCTGCGCCTGGGCCCCTGCCCCAGTAGGACTGGCTGGCATCCCAGCGGCTGGGCCAGCGGTGGCAGCCGATGGACAGGCAGCTCCCTGGCTATTGTTGAAGTTGTCACCAGGGCAGCGACAGGGGCCAGGAGCTCTGGAAATGCCCTGCTGAGTCTGAGCTGACACCAGAATCTCACTTCCCCTCCCGGCCTCCCCATTCCTCCCCTCCCCTCCGCTGGCCTCTTTTAAGAACCACCTCTCCTCCTGCTTCCCGTTGCTTTCTGTGTCCAGGTATTTATTTATTTATCTCTGGTTGTTGCTTTTACCGCCAAAGAAGTGTTTGAAAGGGAGAGTAGCGGGCCGTGGGGGTGGGCCGTGGTGTGAGGGGCGCAGAGGCCGAGGTTTCTGTGGTTCATGAATGAGAACTTGAGGCCCATGGCTCTGGGATGGGCCGCTTTCCTCCAAGTGGCTCCCTCTGTGTTTGGCCCAGAGCTGGTGCTTGGAGGCTCCACGGAGATGAAGCCTCAGATGCCCCTGGGCGTGCGCCCTCTCCCACTGGCAAAGACACCCCAGGAGGCATGGGCAGTGGCCCTGGGGGCTGTCCCTGTTGCTCTGCTGTCCCTCTTCACCTCCAGTGAGGTGTCTGGTAGCTGGACCCCCCTAGTAGGAAGGGAACCCTGGTGACCGAGGTGGCCCAAGTCTAGTGTTTTCCCTGGGTCTCTGATCCCTCCCTTCCTCACTCCCCCATGGCCTTGATGGAGGTGGGCTCAGGCTGCTCAAGGCTTCCTGGCTCTCTGCCTGAGAGGCGTGGGGGAGGAGCAGCGCTCCATACTAGCCCCCCTGCCTGGTACCAGACAGAGCAGTGCTGGCCTTGGAGAGGGGTTCCCCGTCCTGCCTGAGGGCCCCATGAAGGCGTCTGCCCAGCCGGGGTCAGCAGCTGAGCTGGTGGGCATGTTTGTAGTCTCATCTGAATTTGGATTTGTGTCCCTGCCCAGGAGACTGAGCCCTGGTGGCCTCCAGCCACTCTGCTCTTACCTGAGAGGGGGCTGGGGCCCGCTTGGAGTACAGAGCAAGCAGAGAGGCTGAGGCCGAGGTGGGGAGGCCGAGTGGGTAGGGCCCCAGCTTTTCTTGTGGCTCCTCATTCCTTTGGGTCCCGACCTAGCAGGTCCTCAGGGGCCAGCTGGGCTAAGGCCGTGTCCGAGACAAATCTTACCTGGAAAGCAAGCCACCTGAGGCAGCCACTGGACTCAGTATCAGACCTGTGCCAGGAGACTGGGAACCCAAGGTGGGCACAGCCAGGTGGGGGGTTGGGAGCTGACACATGGCCAGGCCCAGTCTGGGGTCCCTGCCCCCCTACTCAGGGAATTCAGCTTCCCTCTGCAGACCTGATGTGAGGGGCTGTGGTCACCCCCAGGGCAGCCATGCTAGTCTCAGCTCACAGAGCTAAGGGGGGAGGGGCTGAAAGAGATCAGGAGCCCACCCTCCTACCTGCCTTCCTCCGAGGCAGAGCTGTGGCAGAGTGTTTCTGAAGCCTGATCAAAGACCTGCGCGAAGTGGGGAAGGAGGGCTCTTGAGCACAGTGGCTCCCTGGGGCCGTATGTGTGTGCGCGCGTGCATACATGCGTGTGTCTGTAACCAGGCAACCAGGATGCTCAGGCCCCCAGGCCCTTTGCCCTTGACATTGCAGGCTACATGGAGCCCAACTTAGTAGAGCGTATGTGGGTCATCTCTCCATTCATTCACGGTCCCTTCATAGGGTCATTCAGAACTCTGTTAATTGGCTACGAGGATGTGAGTGAGGATTCTGAGAATAAATACAGCCTTTGCCCTAAAGGAACGACCCAGCCGAGAGCTGAGGCCTGCCGTGGTTTAGGGGGATAGGCCGGGGCCGAGCCAGAGTCACGCGTGCAGGGCCAGCACGCCTCCTAGGGTTCTGAACAGACAGGAGCCACAAACGGCTCGGCTCTAGGTGGCTTCTTGGGATAGAGGCTGCCTAGGCTCCCTGTGCTCTGGGACTCTGCCTGCCAAGGCCCTGGTGCCTGTCTGCCAGAACAGGGCCGGGGAGAAGGCAGGGCCTTGGGACTGTGGCCTGGAGGACCCCTTACCTCCTCTGCGCTGGGCCCCCCTCAGTCTCCCTGTTTACCTGTGAAGGGAGCGTCAGATTCCTGGTGAATGGGGTCTGTGGGCTTCTGGGGTGCCCGCTGAAAGAGTAGGTGCATCTCAGCCAGACTCTGGGCTGGAGGAGAGCCTGAGGCAGGAAGTTGGGGGCTGTGGAAGGAAGAGTCAGCAGCCCGGGCCGGTGGTTGGGGCCGGTCCTCAAGGTGTCTGACTTGCCAGTTTGCCCTTGTAGCCCCAGAGGATGGTCTGCTCCCTCTGTCTTGGGTCCTTGACCCTTGGGAGGAGTCCAAAAAGCTGTAGAGAATTTGAGTGGTTTTCGGCACAAAGTCATTGGCAGTAGTTGGCGAGGAGGGAACTTTGCCGAGGAAGGCACTGGGCTCTGGGGTAACCCCAAGTTCTTGGCTGTGCCCCGTTACCTCTGAGCGCCTCTGATTTCCCGACTGGAGCCGCCAGGTTGGTTAGAGAATAAAATGAGTAAATGAAAGCTCCTCGAGGCAAGAAGGGTTGTTGCCCACATCAAGCCCTCCCCCGTCTCTGAGGACAAGGGCCGTGGTGATGTGCAGGCTGGGGGTGGGCAAGCCTCTAACCCCCTTGTCCCTAGGACACTCCCTCTGTTGTGGCTGGAGGTACTAGAGCCCTGGGCAGAACGGGGTGTGCCGTAGGCTCCGAGGGGACAGCTTGTATTAAATACCAGCTCTGCCGTTTATTAGCTGGTGCTTTTTGGCGCCTCCATTTCCTTATCTATAAAGGGAAAATAAGAGAACCGGCCTCAAGAGTGACCCTGAGTGCTAATAACAAAAAGTACAGATAAGCAACACTCAGTAAATGTTGGCTGCTTATGTCACAGTTGACCCCTGAGTGAGGTGGAGGTTTGGGGCGCCAACGCCCCCATCCTCTGCATAGTAGAGAATATGTATAATTTTTGACTCCCCAGTTGTCCCTCGGTATCCACGGGAGATTGGATCCAGCATCCCCACGGACACCAAAGTCCATATGCACAGAACAGTGCATGCAGTCAGCCACACACATCCACAGATCCCCAACCACAGATCAAAAATCCTGCAAAACTCAGGGATACAGAAGGTCGGCTGTATATTTCTTTTAAAAAAATCCACGTGTAAGTGGACTCGCGTGGTTCCAACTAGTTTGTTCAAGGGTCAGCTGTGTTCTCAGAAGCGAGGGTGACTCAGAAGTGGCCCCTTGTGGAACACCTTTGCAGGAGCCAGCCGAGAAAAGACTGCCTTTTCAGTTTGGGGAGGGGACCTCTGCTCCGTGGGGGTGTCATGCGGGTGTCAGCTGTCCCCAGGTTTCCTCCTGAGCTGGGATCCCAGGAAGGCTGTGTGGCGCTGCCCCCTGTGGGAGGCAGGGGTCACTACATGGCCCTGTTGGGTGGGAGTGGTCCAGGGAAGCCTGAAATCCTTGTCATCTTGCCCCACAGATCTACCGCAGGTGCTGGCTGGTCTTCCGGAAATCCTCCAGCAAGGGGCCCCAGCGGCTGGAGAAGTATCCGGATGAGAAGTCAGTGTGCCTCCGAGGCTGCCCCAAGGTTAGGGGGCCTGGGTCCCAGCTCCCCCAACCTGTACACGATGATGATGAGTCCTGAGGTTCAGGAGCACCCTCCCAGGGTCGGCAGAACGGTAGGGGATGCAGAGGGGGGTGTTCCAACCTGACTCCCCTGTGGATGCTGTCCCAGGTGACCGAGATCAGCAATGTCAAGTGTGTCACGAGGCTCCCCAAGGAGACCAAGAGGCAGGCGGTAGCCATCATATTCACTGATGACTCAGCCCGTACCTTCACCTGCGACTCAGGTGAGGTGCTGGGGCTGCAGACCTCTGTCCAGCCTCCGCTGGGCCAGTTGTGGTCCAGCAGTCCGGTCAGGAGGAGGCAGAGCAGGCCTAGGCCTGGTTGGCATGATGGTTGGGGATGAGGGTTGGGGCGGGGGGGTGCCTTCATGGGAGCAGGTCCCCAGGGTGAGGTTGGGCAGGCAGGCAGAATCCACTGGCTTTGCCTTCCCTGCCTTGCATGGTGGGATAACTCAGGCTGAAGTGAATGGGGTGGGCTGTTCGCGGACCCTGAGTTGGCAGCATTTTCTCCAGAGCTGGAGGCGGAGGAGTGGTACAAGACACTGTCTGTGGAGTGCCTGGGGTCACGGCTCAATGACATCAGTCTGGGAGAGCCAGACCTCCTGGCCCCAGGGGTGCAGTGCGAACAGACAGGTAAGACTTGGGCGGGCAATGGGGGCGGGAGGGGGGAGGGCAAGGGGCAGGAGGCCCCCCCATGGGAAACTCCAGGCCCACCTATCCTCTCCCACTCAGATCGTTTCAATGTCTTCCTGCTGCCCTGCCCCAACCTGGATGTGTATGGCGAGTGCAAGCTGCAGATCACCCACGAGAACATCTACCTCTGGGACATACACAACCCCCGCGTGAAGCTCGTCTCGTGGCCCCTCTGCTCGCTGCGTCGTTACGGCCGGGACGCCACACGCTTTACCTTCGAGGCTGGCCGGTAGGACCCTCTCACCCCGCCGTCTGTCCCACCATGGTTGTGATGGTGGCTGCCATGCTCTCTGTCGGGCACTGTGCTTGGAGCTTATCAGCACAGCAATCAGGAAGGGAATGTAATGTTCCCATTTTATAGATGAAGAAATTGAGGCTCACGGAAGGCAGGTCAAGTGAGGCTGTTACAAAAGTCAAACGGCTTGGGTTCACATCAGGTGCTGGCACTTACTGGCTCTGGGATGTGGGCCGGAGTCTGTTTCCTCATGTTGCATAGGGGATAGGAGAGGTACCTAACCCCATGGAACTATGGGGAAGGTTGAATCGACCATAGCATGAACACCGGAGCCAGCTCGCCTGGACTTGAACTCTGTATACTCCTCTGCTATGGCCTTGGTGCAGTTGCGTGCCTTCTGTATGTCTCCGTTTCCTCACCTGTAAGGTGCTTTGCGAAAACTAACAATGAGGAAACGGTACGAGTGCAGGGACCAGAGGAGGGTGGTGGAGAAGACTGAATGGGTCGATTCTTGTAAAGCATTTAGCTCACCACCTGGCGTATAGAAAATGCTCGGCGCCTTCGAGCTGTGTGGCCAGACCCAGGGCGACAGTCCTGCCTGTTAGAGGCCCTGCAAGCATGTGCGTGGATGTGCTGGGGTCCCCAGCCCCTGGCCCTCCACGCCACTTGTGTTCTCAGGATGTGTGACGCCGGGGAAGGGCTCTACACCTTCCAGACGCAGGAAGGGGAACAGATTTACCAGCGGGTCCACAGTGCCACCCTGGCCATCGCCGAGCAGCACAGGCGGGTCCTGCTAGAAATGGAGAAGAATGTGAGGGTGAGGCAGGGACGGCTCAGCCCCGGGGACGGGGAGGCTGAGGGTGGGCAGGCCGAGTGCCTGGCCTGTGCCAGGTGTCTCCACGTAGTGTGCACGCAGCAGAGGCAGGCAGGGTCTTGGGCTGGCCACCTGGGCATAAGCCACCACCCCCAGGGCTAATGGGAGGGACACCCTTCTCTGCCTCACAGCTGCTGAACAAGGGCACGGAGCATTACTCGTACCCCTGCACGCCCACTACCATGCTGCCCCGCAGCGCCTACTGGCACCACATCACGGGCTCCCAGAACATCGCCGAGGCCTCCAGCTACACCGGTGAGTCCCTACCATTCCCCACACTCACCTGCCACGAGGCTCTGTGGTGGACAAGGCCTCCCAGGCAGGGGTCTTGACTGGGACTCGAGTCCTGAACCTGCCTGTGCCCACAGGTGAGGGGTATGGGGCACCCCAGGCCAGCTCAGAAACGGACCTCCTCGACAGATTCATCCTACTGAAGCCAAAGCCCAGCCAGGGGGACAGCAGCGAGGCCAAGACCCCACCCCAGTGAAGGCAGGGCTGGTGCGCACCGGTGACAGCTGGGGCTGCCTGCTGCAGAGCTGACTGCGGCGTCTTGTGGCCAGCCCCAAGGGGCTGTTGGCCAAGAGCCTGGAGAAAGGGAGCAGGCTGTCCCTTCCTGGCCCCCAACGGTGAGGCTGGACCAAGGCAAAGGGCTGGCCACACCACCTGAGCATGTGTGAGGGGCTAGAGCTACCATGGGACTATATACTGTTAATGACTTTAATATATACAGCTTATGACATATTCTGTATTAATGAACCCCCCCCCCGCCCGCCTCTCCCTGCCACCACATACGTATTTTTTAATCCCAAGACCAGGCCACAGTCAAGGCTGGTTTTGAACGTGAGGGCAGTTGTTTCCTGCCCTCCACGGTCCAACCCTCCTGCTGCCAGGACTTACGTGCGCTGCCGGGGCCAGACGAGGAAGACAATCAGAACTCAGGGCTGGTGCTCTGACTGCTGGCCTTTCCCAGGCAGCCCAAGGGCTAACATGGCAGGTAGCTTCTCAGTTCCTCTGGCCCTAGAGTGGCACAGGATCTGAACTTACTGGACCACTTGGTAGCCTTGCACTTGGGAGTTTTAGGCAGAGGTGACATCTGATTGACACCTCTGGTGAAAATCGGGTTGAAAAAGGAAATTTCCGCCCAGGCTCCTTCCTGCTTAGTGGGCTGAGACAATACCCTGGGTGTAGGGGTGCTGGTAACCTCAGCCAGGCAGAGGATGGCAGGAGGATGGCCAGTCCCAAGCTCTTTCCCGACCCAGGGCCAGGCCAGGAGGGAGGCCGCGGCAGGGCTGCTGTGGGGAGCACCCCTGCCGTCTCCCCTCACTGCCATGGGGTGGGCAGCGCCCCAGCAGGGGTGGGGCCCTCTCCTGTTTGGCCGCCCTCTGGCCAGCGGAAAGCACTCAGCAGCACTCAGAAACCGAGCCTTCCCTCCTCCCCACACGGTGCTGAGGCTCCCTGCTGAAATGCAATTAAAGCAATTGATTTTCTAGTGCTGGTATTTATTGACTACCGGGCAGAAGGGCTATCTTTCTATTCACATCAAACCTCTGGTTGCGTTTTTTTTTTTTTTAATACTTTAGGGTTCTGATTTGTGGGAACGGACCTTGTTACCTTGTTGTAAATAACCACTATTCCAGTTGTGGCAGGAGGATAAAGCAAGAGGCCCCTCCAGCAGAGCCCTGGAGCCAGGGAGGTGGCCACAGCCAGCTCAGCTCTGAACCTGACCCAGGGAAATGCCCACCCAGGGGAGTAAGCCGGCCTGGAGAAGAGAGCCTGGCCTAAGGCCTCGGAGAGGGAGGCAGAGCTGGCTGGCTCAGCTAGTGGCACGATGATGACGCATGAAAGAGATTATGTTGTGCTCTTTATTGCCAAAAATAAAAACTTTTAAAAAGACGACTATTGTCAATCAATAAATCTCTCTTCCTTTCTGCACTGGAGCTCTGGTTTCCCCAGGCTCCTCCTCCCAGGCTGCCTAATTCACTGCTCTGTGTATGTTCTTACCTATAGGACTTAGGGGTCAAGGCCAGACCTTTGTTAAAGCCCTTGCCCACCTGCTTCCCTCCCCCACACTAAATCATTGGGCCATTGGCCGTGAAGTTGTAACTGATGGGTAGAGAATAAAATACAGGGTTTATGAAGCAGGGGGTGCCACGATCTAACACTGTTCTCAAATGGTTCTCAAATTAGGGACATGGGAATTTGAAGTAGGCTGGCCCTGTGAGGGACTGGGTTTGTGAGCAGCCTGAATGAGGGTCCTAGCACTCAATCCTAACACGGGAAACCTGACGCATAACTGAAAATTCCAACTTTTGGATAAAGTAAAGAGCTGAAAATAACCAAAAATGGAGAGTCCAGCTCAGCGGTTCTCAGCAGGGAAGGAGTTCATCCCCATATGCAGATTAGGAAATAGGGTGGGAGGGATGTTCTGGGTTCCATGAGTGCTACTGGCCATCAGCAGGAAGGACCAGGGATGCTGAATGTCCAGGAAGACGGCCTGCCTCAATACTAGTGGCACCCTGACAGCCTGTGACCGGGCAAGGTAGGGATGGACCCACCCTTCCCCACTGCTGCCCTTCTAGCTGGGACTGATGGCCTGCCAAGAAGCTTGAGCAATAGCCGTCTAGACTGCAGAAGCTAGAAGAGTCTCGGAAGAGACCTGAAACCAGCTGCTGGCTCGGAGCCCCCTTCCTGCTGAAACCGAGCCGCAGCTAGTTTATGGTGAGGACGTCGCTCTGGATCTCGTGGCTTAACTGGGTCTGCAAATCGCTCAGCTTCTTCTTCAGTCCAGAGAGGGCAGAAAGGACGATGGTTTCGGGGCGCAGAGAGCCACAGGACTCCACGTTGTAGTAGAACCTGAGAAGCGAGAGTCCAGTGGGTGCCCTCCCCGGGGCGCTGGCCGGCCTGAGCTTTGGCCAGGGCCACCTCACCCTCTCTCCCAAGTTCTCATTCCTTTCCCACTATGAACTTGACCTTGCCACAGGGTCAGCCTCCAACCTCTTACAGGTCCTAATGCTCTTTACAGGACCTCAAAGGGGCGCTAGCTCTTCTCAAAGACTGAAAACCTTAAATACTCCGATGGAGACACACTGAGGAGAAAGTGGCAAATCAAGCAGGCAGGGAGGGGCACGCTCCGGCATCTTTGTGCTCATCACTAGAAGACTATGGTCAGTTTCTGGCCCTAGGCTGACCCCTTCTTCGGAGATTGAAAACCAAAGTAGAAACTGCTTGGATAACTGGAGGACCCTCTTTCTCACAGTGACTAAAAGGGGGTTAATGACCTGCCCTGGGATGTATATGTATCATGGGTCCAGCAGCTGTCAGCCCCTTCTCAGTTTACAGAAAGTGGGCCATGAGGGAAGGGGTCTCTCAAACTCAGGGCCTGCGCTGAGACTGCACGTTCTCACACACTTCACCTTCACGGCCAGACAAGGGTCTTACCTCTCTGGCTTGCCATTGGGGTCGTAGGGAGCCTGTGACTCGTCCTCATCCAACTCTGAGTACTCACTCTTTGGCCTAGTGACAAACACAGGTCAGTGCAGGGTTGCTACTGCTGCTGTCAGGGCATCTGCCACATGTCACTAGAAGCCATGTCTACCCACGCCCACCCTGCCTGCCTGCCTTCATCCTCAGCTGAAACCTACCATTCCTCTGGCTTGGGGTACACTGTGTGCCTTAGGGCATTGTCGGGATCATACTCAAAAGCCACCCCTGCAGTTGGGTTCCACTTGGCATGTTCCTTGCCAAAGCCCTTTTTGGCATAGGCTCGAAGTCTCAGCTCCTGGCCCTTTCTCAGCTTGACGATCAGGATGTCTGTGGGGAGGGAAGGGAGTTGGTTAAGGCCAGGAGAGGCATGACATTCCAAATTTTGGCCTGGAGTGCCACTGGAAGACCATACACATCTGGAAAAACATGTTAAAAGTCAGCTGACGAGGAGACCAGACAGCACAAGCATCTGCGTCCAGTCTCTGCATCCCCGCTGGCCACAAAGCAACGGGCTGGGTAGACATCCGCACAGTCCTCCGGCCCCGTACCATCCTGCTCCACGTAGTCATTGGGGTCATTATCTCGGTTCCGGGACGTCACCTGCAGGAAGCCCAAACGAGAAGCAGTTATTAACCGTTCACTTCCCCAGGCTCTCCTTCCTGCAACTACCTTCCACCCCCTCTGGATTGCCACCTGCCAAACCAGGTTCAGGTGAAGGCAGAGGGCAACACAGGGAAGGTCAGTGTCTTCTGAGAGCCCACCCCAGTCCAGCCCACGTGGAGCCAGAAGGAGAAGAGCAGAGGCCCTGGGCAGGAAGGGAGGGAGCAAGGGTGTGCTCAGGCACTGACCGGGATGACCCGGGGGCTGTTGGAGATGAGGTCTCGAGATGTGACGTGCCGGGTCTGATCTTCATTGCACCGCACGTCCAGGGTGAACTCCACTGAGCACTCAGGGCAGAACTCCTCACACGTGCAGTCCTGAGGCAGGAGAAGCTGGGATGAGGAGGCGAAGCCTGTGCTCCCGCTTCTAGTACCCAGCCCCTCAAGTCTCTTCATCTGAGAAAGGGCTGGCTGGTCTCCAGGCTCTTGTGAGCTGTGTCGGGTTGGCACGGCTTCTCATGGGCTGCTCGAACGCAGGCACTTGCCAGTTTAGAGACAACCCATACACGCTGACAGCCACCAGCTGCCAGGCCACCACTGCTGACACCTGACCTGGCCCTCCGAGTGCTCTGTCAGAGAACCACGTGATGAGAGGAGACGTGCTTTCACACTCCAGTTCAGCTTCCCACGAACTAAGTGGACTAGCTCGGGGATGTAATCACCATTTAAAGCAAAAATTAGCAAAAGACAAAAGTCCTTCTCAAGTGTTAGGCTACTGATCTTTTCTAAAAAGAAAAAAAACCTACCACCTTTCAATTGTGGAAAACGTCACACATTTACAAAGGCCAAGAAGAGTGTGATGGTCTGCCATTGTGTGACCATCACTCAGCTTCAATAACTATCACCAGCTTGCCATTCTTTAAATGACTGATTCTTGTAACAACCCAGTCCCTGTCAGGAACTGCTACAGTTTAACTTAATCAAGCAAACTCTTCTGCCCTCATACCAGTAAAGAAAATCCAGCATACTTTAGATTTTGAGGTGAGGGAGAACTAGAGGCCACACCTGGATGGCCTGCAGTCACATACAGGTGAGGCAGGAAGGCAACCTGGATCTGCGAGACTGAATCACTCTTGGAAATATGTAAGAATCAAAATGTAATGGAAGATAAAAATATGAAAAGGCACTCAACCTCCAAAAAAAAAAAAAAAAGTATAGCGAAAGGAAGAGTCTGCTCAAGAGTAAATGAGACTAAAGAGGCGTAACAACCAAATGCAATATATAAATCTTGGCTGGATCACAGACACACAAATGAAAAACAATAAAGACAATGGGGGACGACTAGGAAAATCTGAATTTGAACTGTAACAGATATTACAAATTAGTGCTAATTTTTGAAGACATAATGATGTGGTTATGTAGGAAAACATCCTCATTCTTAGGACATGCAGTACTGTATTCAGGGGAGAGGTGTCATGATGCTTGCAACTTTCTTTCAAATGGTTCAGCAAAAACAACAAAGATATCAAAAATAAGGCAAATGTAGCAAAATATTAACTGGTAATGAAAGATAAAAAGTAAACAGGTATTTACTATTTTATTTCTTCCACTTTTCTGTAGATTTTCAGAAAAAAAAAAAAGGACCATATGACCATACCACCTTTCGATAAATGTTAATACCAGGAAAAAACTTAACGGTAGAAACGGCTAGGTAACAGGGCATGGATGGCATTACCTAAGATATTGCCAAACTCCTCTTCAACTGGTCATACATACACCTGTCCCCACCAATAGCTGTGTTTTATTTCTTAAAAACAAAAATCTGGAGATATGACGCAAACACAGAAAAATTTTTAAATGTGACAAGTTGTTTCACAGGAGTGTGAATATCTGTTATATTAACTCCATATTTGGCTGTGTATTTAAATATTAAAAAAATATATTTATATTTACGAGACATGTCAAATTAGCAACCACAAAAGTGACACGCCCTTGGGAATTAGAAGATGGGCTAATTCAGGATCACCCAGAGCCATCAAGAGGAAACAGTCTCAGCTGTTATCTGGTGTAGTCCTGGTGAAGAGATGCGCTAATCCTGTGCCACTCTCTCCCTAGTCCTGGGCCTCTTAACGTTATCAGCAGAGAGCAAACACAGCCCTAGAGGAGGGAGCCATGTCTTACTAGCACCATCTATGGCGTGAGTCACAAATCTGGCAGCCAGCAGCACTCCAGTCTCTCAGGCACTGCTCTGTGGAACAGTTGCTGCTTCCTCTCCTTGTCCCTGCCCCCCAGCCCCAATCTTCTGTTGACTCCCTTTAGCCTTCCAGGTTTGTCACTGGTGAAATGTTCTGGAAAGCAGAGTCTGAACAGATCAGATTCTGAAAAGGACCACACACATCCCCCCCACGACCTGTTTGGTATGAATAGGCATTCGAGTATACGCTCCTTCTAAAGAGACTCTCTGATGCCCTGAGAGTCTAAACCACTGGAGGCCCATTAAAACCAAGGACCAATGCCTGCCTTGGGCTCCAGACAACATCTCCATACTGTCTTTCTAAAGGCTAGAAGCAAGATGTCAGGAAAGTCCTTCTGAGAATTGGAGGCCCCCACCTCCCCTACCCACATTCTACCCAATCACCCAGCATACCCGGGAGTACTGTAGCTTGTCCACGATGTCATCGCTAGTGAGTGGAATTAATCCTGGAAGACACAGAAAAGCACTTTGAAGAAGGCCAAGTGGCCAAGTCAAAAGCAGAACCTACAAGTCCCCTGGGGAGTGAGGAGGCTTTCTCTTTGGATCCAGGCACAGCCCCCTCCCTTTCCCCTTCCAAAACCCAGTACTCACCAAGCCTGTGAGCAATGAACTCGTCGTGAAGGACTGAGGAATTGGCATCAATCTGAACCCAGTCAATAGCTAAAAAATGAAGTAGCAGACATGCAGCTTAGCCACCAAATCCACCTAAAGACAGAGCAGTGGTTCTCAAGAGTTAGGGATCACCTGATGCTTACTGATTTGCAGAGGCCTGGGCCAGGCTGCCAGAGATTCTGATTGTGGCTCTAAAGTGGGGTCCAGGAATCTGCATATTGACAAGAACCACACACACCACACACCACACACCTCACTACTCAGGCAGGTTTAATGCAGAGGGTTCCCTGTACCACACAGAAAAACACTATTCAGAGAATACCACCGGAGTGGGAACACGTTTCTTTGAGCTGAATATTTCCAAGAGAAGCACTTACATCTGTTATTCATGCCAACACCAAGTTCAAGAACACCAACTATCTGGGCACTTAAAAGTTAAAAAAAAATACCTCACAGAGGTATCATAGACTTCTGGTCCATATCTCATGTTATGATATAATGACCAGATGACTCAATTTAATACTTTATTATCATTCAATCAAGCAGTGTCTACAGAATTCCTTTGGTGGGCAAGGCATATTAAGTATGAAACCCAATCCTTATCAGCAGTGAGCCAAAAAGAGGATTCTATGCTCACACACTAGACTTAAACTCATTCATTCTTTCATAAATAAACATTTGCACATAAACAAATTCATAAAGCAAATGGCTTTGAAGCCCAACTGCCAAATGACACTAAAAACAGAGGTCAGAAGAGGACCAGACACGGCCAGGCCCCAAACTGCTTTGTTCTATGCTTACTATTGCTTTTCTGACGCAAGTCAAATAGACCAAGAACTAAGCTTTTCTGCCTCTGCCCCTTTACTCCCCAAGCTCCTGTCCCTGGCATGCCCACACCCTCTCCTGTGCAGGTTAGAACCCTCTGAGCCTCCTATAATCGAAGCCTTGCCTGCCCTCCATGACACAGGTATGATTACTCCCTCCCTGTAAGTTCCTTCCTCACAAATTTCTGTCCAGACATCTCTTAAAACACTTATCATATTTTGCCTTGTGCTATCTTTGTGTATGTCTTGTCTCTATCTCAAGCTTCGAAAATTCCTTGGAGCAGTCTTCAGATATCTTAACTTTTGCATTCCTAGCTGTGGCCTGGAATGTAGCAGGTTTTCAATTATTATTTGCAGAACTGGATTTGTAGGAAAAGTGGCATTTGGACTTGGAATGTCAAGGCTGCAACATAAAACAGAACTCCCTTATTTTTGATTAGCCGACCAGCATGCCTAGCTCTGAGCTGAAGTGGCTGGGGGGTGGTATTGGTGGATAAACTACAATGCCCTCTTGTTTACCAATCATTTGACCTGCTTTTTTCCTTAGGAGTCTATGTACTTGATGCAGCAGCTCTAATGTCCAAATTTTTTTTTTCCTAACCCAAACTCTGTGGGTTGACACTCAAAAAATATTTGTAATATATTTGTAATGTACCTGGAGCAGAGTGGCTGGAACCACAGCAGAAACATCCTCCCTCCTGTAAGCGCCACCAGCACTGAAGCTCTGCTTCTCCTGAGCTACTGATCCAAAGCTATCACAGTGCTGACTGCGGGGTCGTCTCTCCCCTGCAACCTCACCGTGGGCTCCAGGAGGGCGAGGACCTGGTACTACACAGCCTTGCCTTCCCAGTGCCCAGCACCGGTGCCTGGCATTTACGCTCCACAAACGCAGGTGAAGAAACACATTCGCAAAGAGTCATCTACCAGCTCTGAACACGCACTAAACACAAGGCTCTTAACGGATGATACTTAATCCTTGACATCACGTGATACATTCTGTGAGGGTCCGAGTGTTAGAGGAAACGGCAGCCCACAGCTCAATAACTTGCCCAAGTTTCAGAGAGAGAGAGAAGACAGGATTCCAACCCAAATCGGCGGACTCCTGAACCCATGCAAGCTCTTCACCAAGGCAAACGTAAGGATGGACCTAAGTGGCCAGTGGGAGCCAGGGACAGACACCCCAGCATCCTCCCCAGCGCCCCTGCCACCCGCCCCCCCCAAACCAAGGACTGGCGGCAGGAGCCCCGAGGTCGGGGTGGGCGGGAATGGTGGCCCTGGCAACCAGCAGGCGGGGTGGCTTACCGATTATGGGCACCTCGGCGATGAAGACCCTCCGAATAGAATTGGCCACCCTGAGGGATGCAAACCAAGCGGCGTGAGGGCCCCGAAAAGCCAGTCCCGCGCCCCACGCTCCCCGCAGCCCAGGCACGGGGCGGGGGGTGGGGCGGCAGACACGACCCCCCGGCGTTCCGGGGCCGCCCGCCCCCCTCGGCCGACGTACGCCAGGTCCGTGTTCTCGATGATGAACTTGACATTCTCGTCGGTGAGCTCCGTGATGCGCACGGTGGGCTGGTTGGCGTACGGCATCGCGGCCCGCTTCCGGCGTCCAGCCCGCTTCCGGCGGCCGCCCCGCCGCGCGCCGGAAGTCGCTCGGCGCGGCCCCGCCGCTTCCGGGCGGACGCGCCCGCAGCGCCCCCTGCTGCTCGGAGGCCGGGGCCGCGGCCGGCCCGCCGGGCTCTCCCCGCCACCTGGTGTAGACGCGTCAGGTCGAACCCCCTTGGAAGGCTCTTGGGCGCGTACGCAGGCTTGGCCCAAAGATAACACTTGCAGGAGTGCGCAGAGCGGAAATACTTGCAGCTGTAAGCAAAGACACAAGTACGGGGACGATCGCCGCAGCGCGGTGGGCAGCAGCGGATAAAAACGACTTGTGTGTGCAATGACGGAGGCGGGCGAAATAGACCTAGTTTGTGCATTTATGGAAAAACAAACGTTTAGTCAAGCATACTGGAATGATAGGCATGTGGACCCTTTCCTTTCCACCCTCAAGCCTGCTTCATGCACTTCTGAACCTGCAGGAAGATGTAATGCTCTTTTTTCATGCATCATCTAGCATTGTGTAGTTGGGGGGCGGGGGGTTAGCTCTTCATCGCTGCATCCCCAGTGCCTCCAGTGTGTCTCGTTGGGTGAATACACAATACAGAATCACCAAGGTCTTCTAAATAGCCAGGAGAGGTTTGAACAGGCCTCAAAAGGTGGCAGCTGCCCATACACAAAGGCCCTAAAATAGAAGTTGGGGAGGGGGAGGGCTACTCTTAATGGGCAGAAGAGTAATCAGGTAGAGTTTGCCTAAGCAAGGAGGGATACCTCTTCCTGAGTTAAAGGCTTTGACCAGGCCCTTGCCTATAGCCTGTGTCATCTCTGTAAATTAAGAATTCAAGTTGTCTGCTAGTGAAAAAGGATGCTATGAAGGATAAAGGAGAGAATGGAATGAAACTTGGAACAGCTACCACAGGAATCTGACAGCGTGTTGAGATCAAAAGAATCAGAAGTGCTGAAAAGGGGCCGATGGAAGGCCCACAAGAGACTGGAAATTCCTGTTAGCTTGTGACTTCTCCCATCGATTTCAGTCGACTTAGGGGACAGCAAAGCAGAAGGCAGATGCTATGGACAATTGTCTGTCTCCAAAATGTTGAAGCCTAAACGCCTAATGTGATGGTATTTGGAGATGGAGACCTTTGGGACCCTCCTATTAGTGCCCTTATAAGAACAGGAAGAAACACTAACGCTTTCTCTGTGTGAGAACATAGGGAGGGAGAAAGCGGTCATCTGCAAGTCAGGAAGAAAGCCCTTACCAGGAACCAGATTTGCCAGCATCTTGATCTTGGACTTCCCAGGCTCCAGAACTGTGAGAAATGTCTGTTGTTTAAGCCTCTTGGTCTGTGATATTTTGATATTTTGAGTAGACTAATAAAAGAGTTAACCAGACTTGCAAAGGGAGACCAGCCAGCGTAGAGGCCAAGAAAATTAAAGCTAAAGAATGTATAACTGAAATGGTTAGAAATAGACACGAGCAGCCAAAGGAGGTATAATGGTGGGAAGAAGCCCTGTCACCTACATTTTACTAAGAAGCCTGGGCCCAGAAAGGCAGAGGTGTCATATTGCCCAGTAACATGAGGCAGTACAAAGACCAGAACCCAGGTCTCCTGGCTGCTAGCCCCAAGCCTTTTCCACAACACTGCTGTCTGTCTCTGGCATCTTGGATACCTGCTATGGTCTGCATGAAAGCTAATGACACAACAGGAAATTGATTCAAACATATTTATTATAATTTTACAGACTCTAAGTTCACTAATAATTCTGCAATACACGCTGGTGTAATGCGACACCAGGCCTGGGATCATCCCTCTGGCCACGCTATGTACCACCACCCACAGGCACCTCTCTCAAGTGAGGCAGCTTTCTGAGTGTTTCCAGGTGCAGTATCTCGGGATGCTGGAGAGGGCAAGGGTGCAAGCAATGCCTCTGGGTGCCTGTGCTAGGCTGTGGATGAGCTGCCATGCTGGGTGGCTTCAGACCCTGACTCTGACTTTGGAGCCCTGGAGAACATTTCTAAGGTCACGATGTGATCAAGGTGCCTGTGGGATGATGACAAGGAGGTGCTGGATTCTGTGGATTGAATGCCTGGATGACAGTCTCATTTTTCAATCACACAGCTGCAACGCAGAAAGGCATCAGGAGGCCAGGCCTGGTATTCAGAACTGAAGAAGTGGCCCAATCCTGGGCTACAGCTGTATCAAGTGCCCTGTGGTTTCCAGGTGGCTGTGGTAGTGACACAGGAATCCTTGAGTGTTTTCTCGTTAAGACCCTGTTCCATGGATGGCACTTTGTACTTTTCATTGCCCTTTAATATCCACAAGTTTTCTTCTGGGCACTCTAGCTCACATTCCTTCTTGCTCACCGGCGCTGGTTTAGACCTGTCAAGTTCTTGAGCTGATAAAGGGATAGAAACAGTGATGAGGCCTTGTTCTACCTCTAGGACTCCAAGGGGAAAGGTCAGGATTTTCAAGGTGGCATATGCACCTATAAAACAGAGATCTGACATACCAAGATCCTGGAGTCAGCCATGTTTCTTGATCCCAATAAAAAATAAAGATGTGGAGTATTTGGAATTAAGAGACTCAGTCTGAACCACTGTCAGTCTCATTATTAGCTTTCCAGTTTATGGCTACAAAACCATTTGGGGTCAGTGATACATTAAACGAGAAGCACAGGGCTGGAGTGGGATGGGGGAGATCAGGGACGAGCTGGGCAGTACTCACCGTCACTGCTGCACCCATGAGTCCTTGCACCAGTGCCTCTCCAGTGGACTTTACCTAGAAGGAGTCAGTTAGGTTTCCTTAAGCCCCCACCACAATCTCAAAGGTGAAAAATGACAAACCAGGAGGCCTATTAGCCCCAACAGGTAGTCAAGAGGGCTCTGGGTACTAGAAGAAGAGCCTGTGGACGACACAACCATAAATGGGCCAAATGGACGAAGGGTGGAGCTTCAGGAAGACGGCTATGAGGAAGAACCAGCCAGGCTCCCTGAGAAGGCCCTTGGGACTGTCAGCAGAGGCCGAAGGGGAGTAAGAGAACACTCAGGTGTCCAGCTGTGGCTCAAGGAGACAGTGTGCCCAGTGAGGAGGCTTCCCAAATGGCCAGCCCCCTTCTACCTGCTTGGCAGTGTGGCCCATGTTCATCGCGTCATTAATCCGGTTTTCCAAGAAGCGCCAAGTGTCCTCAAAGTCCTGGGAGGAGTCCTGCATCATCACCAGTTCGGTCGTGTTGTAGATGCCAGCCAGCACAGCTCGACGAGTATACCAGTTGAACTGCGAAGAAACCCACCCAGGAAGGTGGGTCACTGCCACTGCTGTGGGCTGGGAGCAGTCGGGGTAGTTTCTGCCCAAAGATACAGGCACTCACGGGTTCCCACCTGATTTCTTCTTTCCCTCCCGGACACCCACATTCCTCTGGACAACACTACGATTCCCAAATGTGGCTGGGCATCAGCATTACCTGGGACATTAAAATGCCAGTTCTTAGCATTTAGGGTCAGTGGGTCTGAAGCGCCAGGAACCTGGATGTCTACTAAGCATCCCAGGTGACTTTGCTACATCCAGTCCTTTTTGGAACGGCTGGTGAAAAGCCTAAGTCTTAAGCCATGTAAGTTCTAGGGAGGCTCTGTGGTCAGTGTGTTCGTCAGGAAAGGGTGGGCTAGGACAGGGTCATGGACAGATCAGAACACCGAGGAGGAGCTGAGAGTTCAAGTCCTTCAGCTACTTCTGACTCTCCTGGCAAACTACTCTTCAGAGCACTAGTTCAGCTGCCTTGTGTTTTATTTCCTTAATTTCTTTGCTTTCTAATTTCATTTTCCTACCACCTCCGTTGGTGGTATATTCCCATGGCAGGGAGGGGAGTTTATTAAAGCACTTTGTTAGAACTGTGGTGGGAATATCCCTTTGCTTCTCCATCCTGAATCCCATAAAATATCAGCACATATTAATTTCTTTCTATAAGGGTATACTTTTGTTTTTTAATTTCCTAACAGAAATATGATAGCATTAGGAAGTTGGGTTCTTTCCTGGTGTCTGTTTAAAGGCTTATTGATCTTTTAGTAAAGCAGGCCAAGAGGGGCTAGGGACAGTATTAAAAAAAAAAAAATGGGTGTCTCCATGGCATTAAAAAAAAATCAGTCTCGTGAAAAACACACACTGAGAAATTTTGCTGCAAAATCTAAATCTCAGAAGAAACGAGGAGAAAATGATTATAAAATGGCAGCCCGATCACAAGGCTCCCTGATGTCCTGTGTCACTACTATAGAGAAGAAGGAATAATGACTGGTTTGTGGCTGGAGTGCTGGCCCCTGAATGAAGTGACCTAGATCCCACTGTGGCCTTAATCTCTCCTTACCAAGATGGCAATGACACTGCAAGCCCCCTGAAGGAATCTGTGATCAAAGAAACTTCACAAACTTCCTGAAGAAATGCTAGACCCAAGCCTTTCCTGGCATCCTGTGGGTCTGCAGAAAGCACTCACGTCAGTGGACTGGTCCCCAGCATAATGCCACATGTCGTCCACCATGCTGGTAAGCAGGTTCAGGCTGGGCGGGATGTTGTGAGGGAGCATGAGGATGCTGAGGGCCTGAAGAGAGAATGGCAACAGAATAGGTACTGCACACAGGTGACAACAATGAAGGGGTGGCTAGTGCCTCGCCTCTCCACTGAGGTATGTAAGGAGGCCCTGCCCAGCTCTCAGAGACTCACCACCTCCACCCCATCCTGGCAAGCAATCACCCTGAACAGCTGGCGGGAGCCAGGGGCGGGCCCTACCCTCAGCTGGCCCAGTCAGATTTTTAGTCCCTAGCATGTGGACCTGGGGATGCAGACAGCAGAGGGTCTAGCCTGGCTTCCTGGGGTCCTGAGAGCAAGAATGGGGGAAGGCACCCATTCTGTAACACAGGGAAAGGAGCAGAAATGGGAGGGGAAACTGGGGATAGTTTCTAGGTCCAAATATCTAGGCCAGGGCATAGAGAAATTCCTCCATTTTTCTTGTTTATGTTTAACTCAACTTGATTTGTTTCCTGAAATCAACTCCTTCAAGTAATGCAAGCGAAGGCACAACCCAGAGACACCTCCATTAGCAGACACCAACTCCTAACAGTATAAGGTCTTCCCACTTCACCAACTCTACAATCCACTGGCTGTGGCCCTTAAGAGCTGGACAGAGAGGTCCTGGATTGGCTAGAAAGTTCTCTCTTAGTGAAGGAACCCAGAAGGAAATGTGCTGAATAAGGAGGCACTCATTCCCATCGTTTTAACTGCGAGGTGGAAGAAGCCAAGGCCACAGGTCTGAAAATCAAGTGTGGCGAACACAGGCAGGAGAGAGGACTTGACTTTCAGCTACACGCCCTTCACTGCAGGCGTTCAAACGTCTGACAACTTACTGACTGAAATTACACACTCAACAGTGTCCTGGCGGGGCAGAGGATGCTGGATGATCCCTACGTTCCTATATTTCTGATGTGCTTTGACTCTACTTTTTTAACTGAGAGAACAGCCCACACTGTGACATGCTTTGAAACAGAAAAAAGAAAGCTGCAGAAAAGGGGAGAAAAGCCCTTGGAGAAAATACTCCAATTCTGAAGCATCACACTGATAGTGTGAAAAGAAGTCTTGTTCCCTGAGATCTAGAACACAACAGGCCTGTTAATGACGCCGATAAAATATGCCAACTTTTCTAACCTCCTTCATGGACTCCTCCTGACTGAAGACCGGCTGGCACACTCAGGCCACTAAGACCCCACCCAGGATGTGATCTAGAACCCAAGCCACTCACATCTCCAGGAACTGAGAAACAGACAGCTCCGAGTTACTCTCTTGGCACCCCTGAATTTGAAACATAGCTCTGCCAAGTGCATGGAGTATCCCTGAGTTTGTGGAGACAGTGAGCTGACTTCTGGAGTGTGCAAGGCCCTCCGAGTAAAAGGTGCTGACAATCATAAATGTGACACATTGTTGGCCTAGGGCCTGGATATGGACTCTGTACCCGGGGCCAGTGCTCAATGTACGGGATCAGCATTCTCAGTCTGGTTTCCACTGCATCCCTCAGGAACTGGTCTGTCGTCCTCTTCCTAAAAGAGGGAAAAGAAAACAGTGTGTCTCTGGTCAGGCACGGGCTCAGTGCTACGCTGTTTACTCAGCCTAGGGAGGAGCGTCCTGCCAGCTCTGGATGCTAGCCTAGCTATAGCTGTCAGCGCCAGGTGTCTCTGCCTGTTAGTCCCATGAGAGCAGACGGGCTGCTCAGTGCTCTTTTGGCTCTGCTTGGATTGGCCTCCTGGGACAAATGGTGGGGCCAGAGTTCCTCAATCCTTAGCTGCCACCCTGAGTGATAATGACACGGGACTTACTCTGCCTGGCCCAGCTGTACCAGCTTCTGCTCCTCTTCCAGCACACGGGTGAGCCGAGCATTGCATTGAGTCACGAAATGCAGGATCAGCTCACTGCCATCATTCCCAAACATGCTGGCCGCTGCACTGGAGAGACCCAGAGACTACAAAAGGACGAGGGGAAACAGAAAAGTGGCCGAAAGTGTCTTGGACATGTGTTGCCTGTCCATCACTAGTGCCTCTTCCAGGAACAGCAGCTTAATTTTCAGAAGGCCACCCTACTCTTCATTCTCAGTCCATGAGACTTGGGCGAAGCTGACCACTGGTCCCTCCACACTCCATCGAGCCCCTTGGTGTACTGCAGAGCATGGGACGCAGGCTTGGGTGATGGGTATTCAAGTGACTAGGCCAGAGATGTGCATAGACTAAGCCCAGGCCCTGTGAGGCCACTCAGGACTTTTGCCAGTGCTGCCTGGAAAGAGGTGTGTTGCTCAGCTGCTTCCAGTTCCACATGGGAAGGCCCCATGGAGGATGGAGCTCAGGGAGGAAAGCAAAGCGGATGCTGGAGAAACAGTTCCCAGCAGCACGACCTAAGAACGCTGCGCCAGACCGACAGCAGACCTTGCTGTACTAAATGAGCCAAACATCCCCTTCCTCGCTTAAGCCAGTGAGAGCGGAGCTGACATTCATAACCAGGAGTTCTAATTAAAAAGGGGCTCAGGAAGAGCACTCGGATTTCTCTCTCCCACCCATTCACGTAACCTACATCTCTTGGAAATTAGGCCTTTCCGTTGCTTAAAAACAAACAAACACAACAAAGCTTTCCTTCATGAGCTGTCAAGGAGTAAACGACACAAAAATCCTTAGCTATCCGGATATACAGCAATTTCTAAGCATCTTACTGGAGGCAGAATGCTGACAGCTATAGAGGCAGAAGGCAGAAAAGGAACAAAACAAATTTAACTCCAAATCCCCACCACTGGGAGTGGGGAAAACACCTCTATTTTGGTGGAAGTACACAGCCCGTTTAGAGAGCAATTTGTTAATGTTCACATCAGAGTTGAGTGGCATCGATAATGAAGGTGACTGCATCCTTGCCATGTACCAAGCACCCTGCTAAGCACATTTCATACACAAGCTCACTGTAGCCTCACAGCACCTCTAGCAGGTGGGTACATCATCACCCACATTTTATAGATGCGTAAACTGAGGCTTAGTGCTCTTAACCACCAGGCTATACTGCCAATATGAACGTAACAGAACTTCAAAAATACACAAACTTTGAGGCAGTGACTAAATTACTGCCTTTCAGCTCCAAAGAGGCCCTTCCATCTTCGGCTCTGTGATGCAGAGGCTGGGGCTCTGCAGACCACACTCTGGCCCCACATCAGGGTCTCTAGAGGGTGGGCAGAGGGAGACTGCAAGGCTGGAGGAAGGTGGGGCTTGCACCTTCCTGCTGACTTCTGTCTGCTGGTGGTTTGTGTGTGTACCATCCAGGGGATGGGGGACACCTCTCCACCCCCTGCCTCCTCTCCCTGCCCTCCTAGCCACTCAACCACTCCCTTTCTGTGCCAGCCCCCAGGGACCCTTCCTCCAGACATAGAGACTCCAGTGCCAGCTAAGTAGTGCCTGCTCCTCAGGGGTCTGAGTGTCACCTCCACAGGGACTCTCCTGCAAGCTCCTAGTTTTAATAATTCCAACTCCTTCCTTTGTTCCCTAGCCCTGGGGATAGGACGCTTCCTCCCACATCTGCTACCTCCATAATATCTAACTGTTCTTTTTACCCTTGCAGTTATCTGCTCGCCCGCTTTACACCAAGTTCATAATTCTTTGTATTAAATTCTCTATTTGAACAACTGGTGTGGTTTGTCACCTGACTGATACACTCTCTCAAAGAGTGACTTCTCTGAATGTGTCCTAAAGAAACCAACCAGAAATGTACTTAAATTTATATTGCACAAATAGGTTTGTAATACTGAAAAATTGGAAATAACCCAAATGTTTACCAAGTGAGTTCAAATGAATACAACAGGTATTATGCAGCTGCTAAGAATGGAAACATGCAGAGTGAAAATGGCCAGTTAACCACAGAATATTCAGAATAATCACATTTCCCCAAACAATCCTGTTACAATTCTGTCTGCTGGTTTCTAACTTTCTGTAATGATTCTTTCAAATCTCCGCCTCCTTCAAACCTTGGCCTCCTCCCACTCCGTCCTAACTCAGGCTCATGAGACGAGCACAGCTATTGCACGGAGAACATGGAAACCATCCCAAGAACTTCCTTAACGTTCTTCCAGAAACCAAACCTGCAGCGGTCTCCAGCCCTGCCCCTGACCATCTAGGGCCAGCCCTTCCCATCTTCTGATTTCACAACTCCTGCCTTCAAGGAACTGTGTGCTTTTGCTTTTGCCACTTTCTCTTATTTCTGCACCTCACCAGTTTCTACGTCTCCCATCAGCGTTCAGACTTGCTCGAACTTCCATATCGTTTCCCCAGCTTGGTGCACACGAGCTTCCTTCTACCCTTTGCAACCAAATGCCTCTCCGCTTCCTAACCTCTTCACTCTATTCCCTCCAAGTACTTCTGACCGGGTACTCACCCCAGTTGGCTGCTGCTACGGTAACCAATGTCTAGCTGCTTAATCTACTACACACTCTGCTTTGCCTCCATCTGGCCCCTCAACTGCAGTCCTCTTTGCCAGATCATCCTGTTCCACCCCACCCGGGAGTGTCAGAGTTCCCTGAGGGCCCAGACTCCGCTCTTCTCACCTTACACTCTAGGCACAGTTACCCCAGGCAACCTCACTTACTTGCATGGGTGTGTGTGTGTGTGTCTGTGTGTCTTGATAATGCCCAAACGCATACTCGAGTCCAGACATCTCCTCGTTTTAGACCTGTATGCTTGAGGTTTCTTATTGGTTTACTTGAAGATGCCTCATACTCAACAAAGCTCAAGACTGTACCCATGATGCCTCTTCAAATCTGGAACTCTTCCAGTGGCCTTAATCTCAGAAAACGGCACCCATATTTACCCACACATGCAAAGTGGCAACTCTGGTGCCATCTCCTATGTTATTCTTTCATCACATCTACTCACTTGTCTCTGTGTTCACTGCCATTTCTCCAGACCAGAAAACTCTCATCTCCCCTAATGACTCTCTGCCTCCAATCCATTCTTTTGCCCAGCAGCCAAAATGATAGTTTTGAAATGTCAAACTTAACCTGTATGTTCAATTATTCTTAGAATAAAAGCCTAACTCCTTAACATGACCTTTAGGACCTGGCCTGATTTGGCCTCGACTGACCTTTCCCCAGTCTCACTCAGCTCAAGTCTCTATTCCTTCACTTTCTGTGGGACAGTTCACTTTGGTTCTTCCCATGTGGCCAGCTTCTTCCACCCTGCACGTGCTGTTTCTCTGTCTGGACTTGTCCGTGCCCCAACCCACCACACCAGGTAAAGCCTAACTCATTCCACAGCTCTCAGTTCAAAAGCCTTTCCTGAACACATCCTCACCCCACTCCATATTAGATCATGGTCCCACCACTGCATGTCTTGACACTACCTTTTCCAGATAGCCCTTGTCACATTTTGTAAGTATGTATTTGTATACATGTGTTTAATGTCACCAGACTGGAAGCTCAAGAATGGAAGAGCTGTGTCCATCCTGGCCTTTCTGATGTCTCTAGGACCTAGCACAGTGACCAGTGTACGCTATCTGCTCAATAACTATTTAAAGAATAAATGATTAATAATTTTTTTTAATTTGAAAGAACAGGCATTAAAATGTTGATAACAGGATCACTGGTATATCATAGTTGATTTTTTCCCCATTCTTTTGTATACCTTTATCGTTCAAAGTTTTCACAGTGAACATACACATTTCATTTGTGTGACTTTTGTCACCATATGTGCTCTTGGGAGAGAGTGACAACAGGAGAAATAACTTAAATTCAAGTCCAGCAGCAAAGTTGCTCGTTGTCCCATTTCATGAGCAGATGTCCTGCAGAAAGCTTGGAATGGGAGATGTGGTCTGTAATTCCACTGGTCTCCGTTTTTACACACCTCTCACAGGACAATTCTGTATAACATGGCCTAAACGGAAGCCTGTTGCTTAACAATGCAGAAGGAAATGCTAACTGGTAAGACTTGAGAAAAATAAGGTGTGCTGGTCTCCAAAGTGGTGCCCTCTTGAGAGTTTTCAAATACCACTGTTCACCAATTCTAAAATGCACATATTTTTTCATTTTGAACAATCAGTGTGAATTGTACAACTGATGACACGTCATAGTTTTAAAAAGGTGTTTTCCTTTTTTTGATGATGCATAAAATAACAGTGCTTCTTACAACTAATGGCATCTTAGAGTCAGTGAAATATAGTAGTTTTGATCTTAGGTAATTCTTGCCTAATCGGCTGTCTTTAGAACCTAACTCCCAAGAACCAACTCTATCTCATATTCCTTTTACATTAAAAAATTGTTTAAAAATTAAGCTGATTCCACCTTACTGAGAAGCTCCCCCCATCCTCCACTCCCACCCACCCCCCCCAAAATAAGAAGAAGAAAAAGGAAATCCTGCAGCAATGATGGGTTTCATGCTGGCCTGGAAGATGCATGAGGTTGCTGTGACTCCCTCCTGGTTGATCTTGGTCAGGCTGCCCCGCCCTCACCTACACACACCTGGGCTCCTTCTGCAATTGCTTCTGCCGTCCACCCATGGGCCGGCACGAACTCCAGGGCTGCCGTCAGGATGCGATGCTGCAGCTGCTCCTCACTCTCATGGTCCTCCTCTTCCTCGCCACCCTGGTCTGTGTACCTGAAACCCAAACCCAGGACAAGCATGAGGACAGAGCCCAGAGCACCTCATCTTACTGCCTCCTGCTGGGATGCAAAATGAGCCTGAACAGAAACCAGAGGCTCTGTGCCTTCTCTAAGCACATGCTGAGAGGACACTTAGTGTCAGTATCAGTGTTACAATGCCAACACAGTTGTTATACCATCCTTACCTTCCATATAGTCAATGAGTGAAGGGATGCAGTGAGCGAGTAGGTTGTGCGATAGGAAGGCACACACTCCTGCAGCTCCCCGGATTTCCTTTTAGAGCCCTTAGCACAGATTCTTTATCTGTATTTGCACCAGACTGTAACTCCGTGAGGACATAAATAAGGATTATATTATTCACAGGGCCTGGCACAAAGTAGATCCTCAAAAAACACCTAAACTGAAAAGTACTTTATTCAGGAGACCAAAAAAATGACTGGGAACTTCAGAGCTAGAAGAACTTCTCCATGGTAGGGTTAAGAAGAAAAAGAAAAATCTAATGAAAATGTAAATTATTATTATTCCTTTTCTGGAAGGCAATTTGGACCTGCATATGTAAGAAAATGATAATGTGCATATCCTTTGGCTCAGAGCTTCCAATGGTGAGAGAATGGCACATTTTATCATGTTGGTTTTCATTCCAATGAAGGAAATATAAACATTCATCAGTAAAAGGTGGGTTAAAAAATTTTCTGACTGCCAACTGCTAGAATATTATGCAATCATCAAATCATAAAATAATGACTATGAAGACATTAGAAATAGAGTGAAAAAATAGGTTCTGGGAATAACATGTATTGTGTATAGCAGGGGTTCCCAATCCCAGGGCCGTGGACTAGTACTGGTCTGTAGCCTGTTAGGAATTGAGCCACAGAGCAGGACACCATGAGCAGTGGCCAAGCAAGCAAAGCTTCATCTGTTTTTGCAGCTGCTACCCCAGCACTACCTCAGCCCCACCTCAGCTCATCGGGCATTAGATTCTCAAAAAAGCACCAGTCAATGGTGCCAAAAAGGTTAAGGACCACTCATAGTATAATTAATCACTATTATATACATAGATTTATGTATGAAATATGCTTAGAGAAAGAGCTCAAAGGATATTCAAAAAAATGTTAGAATTATTTCTAGGTTTGTGAATTCTGGTAAATTTTGCTTTATTTTTTAATACTTATTTATATTGTTTAGATGTTTTAGAATATACAGACACCATATTCATTAAAAAAAAAAAGTTCCTAAACTTTCAAAGATAGTTTTGAAAATATTAAAAGGTGAGAAGGGAATAGAGGAGAGGAAGGAAAAGAATGGCTATACCCAGCATACAAAGTGGCCAGAAATTGGTGGACTGGGTTCTCATGCTTACCTAGGGGGTGAACGAGGAGCCTCTGGATTGGGTTCTTCTGACCCCTGTGTCTCTGAATGTTGCTGAGAAAAAGAGGGGGGAGGTTGCTGCTTCTGCTCATCTGAAGACCTTAGCTGCAAAGCTGAAGCATGGAAGGCACGCGGCAACAAGGCTGGTCGGCAACGGGACACTGAAACAGAAATTGAGCTGGTCAGTCAGGGACACTTACCAGAGAAGACCCTTGAGGACCCCAAGTGGTATGAGGGATGGGGAAAAGGAAAAGTAGGGTCATCTACTCCAGAACCACTTATCTGAGTATTGGGTCAGACAAAAATCTTGGGTAAATTGGCAACCTTGAAATATGACATGGAGGTAAAAGTATGAGTTGGGAAACAGAAGTCCTGGTTTCTAGGCCTGTTTCCATCATTTGTTAGTTGTGTGGTAATGGGCAAATCACTTCATCCCAACAAGCATGACTTTGAAATATGCAAATTAAGGGAAATAACCTCGACTTGCTCTGTGGGAGTGAGGCTGAAACAAAAAGTGAAAATGACTTGAAAATGTTACATATTTATAAATCATGGCAAGAGTACTGGACCAGAAATTACAAGGTCAGAATACCAACTCTCTACTGCTTATGAGGTGTCTCTCTGCTTTCTCATGTGCAATATTGCAACACCCCATTTACTTTAGAAAAGGACTTTTAGAAAATAGTTATTTCCTAAGCACAGGTTCATACTACACATTTCTTTCCCAAAACTGTATTAATAAAAAATTTCAAGTTCAAAGAATCGTGGCATATCAACCACTTAGGTTCTCTATATTTAGCCAATACATTGTTTATTCATCAATCCAGCTTATTTCCTGATGCATTTGTTGCAGACCTCAGTATTTACTCGTGAACATTTCAGCATGCATATCGTTGACTAGAGTTCAACATTTATTTACTGTTTTATTGGGCTGATATTTATATACAATGAAATGCACAAGTCTTAACCATGTCAATTCTGAGTTTTGACAAACATATATATACTTCTATGCCCTGAATCCCTATTTAGAGATTATCAACACTCCCAAAAGTTTCCTCATGTTCCTTCCCAATCATTCTCCAAACTTTTGAATTTTTCACTCATTTTGCCTGTCCTAGAATTTCATCTACATAGACTAATACAGATGTCCTTTTTGTGTAAGACTTTTGTTTAGTTTACTTTTTAGATTAATTCATAGTTTTGTGTCGTGTTACTTTTTATTGCTTAGTATTCCATTAACAAATGTTGTTTTGTGGATGGACATCTGGGCTGTGTCAGTGTTGGCTATTCTAAGTTGCTAGGAATATACTTGTTCAAACCTTTTTGTGGACATATGCTTTCATTTTTCCTGGGTAAATACCCAGGAGTGGATTTGTTGGGTCACAGGCATACTTTTACTAAACATAATTAGTTTGGAATTTTGTATAAAAACAAAAGGGCACGCATTTTAAAATAAAAACTTATGGGCTAACTCAGAAAACTATGATTTTAAAAGAAACCCAACACAATATGTGTAAAAATATCAAGCTTTTAGTATACGTACAGAAAAAATGGAGCAAATAGTCGTAATACTTTGAAAGGGCCAGGAGAAGAAAGACTGAAAAGCCACTGGGGTTCAGAAGCTTTCAGGTGAAATACAGGAGTATGTTCATTTGATTATATATATTTATGTTAACCTGTCAGTGCATATATCGTATTTATGGAAAGTGACACTGGTTTTCCATTTATGGTAGTGACATGAATTTTCCTCTTTTAAGTAAATGTCTAAATTTTTAATGACTCAAATGTATAAACAAAATGCCGGGTACACAGTGGCAAAGAGGGTACACGGATCTATACTGTAGTGGTGGCGGGGAAACGACCGACTTGGGGAGGAGCGGACTCGGCGCTCGCTCCCTGCGGCCGTCTCCAACGCATGACCAGGCCCACGCACCTGGCCATGGAGTTGAGAGTCCGGGTCCGAGACTGCAGGTTTTGCAAACAACGAGCTGTGTGACCTTGGGCACCCACGGCCCTCTCTGGGGTTCGGTTAACGCCATTAAATGAGGGGCAGGCGTCGCCCGGCCGCTCCGGCCCCGCACCGCTGGAGCCGGGGCGCAGACGCCAGGCAGGGCCCGCGGCGTCCCGGACCCGCACGCGGAAGGCTCCGCGCCGGTGCCCTTCACCTCACCTTGCTCGCGGGCCGCCACGACGGCCTCGTCCGCCCCGCCGCCGGCCCGGCGGTCCTCGCGCCCCCTCCCTCCACCTCCCCGCTCCCCGGCTGGGCCCCCCTCCCTCACCGGGTAGACACCGCAGCCGCAGGAACCTCCAGCCCGCGCGGCCGAGGGCTCCCGACACGGCCACCGCCGCCGCCATCTTGGAAGCGGGCACGCCGCGGACGGCGGCGCGCGGGGCACCACTGGGAGCGCGTCGCGGCCACTTCCGCCCTCCCAGCGCCGCGGGAGTCTCCTGCTCTCGCGAGAGGCGCGCGGCGCGGCGCCGGCGGCTGAAGAGAACCCGGGGGCGAGCGCGGTTGGCAGGTGAGCGCTGCCCGGGCGGCCCGGGAGCCGGGGCTCCCCCCACGGGCTCCCGCCGGCCCACCGTCGCCCCGAGGGCCGCGCGTTGTCTGCTCCCAGCCCTGTCCCTCGGTGAGAACGTGCTCTGGCCGCCTCCCTGGCTCCCACAGCGCGCCTTGGCCCGGGGACGCCCGGCTCAGGGCCGGGCAGGGCTCGGCTCCGGGCGCTGTGGCCTCTGGGCCCTTGCGGGGCTGCCTCGTCCTCTGTGCTGCGAGGCCGGGCCCTCGGCCCTCGGGACAGCCGGGGTCCGGGCTGCCTGGGCCGGAGACCCTTGGCAGCTGCCGTGACCTTGGGCCTCAGCCCCGCACGCACGGGGGGAGCGGGTTTCGGCCTTTGGGGGAGAGCCCCCCCCCCCGGCTTGTCATTTTGAGCCGGTGACTTCCCCGAACCTTCGGGGTGTGGGGTTGCCCTACTTAAATAGTTCCCAACCTGGCCAGGACCACCTGCAATGCATGCTTGTTCCGGTATCGGGTACCCACGTCTTTCTGTTTTAAGATTGATTCGGTACGTTTGGGTGTAGTCCAGGTTTTTTGTTTTGTTTTGTTTTTTAAAACAAATGCCCCCAGGTGATCTGTGGGACCTGCAGGTTTGGGGAGGGCTGGTCGTATGAATTCAGACATCGGGTGCCAGGCTCCCTGGGTTGCCTCAGAGGAGGTCATGGACTAGTCTCTTAAAAATGTAAGTGCAGAGCTCCTCACTGCCATGTGTGTATCTTCAGGCCTCCTGTCAGTCAAGTAAATGGTTTGGGGAAGCAGGGATCAGTGACACAGGAGCTAAGCTTGCCGTTCTGTACATTCTGTGTTTGCAGTTAGACCCTCGTCTTGGTTTTGCGCGCCCCTTACCAACCCTAGTCCTTTCAGAATATCTTGCTCTCCTCTGCGGGAGTGCGAGGGAAGCCCTGCTACGCCAGCATGACTCCCCAAATGTTAAAGTTTCTTATCCATAGTTCCGGATTTCAGTAAAGCCCTGTGGATCTCTCTGGGAGGTTTTTTGTTTTGTTTCTGAGTTCCATCCACTTATCTTCAAATGAGCTTTTCCTGTGGACGTTCTAGCACTTGGATATCTGTCTGGAACCCTTAACTCTTGACACACAATTACGTGGAGAGTCTTCCATTTCTTTTTCTTTGATTTTCCTGTTTGCCAGCTGATAACCTTTTATTTTGTTCTGCATGCATGAGCTTCAGTAGTTCATTTAATTAAAATTTTCTGATAGCTCTCAGTATTCTCAGAATTTTTTATTGCCCCTGACCTAAAAAATACGATTTTTTTTCAAACTGATACCCAAACTTCAATCTTAGATTTTTTTTTTAGCCCCCTTCATCCTTAAGAGAAGGCAAATGCCTCAAGATTTGATGTTTACAGGGAACCTTAAAAATAAATAAGTGCATCTCCAGAAGTTATTCTCAGACAACTGCTGTCACTGCCTGCCAGAAACATTTTAAAGGAGCCATGGACCAGTGTGTGTAGCAGTCACAGTTGGAGAAGTGCTTCACAAGTCCAGTGACGTAACAGCGACTTCACGTCTTTTTAATTGTGAAACTGAGCTCTGAGTCATACATCTAAGTATGTTGACTTAAATGCCGGACATTTTTTCCCCTTTATTTTTTTTTAAGACCAGATTGACAGCGGCACAAAGCTCTGATGATGAAAAGCTCACACTTTGGCTTTTAAATATTTAAAAGAACATTCTCTCCCACTTTATTTGGAAAATGCTGACCGAAAGTGGTGGCTCTGTCTTTTTTGAGGGTTAATGTTTAATAAATGTATTGTATGAGCTTCCTCTTGCCATAAAAGATTAGTTTGGGAGGATGTGGAACACAAAGCATTTTACATTCTTCTAGTTTGCTGACACAGCCCCACTAGAGTACTGTAGGAGGTGTCATAAGTGTAGCTCTCATGCTATGTAATTCTGACAGTGGCAAAGAAGCTTCACATCTCTCCCTGGAGAGTCCTCCCAGTGGGCATGGCTGAGGAGGAAGACCAAAGTTTTATAGGACTATTTGAAGCAAAGGTAAGGCAAGTCAACTGGCCACCAAGAAGTGGAGGCTCAGAGTTCTTTTAGAACATTATTTTCTGGAGCTCTATGTACTAGGTTCTACTGAGTGCTTGGCATGTTTTTATATTCTCACTTACTTCTTACATCAGCCTTATAAAAAATGAAGTTATTATCCATCCTGTATTGATGAAAAAAGAGAGAGGCTAATAATAACTTACCCATGTCATGTAGCTAAGGACTAGAAGATCTACTGATAGATAAAACTCACTTCATCTATATTCAAAACCTGTGTTCTATAAAACTGCCTTCATAAAGGGTGCTGGAAGGGTCTAGACATCTGGCTTTTTGTTTTTTTTTTTCTAGCTAGTAAGTAACTTTTGGCCCCTCTGTTCTCATGAGAATTTTTCTGTGAGTACAATGCAAGGTTATAGTAGTCACTGTTGAGCAGGGAGCCTGTCATCTCTTTCTAGTGTCCCAAGAGAGAACCTGTTTCAACGTCATTCTAGATACAGGTTGTTTATCTTTTATAACTTAGTGTCCAGCAATCCATATTCCTGTCTTCCCTGGCTAGCTCTTAAATGTGAGATTCATCCCACGTCGTTCACCTTAAAAGATTTGCGAGGCTTCTTCCTCAACATCATGTGTCAGTTAAAAGCTTAAAAGTTTTAGTTTGTGATTGTGCAGTTTCTAGGGATTCAAAACCCATAATTCATTGACTGGGGAATCCTGCTTGTCTGGTAACACTTGACATCCTTTTACTGTGACTTGTAGTCAGGTCAGGATACTAAAGAGTGTGTATTCCACATGGAAGGAACTACACAGAAGGCATGACAGAGTGAAAATGCAAAGGTTTTCCAGTGGAATGAGGAGGGATTCACTTTGGAGAGGTGGGAGAAACAGGTGGAGCCAAATTATGGAGGGCCTGAATCCAGAAGACTACCGAGTTTTGACTTTGCTCTAGAAAAGAAGCCCTTTAGTAACTGCTTTAGGAAATTAGCAGAAAAATCAAAGTACTGTAGTATTGAAGGATGACTGGCTAAGCTGGGCATATTTTTTAGGCAGAGGAGCAAGTCATTTGAAGTGAACATCTTTAAAGAAGGAACAATGTGGGGGACATAGCTTAAAATCAGTCTCAGAGCGTCTGTGGTGGCATAATTGTCACTGAGCTAGCCACCTCTGCAGAAAATAGTGTTCAGCATAAGACTGATTTATGCTTGAGGTCCACACCACAGCTCTGTCTTTGTCACTTACTAGAGCTATTTTAAATTGGAAACCCTGTGGCATTAATGTTTAAGACAGAAAGGAGCAACTGAGTAGAGTGCTATCTCCTAGCCGGTTCATTATGAGCACGCTGTGTACTCATCTGGGTATCAAGTGGCAGAGAAAGTCGACCCCACTGGGGGGAGTTTCCATAGGTTGAAAGCATGGGCTTTACAGTCATATAGACTTGGATTCGAACCCCAGCTCTTACTTGATCCACACAATGCTTACTGGTTGTAAGACCTGGGCAAAGTCAATGGCCTTGTATTCCTGGCTGTAAAATGGGAATAAACCTAGTTTAAGGTTGTTCTGAGGTTCAGTTGAGATAATACATAAAAAGTGCTTTGAACGGTCTAGTTAAATGTTAAAGACATAATAGATACTATTGATAACACAAATTGATCATATTTTGATGAAAGGGAAAATATTTAATTTGCTAAATTTAATAATGAGTCTCTTTATTTAAAAACATTAAGTTTGTGGTTGGGTTTATGTCTGCCAATTTATTTGCCTTCCTTGCTGAGTCATATTTCTGCCTAATCACTGTCCTGTGTTTTATATTCTGGCCAAGCTGAGTTGTCTCACATCAAAGAGGAAATAATCTTTCTGAGTTCAGCCTCCTTACTTGATTGCCAAGTCAGGATTCTCACCAAGAAAGCCACCTGCTTTGTTTGGATGTGTTGGGGTTGTGAAACCTTGGGATAATAGGTTTATTTGTTCAGACTCTCGTATCAATAGTAAGAACTTCAGTCAGCATTTCCTGGTGGGAGGTCAGAATGAGGTTGTGATTCTAATCATATTCAGTGGTGCCTTGTGGATTAAATTGCACTTTTGTCTTGACTTTCCTTTGGCTCATTGTTTTTAGGTCCATCGCGCTACAGGCATGGCAGACTTTGGGATCTCAGCTGGCCAGTTCGTGGCAGTGGTTTGGGATAAGTCCTCCCGGGTGGAGGCTCTGAAAGAGCTGGTGGATGAGCTTCAGGCGTTGACTGGCAGTGAGGGCCGAGTGTCCGTGGAAAACATCAACCAGCTGTTGCAGTGTAGGTACCCACCCAGGTTGTCTTTACAGGGTGGGGGCTTGGGGTGGGGGAGATGGGTTGGTTTTTTGATGAGCATGCTGCATTTCTGTTGTTCTCTCATAACTGAGGTGTTTTTTTGTTTTTTGTTTTTTGTTTTTTTTGAGTGGCACGTGATAGTAGTGGCTGGTCACCCTGTTGTTTTTCAGTTGAGATATAGTGGACTTAGGAGTATAGTTGACGATTTCTATAAGCGTGCCTTGTTTCTTGTCAGATATCCCACATTTTTTAAAAAAGTCTACTCTTCATCCAGCTTCCTCTTTTACTTCTTTCCCTGAGAATATGAAAGGATGCGAAAATAGACCGAGAGAGAACAGGCAGTAGTGTCAGTGCCCCTCTTAGTAATAACGGTGGTGCACCAGTGTTTGCTGCACAGGTGGGTGTGTGTTCTGCAGGGCCAGGCACAGGTCTTTGTGGGGCTTGAGAGTGATGGGAATTGCTTCTGGGGTAGAGGGGGTTGCTGATTAGAGTCTTTCTTCTTTTTAGCCGCCCATGAAGAATCTAGCTTCGACATTATTTTGTCGGGTGTAATTCCTGGAAGCACCACTGTGCACAGTGCTGAGATTTTGGCTGAGATGGCCCGGATCCTTCGGCCTGGTGGATGTCTTTTTCTGAAAGAGCCAGTAGAGACAGCTGTAGGTAAGAAAATCTACATCTGAAAGACTAGAATTTAATAAAATTAAATCAGTTATGTTTGCTGCATCTCTCTGAGCAGTAGATATCATTTAGAGATCAATATTCCTACAGCCAGACCTTCTCCTAAGGGATAAATTATGGTAAAAATCTGAAGTAACACGTCTGAACAGATTGTGATCTTTAACTCATTAGCAGTAAAATATTAGGAAGCTGCCTGTATGAAAATGGCTGCATTCTTTAACAAGTGAATGGTTAAACTGTGGTACATCTATACTACAAAAAACTATGCAGCAGTAAAAAGGAATAAACTATTGATGTGTGCAACAACTTGGATGGATCTCAAGGAGTCATGCTAAGCGAAAAGCCAGTCTCAGACAGTTACATGCTAGATGTTTCCGTTCTTTTTTTTTTTTTTTTGTTCCTTTAACACTCTTGAAATAAAATTATAGTGATGGAGAAAAGATCGGTGGTTACCAGGAGTGGGAGGGAGGGAGTGTATAAGGCTGTAAAAGGGGTAGTAAGGGGTTCCTGGTGGTGATGGAAAATTCTGTATCTTGATTGTGGTAGTGGTTACACAAATCTGCATGTGTGCCAGGATTGCATAGAACTACACACAAGTGCATGGAAAAATGGTGAAATATGGATTAGTTCTGTGGACTGTCAGTGTCAGTTTCCTGGTCTTCATATTGTACTGTAGTTGTGTAACACAGTACCGTGGGAGAAGTGAGGGGAAGGGTCCTCGAGATCTCCTTGGACCTCCTTCTTTTAAATTCCCTGTGCATCCATAGTTATACTTAAGAAATTGTGACTGGAAATCTTGGAGTGATGAGATAATTATTGATTCATGTGAAACTAAGGATAGAATCTAAGAAATAAAAACATCTCTTTTTTGATCGAGTAGTAAAGTATCAAAGAGTTATTTAATTCTGAATTTTTAGCATTTTTACACTTTCTATCAAAATGTGATGACTTAGTTCATCAAGTAAGATAATAAACATCAAAGTATTTTAAAATCTATAAAGGCACTTTATATGGAAAAATAAACTTGTGATGTTTATAGCAGATATCAGCATGCTTTGCTGGGAATATAAACCTTGGGTAATTAAACAGTATCTTTTGTCAGAAGTATAAAGAGAGAATACAGTGTTTTAGAGTTTGTAAGCCTCTTACTCAGTCATTATCCAACACCCCCTGGAAGGTTAGATATTGCCAAGAAGCAGAGATAAGAAACAATAATAATAGAATTACTATATAACACTTAAAACACTTAAGAGCATTGATAGGAAATTTAAGTTAAAATATTATCACTAAAATGTACATATGTTAAACAGAATAGATTATTGTTGTTTTAATGCCTACTGACTCAAATAGGTTAGAACCTTTATTATTTTTCCTGCTTTGACCTATAAAGCTATTGAATGGGGTTTTTCTCTTGGCAGTGAACAATAGCAAAGTGAAAACGGCAGCCAAGCTCTGTTCAGCCCTGACTCTTTCTGGTCTTGTGGAAGTGAAAGAGGTATGTTGGTAGACGACCTTCTTTGCTGGGAATTTAAACCTTGGGTCACTGAAGCCCGTATCTCTTTGTCAAACGATACAAAGAGAATCAGGAGGAAATAACAGGCCTGAAGGTGAGGTGATCAGTGTCACTTACACTAAGTTGAGACGTGCTTTGCATGTGAGATACCTTAAAGGACAAAACCTCTGGAATTAATCTCCTTTGAAGAGATTCAACTGGGGGGGGCCCATGTGAGTTGGGGCATATTCCGGTCTCAGCGCTGGTTTAGTGGCGTTGACCACCAAGGGAGGCAGAGCAGGACACAGATCTCTGAATGGACACAAACCCTGGCCCCACATGAAAGGCAGCCCCCTAGATCTTCCTTCAATATTTGGTAGGAGGCTAGGGTAGGTTGGAGGGGAAATCTCATTTCTGACAATGACAATTAAGTAGACATATTTAAATCAAATAGAGGTGTTTCCATTGTACATTCTTCTCTCATGCTGAAATTGTCATGTGTGAGAGGTAAGTGTTGTGCTGGGAGCACTGTCATATCGCTGATTTGCTGTGTGGCCAAGGGCCTTACTTTCTCAATGCCTGCCCGTCCTTATTTTCATTCTTAGTTTAAGATTTTTCATTTTTTTATTCTAAAATAAGGGTTGCTCACAGAAATAGAATTAGTACTGAAGAATATTGACTTTAAAGTGACATCCCAGTTCTTGCTCACACTTCCTCTCCCGAAGGAAGCCACCAGTACATTTTGTTGTATGGTTGTTCAGACCTTTTGAAATGTATTCACAAGTATACACATGAACACACACATACACATATTTTTAACCTAAACAAGGTTGTATGTATATATAGTTCATTCAATAGCTGTCTGAACATTTGTCCATCTCAGTGTTTGCCCCTCATTCTTATTAATGATTTGACAATATTCAGGGCTATGATCCATTTAACCATTCTATAATTGTTAGGCACAGAAGTCGCACCCCCATATTTTTTTCTACTTTTACTGTCTACTGCTACTTCCCAAGCAACATAGCATTTCCTTCCCCCTGTGGTTCTCTTCATTTTAGGATAAGAATTGGTGGTGGGCCTGCTTCCCTTATATAGTCTTGGATCCTGTTCAGCGAGCCATGTCTGATTCATCTTTATAATCATAATCATCAAAAGCCACACAGTGACTTGCCTTATACCTACTAGACAGAAACTTAAACACTTAAAACTTTCCAAAGGGTAGGCTCAAAGTAAACATGTAGACAAAAGTTACATTTTAGGGTTACAATCAGTGAGCAACTGATGTGAGGCATGAAGTGACATTTGTTATCTCCCACTGCTAAACTGTGTATGATAGCAGCCCACCATTCTGTGTACTGAACATACAGAAATGAGTATTCAAAGCCTGTATAGGTGGGTGTAGTAGAACATCATTTCAAAGGAGTGTGGCCTAATCCTTTTGATGTCTTGAATTCTAGTTACAGCAGGAGCCCTTGAGCCCCGAGGAGATACAGTCTGTCCAAGAACACCTGGGTTACCATAGTGACAGCTTGCTCTCTGTGCACATCACAGGCAAAAAACCCAACTTTGAAGTGGGCTCATCTAGTCAACTTAAGCTTTCCATTGCCAAGAAGTCTCCTTCAGGTAAGACCGCATATTTTTCTGTCTGAATGGGCCAGAAGGACATTGGAAATCGAGCCAAACCTGAATGAGGTGGTCATAGTTTTAGAGGCTTAGTCCTTCCTTAATTTCTGTTGTTTCAGAGTACTATTGTCCTGGGAATTTTCAGATCTCAAACTGAAATAATGTGTAGATGTTATTTAATTCAGCCCCTTCTGCACCAGAGGACATTGAGGCCTCTGGATTCTAGAAGCCTGAGTGACATAGTTGTAATGAAGTCTTTCCAGGCCCCAGAATTTTGACATTTATCCTCCGAAGACCCCATGGTGGTGGTAATAGTAGCTAAGAGTGGCCTGCTCCGCTCCTATGTGTCATTTACTTCTCTGCCAGTAAAGTCAGCTTTTCTTACTTTGGGGATCCTAAGTAAAATAGTGTAAAAATATTTCTTCTGTTCAGAAATTACAATTTGCCCTCTGACACCAGTCTCACCTTTCCTATCACTGTTTTTTAATGCCTGAATTGAGAAAATTGAGCTGTGAGGTATGCAAAATTTTTATAGGTACATTCACACTGCTCTGTTTGACTGTATAGCCTAAATCTTCAATAAATCCTTTGGAATACTACCTGACGTTTAGATTCATAATTCCAAGTTGGGTAAGAACAGCTTAGGTGAGCAGTTTGTCCCAAGGAGGGTCTGAACATGCAGTTGTGGCAGTGATCACTAGGGGGTGCACTTACCCTCAAGGACGGTTTGAGAACAGGCCACACTGAATCTGGGTCTCAGTCTTTCTTGCGTTCTCCTGGCCTTGACAGAGACTCAGGAGGTGGGAGGTTCGTGTCTGCCATCGATTTGTGTTATACTGCCTCCATCAGCCCTAGAGCCTTCTTTCTTGTATGTAACAGGTTTATGTGAGGCTAAAGCTTTGCTATTCGAGATACTTTTTGACGCACTTTCTCATTTAATCTCCAAATCACCTGAAGAGGTGTAAGCAGTACCACTAGCAACATGGTATAGGAATATAAACCAAGAAAAGAAGGAGAAATCAATATGGAATGGAAGTTAGACAGACTTGTATTTGTGGTTTTGTGTAACTGGCCTAAGTATCTAAACTTGTTGCCACATCTGTACAATTAAGAATACAGATAACCTCAACTAAACGAGATCATATGGTGTGTGGGACAAAGCAAGGTCTTAAAATGTGATGGCTTCTGCTGCTGTCAGAAAGGTATTGGGCCCAGCTCATGCCAGTTGTAAGCAGAAGCGCTGGGCCACAAACCCAGTCTTTTGACGCCCAGTCCAGTGTGTTCTCTTCACAGTGTCTCCCAGAAAAGTACCTATGTTTGCTTGTGGTTTATTTGCGGCTGCTTTATAGAGCTATTTTCCTTTTATTGATTGGACTCAGTGAAGCCTGCTGTGGACCCTGCAGCTGCCAAGCTCTGGACCCTCTCAGCCACTGACATGGAGGATGAGAGTGTGGTGAGTTGGCACTATGGTTACTTGGTTGGTTTCTTTCAGGCCTACTTGGGTATGAATGGTCATAGTTTGGAGTGGCCTCTCTGGACTTGTATGTTTGAAGGGTCAGCGTTGCGGCTGTGCCTGTCACTAGCATTTTTCAGTTAGAAGGAAACTTCACATTTACTTTTACATTTCTTTTCTCTCATTTCATATGATAGGTTTAAGATTCCTGTGGCATGTGTAAACCTGAAGAGTTTGTCAGCTAACATATATTTATTGGCTTATTTGGGCAAGTCACTGAGCACTCACTGTCTTTGATCAGTGCTGTCTCTCATGTAAAGTGTCTTTCTATAACCATTGAAGTTAAAGCGACAAGCAAAATAGATTCTGGTTTGCTTACAGATTAATTGTACACACGTTTATCACAATGACACAAATATGTGTATCATTATTGTCCTTTTTCTCTGGAATTATATAAAACCTGACAGTTTTTTATATGTTCAAATAAATATAGCATTTCTCTCTTTGTTCCTCTTGTTCCCACCCCCCATGTGCACACACATGTTTTCTCTACACACTGTAAGCCAGTCCTCAGTCCCTTCATGACCTAATGCATCTTCTGTGCACAGTCTCCATCCCTCTGGTGTCATCTTGGGCAGTTGGGTGGTGGGTGTCTCCTTACACAGGTGGTGTAAACCTGCTACCACTACCTGTGACCGCCTCAACTTTTCATTACCAGAAACGCATGACCATGTTCCTAACAGCTTTGAACATTCTCTAGGATCTCATCGACTCAGATGAGCTGCTGGATCCAGAAGATTTGAAGAAGCCTGACCCAGCTTCCCTGCGGGCTCCTTCATGTGGAGAAGGGAAAAAGAGGAAGGCCTGCAGGAACTGGTAAGTGCCGGCCTAAGCAGAGTCTGCCATGCTGCCCCCGGTGGCTTCCAGTTCCCAAGGAATCACAATACTCTACTATAATTAAAACATACATTTTATTGTGACATGCATCATACATACAGAGGAGTATATTAAACAGATACATTTTAAATAATAATAAAATGAGTACTACATACGGATCGCCCAGGCGAAGAGTTGGAAACATTACTAGCACCATAGAAGTCACTGCTACATGCTTCCTGGGCCGCATATTGCTCCCTCTCCTCACAAGAGGTTGCCATTCTCGTAAGTTCTTGTTAACCTTTCCTGGCTTTTTTCATAGTTTGCCACTTATGTGTGAATCTCCAAACAGTATATTATTTAGTCATGCAGAACTGAGTAGTAAACCCACACCCAACTATGCAAGAAAAGGCCAGTGTTTTGTATCTAGAAGGCTCTCGGGGAAAGATCAGGTCACTAGGGCCTCTGGGCTGGCTTCTTTGAGAATCTGCAAGACCCCCTTCCGGGGAAGCTAACAGGAAGAGTCACGAGTGAGTTCTAGGAAACCAAGGACATGGCACAATTAGAACACCTGGCAGGCTGTAGTGTGGTGCAGGGACTAGATGGCCAATAGAGGGAGGTCAGAGAGTGAGTGGGCTGCTCTGTCTTCTGCACTCAGCTCACTGTAGCCTAAGCTGTCCTTTCAGCCTGTCAAAGCAGGGCACTTCCACAGGTGAATTGAGTGTCCTCAGCTGATCGTTAGGGTGTGGAGGGGAGCATTGAGTGCTGAGTAGTGGCTGCCCTCTGTAAACAGGGCATTTCCCCACTGGGTCCCCCATTCCCATCACTGATACTGTCTCCCTAAACAGCTTCACACCTTTATCTCATCTGCTTGGCCCCGTAGGCATTAAGACAAACAGGTATAAAGAGAAAAGTCTTATTGCATGCTTTGCCACTGCCAAGGGTTTGGAGTTTCTGGGAGGTGGCGACCTCACTCATCAGCTCCTGGTTTTCCCCTAGCACTTGTGGCCTTGCCGAAGAACTGGAGAGAGAGAAGGCAAAGGAACAGACGAGCTCCCAACCCAAGTCAGCTTGTGGAAACGTAAGTATTAGGACCATTACACAATATTCGCAAAACTCCTGGGGGCAGCATCCTAAACTGCATAGAGACGGGCTCCAGCTGCAGGAAATTTACTGCCTCAATATTTTAATCATAGGCGGATACGTGAGGACGTGTATGTAGGTCGTAATGGGGAATTCAGGCTGTCTCCTGAAAGCGAGTTAGTGTGCTCATGCCCAGAGTGGGGGCTCTTGTTTCTTATTTGTGCCCCTTTATTCCTACTTCATAGTGGCTCTGAGGTTCTTCAGCCATTTGGCTGAGCTTGGCTATGATTTGAGCTGCTAAGAACATAGAAATATGGCCTCCCAAGGAACTTCTCTAGACCATTATTTTAGATCTTAAGAACTTTTGGTGTTAGGGTCCCAGTTGGACCTGCAAATGCACCTAGCCATTCCCTTCTGGTCATTGTGGCCATATTATGGAATTGGGGATCCCATTCTTCTGGTCTGTATCTCTAGGATAAGCTGACACTCGGCTTCCGGGTATGATTGTCTCTTCTCTTAACAGTGCTACCTGGGCGATGCTTTCCGCTGCGCCAGCTGCCCCTACCTTGGGATGCCAGCCTTCAAACCTGGGGAGCAGGTGCTTCTGAACAATAGCAATCTCAGCGACGCCTAGAAGGGATGCAGCGTGGGACACATCTCTGGCTGACTCCTGTCACTCAAGTCCCACTGCTGTGGTTCCTCCCATCTCTGGATTCGCTCACACCTTTTGGAAATCCATTTGTGGGGAGGGTGCTTAGTAGACAATGAAGACCAGGTGTCACGGGGTCCGGTTACCATGAGCGGGGGCATTTCTTCGCCCAGTGTTGGGGAACCAGGGCATGTCCTAAAGAGACCCCTTGTGGTGTCAACATGCTGACTAACCCTCTCTGAGCCCAGCCATCCTTAAGGTGAACACTGACAAAGAGGGCCTCTGCCCCTATTCGAAGCTCAGCACTTGTGCCACTGCGTGTCTTCCGCAGTTGGTGGTTTTTCTCCACATAAAGTTCCTAGTGACATGGCCAAGTGTCTCATGACCTCAGGGCATCAGAGGAATCACTCATTGGTTGCTGTGATCATAGCCAGAGTCCCTCTACCCCCTTTGACCCCCACCGACCCTGTTTTAGTGTTTTGCATCTGTGTTCTGTTGTCATTTCTTTTAATCTACAGTTATTAAACTTATGTATTTCCACATTTCAGTTATGAAGAGGGAATGTGTGTGTGTCTGACACAGCCATCTAAGCTCATCTTGGACCATAGAATGTTTTGGAGAGACTAGTGGCACACGTAGATGGGGCTGGTCCTGCACTTAGGGACCAGGGCCTCTCTCCGTCTGCTTTGAAGCTTCCAGGTTGATGAGAATTTAGGAGGACAGAAATCTGAAGTCACAACAAACCTCTCCGAGCAGGACACCCTTAGTTCTTGCTCACCCATGCAGGCTTGGAGTGTATCTGGCCAGATAGCTGGAGAGATTGTGTGGATTTAAGAGACCTGGATTTTTATATTTTACCAATAAACAAGTGTTCATTGGTATTTGCCCTTGAAACTTGACTCTCTACGTTTGCCTTTGCTTATTCTGGTCCCTGCTGGATGGCAAAATTCTACTGACAGTCAGGCCCCTGTGGTTGGCAGAGTTCTACGATTACCCCCAGTGTCCTTGCAGAATCCTCTGCCCTTGAGTTTGTATGAGACCCGTGAACACGATGGGACTTCATTTACAGTGATTAAGTCACATTATATGGCAAAAGTGTGGCTAGCATCCCTAGTGGACTTTCTGTGACCAGGGAGATTGTCCTGAGTGGGCCTTACCTAAGAGTCAGTTCTTTAAGAGAACTGGAGAACCAGTTTCTCTTGCTTACATTGTCTGGTCGCCATGTGCTGATGAGGGGTCCACGGGCCAGGAACTGCAAGCAACCTCTCAGACGTGAGAGACACCACCGTCAAGGAGAAAAGGAACCCTCAGCCCTCTACCCCTGAGAACTGAAATCTGAACTGAAGAACCACGTGAGCTCAGGAGAGGGCCCAAGCTCCAGGAAACAGTGCAGCCCCCTGAGACCCTCACTGTGCATGGACTCCTGGCCCTCAGGATCTGACCGGGTGGGAGTCTGGTTTTACGATGTTGTGGTAACTTGGGCAGCAATGGGGGAAGTGTTCTACCCCGAGTAGGTTTAATGGTAACAGGTGTTTATCGTGCTGCCTGGCAGCACTGCTGTGAGTTGCTTTCGCTGCAGCTGCCAAGGTGAAGGGCAAAAATCTCTACCTGCAGGTCAAGGACAGGAAACCCTGAGCCAAAGAGCTTCCTGGGAGGGATTTATGAGAGCGCTGGGCAAATGCCACCTGTCCTTGCTGACCTGATCCTTGTTCTGGTTCCCAGGGCTGCTCAGAGAACTCCCAACCTAGCAGAGGGGTCAGGACTGACAGACCTACACAGGAGTCAATGCGAGAATGGGCTGACACAGGGTGCCTGCCCTATGGGTGCCTAAGAGGAATCAGCAGGAAAGAGTATGGGTGGACCCTGTTCTCAGGGCAGGCTTCCTGGAGGCTGGCTGGGGCTGAGGCTCAGTGGGATATCAACGCCGGGAGGGAGGGGTCTTGAGTGGACCGTGAGTTGAGGGCTGGGAGCTGAAGCTGGGGCAGGGGTGAGGCTCAAAGTGCAGACAGCCCAGAAGCCAGAGGAAAACTCACGCCCTGAAAGCGGGCCTGGGGTTTAAGCTGGGAGAGGGAGCTGGGCCTCGCGGAGGTTCCGCAGGCCGGCTGGATTGCAGCGTGTGCTGGGGGCTGGGAGGTGGGCGAGACGGGAGAGGGGCTGCAGGAACCCCCAGGCTCGGGAACTCCCTAGTGCTCAGCAGAACCCCTGCAAGGAGAAGGCCCAGAAACACGTGTGGAATTGGACGATGCTCCCCTCCCTCCTGGCACTGATGTCCCACCGAGCCTCAGCCCAAGCCAGCCTCCAGGAAGCCCGCCCTGAGAACAGCGTCCACCCAGCTCTCTCTCCTGCTGATTCCTCTTAGGGACCCATAGGGCAGGCACCCTGTGTCAGCCCGTTCTCGCATTGACCCCTGTGTAGGTCTGTCAGTCCTCACTCCTCTGCTAGGTTGGGACCCCCCAGAACCCACACTTAAGGGGGAAGTATGTCCTCAGCTCCTCACATGATGAGCTGAGCACAGGGGCTGGAGACTGGGGGATTTGGGGACAGACAAGACGAGAACACACCCACATGGCCCTTCCCAGACCCTACCTGCCAGTGCATGGCAGAGGAGGAAATGCTGAGCCTCTTGTCCACCCTGCGCTGCTCATGGACACACTCAGCCCCGCCCCTGGGCTTCTCTTACCAGGATTCCCTCACCCGAGTGTGGCCTCAGCAGCCCTGTCCCCAGCTAAAGCAAGTTCCCTTTGTGACCCGGACAGGGCAAGACCAGATGTTCAGTGAGGGCCCAGTGTGACAGCCGAAGTGGACAGAACACGCCGACCTGGACTGAGGGAGGGAGAGAGACTTTATTCTGCACCCTTTCGCGCCACGGTTCCAGTTCAGAAAAGGAGAAGAGCGTCGTCTTGTCCTCGTAGGGAGTTGCCCCCATGGGACCCAAGTAGCTGGGGGCAAGGGTAGCGAACACCGAGGCCACTGGAAGCTTCCAGATCGTCCAGGGAGAAATCAGGACACTGGGGCGGAGCTTTGCAAGTACTTGACTGCCTTCTTGACCTTCTCGCTCTTGGGGTCTGCACAGATGTTCTTGCCCCGGACAGTGACAAGCCTACACAGAGGGAGAGAGCCACCCAGGGTGTCACAGCGGGAAGGCCTTGCAGAGCCCTGGGACCAGCTTCAGCCCTCACTGACCAGGACTTGCTGAAGTCACATGGTGTCAGTGGGACATCAGGGACGTCATGCTCTGTCCTCTGATTCTTGACCCTCCCAGAGAGCCAGGGCTGCGGGACCGTCTGCTCCTTCCTCAGGCGGCCCAGCCCGCCTAGGGCCTGGGAGGGGCCTGGTGCTCAGACCTCCCTCTCCTCCTGCAGCTCAGGTCCAGGCTGGGGGAAGTGACTTCATCGGCTGCTACTGCCCGTGTGACGAGGAGCTGTCCCATCTCCTCAGGGCCTCGGTATCCCCAGAAATCAGTGATGGCCTAGGCCTTTGGGCATTGCAGGAACTGCCCTAAGGAGCAGGGTCAGGGGACATCGAAGGCCTTGCTCTCTCCCTCCTCTCCCCAGAGGCCATTCTAGGAGCTCCATGGTCCCCCTCCCACACTCAGCTTCCAGGAGCAGGGCGTGGAGGAGGGGTGGGGGAGACTTACACGATGGCTTCCTTGGGACAGTCCTCGGAGGTCTTGTACCACGTCACCAGCTTTCTGGCAGGAATGACTCCTTCAAAGTACTTCTGGCAGCACTCCCGGCCCACGTTGGTCCCCCGAGCTACAGAGAAACAGGAACAGGTGTGTGTGAGTGTCAGCATGGGGACATTTGGGGGGGGTTGTGGTGTGGGAAGGTCTGTGGTCAGTCTGTGTGCACTTAACGTGTCCGTGGAGGTGAGTGTGTGTGTGTGTGTGTGTCTGTGTTGTAGGGTTGGGTCTGTGTATGGGGGTGGTGTGTATGTCTGGGAGGGTCTGTTATGGGGGGCTTTTATGAGGGCTGTCAGTGTGTTTCCACGTGGGAAGTGTGTGAGGGGCCTGCACGTGTGTCTCTGTGTGTGTCAAGTGTGCACAGTTGTGTGTATGACTGTGTGGACCTGGGGAGGCCCCGTGTGTTTGTGTATATGTCCGTGCATGCGTCTGTGTGTGTCTGGGAGCGTCTGTGTCTGTTCCCCTGAATGTGTGTCTTCACATGTCTGTGCGAGTGTGTATCTGGGTGTGTTTGGGGGAGTCATGCACGCTTGTTTGCACGTACGTCTCTGCGTGTGCATCTGTGCGTGCATCCGTGTGGTCCGTGTGGTCTGTGTGTGCACACTCAGGACCAGCCCTGGAGTGAACCAGCCATGTTCACTCTGGGCCTTTCTCAGCAGCAACGCATCTGGTCCTCCCTGCACACCTGGGGACAGGAGCTATGGCCACCCCATTTGACAGCTGATAAATCGGCGAACTGGTAACACGTGGCTCTAGAAGATGCCGTGCCAGCCGGTTCCCTCAGAAGTGCCGACTGCCCTCTGACCGTCCCGGCCTGTGGCCTGGTGTGACTCACTCTCAGAGCCGAGGGTGGCCCCCTGAGGAGGTAAGCTCGGGCGGCAGTTCTGTCTCCAGGCAGGGCAGTCACCGGCTCTGTGTCTAGTTTCAGCCTTCCTTTCCCCTCTGAATAGAAAAACCTCTTCGTTCGCACCCTCTGGGAACCAGTTCTCCTGCTCCTATGCCCTTCCCTCATGGCATATAAGACCCATTCCTAAAACAGATGCTAACAAATACTTTCGAGAACTGTTCGCTTTCCACTGTACCACTGCAGTGTGAGACGCACAGGCACTTTGTCCCTCCCCAAGCCGGTCCCCAGGCACAGGGGTGCCTTCTCCCTTCCTCTCCCTCACCCTTATCATTAACGTCATTATTATGTCCCTCCGAATACCTCCCTTGAAAGCCTATTGCTACCCGCCTCCACATCCTCGTAAGAATAAATGTGGTGCAGAAAATACACAAATATATGTGTGTTGCTGCTGTGGTCTCGCTGTCTCCATCCCTCCTCTCCTCTGCTCTCACCTGCATGGGTGTCCTGCAGAGAAATCCCCAGGAGGAGGGTGACCAGGAGCAGCATCTTCAATGGAGTCATGGTGCCTGGAGCCTAGGAGAGTGTCTCTGCATGTGGGTCCCTCTGCTCGAGGGAGACAAACGTGGAGGTGATCTATTTAACCTCTTTGGGGATCTTGCCCCACCTCCTATCCCTCCCACCACCCCCTACACATACACCCTTCCCTAGACCAGTAGAGTTCGAAGAATTTGAAATGATTCAGTAGAAGTCCAGGCTTGGAATGTTTGTGGCTTTCCAGAGAATGGGCACCCACCTGGGGACAGAGATGGGGCATGTATGTCCGGGGCCATGACTCGGACACACTTCCTTTTTGCAGAGTTTTTGGTTCCTCTATTAAAACAGAAAAGGCTCTATACTAAACTGGACTCATCACTGCTCAGAGCCTGGGAAGCCTCCTTTGTGCCCCAAGCCCTGGGCGGGGGGGACAAGAGAGTCTGTTTCACCTGGGCCTGGAGGAGTTCAGGGTGCAGGAAGGCCTCCCTCCCTGAAGTGGGTGCAGGCGCTGCACCGCCCACAGGCGTCTCTCTTTAGGGAGGGCCACAGCTCCATCTCATTCTGAGAAAGACCTGAGGCCCAGAAAATTTTAGCTGTTGGTTCTTCCCCAAGTTCAAGTTCAGGGTCTTCCCCAAACCACAGAAGGCCAGAGGTCAGTCAGGTTTAAATCACCATTTAGTCCAAATTTGTACTTGCATAGACTGCGGCATTTCACTCTAGGTTGAAGAAGGGGGTGAAAGGGCCCATGGCTGACGACGCCCCTGGTTCCCAGCAGAGCCCCCGTATCGCTGCCCAGGGCCCGTCCCCTGGCCACCAGAGGAAATAGCCAGTCGTCAGGGCCAGAGCCTGGCAGTCCTTAACTAGGTGAGAGCCCCGGGCCCACTTCCAGGTGGGTAGCATCTCAGCAGGTGGCCCTGGGCTTTGACTCTGACACACAGGACTTAGGCCTGGCTCCACCGCGTCCCTGAGTGACCTGGGCAGCTCGAAAAGACACCGCCCCTGTGGTGTCAGGGCCATTTGCCCTGGCACAGTCAGCTCTGTGCTCAGCATCAGGACATTATTAAATCTGCATCCCCAGGGGTGATGTTTGCTGAAACCCGACTCTCCCAGGAGCAGTGCTGACTGCAGCCTCGTCAGCCCCCACCGTGACAGGACAAGATCGTAGGAGGGAGAGGCCAGGTGCTCCTTTTCCTCCCTCAGGGCCACTCAGGGAGGCTGGGACTGATGCAGTTTCTGGGGGGCTGGGAGTCCCCCTGTCCATGGCAGAACCTCCTTCTGCCACAGTCTCGCTGTGTGACCTTGGGCAGCTCACAGACCCTCTCTGTGCCTCAGTTTTATCACCTGGAGAGAGATGTTTGGACTCTCCCAGGGGACCCCACCAAGATGGTAGATCTGAGAAAGATGAGGTCCTCCCTAGAGGACCTCGCTCGAGCATTTCTCTGCTTCTCATCACCTGCCAGAGACCCCTAACCCTCTCTTCTCCTCCAGCCACAGCCTGGACGGGTTCTTTGCCCCCAGCTTGTCTGGCTGGGTCACCCCTCCTGTCCCCAGGGCAGACTTCCATTTGCAGTGGGTAAAGAGGAGGGAGCGGGGTCTTCATGTTTGACTCTGTCTTCCTGCAGAAAGGGAGGAGCAACCTCCGCCTCCAGCAGACCCCACCGAGTCAGAGGAGGCCAGGCTGCGGGGGAGAAAGGGTGCTGCTGCCCTGGGGACCCTGGCTGGGAGAGGGGAGCTCTGGCCTGGAGACAGAGCCGCCTGGAGCACGCACACAGGAGCTAGAGGTGTGTGGGGCGGCCGGGGTCCTAGGAGGAGGCAGAGGGCGTGTGTCTCTGCTGGGGTGGCTTCTCTTGGGTCTGGTGTCTCCTGACCCCCTCTGGCCTCAGTGGCCTCTGCCCAGTGGCTTGGGCCCACTGTTTGTAGCTTCTCCACCTGCCACCCCCCCCCCAAGAATGCCCAGCCCCGCCCTCTGCGGGATGACAGGGGACCGTTACAATGATGAGTAGCAGTTTGTTAGCGGTGAGTGAGGCCCCGGCCCCCACGGCTGGGGAAACTCCCCGAGTGGGTTTCCAGTCCCCCCTGTTCTGCTGCAGACTCAGAACTTTTCTCTAGAAGGACTCAAATTCCCCTGTCCCTTCTGGGGAACAGGCGACAACAACAGAAGCTGGGGGGTCTGTACTAGCTCGGGGTGATGCAGGCTGCCCAGGAGTGGGGGAGGGAGAACAGAGAAGCAAGTGTGCCAGTGACTACCTGCTGCGTGCCCGGCTGTGCCAGGGACAAGGGAGCAGGCAGAGACCAGACGTGGCCCAGAGGAGGAGTCCAGAGTTGTGGGAGCTAGAGGGTCAAGGACTGGCCCCACACAGGGGTGAGCAAAAGAGATAAAGGGCCATGGGGCCCAGAGTGGGGAGAGGTTGCTTCTGGTCAACTTGGAGGGCTGCATGGTGGCGGAGGCCAATGCACTGGGCTTTGTGGGTGGGAAGATTCATGGCGAGAGAACCAGGGGCAGCCATTCCACCTGAGGGAAATGCTTGGCGAAGGTGCAGAGAAGGGAATGTGTAGAAATAAATAGGGGACTCTGGTGAGCAGAGTGGCCTGATGTGACCCCCAGAAAGAAAGCTCCATGAGGACAGAGGCATGCCCGCTTTGCCCGCCACCATGTGTGTCCCCAGCGCCAAGCACAGCGCCTGGCACACAGTGGGCTTCCCGTGACTGAGTGAATCAGGCCTGAAGGACAAGGAGGCGAGCCTGAGCTGGTGCCTGGGGACACCATGGAGGGCCTAGCACAACTCTGAGCCTTAGTTGGGAGGCCACAGAGACCGGGGACATTTCTGAGGTGGTTTCCTCTCCAGGAATTAACTGACTCATTCCTCTTTGGTTCGTCCAGCTATGAAACAGATTCCAAGGGGCCTTCCGAATGGAATGCCCGGGAGTCTGGGCCTGCGATAAGGGCCTCGAGTGCTATGAGGACTCTAAGACGTGGAGGTCCATCAGGGGGATCAGGAATGCTCCCTGGAGGAGGCAGCTCTGAGGCAGAGCTCTGTGGAGGGGTAGTGGGGACAGGGCACTCCTGCCAGGGGAAGGTCAAGGGCAGACCGAGAAGCAGGCCAAACATGGGCCTGTGAGAGTGGAGTCGAAGAGGAAATTGGATCTGAGTGGGAGGAAGCAGCGATGGTGGCTCCCCATCTCAGCACCTCTGACTCACAGCGGCCAGACATGCTGCCATGCACCTGCCACTCCACCCGCCCCAGCACCGGGACTGCTGCCGAGTGGACCCCTGGGGTAAAACCAGCTGGGGGGGTTCGACATCCCCACCAGACCGAAAGGTTGAACCAGTGAGATTCTGGGTCCTTCGCCCTGAAAGGGAGGGAGGGTGGATCCTGCCCCAACCCTATCTCCACTATGGGCTGAGGTGGGACCAGGAATGTCGCTGTCACAAGGCCGAGAGCTGAGCCCCAGGCTACAGAGCAGGGGACAGGTTGCTGGGATGGAAGCTCACCATCATCCTCAAATTGCACATGGCAGTTGTCACTGGGGGAGCAAAAGTCATCACCCCCAGTCACGCCAGTGTCAGCTGGGGCTCCAGGAGGGGCAACGACTTGCCCAGGGTCTCTCACGGCAGCTTGGGAAGGATCTAGTCTTGTATCCACCCAGCCCCATCCTCTGACAGCTGAAGCCGAGCCGAGAGGTGGAGGTCCCAAATGTTATGTTCATCTGCCGACCCCAAAACACATCTCTTTCCCTGCCGTGCTCACTGATGAGTCACTCATTCCTGACAGGTGGTCGGTCCACTTGACTTTTCAGGTCAGCACTGCAAGGGTGACCCCTCACCTTCCATGCCCAAACAGCAAGACCGGTTGCGCCGGCCACCTTGACACGTCTTGAATCCATCTCCTCACCATCCACATGGCCACCCCCTTCGCATCTCTGCTAGACCACGGCCCCACACTCACCCCGCTGCTTCCAGCCTCGACCCTCTAGTCTGTCCTCCTCCTGAGAGCCCAGTGATCTTCCCCGAACACAAGTCTGAGCAGAGCTCCCCCTTCTCAAAACCCTTCAGTGCCTCCCCGTTGCTCTCAGGGTACCGTCTAGACTTCTGCTGACTGCTCCAGCCCCAGCTTTTGCCCCAGCCCCGTCAACCTCCACATCACTTTGTTGCAGCCACTTTCACCTTCTTTCAGTTCCTTGAAAATGTCAGGCTCTCACTGCATCCAGGCCCTGCGCAGGTTGTTCCTCCTATCTAGAACACTCTCTCCTGTTCCCTCACCCCCTACTTCCTTTCACTCCTGCTTGCCTTCAGATCATAGCTGAAACTCTCCCTTCCTTCCTTTCATCCCTACTTCCTTCTGTGTCTTTATAGGTCACTCACTTCCCCATCCCCATGTTACATTGTGATTGCCGGTTTATTGTCCTGAACTCTTTTGTGTTACAACTTGTACCTCCAGGACGTAGCACCCAGTAGGTATTCAAAAATATGTTTATTAAATGGATGAAGAAGGAGGTGGTTGCAAGAATGAATGCATGGAAGGATGGGTAAATGGTGGGTGGGTGGATGGATGGATGGGTGGATGGGTGGGTGGGTGGATGGATGGTGGATGGATGGATGGATGGGTGGATGGATGGATGGGTGGGTGGGTGGATGGATGGGTGGATGGATGGATGAATGGATGAATGGGTGGATGGCGGATGGTGGATGGATGGATGGATGGATGGATGGATGGATGGGTGGGTGGATGGATGGTGGATGGATGGATGGATGGGTGGGTGGATGGGTGGGTGGGTGGATGGATGGTGGATGGATGGTGGGTGGATGGATGGATGGATGGATGGATGGATGGGTGGATGGATGGTGTATGGATGGATGGATGGTAGGGAGGATGGGTGGGTGGGTGGATGTATGGTGTATGGATGGTGGGTGGATGGAGGGATGGTGGGTGGGGGGGGGGGGGGTGGATGGATGGTGGGTGGGTGGTGGGTGGATGGATGGATGAATGGATGGATGGTGGATGGGTGGGTGGGTGGATGGGTGGATGGATGGCGATGGATGGTGGGTGGATGGATGGATGGATGGTGGGTGGGTGGTGGGTGGGTGAATGGATGGTGGGTGGGTGGATGGGTGGATGGATGGCGATGGATGGTGGGTGGATGGATGGTGGGTGGGTGGTGGGTGTATGGATGGATGAATGGATGGATGGTGGATGGGTGGGTGGTTGGATGGGTGGATGGATGGCGATGGATGGTGGGTGGGTGGATGGATGGATGGTGGGTGGGTGGGTGGATGGATGGTGGGTGGGTGGGTGGATGGATGGATGGTGGGTGGATGGATGGATGGATGAATGGATGGATGGATGGGTAGGAGAATGGGTTGATGGGTGATGGATGATGGATAGGTGCATGGACACTTATACATCTCTGAACTAGAACATGGACCCACTTTGTAGGGTCCAGGGGCTCCTCACTCCACAACAAATTATTTTCAATCCAGTGTGTCCACCAGTTCATGCGATACACCCAAATTCCCCTGTCATGATGAGGTAGAGGGACCCAACCAAGGAACTCTTTGACTACTTTTCCATCTAGTTTACAACTTCTTTGGGGGCTGCGGCCATTTCTGCCTTCTGCCAAGCTTGAATTACTTCAACGACGGCTTTGATCTCATTCCTTCTTCATCCCCAGAGGGTCTCCTCCCCTCAGTTATACTTCCACCTCCTGGCTCTCCGTGCCCCCCCATCCCGTGGTCCCCTTCCTCTCTGTTGATGACATCATCCAGTCTCTCTGCTCCCGTGAAACCTCTCTTTAACCCCGACACCCCCGCCCTCTAACACCCGACATTCTATTTCTCCTTTCACTCACGACCATACTTTTCCGATATGTGGTTCACACCTCCCACTTCTCTTTCCTCCCTGCTCACTTGTGATTTAACTCAATAATAAGCTTTCTGGCCTCGGCACTCTAGGGACACCACTCTCTCTGGGCCTCTCAAACCCCCTCACAAAGGGCGCTGTGGGGCAGTGTTGATCCGCAAATGCTCGGGAAGCGTTGTCTACAGCCCTGGTCCACGTCTCTCTCCTACCTGATCCTGCTTGTGTGGCCGAGGACAGGTCTAAGAACCTCACTGTCATCGTCTGTAGAATGGGCAGATGCCTCTCGTGGTGTTGCTGGGAGAACTGACTAAGACGATGTCTGTAAATTTTCCAGGCTCCAGCTGGTTCAGTGCCTCCCCTGCCATCACTGGGACCATTCTCCTCCTTGGCATTCCTCTCCCCAGGATTTGGGACGTGGTTCTTCCTTGAGTGAGCGCTCTGTGGGGTTCTCGTCTCAGTAACATCCCTGAGCTCTCCCCACAAGCTGGGTGGGGTTCTCAGCAGTTACAGCTATGAATCTACATTGTCCCCACAACAGCCCTAACAGGTAAGAGCTGTTTTCCACGTTTTACAGACGAAGAAATGGTGGACAAACCGCAGTGGTTAAGAAACAGGTCCAAGGACACACATGGCTAACAAGTGGCAGAAGCATGCCCGGGGCTCTGTCCTGGGGTTTGTTTATGCCTAAAGCAACCTCCCTGCTGTCACCCACTCAGGCCTTTGACCTTGAGATGGACGCTTCCCAAATCTCTATATTTAGCCCCAACTGGCGACTGATCAAACACACCCACCTGGACCCCATGGATGCTCCGGGGTCCTCTTTCCTGCACTGTCAGATGCCTTAGCTCTCTCTACCTTGCCGTCTAGTCAGCTCTGTGCAGATCTGTGACCCACACCAGACTGTGGGCTCCTGAGGAGGAGAAATCTGTTCCCTCATCCTTCACTTGGCCCCCAAAATAAGAAAAGCAAAACAGAGTTCCCTCTCGGTCAACTTCCCTTTTGTACTGTTCGGTCCAGCGTCATTCCCCACCACCGTTTCTGCCCTGCTGGTCTGGAATTTTGCCCTTGACTCATTTCTTGCCTCCAGCCTCCACAGGTCATCAGGATCAGAGTCTGCTCAGTGATGTCTTTAGGTGACACTCAGCTTCCTCACTTACTCTTTCAGACGCACCGGCTCAACCCAAATCCTTCACAGACAGACAAGTGTCACAATGTCCAGGCCTATTTCCTCCTTTCTGGTCCCTCCTGGCCCCATCCAGCCTGCCCACTCACGTCTAAAGGGACTTTCTCAAGGGCCGCTCTCACGACATATAGCCCTTCTTAAGAACCATCGGTGGAGCCCTGTTTCTGCCCCCACACTTGAACTTCTTCAGGCCCTACCGCCAATCTGGTCCATTCGTCCCACTCCAGCCTCATCGTTCCCCAAAGTTCAACTTCCATGAGGATCAGGGTGTTCCTTCGCTATGTGACTTGGTTTGCTGTTCCTGTCCTCTTCTTTTATAGGTCACCTGCCCCTCGAACCAAATTCTATCCATGTCTCATATATGACAGGACATAAAAAATTAGGCAGGGGGGTCACTGTGGGTCCACAGGCCCAGGGGCAGACGCTCTGTCAGGCAACCGGCTGTGAATCCAGCTCTGCCATCAACGAGTGGTGAGGCTTTGAGCAAGTCACTACTCCCTGAGCCTCAGTTTCCATATCTGGAAAATGAAAATAATAGTCCTAAATAGATTAAAACGCTTTGATTCAACTGCCTTAGCGCATATATTTGGCAAGTAGTACGTGTTCCCGACTTTAAATGTCATCTATATGCCAGTGGCTCCCAAATTTCTCTCGCCCACGCCAGACTCGTACATCAGCGGCCTACTCAACGTGTTAAACAGGTGCCTCACACCCACCAAATCCGAAGCTGAATTCCCGATCCCCGTCCACCCCTACACCAGCTCCTCCCCCGTTCTCTGTCAGCCCCTTCCTTCCAGTTACTGGAGCCAGAAACCAGGGTGCCATCCTCGACGCCTCTTTCTCTCACCCCCACTTCCCATCTGTCAGGCAATCTCCCGGCTCTGCCTCCAGAATTCACCCAGAGCCCATCATCTCTCTCCCGGATTTCTACGCTGCCTCCTGGTGGTCTCTCTACCTCCATCCTTCTCCCCTGAGATCTCTTCTCAGCATAGTGGCCACCGAGAATGGGGGTCTCCTCTGTTCAGAATGTCCCCATCGCTCTCCATCACACTCAGGGGGAAAGCCAAAGACCCTACACGAGGCCCTGCGTGCCCTGTGCCACTCTGCCTCCCTTGCTTATGCTGCCCCGGCCATGCTGGCCTCCTCGCTGTGCCTCATTCATGCCAGATGCTTTCTCCTGAGGATGTCTGCACAGACCGTACTTTCAGTCTAGAATGTTCTTTCCCTAGATACCTGCATGACTCACGCCTTTATCTCCTTCAAATTTTTGTTTAAATGTCACCTTTCAATGAAATCTACCCTATTTAACATTGCAACCCACCCCACCTCCTCCCCTGCTCTAATTTTTTTCTTTTTTGCTGTAATACTTACCTCTCTCTAACACACTTATTTATGTCTTGTGTTCATCGCCTGTCTCCTACCTGCACTCCCACCCCTGCCCCCAAAGGAATGTAAGTCCACGAGACAGGCCTTTGTCTCTTTCATTCAATGAAGTATATCCTTGACACATAGAAGGTCCTCAGCGAAGGGATGAATCAGCAGCTGGTATTTTTCTGGAAGCTGAGGCCATAAGCTCTTCTCACCGAGTCCCACTCTCACCCATGAACTCGTCTTTATCTCTCTCATGCCTGGGCGTCAAAATTTCATCGGGGTTCCCACTCCACCCCCGTAAGTCCGCTCCTTTAATTCACTGATAGAGTCCAACCCCCTCTTTCCAGCATTTGTTCCAAGATATTGCACAAGCAGGTCTTAGGTCTCCCGATGGCACTGGGACAACTCAGCACTGCACTGCTAAGTGACCGATTCGAGGCTCACCCCTCAGAGTTCAGTGACAGACCTTTCCTTTAGAAGTCAGAAGTCCGCTACAGCCTGCCTGGGGGGGACCCTTCCTGCCAACGGGGACCCTCTGTTCTCCCGGGGAGGTTCGTTCAGCACCAGGGTCAGCGCTAAGAGCCCAGGCTCCGAAAGAACACGACACCCTTTCTAGGGAGGCTGTGGATCTGGTCCCTTAGAAAGTCTTGAAGACGTCCCTGCATTTCTGTCCAACCTCAGCCACTGCAAAGAAGAAGAAAAGCCAGCAGGGAAAAGCCCAGGAGCCCATGGCGATTTGTCACGTGGCACAGTGTTGTGGCTTCTCCTGGGGGTTGGAGAGCGGGCACGGAGGGTGCAGAGGGGTGTGACTGCTTCTGAGCAGGGTCCAGATCTGGGAGCATGAGCCCCCAGAGAAGTCTGAGGCCCCATTTCCTTCCCAGAGACAAGCTGACGCTTCCGCAGCCTCCAGGCCCGGGGCTAGACAGGCTGTGGATTGTCCGTCCACACTCGGGGGCTTTCCCCTCACCCCGCCTTGTCTAGCCATAGGGCCCTTCGTCCCTCCTTTCCACCTTGCCTGGGCTCCTTTCAGCTCCCCCGACTCCTTGCCTTTATTTATTTATTTTTTTACAAAGCCAAAACTATCTAACTCAGCTCCATAAATAATTTGGTGTTTTATTCGGATCCTATAATTAGATGTATAGGTTTGCTCGGGGAGCTGTCACTCTTTCCCCTCCACTTCCCCTCTACTCCTTGAAGTCTTTCTCACCCCTAGCCAGTGCCTCCTCATGCCTGCCCTCCCCGTGGGCTGAAGGCCAGGCAGCAGGATGGTTGGCTCTCTCCATCGTCTCAGCTTGGGTTCGTTAAGGATGTGCTCCCAGGGGAGATGGCAAGGAAGTGGGAGCATGAGGGCAGGGCAGGGACAGAAGCCCAGCAAAGGTGACCTCAGGCCAAGTCCCGGAGGGTAGCTTCCACCAGACCACAAGAGGGCCCCAGAGGGCGAGGTAGAAGTGAACGCAGCTGACCGGAGCGGGGCTCCGGATGGGACGGAAACAAGGTCATCCACACTCACGGAGCCGCCATCAGGTCACCAGGTAAATATGACCACCCCCTGAGGCCCCACGTGCCTCTCCTAACCCATCCCCTCGTGGACTAAAGGGAGTTGGACCGGGATCCATTAGTCCCACGCATTTACTCATAGTTTACTAATGGACGTGTGTATGTCCTTAAGCAATCTAGAGCGGTGTTTATGCATTTTAAAGCTTCACAGTAAATCTATCACATGGTGTCTGTTCTTCTACGTCTTGCGGTGTTGAACTTGAGAGTTACGAGTGCCGACAGGTGCCAATGCATTTTCCTTTTCACTGTTGTAAGCTATTCCATACAAAACTATTTACTAAAGAGTTCTAATAACATAATTATATAATGTATAACTATATATAACTATATATATAACTATATAACTATACCACGATTTACCAAAAAAAATAAAAAGGGGGGGTGTCTGGAGTTGGACCGTCTGCAGGCTTAGTCACTTACTAGCTATGTGACGTTGGATAAATTCTGTAATCTCTCTGTGCTTTGGCACGACCGTCTGGAAAATAGGGCTCATATTAGCAGGACCTAACTTAAAGCTAGGACTGGGATTAAATGAGAAAATTAATTCAAAGGTTCACAGTAGTGTGTGATGGGGAAAGTGAACTTCACGAGGAGAGGGGCCACTGTCCCAGGGCTGCTAGATTGCCCCTCCACCTGCTCACTGCTTTGGGGGGCTTGGGGGACAATCAAGCCTTCAGTTTGGGCATGAGTTCCACATGTCTTTACAGAGACTTTCAGTCCCTAGCATCTCTTGGAGGCAATTAAATATTTTCCACCAGGAAATGCCTTGAAAGGCAGCCCCCTGTATGGACGGGGGACTTTCCATAGTGATGTGGGACAGGCACACAGTTAGATTATCCCTATGGGCCCTGGCCCTTCTCTTCTTTCATTTTTTCCAGGACTTCTGGTGGTCACAGGGGCACAAAGGGGAAAAGACATATACGTGCCCGCTTCACGGATCTTCCAGAAGCACAGTGAAAGAAGCAGGTACAGCCGGGTCGCCTGAGGGCAGTGATGGGCACAGCTGGGGTGAGTCCCCATAGCATGGAACCTTCATTCAGCTAAGAAGTCAGGGAAGACCTCCTGGAGGAAGAGACATCTAAGCCGAGACCAATCGGTGAGTAGGAGTTAGCCAGGGGAACAGTTACTCCAGCAGGGGAAGAGCTAGTAAGATGGCTCAGAGGTGCGAGAGAGAAGACTGCTTGAAGATATGAGAAAATATAGAGCCAAAGTTGTTTCGGAAATAGATCTTTCGGGCTTCTGGGCTTAGAAGATATGAAAGACTGGTTGATTTAGATCGTCTGGTGAATAGCTAGTGCTCAGTAATTAATATTCTTCCTTCTATTTAGTTCCTCGTCTGCCAAAGTGATCAGCAGCGTACCTGGGCCGTGAAAACTCCCAAGGGCCAATGTACTTCAGAGAAACTACAAAACCCTCCTTCTTTCCAACTCCGGTGACGATTCCAAAATAAATCCGTAGACAGCTAGCCAAGCTAAGTTTGACCTTTGCCCTGTCTGCGAGGAGAGTGAATGACGAGGGCCAAGCTACGAAATGGAAAACTTATTTATCCCAGTTAAGGAATGTTTTCAAGGCTTTCAACAGCATCATGCTGGTCGCCGACAAGTCACTCCGACTGAGTCCCAAGAACAAAGTACTTTTTCTTCCCAGTTGCTCTATCGGGCAGGATAAGCAAGATTATACTGCAATAACAAGCTGGGAATATTTGGGGAGACTGACTACTGCAGTCTCCAAGGACCTGCAAACAAAGAAACTTCCGTCTCTGTCCAAGTCTAGGATTCAGACATCTTGCTAGTCTGACTTTAATTAGTTGGGTTTCATGAGTTTTGACCTTGCCAAGTCCAAAAGCAATTTAGAGGAGAAAAGTCACATCGACTTGAACAGCATCTTTTGGGTGAGGGGAAACAACATACGAACTATTATTCTTACCTGCATGATGACACCATGACATATCTTCACCCTACTTTGCTGAAAACTAAGAAGACCGTGGTCTTTATTTTTTATTTTTATAGAGATCCTATAATTCTATAGTCTGGTTTGAGTATCCAATAACAAAAACCAATGGAAATAGGATGTTTCAAATGCCTGGAAACATCTATTTCACAGTCGCAGGTTCTATTTACCCAGAGCCCCCTAGGGACGTCATTTTTCTAAGTGTTTTAGCCAGGATTATCTCATGGCACCTCACCCACAAGGTGAGTTGTTATTGTTCCCACTCTACAGAAGAGCAAACTGAGGCCCAGAGAGGTTAAGCCACTTGCCCGAAGTCACACAACCAGAGATCCCATGTTATATTCTACTCTTGTATTGCTAAAAAGCAAGATGCCTGTCCTCGGGGAGCAACGGATCCCTTGAAGGTCAGAGAGGGGCCTCTTTCCTGAAACATGCACTGCTCTGGACTTCTGCTGGGTTCAGAGTTCAGTGAGGTTAAGGCCCACAGCTTGGGAAAGCCAACCTGGCACTAGATGTTTTTGAAATTTCTAAAAGCTGAAACATTATTTATTCAGGAAAACATGTGACTGAGCAGAAGTGAATGGGTTCTCCTGCATTCTTGCACACACACACACACACAGGAGCAACAGGGCATGTGTATACATGTGTACACGCGCACACACACACACACACACACACACACACACACACACACACACACTCTGTGGCTCTCAGGTGCCTATTATTCAGCTTTACGCTGGAAATTCCCAGCCGTTTATTTCTGTTTTTCCTCCTGGCCTCACCCTTTTGGGGAATGTGCAGAGGACACAGGGCAGGGAAGGGGGACTAAAGGCACAGGGCAGAGTGTGAGAAGGCAGTAGGTAGCTACTGCCCAAGCTTTGGGTGGGGTCAGGGGCCTCTAAAATTTGGCTAGGTGCCAAATCCCTGATTTGGAAGGCAGCGGAGGGCAGTGGAGGGTAGTGGAGGGCAGAGTAGGGCCAGAGGGTAGGAAGGGGGTGGAGAAGGGGACAATGGCTTAAAGGTACAGACTCCCAGCTCTTCTACCCCTAAAGCCTAAAATCACTAGGTCTGAAGTGGGTCTCAGGGGTCTGTAGTTTTAAGAATTTGTGGCTCACACTCTCAGAAACAGGGATTAAAATTCAAGCGCTGGAGAAAGACTTTGGGTCATATTCCAGTTCTGCGACCTATAGGCTGTGTGACCTTGGGCAAGTCAGGAATCCTTTGAGAGTCCTGCTTTAATCATCGGTAAGATGGGGACCCTCGTACATAAAGGATTTAACACATTGCCTGGCAAATTTAATGGTAAACATTAAATAAACAATAGCTATTTATTATTATTATTTCTGTTATTATTATTTCCAGAGCCCTGACAGTCCTTTCAGAGATTTCAAAGGCTTCCAAGTCTCCATTAAACTCTGCATTAATTGTGAAATCGCTTCAGCCAAAGTTTAGCTCTGCGACCGAAGAAGAAAGTAAAACAAACACTGAAGGATCCTTGGGGACCTGCTCCAGACAGAGCCAGGATGCAGATTTTCTCAATCTCTTTATCTCTTCCTGAGCAGGAAGGGTTTTAACCTTAAGAACACGATCAAAAGACAGATGAATAAACATATATATATATATTTATTTATTTTTATTTTATTTTATTTTTTGCAAGACAACCCTTAGCTAACCTCACAGATTGCAACGATCTTGTTGGTTTACAATCTCTTGTTTTTTACGCCTACAGCACCCGGTCTTCCTAGGTGGTCTCCCATCCAAGTACTAACCAGGCACAACCCCGCTTAGCTTCCGAGATCAGACGGGATCGGGCTTGTTCAGGGTGGCATGGCCGTAGACTCAGATAAATATTTTCATTTCGAAACCTCTGTTGGTGTTTCACGTTGCTGGAAGGATAGGGTTTGGCAGGCAGTGAAATGAGGGCCGCTAGCAGAGCGTAAGGGAAATCATGAGCCCATCATGGTCTGCCTTTCCTTGTCCTGCTTCTGATGGAGACTCGGGCTTAGAGAAAAATATCCTTACCACGTAGAATCAAGAGAATGGTGATGATAAATGGCAATTAATATGGCCAAGTGCCCAGGAGCACCGAGGGGTAGAGGGAGCAGTGGAGACCTGGGGTCTCATCCTGGCCTGCCCCATTTCGGGTGGCAGCTGAAGCTCAGGCCCTGCCCATCCTGTCATCCTGGGGCTGATGCCACCCAGTTGGGTCACCTGAGACAACGCAGAAAAGTGGGTTTATGTCTCCTTAGTTTTACATGACGCCTCTTTTTTTTTATACCGTGTAAACGTAGGATCTAAGATGCCATTGATTGCAAGACATTCTGATATCTAATGAGCTAATACAGAGAAAGAGACCTGTCAATTAAACTATAATTGTAAGACTAATCCTAATTCCAAAGATGTCACGACCCTGAAAAACGATGTACATCTTACAATCCATGAAATACTACCTAACAGTAGGAGGGACTTGGCCTGTGGCACCTTGTGCAGGTTCCGACCTACACAACTGTACCTAGCAGCTCTTAGGATGCCACCCCAGGACACTGAAGGGCTGAGGGGCCACCAGGAGGTTCGTCCTTGGGTAATAGCTATGACTTCCCAAGTCCCTTTAGAAGTAATCCCTGTTCGATCTTTATCTGGACCAGGAATGAATCAAGGTAGCAAAGGGGAAGATGTGGCTTGGTTTGCTCCCATGAGTCACCAGGTCACTAATGGCAGTACCAAGGCCTCCCACGGCTGGGAGGAGCAAAGCCAGGCCAGGGGCTTGACCCGCTTCACCCCCATCCCCAGGGCCCCTTTTCCTGCAGCTGCACAATTTCCTGCCCTTCTGAGCCACAGGAGGTGGAGACCAGGGTCTCCAGGGCCGACCCCGGGAGTCCCGTCCCCTCCCTCGTTCCACAACACCCCCCCTGAGACTTTAAGCCCGCCCTAGAAAAGGAAGCTTTATTTGATTCACAAGACTTTTCGATTTTATTAGTAAAATACAAAATGGCACAGACATTGGTGATTGGGATGGAAAAGCAAAAGGATCAGTCAACTCCTTCTAAAGTCCTCCCCAAACTGTCCTCGTCCATGTCCTGTTTGGGGGAACTTACAAGGTCTGTGGAAAGGGGACCAGCTGCCCCAGCTGCTTTCTCACAAAGGAGGGGACACCCATCGTGGGCACCCCATTCCTTGAAGGCTCTCTGCAGGGAAGAGCCCCCAAAAAGTGCATTCAGACTTGCAGTCTCCTTCTCTGAGCTGTCAGTGTGTCCCCTGTTCAAGCCAGGCGAACAGCGGGGATCACGTCCCACAGTGGGCCACAGAGGGCCCAGTCCCTCTGTGGACCAGGGCTGTGTTTGCTTCCTCTGAGCACCCATCTGAGAAGGAATATGTCACCTGTACCTGAAGAAAACTCAGCCCATGGACGGCTTTTCAGACGGAGGGGAAGGGTCACCCTAGAGACCATCAGAGGGAGGTGGGGAACCGCCACCAGGAGCCCTGAGCAGTGAGGCCTGCAGGTCTAGCTCTGACCATTGGGCACTGGTCATTCTGGTCAGCCTGCGGCCCACCTAGGCCTGCCCGAGTCCTCAGGAGCCAAAGGGAACCCCCAACTTCATGTCCACAGCGTTCCTCCCGCCGTGGGACCTTCCTCACAGGACAGAGTACCTTTCAGAAACACACCTGGGAACCCCAGTGTTCAGTGGTGGATTCTGATCTCACCTGGCCCTGCCTGCAGTGGGAGGCAAAGGTGAAAGGTGAGGAGAGGAGGTCTTGTAGCGAAGAGACGTGGACAAGGGACCCGAGCCACAGGAAAGAAAGAGCAAATGCTGGATGTAAGTCCCTGATCAGAGGGGGACTGCTTCCTGCAGCCTCTCCTTGGCTCCTTTCGTGAGTGCTTTGGCCTTCTGGGGAGCCTAAGGCTTCCCCTCCTCCTTTGGCCTGTCACATGCCACCCAGGCTGTCTCAGTGGACACAAGGGAGGTACCCCAGCCCGGCCGCCACTACGGGGCCCACAGTGCTAGCTCCCTCTAACAGGGCAGGGCTGCGCTGTCAGATCGCCCGCCGCGGGCCCCCCAGGTCGCAGAGCCACAGATGTGCCCCGGTCATCAATTATTAGAGACTGGCTAAGGGGTCTCTGGACCAACTGGTGACGCCCATCAGGGGTACAGGTTATTGCCACATACTGGGCGACCCTCTTTCCTTTCACAGATGGGAAACCAGAGGTATGAATGCCTTGTCAAGTGGGTGATGGGCCTGGGACTAGAACGCCCGCCTGCACGTTCAGTCTATGTTCCTTCACTTCACAGCACAGACAAGGGGGCGGGGGGGAGTCAAAGCCACTGGGTATCGTCATCTCCCCTTCCCATGACCCCTAACCGAGGGCAGAGCCTTCACCAGGAGCAGTGCCAGGAAACACCACACTAGCCTCATGCAAGAAAGGACAGGTCCCCGGCTGGGGCGTGGACTCTGTGCAGGGGACAGGGGAGATAGCACCGCAGGGAGCCGGGGTGACTGGCGACTGCAGCGGGGCCAAGGGACACGATGAAGGGTCAGAGGGCGTGGGGCAGAGGGCCGGGCCTGAGGCTCTTTTGAGAGATGGGATGACGGAGGAACGCACGCACACGTGAGCCAGAGGGTCTGGGCATTCAATAAATAACTGTTCATTGGGGCTGGGACGGTATCAAAGGGAACGTCCAACCAGCCAGCAGCAGAAGAGAGTGAGTTCTGACTCGGGGACATCGGAGTGAATTGTGGAGGTCACACTCCCTGTCTCCAGTAGGGTGGTCGTGGGGTATGCCTAGGAGCTGGGGGGTCTCACCTGGAGGGTCCTGCCTCCCTACTTCGACCATCCCGGCTCAGGCCAGGCCTTTGGGGGATGGCGAGAGTGAGGACTGGGGGACCCCTGGCGGCTGTTGAGTGGAACATTTGGACTCAGGCGGGTGGGGAGCTCACACTGGCACCAGGACGTAGGAGTTACTGCCACAGCTCCGGGGGACGTAGCGAAGCCCCTCCACCACGTCCCCTGCTATCTTGCGGGGACAGCCCTGCAGGCTCTGGTAGGCAAACATGGCCATCCCCAAGCAGAAGAGGAGGCCGAGGAAGGCCAGCAGCCCCACCGCCTGCCTCCGGGTGGCTGCCTGGGAGTCAGGGACAGGGGTAGAGATGACACCCAGGCTCTGGGAGTCCATGGTGGAAGGGATTATCTCCTTGGACAATGGGCTGCCTGTGGCCACTGACTTCCTGCTGGGGGCCCCTTCAGAGGAGACAGGGACCGCGGAGACATGGGGCGTCCTGCTAGGCCCCTTGAGAGCCTCCGTGTGGGCTGAAATGGGGCCCATTTCCCTGGGCCCTATGGAGTTCTCTGGCATGGGATTCTGTCCCTTGGTCCACGCAGGCCCCGTATTGTCCCCTGGGGTCGTGCGTGAAATGGTGGGGGCCTGGGTAGAGGGGGTCTGGGTGGGGAGGGTCGGGGTGGAGGGGGCCTGGGTGGGGAGAGTCGGGGTGGAGGGGGCCTGGGTGGGGAGGGTCGGGGTGGAGGGGGCCTGGGTGGGGAAGGTCGGGGTGGAGGGGGCCTGGGTGGGGAAGGTTGGGGTGGAGGGGGCCTGGGTGGGGAGGGTCGGGGTGGAGGGGGCCTGGGTGGGGAGGGTCGGGGTGGAGGGGGCCTGGGTGGAGGGGGCCTGGGCGAAGGGGGCCTCAGAGGCCTTCCCCTCAGCCCCGAGGTCCGATCCAGGTTGGTAGGCAGCAGAACTCTGCCAAGATGTGGTGCCGGTGACGGCAGCTGAGTCATAAAGCTCGGTTCTCTCTGGTCCAGCTGGAGGCCCTGCATCTGGAGCCTTCGAAACGGCGGGGGACCCGGGCCCCCAGGAACCAGCCACTCGTGTTGGCAGCTCCGGGGACGTCCCCAAGGCCCCGTGCACCTCCTGGGGACTGCTTTCCCCGGTGGCTTTGGGCTCTGAGACGGCAGACCTGTCCACTCCCCTGGCAGCCAGGGTGCTCCTGGGCTCACCCGGGCCGACCAGCCTCTCAAAGGTGCTGTAATTTTGAGTCTGAGCGGCAGCCCGGCGGTTTAGATACTCCATGGCTTTCTGGACCCATTCCGCTTTGCGGTCAGCACAGATGCGTTTGTTCTCCACGGTCTTCAAGCTACAAGGAAGGAAGACAGAGAGACCCAGTGATGCCCAGGTGCCATGGGGAGAAGGGGCGCCCCCTCTGCAGGTGGACGGGCCTGGCTGGAAACCCTGCCCCATCACTGACTGGCTCGGCCTCTGGACCTCCGTGTCCTCACCTCAGAGGTGAGATGCCTACCCTTCTACAGGAAAACTGGGAGGGACAGGATTCTCGAGATGCAGACGTTTTCATGAAAGTCCTGGCAAACGGGGACAATGTGGTCACCCTACCTCTGTGTTATTATAAAAAATAAAGTCGTGTAAAACGCCTGGCTCAGAAGAGGACACCCGGAATGGCTGAAAAGAATAATATTAACGTTCATATTGTCATGGCCTTTAAGGCAGGTGTTCTGGTCTGTGAGTCTTCTGCCTGCGAGAAGCTACAGGTGTTCTCGGCCACCAGGTGGGTGGGGGGAAGAGAGCTCCATGGTGGGGCTTCCTTACTCTAGGAAGGACCCAGTGTCACACACAGTGTCCTCTTCCACCTCTCACTCAGTTACAGGCGGCCCCCTGGACCTCTACCCTGCTCTCCTGGTGTGTGTCCTCGTGTTGCAAAGGCACCTGGTGAGCTACAGCTACAAATATGGTGACGCCAATGGGCCCCCGAGGGCCACCCGCGTCTTGAGCTTCCTCTGAAGCTGTGTGTGGCTGGTTCACTGTCGAGACCACGACTCAGAGCTTGACTGGGGCCTTTGGCCTGTTTCGCATTTTGCCTGCTTAAACCTCACACCCATCCTGCAAGGTTGGCTCCCACGGTCGTGATCATCCCCATTTTACAGATGAGAAAACCATAGGCTCCGGGAGGGAATGTAAACGCGTCCAGCCCCAGCATGAAGCCAGCGGGACCCAGGAAGCAAGTGCGACCCTGCAGGCCCCACGGGCGCCAATGTGAGTCTCCCTCCACCCACCCCGGCTCATCCGACTTCCCCTTCGCCTAGAGAACAGAAGCAAACGTGAGAGAGCCTGGAGGCCGGGAGCGGGGGCAGGGGGGTGGAGGAAGCGAGCCTGGAAGGCTGAGCAGAGAGGTCAGGCCGTGGCTTACGCGCCCCTCTTGGTGACTGCACAGTCGAGGGGACGATGGCCCGCTTCCCGTCACTAAGCCCGTACTTCAGAGGCCACCGACTCAGATCCAGAGGCCTCTGGGTTTGGCTGCAGCTGCTTTAGGGCCCAAAGGTGAGTCCTGGAGGAAGGCTTCGGGGTTGGATGATTGGGCAGTACCCAAGCGGAGCCCCAGAGGAGCAAGCAACCGAGAAGGCCAGGGCTCGCCACAGCCAGGGGAAAGGGTGGCTGGGCTTGACCCCTGCCCAAAGTCTCATAGGGATCATGTTTTCTCATCTGTCAGATGGAGATGGTTATCTCTGCCTCTGCTATTGTCACCGGCTTCTGGGCACCCTGCCAAGCTCTTTGGCTACATTATCCCCTTTCATTCCCCCAACTACCAGTCGACAGGAAACTAAGGCATAGAGGGCAGGCAGTGTGACCTCCAGGGCCACCCAGCCGGTAAGTGGCTGAGCCTGAATCCACATCTGTTGGATTCTGGACCCTGCCTTTTGTGACCACCGTGCTTTACCACCCCATGGCGTCCAGCAGGTTTGGGTGCTGCACAGAACACACTTTGGCCCAGGAGAAGTTACCCCCTCTTGGTGGCTGCTTTGAGCCACAGGCCATGCAGGAAGCCTCTCCCCGCCGTCGGCGTGTGGTCAGCGAGGGGGCCAGCAGGCCAGGAGCAAGATGCCCTTGGCCAGGCACCGGGTGGGAGTGAGAGGATGTGGACATAGGGGCCTGGGACCGTCCCCAGGGCCTGACAGGAACGCAGAAGCTGAGAGGGCAGTACCTACATGACGATGGATTTGCTGCAAGACAGCTGGTTTTCTTGGTAGCTGATTAGACGACTGATGGGGATCTCCAACTTCGTGATGCTGCATGAAGTGCTGCATTTCTTCACGCCGTGGTGCTGTCCTGAGCCCACAGAGGCCCCCAGTCAGCAGGGCTGTCCGTGGACATCTGGCTTCACAGCCCCTCGCCAGCTTGTCCCAGCCGCACCACCCGAGCCAGAACCGAGGCCCTGCGCACCCGGCCTGCAAGGCCCTTCACCTCAGCCTGCCCCTGGCCCTCCTTCCTTGCCGGGTCCCTGGCCAAACCTGTCTATGCCTCAGTTTCCCCACCTGTATAAGAGGGGCAATGATAGTATCTACCTCGTAGGGTTGTTGTCAGGAGCCGTGAAAATGAACTGGTCCTTGTAAAGCCTGGCACGTAGTACGTGTCCAGAGTGAAAATTCAAGTTGCTGTTGTTGGTCTGTTGTAAACAGGGGGGCGGGGGGAGGAGTCTGGGAGTGACAGTGATCTGCCTGAGGTCACACAGCCAGCAAGTGAGGGGACAGGCTCTCCTCCCAAGCCTGGCTCCCGTCATGGCTCCTAGGCCTGCGATGCTGCCCGTCGCCCCCTCCTGTGCTGCCCTTACCCCAGTAATTCACCTGCTCCATCATCACTGCCCCCAGAGACACACCTCGCCCTTCCTTCTCCAGCTGGTCCGTGTTCATAGATCGCCCCAACCTCTGAGACACACCCGAACTTCTCTCCATCCAAACCTCACGTGCCCACCTGTGACATGGACACACACACACACACACACACACACACACACGACGGAACATGTATATACACCCCCACGCACAGACACACGAAGGCACACATCCAACCAGGCATGTGTAGTAGAGAAGAAAAGATTTTCAATGAACAAGGATGACCACCTTCTACAGAAAGTGGTGGTGGAGGGTCGGCCACCTTTCGTTCTGCCAGGATGAGTTTGGGGAGAAGTTGCTGAGAGGAACTGACCGAATCGGCCATTTGGAATTCCCAGGGCAGCGTAGGGGAGCAGGGGTCAGGAGGAGGGATGGAGATGGGAGGTGTGCAGAGGTTGGGGCGGAGTGGGTGGGCAGGGGCCTGCAGATGGCTGGCTGCCACACGGACCCAGAGGGAAAGCCAGCACGGGACGAGGGTGACTCAACGCACAGTCGACCACTCAAATATTTTCTGCAAACATTTGGAGCTTTCTGTATTGCATTTCTGCCTTCCCCCGTCCCCTAAAATCTCCAGCAAAATTTACTCTGCTCAGTGTGAACTGGGAAGGGGTATGTGAAAAATGAGGAAGAGTCTGAGTTTCAGTTCTAGGTCAAGGTCAAATACAGCAGAAACAAGACCCCAGAGGATTTTGCAAACATCTAGAGGCCGGGACTTCCAGCACAGTGGAGTCAAGAGAGCACACGGGTCTTGTCCAGCTCTGCGGGGCCTCGAGAGGCCCCAGTGGATCCCTAGGCTCCACCAAAACACGCACTGCCCATCCACAAGTGCTTACATGTATGTGGACATGCGAAGCTGGATGAGTAGCTCCCCAGAGGGGTGGGAGATGGGGGAGGAGGCCTCCCAGCAGCAGGTCCCTGAGTCATCGCCTGCCCTTCTCTTTTAGGAACCAGGATGTGAAAGTCGCCCTGGACCCTCCTCCTCTCCAAGTGAGACCTCAGAATGACTCAGCGCAGCCTCCCCTGACCCCCCTGAGGAGACCAGGAGGCGGAACCCTCGAACGGGTCTGGCAGGTATCTTCCTGGGGACGCTCCAGAGAAACGGAGCCCCTGGAACCAGCAGAAGGCTGCCCGCAGGGCAGGCAAGCTGAGCTAGGTAAGGCCGGTTTGCCCTCTGAACCCCACTGCCCGGGATGGGGGATTTAAAGAGCCACAAAGTCAGCCTGTCTCCAAGGTCCCCACCCTCCCCCAAGGTGCCTGGACGCCCTTGGCCAGCTGGACTCTGTTCTAGGTCCTGCCTGGGGGAGCTTGTGGAACTAACCTAAGAAAACTTTTCTTCCTGAAAACAAGTTTTCTTTCCTGTAATGAGATAAAGCCCCCAGCCAGCCAGCCACTTATTAGCTGCCATATATGAGTTTCAGGAGGGCAGGGGTCTCATCTGCCTTGGTGTCGCAGTATTTCCCAGCATCCAGCAATAGGTGGATACTCCAAAAATATTCACGAAATGAACTAATGTCTCAGTCTGCTATCCCTCCGCCCTCCATTCACCTCCCCATCCACCCTTCCATTCATTTACCTGCCCCCTCTCGCTAATCCTTCACCCATCCTCCACCCTCCCACCTCTCCACCTCTCACTCATTCTTACTCACCCCCATCCATTCATGTACTCATCCCCCACTCACCCACCTACCACCTTCACCCCTCTCATCTATCTACCCATCCATTCCTCACTCCATCCTTGACTCGTCCGTCCATCCATCCATCCATCCATCCATCCATCCATCCATCCATCCATCTCCCAAACAGGTCCTACTTGTTTGAATTACTTTTGAGTATCTACAAAGACTCAGGCCCTCTTGGCTTTCACCCTGAACTGCCTCACCTGCAAGTGCTGGTGCTGAGCTTCTAAAGAACACTTCAATCCAAACAAATGCTATCAGGTTACTGTGTTTACTCAGTTAGCTGGCAAATGCTGAGCCTCCCTCTTGCCAGGTCCTGTGAGGCATCGTGGAGTGAGCGGGGCCCCTCTCTGCCCTGGAAGTCTCCCTGCTTGATGGGCAGCTAAGACACACCCACGAAGTATCAGAGCTTTTCTTAGCTGAGCACCCACTGCGGACGGGAGCCTGTGCTTAGCATATGCACATCTGCTCTTCTTAATTTCCAGCGCCCTTGCCGAGGGAGCGTTGTTATCCCTGTTTTACAGATGCAGAAGCTGAGAATCAGAGAGGTTGAATGACTTGCTCAAGGTCACACAGTTGCTAAGTGGCAGATCTCGTTTTTCTCCCAGCCCCCAGACATCCCACTTTTCTAGGCTGCCTTAAACGCCAGTTAGAAACCCCAGAACATACCCCAAACGCACTGGGGTTTGCAGGAGAGAGACCACTCCCAACTGCCCAGTGATCAGGGGAGGCTTTTGGATTGGGTGCCTTTTAGGCTGGACCTCAAGGACTACGAAGAGGCTTTACGGACAGGAAGACACGGGAATGTTCTGGGTCTTTAGGAAAGTGGTAGAGAAAGGGCTTGAGCCAATGCTAGCTGTGTGTCCTGGGTGATTCGCTTAGGCTTTCTGAGCCTTGATTGCCTTACCTATCAAACGGACCCGATGATACCTGTTTCACAGGGCGGTTGTGAAAATGAAGATTTTTAAACATCTGGAGCCTGCGAGCAGGCTTTCCTCAACCGCAAACACCGCTGACATTCTGGCCCAGATAGCTCTCTGTGGTGGGGGCTGTCGTGTGGGGGATGTTTGGCAGCACCCCTGGCTTCCACCCACTAGATGCCTGAGCTCTGCCCCTGCCCCCCAACAAAAATGGTGAGACATTTGTAACCACCAAACATGCCTCCAGAAATTGCCAGATGTCCCCTGGGGGACAAATCTCCCACTGAGGACCACTGCCCTGGAGACCCACGTGGCCTCCACCCCTACCCATCCCAGTGCCCCGTAAGGAGGCTGCCCTAATCCCTTGCTCTAAATTTAACACCTCCCCTACCACCCTACCCCTGATTTTTTTTAAAATCACAGCTTTTTTTTTTCCTTCTAACAGACCAAATCGTTTACTGATTTTGTGTACTGTCCTCTTCAGTCCAAGTTCATCACCCCGAAGCCTGGGATCTTTGGTAGTTTCATTCACTAATTGGCTCCAGCACCAAGAACAGTGCCTGGCACATAGTAAGTGCCCAATAAATGTTGGTTGAATGAATCAACAAGATGCACACCAGTACTTTTTGACATAGAAAATCTTAAGCGATGGAGAAATAGAGGGATTTTTATTTAAATTCGGTAGGGGCCTAGATCTGACACCCTGAATTTATCCTCCTTTGCCTTCCCCATCCACCCTACCACTAATCGGGGGGCAGACTTCAGCAGCTTCACACAGATTTTTTTTTCTCTTTCTTGTTGGGGCTTGAGTGGGAGTGAATGCGTCAGTGCTTGGGGAGAATTCTCTGTTCCGACTTGTATCTGCAGGTTTGTTATATAAAGCAGAGGCTCCTCCTGCCTGACACATCCCCGCATACCCACATTTGGGAACTGACGCAGCTGGTTTGCACCATCCAGGGCATCAGCCACAAAGCCACCCCTCCCCACTCTGGGCCTCTTGGCCTTGGGGACCACCCCCTAATCCTGCAGGGGCTCTCAGGGGAGTCTCTCAGGGCCACAAATGCCAGTGTGAGTGAAGACCTCCGAGGTGGGCCTGGACAAATGGCTGCTTTTATAAGAGAAGAAACTGAGGCTCAAGAAGATTGAAATAACGTATCTCCCAGTGGTCAGTGCCAGAGATTAGGGCAGAAACCTGAGGGTCCTAAAGCCTCAGGCTGCTAGATAGAGCATCCAGAGTTCCCTCCTCTCTATCCTTGCATAGGTGGTTCCACCCCCCCACCCCGCCCTTAGTATAAATAATCTTCTCCTCCCACTTCCAAAATGTCGTCTAGGGCATGGGAGCCTCACGACACAGGAGGCGAAAGCTCCATTGACAGGTGCAGTAGCTAGGACCAAAGAAGGCAAGACCCACTCAGGACCACGGCCATGGCAAAGCAACCTCCATCTGACTCCCCTCATCCAGTGCTCACTATCCCCAAACACCTCGGGCCTCAGGGTTCAAGCCCAGGAAGCAGGAAGCCAGCAATGATTGGTCTCTGCCACCTCTGCCACCCCTACCCACCTGCTCCCTGTCCCGCTGGTGGGCTTTCCCCACACGGAGAGATTCAGGAGACGGTGTGCTCCACGGAGGTGTTCCGGAAACTGGAGACGGGTTCTCATTCTCCCAGACTCACTGGCAGGCTGCCACCCTCTCTGAGCCTCAGTTTGCGTGATGGCCTGGGTATTCCCTGAGGCTGGGACTGACTCAGATGGTTCTCAGATGCTCTGGGGCCCACAGAGATGGTGAGCATGCGTTCGTGCTCCCTCCTGCATGTAGACCCTCCCTCTCCTGCCCCACTTGCTGGCTGTGCATGCTCAGGCCCATTTCTAAGCAGCTTTGAGCCTCCATCACGCTCATGGCAGGTGGGCTGGATACCCATCAGGTCTCAGGCTCCAGGAAGCAAGTGACAGGACTTGCAAACATTTTCTAAACTAGGCTTGGAGGAGAAAGACAGTTTCAGGGGGAGACACAGGCAGAGGGATTGGGTCTACAGACCACAGCAGCAGTGATGAGCCAGTGCCAACGACCTTGACTTCTCCTGGTCCCGGGCCCCCTACTCCTGGGTGGTTTTGAAATCAGGTCAAGAGAAAGTCCCAACCGTGGCCTAGCCTGGGGCCAGGCTGGGGCTTCGGGTTACATATTAACCCTGGTGAGGAGGACCAGCCCACTCTCTGCCCCAGGAGCCTCGTCTGGCCGCTCCTAGCCCTGGCTCTCCTGACACCCCCACACCCGGCACCCGAGTGCGGCAGCTACTTTGCCCACTGGGCCAGGCAGGAGCGATCTCCAAGACGGGAAATCTTCTCCACAGGAGGGGCAGCCCCGCATCCCTCCCCGGCACAGCCCTCAGGAGGGGGCTGCCATGGACCTCAGCCTTCCCCAGCCAGGGGCCCTGATGTCAGTCAGTCCTGCGGGGTCGAAGTGAGGCTGGGGCTCCCCCACCCTGCTCATGCCCGCGTCCACCCCACTCACCAGCCAGCAGCATGGTCAGATGGCAGACGGCAGCCAAGCGGAGCAGCCAGGACAGAGCTGGAAGAGCCATGGCCGAGGGAGGGCGGGGGTCCAGGCGGGGACCCGGCGGGGACCAGGCGGGGCTGCAGGTAAGGCCGGGGCCGGCGGCCAGGGCCAGTGCGGGCGCCCAGTGCGGTCCTCTCGCCACTGCCTCTGCCTGGGCTCTGGTTTTGAGAATCAGCTCCTGCCACTGCCACTGCCTCTGCCGCTCCGGCCCCCCTGCAGGCAGGCGGTGGGCGGGGGAAGGAGAGGAGCCAGTGCGCAGCGGCGGCTCCTGAATTCCTCAGGATGTCGCCAAGGAGCTGGAGCCAGGCTGGGCTGGCTGGCGCGGTGGCAGGGCGGGCCGCTGACCACGCGACTCCAAGCTGGTGAGCAGCCAGGGTGGCTGGACCAGGGCCGCTGGGGTTCAAAGGGCCTTCCTCCTCCTGTGAGCCTTGTCACCTCCTTGCTGGGAACTGGAACATGACCTCGGGTCTGGCTGGGGCCCTAGCTCCCCGGGGGGCAATAAACAAAGGACAGAGGGGCCGAGGAATAGAGAGTGCTCGCTGTGAGCAAGCAGAGGGGACTCAGGGCCCTGCCAGTCTGGGTGAGACGAGGTCTCATCTGGTCTGGCCTTATCCCTGCCACACCGTGAAGGACCTCCAACCTTTACCCTTTAAAGCTCTATCTCCTCGGGGACCCCGTTCATCAGTGCGTCCCCTGAGCTCAACCTGTAGCCCGGCAAATGGGTTCAGTACGGTAAATGCTTGCTGAAAGAACAGTCCAGCTCAGCTTCCTAGGGACAGATGGGGAAACTGAGGCCTGGGGTGGCAGGGGCAGAAACACCCCAGGGGTGGAGAACTGCCACAGACAAGATGACTAGGCCTGAGCAGGACACAGAAGAGAGCCCGGCCTCCCTGCTCCATTCCTTCTTTGCACCAAATCCCATCAATGCCCCTGGCTCCCCGTGAAAAACACAGCTGCCACGTCCCCCAGGGGACTCAGAGCCTCTCGGCCCATCCTGGACTCTGTCTGCAGTGTGCCTTGGAGGAGTCTTGCCTCTCTTGGGGCCTCGGTTCTCCATCTGCACAATGGAGTTGGGTTAATCCATCCAAGAGGGCGCCTTGAAACAACCCCGCTTTTTCAGGTTCTCTCTCCCCTAGAGATGGTGACCCCAGGACCAGGAGTGACCAGCCAGCAGCTCCCATCAAACTTGTGCACGTGCCTGCAGGCGCTGGGTGCAGTGCAGCCACATCAGTGGCAGAAGTGGGGCAGCCCGGGGCTGGGAGTTAACTCTGAACACACTCCACCCGGCCATCTTTGGGCTGCCAACCAGAGCGACACCAGTTTGTCTGTGAGCCACTGTCCTAGGCTCTGGGGTCAGCTGGTGTAGTAGGCTGGGCTGGACAGAGGGGTCACAGTTCTCAAGGCCTGGGGACCTCTTCACCCAAGCACAATAGGGCTGCCTAGGGCGTGGAGCTTGGAGGCTGGACTCTGCTTGATGGGGAGGTGCATCCCCAGCATGTCCACCATTTGTGCTGTGCGTGATTAAATCACACAATCGTGCCAACACACCCCGGGCACAAGCTGAATACCACTGTCACGGTCCACTTTATGGATGGGGAAACTGAGGCATGCAGAAGTTAAGGAATTTGGGGGGGGAGGATCACCAGCCTGGAAGTCTGAGAGCCTGGATTTGCCCCTATTGGCTGGCTCTGGGGTCTGAGCTCACGACCACCAGGCTACCCCACCTTCCTCCACCCTCCACTGGAAGAACCACCATGAGGATTAAGTGAGTTTACGCCCCAGAGGTGCCAGTTCAGAGCCTGAGACAAAACATAGAGACCAGCACTCCTCATGGTTCAGTCCTTGGGGACATCCCCTGCCCTCTTCTGACCCGGTTTTTCCTCCCATAAAATTGGAATGGTCATCCTCAACCACTTCGTCAGAGCACTGAGCACTGAGTTTGGCTTCGATTCAGACATAGGTCACAAGCCCTTCAGGTCAGCCAGACCTGGAGGCAATGGTGACTCTAGCACTTAGGAGGGGCATCGCCTTGGGCAAGTGAGTTAACCGCCCTGAGCCTCAGCTTCCGATCTGTGAAATGGGATGCTAATAGCCACCACAGCAAATCAGTCGCTGGGGGAGCCAACAAAACTACGGACCTTTACAGTGCCTGGCACCCAGAAGCCACTAGTGTTTGTTATAGAGCCTTGCTATGTGCCTGGCACCGTGGTGGGATGGGGCACACAAAGGCAAATCCATAAACCGAAGTCCTTGCCCCAAGGAGCCCCAACTCAGGAGGAGAGAGAAAATGCAAGTCCTACCAGAAACTCCGAGGCTGTAGGCCTCAGGCTGGGAGAGAGGCCTCCGTTCTTGTCTGGGAACCAAGGAAGGCGGGAATGAGAGGGAGGATGTTACAGAGTTTTGCTTTGTTTCCTTTATATTGTCGTGTTGAACATTTTTAAACAGTAAAGAGGAAGGAATGGTACGAAGAACTTTCATGTCTCTACCACCTAAATTCAACGATTAGCATTTTTCCATATTTTATCTTTTTTTTTGCCCAGCCATTTCAAAGTAAATTATGGATGCCTACTATTTTGCCCCAAAATACACTGGCATGCATCCCACAGTGTAAAGACATCATCTTACATAAATATACTACTATGGTGCCACCTAACAAAATGAACAATGATTTCTACTTGTCGTGAAAATAGTCACTTAACATTCAAATTTCTCTAATTGTCCCCAAAATGTATTTCATGGTTTCTTTTTCCTTCCTCTTTCCTTCTTTTTTTTACCTTCCTCCCTCCCTTCACTCCTTTTCCCCTCCCTTCTTTCTTTCTTTTATTTTTTGAACCAGGACCCAATCTAGTTTCATGTATCATGGATGGTTATTTCTTTTTAGTCTTCGACAGGTGCCCCCGCAACCCCGTACGTTTTTCACGACGTTGCCTTTTTGAAAGGTCAAGGCCGTTGACTTACGCACAGTTTCATTCTTGAATTATTTAATTACATCCCTGCGATGTTACCTCAGTTTTCCCCACATTCTAAGCATTTCCTGTAAACTGCAAGTTAGATCTACAGGCTCAGGTATGTCCCGGACGTGCATATTTGGCAGGAATCCATTGTGAGTAATGCTGTGTACTTCACCCCAAAGTGTTTCAGTTTTTTAAAGTTTTCCTTTAGTATTGGCGTTCAGTAGGATGTGATGCTAGCTTCAGGTGTACAGCATAGTGGTTAGACATTCATGGAATTTACGAAGTGATTCCCGCTCCCCCCATTAGGTTAGAACCCACCTGGCACGATACATAGTTATTAAATATCAGTGACTGCATTCCCTGTGCGGTTCTTCACATCTCTGTGACTGTTTCGTAGCTGCCAATGGGTTCTTCCCTTCACCTTTTTCATGCAGCCCCCCAAACCCCCTCCCATCCGGCAACCATCAGTTTGTTCTCTGCATCTGAGTCTGGTTTGGTTTGTTTGTTTGCTCCTTTATTTTGTTCTTTAGATTCCACACGTAAGTGAGGCCATGGGGTATTAATCTCGCTCTGTCTGATTTACTTCACTTAGCGTAATACCCTCAGGTCCATCCACGTTGTCACAGTTGTTCACTGCTCTTGAAGGACTGATGGACCACTTATTTCTTTCTCTGCTGGAGACGTGTTCACCCCTTGTGACTCACCAGTCATCCGCCATATGCAGAAGGGGTGAGATTTGGGGGGAGGGGGGAACCTAACCCAAGTGGAAAGCACTGGTCTAGGCAGGGGATGGGAATGATCTGATGCCATTGGCTCTGAGGAAAAGGTGGGCAGAGAGCCTGCAGGGGGACACTGTGAAGCTGGAGTGAGGGATGAAGATGCTGCTTAGGGCCAAAGGTGGACTGGGGAGGTTCTGAGCCGAGGAGTAGAGATGCGGTCAGAAACGTACGGGGTTGCGGGGGCATCTGTCGAAGACTAAAAAGAAATAACCATCCACGATACATGAAACTAGATTGGGTCCTGGTTCAAAAAATAAAAGAAAGAAAGAAGGGAGGGGAAAAGGAGTGAAGGGAGGGAGGAAGGTAATAAAAGAAGGAAAGAGGAAGGAAAAAGAAACCATGAAATACATTTTGGGGACAATTAGAGAAAGTGCAGCAGCACTGGGCAGCAGGCAAGAGGGTTTCCTCAAAGGTCAATGGAGTGGGAGGGTGAGGGTACCCCTGCCCACACCTTCCCGGGTTCCCTCAAGGTCAGGCAGCCCGTGCCATTCTTGTGGAACATGAGGGATTTCCCCTGGCTCTGGAAGCAGAACAGAAACAGCTGTGGGGAGCAGGATGGGGAGCCCGGGGCAGTCCGGTAGGGTCCCAGGACAACAAGAGGGAAGAGATGGCCAATGAGGCGGCCATCTCCAGGGACCCTGGGGGACAGCCTTGCTAGCTTTTCCCTGCCCCACTCAACTCTGCCCAGTTTACATTTCTGGCCAATAAGGGGGGCTGTCCACGTGCACTTGGCATTTCCTCTGTCTGTGCATTTAACTGGCCACAACCCTCTTCGTATTATACACATAACATGAAATCGACCATTTTCACCATTTGGGAGATTACAGTTCGGTGGCATTAGGCACACTCACATTGTTTCCCGAACTTTTTCATTTTGCAAAACTGAAACTCTGGACCCATTCTGTAACTCCCATTCCTTCCTCCCCCAGCCCCTGGAAATCACCTTTTTACTTTCTGTCTCTATGCGTCTGACGGCTCTGGGAGTCACACAGTATTTGTCCTTTGTGACTGGCTCATTTCACTTATCCTATGTCCTAATGTCTTCAGGGTTCATCCATACTGTAGCAAGTTTCAGAATCTCCTTCCTTTTTATGGCTGCTACAGTTCCACTGTATGGACGGACCACATTTTGCTTATTTATTCATCCATGGATGGACACTTGGGTTGTTTCCTCCTTTTGGCTATTATAGAGAATCTTGAAATGAAGACAGATATACAAATATCTGTTTGAGTCCCTGCTTTCAATTCTCTGTGTATACACCCAGAAGTGAGATTACTGGACCATATGTCAATTCTGTTTAATTTTTTCAGGACCCACCATGCACCATTTTACATCCCCACCACCACATTACAAGGGTTCCAATTTCTCCACACCCTCCCCAACCTTGATTTTGTTTTTATCTGTTTTTTTGTATAGTAGTCATCCTAACGAATGTGAAGTGGTATCACGGTTTTATTTGCAGTTCCCTAATGATTTGTGATGTCGAGCATCTTTTCATGTGTTTATCGACCATTTGAATATCTTCTTTGAAGAAAAATCTATTCAAGTCCTTGTCCATTTTGTTATTGGGCTGTCCAAACCTTCTTATCTCATTGGATTCTCACAACCACGTGCACTGATGTCTGCTTTCATGCCCCCTGGTCACAGAGGTAGGAATTAGGATCAGAGGGACAAAGCAACTTGCTCCAGACACCCAGCCAGTGAGAGTCCCTACATCTTGTCCTTGAATCCATGCCATCTGCTCTTCCCGATGCTTCTCCCTGGCCCCCAGACAAGTGCTCTGGGTGTCTGGAGCTACCACCCTGGAAATGCCGCTGTGAGAGCCGGATCTGCAGGGGAGCAAAGGCCATTTGTGCCACGATGTCCAGGAATGGTACTTAGACGGAGGAAATCATGAGGAAACTCTGAAGGAGGAAAAGCCCTTTTTTGTTGTTGTTTTGCAGAAAGAGCTGTGTCCCGGAACTCCAGGAAAATGGGCCCATCTGAGAGCCCAGGGGAGCTCAGCACCGGCTGAATTCGGTCCCCCCAAACCCGACTCCCTTTTCCTCCTGGACACACAGCGTGGCTGTACTGTCCAGCATCCCTTGCAGTCAGGGTGGCCATGTGACTGAGTTCTGCCAATGGCAAGTGGGCTGAAGTGATAAGCCCCGCTTGCGGGTCCGGCTCAGAAAGCCCTCCCATAAACCTGTGTTCTCCTTCCCCATCTGCTGGACGATGGAGAGGAGTCCAGACCCTAAAGGAGAAGGAAGGGCCCAGGTCTCCGAATGACCGCGTGGCAGGTATCCCACAGACCAGGAATGCCCGATCAGATTTCATGTGAGGAGAAAAAACTTCTGTGGAATCGAGCCGCCGAGATTTTGGAGTTTGTTGCAGAAAGTAGCCTTCCTGGCTAATGTACTCTCCCCTTCCTTCGAGTCTACACTTGAAGAGGGAAGGTTGAGGTTGAGTTATTGAATGACTGATGACTGACTGACTGACTGAATGTCTGCTTAAAGCTCTAGACATGGGGACTGAATAGATGATTTCATTAGATCCTCCTGACTGATGGTCCCAGAGTGGGCCAGGCCTGGTGGACAAGTGTTTGGGCTTCTCTGTTGGCACCTACATGGGGGCTGCTCCCTATGTTCTCATGTCTAGTCCTGGCTCTCCACCCCTTCACAGGGCGACATTGGGTAAAGTGGCTCGCATGTCAATGCCAGGGGGCTTCCTCACTGGGAGAGAGGGGCCGTAGTGTCCCCTGCCTTACACCACAAGGACAGCAAATGGCAAGGAACAAAGCAAACACTGTTGTGGAAAATTTATTTTCTAGAAGGCCTGAGAAGCAAGGATAAGACGGGAGAAGGAGGGGATCCCGGGACATCTGAGGGCTCTGTGTGTGGGCAGCAGGCAGGTGAACACTTCTGGTGTCCCTGGAAGGTGGATGATCCTGGGCTCCAGACACTGAGTTTATGTCCAGCAAAGTCATTCCCATGCCTAGGACATAGGCCCAACAGCAAGCCCATAGAGTGGGTATTCTCAGTCTCAGGTGAGGCTCAGAGAGGTTCGATGGTCTCCTCAGCATCACGCAGCAACCAGCACTCTACTGAGCCGCACCAGGCTCCCTCGGAAAGGAAGAAGCTTATTTCCTTCACCTGGGCAACCTATTGTCTCTAAGGAGGGGCAGATAAGTCCCAAATCCCAATTCTTAGGCTGGTTTCAACCACCTGAGAACAATATCCACCTAAGGCTCTTTCACCTAACAGTACCCCACACACTCCCAGGGCCAGAGAAATGCCATCTTCTCCCACTCCCACACAGTTCCTAAAATTCTTCCATTCATCCACCTGGCCTCTTAAGCATTTGCCTTCTTTTCGTACACAAACGTAATTAGAGGTTCTGCTACCAAGCCAAGGATAGTCATTCACACCATAGCATGAATTTGGTTATCAGCTATTTGGGGAAGAGGGAAGGGAAAGTGGGGGACTCTGGAGATGTCAAGTGTTGGAGGTTAGATGAGTAGTAAAACCAAAGGGAGGCAAGAAGGATAAAGAGATCCAACATGTAGGTAAAACGGGGAATAACGGTGAATCTGGGCAACTTTGAGGCTCACAATTTGAGCCAAAGTTGACCCAGCTGGCTTCTCTCTAGATGACCTGAGTGTCTGTATTGATGTGCGAGGGTCTTTAGGAGGTGGGAGGGGGACACTACTTTTATGGATTCTGTCTGCAGCCACTCACTGAGCCTTGATTCTGAGCCAGGCCCTGTGCTCTGTGTTGGAGGCCAGAAGACAAAAGTAGCTCAGGGTACAGACCTTGGTCCTGCCAGTGAGGCTGGGGGACGAGCCCCCAAGTCCCAAGAATTCTGAGCTGAATGTGATCAGAGCTGTTCACCCAGGGCATTTTGGGATCAGCGCAGATCTCCCGGCCTTTACCGGTTATCAATTACTCAATTACTGGCTGCTTACACTGAGCAATGCCTTGGAGGGCTGGTGGCATTGGGCATATGCAGGTGATGGGGAGTCATTCTGGGTGTCAGAAGCAGCCCAGGCAAACACCCAGAAATGGAAATATATGGCATGGTTTAGGAGAACAGGGAGCTGGAGTCCAACATGCAAAAAGGAAAATGAGGCAGGGCTGGAGACAGGGGTGGGACCCGGATCTGGAGGGCAGGGGTTCCAGGCTCAGGAACTCAGACCTCAGCCTAGGCCAATGGAGACCTACGGAAGGGTTTTGAGCAGGGAAGTGACTGACCAGGCTTGTGGGCCCTCTGGGTACAATGGGGTGGAGGATGGGTTGGAGGAATAAGAGGGGAGATGAGAGTGACAGTGTGGAGGGTGACAGGGTTGGAGATCAGGGATTGCAGGCTTGAGTTGGGGAGCAGCTGTATGGCAGGGAGGTAAGTCTTCGTGAGCCTTCCTGGAGGCGCTAGTCGTCAGGGCATGATGCTTGCTCACTGCACCAGCTTCTGGAGAATCTTCTTCACCCAGGGCATTTTGGGGTCAGCGCAGATCTCCCGGCCTTTACCGGTTATCAAGCTAGAAGGAGAAGTCAGGCAGACAATGAGGAAGCATTAGCTTGCCTCCAGAATGTCACATCTCACGGAGAAAGCTTGGCACTTATGAGTCACCTACTGCATGCGAGATGCCTGCTATGCAGAATGGCTCAGCATTTATGAGCCACCTGCTCTAAGCAAACACATTTCTTAAGGGAGAAAGGGGGAATGAGGGGCAGGCAGGGCTTCCACAGCCCTCAGCCAGTCAGCCCTGGCCTTGAGTGCCAGGTCAGGCCAATGAAGAGAACGCCCCAGAGTTGCATAATTACTGCTGACACTGCCTTGGGAGAGACAGTATGGCGTAGTGGCCAGGACTATGAACTTTGGAGCCAGCTTATCTGGTTTAAAATCTAAACTATGCCATTTGTTAGCAAGTTCTTAACTTCTCTGAGCCCCAGTTCTGTAAAATGGGGATGATGATCGTGATCCAACTTCATAGGATTTTGATGAGGTTTGAAGAGTTAATATAAACTGAAGTGCTCAGAACATTGCACAGAAGGTATTAGGTGCAATATAGTCGTGCAAGGAGCTAGCCTGACCTCATAACATTGATTTCCTTACACCGACACGATGAGGTCCTATTATTCTATCCATTTTATAGCTGAGGAAAGTGAGGCCTGAAGTAAAGCAATTTGCCTGAATGCCAGAGCTGGTAAGATCTGACTCTCCATGCTCAGTGTGAAGTGGGCTATTAGGGGCCAGTGTCTTTGGACAGTGTCCCCATCCAGGCCTCTCTGAGAGGTCTGAAGCACAAAGAGGCGAGCACTGGCCCAAGGTCACACAGCAGTTGTGAGTTAAGGCTCCCACTCTTGTTCAAGCTTCAGGGAACACCAGGCCAGGCCCTTGAGGCCCTCTGTCCCAGCCATTGTTGGCAGGACATCCCACAGTCCCAGACTCCCTTCCTGCCTTTCAAGAGCCTTGGGGCCTTGGAGCTCCTGGTTCCCCTTACTTCCCAGAACTGCCCCCACCCCACAGACAGCCAACGGCAGAAAGAACAAAGAAAGCAGCAGTGTTGATCTTGGCCACATGGGCAGCCTGCCCTGACCCTGCGTGACACTGGGCAAGACTCAATCTCCCCAACTGTCAAGCCGTATTCTTTCTATGAGTCCCTTCTGGCTCAAAATCCAATAATCATACTGTGGTGTCTTTTATTGAGCACCTATTATACGCCAGGCATCGAGCATTACTCCTTCCACTTACTGTGCCCAGTGATGCTCAAGAGGCCCCGTAACCGCTCTGTGTAATTTCCCCACCGGGAAGAAGTGGACTGTAACAGCACCAAGTACTTAGGGTTGTTTCGAGGATCAAATGAGTTAATATTTATAAAGCGTCGCTTCGGCGGCACATCTACTAAAATCGGAACTGTGAAGTGTTTATAACAGTGCCTCGTACCAGCAAGCACTCTCTTCATGTTTGCTAAATGAAAATAAATCACCAGCTATTAGGGAAATGTGAATCAGAACCACAATGAGATGTGACACCTCACACCTGTAAAAATGGCTATCGATAACGAGACAATTGACAACAAGTATGGGAGAGGTTGCAAGGGCAGGAAGGAACCCTCGTACCCTGCTGGTGGGAATGGAAATTGTGGAAAACGGCCACTATGGGAAACAGTAAGGAGAGTTCTCAAAAAATTAAGAATAGATAATCCCTCCTCTGGGTATCTACTCCAAAACCTTGAAAACACCTATCTGTAAAGATACATGCACCCCAAAGCTCATTGCAGCTCTCACAGTGGCCAAGACATGGAAACAACTGGTGCCCTTTGATAGACGATTGGATAAGGAACACGTGGTACATACATACGAGGGAATATTACTCAACCATAACAAAAGATGCAACACTGCTGTTTGTGGATGGCTCCTGAGATAATCATGCTAAGGGAATTAAGTCAGAAAAAGCCGAGAACCACATGATTTCACTCATTTGTGAGATATAAAACTGAAAGCAACACATGAACAAGGCAAACAAACAAAAACTCGTAGACACAGACGACAGTTTAGTAGTGACCAGAGGGAAAGGAGGGGGGAGGGAAGGTAGATAAAGGTAAATCGGATCCAATATACGGTGACAGAAGGAGATTTGACTTAGGGTGGCCCACACACAATGTAGAATACAGATGGTGGATTATAGAATGGTACACTTAAAACCTAGATGATTTTATTGACCAAAGTCACCCCAATTAATTTACTTTAAAAATAAGTTAAAAATAAACAAATGAAGGTGATCACTCCCGTTATACTGATGGGGAAACTGAGGCTCAAGGTTGAAATGAGAAGAACCTGTGAGGGCTTCTGCTTCAGCCTTCTTTGTTATTCACCTGCAGACCCCTCTAAGGGGTGAGGACGAGCGAGGAGGAGGAAGATGAGAAAAAGATGAGGAGTCCCAAAGGGGGTCATGAGCCCTCAAGCCCCACCTGCTCACCCCAGGGTGTAGTTTGGCAGCAGGCTCTGAGGAGCCAGAGCAGCCACCTGAGGGGTTACCCCGAAAAGGACAGGCCCAGTCACCCAGCCAGGGCCAGGCGCAGGCACAGACTCCGGGCCAGGGGAAAGGAAGCAAAGGAGAGAGCCCTGAACAGGGACCTGGGAGTCCTGGTTCCAGCCTGCCACCTCGAGCAAGCCACCCCCGCTCCCTGAGACAATTTCTCGATCTACAAAATGGAAATGATGGCACCTCCTGGTAGGACTGTTCTGAGCGTTAATGAGTCCACACAGTGACGCTCAGAGCGGTGCCCGGCCCAGAAAGTGCTGGCTCTTACCATTCGAGGAATATCTCGGCCTGGAACAGCTGCCTCGGGGGCGCCAAGACGTTGCCGATGGGAGCATCCTTGCTGACTTAGTGGCACTGGGCATCCTGCCTGTACCCTGTACCCATCTCTGTGGCTCTGTCCTGCCCACACCGCCACCCGTGTGGGGGCACCCTGTTCCTTCAGCTCTGCATCTTCAGAACCTGGCACGCTACCTGGCACACGGTAGACACCCGTAATATGTCTTGAACGCTCACGTGACTTTTTTTCTCGGTACATCCAAGCCTACTCCAGCCAAGTGCTCCCATGGGGTCCGGAAGCCCAGCTGCGCTCCTTCCTTCCATGCCTGGATCCCCCCACCCATCTGCACCTGGCTCCTTCTGGGCCACACCCATCAGGCTCGCCCAGTGTCCGACTTACACTATGCCAGGCCTCCGGCAAGAGTCCGAAGTCCAGTAGTAGTATTTCACCACGCGCAGGGGCAGGGGGTAGCGGATGTAATCCCGGCAGCAGACGCTGTCCTCCACGTTGGCTCCGTAGGGGCCTGGGGGAGAGGGGTGCTCGGAGGAGTCACAGGCTAGGCACAGAGTCTCCCTCAGCCCCAACCTCTGAGCCTGCTTTTCTGTTTTCACGTGGTAGGTTGGTATCCAGAGGATTTGGGGTCCTCAAAGTCCCCACTCTCAGGGCCCCTGAGAAGCCACTGAGGACCCAATGTCTACACTTCAAGTCACTCAGCTCAAAGGAGAGGGATTCATCAGAAAGGACTGAGCCCCCGCGATGCCCTGAATCTCTAGTTGGGACCTAGAGACCCTGGATGGGAAGGAGCCTAAGAACCCTGTTCTTCAAGGTGAGGTCCATGGACCAGCATCATCAGCATCGCTTAGGGGCTTGTCACAAATGCTCAGCACCCGACCCCGGCACTGCTGGAAAGGATGAGCATCTTGATGAGATCCCCAGGAGTCTGCTCCAACTCACATCTGCTTTCACCCCCTTCGTGGAGCAAATGGCGAGGCTGAGGTCCAGAGAGGGAAGGACTTGGCCAGTCACACAGTGCGACTCTGGAGTCACGACAAGGGCTCAAGCAGAGTCCAGTCGCACAGACCTGTGTTCAAGTTCCATGCTGCCCCGAGTTGCCGGGCCACCTTAGGCAAGTCGTTTAACATCTCAGAGGCCCATTTCCTCCTCTGACGAAGAGAATAATAATAATATCTACTCTATGGGAACTTTAATGAAAGGCAAGTGCTCAGAAACCTCAATAACTGGGCAACTATTGGTCCTGGCAGCCTGACTCCCAGTCCAGTGCTCCTTCCCTTACCCAACACAGAGCAGGAGACTTTACATAGGAACAGAGGAGAAAAGTTAGGACCCCAGTGTTAAGCAAAAGCTGGGTAGTGGGAGGCAGGACCCCCTTTCCAAGGGAATACCCTTCACCCTAGCTCCAGCCTTCCCCCACCAGGAAGGGTCCTATGTTCCAGTTCCCCAAAAGAGGGGAGCCTGGGCCATGCCCACCATGACCCCAACCCGGCTGAGACAGATCCTAGGCTCTGGGCCTTAAAGACGACCCATTTAACAGATGTGTAAACTGAGGCCCAGAGCAGCAATGAGAACAGCTCAAGAGCCAGCAGCAGACTGGGGTATCTGCTCTTGGTCCTTCTAGTATGTTCCTTCTAGCATATGAGGAATGTAGCCCAGGGTCTGACCCTGGCTTCTGCAGGGAGCCCTCCCTCTTCCCAGCTCACCTGCCTCGGTGGTTTGAAGTGCCACAGCAAGGAGGATGAGGGCAGCCAGGAGTGGGATCTGCAGGCTGGCCATGCTGCTGCCCTTTCTGTTCCAGCCCAGGGACCTACATTCACTGGAAAACAAGGTCTGATATTTAAGTGTTGATAACACCCACAAGCCTCAACACTTTTAGTCACTGGCGAGCCCAAAATATGAAAGAAGAACTCCCGCTTCCTCCTAATTGGAGGAAATTCTCTGTGGTGATGAACTATCAGAGGGGACCCCCGCACTCCTCCTCTCTGGGTCTCAGTAGACTTGCAAAATCCCCTCCAGCTGGGCCTCTTGGCACTCTGCGGAGTCCAGGTGCGTGTGGCTGTGGCCACATGGCTGTGGGCCTCTGGAAATGAGGAAGGTGATATCACGGCCCGACCTCTTTGCCTTAGGGCTTGTTTGTAAACCAAGTGAGAATGTGGGCAGGCGCTAAACAGCCCCAAACCCTCACCTGGAACTGAGGCCCATCTCGTACCCTTGGAGGTCATGACTGGGCTCTGTTCACGGGGAGAAGTGGGAATCCACTGGGGTGGCCTCTCTGCCCCGTCACCGGCCGCACCTCGGGCTGCTCACAGACCCCGGCTTGGGCCGGCTCACGGGCCACACAGCAGTTGCTGGGATCGTCCACACACACTCCCATCTCACCCATCCCTCCTTCCCAGCTGCTTCCTCGCCCAGCGCCTTCTCATCCTATCGCCATGTCCCGCTGAAATCGACTTCCTAAACCTCTCTCAGGTCTGTCCTCTTGTCTCCACCAGCACTGTACCCGCCCAGTCCAGGCCACCTTCACCTCAGGCTCGGACACTGGCCCCTCAGTCCCCTCTCTACATGACAGTGACCGGAGTGAGCAGCACTGATTCGGAGCAGCACACAGCTCTCTCCTGCTTCGAAACCCTGTGGTGGCCCCATGACCTGAGGGCAGAGCCCAAGCTGCTGACCATGGCCTTCAAGATCTCCTTTCCACACATGTTCCCCTGCCTCACTGGTCTCCGACCATACTCCTCGCAGTTCCTCGTAACAGTCCGTGGCCTGTCCCAGGCCTTGATGCCCTTTTCACTTCTCTACCGCACAAACTCGTCCTCATGCGTCAAGAGTCACTTGAAATGTCACCTAGGTAGGCGTACCGCTCAGGACTTCTAAGTTCTCTGGGGTGACCTACAATGTGGACATGAACAAACTACGTCAGGGGTTCCCTTTCTCAGGCCCCTCCTCAAAAGCCAACCCCAAGCTCTAGGAAGGCAGGAGTCTCTTTTTATTCATTTTGGAATCCCCAGTGTCTACGAAGAGTGGGGTACATGGTGGGTGCTCAGAACACATCTAATGAAGAGAAAACCAAAGCTCAGAGAAAGAGGGGACTTGCCCAAGGTCTCACAGCCAGGGAGTGGCTGAGCCAGGCCTGGAACTCAGGACTCAACACCCCATTTGTAAAGAAACGCATCCATTCATTTATTATTCATCCAACAAATAGGGATGGAATCCCTTAGCAGGCATAATAATGGTCCCCCCCCAACGTTCATGTCTTAATTCTTGACACCTGTGAATATGTGACCTTACATTTAAAAAGTACTTTGCAGACTCTGTGTTTAAGTTAAGTTAAGACAGGGGGTTCCTTGACTTATCTGGATGGGCCCGATGTAATCACAGGGTCATTCTAAGAGGAGAGCAGTGGGTCAGGCTCAGACAGAAGTTGGGGTGAAAGAAGCAGAAGTCCAAGTGGTGAGAGACCGTGAGCCCAGGAGTCCAGGCAGCCTCTAGAAGCTGGAAAAGACAAGGACACAGATTCTTCCCTAGAGCTTCCAGAAGGAGCACAGGCCCCCGACACCTCGTTCTCAGCGGACTGAGACTGAATTAGGACTTCTGACCTCCTGAACTGTAAGGTAATAAATCTGTGCTGTTTTTAAGGCACTAAGTTTGTGGTCATTTGTTCCGGCAGCAAGAGGAAGCTAATACAAGCACCTGCCAGGATCTGGGGACATAGCAGTGAACTGGTCCCTGCTCTCATAGAGTCTACTCTGGAGAAAGACGGTAAACAGGCCAACGAATTCCAAACATGGTCATGTCAGGTTGTGATGAGTGCCATGAAGAAAACGAGTCAGAGAAAAACACACGGCAACTACAGGGAAGTGGTTGTGGGTGGCCAGGAAGCCTCCACGAGAGGGTGACATTAAAGCTGGAATCCGGAAGATACTAAGGAGTCTGCCAGGGAGGACAGGGCCTGTGCGAAGGCCCTGACAAGGTGAGAAAGTGGGGCAGCCGGGGCAGAGCAGGTGAAGGAACAGCGGGCAGCCCCATGGGAGAGATGGGCAGGTGAGCAGGCAGGATGTGCAAGGCCTGCTCAGCTGTGATTCCTGTGAGCCTCCCGATGGATGTGCCCCAGAAGTGCCCAGCATCACCTGGGAAGGCCTCTTGTCAAAGGCAGGACCCAAAGCCAGTAACAGCAGGACAAGCGCTCTGTGAGCCACTTCCATGAGGTTCCCAGAGTAGTCAGATCTATAGATACAGAAAGTAGAATGGCGGTTGGCAGGAGCTGGGAAGGAGATGCAAAGGGGAGTTATTATTTAATGGGCATAGAGTTCAGTCTGGGAAAATGAAAAAGTCCTAGAGATGGATGGTGGCGATGGTTGCACAACAGCGTTAGTGTATTTAACGCCACTGAACTGTCACGTAAAAATGGTTAAGATGCTAAATTTTATGCAATGTGTATGTTCCCAATAAAAAAATAAGAGCACATGAAAAAGTGCTCCACATCATATGTCATTAGGGAAATGCAAATAAAACAACAATGAGATGCAACTGCATTTTGATCCGAACGGCTGGAATTGGAGCACTGACAACGCCAAACCCTGGAGAGGATGTGGGGCATCAGGAGTTCGCATCCGTCGCTGGTGAGAATGCAAAGCGGTACAATCGCTTTGGCATACAGTGTGGCAGTATCTTACAAAATTAAACGTTCTCTTACCGTACGATCCCTTGATCACACTGTTTAGTATTTTCCCGAAGAGGTGAAAACTCATGTCTACACAAAAACCTACATGACAGCAGTTTTATTCATAATTGTCAAAACTTAGAAGCACCCGAGATAAACTTTGGTAAGTAGATGGAAAAGGAAACTGTGGTGCATGCAGACAATGGAATAGTGTTATTATTCAATGCTAAAAGGAAAAGAGGTATCAAGCCATGAAAGATCTGGAAGAGCCTTAAGCGCATATTACTCAGCGAAAGAAGCCAATCTGAAAAGGCTGTATAAGGTACGATGCCAACGACATGACCTTCAGGAAAAGGCAAAACTATGGAGACGTGACCAAGCGTAGCAGGAGAGAAGAATGAACAGGCAGGGCACAGAGGATTTCCAGGGCAGTAAAAATAGTTGGTGTGATACCACCGTGATGGATACACGTCGTTATATTTTATCCAAACCCACAGGATGTACAACACCAAGAACGAACCCTAATGAAACTGTGGACTTGAGAGACTACGATGTGTCATGTAGATTCACTAATTACAACAAACGCACGGCTCTGGCGCATGACGGTGGTAATGGGAGGAGCCAAAAATGGGGGGAGGGGACAGGGAATATGCAGGAAATCTCTGGAACTTCTGCTCAATTTTTCCATGAACCTAAAACTGCTCTAAAAAAAAATATATATATATATATATATATATATATATATATATATATATATGGGAGGGGGAGGGTAAAGTGGGTAAAGGGGGTCAAATACATGGTAGCTGAAGGAAACTGGACTTTGGGTGGTAAACATACAGTAGAATATACAGATGTCAAGTGATAATGTACATCTGAAAATTATATAATTGTATTAACCAATGTTACTCCAATAAACTTTTAAAAAAAGTCAAAAAAAGAAAATGTTAAAAAAAAAAGCATTATCCAGAATCTAATCAAGCCTCTAGTTCTAACATTTAGTTTATAAGAAATAAGGGGACAGAGGAAGAAGACGAATGACCCTATAAGAAAACAGCCAGACAATTCTAGAACATGGTACCTTCCAGCCCTTCCACGACTGTCCCAGGATCAACAAAAGGTCAACTTTGTTTAAAAAAAAAAATGGATAGGGACATTTAAGCTTAAAAGACAGAAAAGCCAAATAAGTACAATATGTGGACTTTGACTGAATCCTAGTTTTGAAAAATAGCCGTAAAAGAGCTTTTGGGGACAAATGGGGAAATTTAAATATTAGACAACAATAAGGCTTGATTGTTGGTTTTCTTAGATGTGATAAAGTCTTTAAGGACAAAGTTCGAAGAGTTTATGTTCAGGGGAATGTGTGTGTGTGTGTGTGTGTATAAAGATGTGTGTATGTGCAGGTATATGGGCATATATGGATGTGTATATGCACATTTATGGACGTTTGTATGTAGTGTGTCTGCATGTGCATGTGTGTATGTGCGTGTGCACATGTGTGTACATGTATTGCATGCATGTGTGTATATTAATATCCCAAAGAGAGAAAGGAAGAGACAAAGCAAATTTGGAAAAATGTCAACAAAGTGGATGTGCCGGTGATCACTAAACTACTCTAACGACTGTCCTGGGTGTTTAAAGTGTTTCACAATAAAACTGGGGAGATAATGAAAAATGTCTTTTAAATGCGGAAGTCTTCATGGGAAAACTGGGCCATGTTTGGAGGATTACAAGTGAAAACCAGTGAATTGGTCTGCTGGCTCTTCAACTGAACTCGGGGTTTTCTTACGCGGGGCCCTCCAGGGCTGAGGCCCCTCCACGGGGTGGGCTCAGGGGTTCCCCCTTGGAGAACACCTGTGTCTCTAGGGACTCTCAAAGCCCTATGCCCTGCCTGCTGGCTCATCCTCTGCCACCCATCACTCATTTCTCTGGAGCTTGGAAGAGGGTGAGCCACACCTGTGACCAGCCGACCTCTACTCACCCAGGGCCGTTGGCCTTCCTGGAGCTAAAGAAAAGGCAGGTACAGTGTTCAGGAAACCCTGAGTTCCCAGGGTGCAGGGGACCAGCTTTCAAAGAAAGGAAAGGGGACTTCCCCTTGCACTGAAGGTGGGGAATCACCAACAGTCATTGATAAGGAGGTGTTTTCTCTCCTCCTGCTGGTGGTTGAAGCTGCCCCTTATCTTTCTGTTCTCACTACAATATGCGGAAACCTCCCAAATCAAATCCTCTTTCCCCGAAACTTCCTTCTTCTTTTGTTTAAGTTAATTTTTGTTTAATAAAAAAGACATAAAGGGAAGAACAACCCACATATCCATCAACGAATGGATAAACAAAATGTGGTATATGTATACAACGGAATACTATTCAGCCTGAAAAAAGGAAAGAAATCCTGACACATGACACGTGATACAACATGGATGAATCATAAAAAGATTACACTCAGTGAAATAAGCCAGATGCAAAAAAAATAAATATGGTCTGATTCCACCTGTGCAAGGTACCTAGAGTAGTCAAATTCATAGAGACAGGAAGTAGAATGGTGGTTGCCAGGGGCTGGGGAGGGGGAAGAAATGGGAATTTTGTTTAGTAAAGACAGCTTCAGTTTGGGAGGATGAAAACGTTCTGGAGATGGATGTGGTGATGGTAGCACAACAATGTGAATTTATTCAATGCCTCTGAACTGTACATTTAAAAATAGTTAAAATGGTAAATTCTATGTTATGTATATCTTACCATGATAAAAAATACAGAATTCCATATACACACATATTTGCACAAATGCATAGTGCACATCCAGAAAGATACACAATTGTTCAAATTAGTGGCCCCTGAGGAGGGGGGACATGGGGTGGGGATGGGGTGCAGGAGCTCAGAGAGGAGACTGACTTTTCACCAAATACTCTTTGGTATAATTTGAAAATTTCCCCCCCATGTCCATGGTTGACCTATTTGAAAAGATAAAACTTTAAATTTAGGCGTTACGAAAAGGGGTTAACTGGAAAGTAGCTCTCCCGGTTCTGACAACCCCTCCCCCCATTTCATTTCCCTGCCTGAGAGGCAAACAGGCTGAATGATTTCTTGTTTGTCCTTCAGAAGCAGCCTGTGCATGCTCAAGCGCACAGGCAATGGTGACCTTGCAAAGAGATGGAAGGAGGGAGGGAGGGAGGGCGGTCAGCACTAGTTAATACAAAAAGACTGTTCTGCATCTTGCTCTTTTCACCTAAAATGCATCTTGGAATCAGTTCCCTACAGTATATTTAGATCCATCTTGTTCTTTCCACTGGCTGTGAGCTCTTCCACTGCAAGGATTCACCAAATCGTATATAGTCAGTCTCCTACTGATGGGTATTTGGGTTTTTCCAGTCTTTTTAGTTATATAAAAATGTGAAAATAACCTTCCTCGAGTGTACCCGCCCGGGGGGGAATACATCTGGTAGACAGATTCCTAGAAGTAGGGTGGCAGGCCTCTGCAAAGAGAAAGTCCCTGCCTGGAACCGCTGCCTCAGGTCTTCCTCTTTTCAGCAAAGCCAGGGGCCCCAGAGAAGGCTCCCCGTGGGGCTGCGAGGAACAGGCCGAGCCTCTGATTTCCGAGTGGCTGTGAGCTCTACCTGAAGCCTCCCTGGCGGCATCCTGCCATCGCTGTCCTTGGCTGCCCCAGCTTGTCCCAGGAGCTAGAAGAAGGATGACCATATGTATCTGAGGGTCTGGATCAGGTGACTGGCAAGTCTGGGCAAAGAGAGTTAGTCAAGAGCCAGGCAGGAGGCAAGGCATTGGAAACTGTATCCAGACTACCACTTGGGCCAGACAAGTAGACTGCGAGGCAATTGGGAAATCCTGGGATGGAGAGAGAGTGGTGGAGAGAGAGAAATAAAAGACTTTGGGGCTAAATGGACATAAAGACAACTATCATAATAATAATAATAATAATGGTAATTCCAATTGGCAGTTACTGAGTGACCAATCTACTGTGTCTCGTATTTTACATTCACTATCTCCTCATTTCCCTACAGCAACACTTCAGGGGGCTGGGGCACTATTATTAGCCCCATTTCTCAGATAAAGAAACTGAGACTTCGAGAGAGTTCACAGGCAGCAAGCGGTGGGGCCCAAATTCAGATCTGACAGCAGAGCCCAGCTGCATTCCGACAGCGCACTGCTTGCAGCCATGGTCAATTTATTTATTTGTTTGCTTATTTTTATTAGGAAGGGCAACCCTTGGTTGACCTCACACATTGCAAGGACCTTGTCAGCTTACAATCCCTTATTTTCTAATTTTTTATGCCTACTGCACCTGGTCTTCCTAGGTGGTCTCCCATCCAAGTACTAACCAGGCACAACCCTGCTTAGCTTTCACAAACAGACAGGATCGGGTTTGTTCAGGGTAGATTGGCCATAGACTATGGTGAAATTTAGAATAGAGGCACCAGTTAGAGTAAAAAGCCACGTGTGGAGGTCAGCCTGAGTTACATTCCCCAAGGATGAGGAGCCAGAGAGTGGAAGCCACCTGCTGGGGACACGTGAAGGAGCCTGGAGTTGATCCCGACTTTTAAATTGAGATGTAGTTCACATCTATAAAAATCATCCTTTCAAAAGGTATAAATTCAGTGGTTTTTAATTTATTCACAAGATATATAACCATCACCACTAATTCCAAAACACTTTCATCTCCCTAAAAAAATACTATCTATTAGCAGTCATTCTCCATTTTCTCCTATTCCTAACCCTTGACAACCGCTAATCTACTGTCTTTGTGAGTTTGCCTTTTGCAGACATTTCACATAAATGCAATCATTCAGTACGTGCTGTTTCGTGTCTGACTTCTTTCCCTTCGCCTAAGTTTTCAAGGTTCATCTATATTGCAGCGTGTGTCAGTACTTCATTCATTTTTATGGCTGACAAAGATTTTCTTGTGGATAATACTCTGTGCATCCATCCATCAGCTGATGGACATTTGGGCTGGTTCCACTTTTGACTACTATAAATAATGCTGCTATGAACGTGTGTGGAAAAGCTTTAGTGCAAACATAGGTTTTCAACTCTTTGGGGTGTATAAGTAGGAGTGGATTTGCTGGGTTTTATGGTAATTTTTTGAGGACCTGCCAGACTGTTTCTGGGGAGGCTCTACCATTTTCCATTCCCACCAGCAATGTGCGAGTTCCAATTTTTCCATTTCCTCATTCGCCCTTGTTACTGTCTGTCCTTTTGATGACAACCATCCTAGTGAGTGTGAAATGGTAATTGTGGTTTTGATTTGCATTTTCCTAATGGCAAATGATGTTCAGCACCTCATCATGTGTGTATTGGCCATTTGCCTGTCTTCTTCGGAAAAATGTCTATTCATGTCCCTTGATCATTTTTGAATTGGGCTGTCTTTTTAGTATCGAGTTGTAGCATTTCTCTCTGTGTCTTAATATTAGATATTTATTTCCTCCTATTCTTTGACTTGTCTTTTCACTTTATTGATAATTTCCTTTGGAGCACAAGAGTTTTTAATTTTGCTGATGTTCAATTTGTGTATATCTTTGGTTACTTGTGCTGGAGGTGCCATATCTAAGAAACCATTGCTTAATCCAAGAGTTTGAAGATTTATCCTTATGTTTTCTTCTAAGAATTTTATAACTTTAGTCCTTCCATTTCAGTCTTTGATTCATTTTGAGTTAATTTTTGTATACAATGTTAGGTAAGTGTCAACAATTATTCTTTTGTGTGTGGCTATCCAGTTGTCTCAGCGTTGCTGTGAAAAAGACTTCTTTCCCTATTGAATTGTCTTGGCCCTTTGTAAAAATCCAATTGCCTCTGAATGTATACAGTCATTTCTGGACTCTTGGTTCTACTCCATTGGTCTATATGTCCATTCTTATGCCAGTATCACACTGTCTTAATTACCATACTTTATAATAATCCACCTCCCGGGTGATCTTTTAAAATTTCAAATGAAATTTTTCGAACATACAAAAGCTAAAATAAATCCTGGGATTTGCAACCTAGATTTAACAGAAGTTGATATTTTGCTAAGTTTGGTTCATTTCTCTGTCTTCCTTTTTTAAGAAGTAAAATGTTTTAGATGCAACCGAATCTACCTTAGCCCGACCCTCACATATTTCCCCTTCCTCTTTCTCCATGGGTAACCACAAAACCAACATCCCGAAGCTGCCAGCCCTCTCGAGAATGTCGTAGCCTATAAATTAAGCATAGGATTGTCTTGTGGGTCGTAACATTCTACATGATAGCATCATCCTGAATGTAACCCTCCACAACACGCTTATTTCACTCAAGTTTATGTTTGTAAGCTTTTTCCCCACCTTGATCCATATGGATCCAGTACATTCATTTTCACTTTTGTGTGCAGTAAATTCCATCTGGACTAATCTATGGTTTATTTATTCATTCTCCTGGCTGTGGACATTTAGGTTGTTTCCAGATGCTCACTATTACTGAGGGTTCTGTAATGAATGGACATCTTCCTCTGAGTCTTCCTGTTTCCTTCACCTTTTTGCTCTAAATTTGGTTCTCCCCTAAGGGCCCTGCTTCCCCCAAAGGCTTCTCAGCAGTGGCTGTTCTCTCTGCAACTGCTGTCATGCCCCAGGGCCAGGATAAGCTAGGCATCCTCCTTGCTCTTCATAGCTACTTCCATGCCAGCCATTCTTCCTCTCTCCTCCCGAAAATGCCCAGATTCTTTAAAGGACGCATCACCAGACTTTACCATCCATTGTCCACTTCTATTGCAGCCATCTACACCCCTCCCCTCCCCTGCACTCTGGTCACCCCCCTCCCTGGTTGACAGTTTTAGTTCCCAGCTCATAGTCATTCTCTCCAACGTGATTCTGTCACAATCATGGTGACTTTGGTCACCACCTCTCAGTTCCATGACCTCCTCAGCCTCAGTAAATTTGTCCCCCACCTACTTCAGCCCCTTACTCCCAAGGTCACACTCTTGACCACGTCATTATCAGTAACTACGCTTCTATAATCTTTGTTTCAAACGAACACCCACTCTCCAACCACCCCCGTCTATCTACCCGGCTCATGATCTTGAGTATCCTATTCCAGCAGTCATTCCACCCCACCCAGACTGATCCTGTCCCTTGCTCCCCACTTAGGTCCTTACCTCTCTCCTTATTCACCTCAATGTCCATGGTCTTTCATTACACGCTCTGTTTACCATACCCTCAACTCTCTTGCCTAAATAACTTCAACTTCCATGCTTGTTGCTACCTCTTGACAAAACCATGATGTGGGTGAAACCCAGCTCTCAAGTCACTGCATCTGCACCGGTGCAGCTGAAAATGGCTGGCAAGAAGCACCCAGTCCTGCTAAGTGAAAATTCAAGATCACTAATCTCCCTTGGTTCTTCCATGCTGCCCAAACGTCCTACTACGTTTTCCTGGCTCTTTTGCTCTCCCACAATCCTAGATTACTTCTTTCGTCCTTCCCTCCACTCAAACCTTCAAGTCTTCTTTCCTGACCCTCACTGTCAACTGATGACCCTGATTTCTCTTCCCCTGAGATAAGAGAAACGATCAGAAGAGCACACCCACCAACAACCACTGCATCCACCCACGGCATGCCCTTTCCTTGCTCCTGACTAATCCCCTCTTCTACCCAGGGAAATTACTCCTCAGTTCTCCCATTTCTTTCCTGCATCATCAGTGTCCTCTTCCCTACTGTGTCGTTCTCATCCGCCACATAGTGTTATTTCTCCATTCTTAAGAAAACAATGCCTTGACCCCACATCTGCCTCCAATAGTGCACTTTTACAGTAAAACTCAAAAAAAAAAATGTGTATACTTGCTGTTTCAGATCCTTCTCCTTCTAGTCCCTCCACTCCCTTTCTGATTCTAAAGATTCCTTTGGTATTCCCTGTGATGGTAGATTCATGACAGAAAGATCCACGTCAGGAAAAGGAGGAGCAAATGAAACACTGGAGCACATTGTATTCGAAGGTATTGACAGAGGTGTACGAAAATATTTTTGGTTTCTGTGGGATGGAAAAACTGAAACATGTGAAGGATATAAAATGTCTTCGGGAGTTCAAAAAGAAAACTGTTGGAATCGGGTAAATTAACATGTATTAGATAATGAAACACCACGAGCTATAAGAAACAAGCCCCAAAGCACATAACAACTCGGACATGATAAAAGTTTATTTTTTACAACATAAAGTCCACCGTGGATGATTCGGATTAATGGGTAGCTCTTCTTCAGGTGGTGCTTCAGGGACCCAGACTCCTTCTGTCTGTGGCTCTGCTGTTGTGAACAAGTCACTCTGCTCATGTACATGAAGCCAAGAAAGAGAAAACAGCACAGGGCACGGAGCACGAGAGGCTGGGGAAGTGCATCCCAAAGCCCAAGGTTCTTTCCATCGTGACTCCTGACCCTCATTTCTATGGTTCACATCTAGAAGTTGTGCTCACATCAGCTGTGCTCACATTCCATTGACCAGAATACAGACATTTGGCTTCACATGACAACAAGGAAGGCTGGGAAACGTCTGAGTGTCCAAGAAAAAAGAGGAAAGAGGCTTGATCAAGAGCCAGCCAGTCTCTGCAAATAATGGAACTTCTTCGAGGAGCAGTAACCAGGCAAGGAGAAGATGATTCATCCTCGAGCACCTTATTCTGAATGAGGAGCTTGTCCTGGACTGGATTCAGAGAGCAAGTCCCATTGTAAAATCAGAATTGCTTGTTTTCCAATGAGAAATTCCTTAGAAAAGCAAGAAACTCTGCACATTCCATTTATCTCTTCTGCCATTTGATATGTTTCGTGGGTTTCCAATTTGGTTTTGCAGTGTTCCAGAAAACTAAGAGGTACCTTAAGCCTGTAGGGTGTGACTTGTGTGGCTTATACCATAAGTTTCAGAGGCTGGGAGACTGGCATGGCTCCACCTCCAACTGGCAGCAAGAGCTTGGCTACAAAGCCTCACGTCTCTGGGGATCAGGCTCCAAATCTTTGAAATGATGATTAGTACTACCTGCCACTACAAGACTATTTGAGGATCAAAGACTTCCTCTTTCTCTGCTCTAAACCGTCCACACAGCAGTCCTTTGGGGTTGAAATGGCCCAAATGGCCATTGCTCATTTCACAGACAGGGAAAATCTGAACTGGAAAGGTCACATGCCTGACCCAGGGAAACCCCAATTCACAGTCCCCATACAAGAAGTGCTGGCTGAAACTATGAGAGGAGGTGACATTCCACATGGAGGGAATCCTAAGAGGGAAGCAGAAAAGGGTAAGAAATGGTGTGGAAGGAGGAGAGAAGAAAGTACATCCCCAAGGCCAAGGTTCTTTCCAGATAGAAGTGCTGGCAGAGGCCACTGTTCCTTTGTTGAGCCCTCCCCGCCTGGAATTCAGAAGCAGGCAGCCGCCATATCGGATTCTCCATCAACCGGGCCAACACCATTAGCCCCGCCCCTGACTCCCTAAGCTCCCACCCCTCTCAACATGAGAGTCCACCCAGTCCTCTTCCAGTGGATATTCCATATAAACAGCCTGTCCTGGCTCATGCTGAAAACTTTCCAAAAGTCTCTCAAAGGTTCATAAAACCTAAATAAGCAGCACCTGGCCTCAGCACGCCCCATACCTCTTGCTGAGCAGCCTCATGCCCAGCGTGAGTGCAGCCGGCCTTGGTTTGCAGCTTGGCCTCTTAAAGCATATCCAAGCCCAGGGTGTGTGGTGGCCATCTGTGAATTGCTTGATGGTTTATGCCAGGTGGCCCCAGGTAGGGCACAGGCTTCAGCCTAACTTGGCCTCAGCCTGCACACCTGGTGGCCAGCTTTGGTCTGATCCGGAACACAACTTGGGGCCAAATTTGAGGATGACACACTCAAAGAGCAGACTGGGCAGCCACCAAAGCCCTGCTCTGTGGGGTCAGCCCCTGTACAGCACTGGCGTGCAAACAACAGCCAAGGCTCAACTACAACAGGAGGGCACACATAACCCATGTGTCCTTTAGGACATACCTGGAGCACCCTGCTCAGGTGCAAGAGAGACTGTGCCACTGGGCCCCAAAGGACACCTACTACACAAGACTACTCTACTAAAACCAGGAGACTTAGGAGCCCTACCTATTACATAGAAGCAAACACAGGGAGGCAGCCAAAACAGGGAGACAAAGAAACATGTTCCAAATGAAAAAAACAGAACAAAGTTCCAGAAAAAGAGCTAAACGAAATGCAACAAGCAACCTACCAGATGCAGAGTTCTAAACACTGGTTATAAGGATGCTCAGTGGTCTCAGGGGAAGAGTAGATGAACTCAGTGAGAGCTTTAACAAAGAAATAAAAGAAACATAAAAATAGTTATAGAAAACATAACAAAGAGCCATTCAGAAATGAAGAATACATTAATTGAAATGAAGACTACCTCAGGAGAAATCAACAGATGAAATGAAGCAGAGGATAGAATCAGCAATCTAGAAGATAAGGTAACAGAAAATACACAATCAGGATGGCAAAAAAAAAAAAAAATCCAAAAAATGAAGATAGTTTAAGGGGCCTCTGGGACAGCATCAAGCATACCAACATTTGCATCATAGGAAGGAGTAGAGTAAGGAATTGAAAACCTGTTTCAGAAATAATGACAGAAAACTTCCCTAATCCAGCAAAGATAATAGACATATAAGACAGGAAATATAGAATTCCAAACAAGATAAACACAGAGGCCCACACCCAGATACATCTTAATTAAAATCCCAAAGGTTAAAGATAAGAGAGAATCTTAAAAGCAGCAAGAGAAAAGCATTTAGTTACCTACAAGAGATTTCCCATAAGACAGTCAGCTGATTTCTCACAGAAACTTCGCAGGCCAGAAGGGATTAGCAGGAAATATTCAAAGTGTTGAAAAGCAAGGACCTACAACCAAGATTACCCCACTTAGCAAAGCTATCTTTTAGAATTGAAGGACATAAAGAGCTTCCCAGACAAGAAGAAGCTAAAGGAACTCACCACCACCAAGCCAATAGTACAGGATATGTTGGAGGGACTTCTTTAAGAAGAAGAAAAAAGAAAAAAAGATTAAAATATGAATAATAAAATGGCTGAATGGATGAAAAAAACAAGACCCTTACACATGCTGCCTACAAGAGACTCTCTTCAAATCAAAAGACACACAGAGAGTAAAAAGATTTAAAAAAGACATTTCATGAAAATGGAAACAAAAAGCTGGAGTAGCAACACTTATACCTGACAAAGTAGATTTTAAAACAAAGGCTATACTTAGAGTAAAAGAAGGACCCAGTTATCCCACTTCCATGTATTTATCCAAAGAAACCTAAATCACTTCTTCAAAGGGAATCCCTATGTTCATTGCAGCGTTGTTTACAGTAATCACTATTGTACACCTGAAACTAATCTAATATCGTATGCCAACGGTAACTATTTTAAAAAGAAGAAAGAAGAAATAGTAAAATTTTTAAAAATAAAAACAGGCAAAATAACTGAGTAGCTATGTCACCAGAGAAGACATATGAACATCCAATAAGCACATGGTAGGATGTTCAACATCTTTAATCAATAGAAAAATGTAAACCCCAATAAAATCCTACTTAACACACCACAAAAATGACTATGATCAGAAAAGGTGGATAATGACAAATGCTAGCAAGGATGAGACTAGATCCCTCATAAATTGATGGTGGAAACGCAAAATGGTACATCATGTCTGGAAAACAGTTTGGCAGTTTCTTAAGAAGGAAAACAGAAAATGTTTATATGACTCAGTAATTGCTCTCCTAGGAACATTTACCCAAGAAAAATGAAACCATATGCCTACACAAAGACTTAAATGTGAATATCCGTAGCAGCTTTATTCATAAAAGCCTAAAAGTGGAGACAACCCAAATGTCAATCGGCGGACGAATGAATAACAAAATGTAGCACACGCATGCAATGAAATACAATTCAACCACAAAAAGGAACGAAGTACTGATACGTGCTAGACCATGGACGAACCTCAAAATCACAAGGCTAAGTGAAAGTAGCCACATATGGGGTGGTTCCATGGATATGAAGCATCCAGAAAAGGCAAATCTATAGAGGCAGTGATCAGATTAGTAGTTGACTGGGGCTGGCAATGGGAAAAGGGGAGAGACGACAAATGAGCACGAGGGGTTTTTCTGGGGTAGTGGAATGTCCTAAAATTTAATTGTGGTGATGGTTGCACAACTCTGTACATTTGTACTAAAAATCACTGCACTGTATGCTTAAAAATAAAGTGAGACAAAAAGATCTGGCTAAAACAAAAGCAACAAAAAGGAATATATAATTGATCCCTTCTACCGTTGATACGCATTTGAGTGGTTTCCAGTTCGGAGCTGTTGTAAATGCTGCTAATATGGACATTCTCGTATGTGTCATTTGGTGGACATATGTACCCATTCCTCCTCGTGATATACCTAAGAGTAGGGTTCCCGGATCACACATACATTCTCCTAACGATGTAAATACTGTTAAGGTTTTCCCCGGGCCTTCTGCCAGCTCCCATCTCCATAAGCAGCGCACGAAACCTCTAGCCGTCTCCATCCTCCCGACACTTAGCATTCGCTGTCATCTTCCTTCCAGCCATTCTGATGGGTGCATAGGGGTACCTCATTATGGTTTTAATTTGCACGTCCCTGATAACGAATGCAATTGGACACAGTTCCTCACTTGCTTTATTTTGGGTTTTGGCCACTCGAAATCCTCTTTGCGAAACGCCGGTTCAAGTATTTTTGACCTTTTTTCCACTTAAGTGGTCTGTTGTTTTCGTATTGATTTTTACAGTTCTTTATTTTTTGGAAAAGAGTTTTTTTTTTTTTTTTTTTATGCCACACTTTGACTTGACTCGGGGTTAGGATGCTTGCCAAGGTCCACAGCTGTAAGTGAAAGGGCCAGAATTCGAACCTAAGCACTTCGATTCCAAAATCTAGGCTCTCAACTGGTACATCTGACTTCCTCTCACAGTCCCTGGGCGAGATCCGCCTCTGAGCTTTTGGCCATGTTGTTCCCTCCTACTGGAACATTCTTCCTCCCTCCCCACCTGGCAAAAAAGTATCCTTCCAGGCCCAACCGAAGGCTTTCCCTGATGTGTTCCCCCCACCACCACCACCAAACAGAGTTCCATGGCATCCTCCTCTCAGCCACCAGGCTGTCTTTGCCCAGTCATGACCTGATTCCACATTGAGCCATTTCCAGGCAGGCCCTGAACCTTGTCCATTATGCTGACACCAGCCTCGAGCACACGGCAAACCTCTCCAAGAGATGTTCATCGCTCCCCGTAGGGTTTGCTTCAGCCTCCGTCTTTCTGTTGGACTTAGAGAAATCACCATCCCATCTCTGGCCTCAGTTTCTCCAGAGATCCCAGGAGTAGGATTTTCCTCTGATTGTTCCTCAGCTGCTGAAAGCCCCATCTCTCTCTTCCAGGGGAATCACCTGGTGACCTTCCCTCCACACCCCGCTCGGTGAGAGGGAGACGTGGCTGCTGGTTGGGCCGGCCCAAGGTTCTTGAATCTCAGGCTGGACGTGGACTGTCCTGGAGGGATTGTAATGGTGAAGGTGAAAGTTGGAATGTAAAGGTGAAAATTCTCTAGTAGATTATTACAGGGAGGTGATCTCCGAGCGCCAGCCCCCAGGATACAGATGACGAAACTGTCTGCCAGGCCCTGTTTGATCTAGGAGTCCCCTGGATGCATTTAACTTCATACAGGATATTAATGGCCAACTTCTGCTCTTTGTAATCTGTTGCTTGCTTGTTCAAGGATGTAGTGAGGGGCGGGGGTTATAAGCTGCCTCCCCTAAGAACCCGACACTGGTCCCTTCTAACCCTGCGTGGTAGAGAGTCAGTGGCCAGCCGGCTAATAAAGGCTCGTAATTAATCTCAATTGGCTCCGTGGGTCTTAGAATTGATTGCACCACAACAGGATGTCTGAGTCACCTTCCTGACTACGGAAAATATTTGACTCCTCTGCCTTGGGTGATGAAGGGTCAGGAAAGTCCTGAGTCCTCTGTCCAAACTACTGTTCCTGACCAGCTAGAGGAGGAGGAGGATGCAGTAACAACACCGCACTGAGGATCATTGTTATTAGGTGTTATATACCACCACCACCCCTCCTTCACAGTGCTGCACGTCACTAAGCCAGGGAGCTGGGCAGTGGGATGGTTAGAACAACAGGCGGGGGGCAGGCTGGAGCCTTCACCTCTCCGAGCCTCAGTTCTCCCATCTGTAAAGTGGGAGGACGTCCTTTTTCTCATGGGTCGCTGTGACAAATATTCGTGTAAGCCACACGGTGCCTGGCACGTAGCTATTGGTTTAGGCCATCGTATAGAGGAGAAGATCTGTGAGCAACTGGAAGCAAACAGCAGGTATTTTATTCACCCCAATGTCCCCAGCATCCAGCATGTGATAAATGTCCAGAAGACCTAAGAAATGTTCCACTTCCAGCCCTGACCCCAGCAGCTGTGTGCCTTTGGACAATCCTCTTTCATTCTCTGCATCCAGCCTCTTTTTCTGGGGTTTGATGAGGAGTTATCTAAGCTCACACTTGACTGTCAAGGCCCCAGGGAGCAGTAGGTCACATTAGGGACTCACAGTGCAGGCAGCAGAGCTGGCTTGGTCTGGTTTCTTCTCGCACACTAACTACCATGCGACACAAGGGAAGTTCTTTGACCTCTCTAAACCTCGGTTTCCTTATCTGTGAACGGCATCCAGAGACTCTCTCCCCATCAGTATTGTTTTGACACTTCAACACATGAGGAATGTTTGCACGGACCTGGAACATCATACATGCTCAATTAATTACTGATAATTAAGCTTGAGAAGGAGTCGCGGGAGGGCAGGGGGGAGGGTGGTTGTAAATCATGTGACAAGGAAGGGGCAACGAATTCCAGCTGCTGAGACACAGAGGAGCCCTCTGGGGAAGATGGGCCTGGAGGCTTAGAGAGGGGAGGTGACCTGCCGGATGCCACACAGCTGTTGCAGCAGACCTGGTCCCCGTTTGGGCTGGAAGCCGGTGATCTGTGATGGGGGCAGGCACTGGCCTACAGATAACCTCTGGGGAAGCGGGGTGCTGCTTTCCAGGGTGCATTTGGGAAGCTCTAATTTCTTCTCCCCCTTCTGAGAAGCCAAGGGCTCTTAAACAAACAAATAAGTCTTGATCTGGGTTCTATTTCTCTAAGAGTTTTTTTTTTTTTAAGATAATATGCCTGAGCAGGGACAGTTTATCCCCTGCCAGTTTCGCCCCCCAACTTGAGAAGTGAGCTCCAGACTATGAGGCCAAACTGGATACTAGACCATCATGGACCTCAGTTTCCCCTTTGGTAAAATAAACAGATTCTTCAGGCATTTATGTACTCTTGTAAACAGCCACCAAGATACAGTGTTACAAGGCGGGTGGGGAGAACAGAGCAGTGGGCATAGAAGACCCGTCTGCGTGCATGTGCAGAAAACACCCTGCGGGCTGCCTGAGGGACTGGTAACAGCCAGTTCCCTCTGAGGAAGGACACTGGGGTCAGAGGTGGGAGGAAAGTGTTTTACTTTTTAAGCTTTTATACTTTTTAAAGTTGAATTATGTTAAAAAATTTTTTTTCATGTGATGTAAATTTTTTTTAAGTATTAAATTCAACATTTTGGTATTTTCAGAATTATGTAAGTGATTGCAGTTTTGATTTCTTTTTAACACACCAGAGTTCAAAGGGGAAAACCCCAAATAGGGGAGGGGATCTGGCCAGAGACTCCCCAATGCCAGCAGGAGGAAGGCATAGCGGGAGGAGGGAGAAAAGACATATCTGATTAGAAAAGTCAAACCCTATTTAGCAAGGGACAAAAGAGAAACCGAAATTCTCCTTCCTCCCTCCCTCCCCTGAAATAACCTCTTCTAATAGCTTTCTGTGATTCATAGGCAAGGGGCTGGGACTAGAAAAACAAAACTAAAAGGAAGAAAAAAGAGGGCATTGTGAAAGCGGATTCCCATTGAATTTAACCCTCCAGTCTGGAAGGTGCTATTTCTGCAGGCGATTTTGTCCTGTTTCTCTGGGCATTGAGCCGGGCCAGATTCTCCTGGGCCTAGAATGCAAACCAGGGGGCCACCTGGGAGCAGCGGCCTATTCTCTTGAATTTAGTCAAGATTTCCTCAGCTGGAGGCCACCCAGAGCCTGCCTAGCCTCAGTCCTGGCCCCTGGTAAATCACCTTAGGCCCTGGCTGTGCCGACCATTGTTACCATCAGCAGAACCATGGAGCATCTCCTTGGCCGGTGGACCGAGGAAGGTGGGGAGGGTTTCCAGAACACAGATGCCTTTTTCTATCTTTTTTAAATTATAAGAGTAATACATACATGCTCATGATAAGGAATTCCAGGAGCCCAGAGAACGGGAACTCTCTCCATTCCCTCTCCCCAGAGTGAACTGAGTGACCAGGTTTCCTGGCCTGTGCCCAACGTGGTCTGTAGGTCAGTCCTGCAAAGCAGTCAGAGTAACGCTGGCGTCTGCAGATGAGGAAACCGAGACTTGGAAAGGGGGAGAGACTGTTGAGGCCTCACAGCTGAAAACTGGCAACATTGGAATTTGAACTTGACTTTCCCACCCTCAAGTCTATCAATTCCATGAGCCTACCAGGGGCGTAAGCTCTGAACAGCTCCATCCTAAGTTGAGAGCGTGTCCTTTGTCTCATCCCTGTCTCACACATAGCACACAAAATATCACGCTTGCACATGACACACGGAGAGTGACTAACCCAGCCGCACGAGAATGTCCCCCATCCATACACAGTGGGGTGCCCTCACCCCCGCAGCCATCTCTAAAACAACATGCACAGTTGCACACACTAAACGACACATGTGCAATGTGCATAAACACACTCACACACACACTTGTTCTTACTCCAAGAGACACAGACACTGGCACATGCCCCATCCCCACAGACTCCCCTCACCCGCTCTGTCAGACCCCTCTTGGGAGAAGCCACATCTCCCTCCTGGCTGAGCTGTCACTGCAGAGGTTCTGCCCTCCTCTCTGGGTGATCCAATTGCTGTCTTCTAGACCAGTTATGGTGCCAGTACATGCCACCTGTTCCCTAGCCAAAACTGAGCCCCTTAGCTCTATGCCCTTCCGCCCCTGGCCAAGGTCCTAAGGCAGGAAAATTCTCACAGCCCTGATAACTCGTGGAGTTTTGGTGAAAACCTCATCATTCACCATCTGCCTCCTGAGCTTCCTGTGCACGGATATCTCGAAGGGGAACTTGATTAGAAGATAAAAATCCCAACTCCAAGGTGGAAGCCAAACCCAAACTCTCACCCTGACCCTGGTGACCATCTTATCCCGCTTCTCATCTCCACGGCATGTTTCCAAATCAATGCCTCAGTTTCCCTCAATAGTTCTCAGAGATTGGAAACCTGCACACTCGTGGGTCCCCCATAAAGTAGCTCAAACTTCATGAAAAATCACACACTCCTCCCCCAGAACTACTTGGGGTCTGCTGGGCTGGCACAGAGTGGGCGCTTGATTAAGTCTCTTCCTTCCATAGCCAGATGTTAACCAGGAGAGATGTCACTGCTGAAATTAGAGCACGGGGACTGAGGCCCTTAGCTGGGGGCTATAGGGATTTGAGGGAAAAGACATTGAATTCGGGGTCTATCCATTGCTTTGCTCAATTAACAGATACTTCCAGAGTGGGTACCAGGTGCCAGGCGCTGGGGATGGGCGGAGAGTGAAGAGCTCAGGCAGGCTCTGCCCACATGGATTGCGAGGTCTGCTACAGACCACCTGAGCTAGAAAAATACTGCATGGGACTGTGTCTCGTTTTACAAGGAGCACGTTCAACCAAGACACTTGCTCTACGTATCTGCTGAAACCTGTGGAGAACAAAGGGGGTGTCGGTAATGCTTGGGCTTTTATTTTTTGAGAATAAAAAAATTTTTCATGGCTTTTTTTTTCCCTTTTGCATTGCAAAAGCAGTGAATTTGGGAAACATGGCTCCCCTGGACATCTTAGGATGGGGAGCAGGGCACCTTGAATTTGTACTACTCAGTGATGACCTACTGGGACGCGATTCCACGTCTTGCCTATCCAGGCTCCTCCTGGCACGTCCTTTGTTGAGGTCCACAGGAACAAAAATATAGGTATCTTTTTCAAGATCTAGATTCCCCCGCCCCTCCAAAAAACCCTAAAAAAGAACTGCAGGAAACAAGCCTAAAGAAATCAGAAAGTCAGCCCGTACCCACAATTAAACAGGAAACTGGAAGCCATTTGATGATGATTAAATTTCCGGAGGAAACGTTAAAACTGAGTGTTGGTGGGAGAGGCAGGCAGTCCTTGCTTCCTGTCTCCCAGAACTGGAACACTTCTCTCCCTCCTTGGAAGCCCTTCTTGATGACCTCAGGCAGGGGACAGAGCCTGGAATGTAAATGGCTCCACCGTTTTGGGGGCCAGAGCACCTGCAGAAATGACCACATCAGTCTAGGGTTTTCATCATGCACTCAGAAAATGAGTGACAGCTGAAGGGGAAATGGAATATGTGTCCTTTGTACTGCTCTCCCAAGGTTCCCAGCTTCCCTGGAAAAACTGGTGGCCCATCTTAAACCTCGAGGCTCCTCTAAACCATCCTCAGTTCTCCTCGGACCCACCTCCTCTTTCTCAGTCCCACTCCCAGGCTTTTGCTCATGCCCTGCCACCTACCTGGAATGGCTTCTCCTTCGTCTCAACTTCTGCAGATCCCACCTGTCCTTCTTTGCCCACCTTCTTCAGGAGGCCCTCCCTTCTGCGGCATCCTCGGAGGTGGGCTGCATGATTTACCTGGGTAGGCTCTATCTCTTGCTTCCCCACGTTTCACAGGCAAGCGACCAAGGTCCACAGTATCTAATCAAAAAATAACACAAGCCACACACGCACGATTCAATTTTTCTAGTAGCGACGCTGAAAAAGGAAACAGAAACAGAAGACATTAATTTGAATCGTGTCTTTTATTGAACGCAACGTGGCCAGAGAATAATCCCTTCAACATGTCACCGATATTAAAAAATAATAAACTAGTTTATATTTCATTTTATTTTCACTTTCTTTGAAATCATTTGTATGTCACATTTACAAACTATCTTCGTTCGGCATGAACACATTTCAAATGCTCAATAGCCGTCACGTGACTTCCATGTTGGCCAGCACAGATCCAGGCTGTGTTAGTCTTTGGGCTGCATGTGACAGAAGAGAACATTGTGTTGGCTTCAGTGAAAAAGAGTGTTGGCTCATGAAATTGAAAAGAACTGGAGGTACATGGTTTTAGGCACAGCCGGATCCGGGTGTTCTAGCGGCATAGCAAGGACAACCACCAACCTCAGGCTTCCCTCCACCAGGTCAGCCACCTGACCCCCAGGCCCAGCTTCTGTCCCCAAGACTTTCCCCGGCCAGACTCCCATTGGACCAAGTGGAATCCGCGCTCATTTCGAGCCAATTACTCTGTAGCCAGGTGAATGCAATTGATTGGTCTGACCTGAGTCACGTGCCCATTTCCTGCTCTTCGGGAGAGTAGAGTCAGCCTCACCTCACCTGCTGGGACAGAAGTGGGAGAGGGCTTGTCTCCCAAGGAAAACTCAGGGGGCTGGTACAGAGGGGGCGGGGGAGGGAGAGAAGGAGGGCTGGGTAGTGGGGGTGGTCTGGCCAACGTAGGGCTTGGATTGAATCACCAGGGGCTTCCACAGAACCCTGGAGTATCAGGTCCAACAAGAAAGCCATGGTTTAGTCTTGGGGAAATGTTCAAGATATTTAATGACAGATATGGCACCTTCCAATGAAAATGGCTAACGGCCTTTTGCTAGATCCATCCAGGAGGTCAAGGGACTGTGAGGAGCCAGGAGTGGGAGGGTCCAGCCTGGCAGGGGGGGCCCAGGGCAGTCCTGTTTACTAGTGTACTGCACAGACATGGCCATCGGGAGTGGACCAGGAGCTCAGACACCGCCTCTCCCCTCATCCCTGCACTGAGCACTAAGTGAGCCCACCTGGAGAGAGAACCCTGGTCTGGTGGGGCCTAAGCAGAACACGAAACCCTTTCAGCCGAAAGAGGCAGAGCAGATGAGGCCTGCAAGAGGTTCTGGAGGTGCCAGAAGCCCAGATGTGTGTAGAAGCGATGTGCCCATGAGGAGGGCTGGATGTGTGGGTCAGAGATAGTGGCTCTGGGGGAAGGCAAGGGGGCATGGGTCATCTCACTTGGGGAGGCTTCCTGAGCCCCACCTGAGAGGGACAGAAAACTGGCTTGAACAACTCAAGGAATTTACTCATCCATCCATCTACCCATCCATTCATCCAGCCACCCATTCAACTATCCATTGATTTGTCCATTTATCCGTGCATGCAATACTTATTTATCAAGCTCCCGTGACGTGACAAGCACTGTGCTACCTGCTGAGAATACCTGGTGGCCAAGGTGGCCAAGATCCCTGTGTTCTCAGAGCACAGATCCTAGTGGGAGAGAAACATGGTCAGCAAATGAGCACACTTTACAGCTGTAAGAAGGCAGCCGAGGAGAAGGTGAGTTGGAGATGGGATGGCGGGCCACGTTAGCCAGAGTGCTGGGGAGGAGACAGGTGAGCTGATGAAGGAATGATGGAAAGAGCTAGCCTTGCACCATCTGAAGGAAGATGGCTCCACACAGAGGAAAGAGCAAATGCAAAGGCCCTGAGGAGAGGATGTGCTTTGTGTCTTGGAGGCCAGGAGCTGGAGGTGGAGCTGAGGTCAGAGAGGTGAGCAAGGCTGGCTCGAATGGGGTAATCAGGATCTGCTGTGGATGTGGGGATGGCACTATAGACACTTTCTGCAAAGCCAGTTTGGCAGGTGGGAACTAGCTCCACGATATTCACCAGGTGCAAAAAACGGTCCTTTGCTTTATTTCTCTGGGCTAACACATAAAGCACTTATTCTGTCCCAGGCACTCTAAATGTTCAGCACCTGTGAACTCTGGAATCTTCACAACAACCCTTCAGGCAGATACTGTTCCTAAATCCATTTTACAGACAGGAAAACCGAGGAACAGAGAGGTTAAGTCACTCCTCTCTGGTCACAGAGCTAGCAAACGGCAGACGCAGGATTTGAACTAAGATGGTTCCAGAATCCACACATTTACACACTCAGCCATGCTGCCTCAAGTTAAAAACTGGCTCTGTGCCCCTTATTTATCAGTGTGGAAAGCTACAGTCTCTCCCATTCCTGGGGTTCTCTTTCTAGGGCGACCAAAGGCTTTGTAGGGGAGCATGATAAGCAGCCCAGAGGACTCGAAAGTGAGCACATGTCCATTATGGTCACTGCTGTCCGTGAGATCCACTCAAAATTGGGAAACTGGGCTGCCCACCTCTCTCTGTGCCAAGGGTGGATTTGGGTGTCTTTGGTTATGGCTCCAGAGGGACTGAGCAGTTCCCACCCTGTCCCATCAGAGATTCATGCTTTCTTCATCCACTTCACTCCTGGGCTCCCCGCTCAGGGGGCCAAGATGCCCAAACCAGAGCCTTGGCAGGCCCTTATTGCTGGAACATGACGACTAAGGAAACCAGAGCCTGAACCACCAAAAACTTGGCCACGCTTCTTGGACTGGCTTGCTGGGAAAAACCTATCCTTTCTTTTAAGTCTCTTATAATAATAAAAACAGGACTAAAAATAACATTTCAAAAGCTAGCCTGCCAAAGTTGGCAAGCCATCATGGCTTTTTTTTTTTTTTTTTTTAAGGAGATAATGTAAAGAAAGCACCTATCACAGTTTTAGTAGTTCTCCAAAAGGGCTATTGAGCCAGAAAAATCAGGCTGCATTGATCAGCTGTGTGACTCCAGGTAAGTTACGTGGCCTCTCTGACCCTCGGTTTCTTCATCTGTAAAATGAGGGCAATGATCCTCTGTGCTGTGGTGCTATTTTGAATATTAAGTGGAATAATGGATGTAAAGAAGGCATTCGCTAAAACTCATCTTCCTGCCACACTTTTCCCAGGCAGAAGTGGTGACAGGTGCCAAAGTCACAGCGATGCTTGGACTCCCCCTCTGAGGCCTCTTGGCTAGCTGAGCACCAGGTCCCCAACTCAGCCATCTGACTTCATCTGTACCCTTCGGGGCTGAGCACCGGAAGACAGGACCGGGACTTCCCCAGTGCTGGTAGACTTTCCACAGTGAGCTCAGGGTACTTTCCTCCCAAGCAGGACAAACGTCCAGAGTGGGGAATGAGAGAGACCTATCTGTCTCTTGGGGATCCATTGCTGGTGCCAGGCTGCTGATAAGGAGAAAATAGGATAAACAGGAGTAGTGGCCTTCTTCCTTCCCATTTTTGGTCTTGAAAGCCTGGAGCTAGAACAGCGTCCTGAAAGACTTCCTTCATGCTAGGAGTCTGGCCTGAAAGGTGTTGGGTGAGAACAGCCGACCATCCACTCAAACCCAGGAGGTAGGCCCGAGTGGGGTCCCAGCACTGACCCCCATCAAGTGAGCATTTTCTCCAAGACAGGCCAGCAGGGCAGCAAGCAGAGCCGGGCTGGCCTGGGCTTCAGCTCTGCCCGGCCTCTCTTTCCTCATCTCTCAAATGATGCTCACTTAGAAAGGTCGATGGTTTAAGGCATAAGGGGAGGGTTCCAAAGGCAGAGAGCACAGGGCTTCTTCCCCAGAGAGGACCTTGGCAAGTCACTCAGCCTTTCCTAGCCTTAGCTCCCTGGTCTGCAGTGTGGGGGCAGGAGCCAGGGCTGGCAGCACCTGTCTGAAGCACTGGGCTCAAAGGGAAGCTGTGAGCATCTGGCAACCTGGCCCCTCTGTGATCTTGGTGACTTTCTGTTGCATCCCTGCATCCCCTCTCTCCCAATTACCACTCTCCACACCCAAACACCGGCCAGTCAGCAGTGCTTGTCCTTTTTATGTCCAAAAATACATCTTGAATCTTGAATTCGACCATCTATCGCAATCTCCACTTCCCTGGTCCAGCCATCATCATCTCTCATCCTCCGTTGCCATGGCCTTCTCTCTGGACTCTGTTTTCTCTTGGCCTCTCACATCCATCCTCTACACAGCTACAGCAAAAGGGATCATTCCAAAAGGCCAACTGGATCATGACATTCCTCTGCTTAAAACACTACAGTGACTCCATCACACACAGAAGAAATCCAAACTCTTTCCCTGGCATCCAGACCCTGTGTGATAAGGACTTCTGCCTCCTCCCCTCCTGACTCCTGCCCCATTGACCTTCCAATAGACCACACTCCTCCCTGCCTCAGGACATTTGCACTGGCTCTGCCTCCCACCTGGAATGCAACACTCCTAATTCTGATTTTGTTCATCTCTCCTTTTTCATCTCAGTGTCACCTCCTCAGAGAGGCCCTCCCTGACCGCTTTTCCTATGAGAGTCCCTTAAGCCACTCAATCACTGTTAAAGGATACTTTTTTTAAAAGGTAAAATCATGATTCTCATATAAATATAAAATGCACACAAGTCAAATATATCATTTTATGGGAGAACCAGTAAGATATTACAACTGGTTTAAAAGAGAATTCAAAGACACAGGTATATTGGCAATTAGAAATGATGAAATGAATTTAAAAACCAATATAAAAATAATATCCACAGGACAATAATTAATTGCATTCCACCCCAACAAAATCCACTTGCCTTTCTATGGACGAGAGTCCTCAGTATGTAGAAGTAATGAAAGGTGCAGGTCCCTACAGAGTCAGATAGCCAGGGCACCAGTTATCTTTGGGGGCCTATTTCAAAGTCTCTTACAAGTTTCCAGACACATCCTCTTTCTGGCACCTACCAGGCCCTGGACTCATTTATTCAGCTATTTCTAATCTTTCTCCTTTCACCCCCCGCTGCTTCTTGAGGGCAGACCTTGTTTGGTACAGGGCATCTAGAAGAGGGTCTGGCACATCCCAAGTGTTCAGGAGATGTCCAGGTCCTTCTCAATGTTCAGGGCAATTTGTATTTTGGGAGAGGACCCCAAAAATGTCATCGCTGAGCCTAAAGAAAGAAATTCGGACAGCAGATGGGTTGGGGGCACTTGAGGCGAGGAAAACGGGAAAATTGAGGAGGGCTCATCACCTGTCAAATAACCAGGACCTCCACCCACTGCAGGGGCGGCACTGCCCCTTGACGTCCCCATCCCTGAGGGGTCCGGGTGACATCCCATCCCTGCGGGGTTCGGGTGACATCCCGAGCCCTGAGGGGTCCGGGTGACATCCCAGCCCTGAGGGGTCCGGGTGACATCCCCATCCCTGCGGGGTCCGGGTGACATCCCCAGCCCTGCGGGGTCCGGGTGACATCTCCAGCCCTGCGGGGTCCGGGGGACATCCCCATCCCTGCGGGGTCCGGGGGACATCCCAGCCCTGCGGGGTCCGGGTGGCACCCCAGCCCTGCGGGGTCCGGGGGCCCTGGTCGGGGCGCTAGGGCGCGTTCTCTGGCTGAGCCCGCGCCGTGTGCGGTAGGGTTCCAGGTGAGCCAGAGGGCACTGCGGCGTGGATGCGACTCCACCCCTTGCATCTTCGGGGTCTGTTCCCTGGACTTCGGGATCGGCTGGGGGTGGCTGTCGGGGCCCCCTTTCAGACCCCCGGTGCAAAGTGGGGAGAGCGCCCAGCGCGTCACCCAGCAGCCGGCCAGCGGCCCGGCCGCGCCGGGACCCCGCGTCCTGCCTCCCCGGGGGGGTTACATCTTCAGGGCGTCGGGGGGCCTGGGGACGGGGCGGGGGCGCGTGAGGTCCTGGGCGGGTGCGGGTCCCTCACGCCTCCCGGAATCCCCGGGGAGAAAGGCGCCTTCGTAGCTCGTCTGGCCCCAGGACGGAGCCCGCGCATGGGTGCGTCTGGGGTCGGGGAGTCAGGGGAGGCGGGAGGGAGCCCCCGGGGTCGGGGGAGGAGGCGCGGGTCACCAAAGGCCGGGACGCAGGGAGGCAAGGGCCCGCGGCCATCCCCTGAGCGCCTACTGTGTGCACTGGCCGCCCAGGGCGGCGCACGCGCGAGGTGCAGGACGCAGGGCCGGGCGCCTCCCGGGCTGCCCACGCGCAGCTCGCGCCCTCTGCTGCCTCCGCGGCGCCGCGCTCCGCTCCGGGTCCCGTCTCCACCCGCCCCTTGGGCCCGCACCCGCGCCCCGCTCGCTCCTCCCGGCGCCGGAGAGAGCCCCGCCCGTGGTTTTCGTGACGCACGCGCACAGCGGGGAGTGCCTGAAGAGCTCTGTTTGCGACGGTTCTCCCGAGTAGTCAGGATGGCCGAGCGGTCTAAGGCGCTGCGTTCAGGTCGCAGTCTCCCCTGGAGGCGTGGGTTCGAATCCCACTCCTGACAAGTCCATTTTCCTGCGGGAAGCCGCAGGTCAGTAACCATTTTTCTAATCTTTTATAGAAAACAAGTGTTTTCTTGGCAACGGATTTTATTTTCCTAATGAGATTTTTAACTTTGGACTCTACAAGGGAAGTCCCGCTCTGGAACGCAGAACCTTAGCGCAACGAGGGCCTGGAGGGGATAAAAAACGTAACGTACGCCCTTTCCTTAGAAGGGCCTGGAAAGGGGGAAAAAACGCAAAAAAAATAATAATAAAATAATAAAAAAGTATGTTGCTGTCAGGAGTGGGATTCGAACCCACGCCTCCAGGGGAGACTGCGACCTGAACGCAGCGCCTTAGACCGCTCGGCCATCCTGACCCGCGAAAAAGCGTTTTAGGGGGTTTTGTGTCGTTTCTAAAGTGCTGCGCCGTGGGTCGAGAATCGGGCGGTTGTAGGGTTCCAGGCGGGTTCCTACCCGCCACCCCATAGACCCCACCGTCCGCATCTACAATCCCCCGGTGCTGCTCGGCCTTCGCGTTACTTTCCAACTGGCTCAGTCCTTTTACCACTTACACGTTTTAAATGGAAACTGTAGCCTGAGCAGAAAAGGGAAATCATTCCCTTGCCATCGTGGAAAATAACCACAAAAATAAATCCAAGGGAAACGGAACTATATTCTTAAAGTCCGGCCTCTTGCCCAGGCTCGGAACCTGAAGCTTTGGTATTGTTTTTAACGACTAATACTATTCGTAGAAAGGATGGAAACCACTGTTGGGCCCCTGGGGGAAAGGGGAAAGGAGGTAAATAATAATAATAATAATAATAATAATAATAAATATAATTATATAATCATAATAGTTAATATTATTATAATTATATAATAATTAATAATATAATAATAAATTTATTATTATTATTATTATTATTATTATTTTATTATTGGAAGACGGGGTGCTCTGTGATGGACTTTGCCATGGCCTCCTCAGGTTGGCGAGCCACAGGCAGGGGGATCCCGTTCCACTAGTGTTTAGCTGGAGCCTCATCCAGAGAAAGTTGGCTTTTGTACCTTCCGAGTTAACCGAACTAGGGAAAAGTTGGAGGCTCGGAGAGGAGGCAATTCCTTGTGACGTGCACAAGGAATTGGGAGTGTGTCTATCTGCCCTTCTTGCTCCAAGACCCGGGGCTGAAGGTGAGCGAGCAGTGGTGGGCAGGTACAGGGGAAGTTTTCCACAGAAGGAAGAGATGCTGGAAAGGAAAGGAGGCGCCTGTGTAGATGGTGATATCCCCATCACTAGAGGCATTCAAGACAAGGCTTGACAGTCACTTGGTGGAAAATCTGATGGGCGGATTCCGGCGTCCCTGTATTCGCTTCTTATGGCTGCTGTAACAAGTCACCACTAACTTAGTGGCTTAAAACCACACCTTTTATTTATTTATCTCGCAGTTCTGAAGGCCGGATTCTTTCTGGAGGCTCTAAAGGGGCTCCGTTTCCTGCCCTTTTCCAGCTTCTAGAGACCACCCGCATTCCTTGGCTCCTGTCTTCACATGGCCTTTTCTAATTCTGACCCTCCTGTCTTACCTCTTATAAAGATCCTGTGATTATCCTGGACCCATCCTGATATCCAGAATAATCCCCCCATTTCAAAATCCTTTATTTAGCCATATCTGCAAAGTTCTTTTTAACCATGTAAAGTAACATTCACAGCCCAGGGATTTAGACATGGTTATCTTTGGTGAGGCAACCTGTGTGTGTTTGAGAGAGGATCAGGCAGGGCCACAAGGAGACTATTTAATTTCTTCGTTTAAATTTTTGTGTCATGTACCCATATTATCCAACCAAAAATAAATACAATTTCACCAGGTAATCAAGGTCAACATCAATAGCAATGAGTCAGATCAAAAGTGTGTACCTTTGACATGATACGCTCTTAATAGGCACTTGATCTCTGCGGTCTTCCTCCCAAAAACACATCACTCTGAGTCTGATTGTGAGAAAAACATTAGACAAATCCCAGCTGAGGAACATTCTACAAAGTACCTGACCCATGTTCCTCAAAGCTATCAAGGTCTTTAAAATTATGGAAAGTCTGAGAAGCTGTCACAGCCAAGCCAAAAGAGAGACATCACTAGTAAATGTTATGTGCCATCCTAGATGGAATCCTAGAACAGAAAAACTGAAGAAATCTGAATAAAGTATAGACTTTAATAGTAATGTCTCGATATTGGCTCATAAATTGTGACAAATATAACATACTAAGGTAAAGTGTTAATAACAGGAAATAATAGGGCATGGGATATAAGTGAATCTTGTACTCTGCAATAATTCTGTAAATTTAAAACTATTAAAAAAATTTTAAAATTCTTTAAAATAATACAATTTTATAGTTATATATTAACAAAACATGTTTTAAAATATATAACTATTGTTTATATATTTTATTGTATATAAATAAAATTATTTATTTGTGACACATATGCTAAAATGTGTGTATTAAAGTCTCAGATGCTATAGAAACACCAGCAGCTGGGATTATCTCTGGGTGGTGGCCTTTATTGTGCTTTATTTTTCCTGAGGTTACCTGCATTTGATATTTGTAAAATGAACATGGATTACTTGGGTAACTTTTTTTTTCTTTTTCTTTTTCAATTAAAAAACTGTTAGGAAAAAATGAGAGAGACTTTGAAAAAGGCAAAAAGATTCCTGGATATTCTTCCATGGAATATTAGGTGTTGTCTACGGCTGTGCTAACTAATACAGTAGCCGCTAACCATGCGTGTCTACGGAGTGCTTGAAAAGTGGCTGGTCAGGACTGAGATGTGGCATAAGTGTAAAATCTTGTGGGATTTTGAAGACCTTAACACAAAAAAGTAAAACATTTCATTACATTTTTATACTGATTACACGTTTAAATGACAATATTTTTAATATATTGTGTTAAGAAGACATTATTTAAAATTAATTGAAATTCAGATCTTAAGAACACCAATAAACATCGTCTGGTAAGATGCAATTGATTCCACTCTGCGGTAGAAGCCAGGTTTGCATCTAGTAGCAAGTTCACTTGGGCATTCCTGATATGCATGATTTACACACGTATATCCATGTACATATATGCACACACCTTTGAATACTTTTTTACATTTTTTCTAAAACATTTTTATTATTAAAATACACATAACATAAATTGTACCACCTTAAGCATTTTTAAGTACAGTTCAGTGGTCTAAGTCCATTCATATTGTTGTAAAGTCCTCATCACCGACTATCCTCATAACTTTTCATCTTGCAAAACCGAAATTTATTAAATAATAACTCTCCATACCCTTTTGCCCTCAACCCCTGGCTACCACCATTTTATTTTCTGTCTTTATAAATTTGATTTTTTTTTTAATCAAGAAGTACCTCTAAGTACCTCATATAAGTGGAATCATGATATGTGTCCTTTTACGACAAATTATTTCACTTTGGATAATGCCTTCAAGGTCCACCCGTGCTGTAGCATGTGTCAAAATTTCTTTCCTTTTTTAAGGCTGAATAATATTCTGCTGCATGCATAGACTACATTGTGCTTAGACACTTGGGTTGCTTCTACATTTTAACTAGTGTGACTAATGCTGCTGTGAACATGGGTGTGCAAATATCTCTTTGAGATTCTGCTTTTAATCTCTTGCATTTATACCCAAAAGTGGAATTTCCGGATCATACAGTAATTGATGGAGTTGGTGAACCCTGGAGTCCTTAAGAGGGGAGTCACAGGAAAGGTTTTGGAACTCTGGGCACAGTTTGGAAGGGTCAAGGGAGGATGGAAGTGGGGATGGCTCCCAGCAGCAGGGCCCTGAGCCAGAGCAGGGAGAGGAACAGTGTCGACGCCCCCGTGGCTGGAGCTGGATTGGAAGGGAGGCTGAATCAGTTCCTTCAGAGTTCCTTCCTTTCCTGTTTCTTCCTCCTATGTCACCTCCTCTAGGAAGCCTTCCCTGAAGCTGCTTTTCCTAGGCCAGGTTTCTGGCTTCCTCTGTGTTTCCACAAGCTCCTGGGCTGACCCCTCAAAGCACCGGGATTGGAATGGCCTTTCTAGGTGTATGTCCCTTCCCTACCCCCCTAAACTGAGCTCCTAAATGGCCAAAGTTTGCAAGTCTTGTTTGCTGCCAAAATCCCCAGGATCTAAGACACACAAATGTGGAGAAAGAGCTAAATGGGTGCAGGCTGAATAATGAATGAATGAGACAACAGAAAAGGGGCCAGGCCAGGGGCAGGAAGTCCTTGAAATGCCACCCCAGACCTCCTCATGCAGGTGGGGAGAGTGGCCTGGCCACATCTCTCAGGAATTTGAGCCATGGAGCCCTGGATAAATAGTTAATTCTAATGTCCTCTCTTTGGAGCTCCCACCCCAACTTTAGTCCCAGTTCCAAGAGGCAGGAGGAGTCAAGCAGAGAAAATAACCAAACCCCAAGTCTGATTGTGCCTCGTTCTGGGCCAATAAGTAACTGGCCCAAAGGCTGGCAGGTCCATGCTAGCACCTCGCCCCCGCCACCTACGTCCCGGCTGCTTCTCTCAACAAAGAGACAGCACAAAGGCCATCAGCCCATACTACTCAGCATCCCGATGCCTGCCCTTTCCTCTTGTATCACCCACCTGGCATACCTCCTTCTCAAATTGCTCCTTTCAAGGCTCGGTTTGAATGGTACCAGCGACCTGAAGAACCTCATACCTTTGCCCCGCCCCGGGAAGTTCAGCCATGGGGGACGTGCATAGAATGAGTGTTTGCCTAGAATTAATAGAGCCCCCCAAAGCTGTTGGCTCTGTGATCGTCTGGCGCACCCAGTTCCGACCTAGACCTTGGACACCCCCCAAGGGGGAAGCTCAGTGACAAGAAGAGCCACCTGGCCTGGTCACATTGACTCACTGTGTAACTCAAGCTGACTCCTGCCCCTCTCTGAGATGGACAGATGTCCCAGCGGTGACAGGAGGGAGTCAGACTGGATCACTGTGTTTCACAAACTTCAGGCATTTATTACCTTGCTTTCCCCATCTATATACCATTTATGCACTTAAACATATTTATTAACTAAAAAAAAAGGTTTAATGTTTTTTCTTTAATTGTGATAAAATACATATCATGTAAAATTTACCATCCTTAAGTGAACTATTCTGTGACACCACATTTCATCTCCAGAACTTTTCACCGCCCCCAGCTGAAGCTCTGTTCCCATTAAACACTCAGCCCCTCACTCCTCCCTTAGCATCCCTCAGCAGCCACCATTCTACTCCTGTTTCTGTGAATCTGACTACTCTTGCTACCTCATAGAAGTGGAATCATACAGTATTTGTCTCTTTGTGACTGGCTCCTGTAACTGGATAACATCTTCAAAGTCCATGTTGTAGGATGTGGCAGAATTTTATCCCTTTTTCAGGTTGAATAGTATTCCACTGGATGTATATACCACATTTTATTTAGATGCCCGTCCATTGGAGGACCTTGGGTGGCTACTACCGAAAGGCCGTTGTGAATAATGCTGAACACAGGTACACAAATATTTCTTTCTATTCTTTTGGATGTATACCCAGAAGTGGAATATATACTGTAATTCTATTTTTAATTGATTGAGGAAGCACCATCCTGTTTTCCACAACGGTTGCATCAGTTTACATTCCTACCTTTAGTGCACAGTGGTTCCCGTTTCCTTCCTTCCTTCCTTCCTTCCTTCCTTCCTTCCTTCCTTCCTTCCTTCCTTCCTTTCATCTTTCTTTTTCTTTCTTTTTATAGCAGCCATTCTAATGCATGTGAGGTGCTAGCTCATCAAGGTTTTGATTTGAATTTCCTCAGTTATTAGTAGTGGTGTCGAGCATCTTTTCATATGCTTATTGGCCATTTCTATATTTTCTTTGCATAAATATCTATTCAAGTTCTTTGCCCATTTTTTAAATGGGTGGTTTTTGTTGTTGTTGGGTTGTAAGGGTTCTTTATATATTCCAAATATTAACCTCTTAGCAGACACATGATTTGCAAATATTTTCTCCCAATCCATGGGTCGCCTTTTCACTCTGTTTCATTGTGTCTTTTGATGCACAGAAGTTTTAATTTTGATGTAGTCCAATTATCCTTTTGTTGCTTGTGCTTTTGGTGTCATATTTTAGAATTCATTTCCAAATCCAATGTCATGAAGTTTTCCCCTATGTTGTCTTCTAAGAGTTTTATAGTTTTAGGTCCTGTGTTTAAATCTTTGATTTATTCATTTAGAGTTAATTTTCATACATGGTGTAAGGTAAGGTCCAACTTCATTTTTTTGTGTGTGGATATCCAATTTTCCCAATATCATTTGTCGAAAGAATGTCCTTTCCCCATTGAGTGGTCTTGACACCTTTGTCGAAAATCGTTTGACCAAATAAATATGTGAGGTTTTTTGTGCAGATTTTGAAAACTAAATATTTTCTTTAAGCAAACTGATTTTTTAACTGCAATAAATGTATTTAAAAAGAAAACCTATAATCTGTCTATAATAGGAAACCTGCATCATTACCCATAAATGGAAGGTCACAGTAAAAATAAACGGGATGAGAACAAACCACGGTCATTAAATTCTAGCCAGAATCTTTGTTTGCTAAAAAGAGATCAATGGAATCAAATGTTAAACACATTAGCGCCAAAGGAAGCTTTCTCCTTGGCATAATTAGATTGAAAGCAGTTAAAAACAAAGTGTTTCTAATAAAGCATTTTAAGTATTTGATGACTGCCCTGGGACCATCAAGAACCATCTCACATCCCACACAAAGGTCTCTCTTCCAGGAAGATACATGGCCCTTGGGTCCTTGCCACTGATCCCCATTCCCCAAGCCTCTTCCATCGCCGGCCCTACATTTTGGGAGTGCAGTGAGAACTGCAACAGACTGAAAGCTTCTCTGGCGTCCACCTCCTGCCAGGGATGGTTGAAGGAATAGAGGTAGGAAGGGACAGGAGCAGCCAGGGAGGCTGGCCTGGGCGGGGAATACTCAGGCAGGATTGCCTCTCAGCATCCCTGCTGGGGATAAAAAGATGCAGATGTAGATTCTAGTTCTACTGATGCCTCTAATTCCATGTATCACCCTGCGCAAGTCACTGCCCTTTTTCTAGCCTTGGTTTAGTCATCGCTAGAGCCAGTGATGAGTAGCCACATGGGAAAACAGTTTTGCAACGTCTCATAAATTAATGATATACTTACCATATGATCCAGCAATTCTACTCCTAAGTACTTAGCCAAAAAATGAAAACATTTGTTCACACACCAAAAAACCCCTGCATTTGAATGTTCATAGCAGTTTTATTCCTAGGGGCCCAAACTGAAAAGAGCCTAAATGTTCATCAACTAGTAAACAGATCAAGAAATTGTACAATATTTTTATAATGGAATACACCTAGCAATTAAAAACAAACAATCCACTGGCATGCTCAACAACAAAAATGAATTTCAAAAGTTTGATGTTATGATAAAGAACTTTTCCAAACGACTACTGTATTGGTTTCCTCTTGCTGCTGTAACAAACTATCACACACTAAGTGGCTTAAAGCAACACAAAATGACTCCAGAACTATAATAGAGCCTTAAGGGGCTCAATCAAAGTGTCAGCAGGGTTGGTTGCTCCTGGAGGCTCCAGGGAGACTTTGTTCCTTGCCTTTTCGACTTCTGGAGGCTGCTGGCATTCCTTGGCTTCAGGCTGAATTGTAGCAATCTCGATTTCTATGCTCACACCACTTTCTCCTCCACTGTGATCAAATCTCCCTCTGATGCCTTCTTATAAGAACATTTGTAATTACATTTAGGGCACACCCAGATAATCCAAGATAATCTCCTCATCTCAAAATCCGTAATCGCACCTGTGAAATCCCTTTCCTCATAAAAAAGTGTATGGCTATGCTGCCCTGAACAAGCTGGATCCCATCGGATCTGGGAAGCTAAGCAGGGTCAGGGTCAGGCCGGGTTAGTACCTGGATGAGAGACCACCTAGGAAGACCAGGTGCTGTAGGTGTAAAAAAAAGAAGGTAGCATCCACAGGTTCGGGTGTTAGGATGGCACAACTATGTAATGTAAGACTCGTTAATATGACATTCTAGAAAAGGCAAAACTACAATGACAGAAAACAGACTGCTTGGGGCCTGGGTGGAGGTCACCATGGAACATTTTGGGGTGACCAAAATGTTCTATGTTTTAACTTTAGTGGTGGCGATATGACTGTACGCATTTCTCAAAATGCCACAGAGTGGGAGAGGCAAAGGAAAACAATAACAATATATAAAACTGGCAAAAGATGAGTATCCAAAACATAAAAAGAGCGCATGAAATTAAATAAATAAATAAATGAATAACCCAGACAGGGCTGCGAGGTTAGAGGGAGCACCGTAAACCACAAGACCCTGTCACTTCTGACACAGCTGCAGAGTTCAGGGCGGTCCCCGACCACCTTCAGGTTCAATACTTCAGCTGGAAGGACTCACAGAATGTCCTGCAAACTGGATACCCACAGTTCCAGTTTCCTACAACCAAAGGACACAGATTGAAATCAGCCAAGGGAAGTGCACGTGTGGGTGATGGAAATGTTCTGGAATTAGTGGTGATGGTTACTACAGTGAATATACTAAAAACCATGGACTTGTATCATTTTTTTTAAGTGTGAGTTTTAAGTTCCAAACGTGGAGTTTCTGCTGTCCTCTCCCTAGGGAATCATAAACTCCATGCATTAGTTTCCTAATACACATGGAGTATTGCCAACTAGGTAAGCTCACCACCTTGGCGTCCAGCGTCTTTATTGGGGTTCCATTATGGGGTCATGGTCGACAGTCCAAACAGCTGACAGTCCAAACAGTTTCTAGCTGATACCATATGTCCTCACCCTAAACCACACTGTTAGTCTATCTGGTGTGGCCAGACTCCACCCTAAATCACAGTTAGACTATCTGGTACGGCCATGCCCCACCCTAAACAAAGACATTTCTATCAGGCCTGACATTCCATGGGTTTAGACAGGACCTCCCAGAAGCTGAGGGCAAAAGCCAGACCTCTCTTTGGGCAAATTTAAATTCTTTACTACACAAGGGCAAATGATTCAAATCTTAAACTCGCAGAAAAAGAAGTATGAATGGCCAATATAAGCTTTTAAGGAGGAACTTGGCCCTGCAAGTGAAGTATTAGAAAATGCAAATGGAAACAGTGAGACTTTTTAGAAATGTTCATCACACGTACCCAGTGGGGTGGGCAAATAGTTAAGCTCACTGACATTGAGTGGGGGTGTCAGCTAACACAGTCTTTTGGAGCACTTTGGCAGGATGTATAAAAAAAATGTGCAAATACCCTTTAATTTAGTCGTTCTTCTTGGAAGACTGGATCTGTGGTCTCACACGTGTGAGCAAAGATGTGCAAATAAGAGTGCTTATAGAATATTATAAGGAACTACTGGAAACTGCGCAAGTGTCCACCAATGGTGGGAGGGATGAAAATTATGTAATAGCTATTTCATTAAATATTAGCTGACATGTACAAAGAATGAGGCCAGACTTAATGTGCTGCCATGGAGAAATTTCCAAAACAGAATTTATATTAGGTGGGGTCCGGTTGGATGGCTCGCACCTCTGCTCCTCCTAGGTACGCCTACATCTCTACTGCCTTCCAGCATGCCCTGCCCACCCCAAGGGAGGGCGGGCCCAGCACACAGTAGGGGCTTGTCCAGAGCAGGGAGCCTTTGGGACAAGATAAGGGCTGCAGGTGATCTGCTTTGCAATGGCTTGCTCAGATCCCAGGAGGAGGGGAGGGGGTCAGCCATCACCCATGCATGCCTTCTCCTCCTCATCCTGCTTCTCTGTTCCTCCACCCCACCCCAAGAACCCAGGGCTCCCCTGGCGCCAGTGGAGACTGTGTGGGCAGCTGGTCTCAGCCTGAGGACAGGTCCCTTCCCACTTTTTATGACTAGGGGGCGAGAGCGATGTTGGTTTCCAAGAAAACGTCAAAGTCAAAAACAATACAGTGATTGAGTCTTGCTTGCTGCCATTTGAAAGGAATGAAAGTGGGATTAACCAAAAAACAAAATCCAACCCCAAACCCAAACAAAACCACTCTACTGTTTTAGAATCTGCCTCAGAAACAATCACCTTATTGTCTACTGTGTCGTGATAAAATTAAGGGTTTACCCAAGAGCTTTGTTCTGCACATGGGCTCATGCAGAGAGGGGAGAGGCTGGGCTCTGGGTAACTATTTTGCAGCTATCAAGAAATACTCCTTATTTCCTGAGTACCTACAGGGCGGGGCGTGTGTGTGTGTGGATTCAGGTGTGTTGGGGTGAAATGGTTGAATATCCAGTTCAGTGAGTAAAGGGTCGAATCAGCATCAGCCAGTGGTTGTTTTCCAATCAGATCTTGCTGCTGCTATCCTGCTTGAAACCCTCCAGGCTTTACAACAAAATGTTAACCCCCTCCACCCCAAATGACCACCCCAAAATCTCAGACCCTATCTCTGGAAACTGTAAATTTTACTTTATAAGCAAAAAGGGTCTTTGCAGATTAAATCAGTGTTTGTGATATGGGGAGATTATTTTGGATTACCTCCTGGACTGGGATTAACCCAATCGCAAGTGTCTTGACAAGAGAGAGACATGGAGAGATGTGATACGTACAGAAGGGGAGGCGATGTGATCACAGAAGCGGAGATGGAGGTGATGAGGTCACAGATCAGGGAATGTCAGCAGCCACCACCAGAAGCTGGAAGAGTGGGGGACAGATTATTTCCTAGAGCCCCAGTGGGAGAGCGGCCACTTTGATTTTAGCTCAGTGAAACTGACTTCAGACTCCTGGCCTCTAGAACTGTGAGAAAATACGTTCCTCTTCTTTTGAGCCACCAAGTTCACGGTAATTTGTTCCAGCAGCCACAGAAAATTAATACAATCATCTAAATAGCCCTTTGTGACCTGTCTCTGCCCACATGTCACCCTCACTCCCTTTGCCCTAGCCACAATGGGTCTTCTTTCTGTTCTTTTAACTGTCCGGCTTCTTCCAGCCTCATGGCCTCTGCACTTACCAAGCTCTTCCTCCACCTCCTCCCAAGGCTGGCTCCTACTAACCAGTCAGGTCTCTGCAAAAATGTCACCTTCTCTGAGAGGTCTTCTTTGATGACAATCTCAAAAAATTTGCCTCTGACGCATCTCCCTGTTTATTTTAGCCACAGCATTTGTCACTATGTGCAGTTGTTTTTTTCTCCCCCAGTTTACTACTTGTCACCCCACAAGCAAGTGGGATCCAAGCAGGGCTTGTCTGCCTGGATTCGTTCCCTGCTGTGGGTCTCAGGGCCGGGGATAGGGCCTGAGAAACTGGGCGCTCGGCAGGCATGGGCTGGTGAATGAAATGACCTGTGCAGGCCTTTGTATTCTGAGGGCGTGTGTGTGTTTCGGGGTACAGGTGGGGCAGTGCAACCATGAAGTCCAAATCATCTCCCGCCTTCTGAGTGACCCTGCTCCCTGCTCCCTGCTCATTGCATGCCAGGAGCTTCGTTTATTCTGCACAGCAGTTCCGTGAGGAGGCCAGGTCCACTCGCACCCCGAATCGGTGTGACGGACAAGGAAACGGAGGCCCAGAGAACTTCTAAGTTGCTGTCCGGACCTGCACATCCCATCCGTTGAGTCACACGCACCCACAGTTTGCCCAGACCCTCCCCTCCTGGGTGCTTGGTCTCCCGGGACTCCCGCTTTCATAAGGGGAGCGCAAAGCGAGGGGCAGGGGCCACCCAGAACCCTGGGGACAACCAGAAGAGAGCGGGCACCGTCACCGGCTTGGGGGGCGCGGGGCAGCGATGCGGACCCCTGGCGGGAGGCCCTCGTCGGGACGGAAACGCGCCGCCCTCTAGCCGGGTCCCGGCCGGGGGGGGGTCTCACTGACCGCGGCCTCAGTTTCCTGGTCGGGACCGTGGACTCTCGGCCTCAGTTTCCCGGTCGGGACCGTGGACGCTCGACCGGCGGGCGGAGGGTGAAGGGTTAAGAGGGCGGGCCCCGCGGCGGGGCGGGGCGGGGCGGGGGCTGCGGCCGCACCTGGCGGCTCTCGGGGCTCCCTCCCCGGACGCCGCGCGGAGCGCCGGGAGCCGCGGCGGCAGCGGGGTCCCCGGGAGGCGCGGGCGGCGGCCTGAGCGGCCCCGGGCGGCGAGCGGAGCCGCGATGGCCGAGTTCCCGTCCAAAGTGAGCACGCGGACCAGCAGCCCGGCCCAGGGCGCCGGCGCCTCGGGGTCCCTGCTGCGCCCCGACCCCGGCTTCGTGCGCTCGCGCCTGGGCGCGCTGATGCTGCTGCAGCTGGTGAGCGCGCGGGGTCCCCGCGGGGCGGGGCGTGGGGGGTCGGGGGCCCCGGGAGGCCACCCCCAGCCCAGGCTCGCACGCGCCCGGACGCGCCGTGCCGCCCCGGGGGGCGCCGCTAGGACGGAGGCCCCGGAGAGCGGCACCCCGGCACCCCGGCACCCATGCACCCCGGCACCTCGAGAGTCCGTGCTGCGGCCGGGGCGGGCGCGCTCGCCGTGCGCAGGTGTTCGGGGCCCAGCGCACGGCCCCTCCACCCGCCCTGGTGGTCACCAGACCCCCCCCCCCCGCCCTGAAAGTCTCGCTTGAGCCTCTCCCTCCCGGATGCGCCTAGGGCTCCGGGTGCCCTCGGGCTCTGCTCCGCCGACCTCGCTGTCTTTGCGAGGGCAGCGCCCCCGCCCGCCAGAGGACCCAGCCTCGGGCAGAGTCCACGCTTGGCTCCCCCTCTGCCCAGCGCCCTGCGGCTGCGCGTGGCTGCACCCCGGAGCGCCCCTGGTTAATCGAGAGGCCACGTCTGTCTCCACACGCGCGTAGGCATGGCCCTGAGGGCCCCGCGCCGGAGCCGGGCCCTGCTGGCTGACGCTGGGTGACCCGCGGGTTCCGGCCGGTTTGACGGGCCTCGCGGACCCCTCGCCTGGTACCCCGTGGTGCGAGTCAGCAATCTGGGCGGCTGCCCCGGGGAGAAGCCTTCCCCCAGCCGAGGGCCTGGGCCGTTTCCAGCCGACCAGGGGGACTCGGCGGTGGGCGACGGTCCCCTTTCCTTTGGGGCCCCTCCTGCCGTCCTGTTGTTCACTGCTGCGTCCTGGCAAGGCTGCCAGGCCCAGGCGGGAAGGCCGGGTCGTTGCGCCACCCCCCACCCCCAGCCCATGTGGGGTCTGCCTCCTGGGTCGGCCGGTACCTCTAGTTCCGAATCAGTCGGTCCTCCCCTGCGAGCTCCCCTCCCCCACCCCAGCGGCTCTTGGAGGAGTTTGTTTAAAATGGAGATGCTTGGTCCCCACCCCCGGAAAAGATGTGGCATTGGAATTTGAATCTCAGGAAGTGCAGCCCAGAAAGCTTCGATTTTAATTCTCCAAGAATGGTTTCGGAGATGGGGGGCAGGGTGGGGGGTTCGGTAGGAAGCTGACAGGCTGGGCGCCTGGTAGGCTCCGGGGGCTGGGAGTGGCACAGCCGCCCTGGAAGGAAGGGCCGGCCCCAGCCGTGTGAAGGGGCAGAGAGAGGGCGATCAGTCCTAAGTCCGGGAGGGTTCATGGAGGAGAGGTGGCTTTGGGGCAGGGACTGGACAGAAATCAGGCGGAGGTAGGGGAAGGGTGTTCAAAGGGCAGGAAGTTGTAGGAGCCAGAGCCTGGGGAGGGGAAAAGGAAGGGGAAGGGGGGGCGATGGCCAACGGGTTGTTGAAACTGGACTTGAAGCATTTGTTTCTGGGGTGGCCAGAAACCCAGCGCCTTGAGCACCTTTTGAGAGAGGTGGTGACCCTGTTGCACAGGCAGCCTTGGGAGGCTTTGGACCAGCGAAGGGATCTCTACTGGGCTGAGTGATGTAGAGCTGGGGTGGATCCCTGGGGTGGATCCCTGGGGTTAGCTCCTGGTAGACTGGTCTTGAGCCTCCGCCTCCTTTTGCACTGGCACAGTGAGAACTGGAGTAAGGGGAGCATCCTGCTGTGCCTGCAGGGACCTCGGTGACTTCCTGTGTCTCTGGTTTGGGGGTCCCATTGGGCTCAGCAGCCCAGTCCGGAGCATTTGGGTCCCACTGCACAGATGTGGACACTGAAATCCAGACTCCCAGGGACTGGTTGTGGGTGAGGTGGTCTCCCTCTGCCCTCCCTGCAGTGCTTTTGTGGCTGAGGTGATAGAGGAAGGACCAAGGTCTCCCATCAGACTTCTGAAGAGCTGCATCTTGTAGTGCATTCACACCTCCTTCTGGAAGCTGCTTCTTGAGTTGTTTCTCTGGCAACGGACAGTTCCACTGGGTCTGAGACAGCAGGGTTCACACAGCGGGGTTCACTCGTCGGTACCAGCATCTGCTGAAAAGGCACAGCTCCCACCAGTTAGGTCCCCACTAGGCTCCAGGCCCTCTGCCAAGGGCTTTATATCTTCTTTTTCCTCCCTATTTTACAGGTGAGGAAATTGAGGCTCAGAAGTCAGTTCTTTGCCGAAGGTCTCATAGCCCTCTGCCACGGGGGATCTAAGCCCTGAGTGGCCAGACTTTTCTGGCCTGTGCTCTTAGGATCATGCTCAGCTTTGCTCCCCTGGGGCACAGGGTCTGGTGCTGTTGAAGGAGTGATGGAGACCTCAGGTCCAGAGCCTGCTCTCCCTCCAGGAGCTCTTGATCTGTGAGGGAGGTGCCCAGAGGGTGTGCTTTTCAGGGGGTGGATCAAGGAAGGCTGTGTGGTGGAGGCGGTAAATGGGAAGGTGAAAGCTAATTTTCCATCAGACTCTGTTTCTCAGAATTTGGTGACGTGGTCCAGGTGTGAGAAGAAGAGGGGCCAGGGAGTGGGGCATAGGGCAGGTAGAAGGGCCCCAGCTCCTTGAGATGGGCTTTATGTCCAACATTAAGCATGTCCTGAAAAATCAACCTCAGTGTTCACAGATTTGTCATTCTGCCCATCCCTCTTAGTTCCTGAAGGAATATTGGATGGAATATAAGCCACATAAGACAGAAGAATTAACTTATTTTTGAAAGTTGGTGTGTTGGGGGGAATTGACTTAAAGAGCTAAAAAGATCGTTATAGCATGAAGTTGTAGCAATGTTGAGGTAGTTGATTCTTTGTTGAGCTTCCTAGCAGCCTAGGCAAAAAGGAAAACATGAATTTATGTAAATAGCATCTTTAAAAGGAAGCAGACAAGTTTGATCCAGAGACAATTCTTTTGGTTGTAAAAACCCAGAGACTTTAATGCTGCAGGCCGTTGTGTAGCTAGTGGAGTAGAGGAATGTTCTGGGAGCTGTGGCTAACTCGTACACATGGCTGGTCCGAAAGCCTTTATAGAATGAGTATGAAGTGAATGCTGTTAAGTGCCCACGTTTCTTATTTTTTAAATCTTCCCCAAATATTGGGGAGAAAGGATGATTTTACCTTGGTTTTCTGGTGAGGCAGCAGGCTCGGAGAGGGAGAGGAACTTGCCCAAGGTCATGGGGTAGAGTGGCAGAGCTGGGATTTGCACTCAGGTGTGAGAATTAAGAGCCTGGCTCTAGCTTCCTGTTTTTATTATTATTATTAATTTGTTGTTGTTGTTGTTGCTGCTGCTTTTTGTTTTGTTTGTTTTGTTTTGGGTGGGAGGTGAGAGTTCCTAGGTGCTTTGGGGGGTGGGGAAGAGAGGGATTTCAGGAAGGGAAGACTTATCAGGAGTCAGGCTGCTAGGGAAGGCTTCCTGACAGAAGTGGGCTCTGAAATGGCTCGTTTTATGGAAGGGGCAGAAGTAGGGAGGATCAGAAACAGAGCATAGCATGTGCAGGGGCATTCCTGAGGTCCAGGATGTAGGAGCTGGCTATCTGAGTGTCCTGAGATAACAGGGCCATTGCCTTTGGCACCTTCTTTTCTTCCTCGTCCTGCCTCCTGGGTTGGAGTGGCCACGGTTCCCAGTTCGCAGGTGAGTAAACAGGTCAGAATTCTCACCTGCCATTAGAACACAATGATCCAGCCAGTGGTGCTAAGAGTTTTTGGTGGGAGCACAAGCCTGGAAGCAGAGAGCCTTGGGTTCAGATTCTGGCTCTGCCCCTTCCTGGTTGTGTGATCTTGAGTAGATTCCCCAATCTCCCTGAGCCTCAGTTACCTCGTCTGTGAAATGGTGATGGTGGGATCATGAGGACTATGGAAGAGAAAGCCTGCACAGGGTATGTGGGAATGCAGGGCACTTAGAATTCACAGGTGTCGTAGAATCCGAGGGCTTTTATGCTTGTTCCTAGAGTTCCCGTGGTGCATGCTGAACATGAGCTTGCATGCTTCCAGGGACAGGAAGTTCAGTCCCTCCCAAGGTGGCCTACTCCATCCTAGCATACTCAGGAGTGTTAGAAAGCTCTTCCTCAAGGTGCTCCTAGCTCTGCCTTCAGCCCCAGCAGGCAAGCCAGGTACGGGCCAGGGCCTGGAAGGTCAGCTCTGACCTCCAGGAAGAGGCTGCTGAGGTGAGGCTGTTGGTCCTGTTGGGATTGCATTGTTGGGGTGTCCTAGGGCTCTCCTTAGCTCTGAGATTTGTGGGCAGCATTCCAGGCCCTGCATGCTCACTGGCTTCCTCCAACACAGAGCAAACCAGTGCTTTGTACTGTTAGCTCCGCCCACGTTCCCTATTGTGACAGAGAGAGGGTGTTGAGTATTTGGAATTAAATTATAATTGTGTAATAAATATGTATACACATTCTCCTTAAAAAAAGAAAAACCTGTTACAGATAAGGCTTGATTATTCTTGGATCACCAACCCCTCTCCCCAAGGGGACCACTGTTTTGGGGTGTTTCCAGTTCTTTGTCCTATGCATTTTTAAAAACATTGATGATTTTATTCTGTATCCTTAGTTCTAGAAGTTGCTTTTCTCCCCTGCAAGTCCCCTGCAGTCTCTTCATGTCATACAGAGGTGTCTCCCTCCTTTTGAAGTCTTTCAGGGTATTCCATGGTGTCACAGTGGCCCCAATTCTTTAGCCATTTTTCTACCGATGGACCCATTTTTAAAAATTGTTTTATTGTTTGAAAAAATTATACAAACATATAGCAAAACAGCCAAACAGTACAAAGGGTCACCAATGAAAACAGACTCTTTCTTATCCCCGACCAGTCCTGTGTGGCAGTCATCATAGTGTGTGCAGTGCTCCAGGGCCAGTCGACACATAATTCTACACAGAACACCTATCCTCACTTAAAAAAGAAAAAATGGGAGCACTGCATGCATGTGCCCTGCCTTGCTTTCCCCCTTGGCAAAACACCTAGGATGTTCTGTATCAGTGCACATTGTGCTGCTTGTGTCTTTTTTTTAATCCTTGACTTACTTCATTTCTTTAATAGGTAATATATTTACAATGCCCTGGGAGAAATAGAGCGGGAAAGAACACAGTGACAAATCTGTGCCTTTTGGTTAGCGTTGTCCCACGCTTCCTAGTTTCCCCGGTACCATTTTGAGTTTCTTAAAGGAGATATGGGGAAATGTGCTCATAGGTTCCCACCTCTCCTCCCCATTTTACCTTGGGGGTGTAGTGTGTCTGAGTCCTTCTGTACCTTTTCTTTTTCACTTACAAATGTGCCTTGGCGGTCCTTTGATCTTGGTGTGTGGAGCGAGACTGTAGCATCCCACTGTGCAGCCGGGGTGTGATTTGTGTGGCCCGCCCCTTTGTTGGCAGACACTTGGGGTTTCCACTCTGGCCGCTGCCAGCCACCACCCAGTGCATCTGTGCTACACTGTACAGGAGTGGGGCCGCTGGGCCGGGGATGTGAGTTTGCAGTTTTGATAGAGATTGCCAGATGCCCTCTGTAGGGTTCACACCCTCCCCCTAGTGTGTTACCAGCTACAGTGCCCGTCCCCACAGTCTGATGGGTGAAATGGCAGGTGAATGTAGCATCATTTTGTACTACTTTTACGAGTGAGGTTAAAAAATGTTGAAGAGCTGTTTGTATTTCCTTGCCTGTATTCTTGCCCTGTGCTGAGTTGATGGTCTTTGTCTTATCAATTGTAGGAGCTACAGATAATTTGCAAATTTTTTTTTCCTAGTTTATTTTTTGACTTTACTCATGATATTTTTTTTGTTTGGTTTTGTTTATTTTTGTTTATACAGACTTGTTTTTATGTTGCTGAATTTTTTGCTTTCTTTTTCCTTTTTTTCCTTCTGGCTTCTGGAAATTGATTCAAAGTTAGGACTTTCGCACTCCTAGGTAATAAAGAAATTTGCTATGTAGAACTCGGAAAGTGTCACATCATCTACAGTCAGTCACACCCCTGAAAGACACTCCTAGAGAGGACAGCCTCGTTTTGGTGCTAAAGTATCTTTAGCACCTTCCCGTCCCTCACCCCCCTTTTCTAAATAGGGAGCTCTGGACCCTAGGAGACAACTGTATCTATCCAGGATGATCTATTTGTTCTACTTAATTTTATAGTTAGCTTCTCTTGTGGTAGAAGGTGCAGGTTTCCCACGTTTTAGTGATATAAAAATTTCCTTTTTAAAAGAATTAACTAATTTGTGTGTGATATATACATTCATCAGTGAGAACTAGTTAAATATGAGACGTTTCTACAATAGCCTGTTATGCAGTTAGTAAAATGCTACCCTTAAAGAAAATAATAGGGCAGCCCTAAATAGACATTCTCCAGGCTATGTGGTTGAGTGGGAAAAACAAGGTACAAAACTGTGTGTGCAGAACCCTGTTATTTGTACGGGAGAAATGCACACGGACTATCTGCAGACACACCTGTCTGAAGGTGTGTACATGTCTGTGTAGACAGTCTCTGGAGAGGCACGTAAGAAGCCACTCTTAGTTGTCCCTGGGGAAGAAATGGAGTATCTGGGGACGAGGCAGATGTGTTACAAACACCATTTTGTTATGTTCCATGTCACATATATTATGAATTTAAAAAATAAATAACTTTTCAAAATACCTTTTAAATACATGAAAATATTGGGTAAAAAATAGTTCATGTAGTTTGTGGACACTGCAGAAGCCATGAAGGTAGCACTTGAAGGTCCCTCAGGCCCAGAGAGGGGAGGACACCTTCCCAGGATCACACGGCTGCAAGCAATAGCCCTGGATTCAGCGTTACTGGCGAGGCGACCTTGGGCAGTTTTCTTTACCATGTGTAAGTGGAATGAGGACATGGCTCACAGCAGGGCTGACAGAGGTCAGGGCTGGGAAGCTGTCCCCATGCGGTGAGTGGTTGCTGTTTCTGTTCAAGTGGCAGAGCCGAGTGTTGGTCACTCCTTGTCACTGGTGAGTTGTTTGTGGCGGCATTCAGGGAGGCCCAGGCCCTGATGTCCGGCTCAGAGACTGGGAAACCTGCATCACCTACCCCTTAGCGAGCTGGAACTTGAGTGTGCAGGGAAGAGCCTGTTTTTCTTGGCCGCCCAGTGAACCTAGCCCTGGATACTAACTGGGCTGGGTTAGTCCAAGAGGGAGAGGCCAGGGTGGCACTCCAGGATCCCACAGAGGGCAAGGAAGGCAAAGGCTGAAGGGCAGGCGAGGCCCAGAGCCTGTTCTGAGACATTCCAGCTTCAGTAGGAGTGTGTGTTCGGGGGTGTGTCGGACAAGAGAGAATCTGCCACCCTGTGTAAGCTTAGCCAGATGGGGTCACCTGTCCCTCCTTGTAGTTCATATGGGGTTGGGCTTGCTCAGGGTCCCCCATAACATCAGAGCTGCAGTCAGGACTAGAGCCGGTGTCTCAGGAAGAAGTCGGGTAACAGAGAAGACCCTCACGTTAGGCAGAAGCCAGGCCTCGCAGAGGCAGGAGGGTCCGAATGCTCCCGATCGCCACCGCTCTCTGGAGGGTCGATGGCAGGATGGGGACCTGTCTGCATGCTGAGAACATGAGTTTCGGTCGTCCTGTCCGCCCAGGGCTCCGGGCTGGCCCTGCCTCTCTCTGCTGTGGCCTCCAGAACAGTGATGCTCCCACCACACAGTCACGACCTCAGGCCAGGTCCAGATCTTCCCAGAGCCTCGGTTTCCTCATCTGTGAAATGGGGCAAGTGCTCTGCATGAGAGAGAGTTGGGATCAGGGAGGGAGGCTGAGGGGGCTGGGCCTGGACGTGACTGGGGGCTTTACTAGGCCTTCCTGGGAGGGCTCTGTGTGGCTATAGGGGTCTTGGTGCTGGGAGGCACAGGTAGGCTTTCTGGGGTGGGCCAGGAGGCCCCTGAGGGAGTGAGGGCAGGCAGGTGGGGTCTGAATTTCTGAAAACTCACAGGAGCATTGCCACTTGCTCTGGGAGCCAGGGAGAACCTTGGGGATGTAACTCAAGGGGCCCCCACCAGCCTTTACATACCTGGGGGTGGTTTGTGGGGGACCCGCTTGGTCTCAGATGGGGAGTGGGATTGAGCAGGATGCAGTTTGAGCTTTGCATTGGGAATATTTTTCTAAAACCCTTAGGTAGAGAGACCCCAAAGGAGCAGTGGTGACAGTGGGTTCCATGACATGCAGGGTGCACACAGGGGCGAGAGGGGCTGGAGGATGTCATTCGGGACCTCTGGGGGTGCCGGGGCCGTTGGGTAGGTATATAGGAACCTCTTCTTCCATCTGCGATTGAGAAAAACCTCAGTTCTGAGACTCAGGGCTCAGAAATGACAGGTAATGTGATAGAGGCCTCATTCAGAAAGCCCTCGGGAGGGTTTGTTCAGTGACCGAGGGACTGGCTTTGGGAGCTCACATGCCCACTTCTCAGATAAGGAAGGGGAGGCTCAGGGGAGCGGATGCCACCGCAGGCCGGGCAGTGGCTCGCAGGGTTCTGTCTACTCTCGCACCTCCCTCCCCCAGAGCTGGCGAGTGAGGGCCCCAGGCTTCTCGAAAGCCCAGCATGTATAGGGTGGGAATCCCAAGAAGCTCTCCCCACAAGCCCGACCCTCTGCACAGGGAGCGGGTGGCACGTGGCATGTGGCACTGTGGCCAGCCCAGGCGCCCGGAGCCTCTGTCCCCTGTGCCTTTGTCTCCTGTGACACAATAGGTGGCTTTTTGTCCCCATAAAGTCTCTTTCACTGTTGGGAGAAGGGCCGGGGCGGGGGTGGAGGCTGGGCCTGCTCAGCCAAGTTCTGAGTGTCCCCAATGGCCCAGCCGTGTCCCTGTGAGGGGAAAGCCCGGGAAGGGTTCATGTCATCGGCGTGGGCCTCAGTTTCTCAGATGGTGCACTGGGGAGGAGGGAGCCCCGGCGTGTCACGGGTGGGCCCTGCCCTCGCATTTTTCCTAAAACATTTGGTTTGGTTCTCAGCTTTTAAAGAGCTAAAGATCTCACGTAGAAATTCACATTTCTAGTGTCTCTTGGAAAATTTGAAGTTCTGGCTGCCTCAGGCCTGTGTTCCCCCCAGACACCAGGAGGACACTCCCAGCTGCACAGACGCCACGTGGCCCACCTCTGTCATTTCTGCTTGCCTGGTGGGTGCTGAGTTTAAAACCCTGGTAGCAGCCTCCAGGCTCTGAGGAGCTGTCCCTCCCTCTGCGGTTTGTCCCTCCCCAACACCCTGTCATCTAACAGCTGTCATGGCCACTCACGATGCAATGGCTTTTAACTTCCTTCACATCATTTTACCTGCACGACACACCGGGAGGTGACCAGGATGGACGAACTCTCCCCAAAGTGTCAGATGAAGAAACTGATTCTCCCAACCCCTCACGGTGAATCTACAAGGTTCCAGCCCAGCCCGGGAAATGAGGACTGAAAGGAGGCTTGGGGTGACCGTCCTTGGGTGTGAGAGGAGTTAGCTCAGAGCTTGCGGGGTTGGCGGCCTTTCCCTGGCTTCGGGCCCCTGGACGAGGCCTGTGTTGAGTGTCCGGCCTCCTTGGAGAACAGTGGACGCAGCCTTTCTGCTCCCACTGTACAGAGGGGAAGACTGAGGCCTACAGGGGTAAAGGGTTCTGCTCCGACCAGAGACAGAAGTACAGCTCCAGGAGGTGTCCTAGGGCTGGGCGGGTGGACTTCTGAGGAGGACTCCCCTTCTGATGAGCACACATCTGCCTTATCTGAAAGATGGGTGGGGCCTGCACTGACCTAGGGCCTTTATCTGCCGGGCCCTGGCTCGGGCCTGGTGCTAAAGTTTAGATACATTCGTTATCTCCCCATGACTTCACACCCCTAGGAACTGCAGGCACCATTCAGACCTGAGGAGACCAGACCCACAGAATGGACTGGAAAACCTTCATTCTAATCTCTTAGAGTGACAATGACGGTAGAACAGGTCTCTGTTGGGTGCTGGTTTAAGTACCTTATAAATATATCTTCGTTTATATCTCAGAACTACCCCATGAGGTAGGCACACTTCGGAGACAAGGGCGCTGAGGCACAGAGAGGTTCGGCCACTTGCCCAAAGCCATGCAGCTAGTAAGTGGGCAGGACCAGAGCCTGAACCCAGAGAGAGAGTGAGTAGCATCACAGCTCAGTCAGATGGTGACACCCACCTGTAAAGAGGAGCTGAGAAAGATCTGTTCGTTTCCTAAAGCAGCCACAACAGAAACAGCAGAAACGCATCCTCTCACAGTTCTAGAGGCTGCAAGTCCAAAGTCAAGTGGTTGGCAAGGTCGATTCCTTCTGGAGACTCTGAGAGAGCATGTCTTCCGTGCCCCTCTCCTAGCTGCTGGTGTTTACCAGCAATCCTTGGCATACCGTGGTTTGAAGACAGACACATCACTCCAATCTCTGCCTCCACCGTCACGTGACATTAGTCCTCTATGTGTCCAGTTTCCTACTTACAAGCACACCAGTCCTTGGATCAGGGCTTCTTCCCTAATTGAGGATGCCTCTTGGTCTGGCACTTGTGACAATTCTCCTCTCTGATCCTGCAGGTGATTTTCAACAAAAATATCTGTTATCCAATGGTTTGCAAAGTCTTTTGGAGGTGCAAAGGTCCTGGGGCACATACGAACGTGTCCTTTTTCACAGTTCTTGTTTAAAGAGAAAACCCTAACCCCAAATCTTGAGGTTTTCAGAAAAAAAAAAAAAGGCCTGTACCTTTGAGGTTTCCAGACCGTTCTCTCTGTATATCTGTAGTGCTTGGCTGATGAGAGGCGTTTCAGGGGCTTTGGAAAGTTTAGAACAGGTGAGGGGTTGAGGTGTGCGTGTGTGTGTGTGTGTGTGTGTGTGTGTGTGTGTGTGTGTGTGTAAGACACAGATGTATGTGTAGACACCTACAGAGAGACAGGGTCCCAGGTATAAAGGCACAGTTTTGCTCCTCCCCACACGGCTCCCTCCCTTCTCTCCCACCCTCTGCCTTTGCTCACATGTCACCTTCCCAGTGAGATCTTCCTTGACCTCACATTTAAAATTGTCAGTGACTCCACTTCCCATCCTTATCCCTTTTCAGCTGGATCCTCTCCCCCCCACCACACTTCCCCTGTGATCCACTCAGATTTCACTTGCGTCTTGGGTTCTGCACTGGCTCGCACTGGCGGGGTGGCAACTCCACGAGAGCAGGGCTTGTCTGTCTCAGTCGCACCACAGTAGGTGCCTAATGGGTATTTGTCACATGGATAAGACAAGGCTTCTGGTCCCTTCTCCCCATGGGAGTTCATGGGTCCCCAGCCAGGAGGCAGCAGCTCCCGCCCCTTTTGGAGATGAGGCCTGGGCCCAGCGTCCCCTGCACCACCACCCAGGCCAGGAGCGGGGTCAGCGAACGTGGGAGTGCCCTGTCCTGTGCGGGGTCTCCATCGGGCCCTGTGTCGAGGGGGTCTTTCTTTCAGATCTTGGGGATGGGAGAGAGGAGGAGACAGGGAAAAAACCAGTTGGTCTGGTTCAGATGGTGGAATGGACCTTCCTTGTTCTAGGGCAGAAACCGAGGCGGCCCCTGGGCCCAAGGCCAGGGCAGCAGGACCGGGAACACTAGAGATCCCCACGGCTCATCCAGCAGCCTCAGCTCCCAGGCTGCACTTGCTCATCTGGGAACGGGCTAGGCTGGAGGGCAGGGCAGTGCCCGCGGGGCCTGGCCCTTGGAGCCAGCTGGTTGTCCTCGTTTTGCACACATCACTGAGTGACTCTCGGTGGCCTAGGTTCCAGAGAAGGACCGATCTGGGTTCAAATCCTGCTCTTTCCAGGTGACCATGAATGACCGCGGGCACCTTTCCCTCTGAGCCTCCGTTTGGAAAATGGAGATAATAAATGATCCCAACTGATGAGAGGGTTACGGGGGAAGCGATGAAGCCAGAGGGGAGGTGCGTCCGTTAGGCCTGGCCCGAGGGCATTACGTGGTTCCTGAGCCCCAGTCTGAGGGTGATAATACTGATAACTGATAGGTGCGCATTAGTGTAGACCTGAAGTGGTCCTTTCTTGACTTTCAGTCCACTGCCTTTTCTAATTTTCTTTCAGAGAGTTGCAACCAGGCCACACAGTGCATAGAGGCCTGTGAGGACCCGCGTTAAGGGGAAAGAGACTCGTTTGTCATGTCCGGTTCTCACCTGGGAGGGTCCCGGGACCTGCTGCTAAGAACAGTTACTTCCCCCAGCTCCGGGGGCTCTTGGCCCCCCGATGTGTCTCTTTCAGGCGGGGTGTCCTAAGGATGGGTGGTGGTAAAGGGTATGTGGGGTGGCCTGTGCTGAGACCCCCCTGGCTCTGGGGTTGATACCGAAACTGCTCTTTGGTCTTGGTGGGGTGCTTTATGTGGGGTGTCTGGCAGGCACCCAGCTCTGGCAATCTCTGGGTCATGCGCCCTGAAGTGAGTGCCCCCTCTTCAGCGTCTGGTCCGGGGGCTTGTGGTAGCCCGTCAGTTGGTATGAGCGGCCAGTGGAACTTTATGTCCCCCAAAACCAGCAGCCAGAGGTGGTTTTTGCTCTTGAACTGCTCTTCTGTGATCTGGCTGAGGGTTGGCTCATCTTGGGCTGGTGACGGGGTTACGGTGAGCCTTGGTGCCACACGCCTGGATGCTGTGCAGGGGCAAGGAGAACCTCTTTCTGTCTTCGTCAGCAATGAGCCTTCCTCCGGAGCCCCCTGGTAGACCCACCTCCTCTCCCCTCGGTGACCAACCCGAGTCATGCCTAGCAGACCAGGGACAGCAGAGAATGCCCCTGGGGGGAGGACGGCCTGGCTTGGGGGATCTTGGTCAGCAAGGAAGCGGGTGGGAGAGGCGTGAGGGAGGCCAGGATGGCGAGATGCAGCTGTGGGCCTCCCGAGCTCCCCGCCTCAGCAGACCCTTTGCTGAGCCCACCCTGCCGTGGTCCCCCAGGCGTCCTCATGAGGGCTGTGTAGAGTCCTGTGGCCCAGAGGGCTGGGGCAGGTGCAGCGTGCCCAGCTGGGAATAATAAAAGCAGATGCTTCTGTCATACATATGTCAACTCCTGGGTCCTCAAGGCAGCCCTGTGAGATCATCATGCTCATTTGACAGATGAGATGACCACGGCATAGAGAGGTTGCAGATTTGCACAAGGTCACTCAGCAGTGAGGGGAGGGAGGCTTTAAAGCAGGCAGCCATTGCCAGAGTCCATGCTGTTAGTAACTACACACACTGTCTGCCAGGGCCCACCCCGGGCTTCTCTGAGGCCCGATTTCACCTGTAGGGCGGGACAATTAGAATCAGAGAAGGTGGGGTGGAGAGGGCTTGGTGGGGCACCAGGTGGAGGTCACCCGAAGGACTCAGGCTGCTCATTTTCCCACCTCTGGGAGCTGGTGCCTGTCTGTCTGTCAGGAATGTGCTGGTGACTTCTTTCACCAGCTTTTACTGAGCCCTTGGCAGGGCCCAATTCCTGTACTGGGTGCTGGGACCCGGCTGTGAGTGAGACAGTCGTTCTGCCCTCGGGGAGCTCAGTCTGGGGAAGGGAACAATGCCAGTCCTGGGGGGCCGTAGGAGCACAGAAGAGGGTTCGGGAACCTCGACTGGAGGAGAGGGTTCCTGGAGCACGAAACATTTCAGCTGAGACCTGAAAGAGAAGCTCCCAGGCAAGGCCCTGCTTTGGCATACAGTGGTATGCAGCAGGAGCTACATAAATATTTGACTAAATGAGAAATGAGTCTTTCAGAAGGAGCGTCATGGCAAAGGCCTCTGGTCTGTGGCCCCCAACCTGACTGATGCTGGGGCCTCTGTCTCACCCCTCCAGGTGCTGGGGCTGCTGGTGTGGGCCCTGATTGCCGACACCCCGTACCACCTGTACCCGGCCTACGGCTGGGTAATGTTCGTCGCTGTCTTTCTCTGGCTGGTGACAATCGTCATCTTCGTCATCTACCTGTTTCAGCTGCACATGAAGTTGCACATGGTGCCCTGGCCGCTGGTGGTAAGTCTGGGTGGGGACACTGGAGGTGGTTCTAGGCCGGGCCCTCTGCCTCTGGGAGTAGCTGTGACTGTGACCTTCCCTAAGTGGGACGTGGCGGGGTGGGACTGGCTGCAGTCCTCCCTGGCCCCAGCTGGCCTGCAGGGCTGGGTGGGGAGGGGCTGATGGCCTGGGTGTCCAGTGTTTCTTAGCACTGGGAGCCGTGAGCCGGGAGGACACAGGGAGGCGCGCCTTTCTCCGGGGAGGTGAGCAGAAGCGTGCTGTTGGATGGAGACACGGAGGCCATTCGGAGTCTTGAAAATGTTTTCCTTTCGGGGGATGTCGGAGTTTGAACCTGTGTTGGAGGGTCTCTGGCCCGGCTGGGCCCAGGCGGGCAGCCCTGGGCCTGGAGGCCGGGTCTGGCGTGTGCAGGATGGGCTGGGGCGCCACAGGGCCGGCCCCCGCTGCTGCAGAGTGGGGCCCTGCAGCCCCGGAGAGGGTGGCGTCCCAGGCTTACCTGGGTCAGTCTCTGCAGGGCCCGGGGCCGACAGCGGCCGTCGGAAGTGCCCGGGCCCGATGCAGAGAAAGTGCTGGGTTTTCCCCGACCCGGAAAAGCCCTGCAGCTGGGGCCCGAGGCTTTCAGCGGGCAGAGAGGAGAGAGAGGCACATGACTGTGAGACCGGCGAGGCCGGGACTAGGCGGCATTGTTTGGGATTCAATGACTTTTTACATGAGGAAACGCGAGTCATCCCGGAGACAGACGCGGCTTGTTCGACCTCCACATCCCTGGCAGGAGCCAGGCGACGTTAGCGGCGGGCACTGGGCGTGGAGGGACGGTCCCAGGGTGAGGAGGGGTGGCCTGGCTCCCTGGCTGGGGTCCAGCCCCTGCCCCACGTCCCGGGAGGTGGAGGGGCCTCGGTGTCCCTCAGCACAGATCTGGGGCTCTAGCCCTGCTGGGGGTGGCGGGTGGCTCCTTTCCCAGGCCGTGTGGCAGGGCGTGTCTCTTACGCTCCTGGACCCGTCAGCAGAGAGGACAGGGAGGGCACGCCTGCACCTAGAGGTGGCTGGATTGGGATTGCCAAATTGGGACTTTTGCTGGGACAGGGGCCTACACGCTCCCTGCAGGGCAGGCTAGATCCGTGCAGCGGGAGGAGGGGGCTCTGCAGAGCCCGGCCCCAGCTGCCTGTAGGAAGCCACCTCTGCTCAGTCCGCTGTCCTTGGTGGGGAAGCAGGCCCCCTGGTGCCAAACCTGGTAGTTTAAGATTTAAAGGTTTTTATGAAACCTTCAGGTTTTCACATGAAATCTCATTTTAAAATGCTGGTAATTTTAAAAACAATCTAGGGACTGAACCAAGCCTGTCCGAGGGCCACCAGTCAGCGGTTAACTGGCTTCAGGGGCCAGGCGGTGGGGAAGGGCACCTGGGCCCAGGTTTGGCTGAGGGCTTTCCTCCGGGTCCAGCTCTGGCTCCTCCTGGGTCCTTCCTTGCCCTGGCATTTGATGTGGGACCTCGAGACTAGGATGTGGCCTTTTGGCAGACAGATTCCTCCCTCTTGGGCCAGGGAGGGGTAGGAGACCCTCTCCTAGGGCTGGCTTCAGAGCTGGGTGTGGCAATGGCGGGTGGGGGGTGGGGGGAAGGCAGGGTGGGGGTAGCTAGGCTTGGCCCCGAGCCAGCAGAAGGAGCCCTGAGCTCTTCAGCTGGTGCACTGAGTGGGGCTGCGCTGGACCTCCCGCCCCTGGGAATGGGTTTTGCCTGCTGGGACTGTTGCTGCCCCTGACCAGCTCTTCCCACCATTTCCCCTCCCGTAGCCTTGGGTGTGTTTGTGCTCCCTGCTCAGAAGGCCTCAGACTCCCCAGGCCCTTTTAGTAGGAAAGTCCGGTCCTCAAGCCCCAGCCCATTCTGGCTACTAAGGGGTGTGCTGGTGGGAACCAGGGGGTTCCAGGTACTGAAAATCTCATGTCTTAAGCCCGCTCCGCCTCCCCCCCCCCAGTTGTTGATATTCAACGTGGGTGCCACCGTCCTCTACATCACAGCCTTCATCACCTGCTCTGCCGCGGTTGAGCCGACATCCCTGAAGGGCACCAGGCCGTACAACCAGCGTGCAGCTGCCTCCGTGAGTAGGGTTCCCGGGGCGCCCTTGGCAGTCACGGGACTGGCCAAAGCAAGGTCTGTGTCCCTGGATCCCCACTGCTCCAGGCAGCTGCCAGCTCTTGAGTTGTCCTGCTAATCTCAGCAGGTCTCAGAGGAGCCAGGCTTTCAGTCTTCCTTGTTAATGGTGAAGCCTTGAGGAGGTAGAAAGGCTTGGGAGCCTCCTTGTGGTGGGGAATGGGTTTGGGGTTAACTGTTGACCTGTGCTGTAAATCACTGATTTGGGGTCACGTTCCTCCTTGGAAAATCTGTTTAAAAACTATAGCCCCACCCCCACCTTCAAAGGGACACATGCAAAAATCTTTTGGCTTAGACCATTTTGGGGGCGTTCACAGGCTCTCCCCTATAGCCTAAACGGGCTCCACGTCAAGTAGCCAGTGAACAGTCCCCCCGGCCCCCAACACACACACGCCTGCCACATCTCACTCCACAAGGCCCTGTAGACGTTTCCTCACAGGATGCTGAGTCCCCAGTGAGGACAGGGGGTACCAGTCCCATCTGACAGGGAAGGAAACTGAGGCTCTGAGATGAAGCCAACACCGTAGACGATGTCCGGGGCCAGGCAGGACCTAGACCAGGACTGGGTTCCTGCAATCTTCCTGGTGAGGATGGTTTTGAAATAAGTCAGCTCAGTCGATGGGATTGAGACGTGGGGCTTCTGAATGCAGCCACTGGTACTAGTGTAGGGCATTTGTGAACTGATTCCAGAAAATTCCTAGGGTCACTTTTGAACGTGGTCTTTTTAAAACGAAATCCACACAGGCCTGGATGTCAGACTGTGATAAGGGCACATTGTCCAGTTGCCCTTATCACAGTCTGACATCCCTGCCTGTGGTTAATGGTTTCCCCCACTTGAATCCAATGTCAGCCCCACAAGTAGGTGTCAAATGAGTGTGTGGTTAAGTAGCACTTGGTGTGGCTGCCAGAGCGACTGGTCCCAGTGCTAGGTTTCACTGTCAGCCTGTCCCGGGCTGTCCACCTGGTGCTTTTATTACTGTCACCACCTCTCCCTTGTGCCATGCTGCAGACGACTCAGCTTTGCTATCTTCTCTTCCAGTTTTTTTCGTGTTTAGTGATGATTGCCTATGGAGTGAGTACTTTCTTCAGCTTCCAGGCCTGGCGAGGAGTGGGCAGCAATGCAGCCACCAGTCAGATGGCTGGTGGCTACTCCTAAACCCCCTGGTGCCATGGCCTGCCTTGGGGCTGAAGGCTGCAGCTGGGTCACGGTGCAGGCTGGCCCCGTGAGCCCATGGAGTCAGCTCAGAAGGGACGACACTTGCTCCTTTGACCATCAGATGCGGGCCCAGCCAGCACTCCTGAGGTATCTGGACCTTCCTCTGACTGGCCCAAGTCGGCACAGGCATGGGCTGGAGACAGGCCAGCGGCCGAGACTCCTTCCCACCCCTCTTGTTCAGCAGCAGGTGATGGGGAAGGGGGTCCCTGCCTCTGCTTTGTCTTTAGAAGACTTCAGTGTCCAAGGCTGGGCCCAGCCTTCTCACCAGCACTAAATGCACTAACAAGGACAGGACTCCGGACCTGCAGCCCCTGCCCCACCACAGAGTAAGCCTAACAAGCAGCATGTTTGTTTTCTTTATTGTGGTCTTGGTTCCGGAGTGCTGAGCGGGCTTATGAAAGCCTTCTGATCCCTTAAAACACTATTCCGACCTGACCCTCCCGAAGCCAACGTGTCGCCTGTAGGGAGACATTGCTGATGGCATGGTCTCCCTTTCCTACATTTTAAACACACCAGTTATCCAAAGCAAACTGGTTTTAAGTGACTTCTCAGTGATGAAATCCCATCCGGGCTTCCCTCACTTTCCCAAGCTTGCGGTTGTAATCGTCCCCTGGGAAAAGCTAACGTCGGTACCAACTGCTTTCTGACACTGTTGATTAGGCACATGGGACATGGAGGAGGGGGAATCAAGACCTTGCCTGGTGAGCTGTCCTGTGCTTGGTGGTGACTTTGTTGTAGTTGTGGTTTTTTTTACAAAAATAAAGATGGAAGAACTTATTTGGAAAAGTTGTTGGAGAATTGTGGTTGTGGATGGTTATAAATTCCAGGAAGCTGCAGGGTGTAAAACAGGACAAAGGTTCCAAATGCCCATGATAGTGCAGTTCTGGAGTCACTCAGTTCCACCAGCCACTTCTGTGACCTGAGGTGGGCCCACGAACTTTCTGCCTGCTTTGCCTGGCACACAGGTCCAGTTTACGTTTCGTCCTAGCATAAATTTAATAGCATCTTTTATCCTCCAGAGGGTCCCAGCTTAATAAATCATTTAGCATCCTAGCTTTAGGCAGGTGAAGTCATCTTGTCGAACTTAAGATCGCTATGTCACCTGCCTTTAAAGTTGGAAGTTTGGAGATCGTATCATCACAGTGAGTGGCCATGCTTGATACATGGAGCTGGTACAGATGGTAGGGGTGAGGGTCCTTTTAAAACTTATTTTTCTACCACCAGAGCAACATGCTCTTAATCAGCCAAAGGCATTTCTGGGCACCCCTTGGTCCTTTTTTGAAACTGGGAACAATTAAAATGTAACTCGATTCAAACTGTTGTGGATGAGCTACCCCATTACCAAAGAATGGGGATTAAGTCAGATACCCATGCCCCGTTAGCCCGGGACAGGCACAACCTATGCCCGTTTTCCTGGCATAAATGTTAACAGAATTCCTCTTTACTCTCAAATGTCTCAGTTTGAATAGTAAATTAGTCATTCCAGGATTAAGCCATCCGAGTGTTTAGTTTTAGGGATCACCCATTTTCTTTGGAAGTTAAAAAAAAAAAGGCTAGGTAAGTCCTAGCGGTTTCTGACACCCTAATACCCAGCATGCTTTAGTGGAGCCATTAACAAGCTCAGTCAAACCACCACCTTCGGTTCTGCCCAGTGCCTCTCCAACCCAACCCTCAGGCCCCACAGTGTGGGTGAATATCAATATCATGTCCCATGGGTGAGGAGGGCTGGGCAATAAGAGAATGCACCTGTCTCCCGAGGCTGGGCCCGATGTCTGGCTCGCTCATCCCAGGCTGGGCCTGAGCCCCAGGTAGCACGTGAAGACATGAGTTCCAGTGTGGAAGGAGGGACAGATTTCTAGTTTGTCTTAAAAGAAATCAGAAGGCTTATCTTCTAATATTAAACGACAACAAGCTTGCCTGCTTCCTCCTCTGAGTGGAAAAGGACGAAAAGAACTATTTGCCTTCTCACTCTTTTTTCATCATTTCATTTCTGGACTGGTCCACCTGACCTTTCTCAACCTGGTGGACTGACCAATGAGTCTTCATCAAGTGCTTCTGACATGCCCGGCCTGAACTGGGCAGTCCCACTGATAAAAACAAGGGGACAAAGCAATCCCGGGAGAAGAAGTATTTTAAAAGGCTGACTCTGAGAGCCTTTGGCTTGAAAGACCAAAGCAGAACTAACGCGATGGCAGCGGCTGTAGCAAAGACAGGGAATGACTCGTTTATAATCATGATTCTTGCAAAACACCTCAAATTTTACTCGTAATACAAAATGTATTTAATGAGCGCCACGTCAGTACAGAAAACACAGCCTATACAGCTCTTTAAAATCAATAATCAATGAAAAATATGAGTAGATTCTTTACTAAAAAACAAAAAAAACCCCAAAAACTAAGGTACACACTGGGAATTGAACTACTAAGTTTTTCCTTTCTAGAGATGTGATGTCTCTTGTTTTCTGGTCAATAATGTTCTATCAAACACTGCACTAAGCCAGTGTACTAAATCAAAGCAGACAGATGACCAGGAAAACCTCGCCTTGGTAGGAAGGGTCTGACAGGACAAAGGGCCTGCAGAGCCCAATCCCGACACAGAAAACCTAACGAACTAGTTTGTACAGAAAGGGTTTTAAGCAAAACAGCACAAACACTTAACATGCTATAAGGAAAGGAGACCATTCTCTCCTTCCAGGCTGAGCACACACTCCCTGGTGCCCAGGAAAACGGGAGCGCCAACAGAGAAAGCGTTTGCTTTCAGAGCACTAACGACTAAAAAGCACACAGCATATAACACTTTGATCTTTACGTGGGTAATCGTGGAAGTTCCAAGATTATACCCACTGAGTTAGCCTGAGTATTTATCTATAAAAATATTTTTCAAGAATGTTTACGGAGGGTTCTAGAAACAGGGACTACATTAGAACCAGCAGGAGGTAGGGTGATACGAGGACTGCAAATGTCAGACTGGGAACTGATTTTCACATGCAGCTTTCAGGTAAAGGACGCCTCTCCCTACAGCCTGGACAAGCTGTGATGACAGGATTGCCAGAAACATCGACAGGCACTGAGGCTGAAGGGCTGAAAGTGACACATGGAAGAAGCTGGGAGTGCACAGGAACATTCATGCAAAGCCCGCGGGGACAAAGGGCTGGTGCTGGGGTTGATACACCGACGTATGCTCGGGAGGGCCCCCCAGGTGGAATGCTGGCTGGGGGCTTGCTCCAGACCAGCCCAGAGGCCCCTGAGAGGAGTGTCTGCTTGGGGAGGGGTACTAGGGTTACTGAACACAAGGTTTTTCAGGAGAAACTGGCCCCGGGAGGGTCAGGTAATTTTTTTTTTTGACCCATCAATACTTAACGTTAATGAAAGTTGTGAAGCAGAGTTAGTCTTTCCAAGATGTATTTTTCCGTCATTAGCTGCAGCCTCTCCCAGGATCCTGGGCTGCCACAGTCCCCAGCAAGCTCACTGCCTGGAGGGAGCTAGTGCTGCACATAGTTCTGCGAGGCTGGCACGGAGGATGGTTTGCACAATGAAGTCACCACTAAACCACTGCTCAAGTCCAGTCCCCGGCCTTCTTTTTCCTACACAGGAAAAACAATAGCTTCAAGAGGCAAGGAATCTAAAAGAAGTCCTTTCCAGCTCAGAACCCTGGCCCAGAGAAAGGAGGCTCCCAGGGTGGGAGTGGGACCACCAGGGAGCACATGGGAAGGGGAGATGACTTCCTTTTTGCTCAGCATTGGCCCTGGTCACGCTTAAACAATGTACCTCTCTTCACTGAAAAACATTTATTTTTCCCATTTAAGAGCCCATATGATATGAAAGTCAAGGCAGAATTAGACCTGCCTTTTGGTTTTGTCCTTTTGATCATTGAGGGACCCTAAGAGTCCCTGGGACCTGTTTCTCCAAAACATGAGAATGTAATTCTTCAGTGAGGGAACCAGGTCCTAGCTGGGGGACAGCCGCTCACCCTCCTCACACCTGCTAGCTGCTACCTGCCACTCTTACAGGGAGAAGCACAGGAGGTAGTTTGTTCAACACGAGTACTTGGAACTTTCTATGAGGTTCAATGTGGCTCACTAAACAGCTAAGAGTGACTTACTGCTCTGTAGTCCAGAAACATTTCTTTAAAAGCCAGGAAATCCGTGAATGTGAGGAGCATGTCAAATATGTCACCAGCCACTTCATCTTTATGGTGCCTGCAGAAGGAAAGGATGCTGTTTCATGATAAATGATGGAACAGACTCTGTCTCTTCAAGATTTCTTTCGAAGGTTTGGAGGCCCTCCCACCCAGGACCTAGCCACCAAGTGCTCTGAGCCTTGATGTCCAAGCACTGAAAAAAAAGGGGTCTTTTTCTTTTCAAACCGAAGCAGGAGGAAGCACGACTTACTGGAGAGTCGTCGTGAAAGCTGCCATGTTAAATCCAGGAATGCGCTCCAGCAGCTGTTCTTCGATGTACTTTTCTACCAGAGAGATCTGGAAGTGGAAAGGATCTGTCAGACCACACGCACTTTAGGAAAACAAGACTTCTTTTCAGAAAGCTTGTCCCAAGAGCCTATTTTATGTGACAGGCTTCATGTTGAGTGCTGAGGATACCGAAGAACTAAAACACAGCTCCTGTCCTGCCCTGGAGGAGGAGCTGGCCTAGCCCACCAAGGGAGAGAGGCACCGGCAGGTGATTACACTGCTAAGAGGAATGCTCTCAGGTAGGTAGAGATAGCAGCCGGGCTCCCACCCCCATGGCAGGCAGGAAGGAATGAAGTGGGGCTTTTCTTCCTAGGCAGATGGAATCTGTGCAAAAAGAACAGACATAAAAGCTTACAGTCCAATCACAGGGGGCTTAGAAGCTGAGGCTTGGCTTAAGGAAATCTGCGCTGCCTATGCCAAGCTTCTATGTTAAGAAAAGAAAGTCCTGGAGGCTCAAACTCATTCTCAGACAGATGAGATCATTCTAGGAGGCTCCGGGGCCTTCTGCAGAGCAGAAAGATCCCAGGGTCAAGTCGAGGTTTGGGGGTTCTAGTCTTGGTTCTGCCAACAACTAGTTAGTGGTCTTGGTCTTGGTTTTCACTTTTACCTGACAGTCACACGTACCTGGCTGGATTATGTGATAGAAAAAACTGTGAAAGCCAAAAGGTCAAAATGCCAAACATAAATGCAAGGTATCCCCACATATGGTACCTGAAAGCAGGATTACAATAAAGCCACAGTAAAACAGAAGTTAACAAACTCAATGAACATTTGAAAACAGTCCCAAAAGCCACGTGGAGGAAAGAAACAGGAGATGAAAAGTAAACCAGGTTCTAATTATTATTCCTGGCAGGGTATTGGTGGGATTTAAAAGTAAAGCAAATTTCAGAGATTAAAGAAATCCTAATCTTTGGTATGACAAATGGAAATTTACTTACGTATTCGTTAAAAATAGGTGTGTAGGTGAGTTTATTCTCTTCTGTGTCTTCAAACTCCTGGTAGTACTTGTCCATGAAATTTCTCTGTAATAACTGGAACTCGTCATCTGAACCACAATAGGAAAATTTATTTTTTAATGGAGACTAAAACCAATTCTGATTTATAAATAGGCAGGAATTATATGTCAGAACTGGTTTCTCAATGGTCAGTCTCTAGGAGAGGAAAAGCTAAATGTATATCAGTGAAGTGTTAAATGTTGAAACAGACCAATGCAGTCTTTTTCTATTTTCTGAATTGTAATGAAATATACACAACATAGACACCCCTACAGGGTGGCTTGGAAACTCCCTCACATTACCACAAAGGAATGAAATGGTTCTCTTACTTTAATATAATCTCAGCATCAGTGATGGCAACAGTGTAGGGAAGAAAGGTATGGGCTCTGACAGGGACCTGACTGCCAGGGTTCAAATCCTATCTCAGCCACTGAGAACTATGTGACCTTGGGGATGTTACTTAATTTCTCTAAGCTCCGGTTTCTTCGACTGAAAAACGAGGATGATCGATCATAGTACCTATTATATAGGATCACTAGGTGGAATTTAGATGAATTACAAACATCTATTTCTAGGGTTAAGGGTAATCTTTACTGGGCCTGTAGGCATAAAAACTTGGTCAGTGATTTTCAGACTAAACTAGACTAAAAAACAATGTTAGTAACACCAAACAACTGTTCTTTTCCTAATTCTCAGAAAACTTAAAGTCAATAGACAAAACTTTCTCAAATTTGTTTTTCTCTCCCACATACTTGTCTTAATCTAGGACAATGTAGAACCAGCTGAAGTATGACAACCTTGCTTTCTTCATGGGCATTTGTGCTGTGGGTTATGTCACAAAGCCACTACAACTAAAAACTAAAAAGCGAAATTGTTCTTAGTCTCTGAAATAAAGTAGGTCAGTATTTCCTGAAGTTCTGTCAGGAGCCCCATCACTTCTGGGTTCACAAAACCTGGGTACCTGAAAGTTCTTTCCCAACTTGAGAATTGACCGGTGTTAGTTGTTTCAAGAAGCCACTGGGCTGTCTGCCTCTAAGACAAACCACGTAAGGCTTAATATTACCTTGAGCTACAGTAAAATTATATGCAGCTTGATGTTTTCCCTCTTTTAAAAACTAAATTGATTTCCATGTCCTTCAAAGCAAGGGTCTAAGAACTAAACAGACCACAGGTCAGATGGCGGCAAGGGCACTTACCCATGATGATGTCCTCTAGGTATCCAACCACAGCATCGAATTCTGCATCAGAAGCGGAAGAGCTGAAAAACAGGCCCGGATTAGGTGCTATTTCACATAATTCGTTTTTTAAGAGATTTATGGATATTTTCAAACATGCACAAAAGAAGAAAGGAGAGCAAAATTAGCTTCCCATCGCTCGGTTTCAACAATTAAAACGCGATTCCCAACGGAATAAAACACACTGAACGCACCCGTGACGTCAGAAACGCACGTCACGGTTCCACTTTCAGAAAATCTGGTAGGAAACAAGTAATTACGAAAAGGACAGAGTAAGGAGCAACGGGTCGCAAGAGCCAGCTCCCGCCTGCTCCGCTCTGATGCCCCACGGGCTCCACTCACCGCATCTTCACCATCACCCACGCCCATCGACTCGGGGGCGTGAATCGGGCGCGGGCGAGACCCCGGCCGGGCGGGGGGTGGGGCGCGATCAGACCGGCGGCGCCCCGGGGGAGAGGGCTCCCGGACCCCGCGGTCCGGCCTCGGCAGCTCGCCCCGCCCGGCGGTGCTGACGCCTGGAGGCGGGCGGCGGGGGATTGTGATGGAGGCCTCGCCACCCGCGGCCCCGGGCCCAAATCCGCAGCGGCGGCGGGATCCGCCCCGGGGACGCCCGTGATGACGGGCCGGGGCCGAGGCCGAGCCCGGCGCCCCAGCCCCCGGGGCGCCGTCGTCACTCACAAGGACAGCGCGAAGCTCTCCTCCTCTAGGGCGTCCATCGCCGCCGCCGCCGCATCCGCCCTGCTGCGCCGCCCAGCGGGCCCGTCGGCCTCCTACCCCGCCAGCGGCCCGCGCCCGGCCTCCGTTCCGCTCCGCAGAGCCCCCGCCGGCATCGGGGAGGCCCCGCCGCCGAGGCCGCCGCCCAGCCGGTCGGGTCTCCGGCCGCAGCCGCGCGCCGGCCGGGGAGAGTGGGGCGTCCGCACCCCGCCGGGCCTCGGCGCGCGCCGCTTCAGCCGCAGTGGCCGGAAGTCGGTAACCGACCTCCCAGGCCTTGCCCCGCCCCCGTTACCATGGTCACGGCCACTCCTTCCGCCTCCTCGCGTCTCGACAGCCAATGACAGGCGCGCGTTGACGACATGGGGCGGGGCAAAAGCCAGGACCGGAAGTGACTGAGAGGGCGTGCTCGTCGCGAAGGGCAGCGGGGCCTCGGCGAGCCCGGCGGGTCGCTGACGCGGTCCCGCGCGCAGTTGAGGCCTCGCGTCGCCCCGCTTCATGGAGGCAGGAGTCCCAGCCCGGGGCCCCGATTGCCTCGGTTAGAAAGTACGGGACGTAAGAGGCAGGCGCAGTCGTTTAAAGCGGGTTTGAAGCGGGTTTGTGAGTTGCACATCTCCGGAAAGCCGACGCCTTAGCCTTTCCTAATCGGATAACGCAGGCGTCGGGTTTGCAAGGCACTTACTCCCTCCTGTGGAAGGAGAGCCTCATCGCAGTGAGTGGGGGGAAGAGTAATTTACATCAGCCGTCCCAGTCGCATCGTCAAGATGATAGGGTCTCTCGGCTAATCAGGCGACATGAAAGACGTGCCTGCAGGGGTTTAAGGTATGGCCTAGGTTTCCTCTGAAGGTCAGATGGCCAGCCTCAATGAACTGACATTTTTGAATGGACGTAGAGTAAACATCAGTGGGGTCTGGAACTAGAAATTGTATCCAGGGGGAGATCCATTCTCAGAGGCATTAACCCTGCTTAGCATCATGTAGAGGACAGGCTGAGTAAGCGGGGTGAGTTCTGTAAGTCCAGCCCAGAGCAAACGCAGCAGATGTCTTCATGCCTTCTTTCTCTATAAACTACCTATTTCTTTTGGACTCCATGAACTTGCTCGCCCTTTCCAGTGCTTTATCATCTATGGGTTCAGAGAGGAGGAGAAAATGATTTCGTCTATTCTGGTTATCGATTGCTGTTACAAGCCTAAAATTTAGTGACTTGTAACAACTACATTTCTCACTCATCTGCAATTTGGCCAGTCTCTGTTCCCGGCAGCATCAGTTGGGGCAGCTGGAACCTGGCTAGAGGAGCTTCTTCCAAGCCCACTCACACGGGTGGCCAATTGGTGCTTGCTCTTGGCTGGGAGCTCAGTGTGGTGTCTTGGTTCAGAGGACTGGGGTGGAAGAGTTTCAGTTCCTCTCATGTAGCTCTTCCCAGGGATGCTTGGGTTTTCGTGTACCATGGTGGCTGGGTCCAAGAGCAGGTATCTCAAGAGACAGGAAGTGGAAGCTGCCAGTCACTAAAAGGTCTAGGACTGGAAAGAGCAGTGTCATTTCCAGTGAATTCTATTGGCCAAGCAGATACAGAGCCCACCAAGCTTTAAGAGGAGACACAAACCTCATTTTATAGATGGGAGGAATGTCAAAGAATATATGACCATCTTTAATCTACTTGACCATCTCTGGCTGTAAGAACAAATGGGGATAAATAGTCCTAGGTACCCACTTGCTCAGGCATGTGCCAGGTACTGGTGCCAAACATTTATGAAACATTGTCTTAGAAATACTTGAAATTCTATGAGGAAAAAAACAACCCTTGTGAGCGGAGTATGTATTATAATCATCTCCATTTTACAGATTAGGAAAGCAAGGTTTAGGAGTACTTGCATATTGGTGATAAGTGGCATCCTGGGGCTGGAACCTGGATTCAGGCTCACTTTTGTTTTAATATCATGCATTTGTGGCCCCCGTCCCTGAGTTGCCAAACAGAACTCCTGGGAATCAGAACATACTACTTTTCTGCAAAAATAGAATGGTGGCCTTTTTGTAGAAAAATTAAAAATTTACTTGAATATATATTTTTTTTACTTGACTGTATTACATATTTTCCATTAATACTCATTTCTTAAATATTTTTGGGTAAGCATTAAGAAGTTTTAATAGAAAAAATGGACTATCTTGGTTTTCACAGATACACATTCAAGATAGTTGAAATCCATGCAAGTCATTTTCTGCCAGCGAAATTGTTTTGGTTTCTGTGATTGAACCACTGTTTGCTAACATTCTGCAAATGACACTATGACCTTACTTTATCAATGTCATTCAAAAAAGGGAACAATTCATTAAATAGATACATTTTGGGGCGGGGGTGTTGGAATCCTGTGGATATTTTTGGAAAATAAAAAAATTTTTTTTCTCTCTGGGTCAATATATCAGTAAAAGCCTAGCTTTCAATTTCTCTTAAAATGCTTACAAAGCAGAGCAGAACATAGATTACTGTTTATTCTTTTCCACATAGCTTGTTAATCCCTAGTTTTTTCTCCTATATGGAATAAATGTCTTTCCCTTTGAAGTAGCTCCAAGATCACAACTTTGCTTCCATCCTGGATTAATTTAATATTGAAATCTTGTTTTATGGTCTGAAAGAACTGGAAAAGCAGACCATCTTATGTGAAAGTTCAAGGGCAGATAGATATCTAGAAAGCTAAGAGGCTCTGACAGATTACCTATTAATTCCATTTATTTTTCTTTATCTCCCCTGAATTTATAGACCTTCACCTCTGCTAGATTCCCTCAAAGTCTCCTTACTGTTCTTACTACTTCCATTATTTGCTTGTCCTCTCTCCTGCCCCTTCCTCCCTCTCAATTCTCCACATGGAAGCCACAACCATCTTTTAAAATTATCAAAGCACTTCCATGCTCAAACTCCTTTACTTTCTACTGCACTTAGGGTAAAATATAAAATCCTTCACATGGCTACTTCTTCCTTCGGGTTTTTACTGTTATTGCTTCCTCAGTGAGGTTTCTTCTACCCTCCGCTACCATGCCATCTAAATTAAGTCCCCCTCGTTCTCTCTCATAGCACCCTATTCTTTTCTTTCAAGGCACTAATAATGTATTACAATAAACACAAATCTGTTGTCTTCTCACAACCCCATGTAAGCAAGCTCTGTGAATAGGTGTTTTGTATCCCAACCACATAGGTACAATGCCCAGAACATATTAGGTGCTCACTGAAGATTTGTTGGGTGAGTAAGTGTAATGTTGCTTCTTAATTCTAATACTTGCTTCTCTCCTATCTAACCCTGAGAGCATGATGTCTTGGAACCTTAGCAGCAGGCATCAATGAAAGTTGTGAAATCTTAGTCAAAAAAGGCAATTTATTTCTTCAATGCAAATTACTGTATTCACCACAAGCTAGAGAACATATATATATATATTTATATATAGTTTTGAATTTATGGAAGACTAAAGACATGGAAAATGTCCAGCACCCCAACAAGTACGGCCAGGAAGGAAATCAGCTCTGTGATAGGACAGTTTAATGAACTACAAACAAGGAAGGGTGGGAAAGGAAGAAAAAATGTGCATTGAGTTTAAGACACTGTAAAACTCAGAAGACATATTTACTATTCAAGTATAAACTCAGTAAGGACTTGGCATCAATTGAAAGGCAGCTGCTGAGGTACACCATTATAAAATAAGTTCTATGAATTTACAATTCTACCTTCCAATTTTCTGGGAGAAAAAACAAAACTCTTGAAGGTCTTCACCAGAGACCCTGAGAGGGATTAACACTTTTGATGAAGACATAGTCAATAATCCATGATTGAATTTACTATTCAAAACATGTATTTATTTAAAACAATATGAATACGTGCTCTCAGACTGTCCTCTAAGAGTTTATGACACTATTAGAGTTCAAGAGTTTCAAAGTATATTACTTCCAAGAACAATACTGATTAAAAACAATTTTTTAAACAAAAAACAAAGACCCTGATTTGATGGTACCTTAAAAATACCTTAAATACCAAATTTTCTCCAAACATAGTGATTAATTTAAGAATTCCTCCTGCATTGTTAAAACATTTTTTCCTCACAAAATGTGGGTACTGAAATTGGATAGAAATACCATGAATGTGAAAATACCAGCAATTTTCTGCAGTTAAAAAAAAAACTAGAATGTTCTTTGGAATCAGTGAAATATCAAAAATTTGGGTTTTTTTCCTACAGTCTGTGCACCTTCTTTCAGGCCCTCCATGTTGCTTGTAGTATTGACCTGTGTGATCCTAGTTTTATAGATTCAAGTCTTGCAGTGCAATATCTGCGCTTAACACACCAGTATTTCTGACCAAGGGGAAGTTATATTTAACCCAGAAATGCTGTCATTTAAACTTCTCCATAATGACTTCTGTCCAAAATAAAACTTTAGAAAATGAGACAAAACCTCCTATGCTAAACAATCAAATGAACCCAACATGGAAAATTCCGGTGTGGTTTCAGCTCTCAGGAGGGCGCTGACTGTCCCCTACTGTTTTTCACGGAGGTACCGCAGGCCTAGCTTGTTAGCATTCAGCTTTCCTTGGCCTTGAAAGGAATTTCTCAGGGCTGGCAAGTTGGGTTAGATTCTAAGAGAATTTTGTCCTTGACAAACTACCATTTTTTAGCATAAAATCTGGCCATGGCTATAAGTTTCAATGTGCATACAACTGATTAGAGATGGTTTTTTTTTTTTTTTCGGTTTTTCTTTTCAACATTGGCTGGAATTGAGTAGAAATAAGTCCATGATGCCTCTTCATGTGTGTCATGATATATGAGAAATCTGTCTGACTCTAGACACTATTTCTTTACGACACAATGGGCAGGTCTCCAGTTGCAAGGCACAATCCATGCACAGGTCACTGAGGAGAAAGATAAATATCAGTTAGGTCAATACTTCAAAAGGTCAAACTGACCACTACTGCTGACTCGATGTAAAGTGGTAAGTTTGTTACTTGAAAAGGTAATAATGGCTAAAAAATTAAGTGAATCTATAAATGAGTCTCCCTCCCATGGGTAGGACACCCTATACTTCTTATTTTTCAAAATTTTCTTGCCTTAGTTATTACATGAACTTTTAACATTTCTATTTCTAGAACAACAACAACAAAAATATCATGTTGCCCTTTTTATATAGACTAAATTAAACTTAGGGTTTAGGTAAAATCATCACTTAACAACAGTGAGAGGTCTTCCTATCCCAGGACAGATCTATTTATTCAAGTCTTCTATTACGTTCTTTGGTAAAGTTTTCTTTATATAAGTACCACAATTTCTTGGTAAGTATTCTTAGATATCACCCCCTCTTTGACTATTGTAAAATGAATCAAATATGTTCTAACTGGTTGCTATCCATAAATAGACCATCTACTGTCTTTTATAACCAACTAGAGCTTATTCAGTTGTCACACTGATGCTAATAAATTTTCAGTCAATTCTCTTGGTGCCCAAGTATATAATCTCCAAATGATGATTTGCTGCTCTTTCTAGTTTTCTTTTCTCTCTCTTGTCTAACGGCCTTAGCTTGTATAATGCAAATCACGGTGCTGACAGCTGGCAGCCTTGCCTTGTCCACAGCATCTCTTGGAATGCTTCCAATGTGTCACATGAAAAAGATGCTAGCATTTGGTTGAAACGTATATGTGTTTATAATGTTAAGGAAGTATCCACACGTTCCTATTTTATACAGGTTTCTTCCCTCCAGCCATGAGGAATGAATACTGAATTTTAACAAAAGCCTTTGCAGCATTTTTGAAGAAAGTGGTAATTCCTTGTACCTCTCCCCCTTGGCCCATTTGAGTATTCCTGAGATAAGCACCCCCTCTGCCCCTTAGGTTGTGTTTCTGGGTCCTTGCTAATTAATACCTGAGATTTTAAAATTTATATTCTTAAGTTTTCTTTTTTGGTGTTTTCTTTATCAGCTTTTGGTATGATTATCGTGCAGCCTTTGTAAAAAGAACATGGTGGTTTTCCTGTTTTCTCTATGGTCTGGAGAAATTTAAAGAGAATCTTATCTATTCCACAGATGTTTGAAAGAATTCACCTGTGAAACCACCTGCTTAATGCTTTTGGGGAAGAGGGCAAAGGGAGCTTTGATAAACAGCTTGGTTTTTTCTGTGGGAAGAGGAATTAGATTCCCATCTCTTGAGGTCTCTTTGCGTCATTCATTTCTTCAGACTTCCTTTCTTTACACCCGCACTTTTAAAATTGTTGTGGATACTGAAAGTTGAGCTAACTTTCTTGGAATTCTTTTAATTTCCTTTTCCAATCCGTTTTGGATTTTTGTATTCAGAAGACTGCTCATACTTAAGGTACCTGGCTCTAAGTTTTTAGATTTCAGCCTTCATTCACGAACCTTGACTGTGTGCAAAAACCACTGAGAAGGGTCAGAGAGAGCGAAGGTGAGTAAGACCAGATCCTGCTGTTCAGGATCTTAACATTCTTACAGAAATGGAGTCCAACGGGTATAAAGATATCCAACATTTAAAGTCTGTGTCTGCCTGTGAGGCTCTGGAAACTAAAACCTCCAAAGGGGCTAAAATGAGGAATTCTGGGCTGCAGTTAATACCAAGGAAAACCGCAGCCAGAGCCACTGTGCTTTCCGTCAGAAGACAGATTGGTGCAGCTAAGGACAACAGGAGATACACTGCATGCACTTCCCCTAGCAGCTGATCAGATAACAAGACATTTCAAAACACAGCAGACTAGCAGAAGCAGAGTCAGGGGCGCAAGCTGAGCCATACCTGGGGGTGACAAATTGGGGTTCATCACTCTAGGCTCTGGACCCCTAGGAGACCTGGTAGCTAAAGCTATGTCACAAATAAGAGCAAGGTGGGGTACGAACTGTGATGAATTACAGGGAGCTGGCCTGGAACATCAGCACGGGAATTGCTCAGGATCAGTCAGCACGCGCCTGACCCAGGCTGGGGCCCGCATGCCACCAAATCCTTGCCTAACTCCAGCTGGGATGCCCTTCTCAGGGACCGGCCCACTTGCTGGTCTCGCTGCTTAGCCACTTGGTTTTACAGCGTCCGAGCTGCTGAATTCATTTCACACAACTGAAATCTGATTAGATGCAGAGAGGCCTCCTCAGTGGTTAGGGCTATCGATGGTGAGCATATGAGGAGGCCTAAGACTAAGAGAGATTTCCCAAGAAGCTCATAAATAGCATTAAGCCTTTTACATTTTGTGACGTGAAAACTATTAAAAATACAGTATTGAGAAAACATGGGTGTTCCATATAAAGCAGCGGCTTCTATTTCAGGCATGTTTTGGAAGGCAGCCATGCACTACGTGGCTGTTCTAATTTCTCACTGAGTGCACCCTGATGAACAGCTACAGAACTGCCAACACTTTAAAGCAATTCAGGAATGGGATGGATGAGACTTTGACTGATATTAATGTATGAAACAGGAAATAATCAAACAAACCCTCTTACCTGTGTCCACATGGCTTCAATTGTGTGTCTGCTACCTCATCGCAACACAGGGAGCAGCAGTTTTCCCGGATGCTGACTTGCTTCAGCAGAGCAAGACGCCTGTGCCTGAGTAGAAAACACAGTTTGTCAACAAATCAATGGGGTCTGTTATCAGTGATGTGTAAGAAATGCTTTGAAAATGCTCTGAAAGCCTTGTGAACGAAAAAAGACTACATAGCAGGCCTGACAAGCTCAGAGGGCCACACATAAGGCCTGACAAGCACAGTGATGGGAAGTAATCACACAGGGTGATCTGATCATAAATTCCTAACTGAGCAGGTCATGGTGGGCAGTCCTGTCCCAGGCCTAGTAAAAGGTTAATCTTTGCCTTGAGTGCCCCTGCTTTAGGCATTTAGGATGATGTACCTTTGAAATGCCAGATAATCTTTTCTAAACCCCTGGGAGGCGTAACCCTTGGGAGGCACTGGGTGGAGCACTTGAAATTCCTCCTTATTATCCTATTGCCCACATACCATCTCTACTTACTGTAAATGTTAAATGTTAAGTATCTTGTATCCACCAACCTTAGAATATTCCCCCACCCTGCCTTGCTTATTCAGGCCTTCTCTCTTTTGATTCTAAATGCATTAAAAAACCCTGCAAAACTGCCATTCTCCCGAGCATTTTCTCAATCTGTTGAGATCTTCCAGGCTGGTCCTTAGTTTGGCTCTAACTGTAATAAACTCTTATAAAATTTTTCTATAGTTTTGGACATTCTTGCACCGACATTCCTTAGATTTTTGGTCAGTAGTTTTCACACACATCTCATTTCACTCTTATAGAAATTCAAAATCACTGGATTCCATTTTAGGATAAGGAGGCATGGTCAATTTCCCTTTTATGAATAGTTTAAGGAGATCATTTGCATAAGGTCACATATAGTAAACATGTTCAGGAATCCAATTCAAACCTTTTAATTCTAAGTCCAGTGCTTTTTATTTTACCAGCAAATTTTTAACCTTTTAAGTCACACATCTCTGAGTCTGATGAAAAGCACAGGGCCTTCCCCAAGAAAAATGTACATACACGTTTTTGTACAATTTCAAAGTGTTATGATAGCCTATCACAGACTCCCTGGAGGTCCAGACTCGGCAGGGTAGAACCCTTGCCTTGTACTTTCGCTCAGTTAGGAATGGAAGAGCACTGGGCAGAGCCACACTGCTGAAGGCATAGCCCTGATGCGTGGGCAAGAGAAAAGGCGGCATTCGCTCTAGCACTGAGACCTTACTGAGGGCCAGGTGCTGCTCCAAGCCCTAGCAACTCTGCAGTGGAGAGGACTAGTAAAGTATCTCTCCACCTTCAGACAGCTCTCTTCCCATAACCTGCCCCATACATCTCTTCCACCTGGCTGTTTCTGTTATACCCTTTTTACAATTAACCAGTAATCTATGAAGTAAACTTTTCCCAAGTTCTGTAAGTTGTTCTAGCAAATTGATCAATCATGAAGAGGGGTCTGTGGGAACCTCCTATTTACAGCTGGTTGGTCACAACCTGGCCTTTTGATTGGCATCTAAAGTTGGGGAGAAGAGCAGTCTTGTATGACAGCCCTTAACTTGTGGGATCTGATGCTCACTCTAGGTAGATAGTGCCAGAACTGAATTATTGCTTAGTGGTGTTGGAAAACACAAACAGGACCATTATGACTGCAGAAACAGCAAGTGCAAAGGTCCTGAGGCTACAACAGACCTCAGTGTGTTTTAAATGTTTAAAAGTTTAAAACTAAAGTATGTTTTAGGAGCAGTAAGGAGGCCAGGGTGGCTAAAGGAGCATGAACAAATGGAAGAGGGTAGGAGAAAAGTAACAGAAGTAACAGAAAGGAGGGGAAAAATCCTATAGGATGTGGTAGGTCACTGTGAGAATTTAAGCTTTTACCTTAAGTGAAATGGGAGGCCACTATGTGTTCTGACTAGAGAAGCACATGATCTGATTTAAGCTGTAACAAAAGTCTATTCAACACAGACTGAAGGGGATCAAGGCAGGAACAGAGAGACCAGTTAGAGGGCACAGCAAAAATAACCCAAGTGGGAAATTATGGAGGCCTCGACCATGGTGACAGATGATATGTAGCAGCTGGATTTGGGATATGATTTGAAGACATGGCCTGCATGATTTGCTGAGGGATTGAATGTGGGAATGACAGGAAGTGCGATGTCAAGGACAGTCCAGGATTATGGCCAGGAAAATCTAAATGATAATACAGGTATTGACAGAGATGAAGAAAGACGGGAGAAGCAGGTGGCTGCATGTGGATGAGAGGTGGGTACATGGTACTTCACCAATCTATTCTTTTTTTCTTTGTGTATTTGAAGTTTGCCATAATAAAAAGGTTAAGAGGAAAAAATGAATGAAAGGAGACGAATTAGAGACACAGAGTACACACAATATAGAACCATCTACAAAATAACAGGTAGTAAAGGGCCGCGGTCCCCTATCCTGAAGCCAGGAAGGAATGCTGTGCCACTGAGTAAAAAGTATCCCTGAATACAGCTTTTGGAACACAAGCTGAAAATATTAATGGCATAGAAAATGATCTTGGGCACGTTGACACTTAATGCCACAATCTAATTTAGTGTGACTGGTATGTACCAATAGGAGGTTGGCATTAAGGAGAACACTCAATTAGCCTCTGACAATTCCTATCCTGGTGTCACTGTCAGAGACAATGGTCTAGTGTAGCACTGGACTGCCCTAGCCTGTAACTGCTGTTTTTATTCAAGGCAGGCTGCACTTTCGGTGCTGAACTGATATGGTACTGAGGGAGGACCCAGAAGCTGCCCAGAAGAGGAGGCTTTCCGGTAGTTGATGCCTGTTGCCATCTGAGTTTTGGAAAGTCCAATTCTGCAGGGGCAGCTAACTAAACGTGCAGCAGTTTTAATCTAGGCCAGCCTCTAGGGGAACTCTCTGGTGGACTGGTCGCAGCCTTCTTGTTGTATGTGAGAAGTGGACTTATTTATGCGCTGCATTCAAGACAGGCTACGTGAAAAGGTAATGGGCTATGGCAGATGTGAGAGCTGCCATTTCAGACTTTCCGCAGGAGGAATTAAGGTCCAGAATCTCTGTCAGGCAGCAAAAACAAGGGGAAGGGAAGTTCTAGGAATGAACCTCAGGTTCCTGAGCTGGGATATAAGTGGCCAGTCCTTCTGTCTGGGATGTTCTGGAGGTTCTACTGCTGCAAGCAATGCTGCTGTCACTATGCAACACTTTCTAGTTTATCTGGAAACTTCAGAGCCACTCTCAAACCCTGAGACACTGAGTCTAAGGTGAAGCACAAAGCTGTTTACAGACCTGCTTTTTGAGCCAAAACAGGAGCTAGGATTATAACTTATTTTATAGGTACCTTTAGGGGCATAATGGCCTGACATGGCCTCCACCCTGACCAGTGTGGTCTCTCCTTCACCACTGAGAGAGACTGTCACTCATATAACAAATGTGGCATTAGTAACTGGAATACCCTTCCCCACACAGGCCCAGGAAGCTGCTGTGGTAGAAAATGATAAACTTTGGCTCATATTGTGAAACAAGCTCCAACTTGAAGTAATTACCAGGAAGCAGCTGGAGTCTTTCCCAGCTTAAGGAACAGACTGTGTTCATCTTGTGAGGAAGAAAATCAGGCATTCAGCCGACGAGACAATTAATGCCAATCAGTTTTGGAAAACAAGGGCTGTGAAATTTTATCCAAGATGGCATTCCCGTCTTAATGGCTGTAGAACAGTGTGGGCATGTTTGCCACGTGGCTTAAACCCAACAAGAAGTCTGTTTCAGTAATCCCAAGTCTGTTAAAAGATGCACTTGATTTCCTAATATTTAGGATTTTTACACTGACATTTAAGTGAAGTTTTGCAGGGCTATTTTGGTGTATGTGCATGTGTAATACTGTCTGATTTTTATACCAATGTTATTTATTTCATAAAAAATATTTGAGAGTACCCTTCCTTTCTGGGTTCTGTAACATTTTAAATAGCAATAAAGTCATCTGTTGCTCAAAGGTTTGGTGGTGGCTCTGGTGCTTTTTGGGAACACAGCTCCTAATTTCTTTTCAAATAATTTTATAATAATTATTTTGTTGATATCTCTTCTCGGATGTGGTTTAGTAATTTATATTTCCTGGGAAGTCACCACTTTACTCAGGTTTTCAAAATTATTTGTATAAAGCTGAAAAAAGTCTCTTAGAAACTTGTAATTTCTCACAGGACGCACAAGGAAGTCTGGAGATAGCCTGGCAGATTCCTTACCTTGGCAAGATGATTTTCTCTTCAGCTGTTAGGAAGGCGTAATCATTAAAAGTGCTAAATTTCATAGATGGTGGATATTTGAATGGTTTTGCTCCAAAATTGAACTCACACTGTTGATATGACATGAAACTAGCTGCAGCAAAAAATCCAGATCTACAGATAAAAAGGAGTACAGAAGTCAAGAGAACTCATACAAACAAAGTTGAGCTCATTCTCAAAATCGGGATGGGTCACACCCTAGCTGAAAGGAAGGGTGACAGGTTGTTTACAGCCCTGACAGGACGGTGAACCAGTCTCCTGCCCTCAGCTTCCTAGTTCAAATTTTGGGACAGCTTTAAGTACAATCAAATGGTTCCCCAATTACTTGAAATAAAGTGATTTCTCATCACGACTGACGACATAAATGGACAGTTTTTTCTGTAGTAAAGTACATTCCACACATCTCCTAAAAGTTTTGATTGGGAAAAGCTACTTACACAGTAGATGAAAAGACTTGCTTCTCAGGAGGCAGCTGGTTGCCATTTAGAAAGAAGATCATTTGCTTTTCATTCAAGTCTAACAGAAATCCTACTGTATCTCCTGCGGAATAAAGTGAAACACCTTTAGAATACGGGTGTATATTACCAGGGTTCTGCTAAGTGTCCCAGTTGTGATGTCACTGCTTTGAGTCTGTACTGTAGCCCTGCAACTGATCTGACCCCTACATACCAGTATCATATGAACCATTAAAAAGAAAATGGCTGCCAATTAATCTATGACAGGCCATCCATTATATGAGACATCCCAATTTCAAAGATGCTAAAAATGTGCAAAAAACGTGCATTTTGGGATCAGTGAAATATGGTAAGATCAAAACTACATGCTGCTGTGCCTCTTTGGGGATTTAAAACTCCCTAGGATAACAATTGCCCAAAAACATGTTTAAAAAAAGGATTCATCTTCACTCATAAAATTTTTGCTTTTAAAAATTTTAAAGATAAACACATAAAATTACAGTGATTTATAGCAAAAGAATTTCAAAAATAAAATCCTTTATCCCTCTTGCCAGATAAGTTTCACTTCTAAGCATTTATCCTGAGAAAGCCCAGAATGATTTATAATTTTTCTTTTATAGTAATAATTTAAAAAGGCAAAAATATAATTATCTAAACTTGAGGCATTGATTAATATAGTACAATTATATAATAATAAGTTGAAAAAATATTAACGTTATTTAATAACCTAGAAAGCTATTTAAGGCATATTAAGTGTAACAAAAAAAGGATATATCAAATTTTAAGTGTTTTTTAAAAAAGAAATCTCTGGATGGAATAATTATAAGGGATTTTAGTTTCATTTTGCTTTTTCCCCTATTTTCCAATTTTTATAATAAATATATAACTTCAGTAATCTTTTAAAAAATTATTAAGAAGCCACACTAGACAGTTTTTACAGACAGAGCTTCTATCTTAAGCTGATAAATGCAGTTTCATGTTCCTTTAAGACCCTGCAGGCCATTAAAATGAGGGCTTGTGCTGGCTTTTAAGGTCTTTTCCTTTCCCACACTATCAGTTTAGTTAATTAAGTGGAGCTGTGCCCGCGTAGCAATGGTCAAACCCTGCTCCCCTGGCATGCCTGAAAATCCAGTTATATCTATGATGCTGATGGTGGCAGGAAGCGGAGAGAAGGCTTGGAGAAGGAGCTGGACTCTATCCCCTACCTAGCTCCAATGCTGGGAATACAATCTTTCCAGAGGCCCCATCCCCTATGCATGACCCTATGTCTTCAGAATGGGGAGGTAGGGGCACCAGGAGGCCTTGAGAATACCATCCTCCGGTGCAATGGTGTTGCGGAAGGAAAGGCCTGTTTGTGCTGTAATTAACTGGGGGTAAAAGGACTCAATAACCTTAAATCCTTTGGTCTATGTTTAATAAACCAACTGTGTGGGTCTTAACTTTGCTGCTTGAATCTTTCATTAATAAATGTTTTCATGGGTCTAGGGCCTTAGATACCGCAAACTGGATGGAACGAAAACAGAACGGGGAGAAAAATATCATGCTGTTGCTAAGATATATATTCCTGCAAGAAATCCGAGAGCCATGACAGAGTTCTGGTAGCCTGTGCCCCCTACAGCATCCTGAGCCTGACATCTGAAAAAATGAAGGCTGGGTAGATGTGTGTGAGGCTGAAAAAGCTCAAGTTATCCTTAAAAGCTAATCTAGATGTACTCAGAAGGTGGCCACTGAATAGTGCCTATTCCGCAGCTATCTGGTCTCTTAAAACATCCTCATTTAACTGGCATTACAATTTCATTATCTTCAAAATCTCCATGGCTGCTTTGATTCAAAACATATACCCAGAGAGGAAATTAGAATTCACATTAACCTTAAGATGATCACTTCCCATTAAATCAAGAATTTTATATTCTGAGATGCTTTTGCTGAAGGAAGAGCTCCACTAGAGGTGAATTTACCATTTGTATCCCGTGGAAGGGGATACAAAGGCTAATCCTTTTCACATTTCATATACTTCCATTTAAACATTTTAAGACCTAACATAATAGATACTTCATCATAACCTAATATCTTAACCTAGACGATAAATTCTGATGGAGAGGAATGAATACCTTCTTTCCAGCATGGGTGTAGGTGAGGTTTACTTCTAGCATTGTACCAGATTAGCTGCCGGCAGCCATCGTATGCACAGGAGTATTCATCGTCCCCAATGCCATAGCCTTCCTGGAGGGAGACAGAGCCCTGGAAGTTAGCAAGGCCTACTGTGTTCTAGGAAAAGAGTGTGTCTTCTAGGAAAAGAGAGTGTGTCTTTTTTAACCATCAACTGGGTGGCTGGAAGTCTAAGCTTTCTGGATGAAGGGTGAGCCTATGGTTTTTGGAAGATGTCAAAATTTTGACATAGAGGCCTAGGTCCAAGTGAACAAATGATGCCTATACCAACAAACATTTACTAATTTTCACATTTGTTACTTCATATAATTCTCACTAACCACCTTGAGGCTGGTGGCATTACACTCCATTTTAAGAGGAAATAAAGGCTCAGAGGGGTCAACCAGCTTGCCTAAAGACAAATTACTAAGAGTCAAGTTTGGACGTTGGAATCTTCTAATTCCCAGACTGGTGTGCTTTCCACTTCACTGCTGCTGGACAAACACCCTTCTTGCATGTAATACACTTCAAAACACCCAGATGCTCACAGATTTCAAAACTGGAGGCAAGAGAAAGGCTACAGTGGACAATCAGCTAATAGCTATTTTGAGATCAGCTCAACTTGAGCAATATACGGGTCCTTGACAGCTTATTACTTACTGCCTTTTAATTACCTCACAATTATTTTATTGTTAAAAGGATGGATGGAATCTAAAGAAATTATTTTGAGTGCTTATAAAAATGATAATTAAAAATTATAAATAAAATACAGGAAGAATGAAAATCAGACAACGGCTATCTTTAAGGGTCAAGGGTGAAAGATTCTAATAGAGAAAGAAATTAAAAATGTGGGCCAAATCCAAGTAAGATCTCAGGTCCTGGTAATGGTCTGCTTATTCCACAGGATAAATGCAGTGAGGAGATAGACTGAAAAAAGGCTCTAACATATTTCTGACTACTTGGGTTACAATATATTAAATTCTTGACCTGTAATATACTGAATTTGGATAAGTATTCTCCAAATTGAAGCTTCTGACTTAGCTGTTCTGAATGCACTATTCAGACTATTTAAGAGTTAAATGAACTTGAATCTAATTGCTTTTAGGCTGAGAAGAAACTCACCAGTCTACCAGAAAGAATCCCTTGCTATCTACTCTTTTCAAAGCCTGAATAAGTAAAAAACTTGTTTTTATTTTATGGGTGTCAGGGCATAGGCAAAAGGCAAGCAATTACTTCTACTGAACTTTCTAATGTCCTATAAAGTCCTTGACAAAACACTTGAAAGAAATTCCTAGATTACTAGCCACCAAAAGTTGTTAAGAGCACACTTTACCATGCAAAGTCTTCTATGCCTAGATGAATTTCACAACAGAGTGGCATTGTGGGACAAAGGGGAAACTAATCATTTTAACTACAGATCAACTTCCACAATCCAAGAAGTAAGTGCCTATGCCAAGCAGAGATGCACTTTGAGTTCACAGCTCAGAGAGCAGTCTAGGTGTACTACACTCTCATTCAACCGGAAAACATTCCCAGCATGACAAGACCTATGGTTTCCCTTGGCTGAGACAGATAAACGAGAGAACAGGGTACTAGCTTGAGCTGCCTGTTAAATTAATTACTCTGAATTCATTCCTTCATCTTTAAAAGCGAGACTATCACCTTCACAAACTCTCGAAAAGATTAGAGATGAGTATGTGAAAGGTCCGTCACATGGTAGATGTTCATGAAAAGGCAAAAGGTATTTTAGATAAGTCAAAATGCACCCTTGGAAACTCGTTATTCCAAAACCCCTGTAAAAATACACAGCACAACAAACTGTTCTGTAGGTGACCTGAACAACCATCCTCAAGCTTTAATTTTAATGCTCTATCTCCAAGCCCAATGCTTTGATCATCCTTTGAAAACTGAAGGCTAAGTGGTAAGAGAGAAAATAAAAGGCACTATGGACAGATTTCAAATCTTTAGAAACTGGGTGTATCCTAGCAATGACTTATTCCATAAAACCACACCCTTCTATACAGACAAAACGGTTCTGAATCACCAGAACAATGTCTATTTGAAGCAAAGTTCTAAGTATGGCAATATCGTGAAAACCCTACATCTGAGAAAAGATACATTAGATTTTACCAATTTCTAACAGGGAATTGGCCAGTTGACTTGGATCAGGGAAAAATGTTTTTTTGTTTTTTAAAGAAAAAAATTAACAATCTATCAAGTATTAAGCAATTTAGAGGGTAAAGAAACAGTATTTTACATCTCCTGATTTGAAGAGCTAAAGTTTCTGCAACTACATGGCAGAAATAATCATCCACCAGAAAAAATGAGCTAGCTTCATTGGTGATTTAAAAAAATTCGGTCTCAGATATACACACCTAGACTTACTGCTGTCAAATCAGGAGAGACAACTTTATATCAAGGCTTCCTTACCAGAGGAATCTCTATTTATTCTAATTCTGGAACAATTTTTCTGTTGTGAGATCTACTAGTTCTCTCAAATTCTTACCATTTTCAAATGCAAAGAAAACAACTATTGTAGAATAGAAAGTGACTGAATTTTTGTGCCAGTTTCTTTATGTCCTGCTCTGTCTCAGTTTTCTCATCTGTGAAATGCAAATTATGACAGTAAAAACAGTTGTGAGAACCAGATGGTAGACTATGAAATGAAGGTGCTCTGAAAGTTAAGATTTTCTTTTTAAAGTCCTAAAAACTGATCTTTAAGACATCACTTGGGGGCAGGCTGTGAGTGTAACTAATACTATCTGCTTTAAATCAGTGCCCATGTTGGGAACTAAGAGACCAACCGGTATTATTCTCCAGACCCACTTACTTCTGACCATGTGGAGCCACAACCCCTGCCCCCCAAGCTTCCAGCTTTTAAATGAGGCTGGGTTGACTAGAAGGCCCTGTATCAGGGAAGATTTCCAACAAAAGCTACAGGAGACTAGAATCTGGTTTGTCTACCATGGACAGGAGCCAGACCTGACCTCTCCACCAGCCTTTTTCCTCCAATTTACCTCTCTCCAGCAAGGAGCTTAGTAAAATGCCATGAACAATTCAGTCTTTCTGAAAGGGCTCTTTAGAAACTATATTTATGGCAAGGAAATTTAGTTTGATTTTGTTGGATCACTTCTAAAATCCATTCTAGGACCTTACACATGGGATAGGAAACCCATTTAGGTTAATAAAATAATCTAAGGGGCTTTTCCAAGCTCAAAGGGTAAAAATAAATCATATGTCCACAAAATAGTCCTGACCAAAACTGGATTAATTCTCAACAGCTTAAAATCTGAACAACAGAAGAAAGCCAGCTGGGCCAGGCATTAGATGGGTATAAAGTGGCAAGAAATCAACACCTGGAGGAAAGGGAGGAGCCCCAATCTCTCACACTCAAGTAGTGGTAGCCCAATCCAGCTTTCTCTAGTGGATTTATCTTCCCTTCTATATTACCGCTTTCTGTAACAGAAGAAAGATACTAGATATTGAAAACAAATGTTACTACTAATTATAAGGTAAAAATCAAGATAAGTCAAGCCCATATTTCATATTTAATAAAAGGAAGAGAATTCCTACAAAGCTCCTAAAGCTTAAATGTGAGGTAAAAATGACCACTGGCTTCAAAATAAGAACTGAGCCAAAGACATGGCAGGGGCTGGAGCAGAGCCTACAAAGACAAAAGACACATCCAACCTCTAAGAGGAAAATTAATGTTAACTTAAAACTCGAGGGGAAAAAGGCTGAGGGGCAATTTCACTTGTGTTTTCTAGGTCTGAATCAGTTTAGCAAGCCACTGTTAGGGATATGACACCATGTGGTTCAGCCCAAGAAATGATTATTATGTAAATCTATCTGAAAAATAAGTACCCTCCACTCACTCACCAAAAAACTGCCCTGCGCTCATTGGCCCAGTTCTCTAGAGTACTCACATGATTGAGAAACTTGCTGTCTCGTGTGGCCCAGCCGATCTGCATGACGCCAGAAGTGACCACTGTGACTTCGTAGTACCACACCCCAGCATCCACACAGAAGGTGCAACGCACGCTTTCAAAAGAGGAGGCATCACAGCGAGCCTGGCAAAACCAAAGGGCATGAGAGTGCACCATCAATGCCTGACAACCACCAAAGTGACGGGCTGCTCAGAAGGCTAGTTGGATTTGTCCTTGTTAGAGCTTCTGGTGGACTACTGCTTCCTACCCTGTGCACCCTCGGTGACAAAAGGGTGAAACTGGATGAAGCACACTCTATTTTATAGTTTTATTTCCAGGGAGTTCTAATAGGATTGGAAGACCTCAAAGATGGCTGCAGTAAGAATCAGTGAAGGCTACTGGCTTCATTTTTAAATACTTACAGAACTTTGCTCTCATAGTAGAATCTTTTACAAATACATAAACATTGTCTTAACCTGTACTTGTTATGATGGAGCAAGACAAGGATACTGAAGGGTATACAATGCAGCACCTAAAAATAACTGGAAGCAGAAAACTACATCAAGCATTTGGCAATATGTAAGATCAAAGAGCTGTATTCAGCCCTTCTTCAAACAGCTCTTTAATCTTGACATGTCTAGTGCCTTGTGGTACCTTCCTGCACATACGCAGCTCTCTCATCAACCTTCACCACAAAACCAGCAGCATTTCCAAGATATAGGGAGGAGGGAAAGCATTAGACTGAATACAACTGGCTATGAGGGGCTTACAAAAAAAAGGTCTCTTTTAGAAACACTAGTCTCTCTACCTTTAGCTGAATAAAATGGCAAAGCTTAAAAACAGACATATTTAAACCAAAAATCAATATTATCGTGCTTCCTGTATGTCCAACATTATGTGGGATATAGAAGAGTAAATAACATCCTGCATACCCTCTCTCCCACCTCTAACCACATTTCGACATGAAATAAGATTCCATCTACTCTGTAAGAAATTGCTTTTGTTCATAACCAGGGCATGAAAATGAGAACAAGAGGCCCCCTCTCACTCCCAACAGACCACCTGTAGAAGCTTTACCTCCAAGCCATGTGGTGAGATCTTCAGGTACTCGCTGACATCGTTGCTATTCAGCATGGCCCTAATGCTGTTCAAGTCCACTTTCTCATAGGTCAGCTGCCTACCTTCTTTTAAAACTGCAAAAGAAAAAGTGGTCATGCTTCTAAGACAGGCTGCTGTGAAAAAAAGCTAGTGTCACTACTAGCTGCCGTCCTCATTAGACTGGAGATGCTCCTACATGGTACAACTGGGTGGGAGACCTCCGACTCCGGCTTTGCTGCTACACTCCCATGAGATTAACCAGGCAATGCGACATTCATGCTTTCGTTACAGGCAGACCTTGGAGATACTGTGAGTTTGGTTCCAGATCACCTCAACGAAGCGGATTTTATGGTTACCCAGTGCATTTTAAAGTTATGCTTACACTGTACTGTAGTCAATTATGTGTACAACAGTATTATGTCTAAAAAACCAATGTACATACCTTAATTCAAAATACTTTATTGCTAAAAAATGCTATCTATCATCTGATTCTTTAGTGAGTCATAATCTTTTTGCAGGTAAAAGGCCTTATCTATCTTTAATTTATAAAATATGCAGCCTCTCCAAAGTGCAATAAAGCAATATGACAATAAAACACAATAAAAAGATGTCTGCTTATATTATGCATGCAACAAAATCTGAACCTTAGTTTTTCAGAACTATTCTTTAACTGGCACTACAAAGGCTATGCCCTAAGCCACTCTCCACAATGTGGCGGCAGGAGCAGGGGGTTATACAGGTAAACCTGAGCCTTAGCACAGTGCTAACTACAGATGCGGAGGGATAATAGTGCGGCAATATGGTTTTAGTTCTAGCAGCCCTAGGAGGAGAGAAAAGAAAAATGTCAGGAGCGACCTTTGCTGTGTAGGCAAGATGTGACTGGAGTTTTGAAGAGCAAAGTTGGGACACGGAGAAGAGTAAAAAGAGGGAATCCCAAGTGAGGGGACCAGGCCCGGAGGTAGGAATGCTTCGGACCTGCTCGTAGGACAGTGAGGATAGTTTGTGTTGGGAAGAGCTGATTAGACAGGCCTGCCATCTGATCAATGGCCTTGATGCCACAGGAAATAGGAAGCCAGTAAAAGCTTTTGAATAGGAGAATGCTGGAATTAGGAGCATTCCATGTAATTCTTGTTTGAAGGGTCCCTAGAAGGCTTTTCTGCTAGAATACAGTCAAGGTGCCAGTAGAGGACCTTATAAAGAAAGACTCACTCACTATTACAAACTGACCAGTGATCCTATTGAAGAAATGGGTTTGGGAATGGAAATTGGCATTTTAATAAAGGACAAGTCCTACGTACAGAGATTGTCTAAGCTCCACTGGGCACAGAAACCAACTTGACGTTTCAGATAATCAGGATCGTCAGCCCAGGACTCCAACGTGACAAGCCGGTCACTAATACTGGATTCAGAGATAGTCAGTTTATTTTCACCTGTTTGGAGAGACATAAACCTTGAATTAACCACGAAAAAGTAGGATGCTTTGCTGGGCTTATTAGTGGTGGGAAAGAGTGAGGAGAGGCAAGTGGAGAACTTGGAAACTAGAATAAGGACATAGCCCAAGAGCTCTGATATTTTCTAGAAAGTGCAACCTCTTCACTACATTTTTAGCTATAAAAAGTGGATAATCACTGTTATCGAGTTTTGATTCTTAGGTGAGCAAACTCTTGCCTCTGTCCCTGTTGCATCTCACTGGTCTTGAATTGTCTACACAGACAAAAACAGAATGTATGCATGTCTGATGGGGTTCAAAGAGTAAACTCATTTGGTAACTAAGAAAAATAAGATTTTTAACAACCGATACATAAGATCATTAGTGCAAGAAGTCACTATACCTACTTGTCTGTGCAAACTTTTCCAGTGCGATAAGTGCAAAAAGCATGACTGTGGGGTGGGACTGTAACTTCTGAAAGACAACAAAAGATAAAAAAACAAAAAACAAAAACATCATTCCCCTGCAGAGGCGGCAAGTTATCAACTTCCTCTTCTTACCCAATACATGTGCTAGGTTTTTGTTGGAGCAGTCAGAAAAGTTTTATTCATGCAAGTCTCCATTATCCACCTGCTTATATTGTTAGTAATGAAGAACCAAGATAGAGTCCCTTCAAATCTTATGTTATTTTCTTGAGGTTACTGAGTTCATTTATAGATGTGGAAATTTCAAAAGTATCCTGTTAAATTTTACTTAGTAACATTTATATTAGGGCTTGGTTAAATAACGCTGATTCTTATATTCCCTGAAGCAAGCCAAACAGAAACCTAGAATTGTAGCAAAAACAAAAAATGACTTTTTATTCAGAACCCTAAAAGGAAGTATTCATCAAGTGTTCCAAAATAATGCAATTAACAACTAATGGCTTAGTTTTCAATCTGTTCTCTGAAAGCAAGTCCACAAATGCTGATGGTAGATGGGAGAAAGCCAGTGAGCTCTTTCAGTCACGTCTAGGTTCTTGTCACATGTGTTTACATTTAAAGAACGATCTGCTTCACATCACATCTTCCCACAGCCACCCTTTCGCACAGCTACGTTAGGAGCCTGTGAAGGAGCTCTACGTCATCGGACGATTCCATTCACTGTCCCGGTGCCCAACGAGGCTCTGCAAAGCTCACATAACCACTATCCTCCCCGGCAGCAAAGCCCGTTCAGCAAGCGCCCTGCTTTCTGCCATGCCGTATCCATTCTCAATCCCAGGCCCTGAGTCCTCCCTTCCTGACTACTCAATGTCCTCCTGTCTCTGAACACTATCTTCTGATCAGACAGTTCTCTGTAATATGCCAGGAACAAGGTCATGTCTATTTCTGAGCTTTCTGCCAGTGACGTGCCCTTAGCTAAGAAACCCATGTTTTCCTTCTGTGAGCACAATCAAATCCTAATCTTATGGTGTGACACAGCTGAAAAGACTTCGTTAAGAAGTCTTTTATGACTCTCCCAGCTCTCACCACCCATACCTCCCACTCTCCCAGCTCTCCCCACCTATACCTTGTACCTCCCCATCACCTTCTCAGAATCTTACGGCACTCAGTCTGAAGGACTGTGCCCTTGATCACATCCTGTCATAAAATGAAGGCTGTCATGTCTGAGTAGTTCCATTTCCTCAACTAATCGGGAAACTTCTTGAGGGCAAAGGACTATTATACTACTTCTGTACCCCAGAAAGCTTTATAACATAGTGTTAAATGTTTAAAGTACACATCATATAAGCACTGAAAAATAAGGTCTTTCAGATTTTGAAAAAGTCCAATGCTCACAAGGCCTGCACAAAAACTTTAAAAAATACAGACCAATCAGGATTGTAGTCTAGCAACGTGAGAGATTTGACAACACAGCCATAGCAAACCACAAGCTTCACAGACAATATATCAAATCCTCAACAACAGTTTTAAGAGCAGCAACAAAGAGGGAGAGAAGGAGGGGTAGAGATTTACAGACACTGGGAATCTGACCTGATGGTTTCCTGGCTTGGAATGCCATGTAATTTTGTTTCCACTGGGGAGGTCCTTACTACCATTTGGCAGACTCTAAGGACACACACAAAAAAGCCAATCGTAGCTGCTATCTTATAACTAAATTTAAAACCAGACCAACACAGCTGCTGTTTTTGCTTGTAATAAATTCCTATCCCACCCTCATTTTTTTTTTTTTTAACATAGGAGGGAACAACACTCAGGAAACACCTGCAGATAAAATTTATAACTGATTCCATTCTCTGTGCTAGTGGCTAAGCTGGCAATTTTAGAAAAATGAACAATTCTAGATGACTAATAACAACTAGCTTTGATGTCTCACTTACCAGACACTGTAGCAAATATTCCAGTATTCCTGGGCTAAGTAAACCTATACTTGCAGGACCTAGACGAATACAACAAACACCGGATATAATTAAATGTGTCACATTTTTAATTAGTAACTAATAACAATAAAATTGTTTCGGTAGAACTCTTTTACAAAGTACTCTCCTGCACATTATCTTATTAAGCCTCTGAGGTAGGGAACAGTACTATCCGCATTTCACAGCAGAGCAGCTGAGCCCTGGAGTGAAGTGACTTACTCCAGGACACTTGGGGAGCATAAGGCAGCGTCCAAACTGCATCCACGTGTTCTGATTTCTAATTCATTGTTTCTTCCACCATACATGACATAACTAGCTGAGTTATTCACCAGTACTTTAACGTGAACTGTCCTAAAATGGGTACTATTCATAAAGCAGTTAAATAACTGCTTCTCTTCTCAGGAACTGCTCCAATTTAAAGTTCCTTTTTCTCTTCCCCTACCTTGTATATCTGTATTACCTAATTAAGAGTTTTAATGTGTGTGAGCCTATATGTATGTTATATACATACATACATAATCTTATTTGTTATATTGAGTTTATCCTATTCTTAATTTTAAAGTAAATAAGTAAAACTTTTCCTTTTAAATTTCCCTCTAAAAATGCTCAAAGCTCAATTTGATTACATTTATTTCTGTGGCCTCTGAATAATTTTTTCTTGTTATACCCGTCCCTCATTTTTTGGGGGATGGAGGGAGACACTTCTTTCTGGTATACCAGGTTTGACCAAAGACCTGCAGTGCAATCTCCCCCTTAGATTCTGACTTAAGATCCTCCTTGGTGGCGCCTCCCAGAGTTACCTGCTAGCTTCTCAGCCAAGCAGCCCAGGACAGCAGATGTGTTCCTGTGTTTAGCAGGATGACCTGAGTCCTGGCAAGCTACTTCTCCATTTAAATTGAGAATTTCTGTCAATTTCTGGAGTGCATCCTAAAAATAGAAATGAACAAGTGTATTTGATAAATATACTACTTACATTTTTTTCCCAATGTAATTCAGACAAAAGCTATAACCAGGTGTTGAACTGACCCAGAATAACCATACAAAAATGATATAAGGTACTTAATAATACCATTATTGATGGGAAATATCATTTGATCAACCTGAAAGTTTTCTTATATAAATTCCTAGATTCCATTTGAATCAAAAAGCTCCAATTGTGTCAAACATATGCTATATATTCTTGAATCATTAAATCATTATATCATTTGGGTAGACTAAATCTACTGAAAGGCCACTATAATTTATAACAATAGGGTTTAGGGATGAAGTAAAAAGTTACCTTCAAAATGATATTTTACCAAGAAGAACAAATCTCACCAGTTTTGAGGCAAATTATAACAGAAACCGCATGTAAGCCTAGGCAAAGGTCTATTCATCAGTGACTAGGTCAAGACTTTTCCCTTCTGTCCATAATGTTTTTCCATTTTGGACCTAACTGTCTGAGGTGTAAACTAATGAAAGATGCCTGAATCTAAAATTGTAAAAAAAGAATTCCAGAGAATAGATGGACTAAAGCAATGAAAATATTGATACTTTTGTTTATGTAAAGGATAATAAAGGTTATACTAATCTTTAATGTTTAAGTAAGACTCGAAAGGGCTTTCAGTATAATAGTTTTTCTTAATTGAAAATGTTTTAAAATTTTGTTATGAGAAAATTATTCAAAGAAAGGTAATAAAACCAGCTTAGCAACTTAACATTCTCCTCTAGTTTCCAAACAAAGATTGCATTTCAGATACAAATGCTTCAATTTTTAACATTTAAAAAATTTTAAACTACAGCTTTATAGTAAGCTACTGATAGGAGAATGCAGCATTTCATTAGTCATAAAACAAAAAAAACAAATTTACATAATGAAATTAACATTAAATAAAACAGACTCCAAAGGTATGAAGAAATGCATTAATATCAAATAGTTCTGTTTTTGATTCATCCTGTATTTAATCATAGATAACATTTCATAAAAGAATTAACTTACTTTAGTGGGCAATGGACATTCATCTAATAACAATGTTATAACAGCTGGTCCCAAAGGATCTTCCAATGGAATAACTCTAATTAAAGACTGGACAACATCCAACCATCCTTCATCTAAGAGCAAGTTGAGAAGATTATACAATGAGCCATTTTTAAAAATGTGAAAATATATAACTTACAACACAAAATGACTTTACATTAAAATAGAAACCCTTTTGGCTTTCATCCTGTAGATTTTAAGCAGCTAATATCTGGCGTGGACATAGTCATCAATTGCTAGTCATCATGGTAGAGTCAAAGAACCCTACCTCACAGGAGTCTGGTGATTTCTGGGCATCTTACAGAAAATTCAAGCTATGGTTGGTTCTGTGTTCTCAAAATATTATTTAAAAGTTTTTTTACTTATGGCATAGGAGTTAACTGAGAAGATTAAGTATCTGAGCAGTTGGCTTTCTTTTCAGAATGACATTTAGGAAATTGAGGGACAAAAATCCTCATTCTAGAAGAGTTATGATCAAAGATCTATCAATGCCAAAAAATTTTTCTTGTAATAATTTCAGTGAGATAAAATCATTACTGAAAGGTGCAGCTACATATTCAGGATGCAATATATAGTGCTTATTAATTATTATCCTTCTATAGGAAAATTTCCATATACTAAGAGATTTTTTCTTTGTTGTGTATATGAAGTACTTTTGAAATCTTTTATTAAAAAAAGTAGCCACATTTCTTTATAGTTATTCATCTGGAAGTATTTTTTAAAAACTTGAAAAATACCTGTTTCTGCCATTTCATGCAATGTAATCATCGAATAGGGAGGTTCCTGATCACTGAAAAACAAACATTTGAGACATCAAATTTGAGGAACAAAAAAATGACAATTCCAAAAAAAGTTTACACAGAAAATATGGGGGCAGAAAGAGAAATAAAAAATGAACACAGATAAATGCAGTGAAAGAGGTGGAAGAGACAGACCATCAGAGCTATAATCTGCAAGGATAAATGCATACCACAAGTGCTCATTTCCAAGGTCACTGTCTTATGATGCCCACAGAGAAAACAGGCAGAAGGGCAGCACACAAAAATACCACCATGTGGCCTGAGGTAAAACTGGAGACCAGAGCCTACATTCACCTTTACCTCTAGAGGCCCAGTGCCAGGGAGGTCAACATCATCTTCCTCATACTTACCTCAAAGAAATGCCCGGAAGGGAGATAACGATCCCAGCTGAGGATTTATGGAAACAAGGGCCTACATAAACATCTCCATTTTTAGGTGTTCTTCTGGGAAATAACATTTTATGCTTAAACTTCAAAATATGGTGTTAGAAGAAAAGAAAAACCAAACTCAAGGAGCTATTTAATATTTTAGACACTTCTAAAATAGAACTAAATACCTTAATTTGGTGGGTTTTCAAATTGTAATCCTGGAAATCCTAAGTGCTTTAGAAAATTTCAATAATAAATGAAATATTTGCCAGCAAACAATGCTAAATCTAACTACTTAAGGAACAGCATCACCATTTATTTGTTTATATATTGTGGCTGTTTTACTATGAAAAAACATGTAAAAACTAGTCTCTTCAATCATTTAATCCTCAGAATAACCTTATGATATGGTAATTACTAAATTCATTTCAGGTATTCGTTACGTACTGGTTATTCACATCCTGTGTCTTTTCATAATAAAAGAAAATTCTTATTTAAAAGAATTACTTTGAACAATGTAACTGATAGATACAAACATTTCTGGAGAGCAATCTGGCAATAATGAGATTAAGTATGCACATACTCAACAATGCTAGAGGAACTATGACACAGAATGGATGCATATGAGGCTACTTGCTGCAGTGCTAACTGCAGGAACGAAAATGTGGACGTCACCTAAGTGACCATCAGCGGATTATAGGATAACAAAATATAGTACCTTCAAGTATACCAAGAAACACTTTGCAGCAGTCAGAGGAGCTGAAGCTTTAGATATAGCAATATAGGTTTCAAACATAATGTTTAGAGAAGTTAAAAACAAAGAGATTTATATAACTATATTGGTTATATAAATTCTTAAAATAACAAAAAACACTACATATAAATTCATATACAGATGTAAACAAACATATGGCAGGCAGACTGGAAGAACCAACTTACACTCACTAGAATGGTTTACCCACCAATATTTGGAGGTGGATGGCAATGATGATAAAATCAGGGAAGAAAGGAAACATAATAAGGGTATGACAAGGTCAGCACCCAATGAGGAATACGAGCACTTCAATTCTCTTTAGATATACTTAAAGGACAAACACATCCCTACACTAAAAAAAGGAACTTTTTTTCAAAAAAAAATTTGAATAGAAACAGCAGGATTTCTGGTAGGAGGTGGGTGCTAAAAAGCCATAGGACTACCAGGCTCTGGGTCAGGAACCAGACAGAGGTGACCAGGAGCTCTATGCCTGCAAGGTAGGTAATGGAGACCAAAACCCAACTTGTGCAAGTGAAGCTGGGACAGGGTTCCCCTCTCAGTGAAAGGAGTTGGAAAAGTTATGATAATCTGAGCTACCACTGGTATAAAGATGTAAGTCTCTAGCAACAAATACAAAGCAGAGAAAGTCATGCTGCAGGGTCTGGGCTTCTAACAGCGGGATGGGAACTCAGAACCATCAATTTTAGGTTCAGTCATCAACTGAAGGTCCCCGGGACCCAGATGGAGACAACAAAAGTGAAAGATCAGATAGGAAGAGAGAAAAAACATGAATGACAGAGACAGAAAACACACAAACATAAGTGAGGAAAAAAATTTCCACCAAGGAGTCTGCAGGTTATAGTCCCAAAGCACACAAGAGTAACTAACATTAACAACCTCAATGATCTGAGGGTAAAGTCACTACTGAAAAAAATGCAAATAGAACTTCAAAATGGTTTTAGAGTAACTATATTTAAAGAGTACTTCCTGTAGCAACTCTCTCACTATGACATTGGGGTCTGTGCTCTCCTGTCAGATCAATGACATCTTTTCCTAAGTAACACAGAGAGAGAAGAGAATAAATACAGATTTTATAACTGCATACATTGTTTTAGGTATAGCTTTACTAAGCCCATCTAACTTTTATATTTAGTTTCAACAGCCTTATAAACTTTATGAAATTCTTTTAGTTTCTAAAAAAACAAGCTATGTTAACTATGTTTATAAACCGTCTGAACCGTTTTACCATTATATTCTCCAACATGTCCCTTCACATTTGCTCTACATTTACCTAATTTTTCCATTCTCAGAAGAATTATAATTCAGTACAAACAGGTTTAAGGTAAAAGTTGCCCTATTATTCAATGTACACCAATTGCCTCATGTAAGACAATTATGTGCTTTATCAACAAATTCACTTATAATTTGTAATATTTTCCTGAAGCTTGTAAATAAACCTCCTACCTTTCCCCAAACTCTCTGAATCACTTTTTTTAAAAATATGGCCAAGTGTATTCTGTACCCGTTTTTCCAGTAGGAATAACATCGTTTGTGGTTTACTTCCTTACTTGGGAAGGACATCTTTTCATTAGTTCTATAGTATGTTTTAAATATCACAATGAAGAAACTTATATAACAGCTTCTATCCCTTTGCTTGAGTTTGGGAGATATAAATGGCACAGATTTATATTCACTAGGTATTACCTACAAACATATTATAATTACATTAAATTAATTCAGATACCAGTACTACTATAAAGGCTGGTTTTAAAAAACTTAGTAAGGCCTCTCAAATTCATTACGAAGAATATTTGTAAGAACCACTTTCCCCAGCATCTTCCACAGAGAAAAAGATGTGCAAAACACATATTTCCATGAGGGAAAAAAATCACCTCAGAATAACATGCACAGGTATACTTTGCTAATCAAAACTGGGTTTCTATATATTATCAAATATTTAGATACTTAAATTTACTATCAGAGCCTGAAATAAAAAGAACCCAGGTATAACCTGTAAAATAATTATCATCTATTGAGCAACTGTTATAAGGCACTATAACACGTACATATATGCTTTCTCTGTATCTCATGATAATCTCTGTAAGAAAAATATTATTCTTCTATTCGAGATGAGAAATCTGAGGCTCAGAGAAGTAATTTATCTGGTATCATGTTGTTAGTTATGGGGCTGGGCCAGAATTTGAATGCTGATCCATCATGCTCCTAACTATTGAACTATACGGTTGAAATATTTTTTTCAGTTTGAACAATTCCCTTTAATTTCACTGTTATTCGATCTGGGATTTTGTACTTAAGAATTAGACAAAGTGGAGGATAAAAACACAACACGTACAGGTATGCCCTGCAGTTTCAATTTACAAGTTTCCCAAATGGATCTAGGAGAGCCAAATAAAAGAGAGAAAAGAGGGAGGATGAAAACGTCACTAGCTCTATGTTCTGTGTTGCCAATGCAAGCTGCGTGCAGCCAGGCTCTTGGTAAGACAAGCCATCTTGAATCTCTGGTCAGTGGAGCAGACAACCTAGCAATATAAGAGTGAGTCTTCAGGAAACCATTTTCTATGTAGCCTTCGACACAAACTCAACAGTTACTATATTCTCTATAAAGACCACGGATCGAATTAGCGTTTTCTGCTACAGAAATGTTTAGACATTTCCAGACAGGAGCAGTAAAACATCAAACCTTATAATTTAGTCTGCCGTCAGAGACGAAATAAAATATTCTCCCTTGCCCTATGAGCAAAAGGCTTGGCAAGCATATCCTATGAATTGAAGGAGTCCAAAAGTTGTGGTTCCTGGAAGATCACTTTTCCTCACACAGGTGACTGTCAGGTACTTACTTATCTACAAGAGTCCGTATGACGGCCAGTGTGTCCAGCACTAGCCCGTCTACATTTTGTTTCTTTCTCCTTGGCTCATGTGGTCCTCGGCCCCTCCTTGGTGGCCGAACAGGGTCCCGGGGTTGGCTCCTCATGTCAGCAGTGGGTACTGCACTGTTCTCAGCCTGCTGCTGCTGGATGTCAACACTATCTTCTGCTCCACTGTCATCTCGGCAGATACAGGAGTTACCCATGGCAGCAGTGGCACCTCGAGTGCCCAGGAAGTGGGCTATGTGCTCCTCGAGAGTCAATAGCAGACCCTGGCCAAGGCTTCTGCTTGCTAAGAACACGGCCCAACCAAAGACAATCATTTAGATAGTTTTCAGTTTTCCAAGTATGGTTTTCATAATCTGGAGTTGAGGAACTTGCATCCTATTTGTTTTTAACAATTGAACGCTGAAAGAGGTTGTTGAGTTGATCTCCAACATTATCAATTACAGGGAATTCTGGTCATCCAGTAGCACTTCTAGAAGAAGAAGAGAAACAACAAGGAAAATGAATCTAAGATTCTTGGCTACTCAATTACTCAAACTTTCCCAATTTGATTTTTTAGACATTAGGATTAGAATGAAGAATCATCTCTGGTTATTTTTATAGGTTTCTGGCACAAAAATGTATCTCTGCATAAAAAAATTATCAATAATTCTTTTCTATCATGTTAAAAAGTTGATTGCTAAACCATATCCTAATAAACCACAGGAATTGCTGCTGATTACTTAAAAAACCACGTGAGGTTCTATCTATACAAAATACCTTAGAAGAACGTGTACAGTTGTTTCAAGGGCTCTTTTTGTGGATAAGAAAATGAATGTCCCTTTTCTCAATATACATGTGTAAAAAACTTTAATGTTTCAAAAATATCTATTTAGATATTAGTTGTTAAAAAAGTTATGATACAAATGTAAAAGCACTCATTTAATGTCAAGAAGAATAAAAAGATAGCGTGTTCCAAATTATCCAAGCTGCAGTTTCCCACGGAGGCTCTCTTAAGAATTTAGAGAAATCACACAAGTATTACAAATTTTTTCTGTTGTGTGAGCAAGACTGTTTTGGGAAAGGCAAATATATATCACAAAGTTACATTCTGACAATGAGCAGTTTGTTATACAAGTCTGCTACAGAGGATAAGAATGTACCAATTATCTTTGTCTGGAAATACTAAGCACCTTGTGTCACCTGCCATGCTGGCACTGGGAGAACAAGACACAGTCCCTATCTTCCCAAAATTCGTGGATGGCCATTCTTATCCCACATGTGTTTATCATCATCAAACAAAAACAAAAACAAAAAAACCCTAATGATAAAAATAGCTCTTTATTAAGCTGAGAAAAATTTGGTTAGGTCTAGAAAGAAGTAAAGATTTGGAAGCAGGAAGCTGACATGATGCTGGTAGCATAAAAGTAAAAAAGTGCCAAGACCTGGAAACGATGACCAATAAGGATGCAGATGGACACATAAAGAATAGAGACTAATGTATAGTCTCTACTCAATGTTTGGCTATTTACAATTAAATCCTCTTTTATAGAGCAATGGTCCAGGAATAAATAAAATGTACAGTTTTGTGGGATTACTTCTATTATTTTGGACAGATTTGCAGCAAATTCTTTTAAAACGTTTGCCCAGTTTACTTACTGTTCATAGCGGGGAAAACGAAAGAAAAAAGAGATGGATGGATAGAAAGTCTTTACATATATCTAATCTAATTCTAATCTATATAGAGAGGGTGACAGAGGAGGGACAGGATAGGACAGGATGGGAGGAGAGAGAGGATGCCAAGCTAGCAATGGCTGAGCCAAGTAAAATTGCAAATGTTCTTGGAACCCCCAAAACAGTCAGGCTGCCTTCAAAATTTGGAGGCTGTACTTAAAAGAACATTGCTGAAATATAGGTAGGAGCATGATGCAAGGACTCAGCTGGAAATAGCTTTTTAAAATAGAGTGCATTCTAAATCAGCGAAGAATTGAAGTAATGCCTACCATTCCCACTACTGCAGGCACCAGGGTGAATAATTCGCTTCAGAGGGTAGGAAACCAATGGACAGGAGACAAATCAGAAATAACTCTTTTAAAGGGTCCCTGATATAAATTTCTATTGATCTTGTAAATTATACTGGTTTATGAGAAAGACCAAGAAGCAACATTTAAGAAGCGATGTACTGGAACTTCTCACAGAAAAGTTCACAGAGAAGGCACTGTTGTAACAAATCAGATGAGGGGAGGTGTAGGTTCCAAGGTTTTCTGGCAGGTTTGCAACGAGGCAGTAAGCAGCCCAGCTGATATGCCAGGAGAGCATGTTCTTAAAATCCTAGAAGTATTATATTAAGAAGTTTTATCTGCTAATTTTTAAAAATAAAAAATTTTAAGATCTAAGTGTTGCACATGACCACAGAGAAGTGAAAGAAAGCCTCTTTTCTGCTCTCTTCTGAAAGGCTTTCTTCTTAGCCCATTCCTTTCCCAGAAGTAAGTCCTGGACCACTCCCTTCTATGCCCACAGAATTATTTGGTTCAGCTACAGATTTTTATGGCAAAGTGGTTAAGAAACACTGATAATCCAGAGTATGAATTTCTTTACAGTCTTATACAGGATGAGGTAGTTATATATAGTGGTATAGAAGCATGTGTTAAGGGAAAAAAGCAAATTACAAAACAATTTGGTATCATCCTAGTTAAGTTAAAAAGAACAACTTTGTAAGTACATAATAATAGGCACAGACATAGACGCATGAGGTTCATATAAACTAAATGTAGAATTGGCCTGTGCAGATTTCCATTTAGTACAATTTCAAAGTAAATGGAAGACATCCAATATATACAGGCAGTTTTTAAAATCTGACTAGATTTGAAAGTGAAAAAACAAGAATTAATTTTTGTTGTTGTTGTTTTGGTTTTTTTTCCTATTTCCAAATGAACTCAAGTATAGCTCAGGTCAATTTCTTCCAAGTCATTTTCTGTAAATGACAGGAAAATTATGTCAACTACAAAATTTGTCAGAGAAGGAAACTGAGTAAAAAAAAATTAAAAGTTTTCAAATATTTCAAAAGCAAGGACTTTCTTTTTTAAGGACTAGCTCTAAAGACCTGATGTAAAGAAGAGGGTAATTAGGTGGGAGAAGCTGTGAGACCTTTCAAAGGCAAACATGAAACATTCAAGGAAAAAGTAAGAGCTGGTGTCTTTTTTAAATTTCTGAAATGAGTACACAGAGTACTTTTGAGGGTTTTATAGCCAAAGGCAGGGCACTTAAATGCACAAAGTGTATGATCTTTCAGATTTCTTCAGCACTAAAAAATGTATACCTTTTCATCTGGAAATGGTTGTCACTTGTGATACTTTTCTCAGAGAACAAATACTTTAGGCAAAAGACTGGGTAATGAGGCTAAACAATTACACTTAGATAGCTTTCTTTGATGTCACTTCAAAAACTATTATGTGGCCTGATTTCCAAGGATCATGGTTTTAAGACCATAACATTCAGCCTACAGATCTTGTACAAGATGCCAGAGGCCTCCTACAGCACAGGACATGAGCTCTGCAGTCAGACTCAGAGCAGGTCCCAGCCCTGCAACATTTACAGCTACGTATTCTAATTACTCTAATTATAGACACACTTTAAAGCGTAGAGATAGAATAATTCTTACATCTTACATTACTACTGTGAGAATTACATCAAATAGTGCTGGTGAAACAGTGCCAAACATTTTAACTGGATGCCAAAATGCAAGATATAAAATGAGCAGATAGCTAGCCACGGAGGTAACTAAGTTATCTGGGAGTTGGGAACTCTGGAGTAAGACCCGAGTTAAATAACTTAGATAGCTAAAACAACTTCTCTTTCACAAAACTCATCTACTCTATTCTGAAATAATTTTGACCTATCTATACTGTTAGACAAAGAACCTTGGAAGGGACTGTAACTTAATCATCCCCAAAGTGATGGGCAATGAATTGCTTAAGCATTTCTTAAAATGCAAATACCTGGTTCTATTCCCAATAGCAAGAATCAAAAGTTCTAGGATGTGGTCCAAGCAAGTATTTTCTTAAAAGCTCCCAGGTGGTTCTGATGATGGCCAGTTCTGGAAATCACTGTGCTACAGAACCCAACAAAGAACTTGGCACAGTAAGCAGGATCTACTACTGATTGAAGGGACAAACTAACACCCTAAAGGGTGCTTCTTCTGGAGTCAAAAAAGTTAATTCCCCCTTTCCAGAAATAATGAATTGAGATGATCTTTGAACATAGTCATTTGAAGAGGTCGTTCAAAATAACCCGATTAGAATACAGTTCCACACCCATTAGTGATTATGTACAGTGCATATCAACACAATGAATAGCTCCCTATATTTCCCACCATATCCATCCTATGAAGCATCATAATGAACCTCAGGTGGTACACTGTTTATGGGTAATGTCATCAAAGGGTTGACAGGCTGAATGGAAGAGAAAATGAATACCACCAGCGATTATGTAGATCTGTAATACCTATATACTTCACTTTAACTTTGAAGGCTATTTAGCATTAAATGGTCAAGTCGATTTTCAGACCAAAGAAAAGCTAGTCACAAAATTTAAATATATACAACTATTAGATTTGCAGCTGTGGCAATTATCAACTGATGTGGCAATTATCAACTGAATTAATGATAATGATACCACTGGATGTCATTGCTTAGTTGGAAGAGTTCTCACCACCTAAATGGTAATGCTTTTTAAATCATACTGTTCACAGCCATTTTACTGCAAGAGCATAATTATAATCAACGTTTCCTTTGAGAGTCTATTTCTCTGAAGAGTGGCATTATTTACTGATTCCTTTTTTAAAAAGATTATTCCTTCCATTTCTATCATTTATGATTTATTAAATTTTTGCATTTTATATATTTTTAAAGCTGCTCTGAGAGAAAAAAAAAATCATACTTGGGCTCTCAGTAAGTTTAGTGTTAAAGCACTGAGATTTGGTACTCAAAACACAGACATCTACCATCATAAACAGCTCACCACAAGAGACATCTGGCCAACTGGTCTAATCCTCTCTAACAAATGGTCCAGGAATCAATGATTCAGCTCTTCAAATATTTGCTTGCAATCATAATACAGCTCAGTGACATTAAGAATATTTTTCCCTGAAAATAAGACTTCAGGATTATGCTTCCAAAAAAAGAGAAGCTGGTTAAATGAATGACCATAGAAAGAAAAACCAAACTTCAGGTATGAAATTACTATTGCTGTCATCTTCACCTCATCATTCCCAAACAGTGTCAAAGGATGCAGCATTTTTTAATATTCCACTACCCACCCCTCAAAGGCTAAATCATATAGCATGAACAGTCACAATATATAATACACTGGAAATTTTAATGATTTCCTCTCATTAGAAAATGTTGTAGATTTTTTCCTGAGAGTGTTTATAAGTGATAACTCCTCATGTCATTTTTATTGTTCCCCCTATATTATGAACAATTTCAAACACACAGCAAAGATAATTTTTACAGCAAAATATACCCATCATATACCCATTATCTGTATCATATCATTAACTTTTTACTATACTTTCTTTAGCACATATCCACCCATCTCTACCCATCATCAATCTATCTCAGTTTTTGATACTGCAGGTATCAGTATACTCTCCCCTAAATAATTCAGCATATACATCACTAACTGGACTTCAATATATTTTTAGAGGTTAAATGTACATATAATGAAATGTACAAGTGCTAAGCATATGTGCTGAGTTTTGTCAAATGCATACATCTGTGTAACTCAAACCCTATTAAGACAGAGATCCTTACTCAGAAATATATTTGCTTTTAAAATATCCTGCAGGATACCCCAAAGATCAGATTTTTTTTCTTTTTACTGGATTGTGTTTAAATGGGGAGAAAACTGAACTACAAGACTGATTATGTGGTAGTGCAACAGATAAGAAATATGTACTGTATATCAAGAGTACACTTGCCAACTGGAACAGATACCAGGTTTTAGCAGTCCTATTCGCTTGGTAGGGTATGAATAGTAGCTCTCAGGCATATGTAAGTGTGAACAACTATGAGGCAATAAGAACGGAAGAAAAGGAGCTGCGCTTCCCACGAGGTGGGGCTCCCCACAAGGTAGGAGTCAGACTTTGAGATCAGTGCATTAAGCCAGCACAGGAGAAGAAACGGAATTCTTTAGAAGGTAGAAGGGGTAAGAAAAAACTAACACTGAAGCATTAAACTCTGAGGTGTAATAAACTTGCCAAGTAAGGTATTTTAAACCTTCTATTTGATGTGTACAGGACCCACGAAATTATGCCTGGAAACTATCATTTCAAGCAATAAGGAAGCTATGAACAGGGTTCATTCATTAATTTAAGGAGTGCATCAATTCTTTGCTATCTCAAATGCATTCTTAGGTTTCAAAAGCTCTAATATTCTCTAAGAGCCCACCTTACCCCATTCAGCCTTGTATATATCACACTGTTATCTACAGTTAAATATGCTTTTACATATCTAACCAGCAAGTATTCCCCTTTGGAACAGACATTGAGAGTAAAACATATCAAATATATATTTTTCCTAATCATAAAAGTTGGCAAGAAAACTATTTCAAAAGCTGACTTATTGATAGATAAAGGGAAAATGTTCATTCTTTTGCACTCCTAAAAGTTGTAAAAGTCTCCTCCTAAAGGCTGTGGCCCAAGTTTTGGCATTCACTACTTCCTGACTATTCTGTTTTTCAATTTTCTAATTTGAATACCAGGAAGAAACTATCCAAATTCAATAGTAAGTCTTCAAAACATCAACTATTTGAAGAGAAGCTAAATTGATAGTTTACTACTCTCAAATAACTCTTTTGAAACAGATTTCTGGTTCCACTGTGGTTCCCATCTATGGTGTAACCCCGTGACTATCACATCCTATTTTACAAGGATCTTACCACAAAACAGAAAATCTCCAGTTTAAAGCAGTGTAATAGTGATAACCGTCCTTAAGAATTCCTAATAATTCCTCAAACTATAAAGTTATTGGAGTATCAAAGAGAGTTGTATTTCAAAAGATGCAAAATGACATCTCACTTCATTATAACAAATTATTTCATTATGAAGCAAAGTATACAGTTCTTGACAGACTGACTTAATAGCTCATGAGTTGAAACAGACTGTTGTAAATGCACTTCAGGAACACACAATTTTTTTGTTATTCTCTTGCCAAATTCTTCTCCTATTCACTACAGAGTAATGGACTATTACATAAAATGCTAAGTTTTTATTTCCCCTTGATTCTTGGCCAATTTACTAAGTAAAAAGTTATTTTGCTGAGAAAGCAGAAAAAGTCCACACAGAGTATGCTGGAACACTTCCTATAATCAATAATTTAAAAATAATTATGGAGTAAGAAATAATGAACGGTTTGTGAAAACAGTAAAAATCAGGTCAAAGAAAAACATTAGGGTGTAGGTCAGGACAACATGTATCCCAGGAAATCAGAAAACTCACAACAGCACCATGAAATTTAAGGGTAGAAAAACAGGAAATACAAGCCAGCATTTTGTTAAAAACGAAACAAAAAACCCTACTACAAAAATCACAAATTACCTAATATTTGGAAAACCAGCTCTAACAAATGCCACTAACCAAATATCAGGAAAATGTCACACAAATATCTTATAACCTCACAGAGGGAGCTACAAAGCAAGATGTCAAGAAACGCAAACTCTATATATATGGTGAAAAATATAGAAATATTGCAGAAATTTAAAATCAATTGCGAATGTGCCTCAAATGAAAAAAAAAGGGTCTCATTTATAAAATCACAACTGAGGGAGGAAGCAAGGTATTCACTACCAGTAGACATCCAATGGCCATGAATATACACACACACACACACACACACACACACACATTCAATTATATATATTATCATATATATGGAAATACTCTCATATAAAGAAAATATTCCTATATAGGACTATGTATATATATGTGAATATATACATATACATGTGTGTGTATGTGTATATAAAAGGGAGGTACATTATTGAGATCAAATTACTTGGAGGAAAATTACAGCTGTCAGGGAAAAACTTCCTCAAGGAAAAGTTATTACAGTGCTGCCTCCTGCCAGCACCCTTCCATCCCCATCTAAGCAAGGGTTGAAACCATGGGTTTAGGTTTTACTATGACTTAAAAAGCAGTAAACCTTGTTTTCAGTACAATATGGCTCCCAGCGCTCCAGAGACGACTGTTAATTCTGCTCCCTTACATCTCCGCACTGTTTCAGTTTAGAAAGTGCCTTCACTTTCATTCCTCAACAGCAACCTGTTTGGTGGCAGAATCACAGCCCTTTACTTTCACATGTAGCTTGTACTTTCACACACTGCGTTATTTTAGCGAAGAGACCTAAGGAAATTGTCACTCGTCTTAAGACAAGTAGACGGTAGGTAGGTGAGTTGCTCCGCCAACTGCCAGACTCCACTCTGTCAATACCAGACACTTTCAACCCTAAATAGTTCAAAGTACAACACTCCAGGGAAAGCAGCCTCATCCAGAAAGGGCAGAACTGCAGTCTCAGGGGGCCATCTCTGCCTTGGTCTCCCTCCCCAAAGACAGGGAGAATGAGGCAGCAGGTGGGAACAAAGGCTCGGTCTAGAGTCCGGCAGAGTGTTGGTGGGATGGACCTGCCCAGCCCCATCTGCACTAAGCCCGGAGGAGCTGAATTCTATGTTTAAGACACTTGGTAGGTCTCCAGAGAGGCGGGTCTTGCCGTTCCTGGTACCCTCTCACTGTTCCCGCCGGGGCTTTCCTATGGATGGGGGGGTCTCTTCCTCCCAGGACCGCCCCGCAATCCCCTCTCCCCAAGGCCCATCCCCATTTTTCACATCAGGCCTCTGGAGTAGGAGAACCCGCTAGCTCTGGCTCCCAGCCCCTAGCCTCTCTGCCTGCTGCATCTCTCGACCCCGAGGTATTCCTACATGTCCCTAGGGAAGGTCTGCCTCCCACCCGTGCCACCTAAACCTTAAACTCCACAAAAGGAAACCCTCCCAAAGCGTCCTCCCATCCACCTCTTCCGCCCTGGACACCCCCGAGAGCCCTCCTAAACCTCAGGGACCTCCCACGAGTTACCTGCCTCTCACCTGGGCCCCTTTAGCCGCGGCCTCCTCGGAAAGGCGACCCCCAAGCAGCTCCTCGGGTCAAGAACCCCCTAAAGGGGAAACATCCTCTTCCAGGAACCTCTTGGGGCGCCTTCAGCAGGCGACCCAGTGGAGAGCCTCCGGGCTCTTGTCCCGGGCTCTGCCCAGCGCCACCCCTCCCGGGTCCCTTCCCGGAGCGTCCCCGGACCCCAGTCCCGTCTCGCAGCCGCAGACCCGGGCGGCTGTCCCCGTCCCTCACGGGCGTCCCCGGCTCTCAGACTTCCCCCCACTCCGCGTCCCCAGGGGCTTCCCGGAGCAGCGCGGCCGGGCTGCGGCACTGACTTTCTCCAGCTCCCGGGTCCGCCCAAAAGAGGGGGCGGCGGCGGCAGCGCGACTCCTTTGTGACAGGTCCGAGAGCGCCGTAAAGATGGACGCGAGGCCACGGCACTGCCATGACGCGCGGGGCCCACCCCCGCTCCGCACAGCCCCGGCCCTCCCTCCGTCCCCTAGGCAACGCCCCTTCCTCGGCGGCCATCCCTTTCCCTGGCAACCAATCAGTTTTCGGAGTTTGTGTCACGTGATCGGGCGGCCCACCCCGCCCCCTGGGAGCGAGCTGCCCAATCCCCTTGCAGAGGTGTAAATGGACCAATCAAGTGTCTCCCGCCAGCTTGCCAGGCACCGGATGTCCATCGAACTCCTGGGGAGGAAAAACAGTGCGGATTGGGTCAGGACGCCGGAAGGGGTGGGGCTTCGTGGTGGCGGTGAGGAGCCGGAAGCCCTGAAGGGTCAAAAGAAATACAAAAGCAAAGGCTGTTTTCTTTTCCTTTTTTTTTTTTCCCCTTCCTTCCTTCCTTCCTTTTTTTTTTCCCCCCTAAAGAGCGATCGGTGGCGGTTTGGGGTGGGCGCCACCCAGGAGCGGGGGTCTCGCCTCTAGGGCGCCCGTAGGTGAGTGCGGCCAGAGCTCTGGCCAGGCGGTGAGACCTGGCCTCCAGCTTCAGCCCGGGGAGACCGGGGCGGGCTGTGTCTGATGTGAGGTGTAGGGCCAGGCCTGTTCTCAGTCTGCGCACTCGCCCCAGTGTTCTGAGTCGCCGGGGCCCGGGGCTTGCTGGGCCCAGCCTGAGGGGGGCCGAGGGAGCCCGCGGAATGGCCTCCAGGGCGTGTGGGACAGGATCCCCCATCCTTTCAAGCGGAATCGGGGCTTCGGGCTTCTTGCAGGCTCCCCTCCACCTTTCCTGCTAGGTGGGGCCATCGAGGAGGCTCCAAGTGAGGAGCGGGCCCTTTTCCAGAACTCTGGGAACGGCTCCAGGCTCCTCAGGGGATGCCTGGTTGGAAGTGGTTGAATCACAGCGTGTAAGTAAGTGTAAGACGGGAAACACATCTACTCTATTCCGTGTACCAGCTGCCAGAGCGTGCTCGTTCTGTAGAAAACTTAGGAAACTAAGACCGAGAGTTGAAGCATCTTGTTCGAGAGTTGGTGGCCCATGTGTGCATCGATCCGCACGGCGGGAAAGGAGGAGGAGACCTGTTTGTTCTCAGCAAAACTCGTAGAAAACAAGATCGTCTGCAGCCCTTTTAAAATGCAGATTCCCAGACCCCACTCCCGGACAATCTGGCTGAGTAGGTCTGGAGTGGGACCCAGGAAGCCAAATGTGGGCCTGGTGGTCAGAATTCCCAGTGATAGCTTGGATACCAGCTGTGCGGTAGGATTTGTTGATTCTGCAGAGGCCCGAGTCTCTTTCCCAGCTGAGGTCTTGGTGTGGGTGCCTGTTACAGGTGGGGCAGTTCGTCGTGGTTCTAAGAAAGGAAGAATTATTTCAAGACTGTCTGCCTGGTTAGCAGCCTTTCCTTTCACCTAAGAATCTTGGTGTTCGGTTAGAGTCAAGTTGCTGCTTTAGAATTCGAAAACCGTGTTTCTGGTAAATGAAACAATTTCAGCGCATGGTTCAGCTCAGGCATAGTGTACTATGCTTTTCAGGCAGCCTCATGAAGCGGTTTCAGTTGATCTCTATGGATCATCTTTTGAACATTCTTTGTTTTTCTTAAATATGATCTTTCTCACTCTATAGGATGTTTGGTCTTTGGTTGTCTGCATTTTCACTATGACACATCCAACTATGGATTTGTTTTTATTAGATTTGTTTTGGTGTTTATTAGACTTGAATTTGTGGATTACTGTCCTCATTATCTGTAAGATTCTTAGCCAGTTTATATTTATATATCATTTCTGCTCCATTGTTTATCTTCCTTCTTTACTGATGTAACATAGACCTTTTTTTACTCTGTTCTCTTCCTTTCACTGTCTTTTTATTTTTCCATAATACATTCTGGATAATTTCTTTTTCATTAATTCTCTCTTGCTATTTCGAATGTATTATTAAACTCATCCATTGAAATCTTAAATTCAGTTACTGCATTTTTTAGTTCCTGAAGTTCTATTTGGTTCTTTTTCACATGTGCTGTACCACTGTTTTATAGCTTCTTATTCTCTGCTATTAATTTTAAGGGTGATTCTTATTTCTTTAAATGTGGTAAGCATAGTTGTTTTAGAATCTATGCTTTAAGTCCACTATCTGAATTTCTTTTGGGTCTGTTTCTGTTGCTCATTATTCCTGCTGTTTCTCTTTACAGTTCACCTTTACCTTGAGGGTGTAGTTCTTTGGGGTACCAGATTCAGGAGAAGGAGATGGTTATCAAACTCCCTTCATATCCTGTGGGGCTCCTGGCTTTGACTTTTGTTTCTGTAGCTTTAGGAGGGCACAGCAGCTTTCAAGGTCAGAGACACCCTTGTGTGAAGACAAGTTTGAATATTGGGCTGAATTTCTCATTTTCACCTTTTGATTTTTGCTAAATTCTTTACTATCTTGTTAGCTTTTCTGTAAGAATTATTTAAAAATTTTTTCCATTTCTTTTTTATCATAGAAGGAGAGGATTGGTCTTAATTACTTAATCCACTATTTCTGAGAATGAAAGAACCCAATCATTTTTATTTTGGAATATAAAATTCATAATTTGAGGCAATCTTGAGTTGAAGGTTATTTTTCTTTGAATGCTGAAAACTTCCACCATTTTTCACTGTGCAGTGTCACAGCCATTATCAAAATTAAGCTTCTTTGATGTTTTTTTCTAGTCCTTTTTGAACTCCTCAGTGCTTCTCATCACTTACAGAATTTAACCTCATTCTGCTTTTCCTTAAATTGCTCATATGCCAGCCTGTTACTGAATGCAAGTTCCTCACTTGCTAAAAATTAGAGTGCCAGTTTAGTACCTAGCATTGTACATTGCACATAAGTCCCTTGTAAAGATTTACTTCAAAATTATAATCAGATGAATTAGTTGGTCTTATGTTTGGTTTCTGTAATGCAAAGCCTTTATTTTATTTTTAAATTTGATCTTAGAGAGCAGAGTTATATAATCTGAGGGAGGAAGGGTACGATTTAGTGTGAGTTAGGTTCCAAAGCCAGCCCATATGGCAAAATAGTGCATAATCACAGCTACTTTCAAAAATCTTTTAGGGAAGCTCCATGTTGGATGTAGGTATACCAGCGCAGCAAAATTCCAGCATGGCCAGGTTTTCCTCCAGCTTTGGAACAGATGCTATTTTTCTTCCTGTGAGCCCCAGATGAAGTAGTTGGTTTGCATTTAGAAGTCACAGTGTGTAACAAATAGAACTAATATTAGAATCATACATAGTGAGGGAAGTGTTTATATTCTGAGAGGCACACATGAACTGGGGAACTGCTAAAGGAACCAATATTTTAAGATCTGTCTTGTTTTCTTCCAGTACATATAATGAATTCAAAGTAAATGCACATATGATGAGACTGTTCTTCTCTTATGGGTAGATAAATGGCATAGATAGTTTATTTTTTAATAACTTTTTATTGTGTGTGTGTTTTTAGATGCCTAGACAACCAGAAGGTTACTACAAATTACTCTTCATAATGACCATTTTAAATATGAATTAAATTGCTGTGATGTATATTCATTTTTATAGATTCTTTTAGTCTCCGTTGGTACTGGGGGATGTTAAATAAGCTTCATTGTTAGAAGACTGAGGATTGCTTTGTCTAGTAATAAATGCTAACAGACTGTTCTCTGTTAGTAGTTGTCATTTTCTGAAGTTTTAAACTATAGAGGAAATTGGCTTGATTAAAATAACCATAGGTTGGTAGAAGAGCCTTCTCTCCAGAAAGCATGTCCATCTGGAATATAGTTAAGTTTGCTAAGATGGAAGATTCCTCTTAGTTGCTGTCCTGCATTTTGAAATCCTGTGTGACTCAAACACAAGGGCAAAAATTTAGGAACTGTGCTTAACTATATTTACTGACAAAAGGAAAGTGTGTTGGCCTGTTATTCTTGCTACCTAAACAGAAGCCTTAGAACATCCTAACACAGAGATCTGATTCCCCCTGGTGTATTTTTACACTTACAGTCTATCTAATGTTAGAATTAGGAGGGTATTGTGGCTATTGCTGTAAACACTTGAGTAGTCTGCCATCACAACATTCAGTTCCATAGGAAACCAGATCTCATTAACTTGTACCATGGTACCAGCTAAGTGGAATTATTTATTTACTGCATTCCCTGTGCCGTACTCTACATCCCTGTAACTGTTTTGTAGCTACGAACTTGTACTTTTTCATCTTTTCACCTTTTTCAGACTCACAGATACAGAGAACACACTGGTGATTGCCAGAGGGCAGTGGGGTTGGAGGCCTGTGTGAAAAAGAAATAATTTTTTTTTCAGCGATAGCAATTATTTTGGGGGCAGCAGTGTAAGTTATGTATCTTAAAACTTGGATGGATGCTATGTGAGACACTGAGCCTATTTTGTCCCACCAACCTAGAAATTGAATACCACAGTCTCCAGTACAAGCACAGTAAGTGCAGTGTTTAACAGTTATGTTGGCTTGAAATATAAGAACTTTGTTTTTTGGCTGTCAAGCAAATGTGAAAACTGTGTTCTTTATCTGTATCAGTTTGAAACTTAAGTTTGGACAAAGTGATTTTGGTATGGTTTTGGTTTTCTCATCTCTATTTGAATAACTAATCCTTTTGAAAATAATGTAACGTTTTATTTGATAATTACTTAGGTCACCTTGAAGAAAAAAGCTATAATAGGAAAGCTGACAGTATTTATTTCTAAAACTAAATACAGTAAGGACAAAATAAGTATTCCCAATGTAATTTCTCTTTTTTCCTACATGAATCTTTATAGAATCCCAGGCCGCTAGGCTTTTGTTTGTTTGTGTTTATTTTTAATTATTCTAGCAAACAAAAGGGGAAAATAAGAGACTTGTGAAAATTTAGGCAGCAGAAATTAAAATAAACACTTTTAACTTCTGGTTTTTCTATTTCCAGAGGGAGGTAAACGAGTTGCAGATACTTACTACTCCCTACTGCAGAGCAAACAGCCAATAAACATTGGACTCTTTAAAGAAGAATACTTTGTGTGGGGAGTACTTATTACTTAGTGTAACAGAACATTTTAGTCAGCTGAAATTAAAGGAGAGTAGCAAGAGTTATTCTTGAAAAAGACATTAATTATATAATATAGTAAAGTGATTTAATTTTTGGTCTTTTGTTTCCGCCTGCACAAATTATATGGTGCTTGAGTAGAATTCCCCATGGGACATAGAAACCTCAGCAAATACATATTTAATGTCTCCCATTCTCTATAACTTATATCAGACAATAGCTGGGAATATTCATGTGGGATCATTCCTCCCTGCTTAAATTCTTAAACTCCTCTTCATGGTTGGTTTATTCAATAAGTATTTATTATATACATAATGTTTGCCAGACACTGTGCTAATAAGCACTGTGGATACAGAGAGCTGTTGGAGCTGTCAGAAATGATAAAACACAGTGGATGAGTGCTATAGTAGAGTTATAAATGGCTGTCGTAGGGGTTAGAGTAGAAACAAGGAAATGAGTGGAATGGTATTGCAGCAGTCCATGCAAGATGAAGTCTGAAAAGAAAGAGATTAGAAAGAAAAGGACTCTTCTCGTAAAAAGAAAGAGAGGAAGGGAGGGAGGGAGGGAGAGAGAAAGAGAGAAAAAGAAGAAGAAAGAAAAAGGAAAAGAAGAAAGAAAGAAAGAAAGAAAGAAAGAAAGAAAGAAAGAAAGAAAGAAAGAAAGAAAGAAAGAAAGAAAGAAAGAAAGAAAGAAAAGAAAAGAAAAGAAAAGAAAAGAAAAGAAAAGAAAAGAAAAGAAAAGAAAAGAAAAGAAAAGAAAAGAAAAGAAAAGAAAAGAAAAGAAAAGAAAAGAAAAGAAAAGAAAGAAAGAAAGAAAGAAAGAAAGAAAAGAGAAAACAAAGAAAGGAGAGGTGGATTAAAAAGAGGTCATTATGAGGTAGAAACAGCAGAACGTGGTGACTGGAGGAATGTAAGAGAAAGAGAAAAAGGAGCCTGGATACATGTCCAGGTTTTCAGCCTGGGAAACTGGACTGATACACATTCATGCCCTTCATTACCGCCTCTTACCTGTACTGTTCACCTTGTCAATTCATTGAATATGCTCTTATCTGGTATTAACTCGTTCAGGAGTACCAACTCTTAAAATTTATTTCCTTTATGCACCCCATAGAATTTGGCACAGTGCTGGACAGAGTTCAGCATTTAGCACAGTATTGAGTCTATTTAAATTGAACTACTAATAAAGTAACACAGTGAACTAAAGAACCACACTAAAGGGAAAATACAGAATCAAATTACATAAACCTGTCAGTTTTACCTAATTTCTCTCAGTTGGATGTGATCCCTTTCCCACATCAAATGTCATGACTGTTTATGCTGCTGGTTTATATCTTCCCCAGTCCTGGAGGGCAGACAGTATTTCTCTCATTCCTACAGCGTCCAGAGCTTAGCGTAGTGCTTTGCAGTAATGACAAGCCTTGCAAAGCATTTTTAACCATGTGCCAAACACTGTACGAAGTGCTGTACATGAATTATCTTGTTTATCTTCACAAAAAATTTATGCTGTGCAGTGCTATTTTAATCCCCGTTGGTGAGTGCAGAGCAGTCTGTGGATGAGGAAACCAAGGCTCAAAGGAGTTAAATGACTTGCCCAGGGTCATACAACTGGTGACAGAACTGGGGTCTCTTGTTTTCAGTCTTCTATACTTTTTTTTTTTTTTTTAATCATCTATCCTCCCTCTTGGTAAGAAGACTGCAACAGAAGGTACTGGTTATATATTGGTTTCATTAGATTAGGTTGTAGTAAAAGATGTCTGAAATTAAGTGTGCTTCTTGGCAGCATTTATCGACAGTGAAGTTTTGAATACTGAAAAGACCTGCATATTTCTGGGAGAAGATATTCTGAATATTATCCAGAATATTCAAGAGTGTGGCCACTTGTTTTGTGAGCATTTTCTGCCCCTACTTTTGATCTCTCCTAACATAGAAAGATGACCGAATTCATTAGCCAGAGTGCCACTGAAGGCACCTGAAGGCTAGGAGAGAACAATAGTTGAAGTGCCAGGCAGTGAGGACCTACAGAAGAGATGGATAGAGCAGTCTGTGTTTTAGTCTTGTCCCTAAACTCACAGAAGTTCATTATAATAAGGTATGGCCTTCTAGCTTTATTTTAGAATCAAAAGATTGTCAGGATTATAATATTAGCTTTAAAGAGCAGACTTACAGGTGTTCATTAGTTTTGATTATGTGACTTTTTTCAGGAAACCAGCCCATTGAGAGCTGAGAAGTAGAGTTTCTCTATCAAATTCTAAAGCCGTTGTCTTTAAATTTCCTTTGTAAAAATGTGCTGCTGCTTTTCTTTCATTTTCATTAACCAACTGTGATTCCAGGTTTTGTCCCTGTGTGTGAAAGATAGATGGGTAATAACACAGACTCCCTCTTTGGGTAGAAGTTGAATTCTAACACTTAAAAGAAAAAGATTGATGAAAAAGAGAGGAAGAATTTCTTAGAATCCCATCAATTAGTGTTTTCCCAAAAGTGATTGTTAAATGTTGGGAAGATCCTCATTTTTCTCTAGTTTTTATTTCAGATTCAAGCCCTTGTTTACATGTATCCTAAAGGCTTTGTCCCCAAGTTTCAGGGATCTTTCTTAAAATTAAATGAAAATAGGGTCTTCTTGTTCCAAAACCTCAACAGACCATGACAATTAAAATAAATGGTTTTCCTTTCTTAATTTTGAGTATAAGAATAAATCTTTAGTCTCTGAATTCTTATTTAGAAGGAAGCATATCTGATTCTAGGTTTTATTTAGGCCTTTTGGAGTATCGTTTTCAGTATCAATATAATTTTCATTTTTTAATGAATAATGAGAGTGAAGAGATGCATTTAATGGAATGCCAGTGGCATTACCATGTCCCAATATTTATTCCCCAGGTTTAATCATTTGCAATCTGATAAATTCTTTGCTTTGAGACACTATTATTTTTCTCCATTTTTATAAGATTAAAGGAACTAGGGATGTTTGGCCCAGAAAAGAAACAAATTAGGGGGAACATAGGAGTTGTCTTCAAATAACAGAAACAATATCATGTTGAAAAAGGGATTTGGCTCCTTTTTTGTAGTCCCAGTGGATTGAACCTATGTGTGGAATGTATAGGGAGACAGATTTCAATTCAATTTAAGGAAGAACTATCCGACCAGTAGATGTGCTCAGAGTCACTGTCTGGGAGGGAATGTGGTGGTCCATCAAGAAGTTTTAAAATATGGATTCGATGAAAATCTCCAGATGCCAGATGGGGAATCATATTAGGTGGGCTGTGAGGACCCGACCCACTGAATTATTTATCAGGAATTAAGGGTGATAGGGAGAAACCAGACTGCCACCAATATAGGGCAAGAAATGAGAGAGACAGCTAAAAGCGGGGAGAAATTGAGGGTCCAGGATGCCTCCCCCATTTAATAGAGCCCTACATAGTTGACATTTTCTCTGCTAGGGACAGCTAAGGAAATGTTGGCTCTCGTTTCATGAGGGGTCATTCTGTAGAACTTGAAGAGTGTTGGCATGGGCACAGAGACCACACAGTTCTGCTGCTGTCATTGGCTTCTGGCAGGAGGCACTGAATAACTCCAAGTCAGAAGTGTCCAGGTTGTGAGCTTTAGGTGGGAGCATCAACTTCTGTCAGTTGGTTTGGTTTTCTTATTATAAATTTCAAAATTCTCTTGTCATATTGAACTAAACTTCAGCAACTGTAGGGCTTAGGCTGAGACTATTCTCTTGTTCTGAATGTTTAGATTTATTTTCTCCGCTTCCATTTCATTGTTATTGAACAAAAATGTTACATGAACATTCTTAGCAGTGGAATTTGATGTAAGAAGAAAGCTGAAATTGACATGTCCTCCTTTTTAACCACAATCCCTGGTTTCTGGAGAGGGGTATTGGTAAAGTGGACAAGAGTACGAACTTTTGATGTCAGGCCTGGATTTGAGCCTCAGCTCTATCATTCACCACCGTTATCACCTTAGACAAGTGACCTAACTCCTCTGGGCCTCAATGTCTTCATCTGTAAAGAGATAATATTTCCCATAGGGTCAGTGTGAGTGTAAAGGAGGGAATAAAACATAAAAAGCATTCAGTGCGTGGTAAGGATTCAGTAAATGGTTGGTACCTTATTTCTGTACTAGCAGGAGAGACTTATCGTTGTTATTAGGGGTCATCTTGAAATGAACATCAAGTTGATGTGCCAGTAGTGCTGAATATGCGCTTCTTTACTAGGATGTAATTCTGTGAATACCACATCATGTCTGAGATAATTCTTCAAAAGGAAAGGCACCAGCAAAGAAAAGCAGAAAAATTTATCTTAAAAGGAGTAATGCACACTCCTCTATCTTTATTTCCTTCGCCCCTCCTTTCCGGAGAAGTTCGGGTAGAAGTTATAGATTGAGATTTGGGAGTCTTCTGCATCAAGATACACATAAAGTGGTTGAGGTCATTGTGGGAGTGAGGAAAGAGGAGAATCAAAGATAGAATCTTAAGTGGCACAGTTTCCAGGGAGGGAGATCAGGAAGGAGATGAAGGAAGAGTCAGTTAAATTTAGTACAGAGTACATTGAACCTGAAGTTGGGAAATCTCACTTCTTCTAGTTCCTTTTTTTCCATTCATGGTTTGTGTGCCCTAGGCTTATCACTTTGCTGCTGTGCCGACCAGACTTGATCTCTAAGTCGCCCTAAATACCTGAGTTTCTGCACTCTGGATCTGCTTGCAAACAAGAACAGGCGAATTGAGATAGTATAATATTCTTGAAACGGGAATTTCAAGAGTGAACAATACTAGATGTTACAGAATTAAAGGAGGATGAGGACTGGGAAAGAGATAGGGTGCCCAAGAGGCCAATTTGTCCCTAGATTAGAGGGGCAGAGGAATATCTGCAACGTAAGATTTACAGAACAGCATGTGATGAAGATTATTCAGGTCCTCCCACTGACTTTGTAGACAACATATTGTCAAACTACTTGATACATTAGGAAAAATGTAACCATGTGCTTTCATCAATGATCAGTACATTAAAGTACTTGAAGGTTTCTTCAGTTCAAGGTCATAGGGAATTTTGAGGTAGACCACTGCTGGATGAGACAGAGCTAAATTTTCTTGTTTCTCTTTAGAATCTTAATTGCATTTCTCACTTGAAATGTTTTGTTTGTTTTCTGTAGACTGATTGTTCCATTATGGATGGAGGGGATGATGGTAACCTTGTTATCAAAAAGAGGTTTGTGTCAGAGGCAGAACTAGATGAGCGGCGCAAAAGGAGGCAAGAGGAATGGGAGAAAGTTCGAAAACCTGAAGATCCAGAAGGTACATGGGTTTATAGTTTGGCATTCAGCATCATGATCTCAGTCCTCATGCTGACCCTGCAAGTAGGTAATGCTGTCTTTACTTTAGAGTAGATGACCACGCCTTGGACAGGATACTCCTACTTCCCTTGGCCTTTCCAGTCTTCCACATTGTCTTCCAGGAGATCCTGCTAGCCTGTTTCATCTATACAGGTGTATCTGGGATCTGAACACTGAGAATGCTGCTGCTCTGTAGGGTTTGGGCTGGCTCCTCATCTAGTTAACTGTCTCAGGCTCTGTGCCCTGTTGACACTGACAGATGGCTTTGAGAACTTCTGGCCACTCTCTGAAGTCCAAAGGGAAGCTGTGGATTTTGTCCTATTTTTGTGTTATCCTTGCCCTCAGGATCATGCAGAGGGTGGACTTGAACTTTAAAATCCTTTGCGATTCCAAAATAATATGAAAGTGTTCTAAAGTGTGTATCTTTTTTCCCCTCCCCGTCTCTCCTCCTCTTTCTCTCCCTTCCTCTTTCTTTCAGAATGTCCAGAGGAGGTTTATGACCCTCGGTCTCTATATGAAAGGCTGCAGGAACAGAAAGACAGGAAGCAGCAGGAGTACGAGGAGCAGTTCAAATTCAGTAAGCTTCAGAAAACACAGAATCCAAGGGACTCCGCGGGGTCTTTTTGATGCATGTTGGCCTCATGCAACACTTTTTCTAACTAGGCATGGAATTGTCTTGATTATCTTAGTCTCTAAATGCTCATTAGGTGGAAAAGAGACAAACTTCTGCCTGTTAGCCACATTGAACATTTTCGTTTAGAGCTCAAGATACCCATTTTAATTCTATGATAATATCTAGTAATGGGAGAAATGCCTTGATTTTATGCCATGTTATCTATTCGAAAGCCACGTTATTTACAAATTCTTTCTTCTAATCCCCTGAAGGATCTGCTGTTTATTAAAAAAAAGAAAAAGGAAAAATCTTACTTGGCTATGTTTTCCCTTTTGCCTGCTAAGTGTTCTTTGTTTAATTATTTCCTCAGAAAACATGGTAAGAGGCTTAGATGAAGATGAGACCAACTTCCTTGATGAGGTTTCTCGGCAGCAGGAATTAATAGAAAAGCAGCGAAGAGAAGAAGAACTGAAAGAACTGAAGGAATACAGAATATCCTTTGTATTTTGAGAGAAATCTGTAAGGTGTCAGTTTTTCCATCAACGTCTATGGATTTAGTTTTTTCATAAATAGAATGAAAATCTGCTTGGTGAACTCTTGAGTTTCCTTTCAACGATGGTATTTTTATGACTTCATAACTGGCAGTGATTTATGGAGTTATGTTGCATTTAAAAGTCTGTTGCAATCAAAAGTCCAGATCCTTAAGGATTAACTAAAGGCCTAAATCCTAATAGTCAGTACCAGGATATTCTTACCTTGTAGGATTAGACTCTGAGATAGATGGGCAATGCAGTAAACCTCATCCAGGGGAGAAATTATCTTCTGAGTTTTAAAAGAAAATGTTAAACAACTCTTCAGTGTCCTCAGTTACCTTCCCTACAAGTACAGCCAGGTCTGCACCCATAAGGTGGTAGAAAAAACAAAAAAAAAATGACTGTTTTGGCTTAGTATTGCCTTTTTGACAGCCACTTGAATGTTCTCAGAGGCACCCCAAATGTAACTTGGCTAAATCAAAATTCTCAGTTCCATGCCTCAGCATCCCCATCCTCATCACACTGCCTCCCCAGTCTTTTTTTATATTTTTTTTTTTTTTTTTTTTTTGGTTTTCCCAGTTTCAGTAAGGGTACTTTTGTACCACAGGTGACTAGGCCAAAAATTACCTACAAATCTATGCAGTTCTTGCTCTTTCTGCTGCCATTACAACAGTTGCACGCTCTTCCCTGAAATACTACAACCATCTAATTAGTCTCTGCTTGTACTCTAGTTCCCCAAAATCCCTTCTCCAAGCAACAGTCAAAGGGAACTTTCAAAAATATACATAGAATTGTGTCACTTGCCTATTAGAAACACTAGTGGCTTCCTGTTGCATTTAAACGGTAATCTACATTTTTTACCAGGCCCTACAGGGCTCCACATTATTTAGGGCAACCTACCTCCTTGTTGCATCTTGAACTCAGTCTTCCTATGATTTGCTGTACCGCAGCCTACTGGCATTTTTTATGTTTCTCTCTCACTGAGCTTTGTGATTCCATCTCAAGGCCTTTGTATTTCTTTTTTCCCTTCCTGGAATGCTCTGCCCTCGGATTTTACAAGACTGGCATTTCATGGCACTCTGGTCCCATTTCACTTCTCCCTTTCTTGGAGAGACTTTCACTAGGCACCCCATCCAAAATTGTACCACCCTAATCACTATGTCATTTTCAAATAGCACTTGTCACTGCTGGAGGAATCTTAATTTATTTGCTTTTTACTGGTTTGTTTGCCCGTATTCTGCTGACATGTAAAGTAAGAACAAGAACAAGAACTTGGTCTCCCCTGATTTCCAAATTCCTGACATATAGTGGATTCTCAGTGTATATGTGAATAACTTAATGAATGAAAGATTAAGGCCTCCCTAGTTTTTTTTTCTCCTATGAGAAATCTTATTTGAATGTTTCAAATTTATATGTTGGATAACCTAATGTGATTGAACGCTTCATCTCTAAGATTGATAAGACACTACATGTATGTGTGAGTTGGTACTGTTTTTGCAGGGTGTGTGCAGTAGCTTCCATTGAAGAGTTATACGGGAGATGGTGTGTGTAGATTCCTAGAGATTAGGTTTAAATCAAGGTGACAGACACTGATTGAGATAAGGTGGCAGCATGGTGCTATAAAACCTGCTCTGCACTGATGGCCAAAGACCTGGCTTCAGTCCCAGTTCTCCTAGTAGAACTCTGGTGTAACATCAAGATAGGAGTTGATGGAAAGGTACATGTCAGTTCCAGCTGATTCTTCTGAAGCTCCCCATTCCCACTCCTTTCCTTGCTGACCTCAGAATACTATTATGCATTGATGTTTGCAGAATGGGCAGATATATGTATTGCATTGTTTCAGGCACCAGGCTTTTTCCTCTAAGGAAATACATTGATTAAAACTTATCCTTTGAATTGTCTTACTTTATATGTGTAATTTGGCAGGCTATCAAATAAGACAGAGAGTGTGTCCCAAAGCAGCATTCTGGAAAGTAGTGTTGGTGTGGTATGAGTGGGAAAGGCCCTTCGGTCTTCAATTTGAAGGGAAGAATGAACAGGGCAGCAGTGAGACAAAAGAAACTTTTCTGTCCTGGTGGCATTATAGTGCAACAAGGAAGAGGCGCCAGAGGTATTGGCTTTCACTGGAAACTTGGAAAGTTCTGACTGTTTAGAAAAACTGAAGAAAAGCAAGCCTTCCAAACCACTGATGTATAATGCACTAATCCCAGCCATGTGTGTGTTGCCAGAGACACGCTGAGATAGGAATTGAAGGATTAGACATTTGTTTATGGAAGCTCTAAACCGGGAGCTGGTTCTTAGCTTTGCTTGATTGTTATAATATGATTCATTTTATAATGTGGTTGATACTTGTGAATACAAATAAGCAGTGGTTTGGGCCATATAAACAACAACAGAACTGTTGTTTCCTGCAGGTTAACCAGTATTTAGCAATATTGTGTGTATTAAAAACTGATTTTTAAAAGTGCCTCATTTAATGATTCTTTGAGATTTTTATGGTGTTTTTGTTTAAAGCATTGTAGGAGGAGAGGGACTTAAGGGGAAAAATTGCTTTGCTTTGGGTATAGATAAAAAATAATATTACCACCTTCTTCCGTCTTCCCCCTTAAAAGATTGAACTCTTTTCATCTAAATTAAGAGTAAAAAATTAAATTTTGGTTTTTGTCTGTGTCTTGGTCTTATGCATACATGTGTGCTTTTGTGTTAATTATTTCCTTTAAAAATTTTTTTCAATATTTAATATTAAAATTTTTCTTTGAGAGTTTTTTTCCCTTTTGTAAGTAAAAAACACAGCATGCTCATGGTTTTGGCATTCTGTATTAGATAAAATTGTTTCTTTCATTTTTATTCTTAGAAAAGTGAACATTTAATATTAACATCATGTTTCCACAGTGACCTTAAAAACATTAAATTGACGAAACTTGGAATAGTGTGAGCATAATCCCCACTGAACATCACAAATATTTAAGGTGACTGATGTCAGTAAGAGCTCTGATCTCAGCTGAAGAGCGATCAGAATTAGAATTTCTTAATTTCTGGTACCCAGTTTTCTCCCATGTTTAAAGACAAATAAATAGCTTAGACTATATACGCCCACCCCCAGCTCTTTATGTGCTTATTTGACAGGGTTGGCAATAGATATCTTGGGCACTAGATGTCACTATTGTTCCAAGAAGGTACTGCTGCATCTTAGCTAAGGAATTGCATGCACCACGTTAGAGTACTTACCTATTTATTGCATAATAGGTTGGGAGAGAGAAAATGAAAGAGAAGGTGGGCAAGAGGCTGGTGGAGAGAACAAAAGAAAGTGACAAATCTTGAAAGCCTGAGATTGACATCAAGCATGAAAAAAGTGATGTTACAAGTGAACCTATTATGCTTTTAAAAACAACTTTTTGGTTCTTGTGTTACATGTGCACAGGGGATTCTCATTAAAATCACCTTGAGAAGTTAAAACAGGCTCGTAGGCCTCTGGTGGTCCACATTTAATAGGTTTGGGACAAGGGAGGGACTCTGTTTTTTAATGAGCTTTAAGTGATTTTGATATTGCCTTGTATCATCAAAGTAGGAGTTAGTCCTTGTCCTAAGACTTAATGTCATCAATAGTCATAGGACATTCTGCAAAATTTGATTTTACCCTTAAGGAGAAAACATTTTATGTTTTTTAAAAAGCCACATTTTTTTCTGTTGCATTTATATTAAGATTTTTGTTTTTCCCAGCAAGCGTGGTATCAACCATGTTTTTGGTAAATAGCAGGTTTTCTGGCTGTACTTAGATTTTCATTGAGAATCAGAGGGAAAAGTTTTGTATTTTGTGCTTGATTTGCCATCTTCCTCTCTAGTCACCCTTAATTTCTCTTTAAATCGACTGGATTTGACTGGCAGAATAAAGAGGGAAGTGCTTTTTTTTTTTTTTTTTTAAGTAAGCTAAACATTGCATGGCAGAGTTCAAGTGCTAGTGTATTATATTTGTCTTCCTTCTCTTGATTTACCATTGTTCTGCCAAATCTCTTCTTTTTGCTTAGTTTAACCCTTAACCTTTAACTCACAGTAATCTCAACAAGGTTGGAATTTCTCCAGAAAACAAGAAAGAAGCGGAGAAGAAAGTGGCAGTGAAACCCATGGAAACCAAGAATAAGTTCTCGCAGGCAAAACTGTTGGCAGGAGCTGTGAAGCATAAGAGGTCAGCCAGCACTTGGACAACTTAAATCTCCCTCTGACCATGTGCTCTGAAATGTCACTTGTCATGGTATCCAGAGCAAAAGGTTACCTACCTAAGTATAAGTCTCAGTGAAGTCCCTTTGGTAGCCTGACCTCTCTCCCCTTTCAGATTTGGTATCTTCCTATAGCCTTTGATCCTTATCTCTCTTATTTTTCATTTAGCATCATAAATAGCTACTCTTCATTGGGTACCTGATGTGTGCCAGGCATTGTGATAAGTGGTATTAATGCATAATCTAATTTATTCCTCCCAACAAGTCTATGAAATACAAGTTAGTATTATCAGATGAGGAGATGGAAAATATGAGAGGTTGAGAACATTTTTTCAAAGCCACAAAATAATAAGAGTTGGAGTTTAACATTTGAGCATTTATGTTTCTAGGCAAACGACTTGGCAAGTTCTGTGAAAGGATTTGTATGTAGAGGAGGAAACATAACTTGTCCTGAAGAGAGTTTGTGTGCTCATGATGGAGAAGTAGGGAAGGAGTTAGAAAGGAAATACCGATTTGGGTGGGATGACTAGGGTTTCAACAGGTAGGGGAGGAGAAGGTTCCAGGCACAGGGGGAGCAGCTGCCACAAAGGCATTGTGGCCTGTAAGGATATGGCACCTGCGACGGGGTTATGGGCCTGGCTGGGCTCTGCTCGATTGATGTGGGGGCAGCAGCACTGCCTAGAGGTTTTGATAAGTTCTTCGTTATTTTTGCTCCTCTCCGAATCCTGAAATGGCACCAAAGTGATTAAATCTGGTCCTTCCAATTTGCCCAGCCATACTTTACACAAAATGAGTAAAGTTGAAGTGCAGTCTTTTAAGGAAATCAGCGTGACAGGCCGTCAGCCAGCCAGCCACATGCTCTGAAGGGCGTGTACTAATGCAGTCGTGTGGTTTGGCACGCCGTCCATCTGCGGCAGCTGTTCTAGGACCGTTGCTTACATGTGAAACGTTGTCACGGTATGCACAGCAGCAGAGGGGAGGAGGACTAGTAGCCTGTGAAGAGCCACTTACCCAGCTGTGTATTGTTCCTTTCAAGTTTTCACAAAGCTTTCATGCCTGGCCCTTTATCTTTCAAGATTTGGACCTGGGTCGGTTTTACTGGACAGTGCCAAGAAAGGGCTCTCTGGGTGGACAATAAGTTATTTCTGATCGGTGTCTTGCTGCTAGCAGAATGGTGTCATAACTATTTCTCTGTAGTCCTTGGCACCTTTCAAAAGGGTATATTTGGTGACATGCATGTAACCCCTTTTTAGGTTTGAAACTACATTATTTATTGTTTTGTGTAGCAAGCTGATAGATTAGTCTCCTGGGGTAGGAGTTCTCATGTATCCAGCCTGATTAGAACCACTTCAGAGTTTGTTAATGGACCTCCAGGCCGCACACAAATTCTGGTTCAGTAAGTTTGGAGTGAGGTCTGGGAGTCTAAATCTGGTTAACATCCCTCACCACATGTAGTTAAAATGTGTGTGTGTGTGTGTGTGTGGTGTGTGTGTGTGATGAGAACTTCAAGCTCTACTCTCTCAGCAACTTGCAAATACACAATACAGTATTGGCCATAGTCACCGTACTGTACATCCCAAGACTTACTTATTTTATAAATGGAAGTTTGTACCTTTTGAAGTTGGTCAGTTTTAAGGGAGTCATATATATCAATATTTTCTTTTATGGTAAAAGCATAGTTTGAGGTCATAAGATAGTTTTTCTTCTGAAAGCTTTAGAGTTTCGTCTTTCACATCTTAGCCGTTAATCTATCTGGAATTGATTTTTGTGAAGAGTATGAAGAAGGGATCCCGTTTCAGTTTTTTGTTTTTTGTTTTTTTTTTCAAATTAAAGGTCGGTTTTCTAGCTGTATTTACTAAATATTTCTGCCTGTTTTCCCCAGTTATCTTCAATGTCACCTCTGTCTTATAGCAAGTTTCCATACACATATGGGTTTGTTTGGGGGTTCTCTTTTTCTGTTCCATGGATCTGTTGGAGCAGTACCACTCTGTGTAATTATCGTAGCTTTATAATAAATCTTGATATCTAGGTAGACAAGTCCCCTTACATTCTTCTCAGGATTAGCATGTCTATTTTTGCCCACTTTGTTCTTCATTTTAGATTTAGTTTAAGTTCCTAAAAGAATCTCTTACTGGGATTTTTATTAGAATATTATTAAATTCTTGATACATTTATGGAGAGAACAGATCTTTATGGATTTGAGTCTTTCTAGCCCTGCCGCATATCTCCATTTATTGGTATTGTCATTCTGTAAAGTCTTACGGTTATTTTTCAAAAAAGTCACATCTTTTGTTAAATTTCTTTTAAGTTTTATATTTTTTTGATGCTGTTATGTAAAAGTGCAATCGATGGAAACTCTATATCCAGCCTCACAGCTCTTATTAACTTTAATGATAATTCTCGAGTAACTGTTATTAACTTCAATAATTTGTCAGTGGATTCTTTTGAAATTTCTATATAGTTACCAGCTATAAATAATGACAGTTTTATTCTCTTATACCTTTTAATTCCTTTTTCTTATCTTACTTCACTAGCTAGAACAACCAATAAAATGTTAGATAGAAACAGTACCTATTCACATTCTTGTTTTATCTCTAATTTTAAACAAAATATGTATATAACTTTGTTACTAAGGATGTATTTATTTTTTTTTTTCAAGTATCCTTTAGAAGGTTAAGGAAGTTCTGTTTCTAGTTTGATAAGGATTTTTGTAGCCATGAACAGTTAAATTTTGTCTGTTTGTTTTTCTGCTTTTGAATTGACCTTTTTTTTTTTTTTTACTCTGTTACAGTAAGAAATTAAACTTACAGATTTTTTTTCTAATGTGAGTAACCCAGCTTGGCAGAAATATATCATTTTTTTTCAATTCTGCTGGTTTGCTTTGCTAATATTTTTATATCAGTTGTTGAATCTATGTTCTTGAGTGAGACTGGCCTTTATTATTTTCCCCAGTTTATCTGATTTTGACATGAAGATTAAAACTAGCTTCGTAGAATGATTTAAGAAGTGTTCACTTTTTCTGTTCTCTGGAGGGATTTGTGTAAGATATAGTGTTCTGTTTTGTAAAAGTTTGATAGAACTCCTATAAAGTCATTTTGGTCACTCTTTTTAAAAATTGCTGGTTATAGGACTAATTGAGTTTATCTGTATCTTTCTGAGTCAGTTTTATTTGGTTATATTTTCTGGGAGTTCGTCCATTTTGTCTTATTTCTAATGCATTAGCTAAAGTTGTTAATATTTTTTTAATTTTTCTGATTATTGCTATATCCGTAATTATCTTATTTCATCAAGTTTTTAGTTGTGTCTCATAATAGGTGATTTACAATTTAGCCTTGATATCTTTTTACTGGTAGGTTTGGATTTATTAGTATTTTTTGATGTTATTTTTACTATTTTAATGTTTATTTGTCTTTTTACTTAAATTTTTTTTCTTTTAAAAATATTAAGGTTAAAAAATATTTTTCTTTTTACTAATTTGAATTTATGTATTCTATTTTTACTCTTTTGGTAGCTAATGTTGCAGTTTACGAGGCACACTTAGCAAAACCTAAAGTAAATAAGTATCTTACTTCTACAAAATTATACATGGACCTTAGAATTTTTAGCTGCAGTCACCCTCTTCGTTTTATATATGCTAGTACTGCCTAGGACTTCAGTATGGTCATGTTTAACACCATAAATTAGATGTAATTTTTTTATAGAGACATTTGTTTAGCTTTATATTTGTATTAGCCAGTGTCTTTTTCACCATCTCTTCTGGGATTAGGCCTTCGTTCTGGGATCGTTTCCTTCTTTGTTGAAATACATTGTTTATATGTTCTTTTAGTGAAGGTCTTTTGGTTGGCTTTCAGAATTTCTAGCATGTCACTAAAGATGTTTCCTTCAGTCTTTAATAACTAAGTTTTTGTCATTTATGAACATGTCTAAGTTATCTTGAAGTTTATCTGTGGTTCTAACCAAGATGAATGATAAGGACAACAAAGAATCTGAAGTTTAGGTTATGCTTGACATATAATGCTTTACCCCTTGAATTGGGCAGGAGTTAAGTTGTTTTTATAACAGCATAACCAGAAGGAGACTCTGAAGTGAAAACTTTTAATTTCAGATCATTCCATCTCTTTGAGGCTACCTAAGACCCATATAAATGGTTATGGAGCTTCTCATTCCCAAAACTTTGATCCCCAAGATTGGACACAGCTCATATCACCATGTTTTCTGTTACAGCTCAGAGAGTGGCAACAGTGTGAAAAGGCTGAAATCGGACCCTGACCCAGATGACAAGAATCAAGGTAGGTGGCAGCTTTCACTTTGTTCTTTACTCATAAGACACATGATCACAGTAAAGGGCTGGAATGCATTGCACCTATGAATGGATGCCTATATCTTTAAGCAAGCCGACCTAAACTTGCTGTACCAAACTATTTTATACCAGGCAAGATTTATGCCCAAGAATGTGTCAGCTGCCCTGCAGAGTAATAATATGTTAGTATGTTAGAAACCAGTGGAACTGATAAATGAGCATTGTGCTCCCTAGGAGTGCTTACAAAGTAAGCCATATCACTTCTGCTCACAAAGAGATTTTTTTCTGTCGAGTTTCTTAGTTTCACCTGGCTTGCTACCAGTGAGAGGTCAAATACCTGGCTCCTGTCGATGGTTGGACTGGATTGAACCTAGAGGCTTAATACAGTTTCCAGGAGTACACTTTCTTAGGTGGTTACTTTTATGTGATCAATTCTGGCACTGTATTAAGTGGCACAGTTTTAAGTGAAGGTGAGTGTATTCTGAGGGCCAGATCAGGAATTAGAAATTCAAGTGTGTTTTTGGTAATACCCCTAAATCCCTGTGGGATTGAGACTCTGAGCTAAACTCAATGTGTCTTCTCTAAAACAGGGCTTACATTTATTTCTCTTTCAAAAAAAGTAATGGACTTTAAAATCGTGTATCTCCTGAGCACTAGTAATGGTCAGCTGTTGCTGATACCTTTTGGTATAGAATCTACTTTTAAAAAGGAAGTGAAGAGTCTCACTTCTGCTTATATATCATCTTCCATCCAATTCTCTTTCCCAGAAGGGAACAGTACCATACATTTCTTATGTATCCATCCAGAGCTATTCCGTGTATGTATAAGCAATTAGAAATACATTCTTTAAAACAAGTTTTATTACAGATGACTTAAAACATACTCAGACATTGAGATAATGGTACAATGAATGCCATCATGTAGCTTCAACAATTTTTGACACATATCCAATTTTATTTCATTTATGCCTCCCTGACTGTAGTATTGTGAGGCAAATCTCAGACATCAGATTGTTTCATACATAATTCCCTAAAAAATAAGCGTTCTGTTTTGTTTTTAACATAATTGCAGTACTATTATCATACCTAAGATAATTATAATTTCTAAATATTATCAAATATCAAATTAGTATTCATTTCCCATTAAAATTTTTTCAACAAATGTTTTTTTAAAAATCAGGATCCAGTGAGAATCAGATATTGGCCATATGGCTTAAAAAAATTATTGTGATATAATTCACATAGCATAAAATTCGCTCTTTTAAAGGATACAATTCAGTATGAAATACACTTAGTATGGTCACAAGACTGTATATTCATTACCCCACTATCTAATTCCAAAACATTTTTTTCACCTCAAAAAGAAATGCTATGCCTATGATCAGTTACTCTATTCTTTCCTCTCCCCAGCTGCTACTAATCTAGATTAGTAGGTTAGGCAACTACTGATCTCCTCTCCATGGATTTGCATTTTCTGGACATTTTACATAAATGAAATCATGCAATACATGGCCTTTAATGTCTGGATTTTTCACTTCGCATGTTTTCAGAGTTCATCCGTGTTGTAGCATATATCAGTACTTTTCATAGCTGAATAATATTCCATTATACGATATGCTACATTTTGTCCATTCACCAATTGATGAACATTTGGGTGTTTTCCACTTTTTGGCTCTTATGAATCATGCTGTATGAATATTCATGCACAAGTTTTTGTGTGAACCACTGTTTTCAGTACTCTTGGGTGTATAGCTAGGAAAGTAGTTGCTGGGTTATATGGTAACTATGTTTAACTTTTTTGCAGAAGTGCCAAACTGAATTCCAAATGGGTTGTACCATTTTTACACTCTACCAGCAATATATGAGAGTTCCAGTTTCTTCACAACCTTATCAATACTTCTTTTTTTTTTTAATTCACCTTTTTGAGTGTGATGTGATATTTCATTGTGGTTTTGGTTTGCATTTTCCTAATGACTAATGGTATTGGCATCATGTACTTATTGGCCATTTGCCTATCTTCTATGGAAAAATATTTACTCAAATCCTGAGACTGTTTTTAAATTGGAATGTCATTGAGTTGTAAGGGTTCTTTATGTATTCTGGCTATGAGACACTTCTCAGATAATGATTTATGAATATTTTCTCCTTTTCTGTGTGTTGTAGCTTCACTTTTTGATCGTGTCCTTTGGAGCACAAAAGTTTTCAATTTTGATAACATCTAATTAACTTTTTTCTTTTGTTTCTTGTACTTTAGTTGTTGCATTCAAGAAACCATTGCCTATGAAGATTTATCCGTGTTTTCTTCTAAGAGTTTTATAGAGTTTTAACTCTTAAATTTTTGTTGTTGATCCATTTTGAGTTAATTTTTGTATGTGGTGTGAGGTAGGGTTCCAGTTTCATTCTGTGCAGTTATCTAATTGGCCAAGCACCATTTGTTGAAAAGACTATTTATTCTTTTCCCCACTGAGTTGTCATGACACTTTTGTTGAAAATCAGTTGACCATATGTAGTTTTATTTCTGGACTCTCTTTTCTCTTCCATTGATTTATATATGTCTATCTTTATGCCATTACCACAGTCTTGATCACTATATAGCTTTGCAGTAAGTTTTGAAATTGGAAAAGTGTGAGTCTTCCAACTTTGTTCTTTTTCCACATCCCTTTCATTTCCATGTGAATGTTGGGGTCATTCAGTCAATTTCTACAAAAAAAGCAACTAGGGTTTTGATAGGGATTGTTTGACTCTGTAGATGAATTTGGGAATATTGCCATCTTATGGTTAATATGTTTTTTAACTCTCGTTTAGCTTGTAGGTCTTCCTCCTTTTTAATTTAGTTTTTGTTTTCTTTCTATTTTATTTATGAAGAAACTGTTTTGTTCTGCAGATTTTCCCACATTCTAGATTTTGCTGATTGTATTCTTGTGGTGTTCCTTTATATTCTAACCCGTGATCTGGTAAAATGGTAATTAGATGTAGAGCTTGAGCAATTCAGGTTGATTTTTTGGCAAGAATACTTAATATGTTATTTTTGTACTTCCCATCATTACTGTTTTAATTATCATGTCTATTCATTGCTTAGTTTACTTGTTATTGTACCTTGGGAATTATCGCATTATCTGTACATTCTTCATTCCTTTTTAAGGCTACTTAATATCCATTATATGATCATACCATTGTATATTTATCCCATTTTTTATTGAGGAACATTTAGATTGTTTACATTCTTTCTGTTACGATGTTGTATTAAATAACCCTGTACTCATGCATCACTTTTCATATCCATAAAGATACCAATCTAAATACTTAGAATTATTGGGTCAGAGAGAATATACATTTATAATTTAGGTAAATATTGCCAAATTGCCCTGCAAAGAAGTTATCCCAGTTTATATTCCCATCAGCAATGTACGAGTTCATTTCACTGATATCTTAATATATAGGAAACTCGCTAACCTGTGGCTGCGTAAATAGGGTAAGTGTATACTGTGCGTGTGTATATGCACACACCTGTATGTAATACTTCATAGAAATCTTAAACATACTTCAGCTAGTTAACCAGTAGCTCTGTATCTAGTGCTTATTCCCTGATTAGAACTATTTGCATGAATCAGTGGAAAGGAAAACTTGTGTGGGATTTTTAAACTATCTGAGTCAGACACTTGTGTTTCAGAGCCATTTTTTTTGTCATTCTGAATTGCTTCTTCCCACCCCTTCCGATATTCTTGCTGCAAAAGCTGGGCAGGGAACATCCTCTTTTGCTAGGAGCTGAGGCCATACTAGAAGAATATCTCCTATATCTTGGTTCAGAGTCTTGTCCTCAGCAGTAGAAGCATTTGTCCCCTGGGTCCCCCAGAAGATAGCTCTGTGACCTTAATGGAGATCGAGGCTGCCCCCACTGGAGTCTCTGGACTTAAACTCTGAGCAGAGCCTGCGAATGCACAAGTGGACCCATCTACTCTCAAGTCACGCATCTGTCTGCATCCCAAGAACATTCTCTATTAAGTAATTTTCGGTGTTAATTTGGTATAACAATGTGGTCCTGCAAAAGCAGAAGCTGGCAGGAAACTCACCAAATGAGAGAGATCAGAGGGCACCATTTTGTTCTCTTTGGACAGTTAACTGCTTTGGAATGAAATTTGTCAGAGTCGCAGTCTTTTCTTTCTTGAAACCTCCTAGATAATTGGGAGATTTGGTCTTTTGGCTTAAACTCTGCTGATGCCACAGTGGTATAGATTCTTGGTTGCATTCCATATGGCTAACTTCCATCCTTTCCTTTGGGCAGCTCTTGTCCTCTATAGTACTCTAAAACTGATCCTTCTTTTCTAAGAAAATTCGGTTCACCTTTGAAATACCTAATAAAATGACATAACTTACTGAACAGCTTCACAATAATTACTTTTCTAAGTAACTGTTATGCCCTTATAATATATTAGGTTTTGAGGATTTTTTTACCAAGCTTTTCTAGGAGTACTGAAAATATCATTGTATATGTGACATAATAATACAATGAATAGTTAAGTAAAGAATGGCTTACAGTTTGATGTTATGCCTATATATTCATTGCCCCCACCCCCGAAAAAAAAAATTTAGCCCTTTGCAGTGGAGCACTGTAAAATATCTTTAACACATTCTCCTGCATTCCCACACATCGAGAATGCTGGCCTGCTCTGTGCCAGGCCTTGTGTTCTATGCCCAGGGGCTGGTGTGGTGAAGAAAGAGCCCTTGCTCTCAAGAGACTAATTTATGGTTAGAGGACAATACAAACAAGCAATCCCTCTCGTCATTGAGACTGTCCAGTCTTCCACAGCCTTCCTGACTGTCACACAAGGATGCCCTTGGGGTTACAGAGCTGTATGCAACTGTTCCTCCATAATTTAAGTGGCCCAGAATGTGCATTAAATCTTTGCATTTACTTTTTTAAAAAAATCTGAACGGGTAGTATATGCACAAAATAGAAAATTCAAAATGGGCAAAGGAGTGTGGAGTGAAGAATTTAGTCACCCCTGTTCCCCAACCATTGTTTCTCTCCCCAGAGCAGCCACTGTTACCCGTTTTTTGTTGTTTTTTTCCAGATGTAATGCATGTACATGGCATGTTCCCCCAACACACACACACGCACACACATTCTAACCTATACAGACCCTCACGTCTTTCATCTAGCACTTTGTCTTGGGGATCGTTTGAGACCAGTAAACACAGAGATACTTTTCGTCATGGCTGACTAGTTAGTAGTCCACTACTTCACTGGTCCCTCTTAATGGACATTTCGGTTGTTTCAGTCTCTTGCTGCTGTCAGCAGTGCTGCAGTGAATGTTCTCACATGAGCATCATTACGTTTGAAGGACATCGCTGTGTTGGCCTTTATTTCCCTCGGCAACATCTAAAGATGCCTATGCCCCATACCTTTCCTTCTTATATATCGTTTATGCTCTGTGTTTAAAATTCCGTGAACCGTTCACGTCTCCTGTCTACTTTTCTGTTCAGTTGTTTGCTGGGCTGGTTTTGGAAGAACTCTATTATCATAAAGAAATTAGCTTTTGTGATATTTGTTGCAAATATTTGTCTCTACGTTCTTACAGCATTGTTATCGCCATCTCTGCAGTCATTGTCAGCTCTCATCTCACTTTTCTACATCTCCATGTTTTAGCATTGCTTTTCTCTCTCCCTGATTAGAACTTCCAGTAAGACAGGCAAACATACTGAGCTCCTGAACTCTGTGTCCCGGCCGTTTGAAATCTCTCAGCCTGTTAGCATAGTTTTTGCTTACTCCTGATTTTATATTTTGGGAGCCATGTGGTCTTTTCATTTTTACATAAGCTTTTTTTTTTTTTTTTTTGTCATTAAGACAAAACCCTAGATGGTAACATGCTTGTCAGCCTGAGACAATGAAGCTTGAACTCCAGCTCTTACTTTGCAGTAAGAGCTCAGGTATCATTTTAGTGCGTTATTTTTTGATTCAGGTTGCATTTAACATTTTCTGCTCTAAGCGGCATATAAAGCCTTAGCAGGTCATCTGACCTCCCTCATCAGTAAAATGGGGCATAAATGAAGCTTGAAACATGTAGAAGGGAGAAGGGGTGGAATAGAGTTAACTTTCTCTTTAACCTTTAAGTCCTGCGTTTTCTAGATCGAGGCTTTCTGTCACTAAGGTGACAGCGTAACTATTGGTTTCCTGGGGCAAAAAGAGCCTCAGCTGCTCGGTGACATTCTGTATGGTCTCAAATGTGCTCTGACTGTGGCTTCAGTTTTCTGGTTGTAAATGAGGAACACACTCCAAGGTGAGGATGAGTGCGGTGTTGCCCACGCAGGGTTGTTTGGAGGCTTCCAAGGTGAAGCCGGCGGCCCAGTGCCTGTCCCCTGGGAGGTGCACCGTGGGCCATGGAAAAGCGACGCGCTAACAGGCCTTCTCCTCCTCTGCAGAAGCCCCGTCCTGCACGTCTCTCGGAAGCTCGGCCCTGAGCGGCCCGTCCATCCACTGCCCCTCGGCGGCGGTCTGCATCGGCATCCTCCCCGGCCTGGGCGCCTACTCTGGGAGCAGCGATTCTGAGTCCAGCTCCGACAGCGAAGGCACTATCAATGCCACCGGCAAGATTGTCTCTTCCATCTTCCGAACCAACACCTTCCTGGAGGCCCCCTAGTTCCTCCCACCAGGAGCTCCCCGAGAGTAAGCCGGACGGTTCATCTGCCCACAGGCATTACCTCCCTCAGAAAACTCCTTCGCCTGCTCCCTGTGCACAGCGTGACATTTCTAACCTCATCTAACAACGTGCCAGAGCCCACTTGTGGCCCGACTTGTGTTTGGTTTCTCCTTCCACTCCAGTGCAGATGCCCGAACCTGTCCTGCTGCTTCTTCCCTCACTGATGTGGGGGTGGGGGCTTAGGGCCCAGCAGAAGTCCCACTAAACATGCCCTGGAAAGAGAAGCCCCAGCTGGCTGCAGAGCGTTTGGGTCATGTTGCTTTCTTGTATCTTTTTTTCCCTCTCCTTTCCCAACAGCACAGAGAAGCAAGGGTCGTTATTGGACAGGTATTATTCAAACATTCTATTCTAGATCAACGCGGTGTTTGGTTATACTGCACTGTGGAGCATGCAGGGGGGCGGAGAGAACTGACTCAGGTAATGAAATGGCGCACCCCTGGGACTGACCAGTTCTTGCCGTTGTGTGTCTAAGATTAAAAACTACGTCTGCAGGGGGGTGTCCTTAACACTCATTATTCTTTGCGAAATTCCTTACTCTTGGAAAATTTACTCCCTCTTTTCTCTCCATCTAATCCCATTTAAGTCTTGAAACCTTAGAGAAACAGGCATAGGCCTTTTTTCATCATAGCCAGAAATCAGAAGTGCTAGTAGATGTGTGGACAGCACAACTTCTTTTGGGCGGCTCCTAGAATCCTAATATCACAAACCAGTGGGACACACCTGCATATTCTGACTCTACTCTGTAGTCTGTCGGGGTCCCTCCCGATTTGGTACATTTATAGCTGTGGCTTCCAACTATAGAAGCTATTTCTAGCTGAAAGGTGCAGTCCTAGTCCTCTCCTTTTTTATCTGCTGCCCCTCCTGCTCTTTTCCCACACAGAGCGGCTCCGAGGCAGTGAGCAGCCAGGACGTAGAGGTCCTGCTCTGCCTCTGTCTCATAAAGGGAAGCAGGGAAGGATGGAGGGAGACAGGAATGGAGGGCTCAAGGACAAAGGTAGTCATGGGCTTTATGAAAAATAATCTGTAGGCCCCTCTGCTTCGGGAGAGTGAGCCTGAGTGGTTCTTTATTCCCCTCGATTTCTACTTCAATTGTTTCTACTTCCTTGGGTGTGAGACGGAGAGAGACACACACAGAATGTGTTGACACTGTGATGCTGGCAGGCAGAGAAGCTACTCAGTTTTAACGTAGGCAGAGGCCCCTGGATCTCATCCAGCTCACTCCTTTTCCCCTTCCAATGCAGTGACATTCTGGTGCCCATTCGCAGATGGTGACTTCCCTTCACCCATAACTGATGCCTTGTGATTCTTCCTCCTTTTCTGAACTACTCTGTGCTAATTGTTCCTGACTTGTCAGGACAGGCGCGTCATCTCCACTCTAGCAAACAAGACGTTTAGGTAGAACCGTGTAGGCACCTTCTGCTTCTCTGCTTCACTGTTCCTGCTTTTGTGCTGTCATTGTTACAGAACGTACCCGGAGCCACCTCAGATCATTTCAGGAGGCAGGCCAAGGAATCAAAGCCACCCTCTTTATATGGTTTGACTTTTAAGAGGCCATTCCTATACCCTGTGGCCTCTGCTGATACTGGAAGAAGTTGTTAAAGGGTCGCAGGAATTGAAAACATTTAATTTGAAAGCTAATAAACCTGTCAGAGAACCACCTCTTGCTTTTCCTGTTCTCAGTCTCGTGTTCCCAACTCCCTCCCCATACATCACGACAGCTAGATTATGTCAAGAAGTTGGGGCCCTTCTGATAGATTCCCGTTAATGGTGTCTCAGGCGGGACTGAGAATCACTGGTGAGCGGTTCATCACATTCTGTTGTACCTGTTAGTGTAGAGCGTTGGAACTGAAACACGGGTTCTGTCGAATCCAAGAATAGAATAAGCAGGACCAGGTCTGTCCTATAGATGAGAGGTGCCTGACCCCGCGGCTGCGGACCGGTACTGGTCCATGGCTGCGTGGCAGGAGGTGAGTGGTGGGCAAGTGAGCGAAGCTTCATCTGTATTTAGCCATTTCCCAGCGCTAGAATCAGCGCCTCAGCTCCGCCTCACATCACCAGGCATTAGGTTCTCATAGGAGCCCTGGTCCATGGTGCCAAGCGGGTTGGGGACCGCCACAGCGAGCAGCTTTGGAAAGCATGCAGTGTAAACCGTGTGGTTCAAACCCAAAGAAGAGAAAAAACAGGGCTGGAAGGAAACACTGCTTTAAACCATGAAATGCAGCCGTGCTACCGTAATAGATGATTGGAGTTTTATAGCTAAGTAATAATGGGATCAAAACCGTTTGGGCTGGGTTTCTTTAAACCTGCTTATGTTGTCCCTAGTGGTCACATCTTACAACTCTAGAGCTATGCGAGGGAGAAAGCTCATCCCTGAGGAATCCTCTTGCCAGCTCTGTATTTCGTGGCACACGCTGCCCTCTCAACCACTTCCTGCTAGCCATCTACCTACCTTTGGCCTTGTCACCTACCTGGGCGGGGAGAAAGGGAGAATGAAAGTCAAAACATCCATTTGCCATCTATAAAAGGCAGGGTGGCCGGTGTGGCTGGACCTGAAGATGCGCTGGTGACCCATTTGTGTATGCCTTCCCTAGCCCCAGGACCCGGGAGGAGCAACATTTGGCTTCTCACAGTCAAAGGGGTAGGGAGAACTTGAATTTTTTTCAGGATCATTCTAGACTGAGAGTTGAGCCCCTAACTAGGGGCGACTGAGACTTGTTTCTTGCATCCTTATTTTTTTCACTCTCCAAGAGTTCTTTTCTCTGGCTGCATCCTCTCCACCCATGAGAGAAGCTTCATTTGCCTGAGACGTCCCTGCTTCTGATTCTCCCTCCTGGGAGAAGTGGTATGAGCTTGGAACCAGACATGTACCAGCTGGGTCACTTGGACAAAGCCCTTAACCTCTCTGGGCCTCAGTTTCCTCTTGGGTAGATAGGAATAGCAACACTCCCTAGTGAGGGTGAAAGGTCATCTAGATGAAGTGCTTAGTGTGTCTGGCACACAGTGCTCAGTAAATGGTAGCCCTCTCGTTAATGCTGTTGCTGTTGGCCTCCCCCGTTTCTAGGTGGGGTGTCCAGAGCTTCTGTTAGTGATGATTTATGGCAGGTTTATCCTTCCTGCTGGCCTTCCTCAGTTGCAGCTAGAACACTGACAGGATGAAGGGTCAAATCCGGCAGTCAGAGCTCCAACCACCAGCTTGTTCTGTGTGCCTCCCTCTCAGCTAAATGTTAATTGCTCAGGCACACCCGGTTCCTTGGCTCGGGTGTCCTAGCTGTGGGTATATGGCTCAGCTGTCATCTCAAGCCCCTCTAGGAAAACAAAAAGGAGAGTTCAGTAGCAATGCACCATCCTTAGGACTGGGGTACTTTCTCGATTTGCTGGCATGCCCAGCCCCCTCCCGCAGGACAGGGTGGGCTGCAAGTTCCTGACGGGAGGCTAGAGTCTTGGCAGACTTCGTAGTCACGGGTTGAACACGAGAAGCCGGTCCGCACATTCATGCCTTAGCGGTGCTGGTAGGGGCTGGCTGGCATTTTCCTCTCTTACCTGCTGGAGCAACGGTTTAGAGAGAGAGGGAGTGTCACAGCAGTGACAGGCAGAAAGTGGCCCCAGCACTGGAGCTTGGCAGGGGAGGCGGGCAGCAGAACCCCCAAGTCAGCTTCCACTCCGAGCGTTAGACTGTCGGCTGGGCTTCTGCCTTACTCCTTCAGTCTCAGTCATGAACGTCACCATCCCTTAGGATTTGTTTTCTTTGAACGTGTACCAAGTCTGCTGTGTACGTGCCAGGCACTGTTTGGGACATTTGTGAACCACTTTTGTGCATTGTAGTGTCTTTGACCCTGAAAAAACAGTCCTGCGAGGCCCCTCTTCTCTACATGTTATTGAGGAAACTAAAATTCACAGTGGTTCAGTGACTTGCCCAAGGGCACACTGCTAGGTGGCAGAACCAGAATTTTAATTTGAGCCTTTAACTCTACCTCTGGCTTTCTGTGGTTTCAGTGAAACTTTAAATGCCGGTGCTCAGGCCTCGGCGGAGACGATGCAGGGTGATCCTTCCAGTTCTTTTCAGCCTGCTCTTCACGCATGGGAACGAAGTAGCAGCCCCAAGGTTTGGTTTGTTTTTATTGAGATAGAATTGAGATGTAACATTAGTTTCAGGTATACAACATATTCAATGTATGTGTTATGAAATTATCAATCGCCACGCGTAGTTATAAAACTTTTTTTTGTGATGAGTGCTTTTAAGATCTACTCTCAGCACCTTTCAAACGTACAGTACAGTATTGTTAACTACAGTTACCATGCTGTACATCACATCCCCGAATTTAATTTGTTTGTTTTTGTTTTTTAAGTGGCCTGGTCAGGAGTTTGGGCGCATTCCTGTCCCAAGTGAACTCAAGTCAGCTGGTAGTAGAGGGCTTGCTTGACTGACCCACCCAACGTCAGGCAGAGAAGGGGGAAGAAAAGGCAGAGTTGGCTGGGCCCGCTCTTACATGAAGTGGGAAGCAGCAGCGGGGGTGCCACACCTGAGTAGGCAGGTCATCAGAGGTGAAGCACCTGGGATGGACCCAGTTGGAAGGCAGGGACTCTACCTTCACATGGCCCAGGAGGCACCAGACTCCCCAATTTCACTAATCTGGTAAATTATTCCCATGGGGAGGTGTAAGGCAGAGGGCTGCATGAGAAGTTGTCACCCCAATACACCTGTCCCCCGAAGGCTAAGGAGAGGATGTGGGCCTGGGAGGAGAGGACTGCTCCTCTAGAGAGGCCTCGGGTCAACAGGACTTGACAGATTCCCCCAGGCTGGGGTGGGTACAAACGTCCCTGGTTGTGACATCCAGCTAGGCTCACTTCAGCCATCAAAGGGAGGGCAAGCCGGCAGTCTTGTGCTGCTGTTTTCCCCAGTACCCAGCCCGCAGCCGGCCTGGGAGCCAGGCGTGTACTAAAGTTGCCAGGTGTGCTGGTCCTGGGATTCCATCCATGTCGCCAATTGGCCCCTGGACCCATGTGCTGCGATTTCCCAAAGGTCCTTGGCATCCATGCAGGGCTCCATGCAGTCCTGCAGCCCTCAGAAGTGAAGGTGTCCCTAAAGGATATTTCAGCTGACGTGGTGGCCACAGAATTAGCAGAGGCATCGAAAGTTTAGGAAGAAGATAGATGTCTCTCACTGGCTCCCACCAGGTGAACACTGGCTCCTTAGGTTACCAGGCACCTGGAGGTAGGACCCCGCCCGATATACCACCCAGGTCTAGTAGGCCACTGGCAAGAATGACCTGGGACAGTAGGTCAAGGTAAGTGACTTCACAGGCTCAGTGAAGGACGAACAGCAGCTTGAGCAGAAGAAGACCCTTGTAGGGTGGAGGGAGGACATTCGATGCAGTAGAACAAGCGTGGGCCCTGGAGTCTGCCAGACCTCGATCTAGGTTCTGGCTCTGCCTCTGATAGGCTTGGTTAGCTTCTCTGCTTGCTTTCTCATCTCTAAAGTGGTCACAGACCGGCTGATAGAAGGGTTCATCAGGACTATGCCTGGCAGCAGTTAACAGGGAGCTAGAAACCGCGCTTAATACAAATGTCAGTTGTTGGGTATACACCAGCCTGTGGCAAAGAGGCTGCCTGGGACTCCCGGGGGTGGGGGCGGTAAGGGAGAAAGAAGTGTTTATGGGAGAGGGGAGGGAACTGTGGTGGCTGCATTAAGTTGGGCCTGAGCCCAGAGAGGGGCATGTGGGAGAAACTAGTGGCTGTTGGCAGCAGGGACAAAAGCAGCCCTATTTAGGTAGCAACCTGAGGCCAAAGAGCCTTCCACACTGCAAATCACAGGGCGGACCCCCGTGTCTGGGAGACCTGGAGGAGCAGCAGATGGGTGGCAGTGACTGCAGAGTGTGTGTGTGTGTGTGTGTGTGTGTGTGTAAGGGGGGGGTGGAGGGGCATAGGACAGAGTGGACCAAAAGGAAAAAGGGTTAGTGACCTGTGGTGGCTGGGCCAGCATGTGGGAACCCCAGAAAGGCATGGGCTTTGCAGGGGCCAGAAAACCTCCAGTCGCCGGTGGGGTCCTGTGCATTTTATTCACCCACAAATATTTATTGAGCGTGTACACTGCCAGGTTCTGTGCCAGGTTAACAGAAGTCCAGAGTTCGTGTGGAATGCAGGTCCCCAAGTAGAAGTGATGACATCGACCTCACAGGCTTCCTGGAAAAAAGAGGTTTTCGTGTTCTTTTCCCAGATCAGTAAGCCCGTCCGATCAGTAAGCCCAGCTGAGGAAGGAGCTGGCACAGGGACATCTGCAACTCCTTTATTCCCCTGCGTATGACACACAGAGTGGTCACGATATTACAAAACAGAGCAGGAGATAGGAGCAGACTGCGACACAAAGTGTGCACCGGGGACACGTTGCTCTGAGTCAGTAGCCACTTACTTGGAAAAAACCAGTTCTGATTGTAAAAATTTTATTCTCTTTAATAACAATAATAATTCCACGAAAATTATACAAAGTACATTCAATACTTAAGAGTGGGGAGGGCGGGGAGAGGGGGAGAGGGAGCCGGTTTGGCCCAGCGGCAGCAGCATCCTTGGACTCCGACAAAGGAAGCCCAGCTGGCCTGGGGGAAGGCAGTCGGGGATGGAGGTCCAGTTGTAAAAAACAAACATGTGGATCAGTTAAAAAAAAAAAAAGCCACCCACAAGGAAGCAGGGTGAGCGTGCACGTTCCTGGGGCGGGCGGGAGGCCCAGCCGGCATGCTGGTGCTGGGCACGGGGGGGCGGGCGCTCAGGCGGGCTCTGAGTTGGTGGGGGGCAGGTTTTTATGCTTGAAATACTGCACGACTTGTTGGGGTAACTCCGCCAGCACGGCTTTGGCCAAGGTCTCTTTCGCTGCCTGCAGGGTCGAGAGAGCAGGGTGAAGGGGAGAGAAAAGAAAGGATTATTGAACGTAAGTCGTGGGGGCATGACGCCAAGGGGGCCGCTAGAGATGGGGTTCCTGGAGGACGACATCAGGGCTAAGGGCTAGGGCGGTCTAAAGCCGGCATCCCTCGTCCCTGTCCGTGCTGGGGATGCCACCACTGGCAGGGCCTGCCTTTAAGCACTCAAGGTGTAACTCCTAAGCACTCGAGATGCCCGGGAGTAACATTTTAGGAAGAACTTGTCTGTGGGAGGCTTTTCGGGGAAAGAGCTGGCAGAGGCGAGCGAGCTGCATGGCCTACTCATCTGGCAAACACGTCCCAAGCACCCCCTTGGCTGGAGTAAACAGCCGTGACTGTCTGGTTTACTGCTGAATGTGCAGCCGCAAGCCAGGCACAGGGAGGGGTCAGTGAGTGTCCCGCGTGTGAACGGTGGCCGAGAAAACCCGGCGTTTGTCAGATGCTCCAGGGGAAGGAGTCAAACCATCTCGGGTAGGCCCAGAGGGTCCTGGGCAGAGATATATGAGGACCACCGGGTACAGAACAGTGATCATTTCTTGCTGGGACTGGCTCCCAGATCTGAGCCAGAGTACCCCAAGAGGCCCTATAGCTGAGAGACTGAGGCCCAGAGGTCAAGGACTTGACCAAGGCCACCTGGTGCCTCTGGTCAAATAAAAGGCTGGCAGTACAGGGTGGGGGGTGGCATCTGACGGGGATGGGCTCCTTTTGGGGTTTCTCATGGGCCCAGCTAACAGGAACCAGGTGGGGCCACCAGTCCCCCCTGCAGAGGCCCTTAGGGAGAAGAGGCCGGCCTAAGATGGGCCTGGTTTCCCACTCATGAAGTGAGGAGGCTGGGTGACGGGATCACCGTAAAAGCCTCACACCTCTAGGCCTTTGCTCTGGTCCCTCTGTCTCCTGGAAATCTGTGTCGCATGGGTAACTGACTTCTGGTCAGGGTTAGAGGGCAGGTCCCCCAGGAAACCCTGCCCTGGAGCCTCCACCTGGCCCAGCCACCGCACCCCTGCGTTCCATCAGGGGCTGAAGCAAGTGCTCATGCTCACGTGGCCTCGTCTGGGGCACACACAGTAGGCCCTCAGGAAGCATGCAGTCAATAGGGCTCAGGGTAGAGGCGCCTCTGAGCAGACAATCCTAAGACCTCTGTCCTTGATCATTACTATGGCTCTGAGGGTCCCGTGACCGCCCCCTCCCCAGCCCAGCCCCCGCACTCACGTTGCGGAACTCTCTAAAGGGGACAAACTGCACAATGTCGCGGGCCGCCTCCTCCCCCGTGTGGGAGCGCAGCATGCGGCTGTCCCCATCCAGGAACTCCATGGCGGTGAAGTCCGCGTTCCCCACGCCCACAATGATGATGGACATGGGCAGCTTGGAGGCCTGCACCACGGCGTGCCGTGTCTCCTCCATGTCGCTGATGACACCGTCCGTGATGATGAGGAGGATGAAGTATTGCTGCAGGAAGGGGGTCAGCCGGCATTCAGCAGGGGTCCCCCATATCCCTCCCACCTCCCCCCAAAGACCTCTGACCCCTGGGAGGAAGGTGGCTCTTCTTCCCCAGTTGTAGTCAAATCCCAGCCCCTCCCCTGGCACCCCGGCCCCTGCAGACCCCAGTTGCTTAAAGAGCCGAAGCACAAAGTGCCCTCATCCCCCTGCCCCGTGTGCTATATTGGACCCCCAGCTCGAGCTGAGAGCCTAGGACCCAAGGCCCAGCTCTTCTCGTCACCACACTGGGCCTCTGACTTCACTCAGTGCCTCAGTTTCTTCATCTGCCACGTCGCAGCAGCTCGCTGATCAACCTGGAGCTGAACTCCTGGCCCACGGCTGGCGAGGAGGACCGCTGGCTGCCAGACTCCGCGAGCAGCCTCTGCTCCACCTGCACACGGATCCCCGTGCCCCTGCTCACACCCTGCGAGCGTGGCCGGACGCCGAGACACCTTGCAGCCAGGCCAGTGCCCCTGGGACCGTGGGACTCCGCGGGCAACAAGCAGACGGGCCACACACCAGACAGCACTGAGTCACGGTGGGAAGGGTGTTCGTTTCGCAGAGGTCTTCCGATTCTATCAGCTGTACCCAGGAGGAAGTCTCACTGGTGCGAGTGTGTCTCTAGTGCCCTTCCACCCCTTGCTAACCTTCCTTCCTAACAAAGCGAGAAGGCAGGAAGCTCAGAGCCGCAGGGGACAGTGGTCTTTAGCTAGACTTTAATATCACTGTAGTTTCTCATATATTTGCTGTGACTCTGTTTATGGGAAATTGTAACTTACAGCAGATTACAAAGTCTCTTTATAAAACTAAGTAAAAAAATACTGAATGATTAATGTGGCTACAGTATAAACCGCCGAGGCGGAGGTGAGTGAATGAAGCTCAGTAAAAAGCTCACTGGATGGTCCGTGGGCAGAGGCCCCAGGGTTCCGAGCTGGCCGAGACCTCGTCTTCAGCTCAGCTCTGTCCTTAGCACCCTCTGGCCCCTTCTCGGGAGCTCAGTGATGCCCAGCCATAAAAGAAACAGAAAAACCCGTGTGTTCCTAATCTCTGCCTAGGGCTTTTGCCTTCCAGTCTGACCATTCTGATTCTCAGGAGAGAAAGTTGGGGCCCAGACTAGTCGAGGTCATGGAGCTAAGGAGGGCAGGCCAAAGCCAGCCCTCAGGTCAGCACTTGGTCACCTTCTCACCTGTTTGCTCCCTGGGGAATGAACAGAGGCTACAAGATGCACCCCTAGGATGCCTTGTTCTCCTGCCTGTTCCCCAAACAAACTACGGAAGGAAAGAAAGAGGAGGGTGAGCCTTGTGGAGACAGGCACCCCATCATTCTAACCCAGCTCTCGGCAGCAGCAGGCCAGCTCCCCCAGCACTGTGCCTTTAAGAGATCAATCCCTTGACTAGGGATACCTGTTGCTATGGAGATGGCAGCCTGAATCCCTGCAGTGGACGGCGGCGGCTGCTGCCAGGCCCCCATCCCAAGGGTTGGGTGGTGGGGGCTCATAAGCCCATCCAGACCCTTGTCCCCACCATAGCCCACCGTCGTCCCAGCACACCTTCCCTAAGCGGCCCTATAACCCCACTTCCATCCCATCAGAAATAGTTCAGGGCAATATTTCTGGGGCACCTAAGCTGAGAGGATGGAAGACACTGAGAGGCCTGGCAATAGGAAGGTGCCAGGCCTTGGCCAGCGGGCCTCATCACTCAGTAGGTGGGACTGGTCTCCAAGCCCCTTTCAGCGGCCTCCCACCTACCTCCCCTCATGACACTCTTGTCTGTCCCCTTTCAATCAGCCGCACGACTACACCAGGAGACTTGGAGTGCAGAGGCCTGGGCCTCCCTCGGAGCCTTGGAGCATCTTTCCCCAGGGAGGTGGTCGCAGACAGGACCATCAGCACTGACAGGGTGAGGCAGTCTCCGATGTCACAGTGACAGCGACCACGCAGACACTCCCCTGTCACCCTCACACTGTGAGTCTCCTTTTAGAGATGAAATGGGCTGAGTGAGGTTCAGTGGCTTGCTCAAGGCCTCCCAGACAGCATGGTACAGTCTAGATTCTAACCCAAGCCTGGCTGACTCCAAAGTGGGGGCTCTCCCACGATGTCCTCTGTTGCTCACTGGCATCAGAGGCCCTGCACCCTCTCTTCCAGCACCCCAGGGTCAGAAGGCCTGAACATCCCGGATAGCAGCCCAGGGCAGAGCCCAGGGCCACGACACTGGACTTTAACTCTTGCTCCTGTCTGTGAACCCGCCAGCCACAATGCCCACACTCCTGTGCCCAGCCTCAGCTTGGGGTCAGCAGCCTGGGTCAGCTTTGGCAACAGAAGTACAGCTGACGAGTCCTTGGCTTCTTGTCCGTCCTGGGCAGAGCCAAGGCTATCTAGGAGCCTCTAACGTCCGTTACAACCCCTGGGGCCCACCGCCCTAACCCCAAGACAGTTCAGAGGGCAGGGTGCTGTGGAAGGGGAGGATGAAGGGTGTAATCAGGCAGGAAGAAGTGGGAAGGGGCTCTGCTGTCCCCACACAGTTCTGGTCTACGCTACCCCAAGCTTCCCCACCTCGGTATGCCTTTCCTGGTTTATTTCTGCCTGGCATACCCGCCTCAGCCACACCTCCAAGACCGATCTGAGTGTCCCCCTCCATCCCAAGCACGTGGGAAGGCCCTCCCCAGCCCTGAGCTCTGCTTCTACTGCCAGCATGGCCCCATGGGGTCGGCTCCTCGGGGCTGCCCCTTGCACCCTCATCTCCAATCTCATGGGCTTGGCCCCCTGTCCGCACCCCAGGAACACAACCAGTCCCTGTCAGGTCAAACCCCAAACGCAATCTCCCAACCCGTTTAAAGGGTGGAGTATCTTTCACCTTTATCAGAGGTTCTTTAGGCTTCTAAGACCTTAAACAGCCACTTCCCCTAAATCTATTTGGTGTGTGATTTGATTTGTGAGAAACTGACTGAACCGCAGTTCCAGGCAGGACTCAGGGAAGCTACGCTGGTGACTTCTTTCTGGGAAGCCGGCTGCCAAAGGCCCTGTGGTGAGAGTGGAAGGGAGGAAATTCGCGGGGTCCTGGCTGCTCCCAACTCCCCCTCCACTGGGATACCAGACGCCCAGCAGGCCAAGCGGAACGGGACATGGACGAGATGGCCCATGTCCTATGGGACAGAGCAGAGGGAAGAATGAAGGCCACGTGATAAAAGCTCCCTGGCCCCACCCGCCCTTCAGTGGCTCCCCACTGCCCTCAAGAGAAAATCCAGATTCCTCAAGGGCTTTCAAGGCCCCCTGGGAGCTGGCTTACCTTCCCACCTCACCCCCTTACATCACACTCTCCTTCAGCTATGCCCACATGCCATGCCTCCAGGCCTTGGCACGTGTGGTTCTCTCTGCCTGGGACATGACTCTCACAGACACGCACCCACACCCACAGCCTTGACAAGGCTAACGCTTAAGCACCCTCCCAACTCAGCTTAAAGCCCGCTGTCTGGGTTAGGTGCCACCTTGATGATCCTGTGCGTCTATTGTCACGGGTTTAATCACCTTGCATCACAGCTGCAGCTTCCTGGCCTGGCTCCCCACTGGACTGTGGGCCCTGGGAGCACAGAGGCCATTACCTTGTGCATCACGGTCCCCCCAGGGCCACGCAGAATATGCTGGGTAAAGACGTGTCGTATGAATGAACGGCGAGGACAGCCCCGCCTCGAGCGATGCTTCCTACCACCTGTTCTCGATTTCCTGGACGTGGGTGTGCATGCATGTGCTATGCCTGGGGACAGGGAGGGTGAAGCCACACCAAGTGTTCCCCAGAAAGCAACTGTATAAAAGCATCAGCTAATTCCACTCGTTTTTTTCTCGCGCTCGGCATCTCCACGTGCTGGCCCAAGGGCTGTCGGCAGAAGATCCGGCCCCCCACGTTCACGGAGTGCTTACTGTGTGTCAGGCACGGTGCAGAGCACTTTACGGGCTCCTCTGGCTGAATCTCACAACGTTTCTATTCGGCGGGTGAGAAAGCAGGTTCACAGAGCTTGAGCAACCTGCTGTGAATCACACAGCCAGGGAATGGGGAACCAAGGTTGAGCCAGGTCAATGGGCTTCCAGAGCTTGGGGCTGAACAGTCAGACAGCCCCACCTCTCCCACCTTCCAGGCCAGGTGAGACATGGGCGGGAGTACAGGCGGGAGATAGAGACATGTGGGCACCAGTTCTTGGACATCCGTGGGAGGGGCCAATAGAGACCAGGCCCGACTCCTGCAGCCCGGAGATGCTTAGAGATGGCCCAAGGTCACACAGCCGGGGTGGGTGACAGTGCCTCCCCAGGGTGAGGGAGCTGGGAGGAGACCACCTCCCCAGGTAGGGCAGACCAGGTCACACCAAGTAGCTGCAGTGTCGAGAGGGTTAGAACTGGTCAGAACTCACTTGCTCAGAGGAAGGGCCAAGGCCTTCCCTCTGGGGGCCGTCAGCACTTGTTCCCCAGAACATGAAGACACCTTCCTGGCCTTCTCCAGGGCCCAGGGCCCCTGCAGACCTGGGATCCAGCAGGCACAGGCCCACGGCACCCCAGGACCCTACCTCCCGCCCAGTCCTACCTGGCATAGCAGGTGAAAGGGCCCTGGAGGGATACTGGCTTCATCCCTGCTCTCGCCTGGCATTTTTTCCCCTTAAACAAGGATGCAGGGCTTTTTTCCGTTTCTTTGAAAGCTGGCTCAGGCAGATAATAGACTGGATGGGACAGGAGCCTGGCTGGCCACAGGCGACCAAACAATTCTGTTCTCCCCCCCCCCCACACACACACACTTCCAGGAATTTTATCAAAAGGCACTCCCAGGCCTTTCCAGTTACTGTCCCATTCAGAGGTGCTCGCAGCACCCCTGGGGCTTGGCTTCTCCCATTCATAAAGGAAACAGGCTCAGAGCTGGGAAGGGGCTGGTCTCAGGCCCTCTCAGCCGCCACCACAGGGCAGGAACTAGAGCCAGTCACAATCACGTTCCCCCAAACGGAAAAGACCAGGACAGCCTTCCCTCACGGCTGCCCCTCACCCATCGACCTCCCTCCTGCCTGTTCCTGGCCTCCGTGGTTCCCTCTGCCAGGAGCTTGTTGCCACCCGTCCTCTCTCCTTCCGGCGTCTTTGGGTGCCAGGGGTTGCATCATCTCATGCACTCCTAACCCCTCGAAGCAGGTCCTGTTAGTATTCCCACCGAACAGATAACAAAACTGAGGCTCAGAGAGGTTAAGTGATTTGCCCACGTCACAGTGAGGAAGGAGCAAGGGCGAAATCCAAACCCTGGCAGCCCAGCCCCATGTCCCCTGCCCTACAGACCCTCTGCTGCCTCTCTGCATTTATGTCCTGCTGTCCTGCCCTCCCTAGGCCGGCCCTGGTGTCCTCTTCTCTCTCTCATAACCTCCCTTCTCCTCTTTGCTGCCACCTGCCAACCGCCAACGTCCACCTCCCCAGGGATCAAGTAGATGCCTCTCCGCCCGGGGCAGTCCCAATGGGGCCTGGTCTCGTTCCCTTTGAGAGAGGCCCTGGCTGAGTCACCTCCTCCCACCTCCGTGCACAGCCCACAGCCCACAGCGAGCAGATGACAGCGACCACACAGACACAGCCCATCCCGTGGGGCCAAGAGTCCAACAGGGAGATGCACAATAGGCAAGACGCCGAGCACATGAAGATGTTGCCGCTGTCATCCAAGTTAAGATGGGAATAAAGAGAAGGCAGGAGACGGACTTCAGGCGGGTGGCCGAGGAAGGAGGGCAGCAGGGGAGGGAGAGTGACACTGGAAGGGACCCTGAGGGATGGGACAGAAGCAGCCAAGCGAAGTCAGGGAAGAACCTCCAGGCAGAGGAGATGGCAGAGCAAAGGCTCTGTGGAGGGAACAAGCATGGCGTGTTCGAGGGACAGAAGAGAGGTCAGCGGTGGATGTAAGTGACGTAGGGCTGGGCAGTCGCTGAGGAAGGCCAGTGAGGGGCGGGCTTTGCCCCTAAAGGACCCTCCATGGGGAAGGGGGAGTGGGCAAATTTGAGATACTATTCCGGGAGTGAAAAGGACGGTCTAGAAGGACTTCGGCCCTTGTGCAGTGACTCATTCCTTTCAGAGGGGGAGGAAGCCTGGCGTGGAGGCCTAACAATTTGTTCAGTGTCCCGGGGGACAGTGGCCAGACCTCAGTCTCCTCAGTTCCAGGCCAGGTCCTACCACCCCAGGGCTGCTCCTGGGCTCCCAGCCTCGGTGAGGCCCCCGATGAGGGCGCAGGACCTGGCAGGCAGAGGACAGCATCAACTCACGCTGCAGAGTGAGGCCAGGGCAGGTCCTGGTGGACGGCAGGGGAGCTGGAGGTGACCCTTGGAATCCCCCGATACTGGTATCGAGCAGGGGGCTGGGGGGTAGGAGGGGACGAGGGACACAGATGCCTGGGAGGAGGCCAAGCCAGGGCCACACTGTTCCTTGGCCCTCGGCATGAGGTGGGGGTTGCTCTATTGGAACTAGGTGGCCCCAAGGGTCAGCTTTAGAGTGGCAGGCCCCCTCCTCCCGGTTTCCATGTGCACCCGCTGCCCTGGGGAGGCACCTCCCATCGACTGCAGCTGTTTCCTACTGGACCTGCTCCTACGTCCGCCTCAGGTCTGTGTTCCAGGAGGCCAGGACCAGTCAAGCTGAGCTTGGTCCAACCCCCTTACCATACCTGCAGGTGAGCTGAGATGCAGGGGCATCTAGGATTTTAGAGCAAGGGAAGGCAGACTATCCAGCTGGACAGCCCGGGGTGCGGGGTGGGCAGGGTAGGAAGGATGGACCTCAGTCTGGCCCCGCCAGTGCCAGCCCTGTCCGCCACAGCCACACCGGCACCTACTCACCGTGGCCGTCTGCTGCTGCGTGGCCTGGGCTGCAAACCGGGCCACGTGGTTGATGATGGGAGAGAAATTGGTGGGACCGTAGAAGCGGATGTGGGGCAGGCAAGCTGAGTAAGCCTGGGCGATGCCGTCCACACCTGCCGCAAGGAGAAGGGTCTGTATCAGCCAGGCCCTTCCCCGACCCTGCACGCGCTCTCATCCCGACTGCTGACCAGACGCCCCTGCCATGGCCAGGGTGCGCCCCCCGAGACCGGAAGCTCCCAGAGGGCAGGGCCAGGGCGGTATAGAGCCAAGAGCCCCGAATGTGGAGTCAGGGAGGCCTGAGTGTGAATCCTGCCTTGGCCACTTAGCTGGGAAACCTGGGGCAAGTTGTTTAGTTCTCCTGAGCCTGTTTCCTCGTCTGCTAATGAGACTGATAAGCTACACTTTGGGGCAGTTGGCAGGAGGGAGTCCAGCAGGCTTGGCAAAGCCTGCAATGACATTTCAGGGCCATGGGAAGCCATCTGGAGGTCCATTCTGGATACGCTACGGCTTCTGCTCAGGGCTGTTGGGGGGACTTAGATGCTCGCAGAGCCCCTGCACACAGTAGATGCTCTGTAAACAGCCGAAGGATGTCCCCCTGCCCCGTGGTCGTGCCCAGCAGACCTCTGGCCAGAGATGAAGTTGGTCAAGATGAACCTACACGAAACATCTCCGGATCCTGCTCCAAACCAGACTCCAGCAGGAGTACGGGGCCGTGTCTTGCCAACAGATGCCCGCGGCTTCTGAGTCACAGCATCGTCCTCAAGTTGGCAGCTTGATACATTTCCTTCCCAAGTAAAAACCTGGCCCAGCTTTGGGGATCCCCAGGGAAGACAGAGATGCTACACCCAAACCATATCCTAGGCTGAAAGTCCGCAGGATGGCAGGGACCACCGTCTTCCAGGCCCCCCTGGAGCGCCCTCTCCTCCTCCAGTACTTCCCTCACTGACTCTGCAGGGCTCAGATATCCTCCCTCGCAGGCCTGGGAGTGCCAGTGATAAGCACGGACACCACCTTCACTCCCGGCCCTTCCTCCTGCCTCCCCCAGGCAACCCTCAGGGTCTCAGGGGAGGGCAGGGAGAACAGGGCAGGGCTGGGCCCACCCAGGAGGCAGCTGCATAATCTGACACCCTTACCTCCTCCTGGGCTTCTACACAGGGCTTCCAGTCAACAGTTGTCTTAAATCTCACCAGAGTGAGGCGAGCCAAGCAGGTATCACATCACACCTCCCTGGGACCGGTGAGGAGGCAAAGGCTCGGCTCTGAGAGGTGCAGTGATTTCTCCAAGGTCACACAGCCAGGAAAGGGTGGCGGGTGGCCTTGAATCCAGGACTGCCTGACTCCAGGCCCTAGCTCTTTCCTCATCTGTGATGCTGAGCAAGCGTGAGTGGTGGGGGAGGGGAGAAGGGGACAGAAACCCGTACTCTGCCCTCCCTCCGCCCACAGAGATGGCCAGGTGTAAAAACCAAGGCAGATGCAGGTGGGCTTGACACTCACCTGAGCAGAAGGGGTTGGTGGGGTTGAAGTTGATGGCAAACTCATGAGAGACCTGAAATGCAGAGAAAATGCTGAACCGGCAGCCTCCTGGCTCCAGACCTGGGCCCAGGCCACCCCCAGCCTCCAAGTCCAAGTGCACCCCCGCCTTCCCACCAGGCGCAGGCTCCTCTGAGAGCACCTGGCTCTTTACTGCTCCACAGCCCCAGGTCAAGGCTGTCGATATCCCGCACGTGTGCTTTCCCATCCGCTGCTGGGTCCGACCCACACGGACAGGCCCAACTGCCTCGGTTCACGGAGGAAACCAAGATCCTTGCACATCACCCCAGTTTCTTCTGCGGGATCGGGGCTGCCTGTGCTTCCTCACCCCACTACGAGAGTCCCCGAGTGGGACAGAGGTGCCCCTGTGGGTGGTGGATGACGGAGCACTTGGGATGCCCCTTGGTCGCTGGTGCTCAGTGTGGTGGGGGCCGTAATGGAAGTCCCACTTCCTTGGGCTCCCTGCAGGGCAATTCCCCATCCTAATGATGGAGGAGCCTGGAAAGGAACTCAGCTTCCACAAGGGAACCGAGCTGGGGATGAGCTGGCAGCCCACTCCGAGCTGGACTCGGGGACCTGGATAGTGGGGCCGGGGGGCAGGTGCAGAGAGGGCTGTCATGGTTCCTCCAGGCGCAGCCCCTGAGCCCAGGTGGACCCTGTTCAGAGCTGTGACTAGGACTAGGGGGACTGCAGAACCTGGGACCGACAATTTCCTTCCCTCCCTCCCCCACCATCTCACAGCCACACTCAGGCCCTGCCTCACTGTCCCACGTCCAGTGCTTCGCAGGCATCGCCTCGCTCCTTCCTCCCAACAGCCCAGTGAGGAAAGGCCTGCGAATGACCCCACTTTTCAGATGACGAAGCGGACACAGACTGAGCTAGGACGTTTCCACGTGCTGAAGGGCAGAGTCAGGACTAGAACCGAGGCCAGGCTGCCTCCCGACCTCTCGTTCCATGAAGCCCCTAAACTCAGATGCTGTTCCTCCCCCAGGGGCATTAAATTAGGAGGGGGAAGAGGTCCAAGCCAAGGGAGAGCTTCAGGTTGGACACCAATGATTCCAGAGAGACGTCTTAGCTCCGAGACACTGCGACGGACGTGCTGCAAGTCCAGCATCTCCACTCCACAAACAAACGGGCCCAGAGAGGGGAAGCCGGGCGTCAAGGCCACGTAGCGGGGCAGGCCTGAGACCCAGGCCCCTCATGCCTTTGGGTGGGGGAGGTGGGCAGCCTGAAGAGACCCCACCTTCCAGGGAACGGTCGCTTCTGTTCTTTGCTCTTTCGGCCCTAAGTGCCTGGCACGGAGCCAGTCCCCTGATGTCCCTTTTGAGCCCTGTCCCTGTCCAGGGGCCCTCTTCACCCTGTCCCCTCTCCGGGTTCCAGGTGTAGGGGCTGGCAGTCCTTGTTGCCTTGGCAACTTCATGACCATCTATCGAGATTAAGAGGGGGGCTTGTATGGAAGGGGCTGAGAGAGGAAAATGGTTGCCAGGGAAACAGGCCTCCCTTGGGCCAACAATTTCCCGAAAAATCAGATTTAAAATTTCAGAGACCAAAGGGGAAAAGCCCCCTTCTGACAGGAAAAAATTAATATTTTGCTGTCTCAACCACCCACCCTCTTCATTCCCCACTCTATTTCCCTCTTTGGGGGAAGAGTCTGGCCTGGGGTCAAGGGAGCGGGGCTGTGGGAGGTCACCATCCACACCTGAGACCTCTCTGGTCACCTGCTCATTTCACAGGTGGCAAAACAGGTTTAGAGAGGGCAGGGCCAGGGAATGCTGAGGTCAGGGAATAACGAGTGAGCCATGGCAGAGCCAGGAACAGACCTGGGGGACAAGAAAAGACGTCCAGCTGCCTGTGGCAGCCCAGACCCCTCCCGTGCTGGTTGCCTTGGTTTGCCTAAGAAATGCCAGGAAACAGGACAGGCTTCCTGGAGCCCACACCAAGCCGATTAGGGGCCCCTGGGGACCAGCCGGCCTTTGTCCTGGAATTCTCTGACGCCTGTGACAATCGATGGCCAGTTAACCCCACCCGGACCTGCCCGGCCCGGCCCCTAGTTAGCCAGTTACTTAAGACGCTGCTCCCTGTGGCCCTGGCAGGGGCAGGACAGTGGAGGGAGCTGACAGGATCTCAGACGAACTGGCCTCTCTGAGCCTCAGTTTCCCCATCCGCACAGTGAGAAGAGTCATAAACTCTGCTCTCCCCGACACAGACCTTCCTTCTGCCCAATCCCTCTTTCATTTTACTAACTCTGGCTCGTTTCGAAGGTCCAAGCCCTCATGCCATCTCCTCAGGGACATGCTTTCTGAGTCCCTCAGCTACTGCCCAGGACAGGAAAGAACCGAAGCCCCAAGGACTGGCAACTGGGTCTCAAGGCTCTTCTAGCTCCTTCCAGCTTCCAACCGTCAGGGGACCAACACCTCGGGGCCCCAAATGCACCGTCAACAAATAAGTACTCGCAGCTCAGGCTCAGGGAAGGCCTCCCAGGAGAATGATGAGAATCGGTGTGAAAAGTCAGCGAAAGGGAGCGACAGGCCAGAATGTCACATGCAGAGAAGCCTTGAGGTGGGAAGGAAGGAAAGAAGGTTCATGCGGCAGAGGCAAGGTGGGTTAGAATGAGGAGGGATGGGAAGGGGCCGCGAGGGGCCGGGCCTGGCAGGGGTGGGAGACAGAGCATCTGGCCTCTCCCAGCCTGGGCGCTACAGCATCCCTCTGGGCACTGCCGGGCCCTCCAGCCTGGCCAAGCCCTGGCCTCCCTAGAGTTGCCCTGTGACATTTCCAAGGAAGCTTTTGCGCAGGAAAACATCTCATTGAGCCAGAGTTCTTTGAAAGCCGGCTGGTGTCCTAGCAACCAGCTCATGCTGGGCCTGGCCGAACCAGCCCGTCCTCCTCCCCTCCCCTCATCCCCCCCTGGCATCATGGTGTCTGCCCAGAAACCCAGCTTTGGTTTCACAGGATCCTGCCCCTCTCCCCCAAAATGGCCAGCAGACCAAGTTGGGGGAGGGGGCGGGCAGAGACCATAGCTGTCCTGCTCATTAGGAGACCCAGGGCCTGCATGAGGTTCGGGTGGAGAAATAAGCGCAGCTTTGGGGAAACTCAGAGAAGGCAAAGCAACTGGGTCCCGGCCCCAGCTCTTTCCAAAGTGGATCTCGGAGAGGTCACACACCTCGGCCAAGAGGAAACAGCCCGCTTCACTCACCTTCCAGTCCGGGGGTAGCTGGGCCCCAAACCCCAGAGCCGGAAACATCTTATCACTAATGAGAGGAGAAAATAGTAAGACACTGTGAGACACTCCTCCCATCTACGTGCTCCCCTTCCAACCTCCTACCCGGGGCTGGCCCTCTCTCCCTTGCACATCCCCAGGGATAGGAAGAACAAGTTCTGTTCCAATGACCCAGGGAGCCGAACCCACCTCCGGGGTCTGTGAATGTGCGGCTCAACCACATCTACTCCTGCGGCCGAGCCTGTCATCACCCACAGCACTTCGAACCAAGGGGCCTGGGTGCAGCTTCTAGGTCCTTCTCAAACTGAGGCTTTGGGCAGCGACTAAGCCACGGTCACGAGGGAAGTGAAATGTACTGGCTGACTCGACCCCCCTTTTACGGCTGGGAAAGATCCTCCCGAAATGCGAACCCTGGCTTGGCATCCAAGGCCCTTTATCATACAGCTTGGGGCCTGGTCTCCTTCCACCTGCCCTCTCTCCCACCGCATTCCCCCAGGCCTGGCCACTGGCCACCCACTGTCCCCAAACACACAGGGCACCTTAAAGCTCCAGCTGCAATCCTGTCGCACCCCCTTCTGAAATCCCTCTCTTCAATCTGTTGCCTGTGACAAACTCCTACTCATCCTCCAAGGCCCCATTCAGATGGCTCCTTCTCTCCGTGGGTTTCCCTGACACCCCCGGATGCCTCTCTTTGGTGCTGCCAGAGCGCCTGCCTCACATGTAAACTGGTCTCTTGGAATTCTAGTGATTTCTTCTCCATTTTCCCCATCAAGTAGGAAGTCCCTGAAGGCAGGGACCATGTCTCATTTGTTCATTCATTCGACATGTATTTATTGAGGATCCCCCTGGGCTGTCCCATGGAGGACAAACTATCGGGGGCCAGGGCAGAAGTGGGAGGACAGGTAAGGAGGCTACCCTACACGACCTGGGCAGGAGGAGATGGTGGCTCAAAGAGGCTGGCAGCAGTGGGGTGGAGGGAAGAGGTTAGACCCAAGTATTCTGAAAGGGTTTGGTGAAAGAATGATGGGGGAGATGAGGGAAAGGAGGAAGTGGAAGGTTTGGGGTGAGCTATGGTGCCTCTCACTGAGAAGGTGAAGACAGAGACAGGGGCAGGACTGGGGCAGGTGTCCAGCAAGGCCTCCAGCTCCCTGGGCCCTCGCTAAGTCTGGATGCCCCTGAGAAGGCTCCGTGAGGGGGCTGAGCCGGCAGCTGGATCTGAGGGTCTCTGGAGCAGCAACAAGAGGCACCTCTGCCCAGTGGTGCAGACAGAGACTTCCATCTCCCCTGCTCTGCATGCTGTACCTCTCTTAATGGGGCCCAGAATCACAGCCTCCCTGGGAGCCAGATGCCGGTCCTCAGGCTGCCTTTCTCGAGGCCGAGTGCACGCAGGATTCCTGAGCCCGTTCTTCTTGCCCAATCTCTGCTCCTTCTCCCCCTGCTCCCCATGCTCATTCCACCCTCTGACCTTAGAGGCCCCAACAAGCACCCTCTGTGACAATGATGCCACAGCCCACAAGTGACTTCCAGATCCTCCAAGTCCCTCTGGACTTCGCATTTGACACGTCCTGTTGGTGGCCACCCCACCCCACACCCCCAAAGATCTTCAGGAAGCCTGGTCCCAGGAGGAGGGGCCCGCACATGCTGGTTGCTCCTCCGAAGCCCCCAACAGGAGACTAACAGGGCCTTCGGTGCTGGGCCTGGGAAGCAGAATGCCTGGGTTCCGGTCTCCCTGATCTGTGTGACTTTGGGAAACTTCTCCACCCAGCCCCAGGCCTCCATTTCCCTAGCTCTAGAAAGGGCAGTTGCAAATAAGTTTCATCTTTTATCTTGACTCATTTTCTCACTACTTGGTGTACTTGTGGAGAAGGACCCCAGTGTGGATCTGGGCTCAGTAACTAAGAGGTCAGCAATCGATTGGCAATGTCTGCCACAGGGATAGGCGGGGTGAGCCTGTGGGCAAGGTTTGATGATCTCTGGCTTGGATACGGTGAGCTTTCCCAGTTGGAGGGAGCCTGAGCTGACCTTCAGAGTCCCTCCCCAAGCTTACCTGTCATAGTCCTGAATGATCTGCCCAACAGCCCAGATGGCCGACAGGTATTCGTTGGTGCCCATAGGGTTGATATAGTGCAAGGAGGAAGGGTCGAGGGGATTACCATTGGAGGCTGTGAAGTCTATCCCAACCTGCAGAGTGGGGGGTGGGAAAAAGACCACCCAGTGTGGCCAGACACCCCGGCTCCCTACCTCTCCCACAGGGAGCAGAGAGGCTGGTGGGCCATGGGAAGCCCCCTCATCTGCCAGCCCCAGCCCGCCCTTCCATAAGATGGTCTGGGACCTGGGAACCATCTGACTGTATTACTCCTCTGGCCCTCAGGCCGTCGGTGGCTCACTATGGCCTAAGCATAAAGTCTATTGCCCAGATGTGATCCAAGACCAACCTACAGCCTCAAATTCCTTTTTCTCTCATCACCCCTATCCCTGTGCTCATCTGTTCCCATTTCCAGGCCTCTATTCATTAAGTTCCCTCCACCTAAAGAGCCAGGCTATCTGTTCTCCCTATCTAATTCTCCTCCGTCTTTCAGGCCCAATTCAGGTGCCGCTGGTCCACGAAGCCTTCTCAGACACCTTGCCCCCACCCAATACCATCTCCTCATCATCCCTCAGACTACCAAGGGGCCTGGGGACCTGGGTCTCCCTGGTGGGGGCAGTGCCTGTCTCCCCAGTCAGACTAGGTGCTCCCCAAAGGCAACACCCCCCCCCCCCAAGGAGCCAGGGCTGGGCACAGAGCACTGGTCAGGTGCCCCACAGGGACCTGGATTGATGAGGGGCAGGGAACAAGTCTCCACCTGCTCTCAGCCCCGAGGGAACCCCAGCCCAGCCTCCAGGGAGAGCTCCCTAACGAGGTGATCTCTGTGCCCTGGCTTGTGAGATGGTAGGGCTGCAGGGCTAGTAAATGCAAGGGCCTAGGACAGAGTGCAGCTTGGCACGTGGCAGGAACAGGGAGGGTCAGTGTGGAAGAAGCCCAGTGAGCAAGGAGGGGGAACAGGTGAGGCAGGAAGGCCTGTGGCCAGCGAGGAAGAAGTTGGCTTTTTCTTCCTGAAGGGGTGTAGCCAGTGAACTCTGGGCTGGGTAGCAGCTAAGCCCGACTCAGGCCCATGTGCCTATGCCAGACACACCCCTGACCCGGGGCAGTCCTTCCTGACGTTTTCCCCAGCCCCTGCTGCAGCCCCGGCCCGAGCCCTTGGGTGGGTGGGTGGGTGGGTGTGTATGTGGGGTCCTCACTGGGAGTGTGGGGTTGTGGGGGGCTTACGGTGAACATGAGCTGGCAGCCTCCCAGGATGTAGTCCAGGAAGGAGTAGTCCCGGTTAATCTGAAAGGAATCAGGGCGTCAGTGGGTCCCCGCCTGGCACCCGAGGGCTGGCCCTCTTCACGGATGACCTCGGGGCGCTGCTGTGCCCTGACACCTTAGTAAAGTGGTCACGGAGACCCCAAAAGTCAGACTCCAGAATCTGATCTGATTACAACGAATTCCAACTCTCTCTGGAAGAAAGCTCTCAGAGCGACCGTTCCCGGTCGGCGGGGGACAAACACGCAGGTTACACGGACGCGTGACGATGCAGGCAGGATCCTGGGCCCAGCGACCCTCACACCGACCGATTATGTGACGGAAAGTCACAAGCTGGTGCTATTCTGTCCTTAAGCTCTCTCTAGCCCTGACCGACTTCTACTTTTAACAGAGAGGGCCAGGCCACCTCTCAAGGCCTCCTCTGTAAATTAATAAAGCTGCTGAATGGTTTTTTTTTTAATGGTCTTTCCCTCCTTTTGGCAAAAGATACTGGCCAAAATGTTGCTGGAGTTATAAGGGTTCCTTTCAAAATGAATGTATTTAAGCCAAAAATTAAAAATTAAAAAAATAAAAGGAACAAAAATGGGGGGAAGGGTTGATGACAAAAATATAATAAGTAAGGCAGGTGCCAAAAATCACGAAAGGGAGATGCAAATGACAAATTTCAGAAACAAGGACCCGAAATCGTGATGCTGGAACCCGACAGCTGGACTCTCACGGAGCACGTCTGCGCTGTGACTTCACCAACGAGTGCTCGTGTAAACCCCAGCGTGACAGTGTGGGCTCCGGAGCAGGACGAGGAGGCCTGGGGTCTGGGCCTGGCATCGAGGGCTCTTGCTGCCCGATTTCGGCAGACGCCAGGCTATCCTGAGGCTAGGGGACCTCAGCCTGGACACTTCTGGCATGACCTTCACTGCCTCTCTGGGCCTCAGGGGCCCCAGCTATACCACAGGAGTCAGTGACCGGACCCCTCACTGGCGTCACTGCCAGTGGACGGGTGCCCTGGTCTGACGTCCTCTGCCCCTCTGACGCCAAACACATGGTGGGTAAGCCACCCACATGGGAAGAAGCAACTGGCTACAGTTACTCTCCAACTAGGAGGGGCCCTGAAAGGTCATCTCGTGCCCCCTGGACCTCCACACAGGACCGAGATGGGAGACTCTTTACACACTTTACCTCGTTAATGTCTCTATTCTACAGATAAGGAGACCGAGGCCCATACAGGTGAAGCTCAGAAGGTGACAGTCAGGACCTGGCAGAACTTAGCTGGCCTTGTCCTGTGACCCCACCCCACCCCCACTGGCCTACCTTGCAGGAACGTAGAATGATGATGCCCGAGTTTTTATAATTCTTCTTCTTCCTCTGCTTCTTGGGGTTGATACACTCGAACTCCAGCTGGACAACAGGGGAGAGAAACAGAAGCTGGCCTCGGGTCTCCATGGAGACTGAGCCTCCCCTGGGCCCTAAAATCTCCTCCACAGTGTTCACCAGGGGCAGCATGCCTCCTCCAGGAAGCCTTCCTGAACATTCGCACCTGGAAATTGTTCCTGCCACCTGGGCTCACACCAAGCTGTGCTGCCCCTGGTAGGAGGAGCTGTGTTTACCCACCACCCCTCGACAGCTCATCCATGTCTACTCATGCACCCACTACTGTCACCCAGGGCCCAGCTTGTCGGGGTGAGTTACATGGACAGCTCCCGAGTACTCACTATGTGCTGGGCACTTTGCCTTATCACTTTATTGCTTTCCCACACTACCTCTCTTCCCTCATTTGACAGATGGGGAAACTGAGGCTCAGAGAAATTGAATGTCTTGTTTAAGGTCATGCAAGTCAGATAAGTGAAATCTGAGGCCCCGTCTGCCCGATTCAAAATCCTGCGCCCCTTCCCTGTCCCCTTTCCCTGTCCCCTGCTGAGGTCTCGGGGTCACACACATGCACCTTACCGGGATGCCATCATGAGCCTCGCGCATCTGTGACACTGAGGTCTGGAACTCGCCGATGAAGTCGTGGCCCCCGTCGTTGTCGTAGTCATAGCACATAACCTGCCAGAGGACAGTGAGGTCCAGTGAGGTCACTGCTGCCCCCCAAAGAGGTGCTCTCCAGCCCCTCTCGGCTTCCTGAGCAAACCCCACATCTTCTAGTGGTGACTTCATCTTCCCCTAGCATCTGCCTAGATGTCCTGGGATGACATCTTTAGCTCCTAAACTGCCTCCTGCAGGAAGCCTTCCATGATTGCTGGGAAGGAGAGAAAGTATGCCACCCAGCAATGGAGGCTGTACCCTCTGGTGCAGGAAGCTTGACTCCTCAGACACCCATCACTTGGCTCCTTCTCTGTCTTGTGGCCCACCTGGCTTCATGGGCCATGGCCTGTCACCCTCCCTAGACTTCTTCCCGGTGAGACAGGCAGAAATAAAGCCCCTAGCTTTACACTCTCTCTAACTCCATGGCCCTCCTAGGAGGAAAACAGGAGCTATCATACTCGTTCTACTGATGGGTAAACCGAGGCTCTGGGAGGAAAGCGCTCGCCTGAAGTCTCCCAGCGGCAGCTCTGAACACAGAACTGAACCCCGGTTTCCTAGGATGCTGTCTGGGGATCCCGGCCTGGCCCAGCAGATTCGCTCTCAGACCCGCCCCTGAGGACTGAGGGGTTTCAGAGATGACAGTACTCATTGCCTCCATCTCTGCGACAACTCTTGGTGGTTTCTGAGGGGTTTCTGCATTTGTTATCCTAATTAGCAGCACTGCAGGCCTCGGGGAGAACAGGACGGTCACTCTGTTTTAGACAGAGCTCGGGGCCCTGCCCAGGTCACTCACAGGGTCAGGCAGAGCCAAGATGAAAACCTAGGGGTCCTGCCCCTCCCCCAGGTGGGTTCTCTTTCCCTCTTTATAAGAAAGCTTTGCCAGGGCGCCCCCAGAAAGCCTTGGGTAGATGGGGAGGCTAGCGGGGTGGGGACTAGGGCTCCCAGGGCACCCCTCACCTGGATGGGCTTCTCCATGTCCCCATCACATAGGGACACCAGTGGCACAGTGAACGGTTTCCACACAGGATCCAGCGTGTACTTGATCACCTACAGGACAGTGAGGGGGAAGGATGAGCTCGGTCCTGGGACAACATTGCTCTGGGGTTGGGGATTGGGAAATAAGGAGTGGCAAGATGGAGAGCCCCACAACCACACTTCTGGGGATGCCAGTGGGCATCTCTGTGGTGGGGAGGGTCCCTCAGGTGGCATTATGGGTATCTCTGCACACCACTTGGCTGTGGGTGCATGGCCCCATCCTGAGCCACCGGAGGTGGCTGGACTTCAGACCCACTGGCTGGAGACCCCCGGGCCCCCACACACCCACCTCAGTCCTGTGGACCAGCATCCATTTGCCATCATCTCCTGGCTTATAGAACTCGAGAAATGGATCTGACTTCCCGAAGAGGTCCTAGAGGGAGCAGGAAGCGGTGGGTGAAGAAGAGATGACTCTGGGTTAGGCCTAGCTGCCTCCCCAAGCCCTGTGTCAGGGGCAGGGGCTGGGGGCAGAGCCAGCCTGGTCCCTCTCTCTTCAGCCTCTACAGGGCTCAGCAAGAGGCCCAAGGTGGCTACAGCCCCGTGCGACCAACTGCCTCCCCCAGGAGAAGCCACCCTGTCCTAAGGTTAGCTCGTGCTCAGAGACCCTGATGCCTGTAGCCTACGGGAGCTACGATGCCAGCGTCTTAGACTGGGCAGCACTTCAAATGGGTGGCTATTCCCAGTGCAGGGGGAGGCCCCTACCAGGTGTGGTTATAACTTATTGTCGTGGGAATCTGAAAAACAGCAACTCTCCCAGCACATGACAGAAGGGATAGCATGTCCTTTAAAACCCCCTTTCTTTCTTTCTTTCTTTCTTTCTTTCTTTCTTTCTTTCTTTCTTTCTTTCTTTCTTTCTTTCTTTCTTTCTTTCTTTCTTTCTTTCTTTCTTTCTTTCTTTCTTTCTTTCTTTCTTTCTCTCTCTCTCTCTCTCTCTCTCTCTCTCTCTCTCTCTCTCTCTCTCTTTTTCTTCTTTCTTCCCTCCCTCCCTCCCTCCTTCCTTCCTTCCTTCACTCATGCATTCATCCATCCATCCATCCATCCGTTTGTTTGTTTGTTTGTTTGTTTATGTGTTTATCGTTTTAAAGTGTCACTCTGAAGAGACTAAGTTCAAGTGGGGAAGACAGAAAATAAGAAAGTAATATATGTTAGGCAGTAATTAGCATTAAAGGAGACCAGGAAAGCAGGAGGGGCGGGAAATCGGGGACCACGACGATTTCAGGGAAGGCCTTGCTGAGGAGCTGACATAGAGCACAGGCCTGATGGAGGTGAGGGGGCCATTGTGAGAATACTCAGGGAAAAGAACATGGCAGGCAGTGGGAACAGCAAGTGCAAAGGTCCTGAGGCAGGAGGGGCGGCCCGGTTGTAATCCTGGGACGGGAGGAGGCTGATTTGGCTGAAGCGTAATAAAGGTCAGGAGAGTGGAAGGTATGAGGTTGGGGGGTCAGGGCTGTGGCTACAGCAGGTGGGGCCCTGTTTGTTACCATGAGGATCCTAGTATTTACACAAAACGAGACAGGGCAATCCGAAGGGGTGGGTCTTGACAAGCAGCCGTGTCTGAATACCTCTAAGACATGACAAACTCATTACTTCAGTGATGAAGAGGTCCTAATTTGGGGTGGCTAGGAGAGCCCTATGCTACGAACTTGTTCTGTGTGTGTGTGGGGGGGAGTAGAGGTGGGTGATGACAGTAGTGACCAGAAGCTGCAGGGGTAGGCCTTGTGACCCAGGGATGGGGGAAAGATCCTGCTCCCCAAAGGAGAACCCCCTCCTTTGCCCGCCTCACCTTCTTGTCCAGCCTCCTGCCCGCCAGGCTCAGCGTAATGACCCGGTTGTCCGACAGCTCCTGGGCAGCAATCTGTGAGGCCAGAGGAAGGTGAGGGGTCAGGACATGCTCTTTAGATGCCCCCAGCGGGCAAAGGGTGCTCCGACTCTCCAGGGCTAAGAAGGAAGGAGGGAGGGGTAGTGCCAGGCAACCTTGGACAAGTCTCTTTTCTTCCCCAAATCTCAGTTTCCATCTTCTGAAGAATGGGGTAACCCACTGGATATGAGGAATCAGAAAGTGACCCCATGTGGCTCAGCAGAGGGCGCCATGGGATGGTGAGGGGAGATAAAGCAGAGACCAGCCATGAGGGGTGGTCTTGAGCTCTGGGGAGATGTTCTGGACCGGGGAGCACCCTGACAGGCCCCCTCACACCCCTCATGCAGACCCAAAGCACAGCCACCTGAAAACACCAAGGTATTGGGAATTCCAGCGACTTCACTGTGCAGTTAGGGAAACTGAGGCCCAGGGCAAAGATGAGAGCTAACAGAGCTCCCTCACACTGTCATCTATCTTCTACGTCTTCCCCAACAGCCATGGCCCTCTGGCTCCAGCCCAGCCAGTGACGGACAGGCTGGGTGACCCCGGGGCTGGCACCTGCCCTCCCCAGCCTCTGAGGAAAGCCCTCTGGCTGACGGCAACAGTGTAACCTGGGTCCTCTCTTGTCTAGGGCTTCCCTTCCCGCTCACACCCCTAGGATGACCTCACAGAACATGCTACTCCACCCTCCTGTACCACAGACAGTGGCCAGGCTGGACGCCCCTCTTCCCTTCCTCTCCTCCAGCCCAGACTCGCTCAACCACCCTGTAGGGTGGCTTCTATTGCTGCACCCATTTCACAGAGGAAAGAACAGAGGCCTAGAGTGGGACGGGTGGAAGTGCTGGGGGCAATGGCGTACCAGGCTGAGTCGTCCATCAGGGTTGGCTTCCAGGGAGAGGGGAACTAGCTTGTGAAGGTCAGGTGATGGGGAGGTTTTGAACCCTGAAAGGCTGGGGGGAGGGTTGGGAGAGGACATGCCAGGTGGCAGGAACAGTGGATAAAGGCCTGGGCTATGTGCAAGGCATGCCAAGAATACGGTTTGCCTGGAACTCAGGGCATGTACGTGTCGGGGGTAAAACATGGCTGGGGGTAAAACGAGGTGGGGACTGCCAGGTCCCTGACGGTCTTGACTGCAAGGTTCCACGGGCCATGAGGGGCCAGGGAGGTTCTAGAGCAGGGGAGTGACTCCATGTGAACACACACCGGTTCGGCCCTCCTCCTCCAGCATGTGGGGGTCCCCGAATCACCCAGGCTCTGGAGGGGAACAGTCTAGGGGATAATCTCATGCCTCTCTGGGCTTCAGTTCCCTCATCTGTAAAAGGGGTTTCCACGCTCTCTGGGAGCCCGCGAGGACTAGCGGCCCGTCCACGCAAAGGGCCCGCGCATCGCATCGCAAGGATCACGGCGCATGAGGAATCTGCATGCTGCAGCCGCAGCCAAGCTCCCATGGGCAAGGCACTCCCAAAACCCCCCCAGGGGGCAGGGGCAGGGGCCAGAGCAGGCACAGATGCAGGGAGAGCGCTGGAGGCCTCAGGGATGCAGGGAGAGCGCTGGAGGCCTCAGGGACCCATAGGAGCACCCCTGCTGCAGGCCCCCATCCCCAGCTTGGCGGCCCCCAACGCATCGTATGTGGAGCCAGGAGCCCGTTGCTAAGAGACCTGTTGCTAAGTTGTAAGTTGGGCCTTTTTACTCCAAACAAAGCTAGTGATTATCCGCCAGGGAAGCGGCCCATTGATGGGGGAGGGGGGGGGGCGGCAGGCAGAGGCAGAGGGGGTTGGAGGGGGTGTGGGTACCGTAATCAAGCCCTTCCCCGCAGGCTTGTCATTCATCAGCAGCAGTGGCCGAGTGATCTTTTTGCTGGAAACGATCTGGGGAGAGAAAGGAGAGGGGAGCTCCGTGAGGCTTGGCGAGAAGGAAAAATGCTCGCAGCACGCCCGCCATGCCAGGCGAAACCTCCCCCTGTGCGATCCTCATTAAGGGAGGCAGACAGCAGCCACTGCTGACCCCAGTGGGCAGCGGAGGAGACAGAGGCCCGGAGAGGTCAGGACACTGGCCTGAAGTCCCACACCGGGATGGAATCCCAGCAGTCTGACTCCCATCCCCCTGCTGCCCCCAGAACAAGGCTCTTGCGAGGCTCACCTTCTGGAGACAACTACAGGGAGTCTCGTCCCCTCCATGCCTCCCCCAAAGCCATCCACAGACCCCACTTTCCTCCGATGAAGTCCTTCTGTGCATTTCCATCGGGTTGAATAGGAAATACACTCACACAGGTTCAGCAATCAGTACGACAGGGAAAGGAGGCACGGACCACACTGTAAAGTCGCCTGCCCACCAGCTCTGTGCACCCCATTCCCATGCCCTTCACAGGTGTGGACACGCAGCATGGTGGGGACCCTGATGGGAAGGCCCACCTCTTGCACGACTGTTGGACCCGTGCTTTTTTCTTTGAACACTATCTCTGGGAAGGCCCGGAGCATTTCAGTCTCCATCAAGACCTCTCAGAGCATTTTTCATTTTATTCCCTTACCCTCCCTATAGGCTGAGCATCCACCATTAGCCTCAAGTGAAGTATGGGGAAACTGAGGCCCAGAGGGGGTGGGGCTTGCCCAAGGGCACATAGCCATAGAGGATGATTGGACCCTGTGTCAGGGGCTCCTAGCCTTCCAACCTCCATAAGCTCACCACGGACTGAGCTGGATGGGAAAGCGTGGCCCAGAGAGGCAGAGGAAGTCACCCAGGGTCACGCTGAGTCAGCAACGAGTGGGACTACCGTGGGTGTCATGGTTACTGGCTGGATGCTCCCACTCCAGGATGTCAAGACCACAGCTGAATCACTACCTCTAAAAGCAGCAGCTCTGGCCACAAGGGGCCCCAGTTCCTGTGTGGCAGCATCGTCTTCCAACGCGAGCTCTTCAGCCTGGCCCCAAACCCACCACACCACTCCCCTTTTTCATGCCTGCCAGCCCCAAAGGCTGTCTGTATTTGTGAGGCCACCTCAGGAGCCAGCCAGGAAAATGGAGCCAAGGAAAGCAGGTGGCAGGAGAGACTCTCTCTCCTTAGGACAGTCCTGGGGGCCCGGTGACGTGCGGGGTAGGGGCCCGGCTCACCATGCCCAGGCTGCAGGAGAACTGGCCCAGGAAATCATGCTCGTCGAGCTGCATGCTGGACTTGTCCTGGTCGAACAGGGCAAACTTGAGCTTCTGCACCTCCTCGAAGTGGTAGTCGAGGACGAACTTCTTGGAGAATGCGGGGTTGAGGTTGTTGACTGCGGTTTCTGTCCTGTCGTGCTGGCAGGGAGGGGCGGGGAAACAGGAGTCAGAGGCGGACTCAGGTGCTGGTTCCAGCCTTCACAGGCTGCTGGGAATCATTCCGCTCCCTGGCTGAACGCCACCTGTGTCACGCACGTAGCCAGTTACCTGGACGGCTACAGCAATCATTACTGTCAGCTCACTGAAGCACAGACAGGTCAAGTGACAAGGTCAAGATCTGAACCCGGGTCTGACCCTCTGGCTCCGGCTCCATATCCCAGAGCCAGGATAAGAGCAGGAGCCCTGTCCCTGCCTAGGCAAGTCCCTTTTCTCATCTGAGCCTCAGTTTCTACTTCTATAAAATGAAGAGATTTGACTCTGCGGTTTTCATCCTTTTTATTTGGGGAAAACTCTTTTTTGCAAACCACATTTTACATGGAAGCTGAGCGATCTCCCCGTAAGGCAGGATCCCTAATGGGAGGTGGGGTTGGGGACTTCCGCCGCCCTCTCCCAAGGGCAGATGCTTGTACCTTGTCAAAGGAATGTCAAAACTGGAACTGTGAAGCTCAAAGACCCCCCCCTACTGTGGCAGCCGAGGCCTGGGTAAGGACAGGCCTGGGACTGTGGGTCAGGGGTAGGGCTGGGCCAGGAATCCCGCCTCCTGGCTTCTCCACGCTGAGGTCCCAAACCTCAGAGTCTGGGTGACCGCCTATTTTAGGGCCCGGGCTGTGTTGATTTTTCCTCCCACTCAGTTCATTTCCAAGGGCGGGTGCAGCAGGGAGAGGTCTTGCCCCTGGACTATTTTTAGCCAGGGGTGGCCTGTCCGAGTGGGAGATTGTCAGGGAGGTGGGGGGAGTGCATGAGCGGGGGCGGGATGCAGCGGTGGAGGACACCGTTCCCGGGGGACATGCGGGTGTCCCGGAGACCTCGCAGAGAGGATGGGGACGCTCGAGACATTCCGGCCACAGGCCTGGAGCTCCCCCAGCAGCCCTCAGCTGTTCTCATGTCCTACTTCCCACCCCTGCCTGCATCACCAACACACTGGGTGACATAGAGGAGTCCCGACCCACTCTGGGCCCCAGTTTCCCTCTCTAAAATGGATCAACAATCTCAGCGCCATTTCCTTGGCATCATAAGGAGCAAATAGCTGTGGAAAGTCTTCGTAAACCACGATACCTTCAGTGGGATGCCCACTCTGGCCCAGTCAGTAACTATGACAAATAGATACGTATTTTGGAAAATTTGCATGCATGTTAACAGTGGTTCTCCCCGACAGGCAGGTACCCAATCATTCTGATTCTCTTTAGGTCTATCTGGCTTTTCTAAATGTACTACAATGAATAAAAGTCCCTTTTGGAATAAGAACAAAGCCATTTTTAAAACTTCAAAAGTTTTACAATTTGGATTTCTCATTATCCTTCCTCTAGCTACATCCCTCCCCAGTTCTTAGGGCAAAGTTTTCCAGTTCAGGAGTCCTCGGCTGTGGCCACATCGACATCCCCAGTTCTGGCATCTCCAAGAAAGGCAGGGCAAAAAAATCCTTATTTCACAGATGAGGAAATAGGCTCAGAGAGGGACAGCCACTTGTCCAAGGCCACACAGCAGGGAGTAACAGAAATGGGCCTTGGCCCAACTCCAGGAAGGACCAAAGCCTGGATTCCTATTTCTCTGTTTGCTCCTCACTGACTGTGTGTCCATTGAGGAATAAGAGGGAAAAATTATTTAAAAAGTGGAAGCAAGCATTTTGTAAAATTCAGTTTTAACTACATATTAAAATAATTTAAAATACAATATAAAACAATACAGAATTGTATAATTATAAAATACGTCTATGAATTATGATTTAAACACATACATAATTATATTAAGTAATATTAAAATAAAATTTAATTTTACGAGTAACAATTTTCTAAGTAGTCCTAGCCCACATTCCAGTTGCCTCCAAGGGCCTGACCTGGAGGCTCTAGGACCCACTGGGAGCCCTTCCCCAACCACCCGGCCACCCTCCGCCCAACACAGATGCACATGGAGGGGCCTCACCTCGATCCACCTGCCATCGTTCTCTGTGAAGAGGACACAGAAGGGGTCGGACTTGGAGGTGACGTCCCGGTCCAGCAGATTCTGGCCACTCACCGACAGTTCCACCTTGCACACACAATACTGGGAGCCCATGGGGGCCACCCCCGATGCTGGGGCACCCCCACCCGGTATGTGGGCCATCGGGGTTGCCAGCGGTGGCGGCAGCAGTTCCTGGCAGTCTGGGGGGATAGGAGTCGGGGTCAGAGACGGGACAGATGTCTGCCACACCATTCTAACTTAAGGAGGTGTCACCATCTGACCTTCATTAAATGGGCAGAAGGATGAAAGGAAAGGTATGGGGGCAGGTAGAGGGGGATAGCATGGGCAAAGACTGGAGAAAGGAGAATGCAGGAAATGCAAGACAAAGGAGACTGGTAGATGTGTCTAGTTTGTCTTCGAAGTTATTCTCTGCTTTAGTTGATCTTTACTTGTGAGGTACGCACGGGCCCAAGTAGCCCCTATCAGATCAGCAAAAAACTCACAGTTGACATGGGCATCCCAGACATTCATTTTGCCGGGAAAACCTGGGCTTCTTCTGAACACATTGGCATCTTGTGGCTATAGTGGAGCTTGTAATTGCTCAGGTTTCCATCGTTGCTTTGGCCACTAGAAAACTCATTTCTGGCAATTTATTCAGAACTTGACCTTGTTCATCGTGTGTCCCTGGCCTAGCACTGTGACTGGTGCATAGGACACAGTCAGTATGTATCTGAATAATAATAATAATAAAAAAGCATGAGTGTACAAATCAATGAACAGATAAACCCTCCACATGGTTCAGATCCCGCCTGAGTTGGTCCTCATCCTAAACTTGTGGTTTACCCTTTCGCTTGTACACAGCTTCCCCAGATTCCATACACTGGGCCTTATGTTCCCCCTTCACTGGCATTGCTTGCTTTAATCAGTTCTGTTTTCCTGCAAGTACAAGGTGTTCATTTGGAGCAAGTGTGGAGAAACCCACCCCAAGGAGCAGAGGGGGAGCTCTGGGTCCCAGAGGTGACAGGCCCTATGGACAAGCTCTCTGGCTCCTGTCCATGAGACGTCATCATCTGTCCATGAGACGTCACGACAGTTTTACACAGACTCCATCAGAGTGCGGATGAGCCTAGCCCCAAACTCTTACCTACAAAGGCCAGGCTCCAACTCCTTAATATCTTACCCCCTTTCTGTTGAGTGGGTAACTGGCCCTGCACTGCCCGAGGAGAAAAGGGAGAGGAGGGCACACCCTCTGGGAACTCCAGCCCCACCTCCTGGCTTACCAGCCCTGACGTCACCTGCACCATGTCTCTGATCCTTATTGTGTCTTGTTAGGCAGGTACTAACATTGCCCCATTTCCCAGAAAAGGACACTGAGGCTTATTCATTCTAGAGCGTTTACTGAGCATCGACTAGGTCCCAAGAACTGTGCCCAGGCTGGGGTCCTGCTGTAAGAAGACTGTCCAGTCTCAGCCCTCACGTTCCAGCCTGGCTGAGAAAGTGGGGACAGCAGCCAGATCCCATGGGCTAGAGGCTCTGTAGGGAGCTGGGACTTTATTCTGAGGATGCCGGAGGTCTCGGAGAGTTTTGAGCACACAGGTGACATTGATTCGATTTCTGTTTATAAAAACTCACTTTGGCCCTTGTGGGGGGGAGAAGGGGTCATCAGGCAAAACAGAGGCAGCAGGAAGGCTGGCCAGGAGGTGGCTGTCTTCCAGACAGGAGGGACCAAGCCACAGTGGCAGTGCTGGGCCTACTTCCCCTCCTTCTGACCCTGCGGCCACTCCTTGAGTGCCAGCCTCTCCCTGGCAGTCACAGGCCCCAGTCTGCACGAGGCCTGAGCGAGTGTGGGGCAGAGGCCCCTCTCCCCAGCCAGACACAGAAATTTCAGGCATGCCTGGTAAGGAGAGGATCTGGACAGTGACAAAGCCAGTGCTCAGCCCCTCCTTCTTACTGTCTGTCCCTAGAACCTCATTATAATCACACGAGCCCAGAGCGTCAGGACAGCACTGCAATTTGCCTGCAGGATTTATTCTAGTCATGTAAAAATTAGTTTCCTCGGAAGGGCTGGAGCATGGCATTCACTCGGAGTGCAGCTGGGTGGCCACCCCGAGAGGGGGAGGGGAGAGCACGACCCTCAGAACCTTTGACCAGCCAAAACAGGCATCTGGCCATGCGTGCGGCTGAGAGAGCTAGTTTATGCTTACGACCGCCCAGAGGTGGAGGTAGATATCATATCAACCCTCATTTTACAGATAAGGAAACCAAGGCCCAGAGAGAAGTCACCTGCCCAACATGCCGTGGCCATGAATCAGCGAAGCAGAGTGTGAGCTGGTTCTCCAGACCCTCGGGCCAGTGCATGGCTGTCAGGCTAGAGTGGGGGGACTACTGAGCATGGTGGGGACTAGGATGTAGGTGAGAACAGTTGGGGAGTCAGGCGACCAACAGGAGCCTGAGGCTAAGAGGACCCCAGAGCACCCAAGGTCACCAGTTCCTCTTGGGTCACCCTGTCCACACCCCTGTATCTCCCATTGTCACCGGTGGAGTGGATTCCAGCTTACCCACCTCCTCTCCACCTCACAGGCCCCCTTTGCGACATGCTAGACCACACCATGCTAGATGCCACCCTGCTGCCAAGTCAGACAGCTGTTTTCACCTGAAGGGGTGTCGGGTACACACACTCAGGTTCAGGCATTTCCTCGTGCACATGCATGCGTATGGTCACGTACACACACATACACACATGCCCCAGGCTAACAGACACAAAGACATCTCATATGAACACTCTGGGGCCACTTCTCCCCACCCCCACCCTCCCCCAATCCAAGTCACCATCATCACTAGCCTGGGTAACAGCACTGCCCTCCTACTCATCGCTGACTTGGGCCTGGCTGAGGGTGTGGCCAGGAGGGCCAAGTCACAGGGAGGTGTGGGCTGAGCTGGACCCCCCAGGCCCCGCTGCAACTTCACTTGGATCAGCTCACAGGCCCCAGCTAGAGTGAGCAACGGGTGGGCGAGGAAGGGGCGCTCCTCACCCAGCTTGGGGCAGATCCCCCAGCCCCAACTCACCCTCTGGCTGGAAGCCTCTGGATCCCCGAAATGGGGAGCACATGATGTCTGGAGTTGGGGCAGACCGGGTCAGAACGGGCCCCTCTATGCCAGACCCGTAGCAGGCAGGCGGGCCAGACCCTAAGGCCTGACGCAATGGAAAATGAAACCACAGCCCAGGCTGGGCCAGGCCCCTTCCCCTCCTACTCCAGCAAGAGGGTAGGCGGGCAAGGTGTCATTAAGGGAGGGTAGAGCCTGCCACGGGCATCTGGGCAAGATGAAAACGCTCCTCGGTGCAGCACCCGCCCCACAGGTAATTTGAGGTTTCGGGCTGGAGAGGGGGCATGGGGAGCCAGGGCCTGCTCTCAGATGGTGCTGACTCCTGGCCCGGATGGGAGTAACCAGACCTCCAGGGAAGGAGCTGGAAGGTGGGGGTACCATATTAGTAATCCCTTTTACGGTTGGGTTAGCTGAGGCAAAGAGAAGGCAGGGCTTGAGGATTCCCATTCATTCATTCAACATTCCTGAGCACCCTGCAACGCACAGCAATAAATAAGACACAGGGTCCGCTGGCCTCAGCTCAATGACATCTTGCCATTTAGGCAGAAGGACAAGATGTGGAGACTCTGGTGCTACACCACAGGTCAAGAACATCTGGTTTTAGCCAGAAACCTAGGAACCCATCATCCTCGACCTCTCTCTTTCCTTCACCCACCATGTCCCATTGCTGCTGTGAATTCCACGTGGCATCCAACAGCATCTTCACCTCCTGCTTGCACTGTTTTGGCCCAGCCAGGCCCCCATCATCGTGCCCAGCCACACGCTGGCCCATGGCAGGTCTCACAGATGCAACCCCAGCCCCAACTCTCCAACTCTTTGTTCTCCAAGTCAGAGAATGAGAGAGAGTCTTTAAACGTGCAAATCAGATGGTACCACAATTCTGCCTGAAAATCTTCTAGGGTCTTCCACTTTGAGGTCACACAAAACCCCAAATCCTCACCAAGCCCACAGGGCCCTGCCTGACCCGACCCCACCTCATGCCCCCTTCCCTCTCATGCTTCTGTTCCAGTTCTCAAACACGTCTACCTCTCTCCTGCCTCAGGGCCTTTGCGTTTGCTATTTTCCCTCTGCCAGAAATGCTTTTCTTCACATGACAGGCCTAGTTGCCAGCTTAATGTCACCTCCTCAGAGGCCTTCTCCGGTCCAGCTAACATAATCTCATTCTCAGCCTAAAGCTGTGTCCTTCCCATACCACTGCAACGTTCACTCGCTTTACTTAGTGTATTGTCTACCTGTCTCCCTAGAATGCGTGTTCCCCCAGGGAGGGGTCACCGCTGTTCCCCAGCTCCTGGAGCAGCACCTGCACATGGTGAGTCTAAATACACATGTGCTGAACGAATGAGGGAGGGAGGGAACCCACCAGGCAGGCTCTTTCAGTCCCAGAGGACTCACAACCACCTGTCCCCTGCACACATTACTTTTGAGACCACAAGGCCACTCATCAAACCCTGGACCCTCAGGACTGCTCCAAGAGGCCATCAGGAGGGCTCCTCATGGGGGTGGAAACTGAGGCCCCAGAAGAAACAGTGATTTTTCTAAGCCAGGAAAGGATGGTGCTGAGGCCACCCAACTCTATCCTTCCTGCCCATCATCGGCTCCCCCAGCTCAGGATCCAGGAGCAGGGCTGTGCATCCCCCCTCGTCAGAGGGGGCCTGCTGTGGGGAGGAGGTGCCGAGGTGGCTGGGGCCAGAAATGGGCAGTGATGGGGAGCCACTGAGAGGCAGGCACAGGGAGACAGAGGGTGGGGAGCCGGGGAGAGGGGGAGATGGCCGGGGTGGACACCTGGAGACCTGGACAGAACAGGGAAGAGAGAGGATGGAAGGTGAAGGGCAGGGTCAAAGTGGCCAGGGAAGCAGCATCCCCATTCCAGAGATTCTCAACTGGTGGAGACTACGGGGACGAATGCGACCGTGGGACGGCCTATCAGGGCTGCGGGGCGTCACACGCCATCTGAAAGAGCCCATCCAGCTTGATATTTGGAAAATGAAAAAAGAAACAATTTTCAGTGGCCACTATAGGAAATACCGCTTAACCAAGTCCTAACCAGGACAGGGGCTGTGGCCTCTGCCAGTGCCCTGGGGCCTCTGCCAGTGCCCTGTGGTGGTTAAGAGCACAGACTCTAGACTCCACTGCTGGGCTTTGAGTCCCTAGCGCTGCTTACCTACCTGCTGGGTGGCCTCAGGCACAAGTCCCCCCCTGTAAAATGGAAACAGTAACAGTGCTTTCCTGAGGGGGCGGGATTGTGATTACAGAGGCGAAGCACTTAGAACGACACTATGTAGCTTGCACTATTAGCAACGATTCCTGATGGATGGAGCAGGGGGAGCAGATGGGAACCTCGAGAGATGTGTGAGTTTGGGAGATGTGTGAAGTTGGCAGTTTAAGTAAAGGGGGCATGGAGTTCAACTTGGTTGAGAAATGTGGCTCCAGACACCTCTTCTCCGCCGGCAGACCAAGCGCAGGGATGCCCAAGGAGACCAAGGTGCTAGCTACGTGGCTGTCTGGGGAAGGGATAACAGACAGGCTCAGGGCTTCCCAGTCGTCTCCTGCCAGTGGGGCAAACCCTGCTCCCTGGGGTCTAATCACCGACAGTTGAGGCTCCCGGGGTGGCCCTAGCTCTCCCTGCCCTGGGTGTGCTTCCCAGATGGGTGGCCTCAGCTTCTCCTGGGAGCTTGTTAGAAATGCAGCATCCTGGGCCCCAACCAGATCTGCTCCGTGTCAGCAGAGTGGCACTTATCAACCTGTGTGTGAATGAGGCTCCTGGTGACTCTGCAGTGGGCTAAAGCACACGCACATCCGCAGACCTGAGTTTGCGACTCTGGTCTGGATGGGGACACTCTGTTCGCTAGAGCCCTCGCCTAACCAGATGCCAGGTCCCCACTGGCTCTGATGGCTGCATTTACTGAACCCGCACGGTCGGCCGTGTCTTGAATGCATCCTGATCTAAGTTGTCTCCTTCCCTCCATGATCTAAGTTGCCTCCCTCACCCCATTTCCCAGATGAGAAGATCCAAGAAGACGAATGGCAACTGTATTAGTCAGCGTTCTCCAGAGAAAACAGAGCCCATAAGATATCTGTATAAAAGAGATATCTTTTAAGGAACTGGCTCACGTAATTGTGGGGCTGGCAAACCTGAAATCTATAGGGCCAGAGGGAAGGCTGGAAATTCAGCTGACAGTTGATACTGTGATTTGACTCTAAAAGTCTCCTGGTGGGTCAGGCAGCCTGGAAACGAGGCAATGTTTCTGTGTTGCAGTCTTGAGGTTGAACTCCTTCCTCTTGGAGAAACCTCAGTCTTTGCTTTTAAAGCCTTCAACTGATTGGATGAGGCCCACCCACATAATGGAGGGTAATCTGCTTTAATAAAAGCACCGATTTAAGTGTTAATCTCTTCTAAACAAAATCTACATAGCAATATCTGGTGTTTAAGGAAACAACTGGTCACCTTTGCCTAGCCAAGCCAACACTACAATTAACCATCACAGCAAACCTCAGCTCCGTGAAGACCTTCCGTGGGACATGTTTGTTTCTTGGTCTGGGTGCTGCTGACACAGATTTTTTTTTTTGATTTGTGAACAGTAAGTACACGTGGGAAGTCTGCTCTACTTTATATTGTCAGCGTATCGTCACCACTGGCTTAGGAAATGTCACCCTCACTTAAGCTTCAAGATGGAACTCAATCTTATTTCCATTTCAGTTGCACAGAGGTGCACAGAGAGGCTTAGAACGGGAGCTTGACGAATGTGTTTTGAAAGGGAGGAAGAGTGAGAAGGTGAAGGGAAAAGGGTCTGAGGCATCTTGGAATTGTAGAAACCCGGGACTGTAGATTCATAGAATTCTAGGATTTGGGAATTCTGGAATCTTAGAATCATGAGTTCTTGGCATCTCAAGCTAAAAGGCTTTAATGTTTATCTGGTTCCACTTTCCAGCCGTGGCCCCATTACCTCAACATCCCACAGGCCTGGTTGTCTGATGAGGGGTTGGGGGATCCAACCCCAAGCTGTCATACTCTCTGGGGCCCTCCCTGCAAACCCACTGCTGCACTAGCTCCTGCCAGGTGGCACGCAGCCCCCAGAGAACAGGCTCCTGTCAAGGTGGGGGGCGGCCTCTCAACACAAATCACTTATCCACCTCAGCTAAGGCACAGGCTGCTGTGCTGGGAAGACGCTGCACTCCCGACAGGCAGCCAGGCCATTATGGGGATAAATATAGATGCAGACAGCACTGAGAGGAAGCTGCAGCAGGGGGTGGCCCTGATGCCCCCCGAGGCCCCCAGCTTCCGCCAGACCACACCTGGAAGGAGGCTCTTCTCTATAGCCCCCACCTAAGCTCTAATCACTATGCTATGCCTCTGGGGCAGGTGGCTCCTTCAGGACCCCAAGGCCCCTTGGCTCAGCTCAGCCTTGTTCAGAAGGGCTTGGCCCAGGGCCTCCCCAGACTATCATTTCAGGGGCTTCCCAGCGGGCTGAGCGGTGGCCTCCACTCTACCCGAGGGAGTCCCTGCGCTGGCACCGCCTCCTCAGCTCCTTCGTCTGCAAAGTGGGGCTGGTGATGCCCTCCCCTCCCGCCTCCCATGATGCATGGTGGCGATGGGCACAGATGTGCTCTGGGAGGCATAAAGTGCTTCGGGGACAGCAGGGTGGGTCTGGCCCGGCTCAGAGTGTGGACCAGGCTAATGGAGGATGGACAGAGATCATCGGCCAAAGTCGTTCCAACCTGGCTTCATTCAAAGGGGGGCTTGGGGCAGCCTCAGACACTAGAGCACAGCCCTGGGGCCCTATGCTGTGGTGCCTACACCAACTGGGGCACGAGACTGGACCTTCCAACTCTCTGTGTGAACTCCCCCAAGTCCCTTCCCCGCTCTGCACCCCAGTTTGCCTGCCTGTCAAGGGCTTGAACTTCTTGCAGTCTTGGGGAGTCTACAAATGTCCCTCAGTCTTTCCCGGGCTGCTCTGGGCTCCCAGCTCCAAGCTTCCGCCTAGAATCTCTGGACTGACAGGGCCTAAAAGTCACCTGAAGCCCCTCATGGGTTCCGACAGTGGCAGGCAGCCTCCACTCACATCCCCTAGCACACAGGGCTCTCCCCGCCTTTTGTTAATGGCTCCTGGCAGTTTGGTGGCTTTCTTGCTGCCCACCCCACACCCTGCCACACCGAAGAAGCACCCACCTTTCCTCTCTCATCCGAAAATGGGGAAGGGCCTCTCTAAGCCTTGGCAAGAGGCCCATACCCAGGCCCTCCTGGCCAAGGACATCGCTCTCTGCTATTCAGTTCCTGGTCCCAGCTCCCAGGGGTGCTTCTGGCATGCCCCAACCTGTCCTGAGGTTTATGTCATTCCATTTATACCTCCCTGCAACCCAGACAGGCCCTATTAGTACCACCCCATTTTATGGACCAGAGAACTGAGGGACAGAGAGGCTATGTAACCTGCTTGAGGTTGAATAGTATCCCTTACAGAAGATATGTTGAACCCTAAGCCCCGGTCCCAGTAGATATAATTAGTTAAGATAAGGTCCCACTGGGGTAGGGTGGGCCCTTAACCAACAACAGCCGATGTCCTTATGAGAGGACAGTGTGAAGACACAGAGGGAAGACAGCCACGAGGAGGCAGAGATTGGGGTGATGCTGCCACAAGGGCTGCCTGTGGCCACTGGAAGCCAGAAGAGGCAAGGCAGCACCTTTCCCTAGAGCCTTTACGGGGAACATGGCTCTGCCAACACCTTGAGTTTGGACTTCTAGCCTCCAGAACCATGAGAGGACACATTTCTATTGTTTTAAACCACCCCGTTTGTGGTATTTTGCTACAGTGGCCCTGGGAAACTAATACACTGCCCGATGTCACTCGGCTAGTCCACGGCAAACCAGATTTGACACCGGGCAGCTTGGCTTCTCCTATCTGCCCTGCTCTTGCCCAGCACACTGATCCCCTCCCAGGGGTGACAGGGGTGTGACTCAGAAGGACTGCTGGGTCCCAACAGGAGGGAGGGGTTGGACAGCATCATCTGCTGGGAGCTGAGCAGGCTTTCTCCTGTGTCGTGGGGATGGGGCAGCCAGGGCACAGTGGGCAGGCAACATGCTCCCGGTTCTGAAGGAGACAGAACTGGGTCGCAGGGAGAATGGGGTCCTGCAATACCCTAGGCGTGCTCCCACCTCGGGGCTTTTGCAGGTGCTATTTCCTCTGCCTGGGCCATTCCTCCCTCATTCGTTCATTCAAAAATATCTACTGGGTGGGTACCTGCTGGGCACCAGGTAGGCTGAGATACTGCCATGACGGAGAGACGAATGTCACTGTGTCGTTCCTGAGAGGCCTCCCTGGCCCTCACTACACTGGCCCCTCATCACGATCGCTTCACCTGGCTTCATTCTCTTCCTGGCACTTTTCCTCTCTCTAAAGTTTTCCTGCCTCTTTTTCATCTGCTTGCCTCTCTGTCCTACCAATTTGGAGCTCCCCAGCTGTACCCCCAGCTTCTGAAGAGTCCCTGGCCCCAGAAGCTGCTCAATTAACATTTGTTCACCTGGAGGTGACACTCTTTGAGGAGGAGGGCAGATAATTAGGTGATACACAAATGAATAAATAAGACCAATGCCCTGGGGAAAAATCGAGTGAGGTGTGAGAGTGAGGAATCAGCAGCTAATCTCACCTCAGAGGGAGCTAGTGGGTGTGGACAGGGCTAGTGAAAAAACGCTCCAGGACAGGGGGCAGCACAGGCCACTCAACTGTAACCCAATGAGGGGAGAGGACACTGGGCTCGAAACCAAGAGTCCCCGCGGACCTCAGCTCAGTCCTCAGCATGGTGGGGCCTCAGGAAGCCACATATCCCCTCCAGACCCCATATTCTCCCTTCTGGACAGTGTGGGAGGGATAAGACCTTCACCTTCTCCATCTGCTGCCTCCCAAGATCCCTGGTGACCCAGCCTCGCAGCTCCCAAGGAGCCCACCAGGTGTCCTGAAGGGGGCTGGGCAGGAGGGGAGAGAATCCCACCCTCTTTCTGAGGTCTCCAAAGGGGAGGGGCTGGATTCCTGCAGTGATTGTCCCCTACTCAGTAGGCCCTGTAAGGGTGAGAAAGGGAGAGGGGCCAGGAGGCCTCCTTCAGGCAGACTCTGGGGACTTCTCCGTGGGGGACCCTACCTGGCAACAACTCGAGCTGCTCGGACAGGAGTGAGGGAATTCTTAAGAGGATACTCCTGTTTTCGGTCACTCCTTTAGGGCCCTGGGAGGCCAGCCCAAGGATGGAGAAATGGAAATTCCCACCAATCTACCATCCCCCAGGGAGTTCTCTAGGGCGTGGTAGCGCCTCCGCTGCCCAGGACCCTGCCCCTGGAACAGCCCAGATGTTAGACGTTTGCATTCGGTGGCTCATCTCTCCAGGAAGGAGCAGGCTGGCCTGAGAAAATCCCAGAAGGAATCCTAACTGCAGTTACCCACATCAGGCGTACTAATATCCCCATGAATCATGACACTGATGGTTGGTAGTTACCGCGCTCTTATCTCATGGGCCAGTTACCATGCTGGCACACGAGCCCTTTGTCATCCGATTTAATTCTCGTAATTACCTTTCAAGAAATAGAGAATCACCCTAAAAGATGAGAGAGCTATATTGTTCTCACTACTTCATGGGCTAGAAACCGAGGCTCTCTCTCGACCCACTTGTCATGTCTCTGAACTTTTAGTTCTCATGGCCTCTGGGAGGGAGGTCCCTAGAAAAACCACCAGAGACACCATACTGGCCATTCATGAAGTAAGTGCACCCCACTCTGCAGAACACCTGCCTCTCCTTCCCCATTTCCTGGGCTCCAGCCTCCCAGCAGCCCTGCACACTGGATTGGGTCATACTTTGCTTCATTTTACAGATGGCAAAACCCTGAGCCCAAGGGGTGAAAGGCTCACAGACGGGAAGTGGCAGAGGGTGAGAAGAACCCACGGAGCCACATTCTTAGCCCCATGAAGAAACCTGCCAGGATGCGACCCAGCCAGGTACCCTGCCCGCCTGCTGCCTGCCTCAGGGAGAGCCAGTGCTCACTGGGTCACTGTGCCCTGGTGCCAGAGGAACTGCAATTAAATCTCTGTTTTCTGTTCGCTCCCAGCCTCCAGGTACACAGGCCCATTTTACAGATGAGGACTGTGAGCTCAGAGGGAGCAGGGGTCTGGGTGGAAGTGGGGCAATGGAGGGGGCCAGGACCAAGGTCTCCCAAAGCTCCCCATCAGGGCTGGCCACAGGCAGCCCGAAGGTGACAACTGGGCTCCTGCCCCAATTACTGAAGCGGTGGGCGCCCCAAGAGCAGAAAAGGCCCCCTTCCCACCTTTCCGTGACAGCTTTTAACCCTAGGAGAGCAAACACTAAGCGCAGGCAAACAAAGGGCCACTCGGATGATTCTCCCAGATCCCATGCCCTTGTCGCTTCCCCTGCACCCCCATACACAACGGGGCTGGGGGTCACAGGCAGCAAGACGAACCCCCAGCCAGCTACCAGAGCGCTGGGTTCCAGTGTCACCGGTGACCCCCTTTGAAGGAGGACCGTCAGAGAGGAGGGCTGTGGAACCGAAGAAGGGGTGGAGGATGGCACGGGCGAGTAGGAAGAGGAGAGAGACCACCCGTTTTCAGAGGAGCAGTGCGGGAGAAGAGGCCGGGGGTGGGCAGGGAGGAAGGAAGAACCTTTCCCTCCCTCTTCTCCGTGCCCCCCCGCCCCCACGCACAGGTGCCAGACAGCTTTGGCGGAAAAAACTAGTTTGCAAACACACTCCGACTTCTGGGCAGCTGCCCAGCTCCGCTCCCTGTCCTCGCTCCGCGTTCCGGGGCGGGGAGCTGGCCGCGGGCGGTTCCCCGGGGTGTCGGGGTGCGGGGGGGGGGGAGCTGGGTCCGGGGACCAGGAGAGGGGCGCACGCGGGCCAGGAGCCCGCCCGACCCCAGTCTCAGCAGCTGCAACGGAGGCGGCGTCGGCACCTTCCGGCGGCGCCCCCCCCCAGGCTCCCCGGGAAGGGGGGGCCCTCACACCGCCGGGCTCGGATCCCCGCTCCCGCCGCCGGCCGTCGCCCCTCCCGTCCCGCGCCGCGGTCCGGGGCGCCCCCGAGCGGCCGGGTCGCAGCTGAGTCACCGAGCGCCCGAGCCGGGGTGCGCGCGGGGGGCGGGGGGCGCCGCGGTCCCCCCCGCCCGCCCCCCGAGGGGAACCGGCTTCCTTCCCACCCGCCCGAGCCCAGCCCCAAGGCCGAACTTGGCGCTCGCGCCGGGGCGCCCCGCCCGCCCCTGCGGCCCGCCGGGGGGGTCCCCCACTCACCGCCGCGCTCAGCGCGCTCGGGGCCGCCGGGGCATCCCGGGGCGCGGCCCGGCTCGGGCCCGGTGCAGCCGCGTGCGCTCCGGCCGCGCGGTCCGGGGCTCCTCCCGGGCCGGGCGGCGGGCGGCGCGGTGCGGGCTCCTCCCCGCGGCCGGGGGGGCGGGAAGTGGGGGGCGGGCGCTCCCCACGCGCGCGCCCGGCTCCCGGCGCCGCGGGGCGCGATGCCCGAGCCCCGGACCGCGGGGCCACGGACGCCGCCCGCCGCCCGCCCGCACCCCCCGACACCCCAGGGAACCGAGTCCCCAGCCCCGTGCGGACACCGACGCGCCCCAGGGCGCCGCCCGCGGCCGGGACCCGGGTGCCCGCCCTCGGGGATGCACCCCAGGGCTCGCGGCCGGGCCGTCTTCGACAGCAGCAGGCCCGCCGCCTTTTCTTCCTTTTTTCCTTCTTTTTGTTTTTTTGCGATAGTCACCGAGCTCTTGCTGCCGGAGACTGGGGAAATGACACACATTTTTTCTGACAAAGAAGGCAAGATGAAGACGGTTGGAACAGTGCCTGGGGCCAGGCAGAGAGAGGGGGGGAGATGAGGGGGGGTCCTTGAGGCCCTGGTCCTGGAACCCCCTCCTTTGGCAAAGGTCTGCTTTTCCCTGGAAGTGGTCCTGACGCTGAAGACACGCGTCCGTCGCTGGGTTCTCATGCCACGGGCCACTCAGCGGTGCCACGGGCCACTGGGCGGTATTTCCACGTCCTGCCCCCTTGCCCCCCACCCCAAATTCAGGGCCTCAGACGACATGGCCTCTTTTAACCAGACTGTGCAAGCTGGAACTGTGTTGGAGATCTCAAGGCCACTCCAAAGCCCTTGACCCTGGGGCTCTGAGAGTTTCCTGCACAGGCCTGGGGTGTGGGTTTTCCAACTCGGGCAGGTAAGAGTTAACTGGGAGACTCACGCTGCAGCCCAAAACCTCCCTCCATGTCTGAGTCACAGGCACTTTGCAGTCTTAGAGGGGCCGCCACTAAGAAGCCCCAGGGCTCTGAGCTTTGTTCTCTGCCTGCCTGTCTCCCAACCATCCTTCCTTTCTCCAGACTCTCTTCATCTTTTTCCCACCCAAAGTCCTCCAAGCCCTCACCCCAGCTTTGAGGGGAGCCAATCTAGAGGCGTTTATAGATCCAGCTCCAGCCCCACTTCCTCCAGGAAGTCTTGCTTGATTGATCTGGCCCCCAGAATCCCTCTCCTCTTCTTGCTCCAGAGCAGGAGAGCCTGGCACCGGGATGGACAATGGTGAACCCCAGCAGGGTCCCTCCCCTCAAGTTGCTCATCTTCCTTTCCCATCCCCCATCTCTAATCGGGACAAGATGATGATCCAGGCAATGACATTACTGGATGAAAAAGTGCAAAGTTTGGAGGCTGGCTGGCACAGAAGACCCAACTCAGCCAATGGGGTCAGTGAGGCTTCCTCTAGGACGGGGTCCTCAACCCCAGGCCATGGCTGATTCCAGTCCACGACCTGTCAGGAACAGGCTGCACGGCAGATGAGTAGCAGGCGATCCAGTGAAGCTTCGCCTGCTCCCCAGCGCCAGCATCCCCTCCTCAGCTCCACTCAGGTCATCAGGCATTAGATTCTCACAGGAGAACAGGTCCCTGGTGCCAAAAACATTGAGGACCATTGTGAGTCTAGGAGACCTGAGGAGGAGGTTGTTGGGCCTGCCCAGGGGGAAGAAGATCCTCGGCCAAGGGGACAGAGTACAAAAGCCAGGGGTCACAACAATTCCACTCACAGCTATCTACCCAAAGGAAATGGAAACATGTCCACACAAAAACGTGTACAGAGATGTTCAGAGCATGATTCCGAATAGCATCAAAGTGGAAACAACCCAAATGTCCATCAACAGCTGAATGGGTAGCCAAGTGAAAGAAGCCAGTCCAGAAAAAAAAACAAACAAAAACCCACCACATATTGCATGATTCCATTTATGTGAAATGCCCAGACCAGACACATCCATAGCGACGGAAACACATTAGTGGTTGCAGGAGGCTGGAGGGTAGGGTGGGGTGTGACTGCTATGGGTACAGGGTTTCTTCAGGGAAGGTTAAAAATAGTCTAGAATTAGATTATAGAGATGGTAAAACGGTAGATATTCACAAAGGCATTGACCTGTACACTTGAAAGGGGTGAGTGTTGTCGTGTGTGAATCTGAGCTCCACAAAGCTGTCTAAAACCATGCCAGGGATCAGGAGAACCCGGAGGTCGGCTAATTGCAGCTAGGCGTTCATCACTTGCTTCTGCACTCCCTCCTCAGTGCACACACGACCCAGGGCTGCCACTGCAAAATGTTGGAAGTCTTTCCTCACCCTGGGAGGCCCGAGTTTCCCTAAATAGGCGTGTATCCGTGTGTGTGTGTGTGTGTGTGTGTGTGTGTGTGTGTGTGTGTGTGTGTGTGAAGCGCCTGCCATCTGGGCGTTTATTTCCTCAGTCCAGACTGTCTGGACAAACAGACCAGAGTAACCAGGGCTGCCTGTACACTTCAGCGTGCTCGTGAATGAAAGGCCTTCCCAGGAGCGCCACCTGTACACCAGGCGCTGCTGGCTTTGCCATGTGAGGGAGGAGAGGATGGAGGGCGATCCAGTTGTTCGGCGTGTATCACCCTAAACCTTATTATTTCTTACGGTTCTGGGGGACACCTGTGCTCAGCCAGGGCTGTTCTTGTTCAGGTTTTCTCAGCTGTGATGGGGGTCGGCGTTATCCAGAGGTTTTCTCACACACGTATCTGCTAATTGGTGTTGGCTGTCAGCTGAGACTTCAGCTGGAATGGCAGCTAGAACCCCTACCTTTGACCCTTCCATGTGACCCGGGCGTTCTCACAGCATGACAGCTGGGTTCCCAGATTGAGTGCCCCAAGGGAATCATGTGGAAGCCTTATTAACTTTTATAGGACCTAGGCTTGCAAGTCATATGATGTCACTTCTGCTGGAGTCACTGTAGTCACTACTCCAGAGGCCCTGCCTCTCAGTGAAAGGAGTGTCACTGTCACGTTGTAGAAAGAGCAGGTGGGATGGGAGATATCGTGGTGGCCATTCCTGGAAAACATCGTCTGCCAGGGGGTTGATATGGCGACGTATCAGTGATGGGGACATCCCCTCAAGGACCCACAGTTAGAGGTGGGTGTGTGTGTGTGGCAGACTTCAGGCATAGAATCCTGGCCCCAAATTTTCATCCCAGCCTCTCCCGTTACTGTCTGGGTGAGATCACTCATTCCTCTGGGCCTCAGTTTCCTCTTCTAGAAGATGGAAGGATAGATTTAGTACCAATTCAATGAGACCCTCATGTGGCTAGCTTGGCACCAGGCATGGCTAGACACCAGAGCTAGTGAGTCGTTCTTGCTATTGTTAAGTTCCAGGGTTACAGTTATCCTAATGCAAGGATGCCCCCTTCCAGGATAAGGATGCCCAAGCCCCCCAGGGCCCTGCAGCCAGCTGCAGGCAGATCCATCAGCCCAGCCTGGGGCTGGAGCTTCGTGTGTGGGGTGGAGGCCCTGAGCCGGGCCCAGGACACTGATGCTTCTGACCTTCGTAACTCAGCTCAGCAAGCCCCAGATGGCCTTTGTCCTCTAGCAAAGGTTCCTCTTTTGTCACCTCCTCCTCAGGACAAAGGTCAATTCTGGGCAGCCAGGCAGGGCTGGGGCTTGTGTGGGATGAGCAAAAAGGTGGATTTCGAGGGCCAAGAGTGAGGGAGACACCAGCTCTGGGGGCGGGAGACACATGGGGTGCTTCGCGGAGTGGCTGCGGGGGCAGGAGGAAGACCAGCTGTCCCGGGAATGTCATCGGCCCAACTCAAAGCAGCCACTGCAAGGTCTTTCCTAGGAAGCTCCCGTTGTGTCCCAAGGGCGTGTCAGTTCTGATTGGGGTTGCCACCCACAGGCCTGGCTGGCATGGGCCGTGCAGGGGTGGGGCTGGGGGCAGACACGGGGCCAGGAAGGGCCTTCAGCCCTCCCAGCTTCCCCAGGGCCCCGCTGTCTGAGGACAGCACAGACCCACACACCAGTTAAACCCCCGCAGGGACCACCCCAACATCTTCCTTTCCTTCTTGCTCCAGGGTTGGAATCTGAGCCCCACTAAATACTCTCAGGGTGACCTTGGGGAAGTGTTATTGCTCTCTGGGTCTCTGTTTTCTCATTTGTGAAATGAGGAGATCAGAGATCGTTGCTGAGGTTGTGGCTGTGGGTCCAGAGGAGTCACGGGTGGCAAAGCCCTACAGAAATATAACCCAGCGAGGCAGGTGACAGGGCTTCAGAGCCCTCCCCCAGGGAGTACAGACATTAATCATAAGGTCATCTTTGCAGCTGGAGAAAGTAGGTCCTTGTGTCTTGCCCCATTTTGCTCATCCCCTCACCGTACAGATGAGGAAACTGGGGCTGCACCTGTGGGGTTAAGAGTCTCAAACTGGAAAGTTGGGAAGAGGGTATAAATTCTTAGGACTTCTTATGGCAAGGAAGAAGCTTTTTTTTTTCTGTCTATGTGAGATGATGGGTGTTGACTAAATTGATTGTGGTCATCATTTCACTTTATGTAAGTGAAGTCATTATGCCGTGCACCTGACACTTACACAGTGCTGTATGCCAATCATATAACAGTAAAACTGGGGGAGGAAAGTGGAAAAAAAGTCATAAAGACCCAGGTTTGATTCCTGGTGCTAATCCTTGCTAGCTGTGTGCTTTTGGGCAAGTTAAGAGAAATCTCTGGGTTTCGGTGTCCTCATCTTGGAACAGAGGATCACCAGGAACCTCAGGACAAAATGGGGGGTGGGTGGGGGGTGGGTGCAAAGGCTGGCCTAGCCTCTCTGGGAGACAGCACACCCCCTGGAGGCAGTGGGTCTTCTACTGTGGCTGCCCCTTAGCATGCTGAGGGAGCTTTCTAAATAGTCTCTTTAAAAAAAGGAATTTAAAAAGCTCCCCAGGGGATTCTAAGGTGCAGTCAGGGTTGAGATCCACTCACCAGTCTGCAGTCTCACAAGCACCTTGTGGTCAAGCAGCATAGACACCACCCCGGGGGCTTCTCAGAAATGCAAACTCCCAGGCCCCACCCCAGGCCTCCTGAGCAGAACCTGCAGGATAACAAGATTCCCAAACGAGTCAGTGTACGTCATAGTTTCTGTAAGTTTGATGCGATAGTTTGAGAAGAGTCGGTTTGGACAGAGGAGGCAATTCGGGAAGATCTGAGGTCTGCGAGGACGGGGAGGGAGATTCTGTGACTCCCATTAGAAAGGCAGATGTTCAATCTGTAAAACTGGGAACAACATTTCGGTTACAATGTTTACGGGCCCGTAGCCTTACTTTTCTTTGAATTTTATCTCTTTTCATGTATATATTTAAACAAAACCTACTTCTGGGCGTAAGGGGTCAGGGAGACTGGACCCCATCATTGTTGGATAGAAAAATAGTCCAGGCCTCCAAGGAGGCAGGTGGTAGGAGAGCAAGTTTCTTGATCAAATAAACAAGGTGACGGCACGTGCACCGGACATGGGCCCAGCCGGCTCTGCAAGGCTGGCGATGCCGTGGCTTTTTCAGGGCAGCTGCTGAAGGCTTCTCGGAGCTTAAAATGTGGGCAGAGTTTAAGGGGAAAGGAAGAGAAGGGAAAAGTAAAATGAATATGCCAGCGAATGAAAAGAACGTTTCTAGGTTCTGGGCGCTGCCAGCCCTGCATTTTACCCGGCCAGGGGAAACCGGCTGCTTCTCCTTCAGCTGGGACTTCCCAGGTCAAGGCATCTTCAGGCTCTGAGGGGCTCAGACTCCAGTCTTGGGCAAGGGGACGAGGCAGCACAACACTCCTTGGAATAAAGGGGCACACTGAGGGCCCAAGGTCACCTTGGCATCATTTCCCAGGAAGGGGAGGCAGAAATTTGAACTCGAGGTTTTAATGTAAACTTCTTGGATTTTCCACAGGCCTCTTCCCTTCCCCATGACCAGGCTGCTGCCACCACTTGGTGCCAGGTATGGATGTCCCCGCATGGGGTGTGGGTGCTTGGCACTGGACAGAACTTCCTTCTCATGCTTGGAGGGGACAACGTGGAGGGTGGCAAAAGGCCGGGCTGAGCCACGCAGGTGGGCCACTAGCAGGCCGGGACATCCCAGGCTCCTAGGCCAGTGGGAACAGCCCCGGCAGCACCTCTAACTTCATCCTGGGTCCGATGGCAAAGGAGCTTCTCTCAGGAATCACCGCGGGCAGCCTGCCCTCCAGTGGTGCTCGGCGGTAACTGCACTTCCCCGCCCGCTTCCCGCAATGGGGTGCAGAGGGCTCCCCCCAGGTCAACTTGTTCAGCCCACGGGCAGGTAGGTGACCAGAGCGGGTGCTGCTCTATTGTCACTTCAGGCATCTCTCCATCTCATATGATGTTGAACCTTGAAAGGGGAAGGGAGCGAGCATGTAACCATACCTCCCTCCCTCTCCCCTTGACGCCTCCAAAAGTCCTGGGGCCCGGGGGCTATTACTAACTCAGGGACAGAAACAGTTCCTGACCTTGAAGACAGACAGCCAAAGGTCACATCATAGTCCATTCCAAGCCTGTCTGACCTCCAAAGTCACGTTCTTAATGTATCTCCCACCTGCGGAAACGGTCTAAGCCCGAAGTTTCCAGGTGCTCGTGAGGACCAGGCGAGCAGCAGAATGCGAGAAAGGTCACCAGGAAGCAGTGGGGACTGCAGCAAACCGAGGGAGGTGTGCCACCTCTAAAGGGCACCGTCACATGGCTCCGACAGAGTACTCTGAGTGGGAATGCTAGACGAGCACCTGAGAGAAGCTGCAAACCTGGAGTTTTATGTAAAAGTTCCCCATCTTAAATATCAACAATTAATTCAGAAAAGAGTCGACATGTGATGCAAGTCCAACGAAGGAGGTTTCTAGCATGCCGAGCTTCTGCGACCCCCTCACGGGGGAGGTGAGTTCTGGAGGGAGGTCGCTTGTCCACGATCGCGTGACCGTGTGAGTGTGGACATGACCCCATGTCTCCTGACTCCTGACTCCTCTGTGGTCTGCTCTCCGCTCCAGGCCCTGAGGCAGGAGGTGAACCGCTTCCGACTTTGGCGAGGTGTTGGGACAGACACAGGAGACGCGGGCCAGAGGCTGGAGATCATCTACGTTTATTGGTCACACCCGGCTTAGAGTGTAGCAGGGCCACCCCTGTGCCCTCTTGGGAGTAACAGGAACACTGTTCCACATGCAGTGTGACATGCAGCCCCTGGGAGCTCACCTGGGTCCCGCTGAGGTAGTGGCTGGACCCCATGGCCTTGCCTGACGACCTTGGCATGGTCCGTCTGTTGTACCTATAGAACTGCTTCACCCCGTACACAAGACAGACTGCCCATCCGTCCCCCGGGGCAGGCTGGGCCCAAGGTCCTGGAAGCCAGCATTTAAAAAGACGGGGTTGTCCACTGGGCAATTTGAAGCTTGAGGCAGGAGAGGACTCATCCAGAAGCCTCACGGTGGAGTCCCCGGCTTGGCCCAGAGACTTGGGTCGCTGGGCCGGTCAGTGCTTAGATCGTCTCTCTATCCCAGTTCTGGGCGAGAGACATTCTTTACCCTGGAAATGCAACCTATAAATACATACTGGTTTTTAAAAAAGCAATAAATTAGATCTCGGACCAGCCTGAGAGCATTTGGCCAGCCACGTGCCATATGACGTGGATATTTGTCACGTATCATATATGGACCAGCAGTCACGTGTCCTGCCACGTGTGGTGCTAGGGTCCGTGACACTGACCCCCAGGCCACACTGCAATTCCATGTGATATCACATGGAACTCTGCCACGGATGAACTTCTCTGTCATGAATCATATCATAACGCCTCATCGTGCCACATATCCCTCCTGGTCATATGTGTCACATGTAATACAGGGTAGTGTATGGGAAGGGTAGGCTCCTGGTCCCCAGATATGTCCTCCTTGAAGACTGTAACAGATCAAACGAGTCCTTCCTGAGGTAGGGCGCAGGGGCACCCAGCGGAGGCTTGTTCTGAGCCCTCTGTCATGGTGGGTGCAAGCCGACATCACTTGGCTGGGTTCGAAGGGTCTCGAGAAGGCCATCAAGTGCCCCGGGGGGCCTGTGGCTGATTTTGGAAGAAAGCAAAGTCCAGCCTGGGCTCCTGGCTCTGCAGACGCTGGACCGTGTCGGGAGGGATGGGGTTATTCCAGAGGCTGCAGGACACAGAGACAGACACTCAGCGCTCATCCTCTTCTCTCCGCCTTCTGTCCTGGCTCTAGTTGGGGAGACTGAGGCCCCCAGGGGAAGAGCTGTGCCTAGAGTTACCTGGCAGAGGCAGGCATCAGAGCAGCATCACCCTAGGTAGACAGGGTCCCCCTCACCCACCCCCTGCCTTCTTCTTCCCCAGGAGCGAGTGGTCCCGGCTCGGTCCCCCTTCACAGGACACACTGCAAATAAGGAAGGAGCGCCCCTTATTTAAGACATTCTACTTCCACGGTCTGAAAATGTCTGATACGTTGATTTTCAAAGAACAAGACACTTCACTGCGATCTACTCGACATGTTTACTGTGTGAATGGCATCCCTTCGGTGCCATGCCCTGACGCAGGCACAGCCGATACACCTGCACGTGGTGGCTCTGATGACAGCTGCCATTTTCGGTGCTGGCTACGCGCCAGGGATTGTGCTCAGTGCTTTGTACAACCTCTTAATCCTCGCAGGTAAATGCTATCACTATCCCCACATTGTGGACGAGGAGGTTGAGGTTGAGTGACTGATGCAAAGTCACACAATCGGCAGGTGGCAGAGCTGGGATTTGACCCAGGTTTGCTTGCTGCCAAGGTCGGAGTCTCCTTGATAGTCCCCACCCCAGGTGCTGCCTCCTCCTAGGGGTTGGTGTGGGCTCCCCTCCCTCCCGAAGCAAGCCCCTGTTACCGGATGACTTGGATGCCAGACCCCTGCGCCAGCCCTTCGGCCAGGAGCCAGGCTCCGTGAGCGGTGATCCGATTCTTCTCCAGGCTTCCCGATGGACGGCAGAGGAAGGGGAAGGAGAGAGACAGGCATGAGATGCGGGGAGGGGCTTCCCTATGTCCCTTCCCCAGGCCGAGATGGGGGCACATGGGCTCCCCACACATCTGCTCAGAGAACTCAACAGACGGCAACGGCCCAGTCGGAATGAAGACTGGGACCCAGGGAGACTAAGCTCGGCAGTGGCCTGGAGCAGACCTGTGTGTGTAAGTCCAGGAGGGCTTCCTGGGAGGCAGGGTCCTGACTCAGTGGCCTCTTGGCTTTCCCCTGCATGTAGGTCCCCCCTGGCCTTCCCTGCCCCCTCCGGCCTCCCAGGTTGTGCCCCCTCGTACTCCACTCTCTTCAGCCGGCCCATCCGCGGCAGCACCCGGGCCAACTCGGCAGCCGCCTCGTCCCCGAGCAGATTCCAGGACAGCCTGCAGGGTAGGGGACCTAAGGTCAGTGGCAGGAGGGCAGTGAGGTTGGGGGGTGAAGACACGGAGGCGGGTGGGGAGGGCTGGGGCTCCCAGGGTGGTGCTGCGCAGGTGCAAGAGAGGCCTCTGGTGGGATGGATGCTCCTGTGCCCTCCCCGAAGACCCTTCCCCCCAACCCCCTTCCCAAGCTGGTCACCCCTCAAGAACCCCCAGAGCTCAGGACCTGGCTGTCTCAAGAGCTCAGCACACGTGGTCTGAGGGGGCAACGTCACGCGCCCAACCTCTGCCACGCACGGGCCTCCTCCCCAACTATGTCACACCCGGGCGCTTTGTTTCACGGTTTCCTTTCCATCGGTCCTCCCTCCCCTCTTTTAACTTTGAGAAACTAATCTTAGGAAACATCATCATTGTCATCCGTGGAACACTTATGTTTAGGACGCTAAGGGGAAGGTAGCGACGAGGATAAATACGGCGCAAACTACAGTATTAACTTCCAGCTGGAACTTATGTCCTTCCCGAGGTGCTGGGCCTTGGCCTGCTCCCTGCTGCTGCCACAGGGAGGATCACCAGTGTTAGGTGTTAGAGACGAGTTGGTGCTGGTCTGAGACTTTCCCCTGAGTGTAATGACAAGTGCTAACATCTTTGGGGTGTAAACGTGAAATCTTAGAACCACTTGTGCCCTGTACTTCAGGAAACGGCATTTTCTTCCTCACTGTGGCCAGGGTCCCAGGCTAGTCCTGGCTGGTCTAGTTGACCCGAGGCAGTGCAGCAAGGCCCCGAGGTCCCAGCACCTCTGACTGCCAACAGGGGGCTGGCCGTGGACATGGCCCGTGGGCAGGTCGGGGACCTGCTGGCTTCAGCCACTCTTCACTACCAACAGCTGCTTCAGAATTTAAGGCTCCACCCAGCCACCTCGCAGCAGGAAGGTCAGGGCAAAGGGCCTTTGGAGACCGTCTGGGGCACCTCCCCTCCCGCCAGGTGGGGAAACAGGCGGGAAGGCTGAGTGGCCTGGCTCAGAATCACTCGCAGCTCAAGCGTTAAGACTTCCCAGGAGGAGGTTTGAGAGAGGGTGGCCGTCCCACCCACAGGTGGGAGAACCCCTGGGAGGAAAGGACCGTGTCCCCTGAGGCTCAGGGCTCTCCCCGCCACTCACAGAATCTCCTCCAGGGCCGGGCAAAGCACGAAGCTGGCAGTGAGGGGCTTGGCAGTCTGGTTGTCAATCTCACACGAAACCAGGCTGGGGGAAAAGAAGGGGCGGGATGCAGGTGTCCCAGGCCGAGCATCGCCAGCCCAGCGGGTCCCCTCTCCCCAGGAGGCAGGGAGGGATGAGAGTTTTAGGAAAATGCTCCTTTTTTGCCCCAGGCTCCTTCTGTACCTGAGGCCTCTGTCACTTCCAAGGCTCTCGCAGGTGTCAGGCTCAGCCAGGGAAAGGCTGCCCCTTCCTCCCAGCCCAGCCCCCCAGGTCGTCAGAGGAAGCTACTTACTCTATATGCCTGAGCAGTGGGAGCCCCTGACGGAAACGTGGGACCCCTCCGGCCAGGCTGTTCTCGGCCAAGCTGCGGGGCAGACAGACGCCTGTGAACGGAATCCGCAGACCCTCCCCGGCCTGTCCTCCTGCCCAGCCCAGGCTCCACGCTCCCTACTCACCTGATCTCTTCCACACGTGGGCATCCATCCAGGGCCTGGCCCAGGCTCAGGGCACCCTCTGGGCCCAGACGGCTGGATGGCAGGCTGGGGAAAGGGGAGAGGGTGAGGGAGCCTGGGGGACCAGGTGTGGGGATTGGAGGGCTGGATCCCCCCACCCTCAGCCTTGTCTCAGGTTGTACCACCAAACCTTAGACCGATTCTGGGTAATTGCTATCCTCCTCCCCACCCATTCAGGACCTGGGTGGGTGACAAGGGCCCTGGCTTTAGGCTTTGAGATCCCAGGTTCAAGGCCTGGCTCCTTCACATAGTGATGAGGTGATCTCTCCATACCCTTCCTCCCTTTAACTCCATTGAAAAATGGAGCAAATAGAAATCCAGGCCCCACGGGGCTGCTGTGAGACCGTGGACATAAACTGTAAAGTGCTGGGGCCATGCTCCTTGGCATTTCGCTCCCGCGTGGCCTTTTGCTGCCACTTCCTGGCTCACCCTCAGGGATAGGCTCAGAGGCACCCTGAGCTGGGACTGTTGTAATTATCTTGCAGATGAGGAAACTGAACTTCAGCAGGGGCAGGGGCTGGGCCACGGGCACCCAGGGACTAGTGGCAGAGCCAAGACTAGGCTGTGGCTCCTGATTTCCCCGCCTCAGACTCCAGAGGCAGGGCAGGAGCAGGCAGGGCACGGGGCAGCCAGCTCGGGTACTCTGCCCGAAGGCAGGGCCGCTCAGCCGATGAGAACCTCGACCGCCAAGTGTTCCCGGCAGAGCCCTGCCTTGCTAGCCCTGCACCCAGCACGGGCATGGGGACACTCACTGCAGGACTCTCAGGTGCGGGGGCAACCCCTGGGCCAGCCCCAGGGCTGTGGCATTCCCCAAGGCATTGCAGCCAAGCCTGGAAGAAGAGAAGGGATGAGGGTGAGCACCGGGCCGGCCTGCCCTAGACCCCCACCCTGCCCTGTGCCCATTGGGGGAGACAGGACTAGGTAGGCTGTGGGGACAGAGAGGGCAGAGGGCGGTCAGTCCACCTGGGAACATACTCACATCAGCTCCTCCAGGTGCTTGCAAAGGGCGAGGGACTCCGCCAACTGCACACCCCCGGCAGGGCCGATGCCATTTGCTGAGAGGCTGAGGGAGAGGCAGGTGCCAGACCCTCAGAACCCCCACTCCCCCTGTCCCCACATCTGCTGGGTCCCTGCACACACACACCCTCTTAGCCTGATGGGGTAGAACGGCCCAGAGAGGGGCAGGGGCTCAAGGTCCCAAAGTCAGCAGGGCCAGGAGGTAACCCAACCCCACTGCCTGGACACTGAAGTTGAGGTAGGAATGTCAGTCAGCCTGAGCCAGAAGCCAGTGTGTCCCTGGGCCATGGGGCAGCCACCGAGGGCCCCGATGAGCAGGACCAGCACTCACTCTATCTTCCTGAGCTCAGGCAGCCCCGGTAGGACGGCAGCTAAGTGCTGGGCACCGGTGTCTCCGATCTGGTTGTAGCTCAAGCTGGGGGAGAGAACAGCAGCGAAACTGGAACCATCGTCCTGCCACCCATGTCATCTTGTCCCTGTCTCTGTCCCAGAACAGGAGCAGGCTGAGTCTAGGGCCAGGCCTGGGCTCACACTGATAAAACTCCACCCTCTAGGCCAAGTGAGGGCCCCAAACCCTCTTCTCGTGTCTGTGTTCGCCCTGACATCTGCCCCGAATCCCTCTGGCTGCGATCAGCACTCTCACACCCCATCTTTGGGTCCACAAGGTTCAAAGTCTGGGTTTACGCAGTGAGGAAGTGAGTGAAAGGGACGAGTGTCCTCAAGGAGCCCCTTGCCTTTGTCATCTTCCCCTGCCAAAGTTGTCTTGGGCCCAGGGGAGGGACGGGTAACTCACCCCAGCTCCTCCAAGCTGGTGGCAGCTCTGAGAGCCTTGGAAAGATGGTAGCAGCCGACGTCATCAATGTCGTTCCTGCTCAGACTGGAGAGGCGGGAAACAGGCCAAGAGGCCTAGTCAGGCAAAAAGGCCTTTGTAGGCTCTGAACTCTGCACTTTGCAAAGGCTTGACCCATCCAGGAGCTCGTGCCAGTCACAAAATTTCGAGGAGGATAAGGACCGGCAAGGCGGGCATGAAGGTACCCAATGTCCAGGTGAGAAAACAGAGGCCCAGGGAGGAGCCATGACGGGCCCAAGAATTCCCAGTGACTTAGGCAAAGTGGACACAGGTCCGCTGGCCCGGGAGAGGTGGCCATGCGTTTTGGTTTGGCCTCAGCCCATATCGGGGTCTCCAGGCCAATTTCACGGGGGTTCCACAGTTCAGGCAAATCGTGCATCTTGCTCTAACCTATGCAAATGGTGTTTTTTTTTTTCCTTAAACCTAATTTATTGTCTTTTCTGCACCCTAACCACGCCCTGCCTCTGAGTGGGGAAAAATAAAAAACAGCTGATGCACACTTAGCCTTGCAGTAAATAGGCGTCTGGGGGCTGTTTTCTTTTGTTTTGCAAATTAAATTTTTGCCAACTGCCTGTCAGTGAATTCATTTTGGGTGCAATGATCTGGTCCCCTATGACGTGCTCCCCCAAATTCTCTGACCTCATTTCCTATGCACACTACAGAGTGGGGGTGGGGACTGGGATAAAAACAAAGCGATGCTTTGTGTCATGCTTGGGTTTGCTTTTAGTTACCATATTTTATATTTTGAAAAGTCCCATGAAAAGAGCGCGTGATGTTTGTTTATCAAAGTGGCCAAGGGCATCGGGAGAATATCAAAGTCACCAGATCCGAGTGTGGTCTGTGGCCCCAAAATGAACATCGCCTGGGAGCGTGTTCGAAATGCAGAATCCAGGCAACCCAGACCCATGGGCCCAGAAACGTGAACCAGAACACAGGGTGAATCTGTGCACAGTTAGGGGTGTTAAGGACTTGGCCCTAGCCCTTCGGGTCATTTTTGTAGCCAGGTGGAAGCTGGAGGGATTAAAAGGCAAAAGCCCTGGCACTGACCTGGCAGAGTACAAGAACGTCCCAAGGACAAGAGCACCGAGGGTCCTTGGGGAGGTGCCCCCCAGTGCATCCTGGTGCAGTGGGCCCAACAGGGCAGGGAGCGCACCCTCCCATGCATTCCCACGGGGCTACTCACCAGAGGCTCTGCAGGAGGGTCATGTGGCTTAGTCCTTCAGTGAGCACAGCCAGGGTGGGGCCACCCAGCAGGAAGTTGCTGAGGCTGGAGGAGGGGAGGCCAGAGGAGGACTTGGCATCACTGGGCATCACTGCACCTTGGTCCCAGGTGCAGACCAAGGCCCGTCCCATCCAGCTGCCTGAGGACCCAGCGCTTAGCAACACCCAGGGACTGCCAAGACGGCCACTTACATCCTCGCAGTGTAAAATATTGTACGATACTGCCTGGGGGATCCAGATGCTGATTCTCTGCACGGAATATTAAGACCACCCAAGCAGCAGTTCTACTTCTGAATCGCACTGGATCCGGACTACTGATCAGTAACCATAGCGACCACACATCTAGCATATACTACGCGCCAAGCACAGGGCTCCGTGCCACTCCAAGACATGGATGTTATTGTCCCCATTGGACAGAGGAGAACACTGAGGTTCAGAGAGTTACAAAATTTGTTCAGAGTCACACACAGAAAGGGACAGAATCAGGAACAAAACCCCAGGCTGTAGGGTTTTCATGTCTGGGCTCCAGCCACGTGTCACTCATGGGATCCCCCATACTTCTGGTTCCTGGCCCCGGCAGGGGAGGGGAATCATAGCAATAATTGCCAATACTTGTTAAGTGAGAACTCTGTGCCAGGCTCTGTTTTAAGGACTTAACGTGTATTATTTCATTTAATCCCCACAATCACCCTAGGAAGGAGGTGCAGCTGCTATCTCCAAAGTTAAAGTATGCCTTACTGTTGACATGTACACTTGAAACTTACTGGATTTTGTTAACCAACGTCCCCATAATAAAAAAATAAAGAAAAAAGCACAGAGAAGTAACCTGCCCAAGCTCACGCATTACGAGGTAGAGCTGAGAGGTAACAACTGTCCCGGTTTGCCTAGAATCAAAGGGTTTTCTGGTTTGTAGGACTTTCAGCCCTGGGAAAACTGGGACAGTTGGTCACCTTACTAAGTGTGGCTCCCAATTGGGATCCATGCCCTTGACCATTGCACGTGCAAGATGCTGGCTGGGTGGGAGGCAAGCTACTTGCCAGGGAGGGGACACTCAGAAATGACAGATCTGAAACTGGAAAAGACTTCTGGGCAGTAAGGATCCACACCCTTCCTTCGGACAGGAAAGGTGTCATTTATGTGCCCGTTACCGATAGGGTGATGGAGAAGGTGAGAGGCAGGGGCAACACTAGGTGCTTGGGAAGTCAGAAGAAAGGGCAACACGTCCGTCCTGTGCCCCGCAGTGCTTCCGGCTCCAGGCCTTGTCCCAGGGGCTCCAGTGAATATATATTTGTTGAACACACGAATGAGCCAACGAACTACCTCATTGGGCCTCCGAACCCCCCATATAAGCTTCCAGAAGCTTCCAGAAGCAGGGAGGCTGAGCAGAGGTGCCAACGCATGCAGGGAAGCCCAAGAAAGAGCGTGGTGGGAAGGCAGGCGGGGCCTCTGGTCAAAGGTCTCCCTGGTACCATCCCCCCAGCCCTCTAGGGGACGAGGGAAGAGGGACAAAGCGGGAAATTTTCATTGTCAGGGGACAGAAAGCCAGAAGGCTCCATCGAAAATGTATTCAAAACATGTCCAAAAAAAATCTGGAGGAAAGTTCACCAACTGCTTTTTTTCACAGACGTTTTCCCAGGGGTGTCGCTGTTGGGATTTCGTGTCCTTTGTAACAAATTTCTGTCGCGAGGGAACACTTTATAACTTGTGTGTATTTCTGGTGTTCAGAAAAACTGAGAAATTAAAAGCAGAAAATGCCCTGTGAAATGTGCCCTCTAGATGCTGCTCAGTCTGTGCAAGATGGGGGGACCTGTCCTGCAGACGGAGGCTGTTTCTGGTGTTTCTGAGAATTTGATGACTCCAACTTACAGACGAGAATAAAAGTTGCCGTTTACCACGTATACAGAAGAGGCAAACGGCCGGGGACATCTGTGGATGTTTTCTGCTCAGAGTTTGTTCCCCTTTCCTGTTAAGAGTGTCCCGAAACACCACCCCCGACTAAGTCCAGATAACTGGGTGGCCACGTGACCCAAGTGAGTCCCATGAGACCCAGCGCAGGGCCTTTCGTTGTAAGGACAAGGAGAAAAGAGCTCCTTAAGCTGCAGAAAGTCAGCCACAGGGACAGCCTGCCTGAGAATGAAGTCAGGATGGAGAGAGGAGGGACGGGGCGAGGATGGGAGGTGGGGGAACAATTAGAGAACCTGGGTCCAGCCAAGCCTGAAGCCAGCCAGTCGCCTTCTAATTTTCTGTGACATGAGCCCAAATTTTCTGGCTCGGGTCGCCTGGAGTGAGTGTTCTGCTTCCTGTGACCAAGCATTTCGATGGCACTGAGAGCCAGGTAAGGAAGCGAAGTGGAGGGCATTCAGGTCGCCAGTGTCTACCCAGGGACTGACCGAAAAGTTCGTGTTCTCAGGAGCTAAGATGGTTCCTGGACACGATCCCAACACCCTCTCCCCCCGCCTCTCCCCCATTAACCGCAGCCACTTACTTAAGCCTCTTTAGCCAGCATTTGCCCTCAAGGGCCCCCATCAGCACCTCGGTGTCCTCCTTGCCCAGCTGGTTGTTCGACAGGCTGTAGGGGACCGAGAACGAAGGGAGGGTTAGATGAGTCTGCCCAGACCCCTGAGCTGTCTTGTCAGCCTTCCCCCCCCAACACTCCCTCAGTCCCCTCAAGGAGCCAATCCTAGATCACGTGTTCTGTCCAGGCCACACAGGGGATTTCCTGGCGCCAAGGGTCAGGCTCTGGAGTCTCTGTTAAGGGGGGCATGGCGGTCACAGGCGACCCAGCTAAGAAAGAATGTCCTGGATGAGGGTTGCAAAAGCGAAGCCAGGCACAAAGGACACACACGTGCAATGATCCCTTCTGCCCCTTAGCTCTCTCTGTACCCCGACACCCACAGCCCTCCAGGCAGAGAAGGGTCGTGAGCCCGTTTTATAGATGAAGCCTAGAGAAGCACAGCTATGGGCCCAGGTTCACTCCGAGCGAGTGGCGAAGCTGGGACCGAGACCACAGCGCTCGGCCTTCTGCAGGCCACACCGAGTCTCTGGGTTTTATTAGAGAGAAAAGGGACAGGTTGACGTCCACTACCCACCAAAGGCCCCACTGTCCTCTCCACCCCTGGCCCTCAGCTGGGCCATCCCTTCCCAGAAGCCTCCACCCTTCCACTCACTCCAGCTCCTCCAGGTGGTGACAGTGGCTCAGACCAGATGCCAGGTGGGCCAGGCCCTGGGAGCTGACACAGCAGGAGGCCAGCCTGGTGGGGGTGAGAGAGCAGCAGGTCAGGTAGGAGCTCTGGGTCTGGGGAGCCCCAAATGCTGGTGGCAGAGGGTGGGGAGTGGTGCTGGGAGGGCGTTGGGAGGGGGCCCTCCTTTCCACCTTGGAATCATTAAGCCGACATACAGCCTAAAGGCGGGAGCACGGACTGGTTGAACGTCTTTCTAACCCACAATCATTCGGGGAGCATCTTCACAATTTATGCCACAATTGGGCATTTCTGTAAAGTCTAGCTAGTTGCTGTCTCTTAATTTAAAAGACAAAAATGTAGTCAAGTATTGGAGAGATATTAAAAATATATTGGCAGCAGAAGGAGATTCCTCCTTGATGCAATCAATGGATTAAAATAGAACTGATAGAAAAACTCCACTCTGCAGCCATCTTACTGGTATTTGACTCAGGCAAGAATTATCAACGGATGTTAAAATGAGTGGGCTGAAGGTTTGAGGGAGAACAGGATGTTTACGGAGTCTTCAAGTATCTCCGCATAATATATTTGCTAGAATATGTTAGAATTAGAAAGAGAAAAACAGTAGCTTTGCAAGTGAAGAAACCTGGCAGACGCCACCTTCACCAGGTAATCACAGCTACCGTCGTCATCGGGAAGGGGACAAAGAGGCATCATGTGCCTCCCGATGTGACACACCGAGAAGAACACGACGGCCCCTGTGCGATGTTCCTGCCCAAAATGTGGAACTTGACTCTAAGCATGAGAAAACATCAGATGAACCCGAGTGGAAAGACAGTCTACAGAATAACTACCAGGCGAAGGTCAAGACAACAACGTCAAGGACAAAGGGCCTAGGGCCTGTCCCACACTGAACGCAGTGTGAGATCCTAGACGGAATCCAGGACTGGAAAACACGTAATAAACAATATTATCGGGACAATCGGCAAAACTGGAATATAAACCGTAGTTTAGGTAGGAGTTGTGCATCGATGCGAAATTTCTTGGATTTTATGTTTTTTCCCGGATGATGAGGAAGAATGTCCTTGCTCTTAGGAAATTCACTGAAACATTTAGGGGTGAAAGGGCATGATTTTGCAACTTTCTAATGGTTCAAAAGAAGCGAGGAAGAGGGAGCGAGTGGAAGAAGGGAGGGGAGGGGTGAAGACGGAGGGAAGGAGGGAGGGAAGAGAAGAAAATGTGAACCGATCTTGACAAAGGGTGAATTTGAGAAAACGGTGGGTGGAAGTTCTTAGTCTTCCTGTAACTTTTCTATTAGCTTGCAATTTAAAAAAAAAGAGAAAAAAAAGAAAAAAAAAAGAGAAGAAAAGAAAAAGAAAGTATTGAAAATGGAATTATTTTCTTGCCGGGTGGCCACATCTGTGATGACACACCCAGAGACCATGTCCAGGGCCACATGTGGTCCCAGCCCAGGGCTGCAGACACAGGGTTCCTCTGAGCCCAGGCTGGGGAGGGCAGGAAGTGTGGGGGCAGGGCCAGAGCCACAAGGAGCCCAACGGCCACCTGGCCGTCTGTCTGGTCTGCCTACCGGAATTTCTTCAGCTCAGAGAGGGCCAGCAGGCTTTGCAGCAGCAAGGAGCTCACGTCGCAGAGTTTCACCTGGGACAAGCTGAAAAGGGCCAAGCGCGTTCCAGAGGACTGCAGGCTGGACAACCTCAAGGGTCATCCCTCACATAGAGACGGGGGCGGGGGGGCAAGAGGGGAAAGGACCACCCAAGAGCTCCCAGTGGGGCAGCCTCCCCTATAGCACCCTGGCCAAGCGTGATTCTCTCCTGCACAGAGAAGCATAAAGGCCCGGGGCCTGGCACTGCCCCAGGCTCTGCTGGTCCCCATCCAGGCCTGGCCAGGCCGTCACATGTGGCCTGTAGCGGGCACTGGGTGGACCAGAGAACTCAGAGTCCCAGGCAGCGTTTCAGGGAGCTGACCTCAGCTGCTGCAGTCTGGCGCATGTCTCCATCAGCTGCCTGACGAGAAGGCTGTGGTGGGTCTCCAGGTCACAGTGAGCCAACCTGCAGGTCGACAGGGAGGCAGCAGTGTCTGAACACCTGGATCAGTTTTCGGGGCTCAGTCCCTGCCTGCGAGAGCTTACCTTGAGGGGGTGGATAAATGCTAATTAAACAAGGCCCCACGATTTACTAGTCAGTTATGGGAAGTGCTATGAAGCGACGACGGGGAGGTCCAGATCGGGTAGCTGGTATGGCTGTGCAGGTTGTTTACTGCACGAAAGAACCTGGCCAAGGAGGCGAGTTGGGGCTGAGATCCAGCTGATACATTCTGGCTGTTCCCCAGGATGTATCCCTCCAGGGCTGCGTTTGCCCAAAAGGGGTGACATTTTAATTTCCAAAAATGCGCTGTACGGACTAGAGGTACTGTGAAGCTACACATCTGTAAGAGTGGGAAATGGGAGGGCTTGACTACATCTGGGGGTTCAGAGGGGCCTTCCTGAAGTGGTGGCATTTAAGCTGAGACCTGAGGAGGAGGGAGAGTTGGCCAGGTGAAGAAGGAGGAAGAGGAAAAGGGAGGAGAGAACATTCTGGGTAAGGAACAGCCTGTGCAAAGGCCCTGAGGTCAAAGGGCGCAAGGACCTGAAGGTCAGTGGGGAGGACCAGAGCTGAGGCCAGGGTGGGAATGGACAGCATGGACAGGCATATTGAGCTAGACTTCAAGGGCCATGTGGAGACTTTGGACGTCAGAGGACTCTGAGCAGTGGCTCGAGCAATATTGGTCAGAAGCAGCAGTGTCCCACCCCCATGCCAACGCATCGCCGGCCCCTCCCTGGGGGCCACAGGTACTGGATCCCACCTGAGGGCCACGGCCTCCGGGTTCTCCTGACGGGGAAATTCCAGCTGGATACAGAGCTGCTGCTGGGTCTCAGAGATCCTGGAAGGACAGAGACAGCCGGCGTGAGTCCACGGCTGTTCTCCTACGTGGGCTGAGCTGGAATCGCAGCCGCCCGGCCGACGGCCTCTGAGCTCCCAGGCCCGTGAGGATCTAGGGCACACAGGTCAGAGGGACACCGAAGCCTTTGCTCTGAGCTGCTCCCCATCATTCTGCCATCTCCGGGCACAGAGCCACTGTGTGTTACTGTAATCCAGGGGCCACTTCCAGCAGTGTGGACGCCCTGTCGCGTCTTGGGATGCGACAGCCCTCTGTCTCGAATCTGGGCCTGCCTTCCTCTCTCTGACACTGCCGCTTGGCTACTGCACGAGTCCCAACAAGCAGGTGTAGCCCCTTACCTACACTCCAGGAGCTCCTGCCACCTTGGAGACCCAGAGAACTCACTAGTGACATAGCTATTACCCCACAGGACAAGAGACCGATGTCTAGGTGAGGGAAGGTCCCAATAATCATGAAAATTCTGAGGGGGTCTCCTCCCTGGACTCACCTTATCTCAGTGATGTTGCCTGAGGCCTGGGTGCAGATCTCCAGCAGGGCGAGCACCCCAGCTCTGCCCACCCATGGCTCCTCCACCCTGTCACAGAAGCAAACACAGATAACGGTTCCCTGAGTAAGCTGGGGGAGGGAGGACAGTGACAGGAGGGTCCTAGAGGCTATTTGGTTTTTGCTTATTTTAAAACTATAAAATCATACAACTAGGCATAAGCATAAGACAGGAGATTCAGAGACATGTTCTAATAGCGGCTGCAACAATCTAAACAGAAAAAGTGCTTTTTAAAAATGATATTTTTAGATGAAAATAATGTTACATTGCAAAGATAAGGAAATAAAACTGTGTAAAACATGATAACAATTTTGTATTTGAAAACTTAAAAAAAGTGTATGTAGAGGGATAAAACCCACATGGAGAGAGAGAGAGAGAGAGAGAGAGAGAGAGAGAGAGAGAGAGAGAGAGTTGAGGAAAATAGATTAAATGGTAAGGGTGGTTGTTTAGATGGCAACACTCTCACGAATGGTCATTTTATTTCTTCCTTAGTTTTCAGTGTTGTCTGAACGTTCTGCAGCACGCATGCGTTAATTAGAAGCAGGAAAAAGGAGTTGTTTAAAATATTCCTGCTTTTCAAGTTATACTGATTTTTCCCCCAAGTACTATCTTCTTCTTAGGCTCTTACGGACTTTCCGCAAGTGTCTGCAGCTAGTCTATAAGATTTTAGAGGAAGACAAGCTTTATTTAAAAATGTTATTTTGGGTGATCCAGCAATGCTGAAATAATTCAAATAATTCAAATAATGGAGAGCAGAGAGACAAAGCGAGGTTCGTACGGCTGCGGCAGCACGATGCGCAAGAGCCAAAGAGTGTGAGCAACCCATGCGTCTGAGGTTGCAAGAAGGAAGGTTTTGTGACGTGAAGGCACTTCTCACCACTCAACTGTACACTGAAAAATGGCTGAGATGGTAAATGTTATGCAATTTAAAAAGATGTCACCGTGGAGAACAGCCAGACTTTTTGCGCCTCATCGCAGGCTGCGATGAGAAGCGGCCAGCACTGGACACGAAATAAGTTTTTTGGTCGCAAATAGGTAGCTGAGTCTCAGCGAGCCTTTGATCTGACTTCCAGGTCCAGGGAAGTCATGGGCTTCATGACATCACGAGGAAATATCCAGACAGAGCCAGAAAGTGGGACAGTTTACAGGTCACTGACATGAAAGGGGAGGAACACGAATCGAGCCCTAAAAACCTGTCACCACCCCATGCCAGACGTGGACCTTGACTGCGTCCTGGATCCAATAAGCCGGCTGTCCCGTCTGGGGACATTTTAGATGGGCCTGAATAATATGTGACACTGAGGAAAATTCCACCGATTTCTGCAGGTGTCCTAATTCGACTGCGATTATGTCGGAAATGTAATGTTTTTAAGGCGTCACGGTGCGATATTCGAGTGACAGTTTATGAGATCTGTAGCTTACCTTAAAACGCTTCAGTAAAAAAACGTTTTGTTTTTTTTTTAAAAATATAAATCATTGTCAAACCCAGGTGATGGGAATACTTATTTTCAGAGTGATTTTACTCTTTGGTACTCTCTCTCTTTTCTGAAAGTTTTAAAATGATTACAGTGAAACACACAAACGTGATAGTTGTTATTTTTGACCTCGGCTGGGTGTCCTTTAGAATTTTATTTTTTCTTAAGGCCCCAAGCATAGGCCCGCTCTGGAGAGGGTGGCTTCTCTGTGTGCCTGGGGGAGTCTCTAGGACCAATGGGCAGGGTCAGCTCTGGTCCAGGCAGCAGGGTCCTAAGTGTAGGAACAGACAGGGCCTGGGGGAGCCCACCCTGCCCCTCTCCTGCCCCACCTGGGGCCCAGAGGAAGATAGTACCTGAGACTGAGCAGCCCCTCTGGCCTTGTCACCAGACGCAGGAGCACAGTCAGATCTTCCAGGCCCAGGCAGCACCGGGTCAGCCTGGGGACAGAGGTAGGTTACGATGGTGGCTCTGACAGGGAGCTACCCCCGTGGGCTGGGCCCTGTCACTTACGTGAGCTCCGTCAGCTGCTGGGCCTGGCTCAGGCCGGTGGCCAGTCTAAGCATGTGCTCTGGCCTGAAGCTGCACTCGCTCAGCCTGAGGGCAGAGGGCAGAGGGCAAAGGACAGAGCCTGGGTGAGGCCTGTCAAGGCTGCTGTCCTACTTCCTCCCAGTTTCCCCCGGGGCCTTCGGAGCTGGTGCCCACTGAGTTCAAAGGCCTGGAGCAAAGGCAAAGACACAGCTCCTGCCCTGGGAACGTCCTGTCTCTTTGGAGAGACCACCCAACGAGAAAATGCCAGAAGTGTCCCTTACTGAGCCATGACTGTATGCCAGGCCCTGTGCCAGCCTCTGGGTGCACACGGTGAGCAACCGGGCATGCCTGCCTTAGGTGCAGCGTCTCATTTAATTTCAACAGCATCATCTATGGCTGGAGACCCTGACTAACCCAAGGACACAGATCTGGTCAGAAGTAAGGGTAGAGCTGGGTTTCGATCCAGTTCAGCCTGACTCCGGACCCCAAACCCATAACGACTCCCCTACTCCCCACTACCCCTTTATTCCAGGCTCCCTTGGAGGGAGGAGGGCCTGGGATTCTCACTGTGGAGGGGCTGCCATTTGAGCTGGGTCTGAAAGGGTTGGGAGCATTTCATTTTAGAGAAGGCAGGGAAGGGGAGGGCAGGCGGGGCACCTAGGGACAGGGACACTTCACCAGACAGTGCGTGTTTGGTGAACAAGAAACAAAGGCCCCTTGAGGCTGAATGTGTGCCTGTGTGTGTGTGTGTGGTGTGGTATGTGTGTGATATGTGTGTTGTGCTGTGTGTGTTGTGTGTGGGGTGTATGCGGGGGGAGGCTGAGGAAGAACACGGTGGGAGGTAACAGCCAAATCAGACAGCGAGGGAAATTGAGCTTGATCCTGGGGGCAATGGGGACCCACAGAAGGGCCTGGAGCGGTGGGGTGGCACAGTCAGATGCATGTGCGAGGAAGGTCCTGCTGGGTGCTGTGGGGCAAATGGACTGGAGGAGGCCTGGCCAGAGGCAGCGGGCCAGTTTGGAGGCCGGGTCACAGCTGAAGTAAGACATGGAGAGGAAGTGACCCACAGCAGCAGCGGTGAGGCTGAGAAGGAGACAGAGCCCACAGCTACCGGGGAGGTAACAACAACAACGACAACAACAACGACAACAACAACAACAACAACAACAACAAAACATAATAATAGTGATAGCTGATGTAGCATTCGAACGAACCGGGCCCTTTCCTAGCGCTTCACACACGTTCCCTCGTTTGCTCATCACAGTAACAATGGGGAACTGAAACGCAGAGGGGTTAAGCCGCTGTCCACGGTCCCACGGCCTAGAAGTTGCTGAGTTGGGATTTACCCCCAGGTGGCTCCAGAGTCTAACCTCTTAACCGCGATACTCAGAAGCCTCCAGATATATAATTAAGACACGGGCAAGAGGCACAGACACAGTGTGGAGGCCTGGCCTGAGGACGGGAGTGGGGGGAGGGGGTGGAGACGGGAGGGAGAGGCAGAGCCCGCAGTGAGTGTAAAGGGGGGTGTGCGAAGGGGGCGAGGCCCAGCAAAGAAGGGGGCATGGAGCCTCCTCTCCCCTGTGCCCTCCACTTTACCCCTCACCCAGACCAGTAATTACCTGAGTGTCTTCCCAGCCTCTTGCTGTTGGGAGAAGTGGATCCAGAAGCTCTGCTGGGAGCCCAGGCTGCAGAGAGGGGTGGGAGGAAGCCAGAGGCTTCAGCACCCTCAGGGCCCAAGCATCAGGGGGCGCCAGAGGGAAAGGGGCTGGGGCGCCAGGGGCAAGGGAGGCGGAAGTCATGGAAGAAGAGGCTCTTGCTGACCCAGCTCATTCGGAGAAGATGCTAAAACCCGCCCTTGCTCATCCTGGGACCTCCCTGGTCCCCATGGCATGTAGGCCTCAGAGATGGAGACTGCAATCCCACATTCAGTGGACCCTGGAGACTCAGAGGTCTCCCCGAGTCGCCCAGACAGAGGTGTCGGGGTCTTGCTCCCCCACCATCAGCCAGTGGCACCAACATCTCCTTACTTCACTGAGGCCTCCCGGACACGCGGGTAGGAGGGCAGAGTCTCCACCAGGCACAGGGCGCCTTCTTGGGAGATGCCGTTGTGACTCAGACTAGAGGAGAAGTGGGGTCCAGGATGGGGGTGTGAAGGCAGCGCCCCAATGCAGCCCTGCCCAGCCCAGCCCCTAGGCTTCTCCCCTCCAGCTGTCATCTCTGGGAGGAGAGTCCCCAGTGTCGAAGCGTCCATTCCCCAGGTGGAGACACTGAGGTCCAGAGAGAGGCCAGAAGAACACTCTCCCCACACGGGCAGGACAGACACCAGACCCTGAGTCTTCGAAGCCACACACACTGTGCCTGCTGCCCTTACGGTGTGGGACAGGGCACTGATGAGGCCAGGCAGCCCCAGCCCCACACAGAGCACAAAGCCAGCTGCCCAGCAATGGGTCGTATCCTGGCTCTGGCCGCCTGTCTCCCGGGTCACTGGGGGGATAAGGTGAGAGGGCAGATGGCTCCTTAGAGACCCTCCCTGTTGTGGAGACATCTCCAAATCTGTGTCCCACAGACTCGGTCAGAGGAGCTTTGAGGACAGGACAGACCAGGAGCTGGGACAGCTAACATCCTGCATTAGCTGATTAGGGCTCAACTGTCACCCCCCGCCTCCCGGAGTCAGCTTGAGTCGCCAAGCTTTAGTGGCAGCCTCTCCTGGGTGTCTGGTGGGGCTCTTCCCATGGTGGCCAGCGAGAGAAGGAGGAAAGGGCCCAAGGTGGGGAGGTGTCAAGGGAAGAAGCACCCCTTTCCCCTCCCCAGTTCTTGTCCTCTGGGGTTCTTAAGGGGCCCCTCAAGAGACCCCTCAAAATTGATGCTTTTGGCCCAGGGGAGTCTTCTTCCTTGCTGTCCTGAGACTGATAGTCACTTACTCAAGTGAACCGGAGATGGACACCTGAGGCAGACATTCCAGGAGGCGCCCGAATCCGTCATCACCCAGCTGGTTGGCTGAGAGGCTGTAGGAGGTAAGAGGAGGTCACTGATGGTCAGATGTGCCCCCTCCACCAGTGCCTTTAGCTCAGCTCCCATCACTGCTGCTCTAGCCACACAGCACTCCCACCATCACCATCACCATCACCATCACCATCACCACACCAGTCAGCACTGCGTCCGTCCCAACGTCACCATCACCCCCACCAGCGCCATCTCATCCTTGCTACTCAACACCGCCATCTCGATCACCACCAGAATCACCACCCCGGGCCACACCCACGGCTTCCATGTTCCCGTCACGGTCCCCTCACCAGCGCCAGTTAACCAGTCCTCACCTTCTTCTTCAGCATCTGCTGACCTCCCTCAGCACCCCAGCAGGCTTTCAGGAGTTAGACAAGAACCAATTCGCTTTTACTATGCCCTTGGCCTGAAATGGCCACCACTTTTGAATAAGAGTAAATTCAGGAAAAGGAAAGATTGTCTGGAGGATGCATCTACCCCACCGATTTCCTCTTCGAATTTGGGAATGCAATATCAAACATTTCAGCTGAATGCTTTCCCATTTCCCATCATTGTAGCTTTCTATGGTTTTAGCTACAGTTTCAGAGACAACATACCCAGCATGCCCTGGTACACCTGGTTTTGGGCCTGCGTCTTTGAACTCGTTTTGTCCCTGATTATGACACTTTTGAGGTTTGTTTATTTCACCTTTTCCTGAGAAACTACACAAATTAATTTGTCTCACGAAGTCGCTTAATAATCTTTAAAATAAGAAAAAGTGCTCCTGCAATGGAAAGCACAGAAAAACTCAGAGATGCATTGCTTATTCCTCTTTCTTTAAAATACATGATTTTCATCAGTCACATTTCTCTTCCTGGCCACATTACAACAGGAATTAAAAATAAATAACGTGTGTGTGTGTGTGTGTGTGTGTGTGTGTGTACACAGCTGTCTTTAATCCCTATAGGCCCTAGGCTGGACTCCTACGGTTGTAAGCAAAGACTCTGCATTAAACTAGCTATGTGACCTTGGCCAAGTGCTTAAACTCTCTGAACCTTAGCTCTCTCATCTATAAAATGGGGACAATGGCTTCTAGGTTTGTTAGAAAGATGAAAAGAATGTTTAAAGCACTGAGAACAGTGGAGGAAATGCTCAATAGGTATTAGCTATTATTTTTCTACCCATGCAGGGGGGCTGCACTATTTGGGCACCCAAGACAGACCACATAGATGCCACTTCTCAATAGTACTAGAGCCCACAGGTCCCCACCCAGCTGGCTCCGGGACCCCCCTCAGGCTGAGAGGCACTTGGTACTTTTAACCCCCTGCCAGCCACATCAACCGATCCTTCATTTTAGTCCCCATCACCAGCAAAGCTCTGATGCTTTGATCAACACAAGGCCCAGGGGCTGCTGTTGGAAGGACTCCCCAGATTAGATCAAGGCCACACTCTGAACTAGCCCCACCATGATGGTAGTCGGGGTGGGAGGGATGAAATGGGTACCAGACAACCTTACGGCCGTGACCCCGAGTCCTGGGCATCCGTTAGCTGGTCCTGAGAGGTGCTGAGTGTGTGCACAGGCGTACCACACACACAGACCGCCTCCAATGCCACCCAGGCTACTCTCCCTCCTCCTCTCCTCCTCTTCTCCCAACTTACTCCAGCTGGCTGAGGTCTTCACACTTTCTCAGCAACTTGCACAGCAGCTCCATGTGCTCCTGGCTGAGGCCACAGCCCGTGAACCTGCTGGGGGAGGAGAATGGGCCGGGGTTGGGGTGTTGAGCCACTCAGACCCGCTCTACCTGGCTCATCCAGGGTGGGGCCTCACCCAAGCCTGGACTCCCTGGAACTATCCAGCATTCAGCACTTCCACCTTCCCCCCCCCCCCACCTTGGCACCTTACAAGCTCCTTCTGGGAAGGTAGTTCCCAAAGTGGGAAATTGCGGAGATGCAAATTCTGGGAACCCAGTCCAGACCCATTGAATCAGAAAGTGTAGGGGTAAGGTTCTCCAGCTGACTGTGATTCAAGCTCAAGTTGGAGAACTACAGCTCTTGGGGTCATTTTAATGAACTGATGTGTGTATGGGGGGGTAGGGTGGAGGAGAATAGGGCGAGGTCTGCTCTCGCAGAGGGCTATTGATGCTAGAGTTGAAAGTCATGGTAAGTTTGCCTTCGAAGGGCCTGTAGTGAGACTATACAATAAAATGAGACTACACGATGGCCACCAGCAACTGAAAAAAAAAATCTTAAAATCAGAAAGTTTCTAAAATCAATATTTCAAATTTTTTTATCATTGTTACTCTCCTTCAGGATTTTCCCCATAGTCTCAAATTCCCTTGTACAGTATTATTTACTTCCTATTTTTAAGTCAGCTTGTTCCTTTTATTTAATGCATTTATCGTAAAAGGAAGCTCTGTATCACTCACTCAGATGGGAAGCTGGCTTTGCACGCCACAAACAGACCATAAGCGTAAGAATACATAAAATGACAGCAAAATATCATCATTAAGTTCGAGCCAGAGATTGACACCTGCTGAGGGCCCTCTCTTTGTTAAAAAAACGAGTTTAGCAGGAAGTGTTCAAGACACATCAACACGCAACTGAGTCTTCCCCTCGGCCTTAATCAGACGGAGGGAATAAGGACCTCACGGAGAAGTCAATGAAGTTGAGCTACCCTATCTGCCCGACCTCCTAAAAATCATCCATCCTGGTCTATGTGCTATGTTTTGGAGACCTCCGACTTGGAAACCATCCAGGCATTCCAGAGGTCAGTGTGGGGTAGGATGGGACCCGAAAACCTACGACCACCTGTTTTTGTATGGCTTGTGAGCTAAGGACGATTTCCCCATTTTCAGAGGGTTAAGAAAAAAAATCAAAAAAAGAATAATAGTTCATGACACAAACATGAAATTCAAACCTCAGTGTCCACGAAGACAGTTTGACTGGCACCCGGCCACGTGCATTGGCTTACGTATTGTCTGTGCTGCTTTTAAGCTGCACCCGCGAAGTTAAGTAGCTGCGACAGAGACCACACAGCCCGCGACACCCCAAATATTTACCATCTAACCCTTTACAGAAAAAGTCTGTCTGCCCCTGGGCTAGAAGTACTGTAGGACAGCCTGGGTCAAGCCCCGGCTGCAACCCTTACCACGTGTGACAGGCACAGTGGCCACAGCTGTGAGGTTGATATAGGAGGGGATGTGTATGAGGCTCTCAGAATGGTGGCTTGCAGAGACCCCAGTAAATAGTAGCTCTTTGTTATTTCTCATTTCACAGCTGAGGATGCTGAGGTGCAGCGAGGAGAAGGGTCTGGTCTGAGGCCTCTCTGCGAGCCACTCACATCTGTGAGACTCATGCTTTACATGTTCTCATTTAATCCTTGCCAACGCTCTGCGGTACGGTGTCTCCCTTTACCAGCGGCAGAAGCTAGGACAGGGGAGGTCCAGGAACTTGCCCAATGTGCCAGGTCCTTGTGCAGCTGGAATTTAAAGCCTGGTGGGTGGGTTGTAAAGTCCTTTTCCTTGGACCAGGTGCCTGAGTTCTGGTCCAGTCTGATGTGTACTCTGTCTTTGCCCTTGACACAGCCCGGCCCTCGCTGGACCCCTGCTTCTACAGGTTGGAGGAAACAAGTCCCCTTGCATGTCCTTCTGGGGGAATGCTCTGCCCATTCTCTGCTGTCTGTCCCCTGCTCTGGCCACCAGAAAGCAGGTCTATTTGTCTCCACTGCCCACTGGCTGTCAGGGAAAGGTTCCAGGGGACCGACTTACCCACAGCACCCTCCTTTCTGCTCCTCATTAGATCTGAAGTGCAGGGTCATGTCATACAGGGACCTGGAGCAGACAGCACCTGGATCAGCCACCCTTGGCCACAGCATGCCCCCATGGGGCAGGCACCTCTCTTCCAGAAGCTGAGCCTCTGACTTGGGTCCTACTGCCTCCATCCTCCCTCTCACACCCACCAAACTTCAGGCACGACCCTTTAAGACTGGTCCTGGTCGTCCCAGGGCAGTGCCCACCTGAGATCCACCTTCTGAACTCGCGGGCACAGGCTGAAGAGGTTGGCCAGCAGGAAGGGGCTCCCTGGCGGCAGCTCCGTCTGGTTCAGCCTAAGAAAGAAAAGGGCAGGCCCCTAAGTCAGCAAGTCGGAGCCAAGCAAGGTCAGCAGGCAGGGAACCGGGATAGGCTGGAGGAGAAGGGACCCGAAGTTGGAGGGCTGGCAAGTCAGCACAGTGATAAGGAAGAAGGCAGGGGGGGGACTCAAGAGGGCCAAACAGAGGCTTGGGGTCAAGCAGACTTGAGTTTGAGCCCCAGTTCTGCTGACTGGCTCTGTGTCCTTGGACAAACCACTGGAACTCTCTGAGCCTCCGTTTCCTGACCTGGAAAATGGGACTACTCGTATACCTTCCTCTCGGTTGTTAGGAGGATTTGATCACATCAGGCTTGCACATTGCCTAGCAAGGGACCCATTATTTATATTTATATTTATATTTATTTCTATGTTATTATTACATCGTTTCTACTCTCAGGCACAGACTCACAGGACAGGAGTTAAACGCTTCAGCTCCCAGAGCAGTTCATTGCCCTCAGCACTACTGAGGTCTGGGGCTAGGTTATTTGTTGTCGCTGGGGGCTGTCCTGTAGGATGCCTAGCAGCACTTCCACGTGCCCTCACTAGATGCAGTGGCAGCACCACCTCTCCCCACCACTGTATCTCCAGCCCACGGTTGTGCACAAGCACTGTGGACCGAGTAATAAAGTGTAAATCCTGGTGACCGTCCTGCTGGCCACCTCATTCGAAAGAGATGAGGAGCTGAGGGGCTGATGCTGTGTTACTTAGGCATGGAGAAGTCCCTCTCTGACCTGAGCTGTCTCATCTGTTTATTTTAACCTGTCACCTTGCATCCAAAGGAGACTTCCCTGACCCATTCTCTCCTGGCAGGGTGGGGGCAGGGTGGGTGCTGTGGGTGTCGACATGAGCTCTGCCAGGCCCACCCAGCTCTGGAATGTCACAGAGAGGACTAAGGGGCCAGCAAGAGATCCAGGGTGACACGTGCCTTCTCAGGGTTAGCATTAATTAGCACGTACGCTGAGGTTACTGATGACATGATTTAATTTTCTGTTGGGTTTTCCCATTTTGGCTGCAGCTGCTGTGCTACCTGGCCCCACAGCCACCCCCACCCCGCCTGCCCACTAGAAGATGCGAAGAAAATCCTTTTTAAATTCTAACCCGTCTGAGCTGAAAGGATACCGTCGAGTTTTAAATATTTGGGGGAATGCTGCTAAGTTCCCCTTTTACGAAGTTCGATGGTGACCTTTAAAAAATGGTGTGTGACATACACATGACCCACATCTGTAAAGTCCCTTTCCAGGAGCAGGTGACCTTTCCAGGGGAAGAGAGAAGTACCGTAGCCCACCTGTCACAGGCCTGCCATTCTGTAAGACGCTTTTTAAGCCAATTATATTGTTTGAGGCCCATCCGGGGGGCAGGAAGGGAAGAGAAATTCTATTTATTAGAGGAAGAAACAGGCCCGGAGGGCTCAACACCCCCCTGCCCCAAACCCCTGTTTGACCAAGTATGAAAAGCATGAAGCGGCTCCAGCTCCCAGCTGTGCCAGATAAAATGATGACACAGCCCAGGAGAAGGAGGGAGGGGAAGGAAGGGGATGGCTTTGCAACCCTGGGGCCTCAGGTGGTACGGGGAGATAGGCAAACCAGCCTTACTGTAGCAGGCTCAGCCGTGGGAGCTGGGGCAAGTGCCCCAGCAGGGCGTCCAGGCTCTGGTCACTCAGGACCCCACAGGACAGTCTGTGAAACAAAACATCTGCATGAGCTGGGGCAGCCCCGGGGAGAGCTAGGAGCACGGCCAGAGCCTTCTGGAGCTGGGTGCTACGCCGGGGTTGTCCTCAACCTTTCCTTGGAACACCGGGTCCTTGAGTTAGCATGGAGGCTGGAGTAAAGGAAGGTCATACACCTTTGGGAAAGGCTGGGTAAGCCAGATTAGTTTTCTCTGCTGCGGGACTTCTCAGAGGGGTGCTTTCTGCAACGTTGGCTGCAGTGAGAGGAGGAAGGGAAAGGGAAGGGAAGGGAAGGGAAGGGGAGGGGAGGGGAGGGAAGGGAAGGGAAGGGAAGGGAAGGGAAGGGAAGGGAAGGGAAGGGAAGGGAAGGGAAGGGAAGGAAAGGCTCCTCATGTCTTGATATTCCAGGAAAGCCACAACGCAATGTCACGAGGCAAAAGCTCAGGACAGAGCCCCTGCGTGGCAAGATCCGGTGTCTGTTGATCATGTCAAAAACCCCACCCTCTGCGTCCACACGCGTTTGAATTTGGGGGAAGACCTGGAAGGACACACATCGGGTGATCAACACGGATGCGCTTGTCGCAAAGGCCGGAAAGGCATTAGCGTTGGGAGCCGGACAGCAGGGAAAAAGACTAATAAAATAGAAAAAAGACACATATGGCGTGATGTCGAGTCAAACTGGAGGACATGGCTCGTCTGTGACTGTGAGTCAGTAAAAACGGAACACGCAAGTGGACGAGGAGTGGAAGACCACGAGGACAGCGAGGACGTTGACTCGAGGAGGGACAGGGGCTGTTGAGGTGAGGTCGTTTGCCTGGGATTTTAAGGTGACCATTGTGATAAAATGAAAACAATGGTGATGGAAGGAAAGGCTGACCGTCCACTTGGCAGAGGACGAAGCTGAGGTCCGGTGAGCTAGTGCCATTTGCCCAGAGTCACCCCACTAGTAGGTGGCTGAGCCAGGACTCTTGGTTCCAAGCACAGTCCCTGGTCACAGACCCAGGTGCTCTGGGAGGGGGAGTCCGTCAACCGGAGCTGGGGAGGCGGGGCCTTCAGAGGTGATGGGCTCCAACCACGGAGGTGGGCCCCGGAAGGTGCTGGGGTGGGGGTGCAGGGCTGGGGCTCCTGGCGCCCTGAGTTGAAGCCCCAGGTCCAGCACGACCTCTCCGTGGGAGGACGAGGTACCCGAGCTGAGCCATTGGGAGCAACAGGCTTCTACCAGGGAACGTCCACGGGGTTGGGTTACGGGGTCTGGCAGGAAGGAACCAGGACAGGCTCACCCGGCCTCTAAGCAAGACACCCCCACCCAGGTCACTGGGTAGATGCCCTAATCATGCCCTCTGGGCTGTGTCCTCCTCACTTACTGGACTTCCAGAGGCCCTGGGCACTTCTCCAGAGTCTCACAGAGGCGGGTGACACTCAGGGGCTCCAGCAGACACTCCGAGAGGCTGAAAAGGGGTTCAGAGAGGGGTCAGGGCCCACGTCCAGCCCCAGAGGCCCTCCCCTTCTCCCAAGAACCCTCTTCCCAACCTGCGGGCTGCAGCCTCCTCACCCGCGGGGCACGCTCTCCACCCCTAAGTCTCCCACAGCCCCCACTTCCACCGCTCTGACCCCCCGAGTAACCAGCTGCCCTGGTCCAGCCCTGAGTCCTCCTCACTGAGTCTCGCCTGAGTCCGGCCATCATCACTGCTTACCTGGGTCACTTTAATGCCCTCTGGCCTTCCCCTCCAGCTTCCCCGCCATCCTTCTCTACCCTGCCAGGCTCTTAACCTTCACAGCGCACATCCGAGTGGGCCTCTCCTGTGCTGAGAACCCTCTGTGGCTCCCCACTATCTTTCTAAAAGTGAAACGCCTTTTCCATGGCTCCACTCGCGTCCACTCTCCCTGTGCATGCTCCATCCACACTGAAGTGCTTCCCCAGAGCCAAGCTTTCACTCCTCCGGGCCTCTGCACAAGCCAGCTCCCCTGCCTGGACCCTCACCCCCCTCCTCTGGACCACCCTGCTTGGGTGGCCCTCTTAAGTGAGGAAATGGAGGCCTGGAGACAGGAGGGGCCCACCTGGGGTCTCACAGCCCTCAGGGCAGGGCTGAACTGTCTTCAGGGAAAGTGATATAGACTCTGCTCTAAGGAGGATGCTGGGCCTGGCAGGCCCCGCCGCCTCTGCCTGCTCCAGTTGTCAGGCCTCATACTCACCCCTCTTTCTTTCCCCCTTGCCTCAAACTTTCTCTTCCCTCTCTCCTAGTCCTCAGCCCTAACCCCAAACCCCAGAGAGCCTCTTCACTTCCTGAGCCCTCATCCCATTGTGTTTGCCCCCAAACAAGAAGTAGGTAAGACCGTACCAGAAGCTCCGCGGGATGCAGCGCTGACCAAGCCCCAAGGATTGGGCTCTGGTTGGGAACTCTGGCAAAGACCCATCAGCGGACAGATCCCTTGGAGTGGGGAAGACATTTGAGAGGAAAGTTCAAACCATCCACATTGGAAGATGAGACTCATCGGTCACAGCTAAACGGGGCCTGCGTGACCTTTTCGTACAAGTGGGGAAACCGAGGCCAGAGAGAGCAAGCCGGCAGCTTACATCTGGCCAGTGGGGTGCTGCCTGACCAGGCCGAGGGGAGTCAGGACAGAGTCCCTCCTCTCTGACCACTGATGTGGCCTTCATAGGACTTCTGTCTCCCGGTGCCTCCGTTCTTTGAGCCCCAAGAACCCAGAGGGTTCCCAGAAATGAAGACCGTAGCCTAAGAAGCAAGACTTCCCTGGCCTTGGGTCACCCCCTGGCTTCAGGCAGCCAGCTGGTGTGGCAACACCCTCCCTGACATGTCGGCACAGCCAGCCCTACATTAGGTGGCCCTCAAGCTTGCCAACCTCCCGAGTCAGACGGGCGCCTCAGGGGGCAGCCAGGAACATCTGTGGAGAGCTGACTGCTGCTCGCTGTTTACGTTAAAGAGATGGAAACTTTTTCTGAGCACCAACGGTTCTTGGCTTCTCAAATGTGACTCTGAGAGTGTGAAAAGACAGTGACTCATACGAAACTATGAGTCTGCAGAGGTCCCCAAAAGTCCCTCTCCTCTCGCACACAGCACCTGCCCCGCTGCGGACCCGCCCGTGGTCCCCGCCCTCCATCTGCACTGGCTTCTTCCAAGAGAGATCTCAGGTCGCCCATTACTGCAGGTTTCCATGGGGTGGGGGGTAGAGAAGTCGTGATTACTTCTGGACTGCCTGGCCTGGTGGGTTGGGGTTGGGATGGGGCTTCCCTCTAGGCCCGGTGGTGGTCAGCGTGGGTCTGGCTGGGGTGTATGCACAGAAAATGGGGACCAGAGGGAGAGGGGAGCCTACCCCAGCCTCAGAGCTCTCCCTCCTCACCTGGCTCTTCTGTCGCCTTTCATGATGACGACTTGGCTCTCAAATCTATAGGCAGAAAGGGGGCAGCAGTCAGAGGCAGGACAAAGGGCCTGCTTCCTAGGCAAGGGCAAGACAGCAGGCTGGCTGGGTCAAGGGCGGCCTGGAGGGCAGTCCATGCTCTCAGCAAACACACAATGAGCACACCAACAACAACCACATCTATTAAGGCACATGTAAAGCTCCCTCCAACATGATTTCTTTGATTCTCACACTAAAACTGCGGGTGAAGTATTCTTAGCCCCATTCCACAGATGAGGGAATTGAGGTGCGGGAGGCTCAGTGACCTGTCAGAGCTGCACAGCAGGTGAGCAGTGAGCCTGGATTTGAACCTGGCCTGTCTCTGTCGAGCCTCTGCCTCTTGCGGGAGGTGGGGGGAATGGGCAGGCCTCGTGGGAAAGCTTGTATGCTCTGAGTCACACGTCCCCCAGGCTGCCTTTTGTTCTACAGTCTCCTCAGCGTGAGAGACCCCACAAGTAGAGCAGGTCCCTGAGTACTCAGTGGTCACCACGGAGCTCCCAGTCTTCTTAAAAGTCTCCCAGAACAATCCAGAGAGTGAGTAACGGAGAGTCGGTGGACTGTGTCCCATGGTGGATTTAGAGCCATGTGAGTGTCCCCGGGGCTGTGTTCATTCATTCATTCATTCTACAGACACCCATCACACATGCACTGATCCAGTGTCCCACAGGCCCTGAGGCGTCACGAATTCGACAGACGAGGGGGTAGGGCGAGGGCCCAGAGGCACACCCACCTGACTTCCACGTGGAGAAGCCACCGCACCGTAGAGAAGCACTGGGCCAAACTGAACACAGTGTCCAGGGACAAGCCGTTTTCACTGAGGCTGGAGAATCACAGGACTGGCATTGACCAATGGCACCCGGGACTCAAAAACACCCACTTTGTGGTCGGAGCACAAGGCAGAGGGGGATGTCCCCGAGTCCAGACTGAACCCTGGATTGTCAGAGAGCACCTCTCCCAACTCCCCATTGCACAGATGGGGAAATCGAGGCCCAGAAAGCAGCAAGGTCTTGCCCAAGGTGACAGGTGACAGAGCTGAGGTTAGAACGCAGTGGCTCCCTCTGTCTGTAATGAACCTGGGGAGTGCTTTGAGGCCAGAGTGGTGCCTCAGTTTCCCCACCCAATAAAGGAGGGGTGGTGCCCAGTGAAAAATGAAAATGGGGGGCCCTCTCGTCCAAACAGCAGGAATAAAGGTTTTCCTTTTCCTCATCTTCCGTTAACTGTCGTGGTGGCTTTTATTTGCTTTTAATGTCACACTCCTAAGGATGGGGATCCTGGAAAGTGAGTGCAGGCTCTGGGGGCCCTGGGTCACACCAGCTGTTCACAGCAGGATTGAGAAGGTCACATGGGGATTTGCCCAGAAAACTCCAATTTGCATATAATTTGCCTGCAGTGGTGGAGCCTCCTCCCCACCCAGGGGCAGGCCCCGAACTGCAGCTGTGGCACCCTCCTCCCCTCCACAGCATCTCAATGCATGAAGGGCCTCGGGTCACAGCCCTCATGCTCAGGGTGTAGACAAAACGCACCCCTCTATAGCTCTGTGTTAACTCACTGGGAACCAGAGAGGTGAAGCAACTTGCCCAAGGTCACACCAGGAAACTAGGACATGTGGCCTCTCAACAGGGCTCTTCTTACTCTGGACTAGCAGATCTTGGGGAGGGGTGTGTGGAAGCCAAACATAGGGCCCTTTTAGGGCCTAGGAACTCTGGTCTACTGCAGGCAAAGTCTGGGGGTTCTGGGCCTCCTACCGGGGCCTCCCCCTCACAAGGAGCATCTCCCTTCTCTGCCAGGTGCTCAGGGCCCTCCAGATGCCCTGAGCACCCTGCTCGGGTGTCCTATGGGGTGCAAACCCTCCCTGCCTAGTCTGGAGCCAGCATGGCTGTCAGCCATTTCTTTAATGAAGTAATACTTCCCACCATGCCTGCCTTGCCCCAGGTGAGCGGGGCCTCCCAGAGACCTTTAGGAGAAGTGAAATCTTAAATCAGAAACTGGATTATTCAGTCACAGAGGCCAGGTCTCTATTTTAATGAGAATCACACCCTTGGGGACTGGGCCAGGCAATTGACATGCACTTTCTGATTTAATCTTTCTGAGAACCCAGAAGAGAGTGAGATGGGACCCAGAACACCCCCACCACACCCCACCCCACCCCACCCCCACACACATCTCCTCATTTTTATAAGAACAAGGGTCAGAGGCTTTGCCCAGCCAGCTACTTACTTCAAGGACTGCAGAGTGCCCAGCCCTGGAAGCCGCTGAGCCAGCTGGGTGGCGCCTTCATCCCCCAGAGCATTACCTGATAAGCTGGGAGGGGTGCGAGAGATTATTGGAGGGTGGGGGCAGGGATGGGCAGGAGCTTTGTCTTTCCACCCCTCTCACTCGGCCACTCAGCTTCTCCTGGGCCAGGCCTCAGCAGATCTACTGGGTGAGCTGGGGTCTCCCCCAGGGTTCTTATCCTGAGGTCTGTGACCTCCATCTCAGGGGTCAGAGATGGGCTTCGGAGATTGCCAGTTGTGGCGGGTCTGCACTTTAGGGCGAAGAGACACAGCTTTCACTGAATTCTCGAAGGCGTTTCTTTTTGCAGCAGGAAAGAGCTGCTCCTCTAAATCGTAAGCAAAACAAAACCTAACACACTCAACACCCACTGAACAATCAGCCCCACCCACCCACCTTCAAATAGCAGCCACTCACTCGAGGTGACTGAGGCTGCAGCTTCCTCTCAGCGCTGTGCAGAGCGGCTCTAGGTGCTGGGCTTGCAAACCACAGCGTGTCAGCCTGCGGAGGACAGAACCACAGCTTTGCAGCCCTGCTCCACCAAAGAGAGGACAGGGCTGCCCGCCTCCCCTAGACACACAGGAAGAGAACAGAGCTTGCGGGAGAGGGACTGAGGCACACCTGGCAACCAGACAGACAAAGAAGGACTGACACACAACACACAGATAACACATAGAGAAGAGCCAGAGAGAAGGAGACCAAGGTGGACAGACACAGAGATGAAAGAGAGAACAGACGCAGACACCCTGCCCTGCCCCCACACACAGTGCCAGAGACAGACAAAGAGAAAAGGGCTACAGAAAATGTGAGAGAAAGAAAAATGGAAGATAAGAGAGAGACAAGGAGATTCAGACGGACAGAGAATGAGGGCCAGATGCGTATTGACGGAAGCCCTGGGGTGCTGACCTGAACCCCCAGGCCCAGGTCCCAGGTCCCAGGATCAGGACAGAAGGGGCTGCAAACTGCCCATCCTCTCTGTCCAGAGTCCCCACAACCCCTCAGCTGCTGGAGATCAGAGTAGCTAAAAGGAAGGTGGTCCCTGGCAGGGGCGGTGACTGAGGGAGCTGCCTTGTAAGCCCCCCTGTGGTGGGCTGGGAAGGAGGGGTGACGTCAGGCCACAGCTCCTAGACGTAGGAGGTCATGCCATCCAGGGAGCACCTGGGGCTGAGAGCCTGGGGACAGGTGTCATGCAGAGGGAGGGAGGAGGCTGAGCTACACCTGCGACCTGCAGGTCATCACTGTACCTGATCCTTGAAGAACGCAGGGGCAGCTCGGAGGGCATCTGGGGCACAGGGCTGTCGAGAACCGGAACCCTGGAGGGACACACGCCAAGGCCAGGCTGAGCAATGCCTCACCCACTGCCTCCAGAGTCCATCCTCGGCCTCGCTTCCCACCATTCAATGTCTATGCGAGGCCTGGAGATAGTCTGATCTGGGTTCTGACGGGCTTCTCCGCTTCCAGGCTGTGTGACCTGGGACAAGCCACTTAGCCTCTTACTGGGAGGATGTATATCCGAATTGCCTTCGTTTAGTGCTTGGCACATATCATAATAAGTGCCCCATTAACCTGGCCTGTTAGTATCATTAATATCATCATCATCATCATCATCATCATCATCATCATCGTCGTCTTCAGAGATGTCCATCTCAGCTCTAAGCAAGCCTTCAAACGCTCAAACCCTACAGAGGACATTGCAGGTTGATACTGAGGAGAAAAGAGCTGAGTCTCTGCCCATGTGCTGGGCTGGGTTAATCCAGGAAGGCAGCCTAGAGGAGGCCAACACCTCTAGGCCATTGGGCCGGAAATTCTAACTGTAATCAGAGCTACAGCCCAGGTGATCCTCTGGGCTTAGGCCGAAGGGTCTTGGTCTGTCTGGCTACCCCAAACCGCCCCAGCACTCAGCCTCCACCCTGCATCACAGGGCTCTCTGCAGGCACCACTTGGGAAATGGGAAGGCAGTTGTCCTTCGTCCCTCCTGAGCCTGCTGGCTTCCTGAGCTTTTGTGAATTTGCCGAGGTCCCCCAGCAGTTGAGTGGCACTGTCCAGCTGTGGAGGTCAGGGAGGAGATGGCTCTGGCTGAGGGTAGGGCTGGGATGGTGTTGGGGTCTTACCTCCCCTGGGTTCCCTCCTGCTCCTCCATCTTTGGGACAAACGTGAGGACCACAGTTTTATGCAAGAGGCTGTGGAGAAAAGAAAGGAGGCAAGAGGCTTATGGGGTTCCTGCTGCTCCAAGTCCTTTTCTAGCCTGGCCTGGAGGGACTGCTAAGGTGCCATCCCCCTGCCTCTAGCTGCAACCACTTCCTCTGACTCTGCCCCTGACTTCTGCTGAGCTTCCGGGGGGCAAGGGGTGGGGGGAGCCTGGAGCCTTTCTACCACTGAGATGTCACAAACATATCAGCCCTCACTTTCTGGCAAGTTCTTGGAAGAATAGTCTGCTCTCTCTCTTGTTTGGGCCTCAGGCTGAAACCCCCCTCCCTCTGCCCACTGTTGGCACCCTCAGCTAAGGGTATTCACCCAGCAGGGCGAGGTCACTGCCAGGTCAGGACAGACACTGAGAGTCCACATGAGGCTATAACGTACAACGGGGGCATCCCTAACCTCGCCTTTGCAAACTGGAGGTTACATGTGTATTTCTCATTACAAAAGTCAAACTTCACCCCTGTGGAGAACTTAGGAAATACAGTAAAAAGAAAATAAAGAAAAATCACCCATAATCTCTTCCATATCTCAGTCCCACTGATAACATTTTGGACTGGGTTCTTCAAGCCTTTTTTTTTTTTAATGCAGTGAATGTTCTTTATCTTTTTTTTTCTTATAAATGGGATTAAAATTAAAAATTCTTTTATATTTTTGTTTTTCTCAAATTCTTTTTTAAAAATTAGGTTTTCAAAAGACAGATGAAACAAAGGTGACAAGATGTTGATAATTATTGGTGGGAACTGGTCGTTATACCATTCTCCCTATCATTGCGTATGTTTGAAAAGCTTTACTATAAACATGATGAATTAAAATTTTTGTTTACTTCATACACCACAGTCATCCCTCCACACCAAGGCTGCAGCCACATCTGGTTCCAACAATTTCTTCTCTCTGGAGCAATCTAGTTTATTGATATCCTATTGTTAAATTAATATCCTATCAATTACTATATCCTATTATATATATTATATTATATATAACATATAATAATATATATAATATAATATTATAATATATATTATATATTATATTCTATATCCTATTAATTAATAATATCCTATTAGTAGGATGTTAATTATTAATATCCTATTGTTAAATGTTTAAGTTACGGAAATGACATTTTTTCCTATTATAACCAATACTGAGGTGAACCTTTCTGCAGCTAAATGTGTTTGCACAACCGAGGGGATTTCTTTGGTATAAATGTAGAACTGAGTGGAGTGTCATTTGGAACGCTGTAGGGATCCTCTATTGAATCATTATGTGAATCAAGGTCCCCTAATGCAGCTCTAGGGTGAATCCGGTCTCTGTCTCCTCCTTTGAGTGGTGTTTAAAGCAGAGACCACCGTCCTCAGTTGACAGTCCCTCTGGGTGGCCACCGTGTTGACATTAATTAGCATCTGATCTTCGGTCCCCAGACTTAACACTGGGACTTATAGAAATAAGGTTGGGCCCTCCTGCAGCAGAGCCGCAGCCTGTGAATGAGGTGGGGGGAGGTCACGTGTCACTTGGTCACCAGTACATGTGGTGTCCTGGGGGCCTGCTCTCAGGAGAAACCATTAAGAAACCCAGGGAAACAGAATGGGGCAGGTTCACAGCCTGATCCCACAAGGAGCTCTGGAGTGCGAATGGCACCAAAAGTTTGTCCCATCTGAGGCAAAGGGGCCAAGGAGTTATACCTCTGCCTCTGTCACTCCTAGCTGGGGAGCTAGGGAGAGCTGTAAGAGTCTGAGGCAGTTGTAGAGAGGAGGTGTAAGCTGTGAGTGTGGCCAACACCCACAGCAGCTGGAAATAGGCACACCAACTCTACAGGGGGCCTGGCGGGGCACATCAGAATATTCTACAGGTCCCAGCCCAAGGCCTGGGGCCAGAGAGAAGTCTGAGGACTTACAAGAGAAAGATGGGAGAGCCCAGGAGCCCTGGGCAGGAGGTGGGAGTGGGTGACTGTCGTCTACTGGGAGCTCTTACCTGATGTGCAGGTCTGCCAGGGTCTGGCACGTGCTCACTGCACTCAGCACACGGTGCGCCCCGGCCACCGAGAGCCCATTGTCGCTGAGACTGCGGAGAGGAGGAAGGAGCCAGCCATCAGCAGGCTGCTGAAGTTTCCCATCCCAAACAGCTCTAAGGCCCTCCTTCTGGCTCAGGGCTTGCTAGCTATCACTTTTGGGATGTCCTAGATCCTTAACCAGGGGGTCTTAAAGGATTCTGGCTTATGTGGATGGATGAGCCAAGAGATGCATGACCTCCTCGCCCCACTCAGAGAATAAAGTTCTCCAGCTAGAGCAATAAGGACCAACTCACCGTTTTCACCTTTCTGAGCCTCATTTTCCTGGTACGTAAAATAACCAGCATTTTAATCACATTTAACAAATGGGAAAACTGAGGCGCAGCGATGTTAAAATACTTTCCCAGGGTCACAAAGCTAGAAAATGACAGCCAGGACTGAAGTATAAGGCCAAGGCTCCAAACCACTGTTCTCCAACCTCAACGTTCCCTGCCCCAAACCGGTTCTCTCTAGTGGGGTGGGCAAAACTCACTCCAGCTTCCCGGTGATGTGCAGCTGGGGTGCAGCCTCTGCCATCAGTTGACAGCCTTTATCTTCCAGCTGGTTCCCTGAGAGGCTGAGACAGAGCGGCCCGATGTGCTGAGCTGCTAGGGTGGGGTCTCCCCTCAGCCCTCAGTACTCACACAGTCCCTCACTAACTTTAGTCGATGCATCACTCTAATACGTGGACCTTAATGGTAATGAACGTTGAAAGACGATGCTGCATGCCTGGCGTCCTAGGTGCTTCTGCGATTATCTAACCCTCATAACAACCCTACAAGTTAGGTGCTATTATTATCCTCACCTTACTGATGAGTAGGGCGAGGTACAGAGCTGTTAGGGTACTTGCTCAAAGGTGGCCTTAACTATTTCTTTATGTTGCAAGCTACGTGATTGCCTCTTGTGCTAAGCTCCACGATGATAAGGGCATCTAACCTAGTTTGGGGATCAGGGACAGCTTCCCTGAGATTTGGGTTACTTGCTAGAAAAAATAGGAGTCCGATAGGTAAGAAGAGGCAGAGAGAGAGATGGACTTGTAGGAACAGCACATTCAAAGGCCCTGTGACATAGCACAGTTGAGGACCTGAAAGGGAGCTGGTATGTCTCGATCTAAGACTGAGTGGGAGGACAGGGTCAGATGGGGTTTAGGGGTTGGGACACAGGATTTTCGGATTTGGGCTTTATCCTGAGCAGTGGGAAGGAGTGAAGCGGGCAGCCAGGAGTGAGATGCAGTTCACATTCTGCCAGGTGGAAGTGGCCAAGATGGAAGCAGGGAGCCTGGTGGGGAGGCCTATGGGGTCATCGAGGGTGAGAGGTGAGAGGGGTCTGGGCTAGGAAGGTGGGTGAAAGAGGATGGTTCTGAGAGCTATGTAGGGGGCAGGTCAACTCACGATAGACTGGCTAAGCGGGGAGCACAAGGGAGCTGAGAGGTGTCTGGTCTCTGTAACCAGGCAGGGGCCCTTACTGTAAGTGAGAGAACTGGGGGAGGGGCAGGCCACCGGAACTGGCGTGGTGGCAAGGTGGGTGGAAGTAGGTGAGTTTGGTATAAACCACCTCTCTGATGCTGTCTTGGTTCTCCCAATGGGAGAGGTCAAGGCTCAAGCTTTGGTCACCAAAGCAGTCCTCACCCCATTCATCTCACCTTGAGGTGGGGCCATTCACCTTAGAACACATCCTGGCATTCCAGCACTCCACCTTCACACCCACTTGGTTTTCTAGGAGGAGGTCCCTCCTGATGACATGACAGGACCTCCACTAATCCCCAAGTCCTACTCTCAAAGTCTCCACCCAGGGACTGGACACCATGAGGATTTCTCCAGCCAGAAAAGAGGTCATCTCACTGTACGCTGGGGGAAAGATAGGGTGAGGGGATGCCGAGGGCCGTGGTGTGGAAGACAGACCTACGTGTGGAGAGGTTTCTGCTTTGCAGATCTCAATGACAGCAGTTACAAGGATGAGGCTGAACGTCAGACTGCCTGAACTCGAACCCAGGCCTTGGTTCTTCCTAGGTGTGTGACCTTGAGAAAACTTCCCTTTCTGAGACTTAATTTCCTCTTCTATAAAACATGCATAGTAACTGTACTTACATCACAGAGATATGAGAATTAAATGAGAGGACATAGGTAAATGCACCTAGTATGGGGGAAAATACTAAACAGTGGCAGCTGTTATGGTAACCTCATTCCCCCACATTCTCAACCAGGCAGCATGCCCTTCTTGACACCATCCACCCGAAGCTGAGCCCTTCCTGCTCTGTCCTGCCCTCCCCTCCTGTCTCCTGCCCACGCGATCCGTCTCCTGCTCCAGTGCTTCCTGTGATACTCACTCTACTTCGTCCAGGTGGGGGCCTCCCTGGAGCTGGGCTATCAGCATCTTCACATCTTGGACAGTGAGCTGACAATTCTGCAGCCTGGGGTGGGGGTGGGGGACAGAGGGGCTCAGGGCAAGAAGCTACACTAGACCTCCTCTAGGTCCTAGCCCCATTGCCAGGAGTGGGAGCTGGGAAGGGAAGAGATTGACAGACCGGGGGTCTCATCCTGGCCCTGCTTCTCAGGAGCTGGGTGATCTCGAACAAGGCAGTTAACCTATCTGAAACTCAGTTTCCTCCTCTGTCAAGTGAGAATAATAATATATTTTGCAGGGTTTGCAAAAGAATTACAATGAGGTAATGGATAGAAAATACCACAGTACCCAACATACAGCAAGTGTCCATGAAATTATAGCTATTTTTGTTGTTATGCCAGGTGTCCCTCGTTCAGGCCAGGAGGGGCTATTCATGTTCTCTCCCTGCCCCACATCTGCTTTTCCCTTTATCCTCCCTGCCCCTGCTATGCCTCCTCTGGGAAGGGACCCTCTCCCAGTGTCATATCCTTCTCCTTAAAGTAATGGATCCCACTGAGGTACCTGAGTGTCAGGCTTCTGCCCTGAGCCTCTCTCCTCTGGCTGGCATTTCCTGGTAGGTCTGGGGATCTGGCAAGAACAAAGGCAACATTGGCCTGGGTTCAGGAGTCCAGGCTCTTCTCTTGGGTTATAGGGGCTGAAGACTTCTTAGCGTGACCACAGTGAATGAGTAACAAAGACGGTTACTTGAAGGTGCTGAAGGTGTTATTCAGCAAAGCAGCAGGAACCAAAGGTTTGAGGTCAAATGAAACTTTTCTTCAAACTCTGGCTCTGCCATATATAGGTGTGTAGCCTAGGGCAAGTCACTTCACCTCTCCGAGCCTCTTTTCTAAAGAAGCTGCTATTATCTGAGATGTAATGGTCTCCATTTGTAGATGAGCCATCTGTGCTTCACAAGGCCAGGAGCACGGACTGTTTGTGGGTTCAGGCTGTGGGAAGCCCAGGCACCTCTAGGCTCTCTCTCACTGGGCCAGGAGAGGGTTAGGGACTGCAGAGAAGCTGGGATGTTTGTGAGCCAGGTTTTTACAGACTTTGAGGTTAATGCTGTTTAACAGAATGTTCTGCGATGATGGAAATATTTTGTATGTGTATCTACTTTGGGAGCCACTAGTCTCCCATGGCCACTGAGTACCTGAAATGGGGCTAATGTGACTGATAAATTGAAATAGCCAGTTAGCTTAATTTCAATTAATATAAATTTAAATAGCCTCATGTGGCTCATGGCTACTGTATTGGGCACCACAGCTCTAGACAGAGAGGAAAAAGACAGTGGTCCGCTTGAATTGTATGAGCGAAGAAATTGAGGTTCAGAGCAGAGTAAGGACTTGCTCCAGGGCATACACCTTCATCTGTCTCTGAGTCTCAGCTAAGGGGGCGGGTGTGTGGAGGAAGTATAGATGGAATGTTCTTCTGTGGGAAGGCAGCTTCCCTTTCTTTGCCCATCCAGGACTGGCCAAGCTGAAAACCATGCACAGCTAGAATAGCCAGCATTCGAGTGCCAACCGGATGTCAGCAATGTTCTAAGCACTTTAAATATATTAATTCATTTAATTCTCAGAACAACTCTAAGATGCAGTTACTCTAACTGCCTCTTCCTCCCCCTCTCCATCCCCTGGCCCCTCTGCTTCCTTCTCTTCTTCTCCTCCTCCTTTCTTACCTCTCTTCCTCCTCTTCCTTCTCTTTAGTTAGAAGAGTTTTCCCTACATAGTAATGCCAACCTAGCAGTATCTTCATGCCCCCCTAAGGGTCGGACTCACTCTGATACTTCTAGGGATGCTCCCTCATCACAGGAGTCAGATGTGTGGTCCAGGGACCTTAGAGGAAGCTAACGTCCTTTGCCAACTCTGAGAGGTAAGCCACTTCTCAGAGCAGCAGGAGCAAGAATAACCTCCACATTCCACCTCTTCCTAAGCCTCCTCAGCCGCCTTCCCAAACTGCCCAGGGATGAGCTCAGACCCTCCCCCTCCTTAACTCCTTACCCTCGCGGCTCTGCAGCTCTCTCTGTGGGCGGGGAGAGAAGAAAGATGAGGTCCTCCTTCCTGCAGGGTCAGACGCAGAGTCATGAAACCCATGGACTGGAAACCAGCATATCACCCCTACCTGTGCACCCCTTGATGTCCCAAATAGCCAGAGAAAGCTGATTTTGTGATGGACGAGGAACAACAGAACTGGCAAAAGCGCTCCACATAGACATGTAAAATGGTGACTATGTCATTGTTTGATGAATCCTGAGTGTTTCAAAAAGTAAAACACAAAAAACAAAAAACCCCACCAACTTTTACAAAAAAAGGTAATAAAAACTAGGCACGCTGAGAGATTTCATAGGAGTTTTAGAATTAAGAGGTATGACCTTTAACCCGCCCCGAGCCAGACAGGCCGCGCTGGTTCAGCACCACGGAGAGCGCACGCGGCTCATCCGCAGGCTGTGCCTGTGCTTCCTAGATCTGCTGATCCGCTCATCCCTTCATCTATCCATCTGTTCGTCCTTCCCACCCCCTCCGCTTTTCTCAAGACCCTGAAGGCTCCCACTCCTGCTCACCTGACTTGCAGCATCCTGACGGAAGGACGTGTGACTGCCACCTTTGTCAAGCAGAGTAGGGCCGTCACGGAGACATTGTTGCGGCTCAGACTATACATGATTGTGGCAAAGATGTCAGGAGTGAATCCCCTATCCCATGGGCCCCAGGCCTTTGCTCTTCAAGGGACGAGGGTGACTCAGGCAGGGGTGGTGGAAAGACTGCTTACTCGAGCTTCCGGAGCTGTGGCAGGCAGGAGAGGTCCTCCACGATGCTCAGCACCTCCTGGTCCTTGAGCTGGTTGTCTTGAAAGCTGCAGGGAAACCAAGGCCCAAACCCTCAGTCCCGGGGTAAGGAGTACTTAGAAGCCCTAGTAGGCAGGTGACAGGCATCGCCACCCTCATTGCTGTAGACACAAGACAGGGGCCTGGAAGGAGTTGGTGACCTGCTCAACAGTTTCCAACCAGCTCAGCTAGAAGGATGGCCCCTCTGCTGCCCTTGCTTCTGTCCCTATTCAGCCCCCGAGGGGGTATTCTCGCTTGGAGGCCTAAGGATCCAGATGGCATCCATGAAGTGGGATGAAGATACTCAGCATCCTGCTCTCAGGGTAATGTCTAGATGTGCTTGAGGCCCAAGTTCATTAGGGCCTCTTGGCTCCCAGGTGATGAGCAGTTTAGGTTGAAATGCTGAAGATGCCACTTCCTGATCCACCCAGAGCCCTAGGCCAAGTACATTCCCTTCTGATCTCAATTCTCCACTTGTCAAATGGAGTCCACAACCCAACCCTGCCTGAGTTCCTAGCTGGAGGGACAGAAGAACTGAAGAGTGCAAGGATGCCTTTATGTGTAAGCACTCTGGTCAGGAGAAAGTTTGGAAACATCAAACTCGTCAACACCAACCATTCTTTCCTGATTATTGACAGTGACCTTAATTTTTTCTCTCATCACCCAGAGTGATCATGCACAAAGGTGCGCAGCAAAGAGAACAAAGTGGAGCTGTAGTCCAGCTGACACTCCACTCAGCAAGCAGTGCCCCCTAGCGCTGGGGGTACTTTTTCCAAATCTCACAAAGTGCCAGCTAGCAGTGGTCTGTAAGTGAGCTGCTGAGGAAGTGCCTCAACCCTACCCTTCTCAGGCCACTCATCAGACACAGGACAGGAGTATATTTACGCACAGGTACTTAGATGTGTATGTGGATCTAAGTGTGCATGCATGTGTATGCTGCACATGTGCACACCTAGGAATATGCACGGATGTGAAACATACTTAAATGAACAAGTGCAAGTGTGTACTCTTATGTGCACGAATGTGAAGGGTGTGTGTGTTTCATGCATTTGTGTGCACCCATAGTGCCTGCCACCTGCCTATACACTGCTATCCCTTCTCTTGGGATCACAGAAAGAGGGAAGAAGGGGACCTCAGAACTCAAGTTCCTTCGAGACGGTTCTGGGGCCTTTGGGAGCCTAGTCCCACCCGGCTCTTGAACTGATGCTTCCTCTCTCTAAGTCTCATTGGAAACTACTGGCCAGATCCTGATGGAATATGCAAGACCTGGGCAATGACCTCTTCCCTCAGCCAGTTAGTCCTCTCGGAGATCACTCACCTGACTTCTTCCAGGTATGGACAGGAAGGTAAAGCCTGTAGCAGGTGGCTGATGCCTCGGGCAGTAATCTTACTTCCTGCTAACCTACAGGGTAAGCAGACATGGTGGGGAGAAATGGGGATGGAAAGGGGCATAGGCCCAGAATTTGCCCTGTGAAGGGTTGAGAGAAGGGAGGAGAGTTCCAGGCATCACCGGTTGAGAATCCCTCTTGGTTCCAAGCCCTGGCTCACCCCAGCTTCTTCAGGCTCCCCATCGTTGGCAAGCTTCTGGAGAGGGCTTCCGCAAAGGCATCCCCACACTTCCTGCTCTTAAAGCTGCCACAGGAAGAGGCAAGGTGGCAGAGGATCAATGCTGAGCAAGGCTTAGAGATCATGACCCACCCCCTCCTCTGACCAATGGACCTGACTATAGTAACGTTAATAGTATTAGTAATAGTTGTTGCTGTTGTGATGGTTGTAGTAGTAACAAATGCATGTTATGGCAGAGACTGCAAATTGTCCACTCAAACCCATTCTTCATGTACAGAGCTATATACAACTGGGGATATGGTTTCCCAGTGAGAGATGACATTTCCCAGCCTCCCTTTCAGCTCAGTATGGCCATATGACTGTGTTCTCACCGCTGGAGTGTGAGTGGAGGAATGTGCCCTGTTTCTAGGACTGATCTTTAACATGTTTGGGATGTGCCTAATCCATGGTCTTTCTCTCCCCCAAGCCAGAACACAGATGGAGCTGAGCTATCCCACTGACCTGGACTCTGACTCTTCCATGAGAGTGAAATAAAATCCTACAGTATTTAATCCACTGTATTTGGGGAGGGGGTGGGGGGTCCTTTGTAATTTCAACCTAGACTTTTCTGTAGCTACTACACATATTGAGCCTTTACTGTGTGCCAGGAAGTATGCTAAGAAGTGTTTTCCAGGCATCATCTCATCTCATTCTCACAACCCTATAAAGTAGGTATTATTACTGATACATTTTAGGGATGAAGAAGCTCAGGCTGAGAAGTTAAATAACCTGCCTTAAGTCAAAGAGCCTCTAGCAGAACAGCTTGGATCAGAGGCTCCATCCATCCCATGATGAGAGAGAAAGAGAGAGAGAGAGAAAGTCTGGAAACCACGGACCCCAGAGGTTCTGGGAGGCATGGAGATTCCTTACTGTGTCACAGGCTAAGGTGCTGGAAGGGTCTATCTGTTCGGATATGTAAGATTTTTACCCAGTCTCCCTCAGCAGGGGTCTGCCAGACTGGTTGGCCACCACTCTCCCAAGAGCCCTGTCCCCTCCCTGGTCCTCCCCAGTCCTGCTCTGCCCTTCCTCTCACCTGAGATTCTCCACCTTATCACAGCCTGCCAGGGCCTCAGGGCAGCGGGGCTCCAGGGGGCAGCCCTCAAAATCCAGGTGGATAGGGGCATCCCTGTGTCTGAGGATGTTGGTCAGGGCAGCCAGGTCAACGTAGGTCAATGGGAAATTGTGGAAGGGCAGTTGATCGGGGAGGCTTTGGGCCATGAGACCAGCCAGTTCAGCTTCCTGTGTCTCACCCACACAGTGACATAATTCTACAACCTTTGGTCCTGTGAGCCTGCGGGTGGCCAACTTCCTCAGTGCCTGTATGACTGCAGCCTGCTTGGTACCCACCCACACATCATCCTTCTGTATCAGGTGGCTGAGGAAGGAATGGCAGGCACAGGATGCCAGACCTGCCAGGAAGGTGGGGAGGTGGTCTAAGAGGCCCAGTCTAGATTTGGTCCGCAGCAGCCAGCGAGAATTGAGGGTAACGTAGCCAATGAGTGTGTCTTTATCCACCTTGGGGCTGGCCATCAGGTGCAGGGCAGCAAAAAACTCCTGCAGGCTATGGTGGGTGAAGGAATAGCTTCTCTCCTGGTGCCCAGGGCCTGTGTAGATGCAGAAGGAGGACAGCAGGCCAAGAGCATCTCCAAAGACCATCACAGACGGAGGGATGTCTCCTGCAGAGAAGATAACCTTCCCAGTCTGCAAGCCCCACAGGGCCAACTCACTGAGGCCCAGTAGGGATTTAGCATCCAGGTATCCATGGGGGCTGAGGGCGAGCACCATCTGCACGTAGTTTTGAGTCACAGTGGACAGGAGAGCCGAAGACTGGCCTGGAGACCTGCCCGGGAGCAGGTGGTGGAGACAAAGGCAGGTGACTTGGCACAGAGCGGGCACCGTGCACATGCTCTGGAGATGTCTATTTGCTCGCAGCTCTGCTAGAGCCGCTTCCTGTGACGACGGCTTGTCCCTGAAGAAGCGGCCCACATACTCCTCCACCCGGGGCCCATCGAAGCCCCACATGTGGACTGTGGCTGCCTCTGTGGGCAGGCAGGCCGGCAGCTTCCCTGGACGGGAGGTGGCCATGACCCAGCAGCCAGGCAGGAGTTTCCCACGGCAGAGGCTGGCGAAGAGGGTGAGGGCTGAACCGGGGTCCTTGGGACCTACAGTCTCCCCACTGGAACAGGAGGGGAGGGCCTCCTCCAGCCCATCAAAGATGAGCAGGACCTTATGAGCATTTTCCTGCAGGTACTGGAAGACCGCATCGCGGCCTACCTCAGGGCTCAGGTATAGATCAAAAAGGAGCTGGGGCAGAGTCAGGAAACTTGTAACCAGATTGAGCTGGCGGAATTCAAAGAGGAACACGGCCTGGAAGCGGTGCAGGTGGCCGTCGGCCCAGCCCTGGCAGAGCCGGCGGACCAGCATGGTCTTGCCCATGCCAGCCTTTCCCAGGAGCACTGTCACCCTCGGGCCCTTTTCGGTCCTAGTGCTGACGAGGTCCCAGATACTCATGTCAGCACCATCTTCTGTCTTGGGGTTCCCCATAATAACCCCCTCCTGAGTGTCGAAGGGTGCTGTGGTCCGGCTCCACTGCAGGATTGGGGGGACGTAGGCTTGCTGGGAAGAGGGGGGCTGTCCTGGCCCCAGGAGTTTGCCGCCATAGCGCTGCTGGGCAGAAGTCCTCAACAGCTGCAGGTACCTCTTGGCCAGCTCTGCAGGGGGCAGGGAGATGGCATGAGGAGAGGAGACCTCCCAGCCCCCAGCCTGCCTCACCCCAGTACTGGCTGTTGGGATCCTGCAGCCTCCGTTGTGTATATTTGGAGGGGGGATGACCAGAGTGCACAGGGGCTCTCGTGCCAGTAAAATCCCTAAAAGGAATTCGCTCTACAGAAATAAATGTACTAGCAGCCATTTAAATAAGGATGTCTGAATGGGGAAGTTTGAATCAGGCTCACTTTGTTTTGCAACATGGATGGTATAAAATGTAAGATGAGGGAGGAGGAAAGGGGATACTTCCTTTGCAACATCTTATGGGAACAACCTTTTACTGTGACATCTGAGTGAACTGTGTCCCCCTCTAGGATTTCAGTTCTGCAATGCCCAGGGGTGAGCACTAACCTATAGGCCCAGGCACTGACCAATCAGAACTATGGGAGTTGAGCCCTTACTGTGCCAGGTACTGACTTCTTAACTGCTGGGTCAACTTGAGCATCTCAGGGAAAGGACTGGAGTCCCTGCTGGGGACACTGGGAGCCCCGGCTGGGGGGCCTGAAGTAGTCATCTATTTAATAAATGTGTGAATCCTCTGACTGCCTGTGAATTCTCTGGCTATGCCCATGGGGCTGGGCTTCCCAACTGGCAGGACAACTGGTCAAGAACAAGAACTCTTCTGGACAACTGGTGGAGAATGTGTTTTGTCTCCTTGACTTCCCCCGGCCTGGCTGGTCCTCAGCAGCCCCTTCATCTCCCCATGGGCCCCTAAGGGCTTCTGCCTTTGATGATGTTCCCTCTGGTAGCCTGCTCACTTTTAAATTGGCCAATGAGGTCCCAGGCCTGAAGTAATGCTGGCCACATCCCTGGGGCCGCTTTAACCCTGAGGACATGGGGTGTCCCTATAAGAGGTTGGATGATGAAGCTGTGACCTATTGGGGTGCTTCCAGCTCCTTCAGCTGAGCCATCTCTGGAGGAGCCCCCATGCGGTCTATTGGGGGAGGCCCCTCCTTACCATACTCAGCCCTCTCCTCTGCCCACTCAGGACCTCTGATTTCCTCTCATGGAAGCTTGGACTACAAGAGTCATTAGGCCCCTGGAAGCTGGTCATCAGGGCACAGAATTCAGGATCTGTGTCCTGGCCCTAAGGCAATCCAGTCCCAATGTCTAAGTTCCTTCCCAACTTGGTACCTACCCAGCTGCTGCTTCCTGCTCTGCTTCGGGCAAGGGGAGGACTCACAGCTCTGATGAGGCCTCTTGAGGCCTGGAAAGAATAAAGGAAAGAGTAAGGGGTGAGGTTTGGGGGCTGAGGATGTGCCCAGCACCTCTGGGAGCTCCATTCTACAAACGGGCAGCAGGTAGATAAGTGTACCCTCGCTTAGGGACTGAGCAAAGATAGCCCAGTAATAAGGGCCAGAAGGGACCAGGGACCAGGACAAACAGTTCTGATTTATTGAGGAGCTGGGATTCTGTGGTGGATGTTTTCTGTTGAAGCCTGTTGTTACTGCCATGTACACTTAAAAGTAAAAATTCCAAACGTCTATAGAAATAAAGGTTCTGAACCCACGGTGAACACCACACGCAATGGTGGAAGACTGAAAGCTTTTTCTCTAAGATGAGGAACAAGGTGAGGATGACTCCTTTCACTTCTATTCAACATAGTACTAGGAGGTCTATCCAGAGCAATTGGGCAAGAAAAAGAAAAGCCATCCCAAATTAAAGGGAAAAAGTAAAATATCAGTTTGCAGATAATATGATCTTATCTTATAGTAAAGCCTAGAGACTCCACACAAAATGCTGTTAGAACTAATAAATGAATTCACCAAAGTAGCAGGATACAATGTCAATATGCAAGCATCAGTTACATATCCATACATGAACAATGAACAATCTGAAAAGGAAATTACAGAAACAATCCCATTTCCAATAGCATCAAAAAGAGTAAAATACTCAGAAATGTAACCATGAAGGTGAAAGACTTGTACAAAACAAAACAAAACAAAACAAAAACCCAACAACAACTATAAAACATTGATGAAATCAATTAAAGAAGATGTAAATAAATGGAAACACACCCCATGTTCATGGATTGGAAGACTTACTATTGTTAAAATGTCGATACCACCCACAGTAATCTACAGATTCCTTGCGGATGCAGTCCTCATTAAACCCCAATTACCCGCCCCCTTTTTTTGCACAAATAGAAAAACCCATCCTAAAATTCACATCAAATCTCAAGGAACCCCAAATAGCCAAAATGCTCTTGAAAAAGAACAAAACTGGAAAACTCACATTTCCTGATTTTAAAACTTACTATAAAGCTACGGTATTCAAAACAGTGTGTACTGGCATAAAGGCAGTCATATGGACCAATGGAATAGAATAGTGAACTCAGGAACAAAGCTTTGCTTGTAAGTAATTTTTGACAAGGATGCCAAGACTATTCGATGGGGAAAGGACAGTTTTTCAAGAAATGGTGCCAAGAAAACTATATCCACATGCAAAAGAATAAAATCGAATCCTTACCTAAATCCATATACGAAAAGCTACTCAAAATGAACCAAAGACCTAACTATAAGACATAAAACAACAAAACTCTTAGGAAAAAAATACAGGACAAAAAAATCACTACATTGGATTTGGCAATGATTTCTTGGATAGGACACTAAAGGCACAAGTAACAAAAGAAAAAATAGACAAATTGGATTTTATGAAAATTTAAAAATTTTGTGCATCAAAAGACTCCACAGACAGAGTAAAAAGCAACCCACAGATGAGAGAAATTATTTGAAAAATTTATATATGATAAAGGATTAATACCCATAATATATAGAGAACTTCTAAAGCTCAACAACAACAAAAAACAAACAACCTGATTCAAAAATGGGCAGACAACTTGAACAGACATTTCCCCAAAACAGATATACAAATGGCCAATGAGCACATCACCAATTATTAGGGAAAATGCAAATCAAAAGTACAGCAAGATACCACCTCATACCCATTACCATGGCTACTATTGAAAAAAAAAAACCAACAAAAAATAATAAGTGTTTGTGAGGATGTGCACTGTTGGTGGGAATGCAAAATGGTGCAGCTGCTGGGGAAAGCAGGATGGAGGTGCCTCCAAAAAGTAAAAATGAAACTACCATAAGGCCCTAGATTCTGGATATAAAATCAAAAAAATAAAAACCAGAATCCTGAAGAGATATTAGTTCACTCATGTTCACAGCAGCATCATTTACCACAATTAAACTGTGGAAGCAACCCAAGTGTTCATCAACAGATAAATAAGTAAAATGTGGTGTATACGAACATCAGAATGTTAGTCAGCTTTAAAAAAGAAGAAAAATTTGACACATGTTACAATGTGGGTGGATCTTGAAGACAAACTCAGTAAAAAAGCCAGTCATAAAATGACACCACGACATGAGGTACTTAGAGCAATAAACGTCATGAGACAGAAAGTGAAACGGTGGTTACCAGGGCTAGGAGATGGATGAATGTGGAGTTACTGTTTAACGGGTACGAAGTTTTGCTTTTACAAGACAGAAAGAGTTATGGAGATGGATGGTGACGAGAGCTGCGAGTCTGTTTCATACTGCTGACCTGAATACTTGTAAATGGTGAAGAGGGTCAATTTTATGTGATATGTATTTGACCACAATAAAAAACGCTTCTGAGAATAGAGCGTGGCCCATGAGTTGGTGACAGGGCCACCATTCCATGAGGAAATCAGTCAGAGGCTCCCTGGGTGTGGACAGCAGTCCGTGGGTCTCCAAATGGTGAGGAGCTTGAGTCTGTGGGGCTGGAGCGTGAGGTCCAGAAGCGTGGGGACAGGGAAGTGAGGACAGGCTTCCCCAAGTGACACCAGACAAAGGATTGTGGCAGTGCCATGGGCTGACAATTTCAGCCTCTCCCAGAAGACTCCAGGTTAGACCTCCAGGACAGGCCAAAGCCTTGAGGGGCACGGAGTAGGAGGAGGTGGAACTGGGAGCCATGGTGAGGGGCAGGGGACATGTGCTAATGGGTCAGGGAGGAAGATGGTTCATGGGAAATGGCTGTGACCAGCCACCATCAGCCTCCTCCGGGTTTGATGTGGGGACTTAGCATGGTCACCACCCGCTTCCTGCTCCCCAACCACAGGCCTCACCATGGTGGAGCTGAGATTCAGGTTGGCTTTCTTCATCAGCTTTCAAATGACTGGGAAACCCTGAAAGAGAGGGGAGGGCACATGGAGATGTGGTGGGATATCCTGGGACCAGCTCTGGCCTGATGTCTGGCTCAGGGCTCATCCCTCAGGGTGGGTCCCCAGCAAAGGAGCAACAAAGTTTACCTTACGGATCGGTGGAGGGCACAGGAGGTGGTGAGCCTTGACGGCAGCAGAAAGCAGACATATGTGTGTATGTGTAGGTTTGTGCATATATAGGCATGTGTGTGCACGTTTATGCATGCATGCACACATGTAACGTGTGTTTGAGCACATGCATGCGCCTGTGTACACACACGTGTGCACACAGTGACCCCCCTGCATTTCCTGCACGGTGCCTTGGGGTAGAGTTGTTGAGTGAGTTCTCACTATTTCTCCGCCGTGCTTTGTAAGTAGAAGGTACCCCAGAAACGCCCTCTGAACCGAGCAGACTCAATCTGCCCCGGCCACCAGCAGAGGTCGGAGGGCTCTCCTTGTGACTGCTTCTGACCACTTTGCAAAAACCTCTTGGGAAGTATGAGCTATTTGGAATTTCCTGGCTAGAAGGAGCCACTTGGTCCTTTTGCGCTATGCATCCTGCCTCCGTGGGCAACTAGGGCAATACAAGGTGGAAAGAGCCCTCCAGGTCCCCAGCTATTTTGGTGGCATTAGGGAACTTCCTCTGGGAAGTGTCCAGAAACATGTAATTTTGTTCCTGGCTTGGCCACACCATCTCTTTGCAACTTGGGTGGATCCTGGCCTTCCCTGGGCCTGACTCCCTGTGACATGGTGTCTAGCAGGCTGCTTTGCACCTCTCATGTCCGCCCTTACCATCTCCTTGACCCCAGGTACTCAGCAGTGGCACTTCTAGGTCCAGCGGCACGTCCAGCTCCATGCACACGCAGCTGATGAACTTCTGCCATGTAGCAGTTCCTTGGGCGTGCAGTTCCCTGAGTTGTAGGGAGACTGTCTGTGTGAGATCAAGGGCCTCATTCCCAGAGCCCAGGTCCTTGTTGGGGAGAAAGAACTTGACCTTGGCACTCAGCCATTCTGGGTTTTTGCTGAGCAGACTCACGAGCCAGCCCCACAGGTTCTTGGTGCCCAGCTGGAGGCTGACGGGGTCCATGAGGAGCTGATCCTGTAGGGACAGGGTAGGAAGGTGAGCTAGACAACAGCTGAGTTGGGGGACAGGTAACTGGGGGGACAGGTGAGCAGTGGGACACGTCAGCTGGAGGGAAGCCAAGGAGGGCCATCACCCATCTGAGGGGCAGGCAATAAGCTGACAAGCTGGAGTCTCAATGCCCAGAGGTTAACCCCCTTCTTCTGCATCCACCCCCACCCCCAGCTGCACCTGTGTCCTGGCCCTGAAATGGCTCATTTCCTAGAGATGGTGTCTTGAGAATGCTTTGTTCATTCTCCTTTCCATGGACCCTTTTGTGTCGCTCTCTGGCAGTTAAGCTCCTTGCAGAGACAACTAGTTGTCCCCCAAAATCTGTTCTCCCCTTGTTCCTTAGACCTAGAGCCCCTGGATATTCCCTGGTCATTGGGAATAGACTGTGTTCTCAGCCTCCCTTGCAGTTGGATGTAGCCATGTAATTAAGCTTTGGCCCATGTGATGTAGATGGAAGTGTTTTTAAATCCTTCGTTGCCTCTTTCTGTTGGCTAGAATGTCAACGGGGTGGCTGAACCTTGGGCAGCCATACTGGATAATGAAGGGGAAGCCAGGGCTTAGGAAGGTGGGCGGTATGTGTTGGGGGGAGTTTTCCACCTGCCCTGGACTCTCTGACTTTGAACTTCTATTAAATGACAAAGAAATACATTTCAATTCTGTTCAAATCACTGTAATTTAGGGCTTTGTGCTAATCACAGGGAAATCTAATCCTAGCGAATGCCAACCCTCTCTCCTCTTTCTAAGCAGATTCTCTCCTTCTAAACTGGAACTCCAGACAGCCTGCTGGTCGGAGTACTAATATGAGGCAAGGGCATTTATCTAGCAAAAACCTAAGAAGTACGCAGTCCCTTTGATTCAATTCCATTTAAAGGAGGCCAGCTTTAGGAAACAATCATAGATGTACACAAAAATTTTAATTTTAAAGCTGTGCACTGAAAGAATATTAATAATTAAAGAATATCATTAACAGTTAAACATTGCAAGCAACCTAAATGTCCAGCATTTGGGATTAGTTAGCGAACTGGCTGTCTGTCATGCAGTGGAATATGCCACAGCATTCCAAATGTACTTTCTGGGGCTACTTCCTTAACAATAGTAGCAAACACTCAGACAGCACTGTCTATGAGCTAGACACTGCTGTAAACACTGTGTGTGTCTCATATAATCTTGACAACTCCAGAGACCCCCACTTTTAACTCTAAAAAGGCTGGGAGGCCCGCTACGAGCCAGCCACATCAATTATCAGAGGCTGGAGCAAAAACAATATGCTGCTCCTTTGACCCCTAGAAAGCTGCTCCTTTGACCCCTAGAAAACCCCTACTAGGCACGTGTCCCCAGGCCCCTCTCATCACCCCTCCCCAGTCAGAGCTTTAGAATTTGGTGGCTCAGGGCAGGTTTGTTGGGTCAGGGGCAGCTCAGTGGGGTAAACCTGGATAGGGAGCAGTCTTGGCAATAGGGGGTAGTGAAGCAGTGAATGGGAGGGCAAGAGAGGAGGCCAAGGGCAGAGACCACCTACTTGGCTTCCTGGTTCATCATAGATGCTCTAGGGTGTCTGTGGAGAGGGTCTCATAGACACCTGGGCGAAGTCCTGTGTCTTGAGCTGGATTTGCACGTTGTTTCCATCAGATCCCTAAGAAGAGAGGAGACAGGGTGCTTTCCCAATTATTCCAAAATCCAAGAGGGTACCAGCCCTCACCCCTGCCTCCAGCGACACCTCTGAGGGCATGCGACCCAGAAATGGTCCCCTCACCTTCATGCTCAGATCCTGTTCTTTCCTGACTCTTGCTTTTTCTGTCCCTGGACTGTGCACTGCTCAACCCACCCTGGGGTCACCTCCTGTCATACCTGGCCCAGAGGAGGCCTCCCTTCCTCTACTAACTTGAATATTCATCTTACAGTGACTACTTGTGGCATTACAATGCACCCTTCAAATCTAGCTGACTTATTGCAGCTTATTTATTGGGATGAAAATGGCATAAACCTCACCATACAGGCCAACTTCCTTTCCCAAGAAGACTCCAGAAAGGATAAGAGTTGTAATCTTCTTTCTTGTTACATTCTGAAGTAGTTTTTTAAAAACCGAGAATAGACTTTCTTCTTAATAAGAAAACCCGAAGGCATCAATCATTGCCTCACCAAGAGCACCATGAAACGGTGGTCTGGCACACGTGCCTATGAAATGCAGCTGTAGAGACCTTGCCTTACAATACGGAATGGACAGGAAAAAAAGTGGCTAAAATGTACATGGAAGAAAAAAAGGAAAAAGATCAGTGTGTGCACTAATTGTGTATCTATGAGGTACGAGGAAAGTGACTACAAAATCCTAGAACTTTAGATAAAGGCACATAAGTAGAGCATTCTAATGAGGTAAGTGCTGCAGTCAGAAATAAGAATAGAAGTAGGTTCTGTTAAACAAAATCGACTCATCGTTTTACAAACTATATAAATGTCTAACCAGTGTACTGTATACTTGAAACAATAAAATAAAATAATAAAATAAAATAAAATAAAATAAAATAAAATAAAATATAATTGACCCAAGGAATAGAATAGTTCAAATTAGCTTTACACACAGTTAAAAATCACCATTTAATCAATGGAATTGAGAAAAAGATGTGGAAAAATCCATAGCAGTAAAACACATAGAAATAAATATTTTAAATTTAAGAAATTATTTTTAATTAAGTAATTAAATTAAAATGTTCTGTCTGGGCAAATTAAAACCACAACCAGATACCATTTCACACCCCTGTCGAATGGCTACGATGAAAGAGAAGACAATACAAGCACTGATGAGGATGTGGAGAAATAAGAACCCTTATATGCGGCTGGTGGGAATGTAAAATGGGTCAGCCACGTTGGAAAACAGTTTGGCAGTTCCTTAAAATGTTAAACACAGAGTTACCGTATAATCCAGCAATTCCACTCCTAGGCCCGTACCCAAGGGAAATGAAAATATACATCCACACTAAAACGTGTACACAAATGTTGTTATCCGTAAGAGCCGAAAGCAAAAACAATCCAAATGTTCAAAACCTCATAAATGGATAAACAAAATACGGTCGATCTACACAACGGAATATTACTCAACAATAAAAAGGAGCAAAGTAATGATACTGCACATGGGTGAACCACAAACACATTATGTGAAATGAAAAAAGCTACAAAATGTACTAGTAATTAAATTCAAACTTTTAAAGCGGTAGCGCATGTAGTTTTAAGTGTGTGTGTGTGTGTGTGTGTGTGTGTCTTTGCACACGCAGATACCAACTTTAGGGCTACACAAGAAACTGGTGACAAGATTGTCTGGGGAGGGGACCTAGGGACACCGGCAAAGGAGAGCTCTTTACACCACCCTCTTGGACCACTTTGTACCATTTCAATAGGCGTGTTTTGATTTTTTTAAAAAGCCATAAGAGCACTGACACTAAAATGTGGAATAGACATTTCCCTAGTGTGTCAGGAAGAGAAATACCCAAGGATGAGTAAACACGAGAAATGACTGGTTATGGCTCGCAGAAATGTAAGCTCTCTACATAACATGACTAATAAACCTAAAACGGACTTAGGGAGGCAACGAATGAGGATAAATATCTGCATTATGTATGACAGACAGAGGCTGAAAATCAAATTAAAAAGTAATCCATGCATATGATGGACATATTTTATTCTACTTTCTATTTTAACATTTTTGTGTGTCATAAAGACAAAACTACACTTTCAAGGGAAAAGTGGTTGAAAGAATTAAACAGAGAAAGTAATGAATATTTGCTAAATGCCAGGCAAGTGCCTTTAGTCCTTATATATTTTAATTCTCACAGCAACTCCTCTTGGACACCTCGAATGCATTTAAAACTTTCAAAGTCCAACACCGAGAGCCTGCTGTCCCCTCCCAAACTACCAGCTCCTGTCGCTGTTTCCCATCTCGGTGAAGGGAAGCTTCATGCTTCCTCAAGCTCAGGCCAAAGATGGCTTAATTTTTCCAAGCGGGTTGCAGAATCTCACTTCCTTCCCTGCTCCCACCGAGACCTGGCATTTCTCATCCGGATTCCTATACCAGGGGAGCTGGTCTCCCTTTTCCTACCCCCAACGTCCCCCACAGACGGCCAGATCGTCAGGTTAAAAGGTGGCCCACATCACATACCTGTTGGGAAACCCCCTCATGGCCATCAAAGAGGAACTGGTTTTATAATGACACATCCAAACAATGAAATCCCACACAGACATTAAAAAGGAGACAGAACTAGGTGAAATGACAGGGAACCATGTCCGAGATGTATTAAGTTTTGAAAAAAAAGAGCAAAGGCAGAACAGGATATAAACTAAGCTGCACTTGTGTGAGGACAAAAAACAGATGTGTGTATTTCTAAATACATGGCTATCTAGAAGGAACTCATAATGGTAGTTGTCCCTGGGGAGGGGAACCTTTAGAATTTTATTACGTGTCTTATCTAATCAAAATTAGTTTTTAAAAAACTGAAAACGTCTATCGACTTTCCTGATTGCCATTCAAACCTCCTAGGTTCATATTTGGTTTTGGTTGGGGGTATCCAGCAAAGAACAAGAGAAACATTCTTAGTCACGGGGCTTCTACCAATTTCTCCATGGATGGCTAGCAGTTTTTGATTTGCATATGGCTTTCGAGGTTCATGTTATTCAAATTTGTAAAGATCAATTACTGGTCTACAGAAAACTGTTACTAGAACAAAGAAAACAGAACCCAACACACTCTTAAGCCCCACCGTCCACCCTGTTTCAGGACGCCCCGCCTTGCACATCCGCCTTCCTCTGCACAAACACCCTTCCCTTCCTTCCTTTTCACACTCCTCCAAGCTCCTGCTCCCTCCCCAGGGAAGTCTTCCCGACCAAGTCACAGCCAGGCCCCCGGGCTTCACCCCTTAGCATTCTCTCCTTTTGTCATTGTGGGCCTTGCCACTCTGCACTGTCATTTCCTCTGGGCAGGCCAGCTTCCCTCAGCAGGATGGGGACACCACTAAGGGCAGGGCAGTGTCTGATTCTAAATAAGAACAAATGTTTTGGTGCCGGGGCTCTGGGTTTGAGTGTCTCCTGGTTACCAGCCGTGGGACTTTGGTCACATTATTTTGTCCTTTGGTATCTCAGTGTCCTCATCTATAAAATGAAGATGTTCTAGGTCAGGCTATTAGAAGGAGACCCCAAGACAGGGGTGTCTGTAAAGTTATTTATTTAGGGGTAAAGTAGGCAGAATAGGGTGGAGGAAGAAGCTAAGCAAAAATGGGGTTTCAGGAACAGTCTACGTTCAGCCTGACTCATGGAGAGCTTTGAAGTATGAGGGACACCCCACAGTTTGTCCTGCCAAGAGGCAAGGAGACTGGGCCGTTACCTGCCCCCCAACATCTGTTGGTCACTGACCAAGGGCCATGTTCAGCAGGTAGCAGAGGGAGGGGTCAGGGCCCAGGCCCCACTGCCAGAGGCAATCCCTGCCAGCCCAGGGCATCCTGAGCAGGTGAGCGCACTGGCCCATGAGGCCAGCAGAGGGGAAGGATACCAGCAGTGTCTGCTGTGAGGGTAATAATAATTCCTAGCTGGCCAGGTTGTTGGGAGACGAGGGGGAAAAATCCCCCATGGCATCTGGCCTGTGAGAAAAGCTCAGTTCCAGTTGTGTCACTGTTTCCTCGGGAGCCCCAGCCCCTAGCACAGGGTGCAGGAAGGAAGGGAAGGATGGAGCAGCGGATATGACTGGAGTCACAGGCTTCTGGCTGCTGTTCTTTGGGCTCTTCCCTCTTCCTGACTCTCCAGGGGCATCCGTGAGCCTGCGCAGTAAGGAGAGATGAGTCCCTTGGCTTGTTGAGAACTGTTTCTTCATCTCAACAAGGGAGACACCACCTTCTTTACCTGTTCCCAGGGCCTCCTGGGAGGGTCAGGCTGAGGAGAAGGGCCTGTGGGGTGCCGGAAGCCCTGTCCCCATGGCAGACTCCAACTTCTACCCCTGGCTTCTGGGCTGGGGTGAAAGAGACGAGGACAGAGGAGGGCAGTGAGGACAGGCGGTGGGGAGGCAGGGGCAGAGGCGGAGGCTGCAATGCTAACTTCAGGGTCAGGGAGGTGCGGTTGGTTGTCAGGGGCAATAAGAAAGCTCCTCGTCCCATTCAAAATGAAAGAAAAAAAAGGAAAGTGCTATTGAAGTTGATTTCTCAGGACTGAGTGAACAGGTCAGGTGGCTGGGGACCCTGGGGTGGACCGGCACCTACAGAAGCCCTCAGCTCCTCTCAGAGTCCTCCAAGCCAAGGCCTGTGAGGGCTGCAGACAGAGGACAGAGCCTTCGCCTTCCCCAGGGGTTGCCAGTTACAGTCTGAGACTTTGGGGGATGCCTGAGCCCAGGTGCCAAGGGGGACAGAGCTGGGGGACACACCAGGCCCATATTACAGGTGGGGAGCGTGAGGCCCTGAGATGGGGTAGGCCTTTCTGGCATCATCAGCAAATAAGAAGCAAAGGCAGCAGCAGACGGATATAGCAGGCTCCTTCTGGGAGGCTGATGCAGCATCCCCCCCCCACCCCAAAACCACCCTCCTTTCACGGGGCCCCATGGGATGCACAGGAAGCAAGATGTTAGTAGCTGTTTCCTCTCTTACCACAAACACTAGCAGAGCAGGTGAGAAGGGGTCCTTGACACAGCACATTTCCATGGGGGCCAATGACGTCAGGGGCTACTGTTCCTTTGAAAACCATCATCTTTATGTCCCCCACAATGACAGGGTCTTGCAGTACTTAAAGTACATGGTCATAGTGCTTTGCTGATGTAGACCGAAGCTGCCAGCAGTAAGAGGATCTATCTATCTGCCCAGGTCACCAGCCAGCGAGTTGCAAAACTAGGAGTTGAACAAATGCCTCCTTGCCCCAAAGCCCTTTCAGGGTGGGTGGGGGCTCCAGAGACAGCCAAGCAGTCCATGCCAGCACTCTGGGCCTCAGACTTGGGCCTGGGTGGTCCTTGTTCCAAATCCAACAAGGCCTCTCTTTGTCACTGGAAACTGGGAATCTGGGTCCCAGCCCTCATCACTCGACTCTAAACCATCTCCTTCCCTGTGGCCACCTTCCTGCTGGAGAGGCTTTGACTTTCTACCAAAAGACCCCTTAGGGTTTCTAGATGCACCCTCCTCTGGGTCCAGGGTGCCCTAAAGCCAGCCCTGGCTTGGCTAGGACAGCAGGTGGCCAGGTAGTGGCCTTGCCTGTCTGGCTTGGCCTTGGCAGTTTGGGCCCAGCAGCCGCAGGAAGTGGCTGGTGAAGCCTCCATGATAAGCTCCCACCCAGCATGGTCCCGGGCCTCCAATAGCTGCTCCCTGGATCTGTTGGGCCAGCAGTTCCCAAGCTTTAAAATCATCTGCAGAGTTTTTCCACCAAAAGACCCCCTAGGGTTTCCATAAACAAGCTCCCCAGGGGTTCCGATGCATTGACAAGCTTGGAAGCTATTGTTCTAGGCCATAATGATGCCCCAATCTCCATACCCAGTGAGGAGAGACTGGCTCTGTGTTCCCTGGCACCTGGCACCCTGCCTCTCCCGCAAACCAGAGCCAAGTGGTTCTTGCCCTCTGAGCGGCTGGGGATGGGAAGGTCACCAAGATGGCCATATTTAGGCAAGACCCTGAGGGTATCTCCCCATGACTAACACTCGCCCTGCCCCCACCCCCTCACTGAGTTCAGAGTCCACCTCCACCCCTGGCCTGTTCCTTGACACCTTGTGCCCCGTCTCTATGGCTCGGCCAACGCCTCTCATACAGGTCTGGGCTCAGCATGCCCAGACCAAACCAAAAACGAAGCTAAAGTTTAGAATTCCCCTCGTTATCTCCCATGCAGTTGAGCAGGATCCCAGGGAAACTTGCACTGGTTCTGAAGTTTGGGGGGCTGGGGTCGAGGGGTGGAAGAAGGCTCGAGATGGAAAGAAGTCGGATGCTGAAGTTCAGATTCACGGCTTAGAATCTGGTACTCCCCCTTTGCAGGGCAAATGAGCAGTGACTTCGAAAACTTAAAGGGCCTCTGCCCTTTGACCCCACGACCAAACTTCTCAGCAGAAAGCCACATGGCACAGAACACATTGGAGCATTAGAGGGGGAAATCCTGCGATGTTTTTTAAACAATCTGTATATGAAAACGTTTGATATGACCCCTGGATTATGGGCATGAAGCCCACTGATTATGTGTTGACAGTTGGATCCTCAAGATATATTACTGAACAAACAAGACACATTTATAATGATATGCACAATGTGAGATCATTTGTTTAAAAAAAATACACATAAACAAAAGTCAACACTGTATTTCTTCTCACAGGTCTATAATAACATGTTTTTATATGTTAGAGGTTAAGAGCATGAATTTTGGAGCCAGGCTCTCTAGGTTTGGGACTAAACTTCCCACCATGTGCAGCTACATAGCTTCAGAAATTCATGTAGCCTCTTTGGGCCTCAATATTCTCACCTAAAATGAGAATATTAACAGCACCTACCTCACGGTGTTGTTGTGGGGCTTCGATGAACTAATACATGTGAAGTGCTTAAAACAGAGACAAAGTGAGCCAGATAGAAGCGTTGCTTTTAGGATGGGAAGGCTTAGAGGAGATTCTAGAAGCAACACATCAAACTAGTTACCTCACCTGGGGCAGGGAGCAGCAAGAAACAGATTCTAGCTTCATATACAAGGTTGAACAAACAAGACACATTTATAATGACATGCACAATATGAGATCATTTGTTTATACAAGGTGTTTAGCTTTATACAAGGAGGAGTTAGTCATGTATTATTTGTGTAATTGAAAATGACTTTTTTTTTTTTTAAATGATAAAAGACAGAAGATGTAAAACCAGAAAGCTGGGCCCTCTGAAGCTAGAAGAGGAATTTTGCTTCTGGGGTGCATCGTCTGAACCACTTCCTCCTGTGCCAGCTGACAGCACCCAGACAGTGCAAAACTCAGGCAGAAGAAAGGCTTGCGGGGAGGGGAGGTCAGGGGACTGGTAGATTGGAGCCTCGGTTCTGAGTCCCACTACCCCAAACTGACTTGCGGGATGATACCAGGCTAGTCCCTGCCCTCACTGAGCCACGGTTCACTTGTACGTCAAGCAAGCCCACCTCGTGGGGATCTGTGGTGCTGACGAAAGTGCCTTTGGGGTCAGGAGGCTTGGGTTCAAGTCCCAATTTCAACATTTAATGTTGTGCAAACTAAGGCGGGTTTCTTAACCTCTCTGTACTGCAGTGTCCTCATCTGCAAACGGGGGCGACGCTTTTGTTTCTGCTTCACAGAGTCCGTGTGAGGATTAGAGGCATTAGTACAGGGAGACCACAGCACCGGGAGGGGACATGCCCAGCCTGAAGTCGATGCCAGCCAGCATCACATGCTGAATTGTTACCACAGGTCAGACATCGTGCTGCAGCTCAGGGGACCTTCAATAACCTTTCAAGAAAGGTGTTTCCTCCATTTTTCAGAGGAAGAAACAGACTCTGAGAAGTCAAGGAGCAAAGCCTGGACTTAAAACACCTGCTGCACCTAGAGGCCCTGTCCCAACTGGAGCAGCATGCTGCCTTCAACAGTGGTCTGCTTTCCAAACGAAATGATTATTTCCATAGACCTTTATTATTTTTCTGCTTAGAGAAGATAATTGGTACTCATTTGAAGAGTCCTAAACATTGCGGGAATATTTAACATGAAATTTCCCCACCCTTAAGGAGAGGTGTATGATTTCCAAGACTTCTTAACTGTGTCTGAGAATATTTTTGCCTTATCTGAGAATTGGAATATCGTTTTCTTAAATTTCTTCTAGAAATTCATTCTCTGTGAATGGAAATTAACCCCAAAAAGAAACCCAAGGAAAATACCAAATTTATACATCAAAAGACACTATTCACTAAGTCAAAAGGCAATCCACAGAATGCAAAAATATTTGCAGAACATATATCTGATAAAGGGTTAACATCCCAAATACAGAAAGAACTAAAACAAAAAAAAAAACACCAGGCCAATTCAAAAATGAGCAAAGGATGTGAACAGAAATTTCTCCAATAAGCACATAACAAGATACTCAACATCACTAATCATCGGGGAAATGCAAATGAAAACTACAAGGAGATACTACCTCGCACCCATAAGCAGGGCTACTATATATATTAAAAAAAAAAAAAAAACCCAGACAAAAAAACAAGCAGAAAACTAGTATCTGCGAGGATGTAGAGAAATCGGAACCCTTGTGCAGTGTTGGTGGGAATATAAAACTGTATGGTGCTATGGAAAACAGTATAGAGTTTCCTCAAAAAGTTAAAAGTGGAATTACTGGGCAATCTAGCAATTCCACTTCTAAATAAATAGCCAAAGGAACTGAAAGTAGGGTCCTGAAGAGAGAATCGAATATCCGTGTTCATGTCAGCATTATTCACAATAGGCAAAACATGGAAGCAGTGCAAGTGTCCTCAATGAATGAACGGATAAGCAAAATGTGTTATATACATAAGGTGGAGTATAATTCAGCCTTAAAAAGGAAGGACATTTTTATAATGCTACAACACGTATGATCATTATGCTAAGTGAAATAGTCACAAAAAAAGAAAAATACTGTACAATTCCATTTAGATGAGGTGCTTAGGGTACTCAAATTCGTAGAGACCGAAAGTGGAATGATGGTCGCCAGGAATTTGGAGGAGGGGAGAATGGGGAGTTACTGGGTAATTTGCATAGTTTCGGTTTTACAAGATGAAAAGAGTTATGAAAACCAGTATTCACATTATTGTGAAGCCAACACCACATGGATGGTGCTTAATACCACTGACTTGTACCCTTAAAAATGGTTCGAATGGCACAGATGACAGAGGCTCTGTTCATCCCTCTGGAGAACAAATCAAAGTTGCGACCAAAACAAGGAGCAGCAGCAAGAAAAACTCACCTGGGATCTAGATGAACAAGTCACACACCTAGGGAGAAATCGAAGAAATCACCCTGCAATGGCAGAAGGTAGGACGGGGCAAGGATGTGGGGCTGCCCGGTTCCGAGTGACTGGGTGGGACGACGGAGGCTGTGGCAGTGACAGTGGCAGTGGCAGACACCTCTTAAAGGGGCCGCGTCTGCGAATGGACTTTCACAGTGACGGACCTACTCGCTCTGAGCATCAGTGCCAATTCGGCTGTGCGTAGGGGGCACCAGGGACTCACAGGGAGACATTGTTGGAGTGTGAGCCGAGGTGAGACTCACTCTGTACAGAAGTGCTGGCGGTATCCATTGCTCCCTGTTGAGCCCTCCCCACTCCCAGTGCACGGACACAGGGCCACCATAGCTGGGATGTCACCAAACTGGATAACAGAGGCTGCTCTGCCCAGAGGATTCCTCAAAACCCCGCCTGCCCCAACTCAGGGCCCCACCCAGGCTGCATCCGGGTATATCCTCAGCCAGCCAGGTGCTCCTTGATGAGCAGCACCTAGACTCACACTGGAGGCAGCTGGCCTCGGTTCCTGGTGTGGCCTTTTGAGGTAACTGTAAGCACAGCATCTGTGGATCACTTGCCAAATCTTAGGTGGCCCCAGAGGGTTTGAGGCTTGGGCTAAATTTGACCTGCAGCTGAACCCCTCTCAGGTTGCCTCTGGACATCTAGTTCACAAATCCATACTCATAAGACCGGGAGACTTAGGAGCTTTGCTCAGTACTTAGGAGCAGACACAGAAAGGCAGCCAAAATGGGAAGACAAAGAAGCAGAAACCAAATGAGAGAAGAGAACAGAGATCCAGATATCATGGAGTCAAGTAATGCAGAGTTCAAAACACTGGTTATAAAGATGCTCAATAAACTTTTGGGAAATGTAGATAAATTCAGTGAGAACTTCAACAAAGAGATAAAAAAACATAGAAAATGAAAACGGAAATTATAAAAGGGAACCAGTCTGAAATGAAGAACACATTATTTGAGATGAGAAGTATATTAACTGGAATAAAGGAATAAAAGTGAATAGAGAAAAGGATCAAATGACCTACCTAGAGGATGGGAAAGCCAAGGACACTCAATCAGGATGGCAAGAAAAAAAGATGCTAAAACTATAAAAATAATTTAAGGAGCATATGGGACACTATTAAGGGCACAAATATTTGTCTGACTGGTGTACCTGAAGGAAAACAAGATGTTGAACAGCTGCTTGAAGAAATAATGATAGAAACTTCTCTAGCCTGGTAAAGGAAATGGAAAGAAAACCCAGGAAGCTCAGAGAATCCCCGAAACCAGGTATTCAAAGAGGCCCACACCAAGACACATCATAATTAAAATACCAAACGTTAAATACGAAGAAAAAATATTAAAAATGACAAGAAAAGAGCAGATAGCTACCTTAAGGGAATACCCATAAGACTGGCAGCTGATTTCTCAAAAACAAACAAACAAACAAACAAACAAAATATGCAGGACAGAAGGGCTTGGCAAAAAATATTTGACGTGATGAAGACCCAGGATCTACAACCAAGAATACCACATCCAGCAAAGCTATCATTTAAAGTTGAAGGACAGATAAAGAGCTTCCCAGACAACAATAAGCTAAAGGAATTTACCACCACCAAGCCAGTACTATAGGAAATGTTGGAGGGACTTCTTTAAGAAGAAAAAAACATGTATCAAAAACAGGAATAAAGAATGGTAGTAACGACATTTCTATCAATAAGTATCTCTAATAGAAGAGAATTAAGTGCTCCAACTAGTAGAGTGGATGAATGGACAGGAAAACAAGACACCTACATGTTGCCTACAAGACTCACTTCAGATTAAAAGACACGCAGAGCCTGAAAGCAAGGGGAGGGAAGAAGATATTGCTTTGATGGACCTAAGAAGTATTTAAGTCAGACAGAAAAAGATAAACCCCATAGGATTTCACTTACATGCGGAATCTAAGGAATAAAAAGAACAAACTAATCAAAAACAGACTCACAAATACAGTGGACAGTTTGGTGATGGACAGAGGGGAGGGAGGATTGGGAGAAAGGGGTGGAGGGTTAAAGAAGCACAGATTAGTAGCTGTTTAATGGTCATGGGGATGGGGAGCGTGGCATAGGGAACACAGGTAGCATTAATACGTTGGCTAGATGGAGGGCCAGGGGAGGGAGGGAGCAATTGGAGGACCGTTTTACAAACTATATAGATGTCTAACCAATGTACTGCATGCTTGAAACTAATTAATAAAAGAAGTAATTTTTTTAAAAATGGTTAACATGGTAGGTTTTACGTTATGTTCATTTTAACACAATAAAAAAATAAAAGTAGCATCATATATCCCTTTAGAAATCCACTTTGAGAACCAAGCCAGGATGTGAGCAAAGCTCGAGCCACAACATTCACCACCCCATGGATGGCCCTACCTTTCCAGATAGAGATCAACAGGCTCTGATGCCCAACTCTCTGAAATACCACAGCCTGGGGACAGATCTCCCCGCAGGGGCATGGGGTGGGATGTTTTAACGGCACAGACTCCTCTGTCAGGACGCCTGCTCCAGGTTCATGCTTTTGATAAATTGCACACGATAATCCACACACAGGAAGCTCGGTGACCACAGCTGGCTTTAAGCAACTCCTCTCTCCTCCCCACACTGTCCGACTCCTCCCCTCCCTCACCCCTCCACTTTCTCCTCCTTCTTCTCCTCCCTTTGCCTCCACCTGGTTCCCTCTTCCTCCAAACGTCATCATGGCTCATGGCTCCCTGCCTCACTCCCCTTAATTGTCCCAAGTGCCCCTTAAGAGAAGGCCATGCCTGACCTCTCTATTGGAGACAGCCCTGCCTCCACCTCCCCTCTCACCTGCTTTGTCTTTCTTCACCGCAGTCGCCACCCCCTGGCTGTCTACCACATGCCTCTGTGTATTTGTTTGTTGACTCCTGGCACGTCCTCCATGGGGTGGAGACTTTGTCAGGTGTCCAGCCAGCCTGCTGCAGGGCCTGACATGTTGTAGACATGCCGTGGATGCAGGCCAGCAGACTAACAACAGCAGGGTGGGCTTGAGCCAGAGCGTGTGCTGTCAGTACCCACCTCGTGTGGAGCAGTGGCATCACCAGACCGAACTTGCCCCTGGGCCAGCCTTCCCCCCAGAAGTTTCTGGGGAGGTCTTCTCCCCATGTGGCCTAGCCTCTCTCTACTTCTCCGTCTCCTCCCTTCTCTCTTATCTCCTGCTCCCTTCCTTTCAGAAGCAAACGTAGCACCTCTGCCCCATACACGTGTTCCCTGTGGAGTCTGCTCTCTCAGCCACCACGTTCTGAAACACGCTGATCACTTTGCACAGGCACAGCCCACCCCAATCCCATCAAATTATTTTCCCAAAAATACTTTCTTCCCTGAAATTTGGTTAGAGCAATAAAAATAAATGTCATACCTTGTTGTTTTTTTTTTAAATATAAAACAGAGGAAACAGTCCATATATAGTAGGAAAAACGGGAGCCACTCTAACGGTTTAACAAAGATGGTTGTGGTTCAGTCATTCTATGGACAACAATACAACTACTTAAAATGACAGTATACTCATATTACAAAGAGCTAATTTCCTTAATATGTAAAGTGCTTTTATAGCTTATAAAAAAAGGCCAACAACCTAATGGAAAAATGTGTGAAGAATAGGAACAGTTTATGGAAAAGGAACTCCAAATGACCTTTAAAGATTTGAAAAGATGCCCATTCATTCATGATAAGAGAAATGAAGAAAAAAAAGAGATACCATTATTTATCCCCCAGTCTGCAAATATAAAAAAGTTTGAAAACACAAAAAGTTTGTGGGTACCATATGATCCAGCAATCCCTCTACTGGGTATTTACTCCAAAGACTTGAAAACTCATATCCAAAAAGATGTTTGCTCGCTGATGTTCATAGCAGCATTATTCACAGTGGCCGGGACATGGAAGCAACCAAAGTGTCCTACGACAGATGACTGGATAAAGAAACTGTGGTCCATATACACGATGGAATACTACTCAGCCATAAGAAGAGATAAAATGCTGCCATTTGCGACAACATGGATGGACCTTGAAATAATCATACTAAGCAAAATAAGCCGGACAGAAAAAGTTGAAAATCACATGACATCACTTATATGTGGGATATAAACCTAAAAACAACAAATGAGCAGGACAGAGACTCATGGACATGGACTATAGACTAGTGGTTACCAGCAGGGAGGGGAGAGGTAGACGGGGTAAAAGGGGTCAAAAACGTGGTGACAGAAAGAAATCTAACAATGGGAGGTGAACACACATGTAAATATATATATGTATAGCTGAAACTTACCATATTTCATTAACCAACATCACCATAAAAAATAAATTAAAAAAAAAAAGTTTGTTAGGAAAGTTGTGGGAGTGAAAATTAGTACAATACTTAGGAAGGCTAATTTGCTATATTTATAAAAGTTCGACCTATATATTCTCCTTGACCTTGCAAATCTACTCCTGGATGTTTTTCTTAAAGACTTAATCTTACAGATGCAAAAATGATGCTTGACCAAGGATATTCATTACAGCACTGTTTGGAATAGTGAGAAACAGGAAACAACCTAAATATCCAACAATAATTAAATCAACCCTAGAACAACCACACAGTGAAATATTATGCAGCCATTAAAAAGAACAAAAGCAGATTTTTGTTGTTGTTGTTGTTGTTGTTTTGAAGTGGAAAGATTGCCTGCCTCACCACTTCCACCTAGTAGAGACATGTTCTCCAGGGTAATCTGAGAGGCCAAAGAGGCACACCAATAGCCAGACGAATCAATTTTTCAGATTTTTTTTCCTCTCAAATCATTTAGGTGTTTTCCTTGCTGACCGAGTTTCAGCCAAGGTAAACTTTGGCTACCAGCCAATACTCAAAGCAGAAATCCAATAAAGAAAACCAGTAGTTTACATCCTTAGTGTACCTACTAGAAGTTTTTACGAAGTATTTGCACTTGTACTAATTTGCTTAATCCTTAGGATGGCTCTGTGTGGAAGGAGGAGGAGAGATTCTGGGAAGCTGTCCCAGCTTTGTTACAGCTCTAACAAAGCACTACAAAGTGGGTGGATTAAAATGTCAGGAATTTATTCTCTTGCAGTTCTGAAGTCTGAAATCAAGGTGTCAGCAGAGCTTTAGTCCTTCTAAAATCTCTAGGGAGAACCCTCCCTTGCGTCTTCGGGCCTCTAGTGGTTGTGGCTAATTCTTGGAGTTCTTGGCTTGTAGACACATCATGCCAATCTCTGCCTGCTGTCCCATGACATGCTTCCTGTGAATCTCTATCTTCCTACACTCATCTCCTCTCTTCAAAGGACACCAGTCATACTGAATGAAGGGCCCACCTAGTCTAGCACGACCTCATCTTAACGAATCACGTCTGCTCTGACCCCATATCCAAATAAGGCCACATTCTGAGGTCCTGGGGATTGGGACTTCAACATATCTTTTTCAGGGTCACAGTTCAATTCATGACAGATAGGAAAAGACATACTAAGGTGTTTTGCTGAATTTTCCTCAGAGGGCAAGGGGATATGTGTGTTAGTGTGTAGGGAGCCTGACCTGGCCCTGCACACACCCAGTCACCTCTGTATCTGGCCAAAGAGCAAGGCTCAGCGTACTGTGAAACTCTCAGAGAATTTTCCCTTTCACTTGTCTGCTTTCATCAAAGACCCATCGCTTCCCATGCTTGCAGGGTACTTGAGGTTGACCCTGCACTGGGCACATCTCTTACCTCATCTCACCCAACCCATGAAACAAGCTTCGAAAGACATATTATCATGGCCATTTTACAGATGAGAAACTGAGGCTCTGAGCGATGAAACACAGGCATAGCTCATTTCTCTGCATACTGTTTTATTGCGCTCTGCAGATACCGCATTTTCATCAATATTAAGACAAGGCCAGCGAGAAGATTACAACTCGCTGAGGGCTCAGATGAAGCTTAGCATTTTTTAGCAATAAAGGATTTATTAATTAAGGCAAGTGTATTTTTTAGACATAATGGTACTGCATACTTCATAGACTACAGACAGCGCAACGTAAGTTTTCTGTGTTCGGGAGAGCCAAGAATTCTCGTGACTTACTTTCTAGAGGTCTTTGCTTCATTGCAGTGGTCTGGAATGGAACCTGCAATATCTCCGAGGTATGCCTGTTGTTAGTCTGTGCTCACCCAGCAAAACAAAGTGCTGAGAGTCTGAGTCTGTCTACCTCCCGGGTCAGGCACCTGTCAAGCTGAGGCTGTGTTTGGAGGCAAGGCAGGTGGGCATAACCAAAGGCCAGTTGGCGCTATAGTTCAGTAAGGTTTAAGCAAAATATGCTGGGTGTACCTTGAAGACATCAGCTTTAGCTCCCCCTCCGTTCTCCGGTGGGAGCCCTGGCCTAGTGCTTTTCTGGGCTTATTGCTTTTTAGAGACAAAGAAAAGCAGTTTGGAGGGAGGAGGCTCCACGAACTGGTGCAGGGCATGCCCCACGTCCTGCCACCCAGGGGTCTCTGAGTCTGAAAAATGCTGGTTTTCAAACTACTTTGTAAGTCTACCCAACCCCCAACTTTTCAAAGAGGAAACATAAGCACCCCAACTTATAAAATGGATGCAAGTGGTGCTGACAGTGGGGAGCCTTTCCTACACCTCCCCAAATGGCTATCCCAGCCAAGTCCAAGTCCTGGCTGAGAGAGAAAGTGAGAGAGAGAGAGAGAGAGAGACAGAGACAGAGAGACAGAGACAGAGACAGAGACAGGGGAGAGAAAGACATGGAAACGCAAAAGGCAAGTAATAACTCCCATGTATTCACCTCTCACAAGTTAAGATGTTAGAAGAGTCTGGGGTTTGGTATGAAGGAATTACTGCTAAAACGCGCACAGTGTGCGGATGGTACTGAGACTATGTTTTTAAAAAGACGCCTTCCCTCTCTTTCAGCACATCTGATACATCTAAGCTGAGGTGCTGCGACGTCTGCCGTTTGTTTCAAAATGCCACGTGGTGGGGAGGACACCGGCTGGCCCCCGACCTGTTGCCCCCTGCGGTGCAGAGGTGTCACTCGGGCTTCACTGTATCAAAGTCGGCAGGTCCCTCCGGCTCCGCCTGATCCCACCCCTTCTGCTTCTGTGCTATGCGTGTGGCGGGGTCCACCCTAAAAAGCTTGTCTCTTTCTTTCAGGGTAAAAAGCCCGCCTCGTGCCTCAGAGCAGCGCGACTTCTGTAATTCTTTCAGAAGCAACTAGAAGTTGGAATTTCAGGAGGTGACAGGAGCTTTCGAGAGCAGGGAGGACGGAGAGAAACCCGCCCGGCCTGCGGCTCGCGGCCCCCAGGCCCGGGGACCCCAGCCCCGTCCCTCTGCGGCTCACACAGCGCATCCTCCTCCTCCTCCTCCCAGCCCCGCGCGCCGTCCCTCAGCCGGTCCGCCCGTCCCCGGCCCAGCCCTCCACCTGTCACCCACCTGGCGGCCTCTGGCGCCTCCCACGCCAGAGCCCCCGGCAGCCCGTCCCGCCCGGCTCCGCTGGGCACCGGCGCCCCGACCCTCGCCGCTCCCGGGCCGGCCGCGCACCCCCGGGCGCCCTCCGCGCGCTCCGCGGCGCCGCGCGCTCGCTCCGCTCGAAACTGAAAGCAGGAGCCCAGGGCCACCCGCCGGCGCCCGGCCCGGCGGCCGCTGCCGGGAAATCACGTGGATTCGGGGTGCGGGGACCCGCTCCCCCGCGCCTGGCGCGCGCGCCCCTCCCCGGGCGCGGCCACTTTGGCGGGCAGGACCCAGAGACGGCCCCAAGGCGGGGAAGGGGGGGTGGGGGTTTGGGGGGTTGCGGGTTTGGGGGGTTTGGGGGGAATGACCTCTTTCGTGGAAGCCACGCGGAGGCAGAGAGGGTGAGGGGTTGGCTCACCTGGGGCGCACGTGTGGGAGGGGGTCTGGGCGCTGCAGAGGAGGGCCCCGGGCTGAGGTCCACTGTCCCCGCGTCCTTGGAGACCAGGGAGGCATGGGACAGGATGCGAAAGCGGAGATGCTCGCGCTGTGCAGGAGCAGACTGAGAAGCCAGGGGTCCCCCTCCGTGCGCCTCGCTTTCCAGGATTGGGGCGCGGGGCGGGGGGGGGGTGGTAACAACAAAAATCGGCCTCAGGAGCTGAGCGCTCGGGGGCCCCTGACTCGAGCTAACCGCTCTCCACGAATTCATCTCCTCTAACCCTCAAAGTCACCCGAAAGCGCAGGTTCAAGCATCACCGCGTTTTGCATCGGAGTAACCTGGGGCTCAGCGAGGAGAAAAGTGACTGAATTTGCCCGTCGCGCCAGGCGCACAGGCAGAGGTGAGGAAGAGACGGCACCGAGGGGACTGGAAGGGAAAGAAAGAAGGTGAGGTGGCTCCCCCTGTCAGCGGCAGTTCCCGATGGCCACTAGTCCCACTACCCTTTCCAAGCTCCAGGACAACCTCCGCAGCTTCTTGCGTCCATCCTAGGACAGGACGCTCCCCTCCTGCAGAGGACAAGCCTGCCTGCCGGGAAGATCTCCCACCCACCTCCCCCTGACACCCTGACATGAGGCCGCGTTCACATCCAGATCGCTGCCATGCCCCTGCCTCCCAGGCCGGGTGTGTGTGAGTGTGAGTGTGAGGGTAAGACAAGGTAGCTGCTTTGAGCACAACCGTCAGCATCGGACAGCCCCGGGTTCAAGTCCTGCTCACCAAGGTGTGGCCAAATAGCTTTACTTCTCTGAGCCTCAGTGTCGAGATGATAGTAACACCGCCCCGTAGAGAGGTCGGGAGAGTTTGGTGACCTAAAATTGGGGCTGACGCAGACTGCGCCTGAAGCTCATGAGTTGTCCTTATATTTTGATTCCCTCCTGCAAGTCCCACGTCCTTATGAGACGCAAACTGCCTCCCTTCTAGGACCAACGCAGACATCCAGAAAGCACATGATAGCACAGAGTGCGTCATTCCCAGCTCTACCACTCTTTGCTGTGTGACCTCAGACAAATGCCCTGACCTCCCCAGACCTCGGCGGCCTCATCAGCTAAATGGGGTATTCTCATCTTCCTCAGGCCACTGGGGACAAGGTGGGGAATGGGTGAGAATGTGACTGTGGGCTGAGAACATGGACATAGGAGGGACTGATTATGTCCCAAGATCAGGACGTGCACTTCAGCTCAGCTTATGTTCACTGAACACTGATATGTGATTGGCCCTACACGAGTCCCAGGAAAGGCCCCGCTCTGCTCCCTGTCCAGGCTGGGGAGAGCAGACGGACCCATGGACAAATAACCACAATTCAGGGAGACAGATACAGACCATTTTCAGATGCCTTTCATTTTGGTTGGCTCCTTAAGGAGGTCAGAAGAAAGGTTATTATCCCATCGGGCAGATGAAGAAGCTGAGCTTCAGGTAGGTCAAGTGAGTTGATGACAGCCATACAGCAGTCAGAAGCGGAGCTGTGTCTTTCCATCCCGGAGGTACAGGCCTGTCGAGAGGTTATCACTGAAGGACGCTAGGAGAGCTACTTGCCAAACTCTCCCTGTCCACAGCCTGGCCTAGGGTCCGAGAGTCCACCATCAGCACACTGTTCCTTTTGCTGAAAGTGTGCAAGCTTCTCTGTGTAAATTAAATCGCCGTCAGTCATTTACACTTGAGTATGAACAAGCTAATAAGCTTTTATATAGGTGGGAGATCAGGGAGCATCTTGAGTGTTTAGACTTTGGGGTAGGAAATGTGTGATGTGAAAGTCGGGGGGAACCAGAGGATGGAGCCCACATTTACTGGGCACCTGTGTGTGCCAAAAGCTGGCATTCACGGAGCTCTTAGGATGTCAGACACTGCTCCAGGTAATTGTGCTTGCTCCTTTAATCTCCATGGCAGCTGTGTTATCTCCATTTTCACAGGCAAAGAAATGGAGGCAGAGAGAGTAAGCAGCATGCCCAAGATTACACAGCCGGCAGTGAAGGAGCTGAGATCTGGGCCCACGCAGTCAGCTCCAGAGCTCCTGCTCTTGCCCACCATGTTACACTCCCTCCAGGTTGACCCAGTCCTTACCAGAACCCTATGTGGAAGGGATTATTATCATCCCACTTAACACACAAGGAAACTGAAGCACAGAGGATAGCAGAACTAGTAATTGGTGGAGGGGGGAGCCAGGATTTGGACCCCACACTTCCAATCTGCCTGAGGCTCACCCAAACTCTGGTCTCTATCCAGTCCTAGGATAGCAGCCCAGGTGGCAGGATGCTTTTCCACAGGACCTTAACCTTGGGCAGCCCTTGCTTACTCCCGGGAGGAAGCAACCAATCCAGTCCTCTGTGAAAATCATTTTCCAGGGTCTAGGTCATGGGTTCTGGAACCCTACCCAAGCTGGGAGGATTTTCTGGCCTTTTGAGTTGGGCTTAAGTCAGAGCTTCTGAGCTTAGAGACAGGAAACAAGACCTAGGGGCCTTCTGGAGTCCTGGCTGGGCTGGGGTCTGCAAGGGGCAAGACTGGAAGTGACTTTTGTCACTGCCCCTTGAGATGTTGGAAGTTTCTGTTTGGGGAAGGAGCTGTTTGGGGTTACGGTTTACCTTGATACTGTCAGGATACCCACCTCTCTTGAGGGAGGGCCCTTGTGTACAGTGAGGCTCCTGGCTAGCACCATGACCCTGAAGGCTAGTATCCCAAGGCCTGGAATTTCCAAATTGGTTTTGACTCAGGGCTCTGAAACCACCTGACCCTTTCTGCGAGAGGCCCCGCCTGCCAGCCACCATCAGTACACCTCATCAGCTTTGTGAGTCACACCCTTGCTTTGTGCCCCGAGAGAGGGAAACAGGCCCGAGGGAGCATTTGGAGGGAAGAGAGGAAGGACTGCTGGGAAGGAACCTGGCTCAGAAGATGGTGCTCTCCCTCAAATCTTCCCAAACTGGAAGGGGCAGCCCTCTGCCTCCTGGCCAACTTTTCTGGCTGTCGAAATCAAGGCACCCTCACGATGTGGCCCCCTGATGTCATGTCTCTGCCTCTCTCCTCTCTGCTGTCTGCGCTGTGCTGGCTCCTTTAAGTTTCTTGAATCTCTCACAATCCCTTCTACCCCAGGGACTTTGCACACGGCGGTGTCTTCCTATGCTTTCCTTCGTGCCATCTGGCCAAAGTGGCAGGAAGGGATTGTCTTCACACACCCTTCCTGGAGCCTGGTACTTCCCAGGACTGGATGGCAGAAAGAAACCATTTGCATTACAACATGAGTGTGGAAGGAGACATGCTTTGAGCCTAACAAGGTGGTCTGGATGGGAAATATGCTCACAATAAGTTTCTCTTCCCTGTGGAAGTTTGGTTTGCTTTTTGGAGGCTCTACTCTCCTCTTCCATCAGAAACCAGACCTCTCCGGGGGGCCCTTATGTTCCCTGCTGTCCTCAGGATCTGCAGCCCCCTACCACGTCCCCACACTTCCTTCCCAGCATGGGAACCACATGGAACAGAGAACAAGTGACAACTCGTGCAGGAAGCTACTCAGAGAGAACATGGGACCTTTGATGATGGCAGTTTGGGGAAAGGGGGCAAAAGGACTCTGTGCTGTGGGGGAGGGGAAAAAGAGGGTCTGAGAGATGCTCTTGGCTGACCAGGGTGGAAGCTAAGAAACCCAGCCAGGGTAAGTCTAGCTCCCACGGCTCTCCTTTTTTCCAAAGTCACCCAGACAAGCAGATATTCAGGAAGAAGGCAAGGGCAGCTCGGTGCATCCCGTGGGGAAGGGAGCAGGAAGCTCTCAACAGGCCCTTCCCTAGAACACCGCCTGCGCATCCTAGTAATGGTGTCCGAGTGGCCATTAGAGTCACTATATGGACCAATTATCCTACAACGTCAGGGTCAAAGGGAATTTGGAGATCATCAAGTCCAACACCCTCATTTTACAGGAAGGGAAACTGAGGCTCAGGGCTGGGCACGAACCAGGCCACAGCCTCCCAGCCCAGGGCTCTTTTTGCCATGTCAGGTGGCCATCAGGAGACCTGTGCCCCTAAGGTGGGTGAGCCATTCCGTGGGTGCCAGAGAAAATATTCTCCCTGTGAACCAGGAACAAGCTCCATGTTCTGCTCAGGTCATCGAAGTGCATTGCCACCAGCAAGGAGAGGTCCTCTGAGGAGAGGGGACCTAGAACCGCTACGTTTTGGTGACTGGGGAGTCAGAGGCACTTGGGACTCTGGCTCGTGTCCCCCAATCCTCCTCCAGCCCACGCTTATGAGACATGTCCTTGGGGGGTGCCCACTGTGATCATCATCTACTGCAGGGAGTTCTGGAGGGACTCAGAGCTGCTCACAGATCAGAGGCCCACTGCGAGTGTTCCCTGGGGACACAGAAGTCACCCATGGGGCAGACGGCCTCATAATCTGGGAGGCCATTCATCCATATGCCCATGAAAACGTACATTTTTACCCTCCCCTTCCTCCCCCACTCCCCCCTGCCATGGTGCCTCTCCGGAGTGGTCACTCCTAGGCCCTGGGGATGGCTATGGCTGATCGCCTGCTCCACAGAGGGGAAACCCGGGTCCACGGAGTCGCCAGGTGGCAGGTACTCTCCTGCCACCACCAGCTCCCCCTCTGCCTGTACCAGCATGACCTCATTTCTGGAACCAGCAGCCCCACGGGCAGGAGATCCTGCGGGAGGGATCCTCTGCTCTGATTTCCCTTGGTCCTGTCGCCTGATGGCCTTCCGGGCCCTCTGTCTGCTTCTCTGAGATGGAGGTAAGACAGGGCTTATTTCTCCCGCTCCACCAAAGGTCACCTACCTCGGTCAAACTGGAATCAGTCATTTTAAACCTGAAATCCAAAAGAGATGAGAATTTGACCCTCTACTGTGTGCCCATCCCCCAGAAAAGAAACTCGAGAGTGTTTTTAAGTGCTTCTGTCTAATATTTGAGCCCCTCTGGAAGAAGGCCCTTCGGAGCGCTGTCTCGAGCTCTGTCATTCCAGCCGCCAGGCCTTGCCTCAGGCGGCTCCTTCCTCCTGGTATGCCCTCCCTCTGTTCTTCATGGTGTGTCTTTCTCCTAGGTAGGGTCATATGTCCCCAGCAGTCAGGCCATAAGTCCTGGACAGAATGGCCATGCTTCCCTGCCAGTGCCCTACGTCTGACACTAGACTGACCAGGGAGAGATTTGCTGAGTCAACCACTCAGCCCTTTCCGCAGCATATACTGGGAATCCAAGAGGCTTCATTCTTTTTTTAAATAATCAATCAATTAATAAATTAATTCATTAATTAATAGGCGTCATTCTTAAATAGGAAGCTGATGCTCATGATGATGATGCCCTAAAGAGAGAAACCAGATTCACTGTGAGATGAGCGCCGCCCCCACCCCTCACCACAGAGAGCAGTCCTCCACCCTCCTCTCGTGCTAAGCAATGGGAGAAGCGGGGGAGCAGTGAGCCCCAGGGAATCCTGGGGTCAGGGCCAGCTATTGATCGTCTGAAAACCAGGGAATTTCCCTGGTGCCTGCAGCTGTGGGGTCACATGGGCACTTTCTCTTCCAGATTCTCCTTTCCCCACTTCTCAGCGACTCCTTCCTGGTTGGTCAGAGCGAGCACCACACCAGGACTTTCCCACAAAGCTCCATGTCTGAAACGAAACCATCATCGAAGCACGGCAGAGCTGCGCCTGTGGCAGTGGGATTTATCGGAGTTTTTGCATTACAAAGACTAACTACACTACACTGGTGCTGCTCCACCTGTGGACCCTCAGCCAGGGGCATTGGCACCCGAAAAAAGGTGACTTGTTAGAGGTGCAGATTCTCAGGCCTCACCCAGGCCTACCAAACCAGAAAGTCTGGGGTGGGCCCAGGAATCTGAGTTTTAGCAACCCGTGTGTGTGTAAGCTGACACGTGCCACAGCGGGAGACTCACAGCTCTAGTTAACTTCCAAAAGCTTCTTGATTTTGAGTTATGACCTGGATAAGCACCTTCTCTGATGTCCCATTTTTTCTTCATAACTCCAGGCCCAATTAGCGGTTATAGAGTCTTTTGTTTGGCTAGTTCGTTATCGTCTGTCTCTGACCATTAGACTATAAGCTTCATGAAGTCAGGAACCATAAAGGCCTGGCCCAGAGTAAGAAGTCAGCAGAAATTGTTGAAAATACACACACACATACATACTTACAAAGTGCTGGGGGTGCAGAAAATATCGACTCTGGTGTGAACATGACATATGACCTTGAACAAGTCCTTCTGGTTCTCAGCCACTGAAGCTCCCTCTGTACAGTGCAGGGGTGGGTCCAGCTGACCCCCAAAGGCCACTCTGGCTCTCCTAAGGCCTCTGCGATTCAACCATCCATCCCCAAACCATTGCCAACCATATCACCTCCTCCCTCTCCCAACCCCAAAGCCTACCATAGCTTCTACTGCCTCCTTCTGGCCTTTAAGGCACGAAGACATGATCTTGACCCATTTCCTGGCCTGATCTGCAACTCCCTCGCCCCAAAACAACCCCTCCTCTCAGCAGCATTGGGATTCTTCTGCTCAGGTTCTTTCAAAGTCTGAGACACCTTCCCGTGACCCTCTCCCTGCCCCTCGAGAGCCAGTTAAGACTGCCTTCTAGAAGCGCTCCAACACACAGAAGTCTTGGTTAACAGACTCCTAAAACGTGTTTATGTCCGCAGCCAGACTCCAAGCAAGAAGGGAAGTCCTCAGGAGCCAGAAATAAGAGGAGACTCCTGGAAAAGTCAGGGGAGGGGAAATGAAATCGAACATTCTAGGTGTTCGTTAGAGTCCTCTGAACCTTCTGGATCCCTGAATGAGAAAAAAGAAGTCCAAATAAAAATCCAAAATTTTATAAGATTTTTAAAAGGCTAAATGCAACGTGTTAGCCTGGATTGGATCCTGGGACAGAAAAAGGACATCAGTGGAAAAACTGGTGAAATTCAGACAAAGTTTGGAGTTTGAGCGACAGAAGTGTATCAACCTTAATCCCGTAGCTCCATGAATCATGGTTATGGACGATGGTGGTTTTTTTCTTTGTACGTTTCTCTATTTGCCCTGAAGTGTCTGCATTGTTTCTGTCTTTAGTTTTCATGTATTAAGGAGAAACAAAGATATGAAAAGGGACATTAGGCATAAGACCGATTGTCAATTCTTTCTCTACAATGACTAAATCAAATCAGCTCTGAACGCTGCAGATTTCTCCCCATGTTTGTCAGCAAACCTGGCCATTTGGATGGGAGGCTGTTTACGGTATTTTCTCTCACTTCATGTGAACATTCGTGTGTGGAGAAATATCCCTGTGTTTGATTGTGGTGCCCCCCCAGGGCCTGTCAGGGTGTCCTGCCGTATACCGAGCGTACACACACTCTGTCCCACTTTTATAAAATCCACAGGATTCTGGATCTAGCAAGTCACGTGGTCCTATTGGTATAGACAGGGGGCTGTCCCATCCCATCCCCCAGCTGAAGAAATGAAATTTCACTGTAACTATGAAAACCCCGTGTGTACCCCCAGATGGTAATTTGTATCATGACTTTGATCATCAGGGGGACAGCCATGTTCTAGAAACGACCAACCACAGCAGAGGCGGTGGGAAGAATCTGGAGGTCTGGGAGGCCCATGTGTGGGCTGGGTCCCCCACTCCTTGTCCCCTCCACACCCACCTCACCCCATCAAAAGTGTGGGCCACGAAAAGTCGCCTGCCTGGGTACAGGAAGAGGAATGATTTCATCACGGAAGAACTGACCATGACAGCCCGTTCTGGCAGGAGATCTCGGGCATCTTGTGGCAGTAGGCAGTTACTGGGCCTGGTTGGTGGGGACACTGTTGAAAGTTGTGGGAGGCGTGGAGGGATTCGATGGCCAGGACAGGGACCGCTCAGAACAGCTGTGGCCACTGCCCCTGGAGATGGGAGGGACGAAGTTGACTTGGGGTTCCCAGGGCTGAGAAAAGAGGAAGCAGCTTGGGGCAGTGGCTGGGGCCCAAGCTGGGCTTACACGACCGATTTGCCAGTGACCTGGGCATGGCTCTTGCGCTTCCTGGGCCTTGGTTTTCTCTTTCGTGTGATAGTGAAGCAATCCGTTGCCCTGCCCACCCCCTGGCGGGGGGAAGGACGCCTTTATTCAGCTTCCTGTGCCTCACCTTCTTCATCTGCACAGTGGGGTGATGATAGTACCTACCTCGCAGGGTTGCTGTGAGGATTAAATAAGTTAATCCACGTAAAGAACTTAGAACGGAGCCTGCCTCATGGTGACCCTCCAAAAGATGCTGCTGTTGCTTTTTTTTTTTTTTTTTTTAATAATATTCGTGGAATACTTACTAGGCTTTGGCCCTAGATGAGGAGGTGGGATACAGTGGAGAGCCAAACAGACACGGTCTCTACCTTCAGGAAGTTGCTCGTTTATCAGATAATCCCAGGACTCAATGTAAAATGGTACCTGATGAGTGTTTTAGAGGAGAGGTGCACCACCAGGCTGTGGGCAGAGGTTCCCCTGAGGATGAGGAGAAATCAGATGGTGGAAAGGAGACAGAAAGCTCTCTGGGCGCGTGCAAAGGCCCTGTGGAGGGAGCGTGGCCAATGCAGGGCACAGGCAGGCAGCCAGGGGGTGGGCAACATGTCCTGAGGTGACCTGGGCAGGTCAGCAGGAACTTTGACTTTGCAGACTGTGGGGCTGGGCTCAAAGAGGCCTCTTCTCCTCATCAAACAATTAAATCAATGGCTATATTATGACAAAAAAAAAAAAAAGAGTTTTATTTAATGCATAGCTGAGCTCGAATGAAAGAAAGAGACAACCCCAAGTATGACGAGGGAACAGAGAGCCCAAATTATAAGTCAGGCGGCACAGAGATATGAGGGCCAGGATGTGGGTTCAAACCACACGGGCCTGGGGGTTTCAACACCCTCAGAGAAAGACAAATGAGATGGGGACGTGGAATTAAAACATTTCCCTTCAAACAAAAGACACCTTCCCTTGGTAAAAGGAGACGTAGCAATTATGCCCACCAAAGGAAGCCACAGGAGGAGCTGGCTGGGGCCGGGAGGTATAAATAGAAACCCAGAGCCCCTGCACATGTGGCTCTGAAGCACAGGCTCGTGCTGCCAGTGCGGTCGGTGTCTGACTTCCTCTGCTGAGAAATTAACTGCAAAGCACGTCCAAACTGGTGCGAGATGTCACCCCAGGGGTTCCTGGTAGGAGCAAGCGCGAAAGTGCTCTCTAAGCGGATCCAGGCAGCAGAGTCTGTCCACAGAAAGAAAAACCACCAGTTCCACTGAAGATGAGCTCCCAAGTAGCCAACAGATCACAAACAATGCCAGGAAACCATCCGCCGCCACGTGAGAAATCTAGAAAACTCAGGGAACAGGGTGAGCGACCCAAGGACTGGACATAATAGAATGACCTGGATGAAACGACAAAGGAACTGACTTTTCCATGATAAAGAAATAGAGCTGGAATGAAATCATAAGACTGGGGTGGGCAGGGGAGTAGGGAGAACACTTAAGATTGGAAAGTGAACTTGATAGACTTTCTAGAAGTAAAAATTATTACATTAAGGCAAAAAACTCAGGGAATGACTCAAGAGATTAGACACAGCTGTAAAAAGCCGGAGTGAGCCGAGAGAAATAGTCGAAGAAATGATCCAGAACTTAGCAGAGATGCAGAGAGATAGAAACTGCCACAGAGCCACTAAGAGACATGTAAGATGGGATGAGAAGGGCCAATGTGTGTCTAATGAAAATTCAAGAAGAGTAAAAAAATATATATATCTAGGAGCAGAAATTGGAGAGAGAGTGACTGAGAAATTTCCAGAGCAGACGAAAGGCATTACCCTGTACACTGAACAATTCTACCAAGTCCAAAACAACGAGAGCGAGAGGTAGATGGGGGCCAGATAATGCGGGACCCTGGAGTCCATGTCAGAGGATTTTGTCATGATCCTAAGACTCTTATCCTTGAGGAGCTTTAAGCAGATAAGTGGATGATCGGTTTTGCTTCTTGAGACTCACTCCTGCGAGGAACAGATTAAAGGGACGTCAGGATGCAGGGAGACCCGCTAAGAGGCCTGCATGAGAGATTACGGTAGGCTGGCCTAGGGTGGAGACGGAGACGGAGGAAGGTGACAGACTCTAGAGGACATACGATGGACAGGACTGGACAGGACGCAGCAGTGGGGAGAGGGAGGGGAGCAGGTCGAGGGCGCGCCTGGGATTCTGAGCTGCGGACTTGGAGGGAGAGAGTCATTTGCAGAGCTGAATTCAAGGGCTGGGAGCAGTTCAGAAGGGAAGGAGGACTGTCCTCTGTTGGGACAGGAGACAGGTGAGTCACTGTGACTGGGAGCCAGAAGCTGAGGGAGGGGTTCTGTGGCTGGCACCGCCCAGCATTCAGGGAAGCGCAGGGCAAGGCTGTTTGTGGAGAGGGAGGTGGGAGACAGACAGGAGCGGGCAGATGGACATTTGAGGGTGGGAGAGAAGGACTGAGGATGTCATCAAGGTGGGCGAGGAAGCGAGCTGACCAGAACGCTGAGGGAGGCTAACCCAGAAGGGGGGGGGCGACTGTTGGAGGTGGAGGATCATGAGTTCTTAGTGGACCCTTGCACTGAGGAGCGGATGGTGGGCAGCACGGCCCCTGGACAGAGCAGGCAGAGGCTGTGACCTTCAAGGAGCCCCCCGCCCCGAGATTGGCTTTGGAATCAGAAGTAATCGACAGTCACATCCTGTCGCTGGAACTCAGCCTGGGGTTGATCGTGGGGTTCCAGTCCCCCACAAGGCCCTATGGCCTGGCCAATGCCCACCCAGCAGGGGCATGGAGCGTAGGCTTTGGGGACCTTATAGCTGGGCTCAGACTCAGCTCTGCCACTTACTAACACCGTGTGGAAAGGAGGGCCTTGGAGGGCACTGCTCACAGAGCCGTCCTGAGCACGCATGAAGCAGTAACTATAAAGCGTCTATGGTCGTTGCTGTCGTTGTGACTGGCTGTGTGGGGGCTTCTGGCACTACAGCAGGACTGAGTGTGCACGAGATAAAACCCAGGTTGGGTGATGGGCGGGGGGGGGCCAGTTAACTCCTGGAAGATTTCGGGGTTGGTGTGGAAGCCCTTGTGCTGCCTAAGAAGAGACAGAGAAAGATTAGGGGTGATAGGAAGTCGCCCCTCAGAAGGAAACTGCAGGGAGAGGGTGGGGTGTCAGGGGCAGGATTCCCCAGCAGCTAGGCCCACCCCACTCACCTTGAACTTATTCCCGGCCGGGCTGAGTGGAAGTGGCCCTCCTGGAAGGCAGCCTTGGCCAGGGAATCCAGGACTCGCTCAGAGGTCCAGAAGTTCAGCACACAGGAGCCCCCCAGGAATCTGGGCAAGAAGGCGGGGAGAGAGATGTCTTCTGAGAACTTCTTGTAGCTGAAATACCCTGGAGAAGGCTGCGTGTGGCCTGGACTCCCCCCTTGCCCTTCCCACATGTCCCTCATGGGCCTGGGAGCCGGTGTCCAGAAGACTGAGAGGAGCCTTGGAAAGCACCCAGCCCAGAGTGCAGATGAGGAAACTGAGGAAGAGCTGCACTCAGAACGAGAGGCTCCTCCCAGCCGGGCTTTTATTCGTTCAACAGATGTTTCCCGAATGCCCGCTCTGTGCCAGTCGCGACGTGGGGCGAACAGAGGGATGTGGCTCCCACCCTCACAGGCCAGTCCCACATTCAGATTTGCCTTTTATCCCTTTTCTCAGTAGTGACACGAGGGCCGCAGAGACGATGTGCTTACGCACTCTCCCTTCCCTGGGAAGTGCAGGAGCAGCTTACGGAGAGATCGGAGGTAGTCAGGGGCATCGGTTTCCAGATTGCAGGCTGCAGAGCCCCCAGCTCCACGTTAGGGCGGACGCGGCCTCTGGGCAGTGCCCAGGCCAGCCGGGAGTGCAGCCAGCTCTGGGGTCCCCGACCCCAGAAACTCCCCAGACCGGGCCTCCTTTGGTGGCCTCAGAACTCTGTCTGCATGGCCTTCCCTCTCCCCTGAGGCCAATGCTTGGAGTCCAGCCTCCCTGCCTCCCCAGAGGGAGCAGGACACATACCCAGCTCTCTGCATGACCTTGAGCTTCAGTTTCTCTTTCTGCAAAATGAGGAAAAGCCATGCTAGACCTAACGTCACCGAGGCCAGAGATGGCCAAGTCGCCTGAAGAAGTTAAAAAGAGAGATGATCCTTAATACATCTGCGACAGTTCCCTACGACCCACCGGCCATGGGACAGATTTCATTAAGATGTGAGTGACATCCTAGAGACGTGGGCGGAGGAGGGATAAGGCAGCCTCGGCTGTGATGGGTGTTGGGTGACGCCGGGTAATAGGTCCAGGAGAGTTCCTCAGACTGTTCTCTCAGCGAGGAGTGTGACAGACTGGAACGGGAGGAGGAGGAGACGACAGCTGCCCCTGGGCTCTCCTCGCTGGCACAGCCTGTCCCAGTGGCTCCTACTACAGGGTCTGGGCTGGGGCAGGCCGGGGATCAGGTTCCAGCTCTCCAGTTGGAGCCATTTCCCTCTCTGTGTGGCGGGTGCAATGAGAGTGACCACCTACGGGGGTGGGTGCGAGGATCAAACTAGGAAATGCTCGTGAACCCGCAGCACAGCGTGTGCCACACGGTGGACGCTTGGGACACGGCGGCCGCTTTGGTCGTGTCGCCTTCTGCAGCCATGCTCCCAGAGTCCGCGTGGGTCTCACCCGCGCCCACCTCTCCGCCTCGGTTCCTGCCCTCTGGCCTTTGCCTCGGGGGTCCCCACTGAGACTCCCCTCTGACCGTGCCCCCCTGTGGCACAGATTCTTCCTCACGCCCACCCGAGACCCCTGATGCCTCGCCTGCGTTCAGGACAGTATGAAGACTCCGCGTCGCACCCGTCACCCAGCTTCACCCAGTGTCAACCACGGCTCATAATACTTTATCCCTACCCCACCCACGTCTCTAGGATGTCACTCGCGTGTTAATGAAATCTGTTCCATGGCCGGTGTGTCTCAGAGGATTACTGAAGATGCATTAAGGATCATCTCTCTTTTAACTTCTTCGCACGACTTCGCCATCCCTGGCCTCTGCGACGTAGGTCTAGCATGGCTTTCTCCTCGTTTTACAGAAGGGAAACTGAGGCCGAAGGTCACACCGAGAGCGAAGGGCTGGGACAGCCCCTCTTGAGCCCCTCGTCCAGCAGGAGCTTGTCCCACAGAAGGCGAAGCGACACCCTAGCATCCCCCGCGCCCTCTGGCGGCTCGAAGACGCCGGCTCCCGCACCCGGTTATCCGTGTAAAGCAGGATCCGCCTGCACTGAGCCTGGTTCATGAGGGCTGGGAGAAGGAGGCTGGTTTTAGGACAAAGGTAAGGTCCCCAAACAGTGTCTTCCCAGCCCCTGGGGCCTCAGACAGACACACAGACTGGGGCCCAGGCTCCCGTGCCGCCTGAGAGGCCCCGGGGGTGGCTGGTGTTCCAGGCACCAAACTGTGCCAAGACCTGCGTTTGAACCTGAGCCTGCCTTTCTGGGTGACCTCCCGGCTGCTGAACCTCTCTGAGCTCCTGTTTTCTTGTTTGGTGGGCAGGGCTCTTAGAGGGACGGGATGAATATACGATGAGATATTGTTTGCAAAGGCATAGTCACCCCCGGTCAAGTCAGGAGGGACATTCTGCCAAGAGAGCTGGCTACCTTGCCTCCCTTTACCCCAGGTACGGCCCCCATCTGCCCAGGCTAGTGGAAAAGGTTCCCTTCCAAAGCCTGAATCTCACTGGGCTGTTGGCCATACACTGCACTAAGTGCCCACAAGGGCACTGGGCCGGGACGGGGGTGGGGGTAGGGTGAAGAGGCATGGCTGCGGGGTGGTGGAAGCAGCAGTACCAGGCTTCTACCCTCAAGTCAGGTGGACAGCACCAAGTCAGGTGGACAGGCTTGAACTCTCAGGGCTGCCCTTCCTCTCTGGGGTTGGGGGCAAGTCTCGGGCTACTCCCTCCTAATCCCCAGCTTGTCCACACCCTTGGCCTGACTCACTGGTACAGGCCATAGTGGACTCGGCCAAGGGTTATCATGGCCTCCCGCCCTTGATATCTGGGTAGCTCCTTGACCAGAAGACTGTCCAAGTCACCTTGGTGGTCCCTTGGTTGACTAGAAGGGAGGACAGTGGTGAGGGGCTGCAGATCTGGGCCCAGCCCTCAACCCCAGCCTTGGCCATGGCTCAGCATCTCTGGGATAGGGCCTCGCTCTGGTGTAAATTAGACTGTTATGCTCAGGGACACAGGGAGAGCCCTGGGCCCTGCTCTCGTCCTCTGTCCTCATCCCCTTCCCAGAGATTGGGTCGTACCCTAGCCTCTGGACCCTGACACACAGGAACCCCATCTTAGTCAAAAGGCAGTCCACCAACCCAGCCATACAGTGAGCCCAGCCTCACCCAAACCATGGTATAATGATCCTGGGGTCACACTTTGGGATCTAGTGTAAAGATTTTTGCATTTAACCTCCCTGTGCCCTTATCATACTGAGCAAGAGGCTGAGGCCAGAGAGTGGAGGGAAGGTCACATGGCTTTCTGTGACAGAGCCTCCCCAGCCTGGGCTCATGCTGACACCTGACCTCAGCCACAGAATGACCCCCAACATCCTAACCTTCTCCCTCCAACCTGGCTCTGCTCTGAACCTTAACTCGAACCCCAGACAAACACAAACTCTTACATCTGGCTGTTTGCACCCCCACAGGGACCTTCTTGAAGGTGAGGTCTGTCTCTGTGCTGAAGTGTGGCAGCCCTGGCCAGGGAGGCTCGTGCCCAGGGGGCACCCTCGGAAAGGGCCCTGGGCAGACAGACGGACGGTGGACAGATGCACGCACAGAGCGCTGCTGCTGGTACTTACACCGCAGGCCCACGATGCCCGCCTGGTACGAAGTGTCTTCGGGGCTGGCCTGGGTGCTGCCGGCAGGGCCAGGAACAGGAGAGAGGCAGCAAGCACGGTTCCTGGGCAGCAGAGGCCTGGAGCTCACATGTCTGCCCGCCTCCACGGGACAGAAAGCTCTCCTGGGGCAGGAGAGTCTTCCCTGATTGCTGCAGCCCCCCAGGCCTCCTGTTTCAGAGCCGGACACCTAATCAGGGTACCCGGCCTCTGCTCATCTCCCCTGACCATTTGCATCTTCTTCTATATGTCTGGATAATTGCTTCTTTAATTTTTTTTTTCAAAAATGCATTTCTTTTTCTTTTCACTTAAGTAAATGTATCCAAGGATAAAATTTATCACTCACTTGCCATGAATAGAAAGAAGCCAAAATATAATGACAATAAAGATGTTATATTCTTGCCAGAAACCGTTCCTAGACAATGGCGCTAAGTCGCAGGCCTGCTGTTGCATGCAAATTAAAATTCAGTTTAAAAAGGAAGAGAGCTTCATGGGTATTGAAGATACTCTAGCACCGAGCCTTGGATTTGGAATACTGGGGTATTCCATGGAATTTAATGCTGCCTCTGTGTACCGGGGAACACCATCCTGCATCCCCCCAGAGGCACGTGTCTCTCATTTTGGGATCTTCTGGTTTAGAGATTATTGTATTTAGCCTCCCCATGCTCTTATCGTGTTGAGCAATTGTATCTGTACATAGTAGGCGCTTGGCACATAGTAGGCACTCAATCAATACTCGGTGACGAGAGCAGAAATGCCAGGCACTGTGCTGAGTTCTTTACCTGCTGTATCTTAGTCCGTTCTCATGATAACCCCAGAAGCAGCCACCATCCATTCTCTCCATTTTATAGGCGGGAGGGGGGTGAGCTCAGAGAGGCGCCATAACTTATTCTAGATGATGCAGCCAACGGACGTGAGAGCCAGGACTGACACTACGAGGTCAGTGTGCTGTGCCCAGGGCTTTCACAAGCCTGAGTGGGAGTCAGAGATAGGGTCTAGCTGGCTGCCAAGTCACTCACTGTGTCACCATGGATTGGTCACTGGCTCTCTCTGAACCTCTGCTTTTTCATCTGTAAAATGGGAAAATGTTGATTTCTGTCCTTTGCATCCAAGGAGATAAAGGGAATGGACCCAACAGAGAGTCCTATACATAGGCTTTTGCTTGAAATGTGCTAAGGAAACCCTGAAGACGGGGGCTGCCTCTGAGAGGAGCTTGGTGTCTAGGTAAGGGACTTCTATGGCTTTTGAATTTTGAGTCATATGTGTCTTTTTTTTTATTATTATTACAATGTCAGTATTTTACCCATTGCTGGAGCCTTGGCACCAGACGGCTGGTTCTTCCTCCTCAGAGTCCCCAGGCAGGGAGCTGGGGCTGCAGGTGTGGCAGGATGCTGTCCCCAAAATGAGGGCTAGCTCAGCCCACTCTGGTGGGTCCCTCCCCAGCCCTATATTACAGCCATGGTCCCAGAGCAGAGTGAGAATCACCGATTTCCTGCAAGATTCGACTCCACTTGTTATGGATCTCAAATCCCACCAGCCCCCTTGGCTCAGCTTGCAGAACTCTGGCTGTGCTGAGCTTGCTCCCACCTCAGGGCCTTTGCACTTGCAGATCTTTCTACTGGGAAGGCGCGTCCCCAAACCTCTGCTTGGTTTGCTCCAACTCATCGTTCCCCTCCTCAGAGGCCTTCCCTGACCACAGTCTAACCATTGTCCCTCCCCCCAATCCCACTGCTGTACAAAATGTCCCCCAACCCATTGTTCTCTCCCCACCTATGCTTTCCCCCCAAGCACTTGTCATTTTATATCTACTTGTTCCCTGTGGAGCCTCTGTCATCCCAGCAGGATGACTTGGCACCATACAGCCAACACTCACATAATTGTATGGTATGCACGCCTGCCTGTGAGCTCTCTGGAAACACACCCAGCCCCACGCGGTTGCTGTATATAATGGGCATCACAGAGTCTGACTCTGTTGACAGGCCACTGGGTACCACTATGAGCAAAGCTACTCACAGATGTCACCAAATGAGACAGCTACCCCACCCCACTCCCATACAATTTATATCCTGCTACTTACCCCTAACAATGTGCTTCCAGTGGGGCCTGTCTCTGCTGGCAAGCCCACCCCAAGCCCACTCCCTGGAATAGGGACGGGGTCTAGCCGGCCCAGAGCAAAGCCTTACACCTTCCCTGGAGCCGCCCCCTATGCTTTTGGTCTCAGGTGGAGTCAGAGGGGCACTGATTCTAAAAAAGTAATGCGGCCTGCCTGGAAGCAACCCCTGTTGGCCGATATGCTGCACAGGGATACAAAGCTGGACCCCGTAACCTCCAGAGCTGGCACCTTTTACCAGTCAGGGATCCACCAGAGAAACAGAAGCGATAGACGAGTTGTTTGTTTGCTTGTTTCAAGGAGTGGACTAACCTGATTGTGGAGGCCGGTCAGGCAAGTCTGAAATCGGAGGGCGGGTGAGCAGGCTGGGAAGGTGAGAGGAGAAGCTGGTGGTATAGATAGATCATGGGCATGATTGATTGCTTCTTCCTCAAGGAAATCTGAGGTTTGCTCTTCAGTGAGACTCTTCAGCGAGTTGGATGGGTGGATGGGGCCGTGCAGACGACTGAGGATGATCTCATTATTTAAAGTCCACTGATTGTAGCTGTTAATCACATCTGCAAGGTATCTTCACAGCAACACCCAGGTTAGTGTTTAATTGAATAACTGGGCCCCGCCAGGTCAGAGCATAAAACTATCACAATTCGGCTTTTGTCATCACGGTACCATTCTCAGGTTCTTAACCATCGTTCATCTCCAGATAAAGACAATAACAAAGTCGTGCTTCCATCCGATGTGACACGGCTATCCAGTGTGTAACCAAAGACACGCTGACCCTCTCCGCAGAAGAGGATGCCAAGTCCTCAGGTGGTGGTCATTCTTCTCCTTAATATGCTGACGTACATCCCATGATATAATGTTAACTATCATTAGTGCATCTTACGTAAAATAAGGAGAGAAGAAAAAAACAATATTTGCTTTATATCATTACATACCTTAATATATACCATGTGAGGCTGGGTATGACTGCACAAACATATGCATAAAAAATAAGGGAGAAATGGTCATGGCAAGGACAGTTCTCACTTCTGCAACTGGTCCTATGTAGTCAGTACATAAAGACCTCTTTCTCGCAGATTCCATGCCCTCAACAAGCACCTCAGCTGGTCATGGCTCTCTACCTGCTCAAGTGACCCAAAACTTCCCTCCCGAGAAGCCTGAGCCACTAATCACCCCACTTGAATTGCGTTGTTGTTTTCCACTGATTTTAGTCACAGGTGGTGGCAGTACTAAGTGACAGCCCAAGAGCTTGGCACCTCAGACTCCTCTTCCTTATCTTCACTGCGTAGGAGCAGCCCAATTTCTTCTCGATAATCAGCATCAATAACACCAGCCAAGAGAGTAACTCCCTTCCTTGCCTGTTGATTCCGAGGCACCTGACATTCAAAATAGCCCGACGACAGTCCTCGCTTTCAGTTCAATGTCTCCAGGTGGAGTCAGTTCTCCCTGTCGTGGATTGAGGTGTGTCCCCCAAAATTCATGTCCATCCAGAACCTCGGAACATGACCTGATTTGGAAATGAGGTCTTTGCAGATATAAATGGTACCTCACCCTTTGCAGCCTGCTAGGACTTGAATCTAGCTATGGGGCTAGAAGTAAAGTGGCTGAGATGGGAGTAGGTTCTGAGGCAGTCAGCAGTGTCTTTCGAGGTAACTACCTCTGGGGAGACTATTACAGATCTGCAGGCCGAGTGGGCAGCTTCAACTGGCAAAGGTGACCTGAAACCTCTCCCTTGTCAATCAGACTGTGGACAGTATGGCTTCTTATCTTCCTCCTGGCTATGCAGAAAATATTGATCTCCACTGTTACTATGTCAAATGTCACTTCATTGATCTCTGCTGTTACTACGTAAAGTGTCACTTCTGACCAAGTATCCATTTGCTACTTAGAATGCCAAACGAGGTGTCAGTAGATGTTAACTTAATTGCATTTCCCCAAACCTAAGCTCAGCCCTAGGCCTGTTCACAGGAAGAGGCTGCAGACCACACGCCCCTCTAGGTGCATCAGCATACTAACAGCTCCCCCCCACCCAGGTCCTAGACTGAAGAAACCTGTGAACTTGGACCAACCTGAGGCTTCCAAGTTTATTTGACCCTGAGCTCATTTTTTGGAGCGTTTCTCCTCTAGGGCTAGGAGTCAAAAAAACACATCTTGGGAAATGCAAACTTAATCAGCTGCCGTGGCCTGGCCTGAAATTCGGGAGTGTTTTATTGGTTCTTAGCTATTTAATTGCTGCTTAATAATGGAGATCCAAACCAACAATTTCCTAAGTGTTACTAGTGGGCCGTAGTTTATTATTGTCCTACATTTAGCAACTGTGGTGGAAGCACTGACATTTCTGCTGTGTCCCCCACCTGTCAGCCATCTTAAGGCTTATCTATTGCCTGAAGGTTCCCCGCTTTGCCCTAGTGGGGCTTGGGCCAGTCTGAACACTTGTCAGCTGTCCCCAGAAGCACCTTCCTGGGACTATTTTGGGCCCATGGAATCTGGAGTCTAATCATCATAACCTGACACCCCTGGCCCCGCTCATTTAGAAACAAGAGAGCAGCTGCCTGGGGTTCCAGGCCTCTCGCCAAATGGTGATGTCCCCTCCTCTGAAAAGAATTAGGCTTTTCCACCCAAGACTATAAAAAGGCCTTGGAAGGGTTTGAGATACGGAGATGTGTTTTAGTTAAGGGAAGTGAAGTAATTTCATCCTGATTATTTCTGAATGAGTGAGAACAAGACAGTACTAAAAGAGACACAGAAAGTTATAGGAAGTTTATGAAAAAGGAATCCTGAGAAATTTTCTGTGAGATTGAGCTGAATAAGACTGACATAAAATTAATCAAGTGAATTTGAACATCAAAAGTCAGCTGATGCAAAAGTTTGGTTTTCTGTCTCTGCTGTAAAGGACTATTGGCCTGGTACTGATATTATGAAAGGTGGTTCTGCCTAGAAAGCAAAGATCCTGTGTTTTACCAAAATAATTGTCTGTGTTTTATGTTGTCTTGATCAGATTCTTTATTACCTAAGAACACTAAATCTCCTCAATAGTAAGAACTAAGTTTTGCTAACAATTATGTAAACTTCTGCATTTGTCCTTCAAATCTTCTATCACTTTTCTTAAATGGACAATTAAGTATTGCTTCATGATGACTTACCCTATTTAATCAAATGTCCAAACTTTTTGATGTATTTTGACAAACTTCCCAAAATTTTAATTATAAATAGAGTCATGGTCTGGCAAGAACCTTGAGGTATTTCAGAAGGTCCCTGGAACCTAAAAAGATTTTTCTATTTTTGCAAAAGTATTAAACTAACCAGGCCTATTTGATAGGCTAAAATTACATAGGAAGCTTTGTAAATAAGGCAGTGATTATATTGTATTGTTATAATAAATTATATTTGTTCTAACTGTTCCAGAAATATATGTGAAATTCCTGAAAATCTGAAATGTCCTGGCATAGGATGTCTGCTATCAAAATTGGGGCACACATGGATAAAGTCCATTCTGTTTTTGTAAAAATGGCCTCTCATTGCCAGCTGTTTGCCACCCTGATGTTCCTGTAACATGGCAATAGTCTGTTCCTGAAAAAGGAAATTAAGATGGGTAAACAATGACTGCCAATTCAGTGAATAGTTGGGGCTACAGGAAACCCAACATGGCCACATGGTTGTTCTTGGCTCTCTGGCACTTTTTCAGTTTTTGCATTCCTTCATCCACCACAGTCCCTGAGGGCTGAACTTCATTTAACTGCCACTTAGTCCAGGTTATTGATATGTTCTTCTAAATATTCATATATATTTTGGGGATTATTTGAAGCCCCTGCCACAAGACTGGTGCTTTTCCAATGGCAAAGAAACTGTTAGAAATGTGTTTCCCACTAAAATCTCTAGTGATTGGGGTACCCACTTCACTGAGCAAATCCATGGACCTTCACTGACAACCTTGCAAACTTCTTGCAATTACCACTGTCCCTATCAACCTCAATTATCAGGACTAATAGAAAACTGAATTCAAGGAGAAGTTTATTACATAGGACTGAATGAACTGATGAGAAGGGTTATAATTTTATGATTTTTCATTTGAAGTATTGCTGATTTTTAAAATGTTTCATTTTATAGATAAAAGGAAACATTTCTCTTTAACTACTTATGACAGCAATTTGGTAAATTGCACCATTATAAGCAGTATTGAAAACTTTTTTTCTCCCTCCTTGATCTCTCCAGAATTTGATCCCTCTTATAAGTGAGTATTCTTATTTTCATGGCAATATGGTTATTTGCATAAGTTCAATAAGAATCTGTTCCTCTTATAACGGGACACATTTGGAAAACGAGTTATATTACCAAAGCTTTGATTGGAATGTCATATTTTGACAGACACACGAATAGACGGATATGACTAGATAGCTTTAAGTAATTAAGATTGACTTTGGAAGCCAATAAACATGCGTTGGGAAAATAGCCTGATGCCTTGCTTTCGTCTTTCCAGGTAAGGAATGAAGGTTGCTCCCTGGGAGATGCAAAGAAAGAAACTCAAAATAATGTTGGAGACCTCGGGAAGAGAGTAACTCACTTGATATTGTAGGCAGTGTCTGATGGCAAGTCCTTGCTTTGTGTTTTCTGATGTTGAGAGGCCTTTTGAAGTTCAATCTGAAGATTCCTTAGGGAAAATTCCAGCGAAGCAAATTTAAAAGAGCCTGTGTGGTTAATTATAATTCTTGTTGGGCTTATACAAATAATCAGGCCAAGTTTACTGAAACTAGACCTATTTTGCTAATAAATTAGTCTTAATATGGCTATCTTTGGTAATAAAGTGGAGGTGATTTTTAAAGAGAAAAGTTGTTTCAATAGAAACTATAAATGCCTTTGTAGATACCAGATTCTAATGTATTTCATTTTCTTTTGAGTTTTTAATTTTCTACCTATAAACTGGACTGGACCCTGAATTTTTCTAGTTTTCTTAAATATTTGGCTGTAACTCTGTGAACTGACATCTTCATTTTCCCATCCTTTGGCCTGGAATCACTGAGAACTAAAACTGCCCTTTTCCCGAAGCCATACAAGCCAAAGTGGAACAATGTGACATAAACTTCGGAGAGATCACCACAACAGCTCATCCGTGGACAAGCTCCGTGCCTGTTGCAGAAAGATCACAAAACTGTAGACCAGGAGAATCTAGATTTACTGCCTGCCTTCACTCCCTCTGAAGATGATGATCTGAGACAAAGACATCTAGAAATCTCCTTGCCTGCCTCCTCTCAGAACTCAAAACTGAGATGATAGTCTGCTCCAATCATTAACCTTTGTTTTCCTTGTTTCCATAGAGATACCTCCTATTAAATGCCCGACAGCTTGTTACTGAAGGTTTAAATTTGGGAGCCCACCAGCATCACTGCCTCCCAAAATGAGATGCAACTTTAACTACACTGAACCTTTGTCGAGACTGAGTGAGACTGGCTTAATGAGATATAGAACCATCTACCAACCCAACTTCTGGAACGTGAAACAGCCAGGCAAGTTTCAGAGGAGGGAACTGTGTGGGTTCAAAGTTACACCCCAAGGTGTGCCTCTGTGGCCTGCAGATTGTTTTGATCTAAAGACAACTTTAGCCACAGCCTCGAGAAACTTCTGTCCCTCCCTTAACTACCTAAAGAACTTGGATGAGGAGCCTTGTCCATAAGAGGTTGTCAGAAATCATCTCTTTTCATCCATCTACAGGGCAGGACAAACCTCTATTTATTAAACTTCTGCTCTTACCATCCTACAATGACCCTTTGAGGCCCCCGGGGTGTATTACATCATCCCTAGCTCGGGATGTCTTTCTGTCTCTGAACCTCTCCTGCATGTGGGGTCTCTTACCCTCTCATGTATGTGGGGTTCCCAAAAATACACGTGTGCAATAAATTCGGTTATTTTCTCTTTCTAAAAAAGCAAAGCCTTAGTGTGAACTCTTACTGGCCACTTTCACAAATCACCAACCATGGCCAAAATCCCGCTTTTGGGACAGAGGGACAAGTCTAGGCTGTGCTTTTGCTTTAGCTGTGACCCTTCTCTCCAGCTCCTCAAACTTCTTTCATCATTTCCAACCCACTTCCTCACTTTTAAAACTCCAATCCCAAACCACTTCTTCCTTCAAGCAAATATTGGCTTCATAGATTGTCAGTGGTTGCTGCCTTCAGACAGCTTCTCTGTTTTAGACATGGTATTTGAAACTTTATACCCTCTAACCCCCTATGTAATTATCTTAGCTGGCTTTTTAAAACAACCATACACAAAACATCTTTGTATCTCCCCAGCATCTTGTTATGGATTGTTTCACAAACGTCTAATTGACATAGCAATATTTCCAGTAATGAATAATTTAAATGATCACAACCATGATACAAGAAGCTGATTTGCTTTGCCAAGAACACTGTCCAAGCATTTAAACTATAATATCATTCATGTGAAAAATACACAGAACTTGGCTTTTAAGATTAGTCACAAAACTAGTAATTAAAGAATTAAAAAGTAAGCTCAGCTTATGAAAGCACAACACTGCAGCAGGTAAAACGACCTCAGAATTGCCAGGGTGGAAGGTACTTGATGCCACTGATTTGTGGAATTTAACTTTTGACAGGTTGCTACATAAGCCAATACAGTTTCAATAAGGAAATGAGGGCAAACACAAGTACATTCATAGTTAATTAAAACTCGCATGGTCTTACCTTGTCATTCTTCAGTAGTACGAACTGTGCTTTCATAAAAAGAAGCAAAACATTCAGGTTACTTAAAAATCAGCAACTTAACTATTGACGATCCAGTGACAATGGACCCAGAGTAAATATGGATATTCTCTGCCAGGATCATTCATAGTAAAACTTTATTTAACAGAAAACCCAGCAAAGGTTTCCACCTCCGCAAAGTTCCCGTTGGTTTAAAGTAAAGCACTGCATTTTAAAAAGCAATTATACAGAAGTCTTTCCTAGAAAAGTCCTGCTAAAACATGTCTAGCAATTTCATTGATTATATAAAGTAGTACACTTAGTGTAATTTAAACATTCCAACAGGAATCAAATCGTACCAGCAGAACCATTTCTGCATCTGACATCTATGTACAAACACATGCAGACACACACATCTGAAAAAATTCCTCAGGCATAAACATGCAACACTAATGCCTTCTACTTACAAAGCCTATTAAACTACATACAGTATATATTAAAGCTCTTCAGAATAAAGACATGAGAAGCCTTAGGCATTTTTGTTCATCAATTTGTATCACGGCTTCGTGTCTTATTTTCTGCTTTTGTTTGATCACAAAAGCATATATCATCCTCCTTGCTGGCTCTTTTACTAATTCTGTGCCATTGCCATGTCCAGGTGAAGAAATCCAGCTGGAGTCAAATAACATAGTCCATGCCTGTCACAGCCTCCGGCAGGCAGAGAGCAAACAATATCAGTTTGCTATGGCTGGGGGGCCTTCTGGAAGGAGAGAGGCAAAGAAAGTCTTGAAGACGAGCCAGGCAGTGCTCATGAAAGAAGGGCTGGTCTGCTCGCCATCAAGTACGTCCCTGTCCGGAGGCAGATAGTTGGGGTCTTCGATTTCAGGATCAGGACCTTCCTATTGATAACAAAGTGATAAGAAAACAATTAGGACCATGATAGACACCCAACAGCACTAGACAACAAACAGCAGAGTGAACTCCCAGGCACCTGCACCATGTGTGAAGCAGCCAGGTAGGCACGACCCTGGAGGACGATGTCCTAGGCTGGACAGTGGTCCCTCTCGGGCTAGCTGTGCTGCTGACAGTCTTAGTTTTGAATATTCCCAGCACCAAGTATCAGAACAAATGAAGTAATGAGATATTTGACTATTATTAAATGAGTAAACTAAGTTAAGCTCTTTATTAAATTTGGATATTCTAATTTTGGCAGTGTTCTGAGTTAAAAAAAAAAAAAAACTATAAATGGAAACCCAGTGCTCTAAAAACAGATACTAGGGTGCCGATTTATATTTTAAAACAATATCCTTTAGAATTACACATTAAACTGCCTTATAAAAATTCTATCTCTATGTGTTATTTTCCAGGAACTCTATTCTGTGAGACATGCTTATGCTCTCAATCCTTAATTAGAATAACTACCCATTAGCAGTTTCCACAGTCTAACACATTGTTGTGGACCACTGAACACTCAAAATAGTGAGTTTAAAATAATATTATTCACATACTCCAAAATACAAACTGCCACAGCCAAATAACAAAAATACTTGATGGATGCTGTGACATACTTAATGTTTTAAAAGTAGTTATTGTTCTAAGAATAAATTTTTAAAAAACTTGAAAGACTTAGCTTTATAAAAAGGTAAACGATGACATCAGATATTCCAAGTTTATGGATTCCAGAGCCTGGCATCTCACGCCAAGCTTGCAGGCTCCATGGGAAGTGTCATACCTGTAAGTTATTGTTGGGGTCCTGATTTGCGGCTTCATGAAGATGACCATCATTTGCGAAGTTCTGGACCGGCCTCTGTCTAAATGGAAACCACCCAACGTGATGCCTTCAAAGGAAGCACACAGAAGTCCATCTTAGCTAACATCACAGTGAGACTTAAGAATTTAAGGGCCCTCTCGTTAGATGAGGTCCCCCTCACTCCCCTCCACTAGTCGGAGCAGCACCCTGATTAGAAACTCCCAGCAAGGGCCATCTGCAGAGACCTGACTTTCTCACTGGCCTGTCAGGTTCCTGAAGGCAGGGGCTATGTTTTATTCATCACTGTAACCCAGCAGCGTGAATAGCACCTAGCACATAGTAAATGCTCCGTAAGTGGTTGAGTCAAATTGAGTAATTTGAGTAATTGAGTAATTATTGAGTAATTTGAGGTAAAGGTAAAAAAGACAAGCGAAATCATCTGCTTACAGGTACATAACCACGGTGGCCCCCATGACCATGAGGAATCTGCTCAGGGAGGAGTAGAAGTAGAGGATGCTGAGGAAAACGGAAAACGTGGCTGCTGAATAGGTCCAATCCAACCAATCTCGATTTATCTCATCATCTTCTTCCACGATGGGGCCACCTTGTGCATTCATCCGCAAATTCTGATTGGCCCCGGGATTAACCACCACTTGAGGAGCAGCGTTTTGATTGGCTGGCTGGTTTTCAGCTGGAAACTGGTTGTGAATAGGGGCTGGAGCAGGTGCCGAGACCACAGGTATCTCTTGTGCACTTGGAGAGGGAACAAAAGTCCCTGACGCAGCAGTGGCCGCTAAACTGAAATGGAAATGACAGAGGCAGATACTGTTTGAGAGCAAAGCAGTGTGAGGACTGTGGTTCTCATCTCCTTATTTTTGGAGGTGCCTTTTACAGTTAAGAATTATAAGTAGGTACGTACAAACTTAATTTTTCTTTAAGTTAGTGAAGAACTTCTTTACTAACAGTCATACCTATACATGACTTATCTGCTCCTGAGAGAAACCACATGATAAATTTCATCTGGAATTAAACATTAACGCTACTATAACAGCATGGTGCAGCAGCAAATTAAAATTTTCACAAAACTTTAAAGATGCCACATGTTGAAAAGAAAATAACATATTCTAAACGAAGTCATCAAACTATGTACCCCTAACATCAATACACAAATTAGATAGCAGTTATCATTTATACTCTACTCCACCCACAGAACCAGAGCAGGGCTCTGCACAAACAGATGAAAATACACTCATACCCGCACCCTAACTTCACAGGTAATATGAATGGGATTCCTCTCAGTTCTCCGGGATCCCTGGCCACCTCCCCCCCGCCCGCCACACCCCCGGTATGGCAGGGAAGGACTCACTATTGCATGTAGTACTGCCGTGCGTAGATCTGCTGGAACCAGGAGAGCTGCAGCCACCCATAAGTTGTGTAGCCTGAGAAGCCAGGCCCCAGGCCTTGGAAATCCGGCTGGGCAGCTTCTGGCCTATGAAAGAATTTTAAAAATTTTTTAAATAATCAGTTTGAGTTGGTTTAGTATGAATAAGTGAAAATGCAGTTTAAATTACAATCAGATATTCAAATCAGAGACAGAAGAATGGGCTTTATGACCGTTAGACACAGACTACCATGTGATGACACAAAAACAAAGGGTCGGCTGACGAAGCCCTCCTACTGCGGTCCAGACCTCATGGCAATGTGGATGTGTGAACGAGCAGGCTAAGTGGATTCTCCACACCCCACCCCTGCTTAGTTTGCCAAGTCTCACTGCACAGTTCATCCTTTAGAAAGCAGCTCTAAAAAGCCACATTTCTCCCAAAGCCTGTCCTGAAGGAAACCCCCACTATCCCTAATACTCACTTTCCCTATCCTCTAGATCTGAATCTATACAGGAAACAATTACATGTGTATGTGGCATTACCCACGCTTGCTCACTGACCCCTTGTGACCTGTACAGGCTGCTGGCTGTTATCTTGCTGTTTCTCAACAACCCCGTGAGGATGAAGCTCTCCCCCATCCTTCGGACTACAGCTCCGGGAAGAAAAGAGATTTACTTGCACAAGATCACTGAGCTTAGCAAGTAGTGGGGCTGGATGCGAGAGCTGTGTGACACCAAACCAACTCCTTCTGTCATGCAACACGGGCTTAAACCAACCACCAGGGGCAAGGCCTGTATGTGGCTTTGTGAGCCTTAAGCGAACTCCTTTGGTGGCACACTCACAAAGGTGAAACTAACAGAATTGTGGGAAGACCAGGAGTTGGTTAGTGGTCATCTGCTGGTCAACTCACTTCCTTAAAGTTATATGCACTGGCTGCTCAATAGATAGTTGTTGAACAAAATCAGTAAGTTTTATTATGGTGAAATTCATAGTCAGATACGGGCCTCTATTCTCAAGTCGTATAGCCAGAATAAGAGAAGCACTTTTAAATGTTTCTATCCAATTATTATCCAGTTCATATGCTGACAGTCCAAATTCTATGCCCAGAGTATTTCTAAAAGAGTATTCTAATACAAGTAGGTTTTGGTACAACTGTTTTTGATCATTAAAAAATTACAGTGCAGAGAATGAGAGAATAAACAAGTGCTATTGTTAGCTCTGATGATGATGGCATTGCTGACATGCAAGATATCTAAAAGGTTTTTACAGTTAAATAGTGAAGTATGTAGGGGTGAGATAACATGATGTCTGGGAATTTTAAATACATCAGGAAAGGGAGGAGGGGCAATAAATGAAATGAGTATGGCACAACTTTGCTCATTGTTGGGCCTCGGTGATGATTATGTGCTCATTTGTTATAAAGTTCCCTTTACTTTTATGTACATTTTAAATTTTCATTAATTAAAAAAAAAACCCATTCCTCAAACTGGCTTTATCAACAATCAAGTATTAAAAACTACTAAGAAAAGGAGGGCAGAGGAATTGGGGAGATTAAAGAATTTCAACTTGTCATTAATACACTATTTTTTCCCCACAGGCACTTTCATAATAAAGTGTTCCAGGAGCTATGAAATCCAAACACCTGAGCATTTAGTCACTTCTGACTTTTGCTCTAAAGAAAAGCTGAAACATTCTAAAGAAATGGCCTTTTACCTAGCACCACAACGCAGTGCTTGGCAGAGCTTTTAATAGTGTCTTCACCTTTAGTCACCCATTGTTATGACTGACAGAGCACAAGGACACTCAGCAAAGCAGCTGCACAACGCTTCTAACAGCGGCTTTCTCTGCGCAGCACTAATCACGAGGTCAGCATGTGCAAAGCACACCCCTGTAGAGGGGATATGCCTACATTTTCAACACATGGGTCTCTCACTTTTCTCTATGTTCCTAAAGGAGTATGTAGTAAGAGGTTAAATACATAAAAGATCTTTAAAGTGAAATCCTTATAAAGCAACGCTTTGTACATTTTTAAAGTTCTGTGACTATACAGTGTAAACACACCTTATCCTTAAAATTTATACAAACGAGGCACATTCTTATTGTATAAACCTGGTTCTTTATTTATTGCAATGCTCACCTGGAGATGTTCTCCCATCCAGAGGGAGAAAGGTTCCGCAGGACCTCCCTGGGCCTTACACCATCACCTGAGGAATCCCCAGGATACTGTCCCTGACAAAGACCAGCGGGCTGCTCTGTGGATTCAGCAACCTAAATGAGTGTAATGAGAACAAGGGAACAAAGGGTCTGATGCAACTGGCTGAAATCGAGCTAAAAGAATTATTTTGCTGTGAACTTGACAAAATTCAATAGATGCCATGTTATGTAAAATATATTCTAAAATTTATTCAACATGAGTTCAATATATATTTCATTCATATTTTTTCCTAGAGTAACTATGTTATCTATAGTTTCATTAAATTCTTCCAATGAAGTTATCACTGGCAAGAAAGATTCTTGATAGTGCTCTGTATATCTTATGATGCTACATTTACTAAAGCAAGTAATTAAATTTGACTAACAAGATTCATAAATATAACTCAGCCAGCAACCTAAAGGAAAGAATTTCCTATGCAATGTTCAGATATTTCAGGAAATACAGATATAATACAAATTTAGGGTATATCACCACATTTATTAACACATTTATTATTAATGCTACATATTTGAATCAATACTGTGAAATGAAAATAAATGCCTCTGTCAGACATAAATCTTTAGAGGTTACTTGATAGAGCTGGCTTTTTCCTATCCAACTAACAAAATAATTAACCACAGTAAAAATTTCCAAAGAAAATATATTCACTTTTTTACTCTTATAAGAATTAATGGTTCCTTAGAAGAAACTCATCATGTGCTAAATTCAATAAAAACCCAGTTTAGAGTGCCTGTTGGTTCAGTGATCTGGATGCACAGCCACTGAAGGTTAAATCATGTCCCCGTAGACGGGGTGACATATGCAGAACTCCCCTTTCCACCATAACGCTGACAGCAGCATCCATCCTATTATTATAAGAAATTCACTTGTATTGAAAAGTTTCTAATTCTTGATTCTTCCCAGGGTAGGGGGGTGGGGGTGCGGAAATGGTACTTGATAAAAAGGCTATTAAAAATCTGAGGGGTTTTATCCAGCTTCCTTCATTCTTTGAGTCTGAAAGATACAGGTTATCATAATCGTGACGAAGCAGACCTACCTTTGCGCTGGCTTCTGACATTTTTGAAGGAGTCTTCACATTGCACACCAGATGTAGCACATGCCGTTTCTCCTGCTAAAAGTAATATGGAGGAACTTTAGGGCCTGAATTCAACCTGGTAAGAGCTGCAAAACATTCAAACGTTCACATGTATGTGATGTACCTTTGGAAGCAAGTCCCTGAGACACTGGTCATCCAACAGCAGCTTCCCAGAATAAATCAGCCTCTGGTCCTCCGGGCGCTTACCATGGAAAGAAAGAGCAGCACAGGTCAGTGTTTAAATTCTGCAGGCACCCAAACACGAAAGATACTTTATTCAAACTTTTAAATATGTGTGCTTTTCTCCCTGGCATTACAGGAAAACATTTCTTCAAAGGCCCCATATACAAAACATTTAGAAAGTGCTTAAGTAAACTGGTCCCTAAGGTGCAAATACATTTGGGATGGCAAATTATTTCCAGTTCACAAAACCCATAGCAACCTACTTGACTTCTTAACTCCCAAGGAAATTGCTTTCTGTCATGTAAGAAAAACAAATTTGATGTGTGGCTCCTACCTACAGCAACTAACTAACTTCAAACCTGTGGTTGGCCTCCGAGAAAACTCGAACAGCCCCCAAGGTCAGCCTTCCCCCAAACCACCCAGCACTGTCCCAAAATAACATGAAGCAATTCTATCTAAACTTAAGCCCTTGAAAAGATATTTCCCGACATACAAATGCAGTTATAGAGGACATGGTGTGTGGGTAGCATTTTCACAACTGCCCTGTGAGATTTCTGTATCCCTGTTTTAAGGGAGGAAGATCTGAAATTGACTTGTCCAAGGTCACCAGCTGCTACAGAGTCCAGATTCCAACCTCTTTTCCATTCCAGTGATTTTAAAAGCACAGGGACTTTACACACTTTTATACTAATATTTTTAAAATCTACTTTTAATTTATTTAAAAACTTTAAACATAATGGCCTCAAAGAATATATACCAAAGGCAGTAAAATGGAGATCACCACCAGCTTGCCAACCTATTCTTGCCAAAATAACCAATCGTGCAAAACTTGGAATAAAGCTGCTCCTGTCAAGTAGCCCGAGATTATAAAGTAAGCTGTTTAAAACAAACAAAACAATAATTGCATCTATTTACCCGCATAAATCAGGTTTTTACAACTGTGCAACTAAAACAAACTATAGAACTATATCGGATGCTGTGCTCACCACTTCTCACTGACTTCATTGGTCAATGCTATGCACATGATTTTGTAAAATACCATTGCAGAGGTGGGTCCTGTATTATATGAAAGGGTTCCACACCGGAAAAGGTTTGAAAACCACAGCTGCCTGTGACTTAAATTGTTTCACTTGTTAAAAGCCTGAATTGAGGGGGTCTTTCTCCAGACAGTGGCGGATTTGATAAAAAGAGTTAAGCAACTATTATAAAGTAAGGCTTCTCACATTAGAAAACAAATGAGTATTCTCCAGCCATAACTCTTAAACACAAATTTACCTACCTGGGAGACCTTTTATTTACAACTTTTGGGTCTTCAGACTTAATAGGAGAGATATTCCTCACCCAAGGAAGCCCTCAGGAAAGCTCTCCTCCAAAACACCGCCTTTTACCAAAGGACACATCTAGAGGCCACACCCGCTTTGCCAATTTGTGTACCTGGCAGCATCCTCACAGCAACAACACGGCCGCCCCTTCTTGGAAGAAACTTTGGCGAAAGCGCACAGAGTCCCAAGGTGAATGCAAACAAAGAGGCACGTTTCAAAACAACTCGGTAGGAAAACTGACGTTGACATTCAGTACTGAACAAACATGGAAGCAGAACAAGCTGACCCGCGAGCCACCACCCACTGCAACCGTTCGGATAAGAGGGGACAATTTCACAATCTCCCCCTGCGCCGATGCCCTCTCCTGTCTGCCGGAGAATGACACTCACGGACAGTCACGCCCGCTGCCGACACTTACATAATACTGGGGCAGAAAGTAAATACGGGGCGGTCCGGCGCACAGCCTCTGTCACGTGGTGGGGAGGGGGCGGTGCTAAGGGCGACACTGACACATCTGTCAACCAAAACAAAGCAAGGAAGTCCCCCCGATGGAGGGAGCCGAGTCGAAAACGCAGCCTCAAGCGGACTCCTGCGGCCCGTGTCCCTCCTAACTCACTCTTTCTTCAGCAGCAAGTGCACCGGCCCCCCCCCCCCAGGGACCCAGCCAAGGCGGCGGCCTCCAGCGCGGCAGGCAGGGAGGGGGGCCCACGGGGAAGGTGGCGGGGAGCGGAAGGGCCACGTCTCGCTGCTGGGTGTGGGGCCTTTAACGCGCGCGGCCCGGGCGCGCCCCGGGGTCGCCAGCCGGCGGCCTGGGGCCGGCACCCGCCCTCGCCTCTCCGCGGTGGGGGAGGCTCCCCTCGGGAGCCCCATCCCGCGGCGTTCGCCAGCGTGTCCTCATCGCCGTCCGCTGGGGGCGAGCGGACCCTAACGGGGAGGTCCCCCTCCCAGTCGCCCCGCCGTTGGGGGGACAGAGGCCTGGAGGGTGCGCTGACTCACCCAAGGTCAAACCGCCGTGTTCGGCGGCGTGGCTAGGGCGGGGAGCCGCGTCTGGAGGACGGATGGGGTGTGGGGGGAGGGCGGGGGGTGTCCGGGAGCTGGGGCAGCGGGACGGCAGCCGTGCGGGTCAGGGGCGTGGGAGGTGAGGTGACAGGGGCAGCCGGGCCGTCGTCAGTCCGGCGAGGCGACGGCGGCCTGTGACGAGGCGGTGACAGCCACGGGGCCGGGAGTGTGTGTGTGGGGAGTGTGGGGCGCCTTCGGCAGCGGGGCGCGGGGGGAGCCCACAGCCGGGCGGGGGCGCCGCCAGGTCAGCGCCCGCGGCCGGGGCGAGGCCGGGGGAGGAAGACGACGCGGAGAGGGCGGCGGCGACGTGGCATCCCCAGGGCACGTCCGCTTGGGGAGGCCGGAGGGATGGAGAGCCCGGGGGGGGGGTCCCCGCTTACCGGGCGCTCGGGGTAGACGCGGCTCAGGTGCGCCTTGAGGTGGCCCACGCTCCAGCTGCGGTCGCCGCTCAGCTCCAGGTCGCGGTGGCGCGCGCTGGGGCTCTTCACCAGCAGGGTGACGGGCTCGGCGTCCATGGCGGCGGCGCGGCGCGCTCGGCTGGGCTGGGCTGGGCTCCGGGTGCTGCGCGGCGACCTCCTCGCCTCGCCGCCGCCCGCGCCGCTGTCTCCTCCGCAACGACGGTTCACGTCTCCGGGGCGCGCGCGCGCGCCCCCGCCGGCGGGCGCCTTTTATAGGCGCCCGCACCCCGCTGGGCAGACAGACTCTTCTGTGGCTGCCGCCGATTGGCTGACTCGGAGGCCACGGCCCCGACGTGGCCCAATCAGCGGCCGGATGCGTGGCGAGGGGCGGGGCGAGCACGTGGGGGCGGCTGATGCAACCCGCCGCGCTGACGTCACCGCGTCGCGGCCGCGGCCGTCCCGGGAGCCCTGCCTGGGCGGCCTGCAGCCGGGGCTGGGCACGCTGCGGCCTGGCGGGCCGCTCGGTCCCGAGGACGCGGAGGGGGGGTCCCTGGCGCGGGTGCTCCCGCCGCCGGAGGGAAGGTCCTCCCGGCCGACTCCGCGTGGGCAGCCTCTGCAAATTGTTCCCTCACAAAGCAGCACCACGCCCTTTAGGGCCCGGGCCCTCGAGGCCCTCACGGCCCCTTCTTCGCTTCCCACGAGGGATGTCAGGCCCGGCAGCCAGCCCTCCCGGGGGGCCTCCCACTGCTCCCCGGCCTCAGTTCAAAGTGCAGAGGGGATGACCCCTTTCTGGAGTCCACGTGGAGGCGCAAGGAAGAAGCAGGCCCCCCCGCCCCAGGGTGGTTCTTCCTGGGGCTGAGGATGGAGGCATTACCACCTGCTGTTGCCAGTTCCTCTGTGGTCTCAAGACTCCTGTTACACCCTCACGTGTGGGACATCACCCCATGAACAACGAGCAGGCCACAGTCCGGCCTAACACTCGGAGACACTCACAAGGGCCCCACTCTATGAGCTCCTAACTCTTGCCTCCTTTCCATGGGGCTGTGACACGGAGGGCAGGGTTCTCAGGTTTTCGAAAACGTGACCACAAAGGCCTCTCTGAAGTAGACACTTGCTCCCTTGCTCCCTCCCTCTCTTTTGTAGGAAAAAAAAAAGGTCTTGATAAACAACACTGACTTTGTGCTGGCTCCATCCTTGTTCCAGTCCTGTTGGGACATCTGTTCTTCCAGGTGAGTCAGAAGCTTGGCAGGGGCAGGAGGGTAACAGGAGGAGCCTGGTCTGCTTGGTAGGTGTAATGCCACAAACAGGTTGGCCTGAGGACTGAACTTGATTGTCTCATAGTACTAGAGGTTAGAAGTCTGGGATCAAGGTCTTGGGCAAGGGAGGTTCCTTCCAAGGGCTATGAAGGAGAATCTGCTATACCTTTTTCCAAGCTTCTGGTGGGTTGCTAGACACCTTCAGGTTCCTGGGTGGTAGCTATGGTCACATGACATACTCCCTGGGTGCATACCTTCACATCATTTTCCCTCTGCATGTCTGTGTCCCAATTTCTCCCTTTATTAGGACACAGGTCGTATTGGATTAGGGCTCACCTTAATAACCTCATCAGAACTTGATCATCTGCAAAGACCCCATTTCCAAATACAGTCACATTCATAGATATGGGGGGTTAGGACTTCAACATATTTTTGGAGGACATGATTCAGCCTTAATATAACACAGAACATAGGGTGGCTTCTTTCCAGCTGTCTTTATATTAAGAATGGAGGTAGATTTGTCCCATGCTCAGCTTTCTGGGATTGTTTTTTCGGCTGGGGGAAGTTTCTTTTTATCAGGGCTGGCTTGATGGGCACGGCCCTCATCTTTGGTTTCATGCTCTGTAGTTAACATTCGAAAAATTCTTAATCAATTTTGAACAAGAAGTCCTGCATTCTCACTTTTCACTGGGTCCCACAGATTATATAGCTGGTCCTACTTCTCATACATCAGGATGGAAGCAAATGACTGATTATGATCTGGTAGTCTTGCAAGTAGCTAGAAGCTGACGAGTAGGGCCAGGCCAGACGAAACAAGCAGAGGCCTTAGAGGGGGTGGCCAGGAAGGAGATAATGGCTTCAGCGAGGAGCTGATTATGCTAGGTAGCATGGTTTCCCTTGCCTGCAGTGACAAGCATCAGGGCCCCTTAAGATGGCACATCCATTTCCACTCAGTAAGAGAGTACAAGGGTGTTCTCCCTCTCCCTAGGGAAAAGGCAATCCAATGTCTGTAATTCCCTCTTGGGTTATGTCCCAATGAGATAGCCCTTTTAAAGGACTTTGGTGATTTTGCCTATAGCATGTTTAGGAAAACATTAAATTCAAGTCAACAAAAGTGCCAGGAATAGAGAGATAAACATGAATGACCCTGTGCTCAGTGACCTCAGTGACCAGTGACCTGGGTGTGATAAGACAGTACAAAAATACAGAGATAAAAGACAACCCAAAGTCTCCTCCAGTTCTGAAGGACTTATGTTCACACTGAGGCATTACATAGAGGCAGGAGGAGAAGAGGGGGAGACAGATAAACTTGATGGAAGAGGTAGAATTGGAACTGATCTTTGAAGGATGGGTGGAATTTGAAAAAATATGATAATGGCAATTATTAATTAAACCCAATAGAATATCTGTATACAGAACTTGTGTGCGCAAGTATAGCTCAGTGGTGAAACTCGTGGACTCAGAGCCTGTTTTCAAACTCAGCTTTTGCCTTTAATGAACTATGTGACCTTTAGTCAAGTTACTTAACCATGCTGTACCAAATTTCCCTTATCCGTAAAGTGGGAATAATAATAGTATCTATTTCATAGGGTTGTTGTGAGGCTTAAATGATATAACATGGCTAAAGGTCTTGGGACAGATCCTAACACTTAATAAGTGCTCCAGAAATGTTAGCCATTCATATTTAGGGAACTATGATGAGTCTAATGCAGCAGTTCACAAATCTGGCTGTGAAACAGAATCACGCAAGGAACTCTTTTTTTAAATGAAGATTCTTACATCACCAAGTACTGGCAAAGATCTGGAGCCATTGGAACTCTCCTACGTGGCTGCTAGGAGTGTAAAATGGTATCAGCCCTGTGGAAATCAGCCTGGTGGTTTCTCATAAAGTTAAACACAGACCTACCCAACAACCTGGCCACGACACTCGGGGATTTACTGAAAAGAAATTAAAGATTGCTTTATTTATAATAGCAACACACACTGGGAACAGTCCAGGTGTCCAACACTCAGAGGCTGGATAAAAAAACCATATAGTGCACATACAGTGGAATATACTACTCAGTAATAAAATGCGACAAACTACTGATGCACATGGCAACAGGAATGAATCTCAAAACCATGTTTAGCACAAGGAACAGACAAAAGGCATATATATTATATGATTCCATTAATATGAAACTCTAAAATAAGCAAAAGGAATCTATGGTGACAAAAAACAGGTGAGTGGTTATCTGGGGATGGGGGTGGCAGAGACTGACTTGGAAGGGACATGGCCATAGTGTGCTGGAGCTAATTTGTACTTGTTCATAGAACCAATTGTGAGCTTCTCTTCACAATGCTGCTTTCAGTGACACACCGATAGCTTGACATTGGCCATGGTGGGAACATTAGCACTGCAGAGATCAGCAAAGGCCATGAAGCAGGCTTTCCCCCCCAGGGAATCAGAACTCTTACACTGCTGGGCATGAAGGAAATTTCTGGGTTGGTGAAATGTTCTGTCTTGACAGGGTGTGGGTTACACAGGCATAGGCATTTGTCACAATGGATCAAGCTGGACACTTGAGAGATTTGTACATTTCACTGCATATACGTTTTACCTCAATTAAACATATAAAAAAATAGGGTGGGTGTCTGGGTCCCATTTAAGGCCTACTGAATGGGGCCTGATGTATCCAAGTTGGTACCTGCTCGAAGGCCAGGTTTGAAAACCATCAGTCAAGTGTGACAGTAGGTACAGGATTTATTTTTAAATAACAGTTATGATGTTGGTGAGAGGTAAAACCAGAAAGAATTCTTGGACCAGCTCAGGAAAGACTTCACATGGTCACCTTTGAGAATGTGAGTATTTTTTTGTGGGCAATGGGAGGTTTTTGACCAACATAATCAGAACCAGCGTGGATCTGCCTCATTACACAGTCTGGGTTTACGTGAGAGAGATTTGGGGCCAGGAGACCTGACTTCAAGAGGAAAGGTACACCAGCACTAGGGCAGACTAAAAAAAGAAAAGTGAAAAATGTGGACAAAAGGCATTGCAGAAATAAAGTATGATCTGATCTCAGAAGCTAAGCAGGGTCAGGCCTGGTTAGTACCTGGATAAAGACCACCTAGGAAGACCAGGTGCTGTAGGCATAAAAAGTAAAAATAAATAAAAAATAAGGGATTGTAAACTGACAAGGTCCTTGCAGTCTGTGAGGTCAATCAAGGGTTGCTTCCCCTAAAAAAAAAAAAGAAAGAAAAAGAAAAAGAAAAAGAAAAGAAAAAGGAAAAGAAAAAGAAATAAAGCAGAGAAAGGGGCTTAGTAGATAATAGCTAACACTATCGAGTGCTTACCACATGTCAGACACACATCTTCCAGAACCATCCATGGCTCTATCCACATAATCCTCACAGCAACCTTCTGAAGTAGAATGCTATTATTATTTCCATCTTATAACTAGGGAAACTGAGGCACAGAGAGTTTAAGTAACTCGTACAAAGTTACAGACAGAGCTGGTAACTCTGAAATTATTATTTTTTATTTAACTGGTACCAAGGTATACTTTACATACAGTAAAATACAAGGATCTGAAGTGTACAGGACTTTGGGAAGGTGTGTTCACCTGTGTAACCCACAGCCCTATCAGGATATAAAACGTTCCCATCACTTCAAAATCACCCACTTGCCCCCACCTCTCCTGGTCCCAGGCATCACTGATCTCTGTCACTCCAGTATGGTCATGCCTGTTCTAGAAGCTCATGTCAATGAAATCATACAGTACATATTCTTTTGTGCTTCCCAAAGGTAGACATTCAAGCAGATCGAAGAAAGAAATATAGTCAGCTGAAGGGAAATCCATATTCCTAATTGAGATATCTAGAAATGTGGAAATGAGGGGACTATGGAAATTGTTTAACTGGACTGTAGTAGCACTTCTGTGGTCCTGTGTATCTTCTGTGACCTAATTTGTCTTTCAATCTGAGAAGGGGAAAGAAAAGAGCCAAGACAGGCCTTATTTTATAGTTGGGTCACGAGGGTCTTTTTGGACCCTGAACAGGCAAAAGGTCACTTGCATTTGTTTTATTTGAAACAATCTAGTATCTTAGGCCCCGCCGAAGCTCTATACTTTATTCTTGGAGTGCTTGTTTTTATTTGTTTTTTAGTGATTCCCCCCAAATAATTCAAGCTCCAACCAGAAATCTTGCCTTTTTTGGTCATTTCCAAAGTCCTGATTTAGCCCAGGAGAGGACATTCTGTTCTATACTCACGAAATCCATCCCTCGGCAACTCTTGTGCCCACGCTAAGCTGGAAGCGGTTTTCTTTTCTCACCAGAAGTAGCTCTCAAGGCAAGTTCTCCTATATGATGTGGCTAGTAATGGGGAAGTGTTTTCATGTGATAAAGGAGGGATCTCAGACTGTGGTCCCCAAACTCTGACGAGTGTGACACCCACTTCCCTGTTATTGCCTGCCTGTCTCTTAAAAGGGCTTGTTACATACATTTAAAAAGATCAAATCAAATAAAAATGGAACTGGCTTTGGAGAACCACAAGTGTCTCTTGAACAGATGACACAAGGGGTATGACCAGTCAAGACTGACAACTGGGGCCAACAGTAGGCCTGAGAGCTAACTGCCCTGTGCACTTCTAAACTCGGTCCTTTCAAAGTTTAAAAATGTACCCAGGGTTCATTTACTTGAAAAGTTAAACATAGAATTACTATATGACCCAGCAATCCCACTCCTAGATAAATAGCCAAAAGAATTGAAAACAGGAGTTTAAACTAAAACTTGTTTATGAATAGTCACAGCACTACTAGACACAATAGCCAAAAGGTGGAAATAACCCAACGTCCATCAACTAATGAATAAACAAACAAAATGTGGCATATCCAGGTAATGGAATATTATTCAGCCATACGAAGGCAGATACAGCACTGACACGTGCTACAACACGGATGATCTTTGAAAACGTGCTAAATGGGAGAAGGCAGACACCAAAGGCCATGTAGTGTATGATTCTATTTATACAAAATATTCACAATAGACAAATCCATAGAGACAGATTAGTAGTTGCCAGAGGTTAGTGGGGCGTGATTGCTTAATGGGTCCAGGGCTTCCTTTTGGGGGATGATGAAGATGGTGATGGTGACAACTCTGTGAATGTACTAAATGTCACTGAATTAGATATTTTAAACTAGTTAAAATTGTGGGGGTTTTGCTATGTATTTTACTGGAAAAAGAAAAAAATCCTACTTGGTTCTTTCTGTTCTGTTGAATGCTATTTCCCAGCCTTTCCTCCGATGGAGAGAGGAATATAAATACAGTCACCACACAAGAAAATCCCTATTACCCGCAATGAGAGGCCTAGGCCCTGGAGCAGGCAGCTGGGCAGTGTCTGCCTGACTTAATAATCTCTCTGACTAAATTCCTCAATTTGCTTGAACAGCAGGTGCAGCCAGCTCCAGGGGTTTGGCTCTTCCTGACTACCTGGGTTCAGCTCCAGGGCAAAAACGATTCAGGTGGGCCCCACTCTCCAGGCCTGCATCCTGGGCAAGGTCCTGGCTGAAGTCTGAGGCCCAGGTAAACTCAGAAGCCCACATTTCCCCTTCACGGCTACCTGTCCCCTCTCGTTGAAATACTCTGACTGCAGTCCAGCATTTTACGTTAAAGAGAAAATTTTAAAAAGTTCATTTATCTTAAGTTTCATAGTATCTTTTCATGAACACGGGATCTTTTCTGTCCTCTAAGTGGAATTTTGATTGTGTGTTAGTTTCTTTCTTTTCTCCTCTAGCAAAACACTCAGCTTCCCCAGTTGGTTTCAGACTAGACCTAGCACTTAGGCAAAGATGCTGGAGACGACAGAAAGCGTTCACAGGAACGGTCTTGTTAAAACCGTGGGGGGTTTTAAATCTCCTTGGTGAATCCTGCTTGCTCAGCCCTCCTGGTCAACTCTGGCTTTTTGCCCACTGATAAGGGTTCCAAACGTGCACTCTTATCTCTGACCTGGTCAGGCCGGCCTTGTTTGCCTCGGGCCACATCTGTCACTCAGGTCTGGTTCTTCCAAACAGGCTCCCACCCCTCCGCCTACACTCTGCTCTGCTCCCCAAAACCTCACATTCACCAACCCTGCCTTTCCCCAAGACAGCACCCCTGACCATCTCCGGGTTCATTCTGTAACTCTTCTGAGCCAGCATGAAAACCGTTTGTCTTTCATCAGTGTGACGCCGTCTGGCCTCCCAGCCAGGTGTTTCTTCTCAAAGCTCTACCCACAGGGTATTTTTAGGAACTGAATTTGATGCGGCCCCCTTTCAAGAAGGATGCTGGTGTCATGCTTGAGCTTCTGCCTGTCGGATTAACCCCTTACCAACGAAGCCGCCGGCTGGGCTTTGCTGGGCCCCGTGTCTGTGAACACTGTTGAAATTGGCAGCACATATTTTTTGACATCCTGAGCTATATACAGCTACAAGCGAAACCAGGCTGCTTTGCATGTGCTTGGGGGCCTTCCAGCCAGGTGGTTCTTCTGGAACATTCCAACTGGTCTCACCCCTGTGAAACCCACCTCTCCCTTGCCACACGAGAGAGGTTAGGTGGGTGTGTGAAAGGGAGTCCAGTGCAAATGGGGCGTTCCATGTGCTAAAGAGGCCACAGCTTTCTGCCTGGGAGGGGGAGCTCAGAGAGCTGATGGATGAAAAATGGGCTGTTACTGTATTTACTGTAAAGCCCACGATAAGTCCAGGCAGGAACTAAAGGAGACATGAAAGCCAGAGGGGAAAATTGGGAACTAACTGGGCAGTGAGTCCTGGGGGAGATAAGTGAGCAGTCCCGGCCTCAGGGACCCGTGTGGCTGCTGATTGGGCCTGGCCCCTGGCGCTGACAGTCCACCTCACTGAGTGTCAGGTTTTCCACGCACAGTATGGAGAAAGGATGACACGGAAAATACTCCTCCGCCCATGGAAACTCATAAATGTGGAGCATTTCATCATCCGAAGGCAGAGAGAGACATTGCGGACTGAAATGTCTCATCCTCCTAGGGCAGAATGGGCCCGACAAGGACTTGGAGAGCCTTCTAGAGTCCCTGATCACATGGCATGGCCGTAGAAAGTGGGGGGCCAAGGGGTGGGGTGCCAGAGCGTGTGCTCTCCACCCCCCCCCCAACATCCACAATATCGATCAGCCATGCATGGGCCAAATCACAGTCATTAGCAGGCCAGCTGGCTAGTGACACCCGTTCCAGTTCGATTCTCCCATTTCACAGACTGAGCCCCCAGAGAGCTTAAGGGGCGTATCGGAGGTCGCACAGCCAGTTTTGGGGAGAGACAAGCTCAAACCCAGTTCTCCTGGAGGCCACCCTGTAGCTCTTCCACTCAGCCTCCCCACCTCTCCGTGTGAGACAAGCAAACAGGTTCCCCCTGAGTCAGCAGACATGAAAGGATAGCGCTCAAAATATTCGCGTAGAAATGCGACCTACAGAACCAGTGGAAGCTCAGAGAAAAGTTCAACTCAAGGTCGAAAAAACAATGCAGTTAGTTTTTTCAAAACACTCAGCAGAGTTGAAAAAGGGTGTTCCAACACAAATCAGTTCTGTTGACGGAGGGAATGTATTTTTAACTGATTTTGTTGTTTTGACCTTACTGTTAACTCAAGGCTCCCCGCCCACCCACCCCCCTTCCAGGCTATTATCTGTGTTAAAAATTCAATTTCCAACACAGTGGAAAATTTGTTTTTTTATTTTAAATGGCCAAAGCCAAAGCATTTCTGTTCTCGAACTGGGGTCTCTCTGAGGTCTACAGAGGGAGCACTCATGTGCCAAGAAATGGTTTTCATGGGGCTCGAGAAAGACAAGCATTCGGGGGTTGAGTTTGGGGGCTTGGTCCCAGGCCCACTGCATGGCTCAGAAGCAGGCCACCTTCTGAGGTCCCTGGGGAGCAGAGGAGCCAACCCCAATAAACTTGGCCAGGAGCTGTGTCTCTCTCAGTGAATCCTGATGCGCAAATAGAGCCGTGGGGCGTATGACAGCCTGGGAGCCAGAGCCACTGGTCTCTGCAGTGGGATGACCCAAGAAACGCTGAATCCCTTGCATCCTAACCCGAAGTGGGTGCTTCAGTGAGCTTGGAGGGGGCCGCCAGATCCAAAGATGCCTCTTTTCTTGGGGTACCCCTGTGCTACTGAAAAAGACCCAGTGTCTGCCAACAACTCACCTTCATGCTGCGTAGGGATGTCTAGGGCTAAAATGCCTTCTCAGGGAGCCTTGCCCATCGGCTGGGTTGGTGCAAGCACTTTGGGGGTGTGCAATCCACAGGAACCCGAACACCCTTAAATGAGCAAGGGCCATCTCCCCCAGGTTCTCGCTCAGCTCTGACCCCCATCTTACGAGCACCCACACCACAGTCTTATCCCCTGTCCTGTTACCCAGTCTTGAGCTGGGAATGAACCTTTCTGATTCTTTGCCCAATCTTGTCACCTTTATACCCTTGGCTGACCTGCTTTTCCAACCCTGACCCACCAGACCTCCATCCTCTATCCCCAACCAAATTTGAAACCAAGAGACTCCCTAAATCTTGTCCCTCCTTGAAGTTCTTTCTCGACAGGCTCATGGTCTATATCCCTCCTTGAGTGTTTTGCTTTTATTTTAGTTCCATTTTCCTCCCTTGAGATAAGGCGGAAATGGCAGTGAGGCCCATCATGGCCTTTTGCTATATCAGCCGAGCTCCCTGCTGTGCAGGGAAAAAAAATGCAGGACACAAAGAAAAGTCTAAGCTTTGTTTTTCAAACCATAGGCCACCACCCATTAGTGGGTCCCAAACACATTTTAGTGGATTGCCACCAACATTCAAAGGAGAAACAGAACTAGAACAGGAAATACCAGCGTATCACCCTCCCATAGTAAGGATAAATGTTGTTGTGCGACGCTTCCGTTTCAGTGTGTGGTTTTGTTCCAAGTCTCCACGTAAAGTATAATTCTTACTGTGGGTTGCAGCCCCCAAAGTTTGAAAGTCCCTGGTCTACCAGAGAACCAGCCCAAACACTGAAGATACATTATTATTGAAAGGGAAGGGAGGGAGAGGTGGTCAAAGAAATTTGCATTATTGTGGAGACTCCAGGAGCCCTGCCTTCTTCCTGTAAGGGTGACAGCTGTGTGTGTGTGTGTGTGTGTGTGTGTGTGTGTGTGTGTGTGTTGTGGGGGCACCCCTTCTCCTGGCCGTAGGAGGAAGGAGGCAGGCACGGTTAGGGAGTCCTCCCAGGGAAATTGGGTAGAAACTGCCAAGATGCACCCCCAGCGCTCTGCCTCAGACTTGTAGATGAATCAAAGGCCGAAATCTTAATGCTCTGTAATCAAGATCAAAAGAACGTAAAAGAAACATGGATCCACCACAGCATTTTCCATGCAACTTCACATGCTGCTTCTTCAGCCCGTAAAACAAAGGCCAGGGGTCACGTCCGACTGGATAGGAGCCCAACGAAAGTTTGTACGTCGACCAGCTTTTTCAGTCAGGTCACCAGGTGCCACCCCCTGAAGGACATGAGTCCGGACCGTCCCCGTGGGGAGGTGGGCGTCCCACGCACCCTCGACTCCGGGCGAGCATCACCGAGCTTGGGGTTACTGGCAGTAGAAGGTGAGCACGTTTTCCTGGTTCCCTCGGATCAGGATAACCGGAGGTCTGAGGTCCCGGGACAGGGTCTCCAGCCAGGCCATGTACAGTGAGCTCGGGCACTTCCCCTTCCTCCCTATGGGCAAGGTGCTGCGACGCAGGAAGAAGAGGCAGACGAGAAATCACCAAGGGGCCTTCCGCCCACAGCTCATGGTTCTGAAAAGCAAGTCTGTTTCGAGCTCCTTCTTCCCAGCCACCCTGAGAACGACCTCTCGCTCCCCTCGAAAGCACGGTTCCAAACGCATCTCAGACACAAAGCGTTTCTGGACAAAGCCATGGCCTACAAGGCCCACGTGATCTGGTCCCCAGCAGCCTCCCCCGCCTCACCTCCTGCCCCCCTCAGCCTCTTCCCAACCCCACAGCCACAGTGGCTTTCTTACCGCCCCTGGGGAAAAATGGCAAGCTTGCTCCTGCCCCAGGGCCTTGGCACCTGATCCTCCCTCCACTCAGGAGGCAGCGCCCTCAGCTCTTCACGTGGTCGGTTCCTTTGAGTCACTCAGATCTTGGCTCAAGTGCACCCCTTTCTCTGATCACCCGCTCCAGAGCAGGACTCCCAGCTCTATCATGTCACCCGTTTCATCACACCCACAGCACTTCGCACCCTCAAAAGCCCATTCTCGTTTATCTGTTCGCCATCCATCTACCCTGACTGGAATGTATGCTCCTTCACAAGCGGGCCACAAGCGGGAGGGAGTGTGGCACCTGTCTCATGATCCACTCCTTCCCCTGTGCCCAGACACAGTTTGATGCAGTTGGGGTGTTAAGTGGGTGATCCCACCCACCAGGCTACTCGAACTCTGCCAGCCTTCCCTCTCCAGCCACGCATGCACCTGCCTGTGGCCCCATCGTGACATGTTTACACGTCTCAGCTGAGGGTCCTTGTCCTGCTTGCAAAGCCTTGGGAGCAGGTCTGCGCCTGTGCTTTGGGAGGGCGCCTTGCCTGAACTGCGATGCTGCACAAATAACCAGATGCCCTGGGGAGGCTTTCGTGGCCATCTCAGGCAGTCACTTTTCCTCGATCTCGAGATTCCACAACTGCATCGCAGTGACCACAGCTGCCTCGCTCCTGACCCTGGAAGCACCTCACAGAGCCCACTGGTAGCACAGGAAGTTGGGGCGCCGGCACCCGACACGGGACTGCACTTTATTTTCCCAAAGTGCACCCACAGGTGCTATTTTATCTGACCCTGGAAACCATCCTGGGGAAAGGGCAGGGCCCGTGGTGCTGCCTCTCCCCGAGCTGGGGACACCCAGGCAGGAAGGAGGGTGCTGGGCTTCAGAACGTGGCTCTGGCGTCACAGAAGCTCTATGAGGCGTAGCTTTGCCACTTCCTCAGCCATGTGGCTTTCGCCTCATTGCCCCTGAGCCTCGGTTTTCTCTTCACTAAAGTGAAGACGCATGAAACTCCCTTCTAGGATGTTTGTGAGAAGCCAGGCTCACAAAGGGGCCGCACTGTGCCTGGCAGCTAGCGAGCACTTCGCCACGCACGTCACTTGTCATTATTTACCAGCATGAGACAGCCGAGCTAGTGAGTGGCAGAACCGGATCTTGAATCGAGGTCCTGGGGGTCACCCACGCCAGCGCCCTCTGCTCACCACAACCCCCACCTCCGCTCAGGAGGTGAACTGGGGTCCCTAAACAGCTGCCCCTCGTTTAAAATGCCATCCTCAAAGCTTCACTTGGGACGACATTACCCTCCTGTAAAAAACAAGGTCCCCAGGATTGGGAAAGGCAGGTGCAAATAAGGACATTTCATTGAGCGAGTGTCACCGTAGTTAGAACTTGATCAGGTGTGGTGACATTCCAGGGGAAAGGGAAGTGGGCAGTGGGCATACTGAAACCAAACTTCCTGCTTTAACAGGAAAACTCAGAAATTCCCAGGCCACAAGGGGACTGGTGGCTACATTATCAGGGGTGGGGGACACCCATCCCTCCTGCTGCGGCCTTTCAAGCTTCAGTATGAAGTTGCCTCCCCGAGCAGAGCCTGTCCACCTGTCTGCGGGACAGGCTCCCTTGACATTCACCTCAGTGCCAGTCCATAATGACATTGGAACCCTGCTCACAGGATGAGTGTGCTTTATGTACTAAACTTTAGAAATAAAGCCACTCCAGCACAAAGGAACTTTTTGTTCAGAATGGCCCCTTTCAGCCACAGAGCAAGGCAGCCTGGGATCCAACCTAGATGCAAACGGTAAGCAGTAAGCCTGTGTCAACATCCAGTTCCTGCTCTGCAGCTGCGAGATCCTGGGCCAGTAGCTTAGCCCCTCTGAGGCTCAGCTCCCTCATCTCCAAAGTGTGCGTGTGCGTGTGCACGTGTGTGTGTGCACGTGCGTGCGTGTGTGTGTGTTGGGGGGAGGTGATGGGGGTGGGATGGGGAACAGAACCACTCCATAGAGTTTTAAAAATAATGGCCAATGCCTAGAGTGCCAGAGAGGTTCAATCCATAAAATGCAATGTCGATGATGATGATTTTCTTATGATTTGGCTTTCAGGAGGAAGTCTTTATAGACAAAAAGAGGGGCCTAGACCCCAAAGTGAGACCAGAAATAAGGCCGTTGAACACAGGCAAAGCCTGCTGGGCAGGCCACGAGGCTGGCTGATCAGCTGTGCAGGTTAAGCTGAACTCAGACACGCTGGGAATCTGCTGATTGTATGCGAGTCGGAAAACGGCCAAATTCTGCTTCAGACCCGCTCTAGAAAATGGTCCCCATGTGCTCTGCCTAATGCTGGCAGTGTGATTTTGGCATTGCACGGATGGGTGGGAGGATTTTTGTCTCCTCGGAATTTCTGGGGAATGAGGATGTCTGGGCTCCACCCCAGACCCCAAGCTGGGAACAGCGGAGGCATCTGCCGTTTCCCACAGTCCCCTGGGGGTTCTGACGAAGGTGACATCAGAGTGAACTTTTAGAAGCATCGGGCAGGCAGTCTAGGGCTGGAGGTCAGTGATGCAAAAGCACAGCTGCCGAGTCCTCCCACAGGGGCTGGCCAGACCGCTGGGCCCCTTTGGGCGACAGCTGTAGCTGCCACCAGGGGGTGGGGCCGTATGCGGGCCTCTCCTCCGGGTGACTTGGACTCACTGTTGTTTGTATCAGCTAATCCCCCAAAGGCTGGTGGACAGGGGTTGGCTTTCCCTATGAGGTTCACAGAGTGGGAGGGAACAGGTGCCAGGGGATCACCTCCCAAGGAGACATTCCTCATCTTATAGCTTGGCATCCTGACTCAGTTGATGAGAACCATCACATGTTAGAGCGAAAGAGAATCTGGCAAATAATTTAGTTTAACTCTTTTCTATGGTCAGGGAAACTGAGGCTCAGAGAAGGAGGGTTACATGCACCGAAGGCCACACAGTGGGCTCACGGCAGAGACAAAATGCCAGCCTGCTCTTCTGAACAGAGGTGGCAGTCAAGAGGAGGTGGCGTGGCACGCCCACGTACCCCAGGTGACACCCACCAGCTCCCACGCCCAAGGAAGAAAGGCTGCGTCCCCAGACAGAGCCAGTCCCACTGACTTGCAGTCTGACCCGGGTCTCACCTAGGCCAACCTTGCCTTCGAGATGTTCTCTGCAGGGTCTTGGCCAGAGACTGGGAGGGAAATCCAGCCCTTTTCCTTATCATGGTTTCCACTTCGAAGGAAACGTGGAGCATTTTCTCTGTACAAAAGTTTATGTCCCTAAAAGCCCCAGGAAGCATCGTTTCGGCAGAGCCAGCTTCACGGGTGTGCAACCTGCACATCTGCACGACCCTGCACTCACAAGGGTCCCACTCTGGGCTCAGTGCTCTGCTGTCACCATCGGGACGGTCTTAATACCTCTGAACCCACATTTTCATTTTGCAGCGGACCTCATAAACTGGGCACTCCGTCTTGATTTCAGGGTAGGAAAAAACAGGTCCCACAGGCTCTGGGCTGTCCTGCAGAATTCCCAGGTGGCTAGCCCCCAGGAAACCTAAGAAAGGCCAGTATTTGCCTTGGCAAATATCCGCCTTCCCTCTGAGCTGGGCCTGTCTGGGAGAAGGGACTCAGGTGACACAGCTGACCATGTTCTTCCTCCTGGCCACCAGGAGACCCTCTCTGTGCCACTGTCACCTTCCACTTACGACAACCTGCCCAATACCCACCAAAGGCGACTCGTTACTGGACACGGGGGACAGCAGCGGAAGCCTAAGGGTGTCACAACCCCCAAGACGTGGAGCCTGAAACAGCCGAGCTGGGGAGGCCTCAGCTTCTGCTGCCCAGGCCTGGCACCGACACTGGGGGTGACCTATGGCCACAGAGGGCTGGGCGATCCGCAAACAACTAGAAATCGATTTTTCTTCTGGAATGAGCTGGGTCCCCTTTGCCAAGACAATTGGCAAGAAAAGGCAACAAATAATGGAAAAGCAGTGGTGACAGGCCTGGGATGTGCGGGGCCCTAAACGTCTGCCAACTGGCACTGATGAGAAAATCCTGAAATGCCCTAAATTAAACGACAGCAGGCCGAAGGGTGAAAGGAAGAGAGGAGGAGGGGTTAATCAGTTATCAGCTGCTGGGCAAAACCAACACAGGACTGCTTACACTCCCCCGTGTGTGCTGGAATTTTGGATTAACTTCCAGGCAGCCAGGTCCAGGATTATCTAAAAGAGGAAACAGCCGGCAGCATCCAACCCCAGCAGCCTCTGCTCGTTTCCATTCTGCTGCCCACGGCCAGGCCACAGGGGCGGACACGGCCAAGCTGCTTCGCCTTCTCCCACCCCCTTGTCTACAGCCAGGGTGAATTCTTCAAGACAACTGACATCTCCCCCCACCGACTGTGAAAACGCCCAACAGCTCCAGAACTCAAACGTGCCGGCGGTTCGGACTCCATGTCTCAAGGGCCTAGACTCTTTCTCTTTCTTTTCTCTCTCTCTCTCTCTCTCTCTCTCTCTCTCTCTCTCTCTCTCTCTCTCTCTCTCTGTCTCTGTCTCTGTCTCTCTCTCCTTCCTTCCTTCCTTCCTTCCTTCCTTCCTTCCTTCCTTCCTTCCTTCCTTCTTTCTTTCTTTCTTTCTTTCTTTCTTTCTTTCTTTCTTTCTTTCTTTCTTTTCTTTCCTTTCTTTTTTCTTTGCTAGCAGTGTTCCAACAAGCCCTCTCTTTCAAAAAGCCTTTCAGCCATGGAAGGTCACATTTTTCTGAACAGCACTCGGGTGAGAACACGGGGCAGATGCGATGCTGAGAAGCCACGGGGGGCTGTGTTTACCGGAGGTGTGGGCCCTTCTGTCTCACAGCGGGAAGGCTCAGGTCCCCAGCTGGTGGCCACCCCTTCCCAGAGCGGACACCCTTGGCCTCTGCGACAGGCCCCTCCTCCCTCTGACAGCTACTTACACGAAGATGAGGGCGGCGTCTCGGGAGTAATCCAACAGGATCTCATTCAGCCTCACCTGGCGCAGCGACTGGGGTGAGGAAAAGCCATGTGGTCACTTCCCGCATCCTTGGGGTTCGTCCTGTCCCTACCGAGCCTGGGGGGGTCTCTTTTAACATTTCAAACAGGATGCCTGCATTGTTCCCCCCAAATCATTATAGCCTCTCTGCCTCCAAGACAGAAGGGGACCCTCATGTAACCAAGCGCCAAGCTCCCCCCTTGAGGAGCCCTCCTTGGGGCTTCCTTGCCTGACGGGCCGTGCGACCATGACCAGCAGGACAGTGGGGGACGAGGCACGCTGTGAGCGAGGCACGCTGACTCCCTGAGCCCCACTGTCTTCACCTGTGAAATCAGCATGATGACAGCCCCCACCCCAGCCCAGGGAAATCTCTGGAAGAGGCAGCGGATCATCTATGAAGCATGGAGCAGAGGGCCTGGCCTGAGGAAGCACCGGATACAGAGGCCGCGAGCAGGGACGGGATGGGATGCTCCTTGTCCTTCACAGCAGGGTAGCGGGAGCCCCCTTTAAATTCTACTTTTTGCTCAGCTTTTCCCAATGAGCCAACAGCCGTGTGTGTCCCCTGGGGATGAGTGGCAGGTGGGGGAGAACCCCTCCCACCCCAAGGCCTGTCTCCAAATTGTTCAGAAATGACTGACAGGGCAGGTGTGTCCCCTGGGGATGAGAGGGCCTGGCAGATGGTGGCAGGTGGGGGAGAACCCCTCCCACCCCAAGGCCTGTCTCCAAATTGTTCAGAAATGACTGACACCTGGCCTGGTCATGGACGGCCCCTCCATCTGAGAGAACGAAAAACTGAGGGGATGTGAGCTGACCGGGGTCAGAGCTTCCTGACCTCACGCTGCTGACATTTTGGGTGGAAGAATTCTCCGTCGTGGAAACTGCCCCGGGAGCTGTCGGATGTTCAGCAGCAGCTCACCAGGCCTCACTCACTCAGTGACAGTAGCAGCTCCACCCCTACCCTCGTGGGGTCAACCCAACATGCCTCCGGGGGCGGCTGATTGTCCCCTGAGGGGCAAAACTGCCCCTCAGGGGAGACCCACTGACCCCAGGCACACAGAGAACAGACTGTGACCCCCTGTCCCCCTAACGTCTCTCCCTGCCCCCCTCAAAATGGCCACAGCAGCCACCACTCTCCTTCAGCCCTGAGATGCTGTTTGGGAAGCGGGGGCACCCTAGGGCTGCATCTGGGGTGGGGTGTACAGGCTAAGGGAAGAAGGTCAGTCAGCTTTGCGGGCCCACAGGACAAATTCTACCTCGGTCTTCACAACTTGTCTCATGAGTCCCTTCCACCAGGCACAGAGCAAGGGAGAGAGAGGGAGAAGGACTCCGGGCAGTCATCGCCATGGCCAAGGTGACTCAAAGTGGGCAGGAGGACCAGGCTCTCATGCCAAGGCCGCTCTGAGTTCTACAGCCCAAAACCAGTTACCCGTCAGGCCGGGCACTTGTGGCTTGAGGACACCTCAGAGGCTGGGTGTGAGGTGGAGAGGGGCAGAGCTGAGGGTCCAGGGGAGGGCACTGAGGAAGCTCAGGATAGATGGGCACAGACAGGGTCCCTGTCCCTGACAGCACTCGTCCCCGCAAGCCCCTCCCCGACAAGGCCCTTCTCCCTCCTGCACCTTGACCCTGTTCTTGTGAATTTCCTCATCCGAGATCTTCCAAGGACAGTCCCGCCGCATCTCCGTGACGGTGGCCTCGTCCTTGAAGCCATCGTTCAGGCGGAAGGGCGCGACCATGTCCTCGAAACTCTTGGTGCTAGAGTCGGAGAGAGCAGATAAGACCAGGTCAGATGGCCCGTTTCCAGGGGAAATAGGGCCCCAGAGGGAGATGGGGGGACATGCTTTTCAGTCTGAAACCGATTCTGACATCGAAGCAGCTTCCACGCTGAACTCAGCACTGACGGTTCCTCCACGTTGACTGCCCTGGGCCCATCTCTACCCGCCCAGGTCTGACCGTTCCCAGGCAGTCACTGGGCCCTGTCCTGTGTCGGGCTTGGTGCTACACAGCAGGGACCAAACCCAGCACCGTCCCTCGTCTTCACAGAGCTCACGCTCTGCTGCGTGATGAACAGGGTCAGAGGTTTTACGGAGACACTGGGATGAGGATTAAAAGGTGGGGAAGGTGTCTGTCCTGAAGCCAGATACACTCAGCGAAGGGGATGCTGGAGCAAACAGGAGAGAAGGTGCAACGGCCCTGAGTGGACACGTGCTGTCTGCTGGAAGAGCAGCAGAGGACCCGGGTGGCTGCACCCGGGAGGCTGGAGCAGGGGGGGACAGATGGGTGTGAGGGGTCAGGTCAGGCAGGCCTTTGTTATGTGCCCTGAGTGAGGCAGCAAGTGTTGGAGGCTGTTCTGTGTGATGCGACTTCCATTGTTAAAGACGGAAATTCAGACTGGTCAGCATTCAGATGCGTCCATCTGAAGCCACGTGGACAGACCAGCTCACCTGGGGACGGAGTAAAGAGAAGACGATCCAGGACTGAACCCCAGGGATGCCAGCAGGTGTTAGTTCGTCAGGGAAAGAAGGAAGAGGCAGCCAAGGAAACAAGACACTGAAGGACGGCTGTGATGGATGGCCGCTGAACGGCAGAGAGAGCTGAGGACAGAAGTGGCTCTGCGGGTCTGGCCGTGTCGAGGTCACTGATGACGCCAGTGAGAGCGATTTCAGAGCAGGAGTGGGGCGGAAGGCAGACTGGAAAGAGCCTGGAGAAGTGGGGGAGGGAGGGAGTGACGACAGCTACCATCTCTGAAGAAATGTGGCTGTGTGAGGGAGGGGAGAAGCGGTCCAGGAGGCCGAGGCAGAAGCAGGGGCAAAGGCGGGGATTTGAAAGAGGACACGTGTGTGCCCTGAACCCTGCCCTCCCCACCAGAGGGCTTTGCCAATCTCTCTACATTCTTGGCCTTTCTCAAGGCTCTGCCTCTCCATCAGAGACGACCCTATTCCCTGTTGCATTCTGGTCCACCTCTGCAGTGCTGTGATAGCTCCTGATTATCTCCAGCCCTGCTCCGAGCGGGGTAAATCCTGGAGGGCAGGGCTGCGCATTACTCATCTCTGCCCCTGCAGCTCCAAGCAAATGGCAGGAGCCACCATATCCATCACCAGGAAGTAGTTAGTCCCCTTCTCTCCATCTCCATTTCGTTCCCTCCGGGTAATGGGAGATAAAGGGAGAAGGGCTAGGAGACCAGGACCGACCGACCTTTATGGAGAAGACAGAGTCCTGGAAACCCTCGTGTACGTTGATTTACACAAAGCAAATCCTACTGTAAATATTTCATTTTAAGAATATGAAACCGAATCGTAAGAAAGGCATGTGATGCTTTCAGGCCCCACAACCGAACCTCGCTACAATCCACACCAGGCTTTGCTTGAATTCTAAGCATTTGCTTTTGCATGGGGGGAGGCGGGGAGTTTTTGCCCAGACCATTTAACGTTTCCCCCCTCTAAACACCAATAGGTTAACATAACTTCAGTAGCTGTAGACTCAGGGCCTTTGCAGCTTTCAGCCTGTGGAGGGGATGTGCCTCTGCTGACGCCCCTGTGGAAGGAGCTGCCACCCAGCCATGAGTTTTGGAGCATGTGATTCCCCTCTACTGGCCACGGTCAAATGGACCAAGAGTAGCCAAGAAAAAGGGTTTCCAGGAACCTCTACCGTGACCCAGAAGGAAGGGATAAGCTGAGCCAGGCACAGTCTTTTTTCAGGAACTTAAATCAGGCAATGCCTGGAGAAGGAGGCAGCTTGCCTGCACAGAAACGTCTAGATGCAGAGCTCGGAAGCCACGCTCGTAGGCCAAAGCCCCAAACCAGCATTGTTGACTACTGCCTGGGCTGGGGGCGCTGTGTGAAGCCCGTCACACGGACTGTCGCTAAGACGGTGGCCCTCATAGTGGGGCGCCTGAACCAGCCCTGAGGACTTGTTAGAAACGCAGGTTCTCAGGCTCTGCCCCAGACCTCCTGACTCAGAATCTTGGGGGTGGGACCCAGCAAGCTGCGTCTGCACAGCCCTCCAGGTGATTCTGATGCAGCCGAGGTCTGAGAACCACTGCTTTGTGGAAACGCTCCAGGGTTGGAGAAAATTTTAAAAATCAGTCAATTTTGGAGGTAACATCAGCCTTTTATGAGTAGGCAGCAGCCTGGGCTTGTGAAGTGTGTTGCTGGAGACCCCCTCGGCCCTCAGGCCTGGGGTGGTGGCAGGGCAGGGGCAGTCCCTCGCGGATAAAACGCTGGCTTCTGCTCAAGTGGCAGAACAGCCGTGACCTGCACCAGTAAGCCCTAAAAACACTCGGTCTAAGAAAAGCATCGATGTCAAATTTCAGTGGCCTCCGTGCAGGTGTTTCTGGCAAAGACAAGAGCTCTGACATGCAAAGGAAGAAACACAAACGTGCAAACAGCTGCAAACTCCGGCCCTTCCTCTTTGGTTCCATGAGCCCCATCTAGGAGGGGGCAGGAAGGACAGCGCCTCTGCCCTTGGCTCACCAGAGAGAAAGGGGCGACAGGCACACAGCTGACCCTTCTGTCTGGACGCCCTCCCCCAACACAGGGTACTCACTGCTCAGCCCGAGGCTTCTGGTTGATGTCGGGAAGGACATGAACTTCGTGGAATCCCAGTCGGAACTTGCTCAGCAGAGAAATAATCCTGGAAGACAGAGAATTTTTAAACATGCAATCATTCACTTAATTAATTTTTACCGCGTGCCCGCTGAGGATATGGCAGTGAGCAAAACAAAGCGAATCCTGCAGACATCCTAGCCTGGGAAGGGGGCAGACAATAAGTGAACATTGATAAGGTAGGTCAGCTGATGCCAAGTGACAGGGAAAAGCGACTGACTAGTATCTGGTGGCCAGCTCCGGGCTGGCATACCTCCCGTTTTAACGCGTCTACACATCTGATCATGTTACAACGCAGATTCTGATTCAGCAGGTCGGGGGTGGGACGTGGAGTCTGCATTTCTGACAAGCTCCCCGGTGATTCGATGCTGCGGGTCCATGGACCACACACTTGATTTGATGCTGTGGGTCCATGGACCACACTTTGAGAAGCAGGGGTCTGAGGGATGGGGAGGTGAACCACAGAGGGCGGCTGAGGAAACAAGGATAACCACATGAACTAAGTTCAGACGCGGGAGTAGCAAGCCAGATGGGGCCGACTTTGCGTCAAATGGGAGGTGCCAACTGTGGTTTGCAGCCGTCAGGGAAGGCTTCACGGAGGAGGTGGCTATCTGTCTGGATGAAGCATGGTGGGTAAGACTCTTACAGAGCTCGGGGGTGGGGCAGGGGTTTCCACACTGGAATCTCCCAAAGAGCCTTATGAACAATGCACCTGCCTTGGCCTTCGCCCCCCATGTGTCAAGATCCCTGGTGGGACAGAGCTTTGGGGATACCCCGGTTCTCGTTGGTGGGGAGTGAGCACCCCAGGAAGAAAGTTCTCATGATCAAAGGCATGGAGTGCAGAAGCCGGGAGGGGCTGAGGGAGGGGAAGGACCAGGCTGGGGCCCAGCTGTGGAGCCACTTCTGACCCCTGAACTTGGGAGTGAAATTAGGACAACAGCACTGTGGGCAGACGGCTTGGTGTGCAGTGCAGGGGTGACAGGCCCGGGCAAGGCCCGGGCAGGAGGCAATGTAGACCTGGCCCCAAGGTCATGAGGAGGGCAGAGGACATAGCCCGGTCAAGACGCAGGTGGGAGGCGGAGGAGATTCCACAGCCTTCACTTGGCGGACGCCCTGTGGCCCCGAGATGCCATGGCCTTGAGCCAAACTAAACCTGTTGCCCATTTCCATCTGGAGCCGGAACAGGAAGCTGAGGCTGATTGGCTGTTCATGGAGAAGCCAGCGCTGCCTTACCCAAGCACCCCTTCCTGGGCGTGGTGAGAGGGGCCTTCCGGCGGAGGAGTTCAGGTCGGGGGTGAGGACCACTAGATGGGATTGCCAGGTCATCCTCAATGCATGCAGCGGGTGACCAGTGGGGCCGTGGGGATGTGGTCCCGCACAGGACTAGGGTGCACAGGCCTCAGGGCCCTGACTAGGGCCTGGGCAGAGTTTCTTCTCTTTGGCTAATTAATTGCACGACCTTGGCCAAGCCACCCCACCTTTCGCAGCCCGTCTGCCCCCTAGCAGTCTCCCATCCTCCCACCTTCAACGCCACTTGACCTTTCTCCAAAGCAACAATGACTCAATTCTAGGCACACGTGTGCCACCTGCCCAGCCCTTGCCACCTCCGCACCTGTGTACCTGCCTTACCACTTACTTCCTTTTCAGCTCAGATCAACTCACATTCTTACTTAGCTACATCTCGAAAGAAAATCTCCCGTCGCAGCTTTAGACGGAATACCAGCACCTCTTGTCAGAAAGAGGTGAGCAAGGAAACTCCAGTAAATAAACCGAAATGTCACTAATTCTGGCCGAATGCTGTCGCCTGCCAAGCCCCCTGCCAGGCCCTCCCTTTCTTGCTTAGCTAGATTCGTGTGGGTTCCCCTCTCCTGCAGATTCGGCCACACCTTTGCAGGAGAATTAGAAGTCGCTTATTATTCAGTGGGATTTGCTGCTCTATCCCCTGGCCACTAAAATCACCTCTTATCTCACCAGAGGTGACAATGTCAGCCAAGGATTCTCAGTTCTGCCTCATTTCACAGGAGGACTGGCCTTCTCCAACCTTTATTTCAAATCTCCTTGAGGAGATTTGTGGTTTTGACATGTAACACTGCTCCCCGCCCCCAGTCATGGCCAGGACTGGGGTGTCTTCCTCCCCCTTCAGGGGGACAGGACACCAAAACAACTGCAATGGACAGAAACCTGCCCAGAGCTCCCACCCCACTGCTATGACCTGGACAGAGCTGATCCCTCTGGGGACAGGGGGACAGCGGGAAGGGAGCTGGGATGGCCCTGGTCCCTACCGGCACGCCCCACTTACGCCTTCCTCTCCTGGTCCATCCTGTTGATCTGGCCCCCCACGAACACTCGGATCCTGCATTTGCTCCATCTCTTCTTGCGGCCCAGGAGGTAGGGGATGAGGAGGGTGAGGCCTGGGAAGGAGGGTCCCAGTGAATCAAGAGGAGAATGCCCATGAGGTAGGGCACTCTCTGGGTTCTCACCCCTCCCCGTCTCTGGGCCTCAGTTTACCCAGAAGTTTATCTGTACATGAACAGGATATGCTATAGGAGTAGAGTCACTTTTTCTCTATCTGGGACTCTATCCCAGATAGAATCATATGTTTTAAGAAAACTAGGAGTGTATTTCTTTAGAAAGTGAAGAATATTCGTAAGCTTTCTTGTGCACCGGCCCATCTCCCTCATTTTATGTCACGTGCTGTGTCCCCTAAGGCCCCTCCAGTGTGAAGGTTCCATCTCAGGTTGACCTCAGCTTCTCCCCATTTTATCACTGAAAAACTGGAGGCCAAGAGAGGGGCCCAGCCAGGCTCCTCCAAGCCCGGGGGCCCCTGTCCCCCTTTGTGGGGCTCTGAGGTCCCACCAGAGGCCTTGTCAAGAAGGGAAGGGCAGGCCAAGTGACAGAGTCACGGAGGGGAGGTGGCCGGGGGAGCACTGGCGTCCGAGGGCACACTGACCGCCGTCATCGAATAGCCAGTAGATGTCGATGGTCTTCTTGCCCTGCTCGGACTGGAAGATGGTGCTGGCCTGCTCCTCCCGCACCAGGGCCGCGGGGTCCACTGCGGAAGCAGAGGGACAGGTCAGCCAAGGGCAGAGCACATCCGAACGCCTGAGTCTGTCTGCAAACAGTCAGCTCCTTTGTGAGGTGGACACTGTCACCGGGCTGTGCACACAGCCACCTGGAGTCCCCCACCGAGGGCTTGCATGGGGGACGGGCAGCAGCCCAGAGCACCCCCACTGGTCCTTCGGACGCCAAGACGCAATTCACCCCTCATAAATGCCCACAGGATGCCCCAGGCTCCTGCTCGGTAGGAGCTCCTGCCTCTCCCCTCATGTCTGGGCACGGCCAGAGGGCCTTGGAGGGGCTGGGACATTGACCTCAGAGCCCACTGGGTGGGCTCCCATGGTGCCCTGACACCGGGTAACCCAGCAGGGCTGTGGGCTTTAATACTCCCCAAGCCACCAGCCCACCCCTGCAGCCTCCGACCCCAGGGCCTCAGGTGCCTCCAGCCTTAACCAAGTTCCCGTGGGACCTCACTAGCTGCCACACAGGGTGAGAGTGCCCTGAGCCTCAGAGTGGGGTGGCGACTGATGTGTACCAGAGACAGATGGCCTGGCCCGGCTGGCACTGGCTTCCTTGCTGTCCTCTGCTGGGTCAAACACGGGGTTAACTGCAAGAGAGGGGCAGCTGTGTCACCAGCCTGTCCTCACCGGGCACTGCTGGTTCCTCCTCTTCCAGGCTCCCCCTCTCCAGCACCCCTTTCTTAGCAAAGACCCCCATCCTCTCTGAGACCTTCCTGACTGGTGCCCTGGGTCAGTATCGTGTGTGAAGTGACTTGTGGGTCCACTGGGTCTCCCACCAGAATGTCAGCTCCCCAAGGGCAGACTTGGGCCTGTTCCCTGCTGTACCCCCGGCGCCTAGGACAGCGTCGGTCAGAAGCCCGGCTGCTGCTCTGTCAACGCTGCTCGCGTAAATGGCCACCGGACGGCTGTGCCGAGCATGCCCTTGGCACTCAGGGACACAGGCGAACGAGACCCAGGCCCCGGCTGCAAGAAACACAGCAGCCGCACCTGCCCCCGCCCCCGTTTCGTTCATACCGCCAAATGTTGCTCATCCAGAGTCAGCAAACTCACCTGTGACTTCAAAAGTTAAATATATCCCAGCGTGGTGCCCCAGCGACGACCTTGGAGACCAAGACGCCCCGTTTTCAAGGCCTCTGTGCATTTCCACATTCTAGTATCCTTACGCGGACGTTCTCCCTCCCCTCTTTTCCTTTCCCCTCCTCCACTAGATCATCCTTTCCCCCATCTGGTTACAGAAGCACTGATTGTGGTTCGGGAAGCTCTGCCTTCCAGTTCCCCCCCCAGCTGGGAACATGACCCTGAACTGCTCACTTCCTCTTTCTGAGCCTCAGTTTCTCCATTTAGAAACCTGACGAGCTCTAAGGGACCCTCGGAAGCTGACTTTCTAGGAGTCTGCGACCTTTCATTCCTCACTCATTTTCCCCTCCCTTCCCTCCATCACGGAAAATGTGGGGTTCTAGAACTTTCTGGGATCCTGTTCCGGTTTTTGGCAGGAGTGCCGTGAGCAGGTGGGCGTGTACTCACTGTGTGCCTGCATCACCTCCGAGATGTTGAGCCCCTCACGCATCCTCATGATGCACACGCTGTAGTTGAAATCAAAAGCGTCACTAGAAAGAGAGGAGGCAAGGTCAGGCTCCTCCCAGCACCCCCCAGCCCCGAAGCACCCCCAGTCCCACCCCGGAGACCCAACATCTAGAGCTGCCCCTGCCTCCCACCGGCTCCTTTCTCCTCTCTGGGCCTCTATCTCCCCATCTGCAAAATGCGCAGGCAGAACTGGAGAGCGCCCCAAAAGCTTCTAGCTCTGGGGTCCACGGCACCGTGGGTCCCAAGGACCCCACACCGAGGGGACACGGAGTCAGGCCAGTCTTTGAGCCAGGCCCTATCCTCCTGATACCTTTGGATAATCCTCACGTCTCTGGCAACAGAGGTGGGGATGAGAATGATTATCTCCATGTGAGGGACACAAAGTGTGAGTTCTGGGGAGTCACTTGCCCATGATCACACACCTAGTGGCCAGCTGGGGTTAGAATTAAATAGCCGAGACTGTAAACCCTGCCTGAGCTCAGGGGTGCACGCAGGAATGGCCTCGCACGTGAAGGCAGCGGTAAGTTGTCTGCATGGACTGTCTAGAAGATTCCTGCCCCAGAAGTATATGTACTGTTAGGGCCGATCTGACAGGCGGTCCTCTCTGGACTCCTTTAATCCCACAGCCCTGGGACAGGGGCCTCCCAGCCCGACATGCTGGAGTCTCGGCACATGGGAGCTGGGGGTGTGCGGAGCAGGTATCCCCCGCCTCCTGCTGTAACTCTCTCAGAGGCAGCTGAGAGGCACTGGCCAGAGTGACACAGCTGGTCCTCAGCAGACCTGCAAGCAGGTCCCAGGTCCCCACCACTCAGCCTCGTGTTCTTTAAATGCCCCGTACACTGCCTCTCAGTACCGTGTCAGTGTGGAAAAGTGACTCAGACACGCATTTTCTGGAACTTTCACAGGAAGAACTGAAGGAGAAAGAGTCTGAAGTTGACCCTGAAAACCCCGGGGAGTATATCCCTTCCCTGCACCCATCCCATTCCCCACAGTCCCCACAGTATGGCCTCGCTCAGGGGCAGCACCTCGCAGCTCTGGAGCTGGCTACCTGCAGGTCTTCTGCAGCCCACAGGAGGGCACGGGAATTCACCTAAGACCCCCATATTTTCAGCTTCCCCGAAGAAGCGATCTGGCAACACTGGGCCCACACTCCTACCTGGGCACAACTGGCTGGAGCCAAGTAACAACAGCTGTTCTGTTGGCCCCAGGCCCCACTGCTTCCTCTGGTCCCCCACCCGAGCCACTCTGCTCTCTGTGTTACCTGCCTGATCCCTCCCTGCGCATCTTGGTGGCCATGACTCACAGGTCAGGGTGGGGAACCCTTGGTCTGTTTCTCCCTCAACTTTGAACCGACTCAGTTTCTCAGGGCACCACTGCTTCCCCTCCACTTCCCAAGGCCCAGGAAACCCCGAAAGACCTCCGCTGACAGGCCGCGGGCCCCGCCACCTCGCGCCCTCACGCACTGCAGGATGCCGATGTAGTCCTCCACGGCGGCGGGCGGCGCCGACTGCCAGTTCTTCTTGAACCCGACCACCAGAATGTTGGGCTTCATTCTCCCGAGCCCCGCGGCCTGCCCGGAGGAGGGGGTGAGGCGAGGGGTGAGGCCTCACGCCCCGCAGGGGCCCTGTTCTGGGACTGGGGTGACTCGCTCTCTCAGTTCCAGCTGCCCCCTCCTAGGGCCAGTTAAAGGCTCTGAAAATATGTCCCCCAGGTGGGGTCCTGTCTGCCCGGGCACACCTATGAGAAAGGTGAAGCGACCGCCCCAGCCACACCCCGCGGCCCCTCCAAGCCTGGGCCCACGCGGGGACCGTCCCACTAGCTCTGGATCATCTCAGCTCCTGCTTCTCTCGTGAATTATTTCTCATAACACGGGACTTGAATTTGGGTGTCAGGCTTGGAGACTTCCTGGGTCATCTGATCCATCATCTTCATTAGTTCCTTTTTTAATATTTAAAAAATTTTTAAAGATTTTGAGGTGAAATTCACGTAAAGTTAACCATTTTAAAGTGCATAATTCGGTGGCATTTAGCACATTCACGATGTTGGGCAACCATCACCTCTATTTACTCCCAAAATATTTTTCTAAGCCCACAAGGAGACCCCGTATGCTCCCTTTTTAAGTACTAAGAAATATTTAAAACAATGAAGAAAGAATTCTCATATGTTGACTCAGAACTGACAATTTATCCATGCCTCCCATTTTACAGATGGAAACTGAGCAGTAAGATGAATTGCCTGGCAGAACATTCTAGAGCTTGATCTGAATGGTGGTTTCACACCACTGACTGGTGTCTGCGTATATAAACATTAATATTTACTTTATTTTATATTTATTTTACTTTATGGTCTATAAATTATATCTTTAAAAAAACAACAACAAAATGTGCCCGAGGTCACACAGTACCCACAGGCTTGGAGTCAGCTCTCCCCGGCCTTGGGCACTCAGAGAAAGCGCCCTGGAGCAGCATATCTGGGAGTAGGGCAAGAAAAGTGGGATTCCTGTTGCATCCTACTGGCCCTTCAGGATGTCCTGCCTTCCAGGTTGTCAGACCAAGTAATAAGGCTCGCAGGGGAGCCCCAAACCTGCATGAGGATCTGGACCCCACTGCGGAGGTCCTCGGCAATGATGTCCGAGTAGAAAGCCTTGATCTTCCTCTTGTTCAGCCACTTGGTGTGCCCGTTGGCGATGACCCGGAGCTCAGGCATCCTCTGTTTGCGGGGACCCTGGGGGCGGGGGTGGAGGCAGGTGACATCAGGGGCTGCCTCAGCCCTCTGGCCTGAGACTCAGCCCCTCTCCTGCCCCAGAGGCTGCCCCCCTGGGTTCAGTGGTGCCCAGTAACCTTTACGGAGTTAGGAGAAGGAAAGAAAGAAAGTGGGGGAGGTGAGAGGGATGTCTGTGTGGGTGGACCTTGCACCCTAAGGCTCCTGCAGGAGTACAGCCCTGCCCCACCTCCCGGGGGCACTCACGACGAGCACGTGGCCACAGATCATCAGGCTGAGGTTCCGGGTGAAGGTGCCCACAAAGTCCACCAGGGCTGGGCGGAAGTTGGGGGGTCCTGTGAGCACCAGGCATTGGGGACTGAGGAGGAGAAGGAAAGAGGGCATGAGCCATCAGATGGGGGTCTGGATGCCAACGCAGGCACCCTAGAATTTCCGTCACCTCCTGGGTCTCCCTTCCTAGACAGGTGAACCACCATGTGGCCTCCAGCAGGACCCCTCACACTTTGGGCCTCAGCCTTCCATCTGTGACTCAAGGGCGACTTTGGGGGCCTTTCCAGCTCTCATGGTGGCCACCACTGTCCTTCCTGCTCCATTGTCCTTCCTGCTTAGGCCACCAGATTCTCCACTTGGGCAAACCATTCTTCTCACTCCTCCTCCCGGTGCTCCTGCCCGGCCAGCCCAGCGTGGCAGTGGGAGGAATAAGGACGGGTTACGGGGAGGCCCATCGCGTACGAGTTCACTGTGTCACCTGGTGGGTGACTCAGCCTCCGGGTCAAGAGGGCAGCTGAGGGTTGTGGTCGAGGCCCACGACCAGGCTCGACGGGAGCCAGACGAAATGGGTCGCTCACAGCCGTGTGACCTGGGGCCAGTCGCGTAACCTCTCTGTGCCCTAGCGTGCTCGTCTGTGAATGGAGCTGGAAATTTCCTGCACCTCAGAGGGCTGTGGCGTAAGGCTCCCGGCACAGCAACACAGCATGAAGAGGCACAGCTGGTTATTAGCATTATGATCTGGTCGGGACGGGTCCTGGGCACCCGGTTCTCCCCACTGAGGATCGGCCTGGCAGAGTCCCCAGCAGAGGCTTGTCACCGCCAGCCCCATGAATGGCTGTGATGGGAATTACACCACCAGATCTCCCTGAGGGAGCCCTTTGCGTTTCGGGGAGCATGTTCTGCTGTGGAAACTGAGGTGCAGAGAGGTCGCTCAACTCACTTGGACCCCATTGGGTAAAGTCAACCCTGGTCCCCTGAAAACCAAGCGGTGCTCCTGCACCTCTGTTCCCTCTCTGAGTTGGTGGGTTCGGGGAGGGAGGGGGGTGGGCATGCTCCCCCTGGGTCTGCCCATGTCAGGTGACAGTTCTTGGCCTGGAGCCTCCCAGAATGGGGCCATGGTGGCCCGCGATCCCAGGCGGGCCCCAGAGCCTGTGCTCACCGGTAGTTCTTGATGTGCTCCTCCACTTCGTTGAGGCCCACGGAGTAGCTCAGGGCCAGGTTGTAGGAGCCGGCCTGTACCGAGGAGCCCCAGTTCACCCCTGGGGGGCAGAGCACACGATTAGAAACCCCAGGTGTGCGGAAGGGGGGCAGCAGCCTTCAGGAACTGAAGGGTCCCCTGGCAGGCACGGCCTGTTCATCTGTTTCTAACGTACCATGTGGCTACATATTCAAAAATTACACATGAAGGTATTAAACTCTACGGAATATTCTCCTCCCTTGACAAACAGACCTTCACAATGACCTGGAAGGCCAGGTTCAAACGTAGGCTCTGCGTCCCACCCCCAGATCGCTGTCACCCCAGCATCCTTGCCTGCATACGTGTAGACACCCCTGCTCATATGTCCATACAGTGTCCACCTGTCCTTCAGTCAGCCAGCCCTTGGTTACACCTCAGGCCCAGGTGTGCACACCTGCAGGCTGGCCACTCTCAGGGGGTAGACCCGAGGAGGCAGTGCCAGGGTCCTGGGAGCCCAGAGGGTGATCCAGACATGGAGGCGTGGGCTCTGGGTGGGTACATTCTCGTAGGCTCCTTGACCCCCAGGGAGGGACAAGGCTGGAAGGCCCAAGCAGAGCCACTGAACAGAGCCCTCATGCAGGCCCTTTGGTTGGGTCAAAGGACAGGGCGGGACCTCGGCAGCCTCATGGGGGACAGGGGGGCCCCTTGGCAGCCTGAAACTGCACACCTGGCTTCTTGTAGATCACGTAGAGCAGGAGGAAAAGGACCAGGCCGATGGCGATGAGGGCCGCCCACCAGGTCAGAAGGAACATGATGACCACGGAGATGACCGCCCCGAAGAGCGCCGCCCATTTGCTGTAGTAGCGAAACGAGGGTCTCCAGCCTGGGTGGGGCCGCAGGGCAGTGGGCACACTCAGCACCCTGGGGCCTCCTCCCGGCCAGCACTGCCCCCCCACCCACCCCGCCTCCGGGGGCTGGGCCCGAAGGCGCTGGGAGGACCACGCGCCCGCCTTGCCGAGGCAGGCTACACCAAGAAGGCGTCCAACTGCAGACCGCAGGAATGGCCACGAGCCGTCCACAGTCAGCAGCAGCACAGGCTCCATGGCTGGTGCAGGGCCAAGGGGTGCGATGTGGGAGGGGGACATGATTCTGCCTACAGGCCATGCCGGGGCCTCTGCTGGTGACAGCTGCCCCATGGCAACCCTCTGGGGCACCACGGCCCATGGTCCATGAGAAAGGTGGCCCAGGACCGGCCCACCAGCCATTCGGAGCGCATTATTATTATCACTTGAATGGTGCCTGTCACTGGCTTCCGTTTGAGAGGTGACTCTGGTCTGCCCACCTGCATCCATGCCTCCCACGGCCCATTTCCACACCCCAGCCCCAGTGCCATCCCCTGGGGAGGGGCAAGGGCTTGCTTACCGGGCGAGTTGGTGATGGAAGCGTGGAAGCAGCTGAAGTTGATGAGGGCGTAGGAGCACAGGAAGAAGTTGGAGATGATGGGGGCGATTGTGTTGAGCTCAGCTGCAGGGACCCGGGGAGAAAGAGGACAGTCTGTCAGGCAACGGCACCAAGGAGCCGCCTGGCACCCTCCCTCACAGGGCGGGGGACCCCAGACTGGCCGCTGAGGCTCAGTGAAGCTCAACCTTTCCGTCTGTGAAATGGGTCACACAACTGGCACCTGGCAAAGCCGGGATAGAAGGTCCTCTAACTACTGATCAGCTGGGATCCTTTGCCTAGGGCATCCCCTGCCTTGAGGTCCAAGGGACCTGTCCCCTCGAGGTCTGAGAAACAAGGTTTGTCTGGTTGATACACCTGCAGAGATCTTGATCCAGCTGTTAGCAGCAGCTCCCAAGGAGGGGCCAGTCAGCTTGTCCCGTGCTCCAAAGATGGCCTGGGGACTAATTCAGACCTGGGAGGGGAGCGGTCCCAGCAGCGAGGACAGGAGAATGCAGAACCAGGGAAAGCAGGTAGGGTCCCTAATGAACTAGGATCGCCCGCCTGCCTGGCTTGGTGTGGGAGCCACCCTGTCTGGGCGTTAGGGAAGGGGGCGGGACGACGTGACCTCCCATAGTCTCCCTCCAGCTAGGGCCTCGCCCACTCAAGAGTTATTCACGGAGTGTCCACTGCCTGCCAGGCCTGGCTGGGCGCTGGGTGCTGGGCGCAGAGGTGAGCAGAGGGGAGAGAGCCCCGCCCCCACGGCCCTCATGGCTAGTCAGGCCCCTGGGCGCCCCGGCAGCCCCTCACCGATGATGATGAAGGCCACCGCGATGACGTAGGCCAGCAGGTAGCCCCGCACTGGCTCCTTGTTCTTGCCGTAGCCTTTGCCGAAGAAGCCAATCAGAGGGTACAGCTGGTCCTCGCACAGGCACTGTGGGCACAGGACTCCGTGCTCGCCCCCTGGCCCGGCCCTGTCCCCTCCCCTGCAGCCGCCTGGACACCAGACCTGCTGGCCCCCTCCCGCCCTCAACAGGGACTGCCCGGTCTGGGTCCTGCCTGCTCCTCTGTTAAACAGGAGCGACACCCCCGCCCTCCCCGCCTCATCGGGAAGAGAGTGAAAGGGCCAAGCTAGAGGCGCCGAAGGCATCGGGGGAAAGTGGGCTGGTGGAAACGCAGGCGGGTGCCAGGCTGAGGGTTTGGGCAGGGAACGCAGGTGCTCTTCAGGCATCCCGCAAGAAGGTGGCTGCTTCCCGCAGGAGCGCCCTCCATTCTAGATAGCCCGGTCACATGACGCCCCCAGGCCTCTGTAGCAGTCACCTGGGGACCTTGGCACCTGGGCTTCCTAGACACTCCCTGCCCCCCTTCTGCAGCCTCACCTGGAACACTTTGGCGGCAGAGACGAGGCAGGCCAGGGCGGAGGAGAGGGTGGCCCCAAAGATGCCGGCTGTGATCAGGGGTGCGAAGCCTGACACCATGCTCATAGTCTGTATGGACATGGGGTTCAGGGCCCGCACGGTGGGAGCCCAGGCCCGGACCCCCCACCTGGGGCACTGCAATCCCCTCTGTAGGCAAGGGGCAGGTCCTGACGCCACCATCTGAGCCCACGACCGTCACCCAGGGGTCCCGGGGCCCACTGAGGCAGGGACTGGGCCCGTGGCCCCCCACCTGAGCCCGATCCTCTTTCCCCCAAGTCTGGGACCCAGCCCCCCAAACCAAGTCTTTCCCAGTCTGTCCCATCGTCCCCCTGGCCCCTCCCTGTGACAGGCACCTGGTAGTAGTTGATGAGCCCATAGTGGCAGCTGTGCTGCTGGGCGCACTCGGTGAAGTTCCAACCATAGCTGCAGGCCAGCCCCTCGCAGGTGCCAAAGCCGGGGGTCACGGTGTCATTCAGGACCCCAGAGGCATCGCGAACCACACAGGAGCCTGGGGAGGGAGGAGGACACGGGCCACCTGTGAGCATCTTACTTCGCAAGGCGTTGACTGATACAAGAGCCCGGTGAGGATCTCAGTGAGAGCCGCTCCCCGTGGCTGTGTGACCTTGGGCAGGTCGCTGAACCACTCTGAGCCCTCACTTTCTCCTCCGTAGAGTGGGGGCAATGACAGTGCCCAGATTCAATGTGACAAGGCAGAGAAAGGGCCGGGCCCGCGGTGAGTCAGTGCTAGTGTGGCCTTCAGAACCGTCGTCGCAGCGTGACTCATCCCATCGGATTTCCACACCCTTGAACGTGTAACCTCAGGTTTGAAGGGACTGAGGAGCCCGGTCTGACCCCATCCCCATCTTCCCCACAAAATATTTCCCCACCGTGAAGATGTCTGATCCAAGGTGGCCCGAAGGTCCAAGGCTCTCCTTCCTGGGGTTGCCAAGTCCGTCCTGCCCAGCTCTCCCTGTCAGAGAGAGGCACCACCCTGCCACCCCCTGCAGCGGTTTGGGCTGGCTACTTACCGATGGTGGCTGAGATGGCCAGGTAGGATACAGTCGTCCAGAAAATGGCCATGAGTGTTCCCTTGGGGATGGCTACAGCAGGGTCCTGGGGGACAGAGGGAGGAGGTGGGGTACCAGGCAGCCTCTGGGCCTCCTTCCAAGGCCCTGCCCTTGTCGGAAGCTAGGGGTGGGGCAGCAACCCCTGAGTTTGGCCCCTCAGAGCCCCCTTTCTGGTGGCACAGAGGACTTACAGAGGAGGACAGGACACAACCCAGTTCATGGGAACCCACAGCAGGGAGAGAAAGTCCAACTAGCTCCACGCCTGGTCTGTGTCCCTCCGACACTGGCAGGAAGCAGGTGCTCAAAAAATCCCCGCGGGATGATAACGCCGTTGTGATAAAGTCGAGGCCCCTTTGTTCTAGACACTTGCGTCCTCTGCCACCTGAGTGTGCGGCCCTGGGCAAGCCGTGACCCTCCCTAGGCTTGGGTGGCTCCTCCGTAACACGGGGGTGATGGCGGCACGAGCCCCTGTGGCTGCCCGAGGATAATGTTTGTAAAGAAGGAGGCGCTGTGCCAGTCGCATGGTAAGGATGACAATGACCTTGACAACCAGTCCCTAGCACTTCCTCTGTGCTGGGCACTGTTCCAAGCATTTTACTTAAATCAGCACATTGAGTTCTCACTCCCTGTCCTGCACCGTGGAGGCCGGTTGTGTCAGCCCAATTCACAGGTGGGCTAGGGAGGTAAGGGACTGGCCTAAAACCTCTGCGCACGGGAGCTGCTCTTCTGCTGAGGACACCCCGTCGCACGAACAGGCAGAGGGCTGGATCCAGGAGGCCGGGGCTCCTTCAGGGCTGGAGGGCACTAGGACAGAGCAAAGGTGGCCCTCACCCAGCTCCAAAACAGCTGCCTGGGCCTCACGCCTGCTACTGCCCCAGTGGTAACCTAAGAGGCAGCTAGATAAATCCCAAGGCTACGATAACGGGCTGAGGGGGGACCTTGGCTCTCTGAGCACAACAAGCCTGGTCCTGCAGGGACCTCAGGGCAGGTGGACCAGGCCTCTGCTGGCTGCTCCCCAGAAAAAGGAGGGGGGCATCGAAACACGGCTGCTCCCCAGTTCCCAGGCCCCACGGCGCACCTGCCCCCACCCAGCCATATCCAGTTAGAGCCAGGCTGGGGTTTGAGATCGTCTCCAATGCACAGTTATTACTTCGTTTAAGAAAATACATCAAGGAGCAACTTTTGAGTGGGAACGAAGGCTGAGAAGGGTTTCCAGCACGGGCCAGGCTCCTCACCATCCCTTTGCTTGCACCGGCCTCCTCTGACCCTCCTGCCAGCAAGGGCGCCATCGGCTGTCTCCTGTCTCATCTTTCAAAGCCCAGCGCCAGCCCCACCCCCACCCAAAAGGTCTGCTGGGGCCCCTGCTGACATCAGTCTGTCCTTCTCCCGCACTTTATAGCACTTGATACATCTGTTCTCCCTCCTCCCCTTTGCTGCGTTTCACCATTATTCATTCGACAACCGTGTACCGAGCACCTAGTCTGCGTGGGACTCTTAGCTGGCAGTGGGGACACGGCGGGAGGCCTCAGTTATCCAGGGGACAGAGGCATAAGTGGCCTGACGTCTTTATGCCAGGGAACCATGACTCTGACAACAGGGCCAGGGGAGATGGAAAGAGGGAGGGGTTATCTGAAAGGGGAACGGAACTTTGTCACATAAGGAAACGAGGTCAGGGAGTCCCTGAGCGTGGCAAAGGCACAGAGGAGGGATATGGGCAAAGCGGTAGATTCTCAGGGTGGGGACAGGGGTCCTGGAGGGGGGTAGCAGTGGGCTGGGGCCTTGTACACTGAGCCAAGGAGCCCGCCCGCACAGGACAGTGGAGAGCCCAAGAGGATGTCTGCCCCGCGAAGATGAGCTAGGGAGGAAACTAACCCATTTGGGGCTGTCCCTCAGGGCCCACAGTGGAGCTGGTGCCAACCAACGGTCTCGGAATTGAGTGGAGTAAGTGGCGTTGGCTTGGACCGAGCTGAGTTGGACTGGACTGGATTTTAGACGCTCCGGCCCCGTGGCCTTGGTGCCAAGCTCAGTGCCCAGTGGGAGGTCCTGGTAGGACAGGGCCAGGAAGCGGGGGGCATGGGCGTGCTGCTCACCTTGAGGTCCCCGGAGATGTTGGCCCCTGCCAGGATGCCCGTGGCTGAGGGGAAGAAGATGGAGAACATCCCGAAGAAGCTGCCATCCGCGCCCCGCCAGTCGGGCACCAGGTTCTGGACAAAAATGTCCGCTGAGAAACCAAGGCCTGCGTCAGGGCTACCTGGAAGGTCGGCCCCTCACCGGGCCCGGGGCAGGCAGGGGCTCTGCCTGCAGCTTCTGGCCATGGAGAAGGGGGGTTCCATACTCCCGGGGTGCACAGAATGGGCCAGATGGGTGGGCAGAACATCCCTGTCCCCACGGGCAGGGGCTCGGACCTGCACGTACCCCGGTAGCTGAAGAAGCCTTTGGAGGCCTTGTCCTCAGATGGGGGGATCAGTGTCCCCACCAAGTAGTTGGCAAAAGAGACCATGATAACCAGGAAGAAGAGCACTTGGGCCTGTGGACAAAGGACCTGGATGTCAGATGGCCTGGCCCCATCTGTTCAGGGGGCCTCGGCAGGGAAGGACCTGCCCAGGGCCCCTCCCTCTCTTCATTCATTCATTCATTCATTCATTCACCACCCGTCATGCGGCAGGCTCTCTTCAAGGAGCTGGCGATATCACGAGGACCTTGTCTTGCTCATAAACGGGGAACATGAATCTAGGGTGACGGGACGGGGTTGGTGGCTACTTTAGCAGGGTGGCCTGGGGAAGGATCCTCAAGTGTCCTAAAGGAGGAGGACAATCGGGGTCACGAGAGCAGCTGGAGGTCAGAGTGAGGGGAAAGAGGGGAGGCGGCAGGGCCGGATCTGGCCAGTTCTGCCCCCCATTTCACGGTGCTGGCCCCCCAGTCGTTGGCTGGAGGCGGGTTCAGATGAAGACCACGTTCCCCCAGGGCCCTGCAACTGGGTGCAGCCAGGAGACGAAGCTCTAGCTGATGGGACGTGAGTGGAAGGGACATGTGCAACCTCCGGGCTGTGCTGGGAAAGGAAAAGGAAGGCGGGCTTCCCTCCTTGTCACCCTTTCCCCTTCCCGCTGAGTGGACTGCGGACATGGCCGTGGTGGCCGTTATGGGCCAGGTGGTAAGGGCCACCACCTACGGAGGGAGCGATCACAGGATGAAAGGGGTCTGGGTGCCTGAGTGCCAGGAGCCAGAGACACTTGGACTGTTACATGAGAGAGGAACGAGTGACTTGTTTAAGGCCGGTTCCTTGGGGTCTATTTGTTGCAGCAGCAAAATTTGGAGCCTAATACACACAAGAGGAGGGGACCAGGGCCAGGTCTAGTGACTCCCACCTCCTCACCTGACCCCATCCTCTCCTTACCTTGGACTCCCACTCCATGCCAGCCAGGGAGATGGCCAGCAGCACGGTGACAGTGACCACGCCGACAATGCGGATGTCATTGATGGGGTCCACGATGGGGTTGCCATACTCCTGGGGGAGAAGGACAGGTCAGGCTGCGTGCTGCCCTCTGGACAGCGCCCCCAGACTCCTCAAGCCAGATGCCCCTCATTTTCCGGGTGCCTCCTCACAGGAAAACACAAACTCGCCAACTGATCCCCAAAGTAGCTGCTGTGGGGGCTGGGACAACCTGCCCATAAAGGCAACACACGGCCCTGGAAGGGACGTCTGGCCATAGTTCTTCTTTGATGAGACTGTCATGGTCTCTTGTAGAGTAATCAGTGTGGCCTTGATTTCTGGTGGGCAAATTGGGCAAAGAGGCAGGAAGGCCCAGCCCAGATGGGGTGGAGGAGAACCAGGTGGGGTGCCGGCTCCCTCTGCCCAGCGTCCCGCCCCCGCCTCACCTGGATCAGGTCCCGCACCGTCTCTGCAAAGCCCACTGTGTGCATGGCCACACCCACAGCGTTGGCAAAAGCAAAAATGAGGCCAATGGAGCCCCCTAGCTCTGGGCCAAGACTCCTGGAGATGAGGAAGTAGGTGCCACCTGTTGGGGACAGAGCCAGGAGCCATGGAAACAGAGGAGTCAGCTGGCTGGCGTGGACTTGGGGCAGGCAGAAGCTGAGGCTAGGAGTGGGCGACCATGGCACCCGTGGGTCCCGTGGCACAGGAGATGACCCGGGCCATCTCATGGGGGTGCAGGGCCTGCCCAAAGCCCTTACCTGGAACTGGAAGGGGCCGCCTGGGGTGTCCCACTTGGTGGAGGGGAGCAGTTCACAGGCCTATTCCCAGGATGAAGAGGGGGAAACCTACAGAGGAGGACCTTGGGGGTGGGGTGGGGCTCACCTGACTTGACCTTGCCGTTGGTGGAGATGGCTGAGATGGAGAGGCCCGTGATGGTCGTCACCGTGACTGAGAGCAGGATGATGATCCAGGTCAGAACTGTGGGGGCGGATGGGGATGGGATCACCCCAAAACTCAGTCAGGGCTCTTCCCGGGTGAGCAGCAGCGTAAGGAACCTGAGTCAGCCAACTGATTCACCATGTGACTTAAGTCACTTCCCTCCTCTGAGCCTGTTTTCTCATCTGAAAATCTGTCTATGTCCTGGTCTGTGCTGAGTAGCCAGGGAGCTGATGAGCCAGGTGTAAGGGATCATTAGGTATGGAAGGGAAGGCACCTCCTTTAATAACAAAAATAAAGTTACCACTGATGAGTGCCTTTGGGTGCCAAACCCTGTGCAGTTTACGTGCATCAGAAACTCCCCAGTAGGTCTGTGAGGTAGGGACAGCTATTACCCCCCACTCCCCATTTTACTGATGAGGAAACAAGGCTCAGAGAGGTTAAGAAGTTTGTCCAAGGTCACACAGCATTGGAACCCTGGTCTGCCCAGACTGTGAGCTCCTAACCCAGGTGCTCAAGGGTAGAAACTGGCTCCAAGGGGTTCGATGACTTACTGAAGGCAAACAGAGCCAGAGAGAGTCCTCAGGCCCACTGACTCCCTGTCCCGTGCTCCTCTGCCACACCACCCTGACCTCTGTCACTGTAAAGACCCATGGTCTCTGCAGCCCAAGTTCAAGACTGCTCCTGTGGGGCCTTGGAAGACCAGAACTGCAATACACCGTCCCCCCACTCCCGTGGGGCGGCACTCACCAATGCCGGCCTGGGCCGTAATCCAGGGCAGCCGCAGGTAGAGGATCACGCCCCAGATATTGAGCATGCAACGGATCTGGGAAGAGAGGGGGGTCAGAGGCCACCAGGTGCACCGGATACCCCAAGGCCAAACACACAAGTCCCTGTCCGCAGTCACAGAATGGCATCAAGAACCAAGGCCTGAGGACATCTGGGTCCTTTCTTTCCTTTACCCACTTCTGTGGGTTCTCACTTCAATGCCTCTCTGGTTCTGTGGGGCAAGGAGGGGAGGGAACCCAGAGACCTGCCTGCCCTTCCCGTGCCTTTCCTGTACTCCCATCCGGCCTGAGGATGAGCTGCAAGAATCGTCACCCCTCCCCAGCTCCAAGCCCAGGATCCTGTGTCTAGCAGCCCCAGACAAGGCCTCAGTGGCCAGCTGTGGGCTCAAGGCCTGGCATTTAGGGGGAGCTCAGCAAATGCCAGCTAAGCCGATGCCCCACATACAGGCAGAGATCAGACCTCAGGTTGTTGTGACTTCAGCTTCCAAATTTAAAGCAAAGCCAGAGGCTGGGACTAAGGCTGAAACTCCCAGCCGAGGCTTGGGATGGGACAGGCCATGGGGGAGATTTCTAGGGCCTTCCATCCGCTCTGAGAGGCGGAATGGGCAGTGGCCAGGCCAGGTTCTGACCACTGCAGTCCAGCAGAGGGGTCCAGAACCTGGATGTGAGCCTCTGGGGGTGGAAGGGACTCACTGGTGGGAAGGAGAAATGGAGGCACAGCCAGCAGCTAGGGAGTCGGCAGAGTTGCGGTCAGAGAACCCAGGCCTCCTGCCTCTCACAGCAGAGCTAAAGCTTTCTCCTAGACCCCGTGTGCAACCATGTCTCCGAAAGCTGAGCTTACTCCGTTCTCTGCGGCCTGGGACCTGGTGGTGCTCTGCTCTACAGAAAACTTCCCTTCCCCTTCCCCTTCCCCTCATGGAAATGGAAAGACATTTGCGGATTTGTGTGGCTCGTGCTGCCCTCTGGTGGCCTTTGGGGGGAAACACAGTTTCTTCTAACAACCACGGCGGGCGCGAGTCCCCGCGCTTTACATCATTAACTCATTTGATGCTCATCCTCTCACAGATGAGGACACTGAGGCACAGACAGGTGAAGTGCGTTGTCCAAGGCCACAGGAAAAGTGAGTAGCGAAAAGAGATCTGCCTTAGGGCCAGGCCCCAATCTGGGGGTGGGGGTGAAAGGAGGTGGGAAGTACTAAAGGAGAGAATATTTGAGGTCACTATGCCCATGGGGATACGGAGGCCCAGGCTGGGCCTCGGGTCTGCCCTGGCCTCTAAGGCCTGAGAGTCAGAGCTGAGCCTGGATGGAGCTCTGCCTCCCCGCTCGCATTCCCGGACGTCCCATCCACACCCCACTCACCATCACCCCCTTGACCCAGCCGAAGCGCACGGGCTCCTCGGGGTTCTTCTTGCCACTGGTGCCTGCTTCGTCCTCCACCAGCCCGTCCGTCATCTCGTGGCTGGGCCGGCTCTCGAAGGCCAGGGCGTGCAGGGGGCTGCCTTCCTGCAGGGAGCCCAGAGGCCACGGTTCAGGCAGGCAGGGCTCACAACAGTCCGGCACCGGCTCCCCAGTCCAGCCTCCCAGGCAGCAGACCCGGGGAGCCCCCTCTCTGTTGCAGACCTTCCTTACTCTCTTCTCCCCATCTCTTCCAGGTGGGGACAACCTCTGTTTGCATGCTTCTGCTGACAGGGAGCTCCTTACCTCTCTAGGAAGCCCTGGATGGCTTGATTGGTTTCCCGGTGACATGTGCCCAGAGCTTTAGAGCTCCCGTGTCTGCATTTCATTTGGGCCTCTCGACCCATAAGGATGACACTTATCCCCATGGCACCGCAGACAGAGCAGAGGCTCGGAGAGGTTAGGAAACTGGGTCAAGGGCACACGGCAGGGGAGTGGCCAGTCTTCTGAGACAGAGCTTACCTTGAGGAAGGAGTGCAGGTCGGCCAGTGTGGGTCGGACCTTGCGGGGCTCGCCGGGCAGGGCGCTGTTGGCATAGTGCTCGTAGGCCGGCACCACGTCGATGGTGTTATAGCCAAATGTTTGCAGGTGGAAGGTGCTGCCATGGGTCAGGTGGCTGGGGTGGCTGCTGTCGCAGGCGGCTGGCGGCAGGGGCTCGTCGCCTGCTAGCAACGTGCTGATGGTGAAACGCCCACTGCACAGAGTCGAGTCCCCGGGCGTCTCTGACACCGGCAGCTCTGCCATTATGGCTCTGGGTGTCAAGGAGGGGGCCAGGGTCGGCGGGGACACGCAGGGTGACTTTATAGGCTGGGTCTGTAGCAAGGAGGAGTTGGGCAGTTTGGCCCAAACCGCCCACAGCTGGCCAGGAGGGTCCCTGGACAGAGTGGGAGGCAGATCACGTGCCCTCGGCTATTCTGCCCACCATTTGATTGCTGAGATAGTGGCCCGCCTGGGACTAAGAGGGCTGGGCCAGCTCAGAACCAGATGCTGAGTGGAGAAGGGGGAGCCACGCCCAGTCCTTGGGTCCCAAAAAGTCTCTTCTGGGTCTGGGAGCAGCAGACACCTGCAGCCAGGACCGCAGGAGGGAGCAGTCACCAAAAGGACCCTTAGCAACCCTATGAAGGACCCCAGAGATGGCCTGACGACCTGAAAACCTACTCTACATGGGTTCGAAAAGCTCTCATTTTAGAATATGGTGTTTAGCTTAGTATTTTATTTATTTGGTATTTGTAATAGATGAATGGCATGACATTTAAAAAGATACACACGTATAAAAGTGAGTCTGTCTTACTCGGACCTCTGACTCCCAGTCTTGCATGTCCTTTTAGAGACACCCCAGTATAGATAAGCCATCATGTACAGGTACCCCTAAACAGTTGCCACCAATGGACTGATGAGCCCCCAGGGGCTGGTGAGCCGGCCAGGGGCCTACAGGGCAACTGGGCCCCCAACCCACACGCCCACCCCAGAGATGCTCCAGGCTCTACCTACAAGGCCACCCAAGAAGCCAGCGCCTCCTCCCAGGCCAGACTGGATGGGGCACCTCCAGCTCCCACAGCGGCCTGGGGCAAAGACCCCATCCTAGCACTGGACTGAGTGGGGCTCCAGTTTTGCCAGGAGCCCTAAGGCTACTCCCTGAATGTGGCTGTGGGGACAGCAGCCTGGTCCCCAGGGACACCTAAGCCTTTGCAGAAGTGGGGGTTGAAATTTGCATTGGGGCTTGTGTGTGAAACAGCAGTGGGTTAGGGTTTTGACAGAAAAGTTAGTTTGATGGACACCTGTTTGCCCAGCTGCTGTGCTATTTTTGGTGTCACCCCCTGTGGCGTCAGCTTTGCCTGTGACTACCATTCCCCCTGGGGGCCCACATCCTGGGATGTGGGGTATAAGGGCCCGCTGCCCTTTTTCCAGCTATGAGGGGTCACCCCAACTCTAGAGCTTCCCTGGGTCAGCTGAGACTGCACGGCAGCCCACTCCTCCCTCTGCTCAGCCCTGCTCCCTTCCCTTCTCCCCAGAGGTACGGACCCCCAGAACACTCCCTGGGTGAATGCCCTGCACTCGCTTCAGACTCAGTCTGCTCCCTGGGCGTGGGTGGCCTGGAGGCCCACAGGAAAACCCTGATGTCTTTGTCACCCCTACTGGGTTTAGTGCCACCCACCATACTGCGGGTGGCCATCCAGGAGCATCAATGGCAGGCGCTGTGCCTTCGCTCCTGGTGCAGCTGTGAGCGGGGGAGGTAGACATGGAAACAGACCGGGAGAGGTGTGAAGAAAGTGCTCCCGAGGAGGATCAGGGCGGGGACAGGTGGGGACAGCACAGGCCCTGACCTGAGTCCCGGAGGGGCTGCTCCTCTGGAGGCCGAGGATGGATGGAGGCCTCAAGGATGGAGACCACCAGCTCCAGTTAGGCTCAGGCTCCAGCTCCTCTTGGGAAGGACATGGAGGGACAGACGGCCTCTCAGACTTGGACTCTCAGATGTCACAGAGGTCCCCAGAAGACGAGTTCTGAGATGCTCAGAATCCTTGGGACTGCATGACCTCCAACAACCAGGCAGCACGAGTGGACTGAGAACTGAGAGGGGCCTGGCGGGCTCATGCTGTCCCCCTCAGCCCTGGTCCAGAGGGGCTCAGGACAGGTGAGCCCAGCTACAGGGCCTGGCAGCAGGGGCAGGGGGAGATGCTCAGGCCACATTGGAGCAGCCAGCTGCGTGAGGGAGCCCCCTCCAAGAGGGGGGTCCTTAAACTGGGGTCTAGGAGCCTCACCAAACTGTGGACAAGTTTTCCTATCCAAGTGCCTTATTCTGGGAAGGGGGACATACATTTCATGCAGCTTGCTAGAAACTAGCCAGCTCACAGCGGTGCGCATCTGGGCCTATCATGCTCACTGATGATCCGAACCAACTAGAACAGCACAGAGTAGGTCCTCGACAAATGCTTGTTGAGTCAATAACAAAGGGGATCAGAACAAAGAGGGCAGAGAGCAGCTGCCATCGGGACCCTTGGCAGACAGGATACCCTGAGCAGGGGTGGGTCAGGGGGTGGCTCCTGGGGTTCTCCCAGCTCAGCTGGGTGTGGAGGTGAGCTCAGGATGGTGACAGGACCTCGGTGACAAGTCCAAAAGGGCACGATCACTGTGCACCTTTTTGCAAAGTTTAGATATTAGCCCCGTGTGTTAATTTTTTAAAAAGACTCTTCTTGGGGGCTCCTCTCAATGACCTCCAGGCTTGCCTACCCCCTTCCCTGAGTCTCCGACCCCCACCTCCCCTGCAGCCCCCAGAGGGCGGGGAGGGGAGAGGCCTGTGAGTTACTCATTCCCTCACATGGTCCTCGGGGCAGATCTTATCGTCCTCTTGCTCTTAAACTGCCACCTGACTGGTGAAAATCACAGCTGCCCAGCATCCCCACACCCTTCCTACACACCCTGACCCTGGAGCAGCTGTGGAAAATTCCTGATTAAGATCTCAGGAGAGGAAGTGGGCGCCAGGGGCCAGGGCTGGTTTCCAGCAGCAGGGGCACAGGCAGAGTGGGGGGCCACAGATGTGCTGCTGAGTAACCTTGGGCAAGTCTCCTCCTCCCTCCACAATACCCAGGCTGGGTCAACTCCGAGGTCCCTTCTAGTCCTGGAGGGGGGACATTTGCTGCTTCCGGGAGCTTTTCCTGCCCCTCCATACCTCTCTGGGGGTGGGATGAGATATAAGCAACAAGGGACTTATCAATAAAACAAGCTGAAGGAACTCTGAACGCCTTGTCCTGAAGCACAGACCCCCAAGACAGGGATTCTTACACGTGGACAGAATCTCATCCACCTGACAGGTACTCACAGAGGCCCTGTTCTTGATGGGGGACACGGTGCTAGGTCAGACACAATCCCTGCCTTCCAGGACCTCAGCTTCCAGGTGGCCGCAGAGTCCTTTATGCTGCGTCCCAGGACTCAGCATTGGACGTACCTGAGCAAAGCCCTGCGATGAGGCCTCAGGGAGCCTCGGGCCCACAGATCTGTTTTCGGTTTCTGTGTGACTTTGAGTGAGTCACCTGACCTCAGTGGGCCTCGGCTTTCTCTGCAGCAAAACGAACATGACGCCCACACCAGATATGGCTCACCTCACCAGTGCCAGCCCCTGGCTGAGTGCCTGAGGGCCCCTTGCATCCCTGGTTCTCAGAAGGATGGCGAACAGGGGAAGGAAAAGAACTCAGCAGTCAGGAAAGTCCCTAGAAGTGAAAACCCTAGACGCAGGAACGAAACAGTGAGGACAGCTGCAGCCTCTGAATCCCAGGGCCACAGCGGCGCCTGAGCATTTGTTGCGCCCCTCCTGGGTACCGGGTGCTGGACCTCACAGCCTAGCCTGGCAGACAAACCAGCAGAGGAGACAGGCTGCCCAGGAGAGGGGCAGGGGAGCTGGAAGGGGAGGGGGCTGCAGGGCATGGGGTTTGGGAAGGGCATGGTCAGTGCAAGGGAGGAGGTGGAGGGGTGAGGTGAGGAGGGAAGAAACGGTGGGAGATGAGGCTGAAAGGGGTCCAATTGTTACTTCACTCACACACGTTTATTGCATGCCTACTGCATACCAGGCCCTGTGCTAGGCGACGGAGGTGCCACCGGGCATGAGACACAGGCCCTGCCCCCCTGGAGCTCACATTCTAGCGGGAGAGACAGGCAGTAAACAATCGAGCAATCATAATACATTTAGAGGTAAGCACTACGAGGAAAACAGAACTTTTTTTCTTAAGGAGGGGCACTGAGGCCTCTGAGAATGAGGAATTTGAGCTGAGCTACAGCCATGAGAAGGAGCCACCCATACGTGAGCAGGATTGAGTCCAGGGCTTCCCGACAGATGCAGGAGCAGGTGCAAAGGCCCTGTAATAGGAGTGCCGTTGGGGCTTCGAGACAGTGAGGAGGCGGGTGTGGCTGGAGCCAAGGGCCAGACCCAGGAGATGGGTCTGAGACAGGGAAGGGGGAACGGTGCCCCGGATAAGCCAGGGTTGGACGTTTCGTAGGTGATGGTCGGATTTACATTTTTCAAAGACCACGTTGGCCGTCGTGTGAAGGACAGATGAGGGGTGTACAGGCGAGGCCAGACTAGGGTAGGGAGTCGAGACCTCTGAAGGCAGAGCCGACAACCAGCACGTGGATTCGTGTAGGGTGGGGGTTTGGGAGAAGGGAACAGGGGAGACTGTGGGAAAATGGTGGTGTTGTCTCTGAGTATGGAAACCTGACGAGAAGGGCCTTGCATGCCAGGGCAAGAAGCCTGGGGTATCAGATCCCTTCTGCTTCTAGAAAGTTGCTGGGGGTGTAAGTCGTGGGTGAGCAGTACAAGGCAGAAAGAATAGGGCCAGGGAGGGGCTGCGTCAAGGACGACAGCCCAGCGGGAAGCCCTGGGCTCAGCCCTGCTGCACGTGGACTTGAGCATCGCACCAGAACCTCTGACAAATGCCGATTCTGCGGCCCCACGCAGGGGTTTCGCGGGCTGAGGGGCTGGCACTGGTGCTTTTGGACAGATCCCCAGCTCATCCCGGGAGCATTCTGACCGAGATCCTGTGGGCTAAAGAGAAGGAGCTCACACGGCCTCCCGCCCTCACCCCACCCCCAGCCCCGCGTCCGCCGCGTCCCACGAGGCTCGCCTGGAGAGAATGGGTATGATGCAACCCTGGTGTCGTGAAATAGCCGGGTAAGAGGATGCGCTGCCCGTCGGCCTGATTCACAACACCAGCTGCAGCAACAATACCAGAACTCAGCCGCCTTCCTCCTCCGGACTCGGCTTCGTGGCTTCGTGGCTTCGTGGCTTCCTGACAGTGACCGGCCTGTGCAGACATCCTCCCCGACAGCTGGCTGCCAGGGCCTCGGGCCGTGAACGGTGGAGGCCGGGTGCCTGCCCACGAGGGGCTCACAGACTTGATGGTGGCAGGGAAGTGGGGAGCAGGTGCGACACCCTACGCAGGGCAGGGGGCAGAGGAACAGAGGAGGGACCGGGCGCTGCAAGGGCCGAGCAGCCAGGGGCTGGATTGCAACCTCTCCGGTAACCAGGACCACGACACAGGCCTTTCTCTCGAGCCTTGCAGACCACGTAAGCGTGGCTATTGCAATCCTGGTCCTTCTACCCGGCCCACATTTTAGCAGTTGGACACAATACCTTGAGGTTACTGGCAGCTAGAGCAAAACAGGAAACGTACTTGATGAGTTAATACATTTCCATTGTTAAAGGAAGGACTCCTGGCTTTTTTCATGGTCAGACTTGCTTTTTTTTTAGCCAATATTTATGCCACAAGTAAATGTAGATATTAATAATATATTGGACACAGTCTGGCTGTTTTGGAGGATACGCAGAAGGACAAGGCATGATCACTATCCTCAAGGAACATATAGTTCATCAGATATGATAAAGCCAGAAATAGCCACAACCCAAGGCATAAAGTCATAAATCCCTGGGGAAAACACTACTTGGGTGCAGAGAAGGGATGACCCCTCCCGCTGGGGCAGTGGTAGGGTGGGCTGTGTAAAATAGCATGGTGAGAATAAAGGCAAAAAGAGATAAGCAATCATTTAAGGAGAGAAATGGCCCAATGTTAGCTTGGAGCTTCCTGGCAGCCAAGGCAAAAAGTAAAATCGTGATCAGTAGTCATTAGCCGATAAAAGAGTGAAATTTCATTTGTTCCCCCTCTTCCTCTTCTCATAAAAAAATATAAATCTCCGCTAACCCTTTATCCCTCCACCCAGGCTTGGTGGAGATTTCTAATAAAAAAGTGGCCTGAATTCCGTCCTGCCACATCAACATAAACTGACGCAGTGATTCTAATGATTCAGTAGTATAGGAACAGATTGACCACCTGTTCGTCCACCCCCATGGCTCTGCCAGTGCACTCAGTCCAAGAGACAAAGGAGCCATTGTTTCTCCAATCCCCAGCCTTTCATTTTTATAAGACCAGTGCTCTAACCCCCGAGCTTAACCTTTTATTTTAAAAATACACCTTTAGCTTTCAGAGTACTATAAACATTTTTGTCTTGAAAGCAACCGGGGAAATACCGTCCTTCTGCTAGATTTTTGATTCCATGGGTGCAGTTCTCATTATACTTTAACAGGCTCTTGGAGCCCAGGAGCCTGACTTGTTCCTACAGCAGAGACCAAGGGGCCTAGAATCACGGAGCTGGTTTTAAAAGCTCAGTTCCCCCATGAGGCCCAGCCCAGACACACAGAGGGAGTGGAGCAGGAAGGATGTGAGCCAAGGAAGGCCCAGACCGGGCTCTGCACCACCTACCTTAGGACCTCAGGCCTGTCCCTGTGTGCCTTAGTTTCATCAACTGTCAAATGGATAACTCCTCTGAGCCAATGGGTTTTTTGATGATCAAGAGAGGAAGTTTGTGAAGGAAGTATTCAGAGGACATTAATAGTGCCCTACAAATATTACATAAACATAGGTAAATATATATATACACATGTGCATGTGCGTGTGCGTGTATCCTGGACTGTTTAAGGCAATGCTTTCTGGTAAGTGTGGGTGCTAAAATTTATTAAAAAAGAAAAAATAGAGCTAGGAGCTAGTGCATGGAGAGGAGGTGGGGATGGGGAGGGTTGCTCTGGGTCAGCATGCAGAAACCTGGGGAGCTGGCCTTGGTCATTGGCAGCCATCGGAGCTCAAGCTTTGACAGAAACAAAATGTTCAGAGGATCCTAGAGGCTCGGGGTGGGAGAGGCTCCCCTATATCATCTGATTGCCCCTTTAGCAGATACCTGGAATGAGGTTATGAACTCCTTAATACCCCAAAGCAGAATCCCAGAGGATCTTTTGCTGGTAGTCACTCAGCGGCACCACAGGGGTCAGTTGCAAGGTGACACTTGCCATTTAGGCTGCACGTGTGCTAAAGTGGGGAAGGGGGTTGCATTCAAGGGGAGTCCCCCCTCCAGGCAGGGTCACTCTGGCTGGGGGCAGGTCCTGCTGGGAATGGAGCCCCACAGCAGGAGGTCTGAGGGGCTGCATGTGGAGCGGAAGTTGGGGCCTTACCCCCAGGGAGCTCCGTTAGCAGCAGCACTGAGCACATACACTCGAGAGGCTGTTGACAAACTCATCAAGACACGTGCCTGCCAATGGTGGACACCAGAAGGCTGGGATGGTTGGATGCAAGTAAAGAACACCCTAGACGAGGAGCCAGGGATTCAGCCGGATTGTCAGAAGTCATTCACTTGTGATTTCCTGGGAAATGTGACACCATACCCCCCCTCCTCAACATACTCACAAAGATGCTCTTCAGTTGATGCCATTTTTACAGGTTAACCGTCCAACAACAAAAACCATGCTGGGCAAGCGGCTTTGACCTTGGTGAATACACAGTGGGCAAGCACAATAGGCCTGGGCATGGTGCCTATTTTTCCTAATCAGTTAGAATTTTCATCTCACTGTTTGGTACACCTCTGACCGTCTGTGATTTGTCGGAAACCTGTGGGGAGGTGGTTCCATGTTTAGAGAGGCCCAGATGCCTCCTTCACTCCCTGCTTCCAGTCAGAACAAGGGGTCTTGACCCTGAACTTGGCCCAGGGCATGCCAATCAGGACTAGGCCCTTCCCCAGGCCAATTAAGTCTGAAGTTTAGGGGGTAGGGGCTTGGAAACCAGCACTTTGAAGTGCCCCCACATGACTCTAACATGCAGCCAGGGCTGGGAATGGCAGAGCCGGGGCTGTAAGCAAGAGGAAGATGTGTTGACGAAGGCTGTGCACAGCTCAAAACCTGGCTCTTCTTCACATAGGTGATGCTGATTTAGAGGTTCACAAAAATTACCCTCCATGTTATAAAAGGTTTCCAAAGAGCTTATTTTCCTCAGGTAGACGCATGAATTCATAACTGGCCATTAGCCCTTTATGCTGGATTCAATGCCCAAGGCCAACAGGCCGCCTTTAATTACTGATTTCTACAGAAAGTGTATGCCCCCCAAATCAGACCACCCCTCATCTCTCTGCCTTATGGGCCACACCCCCCACCCCGACATACTTACCTCTCGAACAAGGTGGATGCCCTGGACATGAGGCCTTTGACCTCTGGCAGGTCTCCACCTGGTTCCAGGGCCCCTCAACTCACCTGAGTCCTGCTGTTTCTTTTGCTTCAAGGTTGTAACAGTGATTAACAGCTGCTTGACTCCGGCTGGCCAAGAGGGGAGCTGGGGTCACTCAGTCCTGGGCTAGCAGGCTGGCCATACCCACAGCATGACCCCTCCACATCTGCGGGTCTGAATCCTAGTCAGTTAGTTGCAGATGGCTCCGACACCCCCAGCCACAGGAAATCCTGCCTTTCATCTTCTTTATCCAGTCTCTCCTTGTCGCATTTCTCAAGGCTTCCTATTTTATTATGGTGTGTGTGTGAGCTGCACACACACACACTCCTGCTTCCCTCTGTCCCCCAACCACAGGGGAGAAAGCAGGACTGTGCCTCAGCTTCAAAACTCATCCACAGCTCTGAGCCGCGAGCCCTCTGGTGGGCACTGAATGGTGAAACTCTCCAGTCAGCCCGTGGGGAGAGACTCACTTTTACAGCGCGAGGCCCTTTACCGTGCCTCACCCCAGTGAAATATAACTTCCTTGAAGGCAAGGATCTCGATAAATTTCATGCTGAGTCCCCAGTGTCTAGGACAATGCCTGGCACAGGGTAGATGATCAAACATTTTTTGAATTCTCCAATTAGTAGTCAATAAACCATCAGGAAGCACGAATTGAACTTGACATATCAATGTCTATCCCTTGATAGCAAATTTTCAGCCTAACGACTTTGACCTAATTTTGTCTCTTGTATTAAAAAATAAATAAATAAAAGCCATTCCTGGGGAGCGGGTAATTGATTCCTCCCTGCAAAAGACCTACTGTGAAGGGCAGAAGCCAAATGGCAGAGGGCATACCTATAGCCCTAGAGACCTGTCTAAACAAGGCTAGGGGTGGCCAAAATTAACCTTTATTGAGGGCTCCTGGTGCGACAGGACAGAAGTAGGTGATTAATCTTCCCAATAGGCTGATGGAATAGGAAGTGGGACTCCTGCTTTGCCCCTGAGCAACCTGGGTCAGAGAGGTCAGATGACCTGCCTCGGTCACAGGACTGCAGATGGCGAAGAGGGGTTTTAACCCAGCTTCTGTCTGGACCGGCTCGAGTCTGTGGCTGGCTCTTGAAAATGCTGGGTCCCGAAGCGTGGTGAGGCTTGTGCCCTGAGAGCCTTACGCTTTGGGCTGTTTCCCACTCCCCCTCCCTTGCTCATTGGTGCTGAGCTTTCCGTTCAGAATTTAGTTTCTAAAGAAGTCTCGAAATCCTTCTTGGACCCCACCCACTGTACTTTCTGATCTAATGAGAGCTGCCACCTGCCACCGCCACCGTGGGCCACACCTCAAACATCTGTGTTGCATCTGAGTCGTCAAAGTGCCTTTCAGTTTGGTTTAATTTTCTTAAATGTACAAACCAGCTGACCTGTCAAGCCGATCAGCACAAAAGCTTGGCCCAGGGCCCCACAGGAGTGTCAGCTGGGTCACACTGTTGGGGAGGGGGCATTTGCAGCAACTGAGGAAAAAATTTCCAGCCGGCCCCTCTAGGAAAACGTCTCTCCCCAGCAACAGCACTGCCAGCATGACACCCCCTGGGCCTCACTGCCCACCAGCTGTCCTCACACTTCTCTGCTTCCTGGGGCTTCTAGGAAACCTGGCCATTCTTAGGGAGGAGCTAAGGTACCTCTATGGTAAGGTGACCAATGGTCTTAACCTTTCCTCTCTCCTTGCCACCTGGGTGATATATATATATATTTTTTAATATACACTAAAAGGTTTTAACTGAGGACGCCACTGAAAAGCCTTTAGCTCTGAGACCAGGATAAACAGGGCTACACTTGAACACAGTGCCCTTTCTCCGCTGTCCCTCAGTCGTTTCCCCTCACCAGCCGACGATGGGCTGTGGGCACCAGCAGGAGGTCCCGGTTCCCATGGGAGTCCCCTAGGTCCTGGGGCCAGAACAGGCTGAGGGCTCTCACGCCAAAGGAATAGGCTAAAACTCTTCCACACAGCCCTGCAGGGAGAGGACACCTGAGCCAAGTCACCTCAGAGCTCTGCCTTGGGGCGAGGATCCCCAGGTGGAGAGAAATGAATGCCTGCTTCCTCCTCACCCACCCCAAGCAGAATCCCATATCCAGACCCAGAGAATACCCCTCCTGGTCAGAAACACAGGCAGATACTGTCCAAGGGAGCAGAGGACATCTGTCCCATGATCAGGCCCAAGTCTCTCCTACCAGCTGACCAAAAAGGCCCCCCCAATCCTGCTTCCCCTTCTCCAAGGCCCATAACTGGCTCTCAACCCGCCACTTAAGATGTTCTCCAGTAAGAGCTGAAAATAAATGGTCACAGACTTTTAACAGCTCCTAGCCCCAGAATGTATGCCACATGCTGGGTTTGTCACCAAAATGCTCTTGGTTTATCATGTTCCACCACCCCCCTCGCCCCAACCCCCACACCTCCAGCCAGACCCAGACTTTGCTCAGACCTCTGGTCACAGGACTAAATTCTCAGGCTGGTGGGGGAGACTTTGGGACTGGGATGGGAGTCCTGTACTTACAGGGGCCTGTGAGGACTTCGCACACCCAGGAGCTGAGCAGGCCTTAGCCCCCCTCACAGGGAATAGAGAAGGTGCCTGACTCAGGCACCGCCAGAGGCTGGGGAGAGGCAGGAGGAGCCTGGGGCTGCGCCTCAGCTAAGGACATTCTCAGGAAAGGAGGCCCAAGGTTTCTGCTCCACTGAAGAACTGAACAAAGGGGGCACATGGCACTTTGGGAGCACATTCCAGAAATTTACTGACTACAGACAGGGGAGGTGGTGAAGAAACCATTCTGAACAAAGCAAACACAGAAGTTACTGTACAGACGGGAACACGCAGAACACATACGCCGACTCCCTCCCACGCTGTCCCTTCTCCCCAGACCCCACACAGAGCAACGATGTCAGAAAAGCAAAGACGAAAGGAAAATAATCGGTCAACTAAATAAAAGCAAAGAATTCTCCCCACTGTGTTTCTCATAAAAGTTACTGATCGAGTGAGAAAAAGCTGTACTTTTGCCTCCTTCCTCTCAAAATGCACATTTGAAACTCCTGATGAAAAAATACAAGATAGCAGCCGAGGTCAGCCGGGGTCCACAACCACCCCACGCGGCCTGCCTGGCTCCGCAAAACAGAGCTCCAGTTACTGCCCTCTCCCGAGGGACTCCATATCTTGCTGTCATTTCCGCGGACCACAGAAGCAGTGCAACAAATCAGGGTGATCCAATTTAGCCTGAAAGCTCCTCGCGGCCTGTGCCAAGCCTGGAAACCTCTGAGCAGCAGACGCCAGCAGGGGCAGGGCAGGCCAGGGTGGAGCGGCCAGATAAAACTGGGACATACTCATATTGTTTACCTGAAACTGGCATTTAACTGGGCGTCCTGTACTTTTCTTTGCTCAATCTGGCCCGGATGAAGAGTCCTTAGCTGCAGGCCCTGTAGCACTGGGTGCCACCTGAGAAACTGTCCAGGCCAGCTCTGCTCAGGGCTCCAAAGGGGCTCTGGTGTGCCTCCCTATTAGAAGGCCCCTCTGGGGTCACTGGCTCCCCCACTTCCTGCTCAAACAGAAGCCACTGTCTAAGGCAAACTCTTGCTCTCCTCATCCCCAAGAAACAGATTCTCAAGGACCCGAAGGCCAATCACAGGGAAGTCAGAGTACGCCAATGCGATGCTGGGGTTCTACCAGCCCCTTATCATATCCCCCTCCCCTTTAAAGATCTGGCCTATATTTTTGTTAACAATAAATCAAGTTTCCACCCCTTCCTCTAGAGGTTTCCTTGCAGACTGTGCAGCTCTGCAAGTGTCCTCTTTGAAGGGCCAGCCCTATTTCAACTGACCCCACTGAATGCTATCAGGACCCTCAAGCTGAAATGGTCAGAATCCAGACACGCGCTGCTGGAACAAAGGGTGTGGAATGGGGGCTGGTGCAGAGGCCGAAGCAAAGACTCTGCTTGCCCAAACATCTGCTGAGTGATCAATCCACTCTGGGCTAGGGGCCCAGGGCAGGGCACACAGAGGCTACTTCAAAAATCAAGATTAGGAGAGAATTTTCCTTCCTGGTTAGCAACTGAGAACCGCCACTGATTCCACTTAGGTGATCTTGGCAACAAGAGGACTAGAAGAGGGGCCTCTTTTCTAGAAGTATGAACAACGCTGGAATGGGGACTTTGGAACCCGACTATCCCCAGTGACCTATGTGCAGGCCCAGCTTAGGCTCTGCCAGACTGAACTCGGGCTGACATCCACGCACGGGGCTTTGTCAGCCAGGCCAGTCGCAGCGAGCGGTTAGAGGCACAGGCAGGGAGAAGTACGATCCTTTGAAATTTCTTTTCATAACATTTTAGTTGATTTTCAGCTTTTCCCCACCTACCCTTTCAGTTAGAAACAAGCAGCAGGAAGACAGATCTACTGCCCTCCACCTGCAAGGGGGACTAATAAGCTGTGAAACTGTCCACAGATGGGCTGGAGGCCAGGTGACCTCTGAATTCAGCCTAGGAGGAGGAAGAATGGGAGACATTCAGGACTCTGAAAATGGCCTCATTTGCCTCCAATGCTCTACACAATTCCTGTTTAACAAGTTGCTGACTTCTTCCTGATTTTATAGGTAAACACCTTCTCCCGACTTGCTGGATACAGGGCTCAACAGACCTGTTGCTGACCAAGGCTGAGTCCAGTCAGTATAGCAGCTGCCCGCACTTTTGCGGGTCCAGTGCAACGCACCAGCCAGGGGTTTTATCCAGCATTCAGCATGCTCTGTCTCTTCCTGCGGGGCATGACGGAAATCTGGCCGTGATATATGAGCTACCTAGTTAGCTAAACAAAGGTTCTGATGCCTAAGGAAGAAATCGGGATTATGGGGTCAGTCCAAACCAGGACGCTGGCACTTCTGCTCGTGAACGGCTAAATTTAGTTAAGGGTTTGATCGGAAGAGTTTACTCAAATAGCATGCAGGGTGAAGATGCAAAGACTGAACAGTTCTTTTTTTTAAAAAATATCAGCGAACAGTGGACACTGTAGGAAGGAGTCTACAGCACCATGCTGAAAACAGCCTAAACCCTGGAACTTAAGACGCATCAGAAGAGTGACAATGGCCACTGTGCCACCCTCAAGGCCCTCCTAGACTACGTGCCTGGAGGGCAGAAGCAGGGCCCACGGCCTAGCCCTGCATGTCCTGCTCTTCCACAAGCCCAGCCAGCTCAGGATTTGCTCTGACAGAGCTCATTTCAGTTTCCCCCTTGAAGTCAGGCAGCCAGAGCTGTTTTAAAAAACAAATTGAAGAAATTTCCTTGAAATCAAATCTCAAGGCATCTGAAAAGGGCCCTGACCAAGGCAGAACTTCCTTTTTAATGTCTCGGTGATTTATTGAGCCACTCTGAGGCCGGCACTCACCCGTCAGTCTCCGAGGGCCCCTGATTTTGTTGGGAAGACTGGACTCATTCCTGGAAGATGAAAGACTTCCAGTGCCACCTTCTCTCAGTTTCTCTGCGTAGTGAAATCATGGACCAATATCAAAGGAGATTTAGTACCCCAAAGAGGTGAGCAGAGGATAACTTTAAAGCTAATAACCTGTCACAGCATCACGATTTCTGGGCTCAAGTTGTCACATGGGCACATGGGAACCTGTTGATAGCACGGCCTTGCAAACTCAGCCTGTCTCTCCTGCATCTCTAGACCCTGCAGGCCACACTCTCCTGCAGAGCCAGTCCACAGGACAAGAGCTGAGATTTGCTCCATGAGCCTGGCCCTACTGGCATGAACCTAGTTGTCTTATTTCTCCTACAAATGTCTTTCTCTGGGCAAGTCCTCAAATGCCAGTCAGGGACCACTTCCCTCTCAACTCCACACAGCTTCTTCCCCACTGGGCAGCTCAAGAGACGGTGGCTCCTCTTCCTTCTTATTTCATGTCCGATCTTCCCATCAAAGAATAGAGGACCGCATCCCCCATGCAGAGCTCACGTGCAGGTCTCCTGTTTGGAGCTGGCAGAACTGCGCGATGCAAGGAAAGGCAAACTCACAATGAATCCACACGGTCAGAAAGATCAACAAGATAAGCCGAAGAGCAAATGCAGATTTAAACAACTTGAGCCTTCTCTTGTTTATGGCATTGCTACATTTCTATCTACAAGTAAGGCTTAATATTAAAAAAATGAAACACTGTCAAACTTTATGAAAACTCCAGAGTACTGCATTTTTTAGAGCACTGTTAAAGCAAATCATTTGATTTGTTTAAAATATAAATCAGTACATACAAGCAGGGCACAACTGACCCAGTCAAGTCCCCTGCAGGGCTCCCCTTCCAAGACTTTCTTAGCAAAGCTCAGCTGAAGGTGAGCGTTCCAGGGTGAACAGATGGGGGTGGAAGGCAAAGGCAGAGCACCCCTGCTGACCCCGAGGCTCCTCCTTGATGGATGGATGGAATCCAACAGATGAACAGATGGTACCCTTATCTAGACATTAGCTCTTTCCCAAAAAAGAAAGGTTATTTTAACAACCAGAGGACAGCAAGAGTCACCAGGCCCAGTGATGATTTCCCCCTAGGAGCAAACAGCACCTCTGGAGACTGGGGATCTGAATATCCTCCTGGGAGAGGCAGCCTCAGGTGCAGTCCATAACATGACAAAGCCGCCTCTGCCCACTCCCTCGCAGCCCCAGCTGGCCCATTCAGGAACGAACCTGTGTCCTCGCTCCTCTCCAGTTTATTCCAGGCCTTCAGGACTGGTGGCAGGACGAAGAGCCCATGATGAGGGACAATCTCTGCTCAGGGACCATACACACAACAATGCCAACTCCTGGTGGAGTCGGACACTTAGAATACAAACTTGCCACGAACTTGCCCAACCAGTCGGCTTCACTGTCCAAGCAGAGGCCCTGAGGACCACAGTAGAAAAAGAGGACACTAGAAGTCCTCCTACAGAGGGGTGCACACAAGGCTGACTAATCACCCTGCAGTGGGGCAGCCACAGCAAGAAGTGGTGAGGTCTGCCCTTCATCCAGCTACCTACAGCGTTCATTTTTTAAGGCCACCTTTTTCTAAGCCTGTTTTCATCTCCAGTGAGAATTCAATAGAACAACAGACTAATTAATGCTGGAATCGGAGCAAATGATTTGGAGGATGGTCTTAGATCACTTGGACCCCAAGGCACACCCGAAAAGAGAGGGCACAGAGAGCCTGATATTTCACACACAAATCTCAACTTACCTGGGAAGTGAAAGGTTGGCTTCCACATTCAAATAAAAACGTGAAAAATGAACCATGACCCTGCTACTTGGAATGTTGCAGCTAAATAAAAGTAACTCCCAAAGCCTTCATCTCCTGGCTCATTTGGGGTGAAGTTTTAATCACTTAAGGTTACCTTTAACTAAATCACAGATGCCTATATAAACCTACTGTTCTCTGACCCAAGTACCAGTGAAAACATCTCCTACACAAATAAAAATTTAAACAAAATTTCAAAGAAAAAAAAAAAAGAATGGGAAAATAAATACAAAGCAAAGAAATTTATTGGTGTTGACAAAAATACATAATACAAAAAACAAAACGAAACAAAACACAACAGAAACAAAACCAGAAACCCCACCCCAGTGGTACTGACAGCGTGCGGTCCCAGAAGCCCCTCAAAGCATCACTCTTAATTCATGAGGACCTCCATCTGCACCAGCCTTGCATTGGTGTCCCCAGATGTCCGGTAGGGGATCATCCCAGCAAAGGTAATCAGGGCTCGGGCTTGACTTCGGAGTTGCTGAGAGAAAAGGGAAGAGAAGAAAACCAGTTAACCTTCAGGTCGGGGCACAGTGCCAGGAATAACCACTTTCTACCATTTTCTACCCTTTGGGGTCAACAGCTGGTTCCTGGGGAGTGGATGACAGCCACGTTCTTCTGGCCTGGTGCACTGCTGGCTAAGCCTGTCCACTGGGGTCCCCGTTCCAAAGCCCTTTTACTGAACAAGACAGATGTGTTTATAAGCGAGCTGCCTTGCCTGACGCATGTGACCAGCCAGACATAGCCCTGTGCTTTAGTCAGCCTGCTCTATTTGCTGAGACCCTCTCTTCCCACCAGTTTCCCTTAGCATCTAAGGTTAGGGCTCCCATGAAGCACCCACAACACCAGACACATGGGCTGTAACTGAGTGCAGGCCCCTTCCAGCTCTTTCTCTCCTGCTTTTGTTCTTTTCTGTCCCTTTGCTCCTTCCATTTCTTCCTGTAAGTACCTGGCCCTTGTTTCTGAGGCAACAATTTTATGGGATTCCTGGATTGTTCCAGGTGGGAAAAAAATTTTAACTTGAGTATTTATGAAAACAGAAAAAAAGAAAACCTTCATTCTGATTTTGAAATAATAAATTACTGAACAAAGAACTGGAGAACAGCTTCATGTTGCCCCAAATTGAGACATGCTGGATGCTTATACCAGCAAGAAAGAACCCGTGTCTGGAATAAAAACGGAGAGTCTACAACATCTTTTCAATCAGTAAAAAGACTTTTAAGGAAAACTCAAGGGGCTTCTTAATGCCCATTCAAGAAGAAAACTGAAACATAAGTGTTTTTTTTTATCTGATAGGTGAAGGTGAAATAAATTGGCAAATGTATATTCTATAACTCATGTCCAAACCAAAAGAAATTTTACCTTTATGATTAGAGTACCCACAAAATTTTCTTTCAAAGTGCACAAAAGTGCACGGGCTTTCAAGCCTGATTCGAAGCTACCTTACATGCACTTTTGGGGTGTTCGGGCAAAGGGCTCAACCCCCTTACTGAGTAGCACTGCACAGTAAACCATGAGGCCCCTTCGTGGGCAGGCAGCTTGTACCTATGCCTCTCCTCAACCCCACCCAAAGCTGCCTCTCATCAAAAAGGGTGATGGGAAAGTGGAAGACAGGAGAACGGTTTTATTCATGATGCTGAAAGACTAAATGCCTGAAAGAGACTAAAACACACAGCTGTGAGTCACTGGGCTTCGGACGGCTCCGTTCGGAAGAGGAAGCCGGGCCTGCCAGGCCACCGACTCCACTCTCTGCAGGCAAGGCCGCCTCTGACCTGCAAGCAGCACTCAGGGGCTACTTCAACACTCATGTTCACAATAGTACCGCACTGGGTCCCTTCTACCACAAACACAGATCGCTGCCAAGTTCTAGGCTCAGTGAGCCCACCACTGGCACATCTCGGATACTCATGTGTGATGCTGTTTTGGCTCTCGATTGTCCAAGAGCAGATGGCAGACGCATGGCTGCCTCTGGTAGGCACGGAGGGGCCTGCCACTTCAGTGTGGTACTCCAGGCGCTGCCACCTACGTTGTTAAAGGAGAAAACGTCGCCCTCACTCACTGGGTATGTCTGTCAACAGAGCCTTTGGGGGTCACACTAGAGAGGCCCCAGACACCCTTGTAGGCAGAAGGTAGGATTTTCAAGGATCTAGTTTCCTGACTGTAAAAATCAGGTATGGCTGTTACACATCATACTGAGTCCCATGAAACATTAAGTGGGAATCAAGGGAAGGGTAATTTTAAAACACTAAGTTTTAATGGTTTAACTGGATCAAACATCTCCGCCCTTTGGACAAATTAGCTGGACAACAGATGCTGCTTGAGTCCCAGGATTCCACCGACCTGGCCTCTGCCTGGCATGCACGATGCTGGAGGCACCGTGGGTGGCAGAAAGGGCCCTGGCCCAGAGTTCAGTCAGACCTGGCTTCCAGACATGGCTCCTTTGCCCGCCATCTGAAGGGCCCACAAAGGCAAGCTGCTTCTTGAGCCCAGGCCTGTTTCCTCTGCTGTAAGATGGGGTAACAATGGCTGCCCTAGGTACCTCTCTGGGGTCATTGTGAGGCTCAAATGAGAGCAGAAACAGGGTTTTCATTGAATTAGTGTGCTGAACAAAATAAATATGGTTCTGATGAAAGGACTTTGCTGAGATTCACAAAACAAAAATAAGCAGGAAATTCTGGTGCAATTACTACAAATAAGCATTCTGTTTGATTTTTCTAAAGGTGATATTTGGACACTTGTTTTTTTTGTTTGTTTTGGTGGGGTTCTTTCTTTCTTTTTAGCTCAAGAAAAACAGCAATCCCATTAATGTCTGATTTCTTCTGGGAGCCTCCTGACACAGGTTTACCCAGTTGCCAGGAGCAGGGAAAAGGGTAGTCTGGGGTTGCAAGCAGTGGTCTCACGAGTTGCAAGGGAGGGCAAAACCAGGAAGGTGCTTCTCAGCGATGGTCTGGCTGACACTGGGGTCTTACAGAGTCACGGTCCTCGATGACTCGCTGGGGCCTGGATGCCGAGGAGGGATTCGTCCCCTTGAGCCTCTTAAACTGTGTGAACAAGATGTTCATGGTGGCGAGAAGCACTTCTGAGAGGTTGTGCCTGATCTGCACAGAGAGAAACACATGGAGTGAGGAAAAGGAACCATGCTGCAGCCAACACCAGGAGCCAGCGGCCTGAGTCACACCATGTCCCCACAGCTTCCAGGTCGAGAGCTGGCCGTCTCCAAAAAAGAAGCTAATGGCACTGCAATGTCAAGTGTGAGAGCAAATCCCAGACAACAATGCTCAGGAGGTCACTCTTCTGCCCCTTCCTGTGCCATCCCTCCGAGGCTGGGGCAGCAGACAGAAGTGCGCCAACCACATTTGACTGGTATACAGGCCTGGCCTGGCTGACAGAGCCATTACCGAAAGAACCAGCCTGAATTTGCCTGTCAGTAGGTGGGGATACCCTCCTCTGTCTCAGGCCCACCCACACTGTTGCCATAGGGTCTGCACAGCCCAGGCAGAGCCCTTGGGAGTGTCTGCAGGGCCAAGCCCTGGTATCCCACTCAGTCCATGATGCAGTGAATGACGTATCCAGAGAAAGGCAAGAACAGGTGGCTAGGGACAGAGTCAACATCAGGTATGGAGAGAAGGTTGGTGAGGGGCAAGACCTTCTGAACTGTATGTGGCACAGGTGCAGAAGCTGGCCTACCTTCTTCCTCTCAAACAGGAACACATTTTTATAAAAGGTACAGGGTAACTCAGTAACATTTAACTTGATACACTATTAGTGAAATCCCGGAACGACTGTCTGCGGTCCCAGAGTTGAGAGGCCCATTAGGCTGCACATGCGAATGACCAGGAGGTCAACACCACAGCCCTGATCAGGGACGCCAGAGTTCCTTGGCAGGACCCGGGCATGGGGATGTTTTCAAAGCTCTCCCAGCAATGCCAGTGTGTAGCCCAGCTGAGCACCCTTGGGCGAGATGGTGGCAACATGCTAGGAACCCTGTACAAAGACTGGCTCTGGGACTCAAACGCTGATGACTGAGCCGTGGTCACTGCACCTGCTTCTTAGGACAAAACAGTTCAGAGAGGGGAAGGAAGTGAATCAGGATGCATGTTTTACACACCCAATGGACCTAAACATCACAGTTAAGCACTATAACATATAGAACAAATGGATGATAAAAAATTAAGCCAGACCAGAAACCCATTTCTCCAAGAACATCTTTGATCACTAAAGTGACTATGGTTTCTGCATCAGGAATTCAGATAATCTAACAGGTATATGTGTACGCAGAGAAAACCAACCCAGGATATCAGAAACTGGACTCATTTCAGAAAACTCAAGTCTGAATAGTGGCTGTCCTAGGACTCTCAGAGCTATCAGCTATATTAAAACAAAGGTTTTCAGTGGAAGAGGTGAAAAAAAAATTCCATAATTCAGGGAGAAAAAGACTCACTTCATCACTGAAATTTCTGAAGGCAGCCACTCTCTCTTCCACGCTTTCCTGATTCAGGGGCACCAGCTTCAAGCGATCGATTATCTGTTTAAAACAAAACCCCACCAGCCCCATAAGATAGAAACATCACGGTCATTTCATGTCCTTAGACACCAAGTTAGCATCTAACACTTTCATAAAGAGTTTTGTATCAGAAAATGCTATTTCCCTCACACACATAGAGGCTTTAATTCTAACTTGCTAATTTAATTCCTATCCTCATTTTCTGAGGCCATTTTAAAATTCAGAGATTTCAAATTACTTTGAGAAACCTCTGTCTTAAGACTAAAGGAGAAAGGCATAAGGAGAAAGGCATAGAAAAAAAGAAAACACAGAAATTCCCTTTAAGCTCCCAGGATTGTACTTGTCCTTGGTGACATTTCCTTTGTTTTAAATGAATCCAAGTGTTTTGAATTTTTAAGTGTGTACTTTAACCTGCACTCCAAAGACTGCTCCTGTTACTTACATCAAAGGCTCTGTCAATATGACCACTGTGATATTCATCAAAAAAGGTAATCAAGTCCAAGAGAAGATAGAATGTGGAATCCACAAATTTATTTGCACTGATCCCCTGAGCCCTATACCTGGAAGACAAAACGGAGGAAAAGGGTCAGGAGTATATTATTAATTTCTGTGTAGTCTGTATCTTGAGGAGAGCATCTGAAAAATGTCAAAACCTCTTGAACTCTCTAGATGAGGTGAATTAAAGATTACAAAATGGTGTTTCTTGTCAAATGGCCAAGCATTTGATGGTGGTTTTGATATGAATCCCCATATGAATATCTGCATGGAGCATGGTTCTCTAGCCTCAACCACCACCTCAGCACCCAAATGTTCAGGAAGCATAGGAGGTGCTGATGGGCTGAAAACCCAGCAGCCATTACTGGGGATCCATTGTTAAATGGAGATATCTCATTTGCCAAAGAATATTCTATACAGCTCCAGGAAAGACTCTCCAGCTGTTTTCTTTGGGTCACTTTATTAGGAGTCTCTGTAGAGGACACAAAAAGTAATGGCTGTCGCCTCAGCCTGCGAGTCACACTAGTTGAAGTCTGATAACTCATTTAACTTTGTCACAGGGAAGAAGGCAGGTTCTGAAACACTGGCCACTCCCCCTCTAAGATTTCCCCCACCCACCCATCACTAGCATTGCCCTCAAACACCTTTGAGATGGCTGACAGCAGTACAGAGCTGAAAAGAATGCCTAAAATTAAACCTAATACGCAGGATTAAAACGCTGGGATACCCTTTCATACCATTCTTCCCGGCAAAAACTTAAGTCCGACAGTACCCAGTGCTGGTGAGAATGCGGGGAAACCCGGCGCTCTCAGAGCGTGTGGTGGGACGGCGAGTCAGCAGAGCCACCGTGGGACACTGCTGTCACTGGCAAAGCTGAAGGTGCGCCAGGTGGGCGCCAGTGCCCGGCCTTACCGTTCGGCGACGGAGAGCGCCATGCTCTTCAGCCGCTCCTTGTTGGACTGCGGGGCACTGATCTGGGGGACGACAGGACTCAGCAGTTTGTTCATCAGTTCCAGCACCTTATCAGCATTCTGTTCAATTTTTTAAAATTAAGGATGAAATCAAATAACCAGTAAAAGAAAAACCTAAATAACCAGAACAGAAGAGGGAACTTCTGGTGGCGGATGGAAATGTTCTGCGTGTTGACACGGTGGTAGCTGCATGGACACGTACCCATAAGAATTCGTCGAGCTGTGTGCTTAATACCTGTATGTTTTCTACATCTTATTTAGACCCCAACCAAAACGTTTTTAAACAAAAAAATGAAAAATAACCCTCTTTTGTCCACTTTTTTCAGTTAATAAAAAGAAAAAATGTAATCTTTTTCAGAACACACTATATATGTTCTTCTGTAGAAATACCTATTCCGGTTCTCAGAATGCCTCAGCTGTCAAACTGTCCCCTAACACGCTCTGATCACCAGCGTGTCTGGGGCTACCCGGACAGTCAGCATGGAGGCACTGTTACCAGCAGCTTCCACTGCTTATTCTGTGGCCAAGTGGGACTACAGATCAATGCCTATAAGATATCCCTTCAATATGTCACTTTTGTTTGGCCAGAAATGCCTTATGGGCAGAAATAGTTCTGTAAATTAGGATTTTCACCCTGACTGGACCATTACCTGCGCAAGCACTAGGGGAAAACGCCTCAGAGGGGCAGTGGCACAACAGTGACATCTGAATGTTTGTGCATTTAATACCAAAAAGCCTATAGAGCTTTAAGTGCAGAAGAAGGACAGGAGGTGGTTTACCTTGGCAAGGTCATAAAGCTTTGCTGCTTCCTCAAACAGTCCTTTATTTTCGGCCACAGAAGCAACTTTGTTGATAATTGGCTTTGTGTCGTTAGTAAACTTATCTATGACTCCAGGCTGACAAGACAGATAACAAAGAGAGAGGTGTACAGAACTATTAAGGCAGAGAAGCAACTGGGATCCAAAAACTAGCCTAATGCAAACACCTGCCCTGGGCAATGAGCATATTTCATCAGCCAGGCTCTGGCTTTCCTGAAGTTATAAGTGGTTATTAAACACATGAAAAGGACCAAGGAAATGACACATGAAGTGGGAGACATGCAGGCAGCAGAGGGGTCAGCAATAAGACCGTGCTTTCTAATTTTCCAAAATGACGCAGAGAATTGGGGAAATTATCAATGATTTTAAGTTTGCTGATGAGTAGGCACTAGGGGGAAAAAATCATGAGACTCAGAAAACCATCTGAAAGATCTGGATCTGCTTTCTAAGACAGATGGCAAAAGCAACCCAGCCCTGAAAATACATATGGCAAGTGATGTCAAAATATTTAAAAAAAAATCACCATCATCACTCAATGGCAACCAAATCGTCAGGAGAGTATAAGAGAGGCCTTGGGAATGACCAAAAAGGAAGAGCGGACCGCATGGTGACTGCCTGGCTGTTGAGATGCTCCATTGTGCTAGACTAGGTCAAGGTGACCTCCTACTGCCACACTAGACGCAGCACGGATCAGTGAAGAGCATGAGCTCTGGGTTCAAATTCCAGCCCCCCTTCTTACTAGCTGTGTGATCTTGAGAAAAATAATTAACCTCTCATCTCCATTTCCTCATTTGGAAAACAAAGATAATAATGGTTCCCACCTTGCTTGGTAACTGTGGAGATCAAGTAAAAAAAATAACTTGTAATGCCTTCAGCACGGTGCCTGGCAACTGTCACTGCTCAATAAGCACGGCCATCGCCATCAACACTGTCACTGGCCTTACTTCTGAGCTGGATGGTGCGAACAGTATGAGCTCATCTCAAGATCACTGGGTCCAAGCCACCACTTTTATGAGTGAGGAAAGTGAGTCTCTGAGAGACAGATGACTTTCCCAAGGCTGCAGGGAGGGTGCCCGAGAGGGGTCTCCAATGCCAGGACCTCTGCTCCTTCTCCTATACCACCCAAGGGCATGACAGGTCTCAAGGAATTGCTAAGGCTCATGGGAGCAGCTGCATCTCTGGGGTCAGAGTAGAGTTCTAGGTCCTCAGAAACTACCTACTGAGAGAGGTCAGGCATATTCCTAACGTTTCCACCTGGAGACAGTAGGTGCAGCAATCAATTTCTTTTCTTTCATATGACAGAAATGTAGCCTTCTCAGCTCAAAAAAACCCAAACAAACAAACAAACAAACAAAAAAAAAACCCCAAAAACGGCAGGCATGAACAGATGAATAACATAATAAAAAATTTATGTATTTCAAGGAGAAATCACTTGGGGCCTATAATATTCATTTTGTTTTTTAAACTAAGTAACTTCATTTGGATTTGCATCTTTAGTGCCTTGAACCCTAAAATCTAACTGTATTCTTTTGATAATTATAAATCCCCAACTGTAAACGCATTTCTAGGGGTACACATAACATACCTTTCTGCTTCCATCATTCTCTAGTTTCCCGAGAATCATATCAAACTGTGAAGACAAAAAGTAGTTTACTTGATTTACTGGACAAGATATACACAGAATTCTCTAGAGACAAAAGTAGAGAAGAAAATAGTGAAGGTAGGAGAAGTCTTACATAAACTAGAAAACAGACTGAATCAATATTTTCATTGTCAAAAACCAAAGAAAACTCTAAAAATCTCCTCGGCCACACCCACCGTAACCATACTGAGGTGACCGTATGATACCACGTCAACATGAGAATACGTACAGTGACAATCACGGTGGGAGAGAAAGGGAAACCCACGTACCTCTCGACTTTCTATCACCAGCTCACTCACACAGCGCAAAAACATGTTTTCGCCTTGACTGTCTTTCTCGTCCCTGCAAGGGGACAGAAACAGGCTGGTTTCTCATGTGGACCTGAGGTCTCTCACAGTGATTCTCAGAAAGGCAAACATCAAAACCAGCTGAGGTAAATGGTCAAAACGAGTTTTACCTGAGGAAGTAAAAGTACTGGAGGGCCTCCCTCGGGTCCGTGGACTCAAACTTCCGGGTGTAGAGCATGAGCAGCCTCACGAAGTTCAGCCGCCGCATGCAGGGAGGGTCGCCGGGCTCGTGGCTGACTGCACCATGGGGGACACAACCAGTCACAACCACACTGCCCCCAGACCCAGGAAACCAGAAGCTGTGGGGGCTGAGTCCAAAGGTCCCCACAGCCAGGGCCTGCTGGCGTAAGCTTCGGCCAAACCTCTCCCCAGCCCGTCCTCAGTTTCCTTTCAGTGTGGAGACAATGGCCCATGATGGGACATGCTCTGGGGGGACTTGGGGGCACCTACTGAGGAAGGTGCAGCCATGCATCACGTTCATCTTCTCCCCGCCTTCTGCCTCTCGCACCCCAGGCAGCTTGGCATGGCGTGGGGGGTGGCTGGGTGGCATTCCAAGGGTTCCAGTTAGAGCCCGAATGGGAGCCAGACTCTGCGCCCCCAGCCTCCAGGAGCCTGCCTGCCCGGCCGCAAGGCCAGCACTGCGTACGGCGCTGTCTGCAGCGCTCCGAAACGACTGGTGCCGTCTGCCCAAAGGCTTGCGTGCGCGGTTACATGTCTACTGCCCGCCGTGGAGCGTGTAGCCATGCTACTGCCCGAAGATACTCACGGAGCTGAGCACTCTGTCCTGAGGACTTTAAAAGCAGCTTCAGTTCAAAGAGCACCAGCGCCACGTGGACGGCGTGGCAGCGCAGCCGCTCCGTGCGGAAGAGGAAGGCCACCGCGGCCTCAAACTGCGCCGTCAGGAAGAGCACTTGGAAGTAGAGAAAGGGCTGCTGGTTCACTGTGAAGTGGGACTCACCTGGGGACAGGGGACACAGCTGACTCAGAGGGGTTTCCTGCTGGTGGCCTGGCCCCAGGCAGAGGCCCCATGTGCTTCGAGGACTTACAGGGCGGATGAAGGGGGCTACCTGGACAGTGGGCTACCCTGCAGACCCGGACCTGGTTCCACAACCTCTACGCCTCGCAAGGCATCTGGTACACAGGGGTCACACTGTAAAACCCAAACTGCTTGTGCCATTTGGGAGAGAAACAGAGTTCAGGAGCTTAAAACAGAATAAAGAAGGAGCTGTTCGTCTCCTTGGTCCTGAGTCACTCCATAAAAAGAGGAATGATGATTTCAAAGGTGCATCAGTTCACCTAGACTCAGGCACCTGGGTTCAGCAACTGCTGAGCACTAACTGGAAATCTTGTTTTCTTCCCAGAATTCTTAAATAAGCAGAGGTGGGGAAAAAAGCGATTTATCCCTCATTCATGCTCAGATAGTCATTGAGACCTACCAGGACGCAGCAGGCAGGTCCTGTCTCTCCCTGAGCAAATGTGAACCAGAGCAGTTTACTAAACATGACCATGTAAGTCACATGCGCTGCTTAAGGCCACATGGCCTCTGCTTGAATTTGAAATCATTGTTTTGTTCTGTTGTGTTTGGAAGACCCATAGGATTCTGAAGAAAAGACAGAATTCAGAGATAAAGGATTTTCCCAGAGGAAAGATAAGCAGCGACCGAGGGTAAGGAGGTGGACGAAAGGGAAGGTGGCCATGTTCAGGACATCTTACCGTAGTCTTCCAACAACTGCTTCTGGAACTGCGAGAGTGTGAGCCTGTCTTGCGGGGAGCTGGTGCCGTCGTCATCAAAACACACCTGGTTCAACTAAACCCCAGAGAGAAACGCATGCATTTGTACAAACTACGTCCCGAGCCAGGCGTGCAGGGGTAGCTGCTAATGGCTGTGTGCTAATGGTTGTGGCTGCCCGTTGGGAATTATGTAATCAAACGATGGCGCCAGGAGACGGGCAGTCCATGAGCCCAGCCACTTTCCTGGCATTGCACATGAAGCAGGTGAAGTCTGCATGAGGAGCATGGGTAGAGGGAAGGGGCTAAGGCCCTGGCAAAGCAGCAGCACCTACCTTTAGCCACAGGTAGTCCTCAGTTTTGTCGGCCACTTCGCTCTGATTGTCGGTCACATCACATCGGCCGATGATGCAGTACACGGCCCGCTTGTAGGGGTCTGTGTTGTTCCTGAGGGCCCTGCGGTAATGCAGCCGGAGCTTGTTCTCTGTAGCTGGGGACAATCTAAAGACATGAGGGAACACACAGACACTAGACTCAACAAGGATCCTCAAGGGCATCTGAAATCACCCCAGTCCCAATGACATAACAGTTATGATGCCCTCCTTCACTGAGGGTGACAGGCACTGGCTCACCAGTATCCCCTGGGTACCATCGCCTGAATCTGAATGGCAACCACCAGCACTCGCGTCTCTGCCTGCTGCTTCGTCCAGACGAGGCCTTCCAGTGCAGGTCAGAACCATGGGAGAGTGCACACTGCACCCCACCTCCCAGTGGCCCCATGCAGTGACGGAAAGTGTGAGTCCTCTCCTTGATCATCTGGGCCTCCCGCTGGCCTCCTCCCTCACCCCTGTGGGAGCACCACCTAGATATGCACCTGCATCCAAAAGCCTGCCTCAGGGCCCCCTTGGGGGAACCCAGTACTTTAACCAGGCTCTATACTCCCTGGGCAGGGGGTTGTGACTTAAGATAATCTCTGGCCATGACATTACTAACACCGCCAAAAAAACTGTCCCTAGTTTTCCACAGGTATAACTGGGACAACCACTGTCATTTCTTTTACATCCGTGGATGAATATTTAAACTTTTAATTCCAGCCTTTGAGTTATGAAGTGCATGACAACGTAGCTGGCCAACCAGAAAAGCACTAAGTGTAAATAAATTCAATGCAACCAAGTGTCCCTTTATAACACGCACCCTGGTGTGCCTGGGATTTACACCGCAGTCTCTCCCACACGGAAACATGAGTGTCAGAATGGGGCTCTTTTACTGTTTTCAACTGTTACTCTTAAGAGAGTTTTACTCCCTTCCTAAACTTTATTTTCTCCCAAGCAGAAACTTATTTTGTACAGGGAGCAGAGGGCAATGCCAGAGGAGGCCACCCTGCTGATTCCAGGTGGCTGCTTCTAGATGCACCATCTCTAGCTGTTAGAGCCACCGCACCTTCTGTCCTTGCTGTTCATGTACTCCTGGAACCAGGTTTTAAACTCTCCCAGCTGGTGCTGGGCGCGGTTAACCACCTGGGAGGCGGCGAGCAGGTCTCCACAGCGCATGCAGTAATAAATCAGTGCCCACACGGGATGGCCTTCCACCTCTCCATCCTGAAAGAGGAAAGATGCTCCAATTAACAGGCAAAAGCTCTCTCGTGACGTTCTGATGTGCTGACCTTCAGCTAAACGCTCTCCTTGTATTAGGTCACTTAGTGTTCACCACAGCCCCATCAGGTTTTACAAATGAGGAAACTGAGGTACAGGGGGACATTAAGTTATTTGTTCAAGGTCAGCTGGTAAGTGGCAGTCTGGGTCAAATGCACCATGAGCCCCAACCAGCTCACCGCCAGCCGGTGGTTTCTCCATGGAATCCCAGCAGCCTGCAGTAATCACAGAGCACGTTCTGTCATAACTTACAGACATGCACTCCTGCAACGCCCACAAAGCAAGGGCTGAAGATGGTCACTGGCCAGTAAGAGACTGTCATCATCATACTTGAGTTTATAAAATGTTAACTACTGATTAGCCAAATGGGACCTGGCATTTCCACTCATTCTTTCGTTGTTCACTCAACACTTGTTGAGTATGTATGTCTCCGACACTGTGCTAGGTGCTGGGTTCTGAGAAGGCAGCTATTTCGGCTCTTCCAGGACCAGAGCTTACCTATCCTGATCCTGCTGGTCATCCGTCCGTGCTGCAGGCTGTGGTTACCCTCCTCTCTCTGCTTTTGCCCAGCTCCTCCAGAGAAGTGAACTGAGGAGCTCCTTTCTGGCCCCTTCCCGACAGGTCTCTCAAACCCAGATCTGATCGGGGCCCTTTCCCACTTAAACCCCTTTGAACTGTTTACATCCCAAGTGTTTGGCCTGGCACTCAAGGCCTTCGCCAGCTGGCCTCAAGCTTGCCAAGCCCTACCATAGACCCAATATGCCAGGTACTTTTTACTGCCTCCATGTTGTAACCTCCTCACTGAATACTCTTTTCCAAGCCCTCAGACTGGTGAGCCCTGACTTTTCAAACAGAAATGTGAATGAACCTCACCTCCTTTATGAAGCCAGCCTCCTATGTATCCCACCACCCTTGGTACAAAGCTCCCAAGTAGTATCTTGCACACAGTATAACAAGTGACTGCAAGGTTATTCCCCCAATTGGACTATGAGCTGAGAAGAGAGGCCACATCCTAAGAGCCATATCTAGCTCCATTTTTCTAGTCGTTAGAGGCAACAACCTCAGGAAATCATCCCTGACTCTGCCTCCCACACCCATATCCAAGCTCTTCAACAAGTTCTATTGGCTCTTCTTTCAAAACACATCTAGGACCCAAAGATACCACCCCCACTCCACCCCCCACCCCTGCACCCTCCTCCACCCTGATTTGAGCAAGCACCATCATCAGCTGGACTGCTGCACCGCGGGCCTCCCAGCTTCTCTCCCTGCCCCCTCTGGCCTCTTTTCCACACATCAATTTCTACATATAACCTCATTTTAACTGAAAACTGGGGGTGTAACGGATCACATAGGGAAAGCTGCCAATACCTGAAGTCCAGGCAACGGAGCTGGAAGTTTAATGTTCAAGAAACTTCGAACCAACTGGTAAGTCCCAGGCACCCCACCCAGCTGGGCTTGATGCAAATTCCCAAAGACAGTCACAAGGGTGTAATTCTTATAACTAGAAAAGTTTAAAAGAAAAAAATGAGAGAGGTTGAAAACACATATTATACATGTGTCCATATCCATGACATGAGACTGGGAACTCTGCAGGGCAGGGAGAGCCTGGACTTCAAAGCCAGGCACAGAAGAGGAAACAGTGCATACGTAAGGAAGCCAACAGCATTACTTATTCAGTGGGCAGTGGATCATTGCAAAGATTTCTCATCTCTGCAGGTACTCAAAAAAATCCCTGGAGGAACATAACCGTGGACTTCAAACACATTAGGGCTAATGTGCAGAATAATAATTGCTCCAGCTCATAGCCTAATGTTCTAGTGGGTTCTTTTAAGCTTTTTCTTTTGAAAACTTTAAACCTAAAAAAAATTAAAATAGTCCAATAAATGCTCATCTACCCTTTACCTAGATTTACCAACATCTGTGTACAATGTTTTCTTTCATTCTATACATAACAGCTACACACACACACACACACACACACACACACACACACATCCTTTTCTCTGAATTATTTAAAAATGTTATAAAAATACAGAAATCAGGGGCTATTCATCTGTAAATGCTTTACCATGTATCTCCTAAGAAGTAGGACATTCACCTCTCTAACCTCAATACCATTATGAGACCAAAAAATACAACATTAACATACTGTTATTGTCCAAAATATAACCCATATTCAAATTTATTCTTTTTAAATTGAGGTATAATTGACATACAACATATTACTTCAGATGTACAACATAATGATTCTGTATTTGTATATACTGTGAAATGATTATCACTAGAAGTCGAATTAACACGCGTCACCATGCAGAGATATAGAACTTTTTTTTCTTGTGATGAGAACTTCTAAGATCTACTCTTAGCAACTCTCAAACATTCAATTCAGTATTATTAATTATAGTCCACATGCTGTATATTACAACTCCATGACTTGTTTTATAACCGGAAGTTTGTACCTTTGGACTCCCTTCAACCATCTGGTCCATTTCCCCACACCCATGTCAGTGGGTTAACATCAACAAAAATACTTCAAAAGAGAGTATAATTATTTAAAAATATCCCCTTTATCAAAATGTGACAATAAATCCTTAAAAATGATGCCATCAGAGAGTGATGCCACTAGAGTGAAAAAGAAAATAAGGTTACAATAATTGTGGACAGAAAACTCCCAAATAGCTCCAAGTGGCATTAAAGGAATTAATGGGACAAGATATCCTAAAAAACTAAATAAGAAATCATAAGAGAAATGGGATGGCTTACCAGATATAAGACCAAGGAATGCAGCCTGGCACCATGGGTGAAGTCAAGCACCAATGTTAAGGATTAGGTTTATTAAGGAAAAAGCAGTCATGAGCAAATATATACGCAAACTCATTAAAAAAAAATGCTAAAGGTCTTTATATACTGAGAAATTCTGACTCATTTTGCTGACTTGTAGCAAATAACTACTACTACATACATTAAGTTTTTTATGGCTGAAAATCAATACACTCAAAACTTATGTTACAAAAATTTATCCAAAGCCTGATGAAGTATTTTATAATCTTTTGTGCCTATGCCAGAAGGGATAAATAACCATTTAGAGTCCCGGATTTTTCTTAACAAGGGAATGGAGGCTAGTGAGTTTAATGTGTTTGTTATTCATCTCATGTAGCTATTGTATAATTAATACGGGATTTGGTATAAAACCTATTTTCTGCTGTACCGAGTCTGAATTACCTCAGTTACACACAAGGAAATCTTATGACTTCCTAATGAAGTATTATTTTGTTGATAAAGGGCCTCTACACTGCACAGGCTCAGTGGCGAAGAGCTGCAATTTAGCAAGGACATTCAACTTGGCTTTTCTTCTCGAGCCAGCAGAGAGGCCCAGCACCCTGTCTCTGAAATAAAGACGGTCTGTTGCACACTCATGACAACCCCTGCGGGCCAGTTCAGAGCTGGAAGAAGTGTCCACAGGGAAGGCTGAATGGCACAGGTCTTAGCAATAAAGGGACAATAGTTAGGGCACAGTCATATCCTCTCAGTAACCAACTCCAATTAGTGGAGAGGTGGCAAAGAAATCGGGCACAAATCACACACATTAGCAGCTGGGAAGGACCAGGACACATAGGGGTTAACCGAGTGGCGCCATGAGGAAAATAAAAGATCAAGGGGCCTTCCTGAGGGTTGAAGAAGGCAACACTGCTGGTGTGAAAAGTGAAACACTGAGAGAAAAGCAGAGGCTGAGGAGTGATGGCTGATCCCACAAGGGCAGGATCCTGACCTAAGGCACTGTGGCCCAATAATCACGTCCCCATACTGAGGGGCGGAGAGCAGAGGAAAAAGTCCAACAGTGTTCCCACTTACCGTGACTTCGCATTGCTGCAGAACTAGTCCTGTTAGAGAAGTGCTTCTGAAAACAGGATTACATCTCTCAGACGTGCTCAAATGGGTTTAAAATGAACCAGCTACAGAGCACTTAGCTTGATGACTAAAAACATGAGCAAGACTGACTTTGGGGTACCACAAGCCAGCCTCACGGTGCCAATGCCGCCTTACCTCTGCTCAAGGTACCCCAAGGCCTGCCTGACAAATTCCATGCGCACGTCCACGCTGCTGCGGCTCTTCAGGGCATCCGACGCTGGTGCCAACAACACATCTGTCATTTGTTTTACCATGGTCCACATGTCAGAGATGTTCTGCACGTAAATGAGACGACATGTGACAATGCTGTGCGGCTCTGATTGCAAAGGCAAGCAGGATGTGGCAGGAAGAGGTTAATGCCTCCTGCCTGAGCCCTCCAGCTTACACCCAGTACAGAAGGCAGTCCTCTGCCCTGCCAGCCACCAGGCTCCCATCTTCCCACAAGCACCCCCTGTCCCGAGCTACTTTTCTGATCAATTACTATTCTAGGTCTGACATAACCACCCACATAATTAAGACCACATAAAAGTAACAAGAACACTGAATCTCAGTGGGTTATCCCTTAAGAGAGAGTGAATACATTTATAATTGTCCAATGCTCTAGGAGTTTAAACTCAAGTAGCTGCATTTCAGTCCTTACAAGGTCATTGGATTTTGAGTTTTCTAAGGCTTAAAATAAGAGTTTAACCTAAATGATATAGGTTTTGTCCATCAGAGACTCTCCAGGGGCCACTGCTCTTAGCCAATTTGGGAGTGTCACAGCCCCCATGTTTCTTCCCACTCACTCTCTTCAAAAGACACCTCCCGTGACGGCCTCCCAGAACAAGAGACAGGCTTCTCTCCTTTGTTACGAGCACATAGCTGGGAGTCCCTCCCCGAAGAATCCTCCTGGCTGTAAATCTCTCCTTAAAGACATGCTCCTGGAACTTGGGCAACATCCTAACGTTAAGAACCCTTGGAAGATAGCATTGATGGCAGAAAAGCAGGTTTACACTTTTTCCAAAGGAAAAGAGAAAATCCTGATTTTACTGTCTCAAAAATGAAAACTGTAGAAACTCCACCTAAATGTGACTCCTTCTAGGTAGTAAAATAATAGGTGAGTTTTTATTTTCTTTAGGTTTGTTTGTATTGCCTTGTATTTTACTATTTAAAAAGTTAGATGCATTTTTTAAGACAAAAAAAAATCTGTACATAAGTGCTTGCTTCTATTATATCCTTCCCTCCCTTCCTCCTGGCCATCTACCCACTAATCCCTCCATCCATTTCCCCACACCCCAGGGTAGGGTGGGAGGGAATAGGCCAAGGTTAAGAACTGAGAGACAGAAATAAAGATGGGAGTCAGAGAGGAATGGAACCAGCGCATATAAAGAATGCTCATAAAGGTCCCACCTGAGTCAAGTTCAAGGGGCTCACCAGGGTGAAGACCATATCTATCACCTTTACAATTCAACTTTTGTTAAAGAGCTCATCAGTCTGCCTCAGGAGGGAATCTGGTGAGGGAGGAGGAATCTGACAGGACTTCAAAGCAAATATAGCTCAAGAATTCTCCTGACCATTAACTGATCCTGGCTGAGTCTCCTGAACATGCATTAAAAATACATATATAGCATCATCTTCAAAAAAACACCCCCAAATTCTTTACAATACTACTCTGAAGAAAGTAACATTTTATTCCATGGAATAGTGTCTCTGCAGCACATTTCTGCCAAGTCAGCAGGCTGCTAATCCCATCTGAACATGGGACCCCACGTTTCTGCCAGGGTTAGCTCCAGGTGCTACCTTATCGTCCAGTTCTGCGACAGAAGCACAGAGGTCCACGAGGTTAGGCTGCAGGTGCCCGTTCACAATCTTCTCATTATAGATATAAATCTGAAATAATGAAAAGCAAAGTGAGTGGCACAACTGCTATTTTCATCTCTTTTTAAAATCTCTTGCAACAGTTCTGAAGCCAGCTTCTGCCCAGTGGTCAGCAAAGCTTTGGTCAACCTTTCCTTCCTCCCGAGAATGGCTTGGCTATCCATGCTTTGGAGAGGGCAAGGCCACTGGCCAGTGTCCCAGTTCCATGTTTGAGCTTTGGGCAGCAGCGTGGACCCCAGAGCTAACCACTACCCCAGCCTTCCTGACAGCTGAGGACTGGGAGCAGGGAGGTTGGGGAGGAGGACTGCCACAGGCCATTCTCAGTCTCAGTGAGCAAGGGCCAAGGGGGAAGTTGGGACAGTAGGACTCCTCCTGCCGTTCCCTAAAATCCCAAGGAAAAGTTTGGTAATCTTGATGGCTAAGGACCAAAGGGCCGCAAACCCAGGGCTTGTGGGCTAAGGAAGGAGTGTCAGGTGGCGGCCCAGCCAGTCATTCACTGCATCGCTGGAGTACCTGTTCCTCTGGGAAAGAATCCCTGTTCCTCTCAAGAAAAAGGAACTACGTGAGTTTAAGATATGGAAAAACCACCACAACTCTGAATTTTATTTTAAAAGAACTAAATAATGATGGTAAAAACTAGTAAGTTCTGCTCTTTGCATCTGAAGTCTGTGCTCTACCAGGACTGAACAAGGTGGTGACGCTGGACAGACCAGGACCCCCCTGAGCCTGATTGCCCCCTGCTGTGAGTGGGGGATGCCACCACACAGGCTCCAGGGGCACAGTGACATTCAGCTAAATGGTTTTTAAACTATAAAATGGTATTCAGTCACTTAATGAGCATTTGCGAGGGGCCTTCCCTTTCCAAGACACTGAGCTCAACCTGGGATACAAAGGTCCACTCTGCGCTGGCAGGGACAGCCAGGTACACAGCTACATGATATCATGGTACCCTGAATGCTAATCTGCAATGTTAGTTTTATGAAGGTTTAGTCTTCACAGATTCAGAAGACAGTTTCCTCAGAAGCTTATAATTTCATTAGGCCTGAGCTGGTGGTGGCAGTAGCAAAGGAAGGAGTCAGCCTTATGATGAAGAGAAAATTTAAAAAAGAAAGATGTAGTCGAGGGGCTGGGGTCTAAAAATTGGAGCTGAAAATAAAGGCAGGCCCAGGAGGAAAACATGAGGGACATGGAAGGAGGGGGACTTGTGCGCAGGAAGCTGCTGTGGCTGGCTTCCACCGCCTGGAGAGAAGATAGTGACTTAAAAAAATAATTTAGAAAATTCTCCTTGACAAGAGGTGCAGGTGGGATCAGAGCACACCACCCTCAAGAAATAAGATTGTCTTCCCTTCTTGAAACTGTGCAGGAAAGCAGCAAATTAGAATAAAACACACGGGTGGGCCAGCATTGCTTTATTCAAAGTCGGTTCCAGGTATGAACTGTCCTCAGGGCCATTTCAGTCCAGTGAGTCCCCGAGCTTTACACAGAGCATCAATGGACACCACACAACTGCTCGGCCAGATGCACAACTGGCGACGTAGAGGCACATGCCCTGTGCTCACCAAGGCAGCAAAGCGTTCCGAAAATTTCTCAACAACAAGGGGTGAAGAAGGACTTCTGACAATACTGTCAGCCTACCAGGTAATGCGGTTAATACAGAACTCCGTTTGCGCAACTGTGCAGTTACTCAGGCTCAACTGGGCCTGGGCTATTGCCAAATGCGAAACGAGACCCTCAGTCAAGTGTAGAGGGCAGATTTCAATTTCCCTTAATCAAATGTGAGTCATTCTATCAGCCAATCTGATGGAACTCTCCAGTGACTCAGATGGTAAAACATTAGCCAGTCCTCTGAATGAAAACCCAACCTGCTCTCAGGGTCTGACTTTCACATGAAGGTGATGCCTTTGTTCTCTTTTACTCCCCAGATGGCTCACGCAGGATCTGCCTGGCTCTGATGTTCCTGGAGAGCATGCTCACCTGGCGGGCGTAGGCCATCTCGATGCTATCTAGAGAGCTTCGACCAGGGGGTCCCACATCACTCAGGTAACTTGGCTGCAGATGAAGACACAATCAGAACTGGTTAAAAATAGTATTCTGTCATGTAAAGAAAAAAAATGTATAAATATATGCTTGTCTTTAACAAAACTGTGAGAAATCAGTTTTCTAGTCATATTTCCGTCAAAATGATTTTAGGGGTAGCAATAGAAAGCAACTCTCTTACCATGAACATGTGAGAGGTAGCAGGCACAGGACTCGATTAACTCAAAAATAATGGGAGACAAATATGCTGTAAGAGTATCTCAATGACTGTTTATTGAAATGCACATTTTCCCAACAGTCGGTTTCAGTCCCAAGCCTCCTCTCCACCACATTGTCCCTCTCCATGGCTTCACACTAGTGAGGCTCCATTTTCACGTGTGGGCCTCCTGTTTCCATTGATCATATCAGACAGCTGAAAGGATGGAGTTTATAGGGTCACAGTACTGGATTAAAACATTTCCAGTCTAGAGTCCACACTAAGACAACAGCTGTTGATTAATTTTCTGCATCTGAAGATATGAAGCCAGTCTAAGTTGGACATTCATTCATTCATTCAGCAAATATTTGCTAGGGAGCTGCCTGCCTGCCTTGTGCATAGCTGTGTTCATATCTATTCCCACAGGGATGACAGGCCAGCCCATGGAGCCTATACCCAAAAGAGCATGGTCTGATGGGGAGAGTCAGACATGACTGTATGGAAACATTTATTAATCTCCTTTTAGAAAGACTAAAGAAATAACCTTTAGCTAAGCTTATTTCCCACTGGATCAAAATTAAGTATATCCTATAGATATATTCTTAAATTTCCAATACATGAGTTTGTACTGTACTGTAGCAGAGATCAAGTTAAGATTCTCTCATTAAAAAAAACAAAAGACTAACATTCTATTCTCTAAAATCCAAAACAAGGCAATGTAAAGTAGGATTCCTGGGAAACTGATGGAAGGTAACAGCAAAATGTCCTAGCACCACCATAGCTGGTAAAAAGAATGCTTAGTATGAGCACGCACTGGGAGGGATGTAAAGAGGAGAGAGAGGCAGGCAGCAGAAAAGTGTGGTGTAAACCCTCAGGTTCTAAACTGTCAGGACACCTGTGTTCCAGGAAGGCCACTTCCTCCCTGGCCTTGCGGTCTAGCACATTCTCCTGGGGTCTCTGGTTCTCATCAATTGAACGAAGGGGCTGCCCCGACAGTCTCAAGAGGCCCTCATCTCTGACTTGCTGCCATCACTGGTATAAAAGAGCTTTAAATGCTTTAATGACCTTGGAAGATGCTGCTGACTGGCTGACTCCATAATCACTTCAAATCCCCACCTATCACCATTACATTACCCCTTGCTACCTTGCAGTCTGGCATATGGTATTAAACATATACCCAAAGGTCATTCCTACCTGACACAGAATTACTAAAAACCACCAGTTTACAAAAATAGCTATACCTATTGAGCACCTACTATATGCCAAGCACTTTCTTAATGTCCATGTGTTAACTCCACAACCCTATGAGATACATACTTTCATTATATCAATTTTATAGATGAAGACAACCAAAGCACACAAATGCAACTTGACCAAGGTCACTCCAATAGGAAGCAGTGGACCCATATGGGCAGGCACCACACTGCCCCCCAGGGCAGTTTTGGGAAACTTTCCAAGGACAGCCATCAAAGAACAAGGAGTTGTGCTTAGAAATCCTGGTTCCACCACTCACGAGCTAGGTGATCTCCACTGAGTATATTGCTTCTTTTGAGTCTCAGTTTCTTTGGCTGTGTAATGGGCAGTGATGGGATCCACCCCACCAGTTTGTGAAGAAGATTAAGCGGGGAGAAGAAAAGCTCTGACCCCATAACACTGATGTGAGGAATAAACAGAAAGAGCTCAGCACAGTGCCCGACTCAGCCGTAAACGCTAGGTGTTCTCACTTTTAAACAAAACATAAACCACCATAACAAATACAGAAATAAATCCTATACTGAACAACAATGGATATCGACACCACAGAAACATAACCTAGGATATTTTACATTGTGCTGGCTGGAGTATCTCATCTCATCTTCCTACAGTGAGCACGCACTCCCTGTATGAATAGAACCCCCGCCAGCTCATCTTCTACCTCTGGACTAGTTCTGAGTGTTCCCAGTAACACTGAGTTGGGACTATTCTCTAAGACATCCACCTTTCTGGAATAGAACCATCCAAAAACTGATGACCCCAAAGTCTTTATTTAAAGAACACAACACTAAGCCTGCTAATTCCAGTAACTAATTGAAGGGAATAGGGAAATGAAAAAGGGAACAGCACTGAAACACTTCTGTAAGGACAGAGTTGTTTCAGCTAAATATACATAAATAGCCTTGAGAAATATTTTCCAGTACTAAAAACCTAATTTTTAAAATTATCCATTTAAAAAGTAGTTGGTTTTCAGGCTTCAAATTTCCATTTAAATTAATTTTGCTTAATGCTCTTGTTTTCAAAAGTGCCTTTCCTTCATTTGTCCTTGGCCAAGCCTCTATTTCATCACGCCTAAAGTCAATTATCCACCAGCAGCACAGGTACATGTGCATTCCTGAGTGGAGGCCCAGCAAACGTTCACTGAAACTTCAAAGCCAGGAGCTGCTCTGACGGCTGGGAAAACACACATATGGCAATAACAGTCCAAATTCCTCGGACCTCTGGGTTTCTCTGAAGGGGGACAGACTGAACCATAGTGGGGACAGCAACAAGGAGTCAGAGCAGAAAGGCAGGGGTCCGGGGAGGCAGAACTACAGAAGACAACAAGGGCTCCCAGAAGTCGGGGGACATGAGGACAAAAAGCCACCTTTGGGAATACAGCCATGAGAATGATCTTCTTAGAGTAGATGGTGTTCCCAAAACAGTCATTCTAAGAGAGCCTTCCAGAACAGGTGGGACATGGATGGTGTGTGGCAGAAGGGAATTACAAACTCTTACTAAGCAATTACTTTTGTATGAAGCATATCCAGAGGATCAATGACACTTTTTCCTAGAAGAGCTCATTCTAGTCAGGGAGAAAAGAGGGGAACTAGCACCCATAGCAAAATGCTCCCGGTACCAAAAAAAAAAAAAATGTGTGTGTGTGTGTGTGTGTGTGTGTGTGTGTGTGTGTATGTATATATGTATGTATTGTGTGTTGTGTGTATAAATAAATAAAATACACACACACACATATACATACATACAATGGAATAAAGAGAATTTTTAACTTCCAAGTGGAATGTTTGGTTTGATATAAGCAAAATGGAATCAAAGTGATTCATTTACAGTAGTTGGCTATAAAATCTGTATATAGAAACCCAGTATTGCTATAAAAAAAAACACCAACTGGGGACTAGAAGACTCAGGTTCTAAATGTAACCCAACTAGGTGACCTTGGGTAATGACACCTAACTTCCCTGGAGTCTTGTTCTTCACGCATGAAATGAAAAGAAAACCTGGGCCATTTATACGATGAAACCTATTATAGCCACTAAGAAATGACAGACACCTACATGTACCAGTAACCTAAAGTTCCAGAATAAGTTTTAAAAAATCAAAACATAACGCTAAGCTGTAGAATACAATCTATAAAATGGTGCTATTAATGGAATAAGTTGATAATAAATTGCTCAGATGGACATAGATGTACACATGTGCACATGGACACCTGAGTGGGAACTGGCAAGATAGGGTGTGCACCGATGTCAGAGGTTATGTTTGGGTGGGGGGTGGAGAACAGCAGAGTTTTCGTAAGGGGACTACATAGATCTAACCTACTGTCAGCATACTGTGCAAAAAGGAGGTGTTCAAGTATGACGCATCGTGACGTTACAAGCCTGCTGAGTTGGGTTTTATAAAGCTTCTCTCTGAATGAGCATCAGAGTACTTTCTATGCCTAAAATTCTACTCGAACTCCAATAAGTGAAATCTGGCCCCTGGGAAACTGCCCAGGAGTCATAAAAAAAAAGTTTGGAAGCATCTACTCTGGGAACTTCCAGTTCAAACTCTGTCATCTGTATTTTACAGTACCCACTGCAAGACGTCACATGGGAAGAAAAAATGCTGTCAGTTGAACTATAACATATCACTGAATTTAAGATATTTCTGATTTTAGAAATGTTAGAATGTAGAAATATATGTGTACAGGAATTGATGAAATAGTTATCAAAACTAGAGACTGTGTTCAACACACACTGTTCACATGTCACGTGTGGAACGCTGCCATCATTATCAAGAATTATTAAGCTACAACTTAGCTCTGCAAGCAACAGACTTGACAGAGAAGCTAAGTCATTTTCCAGACAATACATTAAAGCAGCGGTCTCCAAACTTTTTGGCACCAGGGACTAGAGCTCCTATGAGAATCTAATGCCTAATGATCTGAGGTAGAGCTGAGGCAGTGATGCTAGCGCTGGGGAGAGGCTGCAAATACAGACGAAGCTTCTTTGCTCGCCCGCTGCTCATTGCCTGAGGTGCGGCCTTGTTCCTAATAGGCCACAGGCTGGTACTGGTCCATGGCTCAGGGGTTAAGGAGCCCTGCATTAAAGGATCGTCCATTGATTATATCTAATATTCACACAGCCATTAGACTACACTGAGGTTAGATAAGTTTATCTTTAAACACTGTTCTAAAAGTTGGCTAAGATACACCTACGATTCCCAATGCTGCCAAACCGCACGTGTCATCAAGCAAGCGTGCCACACTCCAGGGTTCCTCCTCGCACTGACTGGATGCAGACATGAGGGCACAGGGTTCTTAGCCAGGAGTCTCTTTTTTGCTTCAAAGCACATCATTTTTATTCAGCCTACAATATGAAAGCTATTAACAATCTTTCAATTCCTTCCTTCCTTAAAAATTAAACCTTTTCTTCAATTATATCCTAAGGCAATTAATTTGCCAAACTGAATTTATGCTATTGAAGCATCATTTCCCTTATTAAAACTTGCCAGAAACAGTTATTACCAATGTGTCGTTGCTCCTGTTATCAGAAGACTTGGGGGTAAAATGTTTCAGAGACCAGCATATCCTAATTCATTTTTGTTATTTTTTTTTAAAAGCCTCAAGCCTCTATATAAGAGTATCCAAATTTGGACATCCAAATTTGGACATACTTCAAATGTAAGTTCAGCTCAAAATGAACGGAAGCTTCTTTGGATTCCACAACCTTATTCCTGACAACACTTAAAAGGGGCAGATCCTTATTAAAATGGTTAATGTAAACTTAACAGCGTGTTGGTCACCAAACATTGAAGGCTGCTGTAAGGACTGGTAAGGTGTAAGTGAGCCCCCTGTGCCAGCACCAGGCTAGGCAATTCACACGTGTTCTACATTCTCCCAGCAGTTCTTCAGGGGAGGCCTGTCACAATGAGGTAACCTCGGCCTGGGAACCCAGGCCTGCAAATTCTGAAGCCTGTCTCTGGCCTTCACACTATGTGGTTTCCTAAAAAAAGGGTAGAGAAAGTCCGTGCAAGTGGAGATAATACCATCTTCCCATCATTTTGAAGATAACTTTATGGAAAAGGCTGTAAAAATGCATGATTCCAAACATTCACCAGAATGGTTAAATTAAAAAGATAAAAAATGCCAGTGTGGCAAGGATACAGAAGAAATGGAATTCTGTCATCCTGCCGGCGAGAGGGTACGTCGACATGGGACATTGTGAAAAACCACTTGGCAGTATCTACTAAAACTGAACACAGGCATGCCCTCTGACCCAGCAATTCCCTTCAGGTATACCTGGAAGAGGTGTAGACATATGTTCACCAAAAGGCACATACAAGAATGTCCACAACAGCACTATTTATAAAAGCCAAGAACCGGGAACTATCCAATGTCCATCAACACCAGAATGGATAAACAGATTGCAGCTACACTGCTCAGCCATGAGAATGAATGGCCTACAACTAAATGTAATGATACAAAATTCTAAGCAGAAACACAAGTACATACTGTATGACTGTTTACACAAAGTTCAAAAACAGGCAAGATTAATCTATGATGTTAGAAATCACAACAGCAGTTCCCTTGGAGGTGGTGAGTGGGTAGTGACTGGAAAGGCACACAAGGGGGACTGCTTAGGGGGCTGATATTGTTCTGTTTCTCCATCGGGGTGTGTTCCATTTGTGATAATTCACTGAGTGGTATACTTATGATGTTGGGCACTTTTCTGTACATATTATACTTAGGACAAAAGTTCAAAACAATAGCAACAAATAACAAAACCTACAAGGGTCCAGAAAATGGCAGTCCCCTGGATGACCTGAAAAGAACCGTCTGTACCACTGGCCAGCTTTCACAGCAAAGCTGTCCTCTCTGCGAGATGTCACAACAGAGAATAGCAAATATGCCGGTAACTCCCTTCCAAGGGGACTTGAGGTCAAGGAAGAGTAGTCTACTAAATAGACTGTTCTATTTTTAAGAGAAGAATAATCAAGAAAGAACATCTCATTAGCAGCTTCTAATTACTTCCAAATCCCAATACAGACGACAACCTATTAACACCATTTTAAAAAATCAAGTTTGTAAAACTAGGAACTGTTCTATTTACCTGCCCAGACTCACAGGAAATTCAGAAAAAATAAGGCTGGCCAAGGGTTTCACACATTAGTTCTTCCCCAAAGACTCCGACCTGAGTCTTTGAAGCCTCTAAAGAATGTGAGACAGGGGACTTAAGGAGTGATTTCCTAAGACAAATGACTTCAGAGCATCTATATACTTGGGGGCTAATTTAATAGAAAAACTAGTTTTAAATCAGGAGTAAATATACAGATATGAGATTTGTATATTTTCACACTTGCAGGTGTGGAAAACTGCCCAGCTACCCACCCTTGACCCAGACTTCAGCAGAACAATGATCTAGAACCTAACAGCCCTAGGTCACGCCAGCATATTACGTCTCTTGGGCCTCAGGTGTCCGATCTCTAGAATGTTAGTTATCCATGAAATGACTTCTGGGGGAAAGACTTATCAGGAAGCACTGGTAATAGTATTTAAAATGTCTAACACTATAATTTTTAGAACATTATAATTTTTAATCTGTACCTCCAAAGTAACTGAAACTGCTTTAAAAAAAAAATAGTAAGGGATGGCCACTATGGGTTAGGTACTTCAATCATCACTAACCTTCCCAATAATCCCATTTCATCCATGAAGACACTGAAGGTCTACAGAATTAAATAATTTGGCCAAGGTCTCAGAACTAGTCAGTGTGAAGCTAGAATGTGAACCCAGCATTGTTCTCTCCCCCACACCAGAGGGGTAAATGTGTGGCAAGCCACAGCTCCCCTGGTGTCAAACATCACCAATCAGGCAAGACTCTCTTTCCTGCTGATCCCAAGGTGCAGCCTGCCTCCAGATCTCTCTCAGGAAATATTTTCAGGATGCATTAAGTGAAAAAAGGAAGATGCAGAACAAAGCATACAATAAGCCAACTTTTGTGTAAGAAGAATGGGGGATAAGAATATATAGGCTCATATGCTTGCATTCACATAAAAAAACTGTGGGATTCTATACAAGAAAGTAGTAATAGTGACTGCCTCTCGGGGAGCCAGAGGGGGAATAGTCTTTTGGGGAAAGGGTACTTTAATTCTTGAAGTGTAAATACCTTGAAAATTAGACTTTTGAGAGGAGAAAACCCTCAATTTAGCACTACCACCAATTAATACATTCTAATGCAAGAAACAGACAATAAGCAATACAAAGACATAAAATATGCATAATGGTACATGGGAGGAAGTGCTAAAAAAAAAAAACAAGAGAAGGGGATACAGGAAGTGCTGAATGGAAAGAAGTAGGTTTGGATTTCAGGTATCAAGACCTTGGAAGGCCTCACTGAGATGACATTGCAGAAATATTTGAAGGACGTATGGGAGACAGTCACGCAGTTATGTGGGGGAAGAGCATTTGCAGGAGCAAGCCTGCCAGGTTTGTTCAAAGAACCTGAAAGGAGTTCGGCTGACTGGAACAGCAAGAGCAGTGGGGAGGGCAGTATAAGATGAGCCTGGAGAGGTAACAAAACCAGATCTGGTAGGGAATTACAGATTGCGGTGAAGACTTTGGCTTTCATTCCAGGAGAGATGGGTGTCATTGGAGGGTCCTGAGCAGAGGAGTGACACAATCTAACCTGTGTTTTAATAGTTGTTACTCTGGCTGCTGTGTTAAGAGATTTTACAAGGGCAAAAACAGAGTGTCCAGTGTGGTCAACAAGCCCTAAGATGGGTCCCCAATCAGGGCCACGTCCTGGAAGTCAAGCCCTTGTATAAGCCTCTCCCCCTGAGTGAAGGCTGACTGAGTGACTTACTTTGAAGAGAGGGGACTAAGTTAGAGAAAGACTGGGTTCTGTCGTGGGGTACTTTAGCTCTCTCCCAGACCCCTCACTCTTACTCTAGGGAAAACAAGTTATGCTGTGAGTGGCACAACTGAGAGATCTACAGGACAAGGGACTGATGCCCCTAAGCCAAGAGCCAGAGAGGACCTGAGGTTTGCCAAGAACCACATGAGTGAGCTTGGGAGTGGGTCTGTCCTGAGTGTAGCCTCAGCCAGCACTCTGAACACAGCCTCGAGAGACCCTGAACTAGAAATACCCACTAAGCTAAATGCCTATTTTCAGCCACCACGGTCTGGGGTAATTTGTTTCATACCAACAAATAACTGAAACAACTAGTTAGGCTAGTTCAATAATGTGAGCAAAAGGCCAGACTGCTGACAATGGAGGTGGTAGGAAGTGGCTGGATTCTGGGTATATTCTGAGACCAGGGTTAAACTGCATTTGCCAACACATTTGAGAGACCAGGTGGGAGAAGAAGAGAACAAAAACAAATCTGAGGGTTTTGATCTGAGGAAATGAAAAACCTGCATTGCCATTTATAAAGATGATAAACTATAAGAAAACAGAAGGCTGGAGCTGGTGCCAGGAGGGAGATGGGGGCAATTGCTCTCATGACTCGATTCTGGACATGTTTAGCTTGAGATGGCTAGGAGACATCTAAGTAGAGCCAAGAAGGCCAGGAGGTAAATGAGTCTAGGGTTTGGGGCTGTGATGTAAATTTGAGTTTTCAGCATATTTCAAAGCCACAGCCCAGACAAGATCAACAGGGCAGTGACTAAGAGAGAAACAAGAACATGTCAAGGACCAAGCCCTGAGACACTCAAACATCTAGAGGTCAAGGAGTTTGAGGAAAACTGAGCAAAGGAGGCTGAGAAGCAGCCAGACATGTTGGAGAAAATCCAGGTGAATATGGGTATCCTAAAAGCCAAGGGAAGAGTTTCAAGAGGGAGACAGTCATCTACAGTGCCAAGACTGACAGTTGCCCAGTAAGTAGATAAGCATTCTTTGACCTCGCATTTTATTAATAGTGGTTTATCTTTTGGACTCAACCTACCTCATTTTCTTGAGTAAAGTCAAGGGCATCTTCTCCTGATGCCAGCAGTGTGTGGAGAATTCGCTGTTTCACTTGCTCCCACTCGACCAGCATCGACTCTCGGTGGTACTCCTCGGCCATGCCAAAGGTCTGTTGGTGATGAGCAGAGATGACCCAAATGACAAAACAGATCACGGTTTTCTTAAGTTTAACAGAAATTCAAAGGCTTCTACAGCTTTCCATAGAGTAAAAGCAATCTACTTTAAAAATCACCCTTAAAGGGTTTACTGATAACTGTTTGCAAATACCCTATTTCATCAAGTCTAACACGTTAAATATTTTTAAACTGTAGTAAAATACACATAACAAAATGTACCATCTTCACCATTTTCAAGTGTACAGTTCAGTGGCATTAAGTACATTCACACTGTCGTGCACCCATCACCACCATCTTCAGAATGCTTTTCATCTTGTAAAGTTGAAATTCTGTCCCCATTAAACCATCTCTCAATTCTCGCCTCTCCCCAGCCCGTGGCAACCAACCTACTTTCTACCTCTATGATTTTAACTCCTTCTAGCTCCCTCATATAAGTGGAATCATAAAGTATACTTTATGATTATACTTTATGATTATACTTTAGCATAATGTCCTCAAGGTTCATCCATGTTGTAGCATATGCAGATTTTCCTTCCCTTTTCCAGGGTGAATAATAATATTCCATTGTATGTATATGCCATATTTTATCTATCCTTTATCTATCCATGAACATCTGAGCTGCTTCTACCTTTTGTTTATTATGAATAATGTTGCTATGGGTATGCAAATATTTCTTCAAGTTCTGCTTTCAAGACTTTGTGTGTACACCCAGAAATGGAATTGCTGAATTGCACGGTAATTCTATATTTAATTTTTTGAGGATTTTTTCCATCGAGGCTACACGATTTTACAATCTCATCAACAGTACACAAAGGTTCCAATTTCTCTACATCCTCACTAATACTATTTTCTGGGTTTTTGTTTGTTTGTTTTTTTGATAGTAGATATCCTAATGGGTGGGTGTTAGGTGATAGCACATGGTTTTTTGACTTGCATTTTCCTAATGATTAGTGATGTTGAACATTTTTTCGAGTGCTTATTAAGACAAAATTTTAAAACCTCTGAAATTAGGCTACATGTTACAATTGTAATTAGTATATATTACTTAGTACTTTTTCTTTCTAGTACATAATGATGGATTATAAAATCAATGGTATCTTGATTTAATAAGCACCTATGATAAGAAAAGACAAAAGATTCTCCCAGTTTATTTATTTTTTAAAGAAACAGTAATACTTTCATAGGAGGAAGCAATCCAGTAAAAGAAAAACGTCTGTGGTTAGGTTTCCCACTAAGTCACTACTTTGTGTGGCAAACCTCACTCCTGTCTACCGGTCCCTTTGTTACCAAAATGAAGGCACTCAGGAGGAAAAGAAAAAAGAGAAAAAAGGGAAGGAGAGAAGGAAGGAGAAAGGGAGGGAAGGAGGGAGTGAAAGACAAAACAAAACCTCTGAGGAGAGGAGGAAATTAAAGCAACTTATAGAGATATACTGAATCATGATCATTCTGAGCCTATTGTTCTCTAATTGGCAGATCAGGTTCCCATCAGCTTAAGCCCATTTTTCAAAAAGCCATTTCATTTACAATCAGATAATAATCAGATTAGCATCTAATTAGGCAGCACCAAGGGAATAAAAATAGTAATGTCTGCTTTACTTTTGGCAACGTAGATAATTTATACTGATAATATCTATACATATGAGCTTTGGAAAACTGTCAGAAATATCACATATACTCTTCCTTCGAATAGGATATTTGACTATGGACCAATATTTATTAAAACGTGAAAAAGATAGACACTAGACACACACAAAAATGAGTAGGAAGAAGGCTGGCACAATTTGCAAGTATAATTTTGGTATATCAATGGATCCCTTTTCTAATATGTATTTTGAAGACATAAGAAGAAATGACAACCACAAACTTTAAAAACATTGTTCCACCTAGTTTTCTTCTGAGAGGCAGAATGGACCACTCCAGTCAGTGAGCCTGGACTGAAAAAGTACCCAGAGGAAAATCATTCTCTCTTGTTACATTTGTGAACTTGCACAGGAAAGCCAGGCACTTGAACAGAGAAAAGTATGTTAGGGAAAGCCAGGCATGGAAAGAGATAGCTGCCCTAGAAGGTACGCAGAAATAATGTGCTGATGAACCACCATTTCTTTTAAAATTCTTCCTATGTAGTGGTCAAACCACCTAGCTCCTCAGCATTGAGGTTCTTCAGCAAGGGGAAATGGAAGGCCATGTGGCACAAGGACCAGGGCAGGTAGAAATAAGCAGGTGGGGGAAGGCTGGCATACCATATGGCTCTCTGAGCTTGCAACAGGAAATGAGGCACTGACTAAGCTGTGACACTGACCCAGGACACCACAGTGTCATAAGAATTTTTCTTAAGGACAAATTCTTTGGTACACAGAGAATGGCAAAATAGTAAAGGCTGTGGAAGAAAACAGATAACATACCATCCAGAGGCACTGTTGATGGGGACTGAGCGAGCAGACGTCCAGCATCATGTAAGGGTCAGAGCAACTATAGTGGGGATTAACCATCATCCCATTAATAGGGCTGCCTACCTATGTGCCAAGAACTCGTGCTTCATGAACACAGAAGTACTCTAGCAGGTTTCTGGGCTCAAATCCTCAGATACAGCTGAGAAGTATGCCAGCTACTCATTTAGAAACAGCCCACAACCTGAATGAATAGCACTGTGGTTCTATTCCATCATTAGTGTGATAAGCAGCTTCAAATAAAAATAAATGGTCCAACATTAAAATTCTCTTCCCTTGACCATGCCACCCCCAGTTTATCTTAATTACCTTAGAGATAATGGAGCATCCAATCTGTGGACTAATCAGGAATGATCAGCCACCTTTTTGCCTCATTCCAGCCTATTCCCTTTAGACTCATGTCTGAACTACTAGACTGATTAGGTGCAAAGAATGTCAACTAGAGGGGAGAAGGAGCTAGTCAACTAAGAAGAGAAGAGGGGGACAGTGACGGTCTGAGACAAGGTAGGCGGGAGGAAATAGGAGGGGCAAGAAGGAAAGAAACCCGAGGGAAGACGAAAGGATGACCTAGAAGGGTGAGTGGAGGTCTAAAGTTGAAAGGAAGAAAAGACAAACCACAGAAAGTGACAAAGCAGTGGAGACACTACTGTGAATTAAATCAGAATCTTTCAAGTTATATGTGGAAGTATATCTCTTTGAACACAGCTAAGAAAGGCAGGAAGAGAACCAGGCGACTGACGTGAGAACAGGTGGGGAGCACTCAAACCCCTTTTTCATAAAGGGAAGAGGGCAATATGCTTTGACTTCACACCCACTTATTACTGAGCTGTTGCTGGCTTTTAGAAGCTCTACATATGTTCTGATAATGTTGTTCTGTTTTTGCTGGGATGCACCAAATGCGAAAAGATAGGACACATGTGTGGTTTTGTGGCTTGTTTTCTTGGCATTCCAGCAGGCCATTGGCAAGTTATTCAAACATGAAATTACCACCAAAATGCCAGGAAGCTGCTCACCTTTCGTTTGAAAATGACTCTTGCTTAGCGGCAGTCACCTGGTGTCCAGTCAGGTGAAAGGTCTCCCCCCAGGCTGGCTCCCAATCCCTGAACTCTGCCCTCACAAATGCACACATACCTTCTGCACTGTGGTATGTCACTTAAATGTTTTGGCTGACTGCACACTTAGTCTCAGTATGGCACAATGTTCAGAGACTGCCAATTCCAGAAACACATTCCACAGGGTAAATGGATTAATAAGGCCTGGTGGCTTTTGACAATTCTAATTTAATTTCACTGGTCCTTTACAGCAGGAGAATAAAAGCTGGGAGCTCACTTAAAGTGTGAACAACAAAAATAATCTTTAAAAAATATTTTAAAATATGAATCAAGTGAATTTCTCTATTTCTAGAAATAAGTACTATTGCCAAAAACATAATTAATGAAATTTTAGGGATCTGACTCTGATAATTAAAGCTATCAGTCATTTTGATAATGTCTTTGGAACATTCTCTTATGAATTAGAGCTGGCAAACCCCGTGCTGCCCAAGCTCACTCACATCAGCCCTGGTGAGGTGTTTCCTCGTGCAAAGAACATTTTAATAAAGCATGCCAAGAAGCAGCACTGTTTTACTTTATTATTTTTTACACAAATAACACAGAAATACATTTCACTTGATAATAAGGATTATATAAGTAAGGAGAAAACCCTTTACCCCTCCCTACTGGCTCTGCAGAGACAGTTGCTGCTGGTGGACCAGCAGGAGCCCTCCCGCCTCCTTCCCAGGAGAAGCTGCACTTTAGAACCAACTCCCCAGGACCACTGTCCTCCCCCTCCCTCTCTCCCTCCCTCCCTCTCTCTCCCTCACTCTCCCTCCCTCCCTCCCTCTCCCTCTCTCCCTCTCCCTCCCTCCTCCTCCTCAGAAGACTCAGGTGGCCTGGAAATCTTACTCCATAACAGGATGTTTTGGAAAGGTTTTGATCTTTTTTTAATCCTTGTCAGAAGCAAATGGAGATAACTCACATGTTAGTAAAGTCAGAGATCTTTGAGTATCTTAAGAGAATGCTTGTGGCAAAATGTTGCTGCACATATAATGGCTTCTCTGGCTTACTTATGTTCCATCCTTCTAAGAGCCAAGCTAGTTTGTTTTTGTTTTTGCAAGAGCTTAGAGAAATTATTAACATAAAAGCTAGCATAAAGAATGAAATCTTCCCATTTGCAACATGGCTGGACCTAGAGAGTATTACGTTAAGATAAGTCAAAGACAAATACCATTTGATTTCACTTATATGTGGAATCTAAGAAAACAAAACAAAGAAACAAAGAAAACAAAACCAAAACAGAAAGACTCATAGATACAGAGAACAAGGTACAAACCTCCAGTTATTAAAAAAAAAAAAAAAAAAAAAGTCACAGGGATGTAATGAATAGCATAGGGAAAATAGTAAATACTATTATAATAACTTTGGAGACAGAAGGTTACTAGATTTATTGTGATGATCACATTATAGGAATATAAATGTCAAATCGCTATGTTGGATACCTTAAGCCCATATGTCAACTATACTTCAATAAAAAATAACAAAAATAAAAGGTGGCATAAAAAACCAAACTGGATGACAAACGGAAAAGAAATGGAGGAAAATTATCAATGATCGTAACTGCTTTTCTGAACTACTGATTCAGTAGAAACCAAAATACCACTTGCTACTATAACAATGAAACCAAAGAATTCTCTAGCCCTTCCATTTTAAGATTAATTTAACAACTAATTGACTAGCCCCGAGTTTCAGATGCATTTTGGTCACATGAAGTTACAGGCATGATGTTCCTACGGAATTCTCTCTGGTGAATTCAGTAGGACCCTGGGCATGGTCTCCAGTTTCCAGAACCTGTACTCCCTGGCATCTATATTTAGGTTCATTTCTTACCCTCTTCCGGGACTCTTCAATGGCAGACAGCAGGGCATTGTCCTTCTCATTCTTTAGGAAGCCCTAGGAAAAGGGGGAGAAACGACACAAACTTAGGTTCAAATTAACCTTCAAATCATCTAAAGTACACAGCAGGAAAAAGAATTAACCATAAGGGTATCTGATACCCTGCCCACCTTCACCCTCACAAAACTCTCAACTCGAAAATATCAAAATAGATGGTTTTTACAGATGTTTCCTAGTTTATTTCACTCTGGGAGCACATGATGATTGTAAGAAGGTAAAATCCACATGGGCAGTAAAGTCCCATGTCCCAGAAACATATAAAATGTGAACAGTCAGGATTGCCCTTCAAATTCCTAAACGACCCAATTTATAGATACAGCTTTGGCTACGCAGCCTGTCACAGTGCCTCTAACTGTTCCTTAATCTATATTTCTCTGTCACCTTCAATTAATTCTTCAATTTCTTTCTAACATCCAAGAAGCCATTGCCATCAACTTGTGTTTTTCACTTGTTTGTCAATGGCTGGGATACCCCCCAAATCATTTATTTACATATCTCTTCTGGGGTTTTGCCATGTGTACTCCCTATTTCAGGCCCAATGACACCCATTACCTGTTTAACACAGGTGGGGTGAAGAGGAGACAGTCCACAGTCTGGCTTAATATGCACAGAGTTAAATACCTGTTCAATGCAACTACAAAATAACACAATGACAGACCCAGGTTTAAATCATGGTGCCCCACTTACTAATGATTTTCCTCAAACTCCTAAACTCAAAACCTTTGTTTATTCATATGTAAATTGAATATTCCGTGATAATGTAATCAAATGCTTGGCCTGAGGTTCAATACATGTAGCTCTATTATTAGAATCAGATTTAGATCTGTTGGTGGCATTAAGGAAAGAGATGCCCTGGGTAACAACCTCCTTGTTGCTATTCATTGTCTCCACTGCTCAAGCTGAGGTCTCAGGGAGGAAGGAGAGGGCCACCGTCCTGATATACAGCCACAGCTGCAGACAGAAAGAGTAAGCTTCCGTGCCTGCCTCCACGCCAACACCTGCCCTTCACATATGGTTCGTGAAGCTTCTTTTCCACAGCTTGGGACATAGGGGTCAAGCAGGAAGAACTAATAGGTAGAGATCAAAATCTGAGTCATAATATGAAAGCATTTAAGTCACCCAGCACGTTAGACCTCTCTACAGCGTCATGCAAGGTCCTGCATGTTAAGTACCCTACTGTTGCCCATTCCAAAGAGACCTGTTCTTCCAGAATTATGTTTTTTCTTTTTCTTTTCTTTTTTCTTTTTTTTTAGAAACTCTTCAGGGGAATATAATACAAAGTAGAATTCAGCTACAGCTTTTAAAATGACACGATAAATTTTAAAAAATTACTTGACAGTTTTCTTGAAAACTTACTCTCATGGTTAAGTAATTAATTTTTGGTCATTTAATATATTTTAAGAACTGTAACATTTTAGTATATTTTGTTCAAACAGTCCCAGATATGAGACTGTTGGTTCTTTGAAAATAATGGGTGGGGTGCTGGATAAGACTGGGGGTAAATTTTATATAAAATATTACTAATCTTCATAGACTCTCCAGATTGCTTAGGTATTGGCCCACGATTCTCCTGTACTTGCTGTCACACCCCAATCTGGACAGTGCACTGGGACCAAGAGGGACAATGACCAGCAGCCCAGGAAACACTTTTCTCATAGGCTCCGCCAGGGCAGTCCCTGAGGAAGCTCCCAAGCAGCTCTGAGGACACAACATGAAGACTGTTCCAAATACCTATACTGATCACTGGGGTTCAGCTGGGGTGGAGAGAGGCATTAGTCACTGCCTACTATTGTAATGGCCTCAATAAACCAGAGCACACAAAGCCAGGACCCCATGTGTCCATGCAGAAGGGGGCAGCCTGTCACCACATCATGCCTGCTTCTGGCCATTGCAGGGGAACCAGACACCAGTGGACGAGAAGAATTTTAATGGACCTTGTTTATAACTATACTGGACCTTGTTTATACCTATACATCACAGCAAATAATTACACTGAGTCGGCAAAACTTCATTATGAATTCCCTTTCTTGGGCAGTCTTCAATGGCTAAAGCTGAAGGCTTTATAAACTGTTTATAAACAAAGCTATTAAACTATTATCATAGAATGCTGTTCCCGAACAAAGGGTAGACACAGACTGTGCCTTGCTGCACCTTTCCATGACTGCTGCTAGGGGAAGCAACTGTCTAAACAAGCCTCATTGCGGGTGGGTACTGGGAGGGTGATATTACCACTGCCTGACAAAGCCTGGTCTCATTTTTTCTTTTTCATTGGGGTGTGAGGGGCTGTGCCAAGTGCCCCAACCACTCTCTGGGCTTCCTCTGCTCCTCCCGATCAATGACTAGCCCATCCCATTCTTTTGGCTGCACCCATGTCTACATAACACACACACACACACACACACACACACACACACGCAAATGGAAATCAGACACAAAATTTACAAGCAACACAGCATTCTGTAAGAAACACAATTCTAAATACTTCTTTAAAAATGAAATTTCAAATTAATGGTTAAGAAAAAAAAGAAAGCAAAAGATTGGTGTGGGGCAGATTATTCTCTTCTTTACGATGTTCATGTGGTCACAGAGCACATCAACAGTAGGGCTTTCTCTATAGCACAAAGTGATTCCACGGAATACTCAGATTTTGAATTTTGATTCTTTATCTGTTATTCCTTTCTATAATGAAACACTAAAATAGGCTACGTCATTTTTTTTAAAAAACAATACATTAATGAGTGACCTATCTTTTGAAAAGAATCTTAAAAATAATAATTTACACAGTCAGAATAGTGCTGGGATCTGTGTGCCATCTAGTGGCAGTTAGTTTCTTTTCAAGGACACAGGGAAAAAATAATAAAGAATTTACAAACTGGGCAGAATAATACCTGCCTCAACCCAAATTTCTCATAGATCTCTTCTCAGACTTCCCTTTTCCATGTGTGTTTTTTTTTCCTTCCAGCTCCTCCTGTGAGGCACCATCATGTCCTTCATTCCCAAGAGATACTTTTACAGCCATTCAGAAAACGGGGTCTCTGTAGAGCTGAGCTGGACATGAAGCGGGAACTGCAAGGTACCCTCTCTCATTCAGTGGAGCTCCCAACTACGCTGAAGATCTCTGGTCATAGAGAAGGCCCAATGGCTCACCTCTCAGTTGGAGACACCAGCCATCTAACTGTGACCCTCAGGGCTCTTCAGTCGTATCCCTCTTCTCATCAACAAGCACTTTTTAATCGCTCAGTCTCCCACCCGGCCCTTCTGCTGCTGGCCCACTAAATAAAGAGCATTCTGTAAACATCTGCAGGCCTGCTAAGTAAGACAGCTACTCCTGACGTCCCCATCTGGACCCAGCTCCTCACTGCCAGAGTCCCAGAAACAGACCCTGTTAACTGGATCCTTGAATGGGTTTTGGTTTCAAGCTCTAACATATAATAATAGCTCCCACTCAGGAAGCAATTAAGGGCCAGAACTGCTCTAAGCAATTCAGACATTACTGCTAATCTTTTAACAATATGAAAGAGGAGACAGGAGCACCCCGCTCTCTCCCCATCCACCCTCACCCCATTTTATAGGTAAGAAACCGATTTTGGCATCTAACCAACTTACCCAAGAGTTCCTGAATGGGAAGAGGCAGAGACAGAATTTAAACACAGTTCTAACTCTCAAGAGACCAAATGTTTCTGAGATACTTAGGGAACAGTAAACTTCTAAACCAAGAAAATAAAGAAAAACGTTTTCTCTCTAAAAGGATGGAGTCCAGGAGGGGAGCAAAATATCTGTTTTCTTCAACAGTTATTAGTTCCCATTCACAGATGATGAAGTTGAAGGCTCAGAGAATACTAATCCTTAGACCAGTACTATTAAGAGCTTACACACACGGACATGGTGATTCCTGGGTGCAGTGTGTGTTACTCACATCTGGTTCCTGTCCTCACTTTTAACCCAATGCTAAACTGTTTCTCACTACTACTTACCTGGACTATGCTTTAAAGTGAGTTCTTAATATAGGTTTAAACATTGAAAGAGCTGTACAGATGGTTTCTAGAGCTTCCATCAACTCTCAAGTGTTAGGGTTCCACATTAAGAGCACCTGGTTTGTACATAGCAAGCTCAAATTTTCTAACCCCTTTTCCACCTTTTCCACTCTACTATGCTGTCTTTCATCACAATAAATCAAGCTGGGATAAATGGATATGCTGCCCTTGCATATTTATTCCTTTCTCCTCCCTACCTCACACGATTAGGGGAGAAATGGGACAATAAATGTCAAGTTTGGGGCACTCCCTAAGAACAGGGTTTTTCAAAATGCGGGTCATAACCCATAACTGGATCATGAAATCAACCAGAAGGTTTTTAAACAAAATAAAGTACAACAGAGATATGTGGTATAGGTAAATATTTATTTGTGAAATTCTGTTCCAATTACATGTACTTATTTGTATGTATAAAGTGGGTCATGGTGTAAAATGTATTTCTTACTACGGGTCAGATGAAAAAGCTGGAAATCACTGCTCTGTCAACTCTATTGTGTTCCAAAATATTAATAGCATTTATTGCTGTGGGGCAATAAACACTGTATACATGCCCAAGCAATCCCTTCAACCACATGTTCCTTCTTTAACGGAGTAAGTGGGCTGCCTTGCAATGTATACGAGAACAAACCAGAAAGTAACTGCGAGGTAAGCCAATTCTCCTATCCAATATGTGGTCACAACTCAGGGACCCGGCAACTAAACTGGCTTTTAAAAGGCTCAAGTTGAGAAAGGCAGGCATGAAACTGAGCAATTTTTAATCATCATACAGACTCTGCGTTTCAGAATACAAGTGGTAGCTAACTCCTACTGCAGAAAAAGAGAATGAGCAAAAGGATGTTTTTGTCAAATGGCCAGAGTCTCTTAGCTCATTTGCTTTCCAAAAGTGGAAACTAAGAAAGATGGGTCTCTGTGAGAAAATTCAGTATCCACTTTAGCAAGGGAAGTAAGATGGCAAAAAAAAAAAAAAAAAAAACGAGCCGACACTGTTCTTTCACAGGTCTTTGCTTCCCACAACTTTTGCTACACAACTACATTAAAAAAAATAAACCAAAAAATGATTAAAAAATTAGTTTAAGTTGGCTCCACAAAGCAAAAGCCATGTTTTACATGGTCTTCAAAACACAAAGACCATCCCATGTCTTTTCCTCTTCAACAGATCAACCAGCAATACATCCCATCAAAATTTAAAGTGAGGCACCCACAGCAGGCCAGACTTTCTACCAGAAGCTACCTGACACGAGACAAAAATACATGGTGGTATGAAAACCTTGTATGTTCTCTCATTTAATACATATAATATATACAAATTAATAGGAAATGTATAACCAACATTCAGAATCAAAATAATACTAACAAATGAAAGCAGTAACAGTAGACAACAGCTATTGTAGTTGAAAATAACATTGCCAAGACACAAGCAATAGCCTGAAAGGCAATGAAGATGAAATTTAAAAAAGGAGATCAAAAAGTAAATTTAAAAACAGAATAATCAAGAGGGTCTGTGCCGAGATACACAAACATTCCAATAAGCCCTGCAAGTATCGTCAGAAATTTAGATAGTAAAATGGAGAAGTGTCTGATTTCTACAAGCACAAGAGTGAGTTGTACTCATTATTTTGCTTCAGGTCATTCTGAGGAAAATACTTGTTCTCTTAACCTCTCTCAAACCTTCTTCCCCATTTCTGAATGAATGACCTCTCCTGAAACCTCTTCATGGGTGGAATTTTTACAGGTAAAACTGCTACTTAAGGAGAAATTGAGGAAGGACAAAGCAAGATACCATTTTCAGATGAGTACACAGAAAAATCCTGCCAGTACTTGGAGCCCCTGGGCTTATCAGATGGTGCAAAGGAGCTTTTCATTAGCTTCCTTTGTGGTGTCTGCAGAGAGCGCCTCAAGGAATTTTTCAGGTGCAAGGAGATGTTCATTACTGATACAGCCCAAAAGATGATAACAAATTTTAAAACTGGGGCATTTTTAGAATTTGGGAAACTATCATATGGTTTGTAGACGTTCAGTTATTTTCTTAGACCTGTATTTAATATAATAAAATAGAAACACATAAAATGTCAGCTTAAAAAGCTCACAAGAGATGGATTCTCCTTTTCCAAAGAGTAGAGACTGAATAGCAAACCAAGGCTTTATTCTCCCACTCAGATATTTAGAGTCAGTCCCACTGATTGTTTTCTGCAAAATTTAAATATATATGTATATCTTCAAAAAATACTCCTGCTGAAAGCAGTGTTAAGCTGGAAGAGCTGACATCGCCAATTGTAATCTATTTTTAATGCTGCTGTATGATTCCTCACTGTGCGTTCATGCAGAAGCCTGGCCGGTCTCATTCAGCAGGTGGCAGCAGACCTGGCAGCAGTGGCTGTGGAGTGCCACCATTTGCCAGCTCCACGGATCTATCGGCCCGAAGGCAGCTCTGAAGCCACAGGTGGCAGACATTGGCGCTATAATATGGCGCTGCGTGAGCACCAGGCCATCTGTTACTGCCAGGCCGCAGGGTCCAATTTTGTACTTGGTTTCTGTGACTGGGCTAAACAAAGGGTCACACAATTATGTGATGGATTTGGCTCCATTAAGGCAAAACAAACCACTTGCTCCCTTAACTCAAACTGGTTTACAGGATGGTCTACAGATTCTCACAGGTGGAAGAGATCTCAACGTGTGTAAGAAGATTCTAAACCCAAGAATAGACGGCCCTGAGCTGCGCCTCGTCCAGGACCTGCCAAGAGCCTTATGGGCAGCATTCTGACTGGAGTGTGCTGACACGTCCAGCCTCTTCAAGGGCATCACTACAGACATGATACGATTCCATCTCACTTGTGCATTTCGAAAAAGCCACTGCCCTTTGAGAAAGTCAGTCACATAGGTCCATCTACTGCCTTCTGTGGACCCCTCCACACTACACTAAAAATAAGAAAGAAAGAAGGAAAAAAACTATCATGTAACAAAAGCCAAACTTCCAGGATTTTCAGCACTGGGCAAAGGAAGACTGTAAGAGGTAAAACTTACCATGACCCAGAAAGGAAAGTCGTCTTTGGGACTGGGGACACACATTGCTGTGGTGCGGTAGTGAGGGATGCAGGTGGGCAGCACACCTCCCTCGTCAACACAAGTGGGCATACAACTACTAGATGCTTCTTCTCATTCCTACACAAAGCCCTCAAGCTAGGGCTGCTTAGCACATCAAGTTGCTGCACTTGGAAAGAAAGCATGGCCAAGGTTAAGGGCTGCATCCCTGTGAGAACCATTTAAGTCTCTCATATTATTGCTGCAAAGCCAGTTCTGCCCCCTGCACTCTGTTCTGTGTTACCTATCTCTGGCCGTCCAGGAAAGAAAAAGAATCTCTCCAGCTCAGTCACCGGGAGACTCCATGTAGAGGGGGAGTAAGCAGCAAGGGCATAATATAAACGAGTGAAATAATAAATGATGGCCATGTAGGCACTAGTGGGAAAAAATGCTTTTCAGCAGAACCCACCCTCCTCCCAAATCCAGCAAAGCCCTGAAATTACCTTTCTGGGTTGTGTAAAGCAGCCTCCCCCGCGAGTCACAAGAGGTCTGGGGAAAGGATGTGACTTTGCTCTGTGCTGATACCTCATACTTCCAGAAAAAATGAATCAGAGCCCGCACCCTAGTGAGAGGGGCCATGATGCAGCAGGATGTTCCCTGCTGCAGTGGCCAGGCCTGTGCTACGCATCCCCCCGTCCCCCCGCTCTTTCCACTCTTGGAATGGGGGGGTGGCAGGGCTGGAACACTAGAAGCCAGGAGAGGGAGAGGGAGGGCAGCCAGCCAAATGCTCTCACTGTTGAGGTGGCCCATGGGAGAAAGAAAGGACAGAAGCCCTGAGCAGTTTATCTCCTCCCCGCCAACCAGCACCCAAACCCAGCACACTAGCTAGGGCCAAGCTTTGCGGACACAAGACCAGGGAGGATTGTGAAGAGAAAACCTGTCGAATCTAGCTTTGCAAATGGAAAAAAAAAAATGTGTCAAAGTATGTATGTCTTCAAAAAGCAGCAGCAGAAGCCTCTCCTCACCCAAAGGTATGAACGGCTCTAAAAATACTAATCTCACAGCTACTCTAAGGTGATGGAAAGGTAAAATAAGGAGGGTGCATGAAAGGAAGATAAAAACGTTTTAATATGTCTGGGGAACTGATCTCCATCTTAGAGATGGATTAGTCCAAATTCAAAGAACTAAATGGAAATGCATCAATAATGGCTACCATCCCCATCCCACTGCCCTCCAAACCCTCTCTAAAACAACTCATTACTGTATACATACACACATGCCCATGGCGCCTCTGCTTTGTCAGACCTACTGTCTTTTAACTTTGGAAACAGGAAACAAAAGCAAGATTTGGGGGCTGTGAGAAGGACTGATAGCAGAGGGTATGTTTCTGAGCCAGCAAGTGGGAGCTGAGCGGTTTTTGCCAGGCTGGTTTCTACAGAGCTCAGGATTAAGCTTCGAGTTCTACTTAGCAAGCACAAGGAGCACTATTAGTCAAGACAAGGTTGAGAACCACGTGCCATATTAATTCCCTGCTGGTACATGGTGTCAGTCATTTGCACTGCAGTCGAAAATCACAGGTCCTCCTGCTATGCAGCACAGCTTATGCTGATAGGATTGGAGCAACTCATCATCATGGCTGTCACAGAAAAGGGAGCCTCGGTTTTGCTGCAGTTCCTTCTTGTTTGAAAATTTTTTTCAAAAAATCCTTTGTCTGGAGACCTCTAAAACAAACATGAGACCTTCTCCTTTATAACTTGCCGATGTCTTAAGTGGAATTTGTCATGGTACTCCTCTGCTAACAGTACTTGGGATTTCACACTCTCTCTAAAACCTTAATTAAGTCTGAAAACGTTTTGACTTTACCCTGTCAGAGCTGAGGGAATAATGCAGGATGCACCACTCACCATTGTCACCACAGGTACAAGAAACATGAAACACTGCTTAGCTGAGTGGCAAATACAAGCAACAGGAGGAGAGGAGGCAAGACCATTTTTCAAATACAAATTGCCTGAAACTGACAGGGAGCTAAAATCATTTACCCAGCCCATCCATACGGGCAGAAGAAGGGGCAACCTTAACTGCGGGACTCTTCCGATCTACAGTTAAAGGAGCGAGCCCCTGGGAAGATGCGGCGGAATGCCCAGCACCATGCCAGCTCAGAGCAAAGGGATGGGATACTGGTGCCCATCTCAGGAGACAAGCACTCAGCCCTTCATGCTGAGCCAACAAAATGGACTTAAAAAGCTCAACTTGCAGGATATATCTTGTTTTTAAATGTTTGTTTGGAAATGATTAATTTATAAATGTATATCACCTACAACACAGGCCCAGGAAGATTCCAAGTACAGCTCAAAAAGTCATTTTTGGCAAGACTTTGCTGAAAGCTCAAAATGTTAGATCTATCAGTCACCAGTAAGCCCACAAAGAGAGAGACGGAGCCAAATGCAGACAAAGGCACAGCACAGATTAGGAGTCAGGTGGCCTGGATTTAAGGCAAAATCAATTGCCTTCCAGATGTATAACCTTGAGAAAGCTGTTTAACTACAGTAAACCTTGTTTTACCTAACTGTAAGATGAACTGATTGTACTACAGAAACTCTGAGCCACCTCCAGAAATTCCAAATCCATGAGAGGTGGAAACAGGTAAGAAGTTAGCATTGTCGCTACCACGAAAGCTATAGTTCACTCCAAAATAATCCATACCTTGAACCACAAAGGAAATTACAATAAACTTCGCTTTTGAAGATACTTGACATATCTTTTATGTATAAATTAACCGAAGCTCACAAAGAATGAAAAATCAGAATCAAAGGCAAGTAATACGATTTCAAAGGAATGCTAGTTTCATCTAGCCATAAGGCAAAGCATACTGTCCTGTTTTCTGAATATCCTGTCTCAGAAGGAGTAAGTTCCAACATGTAAAAAGAAAAAGAAGAAAGTATAAGGAAGGAATTTCAGGTCTGATCTCAAATATCTATTTGAAATTTTACTTTATCCATATTTGTCAACAATTTCTTAAAAGCCTCAATCGGAAGCTATCTACATTTAAGTGCCATTAAGTCTTTACTTCAGGAAAATCTCAAAATTTATATCTTCTAACAGAATAGAAACTGCAAATTGGCATGACCATCTACCAGAGGTGACTTCGAACTTGAGTAAAGGAAGAGGACGTGCGTGCGGTCCACCTCATCAGTCTCCCAGCGCCGCCATCTCACCCCTTCATCACCGCCATCTCAGTGGCACACGACGTTTCCTAGCCGGCTGGCCAACCTGCTTGCTCGTCTACATCATGGCACTGCCAAGCATTAAAAGGTTTGATAGGAATACATTTTTTACAGCAAAAAGAACCAGCCCCTGACTCTTCACTACCAGCCAGGCTAAAATTTCATGAGAAAACTAAGGAGCTTCCACAAGGAAGATTTGGGACTCCCCAACAAATACAATAAAGGGGAGCCTCTGCCCTGTAGCCAAACTTGAACAGATCATGGTGGAGGCAAAGAAAATGAGAAGCAGCTGGGCCTCTGCTATCTCCCCAGAGTACCCAGTATACAGCATACATAAAGCTAGAGAAAAAAAGACCAGAATCTTCAACTAAGTTTTACTTTAAAAATTTCAAAGGAAGGCTCTGTGACACTCTTCATGCCATCCACCCAAACATTTCATGCAAGCAAAGCTGCAATTAAAATGGAGTTCTAATTTGCTGCCCTGAAACCCTTTTATTTCCAAGTGTAAGCCTTATAAAATTGAAGGGGGGAAAAAATCCCTTTCCAGTCTATATATCTGTAAATCATATATCTAAACAATTAATATATTAAATGGCCCTCCTAGGATTAAAACCATTATATTGAGATCTAGGCTTTTATGCTGCAAGCAAAAGATTTATGCAAGCTTTATGGAATCTTTGTAGGATTCTAAACAGGGCTTAAGACAACTGAGCCTTCCTATTTCAATGAAAAGACTGATGTGAAAATCCTCCCCTCACCAAGTTTCAAAAACATCTATTAATTAGAGAAAATGGCATTCAGTGAAAAGGATGGAAAACAGCTAGTACAGTAAGACCTGGAAGAACAGCTGGCTTTATAAATCTGCTATCAATTAAAAGGATTCTCAGACACCCAGTTCTGTGAAGATTCAATTCCCGGAATGGCTACAAAAACATTTTGAGAAAATTCTTCATGGTACAGTTTACTGTAAAATGCACTTACTATAAATACTTCAGGATTAAGTGCCTTTAACAAGATAAATATAAAAACCAAAGTTAAAATCTACTTGTTTCCACTAGGTAACAGCATAAAGGAACAAAGGAATAAACCAGTCAAATCCAATTAATTTTAAGAATCAAGATTTCTAAGCTTACAATCACAAATAAGAGTTTTCCACAAGTAGCTCTGATGTCACAACTATAAATTAAACAGAAGGCACTAAAAATTATCCTCATTAAATGAGAATAAAAGCCCCAATCTATTGATCTTTTAGGACAAAATCTTGTTTTGTTAAAACATTTCTTCTTATATTTTTTAATCAGCTATTATAGATCATGGAAGAGTTTTCTTTAAAAAAAAAAAAAGCAAAACTATAATCCAGCAATTTTCTTCAGGAATGGAAAATGAAGTGTTTGTGAAAGAGTGAAAAGAAGCCTGAACTCTTCTAAATATGCTAAATTTAGACTTCCTTGTTCTCTCAAATTGTCATTTTCATCTTTGACTAGTGATAAATTCATACCTCTCATTAACATAAAGTATCAATAAATAACTAAAAGCATGTGATAAAATCATTCATGAAACCTATATTTCAAGTATATAATTGCACTTGGCTTCTAACATATAGATAAGAAATACAAGAACCTCTGTGCTTGCTACATCTTTAATATTTGAAGCATTCATTTTAAAGTCTTTTTTGCTCATTCAACCAAAGACAAACTGGCAGCCTCTCACCGCTATATGAGTACGAGAAATACTTACTGTAGACAAAAGGATTCCATTTTCTTTCTGGAAATGTTCTCCACCCTCCTAGAAAACTCTTCTATGCAGTGTACAAATTCATTTTCTGAGTTTTACAGTAATAACGCTCTCGTGGCACAGAACCTGATGTGAACGGAACGGCCCTGCAGCTGCCTTCAGAACCCAGCTCACCTCAACCATGATGCAGCTAATTGTTAAAAATGGTGGCTGAGACATTTTCCATACATTAAATTAAGGAGCTCTGATGAAGGCACTGGCATCCACCCACTTCAGACAAAGGAAAATAATTTGCAACTGTACCAAGGCACAAATAATTGAGTCATCTCCCATACAGGGCAGTGTTGGAGGTTTTCTCCGTCTTTACAAAATGCAAAACACAGCTCATTGTCTCATCTCAGAAATCAATTCTTTGCAGGGCTACACTGGGTCAGAGTTTTAAGGGAATCTTAGTCTTGGGCAAATCCAGACTCTAGCACCCAGATGAGTGAAATTCTCAGTTGCTCTCCTTTCCCTGAGCAGCTCTCCTCCATTCCCCACTTGACAGCTCCTGGAGTCTTCCTATTGTTAAGAGTACAGGAAGTCCCACACCTCTGAAGGGAGCTAAATCTCTCAACCAGGTAAGCAATTTCCAAGACCACACTCTGGTTAGAAGTCCAGACCCTACGGTCCCGTGCTACAAATAGGTTCCTTGGGATAAAAAGCTATACCTCCCTGGGGTTCTTTTTTTGGTGTTTTTAAGGGAAGACAACAAGCAAGCTGCTTTTCAACACTGAATTAAAAGCATTTTATTTCTGATTTTAATCAGGTATTAAAAGCACTACAGACAGCATTTATAATATTATTACCCTCCAGATAACACATGACTTAGGAAGTTTTCATTTCACTTACACAAATCACATTCTCTACATCAAAATTTGAAATATACTTAAAAAAGAATTCACAAAATGCTCTTTTGAGGATGAATTTCAAAAAGGAAAAGTAACTATTTAATTGAAACTGCCTACATTTAATCATACTTAAGAATCCACATCTTTGGTGTTACTATTTAGTTCTTCTCATGTAAATCCTTATGATAAAGCACTTCCTGGGAGATAATCCTAATTATCTCCTATAGTACTTTTTCCCCATAACAAAATATAAATGACTGAATTCCTTGGTCAGGTATCCTACGCACACAGTCACCTACAATCCCAAAGGATCTAATTTTAGCAAAGAAAAGAAACCCTACCTTAATATTTTACCTCGTATAAAAATTTTGCACTTTACATGCATCTTTTTAAAAAATCCTAAAGAAAGTCCACACTACTTATTACCTAAAGATGAAATCTGCAAAAATTTTAAGTAACCAACTATTTAAATCTTTAAGCAACTATCTCCCTGCCCCACCCAACATTCTTTTTAAGAAAAATATTAGAATGACAAGGCACAAATCTGAACAATTCTCAGAAAAATTAAGTACTTTTTTCTATTGAATGAGTTAATTGTTTCTGAATTTATCTCCAAATTTTGAACAAACCAAGACCTTGCCTTTCAGAGGGACTTCAACAACATGCTGTCGCTGTATTTACTAGGGTACATTTATCTTAATTTCTTGATAAAACAGGCAATCCTACCTGCAGCTCTCAAATTTAAGGAGTTACAGCCGGGTTGATGCTGTTGGTCACTGCAGCTCTTCCATATGCTCTATGTAGAATGAGCTCTGTTGGAATCAGTGCTCAAGTTTTTCCTATTCCAAACAGCCAGAACTGGGGGTGGGAGGAGGAAGAGAAAGGGCGAGAGAGAGAAAGAAGAAAAAGGAAAAGAACACCCTGCAAAGGTGGATATGACTGGAGCACTAAAGACTCCAATTAGACAATGAGCTTGCAGGGTCTGCCTGAAAAGGGTGCACTGCAACCCCCAAGGCACTGCACCGTCATCACTGTGCTGCTCTACACAAATTCAGAGAAGTCAGCCATCAGTTTGAAAGCACAAACTGATGGGAGTAACAGTTTATAGGTTACAGAAGGGTATTTTATTGTTAAAGGACTGTACCAAGTTAAGATTGAAGAGGGGGAGAGGCAACATGTAGGCAAGGAATGCAATGATACTTTTTCCCTCGACTCAAGCCACTATAATTACTCTGATGTGCATTTTTGATGACTTCCGACATCTTGCATGGTTAATAACCGCTTCAGTTGTCATGTTTGGTTAAAGTGGAAAATGCATTTTCTGCATTGTGATGCAGTGCTGTAGCCACAGATTGTAACACCAGTTGTGAAGCTGGTCCCTTAACTGAGCAGCAGGAATTTGCACATGCCATGATGCTAAAATAAATGATAGTTAAAAGATTTTATACAGCAGCAGACAGATTCTGCCATTTTAGTCTACAGAATGTGTAGCTCCAACACACACAAGCATCTCAGATGACTATGCATGCCCTCGTCAGCTGCACTGTCCTTCAAACAGAACAGAAAATTCACCATCTTAAATGTTTGGCCTCTCAGTAGTTAAAAGATTTCAATGCTGTTTAAATAACTATTCAGATTAATTATAGCTTTGAACAGAACTGAGGTTATTTGCATTTCAGGAATATACAGCCAATGAAACTTGTCAGTGACACAGGAACATGCAGACCTTTTATTAACATGCTCAGCTCAACTGTCACTTCTGTGTACAAGATTTAGGGGGAAAAAATATATGACGTGTAAGTAATGAATATTCCCATTCTACCATAACAGTTTTTAAAAACATTCCTCAGAAAGGGATTTTTTTCCTCCACGTTTTAATGTATAACCTAAAAATTAAAGACTACATTAAAATACTAACATGGGTTTTTCATAGTCACTAAAAGAAATTCAATGCAACAAACAACTGTGCAATTATAAGGAAGCTTGTGAAAAAGCAAAGATGAAACTGCACTAAGAACCAGGCACCAGATGATTAAAGTCAGGCTGGGCAGGTAGTGGACTGTCATCACGGTGCAGACTGCAAAAGCAAAATCGAAAGATAGGCCCTTTCATCTTCAAAAACAAAACCCACAAACCCTATGACTGCAATCTTTAGTTGCAAAACCAACACCCCTACTTTAGTTGAAGGACACATGGTACTCATCTATTTCATACTGTATTTCCATACAAATATTAACTTGGCTACTGGCATCTAGAATTTGGCTACTTAAGGTTTTATTAATCTACAATTATCAATCTGATATTTTAAAAAGCAGAACCAAGACTTCATTGCTTTAAAAGAAAAACAACTAATATAATTAACCTATTTTTCTTACATCAGAACTTTTGACAATTAAATGCTGAGTTGAGATGTTTTAGACATTTCTGCTTTATAAAAATAAAATAAAATAAAAGAGAATTAACATAGGAACATACTGGTGTCTGAACAGTGAATAACAATGAAAGAACTTATGTTACTAACATAAAAATCAACTCTTGATTTCCTTCATTTTATTCATTGTGATAGCACCCAATGCATAATTTGGAGATGCATGTGTTAACAAGCGCTGTGAAGCTGAAGAGCTTTCTAGTTTTGTTTCTTCCCCTAACTTAAAATTAACTGCACCAACAGTGCCATTCCGTGCCATAGCAGATGTCACAGTTGTTGTAGCAAACATTCAACAATTCAAGCTTTTTTTATTCCAGACCCAATACAAGGTACCACTAGCAGCTCAGAAACTGCACAAGGAGGGAGGGAGAAACTGTGTGTAAGGGGTAGCTTTGAAATTAACCAGGTTCATCTTATGCTCCAATTGCTAAACAAAAGACAATTCTAGGGGACCTGTCACTGAACCAGTGCAAGAAGCAAACTCTTTTGTTTGGGATCAAATGAATACTGCACTGGAGCACAGTGGATATGCAGCAACAAGAGACTCTGCCTAGAGATGGAAAGGACAAGGAAAAAAGAACCCAAAGACCTCAGTGTGGTTTTACCGATGGTTAAAACCTATTCTGAGGGAGCCATGTGAAGTTCACTACAGCTGAGTAAGAAAACCCCTTTAATTACTAAACAAACAAAAACAAAGAAAAAAACACCTCACTGAATCACTATTAAGACGTTTTCCTCATCAGTACGGCTAACAAATACATTCAGAGGATATTTATGCTAGCACGAATTGTAAACCAGCAGGACTCCATCTTTCCCCAATCTACGCGTATCCCAAAGAAACCAGATGAGTGACAATATTGTGACTGCAAAGGACCTCAGAGCACAGGGTACTGAGAAGAGTTACCTAACCTGCCTCAGACCACAGATGCCTGAACAAGTATGTGGAGGTCATGAACACACAGGAAAGAAGCCACCTTAGAAAGGAGGTACTTTTCACTTGTTTTATCACTGTCTGAACATAAAGTGATTCATTCCTAGATGTCTATTTGGTGTCACTTGTTTAATTTTGTTTTGGCTTTATATAACCCTAAACACCAAAAACTAAAACAAAGAGAAAGGGAGATGATTGGTAGAGAGAGCCAGCATTTATTAACATAAAGGATAAAAGCAGGCTTGCTTATACAAATGCAGAGATGTCTAATCCTTTCCACCAAAGGGGACTGACACCATCTTTTTGAAATCCTGTGCCCGGCACCATTCTGAACTACCGCGGTGGCTAACCTGTACATCAGATAGACACTCTATACAAAAAATAGACATGGATCCTCCTACCACAATGACCAAAGTGTATTAAAGCCTCTCTGTATTTGAAAGATCTCCAAATTTCAGGTGATGACCTGAATTTTCAAACAGTATTCCATATAATATTCCAGCAAAGTAGGCCTTTCGACAGTTCCTTAGAATTCACTGTAATCTTTAATAAAAAATTTTCAAGATTATTATTTCTATTTTCATCTCCCTACAGATTCTCCCAATAAGTCCATTAATGAACTTCTCAGCAAAGTACAAGTATAGGACCAAGAAAGAATTTTTCCTTAAAAAGAAGGAACACTACCTCCAACTTAAGATACTCTGATTCCAAAGACTTTCTGACCTTGCCTCTCATGTAGTTAATTGGTTTAAAAATTTCTGAGTAGGGAGAAAAAGGGAAGGGGAAGATAATTCCAATTTCCTTAGGCCTATGCTGGAAACACACCAAGGATGAAAAGACATTTTTGAAGGGGTGGCATTAGTACCTTCCTTTTTATTTACCTGTTATCATTAATAGAAAAAGTCACTGAAATTCTGTGGTTCAGGATTATAATAACCACTAGGTGAAATTATGTCCAAGTAAACACCCATAAAGCTCTAAAGGATACTGACAATAAGCAGGGCTTAACCCGAAATCAAACTCCTCTGGGGAGCTCTGTTCTGCATTCTGCCAGGTTCGCTGGGCTGCTGGGAAGTGATACCACTGGTGGGTATGTGCTGTTAAGAGTTAAGAAAGCCTCCAGCCTTCGCAGGCATGGGTGGATCCTGGCCCCTTCCTACCCATCGTCACCAGCCTCCTCCTGGCTCCTCTCCTCGCTGAGACCATGGTTCCTTTGCCCGATGCTATGTATCTCCCCTTGCACATACCCGTCTTTACTGCTACAACTCTTACCTCTGGATCAGTGGGCAATTCTATCTGGAGAATTATCTGAGCAGTTTGTTATCCTATCTCCAGATGTTTCAGGGGGCATTTCCACAGTGATGTCTTGGCAGAACATCAAAAACTGATGCTAAATCTCAACCCTCAATCTAATTGATCTTCATAATTTCTCAGCCACAACCAATACCCAGTCCTCCTTGCTACAGACCTCAAGTTGTTTCTGGAAATCCTTCTCAAACCCATCAGGCACCAAGTGTGGCAATTGTTTTCTTCCAAAAGTCTCTCACACATCTTTTCCTCTGTTTTCTCAGCCATCAGCCTGGGCCTGGCTGTCATCACCACAGTGGGATTACAACTGCCTCCCAACAACACCTCAGCAGGTACCTTCCACTAGCCAAACCAACTTCCCTGAGTGTTTCCACACCCTCCCTCCTTTCTTTTTGACATTTACCTGCTCCAAAAACTTTCAACAGCAAGTACTGCCTACATTCCACTGCTTGGCAGTCACTCCCTTCCACATTTGATGCCCCTTCCCAACAGATTTTATTCCTTAGCGTATAACTTCTGTTCTCACCTCCCTGACTAAGGTCAGGTTATTGCTTTCATATCCTCTTTTGCTTCCTGTAAGCTAAACCCATTTCGTCTTTCAAGGCCCAGTCAGAGCTTGTCTGTTCCAGGAGGTCCACCCCAAGCAGCCCAAATTTCACTCATTACCTCCTCCCAAGCCCCTGAACTCCCACGGCATTTAGAATCACGTCATCCCATTCGATTCTGCCTGTCACTGTATACTGCCCTGGACAGTTTAATCCTATTACAGAAATGCCAGTCTTGGCTCTGTAGGTAGAAGGCAATGAGCTTCCAGGGGCAGTGTCCAGAATTTATGTTCATTCTAATCACCATCAGTGCCTAGCACAGTGCTGTCCTTAATGGGCCCTCAGTGAAACTACTTCCTTGATTTTTATTAGTGTTCACTAGGCCCCAGCCACAGTGCATGCAGGCAACCACTTAAATGGGGTGCTAAATATTATTTCTGCTTGTTGTCTCTTCTTTCAAATCTCTTCAGCCTTAGGCAGCAAGACAAATGTCGATATGCTTCTAAGCCAGTGTGCAGAGGCGTCCACAATCTCTTTTGTGACTACACATCACTACCAACAGAATTCAATCCCCAAAGTCAAGAAAGCTCTCTCTGCTCAGAGAAGCCAAGGAACTCCTGCTGCCCCAGGGCAGGGCTCTGCCCCTGGTGTGCCCATGAACCAGGGTGGGAACAGGAGTACCAAGGGGAAATTTCAGAAGATTTCCACTTGAAATATGTTTTCAAGAAGTAATTCCCCAGTAAATGCAGTTGCTAATGGGAGTAGGCCAAACTGAAGGAGAAAGCTTTTCTCCTCAAATATTCCTCCAGGGCAATTCACTGCAGTCCCAGGTTTCAGAAACTCAGAAGAGGAGAGCCCTGTCAATCTGTCCGTCTGCCAGCCAGCCTGTCTGTGTCTGTCTCTCTGCCTCTATCCCACACTCACAGCAACTATCAAGCCTTAGTACTTGACAGAACAAATTATTTTGGCAAGAACTTGTAGACTATATGAAGAATTTCTACCTCAACAAAAAATAAAATAAAAAAAATACGAAGACTTTAGCAGAGTCATAGACATAAAATTTCAGGGGCAATTCAGTTCCCCTTGTGGCATAGATTAAGAAAATAAGGCACAGAAAAACTCAGATTCTGGCTGATGTCACACAGTGACCTGGGTCCAGGGCTTGGGTACGGGATATGGGTTTCTTGCTTACAGAGCTCTTTGTACAGCACCATGGGACACTATAGCAAGAAAAACTGCTTGGGTGAGGGCCTGAGCCCCAGGTTTCAAGGAACCCTAAGTTATAACATGGGGGATGGTGGTGGATACAAAAGAAAGGCTTCTAGCTTGCTGAGTTCTTGATACCAATACAGTTTACACAACAGATGGATTTCTTCCCAGGTTGATTGTAAATAGAAGTCTTTTCAACAAATTCTATTTTAAATTGAGCAGGGAAGCTGTTATTTGAAGGAATACTAAAGCTAAATATTGTCCCAAGATTTTTTTTAATAAATGCAGATATTGAGAATTTGGATTTGCTTACTAAAGCAGGCAGGGTCAATTATATTATTACTATTAAAGAAAAGACACTAAAATCTTAATTTTCATGTAACTTTTTTGCTGCACACACTTACTATTTCTGCTATTAGCTAGAAAACACAACGAGGCCAGAAAATAATTTAAAAAAAGACAAAAAAACCCCACAAAAAACAAAAAAGGGATTACTAAAATTACCTAATCCTCATTGAGTTAAACAGGGAACCTGTATATTTGGTCTGAATTTCAAATTTACTGACATACAAAACATTAGTCTCTGAAATTTTTCTATGAAGGAAAATTCCAAGCAGTATTCTATTTTCTCATTAATCCTATTCTAAAGTTTCAATATGGCATTTCTCAAAGCAATAAAAAAAATTTGAAATCAAGATGTAATAAAATTACATTTAAGGATACAAACCTTAAGGGGAAAAAAGAAAATAATCAGAGTAAAAATTACATGAGAAATAACAACAAAATGAATTGAAAATAGAAAACACGGCAATGCCCTGTAGGATCCTGGTCCCAGAGGAAAGGGTGAGAGAGGAGAGAAGAGGCAGTGGCTTTCATCATCCAGCAGTTCAGGTCAGGACTGACAACCAAGGCAGGCGATGGGTTTGTCTAAGGCCCAGGAACTTACGCTGCCCTATAAAACACCAGGTCAGGTTTTCATCTCTGTGCTGTGTCCTTCTCATCTCTAGAACAGACACATAAGGATCTGCAGTTCTAAAACAGTTTTTGAAAATTCAGCTAATTTTAAAATCTGCTTTCCCACGCCACTCTTCTGCCTGCCTCCCAGCAGTGACATGGGTGGAAATCACTTTTAAAACAATGGTCCAGCTTATTAACATGCTTCTTACCCCTCAGCCCTCCAGCAAATCATAGAAGTGATTAAAACATTTCTAGTTTTGCTACTTTGCCACCTCACATCTTGAAGTTGATACAGGGGCATTTCAGTAGCAAATACCCCTAAAACACTGAAAATCTAATAAAGATGGAGACTATTATCATGGCCACTTAGGGTGCTAACAAAGCATCATGTACAGGGTTAAGTGCTCAACATATATTTATTGATTAACCTGTAAGTTGTTGAAGGTTGTTATTCAGAAGCTCTAGAAATGTCTATACAATTGCAGATTGTCACCAGCTTTCTCCGACTGTGGTGCTCCTTGGCAATATAACATTTACAATTTAAGCAAAAGTGTTTCTGTGTAGCTACCTTTATATTATGAGTCTAATCTAAATAACTTCTGTTTAATGCCCTATACTACATGATTTCTAAAAGCAAGACCTAATTTAGTGGAAAGCATTCTGAAGTTGGAATCCAAAGAACTGGGTTCTAAGTAATCCTACACAAGCCAGTCATCTCTTGCCTCTGTTTTCTCATCTGTGAAATGGGAAAACGCCACCAGACCTATATGAAATAACACTGTGTACACCTTCAACTGCCTATACAACAGGATTACTCTTCAAAGCAAAGAGAAGTTATTGCAAATGATTTCTAAAACACAGGCTGAACATTTTAATACATATTTCAAATATGCAGACTGATTTAGACATTTCTAAAGAAATACTTATTCTGCCTCTCTGCTTTCTCTCATGGCATCTGTTGTTACTAGCAGCTATGGAAAAGTAAAATCTAATGTCATTAACAGCAGACCCAAGATCCTCAGTACTCACTCAATGGGGTGGGGTGGGGGAGGAAAGTACAGAGAGAAGCAAATGGAAAAGTAAACAAAATGAGGATGAAAGAAGCTGAGGAGAAAGGCAAAGAAAACTGGGTTAGTGAATAAAAACAAGTCCATCTTTCATCTCTCCTGGCTCCTACTGATGGCAGACGGCGTATTTAATCTGCTGAGAGACCAGATTTAAAGCCTCTCTTTGGCATAGTCCATCCATGAATTATTAACATTTGCAGAAGCCATAGCACATCCGTTCAGTCATGTGAGAGGATAATGATAATTAACCAAGATGGGATTATTAATCCCTCTGCTTCCTTTCCTCTGTCTCCCCTTCTTCATTCCCCTCTGAGCTCTGGCTGCTTTTTCGGCAGTGTATTTTAAGCTACAGCCTCGGTATCAGAGTCAATACCTCCATGGTGAAAAAATAATCAATGACCAATTATAAGTCATAAGTTTTTAATATATATGTTTTAAACATTATTTCAATGCTGATTGTGTCCTGATGAAGCAAAGATAAAAACAAGGGTGGTTACAAATTCTTTATGGACTCAAACTCTTAAATAATAAATATACTGCTTTGCAGGCTGAAAGTTCAGCATTGATCAATGGATGGATTAAGTTTAAGAGTTTGCAGGGATGGTTAGAAAAGCTGGGTTTACCTACTCTAGACTTCTATAATTACTTAATCTGGTAGATCTCAAACTGGAGGGTTTGTTGAAACAGATTCTGGGCCCACCTCCAGCAACCTGAATAAAGTAAGCCTGGGTGGAGCCTGATAATGTGCATTTCCAACAAGTTCCCAGGTAATGCTGAAGGTGCTGGTCTGGGCACCACACTTTAGAATTGCTAACAAAAAGCCTCTTTCCAGTTGCCACAGGTATTAAAGGCGTGAGGAGAATGGAGAAAGAAATTAAATCCAACTAGAGGTAGAAAACTAATACAAAGACGGAGATGAGATCTGCAGCTCCTTTCCCTTCCTAACTCCCAATGAAAAAGATGCCTGAAGGGCTCTGCAACACGTCTGCTGCTCCAAAATAAACCCCATTCCATCACACTCTCCTTCCTCCCCAAAAAGGAGCTGGTAGGACAAAGAGTCAGAAAACGGTAAAGAATACATGTGAAGATGGGAACCAAATTATTGTATAACTTCATTCCTAAAACATGAGAAAAAAAATTAAATAACTCTTGGTCATTTCTTACCTACCCACACTCCTACTTAGGATCTGGCTTTTATGTACAATCGACCCTCTTTTGTTAGGTACCAAAACAGAAAACTAACACACCTTCAATATCAAGCTGAGTCAGGAACCAAAAACACAAAAGTAGAATATTAGCAGAGGCTTTAGGCAAGGGCCAAAAATAAAGAAACGCACTTCAGGGTACCCATTAAAAGACCAAATGTGAGCAGGTTAGCTAGATGAAGAAGTTGGATTCCACTGCTTTGGGGTATGCAAATGCAGAAAACACAAGTAATGAGAGCATGGGAGGAAAAGGCCCGCCTCAGGCAGCCAGCAAGACCAGGCTCCCACAGACCAGTCTCTCCACTGGCCCAGTTCGACCTCACACCTCAATTGTGCTCACTCTACAGTGCAAGACAGCTTCAGCGGGCAGGTGCTGCCAGGCGGCAGGAATCATTCTAACAGCCACGATTTCACAGCTAATACCTGATCAGAAAAAAAGGAGGTGTACTCCTATTAGCAACGGCTGCTCCAGATGACAGCCAGTCAAAAAGGATGGGAGAAGACAGGCAGAGCATGAGCGATGTAAAGGACAGAGGAAAGCAAGATGCAAGGAAGAGGGGAGAAAAGACAATAAGAACAGACAAGAAGGCAGCTGAAAGGAAGGACGGTGAAACAAAGCAAAAAGCAGGAAAAAAAAAAAAAAAACTTTTTGCTCAATCTGCTCTAAACCCTGACAGTCTAGTCCACCTAGTTTCAAATATGACATTTGTTCCAGTTTGCCACTTTGCATTTGCTTGGCACCAGTGCCCTACTTATGCAGCATAAACCAGGCTGAAAGGCTCTAGTGTAACAAATCTCAAGAAACCCTGAGCCCCTTCCATAATGGGCATCTGTAAACTATGTCAGCAGCAGCAACAAACGTTAGAATGATTTCCTGTTCCAAAGTTTATCTGAGATGGAAAAGATGAGGGTTGTCACCACTCTAAGTAGCATTTTCATCCCTACAATCGGTTTAGTTAACCAGCAAACCTTTCACATGGAAAGGAATAAATGGAAAATGTCACTTCAAAGAAAACTGGTTGAAGGTCTGAGAGGAAACAAAGGACCAAACCAACAAGAAACCTGAGACCAGGCAAAAAAAAAACAAACACGAAATTTACTCAACTAGTCCATCCCTTGAGGCCTTTGACAGCAAGGCATGCTAATAAGGACATAGGGTGAGGTTTAAGAAGTATGTGGGTTCAAGTTTCATCTTTGATATTAACTAATCTCTCTATCCTGGTCTCAACTTCTTCCCCTTCTGAGAACAATAATGCCGACACCCTTTCAACCACCTCCAGCCCTGCAGTGAGGAACACGACGGTGATGGACTAAGCCCACTGCCAAGTACCATGCAAACGGAAGGATTACGATGGTGCACCTCTCAAACTTCACATAGAACTCCTGGCTTGTTACTTGCCCCTGAAGCTTCCAAATTAGGACAAAGTCATGGAACTTTCTCAATAACCATTCTTCTGAATGGTTTGAGGGGGACAGTGAAATGATGTAATAATGGCTGCTCATGACAGCTGCATGTCTCAGAGCCATTTTCACACACTAGGAAGCTTTTCTATTACAGAATAGTGGACAAGACTACATCATTTTACAGGAATTGGTCAATTCTAATGAGAGCCACTTTTATAGTTTATCTCTAACACATGCTTCAAACTAACTCCTCACCTCTCTGTTAAAATAAATTTATTTTTCTTGTCATTTCAAACAGATGTTCTACAGTCTCAAGTACCTGGTCTAAACAATTTAACACTCCAAAATGGTGGCTGTCTCGCAACTTAGAGAGGCAATATCACTGTCAAGAAAGCATACTGGAGCCATTTTCCAAGTCCTCTGAATCAAGCATGTCTTACTTCTGTAATTAGGAGCAAAAGTGAATTTTCCCTCCTATAGCCATTCAGTGCTCATTCACACTCTCAAAATCCTAGATTTAATGTTTTACCTCCCTCAGCCCTCACTCAAGAGGTGAAGGCTCATCTTCTATTCCAGTTGAAGTGTCCAGGTTGTGAACGAACAGGGTAAAAGTCTGTTGCGATGATTACTTGTCCTCCAACCACTCTGAGCCCAGCTCCCTCCGTGCGCAGGACACTGTCAGCCCCTCAGCTAGATTCTCATTTAGCTTTGTGCTAGGACAGTGCCACCTGGCACACACTGAGGGCCGCTTAATCAGGAGAGTTTCACGCTGACCTACTCTGGAACACCATCGTGCCATTTTGGTTCCCTACTTGGTCTTCAAGATGCTGGTACCTTAGTTTGCATCTATTTTAAAAAGCCAGTTAATTCAGCGGGTACAATTTGTGTGACTTCAGGTATTTATGCTAATGTGGAATGTCAACTCCTCACCTCTATGCTGTCTCCTAGTAAGGTACAGTTTTGCTGTAGAGGAATTCTTTCTTGCACTCTGGAGCACACACAAAATTGAGGGCTTTGTCTGTGTCTTTAAAAACTAAACACACATAATACCCTTAGATGGCTAAATCATATTATAGGATGCAAGACTTCAACATGCCGGCACACTGCCAAAGCTTAATGGCCAGTGAGACGCTAAGTAAGGAAATGGGTCTGCATTAAACCTACAAATAAGTCAACAATCAATACTTCAGGATTACAGTAAAAATTTGATGTGCCCTTTAAATTGCTTCTAGCATCATCCTTCTAACTCAAGCTCAGCTTCAGAAGCAAAACAAAACAAAGATGATCAAGCAAGAAACCGAACACAACCTATTTTCAAAGCACAAAGCCTTGGCGTTTCAAAACTAAAAGCTGCTCCAGGATTTTACAGAAATCCTTTACAGTGTACCTGTAGGGCAGCAAACCTGAGAAATAATAGGCTCTTTCACACAGTAAATTAAACTGACAGCTCAGAAAGTAAAAACTATGGCAAAAAAATAAGCACCTGGATGGAGCGGGCTTGGCATACCTGTAAGACTCACCTCTCCCTGCCGCCCGCCAAAAAACAAACAAACAAACAAACAACAACAACAAAAAAACCTGCTGGGGTTTGTATCAAGGTGTAGCAAGCATGTTCCAGCTTCTCCCCTCATCAACATTTTACTACTATGCCTATGCAAATAAGAGCAATGCCACCACATCCATTCACTGTGGGCTTTCTACTCTTTATTTTGTTCTAAATGAGCAATCAAGCATACTTCGATTTCATACTTGTACTACCTTCCTCCTTCAAATAATTCCTGAAAATTCACTCCTTTACTAAAATGCTCTTAGCCTACAAATGGAATTTAAAACCTATGGGGCTAAGGACACAGAGCTAAACTCGAACCTACAGAGGGAGTTCGGACCTGGCAGGTGTGACCTCTGCAGGCCTTAGGTTCCTGACCAGTGAAACCGGTTAACAGTAGTACCCGCCTCAGCTGATCCCTAAGAGGATCAGAGGAACCACAGAAAGTGTTTAGTACAGTATCTGGACAAAAATTTAGTAAATCTTAGTGTTGCTTCCTCGATTTTAGCTGGTGTGAAAGAGAACACAGGGATTCAAATCTGCCTTAGATGCCATGTATCACTGCACCAGCAGGGGATCCTTAAACAATAAAAGAGAAGGGAGGTGGGCCAGGGAGGGAGGGAGAAAACACAACTTTTTAAACTAGCACTACTCAAGAGTATGGATGAAGGTGTACCAGTCTGCAGAGGATAGAGACAAAATCTGACAACAAGTACTTAGAAACTTTTACAGCAATCTGGGAGTATTTTATGTCTTTGAATTTAATTTTAAAAACTAGGGCTTATATTTTACATGTCTTATATTTCATTTACTTCTTAGGAATTCAATTTTACTATAGTTTATAAAAGTATCTCTCTATCTGACAAAAAGTTGAGGGAAAAAGCTGGTCTAAGAAGCAAATTCAGTGAGCACCTTCTGAACCACCAGCATCCACCAGCATGAAGACACCTGGGGCAATTTGGGATCTCATCACAAAAATAAGTACTACTACCGAGAAAGCCCATCAACCTTCAAGGACGTATGATGAAACCTGCTCATTTAGAGACTGGTCCTGCAGCGACAGGCAGATATGCACTGTGGATGAGAGACAGCCTCACAGGAGAGGAAAAAGCACTCCCAGGTAATCTCATGTGGATTTTGGTAACCAGAGCAAATCAAGGGTGTTATATCCTCCCATGGCTGTTTCCACCTGTCCCTGAGACAGTGACAACATTTTAAAATAGACAAATAATTTCTTTAAAAGAAAAGGCAGGAGTGGAAGAAACTCTCCCCCCATACCCTTTCGCTCATGCCATTCAAAGAAACAAGCCAAACCAGGCAGTCAGTAATAATAAAAATCAGCCAGTAAAACCTACACTCCCACGCTTGTTCTGCTGATCTAATCCTCCCTTTTGTTTCATAAATTAAATAGCCTGTTCCTAGTTGTGAAGATGTTTTCTAAGATAAGCAGTCTTTCTGTCTGATTTCTTGGCAGCTGTGTCAGACCCACCCCCCTCAGCAGGCTGGCTGTGGGGATTACAGGGCTGCAGGGGTTTTGCTGATGGCATCTCGGCCTCAGAGCCACTCTATAGTGAGAAGCTAGGACTTGCCTTCCTGTCCCCCAGGATAATTAAGGTGGCACAGGCACGGCTGCTGACTGCAGCTGATCAGCAGAGCTGCAGACCAGGGGCTGCCAGCAACCTCAGCTTGGGGGACTTGCTTACCCTCTCCCTATCTGCAGTGCAAGATGGAAGCAAGCTTTAAAAAAAAAGCAATACACACCAGGTCTGAGAGCTCTGCAGCAAAAGAAATTCTACACACAGGCTTGTCAGTAGAGGATGCTGCCCATCCTACTGCCCTGCTGCTTTTCCAGGTACATGTACACACACACACACACACACACACACACACACACACACACACACACACAAAACCAAGAGTCTCCCCTGTCTGAGCAGAACGTGGAGTTTTAGTGGACACAGTGGGAACCCGGGTCCCATGGTTTTGTAACTAAAGAGCCAAACTCGGCAACCACCACCAATGGAAGGAACGCACCAGGCGGCAGGCCTCAAAAGCTCTGGATCAAACATTTCAAAACGGAGATGAGACCACAGGGCGCTGTGGCAAGCAGATCGAAGTGGTGCACAGGGTCAAGGGCTGCCATCTGAGAATGACAAACGGGTCTACAGTAATGCCGTTAAGGAGGTTTTAACTCCCATTTAAATCACACCTTTTCCGGTATTAAATAGTTCTGAGGATAAAAAGGTGTCCATTCCTGGTTCCTGACAGATAACAGGCTGACGATGATGATGTATGGTCCTCATCTCCTGAGTGCTGGGGCATCATTAGACATGAGCAGGTTAAGAGACACCTCACAAAGGAGGAAGAATGACTCAACTCCAGGTTCAAAGGCATCAGGGCCTGGCCAAATTTTAAGTGCTCTACTAAACTGTTAGATAAATATTTTAACGCTCGGCTTCTCCCTAAAAACTCTTACAGCACCACTCCAAATCTCTTTAAGTTGGCAACTGATACTCCCTTGCTCACTACAGCATATAATGGAACTTCTGGGAAGACAAACAGCCTGTCATGTCCTGCTTGCTCCGACTGCATTCAGCATCCTTCACTTGCTTGCTGTGAGAGCCCTGCAGTCAGGATTAAGTATGAATGGACAAGTCAAAAGGCTGAAATCTTCTATCTTTGGCTCACATAAAAGCAATTTTCCACATTTTCCACAGACAATGCCTTTAATATCCATTTTTATTCCAAAGTTACTGTTTTTAATTCCATTCGTAGACTTTAACATAATTGTATACTTTGCTACCACAGTACCTACTTTTCTCTTATCACAAAAAGGCAGAAAATTTAAATCATTTCAGTCCTTGCCAAAGTTATCGGCATTAGGCTACCTAATTATAAACACAGAACAGGATGGCACATTAACCTGCCCCTGTGAGGACAATATTTTTTCTTTTTCAAATGTTTACTGGTTGTTACCAGCTCTGAGACTTACACTGAGTCAGGGTTTAATGACGAGGAACAGCAAATATGTGTATTAAGCAGGGGTAATGTAGACACTGCAGTGTTCACACATGAGACAAAGCCAGACACGATTACTGTCCTCAAGAACACAGAGCACAGTGAGATGTGTCTCTTCCACACGCAGTTCAGCTACAACTGAACCTTAGCCTATAATGTACCTGATGTTTGTTCCAGGTAAGGGCTTCTCTCCAACAAGGTTTGGATCCAGTGAGAACTGGATTAATTTGCTAGTGAAGCCAAGAGCACGAACTATAGGTTGTTTTAAATCTAGAACAGGCAACTGTTATAAGCTGGGAAAGGGCAAGATTCAAAAATATCCATTAAAGTCCTCTAAAAACTCCAAAGAAAGGTTATTTTTCAGAGTCCATCAATTCAAAATTTCTAATAATCAATTTGGCCTGGGTCATTATGTGCAGAAAAGCCTACTCAACCATATCAAGAACAGAAATAATATGGAAGTTCGGTATGTTCTGCCGAATTAAACCATTTCTTAGAATTATTATACAAATTACCAGTATGCAAATAGATGCAACCCTTATGAATGAACCTCATGTCCTTACATATACTAAAGTAGCTCTGGGAAGACCTCTCCTTGGTCCACATGCTCAGCAATATCAATTTCTAGAAACAGATAACAATGACAACTACTTCTCTTTAAAAATAATCCCAGAATTAAGATATAGTTTACCCATTCAAAATGCAACTTCCCTTAGATGATTTGAGCTAGAAAAAGATTTTGTACTTTCCACCCAATATTAATATTTTGCCAGTAACATTCCCGAAGAACTGCTATCAGCACACCAATCATTCTAGGCAAGTCTGACCCTCTCCAACAAATTGCCACAGGTTTTCTGAAAATAATTTTCCACCAAGAACTTGCCAGTTCTACAAGCACACCATCAGCAAGCAATACAACTACTTTTCCTCTTAGCTGTTTTATAGAGTTGTATTTAAGCAGCAGTATCTTAATTGCAATGAAATAAGTTAACAAATAAACCATGAAAATAACAATTTAGGTTATATAACAATAAGAGGTTATGCCACCAGTGATTCATTTTTGTATTTACCAAAGCCATTTAGTTTCCTCTGATTATTTAAAAGATAAGCTAAGAGTGGTTTAAGTGTACTCTACATTTCCAGGGCCAAGGACAGAAAAAGGAAGGAAATAATGAATATTTTATTATGGACAAAGTGTGGTAAGCAAAACAAGTTTTTAAAGTCAATTACTACAGTACCATTAGTCGTGCATGTGACAGCTCACTTTTTGTGACTTTAACGGTCTTATACTTATTTTATCCTCTAAGACTTCTTTTTGTCTTTACTCAGAAGACAGATTTCCATCAGGAAATTTAGACAGATTATGAAGACTTTTTCAGTATAGAGTTTTTTTCTTTTAGAAGGGGCTAAGTTTTCACTTTTCTAAGATTTGAATTGGCTGCTAAATCAATTCTAACAGCATATTCTAAATGTGTTTATTTTGTGGGAGAATATTCACAAAGTTTTGTTTTTTCTTAAGCAGTAAAGCCAACACACTAAATTGGGAAGCTATGGGGAAGAGGCCTGAGACTATTAAAGAAGACTAGCAAAGAAAGGCCTTAGAGTATTAGACTGAAATTAGGCCATGTACATTTCAGAAGTACTACTTCACTCTGAAGGAAGGTGAGCGAAGACCTAATGGATAAAATGAAAAAGAAAAGGCCAGGCAACTTGGCTGGCTGAGTGGGGACACACACACACTCCTCCCCTCCCCTCCCCCTCTCCTCCCCTTCCCCTCCCCTCCCCTTTTTCCTCCCCCAGCTTTAGGAAAGCACAAGTTAATCCTACCCACATTTACCCTAAAGACTAAGTATTTGACAAAAAACAGCAAGTATTGGCAAGGATGCAGAAAAAAGGGAACCTTCATACATTGTTGGTACGACTACAAATTGGTACAGCCACTATCGAAAACAGTATGGAGGTTTCTCAAAAAATTAAAAACAGATATACCTTTTGACTCAGCAACTGCACTTCTGGGTATTTATACAAAGAAACCAAAACAATAATTAATAAAGATCTATACATTCCAATATTCATGGCAGCACAATTTACAAAAGCCAAGATTTAGATGCAGTCTAAATGACCATCAAAAGACGACTGGATAAAGAAATTATGATTCATATATACAATGAAATATAACTCAGCCAATAAAAAAAATGAAATCCTACCATTTGCAATGACATAGATGGACCTAGAGGTTATTATGTTGAGTGAAATAAGTCAGACAGATAAATACCATATGATTTCACTTATACATGAAATCTTATACACTTATACACTTATACATGAAATCTAAGGGACAAAAAGAACAAATTTATCAAAAGCAGACTCACAAATATAGTCAACAATTTGGTAATAGAGGGGAGGGGGGTTGGGGGCTGGGAGAATGGGGTGAAGGGTTAAAGAAGTATAAGTTAGTAGGTGATAGTTGGGCACGAGGATGGGGAACACAGGGAATGCAGTCAGCATTAATATGATGGCTAAGTGGAGGGCCAGGGGAGGGAGGGAGCAATTGGGGGAAACGTTTTATGAACAATATAGATGTCTGATCAACGTACTGTATACTTAAAACTAATTTAAATAAATAAATTTATTTTTTTAAAAAACTAAGTATTTGCTTATTTAAAAAAGCAGACTGTTTCTAAATGAAACATGTCTGTACGGAAATCTCTCAAACACGTTGCAGAGTGTTAACCTTTTTGGAGAGAGTAACTACCACTGCACTCTAGAATCCGACTTGGGTAGTCAGCCTCAATTTCCAAAAGCCCAAAAGAGAATGTTGATATTGAGATCAGACACTTGCTTGAGGTTTGAAGTCACTAGAATGACTAGCATAGCATGTAGCTATGAAACAGAGTTAGATTTAAAGATGTTTCATTAATTACAGTTAATAGTCTAAAAATTCTGGCCACTATAAGGGTAGTGGGATGAAATATGCTCCTCCCCAAAATGTATCCAAGCCCCTAATTCCTAGTGCCTGTGAATGTGACCTTATCTGGGAGCCGGGTCTTTGCAAGTTTAAGGATCTCAAAATAGGATGTGCTGGATTTCGGGTGGGTCCCAAATCCAATGACTAAGTATCCTTATAAGAGAAAGCAGGGTAGATTTGACAGACAGGAGGAAACACCTGTGATGATGGAGGGAGAGACTGGCGTTGCGCTGCCACAAACCTAGGAATGCCAGAAGTCCCTGGAAGCTGGATTCTTCCCTAGAGCCTTCAGAGAGCCCAGTGCTGCCAATGCCTTTATTTCAAAACTGTGGCCTCTAGAACTGAGAGAGAATGTATTTCTAATGTTTTACGCCACTAAGTTTGTGGTAATTTGCTATGGCAGCCCTAGAAATCTAATGCAATAAATTTAGCAATAATATTATTATATTTTGGTCTAATGTCATTTGGAAATATTACAGCCTAATGGGGAGAAACTGCAGCTCCCATTTTTCTGGCGAATTCCAGCTATTTCTGCATAACCTTCTTGAAATATACATGTAATCTAGTGAAAACGCCCAGAATATGACTGAATAATATAAATTTTCACTTTATTGCTCTATAATATATATTATGCATGATAATATTAGGTCTGTTTTGATCATAATAAAGATGTGCAGTCTGCCCTAAAGATTTTTTTCCAAAGACAGAAGTGAGCAAATGGATCTCAGTGAGAGGACTTGTCCTCACAAGCACCACGAAGTCACTTAAGAGCACTATAGTCATTTTGGTGCCATGTCCTGCTAATAGTTATTGCTCTTCACCTCTGTTACGCAAATGTAAAGGACTTTATTGCCATTTTCAAAAAATAAAATCAATAAACATTTTAAAAAATTCTACTAGCATAAGCCATACATATATTTAAGTGGGTTTTTAACTATGTTACCTTCTCTAGACACAGCAATCTTTTTATAATGCATTCTCAAGCATGCCAACATCATTAATACAACAACAGAACAGTAACAAAAACCCCATATTAATTTTAAGCTCCATTAGTAACAACAAAATATAACCAATGTTTACCAAACAAAAAAAGACTCTATGTGTATCTATATATGTATTTATACACAGGGAAATGCCTTTTTGAGCTTACAAATAACATAAACAATAGATGGTACAAAGTCTTGGACATTATCTGTCAAAGGAGCCTTTAGCGTTTCCTTTTGTGAATTTATAAACTGACATAATAAATTCACTCTGACTGATAACACAGAGGATCAGAGTCATTCTCATCTCAAAAACCGCACTGGTTGGAAAACAGAAGTTCATACACAAAAACCCATCAGATTTATGGCATGTGAATTCTATCTTAATAAAGCTGTTACAATAAATGGGAACACCATGTCCATCAAAAAGTACATCTGGTTTTTCTAAAAACAGAAAACAGACCATGCCCAAGTTAACTCTTCTTGGATAACTGACGCATTATGAGACTAATGAAAAGGAGGCCCACTCCACACATCTGACTACTGAACAAGATGTCAGGCAGGACACAGTACCACCGTATGTACAGGAGGGTTAAGCACAGGTCAGCCGAGACACAACACACAACATAACTCAAAATCTTCAATCCCTACTAATAACAGGAGCCACCTCGGATCAAGCCAAAGCCTCAGCCCTTTAAAAGTTAAATTTTCTGCTTTAAACCTTTGCTGGTAAGAAGATGAGGTCAATAGAGGTCTTATTTTGAAATAAACTTTAAATCTCGACTTCAGATCTAGATGATCAATCCTCAATCAATCAAAAGTTACCCTGGACTGAACATTTGCATTTCTGAATATATTTTGGAAAACTCTCAAACCAAGAGGTAAAATTTTGAAATGGAAGCATCTTTCCTCTAAAAGTTCAAAGATTTATCAGGGGTATAGAACCAAAATTCTTAGCCATGCTCATTTCAAAACAAGAAACGCTCCTTAATGGGACCAAACATGCTTTGCTAGGAAACCCTCTAACAGGGGTGTTGAAGGAGAGTGTACATGCATTAAGTAGAAGGTTAGAATAAATGATCATTATGACTCAAAACATTTATAAACCTGTCATTAATATCTCAAAGCAATAAAATGAAGTACCAAATCTATGGGAATTAATTTATGAAGAGCATCACTAAGTGAGGCTGAGTATTCCAAATATGTATTACAAACATGCCCAAGAAAGTTGTAAAAGCAGTTTCTTTAAAACACACACACACACACACACACACACACACACACACACACACACACACAACTTCTTTGGTATTTAAAACAATAAAAACACTCAAAGAAATAAACAATCTTTCAGCAAGTGCCATTTCTTTCTATAGTATTAAGGGTTCTCCCCAAAACATATGGTGATTATTCCAATTATTTGAGCTCCATCCCATTCACTCACCTCATCCCTGTAAAAAGCAGTTGAAACAGAAGAGGTAGGGATGGGGGGAGAGCTAAAACTTAAAAAAAAAAGTTAAGTGGCAAGTTAAGTTACATATGCCATTTTAAGGTTACATGGAAATGAAAAGGCATCTATAAAGTGACAGGCAAATATGATTTAGTATATAAAACTGAAAAAAATTTGATTTCTATACTCTAGGAACATATCATTATTAGGAAAAATAATATCTATAGTTATTCAACTCTCAACTCAAAGTGGAATAAATGCAAAATTGTGGCCATTACATGGATTAAAACACTTCTTGGGGAGGGTATTGGGGAAGAGAATATTAATTCAAATTAAGTCCAAATAATAACACAAATAGTACTCATTTGAACTACGATTTGCCTTCGTAGCACCTGTGCCCTTTCATTTCAAAGATAAATCAATAATAAAAATGGTACTCCACTATCCCTTCTCTTCAACACAAACGCAGCGTTCCGATTCCTCAAAACTAAATGGATCACAAGTTTTTTCCTTAACACATTTCAGCATGCAAACACATGCAAACACACACACACACACACACACACACACACACACACACACACACACACAACCAGTTTCTGATTAAATTAAAATAGCAATCAATTGGGCTGGTGGCAAGTTGGGTTAAATGAGACTGGAGTGCTCTATTAGACCATTTCCTGGTGCCACTAATGCAGCCGAATACTTCCTAGATATCGATGAGTAGATTTTAGTAAATAGTACTCTAAGTTTTCCCCTAGCTCTTTGCCAACCAACACAAGCAAGACGTAGAAAAGAAATGTGGAAGGGGAATAGTAAAGTTGAGGTCTAGCAAAGAAAGCAAGAGAAACTTAAAACAAATGTCTCTGTGCCTTGGATTAAGCCCAAAGAAAGAAAAAGAATCCGTTCTCATAATTACAATAATCTATAAGTGCGGGTCAGAATTGCTTTCTTAAATTCAGCCTTGCTGAGAACTCTGAAAATAATCCAATATTCCCCACTATACCTCCAAAGCTGAGTCTCCTGTTCCCTTAATATGTGAGGAAGAAGGTAATTACAAAAGAAATCTGGACTCCCTGAATCAGATGGTCAACAAAGGGCCAAGGCCTTCAGCCCAGGCTGCAATGCTCACTCAGTGTTCCACTTGCACCAGTCCTGGCACCTGGCAGCCCTTACCTGAATGTCTGTGTCCTTCACAGGCTCAAGAGGCTCAAAGGTGGTGGCTGCACTCAGGCTCTCCAAGCGCTGGGAGATGTGGGATATGTCAAGTCCCCGAGACCCAAGGAGAACTGACCTATACAAGAATAAAAGGTGCAGAGGAATAAGTAGGATTAGGACACCTGGTGAGCTTCATAAAATACTAGAGAGTATTTTTTATCTAAAACTTCCTATATTGCCCACTTTCATAGGGCTGTTTTATGCATTTCCATAAAGATCTATCACCTGGAATAAAAGACACATTGCATTTGGTAGTAAGAAAATTCTGATCACGCCTAAATTAGACTGAGGGACTTGTCTAGAAAAAAATGAGAGTATATCAATACAACATTTTCCAGTTAAGAAAATCATGAAGTAGATGATATTCTCAATCCCCATTTTATAGATGGGGTAACTAAGATGCAAAGAGATTAACCAACTAATCCAAAGTCACAGAGCCAGGAAAGAGCAGCTTGAGAGCACACTCTTAACCACCATCCTATTTACAGCTTCTGTAAAGACAGATATAGTGAATCACAAAAGCCAAACATCATGTGCAACACATCTTCAAGTTCCCTCTCTGCTGCGCAGTCCAATAATACCAGAAGATGGTATCTGACTAATAAATGCTTTTAAAGGGAGATGGGAATAAAATAGCTAGCTTTGTTTCTACTCATCCAGGCAATGTAAAAATGGAAGTTTTTTTAAAAAATCAGATTCTCACTAACATTTACAATGCTCTGGAGGCAAGAATCTTAGGGAAATTGATTGTTACTTTTAGATTACGATTTAACACCCCAAATCCACTGACAAAGTCTGTTTTCATTCTGAGTAACTGAGAAGAAGGTAGACTGCTTGGCACTACAAGTAACCCTAATACCTATGGACAGGTATGTCACTTAAAATTTCCACTCCTGAACTAAAAGATTCACTGAAGAAGAGAGAGGACTTCTCATGCTTATCTCTATTCTACTAAGTACTACAGAAATAGATGATGTGTACCCAAAGGACTACCCACTGTAGAGTTTTGACTCCACCATGTTGACAGGTCAACTGCGATGCCATCCTGGGGCTTCCCTTCCAGGCTACCATGTCAGATAAGAGTATCTTGCCTCTCTCTCCTAATAATCCTTAATAGCTAAGTTTTCTAACACAGTGGTCCCCAGCCCTGGTCACACATTAGAATCACTGAGGCACTTTCCCCGCAACGAGTTTGACTAGTGCTGGGTGAAGCCTGGAGCATGGGTATCAGTATAATGCCCTCCTTTTTTTTTTTTTTAAAGTGTTACTGAAATAATTAATTCACGCACCATACAATTCACCCACTTAAAGTGTTCAATTCAGTGGGATTTACTATATTCAGTTGTACGACCAACACCATAATAAATTTTAGACCATTTTCATCACCCCCTCATAATGAATCCCCTACCCATCAGGAGCCACTCCCCACGTCACCCCAAATCCTCCCCCACGTAGCACCTGGCAACCATTAATCTATTTTCCATCTCCATAGATTTGCCTATTCTGGATACTTCACATAAATGGAATTATACAATAATGTAGTCTTTTGTGACTAGCTTCTTTTACTTAGCATACTGTTTTCAAGGTTTATCCATGTTATAACATGTATCAGTACTGTATTTCTTTTTTATTGAATAACATTCAATTATATTGATATGCCACATTTTATATGTATGTATGTATCTATTCATTAGTTGGTGGACCTCTGGGTTGTTTCCATTTTTTGACTCTTATGAAAAATGTTGCTATCAACATTCATGTACAAGGTTTTATGTGAATAGATGTTTTCATTTATCTTGGGTATATACCTAGGAGTGGAACTGCTAGGTCACAGAGTAATACTCTGTTCAGCTTTCTGAATAACTGCCAGACCATTTTCCAAAGCATCTACACCATTAACATTCCCACAAGCAGTGTCTGAAGAGTTCTAATTCTTTCCATACCCTTGCTAATACTCGTTATTACCTTTTTTGATGATAGCCATCTTAGTAAGCCTAATATTTTAAACTATAGAAAAAAATTTTAAATACAAAAAAATTAAAATCGTACACCACCTTGTATCCATCATACAGCTTCAACGATCAGCATGCTGTCACCAACTCTATCCATCTACCACATTACCCACTTTCTCTGCCACCCAGATTATTTCAAAATACACCCAAGATATTCCAATTATTTCATAATTTTAAAATCTGTGTTTGTTTGAATGGGATACAAATAAGCTTTCGACTTGTAAATGACTGATGTGCCTCCTAAATCTCTTTAATGTACAGCTTGCCCATCTATCTCATATATATTATATATATATATATATTTTTTGGTACTATTTCTCTGTTGGAGACTCTGGATTATTAGTCTTAGAGAGCAATCCTATTCAAACTTGAAACATGCATGTGAATCACCTGGGAAACTTGTTAAAATGCATATTTTGATTCAGTAGGTCTGGGATGGAGCCTGAGATTCTCCATTTATAAAAAGCCCACAGTTCATGTTTATGCTGTTGATCCATAGACTATACTTAAAGTAACAAGGATGTAGTTTCCCACAGAACAGCCTGTACTGACTGTATCCCCTTGATGTCATTTAACATGTTCATTTGGCCTCTATGTTTCCTATAAATTGAAAGCAAGCTCTAACGGCCTAATCAGATTCAGGTGCCATTATTTTTTTGGTTAGATTACTTCAGACTTTCATCAACTGGTCTGGTTATTTTTATTTTGGAATAATAGCAGACAGTGATCATTGCTCAGATTCATTAATTCCTTAGAGGTTGCAAATGGTGGCATTCCATCTTTATTAGCTTGACTATTTCCTTTCAGAGAGACTCTCTTCATCAACTATGTAGTTACTTTGAATAATATATCAATTGTAAAAGATACTTTAGTATCATTACAAACTCATGAATTTAAATATATTTGACGTGTTTCAATCCACTGCAGTTATTACCCTTACAATGCTCAAATCGTCTCATCTTTGTACATTAAAAATCTTTTCAAGTTGGCTCCTGAGTTCTTTTGACACGACTCAAGTAGACTTTCATAACTTCCTTGCAATCTGGTATGACAAGATGTTTCATGTTCATCTTAAGTCTTCTGCCTTGGGTGATGAGCACACAATGGAGTATACAGATGTATTATAAAGTCATACACCTGAAATTTATATAATGCCATTAACCAATGTTACCCCAATAAATTTAATTAAAAATATTAAGATTTAAAAAATATATGCACGCTAAAAATGTATATATATTAAGTCTTCTGATTCATGAACACTGGATATCTTTCACCTGCTTTCTTAAATAAATAAGAGTGCTATACACTTTTCTCCACCTTGCATTTAATTTAACTTAATATGTCCTGGAGTCACTCCATTGTAGTAGGTAGTCTCACTTCTACTGAAAAGCACTCCACAACAGATATACTACATGTATTCAACCAGTGCCCTACTGATGGGTACTTACGTTGTTTCCAACTTTTGTTATTACAAATAATGCTGCAATGAATATCCTTGTGAACACATCCTTTCCTACTTTTCCCAATGTACCTTTGGAACAGATCCCTGGAAGTGGGATTGCTGCGTTAATTAAAAATTTGCTAGATATTGGAAAACTCTGTCTCACAGGCACTACATCTCCACCAGTGACATGTGAGAATGTATCCAGGGCCCAGGTGATTTTGAAGTGTATCAGTGTTGAGAACCTTGGAATTTAAAAACTAGTTGTTAAAATTATCAGAAGAAAAGTTCATCTAAGCAGGTGATGCCTGCATAAACAGTGCAATGTATATGCAGAAGCCCCATGAAAGGAGGTAGAGGGGTGACTGAGGAGCAGGGAGTCCAGGGATGGTTTCACAAATAAAGGCTGTACCAGAAACTTTCAGCTTCTCAGGGTGGAAAAACTCAGAAGTTCCTTGCCCTCTACATGTCCCAATTTCTATAAACCAGGTAGCTTCTCCTAAGCAAAAAGCTACACAGGCTGGAGTCAAACACTCCAGTCCAAAAAAGCAAGAGGACAAAACCTGTTCTCAACAGACACTCACATGTCACTCACTGGCTAAAACTCTGAGACACGTCACTTTTCCAAACTTCACTTCTCTCCTGTTAAACGTGGACCAAAATCCCTGCCTTTCCCACCTCTCAGGCTTGTAAAGACCAGTTGGGAGAACACTATGACAATCCTTTGGGAACTGAGAAGTGCCGGATGAATGTGAGGAATTCTTACTGACCAAGCTCAGTTTGAATTCTGGCTCGGCCACTTGCTATCTGATATTCCTCAATTATGAAATGGAGGTGACAAAACTTATTTCACAGGGTTATTTTATGAAAAAATTATATAAAGCATGTAAAGTGCTTGGCACAGTGCCTGACAAATAGAAAGTAGCTTACTGTTAAGTAAATGTATATGCCTTGAATGAACATGGAGAAAAGTGTGAAAGAATAAGTATATTAATAACAGTGGTGATCTTGGAATATAAAGTTAGGGAAAAAGTGACCATTGACTTTATCTCTGTATACTCCTATGTTGTTTGGCTTCTGGGTTTGCATGGAAAAATCCAATGAGGCATCTCTGATGAAAGAAGAGGGGAAATACAATTGACAACAGGTGCCCAGGGAAGGCTTCACAGCCACTAACAACATTCTATGTCTTAACTGTGTAATGTGCACATGGGTATCCATTCATTCTATTATTATGTACGCCAGGAGTCAGAAAACTTATTCCGTAAAAGGTGAGCAGTAAATATATCAGAGTTTGTAGGGCGTAGGATCTCTGTCATGACTACTCAACTCAGCTATTGCAGCACATAGACGATACATAAACAAGAGTGGGTGTGTCCCAATAAAACATTAAAACGCAGCCACTAGTTTTGGCTTGTGGGACATGGTCTGATAATCCCTGATTTACACTTTTACATATGTTAAGCATATTCTTCATGTGTAAACAAACAAAAATACTAGGGGATCAAATATATGGTAGCTGAAGGAAACTGGCCTTTGGGTGGTAATCACACAATAGAATTGTGATGTCAAATTATAATGTACATCTGAAAATTATATAATTGTATTAACCAATGTTATCCCAATAAACTTAAGAAAAATTTTAAAGTTTTGCTACAATAAAAAAAATTTAAAAATACTAAACACACATAAGCAAAAAGCTATATCTGTTCCCTAAAATGAAAACTCCAAAGAAGTATATTTAAACAAATGAATTCAGCACAGAACAATTCAATGTTAAATCTAAATCTAATCTTAATTAAAATCTTAAAGACAAAATTTTCTTTAAAAATTTATTTCATGTAAAAATTTTTCCTACTCAGTTCTCTCCTCTACCCTCATCCTGTACTAAAATATTCACAGCCCACTCTACGTCTCTGTCTATCAAGAAGATGGAAACACACAGTGATCAGCTCTTTGGTTTCTTTTTAAGCACCTGCCCCACTCTATATCCATTCTTTTAATGTTCTAACTACCTCCTCCCTAAAATAATGAATTGAAGATAGAAAGAGATGAGGAAGAATGGAAATTTACAAGAAAGAGAGCATGACTGATAATTGTTACCAAGAAAACATTTTCCCTTTTTGCTCTTAATGGGCTGTAAAGCTGATGCAATTAAATTATAACTATAGCAACTCAGCTGGCATCATGGTCCTCTCGCTCCAGCAGCATCCTTGCACAAGAGCACAGAGCCTGCATGCTCCAGACCAGAAGGTAACTGAAGACCAACACGGGGCAACTGTAGGCAACACGGAGCAGCAGTAAGGAGACTGCAGGGATAGCAAGTTTGCAGAAATGTCTAAAGACTGGGTGGGGTGTTGGGGAACAGTGAAGGGAAGCAGTTGGCTGCACTTAGCTGCAAGTTCGGACAATTAAAAATCTCTTCCAGGGCTCCTCTGGTTTGCCTTTACCAACACCAACAGAATCAAACCTAACTCGTACTATTTCTAAAAATAAAAATCTGGGGAGGCCTACAAAAGAATTTCAACAGCATACTTACTTACTGACTTGGAAGAGCAGCCAAAACATTCAGCTCTCAAGATTAGTTGGAAAAAGAACGTAGCCTTCATATTCACTCCTGTGACATTTATTATATACCCAAACAATGTACCCATGTTAACACCAGCATTTAGGTGCTTCTCAAGTTTTAGGAATGAAGACTGAGCAGGCGACTGACAATTTTCCACATCTGTCACATAGAATCCCAGTGACTTTCCAGACCAGCCAAGGTCACAAGTAAAGCACCCCTCTACCTTCCCATGACCCTGCCATCATGGCTAAACGAGTATGTGCCCTGTAATCAGCCTGTGTTTGAATCCCAGCTCACAACTCATCGGTTGTGTGATGTGAAAATTACTTGCCCTCTCTGAGCCTTAGCTGCTCAACAATAGTGAGGATTAAGCAAAATCTTAAGTCTAGCCAAGCTTCTGACATACAGTTAGTAATAAGTAATCTATAATTTCTTATAGAAAGCGGTGAGGTTTTTTTCCTGCCTCCCCAAGTTACAAGCTCCTTGAGGGCATGGCTGGAGCTTCAGAGATGGCCCAGGCCTGGTATAGTGGGAAAGCCACACACAGCATGTGCCCAGTCAGTATTGTATGGTGGCAGCAGCCACTGGCCAGACAGGCAGTAAGCACTGTGCCCCAGCTGCAGTCCCTGGCGGCTCAGCCACTGGCCCGATCTACAACCCACCGGCAGGCAGAGAACTGCTGAGGTCTTTTAGAAGCAGCCTCTGGGGTCACTGACAACACGCAGACAGCCTCACTCCTCACCTGGAAGGCTTCTCGTTACTGGCTGCTCATCAACATCTTTTTCACATGCTCTTAAAAACTCTGCTTATCACTGAGTGTTCTCTGGCACTGACACTTATATGTGTGGCCCACATAGACTAATATACTTAAGACAGGAGCCATCATGACCCACCAGTCAGTGAACCAAAGGAGCAACTACTGTGACGGGTTTCTGCGTGACCAAACTCTTCACCCTTTCTCACCCTGGTCATCTCTGCCTATGATATGGGCTCACAGCTTGGAGAAAAACAGGGAGACAAAGTGAGGTTGCCGACCTGTTTACAAAAACCTAGTTCCCGAGAATCTGGCTTGTGTCTGTCATTTACAGACTGCATCCAAATTCAAGGCAAGAAAGAAGAAACAGACCCTACCCCAGCACCAACGCTGCCTCCCCACCAGTACTCACGCCTTGACATCTGCCGTCTCCTGGGACGTGCGTGTGAGGGTACGAGAACGCAGGCGCTCGCCCGCCTGCTGGATCTCCTGCAGGTTCCGTTCCACATGGGGAAGCTCTGAGATGCCCTCGGTCTCGGCGGCAAGCTGTTCAGCTTGCTGAAGGAGCTCACCAAACCCCTCAGGATCCATTGGACCTGCAGATTCTAGATGGGGAGAAAAAAGAAGAGACCTAAACCAAGGGAAAGACAGGCTTTAAACACTGCCTAAATCTGCTCCAAGCCAGAGGAAACACTAGGACTTTTTGTCAACGGACAAGGAGACAGCTCACCAACAAGCAGGATTTGTTCCTGAACAAAGCCCAAGAACAGGCTTGACAGAGAAAAATGAGTCAGACTGTGAAGAAATAAATCATTTCTGTGCATATTTACAGTCTTAAGATCAATTTCTGCTAGCAGAACAAACGCAAAGATATTAAGCCAGACAGGACCTCCTCCTTCCATGGACTCAAAGCCGACAAGGAAATGGAGGCCAAGGTGGCAAACTCAGGGAGACCGAGAGAACGATCACCTGCATTTCCTATTTCTTTACCTGTCTCAGTCAAACACCACCACCCACAGAGTGCCGGGATTTATAAGACCCTTATCTCATGGGATTCTCAGCAAGTCTCTGACTCCTGAGCAGACAGAAGCAGCAACGGAGCTCAGTTCTGTGCCCAAAATACTTTCTGCTGCAAAGTGGCTGAACCAAGACCAGAAGACAAGTCTTCTGATTAATCCATGTCATCCTCACACACCTGCTCCCCCACTAACATAAAAGACAGTCTTTCTTTAAATTCATGTCTAAGTCTCCATCACATGTTCTTTAGCTTACAGTTGCAGAAAGCAGAGATCCGTGTCTGCTTGTTCTGATACTCAGAATATTAGACTTAACTGGTAATATACCTACTACTTTAAAAATACCATTGCTACTAACAATTATACTAATATAAATAGCAGCTGGCTTCCAGACCATGAATAAGACCAACTGTTTCTCCAATGACTGACCAAGAAAAGACATACCAACAGGGTTGGTATTCAATGGATATTACATATTTATGAATCTTAAATATATTGTACTATCTTTGTATAAGGTTCTTGATCAAGAGAATGTTTTTAACTCCTACCGCTATTTAAATCAACATCAGATAAACAGTGCCATCATCATCTTTAAAAAATGACATTGCTAAAAGGTTAACAAAATTATTTACTGAAAACAACAAAATACTTTAGAGTAGCTCTTGATGGTTATACTTTTCTACTTTGTTTGAAACCCAGGATTTCTATTGCACTTCTGAAATCCCACCAGTCTAGAACCGCAGTTACAATGTTAATGTAATATACAATTATATCTCAGCTATGAAGCACTGGTTAATGTTAAAAGAGCAAGGTAACCACATAAGTCGACAGCAGGAGAATAAGAACCTTTTAAAATGAACATTAAAGAATATTAACTTTAAAGGTAAGGGCACAAGGTTAAAATTAAAATAGCTCAACTGGAATAAACATGAAAACACTGGTATTCTTTTTGAAGCGCTAAGCTGACTTTAATCTTTAAACAAAAAGTCATATAGGCATTAATTCTAGATCATTAGTCTTTTTTTTTTTTTTTGACCCAAGAGCATCAGTTCTTACTGGCAATCTCTACCTGTGGGAAAATGTGGATGGCAGAATGAAGAGGGTATTCTCGAAGACAGAAAAATAAAGTAACATAAGGGAATCTTTAAACAATGGCTCATGCCTGATGAACAGAAAATTGTTTATCCTCAGAAACCTTCAAAGGCAATGACATTCTAACCATCAGAAACATGGTTGCTAACCAGAAAGAGGAAAGAAAAGTAATATGCTGCCTCTTCCCACAATTTTTTCACTCTAAGATAAAAATAATTTGTCTAACAGAGCCAAGGAAAAGGAAATAGGTTTTATATATATATGAAAAATTGTGGAACTCCCTGAATAAAGAACTAAATGGGGGGGAGAACTTTCTATAGATAAAAAATATATATCATTTCACATCCATGTAAGAAAAATTCAAAGGAAATGCTCAACTTCTCAACCTGCCCATACAAAGATTTAGAGAGATTGCAGTATAAATAATGCTAATAAAAGTATAATTTACTTTAAAATGGCCCAATACATAAGATTTTAAAATTTAAATAGAATTATTTTGATTGTGGTAAAAATTAAGCCTGAATCTCTAAACATCCTAAGCTTAATATACCTCAAACTGAGCTCCAACCTTTCATCTGCAAAATCTGCTCCTTTGGCCTTCTCTGTGTGCGGTGCCATTACTCAGCTGCTTGGACTCCGCCCCCAAAAAAATCCTTGAAGGCCTCCACAACTCACCTGCCACATGCAATGGGCCAATGGAAGTCTTTCAAATCTACCTCCTCCCCCCCTCCACCCACACAAGTCACTATCACCTCTTCCCTAACCTCCCTGCTGCAGCCACGCCTTCTACAGTTTAGTCTCTATTCACCAACTAGTGATCCTTTTAAAGTCAGATCACTTCCCTCCCCTGCTCACAACTCTTACACAGAGTGAAGCCCTACAGAAGCAGCCCCACCTCCCCTTACCTCCCAGACTCACCTCCAACCCTGTCCCCCTTCTTTTCCTGGGCGCCAGCCACCCTGGAGCCTTTTTGCCAGACTCCGCAGTGCTGTCAGACACATTCCTGCCCTAGAGTCTTTGTACTCTCTGCTCCCTCCACCTGGAACACTCCTCTCCCAGACATGCTCAAGGATAATTCCCTCTCTCTCTCAGCTAAACTGTCACCTTGCCTCTGACGCCAACCTAGAACAAATTACTTAAGCGTGCAACCTGAAAGCACCCCTAGAACTCACTATTGTCTGTCACCTCTGCTAGAAAGTAAGCTGCACAAGGACAGGGATTTTTGTCAACTTTGTTCATTGATGTTCCCCAAGCTCCTAGAAAAGTGCCCAGCATGTAGTAGGTGTACATTTGTTGAATGAATAGGAGTTTCATCCTTCCATTTGTGGAGAGTCTGTTCTTCTCCAAGGCTTCCGGCACTCCCCTGCCAAATCGGCACCCACTGGCAAGCAAAGACCAGTACTTAACATTTCTGAGGCCTCAGAGCATAAGGCAGTGACGATATAAATGGCAGGAATTCAGATCACACTTAGTCCAGACTAGTGCTTTCCCTCTACATACCCAGAAAAAAACGAGTGGTATTTTAGAATAGCCCAGTTTTCAGGTGAACAGAATTCCAAACCAAAAGAATAAATAAATGTACATATAGAAAGACATTTGCTGTATAACTTCAGAGTAGAAAATAAACTTGTTCATTGTCTCTGAGAGGAGATATGTATATAATACCATATTTAGGATATATTGAATCTGTCCTGCATAATAACTCAATCAGTGGAAATTAATTTAAAAAAGTTTCTGAATCTAAACTCTAATGTAGCAATCATTACATTTCATTAAAATGTTTTAATTTATGGATAATCAATTAAAAGATGATTTTTATCCCCTCTGCAAAATAAACATTGTTAGCCATAAAATATAGGGGTTAAACCAACCAAAAATCAATTTTGACCCAAGATAACTGAAAACTGATGAAAATAACTTCATTAGCTTTGTCCAAGAAACAGCACTAAAAAGGTGGGGGTGGGAGGGATGGAGTCCAAGCTTTCTGTTGAGAAAACGTGGCCAGGACACATGCAGCGACCCGACACCAGCTGAACCCCTGGGGAGCTATGGAGGAAGGAGCCGGGAAGAAGCTATACTGAGAACTCACGAAAGTGGGGACAGTCAATGCAGCAAAACTGGATCTAGATGGAAACCTGCCAGCAAGGACAGACTCACAGCAGGCGGGCTCTCTTGTTAGCAGGGACTCAGCCTGACTGTGAGAGGCCTCTGGAAACATGACAGGTGCTTCAGAGAGCATCGCAGGGTACCAGGGCCCTGGGCCACAAACTGCTCTCCCACGCCACTTGGTAGCAGTCCTGAGCCTCCATAGACCTCCTCAAATCCCCAGAGTTGAAAGCCTCAAACGGAAGTTGCCACTGCTGTTGGAAGGCAGGACTGGCTACCCTTGCAGGGGATACAGAAGGGAGGCTTCTGGGGGGCTGATAAATTTCCACCTTTCATCTGGGTGCTGCTTAACAGTGTGTTTGTTCACTTTGAGAAAATTCAAAGCTAGATTCAAAAATGTGGAGGGTGCTCAGGATGGGGCGGTCACCAGAAAGACCAGCTGATTGGAGGGTTGGACTTTGGACCCCACCCACCGACCTCGAGGAAGGAGAAGGGGGCTGCTGGTTAAGCACTATAAATAGTCTTGAAATGAGCTCTGCTGAGTTGGTGAATGCTTCCACGTGCTTGAAGGCTGGTGCACCCCAGTTCTACCAAAACAGAGTCCCTGTACTCAGGAACCTTCCAGACCCCACCTTCAGTACCTACCTCTTTATCTGGCTGTTCATCTGCATTCTGCATAATAAACTGGTCAACATAGTAAATGTTTCTCTGAGTTCTGTGTCCCACTCTAGCAAGTTAATTGAACTCCAGGAGGGAATTGTGGGAATCTCCGATCTACTGCCAGTGGGTCAAAGCAGAGGTAATAATAATCTAGACTTGCGATTGGCTTCTGAAGGGTTGGGCACTGAGGGGGTGGGAGGCAGGGCGCAGTCTTGTGGGACTGAACCCTTAGTCTGTGGAATCTGATGCTCTCTCCTGGTAGACAGTGTTAGAATTGAGGTAAATTTTAGTTGAGTTAAAAAGATCCTGCAATTTAACATTTAGCACGGCTATAATATTTTAGATGTTGTTGGGGCAGAGGAGTGAATTTTATATACATCAGAGAAAATAACTGATGCTATTTATGCTTTTCTTTGAAATGTACAACTCATATTTTTCAATTATTTTAAAAAATTTAAATGTGACAGTAAAATAAATCCTCCCCAAAATATTTTTAACAGAATAGGTAAACAGAAGATTGGACTTTGAACCCACACACCTGGTTCGAATCTAGAATGTTCACTTACTAGCTGAAGGTGGGTCACTTTTACCCTGGGATGAAATCTAAATCTCTCAGTCTTCTCATCTATAAAATGATATGATAACCCCTACTTACTCCAAGGGGTTGCTGATATACAGAATGTATTTTATAAATTCTACTGATTTATATCATTGTAAAATGCTATTTTAGTTTTTTTTCAAAGTTGCCAATTTGGCAACATTTTGTCATTTAATTATAAACATCTCTGTTTAAAAAAAATCTTCTAGTAAACATATGATACTAAATTATAAGTCATTTAATCACAACTTCATATCATTCACTAAGAACTTCTGGAAAAGTTACAATTTTTAAATGTGTTATGTTCCCTACTATCAAATATAGTTATTATAAATCCAAATTTCCTTAATAAAGGTGTGATTCAACAGAATTTTAGCATTTAATTTCAAATGAAAATCTGGCCCCAAATCTTTTTTTTAAATCAGACTATAGTATTAAAACACCAGAACAGTGTTCAGTGTTCAACCCCAAAGACTAATGAGTAAAGCCTTACTCGAGATATCTGACTGGTTCTGCTCTCCTCTCTTCTTCTGAATATATAAACTATAACTACAGGATAATATCATTCCATTTTTTACTATATCTGTCAGTTGTCAATTATGACAAGCACCAAAAAGAAAATTACAATTTAACACATACTATTGTTTCAGTAGCCTCTAGGAAGAGAAAAAATAATGATTAAAAAAAAAATGTTCCTGGATAATTCTTTACAATCCTTAAGAGTAAGTAAAAGAAAGTTGCACCTAATCATTATTCAGAAGGTAGACTTCTGAAGAAAACAAAGAAATGAAATAAATTATCTTTGACAGAAGAGAAATTAAAAACCTTGGCGATTCATCACTAGTTCTGGCCTGGACAACTCAGTAAGGAATGTCTAGCATCAGCTTTCCTGATACATAAAATACCTCTTGCATTATTTCATCTTCAGTGAGCAAGAAGAGGCAACCTGGCATCACACAGAGACATAAGGTATCCACGTGGGTTACTTTCTGATAAACTCTAGGTTGTCTAGTCTCCCAGAAGCCAGGCTTACAATGGAGGAACTGCAGACCCCAGCCTGGCTCTGCCCCACATCAGCCCTCTGTCCCACTTTCACCACCAGTGAGATGACAAGTTGGCTCAGGTGATTTCCAAGGGCTTGCCCACCATAAAGAATCTACAAATGTGGGATATTTTAATTCAGTCTTTAAACTCACTCAATGTATCTTTGAAAGGAGCAGCCCCATCTTAGTGGTGATGGAAACCATCTGTATACAGAACCCTAGGAGTGACACCCACCCTATTACAACTAGCATAAGAAGGGCAAATCACCAAGTCTCCCTCCAAAAGGTCTGGCTCTGGCTCTTCTCTCTAAACCAATGGTTCTTAATGCAGGGCAACTTTGCCCCCCAGGCGTCACTGGCAGTACTTAGACATTTTTGGTTGTCACAACTGAAGGAGAGGGGTCTTGTGCTACTGACATTAAAAGGCAGAGGCCAAGGATGCTGCTAAACACCCTATAACACACAGCACAGCCTCCACTACAAAGAATTATCCAGCCCAAAATAATGATAGTGGTGAGGCTGAGAAACCCTGCTGTGACCAAGAAAGTCTTCCTGTCCTGATGGCCATGACACCAGCATCAATAGCACTAGGAACCCCTGGAAATATGTGTATATATTTTTTAATATAAAAAAGCACTACAGCTTTTATCAGATTCTAACAAAAGTCTGAGTTCCACTCACCTACCTCCAAGGGAAAAAAAATTCTTAAAACCACTGTTACCTACAGAATTACCCTACTTGGGTTTTTTATAGTGCTACGTTCATACTTTGGCATACAACTGAACTTTCTGGGTGCTATGGACTGAAATGTGTCTCTCCAAAATTCATATGTTGAAGCCCTAATTCCCAAAGTGGTGGTGTTTGGAGAAGGAGCCTTTAGGAAGTAGTTAGGTTCAGAAGTGGTCAGAAATTGAAGATGGGATTAGTGCCCTACTAAGAAGACACAGCACAGAGTTTGCTTCCTTTATGCCCGAATCCCACCCCACACACATTCACCCAGGAAAGAACATATGAGCACACAGGGAGATGGCAGCCATCAACAAACCAGGAAGAAAGCCCTGACCAGAACCCAACCATGCTGGCACCCTGGTCTTGGACTCCAGCCTCCAGAACTGTGAGAAACCAAACTTTGGTAGATTAAACCACTCAGTCTATGGTATTTAGTTATGGCAGCCCAAGCTAAGACACTGAGATATTGAAAATATCCTATATCTCAGTATGGGAAAGGATTACATGAATGAAGAAATATGTAAAAATTTATTCAACTAAATACTCAAGGTTTGTTCACAGATCATTTTTAGAAGAAATAACAAGAAACTTAACTTAGCATTTCCTCTGGAGAGCAAAGTTAAGAGTTGAGATCTCTATTTCTCATTTTATACTCTCTGTCAAGCTGAATTCTTTTCCATGAGTGTAAGTGACATTTCCTAATTCTTAGCAACCTATTAATTTTTAAACTGCTCTAAACTCCCTGCTTCAAGGTGTTCGTCTTACCACTAGCCTTGAATCCTCGGTGGCAGTGACTGTCAAATCTACAACCCTGAGCCTACTCCTTGCACTCATACTGCTACTAGAGTTCCCAGGCACCACCTGCGTGTACCCACTCAAGCACATAACTGTCATACGGTTATGTCTCAAAATGCAGTTATCCACCCCCAACTACCACCACCACCAGCAGCTGTCCAACTCCCCCACCTCTGTACCCTATCTTCTCTCTCAGGTTCTAACGCAGGTTCTCCTTACACCTGTGCATGAACTAGGGTTTTTGTTTGTTTGTTTATTATTTATTTATTTATTTATTTATTTATTTATTTATTTATTTATTTACAGGTATTCTCCACTCTCCAGACTCAGAAAGCAAACAGATGTAGATACTTTTTTTGAGAGAAAGCGGGTAGGTAGTCATTTAATCATTATCCAAACTATTGCTATTCCCCAACAAAAACTCAGGAAACCAAACACTATACAGATCACATGATATCCCTCCTCAAACCTGCTACCCAAACTCTCATTATCTAAACAGATTTAGATGGTAAGGGATACTTGTATTTTTGCAATGTATTTTGTTACCTTTTTCCTTTTCTTAAGCTTTATTGAGATATAACTGACGCATAGGACACATTCAGTCTGAGCTCCCTAACAACCATCTCAGTGGAGGCATCTGGATATACATTGAGAGGTCCAGGACCATATATGTTAGCCTAGTATACAGGAATTTAAAACTAGGTACCTCGGTAAGATCATCGTAAATGAAAATGTCCCAAACATAAATGCACAAAGAATATAGTTGAAAGAAAAAGGTATGATTCCCAAGGACACCCTCTTACGCCCCCAAGACTGAATACAAAGGGTGACCTTTGCATGATGAAAACCATTACTACAAAACAAACCAAAAAAAAAATAAATAAATCAACCAACCAACCAAACAAACAAAAAAAACAATACCCGCTTCTCACACCTGACAGAGGGGCAAACCCGGACCGGCGGCTCTGTTAACCCGTCGTCCAAACGTTGACAAAAGATCCCTGCGGTCGATCCCGTACAGAGCCCACTAACTTAGGTACAGCCTTCACCGAGGATGGGGTGCTGTGAGCCCAGAGAAAGTGTGGGTCACCTCCAGGTTCTAATCACTAGCATCTCTCTGAACCGGGGAGGAGCATTCATTCCCTTGGATGCCGGCAGAGGAGACAGGCCAAGCGCCGGGAGAAGCTCACAAGGCTGTCTCCCTGTCGCCCCAAAGACCCCTTCTCTTGGAGGGCAACGCCTCGCGACACGGTGCTTTCCCGAGGGGCGGGCGGGCGAGCTGGCAGGGAGCGGTCAGGAAGGTAATGGGGAGGGGGTATCCACCAAGCCAAGGGTGGGCTGGCGGGGCATGGAGGGACGGTGGCGCGCCGCGGCAGAGCACCAGAGTTGGGGGGAAGAGAGGAGTCGGGAGGCCAAGGGCCCGTACTCGGAAAGAGGGCAGACAGGAGCCTCCCAGGGCGCAGCCCGACGCTCCGATGGGGGCGGTTCGCCAGCGCGCCGTGCGGCCGGCATGCCGGCTGCCATGAGGCCGACGGGAAGTGCCCGCAGCGGGGTCCGGGCTCCGCCATGTCCCGGGGACCCCGGGCTCGAGAACACGCCCCAGGTCGGCGGGAAGCGGCCGGAGGCGGCCTTACCTGGCGCTGCTGCCGTCCCCGCCGCCCCGGTCCCTGCTGGACAGCGCGGCCGCCGCTTCTCGCGCCGCTCGCCCGCGCTTCCTGATTGGCCCAGGCGGTCGCTCCCAGAAACCCCTTCGCGGCGCGTTGCTCTTTTGAGCTTCCTGATTGGCCCAGGAGGCCGCTCCCAGAAGCCCCAGCGCGGCGCGCCGCCAAACGAACTTTATGGAGACCCGTGGACGAGACAAGGACATGGGCGGGGCAGGGGCGGGGCCTCGCGGGCGGGGCGGGGCTTTCCGCCGAGCTCGCCCTCCCCGCACGCCCGCGGCCACCGCCCTCACCCCTCCCGCGTGGGTAGAGTGGGCTCTGCCCCGAGAAGGCGATCCCACCATCGGCTGCGAGGATTTTTGACTCTCGAGCGCCATCCTAGGACTAGGCACTATTCTAGGCGCTGGGGGCACAGTGACGACCAGGACAGAGAAGATCTCTGCCCTGATACAGTTCTCAAGCTGGTGGGAGAAACCAAATGTAATCTGTAACTGCCTGTTTGTGAGGAGGGCTGTGATCCCAAAAGCAAGGTGATGGAAGAGAGAATGTCTAGGTAGTCGGAGAAGGCCTCCCTGAGGAGTGAGGTCGAAGCTGAAATGGGAAAAGGTCAGTCTAGCAAAACCTAGACTGCAGGACATCCCAAGCAGAAGCAAAAAGTGAAGGCTCCAGCTTGGTGTTGGAAGAAGAGAAAGAAGGGACGAATGGCTGGCCAAGGATGAGCAACGACAGGTGGGGTGAGACTCACAGCTGGGGCCAGACTTTGCAGGTCCTTTAGGCCATAGCAAGAAAGTTGAAGTTATTCTTCATGCAAATGGAAGCCACTGGAGGGTTTGAAGCAGAGGTGTGACATGAGCTGACTTAACCTTTGTAAAAGATCCCGCAAGCCCTCTGGGTGGAGAATGGACAGTAGGGAACAGAGAGGAGCCAGGAGACCCCTGCTTTGTCCAGCACATAAGGCTAGCGGGACTAAGACTGTTGCAGTGTCCACTCATGAAACATACATTGCTCACAATGTGCCAGAAATGCGTAAGTCCCCAGACTTTATGATCTGGTGAGGAAGCGAGTACATAAAATAGATTGTATTTCAATTTAATGTGTTAAGTGCATGACAGAGCTATATAAGGAAGTTAAAGATGTTCAACCCAGTCTGGCGAGTTGGAAGTGACACCTTAACTGAACCATAAGGATGAGTAGAGCTTAGCCTGGTGAAGAGATAGGGGAGGTTTTTCCCAGCCTAGGAAATGAAGTAAGCAGAGGTGGAGAGGCAAGGAATAGTGTTCTCCTCACTCTCGTCACACCCTCCCTCTCCTCTGACAAAGATTCTCCCCTTGACAGGCCTCTAGCCAGGCTCCTCTAAGCCTTCTAGGCCTCAACCTTGTCCTATATAGACTTGAACAAAACTCTAATAGCTCGAGGTCACATCTCTCGTAATCCTATCTCCTCTTAAAGTGTTTGCCTAAGAAAACTCAAGGTCGCCCAAAGAATTTACTGTTTGTTCCAGCCAACACATTTAGAGAGGCCCCCTGTCTCTCAGCCTCTGTGGGAGGATAGCAGCCTAACTTCATTAAGTGCTGGTTAGCAAACCCCAGATGGGTTTCACATGGACCAACACCTCCTCTCATTTTGTAATTTTTCGCTTCCCTGACTCTACTGAGCTCCCCCACTACTGTTCACCCTGTCACCTATTCTCTCATTCTCTTTCTGTACAGTTGCCTCTGTAAAAGTCAAGGTTGAGTTCAGTTCATGCTGGCCTCTTGTCCCTATTGCAATAGTATATTACTGATTAAAATAAGTCCTTACCACTTTAGCTAGTCCTTACCAGCTTTGTTTAACTTAACACTTCACACCAGCATATTGTGGGTTCTCTAGAAATGATTGATGCTGACTGACAATATGCATGCCCTTGTCCCAAAGCTATTAAATATGTATTTAGATCCTGCTGTGATCAAACAATATCCATAAGTATAATAATCTCTTATCTCTAAATAATTTTTTTTGCTTTTATGTTGCTTTTTTCCTTTATGTAAAGAATTTTTTATGACATAGAAAAATACTCATGAAACATTGCCAAATGAAAAATCAGAACATTTACCTTTTAAAATATTTCTATATTATTAAATTCAATTCCACTCCTAGATACATGCCCAAGAGAAACTCTTACACATGCGCCAGGAGATATGAGTAAGAATCTTCAGCACCACAGTTTATGACAGTAAAAATAGAAAAAAAAGAAAAAGCCAAACCATTAACAAAAATAAATCATAGGTATTATAGTGGAATATTACACAGCAATGAAAAGCAAGTATACTAATGGCTACAAACACAACATGGATGAATCTTGGAAACAAAATGTTAAATGAAAAAAGCAAAGTACCAGAAGACTATACAGTATAGAATGATCCTAATTAAATTAAAAAGCAAGTAAAACCAAACAATATATTGTTCCTGTAGAGACGTATAACTATAAAACTTTGTAATGATAAATAGGAAATTTAAGACTGTATCTCTAGAGATAGGAAGGGGTGTGTAAGGTACTGGATATGTTCTAGTTCTTGGGTTGGGTGACTGGTTCATAAGTGTTGATTATATATATATAAAATCACACACATGTGCATGCATATATAAAACATACAAATTATTTTGTATGTGTAAAATAACATTTTTAGATAATAAAGAGAAAAAATGCCCAAGAAGAGGTAAAGGCCAGAAAAATATAACTATAATCTCACCTATTTTAAAAATACACACTATAGAGAAAGAAAAGGATATGAGATAAAGTGGAAATAGCATCTCTCCCAGGTGGTGGAACTGCAAGTAAGCCCTTAAAAGCTTCATTTTTCAGTTTCTGCAGTGAAATGACCATGAATTACTCCCATAATAAGAAAAAAATAATTAAACCTGTTTTTTTCATTTTGCTTGCTCAAGATTATAAGAAACATCAGTATCCTGATATTTACCTAGGTTTATACTCCAAAAAATTTTCTTCAAGGATTCCAAACTTTCCTCCACCCTGACTCCTTATCCAAACAGCACAAAGGCGGGAATTTCTCCTGCTAACTAGGTCTGTATCAGCGTGATCCATGGAGCTGTTATTGTCAGTCAACTATATAACTAAGCAGAGTCTTTCTGAAAATCATTTTTTTTTTTTGTAGGTGAGGCAACCTTTGGTTGACCTCACAGATTGCAAGGACCTTGTCCGTTTACAATTCCTTATTTTTTTTTATTGTTTACGCCTACAGACCCGGTCTTCCTAGGTGGTCTCCCATTCAAGTACTAACCAGGTCCGACCCTGCTTAGCTTCTGAGATCAGACAGGATCAGGCTTGTTCAGGATGGCATGACTGTAGACTGAGCATCACTTTTAACTAAGCTCAGAACCTTCCAAACGCCTTTGTGTTAGGATGGTTCTGGAATGCAGTCCTGAGTCCCCACTAAGACCCACACGTGCTCTCTGAGCTGGGGAATTACACTCTTTCCTATTTAGACAAGATCTGGGGGGCAGCAGGAAATCCTTCACTTACCCCATTTAGTCCTGTTAGTTCCAAACATTTTTTTAACAATAGAATCTTTTTCTTTCCCAAAGGAAATCTTCAGTGGAGCAGTTATATATAACATATTTTGCATGTCTTATGTACCTGCCAAGTATATAACTTTTTTGTCTGTGTGATCATCTTAAACAAATGTAAGCCTTTCTACCCTTGTTTGGTTGAATCATAGTGCTTTCAGGTATTCTTAGTCTTCAGATTAGCTCATTAAGTATGTGGGATGTGCCTCCAATAGAATAATCTGTATTACCAGTCGACGAGTCTCTAATGGATATCTGCTGTTTGGCACTCTGACTCTGCTTTTGAGATCTATCCCACCCCTACTCTCAGTCCCTGTGTTTTGATTAGTGGAATGTGACTCAGTCCTAGCTGATTAGTATCCTGGCCACTGTGGCTGGTTCAGAGATGGGCCTATGACTCAAGAGAGTCAAGAAAACTCACAAGACATTCTGCTCAGACCATTATTCTCTTTACCACTGGAATTGGAACTGTGAAGGTGTTTCCATAGGAGATCTCACTCCCTGAAATTAACCTTTTAAATCTTTATTAGCCATGAAGGAAGAACCTGCCTGGAAATGAAGCCATTGCAAAAGAGGGCAATGTAGTGACACAGAGAGAAGCTAGAATCCAGTGACATCATGTAAGTTTCTGGATCAAGCTTAAAGCTAAGCCTATCCCTGGGATGTTCTGTTGCATGAGAAAAAAAAATTCAATGTTTTTGCTCAGTTTCAGTTGGGTTTTCTGTCACTTGCAATCAGAATAATCCTGAAGGATGCAGGTATTACTTGAACCCTTATAGCAACATGCTTGTTACAAGGTCAGCAGGCCAGAAGCAGTCAGCTTTCCCTTGTTCTTCACAAGCAACAGATGGTGGTACTTTTAACAATGTTAAGAACATTTCCACCATCATATCATATTTTGTTCCAAATGTTCTAAAAATAACATTAAACAATTTTATTTACAAAAAAAGACACTGTTTTTATGTTCATTACCTTTTGTTTTAAAATGACATCATAACTTGGCAAAGACAACAGAAATGTATTGCAGGTTTTTTGTTTCTATATTAACCCTGATGGAAACCTTAGGGAATTTTTATTATTAAAAAGATAAGACTCAGTGATGACCCTTCTCATCATTGCTCTTGGCTTCTGGTGGGAAAAGGACTTCCTTTCCTTCACTGAGTTACTTAAAAAATATTTTGGGGGCACTTGCTGTATGCCGAGAGCTGGGGGTTCAGAGGGCAATGAGACTGACAAGGTTCCTGCCCCCATGGAGCTCATAATCTAAAAGGGGAGACAGCAAATAAACTGCTGAAAAGTTAGTGTTAGGAAATACAAGTCTATAATGAAATAGACACAGTAGCTGAGAGGTGTGGGTGCTACTTCAGTTGGGGTCCCTGAGTAGACAAAGCACTCTGGAAAAAAGAACAAACCCAAAAGCTGCACACTTCCTGATTTCCAAACTTACTACAAAGCTACAGTAATTAAAACAGAGCAGTATTGGTATAGACCAGTCATATAGTTCAGTGGAATAGAATAGGGAGCCCAGAAATAAACCTTTGCACGTAAGTAATCTTTGACCATTCAATGGGAAAAGGACAGTCTTTTCAACAAATGATGCTAGGGTAGCTGGACGTCCACATGCAAAAGAATGAAATTAGAACCTTATCTAACACCATCTGAAAAATTAGCTCAAAAAAGATTAAAGACTTAAATGTAAGACCTAAAACTATAAAACTCTTAGAAGAAAACATAGGACAAAAGCTTCCCAACATTGGATTTGGGAATGATTTCTTGGGGATGACACCAAAGGCACAGACAAGAGAAAAAATAGACAAATTATACTTCATAAAAATTTTAAAATATTGTGCATCAAAAGACACTACCCACAGAGTAAAAAGACAACCCACAGAATGAGAGAACATATTTGCAAATCATTTACCTAATAAGGGATCAACATCCAGAATATATAGAGAATTCCCAACACTCTACAATAAAACCAAACAACCCAATTTAAAAATGAGCAAAAGACTAGAAATTGTTACAAAGAAGATATGCGAATGGCCAATAAGCACATGAAAAAAAATGTTCAACATCGCTAATCATCAGGGAAATGCAAAACAATATTGCAATGAGATACCATTTCACACCCATTAGGGTGATGGCTATTATAAGCCAAACTAGTGTTAGTGAGTAGAGAAATTGGAACTCCTGTGTACTGATCCTGGGCATGTAAAATGGTGCAGCCTCCTTGGAAAACAGGAGGCTTCTGAAAAATTAAAAATGTAATTTCCATTTGATCAAGCAGTTTCACTTATGGGTATATATCCAGAAGAATGGAAAACAATGTACACATTCATGTGTGCATCCATGTTCACAGCAGCATTACTCACAATAGACAAAACATGGAAGTGACCCAAGTGTCCATCAACAGCTGAATGGATAAGCAAATGTGCTATACACACACGTTGGGATATTATTTGACATTAAAAAGGAAGGATAATCTGACACATGCTATAACGTGGATGAAGCTAGAGGACATTATACTAAGTGAAATAAGCCAGTCACAAAAAGATAAATACTGTATCATCTCAGTTATTCTTAGAGTACTTAGAGTAGCCAAAATCAAAGCGATAGGAAGTAGAAAGGTGGTTGCCAGGGGTTAGTTGGGGAGAGTAATTGGGGGGTGGGTATTGCTTAATGGGACAGAATTTCAGTTTTATTTTGCCTCAATAAAAAAATATTCTTTTTAAGATTGTAGAGCAACTGGGACCATCATATATTAATGAGGGGTTGTAAATAGGAGCAATTGCTTTAGAAAACTGGCAAAATAACTTAAAGCTAAATACACATGTACTCTATGACTCATTTTGTATATATGTGTATGTACGTATTATCTATCTGTCTATTTATCGTTCTATCTCCAGCATAAATGTATAGAGATTTTCACGAAAAGCCGTGTACAACAATGTTCATAGAACCATTCTTTATACTAGCTCCAAAGTGGGAATGATCCAAAAGCCCATTAACAGAAGAATGGATAAATAAATTATGGTGTGGTCATATACCAAAATACTGCAGTAACTAAAACAAAGGACTACGTCACAAAGAACAACATGAATGACTCTCACAGACATAACGGCAAGCGAAAGAAGCCAGACACACAAGTATGACTTCATTTATATAAGGTTCAAATCAGACAAAACTAATCTGTGGTGACAGATGTCAGAACAGTGGTTATTTTGAAGGGAGAAAGTGTTGTTGGCTAGGAAAGGAAATGAGAGAATTTTCTGAGGTCTGTTAATGTTCTTTTTCTTAATCTGGATGCCGAGTGCATGGGTGTATTCACTTTTTAAAAATTCATCGAGCTGCACATTTAAGATTTGTGCACTTTGCTACACATATATTATTCATTATACTACAATAAAAAAGTTAAAAAAAATAAAGCAAAATATTCCCTACACTGTGGAATAGTAAATATTTTTGCTACCCACAAGTCATATCACTTCCCCTCCCTCAACTGTTTGCATTCTGAAAACTTATATTTCTTTGGTATTCCCCACAATGTGGTGCATGGAAGGAAAGCAAGGAATACATCTTAAATGACAGACAGAATCCAGCTCTACAATTGCCCCCTATCCTGAGCTGCTGCTGCCAGAGATGGGTTCTTAGTGGGCGATAGGAAATTACATAAAGCTTGTGATCTCTGGCTGAGTGATCATCAATATTCTTTATAAGTCATTAAAAGCTTAAAAAGGAAGCTTCTTACTTTGTACTTCAGATGGGTTTAATTTCAGCTGCACAAAAGGTGATTTGGCATTATCAGGGGTGACTAATAGGCTTTCACTGGGCTCCTGGCAATGGGTTGGGTTTACCAGAAGTCCTGTCTAACGATGCTGAGAGTGGGCCCAGGCTCAGTGGAGAAAAGCCGGGATCATTTGGTAGATAGGTCAGGATGTTTAAGCATTGAATAATCTAAATTGACCTAAACAATAAGGACACTTATTATCTAGAAATTTGGCAGTAAGATGTCAGGATGTTGTGATTCAGCAGGTCACAGTCTCCAAGGACTCAGGTCTTTCCATCTCTCTGCTCAGCCATCCTTGCTGTGGACTCCATCTTGGGGGTAGTCAAGATAGTTCTGGTCAAAGAGGGTAGCTGACTCTTACCCTATAAAATGGAAAATAATCCTTAGGCTCTGTCAGGTCTCCACCTGGAATCTGTTACAGAGTAGACCAAATAAAGACACAAAGTCCACAACAATCATTAGCTTAGCACTCACTGTGCACGATACCCCACGCGAAAATCTACAAGATTCTTCTCACTGAGTCCTCATAATGACACTTTGAGAGAGCTGCTATCAACAGCCTCATTTTACAGATGCAGAAAATGAGGCTAGATGGGTTAAGTGGCTTATTCAAAACCAGACAGTGAGCCCAGCACAGAATGATGATTCAGACAGGACTCCAGACCCCATACTCTATATTAATCCCTACACTATATCTCCTCTCTCTAGTAATAATACCTCCTAGCCATTATACTCCTAGGTATTTACCCCCCAAAAATAAAAACATTTACACAAAAATGGTTATACAAAAATGCCCATAGTGTCTTTATTCAGAATAACCCCAAACTGGAAACAACCCAGGTGTCCACCAACAGGAGAATGAATAAGCAATAGGATGCTATTCAGCAATAAAAGGGAATGAACCACTGATTCCTGCATCAATATAAATGGATCTTGAAAACCACTGCATCAACTGAAAGAATACACACTATGCACTTCTATTTATATTGAGTTCAAGAACAAACAAAGTGAATCTGCGGTGATAGAGGTGAGACTAACTGTTCCTTGGAAGTATTGACACAGGGAACTTTTCGGGGTGCTAGAAATACCTTATGTCTTGACCTGAGTGCAATGCAGGTATATACAGATGTAAAAATTTATTGAGCTGGACACTTAGGATTTGTGCATTTTACCAGATGAAATTACTCCTCGATGAAAAGATCGATAAACTTCGGATTAAAGAAAAAGTGATTCTCATCTAACATTTTGCTTCAACTTTGCAAGAACCCAGGGGGAGGCAGGGCAGGGCTGATTATCATCAGGTATCCTGTGGGGAACCTAAACTTCAGGAGGACTAAATGGCTTACCCAAAGTGACACAAGGATATGGTGCCAGACCCAGGCCTGCACACAAGTCTTCTGATCTCAAGGTCGGTATTCTCTGGTCCAAGAAAGCATCAGAGGTGAACTAAGAAGCCTTCAAGAACCGGACTTACCTGCCTGCTCTCTGAATTGAGATTGGGCTGAATGCCACATTCCCATTAATCATCAGCAAACTACCAGATGACATTGGTAGGAGTTCTTAAACATCTGGTTGTTTTATTTGTTATTAAACATACTGACTGTTGAGTGAAAAAGAGAAACCATCCTACACATCTGTCCATTGCGGCTGTTTAAAAACAGCTTTGCCGACATCTGTCAACTTTATGTCAAACTGTGCGATTTGTCACTGATGCTGAATTCGCCAAAAGGAAAGTGAATTTGATTGACAAAGCCCCAGGGTTTTTCTCTCTTCCTTTTTAATATTCCAGATGTTAAAAAAAAAAAAAAAAAAGGTGGGGTCCACCCCCAGGAAGGCTTATCTGCCTGTGAAAAATGTGCTAAAGGAGCTTGGGGGAATATGGTTTCAGTTTCTGTAGAAACTCTGCCTCCAAGAGACCCCACCTCCTTGATTGGTTCAAATTAGCCACTATTTTCAATTGCAGCCTTTCAAAGGAGCCATCTGCTTCAAGGCCCATCTGCTAGTGGCTCTGTTGTGGTTGATCCTTAAAGGTATTTGCAGCTGGAGGTTCAGGGGGGAAAAAACTTAAATGACAAAAGAAAAGTGTCCCCGAGAGTGAAAGTAGAAACCAGAAACAGACTTCTAGCTATTCTCACTCTTAGAAATCGAAAGAGGTAAACCTTCTCTGAAACCCCAGAAGAAAATTATTCTCAGCAAACAGTATGGCGAACCATAGTGGACATGGGTGGTGTTGGGGCTTTCTACCATTCTTCTCCCTTCTTTGGTGACCATATCCAAGAACACCCCAGTTTACATTGTGGGGTTTGCCTCTTTCACATTGTGGGTACTCTTGTAGAGACAATAATAATCTACAGTAAAGTAATGGTGTTCCAAGGATCAAATTAGTTAATACGTGTTAAGGACTTAGAGCTGTCTGGCATGTAGTAGATGTTCAGTAAGTGTTCAACGTTTTTATTTCTGGCAAGCCTTGTTGCCACTTTAGAATTGAATAGAGGCTTCTGTGACCCACTGTGACCAAGCTGACAGCCTCCCCCACCACATTCCCACGCATCACAGGATGTTGCAATTGTCCACAGCAACGTGGCCTGTTTTGCTTTATACCTACCAGGGAGCGCTCCCTGGGGGTTCGTTGGAAAATATCTGCATGACCCAGCCTTCAGGGGACTCAGGATGGGGGCTCCAGCCCTTGAATTATCAATCACGCTGGAAGGCAGAGTCTGAATTTCTCAGATAGAATTGGCATCCCCAGCATTTGGCCCAAATTGGGCCAGGGCCACACCCTATACATGGCCCTGTCTTGGTACCAGGTCAGCGGTTCTGTAACATTTACTGGGCACCAGAAACATTTCCTGAAATTGTAGTGTGGCCAAACCTTTTCTTGCCTTAGTTCATTTCGCCGGCCTGCAACATTTCAGGAGGCCCTACTGCAATCTAGTTTGGCAAAGAAGACCCTTTGTTGGCCGCCTTCCAAGGGTGCATTGCCAATTCTTGCATCTTTTTCACTGAGCACCTACTATGTGCCAGGCAGCATTCTAGGCCCTAAGATTGGACCACAGTGACCTTCTAGGTAAGCAGCAGAGACAGGGCTTGTCCCTAGGCCTTCAGATGGCACATCTAATACCAACCCCAGAACCATCGGTGATTAAATTCTTTTTATTAGAGCCAGTGCAGCACTCATGCTTCATTTCCTGCCACTTTTTCTCTAATGTGGTTGTTCCGAAGTCCAGGGAACTGCCCTTCACTATTCTCATTTCTTCCTAGACTGAATGAACCCTTAAGGTAACAAGCAGAGGAAATGAGGAAATATAGGTCACATCTCATTTGGGCTTATAAAACCAAAATGGGAGATTATTATACTGCTTCCTAAAAAAAAAAAAGCAAACTTTTTTATTTTACTGTAATTATAAGACATATTTTACAATAACTATATCATGGGTTATAAATAGTTTTCTTCAAATAATGTTCCTATTTCCAAAGAGAGAGAACTTTAATTTCCAAGTTTGCCTTGGCTGATTTATTTCTTATGTATACGCCCTACCATTTCATGTCTGCAGTGAGCAAGAATTTTTCAGGTAAAAAACTCCCTGCCCTCACGGAGTGTGCATTCTGTTAGAGCAGGCAAAGTATCGAATGCAAATATAGGAGGTTGGATGATGACAGGTGCTCAGGAAAAAAATAAAGCTGGGGATGGGGACAGGGCTGAGTAAACTCGAAGGAGGGGAGAGAGGGAGCCACTGATGGCATCCCAGACACAGGGGACAGGAGGTACAAAGGTTCTGAGGCAGACATTCTTGAGAAACAGGACTAGGCAAATGTAGCTGGTGGGAGGGGGCCGTGTGGGGCCTTACGAGCCAGCGTGCGGACCTTAGCTCCTATTCCAAGAGAAATGGTGAGTCACTGCAGGTTTGAGAATGCAGAGGGACGTGTTCTACCTGGATGAATCTGGCTGCTGTGTGGAGAATAGACCAAAATTCTGACTGTGCTCGCTTGAATTCTCTCAAAGCCTGGAAACTTCATCATTATTGCTGTTAAATATTCTACATATCAATAACAGTTGCAGAACTTGGCTGCTGCCCAAGATTGAGCTCTGAAAACCATTATGTCTGGACCCAGATGGACAGGAGGTGGCACAAGCCTGAAAACCAAGTCTCAGGGATAGTCACCATCCTCAAGGTCACTCAGCACACCAAGTCACCATAGCGACAGCTCTGACACCCCATGATACTGAGGTTCCCAGACTGCCTTGCTTCAGGCAGTCTTAGGGATGGAGGGGAAGGGTTCCAGCCTTAGGCCTATTGCATCAATTTATCTGTTCCTCATGTCAAATAAATTTGGAAAACACTGTTTTAATAGAAAATCTTCTCGTTTTATGGAGCCCTAAATGTATCTAATTATCTCCTAGTGTACTATAAAATTCTCAAAAATATCTTCACAGAATGAATTCAAATGCATTTGATCACACGTTATAAACACATTCCAAAACAGGAGCCTTAGTAGTAGAAAGGGTCAGGAAGATGGGGGCAAAGTTAGTGCCCTAAAAATTCAAACTGACCCCCTAGGAAAATTGGCAGACGATTATTTATACCAGCTCATACTAACTCCAGACTTACAGCAACTCATGCTAACTCCCGAGGGTGTGTCTGTATATCTCTCACGCTGTCATAGCTGTGAGCTTAGAGCTGGTTTCTGGCATCTGGGGAAAGCAAGTCTGTCTGTCTGATTGTCTTAACCTTTTGATGTGCTGGTTGCTTGACAAAGGAAACAAAATTGGGGTTCACCCAGCTTGCAATAAACAAAAGGACCACCAGGTGACAGCAAACACCGAGTAAGCGAAGTCGATCTTTTTAGAAACTGTGTAGGCACAGAGAAGCTGAACACCTTGCCCAATATCACACAGGTGGTCAATGGCATAGCTGGAATTAAAACCCGGGGCCGGCACACTCCACGCCTCCACCCTCTCCCCTTAGCCTTCCAGCTTCATCGGTGAGTGGTCACGACAAATGTCCTTCCTTACCACACTGGCAAGCTGCAGAGAAGAAAGCCATTACAGGGAGAGGCATTCCATGATCCACCGCCTGGAGTTCTCCCTGTCGAATGCAGATGCCTCTGATGGAAGGAAAAATGCTGTCAGCGCTTCAGCGAGATAACGAATGGGGAAACTGAGGCTCCAAGAGCAGAACCAACTGGGCCTTGAGAGGGGGCGAACCCAGATGAGGATGCTGATCTCCTAAGGACAGTTCTGTGCATTCCTCCTGATCTGGGGTGTTTGTACAGTCCATGCTGGAAACTGGGGCTCAGGATCTAGGATGGATCATTCAAAAAATCAGCCTGCCAGCATACTCCACCTGTTGAGAGTCAAAAAGCCCAACAGAAAGTGGCTTGAATGAAAGAATGTCATCACTTATGAGCTCACCTAACTGAAACTCCAGGTGAATCCTGCTCAGGCTCGTCAGATGTGGGTGCTTTGACAATGACATCAGGACTCTGTCCAAGCCTTGCCCTTGCTGACCTCTGTCCGCTTCACACTCAGAGGAGTTTTCTCCAAGTGGTGCCTCAGCAGCTTAGCCACTGTAGCAGAAACAGTACATCCATTGCCCCAGGGTTCTAGCAAATACTTCAGGATTCTCTCTGATTGTCCTGAATTGGGTCATGTGACTATCCCTGACCCTGTCGCTCTAGTTGGCCAAGACTGGGTCATGTACCTGTCAGAGTAGTTGGGAGACATTCTGCACTGTGAGATGAGGGTGCTATTATGAGAAGATGTATGTCGCAACTTCATTCATTAAAATGACATGAGTGATTTCCTTGCTGGATTGGACAACAGTTTTCAAAGACTAGAAATATATTTCCTCAATTTTTTATTGTGTTATTCATAATGTAACAATTACACATTTTAGGTTTAATGTGTATTATCAACACAAGTGCATCACTCTCTTAAGTCTAGACGATCAACAAACAATAAATCGAGCCCTGCTTTTCAGTGTCTACCAATTTAGAGAGTGTAAATGCTGCCCAATCTCAAGCTACCAATGTGATGGCACTGAATGCAGAGTTGGGAAGAGGTGCACAATGATATACTATCAGAAAGTATTTTCATCAGATACAGCAGAGTAAACAATCTCAAGAGCATAGGTCAAGGGTTGGTAAATAATGGCCAGTGGGCCAAACTGGGCCCAAGGCTTGTTTTTGAACAGCCTAATCTATGGCCACGCCATCCTGAACACACCTTATCTCATCTGATCTTGGAAGCCAAGCAGGGTCGGGCCTGGTTAGTACTTGGATGAGAGATCACCTAGGAAGGCCGGGTGCAGTAGGCATAAAAAATTAAAAAAGAAGGGATTGTACGCTGACGAGGTCCTTGCAATCTGTGAGATCAACTAAGGGGTTGCCTCGCCTAAAAAAAGAGAATGAACAGCCTAAGAATGATTCTACATTTTTTAAGGGTTCTCAAAAATATAAATAAAAAAAAAAGAAGAATATGCAACAGAGACCATATGTGGCTTTCATCTTACTCGTTAATGAAGCAAAAATGTCAACCTGCATTCATCATATTGGAACTACACTGATTCATCAATTGCAAACCATAGATTGGTTATAGATGCAACAGTTCAGCAAAAATCAGTGAAAGCATCCTGTGAAAATCAGTAGACTCTCTAGGGACAATATCAAGTACAATAAAGAGTATTGCATATTTTATTATTTTTTCAAAATTGCATATTACATATCTTTTATATAGCATTATAATTATGTCCTCGTTTTTGTGCTCATGTGAATAAAAGCGTTTTTTTTCCTTTGAAGAACTGGTCTTTAAACAGTTACTAGTATTCCCATGAAGTTATAACATTTCATGATGGGAAGATTTAATGCTCTAAAGATGTCTGCTCTCGCACTCTCTCTGCCAGGTGAGGACACAATGAGAAGGCAGCGGCCTGTAAACCAGGAAGAGAGACCTCCCCAGAGCCCAATCATATAAAGTGGTTTTTTAAAAAGAAAGAATCCACAAGGATAGAAGTATGTTAAGGGATACAGGAGTTGACTGAAAGAGTTCATAATGGCCAAAGCTGAAACGATTTGAGCAACAAAATAAATGAAATAGTATTGGATCATAACCCAAAGTATGAAATAAATATCCACGAATTCATGCCAATATAAATAAATAATCGAATCAATAAATAAATGGAGAAGAAATAAATCTCCTTGTAGAATTCCAAATGATTTGTGCAGATTTTTGCCCTCAAGGAGCATAGCTTCCCTTTCCTTAAGAGTACAAGGTGACTTCCTTCCAAAGAGTAAAGCATGGAAAAGGGGGCAAAAAAGAGTCAACTTACAGTGGAGATACCCGACAAACACTACCTCGCCCAGGTGGTCAAGGTCAACATCAACAGTGATAAGTCATGTGGACAGAATTATACTTTTGACACAATATAATGAGGAACTCTGTGGTTGTCCTCCCCAAAATTCATAACCCCAAATTTACTGATGAGAAAAGCATCAGACAAATTCCAACAGAGGGGCATCCTATGATACACTGGACCAGTACTCCTCAAAACTGTCAAGGTCATCAAAAACCAGCAATGTCTGAGAACTGTCCCAGCCAAGAGTTTGAGGTTGTAATGTGGTAACTTGGATGCAATCCTGGAATAGAAAAAGGACATTAGGTAAAAATTAAGGAAATCTGAATAAGATATGCACCTACAATGCTAGGAGGAGAACTTTTAAATCCCTGCCAGGAAAGTGACTTTCCCAGGTCTGAGAGTAGCAGGCCCCAAGGGCAGGAAACACCTACCAACCTGAAGAAATCCTCATCCAGGGGTATGTCTCACAGGCCCCATGCTGCTCTGGCCTCAGAGCCTCAGGCCTTGGGGGTGGTCCTGAGATGCAGGGTAACCTCTGGAGTCCAGGTGCTCTTTGTTCCTGCCACCTGCACCTTGAATTTACACTTCTCAGGAGAAAGGATCTGATTGATTCAGTGTCATCCACACTAAGGGTCTGCTTTGAGCAGGGCTGTTATGTCAGCTTCCCCCCGCCCCCAGAAGAGCTAGCCTTTCACATTTCCAGCCCTCTCAGCAAAGGAATTGGATCTTATTGAAACGTTATCTTCTCTTTGTGCCCAGCACAATGATTTACGTACAGTAGAGATCCAGGAAGTGCTCAAATCAAGAAGAGGGCATTTATGAATCACCTACTGATTGTGAGGCACTGTGCCTAGAAGGAGGTAGCACTTGCTAAGCACTTATTATGTGCCGGAGACTGTGCTAGACACATTTAACCTATGGGGTAGGTGCTAGTATTGTACCCGCTTTCCAGATGAGAAATATCAGGCACAGACAAGCCACACAACTTACTTAAGAAGTGGAGCTGTGGTTCCAGCCAGGCAGACTGGCTCCAGAGACGATGTGTTTTGACTGCTTCCCAATTAAACAAGGTATTAACTTCTCAAATTAAACAAGGCATTCTGATGTAGCCACATCAAATTAGAAAAACACTATTATAAATTAATCTCTCCAACAGACATCATATGGGCACACCCCAGCCACCCCTTGGGGAGATGGGGCTCAGAGACAGAACGAGGCTGCTGCTTCACACTCGACTTGCAAAATACAAAGCTGCAAAGTGGGATGACTGTGCTTGTCAGGCACATCACTAAGACCCCTTCCCCCAGAGGGGTTTGGCAGCTGTGGTTCCCTAAGGCGGAGTTGTAAAAGAGCAATGCCTGGACACATTTGTGACCTTGCCACCAGGACTTCCAGACCAAATGAGGCAGTGCCACATCACAGGCCCCATGAGGTCTGTACCAGGCTCTCTCATCAGGAAAAGGCTGCTGGGACACCAGGCCATGCACAGTGGGTTGGTGTTTTCACAGCATGAGCTCCCAAGGAGGCTTGGACCAGCCTTTTGACCTGGTTTGTTCTCTGCAAAGCTTCTTGCCACATCCCACATGGCAAGGTCTGCCCATTTCTCCCTCCACAGATAGGAAACGGGTCCCTCTAGGTTCCCTGGGCCCCCAGCCGGACAGCTACTTGTTAGGGGTATTGACTTCAAACACCAGCTGGGGTGGAAATACTCCTGGCAGAAGCTCATTGCGTTTCACTAAATAATTACATGTGGCAGTGGGTTGCAACCTTGGGTACTTGTTAAAATACAAGTCTGCTGGCCCATCTTAGACCTAAGAAATCAAGTTGGGGGCTGGGAAGAGAAGTAGGGAGGTGGCTTGGCCCTCTCACCACCTCCAAATGATTCAGCACGGACAACTCCCCTCACACTAGCCCGGACGTGCTCACCTTCTACTTCCCCGAACATGCTAAAGCTCTTTCCTGCCTCAGGGCCTTTACTCAAACTGTCCCCCCTCTCACAGGAATGCTGCTCTCGGGTGTCAGTGCTGAGGACAACTCACTCAGGCTCACTACAACAGCATTTTCAATCATAGTCATTTTGTTTCTTCTTTCCGGTAATTGTAAGCTCCATGCCATCTCACCACTGAGAACCCAGTGCCTATGTATAGAGTACGTGTGCCATAGTGGCTACCAAACGAATGTATGCAGTGACACGGATATGCAAAAAAGGCAGGGACCAGTTTGCCATAGAAGGTGGTAGAGGAAATACCCTGCCACAGCTCACCCAGAAGAGCTGAGGCCAAGCCAGGTCACAGGAAACTTTTCACCTCGCCCCCACTTCCTGTGCCAACTCCCCCTTCCATTTCCCCTACAGTCCAACAAGGACCAAGCGCCATATCCCCCAAACACCATGAGGAACGTGGAGCTGGAAGAGTCTAGATGTTTATTGTCATTCAAACATGTCATACAAAAAGGAATACAGAAATCGGTTCAGGGTTTATGAAAAAATGTAAAAATGAGGGTTTGAACATGTCGCTCTATTTACATCTGGGAGCAGGCTCTTCCTGACATCAGGCACAGCAGCTGCACTTGTCCGATGCTCCTTTGCAGATACAGCCCTGGGCACACCGAGCACAGCCCACGGGGCAGCAGGAGCAGCAGCCTGGGGACAAAGGACAGCGAGAAGTCAGAGTGGACATTACAGGAACCACCCTTCTCAACAGCAGGCCTGGCAAAAATTGTCCCCCCCTCCACAACCCCAAACAAGGAAGACCTGAGTTTGGAATGGCACATGCTGTCCTGAGACAATTAAGGCCTCAAGATCAGAGAGGCGCAGACACCTGCCGCAGCAGCTCCTGGGGGGGGGGGCAGGCAGGGAGATTGTGGGCTGCCTCTATAGGAGAGAGTTTCACCAACAGGTCAGAGAAACCACACATGGTCGCCAAGTTCAGATGCATGAAATGCTCAGGACACTAGAGGGTTCCAAAGTCTGCACCAAGAGACAGGTTCGAGTTCTGGCTCCAACCCTGACACTATTTGGTGACGTCTCTGGACCTCAGTGTCCCTGTTCTAGTATGAGAGTTTAGGGTCAACCATCTCCATGTCTCAATCAACTCTGACTCTGATGCAGGTGCTGAGGGAAGAGTGGTGGGGACCCTGGGTCACTGGCCTCCTTTCTGTGGACCTCTGTCCTCTAAACTCAGCCCAGCATCTCCCAGATGCCCAGAGGAAACCCCACACTCACTCTTCTTGCAGGAGGTGCATCTGCAGTCTTTGCATTTGCAGGAGCCAGCGCAGCTGCAGGAGCCACCTGCAGGGAGAAAGACAGGCAGTGAGATGTGAGGGTGACACGGGAGAGAATAGTCAATCAACAATCGCTCCCTGTCAGGACTCGACACTGGGAGCCCTGGACCCACTCAGGGCAGATGAGAACTAGCCTCGTCTTCTCTCTTTCAGTTCTGGAAGGTATCCCCTCCTGATTTTACCCTGGAAAGGGGAAAGGCGGGAGGTTCCCCCAAGCTCCAGACACAGCCCAGGCAGACTGGGGCGGCAGCCAGGATCTTATGGCCTGAACCCCGAATGGGCAAGGTCCCCGGCTCCCATCAGGTCCTGGCAGCTCCCAGGTCTGGACGGAGCTCTGGGTCCCAGTCCAGCTGCCCTCTGCCTCACAGAGTGACCTCGAGAAGGGCAGCCTGAAGCCTCAGGATCCTCAGCTCTAAAACAGAGCCAAAGGGAGGCTGGAAACGCCCTCAGGCGCTGGCCGGGAAGAAGGCTCTGGAGAGAGGGGCCTTACCAGCGGGGCAGGAGCAGTTGGGGTCCATTTCGAGCAGAGATGAGGCAGGAGGCCCAAGGCAAGAGGCGAAGAGGACCCGGAGCCGGTGCAAGGCGCGGTGGCGCCCCGGGCCCCGCGCGCCCGCTTTATAGCCGCAGGAGGCGGCCCGGGCGCAGCGGCCCCGCCCCCGCCCTGCACCCGGCGGGGCCCAATCCGTGCCGCCCGCAGCGCCCTGGGCTGGGCCGGGCGCACCAGGCGGGGCCGGGCGCACCTGGAGGGGCCGGGCGCATCGCCCCCATCACCGCGGGGTCCGTGCGCCTGGCGCCAAGGCCACCGCTTTGGCGCCAGATGACGCGGGGCGGGGCTCGTGTGCACAGGGCGTCCCGGCCTCGCGGCTGGACCCTCCCCAATGTTCCCCTCCCAAGGGGCAGCCCCCCCTGTTCCCGGGTGTTCGGGAGTCCTAACTGGCCCCCCCCGCACCCCACTCCACAAACACACACACACGTGTTCCGCTCCCCACCCCCATGTCACACTCCCCCTTGTCCCCAGCTTCGCCCTTTGTCCCCGTCCCCAGCTTCGCCCTTTCCAGGAGCCCGTGTGCAAGCCCAGGCTTGTGCTCACGTCCCTGGCTTGACTGGTGCCCGGGAGTTGTGAGTCGCGTGCGCAGAGCCGCGGGGGATGTGTCCTTTACACCCGGCGGCCGAGCACTGCTGTCCCTCCCATTCCTCCCATACACTGCGAAGGGGAGAGTAAGGCCCCCCCCCCCATTCTCCAGAGCAGGAATGAGTGGGCACTTGTCCTGGTGCTCCTTTCTGTCAACTTTCCAAGGTTTTCCCCAGCCAAGTTCGTGGGCTCCATTCCAGCTTGGAGGTTCCCAAAGCACGGGATGTCCCTGAGGGAGGGCGTCACTAGGTGCTAGGCCAACCTGGCGTAAATAACACGGAAGAAGGGTTATCTCTCTTCTGGTTTTGCTGATAATTACAAAACACGGAGCCTGTGCCAAGCCTTGGCTAATGACTTTCACTTTTTAAGCCCGAACAACAAACAGCTCTGAAGGGAAATACTAGAAGTACGTGCACAGGAGTTTATGTAACTAACCCGTGGTCACAGTCGCCGTGCTGGGAAGAGGTGCCCTGGATCTGATTCCAGCCACTTCCCAGAGGAAGGAGAACGTCAGTGATGACCCTTCCCTTTGGCCCAGAGCTATGTTTTCACCACCTCTACTGGGCCACGTCAATTCTGGGAATGACAAAGTGATACATACAAAAGGTATGTGTGCGTGTGTGTGTGTGTGTGCGCGTGTGTGTGTGTGTGTGTGTACATGTATATGATCTGTGGCTACCTTATACGTCTGGAAGTAAACTGATTCTCATTTTTAGTAAAGAGTTTGCTTTTCACATAAATATATTTAAGAAAATAGGGTCTAAAAAATGTTAAGTAAATGATGAGGTTGATGAGGACAACACAGGACACAGAACTAGGCACACCCGGCTTGGCGTATTTGTCTGCAAGTAGAAAAATGTCTCCTGTGCGATGAATGAAAAATAAAAATTCATACCTAATATTATAGGTTTACTCACAGTGGTCCTGGTATCCTGGTTCTAAGTTCCCGGCGTGTATTAAATCATTCAAATCTAAGAGCCAGGTACTATTATTTCCCTTTTTCACAGTAGAGGAATCTGAGCCATAAGTAATGACACCCAGCTGTCAGTGACACAAAAGGGATTGGGACGCATGCTGGCTGCCTGCAGTCACATACCCTCGCCTGCCACCTGGCACCATGACATCACATGAAAGAGGAGGACACTGAACACCTGGCACAGAGGCAGCAGTGGGAAGAGCACCGAGTGGCAGTCACATCCCTGTGCCCAGCCCCATGACCTCTCTGGGCATCATTTTGCCATCTCTCAAGGCAAGAGCGCAACAGGACTATCTCGAAGGACTCTTCCAGCTCTGAATATTGAGAGGCAGGATTTAGCACGTGGTGATATCATGATCAGCCACCGGTGGTGGGTAGGGGGTGAGACAGTGGTAGCATACATTCAGACCTCTACCAGCTGTGTGACCTTCGGTAGGTTGCTTAACCTCTCTGGAAAGTAGCACAATCACTCCAGCTCCTGGGCCTTCAGTCTCTTACTGGTTCCTGTGAAAATCAATGACAAGAAGGGTGGGAAAGGCTTGCGGGCCTGTCCAAATTCTGTGGAAGCATCTTGTCCCAGCAGATTTATTGCAGATCATCCACACTCCCCACGGCACTGAGTCAGCAAGGTTCTCATACTATCTCTAGCTTTCAACCCAGATTAATGCTTAAACCAATGAGCTTTTCTCCAGGAGCTTGTTGGGAGCTAAAAGGAACCAGTGTTGACATTGTGATCATATGGCCACAATTTATTAAGCTCTAGCCAGGAGCTGGGCCTGTGTCATTTGTTCCTCACATTGAGATGTAATCTCCTTTATATAAATGAAGAAATGGAGGCTCAGAGATTATTATCCAAAGACTTGTCCGGGTCTCAGGGCCAGGAAGTGGCTGTGAACCAGGATACCTGATGCCAGAACCTATACCCTCAAGCACTGGCTGGCTTCTGAAATCCCTCTTCACACAAGGCACCTGTGGGCAAGTGTGGTCCTGACTCCAGGTCCATGTGACTTGTCTTTCTCTTTGATTTTACATCAAATAGCAACTCCCTCCGCAAACAGCCAGGGGACCTAACCGTTGCCGTTAATTACAAGTCACTCCAGGCCTTTCTCCTGCCTAATAAACACCACCACACCCTCCCAGCTGCAGAACCATCATCACCCTTATAGGCAGACATAATGTCCTTCAACTGGAACTAATTCCCGGGTATACTCCTTCTTTCTGAGAAAAGCCAGGCAATTCCCTCTAAATTGCTGGACACTCTGCTCATTTGAGGCAGCCAAGGGCTGGATTTTAAAGGGGCAGACACATGTCTGACCCAGGTAAAGACTTACTGAGGTTCAGAGGTAAGCCACAGCTAGGAGTTCCCAGGGGAAGCAGGTACCCTGTCAGTGACACCAGGCAAGCCAGAAGTGATGGCTTCCTGTGGGGATATAGGGGGGCACTGCTCTGCAAGGTTGTGCACCCCACACACTGGGGAGTTTGTGATTGTTCCCGGTGTTCAGTGGACACCTCCCATAAAAAATGGGCAGCTTTTTAAAATTTCAAACATCTAGTTTTCTTGTTGGTTCTTCATATATTTAAATTATGTGTGTTGAATCTCAAAATGGGTTTTGCATACTGTCCTTTTGGATTATTCTTAGTAATTCATTTTACCAAAGTTGATATCTGTGAATGTTAGAAACATTGAGATATGGTTCTCAACACCAGTGTTGTAGAAGCTCTTAGAGCATGTGTCCTAAGACTCTTCCATGTGACAGAAGATGAAGCTCAGTGAGGTCACCTCCTTGCCTAAAAACACTCAGTTTGTTTGGACTAACATTTTCATGCAGAACCCAGCCCTCTGCGCTTCTAGTCCAATCTCCAACCCAGCCCTCGTGGACACAGAATTCCTTATTCCCGTCGACGCACAGCAAAGAAACCAGGGTCAGAATAAATGCAACAACTTTTATTATTCTTCACATATTCAGTGGAATAGAGAATGTGGCAAATGGGTCAGTGTAGAATGGGGGAAAAAAATGCAGGTTTGAATGCATTGCTTAATTTACATCAAGGAGCAGGCTCTCCCTGACTTCATGCACAGCAGCTGCACTTGTCCGATGCTCCCTTGCAGATACAGCCCTGGGCGCACCGGGCACAACCCACGGGGCAGCAGGAGCAGCAGCCTGTGGAGAGTGGGAAAAATGATAAGTCACAGATGACTTTACCGGACACCTGCCCTCATCCCAGAGGACCTGGAGTATGGAAAAGCATGCTGTCTTGAGACAATGAGTAGGATCTTTGGGGTTTGGTTTTCACCAGAAGGCTAGCCTGCCCTCATTGGAGCCCAGGACAGGGCAGGAAGCCTGAACTGGCAGTGACAGGGTCCCAGGGACAAAGGAAGACAAAGCCCCAGAGTCAGCCACTGGTAACCAGCTCTGGGCTCCCTCCCTCACCTTAGCCCAGCCCCCAGATTCCCAGAGAAGGCCCCGCACTCACTCTTCTTGCAGGAGGTGCATCTGCAGTCTTTGCATTTACAGGAGCCAGCGCAGCTGCAGGAGCCACCTGCAAGGAGGAGAAAGACAGGCAGTGAGCTCTGAGTGTGATGTGGGAGACGGCAGTCCCCAATCATGCTCTTCCAACCTCCTCCTCTGGGCAGGGCCCAGCCCTGGGGACTCCTGTCTCATGGAGAACAAGCCTAACACTACCTTCCCTGCCCCTCTGCGGGGGAGGGCAGTGCGCTCCCTTGTAATATCCCACAGGGAGGGTCCCAGGCTCCAGACTCAGCTCAGGAAGGCTGGGTCTGGAGGCCAAGACCGTATGTCCTAAGTCCAGAAGAGGCAAAGTCCCCTGCCTCCCACCCAGCACAGGCAAACTGAGTACCTGGGCAGAGCACGCAGGCCAGATAGAGCAGCGCCTCAACCACCTGGGTGAGGTGGAGCAGAACCCGCCCTGGCCTCTCATTCAGGAGCTGCTGAGAGGCTGGAAAGGCTCAGGCTGGGGATGAAGGTGCTTGGCCAGGGAGAAAGCCCAGGACCTGCTCCCGACAGGAGTGCACTTCAGCTCCAGCTCAGAACACTCCCCTCTCTAACCCCAGGGACACTTGCGTTGGCGCCTAGGACAGGGACCTCCTGAGGCCCGGAGCCGGGGGTCCTTACCAGCGGGGCAGGAGCAGTTGGGGTCCATTTCGGGCAGAGATGAGGCAGGAGGTCCGGAGCAAGAGGCGAAGAGGACCTGGAGCTGGTGCGACGCGTGGTGGCCCCTGGGGACCCGCGCGCTCGCTTTATCGCCGCAGGAGGCGGCCCGGGCGCAGCGGCCCGACCCTGACCCTTGCACCCCGCCCGCCAGGCCCGTGCGGCTCTCGGGGTCCACCGCAGGGCTGCGCGCACCTGGCGGGCCGGGCGCAGCGTCCCCGCAGCGCGGCTGAGCCCGGTGCGCACCGCGCGCGGACGCCCGGTTGGCGCCAGGTCACGGGGAGGCGGGGGGTGGGGAGGGGGGCGGGGATGCTCGTGTGCCTTGCAGCCCAGGGTGCCCCAGCCCCCGACCAGACCCTCACCCCTACTCCCCAGGGAGAATCTCCCTGTTCTCCACGCCCTCGTTGCTGTGACCTCGCTGTCTTCATACCCCCCCTAATCCCCCACACACACACCCCTTGACCTCCCTTGTCCTCCCGTTTGCCCATTCCAGGAGCCCGTGTGCAAAACGGCACGTCCCTGACTTGGAGAGAGCGGGGAGGGGCCGAGGGGGTTGTGTGCAGCAGAACCGCCCGCTGCTTTTTTCTCCCTGTCCCCTCACCCCTACATCAGGCCCTCAGCCCCATGCCTGCTGCACCCCGCAACTTGGCCAACCCTGGAGGCCTGTGCCTCTTCCCTTCTTTCCAATCTCCACCTGAAAGGATCCACGGTGTGTTTGTCCTGGTCCTTCACAGAAAGCACTAGCGCTCCCCACAGCCTGCTGTACACCCCACTCCAGGTGGTTCCCACAAGGGGCCCCCAAAGGAGGGACCACTTTAGGTGATGGAAAGACTAGGTTTTCACTAACAGGGCAAGAAAATGGTTATTTATTTCCCCACTCATTCTCCTCACCATGACGTAGCATTTAATAAGTGCCAGGCCATGACTGAATCACTTTGGGTCTGTGTACCCTTCCCAGAACCCCCAAAAGGGAAATACTTTGATCTACGAGCCCTTTTTGCTAACATGACCACTTCAACAGAAGAGGTCTAAAGTACTTGTTCAACAGAACTAGGCGTTTGTGTATTAAATTGAAGACAGTCGGGCTCCCAAAGGAAAAGGGGAAGGTCCCTGATAAGCCAGCCTGTGGGCTAGGTCTGTTGATAACACTTCTCAACGGCTTGAAGCCATTTAAACAAGAGCAAGCTGTGAGCTCAACCATGAGCAGCAATGAGAGTGATCCATTAAGAGAAATACACACACACACACACGCACACACAGCCCCCTTCTACATCTGGAATAACACAGGTTCTCACTATCCATAGTGACGGAGAATTTGCTTTCCATATAAATATGTTTGAGAAAGTACGACACATTTCAAGGAACAGTGTTAAATAAAAAATGTGGTGTAGGTGGTAGAAGAAATGACTGTTTTCCAAAGGTATCTACGAGGGCACAGAGCATCCTCCCCGTGACTTGACATTTTTTTAGTGCCAATCTATGGACTTCAGATCCCATGTCTCAACCCAGGGGCACAATTGGTTCTTCCTTGAAAGGTCCTTCTAGCTCTGAATAGTAATAGGCAAAATTTAGCATCCATGAGCAGCCAGCTGTGGCCAGAAAGTGAGGCCAGCTGTAGGTAGATTCAGACATATGACTCTTGAGCTTGTGACCTTGGGCAGGTTGCTTAACTTCTCTGGAAAATGGCACAATCACTTCAAATCTTGCATTTTTACTCTCTTACTGGATTCTGTTTGGAACAAATGACATAATGCGTGGGAAAGGCTTTTGTTTATCCAAATGCCATGACAGAGTCTTGTTCCATGAGGCTTATTGCAGAAGTTCAAAATCCCTCTGGCAGGAGGTCAGCAAATTTTCAATCGCACCCTTAACCTTCAACACAGAGTAATGCTTCCAAACCAATGAGCCTTTCTCCCAAGAACTCACTGGGCTCTAAAAGAGATTCTCTCACCAATGTCAGTGTGAACACAGTGATCATAATGTCCACTGTTTATTAGCTCCAGCCAGGAGCCAGGACACTAGCTTTTATTCCTTGGATAGAGCTATAATCTTCTTTCTCTACAAATTGGGAAATGAAAGCTCAGAGAGTTTCAATGACTTGCCCAGTCCACACCACTTGTGGCAAAACAGGCTGGGAACCAGGATGCATAACACCAAAACCCATGCACTTGGCACAGGCTGGCTTTCGAGATTCCCCTCTTCTCACAGGGCACGTGTGGCCAAGCACCATCCTGACTTCAGAGCCATGTGACTTATCTTTCTCTTTGATTTTACATCATCAAATAGCAACTCTTTCCACAAATAGCCAGGGGGCCTAACCATTGCCATTAATTATAAGTCACTCCGGGCCTTGCTCCTCAAAAACACCCTCTCAACCACAGAATCTTCACAGGCTGACAGGGAATCATTTAGAACTGATTTTGGGGCATATTCCTTCTTGTTGAGAAAAAGTCTGGGCAATTCCCTCCAAATCCCTGGGCACTTGGCTGGTTTAAAGTAGGCAAGGGCTAGATTTTGATGGAGGGCCAGATTTCAGCCCTACCTAGGAAGGAACTGTCAAAGATTCAGAGCCGAGTTAAAACAGGGAGCTCTCTGGGGTAGCAGGTGTCCTGTCAGTGACACTGGGTAGGCTAAGAGTGATGATGGTTCCCTGTGAGGGTGGCAGGGGTAGGGCTACTCCAAGTGTGTGTGGCCCACGAGTCGGAGCATTTGTGTAGTTTCCAGTGCTCAATGCACACTTCTGATGACCAATGTGCGGTGTTTTAAAAATCTTTATGTTTGTTAAAATTGTGTTGAATCTAAAAATGTGGGCTTCATATTGTTCTTTTATGTCATTTCATAGTAATTATTTACCAAGATTTAGGTCTGGGATGCATAGGGGAAAAAAAAAGGACTGATTCTTCACAAGAATTTATAAGTCCATGTAGGAACCAAGCAGGTGGGAACTTGTTTTCTACCCTTAAGTTACTTTCAAGCCTTAAATTCTAAAGTTGAGCAGGGAAACCAGAGAATGAGAATTCCTGATTGAGATATTTCTGTACTACCGACGTTGGTACAGAACAGAGGGAACCTGTGCCCACCCAAGCCCCTGAGAGCCTCTCAATGAGGTCTCCTGGCTTGGCTTAAGGCTGTTTATGAGGGAGAAACAAACACTTCCATCCAGAACCCAGCTCTCTGCACTTCCCATCCAGTCCTCCATTCCAGCCCTGGTGGGCGAGCCAAGAAAAACAGAGTCAAAATAAAGTCAACAACTTTTATTCTCATTCATATCATTTATAGAAAAGGGAGGAAATGTAGCAAAGGGGTGAGGGTTGCGCACACACACACACACACAAAATGCAGGTTTGTCCACGTTGCTCTATTTACATCCGGGAGCAGGCTCTCCCTGACATCACGCACAGCAGCTGCACTTGTCCGATGCTCCTTTGCAGACGCAGCCCTGAGCGCACTTGGCACAGCCCACGGGGCAGCAGGAGCAGCAGCCTGGGGAAGGAAAGAAAGTGGTCGGTAAGGGGTGTCAGTGACTGCCCTGTTTAAATCCCCATCAGGTCAGGGCAGAATTGAGGGTGAGGGCCCTGGGGGGAGGCATTTAGGGAGATGAGAGGATTCCACTTACTCTTCTTGCAGGAGGTGCATTTGCAGTCTTTGCATTTGCAGGAGCCGGCACAGCTGCAAGAGCCACCTGCAGGGAGAAAGAGATGAGAATGATCCCTGGAGACCTGAACGCGGAAAGATGCTAGGATCCTGAGTTCAGGCCCAGATCCACGAAAACAGTCCAGATCCACCACCAGCCAGCTCGTGGGAACCTGGGCACGTCCCGAACTCTGATCTCATCCGTAACAGGGAGCCCGTCGAGACGCGTAAACCGAACGCTTCAGAAAGGGGCCATCGGCACCCTGGCAACTAATTCAGGGGTCGGGAAGGTCAGGAGGGGCCCCAAATGGCTTCCCCATCCAATTTTAGTACACGGACACACAGATAAAGATTCTAACCCCTGGCCCAGGTGCCCTTACCGGTGGCGCAGGAGCAGTTGGGGTCCATGGTGAGTGGAAGAGGTGGCTGGAGTCCGGAGGCGGATGCAGGACGAGGACTTGGAGACAGCGAGGTGCCGCCGAGCACGCGGCCGGCCGCTTTATAGCGGGCGAGAGCCGGGGCGAGTGCAGAAGCCCGCGGGCGGGGAGCCGCCTGCGCACGCCCCGCGCTGAGTCACCGGGCCGGGCCGGGCGCACCGGGGCCGGGCGCACCGGGCCGGGCGCACCGGGCCGGGCGCGCCGGGCGCCCAGTTCCCAGAAGCCGCCCCGCAGAGGGGCCGGGTGCAGAGCGCGCACACGGCGTCCGGGACAGCCCGGGCCCGGCGCCCGGCACCCTGTGCCTGCCCCGCCCGCCCCCGCCCCGCCCCCGCTATGGGCTCGGCTTCCGCCCTGCGTGTCCTGCACTTGAACTCCAGGGGGTGGTGAGGGAGCGGGTGGAAGCGGGCCTGGGGGATCCTGCTCCGACAGATAGTCCGTTGGAAGGGGAGGCAGATTACAACAGAAAGCTCTTGGGAGCTGTCAAGGCTTGATCACTGAGTGGCACTGTATGAACCCCAGGGGATGCTTATCGATGACAGGCCTACCCACTGTGTAGCCCGGGGTTTGGGATGCGATAGCGAGCGGAGGGAGTGAGCTGTGGTGTGAGTTCTCACTGAATCGTGTGTTAACCCTGTGAGGTAAGGACCTCCGTTATTCCCACTGTAAAGAGGAGGGAATGGAGGCCCAGAGAGGTTAAGTGACTTACCCAAGGTCACAGAGCTAGGGAGTGGCAGAACTTTGTGATTCAAATCGGGGAGCCCAGCAGATGCAGAAGACTTTCTAAGGGAGACATCAGCCAGTGAGGAGAATAAGGTCAAGAAACCATAAGCCTGCTGTGCTCGGGGAACTCACGGTCATGGGGGCAGTGCCAAGGGAGCACAGGGAAAGGTGGTCCCACTGGGAGGAGGTGGGCTGGAGAGGTGAGGAGGGTGAGAAGGTCTTTGTCAGGCAGGGGAGGGAAGGAGCAGAGAAAGCGGCCAGATGGAAAATTGGCATCGCCCCGGAGCATGGAGCATGTGGAAGGGAAAACCCCACAAGCATTTTCTTCCCCAGAGCATGCTGACGGGAGAAGCCGAGATGGATCCAGATTCGTCTCTGCAAAGGCACGCCCTGCTTTCCTGTCTGCTCTTGACTGGCCCCTGGGTAAGAACGGGTCTTAGATCATCAGTCTCAGAATGCCCAGTGTGTCATCAGACTCAGGGAATGGGTTACTGGAAGGTCCCCAGCAGCTTAGGGAATCCTGGCTGCTGAAGCGGGAGTTTAGTGAGGAGGCGGACAGAGAACAGGCTGTCCTTGCAGTATTCACTCTATGGTCCTGTGGAAATGTCTTCATCCTCAGCTCAATCGTAACTCCCTCTAGGGAACCTGTCCTGACCCCCATGCTCTGTCCGGCTGCCCGTGGAACATGCTGGGAAACATTGTGTTCTTTTCCCTCCGGTCACATTCCATGTCTGTAGTATGTAGGAATGTGTGTGATTCTTGGATCGATATCTGCATCCTTCCCCATCCCACTGTAAAGGCCACTGAAAACTCCAGAATCAATTATTGCCCCTGAAATGTGTCTCCAGCCCCCCTGCCTGCCCCCCGCCTCCCGCACAGGGCCAAGTTTGCAGTAGGCGCTTAATAAATATTTGTGAAATAAAGTATTAGGGGGTAATCCTTTCGATGGCTCCTCCCTTCCCAGCCCCTACCTTGCAATAAGGCCAATTGCAACATAAACATAAAAACTTTTCTTCATCCATTCCCGGGACCTGTGTAGTCAAAAACACCAAGCAGGGTGGGAGAGTTGAGCCGTCAGAGGGACCAAATTCTAATGGTCCATTCGGCCACTCACTTGTTGACTGACCTTGGGGTCGTCATGTGCCAGGGCCCCTCTGAGCCTCAGTTTACTGGTCTCTCAAATGATCAGATTGTACTAGAATTCGAGGATCACATGCCAACGTTCTATGACTTTGGAGCCGAGGTCCTGGAAATCTCACTGTGTCTGGCAGCCCTGCTCTTTAGCAGTGAGTGTGGATTTTGTTGTTGATATTTACATATGCCCACACATTAAATGCAAAATTCCTGGTTTCTAATAAATCAGAAGGTCACCTGACCACTCAGGGGAAACAATCCAACTCTGTGAAGAGACAATAGGGCTTGTTTTTGACCTGAAAGTATTAAATCTAGCTCTGGGTTTGGGCCATCCACGTTGGCAGTAAAATTTGCTTCCAGTTCTCAGCTGTCTCCCTTGAATCATTTGGACTGTGCAAGGGGTGCGATGACAGAGCTAACCTCTTCTGGCATCACCCTCTCCTCACCCATCTGGCCTCAACTTCCCTTTTTGTCCCTAAGCACTTCTGCAATAGGATTAGGTCATTCACACCCTTCTCCAAATACACTTGACACTTCACCTGCCAGGTTTTTGCTTCCTCCTACCATCCCCCAAAGCCCATTCTAACCCTTTTCCCTGTTAGGAAAAAAAAAAGTGTAGGGGAAGATGTGTGTGTGTACAGTGGGGGAGGGATTTAAATAATTACTTCAATTAAAAAAATAAATATAGATGATAAATAAATAAATAACAATGGGAAAAAGTGCAGCTCTATGCCAGTGTTAACGTAGATTTTATTAATTAATTTATTTTTATAGTGATATTGGTTAACGAAATCCAATAAGTTTCAGCTGTACACTTCACCAGTAAGGCATATGTATATTTACACTGTGTTCACTTCTCATAGATTTCTTTCTGTCACCACTTATTTGAACCCCCTTACCTCATCTACCTCCCCGCTCCCCACTATCATTAATTTAACATCGGGGTTGGAATGCTACATTTTCTAGGATTTGACATTTTTAGCAATCAAGAATTAATTTTGTAAATGTACATACCACTACTAAAAACAGAATGCTATGGGGAGGTGGAATTAAAGAGGGGGGCGGGGAATACAGAACGCTATAAATAGAATGATGTCATTTGTTTCCAAACACTATCAATATACTAGGGCGATGCGAAAATAAGAAAAAAGTGAGATATTTCACGGCAAACTTTGGGGGTAAGGTTAGGACTAATTTATCTCTGGGTAAATGCTGCAGACGTAAGCACCTCCAGTGAGCATTCTGGGGGCAAATGAGAAAAGGGTTAAATGCTTCCTACTCCAGGGAGTCTTCTCTGATCCCCAACCTGATGGGGTTTCTTCCTTCTTAAAGCCACCAGAGCTTTTGTTTGTGCTTCCCCATCCTCCCTGGGCCTCAGTCTCCCCATCTCTAAAATGAGGAGAGCTGGGGTGCCGTGGTCTGTCAGTTTCTTCCAGCTCTAAAGCATCTAGATGTTCTTGCAATGCTTTTACCCTCCCTACAAGTCCATGTGCTTTTTGAAGGACAGTGACCATTTCTTTTCATCTATCCTCAGAGTCCAGCATCCATAAATATTTTTGTGACGTAGCAATTTGGGGGGCCAAATTGAGATGGCGGACTCAGTGAAGACGTATATCTCCTGGGCCCACTCAAAATCCCATGGGAAGATGGAAAAGACCACTCGTTACAAGGCTGACTGACTGATGGAAAACAATAAAGAATCCCACCAGAAAAAGAACGAAGTTGGAGGATGTACACTAACCAATGTAAAAACATAATAAAGTCACAGTAATCAAGACTGTGTGGTATTCATCCAAGGTTAGGCATATAGATCAATGGAACAGAGTGAAAGTCTAGAAAAAAATCAGCACATGTATGGTCAATTGATTTTTGACAAAGGTGGCAAAAAAAAAAAAAAAAGAAAGGAAAGAAGGAAAGAATAAATTAGATATTTATCTCATACCCGCCCTAAGATAAACTCAAAATGGATCACAGACTTAAATTAAAGAACATCTAGAAGAAAATAAGAGGAAATCTCCACTACAGAACATCTAGAAGAAAACAGGAGGAACATCTAGAAGATGTAATTATAAAATTAAACTTAGATAAAAAATGTTATATTATCATACATAAAGGAAATGAGAAGGCAAGTCACAGACTTGGAGAAACTATTTACAAAGCATAGATCTGATAAAGGACCAGTATTAGAATATATAAAGAACTCTTATAACCCAACAATAAAACAAACAACCCAATTTAAAAATGAGCAAAAATACACTTGTTATCTTCTGGTTTTTGTTTTTTGTTTTGTTTTGATAGCAGTCATTTGTTATGGTCTGAATGTTTCTGTCTCCTGGGGCCCTTGGGAAATGCTTAGGTCTTGAGGATGGAGCTTTAAGAAATGGGATTAATGCTCTAATAAAAGAGACCCCACAGAATGCCCTAGTCTCCTCCAACATGTGAGGATACAGAGAGAAGACTTTGACCCAGAAGAAGGCCTTTGCCTAATCATGCTGGCATCCTAATCTCAGACTTTTAGCCTTTAGCAAGGTAAAAAATAATTTCTGTTGTGTATAAGCTCCCCAGCCTGTGGTATTTTGTCATAGCAGCCCCACCGGACAAAGACATCATTCTAATGGATGTGAGGTGATTTAGCTTTGTTTTGATGCTTTTAACAGAATCGAGAAAATAAGTATGGTTATGTTGAAGGCCTAGATTTCAGTCAGACAGCCTGGGTCCAAATCCTGGCTCTGCCACATTCCAGCTATGTGAGCAGTTAAAAACAAGACAGTAGGCCCAAAATGGAGTCACTGATGTTAAGCCCAACATCCTCAAACAGAGACTTTATTACAGTTTTGGCTCTCCCAAAAATGGAAACTTAAACCAGTCATTCAGGAATCTCCTGCTCCCTAGTAGGTAGGTAATCTACCTGATTGATCCCTGCAACCCGCTAAGGGAAAATAACTGCAATAATCAACTCGTTTTTTGGTTTAATTTTGCCTGTTGTAACGTCCTTGTTCCTGCTCTCTCCTGTCTATAAGTCTTTCATATTGTGTAGCTCCTTGGAAACCCTTTTGCTGCATTGGATGCTGCCCAATTCCAATTTGTTTTTGCTTAAAGAAACTCTTAAAAATTTAATATGCCACAGTTTATTTTTTTTAACAGACTTTATGTAAATTACCCTAAGCCCCATTGCCCCACTTATAAAATATCGTTCTTCTAGAGTTTTAAAGATCAAGTAAAATAATGTACTTAGGAGGACTTAGCACAAGGTAATTCAAATTTACCAATCTTTCCTTTCATGTGTCTTTTAAAAGAATTGTCTCTACCCCAAAGCAATAAACACTCTATTTTCCTCTTCCAAGTTCTTTTATGGCTTTGATTTTGCTCTTGGCTGTTTAAGTCGATTGAAAATTATTTTTTATACAATATGCAAAGGGTAGCCAATTGTGCCATCGCTTTTCACTGATTAGTGAATCCTCTGGCCACTAATTGGATCATGTCCTACTCCCAGCTACGTAGGGATCTGTTTTTGGACTCTCTGTACAACCCCACTTCTTAGAGCTTTAGAACAAGCAGTGCTAGCAAGTCCTTTTTGTTATTCCTTTACAAAATGGCCTTGGCTTTCTTGCACGGGTTTTCTCAATTCAGCCTATTACGCTTAAAAAAAAAAAATCTTTGTGAACTTTTAAATAGATTGTCCAGAAAAACTAACTTGGAGGAAAATACTGATGTATTCACAGCACAGTGTCTTCCCACTGGGAAACTTTTCTCTCCCAGGATTCTATTTCTCCCTTCTCAGCCAACCAGGTAGATCTGGGTGTTCTCTTTCATCAAGGACCAGACCACAACCACCCAGATAAAAGCTCTTATTACCCTGCTTCCCCTTGAAGAAAGAAGGAGCTAGAGACAAATTGTCAAATGAGAAGATTTGAAAAGGAGCCGACCTGCCTGTTTTGAGGAGACAGGCTACTCAGGGGTGGTGACCGTGGCAACACAGTTGGCAGTCTCCCAAGACAGTGTCTCCTGGTGCCTCCCGAACTCTGCTAATGATTCTGAAAACAGGCAACTTTGTAGGAGCAACTAGAAAATTGCAGGAACTACAGGCCTTTGGGTTGGGGGCTGGTTTTACCTTCCCCCAACCCCATTGTACAGATGAAGTGAGGTGGAGAGGAGGGAGAAAGAGTCAAACATGTCTGGGTCTGGTCTCCTCTCTTTCTCTAGAGTTGAGCTTGACTTAACAGAAAGATCAAGGACCATCTGAATGTGGGAAGGACATACTCCAGCCTCCATACCAGCCTCAAGTAGGACAGTAGCCAAATCTTAGGATTTCACTTTTTAACTGGGCAGTTCCCTCAGATTAGGCACCCCTGACCCTCCCATCCTTCCGTTTAAGAAGAGACCAGTCCTTGGCTTATGCTAGTCATAGGATTTTTTTTTTTTATTGTCACTTGCCAGCAGCTAGCAGAGGAAGGGGATACACAGCTGAGCCTCCTCACAGGGAGAGGTGGCACTGATACTATTTACACACTGTTCACACCTAGGGCACGTCCTCATCTCAGTGGGAGCAGTTGCACTTCTCCGCCTCTGCCTCTGCCCCCTCTCCACCTTTGCACACACAATCCTTGGAGCATTTCTCACACTCTGCAGGGCAGCAGGAGCAGCAACCTGCAGATAAAATCAGGTGCGCCCAGTCCGATGACCTCCCCCCATACCTGTCCCCATTAAAAGGGAAGGGGGAAACAGGAGGGGTGCTGGGGGCTGCTCATTGTCCCCTTCTTAGTCTCACATCTGGTTTGACTCAGCATCTATGATGTGTCAGCTGCATGTCATAGGAGAGGGGTACCCAGTAACTAGCCACAGCCTCTCAGATGAGTGCAAGGGAGTCCCCAGGATGGTAGGGTCGGTCATGCCTAGGCTAGGGGAGTGCTGGGCCTTAAGGAGAAAGCATCACAGGGTAAATGACCTTGAAAAGAAACTTGAAGAATAAACTTGAAGGAACAGAGATGGTACAGGTATGGGGGTTCCTGGGGATCCATGGGGGCATCCATGCCTCATCTCACACACCATGAGATAGGGAGCCTTCCTCCCACCTCCTTCTCCCATGTACATTACACTGCTTCTGCAGAGACCTGAGGCAGGTCAAATTGAGGGGACCTACAAAGGCCTGAGGCACCAAAGGACCTAGACTCCAGATCCAACCCCCAGCCTTTCTAACGGCTTTTCCAGGCACTGGAGGTTTTGCGGGGAGGAGCTGGACCAGGGAAACAGTTGTCAGTCCCATCTGCCCATTTGAACCATCTGGGAATTTACAAAACATCTTGCTGCAGGCCTCCTGGATCATCACTGGGGGTGGGGCCAGGGCGATCGTGCGTTAAGGCCACCGCACGCAACTGGTGGCCTTAATAGGGGGCCTCGGGGTCTCTCCGTATTGCAGTGGGCAGACTGGGGGAGCAGAGGGGCAGGGGCAGAGGGGGTCCCCACACTCACGCTTCTTGCAGGAGGTGCATTTGCATCCCTCGCACTTGCAGGAGTCAGCGCAGGTGCAGGAACCACCTAGAGAGGGAGATGCCATAGGAAGAGATCTTGTGGGGGAAACTCTGGGTGCGGCCAGGCCTCAAAGCAGGAGGTGGGTGCCCGTCTCTGTTCTTTGCAGGTATAGCCATGCCCACCCTTCCCGAGGTTCAAAATGGAAAAGAGGGATCCCTTCCCCCCAATGTCCTTGAGCAAAGACGTCGGGAGCGGGGGGCTCTTTGCAAGGAACGGGGCGCGCTGTGCCGCAGGATGCGCGGGGGCAGGGGCTCACCCGTAGAGCAGGTGCAGGTCTCAGGGTCCATGTCAGCGGAGACGCGGCTGGAGGAGGTGACGCGGCGAATCGGCTTCTCCGGGCTGCAGCAGGTGGCGAGGCTTTTATAGCCCCGGGGAGGGGGGGAGCGCACGCACGGGCGCTGGGTACCCCCCCCCATCTGGGCGCTCAGGCCCGGCGGAGGCGCGCACTGCGGCAGCGGTGCCCTCCCCCGCCGGCTCCCGGCTCCCCGCCCTGCCCGCGCTGGGGATGGCGGTCGCCCTGAGCTCAGATGGAAACAGCTTGGAGCCTGAGGCTGCAGAGCCGGGACAGCCATGTCCCCCCATGCCCGCCGTGGTGGGCATTGCCCTGTGTCACCTTGTCTGGGCTAAGGGATGCCCGGGGAGCCGGTCAAGCATGACTTCTGCGTGGGTCTCCGAGGATGTTTCCAGGGGACGTTAGCACTGGGGTGGCTGGGCCGAGTCAAGGTCTCCCTTCCCAATGTGTGTGTGTGGGTGGTGGGGGCTCATCCGATCTGTCTGAGGCCTGAACAGGACAAAAGGAGGGAGGGGGCTGTCCTCTCTGCCCGAGCTGAGACATTCGTCTTCTCCTGCTCAGAGACCCAGGCGCTCCTGCTTCTTAGGTTTCAAGACTGCGACCGAATTACACCGCCTGCTTTCCTGGGTCTCCGGTTTGCCCATGGTAGATTGTGGGATTTCTCAGGCTCCACAGTCGTGTGAGCCAGCTCTTACAATAATAGATATATAATAGATATGCTTACGATGCATGTAACACACAGCTCATATCAAGATCTCTCTATATAGCGGTTTCATTTTTCTGGAGAACCCTAATACACCTTGCACACCCAAGGGCGACCACGATTTTGAGGGGACTGAAAACACAACATCCTTCTGCATTACCTCCCCCCATTCTGCGGGTGGCCGGGGCCCCCCATTCTTCAGTTCTCAGCTTCTATGACCTCTGAAGAGTCTTCCATATAGATGTATTGCTCCAGAGGGTCCCCCTCGTCCCCACCTTTATTCCTCTCTGACCTCTCGTTAATTCTCACAACCTAAAATTATTTTGTCTGTGTGCCCTCTGCCTGTGATTCTCCTCCCAGATATCCACGCAGCTCACTCCTTTCTAAGTCTTTGCTCAACTCTGTCTCTGTGAAACCCACCATGACCCCTACCTACAACTGCAACCCACCTCAAATGCCCAGGACCCCTGACCTCCATACCTTGTTCCAGCTCTCTTTTTGCATAATGTTTAACACCTTCAGACAAACTAAATGATGTACTTATTTGTAAAACATATGCTGTCTTTCCTGTTAGAGTTTAAGCACCATGATCCTATAAGGAATCATTCCTTCTGTTCACTGACACATCTGAAGCACCTAGAACAGTGTCCTGCACACGGGAGACATTCAGGACCCATTTATTGAGTGAATGAATCAGTGAATGAATGGCTGGGTTCACAGACTGACTCTGCCACATACTAGTTAATATAGCAAGTCGTTAGCAACTTGCTTAATATTTCTGTGCCTCGGGCTGAAGTTTCCTGTTTATTAATCCTAAACGGGAATAACAGTAGTTCCCGCCTTATAGGTTTGCCAGGAACTTAAATGGCATGGTACTTGGAAAGCTGTCCGAGCAGGGCCCTGACCATTTTGGCTCTTAACATTTACCAGTGAGTGTGAGTCTAGGGAAGTCAGGCGAGGACTGTGCAGAAAGCATACAGCTCCTGCCTGACCCCTGGCTCCATTGTCCAGCTCAGCTTTCTTCCTCTGAACTGCAGCTGCCTCGGACTGACAGGACTGCAGGTGTCAGCTTGGACAAGCTGAGTCATGGCCAACAGCCCTTGCCCTGGGCCCTGCACTCAACCCCAGTGCTTTCTGGGAGAAGGGAATTCATGGACACTTTTTTCATTTCATCTGGATTCAGGCCAGAAGGTGGGACCAGGTAGGCTGAGGGACAGAGATCACTCAGGGTCTGCCAATGGATGGACAGAAAATTCCCAGATGGTCTCAGAAAAAAGCAAGGGGTCCAGCCAGGCCCACCCTGGTGGAAATTGGTCTAGTATACAATTAAGATTGCTGCAATGCCCTCAAAGTTTTTCCAAATTTACCATCCTGGGACTGAACCATTGGCCAGGAGTTTAGAAATTTGGGTACAGTTATGGACTAATTTTGCAAATGTGCTTAACTGCAAATAAAGTCATTTCTTGAGAGATCTGGATTTACTTGTAGAATGAACGTTGAATGAACAATTCTGTCCACAAAGGCAGCTGAATTGGAGAAAGGACACTGGTTTAGGAGCCCATGATTTCTAGTTCCAGCTCTTCCCCCAGTTTTGCAAACTCAAGGAAATCTCTCCCCAGTTCGTGCCCTTTTTTTTTTTTCCACATAGATGCACCAGATGACTACTGGTGGCTAGTCTGGATGAGTCTACTGTATGCGAGATGCTTGCTATGCTCGAGGCACCATACTGAGCACAATCTAGAACTAAACATTCCATGTGTCATCTCATTGACTCCTTCCCAAAACCCTTTGGGAGGCAGCATTGACCCATTTTATAGACGAGGAAACTGAGGCTCCGCGATTTGCACAGGAGACAGAGCCATTTAATAAAAAATCAACATAGTAAGATAAATGTTGCTAGGAATGTGTAGAGTGGAAGAACTTCTGCCTTTTTACATAAGCCAGTCTCCCCTCTCTCTCTTCCTTTTTAGTCCCCCACCCCTCATCCCCCAGGCCAGGAGGGGCAGTATGTCCTAGGAATGACCTTGGGGCAGCTTGACTTAGATCAAAGTTCTCTGTCACATCTCACCTTACTTCAGTGGTTCTCAACTCTGGGCGATTTGTCACTTAGGGGAGATTTGATGATGTCTGGAAACATTTTTGTTGTCACAACTTGGGGGTAGGGGGTGGGGGCTGATGCCTCTGGCACCTAACGGGTAGAAGTCAAAGATGCTGTTAAACATCCTGCAATGCACAGGATAGCTTCCCAAAGCAAAGGATGATCTGCCCCAAATGTCAAAAGCGCTATGACGTAAGAAAGGTCCAAACCTGTAGAGAATTTTTACAAAAATTGATTTGAGCCCAATAGAGGATACTCCCCGAAGCAAGAACTCAACAGATTGAGACAAATGCTTTAGAAAATAACAGTTTGCAGTTTCGTTTATGCATTTGAGATTAAGAAGGGAATTGAAGGAAGTTTACAGGCAGGTGGGAGAAAGCAAAGTGCAGGTCAGATTACAAAACTGTAAGGTTAGGTGCTCCCTTGATTGAGAGTGGTCATGCTCTAGAGGAGGCGTCTGAAAGCGGGACATTTCAAAGGTATGTTAACCTGGACGCTCAGAAACAAGGAGCAGAACTTGCTTAAGGCAAAAATTAACCTTTTGCTGAAGAAGTTACGGACCTGGGGCAGGACCACCCTCCATGCCATGCCAACTTGGGAATTTATGATCAGATTGTCCTGTGTGCTTACTCTCCACAGAACCCCCCTTTTCTAACACAGTGCTGAGGTTGAGAAACCCTGCTTTTATCCATGATGATTTTTAGCAACTCACACATAGGGGAAGAGAACCAGGAGAATCAGAAAACCTGCTTTCCAACCCCTGCCCTGTCACCAGCGTGAATCTTCAGACCTCTGGTTCATCCTCTGTCAAATGTGGGTAGACAGGGCTGGCCCTCTCTCCTTCACAGGGTGTGTGAGGGCTGGAATATGAGAAAGCAAGTGAGAGCACTTGCTGGACAAGGTGGACAGTGAGGCTGGGCATGGAGGAGGAGGAAGCGGCCATCTAGCCAATGTCTATTGTAGTCACATGGCCCAAATTTTCCAAGACGGTTTCAATTTCAAGTATTCCATTCTCTCCTTATCTTCAAAGGTGAATCAGGCAATGTAGGTCATGGGTGCCTGAGATTCAAAAACATCCGGCCCTAGCTCCCTTCCGCCTCTTCTTCATTCTTTGTTTATTGTAGAAAAATTTTAAAGTGCATATATAATCCCTGTAAATGTCAAAATAGAAGCCTTAAGCACACACTGATTTATAAATGACTTTTCTCAGTATTTATCAGTAGATTAGAAACATCTGTCCCTGAAATTAGTTACATCTGGACAATTTTATTTTAGTAGGTTCATTCTTCAATTTATTTAATGAGTCCCTTACTTTGAGACATTCTGTGGTTCTCAAATCTTCACTATTATAATCCAAGTTGTGATAAACATCTTAGTAGCTTTTGTGTGTTTAACAGTCGTAATTTTTTCCTTAGAATACAACATTCTTGAAAGTAGAATTCTTGGCTCAAAGTATGCATTTTTCCCCTTTCAAACAATATGTATTTTAATAAATGTTATTTCAGTAAATTATGATTTGAACGCAGCCACTGTTAGCATTTTAGTATATTTCACTTTCATATTTGTTTAAGATTTTACCATACTCATTTCCCGTGTTTTTGCATTTTGTAAGGCCGTGTCATATCCTATTACGTGCATGGACCACAGCTGACTCAAGTTCATAGATTTAGATTTGATGTTATTTCCAGTTTTTCACAATTGTAAATGGTCCTGCAAGGAACCTTCCTGTGAATGCATGAAGCTCCCCTTACCTCCTCCCCCTGCCCCCAAATTTGCGGTGAATTTTTTAGATTAGAAGTGAAACTACTGTGTCAAATGGAAAGAACTTTTTTTTGGTTCATCAATGTACATTGCGAAATTATTTTAAAAGCCTTTTGCCCTGTGGATCTGGGTGGTTTTTATCGGTTCCTGAGGGTTCAGAGCACATCTACTGCAGCCACCTCTACTCCTGGAGCGCCCTCTGAAGTCCACTTGGGGGAACCTTCCAGTGACCTGAGCTCCATGTCTTCCCCACGAAGCCCTCTTGTCTCCATCCAAGTTGGAGTACGTCCTGAGCAGGTGCAGGTTTGTAACAGCTTCTCAGAGGGCTCCGTTGTCCCTTAGGCAACACAGGAACACAGTCCATGATGTGTCGGCCTCCTGACACAGCACTTTCCTGCTGAACGCTCTTCTTTTTCTTGACCTAAAGTCTGTTTCCATGCACTGCTTAAGTTTTACCCCATCCACGACTGTATGTGACCAGTTGTGTGTGCAACCAGTCTGCTCACTTTTCACTTCGGGTTTTTCCCCAGCTCATCTTCCCTTGTGGTCTTCAAGCATCCCTCCCAGCTAGCCCTGCCTAGTTTAGGTCTTCTCTGAGTCTCAGTTTCCTCACCTACAGAAGGGAGCTAGTAATCCCTGTCCTGCAGGGTTGTTGTGAAGATTAAAACTAGTACCAATAAAAATCCTAGCCCAGACTTTGGCTCAAGATGGTGTGAGCACATGCATTTATCTCTCCTTTTTTCCTGAAAATCTATCAAAATAAACTAAACTAAAAAAAAAAAAAAAAAAAAAAAAAGACAAGGAGAGAAAAAGAAAAACTAATAAAGGAGCTGAGAATTGGTGTGTGTGTGTGGGGAAAAGATTGCTTTATGATGTGACTACTGCCAGACACTTGTGTTAGACCCAGCCATATCTGGAGCCAAACAGAGATTGCTTACATAAATCCCCCCCAGAGACTGTCCCACTGACCTCTCCCTATGCCCCTGATGTGCTGGTTCCTGCAACAGGCCCTTCCCCCGGGGAAACATTAAGGCTTTCCTTCCTCATCTGGGGTGAGTCACACCCTGGTATTCTTATCCATCCTCTCTGGTCCTATATAATCCTGTAGCACCTGCCATGCAGTGCAAAGGATATCTACGCCCTCTTGCTGCCCCCACCATGAGCCATGTATATAAGTTCCCTTAATAAATTCTTAATGTAGTGATGGAGCTGTCAGCCTCTTTCTTTGGTCTCTCAGCCCTGAGAAATTTTATATAAAAGTGTGAGAGGGGACAATTTGAACAGTACATCAACGGATCAGAGTTTGACATTTTTCTGGAATACTAAAATGAGTCAAATCACATTTATGGGTAAGTGAGAGCAGAGAAAACCACAGCTCAGATCAAGAAGTAGAGGGAAGTCTGTAGGGGAGGATTTGAAGGAGCTGCAGAAATTAGGATGGTGACTAATGGAAGACTGGGTTGTAGAGCTGCCACATGATCATCAATTTTACCTTCCCCACTGCCACTTGTACAGCTCCATCACTTTCTCCTAGGCTGAGAAACTTCTCAAAAGCTTCCAATGAGAAATAAAGGGACGGTCGTGTTGGTGTTCATAGCAGCAACACTGAATATTCTAACACAATGCGGCGATGCCTTCAAAAGTATTATGAGAAAATGACATTGAACTTGAAATTTAATATCCAACCCAACTATCTATCAGGCATAAGAGAAAAATAAATATGTTTTCTGACATTTAGGGACTACAAAATTTCCCACTAATTCACCCCTATTGTAAAAAATTGCTTGAGAATATACTCCAGCAAGATGAAAAGGAAGTCAGAATAGAGGATGATGGGGGATTCAAGAGCAATGGAAAGAGATTTCCAGAATGGCAGTTGTACAAACAATCAGGAAAGAAGACATGAATATTAGATCATTTAACAAATAGCAAGGGGGAAAGGCAATTAGGAATATCAGGAAAAAACAGAAGCCCTGAAAGAAAATGATAGTCCAGATATTAAGCAAACTAAAATGTGTTCTGATTCTGAGCAGGCCTCTGAAGAGTATCCTTACCCTTCTTCAAGCTTCTCTCCTTCAAGTATCCCAATTTTAGTGATATGGAAGTTACATATCCTTTTTTGGTGGTTTCATTCAAACTTAGTTTTCCAGTAAATAGTATTTATATAATCATAATATTGTAAAAACATTTTTTTTTTAATTTCAAATGTCATAATTAACAGACAGAGCATGGAAGACATCATCACAGTTACACAATTTACCAGTTAGATTGCTTTCAGCTGCCCAGTGGCTTACCCAAAAATAGGTTTTTATTTTCCCCTTATTCCAAGAAAGCTGGAAGTGGTCAGCCCGGGACTGAAGAAATGCTGAAGGAGGCCACGAAGACCACCTAATTTTCTCCATCTGTTTTCACTGTTCTGTGTGTACATTAGGTAAGTGGATCTACTTAAAAACAACTAAATTTTTAAAATCAAGAATTCCTCCAGACAACCCACCCTTCTGCAGGGCTATGGTAGGGATTGAACGAGAGCCTGTGTGTAAAATGCTCAGCACAGTGGGTGCAGCCCTTCCCCTGAGACTTCTTTGGAATTGTGCTGGTGTGGTGTCAGCTATCCCGGGAAATGACAGAGACCTCGGTTTCTCTTTACATTGACTTCTGTGCAATGCAAAAACTTCATCGGGCAGCACCCAGTTCTCCTGGTCCATATCTGCCCAAAACCCCATCCTAAAGGTTGACCTAAATAGCCAAACCAGGGTAGCTAATACCTGCAGCGTCTTGGGCCCGAGGATTTTCTTCAGATTCGCACAGACCTCCTAGCTGTTCATGGCTGATTCAATGCTAACATCCCTTTAAAAAGCATCGCCAAGACAAGGAAACATTCTGGACCAACGCTTTGCCAGGAGAGCCTGGCAGAGATTGGGTTACCCCTGAAGCAGACACTGTACAAGTAGTTTCTTTGGGTGGGGTCCCCAGGAGGCACTGGTAGGAGAATGGAGAAATGAAGCAGAGAAGGAAGGAAGCCAAAAGGGGGTATATTAATGAGCATGCTATGGCAGTGGGCTGTTGGGGCTCAGTGTTGCTGGGGACTTTTGGGGAGCAGTGTGGAACATGTCTCAGATTTGTCCCACCAACTTGTATTTGTCATTGTTTCAGGGCTTTCCCCATGGCCTTGACTCCCTGTCCTCCCAGCCTACCCTCTGCTTGCTTCAAGAAAGCTCAGGCAGCAGGAGAAAGTCCTCAGGCAGAGTCGCAGGACCCTGTGATGAACCAGGCAGAAGGGATATGGGCTGGCGATGACCATATCTGCAATGGAGTCAGCCCTTCTGGGTTAGGGTGAAACAGTGCTCTGACCACCAGCTGACCACGAGTCAAAACTTTATTGCTCCAAGCACTTTACATGAATGTCACTAACATCTATATAAAAAGCACAATCATTCCAACTTCTCAACTAACGCTCTGTACAGACGCTTCCCAGGCTCACCCTCCTCAGCACAGGGGACGCGTTTCAGTGGCAGCAGCTGCACTTGTTCAAGCCCCCTTTGCAGATGCAGCCCCGGGCGCACTTGGCACAGCCCGGGGGGCAGCAGGAGCAGCAGCCTGAGGGGGTCAGAAGATGAACAGATGAGCTTTGCATCACCACTTCCTTCTTACCACTTTCGCTCCCACCACTTAGAGGAAGTAGGGAAAAGAAAAAAGAAAAAAAGAAAAAGAACCTGCCACAGGCTTACATCCACAGTCACAAAAAGCTGGGACAGGAAGTTGTGGGATGTTAGAGCCGGAAAGGATCTCAGAGGTCATGCTGAGTTCACCAGAGGCTCCGAGAGGGGAAGGGGTTTGCCCGGGGTTGATGGACAGTGGCAGATCAGAAACCCAAATCCAGGCTTATGGCCATAGGCCAGTGCTCTCTCTCCTTCACCACGGGGCAGGCTGGAGCCATTCCTCAGTCCTACTCCCACTCCAGGCCCCTAAAACACTGTGGATACAATATCCCCAGGCGGGCAGCAGCCCTGGAGAGCCCAGCTTTCATTTTAGATTTCTCCCAAATGGGAAAAAGTCATCCAGATCCCCCTCCATCCCACCATGGCTGGAGGGTTGAGAATGGAGGGAACAGACCTTCCCAGCTCCTGCCCAGTGGGGTATCTGGTCTCCATACTCACTTTTTCGACATGTTTTACAGTTGCAAGTTGTGCATTTGCAGTCGTCTCCACAGATGCAGATTCCTCCTAGAGGGGAGGACAGAGTCACAAACGTGAGGACCGAGATGGAGCGGGGATCACAAGGTGTACTGCAGACCGCCACACTGCCAGGGTTTCTGGGCTGTCCCTGGGTGGTGGCTGGACAAGAGGGTGAAGATGCTGCCCAGCATCACCCCAGGTGGCGAGGACTATCCAGTGGTTCCCAGTCACAATCCACACACAGAAACTGGGGTGGCTGCCGCAGCGCCTTCGGGATCCCCGTTAAAACATAGATTCCCCAGAATCCACTAGGCTGTGAGATGCTCTGATCATAGGTCTGGGTGTGGAAAGGGCATCAGTATTTTTCAAAAGCAGCTCAGTTGATTGTGATGCACAATCAGGTTTTAAAACCACTAGACTAGGCCAACTCCACTGAGCCCAACGTCCCTCACCTTTTCGAGGTATCAGGCAAGGTGGAAGCCCTGAATCGCTAGGAGGATGAGCAAAGAACATAAACAAAGCCCAAAGTGAGAGCCACAGCCACTACGTGTTTCCGTATCATAAAAAACCATCTATGCTTAAAAAAAATCAGCCCGCCTATCCTTTTGAATTAAGATGCTGGAAGCTTCTGTCCCTGACAAGTTTTTGGTACAGACATGTCCTGTTAAGGAGCAGAGAGGCCCGTGGGATTTCTTTATACCATGTCTCAAGGCCATAAACCCAGGATGGCTCTGAACGGCATCCCCTCTCCTCCCAGCCAACATGCTTCTGTGGAATTAAGTGGTTTCAGTGTCAGGGGAGCCCACATACTTTTCTAATGGCTCCCCTGACGTCTGTAAGTGCTTTACGATTCTGCCACTTGCACAGCAGCCTGGGAGGTGGGCAGCAGGGAGTGAGTAACTCAGTTTTGAGATGAGGGAAACTGAGGCCTGGAAATAAGAAGCGTCAGAAGTGATGGCAGCAATGGACCAAAACCGGGTGGCCTGATTCTGGGCTGGATCTCTTCCCCTGCCCTGGTGGCTGCCCCTAGGGGCCTGCCGCTAGGCTCCTCCAGTCATTCTAGACCAGGCTATCAATTCTTGTCAGTCAGGCTGGGCGCCAACAGAGAGCGCGGGCTGCCCCCAAATTTCTAGTCTGAGACAAACGCCGTTGGCAGCTCCTAACTGCAGGAAGGGAAGCATTGGTTAGAGTCCTGCGGGCTTCCTGTAGGAAGCTGGTGCAAGGTCCCAAAGCCCAAGGTGGCCACCCTTACTCACCAGACATGCAGGAGCATTCCCTGGGGTCCATGGTCCAGGTGTCTGAGAGACTCCGGTGCTGTCACAACTGGAGAAGGGAGGCTGAGTGAGCAGCCACCAGAGGCTGTGCTTTTATACCTGTGTAGGTGTAGTTGTCGGCTGACCCCACCTCTCCCTGGGGCCAGACGCCTTGCACACGGCCCAGACAGACACTGTGGGCTGGGGTTTGGGGTGAGCAGGCAGAAGGAGGGCAGAGGAGAGCGAGAGCAGAAGACGTGGCTTTTCATCAGAAGGGACACAGGTGGCTGCACCGCCCCACCCCCCTGCCCACATGCCGAGGTGTCAGGAAGCCGGGCTCAGGTTCATTGGCACTTACAGTGCTCAGGTTGGCAGCTGCATTAATCTAGTCTCCCCGTCCTGTGCATTCTATAATCTGCATTTCTGTTCCCTCCATCACAGGGGCTGTTCCCATCCTGGCCGAAGGCCTCCATCTGTCTTTCCTGACTGTAAAAGCCTTTACCATGGGCAGAAGTGGGCCCAAACCTAGGTTCTGGCCTTTAGAAGGTCCCACTCAGGGCCTCTTCTGGATGTCACTCCCAAGCCCTGTGACTGAGAAGGCCAAAATTCAGGGGCATGTGCCCACTAGAGCCTGAAATCTCTCCTTCTAGACCACCCATGGAGCACCCAGGATTCAGGAATTTTCTGTCATCCCAAGCCTATTTGCTTTAGAGGGTTTGCTTATTCCTCCTCTCCAGGCTCCCAAGGGCAGATGTACTGTCAACGTGTGTCTCTAGGCCTGAGAGGGGCCTGGGTGTGGCTGTTTGCTGGAATCTAACAGAGTTTGAATGTGTGGGCTGGATACCCGTGGGTGCGTGTGAGGCCTCTTGCAGTGAGGGAAGGAGTTAGGGGTGGGAGGGAAAGGGAAGTTGGCCACTGGGCAGATCTTCTGGTACTTTCGTGTTTTAACTTGAGGATCCGAGAATCATGCATGCGAATCTGGCTCTCCAGGTTGTGGAGGCAGGAAGATTTATTTTTTCATTTTATTTGCTTGTTCATTTGATTTATAATTTTTAAATAATTTAGCCAGGCAGTAGGTGGACCCCATTCTTGCTCTACCCTCCTAAACATTAGGAGGGGCCTGGAACTAGCTTCCTGTCGTATCAACTCTCCCCTTCATTCTCTGCACTGCCCCAGAGGTAGATCATTAAAAATAGCATTGGCTGTTTCTCCGCCACTCAAAATCTTCGGTGGCCCCCATACCTGTTAAATGAAGCCCAAACATCTTAACCTTGGATTTGAAGTTTAATTTACCTTTCCAAGCTCATTGCTCACTACTCCCTTCTACCTGCTCCACCAGAACCTAAGGTCTCCAGGGTCCCTGTCTTTGCCTGAACTTTCCTACCTGCAGGCCTTTGCTCCTGTCTGGTGTTCATGGTCTCCCTGTCATCCTGAATCCAAGTAAATCCTCCCCACCCACTGAGGCATGAACTCAAATGCCATCCCTGAGTGGTGGAAGCAAGAGGGAACTTGGGGGAGATATAACCATCCCCCAATCTCCACCATAACCCCGTTCTTTGATACAAGCAGCTGGCTACTTTTCAGTGCCCTCCAGATGATACAGCTTCAAACTTCTCCCACCAGCTGCCATCCTCACCCACTCTCCACATCGAAATTCTGGAGCCGCTGCTGATTATATTTCCTCTAGGAAGCCGACTCAGATCTTTCCCTCTCTCAAGCAGAAGAAACCTCTCTCTCCGTGGCCCCTCAGTGATGTGTTCGTGTATTTCTCATGATATTTCTATTCTGCTCTGCGTGACTACTTGGGTTCATGGCTCTCATGCCCTTCACCCCGATCTGGGAGCTCTCAGGAGCAAGCCCTGTGTCTGAAGATTCTCTAGACACAATGTTCTGCACAACATTTAGTGGGTGTTGAATGAAGGAGTGAATGAATGAATGAGTCAGTCGGTCAATCAGATGCATAGCTGAATGACTGAAGACATGAATGAGAGTGAGCATATGAGCGAACAAGTGAATGAGTGTGTGAATGATGAGTGGACAAACGCATGCAGCTCCCGCATGTGGGGACTGAGGACTTCTGCTGAAAAGTGCTGTCGCCATTCAGAAAGGCAAAACATAAAAAATAAAAAATGGGGCCCGGTCATAAGCGGTGGAATAGTTCCTCCCAGCTTGTAGGTTAGTGGGGTCTCCACCACTCATCCATAAGGACCACTGGTGCCTCAGGCTGACCCATGGAACCCTCGCTTTGAGATGAGAACTTCTAATGAAGAGAAGGGGATCCAGCCTCATGGTATCTGCAAGGCACTGAGGAGGGTTGGCAGGTGCAATATTGCAGGGTCCAACAATAGTCCCTGCTGGAAGGGAATTCACAGCCTCGGAGGGGACCCAGGTACATCTGTTTATTCAACCACTTTTGGAGGCCAGCGCTGCGCTGGGCACTGGGGAGCCAAACGTAAGTAAAACCAGAGCTTATGGTTTGGCCGGTCAGGAGGACATCTCAGCCCAGGAAACCCACAGCTGGGCAGGGCTGCTCTCAGAGTCCAGAGGCTGAAGCCATCTTCCCGGGCCTGCATTCTCAGCCCAGTGCCAGCCCACGTCATGGCAGGGTCGGCTTCCCCCTGCTGCTTGGGTATGCCCCCTCACAGGTAGTAGTGCCTTAAGGTCTGGCCCAACCCAGTGAGCCTAGAGAGTGATCAGGCTTTCCCTTTACCCTTATCTAAGCCAGCTCTTCTCCCTCCTCACGACCTGTGAAGAACCTTCCTCAGCACCTGTCCAGGAATTGTTTCTTCCTGGAACGACTAAGGCTGTGATGTTGCTTGATGCCCCCCCCAACTGAATAAATAATAACAAAACCAATTCTCCAGCAGGAAGATATTTCCCAGTTCCTGGGCCGTGCGTGTTGAAACGACCACCCACAGCATGGGACAGTGAGGCCCACGCTGAGCTGTGCCCGGCCTGTCCAGTTCCCCTTACACAGTCCTTCCCCACATCTGCAGGCCCCTTTCGCATTTTGTTCATCTTCTATGTCTCAGTTCCTGATCTCTGCATGGCAGCAGGAAAACGAGAACACACACACCACCCTAAGAACATCTGATGGCTGGTGGGCACACAGCTTAAACCCACACGCAGAAAATAAATATTTATTCAGAGGCAAGATCCTTAGTCTTCTCAAGGGATTCAAGGAGCCCTTTGGAAATCTGAAGAAAGCTCTGAACTCTCTACCCAGAAAAAAAAATGCTCAGATATACAACAGTTTCCCACAGGTGCAAGGATTTTGTGGATTCCTGAATCCCATTGGTGGCCCTCGCCCTCCAGGGTCCCGAGTTAACAACTCTCCTGCAAAGAAGCAGTCCTGCCTGCAACACCTCTTCCAGCATCACACAGCAGCTGTAGCTCTTTTGAACCACTGAGCCCTAAATAGCACCTTCTCCAGACAGGTTCTCTGCTTTACGCATAAGTAATGTCTCGTGGTTTTCTCAGAACAATGAAACAGGTTGCTCCAAAGAAGCAGCTCATGCTGCACCTCTTACAAAACTCGCAATGACAGGGTTTCCATCGTCTCCCCTTCCCATAAAAGCTAAACACATGCTGCTCCTGTGCCCAGAAGTTTCTGCCAGAAAGAAGTTTCTAGGACTCATGGCCTAGGAAGGGAGGTTCAGCCACGTGATGATGGCAAAGGGCCCACGCCATGACTTCACGCCCCGATCCATGCTTTGTTCTTGGGATCGTCATCCTGCCCCATCCTTTCCCTTGGGACCATCTGGACGTATGTGTCTCCCCAGGAGCAGCCTGGAGCCACTGGTTTTATTATGCTGGTTTCTAAACTCATCTCTCTCTCTGGACTGCAGAGTCCTCAAGAACAGAGGCTGTGCTTATTAATTCATCTCAGCATCCCCACGGCCAGGCACGCTGAGTGCAGCCACACAGTGGGTGTTCAATAAATACCCATGGGTTGGTGAGGAATGAGTGGCTTGATTAACAGAGTTGCATCTAATCTGTCTTCTGTGGCTCTCCTTAAAGAGATTTAGAGGACCTTGTCGCTCACCAAGGATAGTCAAGAACTTCAGATCCGTAGTTACGCTGCCTGGGTTCTAATTCTTTGCTGCGTGATTTGGGGCAAGTTGTTGGGCTTCTCTGGGCCTCAGTTTATTCATCCGCAAAGTCAAGCTAATGAACATGATGGTCCTGTGGCTCTGTTGTTGCAAGGGTTAAATGAGAAAATGCATTATATTAAGCCCTTAGTTCGGAATCTGGCACATTATTATTATTATTATTATTGTTGTTGTTGTTATTACTATTAATATCATTACCATTACTCGTGCCTATTATGATTTGGCAGATCAGTTCAGGCACCCACCCATTTGCATGTTTCAGGCTCATAGACTATTCTTCGGCCCATCCTGGGGGCCTGAGCAGGAGGCATTCATCAGCAGTGAGAGGTATAAAGAGTTCTAGTCTCTGGGTTTTTGAGTTCAGCCTAATTCTTTTTGGATCCCAGGCTTCTGAGGGCCATAGGGCTCAGTCCTTCCCGAGTCCTTTACTATAGTTTCCATCTGTTTGGAGGCAAAGCTGACCTTCCAGCTACAGAGTCCTCTAACAGGATATTTCTGACTTCATCTGTAGGAGTAGGCACGAGACATGGGTGGACAAATCAGATCAGATGGGGGCCTTACGGGATGCCAGGTGGATTTGAACCTGGCTCTTCAGTTCACTGCCAGCCCCCACACGGTAGGTCTAAAGTACCCATAACAGAACTGTTCAGCAGTTTGGAGCTTTGTGGCCTTCTAGAGTGTTTATTACTAATTTTATTATTAAAAACTTCAAACATACTAAAAAGTACAAAGAAGCGTATTAAAAGCACCAGAAGAGTATTATCTACCCCCCGGAATGAACAGATGTCAACATTGTCATGTGCTTCGACTCTTTTATTTATAAGAAATAAAAAATTAACAGGCTCACGGCTTTAAACAATGTCTATGCGTTGGGGACTCCCAATTTATGTCTCTAGCCAGTCCTCTTTTTTGAACTCCAGACCCATAGTTCTGGCTGCTACTTTGCATTCCACGTGGGTGTCAGCCAAACAGCATCTCAAACCTGACATATCCCTGACCGAGCGCCCACTCCCACCTCACCTCCCTCCAGCCCCCAACCACAGTCTTGTCTGCCTCCACCTCTGACACTGGCTTGGGCCACCACCATCTCCCACAAAGGTTCAGCACTAATTCCTGAGTGGCCTCCTTGTGTCTGCCCTTGCCCTTGACCCATATGGCACATTTTCTCTAATATAAAAATGCTGCAAGAAATATCCCCGCTCACGTCATTTACATGAGTGTGCAAGACTCGCTCATCCCTAGAAAAAAGATAGATAGGTCGTAGGGGAGCAATTGCTCTCCAAAGATCCTGCACAAATTTACATTTCTCTAGCAATTTCTGAGTCCCCATTTCCCTCCCTCTTCTTTCAATACTTTCTGTATTCAGACTTGAAATGTTTGTCCATCTGATAAGTGTGAAGAAGCGTAATAGTATTTGACAGGTCTAATTTGCATGTCCCTGCCTCTCGTCATCCATCAATATCCAAACCGTGAGCCATGACCTAGCTGTGCTCTCATTGACAGTGAGTATTCCATCAGCCTTTCACACTCTAGCAAGAGAGAGCAGAGTGAAGATCATGGGCTATACAGTCCTTCGCTTGTGGTTCCAATTCTGGCTGTTCCATCTGCTTGTTGTACAACTTCAAAAGCTCCCTTATTTGTTCATCTCAACCATGGAGATAACTGAGTCCACTCATGGAGTTGTGGTGAGGATGAAGAGAAAGCGAAAAAGATCAGGCATTTAACACACATGTGCTTAAGGAATGGTAGGTACGATCAAGATTTCGTATTTAGAGTGAAGCGATAGGTTTATAGACAGCTTGATATGGAGTCAGATATGCCTGGGGTTCAGCCCCAGTGCTTTGGCAAGGCACGTCTCCTCTCCAAACATCAGTCTGTCATCTTTACAAGGGAGATGATCAAGAGTGGAAAGTGCAGGACAGGAGATACTCAGGTAGAAAGCTCAAGGAAGTAGGAAGCCATGAAGAAGATAGAAGATATACATCTTATTGTCACAAATCTGTCCATGGCCCGGCCTGGAAAGCATGTCGCAGCGGGGTGAACACCCGCACAGAGTCCCACGCCCTGGCAGGTTGGGCGTTGAGGTGGCAGACTGATCGAGAGGAGCAAGGGCTGCACCCCCACACCCCCATCTACTCTTTACTCCCCCCTTGCTGGGCTCTAGAGATGCTCCCCTCTTTTTGATCTGAGTTCTGATGGCTGTGCTGAGGGATTTTAAAGATCGTATCCACGAGAAGAGGCTCTGTGGATTTTGATAAACTGTACGTTTCTTCATGTCTTTTAAATTTTTTTTTTCTAGAGATTTCTTCCATCTGCTAAGGTAACAATGTGTATCTGTGTGTATGTGAGAGAAACAGAGAGACAGAGACAGAGAAAGCTGTACACGCCAGGGAGGCTGAGGCTGCTCCCTCTCAGGACAGTTCCCCAACCGAAATATCCACCACACAGAATTCTGCTTTTTCTGCCCTCCAATTCCGCTCTTGGAGCCCTGGTAAAGAACCCCACAGCCGATGTGGAAACGGCCTCCCAAGAGGTGGGTCCCAGAGCTGTGGACTGTGAAAATGAGGCCAAGGCTAGTGAGAGCCGCTTGGCTCCGCCCAGTCACCTGTGCAGTCACCTGGCTTCGCCGACTCTCCAGGGCTGGAGGCTGCTGGTTAATTACCTGGCACTCCTGCTCCCCGGCTAATTCAGTACCCACTGGGCAAGTGAAACCCTCTGCTTTGCACACTGCCCGGAGGGAGAATGAGTAAGGCCGAAGCCAACAATTACCCACACTCGTGGCCCCCAGCAGTGCGTGGCTGGTCCAGGTTGGCTGGCGGCCCAGGTTAGGGCTTTGGAGAGGGAGAAGAAGGTACACGTTCACCCCCTCCCCTGCTTCCTCTGTTCTTTTCCTTCTTCTTCTTTTCTTCCTTTCATTATTCTTCCCTCCCTCCCTCCCTTTCTTCCTCCCTTCCTTTTTTCCTTCCTTCCTTCCATCCTTCCTTTAATCAGTCATTCAGCAAACATTTTTAGGGCTGGCTCTGTGCTAGCTTCAGGTCAGCCCTCTGACTGGCGTAAGAGAACCAGGCCTGGGTCTGGGCCTCGGGAGCTTGCTTTCCAGTGGGGATGATAAGCGTGTCCAGAGATATCAGAAAAGGAGACAGCAAGCAGGTTTTTGTGAGGGCACACAAGTGCAGGCGGCATTTGAAGGCCCCGAGAGTGACCGCCTCCCTAAATCTTGTGCCCTAGCTGCCTTCCTTGCCTCACTCTAGTCTCGGCCCTTCGGTTGCCTCCCAGTCTGGGTAACTCCTGGGTTCCCTTTGGGCTAAACCGAGGCTTTTCACACTGCACATACCCCTCAGGGGTTCCTGGAGGTGTCTGCAGGGATTGTTGCAGATGGGATGGACCCATCTCGCCCCAACTTCCCTTATTTAAATGGGGCAGCTCCTCTTTTTGAAATCTGTTTTGTCTTATGCATCCCACTCCCCACCCCTCACATAAGGATTTTATCTGGGTCGTGGGAGGGGAGGTGATGTAGCTAGAACCAGTAGGGAAACCACTGAATACAAGTCCTGCCTTCAAAGGTTGTGGACTTGCAGGGGTGGGGGGATGGGGGTGGGAATGTGCAGATCTGCGGCTAGAATCCCATTTGGGACTCTGGCCCAATGCTATGCCTTGTTTTCTCTTCTTCTCTTAAAATTATTATTATTTTTTAAAATTCTGAATGATTTCGAAAACAAGCAAGAATAGAACATTAAATATGGAACTTGCCAGCATTGTTAAATATTAACATTTATTTCACTTTTTTAAAGGAACAAAGCAATCGAGAGTGGAAACCACCTGTGTAAACTTCGCATTCTTACACGCCGCCAAAGCCGGGAACCAATTTCATGAAGTGTTTACCATGCCCACGCATGTTTTTCTACTTTTACTATGTATGTGTGTGTCTATAAAAATTACGTAGTCTTGTTTGACAGGTTTATAAACCATTTATGAAATGGCATCCTTCTCTCTGTAGCCTTTTACAATTCAGCTGTTTCTGCAGGGGAGCTATTGCTCAGCATTCTGAATTTACGATTTTAGGTCTTTACTGTGTTCTAGGGTATAACTAGTTCACAGTTTATCCTGTTGATGGGCATTTGGATGGTTCCACTTTTTCACTGCTGCCATGAACACCCACATGTACGTTTCCTGCTGTGACACTTTCTCGAGGGAGTGTACCTGGGAGTGGGCCTGAGAAGAACATGCATCTCCTACTTTGCAGGCCATCCCCAAATTGCTCCCGCATGGGCTTCCACTCCCATGACCCATGGACTTCGGTGCCCAGTTGTCCGTGGCCTCATAACCACTGGTATTGTCAGACTGAGTTTTTGTAGGTCTGACCTATATGAAGGGACATGTCTTAGGTTGCAGATCTGCATTTCCCTACTTACCACTGAGGCCGAGCGTACTGTCAGGAGATTTGGGGGCATCCTGGTCTACCCCCCACGGTCCAGTGTTCTTCCCAACATGCTGCAATCCACAATGGCCTGGTGGGACATAGCACTAACTGATCCCACTTTGAGACCAGTTTATATCATTTTCTTGGACATACAGCCTGTCTCTGTCTTCCCCCATTTCTGGTTCTTAATAAATTCCCGGTTCAAGAGGCTCAGAGTGAACTTGGGAGACGAAGAAGATGAACCTTATGATAGTCCCAGGAAGAACACTCGAAGGGTGTGGAGAGGGGAGGGGACAGCCCGGAGCTGCATCCCCAGACTTTAAGTCCTCCTCAAACCTGCACGAAGCCCACTGGGGAATGAGCAAGTCAGCAAAATATGTCTTAAGATCCTGTCCTTTGTCCCCTTCATTTAGAAACCATTCCTTCTAACTGAAATGGATTCGCAGGCAAGAGTCCTGGCTTTGCTCTGTCAGGCTTCTCAGGAAGACTTGAAGGACAGAAGCAGAACTCCTGGAATTAACATATTTCAAGAATTCCAGAGCTACAAGGACAATAATGTGGTCCAAGCCTTCTCTCAGCCCCAACCCCAATTACAGATTGGGAGCCCGTAGTCAAGAGGGTCATCCCACCCCCAGTGTGGGTTAGCAGGGCGAGGTGAGGAGTCAAGGAGGAAAACTTCCCAGGCCCTTGGAAGCCTCCTAGATAACTGTAGCGTGTGGCCACGCGTGGGACCACCTGCTTGGATTAAACAACTGCTGTGCCCCACACGGTGCCACGTGCCTCACCCAGGGGTACAAAGGAGAAGGTTTTATGGTATAATTGGGATGCTGAGACACCCAGAGAAGAAACCAGTCGCAGGCATCACAGAACATGCAGGCAGATGGTGAAATGAGCGAGGGTGCCCGTGTACGTGTCTCTCCTCTCACTCTCCGCCCCTTCTCCTTCTGTCCTTCTTCCTCTTCCTCTCTCCTCCTCCTTTTCTCTCCTTTCCTCTTTACCTTCCCACATCTCACTTTTTCTCTTGTGTCTTCTTTTCTCTCCCTTAGTACAAGGAGACGGGGTTGCGACTCAGGGCAACCGAGTCCTCTAAATTCCGTCACTGGCATCACTTGCTCGCGGGTCCATGCCCCTGCCCTGGGCCTCAGTTTCCCCCAAACAACAAGGAGGTGTCCATAGCTAGATGACAGGCCCCTCCCAGCTCTGTTCTGGGAGCTGGTTAAAGACAGTTGTTTGGAAATGTCTATTTCTAAGTTTTCTGGAGGGATGACCCCCTTAGCCAATGTCCCCCTAGCAGTTTGTATCTAAAGTATTGGGATCAAAGGCACTTTTTCTAAAAACTTCGCTAATTGTTAATTGTCTGCAGGCATTTTCTGGCCGTGCTTGTCTTCCAAAGATATGAGCATGAACTCAGCAGCTCGGGCCCTGCGACACCCACAGGTGCTCTTCCAACGGTGGGCTCGCTGGGTTTCCAAGGTCCGTTTCTTCCATTTTGAAATCCTGGGGGTAATGAGGATTTCTGTTTGAACAGGTCCCTCCTGTAAAGGGACCAGGACTCAAACCACAAAGCGCTTCCCCATCCGTCAGGGATTTCATTAGTAACTCCAAACCATAGCACACTAGTGTTTTAGTTTGTCGATTTGTCCAGTATAAATGCATAGTCCCCTGCAAATACTCGGATCATCTCCAATTAATGTTAGGGAGGGAAAGCAAAGACGACAGTTTGGAGGTTGTATAGAAGGGAAATAATTATCCACCGCTGTCATTCCCTGCGTTGTAAAGGGGTGGATGACAGAGCTCGTTGCCCCCTCAGCGTCTGTGGGGTTACCGACGTGATGCTTTTGTGTGGCTCAGGTCTGGGGAGCCCAGCGTGAGAACCAGGACAGCCTGGCTGGGCATGAAGGCGCGGGTGTGCTCGAGTTCTTGGGCCAAAGGCGGGTCTGACTGAGCCTCAGATGGACATAGACTTGTGCTGCCACCGAACTGATCTTGTTTCTGTCTCTCTCTCTTTTCCCCTCTCTCCTTCTCTCCTTCTCTCTTCCCCTCCTCTCCTTCTCTCCCTCCTCCCCTCCCTCTCTCACCTCAGGCAAGCCATTTGACCTTGGTTTTCCTGCCAATAAAATAGGGATAATAACACACTCTTCTAAGGGTGCCTCTTAAGAATAATTGGACAGTTTTTGCAGGGCGCTTTGAAGAAAATTGCTGTGAAGCTGTTCTGCTGGCCCTGGAATTTTCCTTGGTGCAAATATCAAACAGACGAGAGAGGCCAAAATTCTGGTTCTGTCCCTCTCAGCTGAACCATTTTCCCCAGTTCAGTTGGAAGAGAGGAAGATGCGGGAGGGGCCGTGATCACAGCCCGGGCCTGCCTGGAATATTAAAGGCATAACCCGGCCTTTGATGCTGGGCTGCAACGCTTGTTAATTTTAATAGGAAGCGAGCAGAGGCGGGAAGGTTCTGCCTGGCAGAAGAAAACAGGTCAGGCCGAAGAGGGTTGTTGCCAACTCCACTTGGAGCTTGTTTGGCTTTGAAGTCCTGGGCCCCAGAGCTGGAGTCCCAGGACAACTCCTAGATGTCAACAGGGTAAGTGGGGACAGATGTCTGGGGTAAGTGTGGACCTGAGGCCCCTCAGTTCCCAGCTCGGAGCAGACGGCATCGTCTTAATTTGGGAATCACCTTAGAGACAGTAATCCCCCCAACTGCTGGATTTCCAGGAAAACTTTCCATAAGGGTCTCAGATATAAATGACCTAAGGGTGAAGGAAGCTGATGATAGGTAATAGGGTGTAGTGGGGACTGGTAAACTGACTAAGCTCCAATTAAATAGTGAGATTGGGGAATGAGGGTCAAATTTTGTCAGCTTTTCTGATTTTTATAGGAGAAATTAAAAATCTGGAGTGTGTATGTGTGTGTGTGTGTGTGTGAGAGAGATATTCCAATTTTAAAACACCAATAAGAGTTGTTTATTATTTTTAAATTCTCTCCTCACAAACACACATATCCATAGGCCAGAGCAGCCACAGGGCCCTGTTTTGTGACATCTGTCTTGGAATCTTAAAGCTTCAGGGTTGCAGAGTCTCTGAAAATTCACCGAGGCCTTTGGTTACTATTTTCTAGAGACTTCAGACCGACATCTGGCTGAGGGCATCAGGATCACCCAGTGAGAGCTTTTCAAAAACAGTTGTTAGGAACTCTGATTCAGTGGGCCTGGAGTGGGGTCTGGGGAGTGTCTCATTTGTTTTCAACTCCTCAAATAATCCTGATGTGCAGCCAGGTGTGGGAAATGGTGACATCAGCGGTTCCTCTCAGTCGTTTTTAATTGTTTTAGAGTCACAAACCCTTTTGAGAAGCTGAAGACAGTTATTGACACTATCCCTAGGGAAAAAAAGATGCTCGTCCTGAAAATACTTTGCAAACGATATCAGGGGGCCTGAGTACTGCCCCTCTGAAGGTCATCTGCAGCCACCAAGTGAAGAACCTCGGCAGTTCTTGACGCTAGAATTCCATCTGCAGGAGCCATGAAAGTGGCTTCCAAGGTCTCACTTACACTCCTCCAGTGACAGGGAGCTCATTATCTTGGAGGATAACCTATCCCTTTTGGGGAGGACATTTAGCTTCAGTAAAGTCTTTTTTGGATGAGCTGCCTCTTTTCATTAGCATCCTTCTCCATCTCCCCTAGCTTTTACCCACAAGTCCCATATTTGTCCTCGGGCTAATCTCTCTTGTTTTGCTTGGGGTAGGGAGGGGACAACTGCCACAGGAGGCCAGAAGAAACTGGGTGGTGGCCAATGATGAGGAGCTGCTCGCCTTGGAATTTGAGACTTTGGGAACAGAGTCCTAGACAGATTCTGGTGATACCTGTTCATGCCACCTCATCCCTTTGCCTCCTTCAGGAACCCACCACTCATCCAGGGCAAAATACCAAACCTGAATGTTGACTTCACTTCAGCGTCACCATTCTCTCCCTGTACTTTATCCTGTGGCTGACCCTCTTTCAGTAGCTCATCCCCCCAAGCCTGGAAGATGAACCTTTTCAACATGGGTCAGGTACAGCCTGCAGATACCAGAAACATCAAATAAATGATCATTTGAGCTGTTTAGCCCAGCACTCTTGCTTTGGCCAGCATCTGGTGGGCACTTGGAGGTGAGGAATGACATTCTCCATGCCCTCGTGCCCTCGCTTATTCATTCAACATTCATCAAACACTGACCACCAGGTTGTAAATGGGCCTCCAACCTAGCCTCAATCTGTCACCTAGCAATTTGAAGCCCTCTGAGACTTGTGTTTATTCTTGGCCCATCCTACCTCTTGTGGTGGAAAACACTGTAAGGTCTTCTGAGCAAAGTAGGTTGGGGGCGTGTGGACTTCTTTGCCTTAAACTCTTTTAAACTTCAAGGGAGCCTTCTAATAATAATAATAATAATAATAATAATAATAATAATAATAATTGAGGTTGGGTGTCTATCATCCCTCCCTCAGCATCCACTTTGGCACTTTATAGATTTAATGCAAGCTGAGCCTCCTTTTCTCCATCTGGGAGAAGCCTCATTTTGAAGCTCTGCCATCTCACCATCCCTTTGATTGCTTTAGTCACTTGTACTTACCTGACAAATGTACCCAACTTTAAATGCAAATGCCCCTAAGTGTTCTCACTCACCTTCCAGCCCAGGGCTTCTGGAAAAAAAAGAAACATATAACCCTGAGCAAGTCCCAGAAGGAGGTGAGGAAAATGGTATCCTTTTACCAACCTTGTAGAAGGACACGGCTGACTGGCCAGTCATCACTGAATGGACACTCATGGCCTGGCAGAGTCTCGCTCATGTATGCATTCAGGCATTTATGCCATAAATATTTACCAAGTTCCAGAGATGTGTTAGGTTCTGGGCTGCATGCCGTAGATAGGGCAATTAATAACACCAAGCAAATCCTGACCCTTCTAGAGTTTATATTTTAGCAGGGGAGACAGAAGACAAATAAGCACACCCATGCATAATTACAGGTTGTGATGGGTGGCATGAGACATAACTACAGATATGTTAAGGGGAACCCAATTCAGACAGAGGAAATAACCCTTCAGCTGAGACCTGTAGGAGGAAAGTAATGTAGGCAGAGAGAATATAGCATATGCAAGGGCCCTGTGGCTAGAAGGAGCTTGGATTCCTTAAGGACCCAAAGCAGCAATGAAGCGAGAGATGGTAACTAGGGAAGAAGAGATTCTTCAAGAGATGTGATTCAAACACCTGCAGGGTTCAGCGGGTTTCGTGAATAGAGTGAGCCAGGTCAGAGATAAAAGGGAGCAGTGGAGACTATGGCAAATGGGCAAACACACACCTGATGTAAAAGAGGCAGCCACTGCTCAGCTCCAGCTGGCCTTCCACATGTGCAGATGGACCCTGTTGGTCCGGCATGGCCAGAAAATTTATTTTTCAAGAGAATCCTCACATCTAGATTTTTGTACAATATCTTCTATTGAAAAAGCAACAGCACGGAGTTCTCCACAACCCATGTTTGAGGGCCAAATGCGTCTCCCTGGGTGCTGCCTCTCTGGGTGCTGTGGACTGGGTAAATCCACAGCAGAGAAATGAGAAATCAAAGAGCTGGGGCCGCCCCCTCACTCAGGTTAACTGAGGCCAAAGTACTCGCAGCTGCATCGGGTGGTTTCCTGGGGGAGTGAGCAGCCTTTTAGGCTGACTTCCTCTTCGGCCTCCGGCAAGCCTTTAACCATGGGGCTGGCTCAGTTTCTTACTTGAAGTGGGAGCAGGGAGGCCAAGTTTGGGGTTTGGGGGCTGCCTGGGGCTACAGTCTGTGGAATCATTAGGGTCGGAAAATGACTTCTTGAGGCTTCTAGGAGTTAAACGCCCAACAGAGTTCAGAAGAAGATTTCCAAGGCCTTGCTCCTTAATGCACCACCACTGTATAGGTCTCCCTCCCTCCCCTCCCCATCTCCAGGGGGCCTTCCCCAGATGAGAATGCCCTGGGAGTCCAGGGAGCCCAGGACCTCTAGGTCTACCCGCCAGTCTGTCCTTTCCTCCCCTTCCTTCTGTCTCCCTTTCCTTCCTTGCCCAGATATTCAGTGAGGCCCTTCCAGGTGCAGCCACAGTGAGTCACACACAGCGCCTGCTCACTCTCAAACGCATTCGTGTGGAACTTGACGCTCAGCAAGAAAAACAGAGTCAGAAATGACACACGCAGTGCGTGTTACAAGATGGAAACTGCGGGGTGTCCTAGGGGCAAATAACCCCTCCAGGGATTCAGGAACACCCCTCATCCTGAGCAAGTGATGCTGCAGCTGAGCCTGGAATGCTGAGCAAAAGTTAACCAGAGTGGAGAGGAGATGAGAACGGTGGCCCAGGTGGAGGGATCTTCCAGGATCAGAGGCCAGAGCAGGGGTCAGGGAGCCCTAAGTGTTCATAGACCTTGACTGATGCCCACCCTTCAGGGGCCCCAGAACCCAAGGCCAAGAGAGGGGACAGGAGCCAGCTCACCTGGTCCTTAGGAACCAGGGCAAGAAATTTTTTTTAATTTGTTTTTTACTGTGAGAGTAATAGAGTAATAGTAGTTACTGAGTTTTGACCTAAAAGGAAATGTTAAGAGTTTGATTATATTTTTTGAGACTTCAGTTGTTACTCCCTTGGCCTTGAAACTGGTTCTTAACAACAAACTTGCTTAGGCATTAGATCATGGAGTCTAGAGGTAGAGGCATAGGCTTTCACTAAACGTTTCGATTACACTGGTTGTCACCTAGATCATAGGCAACGGTTGAGAGAGTGTGCCAGCCATGTTCTGGAGGGCTGCCTGTAAAGCCATTTCAGGGAAAACTTCGGAGCACACGTGCTTGAGAGAATAGAAACACGTAGCTGCTCAAGCACGACGCGATCAGGCCTTGGTTTGCTTGCTAATCGCTTGTTCTCACATCGTAATCATGAGCTGCTGACGTCCTGTTTCTCTGTCAAGCACAAAGAAATAACTTCATGCTCACGAGGAGAATTGATGAGTTTGTTCTGCAGAAGAAATGAATCTTTAAGAAACTTGTGACCACCTGCTGACGCCCAAAGGTTTGGCTACACTTGGCGTTTTCTGAGACTGAAGAAACACAGACTTCTCCCTTGGTCCCCAGAACCTCCCCTCCCCCACCCCCTAGCTGCGTGAAAATTCCCCACTTTTGCTTTTGGGGAAAGACAGATTTGAGAGATCGTGCTCTTCTGTCCTCCTGCTTTGGCCAAATCGATAAAACCTTTCGCTGTCTCCTAGCCCCAGGGTCTCAATGTTTGGCTTTATCAGTGCACCGGACATAAGAAGCTGAATTTTGAGAAATAGTTTAGTTCAGCAACAGACTCATCTAGAGGAAAATCCCTTCTAGCTCCCTCTTCAAATCCCCTTTTTGCCCCTTTTCTTCACCCTAAGCCTCTAGCACATCACACTTCACCTGCAGAGTAAATCCATAGTGTAAATCCGTATTGGGAATGAGAACACGAGTTGAGAGAGGTCATCTGCCAAGGTCAGCCAGCCAGGAAGGAGCAGTGGGAGGATGTGAACCCGGGTCTATCTGGTTGCAAACTCTGAGCTCTGTCCCCAGTACGGGTATGGTCAAGACAAGGACTAACACCCTAGCAATGACACGCCTCAGTCATGTCCCCAGGGAGAAGAAGTCCCTATCTGTGGAGCTCTCTTTTTGGGTGCTGGAGGGGGAAAAATGGATCTCTAAAGTGAACATGTGCACAGCATTGGGTCAAGGAAGCTCTCAGAGGTGCAGACGCTGGGCTCTGCGTGTGTTTGCATCCTAAGGAGGCAAGGACGCCAGTGGCTAATTAACCAGGGCCTGAGCTCCAGGGTCCATAGGCTGCCAGCTTTGGTCCAAGCCTTTCTCTTTCAGAGAACCCTGAGCTGGTTCCTGGCAAGGACGCAGCACAAAAGGGCCCTTTCAGGGCCTGCTTTGAATGAAGTGTTCTGTTCCCATCAGTCTTTTAAGATGTGGGGAGAAAGAAGAAACTCAAAAGGACTCAGAAGTTCTGTTCGTTGGGGGTAGGCAGGCAGGTACATTGCAAAGTCTCAGGACAGGACTGCCGTGGTTGGAGAGCTGGTGGCTATGCTGGGCCAAGGCTGAGTCACGGTCTCAGCACCTGTGCTAAATCACAGCCCTTGGTTTACAGCTAGACACCTTGAAAGGAGACCAGAGTCCTCGGGCATGGCCGTGGTCCAGAGGCATCAGGGGATCTGGATCTCTTCTTTCATCCTCTACAGAGCGCTAAAGACGGATGGGCTTGGGATTAGTACATGGGTTTCCTCACCTGTCGGCTGAGTCAGTGACAGAAAATTTAGATCATCTAAGTGCAAGGAAAGGTGACAGAGAGAAAAAAAATTACACAATTCACTTTTGGAGCAAACGATAAGATATTCATCTATACCTACTGTCATAGAAATGAGATTAAAACGACAACCAGATATTAGTCTTTAAGAACTTATCTGATGGGCAGAGATCCGGGAATGTGAAGTATGCTGAACGGGGAGGCTGTGGGGAAACAGGTGTGCTCGGACATGGGTGGTGACGTTATACGTGAAGACGTGGGTGTAATTTACTGCAATTTTGCTTGTAAAAGATTGGAAAGAGATCGATCATTCACGACAATGGGGACTGATTCGATGAGGTATGATGACACATCAGTGCAGTGGAATTCCACGTAGCCCTAAAGAATCGGAGGGAAGGATTGTGAAGATACAGTGTTAGGTGAGGAATGGTGTGTTCAGGAAGGCACAGGATGCCACTGTTCATGAGGGACAGTCGAGAGAGGCCACCAGGTCACATGTGCTGGTATATGAGCAGACTACGTCTGCAAGGAGCTGAGGGTCAGTTCCGCTGAGAGGCGGACTTGCCCTGCAGCTATTTCTTGAGCATTTAAATTACTTTTACCATATGCCAGTATCTCTTTTTCAAAAGAAAAGGAACAGAAGGGAGGGAAGGAGCAAAGAAAAAAAGAACAAGAAAAAGAAATATAGATAGAAAAAAAAGAAAACACCCTCCATAACAATCCCACCACCCAGAAATAAGCACGGATATGATTTTGGCTTGTGTCTTTCCATCATTTTCGAATTAATTTCAAACTTAAAACTTGTAAGAATAGTACAAAGCACTCTCATATAGCCTTTGCTCAGATGTGCATTCTGCCACATCTGCTTTGTCACTCTCTTATCTTTCCTCTCTCTGTCTCTGTCTACATGTAAGTAGATAGATGTGTGTATACTGTACATATATATATGTATATATATATATATATTTATATTTATATTTATATTTTTTGTCTCTCGACCATGTGTGAGAAAGTTGTAGTTCACTATGCATTTCCTGAAAACAAGGATATTAATTTACAAAGCCATAATGCAACCAACAAAATCAGGAAATGCAATGTTGATCCCATACAGTAAAAACTAGCCTACAGACCTCATTTCAATTTCTCCTGTCTCACTAATGTGCTTTTCAGCATTTTTTTCCTACTCCAGGATCTAATCCAGTGCCACACAATTACATTTAGTCGTCATGTGTTTTATTCTCCTTTCATCTATCACTGTTTCTCGGCCTTTCTTTTTCTTTTGGGACCTTGATTTATTTATTTATTTATTTTAACAGTATAGGCCAGAGAAAGAAAGGGGAACTGCCCGAGATCTATACGTGGAGCAGGAGGTCGAGTGGGATTAGAGGATGCTGTGCTCAGTGGGGAGAGAGGTACTCTAGCCTGGGTCCCCAGAGGGCGAGGCTTTTAGATGGTGTGCTGTGTGCGCAAACGTTTTTGTTTTGTAGGTGTTTTTTAGGTGTTTTAATGGACTTTAATGTGGATTAGAAAGAAATGGAACTAGCATGTGAAACTTAAAATTTCACAACGTTTCTGTGCTTGGGATGAACGATTTCGATGTGAGTCAATGTCATGGAAAGACTGAGTAAGTCACAGCACAGGCAGAACGGAGTTATGGCCACACTGGGGGGAGAGTGGGTCATGGAAGACTAAAGACTGGGCGATTTCTGCTCCCAGATGGCGGTGTCCTGTGAGGCCAGAGGAGGACATTTTTGGAATGGTGTGGAATCTCAGCCTCCTTGCTCAAGGGTCCGCACCCAGGAATCCCTTGTTCTTATGTTGTTATTCCCACAATCCTCTGTGCCTCACCGTAACTGTGGGAACCAGGCCCTTTTAAGGGCAAGGTCATCTCCAAAGTGCTTTTGGCTTGTTAAGTGGCTGCTGTTCACACCAAGCTGACTGGAGATCCCAGACATTCCCGGGAGGGTTGCTGGGATGAGCGCTGGCCACACCTGGTGGGCTCTGAGGTGCAGACCAGCCTGGGAGAGGACCTTGGTTTCACCCTGTAAATGCATCTGTGAGAGCCTCAATGTTTTAAATTTAACTTTATTCGTTTCAAGCATTCAAAAAAATTTTTAATCTGTGAAATGGTGTTGATAATAGGGTTGTCAAGAGAACTCAACATATGAAGCAGCTGGTGTGGGACAGCCACTCCATAAATACTGGTTCCCTTCACACTCAGATGTCACCTCCTCCACAGGCATTTCTGCATTCCTCACTAGCCCTCCTCGATCCCTCCTCCAGAACATTCAGTGTGTTTCTCAGGGCTGACAATCAGTTCTCTGCCTTGCATTACCGTGAACTGGGCCCCTGTTAACTCCTTGAGGGTGGAGCTTATGTCTAAGGCATCGTTATTTCCCTCCAGGTAGGAAGCCCAGGGTCTGGCATGAATTCAGTACAAGTCTGCCTGCTGGAGAGTCAGCACAGCCGCATACTCATCAAGAGCAGGGGCCTAGAGCCCCAAGCTGTGGGTGCAGCCCCAGTTCTGTCATTCATCAGCTGAGTGATCTTAGGCACCTTACTTACCTTTCTATGCCTGGGAGTCCTGACCTGTAAAATGGGAATAATTAATAATGGCATCTACATCAAAAAGTTGTTGCGAGAATTCAACAAGTTAATGTGCTTAGAACACCAGGAGATGCCCCATGGCAGCAGCTTTACAGCTGTTGGCTATTACTGTACCAGCATCTGGCAGATGACCTTTTCCCTTGTGCGGCCTCTATAAATGTTGTAAAGCTCAACTGAAAAGCCGGTATCCCCATCCCCTCCTCCTGCATACACACACCTGGCAGGTTTCTAAAATTCTGCTATTCTTAATTCCTTCTCTGGAATTAAGGCATTATACCTTATTAAAATGCCAATGTTGTCAACTTCAAATGTCCGTTGAATACGTTCTGGGTAAAAGGTTTGTGCGGGGACACCACTTTGTGGCCTTCAAAGAAAAACGAAGATGTGCTCCAAAGCATACCGTGAAGCACAAAAAGCAAAACATAGAACTATGAGTCGAGTATGCTATCATTTATGGAGTAAACAGAAGCTAGGGAGAAGGGTATGTATAGGAAGAGGGGGCTTACCTGTGTAATCACAGACCGCCTTCAGAAGGAGACGCAGGAAATGTCTCAGAGGTGTATTGGGGGCAGGGGAATCTTGGTGGCAAGGACAGGGTGGGAGGGAGATTTGCTCTTGAATATATGAATATATATATTCATGTGTTGTGGCCACCGTTTGGTTATTGTGAATAATTCTGCTCTGAACATCCGTGTACAAGTACCCAGTGAACGTGGGGGTGCAGATATCTACAAGATAGTGATTTTATTTCCTTTGGATATACACCCAGACGTGGGATTGCTGGATCTCATGATAGTTCTACGCTCATTTTTTGAGGAACCATCGTATTGTTCCCATGGTGGCCGAACCATTTTACATTCCCACCAACAGTGCACAAAGGCTCCGATTTCTCACATCTTTTGCACATGTTTTTATACCTTTTATGTGGTTGCTATGAAAGTGTTACCTATTCAAACAGGATGAAGCTCATGACTGGGAATCCAGAGTTGGATTTTAGTCTGCCTTTAATTGGCTGCATTGTCACACTCCTCTTCGGGGTTTCGTTTCTGTGGGGGTCAAGTGAAAGGGTTAGATTAGATGCTTCTAAATTCCCTTTCTGCTCTGTCAGCCGAGGGGCCCCCATAGACAGGTCATCAGAGAAGTGTGGACAACACCTCCCTCCAGGTAGATTAAAGTTTACACCTGCCACCTCTCTTGCCTGCTTGCTTCCATTGGCTTAGGTGATGCAGGACAGTGGAGGGTGACATGGGGTCTTTACTGTCTGGTTCACCCCCCTACTGCCACCCCTATGGTACTGCCACCTCTATGAATACAGCTCCAGCCAAGCGCCCCCTCACTGGACCCCTGAGACATAGTTCCCTTCCCTTATGCCTCAATTTCTCACAATCCTGGTTGAGCCTGTCTCCGTGTCCTGCAAAAACCTGTCAAACCTTAGCACCCTGGCCAGTTTGCTTTTGGGTCTCTTTCAAAATATAGCCCCGATCTTGGTTCCCTGGTATCTTCTGCTGGAGAGTTCCTTGGTTGCTGCACGTGCCTGTTCTCTGAGTTTTACTGCTGCCATCTGACCTCTGGCTTGTACCTGGGGAGCTGGGGCAGGTGCGGGGAAAGGATGTCCTGGCAGGGTGGCTCACAAAATGTCACTTCAGCCTTAAAGTCCTCCTCCTCTCGGAGCAGGCCCCTTAAGGAAGGAGTCATGATATAAGATGAACCCAGGTAGGTAAGAGAACTAGGAATTCCATTCCTCCACCCCAGGGAAGCCTCGAGGGAAGATAATACATCTTCAAATACCCACGAAGCTGACATGGGAAGAGTAATAAAGTCAATCTGCTCCTTTTCACAGAGAGACTGATATGTGGCTCAATATGAGAGAGATTTCTGAGAATCATGTTTAAACGTCATCATAGCCTTTCTGTGAGTCGTGGACCCAAGTCACAGGAAGTATTCACACTGGGGCTGGATGGGATTTTCGCCTCGGTCAGAAGGCCCAGCGAGGGCCCTCTCTGGCCCCTTCCTGCTGGGAAATGCCATGACTGTAGAAATGGAACTAGGAATTTCCTTTAGCCTCCTTGGGCCTTGAACACATGATGCTCAGATCCGCAAACCTGCACACTGCTTTCAGCTATAGGAGTTCATAGAAAGGTAGAACAACTCCAGCCTTCCAGAGCAGGTGTCCCAGAGTTTGGGTTCCCGCCCAAATAGGTAGTTACTAAAGCTGAGTCAAGCTTCAGCCAGCGTCTGATGCTGTCCGCACCCACGTATGGCTCCAGGGGACTATAAAGAGCACACTCCTTGGAAACTGGAACAGACTCCAGCTATCAGCTTTGATCCGGAGCCTGGGAGCCAGTTCCTCCGTTCCTTGGATGCTCGGCTGACCGCATCCAGTCGTGGCTTTTTATAATTTCAAAAGCATTTGCAGACTCTTGAGTCTTCCTTGTCCTGGGCGAGCTTACTTGTCATTGTCAACATACCTCGGGTTACACCTTCCCATCAACACCACTGTGGGTTTGGCAGGTCGAGATCAAAGCGGGAAGAGTTTTTCATTAATCGTAGCAACAAAAAGATTAAGAAGTGTGTATTTGTAGATATTAAAAAAACCACAATTTAGATAAATTATAATAGGTATTTCAAAATCAGAAGATTATGCTTAAAGCCAGAGAATTTTAGAAAAACAACATCAACAAAAATTAATGAAAATGTGTTTCTTTGAGTTGTTTGGCAAGGCTGTTGTGATATTTAAATCTTGCCAGACCAAATTTTTTCTTTATTTTTTAAAAGAGTCTTTAAATAGAAAAAAGAAAAAAAGAAAAAAATAATCTTTAAATGTAACTTTGGGAGTCTCTGGCTCACCTGGAAGCTTGAATCATGCCCCAAATCTCAAGCGTAGTCTTCTGGGTGTCGCAGTGCAAAACAATAAGAAAGAGGCACCATTTCTCAATGTTTATTAGTATAAAACCGTGTGACCTATTTTGAATATTTCAGTGAGGAGAAGTTATGTAGGCCAATCCTACAGGGTGGGATTGATAAAGTAAGGTAATGAGAGAGACTGGGGGCTCAGGGCAGGTCCCTGTGACGAGGGGAGCACGGAGCTGAGATCTGATTGACACACAGGAGCCAGAGTTTAAAAGATCTGGGGGCTGAGTATGTTTCATGTGAAGAGAACTGTCATGTGGTGTAGTAGGCCCTGCCAAAGGAGTTATTAAAGATGTGAATGTCGATGTATTTGAATAGACCATCATTCATTGACCAAATATTGAAAGAGCACCCACTATGTGCCAAAAACCAACTGTTGAAGGTGCCTGGATGGTGTTAGGCTGGAACATTTCTTTTGGAGGGAACGAGAATATTGTTTAACAGTCCTGATGTCTCTTGTTCCTGCTGCTGCCCTTGGATTTCTGAGGTGTGCAGCTCCCTTCCTCTTGAAAGCTGAGAGGAGGGCTCCAAGAGGCTCGCCCCAGGATTTGGCCTGTGATTCTCTAGTGATTGACAAACCTCCCTGATTCTGGCATTCAGGATAAGGAAGTTCACTCTCCCACAAATGGAAGTCACATTCTCCATTATTCATTCTTATCAGGGATAAAATAATACTTGAGCTTCCATCTGCCTAACTTCTCTCTCTCTCAGGGTGGGCATAGGGGGAGTGGCTAGTTATCAGGTGCCCCTATCAGAAGCGACCAAGACACTTGCATTCTAGTGTGGAGAGACAGACAAAAAAAAAACCAAGTGAAGAAATGAGTAAACAAGATAATCTCAGAAAGAGGTCAATGCTACCAAGAAAATAAAGTAGGGTGACGTGCAAAAGAGAGCTGGGGCACAGGGCAAGCATGTCTGAGGAAGGGAGTATTGAGCTGAGATCTGACTGATACGTAGGGGCCACACTTGATAAGATCGGGGGCAGAGCATTTCAGGTGGAGGGAACATAAGTGCAAAGGTCCTGAGGTGAGCCTGCACTGGGATGTAGGTCAAGTTAGGAGCTTGGCTCTAATGTAATGAATCATAGGGAGCCATTGGAGGACTTTCAGTATGGGAGGGACATAATTGATTTTGATTAAATTTTCAAAAATCTACTTCTAGAGGCATAATTTTACATACAATAAAATTACTTATTTTAAATGTACCATTTGATGAGTTTTGACAAATGTGCACATCTATGTAACCACCACCACGAAGTCTATGACATTCCTATCACCCTCATACCCTTTTATAGTCAGTCTTTCCCCCATCACCTCCCCAAGGCCCAGCCCCAGGCCGGAGTTCCTGCAGACTCTTCATCCAGCTTCTCCCAGTGTCATCATCTTGCATAATCATGGTCCCTGTGTCGAAAACCAAGAAATTAACATTGGTACAATATGAATGGCCAAACTATGAGCTCTAATCAGACATCACCCCTTTCCTCACGAATTTCTTTTTCTCTGTTCCATGAGCCAGCCCAGGATTGCATTTACTAATCCCGTCTGCTTAACCTCTTTCACTCTGTGAGTTTCTCAGTTTTTCCTTGTTTTCCATGATCCTGGCATTTTTGAGGAGTACTTGCCAGGTATTGTGTAAAATGTCCCTTATTTTGGGTTTAACTGATGTTTTTCATGACTGGACAGGGTTTATGGGTTTCGGTACATGACGTACCACTGGTCCCTTGGTTAAATGGCGTCTGCCCAGTTTTTCCTCTATAAAGTTACTATTTTTTCCTGTATTAATACAGGAATTATATTAGTATTATATGTTACTATAATTACATTACATGTAGTATAACTATATAATAGTATTATCGCATTTTATATAAAAGGTACTAGTTCCCACACTGTACTCTGAAAGCAAGTCACTGAGTCCAGTCTACCCCCAAGGGGGCAGGCAGTTCAGCCCTGCCTTCTGGAGGAGAGTATTTACATTTGTTATTTGTAATTCTGTAAGGAAGATGTGTCTTCTGTCTTGCATTTATTTATCTATTCCATCATTTATTCAGAGAAATATTGTTTCAAGATGGCAGAAATGATAGCATATTTGTACGTTGATGAAAAGGGTTCAATAGAGGGCAAAATACTGAGTGAGTTTCTTTGGTTTCTATGTCAGTATTAAAATTATTTTCACTTTTAAAGTTTCCATCAAGCCTTTTGCCATGTTTTCTTCTTAATCTTCATATTTTATTTAACTGAATATATCAAAAATACCACAATTTATCATTAAAAACATGAATATTAAGATATCAACCTGATATTTAAAATTATTTGTATAATTTTAATTCTTCAAAATCCAGTGTATATTTTACTCTTCCGATTTATCTCCATTGGAACGAGCTACATTTCAGGCTTTCTAAATTCAGACATCTAAATTTTGAGGTGCCAGTTTTAGATACTGTTAAAGCTGGGTGCCAGCTGTAAATACCTGGAATGGTCTCATCAAGTCTCCCTCCTCCGACCTGGCGATTTCCTAGTCACGTATTCCTCCTGCATTTTCTTCATAGTGCCTTTCCTGCTGCTCCCTGATTCTCCTGGTTCTTTCCTTTGACCCTTTTACAATATCAACTTCTTATTCTGAGATCATTGGAGATTTACGTGCAGTTCTAAGAAACAACACACAGGGAGACCCTATGTGCTTTCACTCGGTTTCTCCCAATGGTGAGATTGTGCCAAAGGCCTGCTCCAGCTGGCCGCTCCCCGGAGGTCAACCCTGCGACTGTGGGAGGCCTTCTGTCCTGACGAAGTGGGGGCTCTCACCCCGCCTCCCTCCAGGCCTTTAATCCAGAATCCTAATGTGCTTTAATCTCCATTCCTTACACCTGCACACCCTCTAGTGGGGGTGCTTTGCATTCGCAAAACGAAGACAAGAGGGAGTGGCAAGCGGTGTGGCCTAAGTCACTAAATTCTTGGTTTTACCTAGTTCCCACCACACCTACCCCCGTGCTGAAAAGAAGAGAAGAAGAGAAGAGAAGGGAAGAGAAAAAAGAAGAGGAGAGGAGAAGAGAGGAGAGGAGAGGGGAGGAGAAAGGGAAGACACCAGATTTATACAATAACGACCCCAATGAGCCACAGGCAGCCTTTCACCTAGTTGTAAGAATAATAACTTCGTAATAATAACCATTCTGGGAGCCCTCATGAAGTGCCAGACATAGCTTAAATGCTTTATTTATCTTAGTTTGTCTAATTCCCACAACAACACTCCTCAGAAGTAGTACTATTACTATTTCTTTTCTAGAAGAGGACACTGGTGCTCAGGAAGTCCACTGCAGGAGACAGTTCGTGTTGTGCAGTGGTTAGCAGCTCAGGCTATCCTGGGTTTGCTATCCTGGTTCTGCGCCTTATCAGCTGTGTGGCCTTCGGCTTAGGCTATATGACCTTTGTGACTCAGTTTCCTCTCTTGTGAAATGGGGATGATGACGGAATCTCCCTCCGAGGGTAGCTATGAGGATTAAATGAGTTAGCACGTATGTGTCAAGCACCTGGAACAGAGAAGGAGCTCAGTAAATGTGTTAGGATCAAATGATGGGCCCAAGTCTCAGCCAGTGACTGACAGCAGAGGGATTTGAACCCAGGTCTGCATGCTGTCGAGGCCCGTGGGCTTACCCACTATGTAGTGCTGCCAACCGGGAGCCCACCAGTTCCTCCCCCACAAGTCCTGGGTTGTCAGGAGCCTTAGCTCTCGCTGATATGAAGATGGCAGGTATCCCCTCTGAAGAGCCAAGGAGTGATTCCCGGTGTGTCATGACCTAGAAGTTAAGAGCAGCCAGCCTTACACGGATATCCAGTAGGCCATGGACTCGTCTGCCCACTAGAGGGTAAAACCCAAACTCCTAGAGAGTAAACTCCAGGCCCTACTGACTCGTCAGGCTCCAGCCATTTGTTTTCTTTCAAACACACCCAACCAGGGCCTTTGACCTTGCTGTTTCCTGTCTGGAATGCTCTTACTGCACACCTTCTCATGGTGCCACTTTCTTGTCACAAAGCTCTTGGTTCAAATGTCACTTCCTCTGAGAGAGGCCTTTCCCAGAGCCCTAGCATATAAACCTTACCTGCAGATAAAATGATGTGATTTACTTGGTATTTAATGTCTGTTGCTCCCTTTCCTCCTCACCAAATTCATTTATTGAATTTTTAGCGCCTTGTACCTTTCAAGCTATTCCCGGGAAAGGTGGCCTATCAATTTTTTTTAATTAATTATTATTTTTTATGGTGTCAATCTATCGAGTTTTATGAGCATTTTCAGAAAAGTGGAGTGAATTCAGTTTGCTGACTACTTTGTGGAGATGGTGTGGTGGCTGAGGTAGAGGGTGCTTCTCAAAACAAAGTTCTGATGGACAAGGGCAGGACAGACCCAGGGCAATTTCCGTTACAGGACCAGCTGGGGAACTGCTACAGGACTGTGGGGTCCAGTCAGGGTATAGAAGGAGTCGAGCAGAAAGGCGCTGGGGGAACTCAGAGGCAAGGCCTATCACGCCATTGGCTTAGGTCTTACATTCCACTAGTGCCCTCAAATTTCATCTTTTGACATTATCTCCAAGAGTTTACAACTAGTCACAAATGCCTCAATATGCTTGAAAAACAATGTTCATTTGTACGGCGGTAATTACAAAATGCAAAAATGAATATTCTAGAAGTCATCTTTCAAGACATATCTAGAGCCTCTGACAGTTATTTTCCTCCTGGCAACCCTCTCTTCATCAAACTCTCCAGGCCCTACTTCCTCTCTAGCTCTCCTCTGTTGAATCTGTGAATGAGAAAGGGGCCACATCGCAGGCCTGACAAGCTCAGGGGAAGCTTGCATGGGGAGGGGGGGCGGCCTGTGAACTCAGAGACTGCAATTAACCACATAGGATGGTCTGAACATAAAAATTCCTAACTAAAAGCAGGTCATGGCAGGTAGCCAGCCACATCCTGGGCCTGTAGTTTCTCGACAAAGGTTAATCTTTATCTTAAGTAAGCCTGTGTGTTGTCTTTTTGCATCTAAGATAACACATCCTTTGAAAGTTGGGGTAATCCTTTTATTCCAGCCCTCTAAGGGCACAACCTTCACACCAGGATACAGAGGCCTTGGAACCCATTCATTATTATCTTGCTCCTCTGTTTCTATCTTTATGTGCTGTAAATGTTAATTATTAGCTATCATGGATGCATCAGTGTAAAAGAAGTATGTGTCTCTCTGTCATACTTTTTATCCAACTTCAGAGATTCCCCTGCTTTGCTTTCTCCCACCCCTTTATTCCACCGCCAATGGATTTCATGTAACCCTCCTTATGGCTGGCTCCTCCTTTGATTCTAATGTATAAAAAATAAGCTGCAAAACTGCCATTCTCTGGAACATTGTCTTAATCTGTTGAGATTTTGATTCCCAGCAATTGTCAGTATGGCTCAAATAAACTCATTAAAATTCTCTATAGGTTGGGACATCTCTTAAGGTGACATTGTAAATGTTACATGTTATCCTGTACATGCAACTTTAAAAGAAGTATATATTGCTCCATTTTGCTTTTTATTCAATGCTAGAGATTTCTCTGCTTTGCTTTCTCTTGGCTCCTTAACTGACCAGCAATAAATTTCATGTGACCTTCCTTACGTTTTCTCCTTTGATTCTAAATGAATAAAATGAACTGCAGAACTATCATTCTCCAGAGCATTTTCTCAGTCCGTTGAGTCCATGGAGCACATGTTCTCCCTGAAATTTTTCTGCTGGAACACTCTCCCTCAAGAATGACTCCCTCACTTTCTTCAAGACCTTGCCTGAATGTCACTTTCTCAATGAGGTCTCTTCCCTACAACTTGTTTGTTTGTTTGTTTTTAACGCCCACAGCAGCTGGTCTTCCTAGGTGGTCTCCAATCCAAGTACTAACCAGGCCTGACCCTGCTTAGCTTCCAAGATCAGATGAGATCTAGGATGTTCAGAGTGACATAGCCGTAGACCCCTACCACTCTATTCAAATTCTTTTATCTTCTGTCCCTCTTCCCTCCTTTATCTGTATAGTGCTGTTAAAAAACAAAAATTCAGTCCAGTAAAGACCTAATTGGCTTTCTTGAGCTATTCATGAATCTGACAGTACCCCATATAGCAAATAGCAGTTGTACAAAGTGGAAGGTTTTCATAGGCAGAAACTGGGCAGACAAGAAAATTATCAGCTAAAGGACTGTTTTTGGCTAGGGCAGCAGCATTCTTTTGGGGAAGGATGGCAGGGATCTTATTAGTAGCAGATTACCTGACTAGTGTCAATGGGAAAATTTCAGACTCGGTTTTAAATCTCATTCCTGGGAGGGGCTGAAACTGCAATTAATTCTTGGTTCACTGTCCTTGGCACAAAGGACCCCAGGGTGGGCCTCTTGTTCTTTCACAGTGCTCACCACCAAATGACCTACTACCGGTACTTCTTGTTTAGTGTTGTCTCAGCTGACTAGTAGTATGCCAGCTCCAGAGCAGTAAACTAGTACGTTTATTGCTATATCTCTATTTTCTAGAACAGTGCCTGACACATAGTCGGCCCTCAAGGAACATCTGAATGCATGTTGACAAGTTTCATGACTTTTTGGTTTTGCATATTTGCATTTGAAAATATAGAGAGACCCTTAGGAGGGTCGGTGTACTATTTAAATGTGAGAGTCTAAAGCGTAGTTTTTTGGTTTTGTTTTGTTCTTTGAGGAGTGGCATACTTAAGGCATATAACTACTGTGGTTCCATCAACATAACAAAGGAAGGGGCAGAGGAGGCATTCAGGACTACTTCTTGAATTGATGACTATTCGAAGTGGGGAAGCAGTGCGTGCAATCTGCAGCTTGGCTATAGCGCCGGAGGAAGTCTGGTGAGTGAACTGGTTCAGACACGGCCACGGGAGGCACGTTCCTGGAGTCGAAAATAAGGCGGGTAAATTACACCAGCAAAAGACACGACTGCATCACAGGGTACGGTAGCAATCAGTTTCAGGCTCTGCTCAGAGCCAGACTCCACTGCGCAGCCGCAGAGACGGCGGTGGGCGGGGCTGTGAAGCCATAAAGACAACGGTGGGCGGGGCCGCGCAGCCGCAGAGACGGCGGTGGGCGGGGCTGCGCAGCCATAGACGGCGGTGGGCGGGGCCGCGCAGCCGCAGACGGCGCCAGCGGCCAGCGAGGGGCACCGCGGTCCCTCGCTCCCTGGCGCCCATCCCGAGGCCGCTGGGGCGGGGGTGGCCCGCTCCCTGCGCCCCTCACCCCGGCGGGCGTGGCCGGTTCCGCTGCGCCGCCTTCGGGCTGCCGGCCGTCCGCCCCAGAGCTGCCGCCATCATGCTGCTGCCCGTGTTCACCCTGAAACTGCGCCACAAAATCAGCCCCCGCATGGTGGCCGTGGGGCGCTACGACGGGACTCACCCGTGCCTGGCGGCCGCCACCCAAGCGGGCAAGGTAACCGCCCCCGCGCGCATCCTCCGCGGGCCGCGGCCTGGCGGCCCCGCCCCCTCCCTCCGGCCCCGCCCCTTCCTCCGGCCCCGCCCCCAGCCAGGGTTGCCCGGCAACCGGTCGGCCTTCATCCCGGATCGTCCTCCATCCTCTCGGGATGATGGAGAACAATGGAGTCTCGCTTGAATGGCTTTCCTGAGCTGTTAGTTACCTTTTCTCGTCTTCAGACACGTAGTCTCGGACAGTGTCGGAATCCCCATAGGGAGCAGAAGTCCGCAGGACCGGGAAGGGTCATGGTCAGGGTTAGAAGTAGGAGCAGACCTCCTCCGAGCCCAGGGCCTCTGCCTGTCACTCTGGAACTCCTGCCTTGAGCCAAACAGCTTGAAAAAAAAAAAATAGAATACAGATACTCCTAAATGATTCTGATTGCACTTTTCTTGATGCGTGTAATTCACATTTTTCCCCATAGTTTATTCACTAAGTACCTATTAGGTACTTGCTGTGTGCCAGGCCAGGTGCTCTGCAAGGTGTGGGAGTTATAGAGATGAAAAAGACCTGGTCATTCCGCGGACTTTTATTGAACACCTCCTCTGCGCTAGATGTTGGAAATTCAGAGATGAAGCCAGAGTCTCTACTTTGAGAAAGCTAATAGTCCAGAAGAAGGACAGACATGGCAGCCACATCAAGGCACGGTATTGATGGAGTCATGCCCCAAATACGTGGAATACAGTGACACCAAGCCTAATAATTTCTAACAGGTGCAAAGCCTTATTACACTAATTATCTCAGCATCCTTGCTACGATGCCAAGGGCAGTTATAGTGTAGCACGACTGTGTTGGAACTTGGCCCCAGTACCTACTAATTTCATGACCTTGGGCAAGGTACTTAATAATAGTATCTACCACAGAAGGTTGTTATGAGGACTAAATAAGTTAACACATGTAAAGCACTGGCATTTAAGGAATGGTCACTGTTAGCTGTTGTTATTTTTTTGTTCCTCTCACTTTACTGACTGGAATAGCAGTTCAGAGGGGTTCACTCTACTAGCAAGTCACGGAAATGAAATGAGAATCCATGTCCTCTGACTGTTGATTGTAACAACCTTAACATTTACATACTGATGTGTAGTTTCTAAGACACTTCCACCTATGTTGATGTTATCTCATGATATACCTTGGGATATCTAAGTAAAAAATAATGATTCATTTTCATTAAGTAGTATAATGGAACAATGCACTTAGTACAGGGGCTGACACTTAATAATGTTCATTGTTATTGTTAAGAGGCACTGACAAATGCCCAAAACAAATTCATGTTGTTTCCACTGTGGATACACAGCAGCTAAATAAATGGACTGAAAAGGGCCTGTTGATATTAGCTCAGCGAGGGGTAATTTATTGAGGGTTTATTATATGTTAGACACTTTTTAAACGTGTAGATGCAAGGTAAATGTGACAATCAAGTCTCACCCCCTTGGAGCTTACCTTTGAGAAGAAGAGCCAGACAAAAGGGGGCAAAAATGTGTGTGTATATATATAAAATCATAGACACACACACACACACACACACACACACACACACACACGAGTCACCATAGGAGGAAAAAAGTAAAGGAATGCACACAATGGGAGAATGCTATTTTAGGCATGGTGATCAGATAGGCTTCTGATAGGATAACTGTGGATCAGAGATTTGAAGGAAATAAGCCCTGCAGAAATGTGGGGTAAGTGCCTTCCAGGCGGAGGCATCTGTAAGTACAAAGGTTCTGAGGTAGAAATACACTGCATGTGTTCCAGGAACAAAAGCAGGCTGCTGGGCTAGAATGAGGGGAGAAGTGAAGTAGTTAAGGGCCAGATCATATGGTGCCTGAAGACCGGGGTGAAGACCTTGGTTTTGATTAAAGTGGGTGATGGACTTGACTTGTGTTGTACATACAGCTCTGGCTGGTACTCAGCAGAGATGCAGGGAGCAAGTGTGGGTGTGGGGGACAGGAAGGCGAGGCGGAGGTTTCTATGGAAGCCTTTTCATCAGAATGTGACCTGAAGTGGGAGGCAGGAACACTTGATTCTAGGTCTGAAGATGGCTGAGAGGGAGAGCGAGAGACAGTGGGGGGGGGGGGAGGCACCTGTGTCCTGTGTAATTGAGCCTTTTATGTTCAGAACTTCAAACAAATCTGAAAAGTTCTGACCTGATTTTCTTTTATCTTGAGACTAAAAAGATTGGGAATATTTTTATGATCCAAGTAATGCTCAAATAGATTCTCCTTTTCAAACAAACATTCCAGATAAGGCTAAAGCCCCCTTGACTGTTGGGGCCTGTGTTTCCAGAAACAATTTGTCACGTTAGGTAGTACTCCGGTATGAACATGGAGCTGGGATCTGGCCTCAGCCTAAGTGTGGACACTTTTAAAAGAGGTTTCTTAAAAAATGAACCTTAGTGTTTTCCCTCTTACCATGAAGCAGAGAGGGTAGTTGGATCTAAAGTGTCAGCAGCACCCGTTCAGCTAGAACAAATGTGTGAGCTTCAGCCAGTCCTTCGGCTGAAGGCACTGGGAGTGTGTTCCCTTTGCTGTGTGACCGAACTTGGCTTTTCCCTTGCCTTTGGGACAGGTAAGTTTCCTGAGCACTGATTTCTGTTGGCCGAGAACAGCAGGAGGGGAGCTAGGGAAAAGTTACACTTCTGGGGACTCTTGTTGCTTTTGTTGGCAGTAAAACCCAAACGCTTTCTAGTCCAATAACGATGAAAATGAAGTCCGTAAGTTATTTCCCCTCCTGTTCTTACTCAGCCTAATTACTAGAAGACGCCATGAGAATTTTGTTCTTTAATTTTTATTATTTATGCCTACAGCACCTGGTCTTCCTAAGTGATCTCCCATCCAAGTACTAACCAAGCCCGCCCCTGCTTAGTTTCCAAGATCAGTTGGGATTGAGGGTGGCATGGCTGTAGACCATGGACCAGGACTCCACTGGGGCACAAACCCAGGACCTTCTGCATGTAAAGCAGATGTGCTAACCACTACACTGTGGAACTGTGTCCTCTATGAGAATTCTTTTGTTCAGAACTGTTATAAAAGGAAGTAAGATGTGGTGGCTAGAGCTTAGGGTCTGGAACCAGACACCAGGCTTCACGTCTTAGTCCTGTCACTTAGCTGAGAAACCTTGGGAAAGGGCCTGAATCGCTCTGACCTCATCCATAAATAAGGGCTTGTTATGAGGATCAAATGCAGCAACATTTTTACAAATGTGAAGTATTACGTGAGAACATGAATGCGATCTTCACTACACGCCTCTTCTATATATTTCTAATCTTTTTGAAAATTATTTTGTTGAATAGGTCACCTCATTTAGGTAATAATTTAAAATTGATTCTGTTTGGATTTATACCAAAGGGATGAAATACTTGTTTAAGAAGAGTCAATTTTAGAGCTTAAAGGGGCTTAGGAATCTCTAGTTCATTGTTTCTCTCTTTTTTTCATATTGCGCCATGGAGCTTTTTTAAGAAAATGAGCATTTCCCTAATGGAATTTTAATACCACAGATATACTGTATATCTGTTTTTGTACTGTGGCCCTTTGGCGAGCAAGCGGCCATTCTAATATATAAGGTTCCCCCACCCCAAACCCAGTTACCCCTCTTGGGAGGAATATCACCCCTCTTTGAGAATTCATGTTTTAGTCCAGACCTCCTTATTACAGAGAAAGCCCAGGGAAATTGAATGATTTGTGTAAACACTCAGGTGATTATATTTATGGTAGTTGAAACTGTTTAACTTTGGGCTAATTATTTAATTTGTATAGACTGAAAGTTTTCAAGAAGTTTGATTTGTATGACTCAGTTTAAGTTCGTAATACAGATTTACTAATTACCAGACTATTTTAACAGTTAGGAAATAAATTTATTAGGTACTTGAGTGAAAGATACTAAAGGAAATGTTTATTATTCTATTTTCTGTGATCTTTTTGGTGTGCAGCAATCATAATAGCTGGTAGTGGCATCCTGTGGGTTGATCAGGAAAAGGCTGATTTATTCTAAGAGTGCCTTGGCATCTGGCAGGCCGGTAGCATGTGAATTGCCCTGGTGAGCAACAGCTGGATCTTGTGAGTTACTTTGTTCCTTACGAGGCTGAGAACTCAGTGGATTGCCACAGTGCAGAGTATTGAAAGCTAGCTACGCACAGAACCATGTTATGGGTGTTTTAAGTTTTGTAGGTGATTAAAGTGACTTTTTATTAATTTCGATATCTGTTAATAACTCATTTTTTAAAAAAAAATTGTGTTAATTTTACATTTTTGGTTTTAAAGGATGTAAGTAACTGTTTTTGTTTTAGGTTTTTATTCACAATCCTCATACGCGGAGCCAGCATTTCAGTGCACCCAGGGTCTTCCAGAGCCCCCTGGAGTCTGATGTTTCGCTTCTGAACATTAATCAGGCAGTCAGCTGCCTGACTGCAGGAGTACTGAACCCTGAACTTGGCTATGATGCTCTTTTAGTGGGAACACAGACTAATCTTTTGGCTTACGACGTCTACAATAATTCAGATTTGTTCTACAAAGAGGCAAGTACACCCCTTTATAACTGTGAAGTTCCCATTGCCCACTAATGTTCATTGTTCGTTCTTTTTTCGATGCTTGAAAAAGATCAGATGTTTATTTTGGTTTATGATGTGACTGTTGTAGTGCAGTTAAACATGGAGATGTTGCCATTTACATATGCTTTATCCACTCAACGCCTTTTTATTTGGTCATGGTTGATAACTGGTTTCATTTTGCAATTTCTTCATGAATGGTGATATGGAACACCTTTTCTTGTGCTTATTTGTATGTCTGTCGTAAAATGTTTAAGTCTTTTGCCTATTTTTTATTGCTAGTTTGTGTGTATTATTGATTTGTAAATGTTCTTTGGATATACTTGGTGCAAGTTCTTTTTCAGGTTTATATATAACACATATTTTCTCCCAGTATGTGGCTTATTCCAATACATAGGTATCTTTTGATGAGCAAATGTTTTCAATTTTAATGAAGTCCAGATGATCAGTTTTTTTTCTTTAATGGTTAGTGTTTTTCTGTTGAAAGAAATCTTCAGTCACATAGATATGCTTCCAATGTTTTTGTACAAGATGGAATTAGGAAATTAATAGGACTGTGTTAGTTGGGGTTTTACCAGAGAAACAGAATGAACAGAATGTGTATATAAACCGAGAGAGAGGCATGGGGAGGGATATAATTTTTAAAATGAGTTAACATGATTATGAGGGCTGCAAGTACAAAATTTGCAGGGTCAGCCACCAAGCTGGAGGCCGAAGGAATAGCTGATGTTGAAATGCAAGTCCTAAAGCAGTCTCATGGCAGAATCCTTCCTTTCTCGGGGGTTGGTCTTTTTTATATTAAGACTTTCAACTGATTGGATGAGTCCTCCTCCCTCATATTATAGAAGGTATTTTGCTTTACTCAGTCTACTGATTTAAGTGTTAATCTCATCTAAATAATCCCTTCTCAGAAACATCTAGAATAGCATTTGACCAAATATCTGGGTACCGTGGTCTAGTTAGATTGACACATGAAATTGATAAACACAAAGATTCATCTTAACAATTACTGAATTAAAAACCTGTTAAAATGAGATTGTGATAGATAATTGCCAAATTGCTTTCTAGAGAGACTGCTTTTTCTACCTTCCCCTCAATACAAGAATTGCTGTTTTGTCCTACCTTAAACAATAATAGATAGTACTATTCTTTTTAATCTTTGCTAATCTGAAAAATGAAAAATGATATATTGTGAGAAAGAACATTTTTCATGTTTGTTGTCTATTTTTATTTCTATAATGAATTTTTTATGTTTTTTTTTTGGCTTGGGGTATTGACCCTTATTTGTTTTTTATTAACTCTTGTATTAATAAAAATATTAACTGTCTTCTATATAGCAGTTGTTTTCCCCAGTTTATTACCTTTTAACTTTATTTTTCGATTGATTGGTCGTTTAGCAGTTTTGATTTCTTATGAAGTCTTTATAGCCAATTTTTAAAATAGTTTCTGACTTAAAGGTTATATAATACTGATTGTTTTTTTTTCTGTGCAATAAACAATTAGTGTTGATGAAGATGTCCTTGAATCTTCCAAAAGTAAATTAAATTATGCTTTTGTACTTTATTCTATAAGTCTGAGACATTTATTAATTCTAAGTGGTGGGACTATAGGTGTTTTATTATTTTTTATACTTTTTAATAACTTCACAATGAAAAAGAGGAGAAGTAAGAGAACTGGGAATAAGTATCAAAACAATTTTCATCCAAAATGGTTAAAATAGATTATAAAATTTGGGGTTTGTTAAAGGCATAAGTCTTCATTCTGTGGATAGTTTGGCTTCTAAAACCTGGTGGTCTGAGAGAGCCTTGGGTTTTGCAGCAGTTTATTGTAGCAGAGCAGCGTGTGAGGCCAAGTGCCAGAGTGTATCCTGGATCCGTGCTCATCCTTGCATAAACCCACGTATGCCGCAGTGACAGTCCTCAGTGGACAGCTCTGAACTGTCTCTTGGGAAACCATGTGGCTTCTCATAAATGATGATAGAGACATTTGAGTATCTAAATAAAGATGAGGATAAATGATACCTCCTGTTTACCTGCACATAGTTGTTATTTGAGATTTTATGTTTGTTTTTTTTTCTTCTTAGGTAGCAGATGGGGCCAATGCAGTTGTGTTGGGGACACTGGGAGACATTTCATCTCCTCTTGCAATTATTGGTGGAAATTGTGCTCTGCAGGGTTTTGATTATGAAGGAAATGACCTCTTTTGGACGGTATGAAGAACAAAACATTCTCTTTAGTTCTCTTACATATTTTTAATGCTCTTTATTTATGGGTTTTTTTTTTTTACTATTGACTAATGCATGAAAAAAACCAAAATGGAACCACATTTATAATTCTGTACATTAAAAAAAAGATATGCAAAATTTGGACAACACCTATTGGTGATTTATATAATCTTCTCCTTCATGGAGCTAGGATATTCAGATTAAGTGAAAAAATATGGCATATTTATAATATTTAGTTTTATTTTCAGGTTACTGGAGATAATGTTCATTCCTTGGCTTTGTGTGACTTTGATGGTGATGGGAAGAAAGAGGTATGTGGGGGAGGAGATACTTCTGTGCTGGTTTAGCTGAAAATGTTCCCATGACAGTGATATTAGTGTTGAGAGAAGTGTTAGTTTCTCATGGTTGATTTTGGTACTCTTTTGCTTAAATGATGAGCTAACTGGCCTCATTTGTCTTTCTCTTCTCTTTTGAACAATAAATCACTTCCTTTGTCTAATAACATCAGGGCCAAGATGTTTTAATGACACAGGACAGGGAGAGAGGAAGAGAGTGGATGGGATCGCAGTCATATTTATAACCTTATAAACTGCTTCTGATGCTTTGAAACCTTATTAGCAAGTCATTTTCAATTTTGGCCAACTTTTTCAGGAATTTAAAAGTTTTAGAAATTGGCTCTTAGCCTTTGAAATTGTTCTCATGGTTACTCTAGAAGTTAGCTTCTTGAGCATCCAATGGCATACTGTGTCGAGCAATGACTTACCCCTCTCTTGTCTGTGGGTGCTGGGCTCTGGCATTTGAACCAGGGCTTCCATCTGCAGGCAGAGAGGTGCTAAGCTGGGGAGCACTTTGAGGCTCTTGCTGGAAGCACATGCTCTGGCAGGATGTGTGGCCCATGTGGCCAGACAGTCTCACCCAGACACTTTACCTTGGCTGATGGGAATCGTTGACCACGTTAGAGGGAGCCTCCTGAGCTATGTGGGAGGTTGGAGCTCTTGGGCAGCAGTAGCGACATACAAAGCATTATGCAAGTTTTTGTTTTATTTATGGAAAATTTTCTGTGTTCACTTGTTGAACTAAATATGCATGATGGGTTTTTTTTTCCTTTCAGCTTCTTGTTGGATCTGAAGACTTTGATATTCGTGTTTTTAAAGAAGATGAGATCGTGGCAGAAATGACGGAAACGGAGGTATGTGGTGCCACCTTGGAATTATGGTAACCTGGGGCAGGATAGGTCAGCACAATCAAACGTAATGTCAGATGAGACAACAGTGACATCTTTCTCACAATCCAGACAGTTTTAGAGTAAAAACTGTGGGGATTTAAAGAGCTGTGCTTTACTAAGGAAGAAGCATTTAATAATCTTTGTATAAGATATATTTTGGAAAGACTAATCAAATAGAGGACAATTATTGAGCACAAAGCCATATTTTTAATGGGTTGATACATCATTGTCTTCGTCATCATCATCATCATGGTCTAAGTGCTTTACATGAAGTAACTCTTGTAACCCTACAACAACTCTATTAGGAAAGGAATATTATTCCCATTTTATAGATGAGGAAACAGATGTCAAGTTTCTTTGTTAAGTTGCTCACACAGGGTCATGGCTGTTAAGTGGCACCGTCAGGATTCGAGGCTTTGTGCCTTGATCCCCTCCTCATCATCATGTGTGTTAAATGGTATTGAATGAAGTGCCTCAGTGAGATTTTTATGCTTTTTCATTCACGTTAAGTCCTTCTTAGGCACGTCTCTGAAGGTCAACTTAAAATTTAGATGTTAGAGAACTCAGGTAGTTTCTTTGTGATTAGAATTACTTCATGTAATTGAGAATGATATGTTTCTTAAAGAGTTTAAACTTTATTTTTTAAAGTAGTGCCTAAGATTGCTTTTCTCCTTTACAGTTTTCACATTCTTAGGATATATGCTGCTGGTTTTTCAGGGTTTGAGCAAGATGGAAACAAAAAATGTTAGGATATTCTGAATTAAGGAAGGAGAAAAGGGGGTAAAGAAGCAGTGGCTTGTGAACATTGTAAATGAACAGAAAAAAACAGAAGGAAGTTTTAGAGGTCAGAATGGTGGGACTCGGCAGAGTTTAGTCAGGCAGAGGTTGGGAGTCTATCAGAAAAGCTTGAGGGCACTGGCCTCAAAACCACATTTGGTGACTTGTCCTTGCTTCCCTTCACTTAGAACAGCTATCTTGGAAAGTCAGGCTTCCGTTCTCCTAACTGCGAAAGGAGACCAAGAAGCAAAAATTACATATTAATATACAGTGTTATCAATGATTTTAACTAACTTACCTTTATCCTATAGTGAGAGTCATAGATTTTTCTTGAGTCCTACTGTACTTTTTATATATTCAGTTATTATAATTATAAAGTGATAGTTGTATATAGAGAAGAAATAAAGGGGAGAGTTGAGGGCCAGAAGCAGCAGTCTGAAGATTTGTGTCGATACAACAGGTTCTGCTTTATGTGTATGTGCTTAACATGTGTTTTTCTGGAGAGAGGGTCCTTAGCTTTTATTAGATTTTCAAAGAGATTTGCTACCTCCCTCTCCTAGCCTGTGAAAAAGCCGACTTGAGAATTTCCGGTCCCTAGGTGCTGTCCTGCATTGTCATTTCCTTTTCATGCAATTTTACAGTAAATCTTTTTCCATTTGGTGAGAATCATTCAAGTTTTGTTGGATTATTTTTTATTGTCAATACTAGATATGAGGAGAGTGCATTCTTTGAAACATCTTTTTTCTAAGTTCTAGAAAAGGCCTGGAGAATGTGAACTACAGCTAGGGATCTAAAGTGACTGTTGATCCTCTAGTCCACAGAACAAAGAAACTAGTGAACTAAGGAAGAACTAAGGGACCTAGGGAATCTGGGGCTAAATGAAAATGTGGAATTTATAAAATTGTCATTTCAGGGTCATTTTTCTGTCCTCTTGGTTTGATTTTGGCCTTAGATCAAATGTCTTTACCAGATCAGCAAAATCATAATTCATTTGGCAGTTGAACAGTGCTGAGTATTGCCAGAGAATGCCTTGAGTGAAATAATTCTGAAGTCCTACACAGCACTTTGTATTCAGAGTTAAGTGATGTGGGTGTTTTTGTAGAAAAGCTGTAAGCATAGAGGAAATTACATAACTATTCCGTACTTTATACAATTTATTTCTTAATAGCTCTTGTATTAGGGCCAGAATTAGAAAGTAGAGCTGCAGGATCGTTGGCGTTATTAAGCTTTGGTTTTAACTTTAAAAGGTAATTTCATTTAGTATCTAAAATTTTATCCTTTGAGATGTTAAATCCCCAAACAGTCCTATAAATATTTCTGTACAATATATGCATTCTGTATATTTTTACATATATACACAGCTCCGTGTGCTTGGGTTTTCACTTTTGGAAGGATTACGTTTATTTCTAAAAAATGTCTTTCATCTATAGCAAAAAAAAATTATGTCATAGAAAAGTATATACATAAAAGATATTCAAAACCAGTGGATTTTATGTCTTTTTAAAATTTAGACTGTGAGATATTATAAGGTAAGGAAATTAGAATAATCTTTAAAACATTTTGAGTTAATGTATATAACATCTGTTTTATACTCTAGATCTTGTGTACTGTTTATTTCCTCCTTAATCTCTCAGTTTTATTGCTTTTTTTTTTTGAAAATAATTTGCTGAAACTTGCCACATAGTCTGATCTAAAACAGTAGACTCAGTGAGTTTATTTAATTCTGATTACACACCTCTGAAACATATGACATAGATCATAGAGAAGAGGCATTCATTCCCCACTAATGGATTGGAAGTGCATTTAAATCTAATTTTAACACACTTGTAGCAAAGGATGCAATTTTATAAAGGCATACTCTGAATTAAATTGAGCCTCAATGAAAAGTTGTTGTATTTTTATGTGTTATTTTTTGCAGATAATCACCTCTCTTTGCCCCATGTATGGTAGTCGGTTTGGTTATGCCCTTTCCAATGGCACAGTTGGAGTTTACGACAAAACAGCCCGATACTGGAGAATTAAAGTTAGTATGATTTAGCCTCTCATTGATATTCAGGGATTTTAAACTTGCTGAGAGACTTCTATACTAATTATTGGAATTTCTTTTCAGTCCAAAAATCATGCCATGAGCATTCATGCTTTTGACCTTAATTCTGATGGAGTATGTGAACTGATAACTGGTTGGTCCAATGGGAAGGTAAGTTTCAGTAGCAGAGTTCAGGTGTAGTTCAAAGTAATATTTGTCCAGGTATACTGGCTGTATGATTCCGCACAGTAACGTGAGAGTACAAACTTGCATTCCTGGGCTGTGCTTTCAAATTTAACTTTATAATCTTTCCACATTTTTTCTTCCTGTTATACTTGTCAGCACTATGGAGTGAGTGAATACCTTTTTAGTCTTCTGACCCTGTTTGGCGTATAATCTCCAGAAGATTCTTTCTAAATCTCTTCCTTGAAGGAATGAGAATCCATGCAGTGTGGTCGATTGAAGGCATAGACGAGTAAAAATAGGAATTTTAGTAAGCTAATAATGAATCGTTTGTATAGCTCTTTCCTAATAAATTGAAAACTTACTGAAAACCTAGAATTAATGGGAATAATCATGTTATCATATTGTTTTCCCAACTGTAACTTCAAAATAAAATCTTTTTTTCTTTCTTTCCTTTTTTAACTTTAAATCAGAATTTTCTAGGCTTTTGGCAAGTCAGAATTGTCTTGTTAAAAATTGCCTAAATAGCAGCCAGATCTCCATGGATACCATTTGCCCGAGCTTTCTTGTCTTTCAGTGCTAGATTGCCTAGAAATCAGCTAATTCCTATTTTTTCTTTGTTTTTTCTTTATTTTTGGCCCATACCTTATACCCTTCCTTGGGAGTATGAGAGGAACAGATTCTAAAAAGTTGTTACGTTGGTTCCTGTTCCTCTACTTCTTTTTGTCTCTGGTATGGGTATTAAAAATTATAAGAACAGATTGTATAATTGCTTAGTAAGAAACTTGAAAATCTATAAAATGGACCATATTCTGGGGGAATATAAATTATTATGATTGATTTAAAAATTAGAAATTACGAGACTTGAGAAGTTGTCAAAACTTACCTCCAATTAGGACTCTGGGCTTAGATGTTTTTATAGTTAAACATTTCCAAAATTTTAAGAATTTCTATTATGTAATCTGTTCTAGAGCATTAAAAAAGATAAGAAAATTACACAGTTCATTATAAAAGAAGAAAAACTGTTATCTACACTTATTAGAAATAGCCTAGAAAAGGAAAATCTATAGACACAATGTGAATGTAGGTGAAAAAATACTAAGTAAATGCAATGAGCTGATTAATTCTGTCTTTAGCAGGTCCTTTGTTGAGTCAGAAGGCCACCCTCTCCAGGGTAAACTTCCACGTTGGATACAGTGGAACAGCAGAATACACAGAAGTGTTAATTTGTAGCCCTGCTTTTTAGTTAGCAGAGAGCCCTCTTGCTTGCTGAATATTGTGGCAGTGCAGTGCTCAAGGCCCTTAAGTGGTCAGAAAAAAGCAAGTTTTGTTCCATCTGAGTTAGCAGGTTATGTTGATGTGTTAAGACCTTTGGTAAAATACAGGCCATCATTACTTCACAGGTTTTAGTAACCATAATTTTCAGGCTTATGTGATGTTGTTATTAATAGCATGAATAAGTGAATGTGATAGCCTCCGGACAAGTAATAGGACCTAATAGTAGGCTGTGCCCTAAATTACTCAATTTTTTCATGACAAAGTTTTGCCCTGAAGGATGTTTATGAAAGGGCAAAAATAATGAGTGACAGTGAGATGATTGTTTTACTAGATTTTCTATGGCTAGACTTGTATTGATAATGCACATTTTCTTAGGCAAAACATCATCAGTTTAAGCCATTATTCTTCATTATTGTCTTTGAGATACATTTGTTTCTGATGAGTTATTTGTTTGCCTCTTGGGAAGAGGAGATTTACAGGGGATAGGAGGACTTGGTAGCTCAATAGTTTTTTTTATGTGGGAGAGGGACTCTCAGACAAGGTATTGTAAAAGGTTATATCAGTGGTGGAAGGTTGGGCTAGGGAGGCATTTTTCAAACTAGATATAATTATATTTTGTATGTTTATATATAATAAAGATAAAATTGTTATATAGAGCTAACATTTTTTATGTACCTCTATGAGCCTGGTCCTCTTCTCAGTGCTTTATGTGTGTAATGCCTTTAGGCCCCATTCCAGTTCTCTGAGGTGCAGGTGCAGTTATTTTTCTCATGTTCTTGTCATCGATCCTTTGACAATGAGCCAAGCATAGAATGGTCAAGAAACTTGCTCAAGACCCCATAGATAGTACGTGGCAAACCTGGAATCAGAACCTGGGCAGTTTGGACTTTAGTACTATGTTGTATATACCAGATGTACTGCCTCTCAGCTAACCCATGTCTCCCAATGAAATATTATGTAAAGGCTGATATATAAAACAACTTATTTAAAAAGAAGAAAACACACTAGGTCTTAAGGCCTCTTATGGTCCCCTCAGGCCCCAGTGGTCATAGGTGCCTCCTCAGAAGGCACAGGGGTCCATGGTGTACTCTTAAAAATTCCAAAACTAGATGACTTAAAATAAAAAAAAAAAAAACAAACAAACTGTGACATAAGCAATTTTTCAAGTTTTTATTTTTTTTTTATTTTTAGGTTGATGCTCGAAGTGACCGAACAGGGGAAGTCATCTTTAAAGACAACTTTTCTTCTGCAGTTGCTGGCGTGGTAGAGGGGGACTACCGGATGGATGGCCACGTGCAGTTAATCTGCTGCTCAGTAGACGGGGAAAGTAAATTGGGATGGGGGAAATCAGATTTTTTATTTGATTGGGGCAGACTACCAGGAAATTCCACTATAATGTATTTGTATTGATGTTCTCTTGTACTAGTAAGTTCACCTAAGATGAGGAAATGAGAACTTAGGTTTTTGGTCCTATACAACCAAGTAACTGATGACTTACAAGTAGTCTTGGCTCTTCTTGGGATATTCCTTAGTGTGGCGAATGTTTTTTCCTTGTGTTCAGTCCGGGGCTACCTGCCAGGCACGGCTGAGATGAGAGGGAACCTCATGGACACCAGCATAGAGCAGGACTTGATCCGAGAGCTGAGTCAGAAAAAACAGAATCTGTTGCTGGAGCTCCGGAACTATGAGGAAAATGCCAAGGTAGGTCCTAGTGTGATGGGGAAATGGAATCTGAAAAGCTGAGAAGGACCAGGAGGACTGGCAGATTTGCAAGAACAACGAGAATGTGAGCCTTTGCTATAGTGCAGGCCCCTTCCTCCCCACCGGCAGAAGTACAGGTTGCATCAGCCTTTTTCTGTCTCGGTCAGAACTGAGAGCACATGCATCCTTTCATCTTGAGATTCCACTTCCAGGCAGCTAAACTATAGACATCTCTGCACGAATGGTCCATTTACTGCTGCCCTGTCTGTAACACCAGACAGTTGGAAGCAACTTAAATGTGGACCAATAGTGGGGAGCTTACATGGGTGAATATTAAACAGCTCAGAAGAATGCAGTGTGTATACTTGGACTGATATGGAAGGATAATTGTGGTATTAAGTGAAAAAAGGAGGAACAATGTGTATGGAGTATCTTTTAGCTTTTCAAAAACAACATAAAAAGTGACAGCTACAGAAACTCTGTGTCTGGCCAGAGGATGAACTAGAGATTTTAATTTTTCCTGTCATGCATACCTGTATTTGAATTTGCTATGCTACGTGAGTTTTATTTTTTTTTATTTTAGAAGAACAGTATAAAATATGTAAAAGGCACGGTGGGGTACAGTGTACCCTAAATGCAGAAGGGACATGGGTGTTTTCGCTTGGGAAAGGCCAGCTAGAGTGGAGGGCACTAATGAGGAGAGCCTTCTGAATTCCAAAGCATCAGATTAATGTAATAAGATGATGAACAGTGCGTCTTTTGAAGCAGAATAGCTGGATTATTTAAAATTGACGTTAGTTCACTGTTTGGGGACATTTTGCAGGCCGAATTGAGCAGTCCCCTGAATGAGGCCGAAGGGCAGCGGGGCATAATCCCAGCCAATACGAAGCTCCACACAGCCCTCTCAGTCAATCTGGGGAACGAGACTCAGGCCGCTCATGCAGAGTTGTGCATTTCTACTTCGAATGGTAAGACATTTGCAGCTGGCATTTGTAGGGACCTGTGCTGTCCTGCAGTGGTTCTTGAGCTGCCATTTTCTCTCCTCCCTGCAGACACCATCATCCGAGCGGTATTGATTTTTGCAGAGGGGATTTTTCTCGGGGAAAGCCACGTGGTGCACCCCAGCATTCACAACCTCTCCAGCTCCATCCGCATCCCAGTTACACCTCCCAAAGATGTCCCCGTGGATCTGCACTTGAAAACCTTCGTGGGTTACAGAAGCAGGTGACCCTTTGCAAGTCACAGTTCATTTCGAGACACCACTTAGAGGACGATGAGATGTGTAGATTTTTCCATTATGCCAGGGAGTCTGTGGGGCCAGAAAAGCCATCTGATGGCTCTACCCACCCAGGTGATGTTTCCCAGGGCCTTTGTGTTTCTCTAATTTGAAATCTTTTTTAAAAATAGGGTATGTAAGTTTAAGATGGTTATTTTCTAGTTTTAGTTTAATGATTTCATAATTTAAAAAGTTCAAAATATTTAATGGATGGTTTGTCAATTTCTAATTTTGATCACGAAAACTACAGGGTTGGGATACATCTTAGGGTGGTTATATATAACCTCGGCTAGTGAAGAAAAACAGTAGATTTGTCGAATATAAAGGCCGTTCCACATTCCTTTTAGGGTATTTAAACCCTTGGTGCATGTATGTGTATAGATAGTCTCATATCATCTCTAAATCCCAAACCCCGTTACTGGAGTACTTTAACCCAAGTTTGGGGGGATCTTTTTTGTCAGTGAGACCCTTGCATATCAACTTGATGGTCCAGTAGTGACTTTATTATTGGGCCTTGCACTTTGAAATAACAGTCTACGTGAAACAGTTCTCTTGTGTTCCATTGGTTGGTCACAGCACCCAGTTTCACGTGTTTGAACTGACAAGACAGCTACCCCGATTCTCCATGTATGCGCTGACCAGCCCCAACGCTGCCAGCGAGCCGCACAGCTTTGTCAACTTTGTCATCACCGAAAGGGCCCCAAGAGTAAGAATCTGGCTTTTTTTTTCAATACTTCTGCATTTTAGAATCCTTTGGATGTTATTTCTTAGAAAGGAGGAATTACATGAATGGGTTACTTGGTAACTGTCAATATGACATGAAAGAGTTACGTAGCTTGGAGTTGGTTTATAACCTGTAACAAAAATATTGTTAAAATTTCTCCTCTCACTTTGGAAAGAAACCACACCGGATTTACCTGAGCAAGCCTTAGTTACAGGTGAACTCTTACCAGTTTGTCATGCCTCTCTTTCTCTGTCATGATCTTACTGTGGTTGCCCTGACCTAGTGTTTCAAAAGGAACCTACTTCAAAATAGAAAGAGTGGGACTTGGATGGAGCTGGGTACATTTTTGGGTTCAAATGCTACCTTAACTAATTAAATCCTTCATGATCTTGGGGAACGCCTCTTACCAATCTGAGCCTTGATTTCCTTATCTGTAAATGAGGGTATTTTACCTCACAGGGACCCCTGAAGATTTCTAATTGATGTGACAGCACCTCGTAAAACCTGAAGGACTGATACTAGTGGGCGCTACCTGTGGCTGGACTTCAGAATTCTCAGCGAGGCCTTTTGATCATGTAGATTCTCAGGCCCCTGGCTGGCCTGTGGAACCAGAAACTCTGTTGGGGGTCCTTCCAGAAGCCTCCCAGGTGCTTCTTATGTGGGACCTGTGTTACAAACCACCGTGAAGCACAGTTCATACTGATATAAAACTTGTTCTCGCCTCATCATGTGGCTGAATCTCTGTCTGTGCTGAGGGAGTGTGCATATTTCATTTAACGCTTTCTAAAGAACGACTGGAATGGTTTTAAGCAGACTGCATGGTCCAGTGTATGACCACAGAAGGGCTGTTACAGAAACAGGATTAGCGTTTTACCTGAATTGTTTCCACATAGTGTATGAGATTATGTCTGAGTTGAAAATACTATTGAATTACGTGTGCTGTGGGGCTGGACGTAATTGTGAATGTTACTTAAGAATGTGTGAGGTGGGAAAAGGGAGTATGGTTAGTATTTTCTTGGGGGTAAAGGATAACTGTTTGTTTGTTTGTTTGTTTACCAAATAATAACATGAGAAAGAAGGATGACTCTTAAGAATGACCGTACTTTAAAAATGGAAATTCATTGCACCTTCTTCATTTTTAAGGTTGTTATATGGCTCAACCAGAACTTTCTGTTACCCGAAGACACCAACATTCAGAATGCTCCATTTCAAGTGTGTTTCACATCCTTACGGAATGGTGGCCAACTGTATATAAAAATAAAACTCAACGGAGAGGTAATGTGTTCTGTCATGGGTGTAGATTTCTCGTATAGTGTTCACCACCAATGCAAAGTGAGGTGTGTGACACCATGATCACAGTTGTAAGACCACGTTTCAGCTTAGCCTGTTAGTGTTAATCATCTTAGACCCTGAGGGATATTCTAGAGCAGTTTCTGCCCCCTCCTCTTCAGCCCTTCCTCATTTAGTTTGGCAGGGTTAAGAATACAGAAGTGAAGAGAAACATTTTCACTGTTTGAATGATTTCCTTTTTCGTCCACAAGGCTAAAGGATTGTTCTTCTAGCCTACTGCTAGAAATAAGAGGTGTGGTTTGTAGTTTCCTTGAGGGCTGATGCCTATCGTATTCATCACCACATATAAATCTATGCTCAGTCGATGTGTTAATTATGGGGAGGTGCAGGTAGCGTTTCAGCCAAGTTTGTCTTTAATATCTGAGGGTACTAAACTTGTCTCTTTTTTCTCTGGATAGATCACCATAAATACTGATGATATTGACTTGGCCGGTGATATCATCCAGTCAATGGCATCATTTTTTGCTATTGAAGACCTTCAGGTAGAAGCGGATTTCCCCATCTACTTTGAGGAATTACGAAAGGTGCTAGTTAAGGTGAGGGCACCTAATGGATGCCATCATGAGAAGTTGGAAGGTCTAATGGTGTTTGAAATGTTTCTTAGGAGAGTAATGATCCTATAGCTGTATGTATGTTATATGATAGTCATGATTTAAAGAATTTTGCAAATTTTTAAAATCAAAGTTGAACTAGTTTTGGAGAGTTTACTAGTTAAAAGGTTTCTTTTATAAACGGGACTAGTTAGCTCTTGACCACACTGCTTGCTGTTTGGTTTAGGGGAATACTTTAAAACAATATATTACATTGCAGTTTCCTTTGCTAACCCTTCCTCTTATCTGTTGTATCTACTTTGCTCTTTGGTTTAGTGCTTTCCAACACCCAAATTTAAAAGAAAAATAATGATTGTGATCGGCCCCAAATTATAACAGCATTCCTACCCCAAATCCCTAAAATATTAATATGTGTGTTGCTAGGGGTCCCGATGCTAAGACATGGAAAGATCCAAAGGGAATGTCATCTTGAGTGTCAGAGGCAGCATAGACTACTTATTTCATTGAGGAAGGGTTCAAACAATGTGTAGTTAAGATGGTGCACGTAAGCAGGAGAAAGAAAAGGGCCTCGGTATATTGTAGAAAGGGTCTTCCCAACCTGTCTAGTTTTCAAGCAGTTTGGGAGGCCTTTTTAATTCTCGCGTGTTCGTGGCCTCCAGGTGGATGAGCATCATTCAGTGCATCAGAAGCTCAGTGCTGACATGGCTGAGAATTCTAATCTGATCCGTAGTTTGTTGGTCAGAGCTGAGGACTCTCGTCTGATGAGGGACATGTGAGTATTTACCGTGGCTAGGACAAGTGCAGGGTTAAAACTGTCAGCAGTATGGAATAACAATTCTCAGATGCTACCAGAAGGAGTGTAAATTGATATAAGTACTTTGGAATATAACTTGGCATTATCAGTAAAATTGAAAATGTGCACATCCTATGACCCAGCTATTCTCCTGGTTTATAACGTAGAGAAGCTTGTGCACATATGAACCAGGATATTTGTATAAGAATATAAAGGGATTGTTCATTAAAATCCCAAAGTAAAACCAATCCAAACTAGCATCAACAGTTTGATGGATAAATTACGATATAACCATATAATGGAATACGACGTGCAATGAGAATGCATTTATCTCTGACATGTAACAACACGGACCAATCTTACAAGCATAATGGAGATTGAAAGAAGACTCAAAAGAATATGTAAAAATTCTTCCAATTATATATAGTTTGGAAACAGACAAAACTATATCATTTGGGAAACATACATAGATAAAAATGCAAAGAAGTACAAGGAAGAGATTATATGAGATAGTATTTTCTTCTAGTGGAGCAGGGGCTATTTAGAAAAACTCATTGGCAAGCTTCTGAAGTGCTGGCAGTGTCCTTTTACTTGACCTGGTTAACAAACATTTTTCTGTGATCTTTTCTGAATATGTTTTACATTTTACAATAAAAAGGTGAAAACAGATGTGCGGAGGTCTAGAGCTTCTTGCTTGTTTAGATGCAAAATATATCTTGGCAATAAAACTTACTGAGGCGGATTGAGTGAAATAGTTAACCAGATAGTTTATGTGTATGTGTGAGAGGCAAGAGTTTGTCCAGGGTGCTGGTTATGTTTTATTCCTGAAAGGCCTGAATTGGCAAAAATTATAATGGTGTTGCTCAGAAGTAAATGATTTTAAAAATAATATTGTTGAAAATTTTAAACACATACGAAAGTTGATTAAATCATATAGTGATTTCCTACAGAGCAGCCACCTAGTTCCAGTGCTCTTTGGCTAAGGGCCAGTCTTGTTTCGTCTCTACATTCATTTGCTTTCTCTTCCAGGCACTGTATTATTTGGAAGCAAATTCCAGACATCATAGAACTTCAGCCACAAGTATTTCAGACAACAAGGCCTTAAAAAAATATAGTATGAGTACTTGGCTTAGATTTTTTAAAAATTGGTGTTATTTTTGTTTTTTTTCACATAAACACTTCTTTAAATTATTATGTAGTCAAATTGATCAGTCTTTTTTCTTTTTTAATACTTCTACATTCAAGTTATAGTTAGAAAAGTTTTGTTTTCTTCTTATGCATTTAAATCTCAGTTCCAGTTAGAGTTTATCCTGGTGTTCAGTGTAATACATTTAATTTTATCTTTTTTTAAATATGATTATCACATTGTTTCAAACTACTACTTTAAAGTCTGTTTTCCCACTGATTGGAGATGCTGCCTTTATGATACATCTCCCATGCAGTGGGTCATTTCTGGATTTTCTGTTCTGTTGGTCTCTCTCGTCTCTTCCTTTGACATTACCATTCTTTTCTTTATAGATGTTTTGTGTGTTTTGGTTATCTGGTATGGTTAAGTACCCCTTCTCCAACCTGTCACTCTTCATTTTCATGATTTTTTTGGTTACTTGTGATTGTTCTTTCCAGTGAACTTTATCATAATTTTTTTAAATAAAGGTAGATATTTTTATCGAGATCATATTAAATTTATTAACTTGGGAAGAAGAGAAATCATTACAATGGTGTTCATTCAGTCTTACTAGCTAAGAACATGCTATGTCATAATTTTTCAAGTCACGTTTTATGTCTTTCAGAGGTGTTTTATGGTTTTCTTCATGTAGATACTGGACATTTCTTGTTAAATTTAAGCCTAGGGATTTTCTTTTTGTAATTATGAATAGGATCTTTCTTCTACATTATATCTTCTGTTTTTTTTTTGTTTGTATGTATGAACACTATTGATTTTTATATGTTGACTTTATAATCTGCTACTTTACTATCTTGTAGTTTAGTTATTCCAGATGTATACTTATGTCATTTGTAAATTGAGATAGTTTTACCTTTTTCCAATTAATTTTTTTCCAGTTACTTCCTGCAAGGTATAAAAGATATTTGCTTTTTCTGAACAATTTTATCTATAGGCCCCTTTTCCCCTCTCTCTCTGGCTTTATTTATTTATTTTTAAAGTCAAAGAGATTTTGTTGGCTTTAGGCACTTAACTGTGCTAACCTGGAGGAAAGTGACCACCAACCTCTAAATTTCTTTTATTCTGAATTATTTATATTTTATTTAGAGGTTCTTAGAGATATGTGTGTGTCTGTGTGTTGTGTGTGTACATATATTTATTTTTATTTTCTAAAATCAAATTAGTTGATACATGATTTATAATACACATGCAGAAAATTAACTCTTTTTAGGTTTACAGTTCAAAACATTAATTATATTGTTGATGCCACAAGATAGACTGTTTTCCTCATCTGTGTACCTCTCAGAATCAGTACTTCTCCTGACTTCCAGTCCCCAGCAATCGCTGATCTGATTTCTCTCCTTATACTTTTACCTTTTGTAAAATGTCATACAAATGGAATCACACGTTATAAGCCCTTTGAGTCTAGCTTTTTTCAGTTATCATAATGCCTTTGGGATTCGTCTGTGTTGTTGCATATATCAGTAGTTTGTTCCTTTCTGTTGCTGAATAGTATTCTGGTGTATGAATATATCCTATTTGTTTATCCGTTCACCAATTAATTGATATTTAAATTTTTTTCAGACTTTGGTGATTGTGAATAAAGCTGCTATAAAACATTTGCATAGAGGACTTTTACAGACATGTTTTCATTTCTTTGGGTAAATAACTCATAGTGGGGTTGCCGGGTTGTATTCTAAATATATATTTAACTCTATAAGAAACTGCCCAGTCATTTTCCAAAGTAGCTGTACCACTTTGCATTTCCATCAGCAGTGCTTGAGAGTTCCAGTTGCTCCACATTCTTGCCAGCATTTGGTATTATCAATTTATTTTATTTTGGTTGTTTTTATTGTTGTGTAGTAATATCTCATTGTGGTTTTAAGTTTATGCCTTTGTTTTTAAATCCTTGATAAAATATGAACCCAAATCTGTTAATTTTCTAAAATATTTTATTAAGAATAGGTCCATTTTGTCTAATGAATATTAATGAGAAACTTGGAACACAGGATGTCATCTTGCTCACCTTTCTCTACCCTCCAGCACAGTAGGCACTTGATAATTCCTGGCTCTTAAATTCAAACAAACCATGCACCAATAACTGAGGAAGACTACTTGTCTTCCATCTATTTGGAAGAAATGGAATATTTTGATAGAAACTTCTCATGTTTTTAAAGCAAACTTAACAGTTACCCTGTTTTAATGATAATACCGCTAAAAATTTGGTGTTTTTTTTTATATGTCTAAGATATTTGCAAGTTTTTAATTTAAGCCTGCCGTATCGAGGTACAGTGATATTAAATGGAAATTAAATGGTTTTCACAGGAAAACAATGAAGAATCGCTATATGGAACTCTATGACCTTAATAAAGACTTGCTACATGGATATAAAATTCGGTGCAACAATCACACAGAGTTATTAGGAAACCTCAAAGCAGTAAATCAAGCAATACAGAGAGCAGGTCGTCTGCGTGGTGAGTCTTTTCGTAGCACTGTAATTAGCAATTTTGGGGTGAGAACCATTGAAAATGGTATAGCTTCAAGAATTCATATGGGAGCCCATATCTATAAAGATACCTTTAATTCTCAAATTGGCTCCAGTCACTTGAGTGTCAGTGAGTCTATTGTTTGTCTTTAGTTAGTCTCCACATTTCAAAGAGAAAGAAAGCTTTCAGCTACTTTCCCTAGATCTTACTGTATCCTCTAAAGAAAAACCTAGTGCCATGTCCCCAGGAGGAAAGCCTTAAGTACTTCTATTAGGAAAAAAAAGGAGACTGAAAATTGAGTTATGTCCAACTCAAAATTTAGGACAAAAACAAACTCCAAAACGGTAGAGTAAACCAAAGGAAGAATATAGCAAGAGATTTATACCTAAAATCTGCTGTTTTGGATCAGTGCTTTTGACCTCCTTTTAGAAATAACCTTTGCTAAGTGGATGTGAGCTTTGATCCTTTTCTGTAAAACTGACTTTCGGTTTCTAGTTTTGAGATGGTCTCTAGGTTTGGTATGTAAGAAATTCCCTCACAAAGGTATCTTTTTTTAGGGAATGGTAAGATAAATTTGTTGTATTTGAGCTACTTGTAACTCTTTTCTACCCTAGTTTTATGCTCTTTTAAAACTGGACTTGGATTTATAATTCCACTTTTAATAGGCTTTTGGGTTGTACTTATTCGATGTTTCTCCTTATACAGTCGGAAAACCAAAGAACCAGGTGATCACTGCTTGTCGGGATGCCATCCGAAGCAACAACATCAACATGCTGTTCAGAGTCATGAGGGTGGGGACGGCGTCATCGTAGGAGAGGAGAGACAGATGGTAACGGAATTCCTAGAGAGTGGTTTTCCTTATAAATTTGCTTTATGTCACACCCTGGAGAACCCAGGGGCTGAGAATGAATACAGCCTTGGTGAGCTGTAAAATGAGAGACAAAGCATTGCATCTGAAAAGGATTCTTCATTTTTGATCTTTAAAAAGCAGTGGTACTGTTGCTGAACAATCCTAGGTTTGTGTGGAGGAAGGTGGATGCTTTGAAACGTAGGACAGCTAAGTCTAGTTTTCCTGTATATATGTCAGATTGGTGTATAGTATGTCTTTTGTCTTGTAATCGAATTTGTAATTTTAAAATAGGTTATATACCTTTTCATTAAAATTTAAAGCTATTGTACTTTTTGTTGACTGATTTTAAAATCACCATATCAGAATTGCATAAGCCATTTGTATTATGTGGTGAAAAAGATATGGATATTAATGTGCCTTCTTTTTAATCACTGACAGGTGCATGTAAACAAATTTAAACTAAAGGAGGGTCAGCTCAGTGTGATCTGTCAGTGAGAATAATGTTAACTGCTGAAACGAATAGACCTCAAAATTCTTAATGACCCATGTATTTCTCATTTATGTAAGGATTTCTCTATAGTTATCCAGGGACCCAGATTCCTTTAATTTACAGCTGTGCTATCCTGTAGGGCAGCCTTTCTCAGCCTGACTTCTCTGGAGAAATAAGCCTCAGGAAAATGATCTGGCTGACTAGTGTCACATTCACTGCGTACAGTGAAGACCTTATGGCATTGGGGCATCGTTCTCTCGCTTGGAACCCTATTTGAGAAGGGTTGGCCGAAGCCCTTGCAGTCATGTATATGCAAGTCAGCAGAAGATGGAAGCTTTTAAAAAGGCCACGGTCTGCACATGACAGACTGCCCTTTCCACTCCCATTCCATTTGCCAGCGTGGCCACACCTGCCGCAGGGAGGCCAGGCCATGTTACCTAGCGGTGTGCCCACAAGGACGAGAAACCCGAGGTTTGTGCCAGTAGCCAGCAGTTCCTTCTCTACGAGGTAGAATTCTGCATTGAGGTTGACTGCAGGACTGGTTTAATGACTAAAAGTTAGCCAGTGTTCACATCTCAGTAGCATTCATATGCAGTTAAGGGAGAGGAGCCTTTCCTCCGAGGTAATTTAATTTTGCTGGATTCCTCCATTTGGCCACTTAGGATTACCTCTTCTGTTTCTGAAGTGTGAGCTTTATGGAGTCCTAATTTTCGTGAGATTGTGCCTTATACTACCTGTTTTGTAGTTTCAACCGATAAGCTCAAAAGACATCCACATATACTGTGTTATTTTCAGTAATCCCCAAAGTAGTAGAGAATCTTCTATCTGCCTCAAAGATGAGGAGGCTGAAGTGCAGGGATTAATCACTTAGCAAAACTCCAGTCCCACTGTGGAGTCCTTTTCTAAAGTTTTAATGAGTCTAACATACTTTTTGAGATTAAAATCTCTAGTTGGTGCTGGTTTTAAGTTGTATGGCACTTTTCATGTTTAGGGACCCTAACAGAATAATCTCATTAAAGGTCATTCTATTGTTCTTCAGCCAAAATCTTCCTTTTTACACCTAAAATAATTCAAGGGAAGGCTTGAGGGGGTCATCTGCAGCAAGATATTTTTAAATACTCATGATTTTTAGGTTACAAATAGGTTATTTTCACATTAATTTGATCTTCTTGACTTTAGTACCTCTGAGCTCAGAAAGGCAGAGTATTTCCTACAGGGTCTCGCAGCTTGGTAAGTCATGGCACAGAGGCTGGAAACCACGTCGTCATGGCCCTTGCTGCTATTTCAAACTTCCCCAGCAAGTAAGACTGGACAAGATGGAAATGTTCGTGAAATGTTCAATTCCCTTTTTTCTCCTTTGAGAAGTCACCATATTCAGCTTAGAGATGAAAAAAACTGGTTATGTTTCTTCTCTATTTTGTTGTCTATTTCTCTATCCTTATAGAATCTGAATGCCTTCTAGAAGCTGCAGTTTAAGCTCTATTTTGTGCTGAATTCTGTTGAAGCTTTAAGTGAACACTCAAGCTTCATTTAAAAGCTGATCTTGAGGATTCCAGTATCTGGGAGAAAGCTCTTCAGTCATTTTTTGAGCATCCCTTTAAAAAGTCACCACCGTCATGTACTCAGTATTTTAGAGTATGGTTTTTATTATTTCCCACCAGGCCTGCCTATCCAAATACATCAAGGCTCAGCTGAATGTTTTCTCCTTAGGAGACCTTTCCTCACCCATTCTATTCTTCATCCCTCGTTACATTCTGTGTTTATTTAAACGTTAATCTCCTATTAAGTGAGAGCAGGGGCTGCATCTTAATCAGCTTTATCCTTCCCATGGCGCTAAGTGAACGCCTTCAGCACAGAGAAGCATCTGCTGCTCTCCATGGATTGTCCTTAGTCGGCCTGTCAGTAGCTTTGGAAATCAAAGAACTAGGAACTTTATAACTATTATGCAACTCTAGAAGTGCTTTACAAGAATGATTTTCAACATTATTAAAGTTTCAGATTTTATAATTAGCAGTTACAAATCTGCCAGTGCAGAGTCCTGTGATCATAGAACTAAATTATCTCCAATTTTACTTTGAAACTGAAATACAAGATGACACCCCTTGCAGCCTGGTGTTTTGCATTTTGCCTTTTTCCCATCTGGCCCCTGCCCACACTATATGCTCTAGCTCCTGTTATCATTTGTATGGTACAGAAATCTTGTCCTAAAATGGTGCCACATGGACATTTCCTAAGTAGTTTTCAAAAATTGCTATGTGGACTGATTTTGCATCAGCGATGGAATCATCTGCTTTTGCATGATTGTCCAGTTCATGAAGGCTGGAGAGCCTGCCTCTGGTGTCACTCTCCATATATCAAGGACCCTTTTAACAGGGTTTATATTTCCTTAGTGGTAAGCATATAATGGTATTGAAGAGATACTGCAGCCAAAAACTTCTTGTTGAAAAAATACTGACCTAGGAGAGACAGCCGAAGTGTTGCTGTGTCTTGGTGTTCTGAGAACCAAACCGCCATGTTCGGTGGAGTCCAAGAGATCAGTGAGCCGTAGAAAAGCCAGGTTCAAAACTAAACACTCCCTTTCTCCCCTAGGCTTCACTGACCACATCTTTAAAATGAGGGACTGAAGTTAGATTATTTATAGGGTTCGTCCTTAAAAAGTTAATTTTTCTTCCTCTTAACAGAAATGCTAATATGCTCTCAAAATAACTTTATGAAAGTTTTCTTAATTTCCATCGTGGATAACATATAAAGGGGATTTGAGTGTACACCATCCATAGTGAGTACCAAAGCAGTCTCTGTAAGGCTGTACTCTGATGCTGGAACTTGAAGTGCATAGAAAGGGTGTAAAGTTGGGAAGAACAAGAACAAGCTAGAACCCACAGGCGTGAGCCGGAGCCCACGAGCACATATTAAAATTTGTATCAGTTTTTACCTCCGACCTTGATGGTGTGGGCACCCTGCAGAAATAGACCCTTCACCGGAGAAGCTGAAGGAAGATCCAGAGGAAGGCAGAACAGTCGCAGGCCCAGCTGCTGACTGACACCGCGGAGGTGAGCCCAGAGCTAGGTGAAAACGTGAGTGAGGCATCAAGTGGCTGCTGCTGCATTCCGGCCCTCCAAATTTTGTGTAAGAATTTGTGGCTCGTTGTAACTGGAAACGTAGGGAAGGAAATTCTGGGAAATGTAGCCCCATCTAGCCAAGGTGATACCTTACAAAGCACCACAGTGGTTGTCGCAGATGGTGGGATTCCAGGTGATCATTACCTTCTATTTTTATCTGTTTTAATTCTTCGCAAGGAACTTCTTCAGCGGTGCTGCAGATGATGTAACTGCAGTGACAGCGGAGTCTGGCTCTGCAGGACTCTCTCCCCTTGGACACTGAAATCCTTCTCTGTAGAGTACAGAAGATTCTGAGCTGAAAGCCCATGAACACATTGAGATTAAGGAGAAACTAACAAGCACATTTTAATACTTGCCTAGTGTGCTAAGATTTAGAGTCAGCCCTCCAGAATTGGAAACGTTGGGTGGCCTCTTAGATTTTACCTAGAGCCACGAGTCTCAAACTGTTTCCTGCACACCTGATGGTTTCAACTGCCCAGCATCTTCCTTGGGCCTTCCTGGTGTTATGCCACTGATACGGTGTCAGCTAGAACCTCAACCCCTCTCTCCCTCATGAAAACATCAGAAAGTAAGTGAATGAACGTAATAGGATGTGACAAAAGAAATACCTAGAATGAGTTGTTATCTTCCCACACCCACACAGTAATGGGCCATTTCACATGCACACAATTTGGGAGAGCACAATTTTTTGTCTGTAGTGTACTGACACTCGAGTGGGATTACACCTAATTGTCATACTAATGGTTTAAATTTCAAAGCTTGTCTTTAGTTCCTTTAAAAATTTGTGTTTTATTAATACTGAATATTAGTACATGTGTAAAATTTATAAACATCCATAAAATGGGCACATGCTGAAACATTTTCTACTGACTGGGGTGCAAAATCAAAAATTACATGACACCATTAACCTAAAAGAAAGTGAAAATCATTTTCTTCATTTAAATGCAAACTTTAGAAAAGAATTCCTACAGTTTTAGGAGATAATAGCTCAATGCTATTCTTACTAATTAGTAAAGCCCCAAATAAAAGAAAAACAGGGATACAGTATTGGACTAAAATAAGAATAGCATCTTTCAACTGAAGATGCAATGACACCTAAACCCACCCATCCATACCCACATTTAGGTGGCAGTAATTATTATAAAACCCCAAAACAGATCAGGGAAAATGGAATTAACAAAATGGACAGCTTCTTGACATTTTGATGTGGGCTTTTAGCATGTGGTCTCTTAAAAAGGCAGCTACTTTTACAGTTGACCCTGCAGTATTTAGGAAAATGAAAGCCATGAGGCTATACCATTGAGTTCCACAAAGGGCCACAACCCCAAGATGGAAAAGTAGGGGCAACCTGGGAATGACCACAACATGGCACAAGCTGCCTATCTTCTTTACTGGCCAGCCATCTCTTGAGGCCATGATGGTCCAGGCCAGGCCTTTTCCAAGGGAGGAACACTGCACCTCATCTAGGTCTGCACTGTCCTGGGGGAGTCACAGTGGAACAAAGCCAGAGGCAATGGGAGGAATTGTAATGGGCCTGGCACGAACAGGACATAAGGCTGTGTGATGTGTTAGGAAGGGCAGAATCTGCAGTCTTTTATGAGCATTAAAAAACAAACAAACAAACAACAACAAAAAAAACACTGGAAAAATGGATGAATCGTGAAGATTTTATGCTACATTAAATAAGCCAGTCACAAAAGTACAAATATTGTATTATTCTTGTTAGTGTGAGGAATATGAGAAGTCGAAGTCAGAGACAGACAGTAGAATGGTGGTGGCTAGAGGCTGGGAGGGAGAGGGAGTTACTGTTTAATGGGCACAGTGTTTCAGTTTGGAAAAATGAAGTTCCAGAGGTGGGTGGTGGTGAAGGATGCACAACAATGTGAATGTACTTGATGACACTGAACCATACACAAAAATAGTTAACATGGTAAATTTTATGTCATGTATATTTTACCATAAAACAAATTTTTGTAGATCACCGAAGAAGTTGATATGGACAAAGAAAAACTCAATATTAAAGAAAAAAACTTTTTTTCAATCAAGAGATAAGTACACATCTTTAAGCTCAAGGTGAGAACAATCATTGTGAGTCCTGCTAAAGGACAAGCACACACAGTTTTAAGAACAATGTCAGACAGGTCCCTTGCAGCTCTTCCAGGCTTTCCAGTCCTGATGAGTGGTCTCCTTTCAGCTTTGTCCAGCCCTGTCATTCATAATAGACAAATGAAAAGTCCCAGAAACCTGTTCTGTTTGGGAAGGTTTTCTTTTGTTCTAGGCTTCGGTGGTTAATATGCTTGACAAATTTAAGAGTCTCTCTATCTCTGTAGACCAATGCCAAAGAATTGTTTTCTGGATTCACTGTTAGCAGCTGAAACAGGCAAATACAACGGCACATTAGAACACAGCTTATTCTCAACTCTTTTCTTCAGTGAGTCACCACTGAACACATGGTATCCATAACAAGTACTTAAGACTGGGGACGGGGAGGTAGTAAAGGTCCTTTACTAGGTAGAGCTACTGCCCTGGATGGCAAGACATTTCCAACAAGCCCCATTCCAATATATACCCAGAAAGAAAGGTTTCATTTAATGCATGTATTCCTTGCTACATTGGAAAATTAATAGAAATGTACCATGTGGCTCTTATTTGGAATTTCCCAGGGTAGAATAAATGCTTAGTGATTATCTTTTAGCATCTTTATTCCTTGCTGAGTACTTTCTAGTAGAAATTAAGGCCTCTGCCAAGAAGAGCAACACGGATTTATCAGTTAAGGACACTAGTAGAAGCTCATAAAATTGGGTTTTTGAAGAATAAAAGCATCCTCAATGACTGAAAAGATGGTTTGCCATCAGGAGCAACTTACCTCTTCATCTTCACCTTTGGCGATGTAGGAAGTAAAACCACCATATTCTGGCTCCCAGCCTTACAAAGGGAAAATAAATGGTATTCAGAAGGCTCTTGATGCAAGAGTTGCATCATCTGCCTAAATCACAGAACCCAGGTTGCTTAAGACTGGGGATCTGAGAGTTCAGTAGTAACCAACGCTATGACTTAATGAGCCTGACTTTATCATTCAAGCAACATTGAATAAACTGAAAACTAAGAATTAATGACATAAAAGGTAGAGATCAGGGAGGGAGGTGTTCTTGGAAATTATGGTTTGGTCCATCTCCCACACCCTAGTCCTACTTTGAATTGGGAGAATGGAATTTATGATCCCTAAGGTCCCTTCCAACACTGAGCTCCTGTGATCTGGGATCCTGGCCTAGCCAGATATGTGTGAATTGGTTCATTTGGAGAGGGGCGCCCAGGAGAGACTGCCCTCCTTAGGGAAACCCTGCTTTCCGTCCTTCCTCTTACCTTCGCAGCCACAGTAAAGAAGTAAGTCCAGGGCAAATTCGGTCTTGCCATTGTCGTGGATTAAAGTGTAGTGACCAGTCTTCCAGTGCCTCAGTTCCCCTTGACATGTGGGAACACTTGACTCTAAGAAAAAACAGAAGACCAGAAAAATACTAAAATCACCTGGATACCAGTGCTAGATTGCAAGGGAATGATAATTAGGAATGACACAGTAGTAAAGGGAAGTCATTCTCATAAACCTCCGCTGACCTGTTCCACCAAATGAGCCTTACAATGACTGTCAGAAATTACCAGGTGTAACTATTTGGGGGAAAAAAGTTGACTTTCTAGTCTGTCTTTACCACTGATTTCAGATGGAGTAGATTCTTAGCTGCCAAAAATAAAAAATTAAAACATGAATATTAACTTTCTTAATAGACTTTTTAGAGTGATTTTAGGTTTACAGAAAAATTTCCTAGAAAGTACAGTTTCCATACTCCTGTCCCCAGTTTCCTCTATTATTAACGTCTTAGTGTGGTACATTTATTACAACTGACAAATCAATATTGATACATTATTATTAACTAAAGTCCATAGTTTACTTCAGAGTTCACTCTTTCCTTTGTACATGCTATGGTTTTTGACAAATGTATAATGTCATGCGTCCATTATTACAGTATCATACAGAACAGTTTCACTGCCATAAAATACCCCTGTGCTCCGCCTGCTCACCCTTCCAACCATAGATCTTTTTACTCCCTAGTTCTGTACTTTCCTGAATGTCGTGTAGTTGGAATCCTACAATATGTAGCCTTTTCAGACTCGCTTCTTTTACTGTTATACACATTTAATGTTCCTCCATATCTTTTCATGGCTTGACAGCTCATTTCTTTTTAACTTTATCCCATTCTAGCTGGAGAATATCTATCTTTTAAAATCTATTGAGACAAAATTTGTGTCTGAACATGTGATCTATCCTGGAAAATGTCCCATATGCACTTGAGAAGAATGTGTATGCTATTGTTGGGTAGAGTGTTCTGTACATGTCTGTTACACCTAGTTGGTTTATTGTGTTGTTACAACACTATTAGATTCAAATGTCCAATTTTCTTTAAAAAAATCACAAGGCATACAAAAAAACAGTAAAGTTTGGCCCATTCAAAGGGAAAATGTCAACACAAACTGTCCCTGAAAAAGACCTTAAAAAACTGTTTTCAGGACGCTCAAAGAACTAAAGAAAATGAGGAGAAAGTCAAAGAAACTGTATGAACAAAATGGAGATACCAATAAAGAAACAGGGATTTAAAAATAAAACAATTCTGAAGCTGAAAAATATGATAAATAAAATGAAAAAAAAATTAGAGGGATTCAAAGGCAGATTTGAGTAGGAAGAAGAAAGAATCTGCAAAATTATCAAGACTGAAGAACAGAAAGAAAAAATAGAAAAAAGTGAGTAGAGCCTAAGAGATCTGTGGGACATCATCAAATGGATCAATATACACATTGTGGGAGTCTCGGAAGGAAAAGAGAGAAAGGGGCAGAGAGACTATTTAAAGCAATAATGGCTAAAAATTCCCCAAATTTGATGACAAAGACATGATATAAACATCCAAGAAGCTAAATGAATTCCAAGCAGGATGAACTGAAAGACACCCACACCAAGATACATTATAATCAAACTTTCGAAAAATAAAGAGAATCCTGAAAGCAGCAAGAGAGAAGCTGATTTCTCATCAGAAACTTTGGAGACCAGAAGGCAGTGGGCTGGTATGTTCAAATGCTAAAAGAAAAAATCGTGTCAACCAAGACTGTCCTCAAGAGTGAGGGGAAAATTAAGGCATTTCTAGATAAAAGCAGAGGGAGTTTGTTGCCTATATACGTGTAGATATGCACATGCTTAAATAGCAAAAAAGAGTGGAGTGATGTATTTCAAATGTTAATAGTGGCCACCTGTAGGTGATTATTTTGTTTTTACTTGTTTACCAAACATCCTGAAATGAACATGTTATTTTCACATATATTTTTTTTAAAAACAAAAACTTAACATTGTCAGGTGCAACGTCTGGGTATCTTACTGAATGTCCCCTTGGTATGCCAACGTTAACACTATACATGCCTTAGCAACTGTACAGCTTTTACTCTAAAAAGCTTTATAGCTTTTATGATGGTAAGCTTTGTGAACAGTGCCTTTTCTCATTTACACGTGTATTCCCCACTCAGCTCTGACCCAGGGCCTTGTATACAGTAGATGCTCAATAACAGAATAAAGCATCTTTTGGTTGTGTGCATATAGTTTCTTCCAAGTTGCAGGTTCACATAAAGACAAACCAAAAAGGAACAGAAGAGGTCAAATACTTTTTTAGAAAAGCTCTCCAGGCCCCACTGATCTTCACCCAATTCTTTATAGGGCCTAGGTACAGATGCCAGTATCAATTATCAAGGAAAACCAACCTTTTAAAGAAAAGGCTGCCTTGTGTGTTGAACAGCACAGAAAGCCACCTGGGTCTGGTTTTTCCGAGTATCTGTGGTGACCAAAGTGACAGGTCAGTCAGTTTGGGAGACTACAGAATCTGAGTTATATTGTTTGTGGTTAGCATCTCACGCTGCTGGTTTTATTTCCATGGGTGTCCACCTCCCTTATCTTTGCTCTTCTAACTACATAGGGTTTTTCTCAAGAAATCCGAGTGGAAGCAGAGGATGATAAAACTAAGGAGAGGAACAGGGTAGCAGATTTTCTCATCTGATTTAGCAAGTGCTGAAACACTTAGGTTGAATTTGTAGTTGCTCAGTTAATGGTGCCTCAGAAGTATTATCTCTTAAATTTTCTGTATTTTTCTCTTTTCTATCTTGTCTGTAGATAATTAAACTTCCTCTACTTTGAATAATTTCCTTCTCCCTATTTGTCCAAATTCAAGCAAGTTTTTCTCAGTCTGTTACTGCTCCTTAGCAGAAATAACCTGCTCACTTCCCTCTCCTCTATGCTCTTATGTTTTAGAGTAATTTTAGGCAAAGCCTAATAGTACCGTTTGTACTATCGCTAGCCTAATAAAATATACCAGCTGTTACTCCAAACCAGAATGCTCTACCCGCAGACCTTTCCTGTCGTTCAGATCTGAGCTCAGCTGACAGCAACTTAGACAGGCTTTTCCACATTGCCCATTCAACTAGAGGCCACGTGGTCACTTGGCCATTCTTGAGCACATACCATATTAAAAGTACCTGCACAGCACTTATCATTATTGACGTTTTCTAGTTGTTGGCGTATGCATTTAATCTGTCCTCTCCTACTAGAACGTAAGCTTGGAGAGAGCAGAGACCTTGTCTGTTTTGTTCTCCGGTTCCTGAAACAGGGCCAGCAAACAGCAGAGGCTCAAGAAGGAGTTGCTGAATGAATAAATGAGTGAATGATGAATGCTTAATGGAAAATAAGGATGAGTCATAACAAAGCCTACCTTTCTTTGCTTCATGTTCCCCTGGCTCTGGGTCTGTCTGTTCACTGCTCTGTTGGCTGTTGCTGATGGCCGCGGGATTCTTCTCTGGCTCCAAGGAGCTACAGCTAGTCCCTTCTTCAGTGCCATCAGAAGCAGAGGTTGCTTCTTCCTCTTTTGTGTCCTCAATTTCATCTTCTTCTGAAGGAGCCAAGAAGTGAAGTTTCAGGCCTGTGAAGTTGGACAGCAGCAAGAACAGAGCCTCGGAGCGGAACAGTGCCATGCAGTCCTTCAGTGTGTCAGGAAGTGTGCTCTCCTCAGCTTTCTCATAAAACCTGAAGAGCAACCATGTCAGTTGTTCATCAACGCTACAGATGTAAAATTACTCATGGACTAAAAGCTGATCATTAGCTTTGTACCTCTCTCCCTACAGCTTGGCATAGCTTCCTAAATAAAACACACACTGTGACAAGAGTGCGATTTTATCAGGGCTTGCTGTTGGATATCCCTCAGTACCAAACGTCACCAGGGCAAATGTCCTATTATTGAAAGTGAGCCTTGCAGACAAACAGGCAAGTGCCAAATGCAGAAACTAATGTCTTATATGATGGGGCCTACCTTTTGTTAGGGGGCCCTCGGCTATTCCATTTCACGTCTCCTTTCTCCAAAGCCTCACAGACCTCTGCAAACTTCTCAGGCTGGAAAATGAGCAAATCAAGAAGCAGTTAGCAAATCCCACTGTGGTCTTACAGGTGTCGCAGCCCCGCAGAGTCATTGTGGCTGATTCCTAAAGCGGTCAGTTAACTTTCTCCCCCTTCACACAAGATTCCACAGTTCTGATAACAGTGAAGCTAGAGAGAGGCTAGATCAATTGTTAGCATGCTTTAGCCAAAAGACCTGAGTGTCATTTTGGGCCACTTCTTTAAGCAATTGTTTAGTTTATGTCCAATTGCTCAACCTCTAAAACTCCTGCATTTATTAAATGAGGATCATAATACAAACTTTTTAAATAAAAAAATTTATAATTATTTTCATTTTTTTTAAATACACTCTTTAATTCATAAGATATAAGAGAAAAAAATTAAACTGCGTAACAGGCAATATTACAATGAAAATTTCTGTATAACAAAACAAGATTCTTTAGGCCTCAGCTCACCCTTTATTCAGTTAACAATCTAAATTTAAAAGTCAAGCACAGTACAGAAACTATTAACTTACTGAAATATTCTCACAGGAGGCTTTATATGTACTTGTTTAATGCAGTTTCCCAAGGAGTTTTCTAAAAACAGTAGTCCTATCAGCTTTAAGTAAGAAAAAGGACCCCAAAGCAAGGTTTTGGTAAGCTGAATTAAACAAGTTTATTTACCAGACTACTACTCAACTTCCTTAATATGTTAATATCAGTTATAAAATTCCAACATAGTATGTACTGTCTCTCAACATTTTTTTCATGGAGGAATAGCTCTTGGGACTGTGACTCCATGGGACCCAGGGCCAACTGTGAAGCACCACACCAGTGCACATGCTCTTGTTCTGCCTCACAGCAACTCTTCAAGGTAGCACCTGGGCAAGGTATTATCCAGTTGTAACCGACGGTGAAACAAAAGCTCAGATTTTGTGTTTTGCTTAGGTTAGTAAGATCATAGAGCTGGGACATGAATATAAGGTCTCTGCCTTCTGATTTAGTTCTCTCTCCACTCATCTCGCAAACATTCATTAACAGGTGTTGATCAATTAGTAATCTGTCACTAAAATATCTGTACCACATTTATCAAGTGAGTAGGAAGGGAACTACACACAGCTCCCCCTCAGTGTAGAAGCCTTTCTGTGTGTGTACCATTCAGGTTTGCGAGAACTGCAGAATACCCAAAGGACTCTTAGCCCACTAAGAGTTACCGATGTTAGTTATTATCATCACTTCTATTTTTATTTGAAGTAGAGGATGACATAAATATTCTAACTAGGTACAAAACAAAAAACAACAAAAACTCTCTTGGTGATGCCTATTTGCCCACCCAAGAAGCAAGACCACATGCCAAGCAAAATGTACTGGATGGGATGAGCTGACCTACCTTAAGGAACTCCTTTAAGAGAATTTCAGACCTTTCTTCAAACTCTTCTTGAATTTGAATTTGGTAATCCATGTCCAGATAAGTAGGGTTGATCCAATCATATAAAATTTCATGCTTACAAAGAAGCAGTAGATGCAAAAGGTGAGTTAATAATTCCTATTGCTTATTCTTACATCATTTCACACTAGTAAAATATATGCAAATCCCTTTATAACTGTCTCCCCATTAAACATACAGTGCTAGAAAACTCTGCCTGAGAAAGACACTATCAAAAGTTTATCCAAGAAAAGTGGAAGGGTAAGCTCAAAGTCCAGTTTCATTATCAGGAATGGCCAGTTTTAAAACCAGGAAAACAAATGATATGCTAAAGCTGCTAAGAAAACAATGCTGGTAATAGGAATTTATCCTTACATCTTGCGGGATGTGAGGGCTCCGAGGTATGAGAGGTTCAAAGTAGTTGGGAGGCCTGGTCAGCGAAGGACCATGAAACCAGCCACTTATAGACAAACGTGACTTTTCTTCAGATAGGACTTCAGACACCTGAAAGCACAAGACCAATGGCACATCAACACAAGGAATGAGGAGGAAGATCACCAGCCAAGGCACACTAATTTCAGGATCCTTCAAGCGAGGCGTGAAAATAACCTGGCCAGGTAAGTCCAACAGGAAGCTGTCACATTTAGATAATGAGACACTAAAAAAAAATGGTCCTTAGCACTCTATGTATTTGTGGCTCTCACAATCTTTACCTGGTGAAAGGATACTGGAGACACTTCAAAGAAAACCAGTGTGTTCCATGAAGGGATAAGAGACTTGACAATCTGCTTCGGCTGAAAGTGTTCTACACCAGGAGAGAACAGACCCATAAATGTGATATTATCATCATTAACCACTTCCATCCAGGCCACCTCGTTTCACCATGACAATACTCAAATTTCTAAGGGTATCTACATATATCCTTCAGATCCCAAAATACTACCCCCTTCCATCTGTTTCACTCATACTTGCTAGTTCTGCCAGGTAACATCTGTTCTTCATTACACCACCCATCTATTATTGATGAAGGCTGAGAGTTTCCTGGAGTCAACCTCCGGTGTCAGTCATTAAAATAAAAAAACTCCAACTTTCTGTCAAACAGACTGGTTCTAGCAGAGGCATGGCCCCAGGCAGCTTTACATGCGTTCGGTCCTTCCGTGGTCCTACTCAGAAGTCAGGTCTGACTATTGCTCATCGTAAACCAACTAACTTACCCCTGGAGTCATGGCTATGTCCAGTGCAACTAAGGTGGTTGTCAGAGTGGCTGTGACTGACTCCTCTTGTAGCAGTCACTGAAATCAGTGGCTTCCATCTGCTTTGAGGAGCACAGACGTTGTGCATAAGAATTCAGAAGAGGCTACGTGTGGAAGAGCACACATCTGTCTTACCATCAACACTGAACAGGTCCAGGGTGCCCCCCAAGCTCTTGTCCCAGGGAGGAACCAGGTACAGAATGAAGGCGATCCGGCGCCCTTCCAGCTCGTCGTCGTGGCAGAGCAGGGCATCTGCAACAGTTTAACGCACACCTTAGTGTCCCTGTGCAGATGACGGGCAGCTGATACGACCCTGCATTTAATACCTGTCCATCTGACAGTCATCTGCAATGTCAGCTCCTCCAGCACTCAAATGACACTTATTTCTCCTCTTTCATATAGAAATAAAACTCCCTATTGAAAACTAAAATCACTGAAGAACACATATGTAGTGTAAGACCTACAGATAATCACTAACAATATTTTTAACATATATTTTTCTAATATCTTTTCTACACACGTTTTGACTTTTGAAAAAAATGGTATGCTACAGTGGTTGTTTTGTGGCTTTTTTTTATTATGTGGCAAGTGACTTTCCATATGAACATACACACTTGTCATCTCTTTTAATGGCTATAAAGTTATCCTTCTAGATAAAGAATCAGCTCCTTATCCCCTTTAATCTACCTTTTAAATTGTTTCCATTTCTTGTCTATTAAGAAAGAATGCTTTAATGACCATCACTGCACATCGATCTTTTTGTACTTGTTCTCCTTAATTTCTTACGTTTCTAAGAGCCATTATGTGGGGCTGAGCAAGATAAGCAGCCATGCAGGGTGGGACAGGGAGGGAGAACTATGGTGAACTGAGGTGGTTTCCACATGGATGGATCATTTCGATAAGTAAATAGACCGAAGATAATGGAAGCCAGGTTTCTCACTATTAAAGAACGAAATTACAAATAAAAGGAGAAATCTAGAATGAACCCTATAATGTTGAATTAGAATTGGAGGAGTCAATATAAACTCAGTTTCCTTCCTTCCTTCCTACCTACCTATGTATATCTATATATCTATGGATATAGATATGTACATATATTTATACAGACATCTAGATAAAAGTACAGATATAGAAATACATAGATGTAAATACTTGTGTATACATACATGTGTGCATGTACATGCATACATATATTTGCTACCCCCTTCCTCTGAAAGGGTCTGGGAGCAGTGACGCCTAATAGCAACGACACCTAGAGTCCAGATCTTGATTTTTTAGTATCATTCTTCACTAAAAGGAACCGGAGTTCTTTGGAAGAATGGCCAACTCCAGGTCTAAAGCATGAGAAATGTGAAGAAAGTCTGAAAAATCTTGTTTTGCCATAAAGTAAAATGTATCAAGAATGACAGGGAAGTATCAAAAGGACACAGTGGTCAGTTTAAAGGGATTCCCTTTGATAAAATCATGGACAATATGAGCACCAATATAATAACTGATAATAGCCCATTACATAAATAGTAATCCATAAATCCACACTGACACAAATAAATGAATAAATAGGGAGAGGAAAAGGTTGTCTTTATAGTAGAATGACAACAAATGTGAAAGAAATGGTTTTATTGTAAGAATAACCATCTGGCAACATTCATAGTAATAATTTAGCAAGAAATAATCAGTGGATGCTAAAGCAAATGAATCAAAGCCTGAGGAGAAACGGGAAATTTACATAATCTTAAAGTATCTTCCCACAAAATACTTATTAACTTACAGAGAGAAAAAGAACAATTTACAGTAGAAAAATGTGGTATCAGCAACCACTTTACTGAAGTGATCAAAGTTATTATCACTGAAATATGACAGAAACCACGTACCACTTGATATGGTGCAGTATAAAGAACACATCATTCTATAATATTCCTGCCAAAAATGTATGACTTGAATCTAATCATGAGGAAGCACTACATAAACCTCAATCGAGGGAAGTTTTACAAAATGACTCAGCTGTCTGGATATGTCCAGATGCATCAGGAAATAAGGAGAGACGGAGGAACGGTTCGAGACTGAGGAAGACTAGAGATGTGCCTGGACTGCAAGTAAATGCGATGTGCAGTCCTGGACCGGGACCTTTTGCTGTAAAGGACCGAATAAAGGAACTTGCATGGAGACTGTGGATTCGATGGGAATTATGTATCAATCTTAATTTCCTGATTTTGATGCTTTATTGTTATCATGCAGGAGGATGTCCTTGTGGGAATTACTGAAGTTATTCAGGGGACATGGAGCATCATAATGGCAACCTACTTTCAAGTAAAATAGAAAAAAAATTATTTGTACTATGCCTGCCACTTTTCTCTGAGTTTGAAATTACTTCAAATTAAAAAGAAAAAAAAAAAGTGAAAAAAAGGGCACATGCTTTAACTCTTCATGTGTATCACTAAGTTATCCTTGAAAAGTTGTTACCAAGTTAAACTTGTAAACAAGAGTTACACCCTAAACAAAACACTTTTTTGTCCAGGTGAAAAACCAAACATGTTTTCCAAAAGACATTTAGATGCTCAGAAAGGGAACTCAAAGGGTGTACCCCAAAACAGCGACAATGGATACCTCTGAAGAGAAAGGGGTGATGCAAGGAGAAAGTGAAGAAAATGATTAAGGTATACACTATGTATCTGTATTATTTGAATATGTTTTCCTTAAGAGTGTATTAACTTATTACCTTCAAATTAAAAAAATAAAAATAAAAAAATGACCTTGAGGGATATATTTGTTCCTGAACAAGTCTGAGAGGGGAGGTTACGATATCACCTCTGAATTTCTTGTCAGTGTATGGAAAGTTGGTGTGTATGCGCATTATCAGCATTTTTCTGAAAATATGGGCAACAGCTTTCATGGTATCCCCAAAGAGGACCACTGCATTACACCCCCCCAATACAGCGTTATGTCTGCATGTGGGATGGGCCAGAGTGTGCTTGGTTATGAAGATCCTAATGCTATACAGGCACGTGAAGTCTAGGATTTTGATACCCTGACACTCTGACACTATCTGCTACTGTTTAGTTAAAGTGCTTAAATCTTACAGACATCAGGGCTTTATCCTTCTTACCTGAAAATTCATATTTAGCACAGGACATGTCAATGGTGGATTCCAGTTCAATCTTAGAAACGTCAGAAAGCCAAGTCCGGAAATCTTCAAACAGAATTTTCCTAGAAATGTAAACAAAAGGTGACTTGTTATGCCATGGAGTGGGCTCCATTTGGATCTATGCCACAGTTGTTTTGTCCTGGAGTTGTGGTTTGTTCAAAAGACCCATTCCCGAGAATGTTCTTCACATTAAACTCCCATAGTTTAGGACTAATATTCCCAGATTGTGTCCTTCATTTTCTCCAGATAAATTCTAAGTGAAACTATACTACTAAAAGGTAAGCCTAACTTTAAGGGCTTTGATACATTTTTCGAAACCATCTTCTAAGAAAGATTCCAGCAGTATTGACATTTCTGTCAATAGTGGAGATTTTGTGTTTACTATTTGCCAACCTAATATGTGAAGAACTGTGTTGTTTCCTTGGTTACCGACAAGGTCGAACATGTTATCATTGAGAATGTGGGCCCTAGGATCAGACTTAGATTTGTATCTTGGCTTCCTTGATTTTTATGTAGGTAGCCTTGAAGAAGTTACTTAATTTCTCACAGTCTGTTTCCTCTTCTACAAAATGAGATAATAATGTCAACGAAGACTGTATAACATTTTAAAAATTTAATTGTCAGCCTGGCACATATTAGGCACCCAACAAATATGATTACTTGTTTACCTTAAAGCACAGATGTGAGGCTCTCTTCTCTTCTTTAGATCATCAGACTTGACCATGAAAAAAGAAAAAAAAAATAAGATCCCTTTCATACATTATATACACAGAGGAGAGCAGTTTAGTGAGTGCTCTGGTGGGATAAGAGCCTGGACTGAGGTCAAACCGCCTGGGTTTGACAACTGGCCCCTCCATTTGGCCCCTCTGTGACTTGGCCAAGTTACTTAACTTCTCTGTGCCTTATTCATTCAACAAAGATTTACACAGACATTACAGTGGTCCTTATATTCTTGTTGAGAGAGACTGACGATAAACATAAAAAGATGATTATTAGTACAAAAGGTGGTAAATGCACAGGAAAAACATAGCAGGGTAAGGACTGGGAGTGCTGAGAGTAGGGAAGAGTCTGGAGTTAGGAAAGTTGGCCAGATTAGCCTGCACTTAAAAAGACTCGGAGGAGGATGGGAAGTGTGCCAAGGGACTCTAGGCAAAAAGGATTCAGGACCCTGAGTGTGAGGCTTGCTTGGCTTATGTCAAAAAATTGCAAGAGAATGTGTGGCTATAGCAGAGAGTGAGGGGGAGCAGTAGGACATACATGAAACCAAGGAGGCAAGGAGTCCTGAGAACCATTCCAAGTGCTTTGCATTTCACTCAGAGAAGTGAGGAACCATTGCAGATTTTGAGCACAGGAGTAACATGATCCCATTTATGTTTTTAAAAAATGAGAAAATTCAGGTAACATAAAATTTACCATTTTAGCCATTTGAAAGTGTATAATTCACTGGATTTTAGTATATTCATAATGTTGTGTAACCATCGCCACAATCTAATTCCAGAACACTTTCATCATCACAGAAAGAAACCCTGTGCCTATTAGGCAGGCAGCCCACATCCTCTCTTCCCCCAAGCTCCCAGCAACCACTAACCTACTTTCTGCATCTCTATATTTTTGCCTGTTCTAGACATGACATATAAACGGAATCATACTATGTGTGGCCTTTTGCATCCAGCTTTTTTCACTTAGCATGTTTTCTGGGTTCATCTATGTCGCACCAGTATTAGTACTTCATTCCTTTTTTCTGGCTGAATAACATTCATTGTATGGATATGCCACATTTGTTTATCCATCCATCAGTTGATGGACATTTGGGTTGTTTCCACTTTTTGGCTACTATGAATAATGCTGCGACAAGCATTTTGCACTAGTTTTTATGAGAACACGTTTTCAATTTTTTTGAGTCCATTTTCATTTTTAAAGGACATAATAGCTATGATTGTGTGGGTGGGTGAGGGTAGAAGCAGGGAGACTGGTTAATACACTAATAGAATGAACCTGAGGAGAGATAAAGATGGCTTGGACCAGCTGCTGGCTGCTGGCAGTGGAAGCAGAAAGATGTGAATTTTTCTGGATATATTTTGAAGGTGGAACGTGCAGAATTACCCAAAGAACCAGATAGGAGGTGTGAGGGAGGAATCTAGGATGACTTCAAGTATTTATTTTAGCCAGAGCCACTGGAAAGATCGAGTTGCCATTAACTGGGATGGGTAAAATTACAGATGGAGCAGATTTATGGGGAGAAGATCAGGAGTTTAATTTTGGACTTAAGTGTGAGATGCTTTTAATAGAGATCCAAGATTAGAGGCAAAGTATAAGGCGCCCTGGAAATCTGCTTAGTCCAAGGGCTAAGCCCGGGAGTATTTTATCATTAAGAAGTTAGAGACAAAAGAAAGACCTCTCAAAGGAAACTAAGGACTCGCCAGTGAGGTAGAAGGAAAACCAGGAGAGCATGGTATCCTGCAAGTAATGAGAAAGAAATACATCTCCAGGAGGAAGGAGTAACACAATGCATCAAATGCTGCTGAGGGGTCAAGGAAAACCAAGCCTAAAAACTGATGATCAAACTTACTAGTGTGGCTGTTGTGAGTGACCTTGATGAGTGTAGTTTTGTGGAGTGTACTAGGTGAAAGCCTGATGGCAGGGGCTTAACGGAGAATGAGAGGAGAGGAATTTGAGACAGTACAGACAACTCAAAAAGAATGCTAGGGACAAGGGAAGCAGAGGAAGGGGGTGGCAGCTTAAAGGGAAAGTCAGACCAAGATCATTTTTTTTCTTGAGATGATTAGTTTTTTTTGTATGCTGAAGAGAAGGAAAAACTGATGTACGGTTTCCTCAACTATAAAGTAGGAATAGTAATGTCCTTCATTGGATTATGAGGATTTACTGAATTAATAAATATAAAGCACTTAGCATGGCATAAAGCATGCAGTGAATAATGCTTGCAATACAGAATACTGGGCTACTCCTAATGACAAACTTGGTTAGGGGGACTGGAAGATGTTATAGACTCCTCAATTATCAAGTCTATTCACAGCACAAGTGAAGAGAAAGGGGTACAGGTGAAGTATGAAGGGACAGGAGACTGAAAACAGGTTTTACATTTACTGTCTTAGCATGAAGCAGCTTAGTCCCAAAGTAAGCATAGTAAAAATTATTCTTAGCAGTTTCCCCAAGCACCCATGGGGATCCAAAGTAATGGCTTCCCCCCACCCCCCATTACTCAGGGCCCTTTCTATTATTTTGCCTGTCACTAATTTCACAGTTAGATGTGTTTTCATCTACCAAATTGCATTAAGTAAAAACCACTGTGATTTCTCAATTTTAGTAGTCCGAGATGTATATAGCTCTAAACCAACAAAAGAGGTCTAGTGCTATAAAAGCTGATATAACTACAAAGGCAGACAACATTGTTTTTAATTAACCCATGCAATTTTACTATGGATAAAAGTTAATTTTCATGAGGTTTTGTGAATTATTATGGGTCACATCATTTGTTTATTTAACCTGGTTAATTCAGTCATATGTCCAAGGCCCAAAGAGAGACAGACTGGGTGACACAACCAGCTGACAACCAGTTCTAATGTAGAAGAATGAAAGAAAAAGAAATCTGTTATTTACTTTCTTATCTCTAAAGAGAAGTCAAAGGGAAAATGCAAAGAAAAGGAAAATAATCTTTACCCTTTTCATTTTATTTTTCATGTATGTGATTTTAAGGGCTGATGTCCTTTAAGTTTCATAAATGATTTTCAAGAATGATGTACTCAAAGATAGCTCCCAAACTGAGGAAACCAATGACCTATATTTCTATCCCTAGATTAGGCCTGTCTTATAAGAGTAGAAAAACCAGCTTCGATTTTGAGATAGACTATTCTGCCAAATTAAACTGTCCGCCCAAAAAAGAATGGATCTAACTCTCTATAGGTCATAGTGCAATGGAGAGCATACTGCAACACATCAAGCCACCTAAACAAAGACATGAATGCAAAAATTTAAATGATTATTTTCTATGTATAGCTCTCTTCAGTATACCACTCCCCAAAATGTACTTCATCTCTTTGTTTATAATGTACTTAACTCATTGGCTTACCGTATTTCTTGACTGTCACCATCGCTATCACCTCTATTATTTTAGATTTTAAAGTTTTATAGAACAGGAACTGGCAAAAACTCCCGTATAATAATTATAGTACCTAACACATGTTAAGTGAATGAATTCTTTTAACAACATTAAGGCAAGGACCCTCCAAGGCAAACTCAACTAAAACCTCAAGTTTAAAAATATTAAACAATTTTATAGATAATAAATTTCTGAAGTAGAAGAGCTAATGGAAAGGGGCATAAATACCTGCTGGAACTTGTATAAATCATTATACTTTTCATGGAAGTCCAAATTCAGAAGTTCCTTCTGAAGCTCTTCCAAGAAGTTTTGGCTTTGGATGAAGTTTGGGATCACACAGTGAAGAAAGGGGTCCATGTCCATGACAATGGCTTCTGTAGAAATAAAAACATTATGGCATTTTTCCTTTTATATTTTTGACCCCTGAGTAGCACAGTACAGAGAATACCAAAGGGGATGGTCATGAATTTTCAGGAATCTCGTACCTAAAGTCTAAGCTTTGGTGGAAGAGTTATAAGTTCTTCTTTTTTCTTTATACATTCAATGCTACTTTTAAAAGATATTGTGCTTACAATATTAGTCCTTAATATGGGTACAGGTGATATCATTAAAGTACGGTTCCCGCTTTTGTTTTTTTTTAGTTCAATGATTACTTGAGTCTTAATTTATTTTCCCCAAAACTTAAAATGAGAGTAGCAGATTAAAATTGAGAATAGCAATACCGGCTGGCAATTTTCCTTCAATCCCTTTTCTTTCTCCAAGTTACTAAGTATGTTATGATACACATACTTTTTTTTTTTAACCAGTTCAGGCATACTTTCCTCTAATTTCATGATTTCTCCCTCAACATTTTACCCACCACTTCTAGTGGGCTAATATGTGCCCTTCTAATAATCATGTCATCACCATCTACCAAGCACCAGGCACAGTGGGGCTTTACATGTATTCTCATTTAATCTCAGCAACTCCAAGGTAAACATTATCAGTATCTCCACCCCCTACAGATGAGGATATTGAGAAGTCTCTGAGTGTACACAGCTCGTGCTTTAAACGCTAAGCCATCACTTTCTATGTGCACCTAGAGAACCCAGGAGTCTCTTCTTCAAAGCACTTAATTGAACAAAAATCACGGCAAACGTTAGATGGAAATGCACGGTGCATTAAGCAGTGTTCTTATCCTACATATTGGTATGGAAAGCTGGGGTCGAAATGGTTCCCTTGGCCAACAGGTTTGCTCTCATAGGTCATACAGTTGAACTGAACAGGCACTAAAAATAACAAACAAACAAACAACCGAGTAAGCTCAGGTGCCCGCTACCTAGCCGCTCACATCACACACCCTGGCTACACTATCATGGGACAACCGAGCAACATCCTCGGACGCAAATATCACAGAAGCCGCTCAACTGCAAGTCCAAATGCTTACTGGTCCTTACTCAGGGCAACGTCGATGGATGCGTGTGCGCCTCAGTTGAGTAATCTCCTTTAACATCTTTCCGAGGTAAATGCTATTTATTAGCGATTCCATCCGACACAGGAAGGAACCGAAGTTTTACCAAGTCAGGCCCATCGACAACGTCGCGCAATCGGTGGAACAGATCCCGTCAGCCACCCCTTGATTCCAGAATTCGACTTTCCACTCCCACGCCCTCTGCCTGCCCCAAACTCTCCGGCCTACATTCCTTCCTCTTCTCAGGTTTCTAGATCCAGACTGAACCTGGAAGGAAAGGTGGCGGCAGGCCAGGCAGGAGGGTCGGGGGCGGCCCTCTCGCTTCAGGAGCCGCCCCCTTCCTCGTGGGCTGCAGCAGAGCGCCGGGACTGCGAGGCCCCCGGACGCCGCGCGGCGACTCCCCCTGCACAGCACCCGCTTTACCGTGACGCAACGGCGTCCTGTGGCTCCAAGCCTCGGCCACCTGCTTTTTCAAGATTTCCTCCGTGACAGCGTCCGAAAACTCCGCCGTCACCTCCTTCTTTCTCTTTTTCCCGGTCTGGCCGGGACCGGGCTCAGCGGGCCGTTTCCCATTCATCTCTTCATGAGCTACAGACCCACACACCACGCTCATCAAGCAGCTCTTTGCCTGTGGAGACTACAACCCCAGAATGCCCCTTTCCCAGAACCATCCAATAGGAAACACCAACGTAAGAGAAGGCGGAACCCACACAAGATCCACCAATGGGAGCTCCAGATATTGCGGCCATCCCTCCAGCGGTCGACCAATGGCGCTCCGTCTGGCAGGCCACGGCCCCTCTACTTCCTGCCGCCAGGGGCTCCGAATGCACTTCCGGCGTGCGAACGCCTCTCCTTGCTCCTTCACGTTAATGGCGGGCGGCAGCTGCTGAGTGGCGCGCAGGTAACCGCTGCTGGCCCCGGGGAACGTCTCCCTCCCGCCCCCTTTCCTCTCGCCGCCAGCGCTCGAGCTCGCCAGCATGTCCGTGGTGCCGCCCAATCGCTCGCAGACCGGCTGGCCCCGGGGGGTCAACCAGTTCGGCAACAAGTACATCCAGCAGACCAAGCCCCTCACCTTGGAGCGCACCATCAACCTGTAAGTGCGGCCTGGGCCTCGCGCGCTGCTCCCCTTGTTTCCCCGTCCGGCGGGCTCCCCTCACGACTCCGATCTTCCGGCGCGACCCCGGCGCTCGGCGGGCCCCGCGCCTCCCCTCCACCGCATCTCCCGCTCGCGAGTGCACGCCTTTCTGCCCCCCCCCCGACCCCCGCAGGCCCTTTCCTGTCCTCCAGCGCCAAGAGGTTAGAGTCCTGCCGGAGAGGGTTTTCCTTTTCCGGAAAGGCTTGTTCCAATGCCCCTGTATTCCGCCGTTACGGGAATAACTCAAGTTTGCTTGGAGTTTCTCTTTTCCCCCAGCTCTCCAGAAATAACCCACAGCAGAACGTGTTTGACCTTTCTAGCTGTAAGCGTTCGAGCCCTGGCGATAAGGCCTCGACTTAGGATCTTCAGAAAACTCTTAACGGAAATGCTGCATTTTAGCTCAGGAACACGTTTCTGTTCGTCTGCTTTAGACCTGTCCGCTCTTATGCATTCACAGGCCTGCCGCAGCGAGAGCACCCAGGCACCTAGCAGGAGAGGGTGGAGGCAGTTGTGGTTGGGCTTTCAGACCGTGGAGGGCTCTAGAATGTAGCCCCAGGGAACCCACTGTGGCTGCGTTTTATTGTCTGCTTGAGCACATCAAGCCATTGCATTTCGAGGTCACTCTCACAAGTGCTCTAGCTGTGGCAAGTAATTGGCATTTGGGCTGTGTCTTAAGAAATTATCTGTTTGCGCTTTTTACCTTTCCTGAGAGTTTGTGAGGCACGGTGATGCTGACCCTAATGGAGGAAAGTGGCTCTTTAATGCTGGTCAGTGTTTAAAGGGTGCAAGATTTACTGATACTGGTGTTTCAGTAGGATACTTTAGGTGTTTCTCTGTTTATAGTCAAATAGATGAACCTTTTTCCTCTCAAAAGTGATTTGAAATTGTAAAGATGGCTATTTTTGACAAAACGTGCTGGCTTGGAAATTTAGGTAATGTAAATGTTGAGTTTATGACATCTGGAACAAGTAGAAAGCTGTGTATGTGCAAGTTAATATCTAGCTATTATGTTAATAATATTTTAATTTCATATCACTTTAAAAAAATCCTCATAAGTGGAAAAGGCAAATAAATGTTCTTTTAAAAAAAGCACTGCTTCTTGATTACTTTTAGCGGTTAGAACTGTAAGAGAGTTTTCCCTCTATTTGCCTTGATTACTAGATCAGTTTCCAATGAGCCATTATGTAGAATTGGTGAAAATGTTTTAATCTTTGCTCTGTTAAAGTTATGGATTGATATAGTACTTTTCCTTTTCTATATAAATACAATATTCAGCAGGAATCATTGTGTTGTGAACTCAGTTCACTTGGGTGAGTTATGATCTAAATTGAAAATAAGTCCTTGCCAGTCTATAGCTATGCTACACGGAACAAGCCCAATACCGGCTGATCTCTGAAGCTAAGCTGGGTCAGGCCTGATAAGTACTTGGATGGGAGACCACCTAGGAAGACCTGGTGCTATAGGTGTAAAAAATAAAAAAAGGGATTGTAAGCTGACAAGGTCTTTGCAATATGTGAGGTCAACCAAGGGTTGCCTTGCTTTAAAAAAAACAAAAGAAAAGAAAAAAGCCCTTCCTCCCCCAACACATTTTCTTTTAGGAAATATTGCACGAATGCCTACTTTGTAATAGGCACTGGCATAATGCTGGGTATAGAGTGATGAGGAAGTAAGATGTCGTTCTTGCTCACAGTATGATGGAAATAATGTGTATGTGTCCAGGCTGGCATTGTAATTTCACAGCTGAAAATGACATTTCATCTTGATTGCATCTCCTTATTGATATGAGAGCAGGCTCTCATAGTAGAGATGTGTTATAGCTATCCTTAATTCTTTATAACTTAAATTTGTGAGAACTAAATGTTAATGTTTAAAAAGATTTTTAAAAAATTGTCTGGCATAGCGCTGTGTGAGACTGCTGCTGCTAATGATGACAATGTTAAATTCAGCATTGAGACTACAAAGGAAGTTCTTTCTAAAAATGTTTAAAGCGCCCTGGAAATGGCATATTTTAGAGCTGCTTCATTTATACCTAGAATTAAGCTTCTGGAATTAATTTTTTAAGTTTTGGCAACCCTTGTTTTGTTTCCTTTTCAAGAATGGCAAAGCGATTAATTTTGTAGTTATCCACTTACTGTCAAGGCATTTTTTAGAGTTAGATACCTTGGGGATAGGCAAGTGTGGCCAAAGAATTCTTATTCGAAGGCTTATAATCAAAGGCTTTTTACTGTAAGGCTTACGATTAAGGGGTTACAGGTGATATGTGTGATAAAATATGTGTTATTTTTAACTATCTTTAAGGAAATTTTATTATTACTAGGCAAGGTGAAAACGGTCTTCAAAATATGAGACATATTTTGAATTCTTGATAAAGGAGGAGAGAATATTCAGATTAGGTGGAAGATCTGAATGAGGAGAAGGGAAGAGTAAGGATAATGAATGGAATAAATGAAAAGGCTAAAAAATGTGTTAGAAGGAAAGAAAAGTTCATTGTAAGAGAAAGGATTATGGTACCAAAAGAGTCTGAGGATAGTTGTCTAGGAGGAATGGAAAACAACAGGAGATATGATGGAAAGTGGTGGTTCAGCTTGTAGAAAAAGAGACATTAGCCATTACTGCCCATAATTAATAGGACTTCTGTATAGATTAGTGGTCAGAGGAGCCCAAGGGGACTTTAGTCAGGTCAGCTGTGTTAGTTTACCAGCCATAATCTAAAACCAGAGGATTACCAGATGTCCATATAACCACTTCTTTGAGCATTTAAGGGCCTTCTGGATAGTGCTCTCTATGCTTGCAAGTTCAAGTGTGGAGTCATAACAGCTTAATCTAAAAGCAGCCGTGGTTTTAGAGTCCAAAGACCTGAATTCTAATCTCTGCTGTCTCATTAACTACTTGTATAACCTTGGACAAATCTTATGTCCCTGAGTACAACATACACACTTTTTAGAAAAATATATACACTTTTTACTAGTTTTAAAAATATGGTTGGTATCTGTTATGGTAAATTGTGGTGTTCAGTTCTCACATTAGATGTTTGTCTTTGGATCACAGGTACCCTCTCACCAATTATACTTTTGGCACAAAAGAGCCCCTTTATGAGAAGGACAGCTCTGTTGCAGCCAGATTTCAGCGCATGAGGGAGGAATTTGATAAAATTGGAATGAGGAGGACTGTAGAAGGGGTTCTGATTGTACACGAGCACCGGCTACCCCATGTGCTTCTGCTACAGCTGGGAACAACTTTCTTCAAATTGTAAGTGTCATTGGAAATTAACAAGACAGTTTTTAATAGGATTTCGGTTTTATGGAGCTTTAGAATATAGTTTTTGCCAGTTGTTTACCTCGACAAACACAGTTGTTAGTGGCGTCTTTAGAAAGAGAACAATTACAAAGTATTTTTCCCAGTGTAGTGCTCATTTATTGTTTTAGTAGAAATCCACATGTTACTGTATATTACCGATGCTAATGACAGAGCTTCATAGAGCCCTGTTAAACAAATTAGTCCAAGTTCAATTAGTAGATATCATTGTAGCATTACTAAGAACAATCGATATTATTTCTTAGGATAAGTAGTGTTTCCAGTTCTTAAAATGACTTAGTCCACAACTGACTAGATTGTACCAAAAGAGGTCTCAAATGTTGAGCTTGGAGTTCTGAAAAAATGCCCTACTTTACAGACATGAAGAGTGTGGTTCATTGCTCTCTGGAGATTTCTAGATTCCCATTATCACCAGATAGCTTCCAGGGAAAACAGACTGGAATGGACTGGTGGTCAGCAATTGTGCAATGTTCATGTTACAGTGTTTAAAAATAGGGTTTGCGTACCATTAGTTTGGTTAATTAATATTATGAATTCAGCTTTCTGTTTCTAGCACATTTTTCCTCCTCCCTTTGACATGTTTGTTTTGATTGCCTTATGTGACACTGAAATGTGTTATTCAGTTACTTGATAGAAATAACTACTGTCTTCATCCTGTTATCCCCAAATTGTATTAAGTTGAAAGCTGAAATTCTTAACCTTTATGCAGACCTGGTGGTGAACTTAACCCAGGAGAAGATGAAGTTGAAGGACTAAAACGCTTAATGACAGAGGTATTTTTCTGTTTAACCACTTTGATAGTTTTATTATTGTTATTTAAATACCATCAACTTAATTGATAATTAAGCTTTTTATGTTTTGTGAAAGGATATTTATTTTGAATATTTACTTTACAATAAATAAAACTCAAATCCCAGAGTGTTAATATATGTTTATTTTCTGCAAATTTAACTTACACTTGCTTTATCTTTTTGTTCATTGAAATGTTGACATAACAATAATAGTTAAGAAATGCCAACATTAGGTACTTACTGTGCTAGGTACTCACTAAATGTTTTACATGCAGTAACTCCTTTAATCATCACAACAGCCCTAGGAAGTAGTTATTACTATTAATCAATCCCTTTTTACTGATAAAGAAACCAGGGCACAGAGAGTTGATTTGCTTGATGTTATATAGCTGGTATGTCGTGGAGCTGGGGATACGAGTGCAGGTAGTTTTGTTCCAGAGTAGGCCTCTACCCCTATAGAATTTACAAGAGAATGATTCCTGTTAGATACCTATTTTCATTTCTGCACATAATCTTGTAGACTTTGCCCACATTGTACTACTTTTTAAAAGTCATTCTCATGTCTGCCTCTGAAGATTTGGGGCTAAATGTATAGATGCTGGAAAATTTTGAGATTATAGGTTGATTTTGTTTTTAACTTTTTGTTTTTAGCATGCAATCTGCTCCCCCCACCCCACCCCAATTACAACTGTGCAAAAACCTTGGCAAATACAGAAAAGCACAAACTAAAATTACCTATAATTCTATCACTTGACCTATTTGTTTTGTCTTCCTAGTAATTTTTAAAAATGCATTATAACTCAAATATTGTGCTGTTCTTGAGCATCCATTTGCATGTGGTAGATCAAACTTACCGTCTTAGCTTAGCTCCTTCTCAAAGCTCCACCAAAAAGGCAGTAAAAAGGTTTTAAAAAGATGTAAATCCAGTAAGATTGAGGGGGGTGCAAGACAAGACAATAGCAAAAAATTTTTAGAAGCTGGAATGCACATAGGCAGATTATAACTGACTTAGCAGATACAGAGTCCTCAGCTCAGCAGGAGGGCAGTTCAGGACCCAGCACTACAGAACACCAGAAAGGCTAGGGAATTGGAGCTGCCTGGTACCTATGAAGGTGGGGGTGTGCATGTACTGAAACTGGGTTGATCATCAGTCTGTATAGGCTGCATTTATGTACCTAGACTGTCTTCCCTACTCTGTACAATTAGGCAAAGTCTAGCTGGTGATTGAATCTCGGTAGAGATTGAATCAGGATATTAAAGAAGGAAAAAGTTGAGGTGGGGAGAACAGTTGTAAGTTTACATCCTGAATGGTGAGACTTCTAGACTTCTACTAGGCTGATAGTGTCAGCAACTAGTTTTACCCCAGGTTGCAGGTTGGAGGTTTTGTTTCTGGAGAAATCGACAAAAAACAAAACAAAAGAACAACAACAAAACAAAGCAAACAAAGAAATTCTCTAAAGAAGAAAGAGCAAAAGAAGCAAAAGGAACTCAAACAGAAAATTCAGCGATTAACAAAATCGTGATTAATATTCCTGGTGTGGTAAAAGGAGATATTGCATCTATGGAACAATGTGCCATTAAAAGAGACTGTTCAGCTGACCAAAAAAAGAACTTAGGAGTATTTCTAAAAGTTAGTAGAATGAAAAATTCAGTGGAGAATTAAAAGATTGAGTTGAGGAACTCTACCAGAAAATAGAACAAAAAATCGAACATAGGTAAGAAAAGAAATTTATAATGAGAGGGTAGTGGAAGAGAAAGTGTGAATGGGAGGTGTGGTTTTAAGGTCTAAATCCTCATCCACAGTACAGGGTGTTAATCAGTGGGTGTTTTTTTTTTTTTTTTCAGTTTTAAAATTAAAAGTAATCAAGAAATGGTCATAAAAATGTTAAAAATGTAATTTTATAGTGGAGAAATCTGCAAACACTACCTCAGCCAGGTGATCAAGGTTAACATCAGTGATGTCATAGTGATAGAATGAATGTCCCCTTGATGCGATGTGATGAGAAAGGCACATTACCTCTGCAGTCTCTTTCCAGTCTCCCCAAAATTCATAACCCCAGTCCAGTTGAGGGACATTCTACAAAATACCTAACCAGTACTCCTCATTACTGTCAGGATCATCAAAAACCTACAGCTAAATATAATGCGATACTCTAGATGGGTTTCTGGAACTAAAAGATGATAAAAACTAAGGATGTCTGAATAAATTGTGGACTTAATAAATATCAGAGGACATAAAGGCAGCCAGTAGACATAAAAAGATGCCAAATGTCAATAGTCATCAGAAGAATGAAAATTAAAACCACAATGAAGTATCACCTCACACCTGTCAGAATGGCTATCACTAAACGAGCAAACAAGTGTTGGTGAAGATGTGGAGAAAAGGGAACCTTCCTGCATTATTAGGGTTGCAAATTGGTGCAGCCACTTTGGAAAAACAGTGTGGAGGTTCCTCTCAAAGTTAAAAATAGAACAACAACATGACCCTGCAGTTCCACTTTTTGGTATTTATTCAAAGAAATTCGAAAAGATATATGCACCCCTGTATTCATTGCAGTGTTATTTACAATAGCCAAGATGTGTGCCCATTAATAGATGATTGGATAAGAAGTGGTACATATATACAATGAAATATTACTCAGTTATTAAAAAGAAGGAAATCTTACCATTTGTGACAGACAACATGGATGGACCAAGAAGGCATCATGCTAAGTAAAATAAGTCATACAAATACCATATGATTTCACGTACATGTGGAATCTAAACAATGAAATAAATGATCAAACCGAACAAACAGGGTTGCCAGATGGGAGGGAAGTTGGGGTTTGGGTGAAAAAGGTAAAGGGATGAAGAAGTACAAACTGGTAGTTACAAAATAGTCATGGTGATAGAAAGTACAGCATAGGGAGTGTAGTCATTAATACTGTAATAACTATGGTGCCAGATGGGTACTAGACTAATCCGGGGGACCACTTTGTAAATTACATAAATGTCTAACCACTATGCTGGACACCTGAAAATAATATTGAATGACAGCTGTAATTGAAAAATAAAAATTAAAAAAGAAGTAAGGTATTAATATTGGTTCATTAGTTATGACAACTGTAATATACTAATTTAAGATTATACAATAGGAAACTGGGTGTGGGATATATGGGAAGTCTCTACCATCTTTGCAACATCTCTGTAAATCTTAAATAGTTCATTTAAAAACAAGAATGCTTTTAAAAATAGAGGCAAATATTGGGGCGGGGGGATAGCTAAGAGTTGAAAGTTATAGCCAGTGGGAATGGATGAAGTAGGTCAGGGAACTGCTCCTCATTATTAACCTTGTAGAACCATTTTTGACTAATTAAAATGTAGAGTATACCTTTTATTAAAGCAAGTGTAATGTTATGCTATATAGAATCATAAAAAGAAAAATGAATTTTGCACACTTATTTCTATAACTTGGTCAGGTGGGTGACACATAAAAGCTATGATTGATTCTAGAAAAATTAATGTCTGCCATTGGCCTATGTTAGTAATTGATCTTTTTTTTTTTTTTTTCATGTATAGCCAGAGCATATAACAGCAATTCTTTGGTCCTCTGTGGTTATGTTGATGCTAGGTTGCCAGTTTTGAACTAATAATGTATGTCTTGGGCAGAGTGACACACACAATAATAATAAATTATAGAAAGGAAATTCACATGGAAGGCATGTTAGCCATGTCTCTATTAGCAGTGCTCCCCCAAAAATTCTTGTCAAAGAAGAATTTTCCCAGGTATGTATATTTAGTGGTTTACTGGCTCTATCACTTGTTTTTGACAGATACTGGGTCGTCAAGATGGAGTCCTGCAAGACTGGGTCATTGATGACTGCATTGGTAACTGGTGGAGACCAAACTTTGAACCTCCTCAGGTCAGCGTTCAGTTATATTCACTGCGCATTTGGGGAAGTAGGAAAGAGATTTAATTCCAGCCATTTAAAAAGATCATAGTAGAATTTGACTTAAAATTTCCTTGTCACCCTCCTTAATTTAGTTAAAGATTAAAAAGCCAAGCATTTTTTCTCTTAAAGGAAAATTCCAAACATATACAAAAGGAGAGAGAATAGTTACCTGTCATCCGCTTTCAACAGCCCCATCCCTGCACTGCCCCATGTCACCACCCTCAACTTGGGTTATTTTGAAACAAATCTTAGGTATAATTTTAACCAAAATTCCAATGTGCATCTCTAAAAGATAAGGCTCTTTTAAAAACATAACCACAGTACTGCTATTGTACTAAGAATAAGAACGAATTTCATATTATCATTAAATATGCTATTTAATGATAATATGAAATGTGTAGTATGTTTATCTATTGCCATATATTACCCCAACTTAAATGTGTAAGTAGCATTTGTTATCTTTGTTTCTCAGGGTCAGGGATCTAGGAGCTGCTTAGCGGGGTGGTTCTGGCTCATGGCCCCTTGAGAAGTTCTGGGCGAGTTGTCAGCTGGGATTACATCATCTCCAAGCTGGACTGAGGGTTGAGGATCTGGTGCCGAGCTCACACGTGTGTTTGTTAGCAGACCTCCCAGTTCCTCCTGGCCTTTGGACTGCAGGCTTCAGGTCCTTGCTGGTTGTTGACCTAAGGCCTGCCTTGGTTGCCACGAGAGCTGCATGGGGAAGTTCCCAGAAAGACACCTGGCTGCCCCCACAGCGTGTGACCCAAGAGATAGAGATGTTAACAGAAAGTGCCCAAGTTGGAAGCTGTGTTCTTACCGTCTGTTATAACTTAATCTTGGCGGTGACATACGAGCAGTTCTGCTGTAAGCTGGTGGTTATACAAACTCACCAATACATTGTGGGAGGGGACCACACAGAAGTGTGGATACCAGGAGACAGGGACCAGGGAGGGTCACCTTGGAGGCTGGCCACCAGAATGGTATTGTGTACTTCATCAAGAATTTCATAATGTCTCATCTCTGTCTGTAATATTAGCAGCTCATCGATGGTAGTTTCCTGCATCCTTTAATTCATTAGGATTGTGATCTTTATATAAAGAGAAAATTCTCTCGTCAACTACTTGGTTATCCTGAAGTATAGTTTGTGTAGGAAACAGTAGATGCTTCTTTTCCTCTGCCTACCACTTTTCAGAAGAATGAGTTAACTCCTTAGCATCCTTCAAAGATTTGACTTCATTCAAAAGAGAGGATATGACAGAGACTTGGGTACAGACTGTTTGGGGGCTGCTGCCAGGAAGGAGCAGAGTCCAGGGAAATGGAGACAAGAAGTCAAAAGAGGGAACATAACCCATCTCAGTACAGCTGTGGGGAGCTGGAATGATTTTGCTAAGGACTGGGAGGAGCCATGTGGAATGCACCTCAGAATTGTCTGTTGAAAGGAGGGGAGGCCAGGGACTCCTGTCCATCACTCACTGAGGAGTTGTGTTAACTCTCTTGCGCTTTTCATGTTGAGTCCAAGCACTGGCTGAGACTTTCCAGGGCTCTGGAAATACTTTGAGACTGAAAAACAGAGCGAGATGGTGGCAGCAAACAGAGCTTTCTGACATTTTCAAACACAGCTGCCCTGAAATCTGAGGTGGAATGAGAAACTGTGATGAGTGGTACCAAAAACATCAGTTTCAGTGACCTTTAAAAGTGTCATACAACCTCATGGAGTTTCATATTTGATGTATTTATTCCATTGTAATGATTGATAACGTTACTGGTGTGTAAGTTTTTCTTTGTTTGGCTAATGGGAGACTCTTGAAGTTGGAGCCTGCATTCTTTTGACAAAGCTCTATGAGTTTGATAGCTTCTTTGCATGACAAAAATTGCACAGAACATCAGCCAAGCTAAAGATTGTTCTTTCTTCTTCCTTATGACTCCCTGCATGGCTACGGGGCAGGAAGATAAATGCTGAGAAAATGGTGTTAGCACTCACTGCCCAAGAATTGTGTTAGCTTTAAGAAAGTGTGATTTCATCTGGAAATGAAGTTCCTGGTCCAAAAAGACACAGAACTGCTGTTGTAAACTTTTTTTGAACATTCCTTCATCTAACTGGGAAATGCTCAGCAATGAATTCCCCAGGCTACTTTCTGAATACTCTCATGCCTCTTCCCTGCCATGGTCCTAGGGCGATTCTCTTAATCCACCGAACCCTGGCCTTGCCTCTGCTAGTATAAGATGTGAGGGTTGTGTGTTTAGTAAACTTGGAGTGTTGGTTAGGTGTCAGTGAGAAAAGAGCATGACGCCATCTGCCTGTCTTTTTGTCTAAAGTACAGTTGGCTTAAAATAAACATGGAAATGAGGGCTGAAGAAGAAAGGCTTAAAAGGAACACATAGCCAGCCACTTTGGTTTGGTCATGGTTTGGGAATTTATTTTGTTGTGTGGGAACCTTAGGTCTCTTTTAGCCTGTGCTATTCAAGCTACTTCTCACCTCTGTCTATTGCTGACCGCGTGCCTAGTTCTCAGGATGGTGCAGGACACCTCCAAAGCCTGGGGCAGTTGCCTGGATTCATCATACCCTGTGTAATTATTCTAACTTGAATACTGGTTAGGTGCCAGTGGGATAGAGAAGTGGAAAATAACATAGGCTTTTATAGTGAGGTAAGAGTTAGACAGAAAGTTGAATCTGGCCTTGCTACTTAGTTGTGTCATCTCATCAAAGACACTTAGCCTCTCACTGTAAGTTCCTTACGTAAAATGAGTGTGATGTAGCTTTGGCAGCCTCTTTTTATTCTACTTTCCTCTTATGTCTGTTTTTGACACTTTGCCCTCAAGCACAACTCCAAAAGCAAAAGCAGATTTTTTTTATGAAAGTATCGTAGGGAGATATAGGAGACATTTCCATAACATACACACAGTAGAACAAAAAGAAATCTCTTAGACTTTTAAAATTGTTAAAATTCTTCTTTCTCACAGAGCAAACCTCTCCTCTCGAATTCTCTTCATCCCTTTAAATTCTCCAAAATATTTTCTCCATTTTCCCAAGCAATTCGACTCTGTACAGCTGGCAGAACTCCACTTATATTGCTCATCTGGTGTTCCTGAAGTGTCTGTGTGTAGTGGGGGGGGGGACCATCTTGTCAGATACTTCACAGGCCATATTTAACTTTTGATACAGTAAACAGGTTCACATCAGGACTATAGAAAGTTTAACTTAGTAATGATTTATTTTTTTAGAAACACCAATTTCTCAGACCGTAAATCCTGTGTCTACGTATTTGTTTTAAATGGTTGAATGGTTTACTACTTGTTTTGTATTTATTAAAGTATTTATTTGTTAGTATATCTGTTAAGTACTAAATCCCAATAAAGAGAAGACTGGAAAGAATTCTACTTCCCCCAGTAGTTTGCACTGCATTGGAGAATAAACATATAAAGAAATAGATGAAGACATGGAGTATATGTTAAAATAAAATTATGTTGAGATTATGAGGAACTTGTTGGTCTCAGAGGGTTGATATTTGGGAGAAGTTGATAAACGGAGGCATGGAAGTACGAGGGACATCTTGGCATCAACAAATGAGCCTCTTTTGTTTTTTTCAGTATCCCTATATTCCTGCACATATTACAAAACCTAAAGAACATAAGAAGTTGTTTTTGGTTCAACTTCAAGAGAAAGGTAAGTTATTTTGTTTTCGAAAGCCGCCATCTAAAAACTTTTGTAGAATAATTTCAAGGACACTGCTTTGTTTATTCCATGTTCTTTGAAATTTTGGATTTATTGTAAAACTAAAAACACATACCATGTTTATACAGAATCACCTAGTTTTTCTCATAGATGTGCCAGTTATGCTACTGGGAGAAAATATGTTTACCTTGAGCATAAAATACCAGATTATAGTGTTTTTAATAACTGTTTAGCTGCTGATACTGATTTTCCACATTGGGGTAAACTGAAAATTATAGGAGACAGATGAATTGATTTTTTTTAAATACCATCTTTAGGCCTATTATGTGTTTTAATAAGCAATTTTTTGTAATATTCTTAAAATGGAATCCAAAATAAATTACAAACCCAAGGCTCTTCTCTTCTCCTTTCTCCCAGGGCCAGAACTTAAAGATCCTCTTGGTTGCTATTAGCACAAATTTCTTTACAGAGTCAGTGTCAAAGCTCTCTCTATGAGCTTTGCTTAAAAGACACACCAAAATGTATTAATGAGAATTATCTTTTTCCTTGACTGTTTCTCAAATGTAAAATGGGTGATTATTTTATAAATGAAGTGAAAGCAGTGGTTATGGAAAATGAATACTGTTTTGTTTTATTTTAGCCTTGTTTGCAGTTCCTAAAAATTACAAACTGGTAGCGGCACCGTTGTTTGAGCTGTATGACAATGCCCCCGGGTACGGACCCATCATATCTAGTCTCCCTCAGCTTTTGAGCAGGTATGGAAAGGTCAACATTTTGTGGCTGATTCATCTAAACTGCCAGATTTTAAAATACTCTGAGCCATTTGAGAAAGGATAGTTTATGAATTTTGTCTTTGAGAAAGTTAAGACAGTAGATGGACCCTGAGGTCATGTGCAAGCCACAGATTAAATATGACTGACTGAAAGTGCCCCGAGTTGTGGGATGATGTTCTGGATCTATGTAACTGCTCTTCCCCAAATCTCAGACTCTCTACAGTTAAATTTGAACTTTTCTTTCAAAGAAGCGATGGTAAAGTAGTAGTCATCAATGTATAATAAATTTGAGGGGGATTATCTATATAAAAATATGGAGATTGAATCTCTTGGTGTCATATATTCTCTTTTTTCTTTTTCTTTTTTTTGGAACTCACTGTATTTAGGCCCATATTGAGGCATAAGTCTTGAATTTTTACATGGAGTTAGGTTTGCTTTTTAAGGCAGAGTGATGAGAAATGCATTTTTTTTTTTAAGTTGACTGTGTGTGTTGAGGTCTTCAGAGCCAGTGGTAGCTAGGGATCGCAGAACAGCATGGAGCTTGAGAATGCAGTCTGTAGTCAGTGTTTGGGTTTGAACTCTACCTTCAGCACTTCCTGGCAGAGTGACCATGAATAAATGGCTGTACCTCTTTCTCCTGTAAATGGGGATGGTAGTCCCCACTTCATAAAATTGTGAGAACCAAGTGAAATAACATGCCTAAAGTGTTTACAGTAGTGCCCAGCACCTGGTAAGTACTTAAAAAGGTTAGTTTAAAAACAATTCCAGCAGTGACTTTGCCTTCTATGGAAGCTTGTTGAGTAAAATTGGTCTTTGTACTTAGTCACACTAGTCAGCCTTCATCATTTACTCCTCCACTTTGGTCTGCTGGTGGTTTACAAGTTGCAGTGGGCTATGAAAGTAAGAGTCGTATTAGTCACTTACACAAACACCACCTATTAGGTATCAGGAACTGTGTTGAGTGGTCAGAAACGACACAGTGTAAAAACTTCTTCCCTCAAGGAACTTATCAGTGGATAATTATCAAATTTAGACTCTTTTCTTTTTTATTGTAAGTTTTCAACACTGTTATTTAATGTGTACAGTGTGACAGGTGAGAGGAAGAAGTATATGTTGGTATAGAAAATGCCAGAAATATCGAGGTAAGGTAGAAATGACCAAATAAATTTTTTTATCATCTGAGGTAGAAACTGTGGAAATAATACTGTTTTTAATAAAACTATTATTCTTTTTAAAATTCAGGTTCAATTTTATATACAACTGAATTCCTGCGCAGTGGAGAAGTTAAAGCAGTCGTCTCTGTGAGCACAGCTCTGCACAGTGTAGAGTAAATGTGGTGGAAAAGTGTTTTTGGTTTTATCTCTTTCCCAATTCATAAATTGCTCCCTGCTTTCTGTTGTTTGAACAGCAAAGTTAATATGAAGAACTAGATAGTGGTGTAAACAAATGTGATAATGTTTAATTTGCTTTTGTTTCTACTCATGTTTTTATACAACATTAAAGAAGTGGACTTCTATTTGTATTTTTTTTTTTCACATTAAACTTGTAAAATTCTTACAGGCGAGGATCGTTTTCTTTCTCCCCCCTTAGGCTGGTGAATGTTTAAGAGACAGTGCAGGTTCAGTCGGGTTTATGGGACCTTTGCTCTGGAGCATTCTCGGGGGCATGCTCCGAGACCACGTTACAGATCTTTGCAACGAGGATCTTCTGTTACTCTTGGGAACTAGATTAGCTTGAATGAGTCCAAGATGCAATTCCTGTACCAGAGTTTCTGCTGTGAGGTGTATCACAGCAGCACTCGCAGTGTGTTACTGACGGTGTGTTTCATATGGGCACAGCCAGACCTTAATGCACAAGCGAAGGACCTTAAACGTGTGGGATATCATTAAAATTGGCATGGTTGGGGAAGTCATGGGAAATGGTGTGAAAAGAAACCGATGTAGAGCTCGTTTGGAGTTGTTTTCTTCATGTGATGGGGGTATTATTTGTGCTGTTGTGAAATTATGTCTTAGTTATTCTTAGGGCCATGGTAAAGTTTCTAAAAGTGGACCTGTTAGGTTTTGAACTCTTGGATTGCAAAGCTAGTTATTTCAATTAACTTGAAGCTATATCCCTATCTATAGAGATGAGAATTTGATTTTAGCAAGTAACATAAAGACTTTTCAAAAATCTGAAATCTAAGGACAGGACAGGGAATACATTTTGTCAGCCTAAGGAAAAATACCAAATTTAAAAAACTTTAAAAAATAATGCTAAATTAGTATCAAATTTGGAGGGATAAAAAGAGAATCTTAGGGCAAAGGAGTTTGCTGCCTATGGCATTGCTAATGGTCAAAGTGTATTGTGTATGCCTTATTACAGACGTTGACTATAGGTTCAGTGTAAAGGAAATCTTGTAAGATACTGTTACTTAAAAAGATAGGCATAGTTATGTTTTTAATAGAAATGAGTAGTTCTTACAACTTATGGTACTGATCGCAGGGCTGTTTGCCTGAGTATTGGGTGATGTAAAAAGTATAGTATTTTTCTCTATACTATACTTAAAATCAGACAAAGTGCGCCTGAACAATTTTACTTATAAACATTCAGTTCATTTGTTTGAGGTCCTGTTAAATTGTCACATGGGTACATATCAAGTAGCATTTGTAAATGTGCTCAAGTTTAAGAAGTAGATGAGCACCAGTCTCTAGGACCAGAAATGACCAGTGATTTCCTTTGTAAGAGCCGTTAGTTCTGTGACTCATCCCCTTCCCTCACAGGCTGACAGTCCTGCCCTTCGAGTTTATATTAGCATACTTTTAAGTTACTAAAATTTTATTGAACTCACTGATTAGCTGAGTCCTAAAAGATTGGGGAGGTCAGAGGTGGAGATGGCTTGATCTAGCCCACCTTTCATGATTGCTTCTGACACCCCAATGAAAGCTACAGAGACCATGTTTCAGACATGTTAGCCATTGCCATTTAGATGGACTTTTTTCTAGGTATAGGAATGTTTTAGTTGAAGAGTTATCTGATTCGAGGCTGCTCACATGTTTTGTAACTTCAGCTTTGACCTAGAAGTTCTTTCTTGTTCACGATCCAGTGTCAGTGCTAGCTAGAGTCAGTCACCCATGTGCCAGGGCCTAGGTGAGAAAAACCTTTGATTTAAGCCAGCTGGGTTACTGATGTTGGCATGTAAGAGGTATGGTTTTGAATGTAAAATTCATAACACATTTTTCAAATTGGTTTCAAACTAGTTAGCTAGTTGTGTCCCAATACTCCTGTGGTTTCCTGAATGAAGTAGCAAACTAGGGAAGGAAATTTAAATCTGATGTATTTCTATAGCATTAGAAGAGGATACAGGGCACTAATTAACACTAAGGTCTTTTGATAAATAAGTTCTGATCATACTTCTTCAAGAACTAAAAGTCTTAAATCATGCATTCCAGTTCTCTACATACTAAATACTGAATAATTTTTTCAGTGAGTTCGAGTAACTGACATTTTTTACTGCCTTCTTGTGTTCTAGGTTTGCTTATGCATGAGAACCCCCTCTTGTATTCTTTAACTACAGTATTTGCCAGGTTATTCTCCGAGTAATCCGAATAGTGCATATTCTATATAAAACTATCAAATGGCACCAGAAAATATTCAACAGGTTGAAGGGAAAAATGAAAAATTTTACTAAGTGTTTTAAATTGTTTTTAACATTGACATCCCTTTGAAGAAAAGCAGTTTGTTTTTTTCCTGATGAAGAGTTGTGATTTTTTTTAAAAGAAAGTAGGTAATATTTAAACGTCATTATGATTATTCTGCATGTGAATTTGTACTTAATGGGTCTGGATTTGTATTATTGTCTTACCTTGAAACCAGTACTGTGTGGTTCAGTTAATTTGGATATTTATGGATTCCATTAAGTTAGCATTTTATTTGGATAAAACAACCAAATGAGCCAGTCTGTTTTTTTTCCTTCCATACTTAAAGTGAGAGGTAAAAAACCTCCACATTCTGCAGCCTGGCAAGCAATCAGCTTCGATTCCCCTTAAATGATGTGACTGTTATGCTCTCAGGTTTTTAGCGACTGTTTTTAAGTAACTACTCGGTCACTTGAGATGAAATGGAGTAGCTTTTCACATTGGAGTTCCTAAAACTTACCATTTTTTATAGTTCATAGTGTTTGGGACAGTATGTGCCTCTTACTAAGACTGTTTCAGAGAGTGTACAATTCTGTTTTGCACAGCCAGAGAAGGCTTTGTAGTTTTTAACGAATACAAGTCAGCTTCTGTAGCATAAGGTTTTATTTCCCACAATTAGTCCACTTGTTTTCTATCACCTTACTCCTTGAGTTAAAATGGACTCACTTCAGTTTCCCTTTTGTTTAAATATGTGATGAGAAAGTAGTGTAATTTGACTTGAGCCATAAAACTCATTTTAATATTAGCTTGTATTATACTTATCAAGTTTGTTTTTGTGAAAAAAAAGGACTAAAACCTAAGTAAGTTTAGATTAAACCAGTTTAGAAGTAATTTGTATTTTAGTGATGGATTCTATCGTAAGATGAGAGGTAACTTGGGAAAACACCATGCTGTTCAGTTGAGGGAAAGGTCCAAGCATTTAAAACTTTAAACTTTCGATTACTGTGTTTGCATCATAGAGTACAAGCATCATTGGTAGTTTGGCTTTGAGAATTTTTCTCGTGTTATGTTTATAGAAAATGTATAAAAGAAACTGTTTGAAGTTTTGGTTATATTTTTATATTTGTAAACTAAAAGTCTGATTAAAACGGTCACTGTTCTTTTTTAATTTCATTTTACTGTCATTTCAATTAAAAACATTTAAAACAGAACGACCCTGTGATTGCGTGTGGCTGTTAACTTCAGTATGCCTTCAGAAGTCCTGTGTAGTTCTTTTTAGGTGTCAGTGATCAGGGGCTGTTAGGTAAGTGAGAGACTTGGCATAAGAGCAAGGGCCTGCAGACCTGGGACATGGACGTCGCCCTCCCCCATGCTCCTCCGCTGTGTGTTAAGGGTGTTCCTAACAGACAGGCTGATGCAGTGCCCTGCAGTGTGAAGCGGCCACTCTGATTTGGAACCTGAGGGTGGATTTAGAAGTTGCCACACAATGGTTAACTGTGTTGTCATATCATTGGAGACTTCAGTTTCTCGTAAAGAGAATGTTGGCTCCTATGGTTTTTTTCCTCAAAACTTGCCTGGAAGTCATGACGTTCTGGGATTCCATGCCTCCTGCTCATGTGATACTGTGTAAGTCAGTTTCAGCATCTTAAACAGAAACAATTCATCGAAAATATGAGAATACATGTGTAATGAAACCATAGCCTGGATGCTTTATATCTGAACAAAATGTGAAGTTATTGCGGAGTTCCGAAAATTTTACTACTTGTGTTTTATAGCAGACACCAGAGAGCTATGAAAAATTATGAAAGAAAAGCTAAAAATGGAAGTATACCAATTAGTTTTTTTCCATACAGATTTGAGAGGTTGGTATTTTTCCTCCTTTTCTGGATTTGTAGTGGAACACATCGGTTCCACTAGGGAAGCACTAGAATTCCTTAAGAGGAGCAAATTTAAGGCTACTGGATTAGGTAATGAAGTTCCACTTCCTAGGAAGTTAGTCTTAAACCACAAAACCACTGAGCCTTTCTCACAGGATGGTGAAAATCAAATGTGATGACTACGAAAGGATTTCAGATATTTAAAAAATGAGAAGAGCAATAATGCATGTAGGTGTGAATCTTTTTCCATACAAACTGGTTTGTCTGAAATGACACATTACTTCCTTGAAATTATTCCTAGTCAGCCCATCTCACAAACATGGCAGGCAATTCAGTCTCAGTCATTGGGAGTCAGGGCTTTACCCAAAGTCTCCAAAGAATCAGTCCAGAGGCCTAAATTTCAGGTACTCTGAAATGAAAGTGCGGTTGGGGAGAACTTGGCTTCCACTGTGTGCTCCACACTTTCTTGTCCAAGTCAAACCAGCCCAGTAAAGTCTGCAGCTGTTCTCTCTCTGCCACACTTGAGACTTGGGACTCAACTGACAGACACCCTGGGCACACTTTCATCCCTTTTGTGTCCTGCTTCCTCCCCTGGTCCTCATGGAGTAGGATCCAATACAAAGAACCAGAGCATTGGTTGGCTTTAGGAGGTGGATAATGTTTTTGCAAAATATATATATACATACATACATATGTGTGTGTGCCTGTGCGCGCGCAAAAGCCTTGGAGTGGGAGAATAAAAAAAATAAGATATCCAGACACAAACCTTTAAAATTTTTTAAATGCAAATAAAAAATAGCCTTCTACAGTTGGGTTAATTTCACCTGTCCTCATACTGAATCTTTAGAAAGTTCGAGCTTCTAAACATTTAAGGTTAATTTAGTTATACTATAGTCTTTATGTAGTAGAGTCAAATGTAAACAGCTGCTATTAAACGCTTTACAAAGTTATTCCAGAAGGCTGTCTAAAGTTTTAACAGGAATTAGTAGTTCAGAGTACAGCACTTTGAAACCCAAGATGGTGGAATACTGTAATACAGCAGATCTATCAACAGCCATCCCTTACGGTGAAAAGTTTGGTGAGGCATTTTGTTACTCGCGATTTGGATTGAATATAGATCATGTGACAGTGTAACTTAGGAATTATGGGGGCTCAGATAAAGTAGAACTTACTTTTCTTGGAAAATTATTTTAAAAAATATTTTACCAATAAAGTCAAAAGTTTAGCATTTTAATCAAATGGCTGTGGGTAGGGAACCAAAGGACTGAAGCCCAATATTCATACAGACACACAGAAAAGTGTGGGCGCGTGTAACCACTTGCCCCCGCCCCCCGCCAAAAACTGTTGTGTGCTCATTCCAGGCCCTTTAATGTTTCTAGAAATTCCAGAACGAGTGGCAGTATTTTGAGAAATCTTTTTATTTTCTAATTAATAGAGTTTTAATACTAGAATATTAGGCATAAAAGAACTGGAAGATAATTTAGTCCTTTCAAAATGTGGAAGATTCAACAGAGTACCAAGGCCTGCGGCCCAGGCACCAGCACAGGCCCCGGGGATACGTGAGGACTGTGACCCCCGCGGTCCGGTCGTTTGGAAGCCCCCCCTCACACACACACACACACACCACACACACACCACACACAGCTCACCACGTCGTGGGAAATGCACCGACTCTCAGCACGCTGCCATCACTTCAGAAGCAAGTCGGGTTGGCCGGTGCCCCCAGGTCCCTCGTTACCCGGTTCCCACAGCGATGGGAGCCTCTGCCTGCTCCGGACGTCCCGGCCCCTCCGTGCACGGCGCGCGTCGGGGCCACTCGTGCGGGGGAACCGACCACGGCCGACCGCGCCTCCCGGGGCGCCCGGGGCCGCCTCGGCCCGCGGGCGGCGGCCGCAGCCCCGTGTGGGGCGCGCGCGTCTCTGGGCGCGGAGCTGCCAGGCCGGCGGGCCGTTCACGCAGAACTTTCTAGATGAGAGGACGGGGCCTCGGACCCGCTCGGGGCGGCGGCGGAGCCTGGGGCGCGACCTCGCGAGGCGTCCGGCCCCGGTTCCCTGTGACCCCGCCCCTGCCCCCCCGTCTCCGTCGGCCCCGGGGCGGGGGCGGCGCCGCGAGGCTCCCCGGGCGCCGAGGCGGACGGGCGGGGGCAGGGGCGGCCGGCAGCGGCGGGGCCGGGCCCGCGGCCGCGACCTTCCGGGGCGGGCGGCGGCGCGCGCGGCGGGGGCGGGGGAGGGGGAGGGAGGCCGCGCCCCGGCCCGGCCCGCCCGCCCGCCGAGCGCGCCGCGGCTCTTCGGCGCCGGCGGGGGCAGCAGCAGCGCGAGCGGCAGCGGCGGCAGCGGCGGCGGCGGCGGGGACGCCGGAGCCCGGCGCGGGGCGGGCCGCGGGGACGCCGGGGGCCGCGGGGCGGGGCGGGGGCGCGGGCGGCCGCCATGCCGCTGCTCTTCCTCGAGCGCCTGCCCTGGCCCAGCCTGCGCGCCTACGCGGGCCTCAGCGGCCTGGCGCTGCTGGGCGCCGCCGCCAGCGCCTACCGCGCCCTGCGCCGGCCCGCGCCGCCCGCCGCGGCGGCCCAGGCGGAGGCCCAGGCCGAGGCCGCGGGGCCCGGCGCCCGCGACGTGGCGCGGCTGCTGCTGGCGGACGGGCTGCTGGTGTGGGTGAGCGCGGCGCCCGGCCCGGCGGGCGGGGGCGGCGGCCGCCGCGGCTCCCATTGTCCCGGGGGCGGGGCGGGGCCGGGCCGCTCGGGGGGCCCCGGGGGCGGCTCGTGGGAGGCGGGAGCGGGGCCGGGGCTGCCGCGGCGCCTCGGGGCGGGACCCCGGAGGGAGGGTCCCCCCACCTGGCCCCTCTATGAAATCCGGGGTGGGGGGCGAGCGGGCCCGCCCCCCGGGGCGCTGGGAGCCGGGCCCAGGCCGGGCGCAGGTGTGTGTGTGGGGGGCCGGGTGCGTTCGGGCGTTCCTGTTGGGAGACGGGCCGTCAGCCACACTTTCTATTTTATTATTATTTATTATTATTTATTATTATTTATTATTATTATTTATTATTATTAATTTGCGGCTCGGTCGTGGTCGCCCTCTGCGGGGCGGACACGCAGGCCCGACGCCCGGCGGTTCCCTTTGCCGTCCGCAGGGCGACAGCGGGGTCCAGGCCCGGGTCTCAGCTTTTAGCTCTCGGGGGTGTCTCCGTCCGGGGGCTTCTCCGCCCGGCAGCGGGGTCCCCGTCCGCCAGGGTGGCGGGGCGTCCGCGCGGGTCGGAACCGCCGACCCAGGCTGCGCGGAGGGACGGTTACCCGGGCCAGAGGAGAACTTCGCTTCCTCTCCGGCCGCCAGGGCCTCCTGTGTGAGCCCCTCAGTGGTCACAGCAGTCCCCCTGCTGCATTTAAGTCTGTCTCTCGGGGTTTGCCGCCTTTGGGTCTCGCCTCCTCCCGCAAGTCGGGTGCGAGGCCGAGGGCAGGCCGCGGGGGACTTAGGGGAGCACCCGGAGGAGTGTGGGCTGCGACGGAACCCACTTGTTCTGATGCACCCCCCCGTGCTGCCTCGGGGAGCAGGGGGATTTGCGGGCTCCGGGCTGTGGATTAAGTCCCCGGGTCCGTCTGAGGAGATTAGCAGGAGGCAGGGGAGGGGGCAGCTCCTTTCTCCTTCCACTCCTGTGGCTGAGCGCCCCTCTCCCATCTCGTAGGTAATGTCAAGACTCCTGTTTTTGCATTTGAGTTAGCAGGTCAGCAATGAATGCTTTTCCCAAATTAAGGTCGTGATGTAGGACTGATGCATGTGTAAGTGTAGGAGGTACGCCAGCCTTTGAGGAGGAACCCCAGTGATGTTTATGTAACTACTAGTATTGTTTCGTGATTTCCCCTACGAGTTTTTCTTTTTTAAACCCATGTTCAAATTTCAAGGCTAACACCTCCACAAAAGAAACGTAAAGCCTGTTGTTTTTTTTCTGTGAAAATTATTACTTTTAAGAAAATTTCCTTTTCTTCCCAGTATTTTCAGTTAGGTGTCTTGCATCATCATGCCAGTTTATCATTTCTTCTTACCTTTTGATGATTTTTTTTTCCCTCTTTCAGTTGATCTTCTTTACTGTTTTTGTCCCCCATCTTTCCCCTGTGGTTTTACACTTTCAGCTTGGCCTTTCTTGGTTTCTGAGACCCTCCGTGTGTGCGCTGTAAGTTTTCCTTATCGCCCATTACATAATTTCTGTTTCAGCAACTAAGTAGGAACTACAATCTCAGAGACTTAACTTGTGGCCTGACAGATAGCATTGTTGGATGAATAGATGGTGAGGCCTTTGTCAAAATAGATCCTTTTTTGCGCACTGCCCAAAGATGTTCAGATTCCATTTTTTAAAGACCGGGCAAGACAAAACAAAAACTGATCTTTCTGCCAGTTTGCAAATCCTGCTAGCTATTGTTTGGCTCATCGGACTCTCTGAAACTTACCTTTGTAGAACGCACTGTAGATTAATATAGATCTGATGGCATCAGCAGGGTTTTTTGTTTTGGTAAATCAAAGATACAAAATTTTTACACCTTTTTTTGAATTTTGAATAAAATTTTACTAGGAAATAGGAAGTGATACTTTACTTTTTGTTTTGCAACCTGAGATGTTCAAGGATGCTGTTTTGGGTAGAGAAAGGATTTTCCTTCTTGGTTCTACAGCAGTTTGCATGGTCTGTTGGATGCTTACTACCATCTGTGTCTTGTGGATTCTAACTAAAAGCCTTTGAATACAGGCCCCAGAGCGCCCTTGTTTCTCTTAAACTCCACATGCCTTCAACTAGTAGTAGGTGCTAAATGTATTGAATTTCTTTATTTCATATGCCTATGTTCAAAAACAGGTAGACTCTTTTTTTAAAGTATGTTTTAATTAGGCTGGGGATGTTTGGGTGATTTTGAAAATCCTGTTCGGCTGGGGGATGTAGCCTGAGGAGTTGAGGGTTTTTTTTTGCGGGGGAGGGGGGGTTAGGACTTTTTTTCTTAATGAACTGGATGGACTGAGGTTCAGTCGTGCTCAGTTGACCGGTTTAGAGCACAATGGAGATGAGCCTTTTTAACATCTATTCCATCTTTAAAATTATGATCCTAAGCCATTTGATGGTATGTTTTGAACAGGGCTTTTCCACAGGGAGTAATAAATTAGGGACATTGGATGTTTTGGATAACTAATTTAGAATATTTTTCTGGTTTTTTAATTACCAGAACACTTTTTTTCCAGCAGAATTATTTTTGTTTTAGTTCTTTAAAAATATGTCACACACTTCCTTGCCCCATTAGACAGGCAGAACAGAACTAAACATAATTTAATCTTTTTCTAATGAATCAGATGGCATGAGAGGCTAAGGGGAGCCTGAAGAAGTTCCAGGGAGCTTGCTCCCTTAAGGTACTCTCTTAGAGCTCCTGCTCCTCCTCTCCTGTGTCCTCACCCTCTCCCCCAATATTATTTACTTCTTTTAAAAGTAGTAGGAAGAGGACTGTGGCCACCTATCTGTAAACTCAGTGAATCAAAGACCGAAGCAGCCATTACACTGAGTTGGTGTTCACTGTCATTTACTTTTAATAGAAGTCATCTTTACTGTCTTTATCAAGGTCCTTGGGTCATGCAGTATTTTAAAAATCACTTGAGTCATAGTCAAGGCAGCCCATTCTTTTCATTTTGTAAGCATTAGGTTTGTTTAGGTGTAAGGTTATCCATCTCTTCATTAGTAAAGTGAAACATAACAAAACAAAATAGTGCCCTTCCTCCTGTTGAAGAGGCCTTGGTTTTGTATCGGTATCTCAAGGTTGCCTTTTGTTCTCAGCCCCTCCTGCCAGTTTTCTTCCTTCTTCCTGGTTTCTCAGTTCTAGTCCCCTCAAATGTCCCAGAACCTTTATTTTAAGGCCAATGACAAGAATAGGGCATCTTTGGTTGGAGGTTTGTCCCATTGCAGTAGGTTTGAAAATACATGAATATTTCGGTTCTCAATTCTTCATGTTCTTGTGACTTTTGTGACCATCCACCTTCCTCTTCCCACCTCTTGTTTGTTTAAGGGGCAGGACAGGATATTTGGTTCTGGATTTTAATGTTCATAACGTCATTTTCCAGTAAAGTGTTTCTTCAAGGCTATCAAAATCTTAACGTAGGAAATGATGTATGTAGGAGTTACCTACCGTTTATAAGGTACATACAGTTTCATTCACAGTGCAGAGTTTACACACAGTTCAATTCAGACTAACGGGGAATGTGGCCTGCTGGAGGGTACACACTGGGACAGGGCTCAGTGATTTAACAGGTGCCTCTTCTCCCCGCTTCTTGTCCCTGCCCATGCCACCTTATAAACGTGCTCCCCTTCACGTAGTACTTATACCTATAGAGGACTGGAAGGGCTCAATCATTAGAAATGGTGGCTGGATTCCTAACAGAAAATTTTTAGAGCTGCTTTTGTTTTTCAACAGGAAATAAACTTTCTTTCCTTGGTTTGTGTACAGGTTCTGGTAAATACTGCTTGCTGTGTTCTGATGTTGGTGGCTAAGCTAATCCAATGTATTGTGTTTGGCCCTCTTCGAGTGAGCGAGAGACAGGTAAGTCCAAAGTCCAGGCAGCAGGGTGGGTTCTTGCAACCACAATTTTTTTAAAAAACTTTGCAGTTTATATAATTTCAAACTTCCAGGAAAGTTTCACAAATGCTATGAAGAACTTTATGCAGATCCACAGTTAACACTTTGTCTCATGTGCTTTAACATTTGCCTTTCTTATTTTTTTCTAGTATTTGGGAGTAAGTTGTAAACACCATACCCCTTCACCTCCATATACTTCAGTATTTCCTAAGAGCAAGGACATTGTCTTGCATAACCATAGCATAATGATCAAAATCAGGAAATTCAGCATTGATAAAGTACTTTATGTAATCCACAGTTTCGTATTCAATGTAGCCAAGTTGTCCCAATATTGTTTGTTTTCTTTTTTTTTAATTAATTTGTTTTTATTATGGTGACATTGGTTAGCAAAATCCAGTAAGTTTCAGGTGTACAATTCAATAGTAAGGCATAAATATATTTCATTGTGTGTTCACTGCTCCCAATATTGTTCTTAATAGCTGTTTCCCCCATGACCGTTATGAATATAGTTTTTTTAAAGTATAGATTTGTTTCAGTTTGAATAATCATACATATCATTCTTTAGAATATGGATTCTTTTCCAAAGGAATTTACTGAGAGATATTAATTTTTTCCTTTGGAAAAGTAAATAGGATTTATTCTACAAGTAGAAAGTTGGTGGCTTGCTCTTATTTTAGTTGAGATAGTCTGGTTGAACATTATTCTCAGAATATGTATGTGAGCAGGACATGCTTTTGATAAAGAATTATGCCATAATGAAACTGCACAGATTGGGAGTTGCCCAAGGATTTTAGTGGATAAAGTATAGAATGTTTTTTTTTTTTTAAATAAGAATTTAGAACTGGCCTTTAAAACAGCAAAATACAAACAAAACTGTATTTTACTTTGTCCTACCCCAACGATAAGACATGGGAACCAACTATATTGAAAGTACAGTGGCTTTACTCCTTACCCTTTTCAACTTGAATCTTCTGTTCTCAAGTCAACTGAAGTCTTAGTTAGAACTGAAATGTAGCTACTATATAGTTGAACTCTTGGATGCTGTTATGAGCAGAACTGTGTTTGCCCAGAAACTTTTCATTAGTATCATCACTTTCTCCAAAATAACAACTCCAGAGGTCTCCCAGATGAGATCACTAGATATTAGACTTTTTTGGTAGGATACACAAGCTATTTTTGATGCTTTTTTTCCTTCTTCAAGAAAAAACTTTTGACCTGTGGGCCAGAAATTGGTCAGGCCAGACAAGCCATCTCATTGCCGATGGATTGAGCTGGCACTAGTGGACCTTAGATACGGTTTTTTTTTTTTTTAATGTTAAATATCAGTTTGAAATTTACGGAAAACAATCTTAGCATCACAGAGATTTTTATTATACCTGCAGGTAATCATAATGAGTACTTTTGTTACTTTCAAGATTTTCAGTATAGGGCACAGTTTTCATGCTGTTCTGTGATGACTCATTTTTTAACTGATGTCATCCAGTAGCATTTATTAAGTAGTGTTTGAGTTCGGACTCAACAGAATTGACATGGATTTGCTCTGTGAGTTCTTAGAGTTCAAGAGTAGAATGATGCTAGAGGCAAAGACATTGACTACCTAAAATTGGCTAAATAGTAAACTGTTAGGTGGAGGTTTAGAACACGGAATTTTTTTAGCACTTAATGCCTACTGTGACACTTGTTTAAGCACTATACGTATGTTACCTTATTTTTTGGCCCACCAATTGTGTGAGATAAAAGTTGTTAAAAGACCCATTTTAACTGCAAATTGGTATAGCCACTGTGGAAAACAGTATGGAGTTTCCTCAAAAAACTAAGAAGTGATCTACCATATGACCCAGCAGACCCTCTACTGGGTATTTACCCCAAAGACTCGGAAACCCATATCTGAAAATATATTTGCACACTAATGTTCATAGCAGCATCGTTCATGGTGTCCAGGACATGGAAGCAACTGAAGTGTCCTATGATAGAAGATTGGATAAAGAAGTAGTGGTATATATATGTACAGTGGAATATTACTCAGCCATAAAAAGAGATGAAATACTGCCATTTGCAACAGCATGGATGGACCTCAAAATAATTATGCTAAATAAGCAAAATAAGGCAGACAGAAAACGTTGAAAACCACATGATATCACTTATTCATGGGATATAAACCTAAAAGTAACAAACGAACAGGACAAACAGAGACTCATGGGCATGGGCAACTGACTAGTGGTTAAAAGCGGGTAGGGAATAGGGGAGAGGGGAGGTAGATGGGGTACAAGGGGTCAAATAAAGGTGTCAGGAAGAAATCTAACTATGGGAGGAGAAAACAGAGTGCAATACATATATGCCTTGCTGTTAAATTGTACACCTGAAACTTACTGGATTTTGTTAACCTATGTCACCGAAAATAAATAAATAAAAATAAAAGGTCCACTTTATATATGGGGAAACCAGAGCATGGGGATGTTAAGTGACTTGCCCAGATTCACACAGCAAATAGATGATGGAGCAGAGTCAAAGCCAGGCATGCAATGTGCTAGGTTCACCTTGTGCTTACCTTGCCCCAGATCTGGAAACAGGCATTTACCAGGGACTCCTGGTCCTGATCCGTTTTATTCACCGTACAAAGAGTGTACAGAGGAGTGTATAAGTTCTCAAAATAACTCCTATCCTTAGTCATATAGCAATTTGTTACACATTGTGGTTTAGTTATTTCAGGTTTTGTTTAATTTTGCTTTTCTGTTATAATTTTTTGAATTTGTAAAACACCATGGTTCAAAACTATGTAAAAGTATACTACTTAGAAGTCATATTTTCATCCTTATCCTCTTCCCTCAGTCCCACCACTCCCATTGATGGCTTGATAGTATATTTTCCCATCTGTTGGCTAGCTGCCCCTCATTGCCCTTTTTTTAGTAAAGATTTTTAAACTTGGAAGTCCTCAGTGTAAGGAAGAGCACAGTGAAGTAGACCCACACTGCGTGTGGGAGTGCACGTGTATACACCTTTGGAAATCAGGTATAACCATAAAAACATTTGTAACCTTTGATTGATAGATAATGCTGAAGAAATAGAAACTCATACAAGATATTCATTGCAACATTTTCTGAACGGTGAAAAAATAAAAACAATTTCAGTGTCCTTCTGTAACCACTAAACTGGTATATTCATAGAATATTCACTGATGTCGGTAAGGTTCTTAGAATGTGACAAGAGAAACAAAGCAGTGTATGAAAATTGATGTTTTGCATGTAGGAAGAAGACAAAAATGCGTAAGAACGTTAAGACATTTTGTTTTTTACAGTTCTTTATACTTTTTCATACATTATTGATTATGGGCTGGAAAAAGAGCATGTTTTTTAATCTGAAAGTTGTAAAAAAGTCTAATCTCTGTTTTTTAAGAATCCAGAGTATCCGTATTAAAAATGACAGTTTTAGCCCTCATCGTTCTTTTTCATTTTGTGTTGGAAGTATATGTATTATTTAATACATCAAGTACTAGACTAATTACACTCCCTTTTAATGGCTTGAATTCCATAACTGACTGAGGATTACAATCCAGAGTATATAAATTACTTTCTAGGTATCATATCTCTGTTCTTCAGAGAGCTTATTTTTGTCTTTGCCTTCTATTTTCTCACGGACAAGTGTTAAAAAGCTAAGTATAGAGTATTTTCTTCATAGAAGTCAACTTTTGGTATGTTAACTTCTCTTAAATGGGTTAGGTATGATGGTCCTTACCTTTATAAACATTTTTCTTTTTAGCACCTGAAAGATAAATTTTGGAATTTCATTTTCTACAAGTTCATTTTCATTTTTGGTGTGCTGAACGTCCAGACAGTGGAAGAGGTGGTCATGTGGTGCCTCTGGTTTGCTGGGCTTGTATTTCTACATCTGATGGTTCAGCTCTGCAAGGACCGATTTGAATATGTGAGTTTTTAGCCCAGTTCTTCACTTGCTTTGTCACACATTTGCCAGGTTTGAATTATGCAGTGTGAACGAGCCATAATAGGCATGTTTAGATAGCTCTCCAGGGGAAGCCTGCAGGTACTCACTGCCTGATTCTTGAGGGACTTTGTGCTGCAGCCAAGGAATGCAGGGTCAGTGTCTCCCAGGGAGGTTTCCTCCCCCTCCCAATAGTGTATTACATTACAGCCCACGTGGGGTCAGTTCATCTACACAGACTGTTTTAATCACCACACAAGAAAACCTCAGTGTATATACTAAATAAAAGCTGGGCTCTTCCTGAAGTTTTCTGTTCTAGCCTCCTTCCATTTCTTTCCCCCTTGCACTGGATCTTCTTTCTGAATGGTTTGCACTGTTTCTACCCCAGGCAAGAACTGAATTTGCTCTCTTAGTCCCCTTCGGCCCTGGACAGTGAGTCCTTGACCATATGGGCACAAGCTCTGTCTCTTGGCTTCATGTCAGAGCCGTGCAGGTGAACCCTCACTTGTGAGTGCTCCCGAACTAATCACGTGGATCCTGGATAAACCTCACTCTGCCCTTCAGTGAAATTCACTCCGGGGCCTTGTTTGCTCCTTTCTTTACCCAGTGTCATGGATGAGTGGCCTATGCACCTCTGCATGACTTAATGTTAGTTTTAGAGCCTTATAGCTCTTTCGCCATTCAGGGTCAGGAGTGGGAGCTTCTGATCTTCCCATCTGACTTGCCGTCCACACCTTCCTGCTCAGGAGTTACAGTTCCAAGCCTTCTTTTCCAGGCTGTTGCCTTCCCTGCGTCCCGTTAATGTACCATCATAGTAGTAAATCTGCCCCTGGTTTGCGCTTTAGTTGATCTAGCCCTAAACAAACTAGGAATGTTCCTCCAAGTGTATTTTGGGGAGGAGAGCCAGAGCAAGATCCAGGAAGAAATAGCAGAACGTGGTGGTGTCCTGAGTCTTGTTGACGTTAGGAGAGAGAATTATGTACCCTTGGAAAATTGCTTCAAGAGGCTTATAATCAGTCCTACTGGCTAGGAGGATCCTTGAGAATGTAAGATGAAAATATAATGTATATTATTATAGTTGGTAAATTAAATGTTAGAGATCTCTATATATCAGATCATACTCATATTTACATTGTTGGGGAATTTTGGCTATCTGATAATGGGATGCTTTCCTGTGCTTTGCATTTGGCCATGCAGCTAAGCACAGATCCCCCAGCAAAGCCATCAAGGTTAACCTTGGGCTTCTCAGTGCAGTTGAACGCTGCCATGAAGAAGAATGAACTTCCTTCTCCTGTTTTGTATGTTTCAGCTCTCTTTTTCTCCCACCACACCGATGAGTAGCCATGGTCGAGTTCTGTCTCTGTTGATTGCTATGCTGCTTTCCTGCTGTGGATTAGCAGTTGTCTGTTGTGTCACAGGCTACACACATGGGATGCACACGCTGGCTTTCATGGCTGCGGAGGTAAGATGCAAACACACCTTTGAGCCACCTTCATCTAATTTCCCTACACCTCTCACCCCTTGAACAACCTGCTTTTTAATCAAACTGAAAAATATTTGCCTTTTATCATTCTGTAAAAGTAACTTTGGCCTGAGGAATCCTAAGCTTTATTACAAAGAAAAAAATCTCTCTCTTTTTTTTTTTTTTTACAGTCACTTCTTGTGACAGTGAGGACTGCTCACGTCATTTTACGGTGAGTAGACCTTTGGAGGGAGGTGACTGAGGTCTACTCATACAGTTGATTTTAAGATATAACATGTATAAAATATATAAAAATGTGGCTATCCTATATCAGGTTTAAACCAAATTCACTTGTAACATTAAATTGTTAAGATGATTTTTCTCTATTCACTACAGATATGTAATCCATCTTTGGGACCTCAACCACGAAGGGACATGGGAAGGAAAGGGAACATATGTCTATTACACAGACTTTGTCATGGAGCTCACTCTCTTATCCCTGGACCTCATGCATCACATTCACATGTTGGTAAGTTTCCACAGAAGGAGTGAAGTTTTTCAGAATCAGGAACCCTGGTCAGTACATTAACAAATGAAACATCTGTGGATGAACCACTTCAAGACCATAAAAAATTGAATGCAGCTGCGCCCCTCCCCCTTCTGCCTCTAGACATAAAACAGTGTCCTGGAACCACTTTGGTTGGTGCCCAGCTCAGGAGGGGTTTGCTGAGTCTCCTTGGTGACTTAGGTAACTCTGCCAGCCAAGGGAGTAGATAATTCTTTCAGCATGAAATTGAGGGGATTCCTTTCCCCATAGCTTCTGTGGCTTCTAATATTTGGCACTTAGTTACTTTGTTAGGTGGTAATGGGGATTTTTTCAGTGTTGGCTACTTCATGGATTCATAAATTTTCTCTTTGTGATTAAAAACAAAGTCTTCGTATTTAATTCCTCCTGTTTCATTGTCTACATTTTATATCGTTGTGCATGAAATTATAGTGTTGAACAGCTCCTCATTGGTTAGCACTCCAGTGATTTAATAATGTTGAGAACATATTTGATGGAAGCCTATTAAAGTAGCATTTAAAAATTACTGAGTTTGACACAACACATTTCTAAGTTTACTTTTTGAAAGTAACTTTGAAAACATACTTTAAAAAACTATGTATAGCTGTTGTTAAAAAAATAAGAAAAAAAGCCCTGCCACCAAAATCCTAGAGATCAGTTAACATTTTGTTGTATTTACTGCTTCTTTGTATTTTCAGATACATACATTCATAAATTTGGACATATAGTTTAGGTTTTTTTTTAGCTAATTATGAAATTTTCTTATGATAGTAATAATTCTTCTAAACCATTTTAATGCACTCAAGATAAAAATTCCATCACACAAATGTATGATGATGTAATTAACCCCCCAAATCACATCTGTACATAATTTTTTATCACATATCAGTTTTCTTAAGGTATTTTTAGCCTGCTTTTTTTTATTTAAGTATTCTTTCCTGTGTAATTAATCTTCAAAAATATTATATATAAAATAATATGTAATTATATTTAATAATAAATATAATTAATGACTATACAGTATTGTGTACATGAGTTTACAACCTATTTCCATACTGGGCATTTTGTTCTTTTTTTTTTTTAATATATAATTGTGTGGGTGGGCATCTTTTTGCATGAAGCTTTTAAATTTCCAAATAGTTCCTTGGGAAAGGTCTCTGGTGAGGGAGTGATGAGGCCAGAGAGCATGGACGTTGTTTAGGGTAATGAGATAAATATGCATTTGCTTTTGAAAGATCGTGCCAGCCCCCTTCACTGGCAATTAAGAGCCTCTGTTCCCACCTCACCATCAGCACCAGCAAGTTCACGTGCATTTTTACTGTACGTTTTATTCTCTTTCCCTCTCGTTAAGTTATTTGGCAACATCTGGTTGTCCATGGCCAGCTTGGTCATCTTCATGCAGCTGCGCTACCTGTTTCATGAGGTTCAGCGTCGAATCCGCCGGCACAAGAACTATTTGCGTGTCGTTGGGAACATGGAAGCAAGGTGAGTGAGCACGGGTCGTCATAGCCCAGGTGTACTCAGTTTAGATGTTTAATGCTGTCGGGCCTGGACTGTATAAGAACTAGCTTTTGTAAACCAGTAGCAGAATGATGAAGGCTGTAGGTTCTGGAGCCAATTTGCCTGGGCGCACACTCCCGCTTGTTGGTTGTGTATTCGGGTAATTCATGTAACTCCTCGTGGTCTGGTTGCGTCATCTCTCAGGAGGGCAGTAGAACCTCCTTCCTGGGGCCGTTGGGAGGATTCGGTGGAGGGATGCATGTAGTGTGCTTCAAACGTCCTAGTACTGGCTGCATAGTATGTGCTCAGTAAATATTAGGTGCTTCTCATCATGCCATCATTTTCATCATCTTTATTATTAAATGGAAGCTTCCTCGGGCATATGCCCTATTTATTTTGTGAAAGTGAGTCCCACTTATTCCTTATACATGCATATTTACACACACACACACACACACACACTCTCTCTCTCTCTCTCTCTCTCACGTGCTCTCTCTCTCTCTGTCTCTCTCTCTCTCACACACACACTCAACCTCATTGAAGGAGGCGCTCACTCACCAACCTGAAGCTAAATCAAGCCTAAAAGCGTGAGATTAATGGATGTCATTTTTGTGTCCAAGGGAGCTGTTTGGTTCTCTGGGGGTCTCAACTCCTCTGATTTGCCCAGAAATGTTCCCTCAAGTCGTCACTAACCGGAGCCATTGTTAAGACAAAGTTAGTTTCTGTGTTTAAGTTCCTTACTTGCTCTTTGATGGGCTGCAAAGAGAAAGCAGATGTAATGTTTTAAGGGTGGGACATTTTTTACTGAGTTCTTTTGTGCTGAATTCTTCTGTAACTGTTGTTAAAAAGGTGAAGTCGGTAAAGTGGTGCTCAGTGTATGTTTGTGGAGCTGATTCCTGCCGGATGCATTTTGTTTTTAACAGGTTTGCAGTTGCAACTCCAGAGGAGCTGGCCGTCAATAACGATGACTGTGCCATCTGCTGGGACTCCATGCAGGCTGCACGGAAACTGCCCTGTGGACATCTTTTTCACAAGTAGGGACTTCGGGCAGGGCCATGTGAGACTGGTGTTCTGTCTGGGGGCAGTGGATGCTTTTTGTACCTGGGCTCAAGACTAATCTTAGCAGAGGAGGGGGGACACTGCCTCAGACTGGGCGTGGGGCTCGTCATAATTTTTTAGAGAAGGCCAGCGCTATGATAGTGTTAGTTGGTAGCTAAAATAGGGTGAGGGGACAGACCATTGGAGTAGAGTATTCAAAGGCATGATAGGCCAGCATTTTTGGATGATTCAGCCATGTAGATTTTCAGATAGATAGATAGAGTCGGTGAGCCACGTGATAAAGTCATATTGAGGAAGGGTTGTGACCAGGAGCATGGTAGATGACTGCATATGTTAATTAATGCTCAAAACATACTAGAAATTATGTTAGAGTGAAGTAGCAAAGAGGTAATGTCAACAAATGCCTATTTAAAATCTCAGTCGTGGTAAATAGAACATGAAATTACCACACATTTGATACATTCAGAGTACTTCTGGTGGATTCTCACAAAATAAGCTACGGTTAATTTTTTTTGGTAGCTCCTGTCTTCGTTCCTGGCTGGAACAAGACACCTCCTGTCCAACATGCAGAATGTCTCTTAATATCGCTGACAATAGTCGCGCCAGGGAAGACCATCAAGGAGAGAACTTGGATGAGAATTTGGTTCCTGTGGCAGCAGCTGAAGGCAGACCACGTTTAAACCAACACAATCACTTCTTCCACTTCGATGGTTAGTTGGTTTCAGCCTCTAAACTCGTACCAAGGGGTTTTCAATCCTCTGGGCATGCTGTTTTAATTATAAATTGCCCTGTACAGGCCAGTTTAATATAATATTTCAGTTTTGGTTGAAAGTGTTGAGTGGGTATCGATAGCACTGAGGTTATTCTTTACCAGGCATTTTGCTAGATTCTGTGTGAAAATGGATGGAGGCCAGGAGCAGGGAAAAGGAGGTAGTAAAATGGAATCAACCATGCTTGAAAGGCACACACTTGAAGAGTTTAATAGTTAACTGTTGGCAATAATTTATTGCCTTGGTGTTGTACTTAAGCATGTATAATGAAGGGTCATTGCGTAGCCTTTCCAGTGTCAGAAGCAGAATTAGAGTTGGAACCCTGCTTTTATGCCCATAAATATGAATATCCTGCCTCCCAGCACTGGTGAGAGGAGTTGGAATAAAAACCACATTTAAAAATTCTAAGGCCATGGGCACCATATCAGGGGTTGATTGATCATCCTTAATTCATTGAGCTGCTGTTGATTTCATCAGTTCCAGTACGACTAAATTCTTCGAGCTCATGTTTCTTACTGTGAAACAGGTATCCTTGGCATTCTGTTAGGAGGAGTGCTATTCACATCTCCGATTTGAGTTTCCAAGGGTGGAACGTGGTGGGAGTGGTGGCACACTGGTGAAAGTCCTGATAGAAAGGACCTGCGGGAGTGGAGCCAAGTCTGCCAGAAGACACGATAAAGGCTGCTTGGCCGGTTGGGCTGGGGCTGCTGGAGGTGTTTAGAGGGGGCTGCTTCAGTGGCTATTAGTTAAGACCACCAGATGAGACTTCTGAAGTATGCTAGCAGATCTTAGACATGGCTCTTGTCGCTACAATCTATTATTTTATGAATTATTACTGAAAACTTGGTCAAAAGAGAAAAGTCAACTTTATTTCTCCCCAGTAAGTACATGCAATAAGTGTATCAACTTTTAACAAGCACATTTTATGGGCAGGACCTTTGAGACAACCGTTTAACTTGTTTTTATATTTCATGCCTCAGTACTTTTTTGTGAAGGAAAAAAAATTACCCTAAATGTGTGGCTTGATACTAAGTTGTTTTACAGCCGATACTTGGGTGGCATATATCTTAGGATCCGTTTCTCTTAGGAGAATAGCAGAAGCAGCAGAATTCTTGCTGCCAGCAGTCCACAAGCCTGTGTCATAGAACTCTTTGAAACAAATTTTGAATCAAACAACCAAGGCCTTTAAATCGTATTATTAAGGAGAAAATACTTCATGAAAATAATATCTCTAAATGAGTAGTATTAAAGTGTAGTGTGAAAGTGGAGCAAAACCTCATCTGTTGTAGCAGCTTTAGAGCCATGAAAAACTTCCTTATATCCTAGGCTGAGAGGGTGGACTGAAGCTGTGTGCATCTAGGGCCCCTGGAAGGCAGGAAAGTCGAGTGGTCATGTTCTGGTACCTCACTATCTGGCTCCATATCCTGGCATCATAATGAAATAATGTGATCTTGGGCCTGTTACCTAACTTCTGAGTGCCTTGGGGACCAAAGACCAAGGGGATTAGAGTCAAATCTCTGAGAGGAGTAAAATGAGAATTAACACTAGATGGAACCATATAGGCTTTTACTGTGGATTAAGTGAGCTAATCCGTGTGGAACCGTTGGTCCAAAAGGCCTGGCATAAAGTAAGCCCTCAGTGAATCCCAGCTGGTATCGTTGAGTGGCCAGCTCTACGGCAGAGGGCATGGGGAAAGAGGTCTCTAAAACTTGCACTGGGTTCTCGTTTGTTTTAGGGTCCCGGATTGCAAGTTGGCTGCCGAGTTTTTCAGTTGAAGTGATGCACACCACCAACATTCTGGGCATCACGCAGGCCAGCAACTCGCAGCTGAATGCAATGGTAAGGCTCGCTGGCTGCTTCCGGAGGGTCAGCAACCGGCGGGGAAGGCAGATTGGAAGGTGTGTGTGGCGTGTGCGACCCTGTTGGTCCTACTCCATCTGGCAGAATGGCAGGGTTCTGGGGGGGGCATTTTATTTATTTACTGGGATCATTTAAAGTCCTGTGTTTTAAATTTGAAACTGGATTGAAAACCAGCTTTCGTTTTACAGGTGTGGCAGATAATCTAACCTTTTCTGAGCACTGCTGGGTTCACTCAGTTGTGGTCTAGGCCAATCTTGACTCTCCTTGATTTTAGCCAAATATATCGGGGGAATTGTTGACTGGAGTGAATGACGTGCCTTTTTATCAAACTTGTGTTAGGCTACTGATTGTGTGTTTTTGATCCCTGGCCCTTCCTGTCCCCAAATAAATGAATACGTGTATTTCCAGATATTGAGGCATGCTGTTGGTTTAAGGATATTATTAAATTAATAAACAATAGTTAAGATGGTAAATTTTATATTTTTGAGCACAATAAAGAAAAAAAGGCCCGTCTGCCTGCTGGCTCCCACTTTCTCAGTGAAGCCCTCAGCCAGGTCATCTGCAGAGTGAGTGACGTCATGGTGGCTGGCGTAGATGGCCTGTAGCCCATTGTGGTGACTGACTGGCTCATGTCAGGTTCCGCATGGGCACTTTGGGATCAGGCAGCTGTTGAAGCTCTGCAGGTGACTCTCCTCACCTGCCTCCTTAAAAAAATCAGAATTCATGGGAACATGACCCTCATAGGAATAAGAATTACGTTCTCGGAACTGGTGTGTTTAGAATTCTCAGGCAGGCCCTGATGTTCTTCCTCCAGTTCTGTGATGGATTGAAATAGCCTATTTTTAGCACCGTTAATTCTCTGGAACCATACCTTCTTTTTAATAAAGATCCAATATTTAACTTACTGGGTTTTCTGGAAGAGAAGCTTTGTTCTAGTGAAATGAATCTTGGGCATTTTTTTCATTTGGGAAATGAGGGGAAGCTGTTTAAGCAGAGAGACTAATTGTCGAAAAAACGGGAAAAAACGGTCAGCTCACATTGATATAAACAATAAGGGACCCTGGGACCCAGGGGACACCAGGTCCTTCTGCTGCGTGCTGCCCATCCGGCCTCCCCCACCCCAGCAGCGACTGAGTAGAGCTTCGTGCTGGTTCCAGCCTGGTCTTTTCACTCGGGGCCCTGACAGTGAGGCTCATTTCTCCTCACTGTCCTGTGACAGCGACACATTCCTTAGGAGCCGCTGCGCCAACAGTAGACTTTATTGTGCCCTAAAGCAATTTGGTTTTTCCTCCTTTTTTTTTTTTTCTTTTGATCATTGGGACTTATCCACAAATAGAACCTTGAATGTCAGCTGTATAAAATAAATAGATGTATGTGAAAACGCGCGCATGGAAGTCGCGTGCCCGGACCTGCGCCTGACCCTGGCGCCCGCCCCTGCCCCTCGGGGGCTCTGTGGCATCTCCGACGTCCAGTTTGGAGCGACAGCCCATAGCAGTGCTGGGAGTTCACATTCTTTATAGTCTTTTTCAAATTGAGGTATAATTTACATACATTCACCCTTTTTAGTATCCAGCTCTGAGTTTTGTCAGATTCTTGTAGTTGTGTGACCTGCCCCAGAACCAAGATACAGAACAGTTCCATTTCCCCTCCCCTCACATTCCGCTGTGCCCTTTGTGATGACTCTCCTCATGCCCCAGCCTCTGGCAGCCACTCGCCAGTTTTCTGTTCCTGTAACTTTGCCTGTTCCAGAATGTCGTATGAATGGGACTATTCAGGCATAGCCTTTTGAGTGGGGCTTCGTTCGTGTAACATAATGCAGTTGAACTTCATCCATCGATGTGTTGCAGAAGTTTGTTTCTTTTCGAAACCATATCTTTAAAGGGAGCATGTTTTTACCTGAGTTATACTAAGCTTTAAAATGTGTCCTTTTAAAAAACTAGAATATTCTAGTTGAGCCTGTTTTGGGATGCAGCTGGGTTTCTGTACTCTTGTTATTATTATTTGAAATATTATTATTTGAAATTGATGTTGTCTCATGTTATCTATTAGGCATCCTGGAAAAATATTAAAGGGAGCGTAGTTGGCTAGTGATCTGCAAACAGGTGGCCCCTCACCCTTGTTCTCAAGGCAGATCGCCAAGTTCAGTGCCCAGAGCCCGCCGTACATTGCGACCTTGTTGAGGAACTGTTGAGAGTGAGTGTTGCTGAGGCCTTCATGTTTGTGTTTTTGTAGGCTCATCAGATTCAAGAAATGTTTCCCCAGGTCCCTTACCACCTGGTGCTGCAGGACCTCCAGCTGACACGCTCAGTCGAAATAACAACGGACAACATTCTAGAAGGGCGGATTCAAGTACCTTTTCCCACACAGGTGAACTGCGGCTTTAAGCATGGCAAATGGATCCCGCCTTCACAAAAATTAGTTCTCTAGACGTTTTTAGTTACTTTAACAACTGAATTTTATTTATGATTTGGTGAAGGGTTTTTGTAATTTCCCCAGCTTTCCAAATTATGACTGAGAACAGGTACCCACCACAGAATCTTGCCAGTCTGGGAGGTCATCACACCACTTCCTTCTGGATAAGGATTGGCAGCCTTTTTCTGTCTTACCTCTGTCGTCAGAGCACAAAAGCAGCTGTGGACAATATGTAAATGAACACACCTGTGTTCCAGTAACCATGAGTCATAAAAGTGGATAGAGGGAGAATTTGGCTCCTGGGCTGTCGCTTGCCAACCTCCTGCTCCAGGAGATAGTGTCACGTGTCCCTGGTTGGCTTTACACGTTGGCGTGGTTCTCCATTAGGTATAATAGCTATGTGAGGCTTGCACTTTTGACTTATTTTAAAAGGTCAGGTTTCCCTGCCCATCATATATAACCTCTGTGTTGGGTACTAGACGTATTAACATTTTAAAGACAAACTTCTGGCAGGACCAGGGAATCACCTACCAAGAAGTTATTTAGCTTCGGCATATAAAAACATACAGAAATCTATTAAAACCCTAAAAGTTGAGGATCTTTGATGAGGGAATAGTCTGGACCTTAGAGTCAGGAGGGCTGGGCTATTAGCCATGGCTCGCCAGCCCTGACCCGTTTGACCTTGCTGTTGCTCTGGATTTCTCCAGCACCAGACCCTGAGACAAGGATTCACATGGCAGTAGTTAATTTGGGAAGTGTTCCGGGAAACACTGGCAGCCACGGGGCTGTGAGATGGAAAAAGGAAGGCGGCTGGTAAAGGCTTTGTTCTCCAGCAAGTTACAGTCGGGGTGACTAGAGCTGAGTCCCACTGGGGCCCTCCGAGATCCGGCATAGAATGCGTTGTCCCTCAGCGGGGTGTTGGTACATGGTTCCCACAAATCGCTGGTGGAGGGCTGCTTCCAGCAGGCAAAGTTACCTTGTGTGGCCAGAGCGAGTCCTCAGGCCATGAAACGCAGACACTGGGCAGCCAGCACTGCAGACAGTGACCTGCAGGGATAAGGGCAAGGCCCACAGTAGCTGTGCTTTGGCCAAGGTCTCAGACAGGCTAAAAATTGAAGAACAGCAGCACCTGCTTCATAGGATGTAGAGAAGACACGTGAGACGATCGTGTTGGGGGGTTTCCGCAAAGCGTCGGTGTTGTCTGCCGTTGGCGTTTTCTCACCATTGTGCACGGGCTATTACTGAAAGGGAGGCGGAGTGTGGAGCCAGTGAAGACTCAGACGCGTGCCTCGGGCGCCTTCGTCTAGTCTTCAGTCTTCGTAGCATTGCCCTTTGGGGCTGTGGGCTCTGGCAGCGCAGGCTGCAGTGGGGACCAGCTCCCTCTGCCCACTGGGAGTTCCCTGTCCCTGTCTTTAGGTTTGGTTCGGCTCCCACTGACTGATGCTGCTTCTGTTTCAGCGATCGGATAGCGTTAGGCCTTCACTGAACAGCCCTGTGGAAAGGCCAAACGGCGAACAGGAGGATGGAGAAGCTTCTGCTCAGGTAAGGTCTGCACACGAGGGAGTGTGTGGGCTCGGTGAGGGGGGTGGTACCTGTAGGGTTTTCAGTCCCGCCTCTAGCGTTCGTTGCACATAGGACAGAGTGCAGAAGAGGCCGTGTGCCATACCAGCCTCAGTGTTTAAGGTCGACACACCAAGCTGTGCCCGTGGTGTGGCCTGCAGTCCACCCAGAGCCTGCAGTCCACCCCATGGGGACTGTCTTCAGGACTAGAGGAGAAGGCTCATGCACCTTCTCTTGAGGTCCCTTTACTTGCTTTGCTGAAGTCAGGGAGAGGTGGTGGTAGGGGGCCGGGTGGTGAAAAGTGCCACACATCAGGAATTCTTACAACTAGGCCTTTCTCTTAGCCTTTTCTGCCTCAGCTTTGTCATTGCCTAGAGGTGGGTGGCTGTGCCGACGTCGCCGGCTTGGGTCTGTGTGTGGTAGTGCCAGCATGGGTGGTCAGACACCTGCCTGTGCGTGGGGGGCACCTGAGCCTCGTCTTGGCCTTGGGGCTTCAGCCAAAATTGAAAGAATCCCATTTTAATATCCTGTTACACAAAGATCCTTAGAATTTGGCCTTTTGATCTGCTTGACTCCATTTTCAGAGTCAGGTGAGGGCATAGAATTTGTGCAGTAGGTGTGGTAAGGCTTGTTTAAATTTTAGAGCGAGTAGTAGAGTTAACAGAAAATTGCCAGAATGCAAACTAGCAGTTAACTGTATTATTTTCCAAGAGTGCGGTCCGTGGCGCTGTGTTTCACAGTGCTGGTCATTTACTAACACCGACTGCCCGGTGAGTCAGGTTCTGTTCGTAGCAGTACCCGGCCCGGTTTCCCGCCAGGACCCGCTTCTGCCATCGCACGCGTGCTCGTGGTCCCCGCCTGGCCACAGGCCTCCCTCTGGGGCTGGGACAGCACTGGGTGGGTCACTCTGGCCAGGCGGGGAGTCTGCTTAGGAGGACAGCCTGTGCTCACGTGGCCCCTTGCTTCCTTGGTGTCCAGACCGAGCATATGCCTCTGGACATCAGTCCTCAGCTGGAGGAGGCCCTGGACTTGAGCGAGGTGGAGGCAGAGCCCAGCGAGGGGGAAGACTTCGAGGCGCGGGGCAGCCGCTTCTCCAAGTCTGCGGACGAGAGGCAGCGCATGCTCGTCCAGCGGAAGGACGACCTCCTGCAGCAGGCCCGCAAGTAGGCGCTTCCTCATGTCTCTGAACCAGATGCCAGTTTTGAAAATCCACTTCCTGTCACCTAAAAATTGAGATTTCATACCTTTCTTGAAAAACCAGAGGATCTGGTTAAACCAGGCCCAACTGGTAACTTCCCGCGGCCGGTGCTGTCACCGTCTCCTACTTGACAGCACACTCGGGCCACCGTTCTAAGCCCCTTATACTAATTATTCTAACTCCCTTGACACCTCTAAGAGGGAGCGCTGTGATTTCCTCTGTTCGACAGACTTAAAGCTGACAAAACAGGCCTAGAGTGGTCATTAGCACTGCCCTGGTGTCCAGCTCCCAGGCCCTCCCTCTTGGTCACTTCGCCTTGCAGCCCGCACACACACAAGTGCCACACTTGTCCCTCGTCAGTTGCAGCTGGATCCCCGAGTGTTGCGAGCCGGGCTTGTGAGTGGGGGGGGGGGGGAGAGAGAGGAGAGAGAGAGAGAGAGAGAGAGAGAGAGAGAGAGAGAGAGAGAGAGAGAGAGTGTGTGTGTGTGTGTGTGTGTGTGTGTGTGTGTATGTGTGTGTGTTAGGGCAGAGGCGCCACGGGAGAGGGAGGGAGGGGCTCGACAGCCAAGTTGGCTCCTCTGTTTGCGGGTGAGTGTCTTTCCTGGGGTGGTGCTGGGTGACAGCTCTAGGAAGGTGCCGTAAAGCAGGGCATTGAAAGTAACCAGATGCTTTGTGTTTCTGTGCTGTGTGTTCCGGAACTCCCCTTATCTCTCATGCACACCCCTTGTCCTTTTCGTTCAAGGCGTTTCTTGAACAGAAGTTCCGAAGATGACTCGGCCTCAGAGAGCTGCCTACCCTCAGAAGGCGTGACCTCTGACCCCGTGACCCTGCGCCGAAGGATGCTGGCTGCGGCCGCCGAGCGGAGACTTCAGAAGCAGCAGACCTCCTAGCGCTTCCTGGCCGTCCGCAGCCACCTCCTGAGCAGCGCACCCACTGGAAGAGCCTGTCCCAGGTCCACCTGCTGTTGGAAGACGTGGGCCTGACTGCACTGCGCTGTGTAAAGCATGTGGTCCTCATAGTGTTTGGACAGCTGACAAATTTAATCCTTTTTTGTAATACTTTCTACGTGACATTTCTTTCCTCTTTAGAAACTGCACATTTTAACTCTAGGCATGAGCACTTCTGGTCTTAGGGCTGGGGGAAGATCACGAGGAAGTGGGCAGCCGGAGACCCCGAAACCAGCAGCTTCGGTGGCTGCTTTATACATAAGTCACAAGGAATGCTGCTGTCTTAGCTCCAGATGTGGTGGAAGCGTCCGGGAAGGGGGGTTCAGGAAGGGCAGAGGCAGAGGCACATGGGAGCCTGGCTCCGGGCCACTGGAAGGCTTCTCGTCAGACTGCTGTTAGCAGAAGGCCGGACGCACGGGCCGCGGGGCAGCTTGGGAAAACAGCACGGGGTTTGGTACCTGGAGCACCCAGACCTGTAAAGTGCAGGCAGGTGACCCGTGCTGTCTCGGTACATCCAGGACTTCCTTTCTGAGCCCTAATCAAAGCTGGCTTTATTTCCGTTAATGCCGGTGCTCCTGCATCTCACCAGTTTATGCTCTGTGTCCTCCTTTCTGCAGTTCACAGCCCCCGGACATGGGGAAGGTCAGCTCTGAAAGGGTTGAGCAGCAAGCTTCCGTTTATGGTTTGAATTCCTTGGTCAAATAAATTAGGCGACGCCAAAGGCTGTGGGTTTGATCCTTGGAGAAAATGTGGCCCTTGCGGGATGGGGGAGAAAATTTTGGAGGACTTCACTGGAGAAACAAAAATTACCTTTTGCATCTTCTCATGGAGCCCTTCATTTTCATAACTTTGTTCTCATTGGTTTAATTAAACGTAGAAAGGTGAGATGTTGAGTCCACCTGCCCTGGAGCTGACCCAGGTCCTGGCCCTTGTCAAATTCTTCACACATTTAATTTTAAGGATTTGAAACACGCAATCATAGGTTACATACATAGTTCAGTTTTATGTCCCATTGGATTTTTTTTTTTAATGTTGGAAAGCATAGTTTTTTGGTAGTCTTTTTGGGGAGAATCCAGTATTATCTAAAATTATTGGCAAAGTTAAATGTATTTTACATAACTGAAAATTTTTAGAATGTTGAAAAGTAATTGAAAAAAGAGTGACGAGTAAATGTTTAGGCCAAGATAATTTATTTCAATAAATCTTTCAAAAGCCTTACCTTGAAATGCTGTTAGTAAATTTCTGTGATTTTTTTTAAATGTGTTTCGTTTTGCCGAGAGCATAGCTATTTGTTTTTATTGTAAAACAATAATAAAAAGCAAAATCTTACTGTGTGTCGTGTGTGGCTGAAAGTTGAGGCATTCTTTTCCGGAAGCGCCACTGTCGATCCTGTTTTGATTTTGTGTGAACCACTTTGGTGGCCTTTTCCATCCTTATACTTTGCATGTTGACCACGTTAAAGATGACACTGCCCGTGTGTTATGTTTCAGTTGTGTGAAAGGAGAAAACTACGTGAAGTCAGTTTTAGAAGGAGGGTCCTGAGACACCAGAGTATGGCAACGTGACGGTGATCAAAGCGGAGACGTGCCCCACATACCTTAAAACGGCCAAGAAGAAAAGCCCTAAATTCACCGTTAGAGTTGGTACCTGGAGAGTTAAGGATTCTGGGCCCTTCTCTTGGCTTTTGTCACTCGGGGGTGTCTGGGACAGGAGGGTGGCCAGTGTCCCATCACACTGGGTGGGTCCCTGTCCCACGGCCTCTCACTATCCTGTCTCCAGCGCCAGCCCCTGGAGCCCAGAGCTGAGGCCGGGCCACCAGGTCAGGCTTGTGAGCAGAGGACAGGAGTGGCAGGCGCTCTGCCCAGTGGTGATTGAGTTGCACTTCTCTGGGCTCTTGGAAGAAGTCGGGGTTACCCCCTCCACTTTCTCATTTCTGTTGTTGGCATCTTGGGTTCTATTTCCTCCAGTTTTGAGGTTTTTATATGCCACTGAGAACGAGGGTCCCTGTGGATGTTTTACTTGTGTCAATACAAATCCTGGGTGGCCACTCGGGCCTGATTTCCCACTTGGGCTGTGTAGACAACGTGCTCCTCTCTGGGTGTGGTTTTCCCCACCACGAGGAGGGGAGCCGGGAGCTGCTGAAGCGCCACAGCAGGCGACAGGAGCCTCGCCCACGCGCTCGCCACGCAATAGCCCGCCCGCCTGCTCGGAAGGCCCATCATCCCACCTCATCGCCCTGCTTTCCGCTAAGTGTTGCATCAGAGTCACTTGTGGGGCTTTAAGAAACCGTGACGCATGGGCTCTGTCCCCACGCTCCTCGTTGTAACTGAATCGGTCGCCCCTGCATCCTTTTCCCAAAACAACGCTTCCTGGCTTTCATTTTAAGGAAGATGAAGGTTAGTTTTATCTACAAAAACTGATTTGAAAGTTGGGAAAGCGCCCTGCTAGGACATGGCTCATTTTTAGCAAACTTCAGGTGTGCCGCATGTTGGCAGCCACGGTGTCCCTCAGCCTTGCGTGTGCGAGCTGAAGGGCCTCCCCGTCAGCAGGGGTGGTGGTGATGGGCCTCCCTCTGCAGGTAAGTTGGGGCGAGGGGAGCTAGTGGGAAAAGCACTGGAGAGAGGTGTGTCCTGGCTGAGGAGGTCCAAGCAGAGCCCGGACCAGTCGGTTCCGCATGAGGCAGGAACTAGCCTCTTGTTATTCCCTGGTCTCTGCAGTGTGTCAAGCCCTAACCCCAGTCCCGCTGGACAAAAGGCCACAGGAATCGCCGAGGGCTGATAACTCCTATTTGCTGGGGTGTGGCGAGGGTTCCAATGCCCTGACCGCCGAGGCCCTCCCCTCCCTGGGTGCCCTGATGTAGCACTGGACGGACTGGCTCATAAGCGGTCCATGGACGTGATGCCGGGACTTTGATGGGCTGCGTTCCCTCCAGGTTCCGGTCTCAACCGATTTGCTAGTTATTACAGCAAAAACCTGGCTCCCTAGGGGAGAGGGAGTGAGACCTGCAGCGGGGCAGGGTTGGGGGGTGGGAGGTGGCAAGAATCGGGTCCCGTTTGCCAACTGTGCCCACCTCAGTGACCCCTGTGTGCATGGCCTGCGGGGGTTCCTGGCATCCCGGTGCAGTAGCAGAGGCTTTTAGACACGTCCCAGCGAACGGGTGTGACCCCTTGGGTACAGAGGCCACGCGTGATTTGGCCTCATTCCTGGGACCACCCATTCTCTCTCTGTGGTGGAACCACTGGGAACAGAAGAAACAGGAGAAGGTGTTATCAGATTCTGGGTTACCCGCTCCCCACATTTTTTCCCTTTCCAATCCTCAATTCCACTTGAATCTCCAAAATGAATAAAACCGGGGAGTGGGTGGGAAGAGACATCTGCAGCCCATTCCTCTGCCCTCCTCGCTCCCAGGTGACTGTTCTCAGCTGGTTCCCCTAGATGACAGCAACGAGGGGCACACGGAGAAGGTCCAGGGCCCTGCAGCCCTGCCCACCAGCCCTGCCCACCAGCCCCCGGTTCTGCGGCCCAGTCAGCTCCCTCCTCCCCTTTCCTGTCGGAATGCAGCCCCAGGGCGAGACACTCAGGAATACAGACAAACATCCTCTTTATTGAGCTACACATGAATTTTCCATTAGTCAGAGAAGTAGACTGGCAGTGTGGAAGATATCACAGAAACCTCACCGATCGGGAATAGAAAGGCTTAGAAAGACCCGTGGGCTTTTTTTTTTCTTTTATCCTTTTTTTTTTCAAGTTTTTTTTTCTGTATTTTTAATTTTTTTTTTAATGTGTTTTGTCTTTTTGCCCCCTCTTTATCTGAAATGGCTGTGACTGGTCTTTTCAGCAAATAGTAAGTCTTAAAAGTGAAACTGTGAAGAGGTTTGGGGTTTGGTAAGAGTCAAAGAAGAAATGACATAGGTAGGACTTGATCATGAAAACTGGCTTTCATGTAAACACTACATTCCTTTTTTTTTTTTAATTTTTTTTGTTTTTTTTTCCCATCTTGTGGTATTAAAAAAATTTTTTTGTTGCTGTTCTTTTTATCTGCAGCACAAACATCCCCACATGAGAAAGAGCGAACACAGGTCACCGAAACGAAGGAAGAGGTGGAGGGGGCACACACACACACAGAGGGAGCATCCATCGGAGAGACGGAGAAGCAAACGTCAAAAGGAGAAAACCACAACCCCAACCCCCGAAGACTATGAAAGCGGATCTGGTGTGTAGCACGTAGCGCTCATCAGGACAAAAATAAAAATAAAAATAAACTAAAAAGAAACAAATTATAAAGGGACTCTAGAAGGGGGGTTGATTGGAAAACTGCTTTTCTATAGGGCTCTATTTATATGTGTAATCGGCATTCTTTTCGGCAGCTACAGGCCAGTGGGAGCTGTGCTTTTCCTATACAAACCTGGAGTGAGGTGTGGGCATGGCTGGGGCGTGGTTGCTGAGGGTGCGAGGACGCCCTCGGAGTTCTGGAAGTGTGGCCCGCCTGAGCACCTCTGGGAGCTGGGTGCAGACAGGCCTGGCACCTCTGCGGGGGTGCTGGGGGGGCCTCCCGTGATGTGGGGGGGGCGGTTAGGAAGGGCGCAGGTGCAGATATATGTTTCTTTATTCCAAAAAAAAAAAAGAGAAATATGGATGTAATGGTGAGTTTTCCGTTTTCCTTTTTTTTTAAGCTACAAAGCACATGAGAAATGTTCTTGTTTTTTTTTCCTTTCGAATTCTAAATGTAAAGATTCAACTAAAACCGGGTTCTACAGCATTCTACAGAAATACACAGCCGTCAGTCACTCTGGGGTCGTAGGTTAGACAGGGGCTTGATACAGAAAGGCTGTGTGTCTTACAAAGGCCAAAAGGTCATGCTACCAGGAGATCAACGTCAACAGCAAAGAGTCCGTGAAGCAGTCTGTAGAGAGAGAGATAAGGGGTCCAGTCTGACCAGTTTCTTTGATTTTAAAAACCAACCAACCAACCAACCAACCTTAGCACATTTTTCATCGTGTGAGGGGGAGGGCGAGACGGGGCAGCCGTGGCAGGAGGGATCAGAAACCCAAGGGAAGCCCAGCCAGGCCCCTGGGAGGCCTCATCCTCCGGCCCCGACCAGGTCAGGTGTGCAAATCCAGCCCTCCCCTTCTCCCCGTGCGCCCTCCTGGAGGGGGGCGGGGGCTCTCTGAGACTTCACAGGTGAACTCCAGCCCTGCTTTGCAGTCCCCTCCCCTCAGCTGCTCTTAGGAAGCAGGCCCAGCCTCATCAACCTGAATAAAGAAAACCCCGGAGACAGCGGATTGTTTCGGAGCAACCATTCTTCTAAAATCTTGAAGTCAACCACCACCCCCCCCAAAGAGAAGCATCCTTAATTTTTCTGTTGTTGCTGGGGAGACAGACAGGGCAGCGGGTTTGGGCCATTGTTTTTAAGGGATTTTGGAATTCGTTGAAGAGCTGGACAGAACTGAGAGCACACAGCCCCTGCGGTGGAAGCAGAGGAGGAGGCCGGACGAAGGCCAGGCCTTTCTTTGCCCTCCCCCTGCTCAGAGATGGGTGTCAGAGGAAAATCACGTGGCTGTTCCTAAAAGGACGGCCGCCTAAGTCAGGATGGTGCGTGGGTGCGTGCGTGCTCACGTGTGGCCCCAGGAAAACCTCGATGACCTGTGGGGTGGTGGTCAGTTCTGTCCGAAGCTCTGCATAGTATAAACTAAAAAGAATTTTTAATATATATTTGTATACATATCTATATATATAAGGTTTCGTTACGCCTTTTTAAAATTTATTTACCAACTCGCGTTTGTTAGTGGTGTGTGTGCGTGTGTGTGCATGTGTGTGTGCGCACAAGCTTTTCTGTGAGAGCCGGAATCATTACCAAATAGGTTGCTATACAGGACAAGAGGTCAGTACAAGCCGCAGCCCCGGAGGTTGTTGGCAATGATGATGTCGGTGACGGCGTCGAATACCACCTGGATGTTATTCGTGTCTGTGGCACAAGTCATGTGACAGTAAATTTCTTTGTTGGGCGAGCGGTTTTTGCTTTCAAATTGTGCTTGGATGTAGGCGGCTGCATCTTCGTAGGTATTGGGGCCTGTAACAAGACACAGAAGAACAGGGGAGAGTGGCCTGGTGAGAGCCGGGGTGCAGCAGACCGGGGACCGGGCAGGGAGTGGGCTGTGGCGTTTCCCGAGGATGGAGGAGGCCACATGCCATCGGGCACTCCTCTAAGGCCTAGTCGTGTTTGACATCAAAATCCACGCAGGGTTTAGCGTTCGCCTGGCGTCTGACCCTTCAAGGTCCTTTACTCTGTCTTCACACTGGATCTACCCAGGGGCCTGGCAGGACAGCGGCCACACAAGATCCCTTTTGCTTTCTAGGGGGGCGCACTGAGGCCCAGCCGTAACTGTCATTCACAACCGTCACCCCCGGTCTAAACCAGTCCTGCTGCTTCTGATAAACCAAGACAGCGACGACCGCCGAAGAGCTCCTGCGGGGTGGGGCCCCGCGTGTGCTGGGTGTCCGGCTGGACCTGCGCTCCTTCCTGGCGGCTCCCTCTAACGAGAAGCCACTGGGCAGGCCTGGGAGGGTCTATGCCATCTTAGTTCTTGGGCGAGTGGCCAGGACTTGGGGGCACTGGTATCGCCTGGCTGGGAACGTGTAAGGGGCTAGCAGTGCGTGTAACACCAGCCCGGCCCCACTGTCCCCCAGAGTTCCTTGGCGGTCCCCTTGACCCTGGCTGGGGCCTGGAGGGGGTACCTGTGGCTGCTGCAAGGGCAGTTTTCCAGTCAGCCGCTCCCCTGAACCCTTGTGCCTCTGCCCTGTGCACAGCTTTGGACGATCATAGAACATGGACCAACATCAGAGGAAGATGCCCCATTTCCCTCGGTGCCGCTAGGATCTGCCCAGCTCGGAAACAGTCCATCCTGACTTCGAGGGGGCGGGACAGTGTCTCCGCTGCCCTGCCCGCCCCGTTGTCCAGCTCGTGGACTGTGAGCCACATGGGAAGTCTGGTGCTTGCGCCGCTGGAAGCCTTCGGCAGCCAGACTAGATGTGAGGGGTGAGGAGGAGGGGAGGGGACCCCCTGGGGTGGGGTCCTGGCAGAGACCAGCTCCGAGCAGCACCTCCTCCTCAACCCCGCCACTGGCCGGGCAGCCGGGCGGCAGCGCACTGCGCAGGGTCCGCAGTGAGGCCGTCGAGTTAGTGGCGGCTGGCAGACCAGACACGGCCCAAGAGTGGACCCCGCCAAGAAGCCTCCCGTCCAGGCAGTGCCGAGACAGGGCACGTGACCGAGGTGAAATGTGCCTGGGAGCGACTCTGGGGACACCCAGCTGGTGCCTTCTCAGCATCTCCTGGGTCTGTGCCCTTGACGGCCAGACAGTGCCCTTAGGGCTTGCCTTCTGTGTCCAGCTACCACCTGCCCCTGCCTGTCCCCCGCCTCTTCAGCCCGTTTCGTGTCCCCATAGGCCTCAGCACCCCGTGGGGCATTGGTGACCATTTGTCATCCCTCGTGGTGGTGGTGGAACTCAGCAACGTGGCGTTGGACGCCCCTGGGGAACTCGAATGTTCCCCAAATTCAGATTGACTTTCTCCGGGGGCATCCAGCGCCTGAGACCCATTTCTCCCGGGGCCACGTCCCAAATCGGGCTCCAGTGGGGCCGAGTCCCTGGGGACAGGAAACAGCCTTAGGGTGTGCCCGCCTGAGGGTCCCTGCAGGGCCTTTGCTGGGGCTGGGAGAGGTCAGCGGCAGCTCTGGGTTGGCACGGCTGGAGCCCTTCGTCCCGGGCAGGGCCATCGTGCCCGGCCACCTCCCTCGGCCTTCGGACAGCCTCGTCCGTCCCTGTGGAGAGACCTCCCCGTGAGGGTCTCTGCTACGTTCCCCTGGGAGCAGAGCAGGCGGAAGAGGCAGGCAGGGGAGAGACCTGCAGGGGCGCAGAGCGGTTTGACCCGGGCTGCAGGAGCGGGAGAAGGCAGGAAGGACGGGGCAGGCGGCGAAGGGCCCGCCGGGCACCGGCGGGGAGCAGAGCGCGGCGGGGCCCTCACAGGCCACGCTTCTGCCTGGGTAGGCTGAGGCGCCGTGTGGCCCAGCAGGACCCCGAGGCCGCGTGTGAGACGGGAGGTGACCTCTGGAGGTGACCGGGGTCCGAGGGGAAGAGGGAGCCTGTGGTCTCGTCCTGCCTCCCGACCCCTGCCACGCCACTCCTGAGTCAACTGGTCACAACACGTGTGGATCGAAGCGGCCGGTTCCCACCGCGCCCAGGGCTGCGTCCTAGGCAGGGCCAGACCCGGGCCCGCCCTGGCCTTTCCCCTGCGCCCCAGCCAGGCCCCCGCGGTGCTGGCCCGGCTCCCTGAGCCCCTGGAGCGATGCGGGCCCCTGGCAGGCGCGGGACACCCACCTGTGTACTCGGGAAAGCAGATGGTCAGAGGTGACTTCTTGATCTTCTCACCAAAGAGATCTTTCTTGTTGAGGAAGAGGATGATGGAGGTATCGATGAAGAACTTGTTGTTGCAGATGGAGTCGAAGAGCATGAGCGACTCGTGCATGCGGTTCTGCGGCCGCCGTCGGGGCAGGGAGAGCGGGACAGACAGCCAGAGGGAGACACGGACACGGGGAGAGAGAGGAGAGAATTAGCTTTGAGAGAGAGAGAGAGAGAGAGAGAGAGAGAGAGAGAGAGAGAGAGAGAGAGAGGGGAACCGGGCTGCTCAGCGGCCCAGGAGGGGCTCCCGGGCCCCCACGGCTGGTGGCAGGTGGTGCTGCATCCCGCAACAGCACAGGGTCCCTGTTCTGCGTCCAGAGCGATCTATACACCTCGTCCCAGGCCGGGGACCGACCCCTGCTCCCTGGCTGCGGCTGCGGTGATTTGGGCTCTCCCCACTGCCCATGCGTGTGCGTGTGTGGTGGGTGGGGCGTGGGGAGCCCGAGAGCTGGGCTTTGGCCCTTCCTATCCAGACCTCTCCTCCGGGCTCAGTCTGCGGGTGAGGGGTGTCCTCTGGGAGCGACGAGGGACTCCAGACCCCTCCTGTGATCTGGGGGGAGTCATGCCAGGCGCATCCTGGGGGCTGCGACTCAGGGGGAAGCCCCTGCCCGTGCTGCCCGCAGCAGTGCCTGGGGGGCGGGCCACCCCTGCGCTGGCTGGCCCAAACCCCGCCAGGTCCGACTCTGCGGCGAGTTTTAAGCGAAGCGGACGTGCAGTCGTGCCTTGCACACGAACGCCCCCTCGGTGCACGGCGGGACCCTCGGGCCGCGCTTGGGGAGCAGGTCTGTGAACGAGCCCCTTCCTGCCCGGGAAGGAGGCTTCAGGAAATGCGCCTCCCTGGGGGCAGGGCCGGCTGTCTTCCCCGAGATCCCCCTTAGCCCCAGGAGCGCGTCCCCCCGAGGCCTACGGCTCAAGCCGGGAAATGATTCCCGGCCTCGTCCTCCCTCTGGTCAGACACTGAACCAGACCAGAGGGGAGGGCGGGGAACAGGGGAACAGGCGCGGGCATCGCCACGATGGACCCGCCCGGGGGACCAGCAGGTGCCAGGAGCTGAGGAAACGGCATGCTCGGCACCAAGGCTGCTGTCCCCGGCCTGAGCGGGAGGCGAGGATGGAGGTGAGGTGACCACCCCCGGTCACAGAGCCGTCTCTGCACCCTGCTCATCGGCCCGTAGCGGGCCATGAGAGGCAGGGACTTGCACCCGGCCCGGCACCAGACCTGAGCTGCTGCGGCAGGACGGGTTTCCCCGGTCAGCACGAGGGCTCGGTCTGTGGCCGTCAGGGTCACGACGGGCTCCATAGCTCCACGCATCTTCAGTCACCTCGCCCACGACCACATCACACCAGTGACCTGTAAGGGCGTCAGCCCCAAACCCTCGTTCTGGTGGGGGCATGCTTTTACTCCTTCCTCTAGGACCTGCAGGGAACGCCATCGTCCCTTTGTTCTGCTGAACAAAACTCAGCAAAGTCATGGGGTCTTATCATCCGCCTAGCCTCAGCCAGGGAATCTCACTCCCAGCTCCCCCCAGAGTCTGCCTGTCGTTTGCACCATCGCACTCAGGGAGGAGCAGGGCTCTCGCCCGATGCCATCTCGACGACGGAGCCTGGGGCTGGGAACACTCAGGCTCCCTGGGCCACCTATGAGGGCAAAGAAGAGATGCTCCGAGACCCAAAGCCCAACAGGAAAAGGCCCCCCACCACACAGGGCCATGTCATCCCACAGCGGCTCAACCCAGGGCCAGAATCCCACAGCCAGAGGTCAGCTCCCAGCCCCGCTGCACGCCCGCGCCACGCACCGCTTTGGTCCACAGACAGCGGGGGACGCTGTGGGGACCTGAGCCTGGAGCACTCCCGGGACCACGAGGGGACACCAGGGTGACCGGAGCTGAGAGCGAGGACACTGAGCTTAGGTCTGTGGTGGGGGGAAACGTCCAGGCCCGAGCCCCACGGCTCCACCCTGCATGGCTCTCAGCCCCCCCACAGCCTCGTGCCACCAGCTCCGACGACGGTGTGCGACGGCCAGCACGGTCCTGCTCTCCGAGAGCTCACAGTCTAGTTCGGGAGAGACAAGCGCGCGCATTAAAAAGGTCTGCACTCCTGGGAATGGCACGGGGGGGGGGGGGCAGGGGGCAGAGGTCACACCACACGGTCTGACTGGTTTGGTGGGGGAAGCAGCCCAGGAAGAAGGGCCGATGCCAGAGATGAAGGGGGGTGGGGGGGCGGGGAAAGGAGCTGGTGGGGGGGATGGGCCGCCGGCACTGAGACCCCCCACGCCCTGCAGGCCTGACTGCCGCCCCTCCCCACGCGGACTGGAGCCATCACCAAGGAACCGAGCGCACAGCTTGTCCTCACAAGCTTCCCTGGAAAAATCAGATACCGGAATAAGTCCAAGTGGGAGACGTCAAAGAAGCCGGGGTCACTGCTGGCCAGGCCCCGCCCACTGCCGCTTGCAGTCACCCTCCTGTCTCCCACACTCGTCCCAGGGTGCAGCGAAGCCCAGAGCTGCAGGAAAGGTGTGCACCAGCACCGCCGAGGACAGGGACGCGGGCTCGCACGGGACAGACTGGCCCCTGCCCTCCTGACAATCCTGAGGGGTGGGCAGGGTGGCCCGTCGCCCAAATCCGCCTGCCCCCAGCAGTGTGCCCCCTCCCCCAGGCGGCCTGCGGTCCCGGCCCCGGGATGGAACGGGCCGAGGCACGGCCACACGTGATGGATGACACGTGCCACGGGGCGCACCTGGTCGGGGCCCTTCGGGCACTGACACAACACACCACACTCGCGCCGGGAAAGGCTGGGACTTTTATTAACGGTAGGAAACTAATGAATACATCACGGCAGCAATAAATTATTACAATAACTAGAGATTTATTAAACCAGAGTCGCTCTACGTACAAAATTACAGTTAACGTGGGCTGGGCGCTGGCGGTGGGGTTGGCAGGTGGGGCTTCTGCACCTAAGAAGGGTTTGCTATGGAGGGAGAAGGCACCCAAGCCCACCCTGCCTGCGAGGGGGGAGGGGAGCAGAGTGGCAGCAGCAGAGCAGGGGGGAGGCCGGGAGGGCAGAGGATGCAGGTAGGTAGTGGGGGCCCAGCGAGGGGCTGGGCAGAACCGAATGGGGGGAGGGGGTAGCGGTGGGGGGCGGCTGGCTGTGTGGGGAGGCCGCGGGAATCAGGGGCCTTCGTCTGGCTGGGCTGGGATCTGGAGCCCCGGGAAGGAGGGCCCCACTGTGCCCTCTGGGCAAGGTGGCTCACGATTCCACTCGCCTCGCTGGGGGTGGGGAGTGGGTGCCTGGCCCCCAACACAGGGCAGCGGCTCACACCTCAGCCTGTTCTCTGGTCTGGCTGTCGTGTCCAGTCTCAGTGCCCTGGGCTTCTGGGCTTTATTCCACAGGCTTGTGGGCTGACACGGGGGGACTGCCCATGGGTGCTTGCCTCCAGCACCCCAGGCCAAACCTCTGGTAGCCACAGAGCCGGAGCCTCAGGCCTTCACTCCTGGGAACTGCCAGGCGGTGCCTGAGGCTTCCAGAAGGCGCGGAGAACAGCAAAGGCAGCCAGAGAGGCTTTGCGGACAGGCCCCACCCGGTCTGGAGGAAGGAGTGAGGCCCAGACTGCCCACCAAGAGGGCTGAAGTGTGTGCGGGGTGAGGGGTGTCAGGGGGGGGGGCGGGGGGAAGGGGGAGGGATCAGGGAGGAGGCAGATGCTGGGGCAGCAGTGGGGTAAGCAAGCCCCCCACTCCCCGCCGCGGGTCTCATCTTGGCAGAAAGGGAGGGCCCGGGTGAGACGACTCCTGGGCCTTCCCTGCGGGGGTTATGCACAGCCTGGTTATGGGGCTCCAGGTGGGGAAGGCACCCTGGCTGCCGCCTGCCTCGGGGGAGGCCCACGGGTGCCCAGCACGGGCGTGTCCCCACTACCTACCCACCTGTGGGGCAGGAGCTGGGAGGCAGAGCTGCCTCCGACACCAGGTGACGGTGGTGGCAGCCCTCTCTGCCTGGGCTCTGCTGGGGCCAGGGGGGAGAGAGGGCCGGGGCACTGGGCACCTACGGCCCCCTAGGGCGGCGGCCAGGAAACCCAGAATGCCGAAGCTGTGGGCGAGGGGCCCAGAGCTGTGCCCGCTGCTCAGGGCGGGGCAGGGCCCACTCCGTCCTCAGGCCGGAGGCTCCACAGAGCCCCTCCGTGGGCCTCGTGCACTGTCCCCTCCGGCCAGGCCAGAGGGCCTTGGCGACCTCTCAGATCTCTGGGCGAAGCCAACGCCTGTCTCTTATGGGGACGTTTGGTTCAGGGCACAGAACTCGCCCATAGGCACCGGGTGGCAGGCACGATTTTCATGGGTTTGGCACAGGTGTCCCTCCTAGAATTCATTCTCCTCTGGGCCTGCTAAGTCAGAGCCGGTCAGAGAGCTCAAGCCTGGCCCCACACGCAGGGCCGCCGCAGTGAAGAGACCCGCCGCGTCCGGCCACTCACAGCGTCTCCCCCCTCACACGACGGAGCCGAAACACACCTGTCCCCTCAGTCGCTGCTCCCCACGGTGGAGCTGCCGGTGACAACGTGAACGGGCGACACAGTGGACACAAGGGAGTTTCACCCCGGACACCCTCTCCTTGGGGCTCACTCCAAACAGGCAAGGACCCGCAGGCCCACGTCGGGGTAGGGGGCTGAGAACAGCCCGAGAAACAGCTCGACAGAGTGTCTGAGAGAGAGAAAGCAGCCCGGGGGACAGAAGGGCAGGAAGGCCCCGGGTGGCCCGACCCTGCCCAGAGCTCCTGCCCAGAGCTCCGGCTGCTGTGGGCGTCGGGGAGCCCTGGGCTCAGAGGGCCAGCGACTTCCACCTTCGGGATGACGGCCTCGGATGCGGGGCTTGGCCAGCGTCCCCTTCTTGCCAGCTGTTTTCTAGTTTGAGGTCACAGGCCACCCAGGGTGGCGATACTGGGAAATAACCGCTAAGTCTTCAGTGTTGGCGACGGTCTGACTGGCTCTGGCTGCCCCTGACAGCACGTTGAGACCACTGGCTCCAGGGGCGTTTTCTGTCCCAGCAACTGGGGCGAGGTGTGGCACACAAGGTGAACGAAGCCAAGTGGCCCTGGGCTGGCAGGGTGGCTTCTGCAGTGTGGCTGCTCCGTGATTTTCCGTAAGGCCGAGGGCGGGGCTCACCCCGTGGCACCCGCCCCCGCAGGCATTTGGCACAGTGCCCTGGGTCTCCAGCTCGGGGTCTGCTGGGCCCAGGGAGCCAGAGCTGTCGGCAGAGCTCTGGGGCCGTCGGGGGACAGCACTGGCCCTGGGACTGAGCAGAGCCCGAGTGGAGGCCGGAAGAGCCGAGGGCTTGAGGAGGGTCCGGAGACCTCTCTGGGGTGGCCTCTCCCCTCCGTGGCACATCGGGGTCCCTAGGCAGAGCCTGCCACGTATCGGCTGGCGGCATCGGCCGACTGGAGTGCTCAGGAGCGAGAGAACTGACTGCCCGAGGGCAGCAGAGTCACCAAAAGCCACGCCACACCTTTCTGCTCAAGGATCTCCGCGACGAAGCCCCTCAAAGCGGTCCTAGGACTCTTTCCAGAGGGGCCTGGGTACGTGTCTGAGCCGGCTGGGCCCCTGGTAGCACCCACTTCAGGGTGGTGGTCCCGTCCGTCTGCCCCCTCCTGCCCTGGGGGCTGGCACGACACCAAGGGCTGTGGGCAAGCCCACTGGTTTCTCCACCCAGAGAAGGAAGCTGGGGTGTAGCCTCAGGGGCCATGTCCGCACCCCACTCCCCGAGCCTCCCCAACTACAGACCCCCGGCCCAGCTCAAAGCCCCTGCCGGCCTCTGCCAGTGCGAGCGCGGTTTTCCGTGAATTCGAGGAGGAAAAGCATGTCTGTCTACTCACATCTGAGACCCGGGCGATGGCTCACCCTGGGGCCTGCAAGTCGGCGCCGGGCGTGAGGCCCCACTACGGTTGGCACCGGAGCCGCTGCCCGCCCTCCCCCACTGCCCGCCACCTCTTCCTTGAGCCCTGTCCAGACCCCCTCTCACCGCTGACCACCTCCTTGCTATAAGCCAGCGTCTCAGAAGCATTTCCAGACCTACGAGGGGTCGGGACGGGCGTTCCCCAGGAGGGCAATGGGGAGCCCTGGCGGTGGGCAGGGAATGGCGGCCTGGAGGGGGTGCTCCCTAAAGCCTGAGCCCTCAGTCCCACGCGCAGGTGGCCTGGCCCCACCCCGGCTATTGGTGACGGAGCTGCCCCGGACCCGAGAGAACCCAGGCAAAGCCGAGCAGCGGCGCCTGCCGCCCCCGCCCCTGCCAGCACCCCGCCCCAGGGCCACCCCACCACCGACACCACCCCCAGGAGACAGGCGAAGACCTTGGGACTTTGGGAATGAGTCACCAAGTGCAGGGCGGCGTGCCCATCCTGGGCCAAAGGGTGCCCGTGGCCCCACACCCTCTCCCCTGGGTGAAACACTCGCAGATGGAGCAGGGCCAGCGAGCGCGGGCAGGCGGCGAGCGGCCCGGCTCGGCCGCGGAGCAGGCCTCAGCGGCCTGGCCGCCCTGTTACCACGAGCTGGCGCCTGCGGGCGGGCAGCTGGGCGTTCCCTCCGCCGCTGTGTTCTCGTCAAATGCAGAGGGTGGCAGAGAGTGGGCGAGGGGTGCCGGAGCTGTTTCCAGTGGGTGGGGGCGGCGGGCCGGGTGGGGTGTGGGCAGCCGGGAGAGAGGCCGGGCTCAGTAGAGGCCACAGCCCCGCAGGTTTTTGGCGATGATGACGTCTGTCACGGCGTCAAAGACGAACTGGATGTTGTTGGTGTCGGTGGCACAGGTGACGTGGGTGTAGATCTCCTTGTGGGCCGACTTGTTCTTGCTCTCGTACTGCGCCTGGATGTAAGCCACGGCCTCTGTGAAGGCGCTGGGGCCTGCGGGAGACACCAGGGCGGGAGCGGGTGACCGGAGCGCGTGAGGCCAGGCCGCCACGACCTCTCGGTGACAGCCCTGAAGGAAAACCCTCACGGGGCGGGGGGCACTGGGCAGCTCGGCTGGATGAACAGTGGGCCACGAGATCAGGTCTCCACATCCGGTTTGAAAATAACGAGGAAAACAGAACATCCAGCCGCAGCGTGCCTCAGCTGTGCTACGGGCCAGCACCACTTTCCTTCACTGTGCACCCGACCACTGACGCCAACGTCCTTGCCTCCTGTGGGTCTGCTCTGGGAAGTCTGAGCCAGCCCCTGGCTGACGTTCACCTGCACAGGTCCCCTCCTGTCTGTGACCCCTGAGAGCAGGCCGGGAGGTCACCTCCCTAGGCCACCGCTGGGCAAAGCGGGTAGAAACTGTGGTGCTCAGGAGCCCCCCTGGCCTCCTCCTCCTCCTCACCCCTCGCCTGTCTCAGGCTCGCCATCCGGGGGCTAAGCACGGTCTGGCCTGCTGACTTGTCGCCTTCCCTGGGGTGTACCAGGCGGCTCTGGTCCCGGCTGAGCCCGGAGGCTTTGCAGGGGAGCGGCTGGTGTCTGGGGCAGCAGGACAGGGCCCCGGCTTTGCGTGGAAGCCGCCACAGGCTCCAGGCGTTGGGGACTGGGCACGGGCAGCGCTGCCACAACCCACCGTGGGCGCAGAGAAAGGGGCTGGGTTTCAGAGGCCTGGCGCTGAGCTGGAATGGCTGCTGTGTGCGCTGGAAGCCCGGGCCCCTTGGGCCTTTGGGGTCTGCCCTAAATCTGGGCTGGAGGTGACGGGTGGACCTACAGGTAATCACGCAGGCCTCGTCAGCCCCAAACCAGTCTTGCTGACTGACCTACCCCGCCTGCTTTTGTCAACGAGGGCGGACCCACAGGCCCCTAACTTTAGAGGGGGCTGAGAGCTGGGCGTGGGGGTTGCCGAGTCACCCGGACCTCCGAACTCTGGCTGCACACTGCTAGGGGCCTGGCTTATGGGGCAGTTGGCCTGATTTTGAGGAAGGGGAAGACACACTGAGCTGTGCCTTGTCTGGCCCCAAGTCAGAGGGAAGTGGGGTCAGCCTGGGGGCTCCCCAAACTGACTGGGGATGCCCACTCACTTCTCTGACTAGGCCCTGGCCACCGGGGAGAGCCGAGGGGCACTTGGGGTGCTCCATGGGGGCCTGGCCTGGCCTTCCCTGACTGCCCGCCCGCCCCACATGGCAACCCACGACACGCTAACAGAGGCGGCCCCCGGTTTGGCGCTGGATTCTCCACAGCCGAGTCCAGGGCATCTGCAGAGCACGGCACAGGGGGGCTGAGCTTCGGGAAGGGGGCCTGCTCCCTCGGGGCGTGCGGTCCTCCCCTGCCATCCCAGTGTCAGGGGGGGAGTCTCTACCTGTGTATTCAGGAAAGCAGAGGGTCAGCGGGGACTTCTTGATCTTCTCCTCGAAGATGTCCTTCTTGTTAAGAAACAGGATGATGGACGTGTCTGTGAACCACTTGTTGTTGCAGATGCTGTCGAACAGCTTCAGGGACTCGTGCATGCGGTTCTGCAACAGAGCGGAGCGGCCGCTGAGGGCGGGCGGAGCCCTGGGCCCCAACCCGCCGCAGCCACGACACAGCGGGACAAGCCAAGGGAAGGCTCCCCAACGAGGTCGAACGCACCACTGGGGCACGGAGACGGGAGGACCCACAAGGACACACGGGACGTGGTCCCCGCTTCATTCCACACGCAGGCAGGGTGGGCAGAGCAGGGTGGGGAGGGTGGGGAGTGCTGCCCCCCACTCCCCCCACCCCAGCGAAGGCTGACCCGCGCTGGGGGCAGCGAGGTCACCGGAGGGACTCCAGCGCACAGAGAAGACATGCACCATGCACTCGGGGCGCGGGCCGCCCCGCCATCCAACACGTCTACACGGAACCGGGGCCATGCAGATCTCTGTCCCGGGGTCGCGTTCAGATTTGCCAGCGGGGGTGAGAGATGCACGCATTCAGCCGGGGGACATTAACCGAGGACTCAGAGATCCTCGAATTAATCCAGAGTTGGAAGCAGACGCCCGGGGACAGCGTCTGGGGGGTGATCTTGCTGTGGCCTTGGTGTGGTTGGGGGTTGGCTGGGAGGTGGCCGGGCGGGGGGCGCGGGGGTGGCGGCTCTGGGCGAGCCGCTTATTGGGGCTGGTGTCTCAGTAGAGGGGTCGGGAGAACCCCGAGATGAAACCCAGATTAAAAACAGATTAAAACAGAAGAAGAAAAAAATCCAGGAGAAATATGAGAGAAAGAGAGAAAAAAAACCCGAAAAATGGGTTCACCCAGTCTCGGGGCCAGGAAGTCAAGGCCAGCCCTGCCCGAGGTCCCCGTGCAGGCTCACGGAGGCCGCAGCCACCCAAGACTGCCCACTGGGTGGCGGAGATGGAAGGTGAGGGTGGATAGGGCCAGCCCAGCCTGGCGGCCAGCAGGAGTGTGAGAGGCGGGAGTGGGCGGGGACGGGCGTCACAGCAAAGTCACCCGCGGTGCCCCGAGAACTTGCTGCTTTCAACTCTTAGCTGACGTTTCAGTTTCGGCTGGAGGGAGGTGCTGCATACCTGCCTGGCTTGGAGCATCCCTCAGAATCTGCTCATGGCTTTGGCCTTGCTTTGGCAAGTTAAGGCCCCGCTGACGGCAGTGCTGACGGCCGCGGTGGAGGAGTGGCAGGCTGAGGCCCGGGGTGCCGGGGTGCGGTGGACGGGGCAGCCGCCAGCCCCAGGGCTCCTGGCCGAGCTCCACGCCTTTCTTTGTCACTAACTCTCACCCCAGGCCCGGGAGGGACACTCGGGGCTGACTGGAGAGGAAGGCTGAGGACCAACGGCTGGTCAGCAGGGTCGAGCGTTTGCTCCCAGAGGCAGAGTGTCACCGCCTACAACTTGTCCTTTCGCCATGTGCCTGGACAGAGGATCCTGACAAGTGCCACTTATGGAGCGGGGTCTGGAGCAGGTGCGTGATGGCTCCGAGCCCCTTGAGGCTGTGTTCTCAGCACCAAGGCCATTTTGAGGAGCAGGGCGTGGAGCAGGCGCCACAGTCACACAGTGGCAGGGCCAGCGCTGGACCCCGGGTCAGCTCCGTCCCCAGCTGCCCCGTGCTGCCGCGTGTCCCGGACGCAGTGGTCGGCTTAGTTCTGTGGCAACGGCGTTGCTCTTGCTGCCACCAGCAACAGGCCACCTTCGTGGGCTGGTGTCAGGGTGTGAAGCCCATTCCTGTCCCCTGGGGGGTAGGGGTGGCTGGTCTTTCCCGGCTGCGCAGCTGCTCTGCTTTGAGGAGGAAAGAGCCCCAGGACGAGCCTGCCCTGGCCTGGGCCCAGGCGCTTTGGCTTCCCCAAGGTCCTCTGCTCCAGCCCCCCGGGGCGAAGGACTGGGGAGGTGGGGAGAAGGGGGGCTGAAGGAAAGGGCGGGAGAGGAGGGCGGAGGAGGAGGGAGGGCATGTGTGCTCGGCAGCAGGGCAGGTGAGGCGTTTGCAGAGGGCTGGCCGAGCAGACCGGATGGCTGCCTGAGCCTGAGGCCGGGCACTGCCCAGCCCCATGTTTAGCGGGAACTTGCGGGCCGTGGAGCTTGGGCCCCGTGGCTGCCAGATGCACCCAGACGACCCTCTGCTTCCACTCTGGGCTGCAGAGGCGAGCGAGAGCCCCAGCCCCATGCCGATGGGCCCGGCAAGGCAGGTCCCAGGGGAGAGGCCCGCTCATTTCCTTCGAAACCCACAGCCGGATCAGCATCGCACCCGGCACGCCGGCCCCGCTTCCCACTCCCCAGGCGTTACGGTGGGGAGAGGAGCCACATGCGGCTCAGACCTCAGGGTGGCCTATCAGACCGTGAACGGTGCCTTGAAAAGCAGTGACCAGTGGAACAGCGACAGACAGGCCAGGCCCTGTGCGCGGAGGATTGTGGGGGCAGCCAGAACCGCCCTGGGCTTTGGCAGGGTCAGGAAGACGGGTCCAAACACAGATCAGGGTGTGCGTCTACCCCAGGCCCACCCTCAGCTCTGGTGACCTTCGATGCCACTGAGAACGATGACAGTGTTACCAGAAAGAGCCGAGGACCTGGGAGGCCCCTGCCGGACAAGGCAGGGCTTGGGGGGCTTTGCTGAACCCCAGCTCAGGGAGGCAGCTGGGCCCGAAAGAGCAAGGGCACAGTGGACAAGCCAGCGTGTGGCTCGAGTCCAGATCACCCACCCACCCAGCGGCTTCGGATCCAATCTGCTAAAAGCCCCATCGCCACATTAGTCCCCCAGGACGGCGGCTCCTGTTCCCCACAGCACTGCACCCCAAAGCCCATCGGATCTTCACAGTAGCCTGTGGGACGGGCAGGTGGGACTGTTGAGGAAACAGACCCAGAGAGAAGACGGGCCCATGGCCCCCCGTGACCACGGGCCAGCCTCACACCTCAGAGGCTGCAGCCAAGGGCCCTGTGCACGCTGCAGATGGAGGAGCTGACCAGTGCCACGGGCGACACCCACTGCCCAGGAGCCCGGCCCCGGAGGCGCTGTGGGCTTGGCTTCCCGGGCAGGCTCTGCAGACAGGCCACCCCTCTGCGACGCTGAGGGGACTCTCAGTGAATCCCCCCTGCCTCCCGCCCCTCCTCCCCAGCTCAGGACAATTGTCAGTGACAGCATGACCAGCAACGCGGCGCTGCTGCCGACAGCCCCACGCGGAGGAACTACGGTCACCGCCCTGCGACAGACAACGGCCACTGAGGCGGAGAGGGTGTGCCTGGAGCCGGCAGCAAAGCAGGGCTAGGCCTGGACAGATGCGGGCCCCCCGAGAACGCCCCCCTCCGAGGACACAGACCCAGCGCGACACCTGTCGGAGGCGGAACCTGGGCTGGCTTCGAGGTGCCGCGGCCGCTCCCGGCAGGCAGGGCTGCCGCGGCTGAGGGCAGCTCGTTCTGTCTCGTGCTCGTTGTCACCTGCCTGCCCGCACCCTGACTTCTTTTAGGACCGGCCCGCTTCGGCTCTGGGCTGGCAGCCCCCGGGATGCTGCCGTGTCTACCGAAGCGGCGCTCAGTGCCTGAGACCCGGGGTGGCCGGAGCTGCTCGTGATCGGTCCGCACGCGGGCCCTGGCCGCCCGTTCTGCACCGGCGCCACCAGGTGTTTGCCCAGGGACAGAACCAATGGCCACTGCGGAGCTGCGTGGGCCTCTCAGGCCGACTGCGGCCGGCCGCTCCGCGCCCTGCCTGCAGGCCAGGCGGGCCCCGGTCACTCACCGTGGTCTCGTCTTCATGGAGCACCTGGTCATAGCCGCTGAGTGCGACACAGAAGATGATGGCCGTGACGTCCTCGAAGCAGTGGATCCACTTCTTGCGTTCAGATCGTTGGCCCCCAACATCGAACAGCCTGCCAGGGAGACAGGGAAGCTGGGCTGGAGGGTGGCGGGGCCCAGGCAGGTGGGGGGTGCCCGGTCAAGACAAGGGGCAGCAGGAGAAGGGTGCTGGGCACCTGCTCCGAGCCCCCCATCCCCCACCCAGGAGCCTGTGCTGACAGACGGACGCTGCCAGCCTCGGGGCAGGGACAGCCATCGCTGCCGTCCCTTGACTGGGCTGTGCTCGTGTGCAGTGATTCAAAGACCTGCCCTTGCACCTCAACAATTGTACTGAGGGGTGCAGCTCAGCTGGCCCCCCAGAAAACACCTCTGTGAGGTCCTGCTGTCAGGGCGACATGCACATCCCGTCTCCTGGCCTTCTGAGTATGTCTGTTCATGTCTGTGCTCTGAGCAAGGCCCCCACCAGCCTGGGAGGGAGGCAGGCAGGGACTGTCACCTGCTATGTGGAGGAAGAGTAAAGCACCCAGGGCTTAGGCACCCAGGGGGCTGGTGAGAGCCAGTGTGCAGAGCCGGGGTGTCGCCCAGGTCTGCCTGCAGACGAAGCCTCCGACCTCCGTCCTGTGCCACCTCTCCCCGTCGCAGACACCATCCCCCAGGGGGCACGGGGGCAGGCAGGGCCATGACCTGGAACTCAGAGGTCACTTGCACACTGGTGCCTGAGCCTCCTCAGCCTGTGAGGCCTGTGGGTACACAGCTGCATGCTCAGGGACCCGGAGCCCTCCAAATGGAGGGTCACAGTCTGGTCCTCCGCCTGCTCCACCATGTGAAACACAGGGCGCTGGTGGACAGCCTCTGCGACCCCTCCAGCGTCCCCTCCAGTGTGCTGGTTCACAGATGACCTCTGGGCAGCACCCAGCCAGGTTCCCACCCTGTGTACCTGAGGGGTGAGCAGGAGACCAAGGACACTGGGAGGCGAGAGGACCCTTGTGGGGCCGCTGCCCAGGTTCAGTGAAGGCCGGAGGTGCCCGTGCCCAGCACGGCCCCTATGGGCCCTGGGCCAGGGGACAGAATCGCAGTCCCTGAGTCTGAGCAGAAGTGGGCAGTTGCTGGGGAGGTGGGTGGCAGGTGACTTGGAACCTGGCCCTCCCGGGCAGCTCAGAGGCCAGGAGGTGGCCTGTACCTGTCCACCCCTGTGGTTTCTGCCCTCCCAGCCGCTCTTTCCGCTCCACCCAGGGCCCAGCAACCACTCCCAGAAGGCAGGTGGGGCCTGGACAGGGGGCCCGAGGCCTCAGTGCACGGAGGTCACCCCAGCTGGGGACATGACCCTCAGCAGGGCCCAGGAAGTCCAGCCGCACACCTCAGGCCCCTGTTCTGAGGCACTCAGAGCCCTTGGGCTTGGCTTATATTCTGTGGCTGGGGACAGGCTCGCTCCTCCCAGGCCTGTTTCCCCATATGGGCTTTGATGGGTGGGTGGGCTGATGCCGTAAGCCCCTTCCAACCCAGGTGGGCCCTTGGCCTCTCACGGATACTTTTAGGCTTACCCACCCTCGACCTTGCCCCTCCCCACCAGCTGGCCTTTGAGGTGACCCGCCTTCCTCCTCCTCAGATGTCACCCAGGGACAGGCTCCCCTCCTTTATCTATTATCTCCCCCCATCCCATTCCTCAGAGCCCCGTTCCAGGACCCCTCTTCCGGGAAGCCTCCCTGCTCAGCCCAGCCTGATGGAACACAAACCTACAGGGAGGTCCCTTCTCATATCTAGCTGCCTGTCCCAACACAAGGGCTCCCGAGGCAGGTGACATCCAGACAAGCTGAGGCCTCGGCCCGCCTCTCTGCCCTGGCTGGGTCTCGGGGTCCCCTCGGCCTCACCTGAAGTGGAGGTTCTTGAATGTGAAGTGGGTTTCTACGATGCCCGTGGTTTTGACCCTGGTTCGGAGGATGTCCTGCTCAGTGGGCTGGTAGTCGGTGGCCCCAATTCGATCCAGGCTGTCCAAGTAGCTGGGGACAGGAACACACAGGGGGCCATGGACCAAGCTCTGGGCACTGCTCAGGGCTTGCCGGGCCACCCCCTTGCCAGTCCCCACCAGGGCTCCTCATGGGTCACTGTGGAAATGATGGCACCGCTTTGTCCAGGGCCCGGTGGGGCAGGGGGATGGGAGTAGTGACCAAGGACGGGGAGGACCTCATATCTTGGCCGCAGGGTCTCAGAGAGCCTCTAATCCAGACCACAGGGGGCTCTGCACACAGTGCCTGCTACACTCAGACAAGATCCAGCTTTTCAACGAGACTGACATGTTTGAAATGCTACTTTGTCATTTCTTCATCTTGAAACAGTAATGGCCAGTGCTCAGGTTCTAATTCCTTATATGTGTGATCATCTTTCGTGCTTAGTCTCCGAGTTAAATGTACGATTCTATAGATTAGAAAACAGGGTCAGGGACAGTCAGTACCTTGTCCAGCTGTGAGCTGGGCGCAAACCTGGACATCCAGCTCCAGCGTCTGTGCTCTGACCAGTCTCCAAGGGACTTCTGAGAGGATCCCCGGGCATCCGCCCACACTTCCCACTCTCCTTGAGAGTTTAGCAAGGGATCTGTGGGCCTCTTCCCATCTGGTGCCCTTGGAAAGGAGGCTCAGAGGTCACACAGCTGGACGGTGGCTGGGCCTGCCTTTGGCATCATGGTTCTCTTTCTAGGCCACCACTTCGGGAGACAGACCAGGCCTTTGTACCTCACCCTCCCAGGCCCAGCACATGGAAGGGCTTTGGGGTCTGTATGGGTTAGGTCTGAACCCAAAGCCAGGATGTGACCCAGGAAATCAGGAAGGAAGAAGCGGGGACAGGCCTGTGGGAAGATTCAGTGACCCCCTGGGATGAGCCAGGTCCCTATTCCTCGTGCCTCGGGGTGGGGGCTACATGCAGCCCCCAGGGAAGGAGCCCTGAGTGTCTGGGGCATGGGACGATATGGGGTTCCAGTTGCACGTAGAGGGGGAGTGTGTCCTCAGCATTTAGTCCCAGGACCTGCTAGGGCTAGCTCCCCAGCTTGGGGACATCTATGGGGCTAGGAAGGGTGGAAGTCTGTCCCCACCAGGGGTCCACCAGTGAACCCACGAGCCAGGCCTGCCTCAAGTCTTCACAAGAATTTTCCTCCAGGAAATAAAACTGAATGGTGGGCTCCCCCACCCATGGAAGGGGATGTCCGGGGTCGCACTGCCAGGACAGGGACATGGCTGGGACTTGTGCACAAGTCCACCTGACTCCAGCCCGCAGGCTTTCAGACATAATGGGGAGGGGGAGAGGCCGGGAGTGGTGAGGAGGTCTGAGGAAGGGTGGCCGAGGGGAGGCAGGGCCCAGGAGCCGAGCAATGGCATGAAGAGGAGGGAGCTGAGCTGCTGTGAGAGGGGACCTGTTGACAGAAAACCCCAGGGACATTCAGTGGGGAACTGGATTTGGAAAAGCCATACTCACTGACCCACAGAACTTCCCTTTCCCGCTCCTGCTTGGGCACACTCAGGTTTCTGGGTCCGGGGACCCCATGCAGAAGGGAGAGCAGAGAATAGTTGGGGGCAGAGAAGGTGAGGGCCCGCCCAGGAGCTCGGCAGCAGTGGGCCTCTTCCCGTCCCCTCTGAGCCCCAGCGCCTTCCTGTCTGGCCCCCTGGGGCTGGGCGTGGGGACGGGGAGGAGGTTGGTGGGGGCTCTGGGTCTTGGGGAGCCATTCCCACAGTCTCAGATATAAGCGACACCCCCGGGAATGCAACACAGGCCTCGTAGGCCTCCCTCGCCCTTCCATTACCACGAACCTATTTTCAGCTGATTTATATGTTGGGCCCAAGATTTGGTTGGAAGATGAGATTTAGTTGCTAAAACAACGATGAAGCCGCTCTGGACAGGAACGTGTTTAAGGTCCTTCCGAGCCCGACTGCCCGTGGGGCCCCTCCCCTGCCTGCTGTGGCACCCTGTCCCAGAGACGGAGCACAGAAGGCCTAGCTGCAGGTGACAGCAGAATGGCCACGCCGTAACCTTGGCAGTGGGAAACGGGGGAGGCGAAATGGACGGGAGGGAAGGAAGGCAGAGTTCCTTAGCTCACTTGGTGGGGAGTGGACAAATACAGACTCGAGTTTCTTATTTAAAGTTATAAAAGTGGCCACTGGAAGAATGAAAAATAGTCCAGTAACTAGCAAAGAACAGGGAGTGGACGTGGGAAGAGAGGGGGAAGGAAGGAAGAAGGAAGGAGAGAAGGATGCCCCAAGTTTCACAGCACGAGGTCGGTAAATACTATTTACAGTTGGGGGGTCGGCTTTTTCTGGACTCTGCTGGGACAAATCAGTGGAAATAGTTAAAGTGGGAAGGGGACGCTCCTGCGAGAGGAAGTTTACCATTGAAGTTTACCTTTTTTTTTTTTTTGCAATGGATTCATGTTATAATTAGTTAAATGGGTGAAAATGTAAGTGGAGAGCACAAATTGAAGGGACACAAGACGGACTTTGGCCAGCTGGCCCTGAGGGATCCCTGAGGGCAGTGTAGGGCAGATGGTCCAGCAGAGGGGGGAGAAGGAATAAGGGGCTCTCTCAGGCCTGACTGGACCTGGGCTGAGGTCTGTCATTTGAGTGTGCACGGGGAGCCGTGCACACGAACCCCTGCCTATCAAGGTGTCCCTCAGGGTTTGTCAGGGCCTGGGACTCACAGGACCTAGGCACTGGTGGAAAGTGCGCAGACGCGAAGGCGCTCTGGCCTCACTCAAGTCCCTCGTTTGTTAGCTGCTGCCATGGCCGATGGAACTGTCCCAGTGTCCCCCACTGAACATAAGGTCAGCACTGTGTGGACTGGGGGTTCTTAATCTCGGCACTACCGACATCTGCGGCCTGATAATTCTTTGTCACGCAGGACTGTCCACTGTCCTGTGCACTGTGGGGCACTTAGCAGCATCCTTGAGCTCCACCCTCGAAATGGCAATAGCACCATCCTGATCATGACGATCAGAACTGTCTCCCGACATTGCCAGATGTCTCCTGGGGACAGAGGGGCTCTGGGTGAGAAGCTCCGGCGAGGATGGCTCAATCAGATCCAGGTCGGAGCACGTGTCCCAAGAGGCTCCCGCTGAACAACTGGCACCAGACTGCAAAAGTGGGGTGCGTTGCCTGAAAGCCAGGGCGCAATCCCAGTGTCTCCAAGACAGAAGATACATCTCCGACCAAGGCGAAACACCCCAGGGGGCTGGAGCCTCCGATCTGGGGGCCAAGGGCATGCACCCAGTGAGGACATCGCCTGACATCTGGAGTGACAAAGCCGCAGCGGGCGGTCCTGCGATCCTGCTGTCACGGGAAGGGTCCCCCAGGCCACTTCTGCTGCCTTTCCCTTCTCTACCCCTATCGAGCACCTTCTCTGCCTTTTACTGAGCCTCTTACCGCTGCTTCATTCCCCCTTGTTCCCCTCCTTTCCCCTCCCTTCCCCTCTCTCCTTCCCTTCCCATTATTCCGTATGAGCCGGTATTAAATTATGTGTGACTATTTATTATGTTTGCTGGGTGAATTACATTTTCCTTATTTTTAGTTTTAAAGATAGAGGAATGGAAAGCTGATTTTCTCTTAAAAAACAAACAAACGAACAAAAAACAACCCACAAAATGGCCCTATGTGAGTTATTTCTGCCTGTATGGTTCTTGATGTGTGTATTTCTGGGGTCTGGGGTTCAGCAAGCAGGTGACGGGTCCCGCTGCCCCTGTGGGAGTTTTGTTGCTTGGTGTCGCCTGTGCCCCCTCCCCAGCCTCTTCCCCATCCCAGGGGCAGGAGGAGAAGCCCCTTTTGGCTCCTCCCTGTCACGGACTTTGGCCCACCGAGCCCCACCCGCTCCCACGCCTGCATCGCTGTCCCGTGGGTGGCCCCCTTCCCGCCTGGGACACTCACTATTTGGCAGAATCGTTGAGCTGATACTCCCGGGAGCGGTTGAAGCACTCCTGGATCCCTGAGTCGCCCCAGAGTCGCATCATGGCAGAAAGCAGTTCTGGAGAGAAGGGCTCGGTGTCTTCCATCCGACTCACCACGTCACACACCATCTTGGCGTCAGCCTGAGAGGAGAAATGGGGGATGGCTTTGAAGCCTCCGTGGGGACAGGAGCCCTGGCTGAGCCCCGGCCAGGGTGCCAGGACAATGCTCAGTCCTGAGCCCAGCCGTGAGAAGTGGGTCTCTATCTGAACACCCCTGGCGCCTCTGTGTGCACCGGCAGCCTCCTTTCCTAGGGCCCCGTGGGGACACCTGTCCCTGTCCCAGCCTTCAGGGTCTTCTACCCCAGGAGGTTCTGAAACATTCGTTTCAGATCATGGCCCCTAAGGCCTTGGGGTTTTCTGGGTGCAGGAGAGGACAGGGCTCTGTTCCCGACCCTCCAGCCCCCCAGAGCATCTCTGCTTTCACCTGTTTTGAAAGTTGGGATTCTCCACAGGACTCGTTTGGGGGAAAAAAATGTTCTTGGCTAATGCCTAAGTTTCTTTACTTCTCACACCAGGTGGGGCAAGGCCCCTGGAACAGGGCGTCTGGCTATTTGAGAATTCAGGTGGCGGAGGGACAGGGCGGGTGGAGCTGTGCCCCGAGGGTGGGCTCACAGGTTGGCTCTGTCAGCGCCCACGGTGGAAGTGCCTTACCTCAAGGATGAGTCTCTAGAGCTCAGGCCCTTGGAGGGCCCAAAGCTAACACTTAACTGTATTAATTTCTAGTTACTTATTTATTTGCTCTTGACCTGGGGCCTGCTTTCCCTGGGGGCAGGTTCGACAAGAGAAGGGTGAAGGGGTGAACGATGGGGTAGGGAGCGTGCCCTTCCCCTGCCTCCTGCCTCTTCCTCCGCTGTCTGAGGGGGTGCGGCTTGCTTACGGCACCCACGTGGAGGCCGGGACCCGCTGGGACTGCACGTGAAGGGCCCCCCAGTTAGCAGGCGCCTTCCTGCTTCCCTTCCCTTGGATACCAAACAGGGTCCCCAGCTTCAAAGACTAACTGAACGCACAGAACCCCCAAACCAGGAACGTGCTGGCCCCTGAAGACTCAGAAGGCTCTTGAAGTCACAGGACCTCACTGTCACCAGCATGGCGTGACCCCGACAGTTAACAAAGGACGCTCTTGTGCATGCACACGCCTTGCTTGGAGTTTCACAGCCGCGGTGGCTGGGGGGTGGGACGCGACGGGCCCACCATCTCCCTAACCTCACGGGCCCTCCGGAGTTGGGGGCTTTAATTCATGGGCACGGTCATTGCTACGGGACGATTACTCTGCTCTCAAGCCCCACTGACCTCCTGCCCTCCAGATGAGCCAGACTCCGCGGCCTGTGGCCTGTGGCTCGGGAAGGGGGCAGGAGGCTGGGGACGTTTGCAGGTGTGCTTTGGGGGTGGGACAGACACAAAAGAAATGAGGTCGGCACCGGCAGGATTTGTGGCTGACAAAAGACACTGTACAAAAGGTACGTGGGGGCCACAGCCCTCCGTGGAGAGTTTCCAGGATGGAACGGTGCTGCTAAGCAGCCATTTGTGTATCGGAGCCCGTCTACTGCAGGAGGTCAGTGGGGAAGTTCTGGCAGCTGCGTCCCCTCCCCACACACACCTACCCTGGGGAGGAAGCTACGACCACTTGGCGCAAAGGCCAAGCCCACAATGCGAGCCCAGATCCAGTTTCCTAGGGACCGTGTCCCCAAGACCTCAGCCCTGAATCCCCGAATCCCTGGGCTGCTCACTGAGAGGGCCTGGCCTCCCAGGTTCCTAGGTTGGAGATGAGCATCTTCAGCACCTGAACCTCCCCTGGGGGATCGACCCGGACATCTGGCCCTGGGTGCCCTAGGCAGGCGGTGACTCAGGGAGGCAGGGGTGGTGCCTCCACCAGGGGCTAAACACAGCACAGAGGCCCATGGGTCAGGGGCCTGCACGTGGGTGCTGCTCCCCGGTGCCTGGGTGACCTGGTGACCTGGGGAAGTCCTTGTCCTTGTCCTTTTCAGTGTGCCTGCCCATCTGTGGGGTGCGCCCAGTGAGTCTGGCAGGACGTTCCCAAACTTCTCCTTTGGGCGCCATGCCATGGTTTCTGCTGGGTCTGTGAGAACCGAGTCACGGCCTGGGGGGTGGCCAGGGCAGGTGACTTCCTGCTGGGGGAGAGGCACACTCCAATCTGAGTGCCCAGAGCACCATGGCACCCCACCGCGAGGCTACCGTCTGCTTTATAAACCTCCAGAAAGCCACTTAGTGCTTGTTCGTTCTTCCATGTAGGACCCAGAGCTTGTGACTCTCATGTGCCTTGGGGAAGGCTGGACTGGACGATCTCCTGGGAACTGGCCAGTAGACAGCCTGGGGTCTGGGCCACCCTCCCAGCTCCATCTCGTCACCGAGGTGCTGTGGCAATGGGGCATGAGGTCCTGTGCTGCCTGTGCCCCCGGCCCACCCTCGGGTGTTGCCAGGTCAGCGCATGGCACCATCACAGATCCGACCATCTGAACTGAGAGGCTAAGTCTCTCCCCATCGTCCAGCTGGATTTTCTTTCCAATCCATTTCGGTCAGTCCACTTCTCCCCATCTCCTCTGCACATCCCTGAGTCCAGTCCACCACCGTCTTTCTCCTGGCTTCTCCTACTCCCCTCCTGAGGACTCCCTGCCTGGTCAATCCACCCCAACGGCCTCAGAGAATAGTCTGGGGTGGACGAAGAATCCATTGTTTGTCGAATTAGACTAACGACCAGCCCTCACTCCCCGCTGCCCACAGGCCCCAGGACATTTGTAGGAACTATTAGGAAAAGGAGACTCTCAAAGGGAGGGCCCGCCTGAGCGTGGAGCCATCACTAGGGAGAGCAAAGCTGAGAGAGAGACGCCCCGAGCCGTGCTGACGTAGCGACACCTGGAGCCAGCCACACCTGCACACACACACGCTCTGGCTTCCCAGTTACTCGGGTTGACCAGTCTCTTTTCCGTAATCTAGTTGAGGATGTCTTTGTTTTGTTGGTTTATTTTCGCACCTGCACCCCAAATCGTCTTGACTATGACACCTCCTGGTCTGCCAAGGCCACTATCAGGCCTACCTCCTCAGAAAGACAACCCCCATGACCGTGCCCACATACTTCCCCTGGCATCTGACTCCCTCCTCTCTTACTGTCGGGACGGGGTCCTGGGTGCACTGCCCACACGCCACACCGTGTCTCCTGTCTGAGCGGCCCCTCTCTCTCCCACAGCAGCAGATGTGCTGGGGGCACCGGCCACATGCTGGACACACGAGGCAGTTTGCTGGGATTCCGTAGACAGCCCGGTGAGGAGTTTAACTAGGCTGTCGACTGACATGCGTGTCTGGCAGGGCCCACACAGCTGAGCAGGGTCCAGGGCATCCTTCGCTGTGTGGCGCCGTGACACACCAGCACGCCTGGCCCCCGGCCACTAAATGCCCACAGAGCCCCAATGACCGCCACGGACAAAGACACCTCACAGATGTCTGAACTGTCCCCAGGTGGCACTATTTCACTCAGAGTCACAATCAAGGAGCAGTTGGCCAGCTCAGGGCCAGGAAAGCAGGCTCCCGCCCCGGGGTGAGGGAGTGGGGCCCTCCTTCCACCGCTGTCCCCACTGTGCTGAGCCTGCTGGGGTGGCCTGTGCTTCAGTGTCCAGGTCCCACGCCACCTCGCCCCCCCTGAGGAACTGCCTCCGATGGCCCTTTGGTCACCCCCTCCTCAAGCTTCCTGGTCCTGTTCCGTGCCACCTTCTGGGGGCTCAGGCCACAGGCTCGGGAGCCACCCAGACCTGGGCTCCCGTCTGGGCTCCCAGTTTGAGCAGGGCTTTAGTCTTTCTGGGGCTCAGTGTCACCTGAGAAAGGAGGTGACAGCATTACCCTTTTTCACGGGCTGTCTGGTGAGCTCAGAGAGAGAGGACTAGCACAGGGGTGGCACTGAGTGAGGGGCAGTGCCACTCCCCACCGCCCAGGCTCCCTGGGAAGCCACAAAGAGACCAGGAGGCCAACCTGCCTGCCCTGGAGATGCTGGGGTGTGTGTGGGGGGTACCTTTTGGGGCCTTGGCCAGACCGTGCATTTCTGAGTGTGAACTGTAGGCGACACACCAGTCTTACGGGGTTAGGGTCAGGAGGCTCTGGAGAGGTCGTGACTTCTCAGACGCCTGCAGGATTCTTTCTACCACACCGATGACTTAAAACCAGCGTGAACGTTTCCTTACATTGCAGCCGACATAACCCTTCTGGTTCAATGGTATCTTATTCATTGCGTTGACGCAAAAGTGGCCTGAAGCTGCTCTGGGTGGAGGTGAGAGGCCCTGATGAAAGCCTTTGCTGTCTCCTTGAGCAACTGGAGGTGGAGGGGGGAGGGGAATGGGGAGCATGTGGAGACAGGGGCCTGGGCACCCTGTGTTCGGTGGGGTACAGAGCTCAGCACAGGGTGCCTCCCCGAAATGGCTGCGCTGGGGCACCCCTGGGAGGTGGGGAACCCAGGGTGGCGGTGGGGGTAGCCACGCCCTTGGAATGGTGTCCAACCATGGCTTCCTGCCACGAGGACATGCTCTGCTGGGACTGGTCATAAGTATGCCTGGGAAACAGCACCTGAGACCCAGGTGAGTCAGTGGGACCGCCCACTGGCACGTTGGGGTGAGGGACCTGGCTTCCAGACAACGATCTGGAACCAGAGCCCAGACCAAGAGGAGGGGTGTGGGTTCCCAGGGCCCAGGCAGGGTCTTGCCCCCCTGCCCTAGCGTCTCCTGCTCATCCTCCCCAGAGATGGGGCTGGTGCCTGTCTGTGCTGTGCCACACTGAGGGGCGGGGTGGGGGTCGTGGTGACCGAGGGAAGCTGGCATCGGCCTCGCTGACCCACCGGCCATCTTCACGTTTCCATCACTGCCAGGGACTCAGAGGGGCCCCGGTGCACTCATCGTCTGAGACTGGGATGGCTAACGTCGCTCCCAACGCTCGGGTCTTCAAAATGCTCCCTTTCTCTTCAGGGCAATGTAACGTGGACTTTTCAACAAACTGTGCCAAGAGGCTTGGAGCTAACGTGTAACAAAGAGCTTTTTCCTTCCCAAGAGACGAGAGGCAACAGCTATGGTGGGAAGGGAGGAGGAATTTTCCGTCAGGCGACCCAGGTTCAAGTGCGGGCTCTGCAGCCTTTTCGTCGTGTGGCCTTGGACGGACCATGTAACCTCTCCGCGCCTCCCGTCCCATTAGTTTCCAGCTCCTGTGGTGGTCTGTGAGGACGTGACACCGCTCTGCCACACAAAGAGCCCCGCGAATGTTAGTCATTACACGCCAAGATGGGGCCCCTCAGACGCAAACAACAGGCCGACACAGAATGAGCCCACTTTGCACCAGACTTTGGCAAGCACGATAGTCCTGATGACAATAATCACAGTAATTATAATAACAGCCCCTTCCAGATGAGGAGCTGCTCTGGGTCTTTCAGTTGTCCTGTCTTTCATCTTTTAGGCCAAGTGAAGTGTGAGTGCGTGCACAGACACACACAGAGACACAGACACACAGAGACACAGACACACACAGACACACACACACACACAGACACAGACACACGGACACACACACACATACCCCAGTCCTCTAGTAGCCGCCCCCTGGCCCCGCCCTGCCCCGTGCATGGTAGTTGTCCCGGCTCCCACCAGAGGGCAGGAGCACACAGGCCATGGGGAGAGGGAGCACGAACTTGACCGGCCGAGCCCAAGGGAGGGGGCAGGGCAGGGCCAGGCCCGCGGGCATCGCTGACTTCCTTGGCTGCCGACTCTGCTAAGAGGAGAGGGCAGAGAGATCCCAGCTGCCAGGGGCCGGGCCTCAGCACTGCCATGCCAGCAGGTGGGGAAAAGTAGCAGGGCGGGGAGCAGGGCCACACCCGCGCCACCCAGGCCTGTGCATCTGAGGAGGTGCAGTCACATCTCCTCCGATGCACAGGGCCTCAGCATCGTGGGGTGGGGCAGTGGTGGAAAGAGGGGCCCGCTCCCTCACCCCCGGGCCGGGACCTGCCCTCCTGGGCCTTGCCTGCTGGATGGCTCCCTAGTTGAGACTCTCAGTGAAGCAGTGCCAACCCAGGCACAGTTCAGACATCTGTGCGGTGTATTTGTCAGTGGCGATAACTGGGGCTCTCCAGGGGTTTAGTGGCCGGGGACCAGGCATGCTGGGCGCTCTTTCTTCACTCGGGCTTAGGGGTCTTGGCAAAGAGCTATGCCTGCAGTATGCTGTCGGTCCGCAGGGTTCTGCGGATGGGTGAGCTGGGGGATCTCACTGATCTACACTTGCCTTCCTGGTTCCCGAGAGAGATCCTATAGCAGAACCAAGGGTTTGGTGCTGTTCCCACTCTTGCCTCCTTTGGAATCTGCCCATCCCTTCCCCAACCATCCATCCTCACGTCCCTGTTCTACCTACCTAGGACACCTACCTTTCAAACATCATGCATCCCCCCACTCAGCCAGCCACCCACCCACCCATTGCATCACCTACCCGTCAGCCACCCTCGTTCAGCCATCCACACACTTCCACACCCACCTACCATCCCTTCCTCTCCCTCTGATCTCCCAGAGCATCTGTCTATCCCTTAATTATTCATTTGTGCACCCAGGCCTTTCATTCCTCTTCGATCTACCTAGCCACCCACCTACCCGCCCGCCCATTTACTCGTTTATGCGTTGTGCACCAGCTCCTGGGTGGGGTCTTGGCCTTGAGAGCTTTCGTATTTGGCACAAATAAGAAATCTCCCCAGCCAGTTGCTGAACACGGCAGGGGAGACCTCCCCAATGACTCTCCCTCCCTCTGTGCCACGGCCCATCACTGTCAGGGGCCTGTGGCCTTCTTACGGAAGGCTCCCTGAGATGCCCGCTGGGTTCAGAAGGTAGTCCGAACTTCCTGGATTCTTCAGGGATTTGTCTGAAGCCCTCCTGGGAAGTTCCCTGTTTTGGGCCCAGCCTGCCTCCTGTGGAGGTAGAGAAGGCGGGGTTTTCTGAAGAACCTCACTTTCTGAAGGATCACAGCCCTTTCAGCCACAAAACCCTTGGATCTCGCAGCTGTTTAGAAGCAGCCTTTTCTGCTGGCTTTTTGAGAACTGGGGCTTGGGGGTAATTGTGGCCTGAGTCCCTTGCTGGTTCTAACACTCGACACCTAAAAGGTCTGCTTGGAAACCATCTGTCAGTGCCTGGCCTTGACCGGTGTGGTTTCCCACCTGCGGCCCTGGCCTGAGTTAAGGGGAGGGACCCAGTGCTAGCCCGGCGAGTGTTCCTCCACCAAGGGCTGGCCAAGCGTCTTCCCCGTGCTGAGTCCACGCCTGGGTGGTGGGCACAGAACAGCCAGCAGGACCTGGACCCTGTCTGCCCAAGCCTACAGTCCAGGGTGGGCATCACACACATCAGCTGTGAACTGTGGAGATGGGAAAGGGTCCCCCACAGAGGCCCACTGAGTAAGGTCTGGGCCTCATGGAGAAATCGGAGTCTGGGGTGGGGATGCGAGAAGGGCATGTGTGGGGGACGGGCAGTCAGGTGTCGGCTGGCCTTCCCTGAGGAGGGAGTTGAAGGGGGGCAGGACGGGAAGCCTAAGCAAAGCTGAGGGCCTTGTCAGGAAGCAGCTGGTCCCAGAGGGTGTCAGAGGCTCCTCCAGCCATCTGCAGGGCCTGGGGACAATGCTGGGGCTTGGAGGTCCACATGGCCCTTAGACATTAAATGAGGAACAGCTACCCGCCTGGAAGGTGGTTCATGTGTGTGGACTTGCGCACTTTCAGGTGGAGCGGGCTCGGGGGCAGTCCAGGGTCCCCTATGAGGCAGTTCTGAGGGGATGAAAACTCCTCCCAGAGCAGAGATAATGGTCATGCTTCCTGGTGTGGAGCTGGGAGCACTCACTGTCTCTCTGCGCCTCTCAGGCCCCCGGCCCCTCAGGGCCCTCGGCTGCTCCCCTGTGCTGGGCCTTCAGCCTGCTCCCCCACTTTGACCTTCTCAGATGAAGCTGCTTCCCTTACATGTCTCTTAAAACCACCCCAGCAGGGTGTCCTGTGCCAGGGCCAGTGGGGAGATGGGCAGGGTACAGGGCAGCAGCTGGTCCAGTTTCTGTAGAGGGAGATGCCGGGGCCAGTGTAGAAGCGAGTACCGGTCTGTGGAGGAGGCCGGCCTGCCAGGGTGTGGGTGACAGGCAGAGATGGCGGGTGCGGGATGGACGCTGTTCTGGGTTCTTAGGGGCAGTGGTATGGTTACGTCACCAAGGCTTCTGTTCACAGGTCCCCGAGGGTGGAGTGGGGACGCCTGCTTGTCCAAAGATCCGACCATCACCCGCTGTGGGACAGACTGGATGATGTATGCCACATTCCCTTGGTGCCCTTCTCCCCTTTGTGGGTCCAGACCTGCCAGTCTCTACCTCCTGGGCATCTCTCCCAGACAGGGGCACGGTGCACAGCTGAACCACCGAGCAGGCGCTCTTTAGTCAAAAGTAAACTTTCAGGTGAATGGGACAGAAATTTCCAAATCTGTGATGCCCTCGCCCTCTGCCTCCTTTTTCCTGAGCTCAATGTTCTAAAGTAGAAGAAAAGAACTAAAATTGGATAGGATAAATTTCCAAGAAACGAACAAGGGCAGAATGAAATTACCCACACATAGCTCAAAGGGAAAGAAAAGTGATAATGGCCAACCTCATTTCTTCAGAACACAAAGCGACTGTGGTGAATAGTTTAATTAGAGCTGCCTTGGCTGGGCGATATTAGGAACACAATTATGGAGGAGAAAAGATGGACACTGGAACACCACACATGGCAGGGGCGAGGGGGAGACAGGCAAGTCCTCGAGATGACAGGATTGGCTGGTCGGCTCCTCTCCTCAGGCTGATTCATTGCCATCCCTTCCTGTTACCTTCTGCTCTCACCATCAGTTCCCATACCATCCATGAAAGTTATCAGATATTGTTTTTTTCCCCCCTGTCCCCAAAAGGAGCCTATCATCCTGCTTCCAGGACCCCAGAGACACAGCCTGGAGGAGTGCATCAGGTGTCAGAAGTAGGATTCAGCCCACATTCTGCCTTTGACTGTCTCTGGGACCCTGGGCACGTCTCGTCTCCTCTTGGTGTTCCCAAATGCACAAGGAAGGGGCTGGCTAGATTGGTGATTTTCAAAGGGTGACCTGTGGACCCCGTGGAAGTCCCTGAGGCCCTTTCAGGGGTTTACAAGATCAAAACGGTTTTCTTACCAATACTAAGACATTATTTGTCTTTCTGACAGGGTTCATGCTTGCACTGATGGTGCAAAAGTGGTAGCAAATAGAACTGCTAGCCCCTGAGCAGAAGGCAGTAGCACGAAACCGCACTAGTTGCCACCGTATCCCTTGCCGCCGTGTACTCACAGTAAAACAGATGCCAGCTTACTTAAGACTGTCCTTGAAGTAGTAAAAATGACGACTGAAAAGAATCTCACCCTTGAGCACACCTCTTTTTCATATTCTATGTGACGAGATGAGAAGCAAGCACAAAACTCTTCTGCCGCAAAACAAAGGATGGTGGCTGTGAGGGTCCCCTTTTTCATGGGACACCACTTTTACTTGAAAGAACGCCTGACAAGCAATGGCGACTCAGATTTGGGTCTTTGGCAGATGTTTTCTAAAAATGAACCAAGGAAGCCTATCACTTCAAGGAAAACAATACACTCATTTGTTACTAAAAAGAAAAAAATTCCAGCTTTCAAGTGCAGAACCAGGATTTTGGACAACCTGTACTTGTCACTGTAAGCCTGATGACTTCCCAATACCTAAAGACTTTCATGATGCGATCAGTGTTGCAGGTAACAGACGTGAGGTTTTGATGTTATTCTCTGAAACGTGCCCACGTTTGGAGATCTGCATGACTCTAACATTTTCAGACTGACCAAAACGATGCTAAAGTCATGCATGGCTAAGGGACACATTCAAAGTACAAAGTGGAACAGCGGATTTTTTAAAAGACTTCATGTTTTAAAGACTAGTTTTAGGTTTACAACAAAATTGGGAGGAAGATAAGGGATTTCTCGTGTCTTCCTGTCCTGACACGTGCACAGCCTCCTCCATTATCAATATTGTTTACTAGGATGATACTTTTTTTTTTTTAAACAAAAATGAACCTACGTTGACACATTATAATCACCCAAAGTCTGTAGTTTACCTCAGGGTTCGCTCAGCGTCGTACATTCTATGGGTTTAGACAAATGTATGAAGACTTGTGTCCATCACCATGCTATCATACTGAATACTTTCACTGCCCTAAAAATCCTCTGTGCTCTGCCTAGTCATCCCTCCCCTGTCTCCCCTCTTCCCATACCCATTCACCTTTTTTCTGTGTCCATAGTCTAGCCTTTTCCAGAATGTCATACAACTGTAATCACACAGTATATAGTCTTTTCAGGTTGGCTTTTTTCACTTAGTAAAATGCATTTAAGATTCCTTCTTTACTTGATAGCTCATTTTAGTGCTGAATAATATTCCATCGTGTGCATATTTCACAGTTCGTTTCCTCATCCAGCTACTGAAGGACATCTTCGTTGCTTCCAAGTTTTGGTATTTATGAATAAAACTCTTATAAACCCCCAAGATTTTGCGTGGATGAAAGTTTTCACATCTTTGATACCAAGGAGTACGACTGTTGAGTCATATGGTCAGAGTATGTTTATTAGTTTTGTAAGAAACTACCTAACTGCCTTTAAAAAGTGGCTGTACCATTTTGCATTCTCACCAGCAATGTTTGAGAGTTCCTGTTGCTCCACATCCTCGCCAGCGTTTGGTGCTGTCAGGGTTCCAGATTTTGGCCATTAAAATAGGTGCATAATGGGTGGTATTTCGTTGTTGTTTTAATTAGTACTTCCATGATGACATATGATGTAGAGCACCTTTTCCTATATTTATTTGCCAACTGTATATCTTCTTGGTGAGGTGTCTGTTAAGGTTTTTGGCCTATTTTTCAATTGGGTTGTTTTCTTATGGTTGAGTTTTAAGAGATCTTTGTATACCTCTGGATGACAGTGCTTTATCAGATGTGTCCTTTGAAAATACTTTTTCCCCAACCTGTGGCTTGTCTTCTCATTCTCTTGACCTTTTTGTTTGCAGAGAAGGTTTCGATTTTAATGAAATCCAGCTTATCGATTATTTTGATAATGATTGTACCTTTGCTGTTGTATCTGAAAAGGCATCGCCATACCCAAAGCTATTTAGGTTCTCTACGTTTTCTTCTAGGAGTTTTATAGTCTTATGTTTTACACTTAGGTCTATAATCCATTTTGAGTTAATTTTTTTTAAAGGGTGCAATGTCTGTGTTTAGATTCTTTCTTTTCTTTTCTTTTTTTTTTTTTTGCATGTGAATGTTCAGTTGTTCCAGTATCATTGGTTGAAGAGACCAATGGATTTTAATATAACAAAACAGGAAAGGGTCATTGATATATAGTTTCAGATTGCGACTATCCTTTAAGAAACTAACACTTATCCGGTTTTGGTGAGTTTCAAAGAATGACCAAAAAGGCGAGTAAAACACTCCTCCTTTTTCCAACTGCATGCTATTGTGGGGCTAAATTTTATTTACATTCTTCAATCAAGACAATACATCCCAGCAGACTGAATGCAAAAGCACATATGAGAATTGAACGAACTGTATTCTATTAAGACAGATCTTAAAGAGATTTGCCAAAATGTACAACAATGATTCTTCTTACTAAAACATTTCTAGAAAATGCAGTATTTTTTCATAAAAGCATTATTTATTTTAATGTGTAATGGGTTTATTAATTATTTTTAAATGAATATTTTAAAATTTTTTTGGTTTTAATTTCTAATGCAATAAGTTGATAGTGATAACCTACATAAACAACATGCTTATTGGAATCCTCAGTTTTAAAGATTATAAAGAATTCCAGAAACCAAAAAGTTTGAGAACCACTAGACTAGAGCATTAGACTAGAACCACTAGACTAGGTCTTTTCCAAACATTACCCCCTAACACCTTCATAACTTCTGCCAAAGTCCCATTCCACCTGATGACTCACTTATTCCTTTCCGTAGACACGTCTTTGTACTTAATAAACTTCATGTCCCTATGGTAAATGAAAACCCCATGTGAAGTATTTTAATTGGAAGATACCCATAAGAACACAACAAAGTCAGAACACTCCTATCAGAGTCCAGCAGGATCTTGTTGATGGCTGAAGGCTGGCCCGGCCAGGGCAGGGGCCGGCCCATACAGCATCTTGGTTGGAGTTAGAAAAAAAGTCCTTTCCTCTTGTTACATAGCTTGGCAAGGGGAAGGTGGGCTGGATTTCAGCCTTCTCATGGCCCCTGGGTTAGGAACTGTCCTGCAGGCCACACCCTGCCATGTAACTGAGCTGGAGTTGATGAAGTGTGAATGTCAAGTGCACCAACTCTAGGCCAAGGCTCTTAAGATGAAAATATGTCCTCTGGATGCAGATGGTGAGACAGTCCTGGTTGGGGGGTGGTACGATAAGCTGGAAGGGGCTGGTCCATGAGTCACTGCGTGGAGGAGAGCCACTCACCCACCCAGAACAACCTGCTCGAGACTGTGAGAAGAGCAAGAAATGACCTTCTGCTGCATTTGAACCACGGAACATTGGGGGCTTGTTTGTTGTAGCAGCTAGTGGTACCCTTACTGACATATTCTGTTCACATTCTTCTCCTCCTGGCTTTTGTTCCCTATCTGACATCTAGACTCTGTTTAGCCCTAGATTATGGATTATCTGGTACTATCCCTCTTTTACTGCTTCAATAAGCAATAGCTTGCCCTCTGAATAAGACTATAAGTGAAAGGTAGAGGTGAATTTTCTGGGGTATCAGAGAATCTGTGCTCCCTCCTCCATTCCCCCGACTCCACTCCAAGAAGAAAGCCTTGTCCAAGCCTCAGGCACTCACACAACTACCACCAGCACAATATTTGTTCACTACTATATCCACAGAACATGGCATCGCATAGAGTAGGTGCTCGATAAATGATGGCAAATTTGTGCTGTGTTTATATGAAACCCGTTCCATAATTTACTTAATATTTTTCTTTAGACTTTTTATCTATTTAAACTTATTTCAAGAGAAAAGAAATTTAGTGTCACCAACAATATCTGCAAAGGGATGTTGGATAGGCTAGTTTTTATCTTTTTCTAATATGCATTAAAATAAGTTAAAAACTATCGAGATGAAAGTCAACGTGCCCATCCTTCCTGCCGGCTAAAGTCTGCCTGTTTTGCCCACTTGGGAAGCCCGCAGCATAAGGCCGCCACAAGCCAGTGTGCCCACGGCCCTTGGAGCAGGAGCCCCGCCCAGCCCCCAGGCTGTGTGGCTGGGGACAGCCCACCTGGCCTCCCTGTTCTGCATGGCCCTGACCTCCTACCAGTAGGGCCTTGGCTCTGGGCTCTGTGGAGCCTGATTTACTGGAAGTGCACACTGCTTGTTGGCACAGGACGGGGGCACCGCACACCCCGGGCCCCACACTTTCACAGTCTTTCTGTTTCCCTCTCTGTCCTCGCCTCCCTCTTTGGTTCTCCGAGTTTGGTTTCCAGAGGAAATAAGCTCATTGGGGGTTCCAGCTCCCAAGGAGTCTGTGCCATTCTCAAGGGAAAGGAAGGGGAGGGAAAGGAAGGGAAAGGAAGGGAAGAAGGGGCATCTGTTCCTTCCTCACACCTTAAGTGGGGCGTGCGGCAATGGTGAGTCTCCCCTACCCTACCTCCCGTCTCCCCAGTCCTGGCAGCCAACCTGAGGCCTCACCTCTGTTGGGAAATGATGGCCCCAAGTTGCCTGGACACAAATGCAGAGGACCAGGGACTCTGGCCTGCTAGGGAGCTGTGTTGTCATGGTGACTTCTGGTCCCCTAGCTGCCAATCTCCTCTTGGAAGGGAGTAGGAAGGTGAATGCTTCATCCCAAGGCCAGCAGGGAGGACAGAAGGAAAGGGCCCTCACCCCTCCGCCTGTCCCTAGTAGCCCTGTGGCTGTGCAGGCACTTGTTCTTCAGTGAGGCGGACCGTCCCCCTGGTAGGGGCTGCACATGCCAAAACAACCTGTATTCCTCGGAGCCACTGAAGTCAAATCCAGGATGCCCCATCCCAGACCTCTAGGGCCCCACCCGGCCACCAAATGAACTTGAACAAAGCCCCCCAAAGGGCAATCACTGTGTCCCACATCCCACGTTGGACTTGACTGGCTGAAGAGGCGGGTGAGAGGGGCCTGGTCCTGACTCTTTACCTGTGGCCCGCCTCCCCCATCGCATCCCTTCTTCCTTCACCATCTCTCTACACCCATGCTCTGGCGTCTGCTGTATCAGTGCGCCAACTGCTGCTATTTCCTTAATTTTAAAAAATGATATCAAATTTACTCATTTAAAAAATTGGGTTTATCCTAAATAATACTATTCATGATATCAGTGGGGACACACACAGCCTCTTTCCAATGACAATTCTGTCACATAAGCTAGAGACACCAAGGTCAGCTTCATTCTTCTCCCTTCCTCGGTTCCTACAGCCAACCGATTCCCAAGAACTGTCATTTGTCAGAGGTCTGAGCTCTCCCCCTTCCCCTTCAAGGTCACCCCCGCCTCTCCTGCACGGATGACGGCGGGAGTCAGACCAGTCTCCTGGCCTCCGAGCTCTCTCTCCCTTTAATCCACTGTGTCCCCACTATAATGGGACCAAGGCCACCTCGCCTGCCACCTCGAGCTCATTCCATCTGTTAACCTGTGCTCTTCAGCCACATCGCCACCCTGTGTCCCTTCCCAGGGAAGAACTGGGGAAAGGCGTTTTGCTGAGAGTGAAATAGCAAAAGGAGGGAAGAGACAGGACAGAGACCTCGGTGGTTGGTTGGGAGCCAGCGGAAGCAAGCAGGAATTGGATGTAAGCCCACATGAGATTTGTGGAAAATGCAAGGATTTGGCCTCAAAAGATGTGGACGAGTCATTTCAACTCTCTGTGACTCAGTTTCCTCAGCGGTGCATGGTGGTGTTCTCCATGCGTGCCCTGCCCCCAGGGCCTCTCTGAACCGCGTGTGCATATGTGCACCTGGGTGCTCGTCAGCGTTGGCGGGGTGGGTGATGATAACATAACAGCAAAGTCTGCCTGGCTAAGCCGTGTTTGTGAGATAACGGGGTGGACAAGGGATGTGCAGGAGCCTCCAAGGGCAGATGGCTCCTCGACACCGGGGGCTGTTTCCCCTGTTCTGTCCATGGAGCAGAACAGTATCTTGTGCCTTCAGCGGCTCCCTGGGCCAGCCGGCCACACACCTCAGACTCGGGGGCCCATCCACCTGCCTTCTAAGGTTAAACGGACAGGGGCTGCCTCTTCCCAGATGCTGGGAGGGGCGGAGCAGGCCTTCTCCACCTGGTGGACCTTACAGGCTGGCAGGGAGAAGTCTCCCAGAGCAGCGGTCCCCAACCTGATTGGCACTAGGGAATGGTGCTCCTCTGGGAATCTGAGGCCTGATGATCTGAGGCAGAGCTGAGGCGGTGATGCTGCCGCTGGGGAGCGGCTGCAGATACAGAGGAAGCTTTGTTCCCTGCCCAGCCCTCACCTCCTATTGTGCGGCCCGGTCCCTAACAGGCCATGGACTGGTGCAGGTCTGCGACCTGGGGGTGGAGACCCCTGCATTAGAGGGAGCAGCCCCCTGCCCAGTAGGGCCTGTTTCTATAGCACCAGCCCTGGCCAGCACACGGCCCTGTGAGTCCCTCGAGGTGGCCCAGGCTGGACAAAAGCTCACTCTCCAAGGACGAGGCCACTGCCTCAATCACCTCTCCTCCTAGGAGCAGCTCCCCTGCCCCCCTGAAAGGCACAGCAGGTCCCGAGGGCTGTGGCCCCCTGCGGTCCCCAAACCTTTGCTCCAGGGCCGGCCTCATTGTGCCCAGAGGCCATGCTGCCCCCTTCTCGCCCTCTGCCTGGACAGCACTAGGCGGTGCCTTTGAAGTCGGGTCCACGGTTCCCATTGGAAACTTTGCTCAGAACCAAAATTAGAGAGGCTGCACAATCAGCTTGCAATTTAAAATGCCACCCAGGTTTCCCACTCCTCCCCCCTTCTAAAATGTCATCTTAATTAGATGGAGCCTGATTTCATGTTTCCTAAAGTTTGAGGTAATTTCTTTGGGACATTTCCCTCCCTGTAGTTATTTTTATCTTCAGCGTAAGGTGGAGGGAACAGCTTGAGGCTAATGGGCAGGTCTGCAGACACCCCAACCCTCCAGCAGCTTGGGGCTGGCTGCCCCCTGGCTCTGGTGGCTGAAAACACACTGGTCCGAGGGGTCTCAGGGAAGGAAGCTCTTAGTGAGGTCTTTTGGGGGTTCTCCCCTCCATTTAATTCTATACAACACTATTTGGGCCTCTTTTCCCTTGGGGAGCCTGGATGGCCCTGGCCAGCACCCCCGCCCCTCACACCCCTCCCCAACCTCTTTCCCCACTCAGCTTATCATTCTCTTCAGGCCTAGGCCGCTGGCTGTCCAGCCCTGCACAATTGAAGGGGAGTGTCCCAAAGTGTGGGCCACGGGGGACCCTGCATTAATAGCACCTGATCACACCCGAGGTCTCCAATTGCCTTTCAAGGATTCAGACCAATCACCCCAAACACTTGCCAACCATCCTTTCAACAGAGGCAACTAGTCACTTAAAACTGGTCTCCTCTGGCCTCAGGCATTTTGAATATGCGGATCCACAACCCAACCCTGTTGTCAAAGAGTAGGTCAGGGAAGGCTCCTGTTACAAGCTGATTGTGTCCCCCAAAACTCATTCCTTCAAGCCCTAATCCCTAGAACCTCAGCATGTGACTGTGCTTGGATAGGGCCTTTCAAGAGGTAATGAAGTTAAAATGGGGTTGCTAGGGTGGGTCCTAATCCATTATGACTGGAGTCTTTGTAAGAGATTAGGACACGGTCAGAGGGAGGACCCTGTGAGGAGACAGGGATAAGGCAGCCACCTGCAAGGCAAGAAACCAGCTCTGACGACACCTCGATCTTGGACTTCTGGCCCCTAGAGCTGTGAGAAAATGAATTTCTGTTGTTTCAGCCACTCGGTCTGTGGTCCTTCGTTATGGCGCCCCCAGTAAATTAAGTCTCCAAGATGGGGCTCCCCTTGGGGCTGGGAGTGGAGGTTTGCTCTCCATCATTCCAAACTGTATCTACAAGGCTGTGTAGGGTCTGGGTTTCACCTACCCTTGAACCTTATCCTGAGGTCCCTTGCTGTCACTTGCCACCTGCCAGCCACCTTGCCCCCTTCCTAGGCTTTGCATATATTTGCCAATTCTACCTCAGGGCCTTTGCACTGGAGCCTCTTGCTACATCAAATCTTTGCAAGATTGGCTCCCTCTTATTTTTCCAGTCTCTGTTTAAATATACCCCTCTCCTCCAAGTTTTCTCTGACCGCACCTCCCCATCCCCCATCTGAAGCAGATTGTCACGCCGCATTCTCTCCTCTGACGGCACTCATCGTAACATGCAATTCAATAGGTTTGTGTCCTGGTCCATGTCCTCTTTCTAGGGAGATTTCCAGGAGGCAGAGCTTGCTTTTGCCTCGTTGACTATGATGGTTCATTTACAAGGTGCTGCTTGTGGAATGAATGAGGGATGAATGAACTCTGGGCCATAAGGTGAGATGGGCTCCAAGTGCCATCTCCTTGTCCTGGGAAGGCCCTGCCACACCAGGGTGAGCCATCGGGAAGCAGAGAAGGGTCCACCAGGAGCTGGTTCTCAAGATCTCTGCTCTCCTCAGCAGGAAAGTCCCTGAGAATCCAGTGAGGCAGAGACAAGGATGGGCGCAGAGCTGGTGACATTATGTGAAACTGTCTGGAAGTGGCGGCATTAGTGGTTGAAGGCTGCTTACAGCTCCTGTGGCCCTTCTCCACTGACCCCACCTGACCGACCTGGGAGGCCCTGTTTCAGGCCAGGGGGTGTTCCAGAGATGGTGTCTGGACGTACCAGCATCATAGCTGGGGAGCGAGACGCATGCATTGGGTGTGTCACAGCATTTTATCATCCCAGGAGAATTTTAGGTGGAATTATTTATAGACAATAAAAAGTGCTTTTCCATGATTCATTAGATTAATTATAAAGCAGCTGTTTTTAATAATTTGGGATATGTAAGGAAAGGGCAATGTCAGGGCAAGCCACAAATACGAAGCCGAGAACACAGGTTGGGTGAAGACTCAATATACCCAGTAATGACATCGGCAACGTGGGTCACAGCGGGCAGGCCAGCAGGCTGCCACAGCCAATGTGGGACGCCCCGTCACAGGGTGCTGCTGGTTGCAGAATGGAGTCTGACTGACTTATTCCGAGTGTGGTGAGAACCCATGAAAGGCTTCAAGAAGAGGAGGCAAATGACAGCTGTTTTTGAAAGCTCACCGGATGAGGGAGAGCTGGAAGAGAGGCCACAGAGAAGACCAAGGAGGCCAGTGCTGTCATCAGTGAGAGATGATGGAGGTTCACAATGTCAGAGGTGGAAGGGCCCTTAGAAATGGTGCCATCTATGTTCCCTCTTCCTATAAGTTGGGAAACTGAGGCACAGAGAGGAGGGTCAGTGGTAGCTTAGCTGGTGGCTAAGCTCAGACTGAGAAGCGAGGCTTGTGAAGAGGAGGAGGCAGGTGGTGGAGGAGCCTTTTAGGGGGAGGCCAGTTTAAATCACAGGGAACCTCAGTCTGCCTGCGCTGGCTCTGGGGTTCCCGAGAAATGAACATCACAGATGGGGGGGTCAGACTTAGAAGGAGCAGATTCTGAGCTACAGATCGAGAAGACTGTTCACATCCATGCGAGACAGGACACAGGGGCCACTGTCCAGATGAGGCCGGCAGGACCTGCAGCAGGGCACCCAGGGTCCCGGGAGGTGGGGCCCACCTGCACCTCCAGACAGCAACACTGCGAGAGAGAAACTGAACTCCGGGAGCAGGCCGGAGTCTCAGGACACGCATACTTTGTTTGACACACGTTACAGACGTTGCGTTTCTTATAAGTTGACAGCAAGACCCTCCACCAGCACAAAGATCACGACTCACTTTATCGTGACACTTTTATTGTGGAGATCTGAAGCAGAACCTGAGGGACACCTGTATGCGCATCTGTAAAATGGGGACGAAAACAGCATGTACCTCACAGGACGCTGTGAGTTTTACATGAACTGGCACAGTGCTCAGTGTGACGTCTGGTAAGAATTCAACACAATGGCCACTGCGGTTTCTTAGTCACGTACATCTAGAACAGCTACGTTCCTCTTGGAAGAAATGCACAGGAAAATAAATACAAGCCAAGGGTTTAGTGAAAAGGAACTCACCAAAACAAAATGAAAAATCGTAACCAAATAAACAACCAATCTCCTTTCACACCCACCATCATCATTTAAAAAATGACCTGCTTCTGTGATACGTACTTAAGAGGGTCAACAGAAACACAGCCCCACCTTCTGTAGCCTCTTCATCACCCAGATAAATGAGAGCAGGACAGACGAAGACAAAATCCCGGAGCGGCATGCGAGAATCAGGGTGTGTCTGGACCTTTCTGATCCCCCAAAACCTGCGCTTTTGCTTCTACCGCACCCCTTCTGTAAGAGCCTCGATCTTCAAAAGCACATCCGAGTCACCCCTACGTCCTTGCTTTATAGTCCATTAATATTCTCGGGGGATTGACATCAAAACCCCTCAATCAACCGCATCGCTACAGTGGACAGAGCTCCGTTCTCTAGGCCGCTGTAGCCGTTCGGTATTGTTATCCAGCCTCTGAGCACCAACCACGGGCAATGTCGGTGGCCCATGTCCGTCCTGGCTCTCAGGTGTTTGAGGGAAAGTGGCCTCGCACTGGGTTCAGGCAGGTGCGTCTGCGGCCCCTGCGGGAAATGCGCTGGTGAGAACACCACCTCGGCGGACCAGTGATGGTGAGCACTGGGCTTCTGGAACTACAACTGTTTTTGCCAGAACTTTGACAAGGTGGTAGGACACAAATCAAACTGTCTAATTTGTCAAATGAGGTTTAAGGAAAATTCCTGACATTGGTAGCTCAGCTGGTCGACCTGAAGGAGTCCGAGGGAACTCAGGAGCCTCGGTGGCCTGCCACCGACAAGCCATCAGCTGCATCGAGGGCTCCTGAGCCAAACACAGGGGCGAAACTTTCAGACCTTTCTATATAAAAGTTTATATATTTTTTAAATACTCTTTTTGGTTTTCAGGGGTAAGCCAAATAAGGGCTCATCCCATTTTACAGATGAGAAAAACGAAGTCTGGAGAAGAAAATATTTTAACTAGGGAGGCATCTGGAGGTGGGTGACCCTAGATTTTGTTCCTGGTTCAGCTCCCGTGTGACCTCCCCAAGCCTTAGCATTCAAATCTGTCAGACGGTTCTAACTTCTTGGGGTGTGTGATGGTTGAGGGGAGTAATATAAGCAATAACAGAAGCGCGTGGTGAACACTCAGCAGTCAGTGGGTGTCAGCTGTTAACTACGTCACACTGTTGGCCACGGGTGAGCTGTGGCCAGTAGCCAGGTGGTCATCACCTTGACTTCCAAGCAGCCACTCATTTCTTGCACCTGTTTATTTAAGTCCTCTGCACTTCATGGCCACTATCTGTCGCTTCTTGTTTATTTGTTAGTTTGTTCCTCTTCTTTAAACTCTAGATTCTGAGAATTACTCTTCTCGGAGGCCTCAGCTAGCAGCTTAAATGACTGGCACATAGTCAGTTGTCAGTGCAAGTTTAGGATTCCAGGAGGCCCCTTTGAGATGTGAAGAGAGCTAGAGCCTGTCCCTTTAGAGACAGCACACAAACGCACAGAACTATGCAGCCCAAAACACGTGTGCACACACACGCGCACACACACACTCTAAGATGTCTTTTATTTCTGGGGTGGTAGCCCCAGAATCCCTTGTTAAGAACTTGGCTAACTATAAATCACAGGGACCCAAATGGTTTCTAAGCCACAAAGTTTGTTCTGATTGTCTGGGGTGATGCCCCGGCCCTCACACGCCTGTGTAAACCGGGCTGATTTCTCCCAGTGGAGTAATGAGCCTGGCAAATTCGCTTGTGTGGACTGTTTCCATCCTGCTGAAGATGCTGCTCCCTCGCCGTCTATATTGTGTAGAAGAGGCCATTCCGCTCGCTCCCCATGCAAATTTAATCATGTTCTGAAACCTCCATCCCACAGAAATATGAATGTGTTTCCAACTCTGAGGCTTCAGTTATCTATCGGGGGAGGCTTTCGGAACCATTCAGGGAGTTATTTGATATACTGAGTCAACGGCTTGTTGGAAAAAGTGATTCGGAGACAAGAAAGAGAGAAGAAAAGGAAGGGCTGGGGGAGACCAGGGAAGGGAGGACAGGGAGCCTGGAGGGCCCTTCGGGGCGGGCGGGGCGGGTGCACAGTGGTCCCTTGGCAATGGCAGCTTCTCAGTCACATGCAGCATCACGCCAGGCCCCATCTGAAAAGGCTTCTATCTGAGAGAATTAGATGCAGCCAATTGGAGGCCGCGGGCCCAGGGCCCCACCTCCCCACAGCAGAGTTTGCCTCCATTAACCCTTCAGTGAGGAGCCATCTCTCCCTGGTGGGGCCTGCGGGAGGCTGGCTGACCCAAAGCCAGCATCACCACGAGCGTGAAGGTGAGATGTTCACTTGGGCTGCGGGCCCTGGGACCGGCTGGGGCTGCTGACCTGCCTTTGGACTCAGGCAGGCCTGGGTCTTGGTCCTGGCTCTGTCATCTACCCACTGTGTGACCATGGACAAGTCATTCAACTTTCTGAGCCTCAGTTTCTTTATCCGTAAAATGAGCAAAATCCTATTACTCACCTAGCTCACACAGACAAGGCGACTTTTCCCAAATCTCAGTCTTTCTGTTCTGCTTTCGTAATTTCTGTGTATGACCCCCGGCCTTCTGTGCAAGATGCGTCTCTGTGACTGGCCTCACTTTACAAAAAAATTAAGGCCCTGCTTTGGGCAATTCTAATATCTGGGCCATCACGAGCTAGATGGGCTACCTGTTTGTTTTCTGAATTAATATTAAAATAAACATATAACTATTAAAATGAAGACTGTGAATTAGGGTGACAGCAGAAACAACTTTTCTGGCGCGGAGCCCGGCCTGCATGCACTCCATGCCTGGGATAGTTGTCACTGCCCTGCTGTCATCGCTGTCACTCAGAAGTGCAAGTGGTAGTCTACGGCCATTCCACCCTAAACAAGCCTGATGTCTGATCTCAGAAGCTAAGCAGGGTCAGGCCTGGTTAGTACTTGGATAGGAGATCGCCTAGGAAGACCAGGTGCTGTAGGTGTAAAAAAAATTAAAAATAATAATAATAATAAGGGATTGTAAACTGACAAGGTCCTTGCAATCTGTGAGGTCAACCAAAGGTTGCCTTGCCTGAAAAAAAAAAAAAGGAAAAAAAAGTACAAGTGGAGGAGGGGACGACAGTGGGGTCTCTCTAGGCACCTGCTTCAAGAACCCTTCCCCTTTCTGAGGCACCAATCCCCTTCCTACCAAAGCCTGGATCCCAGCCTGTCCTGCCCTCTCACTTTCCCATTCTACCTCATGTCTGCACATATAAAAAAAATTGTCCTACACAGAGATAACTTGAAAAAAAAATTGTCTAGGGAACTGGCCCTCCCTAGCCCAGCCGGCTACACACCCCCCACCCCCCATCTTCATAACTCCCTCTCCCCCAAATCTTGTAAACCTGAATTTCTAAAGAGGGGAAAAAGTACTCCATTCAGCACTGCCTGGTTACTTGTCAATTCTGCTTGGCTGACTAACCCAGAATTCCCTAATTATAGCTCGACCAGGAAGATTCAACAGTTGCATTAAAAAATAAAAAAAATAAAATAAAATAAAAGAGAAAAAAAACAAATTCAAACCTTAGAAAAAATGCTCACCTTGTAAACATACACATACAAGCAAACAAGAGAATCAAAGTGGGTGCACAGGGTCTGTGAGCTGTGTGTGCAGAGAAACGGGCTTGGGCTGGATGCAGAAGTCCTGGGTCCAAGTCCAGAATCTGCATGCACTTGACCTCTCTCAGCCTGGGGGTCAGGGCGAGGCTACTGTGTGGACAGGGGCAAGGTACAGGTGCTTTTGAGGTGGGGAACATCACGTGGACATCAGAAATGTGTGCTCTCTGGTGTGCTTTCGGGCCTTGACTGAGCTGGGAGGCAGCTGGAGTTTGTCTGACCCCACCCTGGGCACAGGGCTGTCTTCTCAGCTGATGGCTAATCCCCCACTGGGAGATGCTTCTCCCTCCAGGGGTACCAGTACTTGAACCCACATTCCTAGAGACCTAAAAACCTTTAAGACCCACAGGGCTCCATCTCCAGTTGGGGCACTCGGGGCCTTCTGGGCACGAAAAAGACACTTTTGAGTGGGGCCCCAGCACCACCCTTGGAAAATATGCCCCTTATAAAACTGTTCTGGAATGGCGACAGCTTCCAGTGAACTGGGGTTCTCCTGTTCGTAGGGAAGGAACTTGGGTCCTAGAACCAGTCTGGACTTTGACCTGGAGCCCCACCTGCTCATCCTGCCTCCTCATACCATAGGCTCTGCTCGGTTTCCTAGAAGAATCCGAAAGAGCAAGGTGCTCTGGCCAGAAACGAAGGCTTGCTTTCCAGTCCTGACCTGCCCCAGGCCCCTGGTGCAGAGGGCCCAGCAGGCTGACTTGCTGGCCAGTCCTGCAGGTTCTGGGGAGGGGTGACCACCTGAGCAGAGGAACCCAGGGGCTCAAGCCCTTGGACCCCTTAACCCCTGGCCTCAGCAGCTGTGCTTGCTCCCACGGTAGGAGCTGGAAACAGGCAGAGCCCAGCCACACTGCTGAAGCTTGCTCCGAAGTGACCAGGGAGCCACTTCTGTATCCCTGGTCAGGCAGGCGTCCTTGGCGCAGCCTTCTCCAGGGCCACTTCAACTCCACTCTGCATGGGAACAAATGCTTCTCCCTTCAAAACCCAAGGACTTTTGTTTAGCTGAGCTCAATTCCTGAGCCCATCACCCTGGCAACCGGCCGTTTGGGGATTTACATCTCATGCATCGCAACAGGGGAAGGCCATTCAGCAAGTTGGGGGGAATCCCACAACACAAAACTAATGTGCCCCCCTCCTCCTACCCCTCAAGAGTGCAGCCACAAAACAAAACAGAACCAACAACAAAAATTTCCCATAAGCCCATTTGGCCTTGGCTGGCAATCAGCCAAACAGGAATTCAAATTTAATCAAACTTTCATGTCTCCCTTGTAAAGCTCAGGAAATCAGTAATTGGTTTTATAATTGAATTTTCTGATCACGTATCAAAGGAATGGGTCCTGCCAAAGGCCAAGGAATGGCCTGTGTCCAGTAAGGACAGCCAAGGCGGCTCTGGAAGGTAGGGGAGGAGAACTAGCTGCTGGTGCGCTAAGAATAGAGCCTGTTATTTATAACCAGAGAGGCTGGCCACAGCCCAGCCTTGCCCTTACGAAGTGGTCTTCTCCAAACACCCACCCCGGGAGCCCTGGCTTTCTGATTTCTTAAGCAATCGTGGCCACTGCATGCAGGGTGGAGGATGAGGAGGCAGAAGGCAGGGAGGCCGTGCTGGTAGTGTGTGGGAAGGAAGGAGGCCTGCCTGGGGCAGGGGCCTGGGCAGAGAGAAGAAGGGGCTGAGGCAGGAGGCATTCTGGGACATGAAGTGGGACCGAGGAGGAGAAGGAGGGGTCCAAGGTTTTCGACCTGAGTTAAGTGGGAGGAAGAAGGAGCTTTTGCCATAAAGAAGGCAGAGAGAAGCCATCTCTGTGTGGCCTGGTTTTGCTGGGGAGCTGATGGGCCCCAGCAACCAGAGTGCTAAGGGGACAGCTCAGCTTTCGTGTGCCCTTGCTGGGTGCTTTACAGTTATTGTCTCATTTAATCAGCCCAAGGAGGTAAACATTTATCGCCTCCACTTTAAAATCAGAAAAATGAGTCTCAGAGAGCAGATTTCAGCAAAGCAGTTGCTGACTAGTGAGCCACAGAGCTGAGACTCGGATCCAGGACTGTGTGATCCCAGAGTCCACAAGCTCTACCCCTAACGCCACACCCCCTCTTTTCCTGCAGATAAAGACATCTCATGGCCAAATGGAAATAATTAGAAAGGGTTCTCAACACTTAGAAGGGAGGTGTGGGCTAGAGATGAAAGCTTGAGAACCAACAAATCAATATTCATTATTTAATCCACTTAAAAATGTTCACGATAAAGGCAAGCCACAGACTGGAGAAAATATCCACAACACACATATCTGACAAAGAACTTGCGTTCAGGACGTTTCTTTAAAAAACTCTCACAACTCATTAATAATAAGACAGACAGCCCATTAAAAGGGAAGAAGAAAAAATGTGAACAGATACTTTACAAAAGTGTGTGTGTGTGTATAGATATACAGCCAAAAGCACAATAAAAACACTCAATATCATTAGCCATCAGGGAAAAGCAAATTAAAAGCACAATGGAATACCACGATGCACAAACTAGAACAGCTCACGTTAAAGGAACTGACAGTTCCAAGCACCGATGACAGCGTGGGACTCAGGAGCTCTCGTACATTCTAAACAGTCCAGTGCTTTGGAAAGCAGTCCAAACCATGTGACCTCGCCACCCCACTCCTAGGTAGCCACCAAGAGAGGTAAAAGCGTCTGTCTACGCGAAAACCTGCACACCGATGTTCTAGCAGCATCCTTCATATTAGCCCTAGAATGGAAATAACTCAAGTGCTCATCAACAGATGAACAGATTTAAAAAATGATGATCCACATCTTGGAGTAGGTTCGAAGCTTGGCCACAAGGAGGTACCCAGGTGTTATGGGGAGAAACAGCAGCAAGAATCCAAAGCCAGGCAGAGGACCTGGGAGGGGCAAAGTCTGTAGGCATCTCTTGCACCCAGTACAGTGTTTTTTCTTTTTTTAAAGCAAAGCCTTCTGCTGTGGTTGAAAGGACCAAGCAGCTCCTAAGTTCTTCAAGGCTGGTCCTGCACAAAGCACCGAGCTGCTCCCCACCCCATGCACGTGGGGAGCTTGAGGATTTGCGAGGGATGGGGCCTGCCTAAAAGTGGTCCCTTAAGTTAGACCTGGAGTCAGGACTGTAACGATTCTCCTCACAGAGCCCGGCCTAGGAGTCAGGCCCACTGGAGGGGGGGTGGGGTCAGAGCCTGGCGAAGTGACTAGTTGGGCAAGTGGCTTAACCTTGGTTTGCTCACGTGTCAATGGCAGCAATGACAGCGATCACAGGGTTGTTGGCACAGTCAAAGCAGACGATGCAGTGTTTCCTACTGACGCCAGTGACGCTAATACCTCCCGAGCAGGTCAGATGTCCCAGCCACCACTGTTGACCATTTGACCCCTAACCACCCTGGATTCCACAGACACTGTGGCAACATGCTACAGAGGAGGAAAGCAATGCACAGGGTCATGTGGCGAGTGAGCCTGGAACCACAGTTCACCGAGGCGGCATAGCATGTGAGCCTGTTCTCCCACGCAGTGTTCCCAAACGCAGACATTCACGTGTCAATTTTTTCCCCTTATTGGTAGGACCCCGAAATTAGCCTCACCTTAAATGATAGCTTGTGTGACGTTATGGGTTTGATACGTTAAGTGATTTTTTTTCCCTGATACACATTACAATAGATCTACAATCAGAGAAGCACAAATAAAAGGTTTATAGGTACCACTTAAAATAATCTCAAAGCCACAAGATGTGTATCTTATAACCAGAGAAACACTGCTATAAAACAGGAGAAGTTTCTAGAATACTGTCTGGCATACAGCAAGCGGAATCCAAGTCCCAGAGCTATTGTGCAGGCCAGTCTCAGAAGGGTAGTCTGTTTTCACAGGGTTGGGAGGCAGGATGGATAGGATGAGGCTGTCATGACTATTACCAAGAACTGCATCTTCAGGTTTGCTCCTTCATGTGAGAGAAGAGCAACGATCTTTAACTGCTCAGGCCTTGGGACTCAGCTGGGTCCCAGTGAGGAGCAGGAAACAAGGCCGTGACGGGAGCCCTGAGAGGTGGGGCTTCCAGGGGCCAGAAGCAATTTGGCTAAAATTCACACCCGAGCTCTGTGCCAGAGACTGGCTCCCTGTGGACAAGAGTGTTTTGACTTCTTTCTAAGGACATAGCTAGACATTTTCCAGACCCCCTTGTAGTTAGATGTGACCAAGTGGCCATGTTCTGGCCAGTGGAGTGCGGCCTGGACCCTAGAAACTGCCCTCACAACCATCCGCGTGTTCTCCTGTCTCTGTCAGCTGGCCTGACGTCAGGAGTCCAGCAAAGACCCTGAGGCTGAGGGGCCGGCCAAGCCTCAGAGCAGAGAGGAGGGACACCCGGACTCGAGCAACCCCCTCCCCACTTTCACACTGGACTGCGACGCGCCCAGGAAACATTCCTTTGCTGTGTGGGGCCATTGGGACTTTGGAGTTGTTTGTTACAGGAGGTGAGGTCGGGCGTTTTCTGGAGTGTCAAGGAACTTCTGCTGCGACTGCACTGGGATTTAGTCCTAGGGAAATATCAACACTTTTTCTAGAATTTTCCAACACTAGGCCCCTCCCAGAGTCAACATTTACCAAATAGGACAGCGGAGGTAGACTTGTCGCCCATGAGCCACGTACATGCGATGTACTCAGACACACCCGATGGCAAGTCCTGGCTCCATTTTACTGTACAGTCGACAAGATACTAGTGTCTTCTGAGATTATCCTGGGGATGTAGGTTTGTGCATGCAAAGCATCGGATGCACAGGGACATTCAATGTATGATGTCTCCTCGCAGCTCTGCCACACTTATTCCGTGGGGCTGTGGACACAGCCTCAGAACCCCCCAAACCTAAGGATGGCTGCCATCTGAGTGCAGCAGTTCAGGCTGTCGGTTAGTGAGAACCTACTGGGAACATCATCCGTGGAACAGGAAAGAGCCAGGTCCTGCAGCCCCAGGAAAGTGTAAGTCCCCAAGGGAGGAATGGCAAGAAGTAGGTCCAGCAGAATGGCCCATCCTGAGGGGGCCGCAGGGGTGAAGGAGAATGCCTCCTGCAGGGGCCATGGCTCACACAAAAGCCCAGGGACAGCAAGGCGGCAGCATTTAAAGCGTCAGAAGCAGACCCAAGGCTGCAGAGCTCTCTCCTGAGGGCCACGGGTGGCACTGAGGGCTTTTATGCAGGGGATTAAATGCTTTTGTAAAACCTCACGCTGGCTCTCGCATGGAGCATAGATTATGGGGGCCGGAGAGGAGACTGCTGCAGCTGTCTGGGGCCTCGGCTAGGGAGGAGAGAGCACTAAGTGGGTCTGCCGGATATTCGGATATTTGGCAGCAGCCTCCCCCACTCCTCTGAGCTCCAGGTGCCCTGGTGCTGCCCTGGGACATCTGCCTGGGTGTGTGCTCTGGGTGTGGGGTGTGGATCAATGAAACGCGTGCAAAGTGTTTGTGACAGTGCCCAAAGGCGTGCCTGGCATCTCACCCCCACTCTCAGTCTGCTCCGCATGCTCTGCCATCTCATTCTTGTTGAGCAAACAGCTCCCGAAGTCCTCCTTCCCTCTCCCCACCCCTCAGGGAGCCTTCTAGATTGATCAGACCGAAACAGACAGCTTTGCATGGCCGGTCACCACCTCCTGCGCCCCACGGCATGGTCACCCTTGACACAGATGCAGAGACCGGAGCACTTGACGGTGTTTTCTGCCTGAGTTAGTGGCTTCATCCCCACGGCTTGGTGGGCTATGTGTGCCGGTCCACACCAGCTCTCCCACTGGGCGGGGACCCTGCCCATATTTACGTGCTGTGGGGGACTCCCTCCAGGGTGGGGCTGCCTCAGCTGCTCACCGTCTGCTGGCTGACACCAAGCCCCTCCTCGAGAGAAGGCAGTCCTTAAGGGACACAGAGGCCCTGCCTTTGGGTTTCTCTTTCTTTGTGATACAAAGGAAGAGCCCTGTGCTTGGCAATCACCTAAACTTAGCAATTAAGTTCTGCCAGAATAATTTATAGAACTTTATGGAATTTATAGAAGCCATCTGGTTCCTCTAGAGGACCCTGTGGGACAAGAGATTTGCCTGAAGCCGCATAGCCAAAGGGAGTGGGGCTGGGCCTGGAGCCCGCCTTTTCCGTGAGGGGTCAGTGTTCTTCACCACTGAGCGGAGGCCGGGCCTGCCTCTGGCTCAGGATAGACCCTCACCTGACAAAGAACCCAGCCCCTCAGTGGTGAGTTCCTGGGGGCCCCAGGCAGACTGGGCTCCTGCCTCTTGGATGCCACAGTCACAGTGAGGGAAGGCTGCCCCATACCCACTGTTCTCCCCATGAGGCATGTGGCTGGTGAGATAAGGACTGGGAGGGCTGCTTTCTCCCACTTGCCTTCATTTCTCCCAAGAGGAAACAGTTTGTGCTCTGGGCCAGACTGCTGGGTTCGTACCGGTCTACAGTCATGTGACCTTGGGCTTCTTTCTGTCCTCTGAACTTCAGGTTCTCATCTGCAGATCTAGGAGGACAGTAATGGAATCTATCTATCAGTCAGAGTCCTGTCAAGAAGCAGGGTGTCCTCGAAGGGGAAACGAAGGGGATGGAGCGGGTTGACGTGTGGAAAGTGCCCAGGACAGTGGGGGACATGGAGAGGGTGTCCCACAGCACGCTCAGGACAGTGGGGGGTGTGGCGAGTGTGCTGTCAGCTCGCACCGCGGTGCTGGGCTGCCCTTCTCTGCACTCCTGGAGGCAAGCGGAGTGCAAGTGAGGGTGAAAGTCTCAGAGGGACAACCCTGAACGCACTCTAATTCCTGGGTGGCAAAAAAGACATCACTGGCCCAGTCTTCAGTGTTTCACTCTTTGTCACAGGCTAATCTGCCCCACCTATGGCAGCAAGAGAAGCAGAGGGCAGTGACCCTGCCCTCTGACTGCTTGGGGGGACCAGATGCTAGGGGTGGGGGTATGGTGGGTGGGGCGGGAGCAGGAGACACGGGATGGGGACTCTGAAGCAGGGAAGGCAGACTGTTACTGGAAAGTAGAGCATGGATCTTGCTTCCCATGGGAACAGCAGAGGGGCTGGGAGCGGAAGAAACATCCTTGGCCTAGAAGACAGGAGACCCAAGTCTCATCCCAGCTCTGCTGTGACCTGTGGTATGACCTTGTGCATATCCCTCCTCATACTGTGCCTCAGTATCCCCTTCTGGATACGAGCAGGTCCAGAGAACAGTTATATAACGTAATAGGATGACTCAAAAGAAAAAAAAAGTTGGGGAAACTCTGGATGAGATACATTGACAGGCCTCCTTTCTGCGGGACTTTGTGTGCCATCGAGGCTGTCATGTGCACTGTGGGTCCCCAGGAACAGGTCCGGTCTGCGTCCCCAAACTTGTTCGACAAGGGAGTTTCACTCCATCACATCGTGGGGCTAATGTCTGAGGAGTCCTGGGCCAGAAGTGTCCGGGATTCTTCCAGCACAGAACTGTATGTTCCCAGCAAAGCGCTGTGATTCACCTCCAACAGGGCTGCTGTAGACCGGGAGGGATGGGGGCACACGATGCAGGGGGGTGTAGGGGAGCGCTGTGTAGTGGGCGGACTTCCCAGAGGAGGCGGCAGGAGCACCACCTCCAGGGAGGAGTGGACCAGATGGACAGCTCTTGGATGAAACCGCAGGGGACTGAGGCCAGCCCTGGTTTAGGCCCTTGGGGGCAGGGGCTGGGCAGGGCGGGGACTCTTGTCCTGTGAAGGGAGGCTTGTCCCGCAGTGGCTGGCAGGAGGCAGTCTGAGGTTCTGATGCTCTGGGTCGGGAGAGAGCCGCTGGGTCTTGGATAAAAGGTGAATCCGAAGCAAACTGAGAGGATGCAGCAAGTTCCAGTGAGGGGCCTGGCGACCATCCTGCCTGCCACGGTGGTCTTCCAGGAACGCCACTCGTCATGGGCTCTTCCCTGACTCAGACGCCGTGGCCTGTGCCGTGGGAAGACCTACCTAGTGCCTTCCCTTCCTTCTCTTGCTGCTGGCTAGAAGGGGTAGCTGGAAGCGGCGACCCTGAGTGTGACAGAGCAACAAGACAGAAGGGCCTGACCCGTGTCACATCTGGGCTGCTCAGGTGAGAAGGAAATGCATTTCTCTCTTATTTATGGCACTGATATTTAGGGGTCTTCGTTATGCAGCAGGTAAGGCTGTACCCTGACTGGTACACACCGGCGAGGAAACGGAGGCTCAGGGTATTTAAGGAGCTTGCCTGAAGTCACAAAGCTGCGAAGGGAGGATCCAGCTTCAACCTCTTGCCTGTCTGACTCCAAAGCCTGTGCCCTTCACCCCAGCACACAGAGAGAGCTTCACTTCGAGGATGCGCACTGTGGTTCCCCAAGAGAAGACACTGAGTCCAAGACCTCGTCGTCAGGCTTCTTGCTGCAGAGCTGAACTCTTGGACTTGGTCCCAGGGCGAGTGGTACCTGGGGTCAGGGTACTTCAGCATCCGGGTGCACACCCGCAGACCCTGAAAACAGTGGTGGAGCCCCCAGCCGGCCGGGGCTGCCAGCAGGCACCCTGGGCGGGAGAGCTGTCTTCCTCTCCTTGGGCAGCTGTCATCAGGGGAACCAGCTGGTCTCGGCACCAGGCAGGGAAGTGCGGCAGGAAGGAGAAAGGAAGGAAGACAGAGGGCTGGGAAAGAAGGCGGGGGGAGCACCCACAGAGCTGGAAAAGCTGGACCTAATTTGGCAGTGAGCTATTTCGGGACTGTGCCCTGGGACCTCAGACCAGAGATACTGCGGGAAGGGAGTCTGGCCGTGCAAATGCTCCTAAGCCATGTCTCCTCAGGAAGCCATCGGCTGCTTGTGGCCGGCAGGGGAGAGGCAGGAGACAAAGCTGGTGTTCCGGCACCCGTGCTGGGTGATGGGAGAGCGCCGGCTGAGCCAGGAAGGGTCTGGGGATGCTGTGGCAGTAGCGCGCTCATGCTGTGTTTGGGGGCGCACACTGCATTGCGAGCATGCCCTGTCCTTGGTTTTTGGTTGTCATAAGTGCAGAATCACCCCTGTTTTACAGATGAGAAAACTGAGGCCTGGGCTGTGGGTACAGGAAATAGGGATCAGATACCCAAGGGGACTGAAGTCAAGGGTTGGAGGCAGCAGCTTTCTGGGTACGTGGAGCTGGGTGGAGTTTCTGCCTGAGGACTCCCAGGACAGGGTGGCCGGGGCTGCCGTTGTGCTCAGGGCCTGGGGTCCCACCTGCATCGGTTAAGCCAGGAGTTGGGGGAACCTCTAACCACTCACCCATCAGACTTCTGCAGGGATCACAGGCTCCATGCCAGGCAGTATGCCCAGAGTTGCAAAACCGGGATTCCTCCTATGAGCTCTCAGGCCCCCTGCACAGGCCTCCCCGTCCCCTTCGTCTGTAAGTCCTAATCAGCTATGATCATTGTTCACTTAGCTTCAAGGCACGTGATGCTAATACAAGCTAACCTTTCCCAAGCACCTACTGTGTGCCAGGCCCTGCCCTGACAGCTTGTATTCACTGAGGCATTTCATCTTCAGACAATGCGCTGAGGTAGGTCACCATTATTATCTCCGTCATCATCACCCACCTTGGGGCTTGTTACACTTTCATGAGAATAAAAAATGCTGTCTACTGAACTGTCTGCCCTCCTTGCCCACATCCCTGGGGGCAGGGACTGAGTCCGCCCCACTGTTGCGTGAATGTCTGTCCGGAGGAATGAAGGAGGGATGCAGGAGGCTGCTCCCGCCATCCTGGCTCTGGCTGTTGAGAACACAGAGAAGGCACGAGAAGAAGCACATTCTGCCTCTTCCACTCCCTCCTCCACAAATGCATCCACTCGGGTGCGGTGGACTGGGTGATCTGAGGCCGCTGGGTGAGATGGAAGGAGAACAGAACAGTGATTCTGAAAACTGAAAGTTTTAGGCTTGGGTCTGCCACATCATCCCTGAGTCAGTCCCTTTCCTATTTGGGCCAGGTGGGGCCTATTTTGCCCCATCTGCAAAATGGAGCACAGAATTGGATGGCCTTCAGCAGAGGAGTTTCAGCCTCTATTAAACTGGGCAGGCAAAGGGACAAGGCAGGGCTGGGCCTGCGCAGGCGCAGCTTGAGAGCCCAGTGCCCAGCGTGTGGCAGGTGTTCGTGCTGCTGCCCAGCATTAGCCTCTTCCTGGCCTCAGGTTTGGGCACGGGAGCGTGAGGCCTTCATCTGTCACGTCCCCCAGCCCCCATCAGGTCTGACAACTACCACTGTGGTTTCTCCAGGCCCCAGGGAACTTAGGCACACGCAGGCCGGAGAACATCCTTGTTTTTGTCTGTTTCAGAATTGGTGCAAACCACAGGGTCCGCAGCACACGACATTTCCATGATTCAAAAAAAAAAAAGATAGTGCTCTGAGCTCTGCGGTGTGACTTAAATGTCAAGATTTCTTTCACCAGAGGAGATCCAATGACATTCTGGAAACTAGGTGTGAAATTTGATTCTGCTTCCCCAAAGAGCCGCCATTACCTCTAGGGAGGACAGTTCTAATGAAGCCCTCGGTGGGGGAGACAGCGCTGGGCAGTGGCGCCAGCCAGTGCCCACCTTTCGTCCTATGTAGGTCAGTGACCCGGGCAGCCGATTAAGAGTCCCCGTGCCTCCATTTCTAACCTGAAAGACGCAGACACAACCTTACCCATTCCTCACTAGATTGCTGTGAGGATACTTCAACAATATTTTATCAGTGGTGGTGATTTTTAACAAATAATTAAAAGAACAAGAGCTAACGTGTGCCGAGAGCTTTCTGGCTCTACCCTGAGCACATCACATGCATGATCTCAATCTTACAGCAGGTGAAAGACAGAGGTATTAGAGTTAGGCCCACTTAACAGATGGAAACACTGAGGCTTGAGGAAGTTACACAGTGTACCCAGGGCCATAGAGCTGGCGGCGGAACTGGGAACTGAGTGAAGTAGTCCATACTCCTTGGGTCAGACGTCGTACTAGACAAGTAAGATCTGAGTCTCGTCCTTCAAGGAGTGTATATTTTGTGGGAGAAATAGGCAGATGCACGAAAGGTGAAAAATGAAAATGAAAGTATTTTCAGCTGAACGAAGCCTCACACAAGTTCAAAGCCGTAGTTCTTCGCTATTGTTCCACTAGTGCATTTGTATTTCATCACATGCTTTGTGTGTGTACACACACACACACACACACACACACACACACACACACACACACACACACACTCACTCCCGAATTTGTTCACAGACTTTCTAAGTGAACCTTCTAATCCGGCAATTGTCCAGTTTCCCCTACACTTTCCTCTAGGGTCCAAGATCTGGTCGGTTCTGCCAGACCAGTTTCTCTGCTTTTGTGATGCAGATGCATCTGGGCTGGGGAAGGAGGATGCTGAAGTTAAGACAATTTACATGCTAATGAGCTGCAGGGTGAGGAAGGAAGGAGGGAGGAAAGGAGTTAGAGAAGGAGGGAGGAGGAGAGAAAGGGAAGGAGCAAGGAGAGGGGAAAGATGGAGGGAGAGGAAGAATGAAACAAAGGAACAGATGAAGAAAGGGAGAGAGGGAGAGGAAGAAAGAGAGGGGACCCCCTTATAGGTAGCGAAGGAGAGCAGGGAAGGAGGATGGAGAGAGAAAGTGGGAGAGAGGAGGAAGAGGGTGAGAGATGGAAAGCCTTGCAGAGGAGGAGAGGGAGTAGGGGGTTAGAGAGAGGGTCTCTGGGGAACTAGGGGAGGAGAGCAGTGGAGGAGGGACAGACGTAGGAAGAGAGAAAGGCTATATGAGAAAGGCAGTGGGCGTTGGCCTTTGGGTCCCTTCTCATATTTTCTAAGAAACTTAGGGACAAATATGAGATTCTTTTAATGATTTGTTTGGCCTGGCTGTACAGCACCTATTTAAATGGGACTCTGCTCTGGACTGAACCACACGGACAACAGTTTTCGTAGGGTTACGTGTCTATACTACATATGGATGTATGTATTTATTTTTTACGTCTACAGCATCTGGTCTTCCTAGAGGTCTCCCATCCAAGTAGTAACCAGGCCCGACCCTGCTTAGCTTCCGAGATCAGAAGGGATGGGGCTTGTTCAGGGTGGCATGACCGCAGACTAGACAGATATATCTGTACTGCTTGACCTTGGGCAAGTCACTCTGTGCTTCATCCTTTTCACTTGTAAAATGGCAGTGACAATAGCACCCACTGCAGGGGGAGTTGTTAGGATTAAATAATTTAATTTCTGTTTAAAACGGGCCCTGAACCACAAAAATAAAAGCTTTGGTTCTGAGTCCAGCTACTCACTGATCACTCCCACCTGGAAACCAGCCTCACCATCATGGGCCTAGCCCAGGCCCATGTCCTGACTTTCTGCTGGGTTTCACCTTTCCCCAGCCACCCAAACTGGAAGCACTAGAGTCCCAGTTTCTGGATTCTTATCCTTTTGTCACCAGTCCCCTTTCTCTCTTTTGTCGTCACTCTACTCTGCTGCACTAGTTGCTGACCCCCACCGAGACCCTCACACCCCACCGTGGTCCATCACTGCAGCTTCCCCAGCCTGCCCCCCACCATCGGTCTCTCTGCACCATCCATCCTGCGCATGTCATCACAGCAACTTCCTAGGGCGTGTTTCATCCCAGGCCTCCCCAGCTCAGACTATCGATGGCTGCCTACTGCCGACAGGGTAAAAGCCAAACTCCTTGGCACACTCTCCAAGGCCCACCCATCCTGGGCCTAACCACATCCCCTAACTTCCCCACCTCACCCATACTCTAAACCTCTATTCTGGCCACTGGCCTCCTCCGCCAGGGAAGTTCCTCTGGCCGCGACCAACCCACTGCTTTTGCTCATGTTCTTCCCTGTTCCAGTCCCCTTCCTCGGCCACAAGCCAGCCATTCCTCTGCTTTGAGGACAGATCCAGCCCCACTTCCTCTCAGAGGCTTTCCCTGACCGCCGTGTGGAGTGGCCCTATCTTCGTGAGATGCCCAGTTCCTCGAAGGCCCCATCTCGCCTTTGAATCTTTACACAGCACTTTGCACACAGCCTACGCAGGGTAGGTACTCAGTCAACATCTATTCCTTCGGTGATGGGGTTACAGGTACTTTTCCCTTTTTTCATCAGAAAATTGGGAAAGTTAGAAGAACCATTCCTCTCAAGGGTTGTTCTCTTTTTTTAAAGACCTCCTGTGTGCTGGGTACTGTGCTGGATGTTGGGGGTAAGGAGGTGACACAGGTCTTGAGCAGAGAAGGACCTTAAATCATGAAGGAGTCATTATTCCAGGCGCCATGGTGGGCCTTGTGAGTTGCAGAGGCCTCGAGATTGTGTGCAGCATTTCCATGGGCACATGTGCACTGCTCTGGGGAGAAGGCTCATAGCTTTCCTTAGTGGCTCACATGGGTTTTGAGTGCTTGAAAGGGCAAGGGTCACTGCTCCGAGGAAAGGGTGACCACTCCGTCAGGGCCCCGGCCCTCCCCCAGCATGCACTGCAGGTTGCATGGAGGCTTTCTCTCCTCCCCCACACCAGGCTCACTCCTGGCTCAGGGCCCTGGAGTTTGCTTAGAGCATCTGCCTCTTTGGCTGGCTCCTTCTCATGGTCAAGTTTAATCACGAATGTCCTTTCTGGGATCAAGGGAACCGTATCTGGCTACCCAGTCTGAAGTAGCTGACCCATATGGTGATATAGGGGGTGCCTGCACACAGCTCCCCAGACCACAAACCCATGCCAGCTGGCTCCCAGGAAATACCTTCTCCAGCTACCTGGCTCCCTCTGGCCGGAGTCTTGGATCGACTTTCCTTTTCTGCTCTTCACAGGTGACATAACACAGAAGGAGGTGCCCAAGTGCCCAGAGGCTTTTATCAGCCAGGAGGATTGTCCCTGACCAGCCAGCGCTGTCCTGAGGACATCTCGAGGGCCTGCCACAGTGCTACCTGCCATCCAGAGCTGGGCTCTGACTCTGCTGTGTCCAGCAGGCTGTCCGGGGTGGCCCCACTCTGCTCCAGGTCTCCCTTTCCACAGCCCACCCTGCCCCCCAACCTCCCGCTTGAGCGCCATCCTGATGGGGAAATCCCAGAGCCCCCGGGAGACCTGCACTATCGTCCATAACAGATCACATTCCTAGCGATTCCCAAGCAGACATCGCTCTATTCAGGATAATAAAATGGAAACAACATCCCACGGGAGCAATTGTTTTCCAAAACTGTAGGAGAAAGCATTCCAAAGCCACACTGGCTTTTCTGGGTTAAAATCAGGACACGGGATTTTGGGAAGGAAGTGTTGGTTGTAAGGTGGGCATGGCCGTGAACACGCACTCTTGGAAGATCTCGCAGGCCGTGTGTGTGTGTGTGTGTGTGTGTGTGTGTGTGTGTGTAGGTGGTGTACTGGGACACATGCCTCTTTTGCACTGTGTGTGTCACCTGGTTAACTGAGATTCAGGCGCCATGCTCTTTGGCTAAAAGGGAGACAGAGAGACCAAAGGCCTATGTCCTGTCTGGTGTCTGAAGATCAGACCAGGCATTTCCTGCTCTGGTGTTCAGGCCTGAAAATGGGTTAATGCGTGTAAAATGCTTAGCACGGTGTCTGGCAGCTAGTAGGTGCTCAATAAGTGACAGAATTTGTGTTACCACTGTGGCTGTTATTACTAAAATGACGGAAGCCCTGTCACCACTTTGGCTACCCCAATGGTCTGAGTAGGCATTTGCTGACCGTCTGCCTTCTCCGGGCACCGCGCCCACTGTGCTCATTCCCGTATCCCCGGCAGCCAGCACAGAGCCTGGTTCACTGTGGGCCTCAGTGGATGCTTGATGGAAACAGGGCAGAAGAACTGCGGTACCCTCTTCCCACAGGCCCTGGCTCTGTCACCCAAACAAAGCCTGTCTCCTTTGCAGAATCAGCTTTGGGTCTCGTCCTCTCAGAGGATCAGAGGATGGGCTGGGGCCATCCTGCCAGTGCCCAGCTTCCCCACCCCAGGCTGGCCTAGGACACACTCTGTCACCCAATTCCTGTACCTGGAGCAGCCAATGCCTGAACCGGGATGACTCTATCCTATGGAATTAGAATTTTGCGCATAAAACTAAATTTCACATTTAAAGCGATCTGTCGCAGGTGATTTATTGGATTGAGAGAAGGTGAGGATAGTTTTCCTCTTGATGGAGCAAAGATGACTGAGTCACACAGTAATCAGAGATCAATGTTTTCCATCCAGAGGTTTCCATGTGGGGCCCAAGGTCCAGGGGGCCTCCACCTGCCTCCCTTCTCCATGCTCCAGGTCGCAGGGGGAGGACTGCTGGGATTCAGAATCCCACCAGGGGACAAAGAGCCACTCCCGGATAGAATTCTCAGAGGCTGTTTCCCTCCACTCCCTTTAATTTAGCTTTGCCAGTGAAGCTGTATAAAGTTCAGTCTTACAGTTAATGCAAATATTTGCAAATAAGAGGCTTTTATATACTTATTCCAACCACCACTTATCGGCTGCCCGGAAACTCAAGTGAAAAACAGTCCCTGTCCTAGGATGTACACCTCCTACAGGAAGGAGAGCCTGTCAGGTCCCCAGACTCACCCAGAGAAGCAGAAAACACATTCCTCGGTGTAAAGAAGTAAAGGATCAGTTCATGGGGCTGCGCCCCCACCCTGCCCCAATGAGGCACGGGGAAGATCCCCTAAGGAGGAGGGTGGGGGCCACACAGGGCTGTTATGTTCAAGAAATATTTTTTTCTGTTCAAGTAACTTGCCCAAGGGCAAGTACATGTCCAATGTCGTGGGAGTCCCAATTCAGAACCATCACTAGCCCTTTCTCATCTGCAGGATAAGCCCTGGAATTCTGTGGCCGTTGTCTTCCTTGGCGACTTTGCTGGCAGGTCTGTCCACCAGCAAAGCCCCTGTGTGCATGTGCCAGAGGGACTGGCATACTGGCTTAGCTCGGTGACTAGCCTTCTCTCTTGCATACAGCACAGTCTCCTCCTGTTCCTATGAGGCATCATAAAGTGGCGTAATGGAGTCAGACCCTCTCCTTGCTGTGCCCCTGGGCTCAGCGGCCTACCTTTCTCTCCTTGTCACCATACTCGATGCCCAGAGTGTCCATGGCCCGGACGATGGCTGCCAGGGATTGGATGGTGTTGCTGTAGACAACAGGCTTGTACTGTTTCACGTCTTCTCCGGAGAAGCCATCTTCATGGATAATCCTAGAGAAAAACCACACACACACATATCTGATGAGCACACTGGGCATCGAGCACCAGGCGTGTGAAGTTTCTGGGCCTGTCTCCTGGCTTAGCTGGCTGAGGGCTGGGTCCAAACTGGATGCTGAATTGCTGAGCTGCTACCTTAATATCATAAAGTCTGAAGGGAAAATCTACCTGATTTACTGAAAAGCAATCTAAAAAACAGAATAGTGGAAAAATGGAATGCAGTCTTTTTACATTCCCCGTATGCATGTGAAAGAAACATCAGTGACCAAGTCGTTGTAGACAGTACTTGAAAGCACTTGGAACCGGAGAAACATGCACTCAGCGCTCGATAAATGTTAGCTATTAGTATTTTTAAGCAGAGATCAGAGTCATAACTTAAATATCCACTCTGGAGTGTATTGCCGAAGATCCCTACGAGAAGCCTGCGAGGGAATAATACATTTTTCTTTCACAGAAAACTCATAGTGCTTTTAATGAGGGTAAGGAGACTCATTCAAAATGAACCTTCTTAGTCCTTGATGACAGAAAAGTCAACACAAGGAGTTTGCCGACACTTCCATCCTTGGCTGGGACTTGACCATCATCTCACCCTTATTCTGGTGGCTATGACAGTGACATGGAAGGCCTCAGAGGTGACATCACAGTTCCCAGAGGCCACATGCTCCCTGCCCTCCTGTTCTCAGGTTAAGTCTAGACATGCCATAATGTCCCTTCTCCCTGCAGGCGGTGGCCACCCAAATGAATGCTCACTGCCGACTAGGTTCCAGGTAGGAGCTAGAAAGAGGGGAAAAAAACAAGTTCGCAAGAATCCTCTTACAGTTGAAGTTATTAATGAAGAGCGAATGGATTTTAAGACTAACATCCAACATTTGTCATCCCCTAATAAACCGTGCGAACGCCTCTGTGGCCATGTGTTTCAGCCTGAGATGGAGCACCGTGCGTGATGTGCATGTGCCCCAGTCTAAGAGCTTCACCCCCACCTCACCACAGCCCTGTTCCATTCCTTAATTACTGGAGAAAATTGCTAACTATCCTTTTTTTCTTAAATAGCTTAATTGAGATATAAGTCACATACCATCCGATCCACCCATTTATAGCGTGTGATTCAATGGTTTTTCGTCTATTCAAAAGGTTGGGCAATGATCCCCACAATCTAGTTTTAGAACGTTTCTGTCCTGCCAAAAAAACCACGAACCCATTAGCAGTCACTCCTCCTCCCTGACCCTAGCAATAAGCAGTTGCTAATCCACATTTCATTTTTGTCAATTTGCCTATTCTGGACATCTCATATAAATGGAATCATGCCAGATGTGGTCTTTTGTAACTAGTTTCTTTCACTTAGCATAATGTTTTCAAGATTCATTCTTGTTATATCGTGTATCGTATTCATTTATTTTTATTGGATATATCACATTTTATTTATTTATTCATCAGTTGATAAACCTTAATGATTCCTGTTTCAAAATTTGCCTTGGTGCTGGGTTGTGGGTCTTTATCCTGAGTTTCTCTGAGAAACAGATCAGAATGACCCTTTTGACTTTTCATTGACTTTTATTTGCCCTCTATCCATTTTCGTACAAGTTTCTTGAGGGGGTATAACCCAGCCTAGATCACTGGTGCAGTACCCCAAAGGGATCCCAAAGGAACTAGTTAGCTCCCAATATAAACTAGAAAAATGGACAAAATGCATGAAACTAGCATTTTCAGACACTGGAGAGTGGGCAGTGCAGGACTGTGACCCCTGAGAGAAGGTGGATGGTCATGGTGAGTCCTGTGATTGCCCTGGCTCTTCGGCCTGGTGGCGTTTACCAGACCCTAGTGCAGAGAAGGGAAATCTGAGCAGAGCGCAGTTGTCATACTGAGTCAATGAGAGAAAGGTCAGAGTTCAGGAAGGCTGAGGTGTCCAGGACTGAAGGGGCAGAGTACCAGAGAGGGAAACTCCAGAGGGGATGGGTCTGAATTGGGGTCCCATTGAGTTGGCTGAATTGGCTGAATAGGGATGAGACTTCACAGGCTTGGCAAGGACTAAGCATCTGGAACTGATAAGCTGAGGACTGCCCAAAGCTTACTCAAGGCTGGGAGATGTTTGAGTTCCGACCAGCCAGGGAGGGTTCACTCTCTGTGCGAAGTGCTTTACACGCACCATCTCATTTAATATTCAAAACAATTCTAGGAGATAAAAACTAGTACTTCCCTTTTCCAGATGAGAAAACTGAGGCTCAGAAAGCTTAAGCCACCTACCCGAGGCCACGTACTTGGTTAAGTGTCAAGGTGGCATTCAAGGCCCTGTTTGTGACCACCAGGCAGATACTGAGAGGCAGGGCTGCTTCTCCTGCCCTGGGTCCTATATCCAGGTTCCCAGAGAGTCCAGAGATTTCAGACACAAAGTGAGCATCCGAGCACCTCCTACAACATCAGCCTGAGGAGTGTGGGGCAGGGCAAGGAGGTGTCTGGTTGGAGGTTGGGGAGGCAGCCCAGGGGAGTCTGGTCTCTTGTGACAGCCAAGGTCTGAGTCCTGAAGGAGACAAGGCCAGGATTGAGAGAGCAAGAGTAAGGCTGCATGGGACCCCTGAGCTACAGTCAGTGGCAGCTCACGCTGCTGTAGCCCCAGATAAACTGATCTTCATCCACATGGTGAGTGACAGGATGCAAAATCAAGTCCCGGAGACATCATCTGAGCCACTGGATCCAGCCACGCCTAAAGCTAACATTGTCCTTACACTTTTGAGGATATGAGCCAAGTAATTCCTTCCTATTTTTACATAAGCTAATTTGACTTGGGTTTCTGTCACTTACAACCAATAGAGTCATAACTATAACATGTTTTGTACCTTGATGACAGATGACAACACTAATCAGAGGTCATCTCCTAGTCGACTTGTTTGTTAATTTTCTGTCTCTACCACCAGCCTGTCAGCCCCTGGAGGTCAGATACCACATCTCAGGTCCCCCCTCCATGCCACCTGCCACAGGGCTGGCTCCGGACAGTGCTCAGAGAAAGTGGGACATAACTACACGAGCCAGGAGTGCACAGATGCACAAGACTGCCGGTCTCCACGGAGTGGGAATCCTCCAGATTTCTCATGCCTGCAGAGCCAGGGTAGCATAAAAGGGGCCAAGCTCGATGTCATATTGGTGCCCGCCCCAAACTCGGGGACTCTGAGAGGTGTTCCAAGCCACCGAGCCAGAAGAAACGTGGGAGCAAACAAAGGCTGACTCTGCGGTCCTGAGCGCTGGACTTTGAACAGGAGCCACCAGCTGGACTCTGGAAACCCGGTGATGCAATGAGGGGAAATGGGGAGCAAGAGGGAGGGGGCACCAAGCCCACCTGAGCGGGTCTCAGCTTTCTGGGAAGAGGCAACGGAGGAGGGACCCCTGGCCCTGGACCCTCACCTCCTCTCCTGGCTGCCTGGGGGACTCTGCAGGAGGCCCAGGCTTGGGCTCCCTGTGCTCCCTGTCCCCTCCCTCCCCGCCACAGACTGCACTCAGCTGCGTTGAGACTCCCCAGGCGCAGTGGCCTTATATGGTCACAGATGCAAAGGCTTGGGAGCTGGAAGGGACCTTGGAGGTTCATCTGGCCCAGCAGCCATTCTCCTGAATCACAGATGCCTTGTAGATTGTGACAAATGCACCCACACACACAGCCTTGACCCCGATTTCTGGAGGTTCACGAACTCACAGCTGCTGGAAGGCGGTTTTCCCGCTCCATCTCCCGGCGGGGTCGAGCGCCCCTCCTCTGCTTCCCTTTATCACCCTTTCCCTCTTTCCATCCTCCACCAGATCTCTTTAAGGATCCAGATTAAGGGGTGGGGGTGGGGAGCTGCTGGAGCCTTACTCCAACCATGTGACTGGGCAGTTCCTGTCCCCGCTGGGGCCTCGGCGGTAACACTGGGTACCCTCACTGAGCCGTGGTCAAGGTCAAAAAGAATGAATCACACGAGAAAGAGCGGAGAGGGTGGGGGACGGTGCCCGGTCAGCTTAGCCGATCCTGTGAGTGGGGCAGTAGGGAGAAGGTGCAGCTGGTTGGGTGTCCCATGTCTGTCCTCCTGGGGACAGGACGTGACTCGGGTCCACAGGGTGGGAGGGCTGGGGAGCCCTGGAGGAGGCGTGTTCGCAGCCGCACACAGCGGGGCAGCGGGGCCTTCCCTGGACTGGAGCAGAAGGTCTGCTCCCCTCGCTAACAGATGTCACAGGACTAGCAGCGGGCTGGACAGCTAAACCTCCCGATTTGGGGGCTGCCTAATGATGTAAAACGTGTTTGCGATCACGGCCGAGGCTCTTGTGCTGACTGCCCGTGGGGGGGTCAGTACTCAGGGCTCCATCTGTGTGACCATGACAACGGTGTCCTATCATGGGGAGACCTGATCAGCAGTTGGGGAGGTGGCCCTGCAGCCACTCCCCTCCCCAGACGAGGTGGGAAATAACCCCCGCGACTTCACAGACTCTGACTATAATCAAACTGCAAACAGTGAGGTCCTGGTGAGTTAATGACACATAGCAGCAAGCAGGGGCTCCACGGGACCTACCAGAGCACTGGCCCTGGGTGGGTCTGTAATATGAAAACATAGTCTAACAGGTGTCGTGTGCAGCCATGATGGTAAAACTGTTTATTTGTTGGCGTTGGTGGGAGGACGGGGTGTGGAGGCACAAGGAGAGAGAGAGAAAAGGTGGTGTAAGAGGATGGTTAACGAAATGTCATGTCACTTTGGGGTGGTGGCATTCCGTGAGTTTTTATTTTTTTCTTTACGTGTTTGCTTTGTTTCATTTTAAAAAAGTGCATTTGTGAACTGGAAGAACAACAGATCATTTTCAGTGGGAGACAGACACTTCCTGTTTAATGGGGGTGGGGGGTGGATGCGAGGCCAGGAGAGACCAGAGCAAACCCGGGTAAAGTCATTATCACAGGAACCTCCTGACATGTTTCATTTAGGTTCAGCCTGGTGTAAGGCCATATCAGACCACACTGCCCACAAGGCCTGCCTCCACGGGGCTTCTCTGCTTCCCAGGGGCTCTCACTCTAGATGATAAGCCTGGTGTTGAAAACACCAAAGTTAACAATATAAACGGGCACCTGCCAAGGGCTAAGTGAAGGGTCCCTGCGTCAGACTTCGGCTGCCACCCAATAGCCATTCCCTTGTCGCTGTGGTGAGTTCCTTTCCCTGCCTCCCTTGCAGCTAAGAGTAACCATGTGACCCAGTTCAAGTGAGTAGACTGAAGGGGAGCTGGCTAGAAACACCTCTGAGAAAGGGTCCTCTTTTCTGGTCCAAAGAGAGAGGTTTTTGAGAAATAACTTTCCTGGCCTGGACCTTTTCCCACTGCCCCCTGCTTCTGGCTGTCCATCCACTACTGACTCCGTTTTTTTTTTTGGCTTTATATGTGGTTCTGTGAGGAAGTAAATATTGGGGTGATGGCAGCCACCTTGTGACCATGAGGTTGGCAGATTACACCACTCTGAGGAAGGAAGATCAAGGGGTTTCAGGGGTCTCCTAGTGACCCTGCTGAACTGCCAGATCAATTCTGGGGCTAGGAACAAAGATCATTCTCTTGCCATGATGCCCCCTGTGTAGGAAAGAGCCCACACAGAAGTGGTCACTTGCCAGGTGGGTAACTGACTTAGAAGAAATCTGCCTATTGGCACATGATCAGCTAAGTAGCAGAGCAGGGACACAATCCCTGCCATGGTGCTGAAGGCCTCTCATCTCCCTCAGCCCTCCCCTGAAGTAGGAATGGAGATGGGTGGTGATACCAGGTGAGAAAAACATCGATCGGTTGCAAAACGCGAAGATTTTTTTTGCTCCTTCTGTCTCAAAAGCTCTAATTCCCAATAGTTTGGAGCTTTCTTAGAGGGTATTCTGTAAGCTTCTTCATTCATCCATTCCCTAATTCACTTTTCATTTATTTCTGGGTCCCTACTATGCAGGTAACAAGTGCTGGGGACAGAAGAGTGAACCGACGGATACAACCGCTGCCTTGGGGAGCCAGCATTCCAGAACGGAAGACAAATATTAAATAAGTAATTTTATAAATGGTTATTTAAATGATAATTAGTGCTACCGAGGAGCAAACTAGAGCCTGAAGGAGATGCCAGCCTCCCGGGGAGCAGTGCTGGAAGCCAAGCAGGCGCTGGCTGCGCAGACAGGGAGGGACACGGGACTCCAGACGGGGAACGGCACAGGCCAGGGTGGCACTCTGGAGGGCCTCGTCTCTGTGTGGTCTCTGCGTGTCTCCCAGAGCTGGCACCCAGGGTGCTCGGGAAATGTGTGCTAAGTGAACAGAAGGCACCTGGTGGGCTGGAAGGTGGGACCGGAAGCCAGAGACCCCCACCGGGAAGGCTGCTGTGGATCTGTCGCTGGCGTGGGCCTGAGGCGCCCTCCCTCCTGAGGTCCCTGCTGAATCGCACTGAGAAGGGTAAACAGCAAGCGGACGGGATGGGAAAATGTCACAGACAGCAGCCAGGCTCAGGCGCTGGCGAGAACAGCAGGCCAGCTAGTGGGGAACGGGCAGAGGGGGTCCTGCTGAGGGCCCTCCTTTGTCTTCTCCCTGTCGGTGCCCCGCAACTGTTCCTGCATTTCCTTTTACCTACGGCGACATCTCGCAGTCTCATGCCCAGTGGGGTGTGACCTGCAGGAGAGACCCCGGCCCCTCCCTCGGTGGATGCCACCAACCGCGAGGAGTACGCGGAGCGCTTGGCAGTGGTCCAGAGGGCATAGGTGTGGGCAGGGCCAGGGGGTGCGTGGGAGGTTGGTGTTCTCAGTGCCTGCAGCACCCCCAGTTCCCTGGAGGACATCACTCATTCATTCATTCATTCTACAAATAAATACTGAGGACCCGTTAGGAGCTGGACACACCCTGGCTCTCCTGGTTACTAACAGTGTGAACTATGAGCAAGTGCTTAGCCGTCCCAGGCCTGGGTCTCTGTAAGATGGGGAGGATGACTGCCCCTCATATCGCTGTCAGACTATTAAATAGTGTGTAGGAAGCGCCTGGCACACAGTTGGGCCCAATACCTGCCAGGGGCCAGTATTATTTAAAAATCACAGACTGATCGGGGCTAGACCTCTTGCTTTGTCTCCCAGGCCACGGGTCCCCTCCTAGCCAGGGTGGCAGTACCTTGACCTAAATGAATGGGGTGCTGGGGAGACAGAGGGTGTCCATGTTTTGAACACTGGCCGGGCAGAGATAAGGTGTATGTGTTTTGCAAAGTAATTACACTGGGACCTTGATTTCTGATTTCCCAAAGTTCTGAGAGCAGCAGCGCTGGGATCTGGAGGCTCCTGAAGGGAGCTGAGGAGCTTCGCTCTTCTCCAGGCTCTTCAAAAGGACATTTCCTTGACTGGAAGAATTAGAGCAATCCTGAAACTACTGCCCCCTTCAGTCTCCTACCAACGGCTTCCCCCTCCTCTAAATCTGCAGAGCTGACTGCTAAGTGCCAGGTGCACTTCACACAGCACCCAGGGACAGTGGCGAACGGTGCAGACACAGCCCCTGACTTCAAAGGACTTACGAGCTAGTAGGGGAGGATACAGAAACAGAGGAGTAAACAAATATTATAGAGTGATAACCACAAAAAGGGTAGCGATGGGGCCGAGGGAGAGAGTTAGGAGCTAGGAAAGGAGGTGACTTGTGAAGCTGAGGCCTAAACGCTGAGAAGGAGTGGACCCTGCATATAGGTCAGGTAGAGGACAACAACTGCAAAGGTCCTGGGCACCTTGCGTGTTAGAGGAATGGTGAGCAGCCAGTGGGGCTGGAGTGGAATAACAGGAACAGCGGGGGGATGAGGTCAGAGAGGGTAGCGGGGACCAGAGCATGTATGGGTAACGTGCTACTTATATTTTGTTCTCAATACGCATGAAAACAGTCACCTATTTAAATAAAAAAAGTTCACCGTGTACCTCTCCAAACCATACTGACTTCGACCAGTGGTTCTGCTCTAAGTGTGGACCGGGTTTAAATGGCAGCTTCCCCTCTGCTCCCCTGACTCCTCCAGCCCCGGCTGAGAGGCCTGGAAGCCAAGGATTCCAACCCACACGGCTAAGCAAACAATAAGCAGAGAAAGTCAGCCATCACCCCTCTGACCTGCAGGGAAGCACTGTCCACACGTTGGCATACGTTCGGTGTTTTTACATGGCAGTCCACGTGTGTACTCTTTTTCCTGAAATGGCATCACACTATCTGGCTCTGTGTCACCCAGCAGTTGTCACTGGCGGCTTGGTGTCCTATCATCTGAATGGGCCCTTAGTCATTCAAGCAAACCCCTATCAGTGGACATTTGTGGATGGGAGCTCTTCCCGGCTTCAAATCCAGCAGCTGGGGAGGCTGCCTGACCATGAGCCTGTTTCTTCTAATGAAGGTAGAAAGCTCTGAAACCAGGACAGAACGAGCCAGAGGCGGGCGACCCCTGGTCCTACAGGCTGGGCTTGAGTGATGCAACTGAGCACCAACGGGATCCCTCGGCTGTTTGAAAAGAAGAGGATGAAGACCCATTTGAAACCTAGCTGTTTAACTGTGGGGTGAAGTCGCATGGTGTGAGGAAAATTATCTCAAAAATAAATGAGATCCCTCAGTAATTAAAACTATATTTAAAACTTGATATTCTAATCTTAGAATAATACAGACTAGAAGGGTATTTTAAGACAATAGTATCAGGCAAGCCATTCCCCAGGGGAACGACTAGTACAAAACAAGAAATGTGTCCTGTTGACAGTGACTTGCAGAAATCTGTTATAAAGATGCCATTTTTAATAAGGGGTAACTTGGGCCAGAAGCAAAGATGTCAGCTGCCAATTGTCGCCAGACGGAGCCAGGGGCAAGGCCGGGACTCATGATTCCGGAAAACAAGGTGGCCCTGCGCTTTCCCAAGATGCTCGCTGCTGGGGCTGGGCACACACCAGCTGTCCCACGGGCTGTGTGGCCCCCAGCATGGCCTCCTAGAGCACTGTGCCTTTTTCTCCTCTTGGTGGTGGGGCTGGTCTGAGTCTTGGGACTGTAGCCTTGGATGATAGATGCCATGCCTTGGGCTTGGGAAGCAGAAAGTCCAGGTTCTTAAGCAATTAAGCCACTAACAGGCAACGTGACCTTAGGTGAAGTGGGCAAAGAAGGCCCCAGAGAGCCAGGCCTCCGGCCAGCCCTCCTTAGCTGGTCAGTGCCATGGGACCCTGCCCAGGGCCCACCTCGGCATTACAGAAAACCCTGGGCGGCAGCTCCGCCGGCCTCCTGGGAGGGGACCCCAGCCTCATAATCTACCCTTGGATGCCAGCCACCGGCCCTTGCCATGCCGGTGTTTTTAGAAAATACTGCCACTCACTGTGGCAGCTTACATTTGTTTTGTCAATCAGGAGACCTGGGGTCTGGTCTTGGCTCTTCCACTGACAGGCTGGCATGAGCAAGGGCATGTGCCTCGTACTCTACAGTCATTTCTTGTGCGTGCTACTACAAGCTCTCAGACAGGTCAGGTGTAGGCTCTGGGCTCGGGTTGTGTCACTACCTGTGGTCACCCTGTTTTACTCAGGTTAACCAAGCTCTTTGGCCATATCTATGTCTTTGCCAAAGGCAGTGTTTTTGGAATATAACAGCTCACAAAAATGAGGGCAAAAATGAGGGACTCTTGGTGGACAAAAGATTGAAGTGCTCTGAAATAGAGACCTGTATACGTCACTGAATTCAAGCTCTACTAAACGAGTCACCTCCTCAGACTCCGGCTGAAAGAGGCCCCTTGCTTCCTTCATTCTCCGTCTTCATCCTGCCTTATTTTCCTTTATAACATGTGTCACTATTTAATATATATTTCTTTTTACTTGCATACTATCTGTTTTCCTGTCTACCAGTGAGCTCCACAAGGGCGGAGACTTTGTCCGTCTCGTTCACTGACCACAGTGCCCTGCGCGGGGCCTGGCACATAGTGAACGATGGATAAATGTTGGATGAATGGCTGAATCAAACAGGCAATTGCTCAGGACCAAAATGGCAGCCCTAAAATGGCAATTCTACAGATGACTCCCTTCTGTGAAGGTAGGCAGAAGGTGAGTTGTGGGCCAGGATGAGCATACACCTGCCCCAGCCCCACCACCGCCATCTGGCACCCCCAGCTGCCAATCTCGTCTCCACCTAGGGTACTGAGTGACCTTCCCCGAGGACCCAGAATCTGTGGCCCTTTCCCCAGTGAAATTAACTCTAATCACCCCCTCAGTCGTCAGCATGGATTCACCCTGTTTAGCCTGACAAGTGGGTTCTCACTGGTTTCCTCGGGGTCTGGACAGGCAGCCACCCTATGTGGCCCACTCCACAGTCACTTCTAGGAACCTCCAAAGCCATTCTTTGAAATCCAACTGTTAAATTCATTGGTTATGTTGCAAGGTACGTGACAGAGAGCTTTATGGCTTCCCAGGCCTTTTTACAAAGTCTTATATAAAGACAAAAGCTCCCCTTAAACACAGTAAAAGCCTGTGAGTGAGGCAAATTGGTTTGATGCCGATTTTACTGCCTAAATCTAAGTAACATTTCTGGTTCCCCATCTGCCTGATTAGGGCAGCTGCTCGATCGTCCTTTCTTCTTCTGCTGACATAATGAAATGAAGTATTCCTATTAGAACATTATGTTTAATATATGAACAGTATTATACATTGGGGGGCAGTTTGCACAGCTTTATTATGTTTTGTGGAAAACACACAAGCAAGGCTGCAGAGCTTTGCCCATCCCGTTCAATCCTTGTGGGGCGGGGGGAGAGGCAGTAAAAACCCTTCCTGCCTACAGTGTGTTTGCTCATTATTTATGTTCTCTGCTCGTTAGCCCCTGCACGTGCTCCCATGAACCGCAGGAAAGAGGGAAAAAGCCACCAGAGCCCTCTGCCTCTGGCAGACAGCCCACAGGAAGGCATTCGCCAGCCGAGCCACCTAGGCCGCCTCCCTTTCTGATACCAGGTGGACAAGTGCAAAAGGCTGTGTCATCTGAGCAGACCAGGTGGGACTCTGGCAGTCTGTGGGAGGGCTCCTGTCTGGGTTCCTCCCGGCTCCCTCCCCACTCACTGTGGGATGCAGTGATGACTCACTGCAGAATACGCCTGTGAGCGAGCACGGGCTTCGTAACTGGTAAACGAGGGCTGGAGTGGACATCTGCTGGTTTTGCTCGCCCAGCTTCTCTTCTCCCTTCCACGGGAGAGCCATTGTTCCTTGTACTTTGGGGATTCTCTCTATCCCTAGCCTAAGTTCCAGGGGCGAGCCCCTGACCCACACCTGGCCGGCCAGTGCAGCACACACCTGAATCCAGCCATGCCCGAGGCTAGTGCGCCCACCTCTGGGCTACTCAGTGACCTGAGCCAACATGCTTCCTTTCCTGCTGCAGTCTCTCTGAGGCAGGTTTCGGTTCTCAGCAACCAGGAGTTCTGATGACCTCAGAGCTGCTGCACAGCCCTTGAGAGTTTGTTGGGAGGATGGTAGCAAAGCCCAAGACTAGCCATGCGGCGTGCTGATCAGAAAGGGGGTGTCTGGTCACTGTGTAACTTCTGAGGGCCCTGGGGGAACACCCCTGCGGGAAAGCACTTGCTCCAAGCCTGCTTCATAGTGGCCGACTCAAGCTGGGGTCCTTTTCTCTTAGAATCATTTCAGGAAGCAGCAACTCCCAATTCGCTGACCACAACCCCCCCAGTCCTCAGAAACCCTCAGGAACATCACTCCCCAGATTACAGACCCAGGCAGCCTGGAAAGGCTTTTCACAGCCTCTTGGTTTTCCCCTTCCTGTTATTTTTAAATGACGACTTGTTTTTCTTCTTCTTACCATGTGATTGGGCAGGGAAGGACACCAAAACGCCACCACCAACCTCCTGAGACAAAAGGGCAGGAAAAGAAGCCCGCTTGGCATGCACGCGTACATGCAGGGCACAGCTTTGAGACTTGCCCCAGGCCTCCCGAGCATCGCCCCAGATGGTGGACCGTTTTAGGTGGGTGTTTGTTCTGAAACAAAGGGACAAGCAGAAAACACTCTTCTTAGCTCCCTGCTGAGGAGTGTTCAAGGCCACTGATGCAGGGCGCCTCGGAGAAGCGCGTTTTTCAGGCCCTCTGTGGGGAAGGCTAGTGGCAAAGTCTGCCAAAGGCAGGTCTGATTCCACATTCTTCTCCAGGGTCACTCGTGTCTCCCCCACACCAAACAGCCATGGTCAGTTGCCACTCCAACTTTTGCGGACACAGAGGGCCATGTCAGTGCCCAGTCAGGCCCCTATCCCTCCCTGACTGCATGGGTTCCCTCGGTGTCACCTTTGAAAGACAGTGAGAGAGAATTCCAGGTGAGGGTGGCACGCCTTGCCAGACCAAGAGAAATGCAGTCACTGGGACACACATCAAAGCCCGGCCCAGCCAGCCTTCCTTCCCTGTGGCAGATGTGGCCCCGAAAAGATGCCAGTCTCTGTGCAGTGACCTAAATGGCCCCGGTGTGGGCCCCACCCAGCCTTCCTCACGCAGATAGAAGTTTTCCATTAATAACCGCTATGCCATGGTCACGGCCCCCAAAGAGAGTCCACAAGAACCACTTTGTGGGCTTCCGCATCGATTCTCCTCTCTAGGGATGCTGGGGGTGGGGGTGGGGGAGTGTTCTGCTCTCGAGGCTAAAGGCATCCACTTGGGCTGTGGGTGGAACAGACCCAGCTGTGCCCTCTCGGCCTATTTTTGCCACGGCTGGGTCGGTCAGCATGCAATGGGATCACGGCTCAGCCAATGGCTCTGTTGCTCATCTGTGAGGCTAACAGGATGGTCAGTACTGCCCGGTCCCTCACCGAGGAGGAGACCAGCAGCTGGTGGCCGAGGGGTTCTGAATGTGAGTCACGTATGAAATGGGCTCACGCTGAAGACAAGTGGTCCAAGGAGGATGGGTCTCTCAAGCTTCCATCCTGAGAATGTGCCACTTTGTCACACTCTCCTCATTATAGTTTCAGGGTAAAGACTGAAGAAAAATGCACATCGGCTATTGTCCAAGCCCTCCCTAACGTACCTGGAGCAGTGGAGCTGGGACCTGGGGAAGAATAAGGATGGCCGGCGTCCCTTGAGCCCCACAGGTGCCAGTTCTATGCTAAGGCCTTTATGGACATTCAGAAATTTAATCCTATCAACAGGTTGTACGTCATCACCTCCCAGCATCCAGTCGTAGTAACAGCTATGTCAGAGCTGGTGCTAGCTCCACCTTACAGACGAGGAAACTGGCCGACAGAGGAGTTAACGAGCTTTCCCAAGGTCGTGCGGCGAGTAAACATAGGCGATCCCAAGACCCCAATTTCCTAACCAGTCCATGGACAGCACGTGGACCACAATTTCCACGACCTCAAGCATGTTCAGAGGAGGGAGACCAGGCTGGTGGGAGACAAGACTCCGACCAACTGGATAGGAAGGGAAAGCATTTCCACATTAAGAAGGGGTCCCATGATCAGGAGGTTTCTGTTGCCACACTGGCTTCCTAACGTGGACCCTTCTTTAAATACCTTTCCAGTGTCATAGCTTAATCCTCAGTGACCTTGCTGCCCTGCCCCTTCCGCTGACCATTCATGGTTCCCCGAAATGCATCTTAGCATCATACTGGACTGAGGATTCCGAGGGCAGAATCCAGCTCAGACTCCTGTGCATTGAGCCGGACGTATGGCTGCTGGAGGAGTGAACAGTGAATGAATCAATGGAATCTGTCCTGGGAGATCCTGACACTGCCACGTGTCCCCAGCACTGAATATTTTTGCTTACCATCTCCACAGCCAACTGCTGAGACAACTGTCCTAAGTGACTTCTGCGTCCACTGTGCTTTACACTCCAACCTGTGTGCCGATCAGGAAGGTCGGGGCCCGGGGCTGGTTAGGGAGCAGGAGGGACGGCGGGATGGGGCGGAGAACACACATACTTTTCCAGCATCCAGTGTGGGCACAGATCAGGCTCCCAAGAATGAGATTCAATTCCAGCAACGCTCCCCAACACCGACTAAGCACAAGGCACGGCCTTTGCCTCCTTGGTGCAGATCGTGACGAGGAGGCGGCATCGTCCCATTTTGGTGCGGCCTCCAGTGCCCGACAGGCCTTCTGGGTGGTGTGGCCGGTGCCCTGGGAAAGCAGGGAACTGCTGACTCACCCCGATCACAAAGCACTCCTGGGGCTCTTCAGCTGGTCGTGCAAGAATGTGGAAGCAAACATTCTGCTTGAGCAGTTCTGTTGTTCCAAGCCTGTCGCCACACTCCGAGGCTCAGGTAACGGGCCTCTGAAGCCAGGCTTGTGCCTGGCTGTGCTTGCCACAAACAGCACAGCTCTGTGTATGGGGGTGACCAGCGGGATCCAGCGGGCCAGAGTCGCGTGGGGTGACCCCGTGGAACTTTAGACTACAACTTCACCACAGTTGGCCCCTGTCCCATCCTTCTCCAAAATGAGATGACAGAACTCTCCCGCTGTCCTCTCAGCTCCCCACGATCCTGTGACAGGAGGGGCTGCCGGGGAGCCGTGGGACATGGTGCCGGGTCTTCCTGGACGCCAGTCCCAGGACTGTAGGAACATCGGCACCACCACCAAACTCGTGAACAAAATAAAGGTGAGAAGGCTGGGTGAGGCCACTCACCCTGCTGCCTGCCGGCACTGTGGGGACTCGGCGAGGGGCTTCCTCATCTGGCTGCTGTGCCACCTCCCACAACCCAACACTCCCTTTTAGGTTTCCCAAGCATTTTCACAGATGTTCTTTGGACAATAATGAACTCCTAGTGATTAAACATTAACTTCGTGCTAGGCTTTTATGTATCTTATCCCATTTAACCTTTGCAACAAATCTCAGGGATAAGTAACACAGTTATCCCCATTTTATAGATAAGGACAGAGGCTTGGGGAGGTCAACCAACTGCTTGGCCAATGTCTCAAGCTGGTAAGCAACAGATCTAGGGATTGAAGCAGGGTCCCCTCCATAACCACCATGCCAATCAATACCCTGGTGGTGGCCCCATTTTACAGTAATGGGGGGAGGTAAGAGAATCAGTGATTGACTGGCCCACTGGCCCAGGGAAGGCCCTAAACTGGCCATCTGCAGCCTGGGTTGAGGCCAGAGAAAGATGTGTTTTGTTTGGCCTGCAGTGGTTTTGAGTTGTTGTTTAGTTTTGCTTTTTTATGGGAGCAACTGTTTATAAACCAGAGTTCTCACAAAAAGACATCTTTTCCTGAACAACACAGACGTGCTGATCTGTCTTCTTGGGTGGGACCTGAGTTTGGCTGCCTCTGAGGGGCGGGCCAGTGCTCCAGTGATCCCCAGTCCCTGCCAGTACGAAGGCTTCGGCCTGCGGCCTGCTGGCCCTGTCGGCGCTATGGCACCTTCTAAGAGCCACTCAGCAGCACCAGCCACATGTTCCTGGTAGAAAAAGTACTTCCAGGATGTTAGTAGTAAGGAAGAGTGTGAAACCGATGGCAGATTGTTGTTGTTATTGTCGTTATCCTAATAAATATAGGCAATAGCCAGGAATTTGACAGGTCCAACAATTCTGGAACGTGCAGTGTGAACCATGTTCAAACTTATGAAACGGGTTCAGCTCGCTTCCATCTTTTCATGCAGCCTCATGGGAGGATACCACACACCCAAGGATCCGACAGGTTGCACGGCTAACCAGGAGGCTCTGCACAGCTGGAAGTTTGGCCACTGTCCATGTTCGCACTTAAGTGCTACTTGGTCAGACACATGGAACACTAATGACAATCACGTGGCTTCAGCTGCCGAGAAGCAGCCCAGAATTGATGGGAAGCAAACCTCTTGAGCAAGGCACAATGCAAAGGCACTTAGCCAACAAGTGGGAAGAGAATCTATGCATTGGCTGGCAATGAGGAAGAAATCCAGTCTCTAACCACTGGAGAGTCCCGGGGTTCAGACCTTGGCCTGCCTACGCGACATCTCTGTTAGATGCACACGAGGCGCTGCAGACTAAATCGGGCCCTCATTGACCTACTGATTTTCCCTCCAAACCTCCTCTCTGTCAGCTTTCCTATCCCAGGTGAAGGCAAATACTGTTGCCTACCAAAGACTCTCAGCATGACGCCCGTTCTTTTTTCTTTTTCTTTTTCTGTTGAATGGGAGATTAATAAGTGTTAGAGAAGCGTCAAAGACAAAGTAACATGAAACTCAAGACTTTCTATTTATTGTCATCAGAAGAACAGAAAGAGAACTGAAGAAAGACCTTTCCTACCATGGGATTCAATGTTACTGAACGCTGTGTCCTTGTTACTACTGCAAATCATCTTGGGGGTCATTGGCAATGCCCAGCCCACACTGCCAGGGACTCCAGAGCATATGATTCTGGCATCTAGTTCAGTGTCTAATCTGATTCAAGCAGATGAAAGAGTGGAGTGGGCTTTGGCGGATGGGTCCCTGGGCGCCAGTCATGGGGACAGCCTGTCTAGAGAAAGGCAGGGGTGGGGCTAACCAGTCTTAGCTGATCCACTGTCAGCTGAGAGATAATAACAGTGAACAGCAACCTAAAGAGATTATCATCTCTAATGTATCTGCACATCCTGAATCAGAACTGCTGAGGCCTTTTACTCGGAGACCAGCTTCAGAAAGGTTTAGAGCAAGAATCAAAAGCTACAGACACCGGACAGAGCCTGGTCAAGAGGGACCTATGGACCCCAGAAGGGAGGGGAGTTTGAAATTGGCTTTGCCTGTCTGGACCCCAGGAGACCAAGAAGTAGCTGAATAAGCTGGCTACACCCCCTCAACCCAACCCCTGGGGCTGAAGAACCAAGAAGCCAGGAAGAAAAGGTTCCTACAGACATCCCAGAAGCAGACTGGTGGCTCATCTACCTTGACACCTAGTGGAGAGCTGCCACTCTGGACTCCACAGCCAGAGGCACTTACAGAAAACAAAGAACACTCAACATGGTTCAAAGACCAAGCAGAAGATCAGTCAGAACAAACCATGTACGTGCCCAGTGAAGTAGAGCTGTTCCAGGAGACAAAAGACAAGTCAAACAGAAAACCACATGTGCCCTAAAACAATCCAGGGCAGATGTAAATTAAAACAAAGTCTTCCCAAGTATAGTAGGTGAGTCTCTGTTGAGATGTGATTAGTTGTCTGGAAGACCAAATGGAAAAACTATCTCCAAGTATAGAGCAAAAATATAACGAGAGAATTCATGAGGGAAAAGGTAAAAGACCTGGAGGGCAGATGCAGGGTGATCTAAATTGACAATATTGGAAGTTCTAGAAGAAAAAGGAACTGATGGAGGAGAGCCAGTAATTAAAAAACAGATAGAAGACAACTCATCTGAGCTGAAAAAAAGACCTGAGTCTGCAGATTGGAAGGTCTCACAAAGTTGATAGGAAGAGACATACATATAAGTTATCCTGGTAAAAATCCTTAACGGTGAGGATGAACACGAAACCTTCAAAAGCTTCCAGGTATAAAGAACATATTACCTGTAAGAAAAAAAAAAATCAGACCAACCTCGGACGTCTCAGCTGAAGCATACACACCTAAAGAGTGGAATGCATCTACAGACCACTCAGAAAAGAGAGCTGAAGGCTCCCAAGTACTTTGCCCATCATTCTTCAGGGCCAAAGATATTTGCAGACGTACAAGACTTCACAGAGTTTATCATCCACACATACCCCATCAGTGGAAAACACTTAGAGTGGCAAACAACAAATGCACCAGAACTGAGACCTCAGCATGGGGGAAAAGGTACCAGCCAGGAGACAAAGTCGAGTACAGAAGCCTGGCATACATCTGCTCCCTCCCCTGTCTCCTAAACCTAAAGTGACAAAAGTGTGGACTCTCTGGGGAGGGAACTGCTAAATAAGGACTCTGAAAAGAGAAGGGACATACTATAAGGGAAATTCCAACCACGTCCCAAAGCTAAAAATATTAAATTATCCTAACAAAATCAAGGAGTTGAAGAGGAGGAGAGTGACAGTGTCCCATGGTCTCATCTTAAGTAGGGGACAGGAAGATAATTCTAAGGGTCTCATCCTCCTGAAGCAGGGGAAAGCAGGGAGGAAATGGAGCAGATCGGAGGGAGAAACAGTTATTTCATGTTACCTTGCTTTCAAATAATAGTAGAGCAATATGTATTTGATTATGAATTAAGGGGAAAAGAATGTAACCTTTAATAAGATGGAAAAGCAGAGAACTTCCAAATTGGCATGGAGAAAAATGAAATGCAAAGCAACTACATCAAACCAGCACAAACAAGAGGAAAGAAAAACATGGAAATGGCAATGGAAGGAAATTAAAAACATGCCATCAGATGGAAGAAATAAAATCAAGTACAACAGTTAATGGACTAAATTTCTCACTAAAAGAGAGATGTCAGATTGGGTTAAAAAATTAAAACTCAAACCAAAACCCAGATATATGATGCTTATAAAAATTTAATTAAAATACAGGTATGTATAAATGTTGAAAATAAACTCATAGGCAAATAGATACCAGGCAAATGCAAACAGAAGGAAAGCAGGAGTGTCAAAATTAGGGGGACTTTTACTTGAAATATACTGCAGAGATAAATAAAGATATTTGTGATGATGAAAGGAATATGCTATGTGAAGAAGTTACAACCATTAGAAACCAGTATTCATTAAACAACAGAGAAGTTAAATACATAAAACATGTATTAGAAATGGAATAAATAAAATTTTACTGTGGAATTTCAAAGATGTCTATTTCAGAAATGGACAACTATTAAAGGTAAAAATTAATGAAGGAAACAGAAGAAATGAATAGTATAATTTATTTACTAGATGCATATAGGACCTTACATTCCTTGAATATAGAATGGGCTATTTTAGGGATCTGGATCATTTATAAAAATTGATCATATATTGGGTCACAGAGACAAAATCCTAACAAACTTTATAAAGAAAAATGTTAGACCACAGTCTCTGATGACAATCAATAAAATTAGGAATTGAAAAAAGGTGAGAAAAAATATATTGACTTAGAAATTAAGAAACACACCCCTAGATGAATCTGGGTCAAAGAGGAAATCAAAAGGGAAATGACAAAGTGCAGAGTAGTTAGAGAGCACGTTGTGACAATTCTCATGGGACAGAGCAAGGTCATGCTTGGAGGAAATTCAAAGTCTCTATGATTAAAGAGGAAATACAAAAAATAAAGGATTTTAGCCTTCTTCTTAGGAAATTACAAAAAGAATGAATCAAAACAAAAGAAACTATGACTGTAAATTAATAAAGTAGAATCAACAAGATTAAAAATAGTAGAATAGCAGAGCATATAAATACAAACACTGAAAATAAGTGAAACAAAACCAGAATGAGATTAAAAGAAAAAGCATATATACAAAGTTCAGAAACGACAAAGGAGCCCCAACCATAGCTTCAGAAGAGAACAATGAAATCATAAAAGATCATGGTGTGTAGCCCTATGGCCACCAACTGGAAGTCTGATGATTCCGTAGCCAAATTGAAAATACTAAAATTGACCCAAGAAGAGGAGAAACACTTGAAGAGACAAATTATCTTAGAAAAATTGGAAAGGTAATCTGGCACTAGGTATTTAGTGCCAGACAGATTCAGTGAATTTTACCCCATGTGTAAATGACAGATAGTTCTGATGTTATTTTAAGGGTTCTAGGGCATTCTACAAGATGGAGAGTTCCCTGATTAATGCTAGTAAGCCACCATAATTTTAATTACTAAAATGTGAAAAATGCCTAAGAAAGAAAACTACAAACCATTTTCATTTGTTAAAATGAATAAAAACTTATTTTTTTAAAAATTATCAAATTGAATTTAGTTAGGTATCAAAAGAAAGACAAGTTACAACTGAACCTGTTCGTCCTAGGAATGTGAAGCAGCCCAATGGCACTATCCATGACAACCATGAAGAGGGGAAAGCCATAGACAGAGTCACATCAACAGACGCAGAAGAGGTACTTGGCAAAATTTAGATCACTCTGAATTAAAAACCAGGAATAGAAGGTAATTACGTATACGAAATAAAAAGTAGTTACTAAAACCCAACAGCTAACGTGATTATATAAACAGTGACATTCTACAATGGTTTCAATTTTAATCTGGAGTTAGATAAGGATGAAGGACTCAACGTTATTATTTATCATGATCCACTACTACTAACTAACGCAGAAAAGCAAAAAGAAACGGATGGTATTGGTGTTGTAAAACAAGAGTGAAAATCACCTTTTGGGTGATATTTGAGAATCTAGAAAACCTGAAACTGTTATTAAAAAAAAAAAAAGTCTACTATATTTAATGAGAGAATCGGTAAGGTGGTTGGATCCAAGATATTACAAAAAGTTTTGCGTGTTTTTTTTTGTAGCCACAATTACCTAAAACAGGAAATGAAGAAAATAAATAGTCCATTCATAACAGTGACAAAATTAAAAATATCTAGGGATAAATTAGAGAAGCAACTTACAGAACCTACATGAAGAAAACTATCAAAATCTTGCTGCCCATCAGTTCCATTCCTGGGTGTGTACCCAAGAGAAACGTGTGTGCGTGTTCCTTGCAGCATAGCAAGCTCAGATCCAGAAGCCGCTCCCATCACTTCGAGAAGGAATGAGCAGAATTGTGGCAAGTCACACAATGGACTAATAGGATACGGCAGTGAGAAGAAACCAGCACTACTGTGCACAGGAGAATAGGTGAACAGGAAGGTTCAGTGAAAGACACAAACCAGAGAAGACGATTCCATTCATCCAAAGCACAGAACAGGGAAAACTGATCTGCGCCGTTGGGATTCAGGACAGCGGTTTCACAGGTCGGGGTCATGACAAAGAGGGTGGTGCTGGCCAGGTTCTGCGTCCTGACTTGGGTGCTAAGTACCCACTAAGGGTGTGGCACTTCATGAAAATTCATCAGGTCATACGTCAGGATCTGTGTCCCCCCCGTCCCAAGATCTGTGTATTTTTAATAGGTATGTTTTACTTCAAAGAAATAAAATCATTTTACTGAAGGTTACAAAAGCAGATTTGAAGAGACTTAAGTTCCTGAATGGGAGCACTTACCATTATAAAAAATCCCCCTCCCCACTTACATTAGAATTTAATACAAGTCGTAATCAGAATTTCAGCAAGGTTTGGGGGCTTTCTGTGTGTGTGTGTATGCTTTTCTTTTTGGTTTTATTTTTTAAATTGGAAGCTCAACCCCAGGAAAGACTTGACATCTCCCTCCCACTCCCAGCCTGGGAAGGAGGCAGAGGCTCAGTGCTGGCTCCTTTATCCCACTGTGCCACCCACACCGCCCCCAGCTCTGCTCCCAAAGATGACAGGAGCATGCAGCCCATCAGGTCAGAGCCCGGCCTCGGAGACCTCCCACAACCGTGCACCCCTCTTAGTGGGGGCCGGACCTGACAGGGACCCAGCAGCTGAAGCCAGCAAGTGGTCCAGTGAGAGCACCAGCCCGTCCTCCCCCATCAACACCAAAAGGATGAGAAGAATGGCCAGAATCTGCCCTCTGGGATGTAAAGAATATTTTCATTTCTCAGATTCACCTCTGGCTTTCTTTAAAAGCTTCTCAAACAACTAAGCACTGCGCTACTGTTATCTTATTCGACATCACACGTACCCTATTAAGGAGAAAGAAGAGCTATTCTCTTCTCCCCATCTTCCAGGCAAAAAACCATGTTTGGAAAGGTAGTGCGACTCGCTCAAGGTCACGAGCTGGGAACGCAGTGGTCTTCTGACTCCACGCCCCAGGCTTCCTCCCTGCTAATCTCCGTGATAAGACAGTCACACGCGCGTCACACGTGGCTGCGGGTGATGGAGGAACGGTGGGGGTGAGGCATCCTGGCACCAGACCCAGGGTCCTCGAGGGAGCCTTTTTGGGAGCGCTGGCTCGAACCTGGGCCAGGCTAGAGGGGGCCCCGAGGGGGGTGACACTGCCTCCTGCTCAAACACTTGGCTCCAGAGACGGCTACTGCTGCCACTATCTCGTTGGACACTGAAAGGTCAGGCAAGAGCGACTGACTCTCCAGCTACACTCCTGGCAGGAGACACCCCTAATCTTCACTGTGGCCTCAGGATCTGGGGACTGCATGGCACCTCCTTGGGGTGATCTAGATTCCATTTGCCAGAAGGGCCCAGTGAGCTGTAGGGGGTCAGGCCAGTGCACCCCAAAGCGGCAGGTGTCTCCCCTGTGAGCACAGGGCCCACCCAACTCCCCGTGAGAAGGCGCGGCAGGGCCGGGGAGGACATCTGTGAATGCACTTGAGTGTTCCCGACACGGCGTGTGGGTAAGCTGCTCCTCATATGACAACTCAGTGAGGATACAGACCCTCAGATGGCCAGGAACCACGGCGACAGCTCCGAGACCCTGGGGAGGACGCAGACCTCCGACGTTGTGGGCTGGACGGGTGAGGCCTTAGCGCGTGACTGGGCTGAGACATGCCTGTGCCGACATCGTGCTCCATGTCTCGTTTCATCCTCACGACGACTCTCTGAGGAAGGTGCTACTATTATCCCCGTGTCACAGAGGACGAAGTGGAGGCTAAGGGACAAGAGCTCACTGGCTCAGGTTCACACAGGTAGCAGGTGGCAGAGCGGGCTTCTGTTGGGCTCCGAAGCACTGGACCTCCCCTGTGCGCCTCATCTCGACTCTCTCCTGGGCTGGCCCTGCTCTGCTTGCTGCCTAGTGCCCTGCCGACAGCCTGGCATCGGTGGAGCCAGTTGGGGAACCTGGAGTCAGGACACCTGGGTTCACAGAGGCCCAGTCCTGCCATCGCTCTGCCATCCAGAGACTAATAACGAACGGGGACAGAGGACAGCACCTATAATGTACCTCGTGATGTCAAGTATGGTCTCCATAAATTGTAAACCCAGTTTCAAGCCTGCCCAGCTCACCTGATGCGAGAATCCCCTCTCTCCCTAGCGGAGTGACCATCCCATTGCTCCTTCTGCAGAGAACAAATCTAACAACCTTTGTCCCCATGACAGCGACTCAGAGAATTGGAGACAACAGCTGCTACCATCTGGCCTGAAGCCTTCTGGTTCTGTCTGGACCCCAGAAAAATGACTTATAAACCCAGAAATTTAATGGGCACCGGGCTGAAGCTGGAGTTCAGGACGAGATGGAGGGTGGGCGGATGATCCCTTTAGGTTCTGAAATGACTCCTGCAGGGACAATCTCCTGGGCCAGCCTTGGGAGCCCACTGAATTCTGCCCCATGATCTGTGGCACCCTCAGCTGACAAGGGCTCCTGTGTTGGCAAGGGGAGGGAGAGGTGGGGGAGGTGAGGAGACCCACCCCTCATTACTGAGGCTGTTAGAAAATCCAGCGCGTACTTGACCACCTGGGGTGCCACATTCACACCCTTCTTCCGAGGACCCGTCTGTGTCTGTCTTAGCAGAAGGGGAAAATGTTTGCTGACTATTTTCTAAAAGTTAATTGACTGTTATTAAAACATGCCCTCGAGCTTAATGATGTTCTTTATTTTACCATTTACATATCGCAAGTCTTCAAGTGATGGTAACTCCTTGAGCTGACTCTTCAACCTGATTTCATTTGTGCAGTTTTGAGAAGGTCTCTCTTCAAACACGCATGCAGATTCAGAGTGAGCCACAACTGTAATGGGCGACTTTACTGGCAGAATGTAGGCTACCACGTGGGACTTGGGGTCAGAAGTCCTAGTTCAAACGCCAGGCCTGCTATCTCCTATCTGGATGAGCCTGAATAAATCATTTAATGTCTCTGACCCTCGTCTGTAAAATGGAATAATTCCCACCCAGCCACCTATAGAGAGATATTGTGAGGATTAAGGGAGCTTCTGTGACAGCCTGAAAACATATAAAGCGATGTTTGAAACAGAACATGTTAGATGTTTCTCGAACTCAGGGGTAGAATCTTGGATTGGATATTTGTGGCTTGGGTCCATACCTAGCATCTTCTTAGCTTTTTGCCAGCATCACGAGTTTAGAGCGTCACCCCTCAGACTCTTGGTCACTGTCATTAGGTGGGGTCTGAGCACATGGCATTCCTCAAGGTCTCATGGTTGGTCCAAGGATGGGCAAGCAAGCCAGTCAGAATCAGCGATAAACAGTGAGCTTTTTCCTGGGATAGCCAGAGGGAAACTCACACTTTCCATGGGATTTGGAGCTTTGCTCAGGCCCTGGATGGCCTGGGGCTGAGGCAGCCTTCTTGTGGCCCTGTGGGGCGGGCCGCCCTGAGAGTGAAGTTAACACAGAGGGAAGCAGAGAGGAGACACACCAAGTGTCGATATCTTTGGAGCCTTTGGGTCCAGACCTCGCAGTGACAGGTGTTGCTAAGTTCCTTTTTTATTTAAGTCAGTGAGACCAGGATTTCAATCATTCACAACTGAAAGGGTCTGATACACAATCTGAATAAAGCAGAGATGACAGAGAATCAGTATCAGTTTCTGGCTGTTTTCCAAAGGAAAACACTCTGTCCTGCGTACTCTGCTTTCTACCCAAGAGCCAGCAACCACACCTGTCATCAGCACCCAGGACACCCTCCCTTCCTGCTTCTCGGTACCGACTCCTCCTGACAGTTCAAGGCCGGGGCAGACACTGTTCGTGTACGAGGCATCCACCATGTTCCTCCTCTTCCTTGCGGGCCAAGAACCCACTGTGTTCTGGTGTCCATAACTCTTCCTGACTGGTCTAAGCTCCTCACGTAACTCCATCCGCCTAGCCAGGAACTGGCTTATGAGGAGATATGTGGCCCAGACCTATCCGACAAGACAGAGGCTTCTGAAACGAGGAAGGGTTAGGCCCTCAGTGCCCCTGGACTTGGGAGTGCAAAGCCACGATGTCTGGAGCTGCCACAGTGAGGAGCCAGCTAATGTGCTGAGACAAGCAGATGGCAAAGACAGAAAGACTGGGTCCCTGAGGGCCGCCTTGGGCAACCTTGGCACTGCTTAATTTCCGGACTTCTTGATATGTAAGCTAATAATTTCCTATATGGTTTAAGCCATTTTGAGTTGGGTTTTCAACCTGGAAGAAAATCTTGTTGGCTTTCCTTCATAAATATCCAGAACCACCTCCCTGAGTCACTGTCGTCCTGGTCCAGGCCACCACAGCCTCTCTCTGAATACCTCCAACAGTGCCCTAACCATCTCCCGCCTCTGCAACTTGTTCCTGGGCTATTCTCCACAGTGAGACCAACACTTTCCGAGGGCTCTCATAGTGCTCAGAATAAAAGCCCGCTGCCTCAAACACGGGCTAACCCTAGCCTCCGGTGCCCTCTCCTGACCTCATACCTGCCTTCCCATTCCAACTGCACAGCCTCTGTCTGCTCCTTGAACACACTGAAAATGCTCCCACCTAAGGGCTCTGGACTTTGCATCTTCTGTTCCTGCTGCCGAGAACATTCTTTTCTCACTTCCATACTTTTACATCTCTGCTTAAATTTACCTTGGAGAAATATCTCTGTAGGGAGTAGTAACGCCCTATAGTCCACTTACTTAGCTTTATTTTTCTTCCTCAACTCCTTGCCCCTGATGTGTTATTTTCCTAACTGGGTCCCCATCCCTGAGAGAGCTGGGGCTCTACCTTATCATTGCTGTACCTTTCTGGCTGGAGCAGTTCCAGGCACAAAGCAGGCACTTGGTCACTACTGCTTCAGTGGACAAGCTTTTTGTGCCTCTTGCAGCTCTCTGCACGGGGCTTTGTATACTGTAGGTGCTCACAGCATTCGTCTATTAGATTGCATGCCTGTCATAGGGTCCCATCAGCACTTTGATTTCATTTTTGGCAGAAACGAAAGTTTCTTTGGTACATGTGGACAAGGGTGGGAGAGTAGCACAGAAAAACAGAAATAACAGCTACAGGTGGTGGAAGTTTTTTGTGTTAATTTCCCTAACCTCTGTTATGGCAGCACAATTAAAAGCCATAAACAGGTTATACTATTAAATATTGTTTCAAAGGCCTGTTTATGTTTTCCTTAGCTGTGTGGTTTACAGCAAAGCAATCTGAAAGTACAACCGTATAGACAAAAGACTCCCTCAGAATCCCTCGTCCCCAAAGACATCTACAGAGAGACTTTAAAGCTTCGTGAATGACTTTCTGAGAGTCGTGATCCTTAACTGGTGTGTGTGAAAATGGACATTCAGTACCATAATTGCCTTTCTTTACAGGAAATTTAATTTACAACTCCAAATATCATTACATGGGGGTTATTTATCAAGAAGTTAACAGGTTAAACATTTCCCCCTCTAAAAGCATAAGTCCAGTCCTATAGCTTGGGCAGATTGCTTGCAAATGTTCATCCGCCCAGCCAGTATTTATCAGGTACCAACCACATTCCTGCCCAAGGAGCCCCTGTCTCCTCAGGGACACAAATGGTGCCTATTTTTACAGGATTTCAGGGAAGAACATGTGATTTGGGCTTTGGAGTGGGGGAAGGATTGTTCAAGTTATTCTAATCCAGTTATTTATTGAGCATCTATTGTGTGCATGGTGCTCTACTAGGTCCTGCAAATTCAAAGACATGGGGCTGTCCACAAGAAGCTTACAATCTAGTATGTGAGATAAAATCCAGAAAAAAATTAATTTTAATCAAAAGCAGCAAAATTTCAGATATTCTGCAAGAGAGAAAAGAAACAGTCTGTGTTCTAAAGGGGCTCAGAGGAGGAGGAAGCACAGCTGACTGGAGAAAAAGGTGCAGCTTTGGGAAAACCATGACACTTTGCGGCCTAGAAGGAGAGGTGGGTGTGACAGGCAGAGGTGTGGGATATGTGGGTGGGGGTTATTCTAGGTAAAGGAAACCATGCACCCCAAGGCCGGGAGATGGCAGAGCTTGGGTGCAGGCAGTTCTGTTCCGCTCAGGGTAGCAGCCTCAGCCCATGTGCTCTGGGCAGTGGAGAAGGTGTGTGTGTGTGTGTGCGCGCATGTGTGCATGTATGAGCACGGTGGCTACTGAGGGGAGATGAGCTGGGCAAAGACTGATTCAGTAGGCATGTGGGCAGTGGGTTAGACAAGGGACAGAAGAGGAAAAATTGGCGAGTTAAAGAGCTTTCACCCTATGGGCGGGCCATAAAGGAAATTTAACTAGGCAAAATGGGCATTATTAATACCTTATACTGGTGTCACGTGTTGTTTTAAATGTACAAAGTATTACATGATAAAAGGCTGATTTGATTAATTCCTTTAGTTAATAAACATAAATTAAACTTGCTCCTTAAAGTCTTTTTGGAGAGGCTGATGCCCAGGGAGGAGAGAGAGATGGGTGGGTGCACCAGGGGAAAGCATGGTAGGAAAGGAAAGGAGAGGCAAACGGGAGAAAGGACAGCAGCAGACTGGCCACCGATAGACCACCGGGGTGGAGTGGGGGTGCGTGAGGGAGAATCGGAAGCACAGAGATCAAGGTCCACAGCAGGGCACTGGAGAGACAGCGGCTGTGAGCTTCGACCTAAGGAAAATCCTGAGCAGAGGAAAAGGACCTTGGCTCGTCAATGCACCCGCTTCCTGTCCTTCTTGGCCCCAGCCGTGCAGCTTCTTAAAGCTGCACTCAGCCGGGAGACACTGAACGTGATCAGTCAGTGCCTGGAAGGACCTTGCAGTCACGTGCCATGGCCGGGCCCAGGGCCTCCTGCAATAGGATCCTTGCTTCTGCGCAGTCTGTCCTAGACTGTGACCTGAGCATGTTACCATGAAGAGACACCCCACGCAAGAGGTTTTCTCACCGACGCCCTTTGTGACAAGGGCCGGTGGATTTAAGCAGGGGTTTTCTGTAACATGATCTTTGAAGAAAGCTTAACAACTGCATTAGGAGGACCTGAGACTTGTAAGACCTGAGACGTTGTGTGGAGAGGAAAGTCTGGGACATCTGCAGAGTCAGCCATGTTTTCCCTTCGGTCACACAGGCAGGGCTATGCCCTGAGGGAGTAACCCAAGTGGCAGAGGCTGTGCAGAAAGAAGGCTGACCCAGGGGCTGGGTGACCCGACTCTGCCCTGACTCACCCAGGGACCTGCAGAGATCTTGGCTGGCAGGAAGCGGGGCAGAACCATTGTGGACTGGGCTCTGGACTTGGTAGAATTTGGGTTTGAATCCTGCTGCTGCCTCTCGCCCCCAACACACCCAGTCTAAATTAGAGACCTCTCATTAGTCTCTCCTAAAATGCCTGCATTGTTCTCAATTGATTGGATTAATCTGTGGTTTATTTGTTTACATATGTGTCCCTCTCCTCCACTACTCACCATTTCATACCCTGGGCAGGAGCCGGCACAAAGAAGTGTCTTCTATTTGCTAAGTGAATGGATAAACCTGGGGAGCAAGTGACCTGACCTCTAAGCCTCACCAGGTGTTTCTGGGGCACATAAAGCACTCGGCGCAGTGTGTGACCACTGGAAGCACCAACGGCTGGTAGCTGCCATTAGTTCCCCTAAAAAACAGGGTGCTTGGGCTGGCTTTTCAGAAGTCAGAGCAGGGAGCAGCCGGCCATCTGTCACACCAGCCCCAGAGCTGCGCAGACAGGAAACCCAGCACAGAGAGGGGAAGTGATTTGCCTTGCTGATCAAGGATCCCCCTGCCCCCACCCCCCAACCCAGCTCCGGCCTCTAAACTTGGTCCTGTGGCTGTCTTGGTTGCAATGTTTTTTTATTCTCAGCGGGCCATGTTTTGACAGAGAAAGTACACCGTATCAGTTCTCAAATCTTACTGATTCCTTAGGGGCCAGCTCAAATGCCGCCTTCTCTAGAAAACTTCCCTGGGGCCTCTGGCACCCCCAAATTGCTCCTTTTATCCAAGTGCCCCAGCCCTTCATGTGGCCCGAGTATTTTCTGCCTTTGCGTTAGGGTGATCGGTGCATGAATCTACAAAACATTTACCTTCTTAGGTACACCCATCAGCCGTTCTGGGTCAGAAACATATCCACTTCAACTTTTTTCCTATTTCCTAGGGTGATGCCTGCTGTGTTGGTGAGTCAATAAATGAGTCGGTGAACAAGATTTTCTGGCTGCCCCAGGGTGCACCACCTTTAACTGGCTAGGGCCATGAACTTCTCTATAATAGACCCGAGCATCACCCCATCCAAGCTGAATCAAAGGAAACATATCAAGGCCATGATTCCAAGACAGATCCATACAAACTGCATTTAGCAGCTGCACACAGGAAAAGGAGTACTCACTGATTTCTACAAGTGGATAAATGATACCGATGATCAGATCAGCAGCAAGAGCCTACGGAGGCCACATCTCCCCAACCCAACAGTGGCAGATGAGGCCTCTTCCTCATCTGTACAATACATAAATGTTGTTTGAGGGCTTCTTCCTGGCTCAGCTGTCCTAAGACTCTAGTATAAGCTGATCCTAAAGACACTATTTTACTCAGCAAACAATGTTTTAATAAAACATGTTCTGAAAATTAGTGCCCAAGAACACAGGTGCTAGAGTAAACCTGAGGGGACGTCAGTGAGGCCTGTACCTCAGTTAGTCCCCACGGGGATTATTTTCAGAGCTCTCCAGGCATAAAGGGACGGTGCAAGTGAGTAGGACTCGGGTCTTGCCTTCTGCCTATAGCAAAGGAAGAAGCAGTGGTGGCTCAGGGTCCTGAGGGCCCTGGCCATTTTCCTGACAGCACAGGTACCTGGCCAGTCTGGTTGTGGTGGCAGACCCACCCATGTACTGCTCACCTTGGCTCTGGCCTTCCACAGGGAACTCCTGGGTGATGACAAAGGCCTCCTTAACTGAGGCCTGAATGACCAGAGGAAGCCAGGAATCTAGGGCAGAGAGAGTTCCATGGGGGTCAAACGATCTTGGAGAATCAGTCTGACAAAGAGGTGAATGCTGCCAGGCCTGCAGTGGCTCTCCCTGCCAAGTGGCCCCAGAACGCAGGCTGTGAAGGCTTGTTCTACCACACAGCACTTCGCAGGCAATGAAAGATTCAATGTCTTATTTTTGCTAAGAGGACTCAGATATGTAACTGCTAATCAGAGCTTCTCATCAGCCTGAGGTAACCAGGGTGACTGCCTGGTCGGATGTAATTCCAGCCAACAGCAAAGACGCTCTGTGGTCTCGTTAGCCCGTGGGGCCTGATCACAGATAGAATCCCTAGTAGGATTTTTTCTTTTTGAAATGCTAAAGATTGTCCACTGACCTGATTACCACTTTCAAGAACCCCAGGATGGGGCCCCGTGCATCTGGCCTAAGACACACTTTGAGAGATGAAGAAACAGGCCTAGTAATACTGTGCCTTAATGAAAGTCTCAGAGTAAGGTAGTGGAGACGGCCGCCCAGACAGTAGTTCTTGGGCTTCTTTCTCTTTTGTGGACATGTGTTCAAGGACAGGGACTCTTTCCTTTACTTCCAGTACAGCACGGTGAGTGGTCACAAGTGGGGTCTGGTCACAAGCAGGGTCTGGTACCTGACTGCAATCCTGCCGCCATCGTACACTGTGTGACCACAGACAGCACACAGACTCAGCTTCACTTTCCTTATATGCTGCAAGGGGAGAAGGATGATACCTTGGGCACCTCTGCCTCAGTTTCCTCAGCTGAAAAATGGAGAATATTTACTTAATAGGGCCTACCTCGTGGGGTGATTGTGAAGATCAAATGAGTTAATATAGGTAATATAGGTGCTTAGAACTGAGCCTGGCACTTAGCAAATAGTCAATAAATATTGTAATAGCTTTATTGAGATATATTTCACATACCATGCAATTCAACTATTTAGAGTGATATTGATCACCTTTTGATATATCCATATGTGCGACCATCACCATAGTCAATTCTGTCGTCAGCTATCACTCCTCTTCCCCCCACCCCTTCCCATGCTGAAGCAACCATGAATCTACTTTCTGTCTCCAAAGATCTCTCTTTTCCGGACTTTTATTCCGACGGAATCGAATCCTATGTATGTGGTCTTTTCTGATTTTTTTTTTCCACTTAGCATCATGCTTCCATGGTTCATCCGTGTTTTAGCATGTGTTAGTACTGCATTCCTTTCCGGGATTGAATTAATATTCCATTGCTTGGAAATACCACATTTTGTTCACTTGTCTATCTGGGCTGTTTTCCAACCATAAAGTCATAAAGTCAGATCATAATGTCATAAGGTAACTCTATATTTAATTATTTGAGAAACGGCTAGATTGTTTTGCTGGGCCATTTCGCATTCCCATCATTGGCACATCAACGTTTTGATTTGTCGATATCCTTGATTAATGCTAGTTTTTTGACTTTTTGAATTTAGCCATCCTAGAAACTGTTAAGCCATATCTTGTGGTTTTGATTTGCATTTCCCTGATGGCTCATGCTATTAAGCACCTTTTCATGTGCTTATTGGACATCTGTATGTCATCTTTGGAGGTGTCTATCCAGATCTTTTGCCCATTTTTTAATTGGGATATTTGCCTTTTCATTACTGAGTTGTAAAAATTCTTTACATATTCGGGATACAAATCCTTTATTGGATATGAGTTGCAAATATGTTCTCTCATTCTTTGGGTTGTCTTTGTACTTTCATGATGCTGTCCTTTGAGGCACAAAGGTTTTAAATTTTTATGAAGCCCAATTTATCTGGTTTTTTTTTTTTTTAATTGTTTGTGCTTTTGACATCATATCTAAGAACCTTTATCAAATTCATAAAGATTTATCCTTACGTTTTATGGTTTTTGCTTACATTTAGGTCTCTAATCCATTGAGATAAATTCTGTATACCTTATGACGTAAGGGTGCAACTTCATTCTTTTGTATGTGGCATCCAGCTGTCCCAATGACATTTGTTGAAAAGGCTATTCTTTCATTATTGAATGATTTGGGCACCCTTGTAAAAAAATCAATTGATCATATATGTATGAGTTTATTTCTGGACTCTCCATTCTACTCCATTGATTTATATGTCTGTCCTGTGCCTAGAACACACTGTCTTAATTACTGCTGATTTGTAGTAAGTTTTAAAATGGTGAGGTGTAAGCACTCCTTTATTTTTCTTTTTTCAGGATTCTTTTGGCTATTTTGGGTCCCCTAAAACTCCATATGGATGTTAGGATCAGCTTGCCAATTTCTATAAGAAGGAATCTGGGATTCTGATAGGCCAATATTAACTTTTTCCCCATATTTTTCTTTCTCTTCCTCTTATTACTATCACTACTATTACCTTTTAGGCTCATGAGAAGTAAGATAACCCATGTGAAGTGCCAGCAATGTACTAAGAGTTCATTACATGTGCCTATTAGTGTTTTGCTATTACTGCTGTGCCCTAGAGGCTGTCAGGGGTATGGGCCAAGGGACCCCTAATGCCCTAAGTCTGGTGGTGACTGCTGGGCACACAAGCTATTTCTGGGAATGGTGCAGGGAACCCCCAAGTCCTGGGCTTTTCACTTTCCCAAGCGTGGCTTGCAACTGAGGCTCAGGCTGGGGCTTTTGCCCGTGGACAGCATGACCTTTGCTTATTGGGCAACCGTGGCTGTAACTGGGGGCTCCCGTGAATGACAGAATCCACATACACTCACTCAAAATACCTCCTCAGCTGCCCTGGCAAGAAGAGACCTTGGGCTGCAAGGTAAGGTAAGAAGCAGGTCTGATGGAGCATTGCTCAGGCTTCAGTCACTCGAGGATCACCTCATGATTTTCTGGCCATAGCCGTGTACTGCCATACTCGATTAACTTAGTAGTTTAATTATCCATACTAGAAACAAATATATCTTACTACTTAAAAGGAAAACCAGTATCACATGTTTTAAATAGGAGATAAGCATGAAAGCAAATACAATGGAAACAAAACTATACAATAAAACCATATAATAAAATGCTCTTTGTTAAAAAGAAAGATTAGCAAGCCTTGAAGGATGTTAAAGACATCCTAATGCCAACTGAAACTCTCCTTGACTTGATCAGAAGGACTAGACGAGAACAGAAAGGGGGCTCACTTCTCCCCACTCCATAACCGAGCGGTGTGCTCTGAACGGTCACCCTGGCACCAACACGGTTGCATGCTGGGCTGAGGAAGGGGCTTGAGAAGTGATGCCTCAGTCCCTAGTCTTGCTGCTTAATCATGCTGGCATTCCCAATGGTAGGAAACTGACACAGGCTCCGGGCATCATCACCCACCCCAAGGCCACTGCATTTGTTGGGAAAGTTGCATGGAAGCAGCATCAGAGCACTGCAGGGTGTGTAGAGGGGTCCTGCATGGCCCCCACTTGGGCTGCAGCAGCCAGACTGCTTGGTTCTTGAGGTCTGCCCCTGCTCCACGAAGCAGTGAGCAGAGCCAGGGCCACCAAGCACACAGAGTAGGTATGAAGCCACAGAGTGCGCCGGATGGTGCCAGTGCCACCTCCTGGAAGAAGCACCCTTCCCCTGGAGGCACTCTAGCCTTGGCTGCTGCTTCCTTAGGCTGTTTCCTGCCTTCACCCTCTGCATAGGGGTGACCTTCCTGAGCCCAAAAGGAACCTGTCTTTTACAGTTTTCTAAGCACTGCTCCCACACTGGAGCTCTATGGGATGACCCCACTCCAGGAAAACACTTCAGGCTGCGTCACCGTTCACAACCTCAACACTTTCAACATCAGGCCATGAGTAGCCCTGAGCCTGGAGAGGGTGGGGAAGCAAATCTAAGACCAACCATTTAAACCAAGATCAAGTCACGGAGCTCTGAGCCCTTAGGAGTCTCTATAGGCATTCTGCAAGGGAAGTGACAAAAAGGGCTACAGAAATGAGAAAATCAGATTCTGATGTGAACTTCAGATAAAAGGTCAAGACAACAGAAGAAATGCCATCAAACTGACAAGCTCAAATATGTCCACATGTGGGACCCACCACCCAATGAACACATTAAACAGGGCTATGATGGATTGATGGGACAAAAAAGAAGCCATTATAGGGAGCTGCCTGAAAATTAATGCCACCCCAGGGAGTGAAGTTATGGGTGTTCACATCTGCCTCTCCACAGACACCTGGGAACAGAGGGGGTTCCCAATGATGGCTTATGAAACTGAATCCGAATATAGGGGACAGCAAAATGCATTCCATAACCACACAGACAAGCAGGATTGAGGGAATGGTGTCCACAAGAGAAAGCATCTTTGAGCGTGTCTCTCACACACTGGAGCCCTGCACAGACTAAGCAGAAATCAGTGGGAAGACATTTCCCTGCAGGCTGCTGGGGTGGCTTTCAGACACACTGAGGGAGTCCTCATCTTTTCTGTAAAACTACCAGGGGCCGGCGGTACCCCTGCCCGAGAATCCGGGGTGCATTATATGAAGCCTTCCTCTTTTTCTTCCTCTCCAGACCACTTGCTCATTCCTTTCTGCAGCCTCTGGGTACATTAGCAAGTTGTTATTCTGATTCCAGATCTTGACCTATGGGCATCTTTGTGGACATAGGACTCCTTTTTGAATGGTTTAAGGACAGTTGCTGAGACCTCCATCCCCAGCATCAAAAGGCACTTCCATACTCTCTGCAGAGTCACCAATCTAGGATGCTGTATGCTAGCCACTGCTGTCTTTCAATGAATAAGTGACAGTCCTATTCATTTACCTTGGGAAAGAGAACCATGGCTGAAGGTTCCAGTAATAATTAAGAATGACATTTACAAGGGTGCAGCCCCTGGGTTATATGCAGTAGTTCCCACATTAACCAATCTGTTCTAAATATGGAAATTATTAACTTTCCCCTAGAATAAACATTCAGCAATTATCTCTAGAACTCATCACTGAAAAAATTCTTTATTAAAACCTGAAGAATGTGGTATCTCAGCATCTCTGGATGTAGATTCCAAAAGGGAACAGATATTCTTATTTGGTGGTGCCTTACCAGTCCCTGTGGGCTCAGCCTCAGCGGCCAGGGCCTGTCTTGTATGTCCCTAGAACCTGTTTTCTTTTTTCCCGGCTGCATGAAACCTAGGCTGGGGAGGGGGTCACTCACTGACCGGCTGCTTTTCATTTAAGCATCTAATTACCAACGGGAATTCTATTAAAACACAGTTCCCTTCTCTTTGTTGACACAACCTACTCAGTGCTTCTGAGTGGCACCAAGGCAATTTCTCATGGTTTCCATGGTGCCAGAGCTGGCCTTCACCTTGGCAATGGCTGATGAACTGGGCATACTTGTAGTCCCAACTCCATGAGAGGAAGGGTCTCAGAGGAGTGTTAGTGATGGGCCAGCACAAAGGTTTTGAAAGTGCCCAGATGTGGGTCTGTGATATAATGGTAAAGTATATTTTCTATTGTTTCCATCTCTGATGGCAAGGAGAGAACTAAGAGGAAAGAGCTTCCAAGAGATCCACAGAACATACACAGTGATACGTGATTATATTTCTTGATACAGGAAAATGTTTATGGTGCATACTGAATGTAAGGACGGCTAACAAGATTATGAATTCAGTTTGATACTAATTTTTGTTTAAAAACACGTACACAAATATTGAAGGATGTGTGGAAATACGTACACTATAGTTTCCTCTGAGAAGTGGGAATACAGGTCATATCTATTTCCTTCCATTTTAAAATCTGTATATTCTAATTTATCTATAATAAACAAATATTAATTGTATCACAAAAACGCTAGTATGAATAAATGTGTGTGTGGAAGGACACGCTCTACCAATGGTTATGAGTCTATTGCTATCTGTCTTGTACCCCAGGGTGGAAACAGACACGGCAGGGAAGCAGAGTTGGGAGGAAACGATGGCTCCCCTGAGCTTTTTTTCCAAAAGAAGTATCTTTTCGACAAATTCTCACAGCTATGTTGACATTAATAACATTGAAAAAGAATGCCAATAGGAAGGGAAAGCAAGGCTCTGGAACTGAGGCATGGGTCTCACGTGCTTGTCCCCAACCCCAATCTGGATTCGGCTCTGAAAGTTAGGACCCGGCTATGCCTCTGAGTGCAAAGACATCTGGGTGTCCAAGACCAGGATGCACCCTCTTAAAGAAAGGATGTTCCTTACTAGATTAAGAGGGAAGAGTAGGAGCTGCCAACCTATATCTCAGACTTGCTCAAATCCCAGGCCATGTGGTACCTCACAGGTTGTTGTGGATCAGGGAAGCCTGACTCAGTGGGGCACACACCTTTTGAAAACATCTTGTGGGAAGTATCAAGAGAATCCAATAGGTTTGCTAGAAAAAGTGGACCCACTGCAAGAATGCATGCACACATGGGTGACTATGATGAAGATCCATGGCAGATATCCTCTGTCACATGCGTCTCCTCTCACCGTCACCTCCTTAGAACATGGTAAGATGTATGAAATGATGTTTCTGGCTCAAAGCTTCAGGAAAGGTAGAAAAAGGAAGGTATACTCTGGCTAGTTATGGATTATACAGATGAAACTGCCCGAGTGGCATCCCAGGTACCTAGATGTTGAGCTTGGCTTTTTTATACACTGCCAGCTGGCCTTGCAATGTGCAGCTGCTAAATAAACAAACAAAAAAGGATTCACATTTTAATTTAGATGACTTTGTGCTCCATAATATGTCCATTTTTTATTTTTTTTGGAGCCAGAGTGTTTGTTATTTCTTTGCAATTTCAGAAGTTATGAAATGATTCATGGTTTTGTTGGAGCTGAAGTCAACCCAAACCATTCAAAATTGTGAACAATCTCTGTTATTGTTAAGAGGGAAAACGCCAAGGCATCTGTGCTTCTCAAAAACACATAGGGGGAGCATTCCAGTTTGAAAATGCAACGGCTGTGTTTCCCCCCCCAGAGTTAAATTTATACAGACTGATTTCCAGGGAGATAGATCATTGCATTCTTCTGGCTGGAACAGTAGGGTGGCCACCAGAATGCATGATTTGTCCTTTCTCAGACACAGGGCACCTGTGCGGTAACACCCTGCACAAGGGTAGGATTCTTGAAGGTAGCCCCACATCTGTCTCAGTGACCCCAATATGCAGCTCCATGAATGGCACATAGTAAACGCTTAATAAATATCTGTCGACCACACAAATCCCATAGGCTAACATCATTCTTTGTTAATTCTGTGATTCTTTATATCCTTCGTGCCACACTTATTTGTGTTGGTTGATAAAATCTGCAACTAAAAGACAGACCAAACTAAAATCAAAAGAGAAAGAGAAGAATAAAGTGATGACAGCACATAGTCTCTGAGTGCTTATACACTCCAGGCAATGTGCTGAGCACGACATGTAGAGCATTCCACTTAATCCTCAGAATGGCTGTATGAATTAGGGAATTATCACTCCCATCTTCTGGACAGGTAACCGAGGCACAGATAAATAAATGTATCTAAGATCACCACCGCACAGTAAGTGGTGGAGCTAGACACAGAAATGCAAAATTATAAACCTACATACTCCAGCAACATGGCCATTGGTTAAAGATTTCTGACTGCCTTTGTCAAAATGTATTAGGAATCTGAAAATATTAAATGATGGTAAAACTTCATCCTCCATTAGTGAGTCTGACTTTGTGAAGTGAACAAAAGTCATTCATAGCCATAAGGTATGTGGTGATTGCAGAGGATCGCTGAGTTTGGGAGCAAGGCTGCTGGTGTGATGATCATGCCATTAGACCACTTGGCTCTGCTGAGTCATGGACCTCCTTGCTAAGGTCACTCCCTCCAGCAGAGAAGGAACATGGCAGAAACAGAGCATTGGACTACGAGTAAGGAGGCCTGTTCACAGGATGACCAAAGACCGGAACTTCATCTCTCTGAACTTGGCCAATTAAACTGACTCGGCTGGCCTGGACTGGTGCTGTTGAGGTGTGTTTGGAAGTCATATTTGGGAATCTCTAAAGTCCCTAAGAAGGGCATCAGTACTTTCTCTTCCTCTCTTTCAATCCACCTCTGGTGGCTAATTCCATGGATTCAAACTGAATGACATTTATCTGTGTGTTGTGGGTGGAAGAGCAAAAACACAATTTAACACGGGCTTTCTTTTCTCCAGCATGTTCTATTTTGCAAGTTGTGCCTAAGGTTCAGTTCTTCAATTTAAACTGCAGCCAGAATTGCCCATACCACTCATTTCCTCTCCCCAAAGTAGATCAGGGTGGATTTGACAGAAAAGGTCAGCCAGTTCGGCAGCTTCAGGAAAGCTCTGGGAAGCAACGATGGGAGAACAGTTTCCTCTTTACCTAAGAGGTAGGATCTAGAATGAACATCTGAACTCAAGGGGAGACCTGGGCTGAAAGAGACTTTACATTCAGACTTATGGGGCTATGACTTGAAAGTCACCATTTCAGGTGAAAACAAGGGAGTCTTGATCCTACTTTGTGATCATTTCAAATTAACAAAGAGTCACCTGAGTCATGTACATAAAGCACCACTCCATTTCTCTTCCTGTTTTAGACAAGGCCATGAGGGCCACATAGGTAAGATGGTAAAGGTAAATATCTCACTATCTCCTGCCAGAATCACTGCACATTCAACTTAGTCCAACAGGCAAGTGGCAAGCCACAAGACGGGGTTATCCTTCATTAGCTGCAAGACAGAGCTGGGTGATGCGGGCAGAGGGAGAAGGACGCAGAGGGCTGCAGCCACACGGGACAGCCAGGGAGGCCTGAGGTGGGCAGGGCATGCTCCATGTCTCCATCAAAGTCCCACAGAAAATGGAAGTTTCTCTGTTAGCAAGCATTCCACCATGGGTGCTGCTTTTAGAGGCAAGTTTTAGACTGATGTGTACTCTAAGGGGATACCCCAGCAGCCAAGAAGAAATGGTGGATGGGCAGAGCCTGAAGCGGTGGAGACTACCCACCTGGGCTGCTGTCCAGATACGCTAGCCCTCCCTACGTCCTTGTGGTCTCTGCAGGCACCGCTTCTCCACCTATAAACAGGCGGGCCTACAGGCTCTCTCTAAGATTCTAAATCTGTATCAAGTTTCTGAAGCCATCTACAACTAAAAGGCTGTAGAATTTAAGCGAGAGAGCCAAATGCTAGAACTACTACCTCATTTCAATCGTCAGCATTCAAGAGGGCATGGACTTTAAACCCTTTCCTCTCCTCCTCCTCCAACTGCACCCTGGGAGTCTGAGTTGTGGCTAAGCTTCTCTACCTGGTCAGGGAATAGGTATCATTTGTGGCACTCCAGTATCCGGTACCATATTTAAACTCCCTGAGGAGTTGGGGGCAAGAGAGACATAGAGTTTTCAGGGGAAGCTGGTGGCTGCACATTAACTAGCCAGGTGCACTACAGCTGCAGATGGCCATGTGCTCAGCATCCCAAGTGAAATGGGGCCTCTGCCCCAGACGAATAACTAGGGCAAGAGAGGCAGGCTGATTTCCTTGATTCTTAGGGCCAGAATGTATTCTCTTAGAACTCTTGACTTGGAAAGGGCCCCCTGCACACCCAAAGTGGTCATCAGAACAGGAGTGATGGGGAGTGGAAGGGCTGGTCCTATTCTGAACCACCCACCCAAAAGAACTCCGGTACCCTCAAAGACTCTGGAAAGGGGAAGAGAATGACCCAGGGACTGGGGAAAATGGGAGCTGTAGAAGGAAGAAGCTGAGTCAGCTGTGAAACAGTTCACAGGCTCATCCAGGCTTTTGCCTTTGGTGAGACTTCCCCCAACTGGCTATTAGAGCCCCATGAGAGAGCCTGAGGGACTGCAGGCCTGGCTGAGTCACAGCTAACCCCTCTCACTTTCTGAAAGACAGCATTCAGCTACAGGCCTTGAGAATCTGTGTCTGCCCCTCTCCAGAGATGAGTCTGATATGCATCCGCCTCCCCAACCAGTAAGTACCCCTGGCCTAAGGACATTCTGGGCCAGAGGGTCAAGGCCATGAACCTGGCTGGTCATGCAAATTTTCCTCAGCCTGTGCCACTTCCTAGACTGGTTGCTACTCTGTTCTCTAGCCACAGAGGGTGAGACAGGGTAGACTTTCCTTGGGGACTCACCTCTCACCTCCAGCAAGAGAGCAGGAGGGTTGAGGCACTCACAGTCCTTAAAAAGACCTAACTCTGAGTAAGCCCTGGCTTCTTGAGGACTGAAACAATGCAGGTGTGGCTGCTGGATGAACAGGCTGCCATGGAATGGACTGGAATCGACCTCCTGGCTTGGGCGCCTGGGCGGAGCCTGGACTGCTGACGGCAAAAAGAGGCCAGGACGGATCAACATGACACTTCCTGACGAAGCTGGGTCAGCACAGAGTCCGGCCTGCTTATTTTGGTCCAGTGCCTTGGTTATGTTTCCTCAAGAGGGGGTAACATCAACATCAGCAGGCCAAGGGTTCACGACCATTTGTGGTGTCAATCCGCAGAAGAGGGAATGCGAGCCTTTGGAGGGCAAGAGTTCAAGGCGGCCAAGGGGCTCTTGGCCCGCTTTGATGGCTAAGGGCATTTCCTCTTCCAGAAGCAGCTCCACGGGCAGCATCTTCCCTGCGAAGCTCCAAAGGCAAATGGTTCTCATGCCGGCAACTCTGGCTGGGGCCAACACACACCTGGTGTAGTAACCAGGAATAGAAGTCCACAGGCTTGGAGCCTCAAGGCCTGAAATGCTCAGATGACACTGTCACCTTCCAGGAAATCGCCTCACGCTCTGCTTCTGAGTTCCACCCCGTGACTTGCATCCTTTGGGGTGCTGGCTTTTCATTCATGCACAGAGATGACAGGGCAGAGGAAGAAAAAGCTTTGCCCTGCAGAAAGCAGCTTGTTTTCATCCTGGTGTCTACTCTGCTGGAAATCGACTCTCAGAAATGTGCTTTGTTCTCCAGGCAGGGAAGACCAACCATTCATTTTTCTCATTCATTCATTCATTCATTCAACCAATCTTTACTAAGTATCTACTATGTGCCAGCCCCTGTTCTAGACACTGGGGATGTAGGACTGAACAAAACAAAGTTGCTGCCTACACACAGCTGTTATTCTCGTGATAATAATATTCATATTAATAAGTAAGTGCTCGTTAAGTATTGGCTTTGAACTAGACATTATTCTAAATGCTAAACGTGGATCTCATATAATCCTCAAAACAACCTTAGGCAGGTACTGTGTACACTCCATTTTATAGGTGAGGAAGCTGAGACACAGCTGGATACCGTGTCTAACTGTCCCTGGTGATGGCAGGACTCAGACCCAGTTAAGTACAATGATAACTCTGCCTCACAAGCTATGTGAGCATCACTGATGCAGTTTCTTAATGGTGAATTCTTCTGGGCCCGTCTTAAAAGCCATTTGTGTACTGAATGTGCTTTGCTATGCTCACAAGATGGAAAGAGCCCGTAGGCTTTCTTAGGACAATAAGACCGAAATCACAGAATATAAGGCATTGTTGTCTCTGTGAAACTCTCTTTCTAGTCAGAGGAGCCAAGAGCTGGTTGGAGGGAGCCCCCAACCCTTTTGAGGAGGCCTGGATGGCATATTTTCCCAACATATTTTACTATTAAAGAAAAACCCCAGAATTGTGTAAAATAAAAAAGAGAAGGCGAGTAGGACCTCGTGTCTAGTGATCTAGTTGGTCTGTGGTTGGAGGAAGACCAGCTCTGTGAGAGGCCAACCGTTTTTCATGCAAAAAGAGTTCCGAGACCAAACAAATGTGGGAAATTCTGCATTAAACACAAAAAGAGCTGCCTGCTAGGATTTCTCTTTGCTATAGAACTTCTCTGCCTTTAATGTGCTCAAGTCCCTGCGTCTCTCCATGACAGGGATATAGGAGGCAGCATTGTCTACATTTCCCTGACCTTACAAATTTTTTGTGAAGTGGGGGAGGGGAGCTGTAGGTGCAGAACACATGTTGGAAGCTCACGGAACCAAAATTCCGAGGACTATGAGCCTGGGAAATGCCTGATTCCATTGGAACTACTTTCTCTAGCTGGAAACACTGTTTCACTGGCACCTTTCTGTGATGCATGAACTTCTCCAGCGACTACCTTAGTTATACGGCTTAAGAGGGTCAGTCGCGGCTTAAGAGGGTCAGTCGTGTTAGAGCAGTCATCAGAAGCCCCTTGCCAAGATTTTGGATTTCTTTTTTCTGTTAGGGGGGCTCTAGGAGGGAAGGAATATCAAAAGATCAGCAAGAGTTAAGTAAAAAAAATTTTAAAAAGCAGGTTCTAGTCTGGGTTCTGCCACCGTCTGGCTGTGTGCCCTCAGGTAGGTCCTTTACCCTCTCTGGACATTGGTCCCATTCACCCATCTGAAATAGGTGAGAATGGACCAGATGGGCTGGGGTCCTTCCAGCTCCACGCCCCTTTTTTCTTTTTTTCTCTTATCTGCCACCCCAATGGGGACTGTGCTGTCGAGCAGCCATGGGGATGACACTGTAACTGAGATACACCTGTCTCCTGGGACTAGGCTCCGCCTTGCCACTGGCCTTGCCCTGCTGGGTAAGAAGAGTACTGAGCCTCATAGGAGCAAAGGCCCTTTGGGGAATACAGGTTGGGCCACTAGGGAATCAAAAACCCTTGACTTCAGATGCCAGAGCCTAGTATCCAGCCTGCTGTTTTTTGAGATCACAAATAAGGCTCTTGAAGCAGCTCTGCACGGAGTCTGCATTCAGATGTACTTAAAATTCAGAAAGCAAGGGAGTGTTCACTTTTTCCTTGACAAAGTCCCTCCCAGTTGTTCTCTCAAACTCTACTATTTCTGCAATCCCCATTTCCTATCTCCTCCCCAGTTCCCAGTGTTACCTGACAGTCCCTAAGCACTTCCAGGCGCTCCACGGCCTGCAAAGGCCCCTAGTCCCGCACATATCCATCCCCTATTTCTTGATCTTTCCCAGAACTGCCCAATTCTTCCCAGTACCCACATATTGTGCCTAGTTCTTCCTATTCTCCACAAACCCCCATTCCTCTTTTCATTCATTCAATGGATAGTTATTCAGCACCCAGAATATTCCAGGTACTCTTCTGGGTTCTGGGGACATGGCAGTGAACAGATGCAGACCCAGCTCTCAGGAAACACACAAGTTAGAAAGGAAAAATAGAAAGGAACAAATAAATACATGAGAGGTGGTGATAAATGCAGAAAAATTAAGCAGAGTAAGGGGAGAAGGTGATGAGGAATGCTATTTTAAAAGAACGCATATCACAGAAGGCCTCTTGGAAGATGTAACATTTGGTCAGAGACCTAGATGGAGAGACACCCTTCCCTGGGTCAGAGTGAATCAGTCTGAGACACCCAATGGCTTTTGAAGCCAGCTACCCTGGGTTTCAGAGGGTTGGGACATGACTGTGGAGAGGACTGGGCTGGGTCTGAATAGGGACCAACCAAGTCCTTCACAGAGAGGAAGCCAAGCTGCCCAAGTCGTGGTGACAGCCTCTTTATAGACTGTGCATCCGCATCCTCCTCGCCTGTCGCTGTGACTCTGAGTTCTGGCTATATAATGTATCCATGGGGCGGGAGTTGACTAAACAGGAAGAGCTGACCAGAGCCTCAGCTGTTTCCTGGGCACCAGCTACACAGCCCCTGGACTGTGAGGTGGGGCCAACAGCTTACCATGCAGTGGGGCCTCTGTTTCTGCCTCCGGGCCTCAGTTTTCCTAGTGTGAAATGTGAGGGCTGGATGGTCTCTAAGAGCCCTGACAGTTCTAAGGCCCTGCACGACTCGACTCTGGACCTGCGTGGGCTGGGCTTCCAGGAAGAGCAAACAAGGGAGTGAAGAAGCCTCATCTAAGTCAGTGGACCGCCTTTCCTTCCACGCCCCTCAGCTCTCCGACCTTAAAGTCTTGGCTGATGCTCAGTGGTCCTTTTCTCATACCACGCTGGACCTCTGGTTTATATAAAACACATCATAAATGTTATTCCAACAGCTTCTGGGATATGTTATCCTCTCCCCACCCACTTTCTGATTGGGGATTAAGGGCAGAGCTATAAAATCTGCTTGAGAGGCAACCCCTTATCAGAGGCCGAGCCAGGCACTGTTTGCTGAAGGCCCCGTTCGCCCAGGTGCAGCTGCCGTCCCGGTCTGAAGCGACAGATGGTTCAGGCTTGGAAGTGAACATCACGTTTCCTCTGGACAAGCCATGTTTGCACAGGGACAAGCGGCATGAGATCTCACTGCCCTCGGCCCCACACCAGGCACTACTGGGGCCTTTGCACACTGGGCCGAACAACTCCTGTGTGTACAAAGCTCACACCAGGAGAATACCACCATGAGATAAATGCAGAGCGGCAGTTTTAACTGAAGTGTCTTTTTTATAACTATGTAAGTGGCTAAATAATCAAAAGCACCATTTTAAAACAAACAAGAGGAGTTTTAGTATATGAAGGAAATGCAAAAATTCGCATGAATTTTAAAAATAAGAAGCCTGATGTCAAGGAAACTCTGGGCTTGAGGTGGGCTGCGTCAGGCAATGCCCTTCGATCCCCTGGAACATGCTCGTCATCCTCTTCCATGAGGGCTGCTTGGTAGAAAAGCATGAGAAGCTCTGGTCATGTAAAGAGTTGGGCTTTCTTTCATTCCACAGACTCACTGTGTGCCTGCCATGTGCCAGACATGGTTTTAGGCACATTGGAGTTAGAAGCCCTTGAGTTTCTGGGCCTCAAGATTTGTGTGTGTGTGTGTGTGTGTGTGTGTGTTTTATCTCTTCAATGGAGATAATGCTATTTACCTCATTGGGCTATCAATGAAGATCAAATTAATTCTGCTTATCTATCTACCTATTTATCTATCTATCTATCTATCTATCTATCTATCTATCTATCATCTATCTATCATCATCATCTACTAGAAGAGTGCCTGGTAGTCAGCAAAGATCCAATTACTTGCAGCTTCTGTCCTCAACCATGGGTAAAGACAATGGTACCTTCCATCAAAGAAGATATTTGTCAAAATGATTCCACCTCAACCCTCTAAATCCTCCTCGAAAGCACCAACGTCATTTTTCATTTCTCCTCCAGCACACAAGTTTACTAAGCAGCAATAGGTTATATAGAGAAAAGGTTAACTCATCCAATCAACAAACATTTATTGAGTTCCTACTATGTGCCAAACACCCAGTAGAGAACAGACAACCCTCGTTCTCATGGAGCACACGTGGGGTAAGATGGAGAACAAAAAATATATAAACATGTCAGGTAGCATTAAGTACTTTTAAGAAATACAAAGCAGGTTAAGAGAAGAGGTGATAACAGTGGGATGGGATACTAATTTACACAGGGGAGTCTGAAAAGACCTAAGAAAGTGACATTTAAGCAGACCTGAAGGAGTGAGGCAGTGAGCTGAGATGTGCTCACGGCATGCAGCAATTCAATTAGCAGACCTGCTGACCGCCTAGTGTTTCCCCCACTGTGCTGGCTCGAGGCCAGCCAGCTCGGGGTGGGGGTCGGGGTGGGGGTGGAATGGGTACGAGTCCCCCACCGTAATCTACGTGGTAAGGAAGAAAACATTACAATTCCTAGTTATAATAATGTTTAGTTAACATATATATTTTTCTATTTGTCCTGATGCATTTCAATATATGTAATATTTTTTTAAAAGCTACATAGAGAGAGCACAAAGACACAAACAACTTTTACTGAAGGGGGCAGAATCCGAAACGCCTGGAGGGCCCTGCTGCCCCCACTCTGGTCTGGCTGGGGCCGGGGCTCAGCCCTGGCAGATTCCTCTCTGGCTGCACCTGGAACACAGGAACCTGTGCAGAAGGGGCAGGCTGGCCCTCATCCCTGGCTTTGGAAAGTACCAACGGCCTGGAGTCGTGCTCGAGGCCACCTGGTCATGCCAAGTTGGTGGTGAGCACTTCCTGTCAATCCTGCTATGCCACTTCAGGTAACCAAGCCCCTCACAGGCCTCTCGGTCCGAGGGAGCCAGGCAGGTGGCGGCCACTGTGGTGGGCTGTGCTCCTCCCACTCCCTGACCACAGGTTCCACTCAGCTCTGGCTGCATGTGGTGAGGCCGAGGTGCATGGTCATGCTGACTATATCACCAGAAAGAAAGGCCGAAGGTGCAGGTGGAGAAAAACAACACCCCCAAGCCTCACTATGTTCCCAAATAATACCAGTACTGAAGCCAGGGAGAGAGGTGGGGCGCTATCAGTATTTGTTGAGTCAGAAGGATCACAGTTCTTACCGCTGAAGTTCAATGCTACCTTCATCGCTGGGGCTGGTCAGGAAGAGAGCAGCTGAGGGTGCAAATCACTCGCACCACAGATCCCAGTGGCAGGGACTTGGTGGTGGGGAGTGGAAGCCATGTGGCTCACTCCCTCACGTGCGAGAACCAGGCCCAGGAGCAGTGTGCAGAAGCCACTACACCTGGGCTCCTCCAGAGCAAGCGACCCTGCAGTGCCTCCCGGGCCAAATGAGTCACACGAGTATAAAGTGGGGAAGTGGTGAGACAGGAGGGGATGCAGGAGCCTGAGGTGGTGGGTGGGGATATTCACTCGTCTAAGGCAAATACATTTCTTCTTATTTAAAACACCGTACAGGCCAATAAAACAAAATGAAACAAACCAGAAAAGCAAAAGCTCCCTTTGTCAAAAACAAACAAAGGAAAAAAAAAATAAAGAAAATGAACCCCATGCAACACATCTGAGTGTGGCAAGTGCTCTCTGGGCAAACATTCAGCAATCTCAGCTCTGGTCTGAAGGCTTTTCAAAACTTTCTAAAGATCCACTTTTCAAATCCCAGGAAATGCAGAGTGATGACGGGACGGTTTCTGGGGACAGTATGTGTAATGGTTAGGCTCCTGGAGTGACATCAAACTCAACTAAGTTCAAATCCGGCCCTGCCATTCCTGGCTGTGCAACCTCGGTTAATTTTCTTAGCCCCTTTGATCCTCAGTTCTGTAAATGGAGAAGAAACCACAAGACCGGCAGCTACTGGAAGAATTAGCAATTAAACGAGATAAAGTAGACCAGCGCCCAGAACGTATGAAACAGAAGTCCAATATGCACTGACAATCAACCTGGCCAGAAGAGACCGGTTTTTCCCCACCACTACCCTGTCCTCTTTCTCTCTGCTGCTGGTCCTTCCCGCTTCAGTGGATGTCACTGCTCAGCACTCAGCTGCTCGGACCACAGACCCTGGAATGCTGTTCGAGTCCTCTTGCCTGCTCCCCCTCCATAGCTAAGCACTCATGTGCTGGAGCTGGCTCAGACTGGCCCACAGGAGCTAAACTGGGCATAATCATTTATCATCAGACTAGTAGCTTCAAATCGGCCATGGTGGGAATATCACACCACACAAACAGGCACACTCTACAAATAAAGCTTCCCCTCTCCCACCCGGCTGGCTGGCCGGCACCACTGTCCTAGTCACAGTAGGCCCTCCTGACTCAAGTCGCCACCACCTCTCCCACCTGGAGGACAACGGTGGCTTCTCCATCTCCCTGCTTCTTCTCTTGCCCCATCCTGTACCCATCCTCCGCATAGCAGCCGGACAGAACTTTCAAAGCATAACCCAGATCATCTCTCTCTTCCCATTAACTCCCTCTAATGGCTTCTCAAAAACATTCAGAAACAATTCGTGAGGGCTCTGCCTGCACCATCGGCCCCTTCCTAGCTCTCCTGCCTCCCTTCATGTTCCACAGCCTCCCCTGCCCTTATCTGGCCCTGGCCACCCTGGTAGCCTTCTGGTGGTCTCCAGGTCACCAAGAGCTCACCACTCTCTGTCTTTATTCGGGAAGTTCCCTCCCCAGATCCTTGCATGGCTACCCCATCTCATCATTAGAGTCTAATCTCAGATTTCATTCCTTAGAAAGCCCTCCCTGACCCCCTACGCTCCCTTCTATCACACTTCTCTTTTTGGTTCTCTTCATAGCATCCAGTAGCCAAAACTTCTTGTGTGCTTGTCTCTTCCTGAAACCGAAATGGCAGCTCCCTGAGGGCAAGGCCTCTGACTCTTGAGAGCTACCTCACCAGTACCTGGAAGCACACACAGCAGACACTCAATAAGTACTTACTGTCTTACTGACAAGAGGGCTGTAGAGATTATTACACTTTTTCACCCTTTCCAATGAGATGGCTTAAATGCCATATTCTGCTTTATGGAGACATAATGGCTTTGCCTGTGGCTGTCTCGTGTCAGGGGCAGCCTGGCACAGACAGCCTCAGGGCCCAGAGATACTAGGCGCCACCCCATTTTGCTAAGGCTCTCATGGAGATAGAGGACACTACCAGCTGCCCAGAAAGATCCCTTTGGCTGCCAAGCTGCACTCAGCCTAAACAGAACCAGGGACAACAGTGCATCTCTGTCCCTGAGGCTGGCATGAATGTTCTCGAGCCATCCTTCTGAAAGGGGCCTGAAGCTCAGGATTGTCGCTTGGGATCCTGGAGGTGTCCAAATGGGTTACAGATGGAGCGACCGAGTCTCAAGGAGCCACATGGTCCCTGGTCCTATAACGCTGTAAGTATAAACAGGCAGACGAAATGCAAGTCCTCTAAACCTTATGTCAGAGCAGAGGCACAAGTAGGCTTGGGACAGGCTGTTGTCCCACAGGAAAGATGCCTCTGGAAACATGCAAAAGCCCGAGGACCAGCGGCAGACAGGCCTTGCCAAAGGCCACCTCTGAGAAGGGAGGGTGGGGGCTCTTGCTCCTCTATGTTAGCTCCTCCCTCCAAGGCTGAGCCAGGGGGCCAAGTCAATGCCTCTACTTCAGACCTCTGGCCTGTCTGAGACCATGGGGTTGAGGAACCCCTACAGAAATATTCAGAAAAACAGTCTGGTGCAAAGGAAGGCACAGGCTACATTCTGGGCCTCTGTCATTATCTGTCACCTGAGGCAGGTCCATTCTCCACTGAGCCTCAGATTCCCAGCTGTGAGATGTGGGGCTTGGACTGACGGTCTCTAAGAGCCCCTCCATCTCTGACATCCTTCGAGTCTAAGGTGCTCGTGTAAGTCATTCACTCTTTCTGGTTCTCGGTTATGCATTCAACACATACTCACGGAGCATCTTCGCTGGGCAGGGGACTTTAGGTGACTTAAAGAGATGAATAAAATGCAATCTTTTCTCTCGAGGAGTTTTGAATCTTATTCCTCAGGCAAGTATTTAACATCTCTATGTCTCAGTTTCCTTGACTGTAAAACAGGTTTGATAATTCCCACAGCTAACACCAAGACTTAGCCATGTGCCGGGACCCGTGCAGAAGGCCTTTACGTTCAATCCTCACAGTCCTAAGGCAGATTCTTCTCCTCGGTCCCTGTGAGAACCAGAATAACGTCCTCCCAAGGCTCTGTGCCCTAGCCCCTGGAGCCTTGCACAGCGAAGGGGGCCCTGCAGATGTCTTTAAGGGTATGGACACTGAGATGACAAGGTCATCTTGCGTAACTAGATTAGGCAGACCCGACCTAATCATGTGAGTCCTTAAAGCAGAGGACCTTTCCCAGCTCAGTCAGAGAGAGATGCAACGATAGAAGAGGGAGCCAAGAGATGCAATGGGGGAAGAATTTGACTCGCCATGGCTGGCTTTGAAGATGGAGGAAGGGGGCCGCAAGACAAGGGATGCGACAGCCTCTAGAAGCTGGAACAGCTCTCAATTTACAATCAGGAAGAAAAGGGGGGGCCTCCTACAACCACAAGGAATTGAATTCTGCCAGCAATCCCAAAGAGCAAGAAACGGATTCCCTGCTAGAAATTCCAGAAAGGAGCGCAGCCTGCAGACACCTCGATTTTTGTCTGGCAACCTATGAACTCGGAGAGAATAAATTTGCATCATTTTAAGCCCTGAAACTTGTGGTCACGTGGAACTGCAGCAGTAGTTAGCTATGACAGCTGCCCCACACCCAGGGGCTGGAGCAGTGTGCTGACGCTCGGGTGCCAGCGCTGCACTGTGGGGCCCTCGTGTGGGGCGCGGACACCCAAGCACACTATGGCACAGCGAATGCATGAGACACCGAGTCGCCATGCTTGGGACTGACCGCCTGGTACACCGCGAGGCTCAGAATATATTAGCTACTATTATCACTTTCATCATCGGTTCTTAAAATCCAGTAGCATCGCTATGTCACAGTTTCCCCGCGTGTCAAATGAAGAAACAGGATCACACGCTCTCTCCCAGGCCCTCTCTCCTGGGTTGGTCACTGGCTCACTCCGTTTCTGCATTTCCACCTGAGAGGGAATCTCAGGCTTCCAGGCTCCAGGGTGAGCCTCCAGCCTGTGGTGAGGTTGACAAATTCCCTGCATCAGGTGAGCACACGTGAGGGGGTGGATCTCATGGGGGAAGGGCTTTTATGCTCTGTTTTGGAGGCCACCAATCCGGGGAATCACAGGGCTCCTGGGTTTAGGGCGGCATTGTAATCTAGATCATCACACCACACAGGCTGCAGAGGGGCACACCCCGGGCCCATTCGAAGGTTTATTGTAAGGATACCTTAGACGGGCAGCCCACCACCTCCTGCTGCGACAACCCTAGTATTCTACAATATCTGGGGATGAGAGGGGTTCTCTCCCAACCTTGTGGGTCTGATGCAAAAAAGAAAAAAAAAAAAAAGAAAAAGGACTGCAAAGCACGTTGCAAGTCAAGGAGGCTGCCTCACTTGCCCTCCAGAACTGTGAACACGTTGCTGCTCCCTCCCTCCCACTGACATGCTCTGTTCTTAATAAGGCTCCCATAACGATCTCTCCTTAGAGATAATCATAGACTCTCAGGGGCATGCCACTCTTAGCTGTCAGCATCATTTAGGAAGACCTTATAAAGGCTTTAAACCTCCTGTTCATCTCAAAGCTCAGCTCTCTTCAAAACCTTGTTAAATCCCATTGCAAAACTTCTGTGCTCGACTCCCAGCTCTTTTCCTGAGTTTCTCCCACACCCTCCCTGGCATCCTGCCTTCCCCACACGGAAGTCTTTGGAGTGCCACCACTGGCTCCGAGGCTGGTCACCTTTCTCTCTGCCTTGAGATGAAAAGTCGAAGACCAGATGACATAGGCAGGTGCACGACTTTGCTGAAATAACGATGACCACAACGTCACATCTGTCCTCCTCCATCTTCAGCCATTCCTGTTGTGTTTCTGGGGCTGCCACTGCAGTCCTGGTGTTTCTCAGCATCAGGCTGGTTGATGTATAATTTGTCTCTGCTTTGCTGGAGTTTTGGACTGATGAGGGCCTTCTCTGGTTCTTGGACTAGACCTCGGAGGACTCGAGGCACCGAGGCCTTGTCCCAGAGACAGGAGCCGTGTAGCAGGCTCCCCACTGCTCTGGGATCTTTAGCACACACCTCAGAAGCTTCTGTCTCAGGGGCTATTTTATGGGCTGGGGGTTTCAGGATTCTTCCAGAGATCAGAGGAAGTCAGAGCCATGACAGAACCAAACAAAAAGCAGGATGTGCTTACGGACGAGGCCCTATACCTCAAGGGTTCAGAGATGTGGAGTCAAGTCTTGACCTATGGTTGGCTGTGTGACCTAGGGAGAGTTAAATTTCCTCTTTATGTATTAGTGTGTCTTTATCTGTGGCATGGGCTTAGGGTGGGAAAAGGACAGATCTATTATCTGATACACAAGAATAATCTGAAAGGCAATTACAGTTATGAGGATCTGAGCAACGAAGAGCCCCCCAAGAAGCCTTTTGCTGTGAGAAGAAGAGAGATGTGATGGGGTCTCTCAGCGTTCCAAGCCTGGCTGGAGTCTCCCCGACATGGGAGTGTGCTCCCGATGCTGGGGTCTTGCCAGAAATGGAGGGTGAGGTGCGTACTCACTGTAGGAAGGTGTCCAGGGCTGCAGGTAGGGAGAGGAACAGGAAGGATTCGTTTAGTGGCTCTTAACTCGGGAGCCTGTGGGACAGAGCCAGCGTGGTGACCAGGTAAACAACCGATCCCCATGTGCACCGACATCTCCACCAGTAACTGAGTCTTTGACATTTGGTGGGCATGTCCCCTGGTAACTCTAGGGTATAGCCACCTCTCTCTGGAATGGGTCAACTCAGAGGTATAGGTGGGGTGGAGGCAAGGAATTGCTCCACCGAGCACGTTCCCTCCAAGTGGTGTCTTTCATATCTGAAAAAGGGTGTGGGCGCATGCCCACAGTGAAAACATGACGGAGGGGCGGAAGGTCTGTCTGAAGTGCGGGAGAAACGCCCGTGGCCTATGCTCTCAGAGGAGGCTTCTGTAAAGTGACATCTTGCTGATGCCTAGAGGGCGAGTAGGATTTGGCCAAAGAGCAGGATAAAAAGAACAGGGCGCAGGATGGACAAAGGCCTGGAGATGGATGTGGGAGCACAGGAAGTCCATCTCAGAAACCGATGGAAGTTTGGTGAGGTTCAAGCAGAGAGGGAAGCGAGGGGACAGGCTGGAGAGGTAGGCAGGGCCCGGTCACAATGCGCTTGGAGGCTGGCAGCAGGGAGTCAGCAGGCTGCCCTTGAGCTCTGATGGGAGCAGAGCAAATGCCCTTCTCAAGCTGGGCCGTGCAGCCAGTTACCCCGCTGGATGGTGTGGCTGGGCCCCAAGTTCAGCGCCGGGCCCCGCCATCGCCCATTTTACGAGAGAATTACTTGCTGGAACCTCTCTCCAAACTCTCTGCAGCAGAACACGGACGCTCCACTTTTGTTTTCTCCACGGAGGCTGCCGCCTCATAGTCTGCTCTGCCCTGCAACTAACGCTCCTGTCAGAAAGGAAAGGTGGGGGACGGCACGTCCCCACCGGTCGGGAAAGGCACCTGAAGCCCAGATACCAATCGCCTCCTCGCTCAGGACAGCGCGAGTCAGTTGGGCATTTCACTTCGGGGGAGAGCAGCTCCGCTCAGAACAATGGGCACTTGCCATCTCCAGCCAAAGGGAGGGATGACACAGAGGGGGAGGCCATGGGGGACAGCTGAGAGGATTTCCTAGCCCATCTGGGGCTGGGCGCAGCTTTTCAATTGTTTTTGGACATTTCTGGAATATCATAAATATGCATTTGGACATTTGGATCGAAATGCAAAGCCCTACAGAGCTGATCTCAGACTGTGAGTTGCCTGGCATGTCCCCTGCCTCCACCTGAGTGACTGCCTCTTCCCTCCCAGGAATGTACGGAGCACATTCTTTGTCCCTTATTGGACTTCACCACGTGTTATTATTAATTTAGTTATGTGTCTCATCTCCCTTATTTGATTTTGAGCTATTCAACACAGTGGCAGCGGTAACTCTGGAAGGGAGCAACACAGGGTTCCAGGGAAGCTACTGAGGTCACGTCCTGGCTATGTCCCATGAGAGAGAATTTGGACCACTGACTGACCTTGCTTTAGTTTTCTCATCTCTGAAAAGGGAGTCATAACACCCAAGTTATCATGGAATGTCTAGCGACGGAATAACCTGAACGTATGTGAACGGAACGTATGTGAACGGGGGCACTCGGCAGACCTTCAGCGGTGTGGGCCTCTTCCCCTTCTCTGTGTTCCCCATAGCTCATGGCTCCACAAATATCATTTAAAAAACTGATGAAGAAAGAGCCAATGATTGACTTTCCCCCTTGGGCAGCACGGAAGCCACTATGTCAGCTGTATATGATGTTTTAGAACACAGGCTCGTAATAGAAGGATGCAGAGGCTCGACCTGCATCTCCAGCAACCTCGATTTAATATGCACACTACCTCGCTGCCAGCATTTAGCTAGATCTGGTGTCCTGTTAAAAATGACGATGCAGCAATCACCTTGAATTGAATAAGAATACCCAGTCTGTCACTTTTTCGCTGAATTGTAAATCACAGCTCAATATTGATGCTGCAGCAAAACTCGGAAGGCAAGGACTTGTCACAGGGGACCTTTATTTATTAGTTAAACTCAAAAGATTAAAGGTTTTAGAATGGAAAAAACTTACTAAATACAGCAAATAATCAATCTCAAGCCCTGAGTCATGGAAAATACAGCTAGTGCATGAAGCAGTTACATTCAATGAGATCTGTTCTTTTTTTTTCTTTCTTTTTTTCTTTTTGGGTTACTGCCTAATTAAGATGTCCTCTCAAGACTTAGCAGACAGCCTTGCCCATGGCCATTTTAGCTGCATACCTGAGCCCTGAGCGAAGTGCTTACCTGGACTAACTCACCTAATTCTTACTACAACCCTGTGGGGCCAGTAATGTCATTATCCCATTTTACAACTGAGGAAACTGAGGCACCAGGAGGGTAAGGAGCTGGCCAAGGTCATAGGGCTGGCAGCCAATGAATGCAGGCAGCTGCGTCCAGAGCCCGCGCACTGTAGCGCAGGGCTTCACTGGCCCTGAAAATCCGGGGCTTGCCCATATCACGGGGATCAAGCTAACTGAGGGGATACTTTGTTGACAGTTTCTTTTTCAAGGCCCTATAAGACTTTCCAACCCACGATCTCACTTGCTCCTCCTACCAGGCACATGACACTTATATCGCAGGTATTGTCACACCACTTTACAGAGGATAAAAACTCCTGAGGCTCAGTGAGGGGACAGACTGTTGACTCCTAGCCTGGCAAGTGGCAGAGACAGCACTTGAATTCTGTGCTTCGTGGAGGCGGGCAGGTTTCTGCCAAAAATTGGGCTGTGTCCATGAATGCATGTGCTGGGCGATTCAGGGCATCTCAAGTGGGTGCTGGGGCATCTCCTCCCAGGTCTCCACTGCCAGGTGCACACAGGATGAAGGAGGTTCACTGGTGGCTGATGCTAACAGCTGGGTAGGGAACACCAGGCTATCTGGGGCATGCCTTTCTCTTTTGAGGGGTCAAATACCTCCCCCCCCCAAAGCACCCCTCCCTGATCCCCACAAAATCAGACTCCTCAAAGGCTGGGAGACCCAAAAGGGCATTGCTTAATTTCCAAGGCCTTCATTTGCTTAACAAAGAACACTATTATTACCTTTTAAAAGACTGAGACATAATTTACATAGAGCAAGACATATAAATCTTAAGTCTACAGCTCCATAGATTTTTATAGAAGCATAACCTGTGTAACCACTGCCTATATCAAGATATTATTTCTTTAGATTTTTTTTTTTGCCCCTAGCAGTAGGAAGGAAGGGCCTAGCAGTACAGTTCTACCACAGACTCCTCTGGTACTTAGCACTGGCCCTAGCACCTGCTGGGATGAGCTGGAAATCCCAAGATCAGTAGGGGAAAGGAGCAGAGGCCCAGGTCTAGGCTGTGGAGAGAGGGGATGGGGTGGTTGGAGATGAATGTCTTCTCCCCTCCCCGGATATAGTAAGTCCTCAATACAGAGCTGGGGTGTGATAGGCTCAGCAATTCTTAATCCCCTGAGGACCCACATACACACACACACACACACACAGCTTTTCAAAGCTTTGAGAAAGCTTCTACGCCTAACAAGTCAATTTATGAGAAAACCCACAACAGTGTAAATGGGCTGTTCTACTTATTATGTAAATTTACCCTGAATATTCACTGTGCACCAAGGACCTATTTGGTTTATGGGGTAAGAAAAGAGTATGAATTGGAATACTTTCCACAGGAGGTTTACACTTCGATGAGGAAACAAGTCCTACACATCCAAGTGTTTGCCAATTGGTGAACAATAACAACCATAATTATTACGCTCCTAGTACTGTGTTAAATACATTCTACTCTGTTTCATATAATCTTCAAACCTACTGGCCCAAGGTCATGAAGCTAGAAGGCAGCACAGCTCGCATTCAAACCAGGCAGGGCCACCACCAACGCTGGCACACTTCATCATCACACTCAAGCTGCTTCTCTCCAAAAGGCTCGTGTGCAGAGCCCTCTGCTAGCTCGCAGGGAGCAGGACCGTGCTGGCAACAGCGTGTGTGTGCACGTGCATGTCTGTGATGCCCGGATAAACGAAGGGATAACGTCCATGGGACCATGACAGCACGTTAAAAAACTAATGGTGTGCTGGAGACATCACACACTGAATAACTGCGAGAAAGGAGATTTCACTGTGGGTTAGTGTCCAGAGGGACATCCCATAGAGCTGGCCCTCAGGCCAGCACGTGAAAGGGAGAGAGGAAGCCTGCCTAGCATCCAGCATGGAGGCAGACAGGAGGCAAGGGTGTGGGTGGACGCCAGAGAGAGCATCCTACAGGTGAGGGGCAGCTTGGGGTGGGTGTGGTGGGCTGGATCAGGGTATGGAAGGTGTCATACCCAGAGCAGAGGGTGAAAAGAAATCATCTGATGTGGCTGTGCAGGACAGTAAAGGGTAAAAACGGCATTTCTGAAAGACGGCTGAGGAGGCTCTACGCCACAGACCCAGAGGAGGAATGAGCAGGAGACAGGAGCGAGGGGGCCGCGGCCAGGTGCCAGTAAGGGGACAGACACGCCCGGCAGGAAGCGCTGAGAAGACGACCAAGTGGGAATGCGGGGCAGCTCATGGGCCTGGGGTCGGGACAGAGACACTATTACTACCTCCCCAAGAGGCAGGGGACCAGCTCTTCCAAGGCGCTCTGGTCCCTAAGAGGGCAGGAACCCCGGTCAGAAATCAGCCCCATGCTAAGGACAGCTCTGAGGATACACTGTCCAATCCTCATTTTTTCTCACCTTCATGATTTTTACTGCCTTTTAAAAAATGTCCTGCTTACTTCAACCTAAACGCAGTAATCTGTAAAACTGTGGTTTTGATGTGTTAGGGATGTTCTGTCCTAAAACACATTAAATAAACATGTCAGTATAAGTGGTTTACTTACAGGCCACTAAACTTTCGGGGTACACGGGGGGACCTGCCCTGTGGTCCCGGATCCCAGGGATCTGCACCTGACCCCAGGTGTGCTTGCCGCACATGTCCAGGGCCGAGGCTGCACCTGGATCCCAGCAACCCTGAATGAGGTCTGCAGGCCAGCGTCCTTGTCCTTGTTCAGGTCTCAGTGCTCGTGGTCTGGGGTTGGGGTAAGGGGAGAGGCAGGAAGCACAGCCAAGGCCAAAGATGACAGCCTCCTCATAGGAGACCAGCAGCACCGGGCACCCATATTCTCCAGGCCCTTGTCTCCTAAATATTAGCCAGAAATGATTGGTCCTAGGCCATGTGGAGCCAATCCCTTCCTGGAAGGGCTCCTGCCCACCCATGTCCCTACTATGTCAGGACACACATATGCACACGACACACACACACACACACACACACACACACACACACACACACAGAGGCCACCCTTGCCCCCCACCCCTTTCAACTGGCCTTGCAGGTGAATAAGAATCCACACGCTCACAAGCCACAGGTTTATGCAGATTTGTGATGGCGCTTTCTTCCTGACCCCACCTTTAAGTGAGGGCACCCTCCAAATGACTGTGGACCCCACAAGGGCGCCCACTTTCCCACTTCATTTTTGACTAGCTTCACGGACCTCCTTGTGGTTCCTCACACACATACACCAGGCACACTCCTGACTCGAGTCTTCACACTTTCTATTCCCTCTGCCTAGAACACTCTGCTCCACTGTATGTAACTGGCTCCCCCTCCTCCATCAAGTCTGCTCAGATGTTGTCTTGGTGTGACCTTCTCTGACCACTTCTAAAACTGTCACATCCCCTCCCCACTCCTGACCCCATTCCTTGCTTTATTCTTCCCCCACAGCATGTATCATCCGATGAACCACTTTACATTTTACTTGTTTATTGCCTGCCTCCTCCAACTAGACTGGAAGAATGCTCCATGAGGCAGTGGTTTGCTCAGTTTTAACACTTAAAACAGTGCTGCATTCAAATGTCTGCAGAATGAAAAAAGTGAATGAACAATAATGTTGGTGGAAAGCATTTTACGTAAACGGTTTCAACCACTTTAGTGAGAGGGCTACAGACATCTGAAAACGGCCAAGTTCATATTCTTTCTTCCCTGAGAGAATGAATATGGATCTTAACCAAAAAGCATCAACTGGGTCTGGCCTGGCTTAGCTGAGTGACCTTAAGTTCTCATGCAAGTGACCAGATACCCAGGGTGTCCACCACTGAGGGTGGTTCCTGGGGACATCCCTGCCCATCGTACAGCCTCATCCTGTGTCGTACCCGTGTGTGCCCATGTCATTTTACAGAAAGGGCCCAGCAGAGCACTTCTGCTCTAGAGATTCTTCGTACTCGCTCCTTGCTGCTAAAACCAGCCCAGCATCTTTTGTAACAAATGACAGTACATTACTCTTGTCCAAGAGCTGCTTGTCCAACAATTTCTGTGACTTGAAACCCTGCCAGGGGCCATGAAAGACAATGAAGAACTCTGAGCACCAGATTGCACAACAATAGCACCTTGTCACCATCACTGACATGTGTAGAGGGTTTCACAGCTGTCAACACATTTTTACATACTTAATCCTGTGTCAGAAGTAAGCAGATGCAGAAAGGTCCAGGCCCTAAAGCACAAGCACTCTAGTTGTGAAAGAGTTCCTCAGGTCCTCACTCATGTCCTGTTTACTCCTGCCCTGAACTCTGTTGTGACAAACCCAGTCTCTCAGTTTTCCAGGCCCCAGAGAAGGAGAACAACGCTCGAGGTAGGAACGCTGCAAGCAGCAAGACCTGACAGATAACAGCAAGTGAAGAGAAAGGAAAGTTATATAAAGCATATCAAGGCAGAATTAACTGCATTCCAGGACATGGTGGGGAAGGCGGGGGGACAACTGCTGTAAGTGGCACGACTGATTTTTAACACAAAGCAACAAGCGGAAATGATGACTTGCAGCCATCAAGACGAAGGTTAAATACTTTATAGGGCATTTAGTTACTTTTGGTAATACCATGTGACTTTCTTTTATAAATGTTCCTCCTAGTTTCTAAAACTCTTCCAGAATTGGTAAACAAGGTTTGGAAAGAACATTTACATTTTTAAAAAAGTAAAACCCACTCTCACAAGTAGCCCTGTGACAGGACCTCCTGGCTTTCTCAATTGCTAAAGACCTTCCTCCCATTAATCACCATGCAGCCTAAGTCTGCACACTCACTCACATTTCAGATCCAGGCTGCCATCCACAGTTTGTCCCTTCCTTTTTGCCATTATTCCTCACTGTTTAACTGCAGAGTTGCATAATTTACAGTCACCCCGTGAAGGGCTATGTGTTCCAGAGTAGGAAGCTGTCATGGTGAATAGAGACTGCTGGGCTGTGTTCACAAACAGACCACTTCACAATTCCTCTGCACAGCCAGCAACGGCAAACCTCCTCGCCTGCAGGCAGCTCCTGATGTTCAGCAAGACCGGGGGAAGGGGTGCCGGGAAGGACGGCACCCATAAATCCTCTCCAGTCTGCTGTATAACAAAGCAGGCTCATAAAATCCCGACCATATTTTCAAGTCAGGACTGAGACAAGATGCCCAGGGCCAACTCCTCATTTGGCTCCAAGAACCCAACAAGTTGTGAACAAATTTTCTCAGCTGGGAGGGAACTGTGTAGGGGGCAGGGCTGGAAACTGATCCCAGAACTTTGGGTAGAAACTTAACCCAAGAGCTGACAATAAGCAGGCCTGTGTGAGTCTGAGGATGTGAGTACACCTTGCTAGCTGCAGCCCCAGACCTGCACAGGGGAGGGGGCCCAGGAGACAGCATGTTGGAGGGTAAGAGGCCCAGAGAATTCTGCAGGTGTCTACACTGATTGCAGCAGGTGTGCCGACTGGTAATATGAGTAACGTGACTCCTCCAACTCTAGACTGTCCTCTTGGTGATGACCCAAAACGAGCGTTTTGGAAAACTTCTCTGAATCTCACTTTCTTCACTTATAAAATGGGGAGAACCAATAACTTGATCATGAGTTAAGCCAGCTGAATATTAAACATTTTAAATAATAGATGTTCAATAAATATCATTTCCTTCTCAAATGGCTTTCCCCAATGCTTCCTGAACATTCTCCCTTGGGAAGTTAAGGAGAAATGGGACCACACTCATTCTTGCTCCTTACTAGCTAGCCATGGGAGTCCAGACTGGTCACTCCCTTCTCTGGGCCTCACAATCTACAGATTAACCATTAGACTTTATACAAAAATTAAGTAAGGCTGACGAACACAAACTCAGTATACAGAAAATCAATTGTATTTCAATACACCAGCAACAGATACGAAACGCAATCCACAACAAGCAATTACAAGACCATTGTAAATATCAAGTATCTAGCAATAAACCTAACAAAAAGTATATAAAACCTGTCTGGAGAAAATTATAAATATTTTTAAGGAAGTTATGTTAAATAAATGGTGCCTCATAGATCAAGAAGACTCAAGATTTAAAGATGTCAATTCTACCCAAGCAGATTAGTGGATTCAAAGAAATAAGAACCAAAATCCCAACAGGTTTGTGTGTGTGTGTGTGTGTGTGTGTGTGTGTTTGAGAGAGAGAGAGAGAGAGAGAGAGAGAGAGATAAACTGATTCTACTATTTACATGCAAACACAAAGGGCTGAAGACAGCCAAAACACTCATGAAGATGATCAATGTGGAGGAATTTGCTAAATCAAGTTATAAAGTTATAGTAATGAAGACAGTGTGACACTGACATAGAAATAAAGAGTCCAATGAAATGGAATAGAGAGCCAAGAAACAGGTCACTGCATATATAAACACTTGACTTATGACAGACATGACTCTACAGAAATGACTGCAAAAATGGCCTTTTCAACAAGCAGAGCTGGGACAAACTGGTATTCCTTAGGGGAAAAAAAATGAAATCAGACCCCTATCTTACACCGTATATAAGAATCAATCATCGGTGAATTAAATACCAAAATATGAAATAAAAAAAAAGCTTCAAAGTTTTTTGAAGAGGGAAAAAAAGAATAGCTTTTGCCACCTCAAGATAAAGAAAGATTTCTTAAATAGGACACACCAAGAAAACACTAACCCAAAAGAGAAGACTGAAAAATCTGACTATGTTAAAATAAAAACACCTTTTTATCATTATTAACAAAGTGAAAAGGCAAGCCAGAGAATGGCAGCTAATATTTGTAACGAATAAAACTGGAAAAAAAATGAGTATACGGAAAAATGAAGAACTTACGAATTAAGGAGAAAATTAAAACATAAAAAAAAGTGCCAAGAGTAAAGGTGTTTCACAAAAGAGGAAACCCAATGTCTAGTAAACATATAAAAAGTTGTTCACCTCATCAGTAATCTAGGCTAAGTAAAGTAAAACTACACCAAGATACTTACTACTTTCCTATCAGTTTGGCGAAAATTAAACAGTTTGACAATACCAAATCTTGGCAAGATTTGGAATAGAAACTCTCTGTGCTACTGCAAGTGTAAAATGGAATAATCGCTTTGGAAAACAATGTGGCATTATCTAATACAGTTGAAGATTCCCAGCAATTCTACTTTAAAGAACCCTTCACAAATGCATATGCCTCAGGATATGTATCTATATGGTTATTCATAGCCAGCATCCTTCATAATCGCCTAGAACTCAAAATAACCCAAGGGCACATTAACAGTAAAATGGATAAATTACAGTATAGTCACAGCTGGTATATAACAATGGAAGGTATATAGCAATAAAATTAATAATATATAGCACATTCTTGAATATTTATAAATATCTGTAAATGCTACATAGAAAATTATAAATATTCATAAGATGAATGCTATAGAATACTATATACCAATGAAAACGAATAAACTATAGCTACATACAACTTGGATGAATATTACAAACACAATGTTGAGGAGGATATAAGACTTAATGCATAAGAGTACGATTCCAAAACCTGGTAGACTGAACTACATAAGATGATGCATACACAGGTGATAAGTCTACAGAAAAGCAAAGAAACAGCATAAAAGTCAAGGTAGAGGGCAGTGAGGGAGGATCTTTCTTGGGGACAAGCAATATTCTAGTTTTTTACCTAGTGATGGTTATATGAGGGCTCACTTTTAAAGTACCTGTTAAACATGTAAGATTAATGCGCATTTTGCATGATGTTGATCTATGCCTCACCCCACCCCACGCCCCAAAATTCTTTTCTGTTAAAAAAGACAGTTCCAGAAGCTTTCCCAGAGTCCTAACTGAGATGGGAACTCCCTCAGCATCCTCCATTCGCCTCTCAGTGAGCTGTCATGTTTATGAAGCATAGAATATCTCCGCCCTCGAGGGCAGAGATGGAACCTGTCTTGGCTCACCACTGTCTCCTGTGTCACCTGGTGGGTTTGCTGAGTTAGTCAATGGCCAGTGACTACACCGAAGGACCTGAGCTGGTAAAAAGTAATTAGCACTAAATCAATCAACTGACAACCAAGAAAAATGTACTGAGTGATGTGATGGAAGGAGAGACACACCTAGAGTCAGAAAAATTGGGATCTAGTTTGTCACGTGCTGACTGGCCACATCGCCTTGAGTACAGCTTTTATCTGACAGTAACAATGACACAAATAGCTACTACCATCGAGTAAATTTCAACTATGTGCTAAGCACTTTTGGCTGTGTTACCTCATTTAATCCTCACAGTGTATGTGCAATGTGTTTATTTTGAATCCTTTTTATTAATTTGGAAACAGGTTCATTGAGATTAAATAATTTCCGCCAAATCACACTGATAGCCAAAAACCGGCAAAGCCAAAAATCTCCAACATTCATGCTTCTCTGACATTGGGACACTGACTAATATTCATGTTTCTTCATCCAAAAGATGGGGATGTGGTACAGTCTGGGCAGCCTAATGAGGTTGCTGTAGGGCCCAAAGGTGATTATGAATGTAGAAGCAGCTTGTAAACTTGGAAGCACCACTCAAATGTAAGGAAAAATATGTAATAAGCATCTACCAGGGGCCCACACAAAAGCAGCAGATGGTTTCTACCCACATTGAGCTTTCACACCAGTTGTAAAGGAAAGCTATGTAAATAGGAAAACTAGGAACACACATCAATAAACCGATTGAAGGAAGCTGCCGGGAATGCACATTACACGGGCTGAACGGTAAGACCAGCAGTGAGTGGACCTACTGCGTGGACTATGAGATGGTCCCATTTCCATGCCTACTGCTTGTCGCCCATCTTCCACACAGTGGCATACGGTTTGATTAACCACCACTATGATTAGGAGAGAGACTACTTCTATCACCTCCTAACGTTCCGTAAGTGCCCCTTGGTGGTCCATCTATCTCCTACCCTCCTTAGAAACCACTGATGTGATTTCTGTCCTTACGGTTTTGCTTTTTCCAGAATGCAGAGGGTTCTTTTTTTAAATATGAAACAGGTCAAGTTGTCCAGTGTTTCAACCCTTCCCTACCACATTCAAAATGAAACCCATCAAGCCCCGCACAGTGGCTCCTCCCTGCCTCTTTAATCTAATTTTACATCATTTTTCCTCCCCTTTGGTCCAGCCTCCTTGGCCTTCTTTTTGATCATGTCTACCTCAGGGCCCTTGCATCTGTGATTCCAGCTTCCTCAGATCCTTTCCTGCTGTCTTATCCCTTATCTCCCCCAACTTCTCTCCACTGTTCAAGCCCACTTTCCTCTGTTAGAGCACAGCACAATGTGAAACGACCTTGCTTATTCATTTACTTGTGTACTGTCAACCTCCCTTCTTGAGGGCAGGGAGAATGTTGATCATATTAAGGGCTCTACTCCAAGAAACTTAGAAAGGGCCAAGACAGAGTTGGTCTTCTGTGGGTATTCACAGAACAAACAAACAGGTGCCAAATAAGTTAGGAAACTGTGAGGTCCACATGGTTGAAACTAAGGATTCAAAAAGAAACTGAACTTATAATGCACGTGCAGACAAAAAAGGGAGGAATGGTCATAACTCAAGAGGCAGGTCTCTCTGCTGCCATTCCATCAGCCCTTCCCCAAAGTCCCACAGTGATGGGACCACGGCCAGAGATGGAACCAGTGCCGTTGGCCTCTGGGGCCCTCAGGCTCTCTGCTCTCCCAAGGCAGGATCCCCCCAGCTCTTCTTCACCCGCCCTGGTTGGAGCGCCTCCACGTGGCTGGGGCTGTTCTGTCTCTGTGTTCTGGAATCATCTTCGGCACACCTCCCCGTGGAGAAGCAGCACACAATCCTGGTCCTGGAAACCCTGACCGTGTTCCGAGACAAGCTCCTACCCCACAGGGCTCCACACTCTCAGTGGAGAGTACGCGTGGCTACGACATGTGCTGGTGTCCACAATTCCCTAAGCTGATGGCCCAGTTTTCTTCCTCAATTAGCACTAGGTTTCTGAAAGCTTGATTCTGTTATAATTTATTGTCTCAGTTGGGGGTGACTAAGGGAGAAGGTAGGGAATTCCTTCACTATGAGAACATCTGTTTTGCTGGACAGCAAGATTTAAATGATGACCTCAAGACTTGAGCAGAAGTTTATAGATCATTTAGTCCAGCCCTGAATTTTATGTAAAGATATTACGTCCTGGAGAAGTTAATCAACTTTCCTGGGGCTACCAGGCTAATGGAGACAGAACTGGGGTGGAACTCAGGTTTCTTTACTCCTACGCAAGTCTTATCTCTGTCCTAAAATTTCCTTGAGTTCGGCTTCTGTTTCTCTCCACTGCAGCTGCTCTTTCAAAGGCCAGCGACAGCCTCAACCACCAAACACTATGGCCTTTTCCCAGTCCTCATCTAACGTGGCAACACTGGCAGAAAACCCTGTTCGCCACCCAGAACCTCCTGAAGCACATTTCTCCCCAGTTGGAGCTGCCTATAAATAAGTCTCCCAAAGGCAGGCCCCTCTGCTCACCTCCACAATGCGGGGCTCCTTCCCTGGGTTCCCCTTCTCTCCATCTGCATTTCCACTCTAGGGTCACTGCACCCACCCTCAAGGCTCTGCCAGGCAGGGCAGGCAAGGCCTATTCTTCCAGCCTTGACCCCTCTACTAAATACCAGAAAGGCTTCCAGAGAAAACCACCGACTCCCTGAAAACCCTGCAAGAACCTGAATTTGTGCTTGTGGTCTGACTTGCCACCTTCCCTCCGCTGCCTCTCTGCATGTTCCTTGTTTCCTAACTGGATGACACAACTCCATCACTCAGGTTCAAAACTGGGAGGACTTTCCTGAGCTCCTCTCTTCTCCCCATGTGCAGCTGGATACCAGGTCTCATCTCTTGAATCTCTCTTCCACCCAACTCCTTTCTGACTTTCCTACCATTTTCCTAGTTTAGACAAAAAAAAAAAACAAACAAAAACCCAAAACCAAAACCAAACAAAAAAACCAGAAACAAAAACAAAAAACCAACAAACAAAAAAAACCAAAAAACAAACAAACAAACAAAAAATCTCTCTGTTTCTAAGCCTCTTCTCTGGTCTCCCTTCTCCAAGTTCTCCAAGTATATACCCCTAGGCAAAATGACCAGGGAACCCCACAGTCTAGGTCCACTCTTCCTACCACTTCTCATAGTCCCATGAACCCCCAGCTGTGCTACAGAAGCCTGCCCACTGCTCCCCGATGCTGCCTGCATGTTAGCACCCTGCTTTTTTGTGCTCCGGCTTGTACTGCTTCTTCTGTGTGGAAGGGCTTACCCTTCTCATCAGGATGATTCTGATCGCAAAGGAGAGAATTCCAGCTCAAATTAGTTTACGTAAAAGGAGAGGTTTATTGGTTCACGTGACTGTCTAGTCTACAGAGCCAGCTTCAGAGATTACAATAATATCATCAGATGTCCCTCTGGCTTCCCCTTCCCCTCTCCTCCCCAATCTCCTCACCTCGCAGAGTCCCAGTCTCTCTCATGATAAGCAAGCCTCCTCCTTGCAGAGAGCACCAGAGAGGTGGAACATGGCCAGAGGCAGCTCCAGGCTGTCATCATTCCAGCCCCACGAGTACCTTGCTGAGATCCCGAATGACGAGCATCTTCTCATAATAGCTATAAAATTCCAGAGAAGGACTGCCTGGCCTGGTTTAAGTCACAGACTATCCCTGGGCACATCTCTGTGGCCAGGACAATGGGCTATTGTGAAGAACGGCAAGACTCAAGTTGCCCCATTTCTATCTCTAAGTGGCAGGGGGCAGTGACTGTTGATCCCAATAGAACAGTCTGGAATATTTCTCCACCTAGCTGCCCTGTGCAAATCAGAGGCCACCACTGCCTCTTCTTTGCGCTCTGCTACTGATATGTCTCCTCTAACCGGCTCCACTCTCTGAGGGCAAGGACTGGATCCCTCAGTGCGATTAGCACAGGGCCTCACCCAAAGTGTGACCCCAGGAACTGTTCACAATCTATAATTACTGCATCTAATTACTTGTTAAGAAAGTCGTTGCCTGATTCCCGTGGGACCTGACTTGCTCACCACTGGGTCCCTAAGCACCTAGAACAGTGCCTCGCACATAACAGGTGCTAGACAAATACGGAGTAAATGAATAAATGAGTAGTTTGAATAGAATAAAGATTACTAGTATTTGGTGTGCCAGTAAATAGGCACAGCTGCTTTTTAATTCTTCCCACTTCCTAGGGAAAAATAAATGATAAAGCAGGAACTCCTTCAACTTCTTGTCCCCACCATCCCACCCTCAAATTTCTCTATACTCTCCACATCCTTCTTGCCCTCCAGGCAGTCTCGGGGAAGGAGGTGCACAGTCAGGTCCAATCATGCCACCATCCTCATCCGCATGGCTCTCCGCCCGCCCTGCCGGGGCTCTGCTCCCGTTATCACTTCCTCTTCCCTGTACCTGCAATGTCTCCCTCCATCTGGGCTCTTCCTTTACAGCTTCTCCATGGATCCCGGTCCCTCCACGACAGCCCAATGAACAATAAAAATAAAGCCCCCCTCTGAACCTCAGATCCCTTTCTCCCTCCCTCTCCTGCTGCCCTTTCTTCTACATCCCAGGTTTCTCTCGTAGGAGTTTCCATTCGCGGCCTCAGTACCACTCACAGTCATGTGGAACTGCTCTTGCCAAAGCCACCAACAACCTTCCAGACCCAGTGGACACCTGATGGCCTTCACCTCATTTGACTACTGCAGTATCTGGCTCAACTAACTGCTTCCCTGCCTTCCTGAGAGTCTTTCCTTCTTGGGCTTTCACAGTGCTGCTCTACCCTGGGTTTTCTCTCCAGCTCTTTCCTCACAGGCTTTTCTTCATAACAGATATCATTGCCTAGAGCTGGGTGTGTGTGTGTGTGGTGGGGAATGCATCCTCTGCCTTATCCCCACTTCTCACTCATCCTGCTGTTACCAAACTCCAAGGCTCCCGATGCCCACAGGCACTACAGAATTTCATACTGACCCTTCACCCCCAGGTGTGTCCTGTCTCCTAGTCCACATATACCCACTGCCTGCCAGGAATCTGCACTTGGATGATCCCTAAGAATCATCAATGTGATCAAACTAAGTCATTGTTTTTTTCCCCAAGTCTTCCCTTCTTCTGCCCCTTCATTTTTTCTTTTCTTTTTCTTTTTTTAAATCTCAGGGAATGGCACTACCATCCCACCAGTGGCCTGGACCAGGAATCCTGCACTCATTCTTGTTGACATCCTTGATAATTTAATTCCTCCTCAATGCTCTTCCAATTTATCAACAATTAAGTTCAATTATTCCACTGCCCAAATATCTCTCCCTTTTTTTCTACCACAGCTTTAATTTACTTCTTAATATTTTCACACCTGGACACAGGAATAACTTTACATCTGGTCTCTAACCTCCGAACTGGACTCCCTGGTCCAGTCCACATAGGTGATCTTTCTAAAGTGCAAACTGATCCTAATACCCATTTCCTTAAAACCTTCCAGTAACATCTCATTATGTTCAGAATAAAATCCAAAGTAACTAGCACAATAGTTGAGGCCCTTCATGACCTGATCTGTCTCAGCTTTCACCTTTATCTCTTGAAACCTTGTTTACACATTATTTATGTTCCTGGCATATTCCATGGGGTGCTATATCTTAGTGCTTTTACATATGTTGGTCCCTCTGGCTGGCATTCCTTCTTTCTACCTGGCTACCTACAACTCATTTTTAAGACTCAGCCCACATGTCATTTTCTCTTGGTTGACCTCCTGTCTAGAAAAGGCACCCTCTGTTCTCCCACAGTTTCATGGAGCTTCCCGCCCTAAAGGGGAGTGTCTTTTACACATAGCTTTCTTTAGGCTGAATTCCAGGGCAGGTGCTGAGACCTTCCTCTCTACCTCCATGACACCATGTGTATACCTGGTACACAGTAGGGGGTCAGAAAATGCTGTGGATGGACAGAAAGATTGATGAATTGACAGATGAATGGATGGATATCATACAACCCGGTCTTTTTCAAGCCTTCTCCAAGCCACCTACTTCTACCAAAACCAGAGACTTCAGTGATAGCTTCTCCCTGTTGCCACTTACAAATGGCCCACACCTCTGAGGCAGGAGTGAAATGATTTCAGGAGCAGTCCACATGGTGGTTAGGCTACACTGGTGTCAGAATCCACGTGATATGTGATGATGACCACCACCTTCACTCCCAGAAGGAACCCCACACCAATCAAATACTTGTTATTGTAGGCTACCGACCAAAGCTAGTACCATCCCATTTACTGATGGGTCCTGGTTTCCTGCCTGCTAGCTCTCTGTTGCCTACACTGGTGGTGATGGTCTCTTAAGAACTATGTGGAGTTAGAATGGAAAAGATATAGGTTTTGTAATTAGACAAATCATGGTCTGAATGCATCACTGTCACTTACTGAGCTGTGTGGCCTTGAGCTAGCCACCTAAATTCTCTGAGCCTCACTTTCTCATCTGTAAGATGGAGTTGATGACTGTATTTCTTCAAAGGTTGGTGCGAAAAAACAAATAAGGATAATGAATTGGATTGAAAATGAAGACCACGGCCTATCATCATCAAAGGCTTTCAATATTAGTATTCTGGCTTATGCAGAAATGAGATGCATTCCCAGTGCACTTCGTTTCAACTACCATTTCTTAAGCACCTACTTTGTGCCAGACATTGGGCTGTGCTGTATTATGAGGAAAAATAAATCCCCACCCCAGCTCTGGAGAGACCTGGTCGGCAGGGGGCATCCAGACTCGCAAGGGAGACAGACACATAAACACCTAATTAATTTACCACATTCTCTGAGGCTCTAGAAGCAGGTGACCCTGAGTTTTTACTGCTCGAGGAAGCTGTCCCCATTACGTAGCAATTTCTCAGAGAAGACCTGCTCTTTGGCTAAGACTTAGGCAGAGAATCCAGGGTAAATCCTTGACCATGGAGTCCTAGCCTTATATATTATCCCTTTTTCATTTTTCTCCATTCTTGGTTGAGCAATCAAGTGAGTAGGGGGACAAATTTGGGGCAATGACTATTAGCCTTGAAGGATTTTATTTTACTTTAAGTTTTTTGGTGCTATGAAAAGCACAATGTTTTTCCTCTTCTCTGTAAAGAAAATTACAACTAAAGATGGCTCAGCAGATAAAAGCTGTGGGCGGTAAATACTCCTACGATCCCCCCTGCGTTTCAGCTTCTAGGTTTCTCTTTGCATTTACTGTGTCTTGAAGCTAGAAACTTGAAAGAGGCCTGGGACAGTCTATGGTGAAAGCCCATATCTTCATTAAGAGATGAATTGGGGACAAAATGACCTTCCCAAAGTCAGATTACAGAGTGAGTCGAAATGGAAACACAGTTCTCTTGGTCCTCCCCTTTTATTGGTCTGAAATCTCCCAAGTCCCTGGGTCTTGCGCCTCTAAACCTAGGCAAGGTGCTTCACGCACAGGCACCCCTGGTGGAAGCCGAGCCACCTCCATATCTGAGCCTTTGGGAATCCACAGACGAACTACTTCTTCTAACACGTCTTTGGGGTTTTCCTCCCAGAACCATTGTGTTTCTTACTAACGGATACTTTTAGGTCCTCCTCTTTGGTTTGACAATCATGTCTGCATGAAAAGTTAGGCTAGAGGTGGTTTTCTTGAAATGTCTCTGAAGACCGTGACTTTCCTGGCTGACGCAGCTTTGTGGTTGAGGCTGCTCTTCTACAGTTATCTTGGCCTTAAAAGAGCTTTCGTGGGTACCCCCCACCTCCGCAGGACGGAACCATAATTGATGCTTTTGGTTGAGAGCCTTGCATCAGAGACCTCAAGACCCAGAAAATTAAGGTGCTTCCCAACTTCATAGACCATTTAGAAAAGGAAAGGAGCTTGGTGTGACCCTGGTCCAACTTTTTAGGAACTGAAACCCCCATAGAGGAGGGGCAGAGCCACTTGTCTTGACTCTAGGTCCAGTGCTCTTTCCCACTCTTTGTAATATCACTCCAGTCTCTTGGGCTGAAGCAGCTGCACCATCAAAAATGTCACATCAGTTATGACAACACAGTTTGTTATATAACTGGTGCTGCAGAGCAGAAAAGGGGAGGAGGCCACGAGCATGAACCATGGCACCCCGCTCCTGGCTCTCAGGACAGCTGAGTCCCACGTACTTGACAAGAGAACTCCATACGGGAAGGGAACACCTGCCCCTCAATCAAAGAAATAAAAACTATAGCTGACATTTGTATAATCATTTCTAGAAAACCATTATAGAGGCATTTCTTATATCATTTAATGCTCACAACACCCTATTATGTAGTTATTTTTATTATCGACCGCATTTTATAGGCAAAGAAACTGAGGCACAAAAGTGAAGCAACATGTTTAAGGTCACACATCTAGTTAGTGGTGGAGCCAAGATTTGCAGCCAGGCAGCCTGGTTACAGAATACGTGCTCTTAATCACTTCTCATTTTTGAAGGGCGCTAAGAAAATACTTATTTCTTCGAACTGGTAGCAGGTCACTACTCCTTCATCTCCTCCCCCTCTATACAGATGACAGATTTGTTGGATGGTTTCTTTTTAATCACTATTGTGGATGAATGAGAAGCCTAGAATAAAATAGGAATGTGATACACATTCAAACAAATCCTTAGAATGGCGTTCATGTGAACACCTTTTTTTTTTATGAGGACACAACAGTAAGAAAGTGAGATGAAGTGCCCGTCTCACAGCATCTGCTATTTTAAAATCCATGTAGCATGTGTGTATCCACACATACATACATTCATTTTTCTTTTTTCAAAACCAAAAGTTGTTCTGTTAGTGTCAAATTTGGGGCTAAACCCTTGCAATATGTTTTCTCAGTTTGAAAGCATCCCTTCACCAGCTTGTCTATTGTCTTTCAGCTCAAGATGTGCTCTTGTGATAATGGTCTGTCTAGCTTCATAAGAAATGAGTGCCTGGAAACACCCTGGGAGACAGGGAGCCCAGTCCCTGCATCCAGATGGACTGAGCACATGTCAGAAAAATTAGACCTTATTCTACTCATATTAAATCTGAGTGTTATCAGGGATAGGGTACTGTGAGCAGCTGAAAAACACGAGCAATCCTCTCCTATCTCTAGTAGATGTGGCAGGCGAAGAAGCACAATCTAATCTGGGGAGTTCCAAGTGCTAAAGAAACAAGACAGTACTCTGATTCTGGGCACTGTAAATGTAATCTATACCCCCCCCCCACAAACACACACACACAGAGGACAGAAATTCTGGATTCTGTCGATCCCCCATAAAGCCTCATCCGTTTAATCTCAGCAGCAACAATGCTGTCAACAAGCAGACAGGTTCTATTTTAGAATCCAACAGGTAACAGAGGCTCAAGACTTCCATAGCTGATTCCTGAGGAGATCAGGTGGACTGTTTGTTACTCTTCTGGCAGGAAGGTCTGCTGGTATTTACAGCTCAGTGAACAGTAAGGAGGGAGAGAGCACCATCCATCAGCAAAGAACTCATCTGCTACTTGATCTGACATTCTGTTCGCGCTCACGCTGTCTCCAGAGAGCAAGGTGCATTCATTTGAATAAACATGGAGACAGGAGGAAGGGAGGGGAGCACAGCAGCCAAGAGATGACTGCAGAAATAACAAATCCACAGATCTAGAAGAGTAGCTCTCAGCGGGGCGCTGCCTCAACATGGGACCTTTTGGGGATGTGCAGAAAATGCCTTTTAGAGTGGCTTCACTTTTACTAAGTAATGGCTGTAAGCTGCCATTCACCTCCACTTATGCCTGCTACTTAGTAGGTGCTGAACAATGGTGTGCTGAATGAACACAGGCTTGCCTTAAACCCCAGCCAAACAGTAGACACCCTAATGACAATGCCACGGCGAGCTGGTAGGAGGAAACCACCAGCTTCTCACAGCAGATGATGTCTTAAGACTGCCTTCCCTGACAGGGTGGGGTCTGTCTTTGGAATCATATCTCACTGTAAGCGCTAGGATATCTGTATGAGCATGACGTCTGCATCAGGCAAATCCTCAAATCCGTTCTACAATGGCCCTGAGCAGGCACCCTGGGAATGAACGTACATTCAAAGTGCTCCATTTTACTGTGTCTATTTATGTAAAGCATACCATCTAGCAGGCCGTGCCTCATTGCCGCCTTCGAGCTCTCTATCTTCCTAAAAATCCACTTAATGCTCCAGAGACAGATAGCCCAGATGCGACATCACAAAATGCTCAACACCTCAAATGAGGGCAAACTCTGGTGCCCATAGCAACTCCACAGTTCATTTTACATTTTCATCAGGTAGAAGGCCAAGCAGTTGTTACTATTTGTTCAGAACAGGAAGTCACTTAAAGTGATATTCTGTTCATTCCATATTTCATTAAATATAATTCTTTGATTTCTTTGTAAAGGTTTTGGTAATTAAATAAAATTAACTCTTCCTTTTAAAATATTGGTTAGTCTGAATAACTAAAAGCGTCCTACTGATTGCAAAAATGGTGAAGTTGTATCACAGGTTAGGCTACAACCTCCTAATAAGCAAAATTATTTAAAATGCCACACATAAAAAAAGACACTGATTACTCATAGTTAAGTGTGAAATTATATCTGTGCTGTCTCAATGATCACTGTTTATTTCTCAGTACTAAAATGTTTTGGATTATCTGACACAGAGCTCCCAAACACTAGTTTACAATCACATATACAACTAAAAAAACAAAAACAAAATAAACCAGAAAGCTATGTTCAAATGAAGTTTTTAATAAAGTATTAAGAAGTAGTCTTTTCAAGTGACAGTCTAATTATGACATCTCTTAAGTGGATGCAAGTTTCCCATTACAACATATATCAAGCAAAAAATTTCAAAGGTCCGTCTCCCTGCTAAGTTCCTAGGCTGATGTAGGTATTAACACTTTGTTTTAAGCTGTATTTGCCAGCCAGTCCTTTATCATATAACTTCAGTTATTATGGAAGCCTATTCCTTCTTCTAATCAGCATGCTACTGCATAGATGACAATATAGCTGAATGGAACGACTCTGCTCTTCTGGATTGCTGATTTAAAAGGGTCTGAAGATGTGTAAATATCAATATTCTTCTCAACTCAATAGGCCGAGCTATAAAACCCCAGTCCCCATTAGGAAATCATCAAGTTCTCAGAAGGCATCACCCACAGTAACTCTCTAATTTCATCTGTCTAGGTGAAATAAAATAGCAGCCTATAATCAGCTCATCTGTATGGCCTGAGAGGTTGGTCACCAATTACACTGCACAGGCCCATCCTAAATTGCTTTCTGTAAATGCCACCTAGATTTTCAGGCCTGGCCCCACCCATTGTAGAGTTTTGACTCAAGTAACTCTCAGCCAAGTGGCGATCAGGAAAATCATTTCTGCAAGGGAGGACTCAAAAGAGTTTGTCACTAGGATACAATGACACCAATCCCACATTTTGTGGTTAATAAAACAAGTCCTGCATTCAGGTTGGCACAAGGCCCTGATCTGATTTATTTCAAGCCAAGCTGGAGGACTTACAGAAAAAGCTGCCATTCATGAATGTTTCAGGAGGACAAGACACCAGGGTCCCCTGTAGCAAAATTTACGTGAGCCAGAAATCTCTCTGACTGACCTTTCCAAAAACCTTGCCTATTACCTAAAGAGAGTCGGTGTATTTTTTTTAATTTAATAGTTTTACCTACAAAATCTCAGCTTTGTCTGACATTTCTCTCCAAAAACGTGTCCTGTGGGAATGAGAAATGGGAGGAATGCAGGGAAAAGAGAAGAAATGCTCAGATATCTGATTTAACCATCTCAAACATCAAAAACTTTGTGTGATTTTTTTTTCCTCCTTTAGTGTAACCAACGATGAGACACGTAAGACTTACTTTCTTGGTAAGGTCTACATTTAAGTCCACACACAGCCTTCATTTAAGATTTCCCGTCCCAGTACATAATTAGGAATTTTCATTCTAAAATGGCACACCTATGTCTTCAGAGAGCTGCGCTCTCTTTGAATAAAAAAGGCGAGGTACCTTGTGGGGGACTTGGGATATATTTTTAAACTTCTTATTAAATCAACCTAATTTACGTGGCATGTTCCAGAAAAGCAGGTAAGGACTTGGATTTGGCGGATGCAAAGTTAATTTGCAGACTCGGGCCTACCCACCTCTCTCCTACCCCCTCCGCGAGCGTTTCCGAAGGCCTTCGGCCCCCTCCGAAGCGGCTCGGCTCTCTCCGGCCCGGCCCCGACTCCACTCCGAACAGCGCCGAGCCGAGCCGAGCGCCGCCGAGCTGAGCCCCATCGACTTCTCTGGCCTCGGCTGGGCGCTGTCCACCACTCGCAACGCCTGAAACCTCACCCAGCTCCCGTGACCGCCACTGCAGATCACGGCCTCCTGGAGTTTCGAAACGGCCCCCTTTGGGAAGAATAGGTAGCTAGCTGCTTGCATTTAGCGACCTGCAAGGGCTCGAGGCGGACGGAACGTGCACCTTGTGGCCAAGAGCGATCCCCCAGGCCCCGCCTCCCCATCCATCGGGGTTGCACAAGCACCAGAGAAGCCCCAGGCCAAACGACCCGTGGCTCGGAGGGGTGCGGCGAGCCGAGGGGGCCTCTGCAAAGAAAGCCCAAGGGAGCTCTCGCACAAAAATGAGAAAAATGTCAGGCAGAGGGGGGAAATCGTCTCCAAGCCGCTACTCCCTGCCATCATGGCGCCGCCTAGAACCCGCTTGTCATGCCTGTTACACATGCACAATTTTTTGCATCTCGGTTCTGAAACCGCAAGCACGCGTCGTCGCCCACCCACCTTTCTACGAAAGGGGTTTTTATTTTCCATTGTTTTCCTACGGGATGCAATTACTTCGGCTATTCTGTCAAGTTGAAAAATAATCATTTTTGTTTACTGCACAGCAACCCCTAATTAGGAGCTGTGTGTGCACGAAGGTGTCACAGCAAAGCGACGTGGAATCCTCGCTAAACGGCCTTAACGAACTCCTCCGTCGAGAACTGACAGGTCAACGGAAGCGGCAGGGCCAGGAGGCCCTGAGGGTGCACACCCCTTCCCCACAGGCCACCCACTCCCCAAGCAAGCTGCCTGTGGGCTCACCAGGAACTGCCGAGTGGATGGGGCAAGAAGCAAGCCCGCGAGTGGGAAGGAGGGGCGAGGCTTCTTATTGAGAAAGTGTGGAAGGGAAGGAATAACCCATTTTGTTTTAATTTTCAACCATCACTCAAATCCACCCCCAGTTAATTAGGAGGGGAAACTGATATCTAAGGCAGAAGGGGGTGGCGGCAAGTGGGGCCTGAAATCCGCATTGTGGGTAGATTTCATGGAACGTGGCCTATGCAGAGCGTAAATAAATACATTGATAAAGACTATAGAATGAACGAAAACAGCCAGTGTCAGGACAGCAAAAGCTGGGGGAGCAGGGGAGGAAGGGGGGCAGCAAGGGGCAGGCATTCTGTCTCACAGCCAACATCCCCCTTCCACCTCAGCCTTGGATACAGCTGTGCCAGTCACATCCACTTGGAAACCCATCCCCTCCCCTATCACACGCCCCCTTCCCCTAACCCTCACCCTCTTTTTCGGGGGCGGACACCACAACCTCCAGTTCAGCACCAAATCCGTGAACAGCAGACATTTGATCCTCCACCCCAGGAATCTAGGGCTGGGCCCCCTCCATATTTTAGCCAAGTTCAAAATCACTGCCCCAGGAGAAGAGCAGGGGAAATGGGATTATGGATCTGGAGTGGGGGGTGGAGGGAGGAAGAGTAAGAGACAGAATGAAACACACTGAGACAGAAATGAAGGCAGCGAGAGACACGAAACACTGCACAGCAAGAGTAATGATCATAATCAAGCCAATAGTGTGATGTTCTGATCAATATGGCGGACACTGTCATTCATACAGCTACAGGCGCTACCCACCCAGCCCTCCCCACGGCAAAACACCCACCCCAGGAGTGGGGATGAAGGGTCCAGAAACAACGTAGGGTGTGGGGGAGGGGAGTCAAAGCCAGGTGTGTGTGTGTGTCTGTGTGTGTGTTTGTGTGTGTGTGTGTGTACGCGAATTAGAAACCGGGCCTGCAGAGCAATGTGGAGTGAGCAAGGTAATACAAACGATAAAAAATTATTCTTAATAAAAGTACACATCTCAGTGCCACAGGGACTTACTTCATCTGCTTCACAATGGTGCTTTTTCCCGATTCTCCAGCCCCTGTTGGGACAGACAGGGGGGGAAAACTGGTGAGTGTCAGTTTAGGGGAACAGGGGAGGGTGGTGGGGGGGGAGGTAAGGCATGCGAGAGGGTGGGAGATCCTGGGCACACGGTGGTGCCAAGTCGGGGACCAGGTCTCCCGGGGCGCGAGCAAGGTGGGGGAACTGGCGGAGGGGGTGCGGGGTGTCCGGGGTCGTGGGGAATGGGGGTGGCAGCCCGGTCCTTACCCAGCAGGAGTAATTTCACATCTTTGGCGGCGCTGATGCCATCCTCTTTGAGGTTTTTCTCAATCGCCTTGCTCCGCTCGAGGGCGGCTCTCTCCTCTGCGCTCAGAGTACATCCCATGGTGGCCCCTTCCCTGCCACAGCCCGCACGACTCGGCTGGCACGGCTCCCCGGCTCGGCGCGCCCCCCACCCCCCAGAGAGCAGAGCCTGGGCTCAAAGAGGGACCAAAAAGAAAAAAAGAAAAAGAAGAAAAAAAAAGAAAAAAAATCACGATATCCTCCCCTTGGCTAAAAATAAAAAATGTCGGGAAACCCGAATACCCCCCAAAGACCGCCGCTAGCCAGATGCTAGCAGCAGAGGCTCGCGACAGCCGGCGGGGCTCTGGGGGTGTGGAGGCGAGGGCGGCCGGGGTCTGGGGCGCTGCGGGAGCCGAGGCGGGAGGCGGCGCGGGGTGCAGACGCCGAGGCTGGTGCAGGACCCCCAGCAAGCACCACGAGCCGAGGCAGGAGCCGGAGCCGGCGCCGGCGGAGGGTGGGGTGGGGGGCAGGGTGGGTCCTTCAGCCGCGGCTGCCGGAGGCGGCGGCGGCGGCGGCGCGGGGCGCGGGACGAGCGCGGGAGGGGGCGCCGCTAGAGCGCGAGCATCGCCGGCCCGCGGCCGAGCCCCGCGCGCTGCTCACGGCCGGGCAGCCGGCCGGCCCGGGGGACGGGGCGCTAGCGGGCGGCGGCGGCGCGGTCGCCCAGAGCTCGCATAGCTCGGCGGCGCCGGCCGCGGAGGACGGAGGGCGCGAAGGATCGCGGGCAGCGGCCGCTCCAGGGGGAGAGAGGGAGAGAGGGCGAGGGAGCGCGCGACACAGAGAGAGAGAGGGAGAGAGGGAGACGCGGGGAGGGAGCGGAGGGAAAGCAACGCCGGGCGGGCGGGCGGAGGGAGCGAGGGCGGGAGCGCGCGCCGCCGCCGGGGCGCGGGAGGGGGCGAGCGCCGCGCGCGAGTGCGCCCGCGGCTCTGCGCTCCCCGCGCCGCCGGCCGCCGCTGACGTCAGCAGGGCCGCGCGCCGGGCCCCCGGGACGCGGGGGGCGGGGGCGGGCGCGGGGGAGGGGGAGGGGCGCGCGCCGGGGCCCGCGTCAGGCGGCAGCGGCGGCGGCGCGCGCGCGCGCACGGCGCGGCTCCCCGGGGCGGGCGCGTGTGGAGTATCGGGGGCGTGGCCTTTCTGCGGGGGGCGGGGCCTGACGTGGGCGGGGCCGGGCGCGCGCGCCGGGCCCCTCCCGCCCCGCGCGGCGACCCCGTGCGCGTTCGCCGCCTCGTCCCTGGCAGCGCGAGGCCCGCGCGGCGGCCCGAGAGGTGGGGCGCCCCGGCTCGCGCCCCGCGACCTGTGTCCCCCGCCCCCGTCACGCTTCCTCTCCGGCTTCCTCCTCCTCTCGCCTTCTCGGGGGCGTTCCTGCCGCCGCGGCCAGAGCCGCCGAGAGCGAGCGAGCGAGCTCCGCGGACGCGAGGAGGACACCGTGGGTCTGAGGAGACCCGCGTCAGCCGAGAACTCGCCTCTGAGGCGCGGGGGGTGTGTGTGTGGGTGGGGGCGGCGGATTCGGATTTGTGTTGTTGTTTTTCCCCCGCGTCCCACACACATTCACTGAGCACCCAGTAGGGCCGTGAGGAGAGAGGGACGCCGCAGGGGGAGAGCAAGCCCGGGCCTGGCCCCCAGGCGCCTCGGCCTCCCTCCGGCCGCGCGCCCCCGGCTCCCCGGGCTCCGGGCCCGGGCGGGAGCGGGGGGGACGGGGGGGGCAGGTTTCCCGATGAGTGAACTTGCGGCAGCAACTGTCCCCTCGTCGCAGAGCTGGAGCGGGTTACCCCCCCCCCCCCATTTTTGATGGCTCCGCCCGGGCGGGGTCTTTGCACCTGGACGCTCTTGGCCTCCTCCTTCCGCAAACACGGATTCGTAACATGCGTTTCGAATCGATTTCCTCGGTGGGTGAAACCACTCCCCCTCCTTGCTCTTTCAACTCAAGCACCTAGACGCGCGGCGGGTCGGTTCGCGCGGACTGAGGGTAAACCCCTTCGCCAAACACCATGGGGCACGTCCTGGGTGGTCTCAGATATTTCAAAACAAAACAAACAAAAAACGAACACACACGCGCACACACACGCACACACACACACACACTGACAGTCAGTTCCACCAGACAGCCCCAGGGGCCTTCCCAGAGAAAGGGCCAATAAGAAAGGTTGCTTGGGGACAGGAGAGGCAGGGGGACAGGAGAGGCAGGCGGCCAGTGCAAAACGTTTCTTCCAACAGTTGGACATTTCTGCGACTTCTGAAAGCAAACTCGTTTGCTTCATTTCAACAATAGGAAAAAAAAAGAAAAGAAAAGAAAAAACTGTTTTGGAAACGTTACCCAATATAAAAATACATTTGCAATGGGGGGGGGGGCGGAGTTCAGGGCTACCCAGAAGAAAACATTTTTTTTCCTTGAATTTTAAAACTTATTTCCCAGTATGGGTCTGCCTCATTCTACAAATAGCTCTCTGTGTCAAAAGTGGCACGTAATGTAAATTGAATATTTAAATTTGAACCACATTTTATGTATTCTAGGAAACTGGCAAAGAACTCTTGCAAAGAGTTGTTTTATAAAGTAAATAACTTTTTTTCCCAACTTCCCCCAACCCACCTTCTAGTCTCCTTTTGTGTGTGTGTTGAGAATAGCTTGGGGAATAAACCCAGTTTGCTTAAAGTTACGGTGTCCCCCAAAATCAGGCTTCCAGATACAAAAGAGCGTTGGGCTACTCAACACAGAAGTGGTTATTTTTCTCGTAAGTTTGCTAGGATGCTCAGGCAGATTATCAGACACAGGGGGAAAAAATCAGCAACTTCACGAAGATTCTGCTCTCCCTACAAGACTGCATCTGAAAGACCAAAGAGGTAAGAGTATCCTATTTCTTTGCCAATGGTGGGTTATATTTTACATTTGAATGCTTTTTTATAGCCAGTAATTTTTAATTTAAGATCTTAGGCTGTTGAGGCATTGTGGTTTGTGCGGTTGAATCAAATTACCCTTGATTTTAGGTATATTTATCCCTTGTTGGGATCAAACCTAGTATGGTGGAGGCATGAACCTGTGTTTTATGTTTTCCTTTTTTCACTCAGTACTTAGCACCTACCTACCACGTATGGAGTAATGTTCTAGGCAATATAAATGTTGTTTTTCAGGTTTGTCAACCCTGCCTTCTTTTTCTGGGTCACTTTGCATCTTTATAGCTGGGTTTTCTAAAAGACTAATAATAATCCGCTTCATCTGTATAGTGCTTTACAGCTTACAGAGCACTTTTATAAAAATGATCTCATGTGATCCTCTCAACATAAACCTCAGGCAGTGTGGTGTGGGGAGCCCATGGCTGAGTGGAAGGAGCCTGGACCATGAATCCAGGTTGACCTGGGTACCCATTTTACAGCTGAGAAAACTGAGCCTCTGAGGAATTGAATAACTTACTCAAGGTCATGCAGTTATTAAGGAATAAGCCAGGTCTCCTTTTATAGGTTTGTGGACATGTGAGAATAACATGTTGTACAAATATATAAAGCATACTTCCTAGACTCACAGAAAGCCCACACCCCAGAACCCAGTTGTATCCTGCTTTCCCCAAAGGAAGTGAGGTTGTTGAACATCCATCCCCATTCTTAGTGAGTTCTAGTAATTAGATAATACCATAATATTTGTCCACAATTAATTTCTGTGGAAATGGGAAAATTGAAATCCTAACATCAGGAATGATCAAACCCATTTGGTTTTATATTATATGGTCTTCAGAATTATATTTCTCTGATTATTGCTGTTGGCCAGAGAATAATGCTCATTTATCCCATCCTTAGTCTACTGTTCCCCTTGCCTCACACATATCATTCAACATATTTCTAATTTTAAAAGTAATTAGAATGCTTTATATGCCCTCGAAAGGGACCAAAAGCAAACACCTATATTAAGTTGCTTTTTTACTCCATGTGGCTCCTATTTCATGAGGACAGTAATTTATGATATTAGCAGGATTCCCCAGCTCTGACTTGTAGAATGTGGGCTGTGATTAGAGGAACTGAATTTCTCTATTTGTTTTCTTTTGTGATCACTTTAATTAAATATGTGTGTATCAACATTCTACTGTGTTTAATATATTGATTTAGATTCAAAGAAAGGTTTAGATGTAAACTTGGGTCGTTAAAATCTTGAAATTCCTGAAATGTTCTCTCAAAACCATTCACATCAGAATCAGCTGAAGTGCTTGTTAAAAATTCGGTTACCCATCTTCCACCAAGTCAGACTCTTTTGTAATCTGCATTGATAGCCACTTGCCAGGTGATTTATCTGTACACCAAGTACTAGGGCTTATATAGAATCTGTATGTGCCAATTAATTCTGCTAGGAACTTACTTTCTTAAAGTCCAAATATTGCACCTGTTTTTGAATTAAAATTTTCTTTATGTTTACTAGCTTTTTTTTTTTGGTAAAAAGGAAAGAAATTATGAAAATTTCTATTCCTTATTAACACTACTGTCATGGGAAGAAAATAGGCCAAAGTGTGTATGGTTCATGAGCCCAATGAAACCAAACTAAATGTCAAGTCAATTAGGCATTTTAGGGAGAATGGTGTATCTAGAGATTTTAGATTTCTGCACTAAGGTTTCTAATTATAAAATTGATAACTCACAATCTAACTTAGTGGTCAGTATAATTTAGAATGACTGGGTGAGTCTAAAAGATGACTTAGTTTTCTGTTAGATATCTGGCATTAATGAGGGAAGATGCCGATCACATTTTTTTTTTTATGTCCCTAGAAGACAAGCCTCTAATTAGCCCACACTCAGCACTTCTCTGACTGATACTGCTTTGTGCATATCTCTCACACTTAGTGGAGCAGTGGCTCTCAATTATGCATAAGAATTACCTGGTATGCTTTTTAAAATGCAGATTCCTGGGTCCCATCCCTGGAATTTCTGAATCAGTAAGTCTGCTGTAGAGCCAGGAAATGTTCATTATTACGATCAGACCTTCTCCCTCAAGTGCTACTGATGCCCTTTGAGAAACATATCCCTGGACTGTAAACTCCTCTGAGGTGAAGGAGTTGTCTTATCACTTTATATATATCCCAAAATCTCAAGTATGGTCCAGTGTCCGGAGGTCATCAGTTTTAATTCTTGTTAGCTAAATTCAACTCTTTATAGGCAAAAGCTAAATCAAATCATATATCAAAGTTCTTTCCAGCTCTGTAACTTTTTAATTTTTCTAATAGACATTTTGTGCCTTGATGCTAAAATATTTTAAGATTGAGTGAGTTCAAAAAGGTCATGGCTTCTTTTCAAGTAAGGTCTGAAAAATGAAACGGTACCGATTTTAAACAAACAAACAAATGAGAGATTTACTGGAATTTAGGAGTGTGTGAGAAGAGTGTATGCCAAATGTTTTTGAAGTTCCCGTCAGGAAATTCTTTGAAATTTTTGTATTTTGTTTGTTATTTTATAGAGTTTATGAAAAAGTTAGTTTCTTTATAATTGTTAGGAATAAAAGATGCCATGGGGAGAAATAAATGTTTCGTGTACTTTTAAGTGAAAGGACGTGAATGAAAGAGTAGATTAAGGCTTGTAGGTAATTGAATTGAGCTCTTAAGTTATTAAAGTCCATTATGTGGTCACTCTTAAGAACATTATTTGTTGTACTTCAATTGTTCAAGAACCCCAAAGAGGGTGTGCTTTGTGATTTTTCTTGATTTAGGATAGTAAGAAAGTTCCACAAGGATGTGTTTGGTTTGAATCAAGTGGAAGGTTGGAGGGGGCTAGGACTAGTGCTTTCACATTGATAAGATTTACCAAAAGCTGAAATTGAAGTTGGAAGCTTGGGTTAATAAGGAGGCATTACTTAACAGCTGTCATCCCTGTTGTAATTTTCTTGGAAAATCTTTCATTAGAAACCAAGATTCTTATTTGTTATGATGGGACTAATAGAACTTTTCAACCTACCTGGGCTGGAGTTGACAGATAAGACTAGAAAGTACATGTTTGGAAAGTATTTATTTAATAGTTATTAAGTCCTCCAGAAGACAGGAGATTTCTTGACACAAAGGTTTCTTGCATTATTTATTTTATTTTCTATCTCCATAGAGCCTTTTACACATGCAGTTCAGATATGTTTTAGACATTATCTCATTAGTCTTCTGTAAGCTTCAGGTCCAAAGTCTTATTATTACATCCTCTTTGACGATAGAAACGTTTTTGTTCATTTCCCTCAGTTGTATTTGTAGATAAATTTTGTCTGAACCTAGTTAAAACCAGTAACAAATGTGACTGGTGGGAGCATGAGGCTATCGATTGATGTAGACTTATTAGAAGAAGACTGAAGTTGTTTGGCCAGACTACACCGATTTAATTTGTGACCTGTCTGCATCCTCTAAAGTACATGTGGTTTGGGATGTTCACAAAGACTGCCAAGTACCAAGAACGTAGTGTTCCAGTGGACTAACATGGTTCTTCAGTTGAGCTGATAGTTGACGTGTTATCTGTTCCCCAAAGGCCTGCAAAACCCTGACCTCTGTGGTAGAGAAAAACATTTTTATGAAATTCCTATGTGTGTGATAGAGCACATCTATAAAATTGAAGAAGGGCAATTCAGAAAGAGATGCATTTTCAGCCAGACACCTATCCCATAGGACTTTTAGCTAGAATCAGTTCAGAGCTTGAAGTGGTAAAAGAGCTGAACTGATTTTCCTCTTGACCTGTCCCTGCAGTCTGCTGTCTTTCCCCGTGGCCATTGGCTAAGAGAAGAGGAAGAAAGAGAAAGAGGCAGGGCTTTGAACTAGTTACATCCAATATAAATTAAAAACAGCACTCTTCCTAATGACCAAAGAGAGGACATATACAGTATTATCAGTAAAAACACTGAGTGTTATGGTTGAACAATGCCTGAAATTAATCATGTGGACTCTAAATAAATTAAAAAAAAGAAAAGTCAGTGATGGGATCCTGCAATGAGAGGTGGGAGGAATGGGGCAGGGGAAGAAAAAGGGTAGAGTTTGGGATTGGTCAATCTGACCACACTTTTTTTTGATTTCACAACCTTGGTTTCAGTCCAGGAAAGGGGTGATACCATTATTTTCTTCTTCTCTTTTGCCTCCCCCATCTCTGCTCCAGTTCTGTACCCCCATCAGTGTTTTCACAGTGAAAAAATAGTGATAAGAAGGATATTTCCCTATCATTTATTTAATACACATGTATTGTGTGTTACTGCATGCCAGACTATGTGTTAGGTGCTGGGAGTACACTGTTGAATATGACATACAGGGTCCTCTGACATCATGGTGCATATAGTCTCTGATTGTTGAATTATAGCAATTTTTAATGCATTGTTTGATGCAATCATATTATCAGTCCTTTGAAATTACCAAGATTTCTATTTACATTTCATGCATACTGATATTAAGCTTAGAGAAGTTCAAGTAGTTTATCTAAGATCACATAGCTAATAAATTGTGTAATCAGGATGGTCACCTTAATTTTCTGGATTCCAAGACAGTGATCTTTCTGCCATATCATACCACTTCCCTAAGATCCAAGGTTCAAAGATTATATGTAAGTTACTCTTTTAAATAGCACCTAGACCAATTATATTATTCATATTTATTTTTTACTTAGTAATCCTTCCCCCTTGTTAGATATTACTGATCATTATAAATGAACTTTACCCAAGCAATTCATGATCCCACGACAGTTATTCCAATAAATTGTTTCTAGCTTTTAATATAGAATAGTCTTTTTAGTGCATAATTATCAGACTATTCTCCATGTTTTGCAACACCCCCTCCCTCATAAAGATAACCAAAAATCGGGAGTAGATGATATAACTACTAAAGAAAGATATTGAAAAACTTTAGTCCCAATAGGCTTGTACAAATAATAAATGAAAGTAATTTTCAAAACTAAAAGAGAGTAACATTAAAAAAAAAAAAAGGCAGAGTGAAAAGAATACTGGGAATCAAGAGACAGAATTTTCAGTCTTGGTTCAGCCAACTTTGGGAAATTCAGTTGTTTCTAGGCCTCAATTTCCTCAACCAAGGAATTGAATTTTAGGCATCTTTTGTCCTCAATTTCCTCAACCAAGGAATTGAATTTTAGGCATCTTTTGTATTTTACACTCATAATTCTAAGTCTGAGTTGAGTGGCCAGCAAACCTAGAGAGTGACATTGAGAAGTCCACAGAAGGCAGAGCTATTGACCCCTCTGCAGGGCAAAGCAAGAAAATATTACAAATCCATTCAATCCTTGAATCTGAGTTTTATCTGTTCCACTGTTGCAATGGTTCCCTTTTCTTTTTTTCCTCCCTCCACAGAAAGATTCAAGAATGAATCTTTCATACTTCTTATGGCATTGACTTTAGAAATATAACACTTTTGTAAACAAAACAATCCAATATTATGAAAGGACTGTAGCTTGACTTTGATTTTTCAACTTAGAAGTGACACCACTCTTAGATCTATTGGAATGTTTTTTAAAGTCCATTGTGAGATTTGCCTTGTATCCCTTTCAGCACAGCAGGCAGATAATGGCTTGTAATCTCCACTCAATTGATTATGACAGTACAGTATTTTTTCAAGAGTGAATAAAATGAGTGGGGAACATTCCATGGTGTTGGGAAAGAATAGCCAAGGGAGTTGCATATCCAGGAGTGAGTGACCAGTGTTAAGTGCCCAGAGGGGTAGATGAGCTTGACAAGGGGTCTGTCTTCCCTGACAGCCTTCATTAGATCCATTCAGTCTTGCTCATTTGGCTTTGGCTCTAACAGTTTACACAATTCTTCACTTAGTTTTCACACCCTTAAAGTGTATCTTGGTTAGTGATTACTAATTGCTCCCTGCCTACTTGCTGAAAGGGTTTCATTGAGTTAATAGAGAAATTCAGCAAATGCTCTCACAGCCATGCCAGTCTCTAAGCATTAAAGAACCAATGATTTGTAGGTTTATTCAACATTGAGCTAAAAATTAAAGTTTTTCTTTCACTACAAAAGTAATCTATTTTAAAGAAAAGTAGAATTGACCAGAGAACACCGGGTTCTCTGCCCTTGAGTGACTGAGTTATGACATTTCAGAATTTCTTGGGGATGAAGACAGCTTACCTTAGCTCCAGAATTTAGTTGCTCCTGACTCCCTTTGGGAGCTGCTCTGTTTAGGAAGCAGCTTCTTTCACGGCTAGTTGCCATCACTATAACTAATGAGAGAAAACATCATCACCCCTGGGACAATGTTCTGAGGCTATGTCTGAAACAGAATTCAAGTAGGGGATGAGAAGTTGGGTTGGATGGTTATTTCCAGTCCTTTCAGCAAGAGCACTTAGTTTCTTGGGGCAGAAACTAACACTGGTGACAGGTCCTGGACTGACCCAGGTCATGAACAAGGAAATTGCCAGAAACTCTAGTTTCTGTGCTACTTGGTGGCTAAGCACAAATCAATCTCTGTGTTTGGTTTTTCCTTTTCCTTTTTCTTTCTTTCTTTCTTTTTTTTTTTTTGTAAAGACCTAACTCTGGCCCTAAGTGCTCCCCTGGTCCTTATGACTGCTTCCAGTAATAGGCCTCTTTCAGCTTTTCTTGTATCTAATTCTGACTCTACTTTGGATTATAGTTCTACTTTGATCCCATCAAACTCATAGAAATTAGAACCCAATCCCTAAACCTGAGTCTGTGTAAAGCCTTACTACAAACTGCTGCATCTCTATTGCCTATCATGTATCTGGAAGTTTACCTATTGCTGATGGCTAACTTCTAACACATCTTTACAGAAACATCTACCTGTTGACATTGAAGGACCTCTCTCCCACCCCTATAGTGGTCTACGCGAACCAGCTGCTTACTGTCAGGTTCCCTTGACACCATTTCTGACATATATATTTGAATTTGTTTCCCTTTGGGTGACTATTGAGTGGACCTGCTACACTGCAGGTTTCCAGTGGGGTTGCCTGTGGTCATTCTCAAACTTCAATATGCATAAAAATCACCAAGAGTGCTTAGTAAAAGTGAAGATTCTGAGGCTCCACCCTTAGATGCTGTGATTTGGTATCTCTGAAACAGGGCTTGGAAATCTGCATTTAAACATATACCCCTAAATAATTTCAAGATAAAGAGTAAAAACCATACTTTGTAAGAAGACTGATCTAATTTCAGGGACTTGATCCTCCCTTATCCAGCCCATCCTATCACCAGCCAAACTTGATTTTGACAGATCATGAGGAAATTACTTTTCCATGAGGAATTTCTGAATGTCATAATCATTGGTACATTTTAGAATGCTATTTTTTTTCTGCTTAATGGAAACTTTACAGAGGTTCTGATATCCAGATTGCTGAACTCTGGCTACTAAGTCATTCAAGCAAGCCAGAATTTTAAGAGTCCAGGTTTTGCCTCATGCATTGAGCTTTAAATTCTCTTTGGTGTCTTAGAAATTCATGAATCAATGTCTCCATCAGCAGCTTGCATTTTAGGGCAATGGAGGAAAGTCTTTTCCTTCTTTTGGATTTGAATTCATGCTTAATTATTTCCATCACCAATATGCCTATGTATGCCATTATGAGTAACATAAATTCATATATAGATTGGCATAAAGAGAAAGGAGCTGGACACAGGAACTCTGGACATGGGAGGAGTCCAGGTGCAGAAGAACTGCTCTTCCTTATATAGTGGTGGCTTATATGAAACCCACTCTGTCCCAGATACACTATTCCTCAGATTCAGGTTAAACATTTTTGGAAAGAATACTTCAGAGAGCATATTGTAGACCTCCTTTCCATTATATCAAGTATGTCATAAGGTGCTCCCAGTGGCTTAGAAAAATTCTGTGCCATTTGGAACCCTGGGGGCCATCAAGAAACCCAAGGAAAGACTTCTGTTTCTGGCTAAGAGGGAGTAACAGGAATGCCTGTTTACCCTACCACCTGAAGCATCAAGAAAAAAAAACAGACAAAATACATGAAATAATGTTTTTCAAGACCATGGACATCAAATAATAAAGGACAGTGATTTCTGAAAGACAGGAAGTAAATGAGGTGACTCTATGATTACTACAGCCTACTTTCTTGAGAAAGCTTACAGGTTGTGATATGGGGAGGGAGAATCCAGATGGAGTTCAGCAGACTCCCTGGGTTGAGAATATGGAGCTGAGAATGCAGGAAGACCAAGGAAGCTAGAGTTCTCAGGACAGAGTATTGGAAAAGAGAGATGGACAGAGAACTCACTAACTATAGCATCTCTCTTGAATATTCAGAGTACAAATTGAAACATGCATGTGAAGAAACTGTCCAAGACTGGGGAAATAATCATTAGAGAGGATTAGAGGGAACAATGGCAGCACTCCCACAAGTCCAATAATAAAGCCTTTTCTTGTTAGCTGGACCAGAACATCTCAGAATTCATGGAGTGTTGGAAAGAGTACTCAGAAGGGTCTTTCTTTAATAATGGGGAATAATTGGTTCCAGACTAAATGTTATATTGATCTTACCTAGTAAGCAAGATTCAAAATAATCAATCTGTTTCCAAAGAACTGAACTGTGTCCAGGGACAAAACTCAAGAATATTTAAAAAAAATACAAAAATATTCAGCACCTAACAGAGTAATCATTTACAATGTCTGACGTCCAAATAAATATTACCAGACACGCAAAAAAGGAAGAAAATTTGACCCATAATGTGGAGAACAATCAACCAAATCCAAATCAGAACTGACATATAGAATTAGCAGAAAAAGATATTCAAAAATTATAACTACATTCTATCTGTAAATATAGACTTAGAATGCTTTTTTAAAGGCCCCAATTAAATTTGAAGAGATAAAATTACAGTTTCTGAGATGAAAAAATTCTGATTGGGAGTTACTACATATTAGACTTCAAAGAAGAAAAGTTTCATGAACTTGATGCATAAATTATAAACTCTAAGATGAAACACACAGAGAAAATTTAAGTAGATTAAATACTATTTAAATACTCCAAGTAAAAGGCAGAGATTTGCAGAGTGGATTAAAAATACATGATTCAACTCTATGCTGTCTATGAGAGACATACTTTAGATTCAAAGACACAGATACATTGACACTAAGGAATGGACAAAAAGATATACCCTACTAATATCAGACAAAATAGCCTTTAAGATAAAAATTGTTACTGGAGACAGAGAGGGATATTTTATAAGGTAAAATGGAAGTATAAAGAAGATAAAAAATTTACAACATTTGGGCATTAACAGTTATATATCTAACAACAGAGCTTCAAAGTACATAAAGCAAACTGATGGAAGGAAGAAATAGATTATTCAACAATGATTGTTGGTGACTTTACTATCTTCCTCTCAATAATGGGTGTGATTACTAGGCAGAAGATCAACGAGGAAATTGAAGACTTGACCTATATAAATCAACCATGCCTAACAGGCACTCAACTCCCAAATAGAATACACATTCTTCTCAAAGCTACCTGGAATATCTTGAGGCTAGACCAATGATATGCCACAAAACAAGCCTTAATAAACTTAAAAGGATTGACATTAACAAAGTGTGACTCCAACCAAAATGGAATTAAATTAGAAATCAATAACAGAATGGCATTTGGAAAAAAATTCACAAATATGTGAAAAATAAATAACACATTACTATATATTCAATAGGCCAAAGAAGACATAACAAGGGAAATTAGAAAGTACTTTGAAATAAATCAAAATGAAAACACAACATGTGAAAGCACAGCTAAAACAGTGCTTAGAGGAAAATTTATGGCTATAAATGCCACTATTTAAAAAGTCTAAAATTAATATCCTAATATTCCACTATAAGAAACTAAAAGAAAAGAGCAAACTAAATCCAAAGGAAATGAAGGAAATAATAATATTAGAGTGGAAATAAATGAAACAGAGAATAGCAAAACAATAGAGAAAATCAATAAAATCAAGAGTTGGTTCTTTGAAAAGATCAACAAAATACAAACCTTAGACTGACAAAGGAAAAAAGATGACTTAAATTACAAAAATCAGTAATGAAGGAGAGAATATTACTACTAACATTAGAGAGAGAAAAAATTTAAAAAGAATACTGTGAATAGCTGTATGTCAACAAATTAGATCACTTAGATGAAATGTAAAACTACTGAAACTGACTTAAGAAGAGGTAAAAGATAAACTCCTAGCCACAACAATTAGACAAGGGAAAAAAAAAGGCATCCAAATTGGAAAGGAAGAAGAAAAGCTGTCATTATTTGCAAATACATGATACTGTATATGGAAAACCCTAAAGATTTCACCAAAAAACTATTATAACTGATAAATGAATTTCAGTAAAATAGCATACAAAATTAATACCAGAAATTGGTTGCATTTCTATATACCAATAACAAACCATCAGAAAGAGAAATTAAGAAAACAATCCCATTTACAATTGCATAAAGAAAAGTACCTGAGAATAGATTTAACCAAGGAGGTAAAAGACCTGTACTCAGATAACTATACGACATTGAAGAAAGAAATTGAAGATACAAATAAATGGAAGCATATTCCATCCTCATGAATAGGAAGGATTAATATCGTTAAAACGTTCATACTACCCAAAGCTATCAAAGATTCAATGCACTCCCTATCAAAATACCAATGGAATTTTTATAAAACTTGAACAAATAATTCTGAAATTTATATGGAACCACAAAAAGCCCTGAATAGCTATAGCAATCTTGAGAAAGAAGAACAAAGCTGGAGGTATCAAGCTACCTGATATCAAACTATATTACAAGGCTATAGTAATCAAAACAGCATGGTACTGGCATAAAACAGACACAGATCAATGGAACAGAATAGAGAACTCTGAAATAAATCCACACCTATATGGTCAATTAATCTATGATAAAGGAGGCCAAAATGTACATAGGGTAAAGACAATCTACTCAACAAATGGTGTTGGGAAAAATGGATATATGTATGCAAAAAATGAAATGAGACCACTTTCTTGCACTATATACAAGAAAAACTCAAAATAGATTAATGACTTAAATATAAGACCCAAAATTATAAAAGTCCTAGGAAAACACATAGGCAGTAAACTCTCTGACATTACTCTTGGTAATATTTTTTCTGATATATCTCCTTGGGCAAGGGGAAAATAAAGAAAAAATTAACAAATAGGACAACATCAAACTGAAAAGCAAAGGAAACCAGCAATATGAAAAGATAACAGACTAAATGAGAGACCATATTTGCCAATGATATATATGATAAGGGGTTAATATACAACATTTATAAAGAACCCATAAATCAATAATAATAAGACCAATAAAGACCCAATTTGAAAATGATCAAAAGTTTTGAATAGGTTTTTTCCCCAAGAAGATATACAAATGGCCACTAAGCACATGAAAAGGTCCTCAACATCCTTGGACATCAGAGACTTGCAGATCAAAACCACAATGAGCTACCACTTTATACTTACTAGGAAGGCACACATACTATAACATGGATGAACTTTGAAAACATTATGGTAAGTGAAAGAAGCCAAGCATGAAAGACCAGATATCATATAATTTCATTCATATGAAGTGTCCAGAATAGGCAATTCTATAAAGACAAAGTCAATTTGTGGTTGCCTAGAGTGGGAGAAGGGGAGGATAAAGAGTTACTGTTAATGGATGTGGTAGGCAGAATAATGGTCCCCAAAGATGTCCACATTTTAATCTTCCGAACCTGTGAATGAATATGTTATGATTATATGAACATGACACAAGGGATTTTATAGATGTGATTAAGTTTACAGACTTTGAGATGAAGAGATTATCCTGAGTTATGTACTTTGGTGCTGTATCTGAGAATATCTAATCACATGAATCCTTAAAAATGGAGAGCCTATCCTAGGTTTGATCAGAAAGGAGATGTGAATGGTCAGAGACATTTAATGTTGTTGGCTTTGCAGATGGAGCTAAGGAATGTGAGTATTTTCTCGAAGATAGAAAAGGCAAGGAAATGGATTTTCCTTTAGAGACTCCATAAAAGAATGCAGCCCTGCCAACACTTTGATTTTAGGTCAGTGAGATCATTTCAGATTTCTGACTTTAGAACTCTTTGATAATAAACTTGTATTGCTTAAGTCACTAAGTTTGTGATAACTCATTGAAGCAGCCTCAGAAAACTAACACAATGGATATAATAAGATTTCTTTTGGGGGTGATGAAAAAAATATTCTAAAATTATATAGTGGTGATGGATGCTGAATATGCTAAAAACCATTGATGTATATGCTTTAAATACATGAATTTTATGATATGTAAATTATATGCCAATAAAGCTGCCTGAAGAAAGGGAAGAAGAGCATCATTCAAGTGAGGGATGACTTGAAGCCAGTCAATATATTTATAATTAGAGTTCCTAGAGGGAGGGCAAAAAAAATTTGAAGAAATATGACCAAAAATGTTCAAATTTTATCAAACTACAAATCCATAAATCTAAGGATCAAAATAAACCCCAAGTGAGGTGAAGAAAACTATATCAAGGTGCATCAAAATCAGATTGCTCAAAAGCAGTTGTAAAGAAAAAATCTTAAAAGCAACCAGGGAATAAAGATGTATTATGCACATAGAAAGAAAGATAAGAATGAAAGTGATTTCATTTTGGAAGTGATACAAATGATAAGATAGTAGAACAATATCTTATATGCACTAAAAGTAAAATATTGCCAACCTAGAATTCTATAGCCAGAGTAAATACTGCTAAAAAAATGGAGGCAAAATAATCACTTTTTCTGAAATATACAAGCTGGAAGTATTTATCGACAGTAGGCCCATACTACTAGGAATTCTAAAGGAAGTGCTTTAGGCGGAAGGAAAATGGCACAAGGTAGAAATATGACTCTCCACAGAAATAACACCAGCGATGGTAGCCATATGGATAAATATGTAAGATTTTTTTCTTATTACATAAATCTCCTTTTAAAAATTGTTTGTTTAAAAACAAATAGTAACAATGTGTTGTAGGGTTTATAGCTTATATATAAATAAAATATATGACAGAAGCAGAAGGGAAGAGATGGAAGTATACAATATAAGATTCATCTTTTTAAACTGGTGTAATGTCACTGAAGGTATACTGTGATTGAAGATGTATACTATAAACCCTTAAGCAAATACTAAAATAGTAAAACAAGAGTTATAGCTAATAAGCCAACAAAGGAGATAAAATGGAATAATATAAAATACTTGATCCAAAAGTAGTCTGAAAAGAAGAAATGGGGAAAAGAAAAAATTGAAATAAATAGAAAATAAATAGCAAGATGATAGACTTAAGCTAAACCATATCAGTAATTGTATTAAATATAAATAACCGAAACACCAATTAAAAGGCAGAAATGATCAGATCATACTTTAAAAAAAAGACCAAAATTTACATTGTTTATAAGAAACACAGTTGGAATATAAAAACATAAGTAGGTTTAAAAGTAAAAGATGGAAACAGATATGCCTTGCTAATGCTAATCAAAAGAAAGTTGGAGGGGCTAACCAATATCAGGCAAAGTAGATTCCAGAGAAAAGAATATTACAAGGGAGAAGAGAAATGTCATTTTATTATGATAAAAGGACAAGTTCACCAATAAAAAACAATCTCAAACATTAGTGCACATAATAACACAGCCTTAAAATGTATGAAACAAAAACTGACAGATATTACAGAAGTCCATACTTATAGTTGAAATTTTCAACGCTTCTCAATGATTTGTAAGATAGGTAGAAAATTAATAAAAATATAAATGACTTGAAGACCACTATCAATCAGCCTAACCTAAATGATATTTCTAGAATACTTTACTCCCCAAGGGCAGAATACAGATTCTTTTTCAAGCACAGATTTTAGGCCATAAAGATATTTTCATACATTTCAAAAGATTCAAATAATAGAAAGTATGTTCTCTGACCACAATGGTATCAGTTTAGAAATCAGTAACAGAAAGATTTCTAGAAAATCCCCAAATATATGGAAACTTAATAACATACTTTTAAATCACTGTGAGTCAGAAGAAATCAAAGGGAATTTAGAAAAATATTTTTGAATTGAATGAAAATGAAAGCAAAACTTGTGGGCTGCTGCTCAGATATTACTTAGAGGCAAGTTTATGGTACTAAATATCTAAATGAGAAATGAAGAAAATTTTCAAGGCAGTAACCTAACATTCTACCTAAGAAACTAGAAGAGTAAATTAAATTCAAAGTGTTTAGAAGAAAGGGTAGTAAAGATCAGAACAAAACAAAAATTAGTGAAATATAGAACAGAAAAAGAGAAAAATAAATGAAACCAAAAGCTAGTTCTTTGAGAGGATCAATAAAGTTGATAAACCTCTAACCAGACTGATGAGGAAAATAAAAAGACATAAGACACAAATTAATATCAAGAATGAGCAAAGTAACATTACTGCAGATTATGTAGATTTTAGTAAGGATAATGAGAGAACATTGTGAGCAACTTAGATGCCAATAAATTCAACAACTTAATGAAATAGAAAGTTTATTTTATTTGTTTTTTTTTTTAGACAGGTTTGTTTTGAAAGACACAAACTACCAAAGCTTACTCAAGAGGAAATAAATATACATAATAACCCTATATCTGTTAAAGAAATTGAATTCATAGTTAATTATCTTCCCGTGAAAAACATGGCAGACCCAAATGGCTTCAATTGGGAATTCTGCTAAACTTTTGAGGAACTAAAAAATAGAAATTCTCACAAAGTCTTCCAGAAAATCAAAGAGAAGGGAGTACTTCCCAACTCATTCTTTAAGGACAGAACCTGATACCAGAACCAATGGCATTACAATAAAAGAAAATTACAGACAAATATTCCTTATGAATATAAATGCAAACATTCTAAAGAAAAAGAAACTCATAATCCTTCACTAAAAGCAAAACCCCAATGCCTCTCTTAATTCAGTTGGGATTTTTTTGTAGAAAGCCACATACACTTATATTTCTAACAAAATATAAACTATAGATGTATATTTTAGTATTTTGTGTTCTTACTAAGAAACTAATTTAGTGTGAGGAAGCACTAGAACATTAAAAAGCCACAAACAGACATGGCTTTGCCACTTCCACTCCTTCTGCTGGGAACTTTGTAGCCACCTCACTAAGTAAAGGTAGGAAGGAGACTGGCCACGTCTGCTTATGTATCTTATTTGACAGTCTGGATAGGATTTAACTTTAGGTGAACTCATTCTTTGTTTCCTTTGGCAATCACTTTGACATTTTTAGAAATCAACAGTAATTACCACATGTACTTCTAAGATTTTTAAATTTTCTATGATTTTTTCTTAATTTTTATTCTAGAATATTTTAAATTTATGATATTTAGACAATATTTTACTCACTTTTGTCTCATTTCTCCTGAACTTTGTCATAACAACAACAACAACAACAACAACAACAACTAATCATGTTGACAAACAATAACAATTATTAAAAATATTAGTACCATTTGTTAAGCACTTGCTTTGAGCCATTCACTGGGTCGTTCAGGCAAAATACATTCTTTATTTCATTGAATCTTCACCACAATGCTATAATGTAGGAATTAACTATTCTTTTTATACATATAAAGAACAGTTCCTCAGTTTTCATTTGTGGAACCACATCTTCAGTGTTAATCCATATAGTTTAGGTGAGGTTGTCCCAGCCCCAGGTTCCAGAAGGGGCAACAAATCTTTATGCCTGCCCAATTCAAGACTCCTATCCAACTGACCATAATGTTTGCTCTAAGGGGGCAAGTGATCCAAGTTGAGTTATTGAAACCTTCCTCAAGACTATTTCTGGAGCTGCTGTTAGTTTCAATAATAGTATGGCCTAGCTTAGACAAGATTGCTGCAATTCACATGGACATTCAAGATGAGATTCAGTTGCTAGTGATAGCCCTTGAACTTCCTGTGTCTCTAAAATAATGATGGCAGGTTGGAAGCACTCATGGGCACATCTGAGCCCTGCTCCTGTAATTCACATGGGCTGCATGAAGTGGGTGGGCTATTACAGTGCTATCTACTCTAGCCTCACACTAGGTTTTCATATCAATGCAATCATGGTTTTGATGATCTAGGTATATTTTTTCTGCTACACATTAAAGTAAACACATAACTATTAAGAAAATTTTATCTGTGTATTACTTGAAATAATTTCATGGTCTATATTACCACATTTAGGGAAATATTGGACTGGAGAAGATGTCACATTGTCCTGTGTTGTTTAGAATGCTGCTTTTGTTTGTGCATTTGTGTTTAAAGTTATAACACCTCCCTTCCAAAAGAAAAAAGAGAAAAAAGCCACTACGAACATTTATGGGGACTAAAGCACACCTAGAGGAAGAAACATTTTGGATTATGTTTTAACTCACATTTTGAGCTGGTATGGATGTGAAGCAGGTATGAGGTGGATCCTTTTTGAATATTTGATAAAGTTTTTCTCCTGTAATCAATGCCATTTCTCTTGAACCTCAAATGAAGCTCCGGGCAAAAGGAAACTACAGCCGAAAGTCGCCCAAGTTAGGATATCTTTTTCTCAATTTCCTGTTCAAATAAGACCTTTCACTTCAGTTTTCTTGTGTTAATTTTTTATTTAACTCATGAAGTCAGGCCCAAGTCTGTCAGATTTATTAAATCTCTGTAGCACTATGCCAGTGCTCAGCACAGAATAAGGGCTCAATTAATATTTGTTGAATAAATGAAATGCATGAGTGAGTAATATGCGTGCACGAGCTTGTCAGAGAGCACATCAAATATTGATGACTGAACTGAAGCAAAGAGAAGTTATGAAGTGTCTTTAATGTCATGAAATCAGCAACAGAATTGGGACTTGTATCTTTTACCTTTTCATAATATAGGCTCCTGAAATATATTTGTTGAATAGATGAGTTAATGAAATAACAATATAGATTGTCTTTTTTAGTACACTCAGACTTTATTAGTTATAAAAGGAACATTTTAAAGAGAGACAAACTACCTTTGTGGCTTAATGTTGTTAGGAAACAAGTTGGGGTGGGGGTAGAAATGAGGAGATAGAATGGACAGGTTTCAAATGATTTAAATATCTTAGAAGTAACTGAACATATTGTCAATTCATACGTGTAATTTAATGATGGAACAACAGTGAATGCCTTAAACTAGCTCATAAACCAGTTTTTGTCTTTGTCATAAAAATGTGGTTTAAGAAACTTGTTTCATGCTGGAAAACGCTGCTTGTGAGATCTATTATTTTGATATACAATGCACCGAAACATTTGTTTCTATTTACCTTGAAAAAATCCACTTTGGAGATAGCATGCAGAGAGCAGCCATCTGTTCAGGATAACACCTCTGAACTGCTGTTTCTCTGAACTCTCCTGATTCTGTGTATGTTAATTTAAAAAATAAGGACCAGTTTTCCCCTTTATCAAGCTTATTTATCAATACTATCATAGGGATGTATTTATATTCTAGTGGCCCTTAGTAACTGTTAAATGGCGGTTGAATAACTGGGAACCCTGGGGTCGCTGAATTTAGTTTCTGTTTTTTCTCTGCAATCAGATTTTAGAACAAGTTGTTACATATGTCTTACCTTTCCACCAAATAAATAGTTTAGAATGTTCATGAAATTAGGAACAACTCTGGTTAGGACTCTAATGGTTTTGGAGGTACTGTAGAAAGTAAAAAAGAAGTATGTATGACAGTAATTTTAATTCTTATACCCACTACTTCAGTTTGACTCCTAAGACTGATATGTATGCAAGTGGAGAGAGATCTAACCTGACATAAACCTCATTTTGACCACAGGGGAGTAATATGGCAAGTTTTATTAATTTCCTCAGTTTTACTGGCAACAAAATGGAGGCTCAGACTGACTAGGTGATTTGATGAAAGTCGTGTAATTATTGGGTCATTGAGCCAGGACCTGAACTTATACATTTTGATCCCCAGGTGTATAATGCTAATTTTTTGATTTATCTGGGAAAAGACATTATAAGAGATTAAGAGAATATTTAACTTATTGGTGGTAGAGTGTTAACTTCTTTGACTCCCTTGCAAAATTTTGTCTTTAAGATACCTTTATTTAAGCAAAAACTACACCAAACAAAACTATCCTTACAATATATAACATACATGTAAAGAACTATAAAGAGCAACAATCTCAGCTGAAAGAAAACATTTTGTGTTTCTTTAAAGAGCAATTTTACAGCACAAATAGAAGTTGTCATGAACGAATGAGCTAAGTTTTTCCTGTTACCTTATTTGATGAAGTTTCTTAACTGAACTTTCAAGGTCACCCTTATCTAAAGAAAGAAGAGTAACATCTGAATTTCAAATAAAATTAATCCATTCTACTTAAAGCTATCCAATTATTCTGTTAGAAGGTATCATTATTAATAAATTAAAATGGAAGTACAGTGCTCCCTTCCTAAAATTTTCTTGAGGAAACTTCTGGGTGCTGTTCTATAATTTGGCTTTTGTGACCTTGGACACATCTTTTAACCTTTTTCTTAAGCTGATCTAAAACATTTCTCACCGAGGTTTGTTTTGGGTTTAGAAATACTTTGACATTTTTGGACCGTGTGGTGAAGTGTTCAGAAATGCCATTCCTGAGGAAGCCTGAAGGCTAATGGAATATTTTTATTCTTCTTTTCTACTTTCTTCTTTGGAGGATCAAAGGGCATTTTATTCTTAGATTATTTACTTATTTGGCAAACATTTATTAAGTACTGTGTGCCAGCCCATGGCCAGCACCTCTTCTGCTTTCCTGGTGCTGTGCCATCAGGTGATGCTTCCGAGAACCCTGCCATGGCCTTTATTTCCCTCATGGAATGTGAATGCATGGTGGCTATTTGCAAGGACTTCCATCTAGCTGTGCAGGCAAGAGTGGATGTTCTGTTGTTCTGTATATAATTAGTACTTTGCCATATACTGCCTCATTTCAATTAAATGTGTCACAAGCACATTAGAAATGTGTCACAAGCACATTTTCTATTAGAAAGTAAGCTCCTTGAAAGAGGAAACCAGGGCTTATTTCTCTTCCATTTCTCTACTCGTACAAAAGAGTAATGAGGAATTCTTTACCAGGGAGTGCATGGATGAATGGGATTTACAGGGCTATTACTCCCTGAAATTCTAAGAAAATTATTTTTTCATGTGCATTTTTCTATGAAGAGGGTCCATCATTTTCATTAAATTCTCAAAGGGGTCAGTGACTCAATGGTTAACCTCTATAGGTTAACTGCTCAAATGGGCTTTTGATGAATATTTGATTGGAAGAATCCATAGGAAAGCAGATGTGACCTTGATGTATAAGAGAGTTGTCATGGTGGGCAGCATGCTTGGGATGGCTTTTAGTTCCCCAGTACTGGAGATAGCTGGATAACACTCATCAGTGATAATATTGTTAGGATGTTGATCTATTCTTTTTGCTCTGATTCTGTGACAAAACCAATCCTTACTAGAGAATATTTCTACTTCTTTATACATACCTCCCCCTCATATACATTTTTGTGTGACTCATTCTTTGGATTCTTATACACCAAAAGAATTTTTTGACAGATAACCAGAGGCCTATAAATCAAGCTATGAGAACCAAGGCCCTAAGGATATGTGTGAAATAGTGAACAGCAGGCAGGCAACTTGGCACAGACTTTAGAAAATAAAGAGAAGGTCAGATGATTTTTGAGTCTAGGATAGAAGAATATAGTAGTTGACATGTGGGTTGACACAGTTGCTAATAGATTAAACAGAATATGATTTAATTGAATACTAAATTGGGCTAGTTACCTTTAAATTTAGGCCTCTGAGCAATTTTAGTTTGTGCTGCAATTTTGCTACTTTTATTCAAAGAAATTAGGACAATGAAACTTCAGAGATGAGTTTCAGAAGTGCAAAGTGGTAAAAACATACTCATTTCCAATATGTACACGAATACGTATAAGTATTCAAAACATGTTTATGCCTGATACCCATGGAGATGTGGATCCAGCCACATGAATGCATTTATTCACACATATACAAATATAAGGAGGATTAAATATTATATCTAATAGAAATTTTTCCCTTGTAGAGAAATGGAGTATTTCAGAGTGGTTGAATATTCAGTAGAGGAGAAGAATATTTTAAGTAAATACTGATACCTCTTTCAGGGTTAATGTTGCAAAACTTCACAGGATGTATGAGGAACTGAGTATAGGCAGAACTCAAGCTGAGAATATCATACCAAGAGATAGCCTAGGTGAGAGAAATCCTAAAGATATCCATTGTAATCTAGAGGAGATTGGCTATATTACATGCCCTGGTTTTCCTTAGAGAAGTGTGTTTATTGAATCATCACCAACAGCTCCAGTCCTAGTTTGTTGGGTTGATCATAGGGCCCTCAGAATTCTTTCTGGTGATATTCTGAGCTGGCTGTTTTATTTACTCTTTAGCATTCTGCAAAGTCTCACTTAGCATCCTTTAGCTTGTGCATTTTTGATGAGTATGATATTGCTATTTTTACATAAGTTTTGTAAACTCCTTTGAGGAATAGAGGGCCACATGGTTGTGAGCTTCTTCCTTTATTTAATACATTCACCCCCCAATCTCACAGAGACCAGTATAAAGCTGTACTTATAAAAGCTAACTGATTTGCCAAGTGTTTTTGCTCCAAAGAGACATCACTTATTTTTAGCAACAAAGAAGTGTTAGGAAGGGGAGGAAAGCATACCTCAGAAGGACAAATCTGAAATGAAGCCCAGAATACTGAAGAGAGTGGAGTGGAAAAGCAAAAGAGTGGCTAGAGGAAGGTCACCAAAGCGGAGAATGCAGACCTAATGTTCTGGACGGTGATATGAGTCTCAATTAAGAGTTCTGGTAATAGAGAATCTAGGAAATATTATTACAGAGTTCTCTTAGCCAGTCTAATAAATGAAATAAGACATGGGAGCTGGTTGTTTAAATTGTTTAGTAATCAGTATTTTTTTTTTAGATCGGAATACTATCAACAAACCTATTGAGTAACTATACTTGTACAAACCATTGTGCTTGGCAAATGTGTGTGAAAGGTAGGAGGATGGTATTTAAAAAATAGAAGACAAGTACACATCTCTAAAAATATAAAGGAAGCTATATGTTAGGTACTGTGTTGGGTGCTTTCTGTGTATTATCCCATTTATTTTATTTTATTTTTTAATTAAGTTTATTGGGGTAACATTGGTTAATACACTCATATAATTTTCAGGTGTACATTATAATTTGACATCTATATATTCTATTGTGTGATTACCACTCAAAGTTCTGTTTCCTTCAATTACCATATATTTGATCCCGTTTACCCACTTCACCCTCTCCCTCCCCCCCTATATTTAACCCCTTTTACCTCATCTACCTCTCCTCTCCTCCCTCACCCCTTACCCTCTGATAACCACTAGTCCATTGTCCATGTCCCTGAGTCATTGTCCTGTTCATTTGTTGCTTCTAGGTTATATCCTATATATAAGTGATACCATGTAGCTTTCAACTTTTTCTGTCTGGCTTATTTCGTTTAACATGATTACCTTGAGGTCCATCCACATTGTTGCAAATGGCAGTATTTCATCTCTTCTTATCACCGAGTAATATTCCATTGTATATATGTATCACAGCTTCTTTAGCCAATCATCTATCATAGGATACTTTGGTTGCTTCCATGTCCTGGCCACTGTAAATAATGCTGCTATGAACATTGGTGTGCAAATATATTTTTGGATATGGGTTTTCAAGTCTTTGGGGTAAATACCCAGTGCTAGATCATATGATAGATCAATTCTTAATTTTTTGAGGAACCTCCATACTGTTTTTCATAGTGGCTGTACCAATTTGTAGTCCCACCAGCACTGTATGAGGGTTCTTTTTCCTCTGTATCTGCTCCACCATTTAATTTTCAAAACAACTACTAGGAATTAAAATGATCCCTTTTTTTTTATGGATGAACAACTTGAGACTCAGAGAAGTTAAGCCCTTCTTTCCTTCCTTCCTTCCTCCATCCATCCCTCCCTCCCTCCCTTCCTTCCTTCCTTCCTTCCTTCCTTCCTTCCTTCCTTCCTTCCTTCCTTCCTTCTTTCCTTCCTTTTCTCGTCTCTATTTTTTTCAACAAGGCTGAACTCAAAGGTTAATAGAACATGGTGTCTTTATTCCAAGGTTTCACTTTTTCTGAAGGTAACAATTATAGTTATGTAATAAGTTCTATAGTAGAGGTATGGGCCCAGCAATGGGAGCTCAGAGTATGAAGGATTCTATTCTACTTGGTGATATCAGAGAAGGCTTCCTGGAAGAGGTAATATCTGAATTGAGTCTTAAAGGATGAGAAAGAGTGTGTCTATTAGACAAGGAAGATGATGCAACAATAACAGTGTGGTAGATACTGCTGGCTGCTTACTCAACATCCATTACCTTCTCTCTTTCTGGAAGAGCTGAAATTTTGCTCCAATGTTTCTGCCTCTTACTTGGCTTAAGGGAGGGAGACCCTATCCTTGCCTTTAGGAGTAAATGATGATTGGTTTAAGCCAATTGTGATAGGTCCATTCCTCTTGCTTGATTAGTTTAGAGGTGGATATATGAACTAATTCTGGCCAATGAGTTGTGAAAGGAAATTTGGGGCTTTAGGAAATGTTCCTTGCTCTTACAAGGAAAACACTGGAAGAGATAGCCCCCTTTTTTGTCTCTAGGTATGGTTTTGTTTGGAGGGAATGCTTAGAACTACTGCAGTCATCTTGTGACTATGATGGGAGCCAACCTGAGGACAAATCAAATTTTCTGAGGATAGCAAAGCAAAGGGATAAAAAGGACAGTGTCTTCAATGACATTGTTGAGTTGCTAGACAATTCTCCATTGTTTTCAACTACCGATTATGTGATATTATAATTATCATTCTATCAGCCAGTTTGAATTGGAGTCTTCTGCAATGGCATCCTCACTGATAACAGCATAGCTGCAAAGGCATAGGGCTTAGAAAGGTCATAGAGCACTTGGAAATTGCCAATAGTTCATCACAACTGAAATGCAGGGTATTGTGGAGTGGAGTGTGAGGTGATAGCTAGAGATAAGATGAAATCGCGGACAAGGGTCAGATCACGAAGGAGTTTATATATGTTAGGATCAGGCGCTTGGACCTTTGTAAATAATGAGGAGTCATTGAAATATTTTAAGCAAGTTAATGGTATAATTATATTTACAGTTTAGAAGCATCCCTCTGACACAGTGTGGAGGATTCAAGAGGCTAAGCTAGCTACTAGTTTGTAAGATACTAAGGTATTCACTTCAGGAGCAAATAGGTTCACATGCCAGTTGGTCTCTCCACTGTCATTCCATTTTAGCTTGGAAAGACAGAGGTTAAGAAAATGTATGCAAAGTAGAGAATTAGAGGCACAGACAGTAAGTGCTTCAGGAGTTCATTGGAAGTATGTTCGGGGTCATGGAGAGTTTCAAAGAGCAGGTTGGATTTGTGCTGAACACTGTAAGACTTGGAAAGTTTGTCAGTTTGGGATTGAGAGGAGCATAAAACAACATAGAGAAATGACAAGTCAAACTGGAATGGAGAATTTTATAATGGAGGGAGGATAAAGCTCAAATGGTTACGTGCAACCAAAATGGCAGAGAAAAGAAATTCAGCTTTACCCTAATTCCATCAATTAGCAGTTGTGGAACATTGGGCTTGATAAACTCTGTTTCCTAATTGGTTGAATTGGGATTACAAATGTATTAACATCACTAGTGATGTAATATGGATATCATGTACCTTCGAATATCATGTTATGAGAAAGACACTTCACCTTTGTGGTACTCTTTCTTAAAACCCATAACTCCAGTCTAATCCTGAGAAAAACATCAGACAAACTCAAATTAAGGAACATTCTACAAAATACCTGACTGCTACTCCTCAAAACTGAAAAACAAAGACAGACTGAAAAAGTGTCACAGACTAGAGGAGACTAAGGAGATATTACAAGGGATGCAATGTACTATCCTGGACTAGATCCTAGAACAGAACAAAAGCATACATGAAAAAACTGGTGAAATCTGAACAAATTTTGAGTTTGGTTAATATTAATTTAGCAATGTTGGTTTCTTAATCTTCACAAACTAACCACAGTAACATAAATAATTACAACAGGGACAACTGTACTGGGTGAGGGATACACTGTCATTGCTATCTTGGCAACTTTTCCATAAATCTAAAATTATTCCAAAATAAAAAGTTTATTTAAAAACAATATATAATTCATTGAGTTGTTATGAGGACTAAATGTAATAATATTTGTAAAGCAGCTAGTATAGAGTCTGACATAATAGGACCTCAAATGCTTCTCTGTAAATGAGTGATTCTCAGATTTAGGGTGTATAAAAATCACTTGTCGGTGGTTTGTGATAAATACAAACCAACCCCAGGGCCTCAGTCTCAGAGATTCTGATTTAGTAGACCTAGAATAGGTCCCAGGAATAAGAATTTGTAGTAGGTGCTCTCTGCATGTCTCGATGCTGATGGTCCACCACCATGTTTTAAGAATTGCTGCTGTGGACTATGGGGACCCTACGTGAGAGCTGTATGTTCCCCCAAGGAGGAAACTAATGGAGATATTATACCTGCCCTACTTACTTTGGATGGGCTGGAGGGAGCAAATGAGGAAACTGTAGGAACAAGCAAATTGAGCTGTAAGTTAAAATTTAAATCATTACAGATTAATTTGGGATATAAGAGAGGTCTGATTAGGTAGCCGTTTAATAATAACAGCAGTGTGGTTGGAATCTAATTTTTATTCATTTCATCCACCTAAAAATGTTCAGCTTCTTTTCCTGCTGAAGCACTCAGATGACCCATAGGACAAAGGCACAGTTCAACCCCTTCAATCAACAGATGAGACTGAAGTAGTAAGAAGAGATGTGACTGGTTCAAGGTCACAGAGCTAGTTATTGGGAAGAGATAAAAACCCACTTTTTTCCGCTTTATTGAGGTATAAGTGACAAAAATTGTATACTTTATATTTAAGGTAGACAATGTGATATTTTGAAATATTAATACAGAAATGATTACGACAGTCAAGCTAATTAACATATCCATCACCTCATGCATTTTGTGTACGTGGTGAGAATACTTAAGATCTCCCCTTTTAGCCAATTTCAAATATACAATACAGCATTTTAACTAGACTCACCATGTGTATGTTAGCTCTCCAGAACTTATTCATCTTGAATAACTGAAACTTTTTACCCTTTGACCAGTATCTCCCCACTTTCCCCACTCCTCAGTTCCTGACAACCACCATTCTTTTTTTCTGCTGCTTTGAGTTTAGATTCCACACATAACTGAGATCAAGCAGTATTTGTCTTTCTATATCTGGCTTCTTTCACTTAGCCTAACATCCTGTAGGTCCATATGTGTCATTCATCATAAATGGAAAGATGTTCTTTTTTTAAGGTTGATGTTCCATTTTGTGTGTGTGTGTGTGTGTGTGTGTGTGTGTGTGTGTGTATGTGCGCGCGCGCGCGCGTGATTTATTCATTCATCTATAGATGGATACTTTTAGGTTGTTTCCATACTTTGGCTATTGTGAATAATGTTGCAGTGAACTTTTTGAGAAGTGGGATTGCTAGATCAGATGGTAGTTATGTTTTTAGTTTTTTGAGGAACTTCTGTACTGTTTTTCATAATAACTGTACTTGGCTCACTTAACCACACTACCATAAAATACCCAAGGTGGTATGTAGCCTAAGGCTACCTCTAAAAGGAGGAGAAAGCAAGGCACATCACTGTGTGTTTTCCCCACCTTTCTAGCTTGATATATGTAAAATCAGATTTAAGTTAAGGTTGTCCTCTTAGCATGTTTTGCTTCAGCCCTCTGCTCACACTGCAGCTTCCTGAACTGTGCTCTGAGAAACGAAGCACAAGCACGCCCACCCATATTTCCTAAGGTGTGTCTGTGACTCTCCATCCTCCTTCCAGGTTTCGATTCCAAGATGGCAAGGCAGAAAATAGGATTTCACTGAGACTCTACTTTCTTGCTTCTTTCCCCCATATGCCCTCCCCCATCCCATAAAGGGCTTTTTTCTCCACCTTGAGTACCAGGAAATGCCCTGACAATATAAATTATATCTGTCCTACTCTGTAACTTATGGTAAAGACCCTATTCTCTGAATATCCAAGTTGGGACCTAAAATATTTTTTTTCCCGTACAACAAATCCTGGCTTTTGCAAATTAAAGTTACTTTCTCTGAAATATTTTTTATTTAGGAATCTGTAGTGAAAGACAGAAGTTAAAAACTGAGGAAGAGGGGCAGAGAGCGAGCTGCAGGACTAAAAAGGGAGATTAAGTTAAAATGTGCATTTTGAATGGTGAGACCTGTCAGCTTATACATTTATTCTTTCCCAAGAAGCTACAGGGGAATGTACTTCACTGCAATAAGGGACTAAACTAAGAGGAGGTATGGGATTCAGGAAGTAGAAGAAATGTGTAGGGAATTCTCAGGATAGCTCTGAAGGAAAATCTCAGGGTAACAGCTGGGCTTTAGGCCTGGAGAGCAACCAGTTCAGACTGGTAGTGTACAAGGTAAGCCAGTCCTGTATATGTGTTATTCCTGTAATTTTCATTAGTGATTGATATTTTTTTTGTCCTCCCTAAATTGTTGACTGCCAGCCAGTCCAGGGATCAAGTTGAATAAAAACTGAACTTAAAAATACATATTTACCGTGGTGCTTGATATAGCATTTTATCCTTGATTTTGGACTGAGCTTCTATCTGACAGTAGGTTCCTGGAAATGAAACATGGCAACATTACTGGATGTTTTATAAAACGATTTTATCAAGTGAAAGTTAATTTAAACAAACATGTATTTTAAATTTGATTTTTAAAAATATGAATAAAAATAGAAATAACAAAAATCAATGAACCCATCACCCAGATTTAACAAATGTTAAAATGCTGTCATATTTTTCTATAAAATGTTAAATGATGCCCCTAAGCCATTTTTTCCCTTCCTCCTTAGAAGTAACCACTTTCTTGAAATTAGTATGTGGTATTCACTCATGTGTTTGGGTTTTTAAAAAATTATGTAAATATCATAAGTAATATATGCCATGGGTAGTGTTTCAAAATTTTAAATAAGTGGAATCATACCATATAAGTGTTTTTGCAACTTGCTTTTTCCATTCAGCATTAGATTTTAGAGATTTATCCATGGAGATATAGTTCATGCATTTGAACTGACATATAGAATCTATTGTATAATTAAGCCAATTATTTATCCCTTCCCTTATTAAAGACGCTAAGATTGTTTTCACTTATTTTGATAGTATAAGTAGTACCAAGTAAACATCCTTATATATTTCCCTTGCGTACATGGGCAAGAATTGCTTGAGAGTAGTGGCTCTTAAACTTGGGCATGAATCAGAATCTCTTTGAATGCTTATTAAAATCCGACTGCTGGTTCTGTAACTGTGTATCCTTCACCATAATACAGAAGCAGCTGAGTCCAGTCTTTCATAGCTAAGGGCCTCAGATCTATGCCACTTCTGTCATTATTTATATTAGCCAAACGTATCTCTACATGTTGCTTTTTGCCCATGCAATTGAGAAAAGGATTCTTTTGAGTCTGAAAGGGCACATTATTAATAATTATAACATGATACCTTACTCTTCACTTAATTCTGAATCAGAGCCCCTAGTGAGTGCCTCTGATTGGAAAAGTCTAAATTATAAATCTATACCTAACAACAAAGAAATGTAGTTTTAGGGATTTTAGTTGAGGAAGGTAGAAATATCAAAATCAACCCAAAGTCTTCAAAAACTTTTAGATGGCCTTACATATCAATGATTACATTGTAATTAAGTTTTCTTTCTTTTTAATTTTTTCTGCCTTATTCCACTGGCTAGGATCAGCATAGCAGTGTTGAAGAGTTGTGGTGATAATAATCATTTTCTTTTCTTCTTTGTGTTAAAGGAAATGCTTCTAAAGTTTTATTATTATGTTTTACATAGGGCTTTAAAATATGCTTTTGACAGGTTTAGGAAATTTTTTTATTCCTGATTTTCTGAGGGTTTTTCTTTTTAGTATGATGTATTAAATTTAATAATAATTTTCTATATATAATAAGATAATGGTTTTTCTCTTTTAGTCTATAAATGTAAGTTACATTAAAAGATTTTCTGACAGTAAACTAGGCTTGCGTTCTCTAATTATTGGATGCAGTAGTCTATATAATTATTGCCATTGCATCAAGTCTGTTGTGTTAAGAAATCACTTATAACTTTACCTTTTTTTTTTTTTTGCCTTTTGATTATAGAGGCATGCTGAAAAATCAATCACAATCTTTCCATTTATCATTATCGTTTAGTTTTCCTCACATATATTTTGAGGGTATGTTGTTAGGTTTATGTGTGTTCAGAATTATTTTGTCTTTTGGTGAACTAATCTTTTACCATTATGTATCCTTAGTGATACTGTTTTCCCCATAAGTCATTTTTGTCGATATTAATATAAACTTCCTTTCATTAGCATTTGTCTGGTATATTTTCCCATCATTTTTTAAAGCTTTCTGTGTCCTTATGATTTAGCTGTGGCTCTCACAATCAGCATATAGCTGGATCTCATTTTTAAATCCAATCCGTGTCTCACATGACCGGTTTTGAAGTTCTTTCATGTTTTAATATCCATGAAATGTGACATTGTTATTATTGCTGGTGTTGTTTTACCAGGTTTTTACCTCCTTGTTGCTTCTTGTACTGCAGTCTTTCCTTCTGGGTTCATTTTCTTTTTCTCTTAGCTAATTTTTTCAGCAAGGGTATCTGAATGGCTTGCTAGATAAGAGAATTTTTTCTACTCAGTATCTGGGCAGGTAACAAGCATCTATCGTTTTGCTGAGCTGGTTGGTGAAGTTTTGCTTATTCAGTTGTCACAGTCTGAGAAGCCCTTCCAGGGCCTTGGCATTTTGTGTAAGCCTTATTTCCAGCTTTCTCCTACTTCTAGTCCAAAGCCACATTTCCTGCCTTGTGTCTTCTAGCTCCCAGCCTCTAAGACCTATATCTATGTTTAAGACCTATATCAGTATGCTCTTCTGCTGCTCAGGCTTTATATTCCCAATGTAACTCTGTCAGCTAGAGAATTCTCACTTTCTTTTAAACTCAGCTATGTGTTAAACTTTTGGGGAGTAATATTTTACCGAGAAGTTTCATGTGTTTGGAGTTAGAAACAGCTTCATTTCTATTTAGTGCACCAGAACGGTAGAATTGGAACCCTAAAGTTCCTTCCTAAACACCTGTTTTTACCTCTAATGTGATTTCTAGTGGCACTTTGTCTTTGGCCATATTTAGAAAATTGAATAGTTGGACACTTATTTTTTTTTTAACTATTCACTCTATTTTGCAAGTGAAACAAACACCTTTGAATGTACAAGTATGGATACATTTTTAGCTGCTGGCATAGAGATTTCTCTCCCTGCCCCACATATCCCAATGTCCATCCCTTTTATACCTTTTCACTACCTTCTTATTATATCTTACGTTTAAGTTATTCTCAGCTTCTCACATTGTAAAGTGATATGATGAACATATAATTTAATAACTGAACTGATCATGGCCCCAAAATACCTTTCTAAATTGCTTTTGTTCTAATAGAGGACTGGGAGATACGAAGAATTTGTAGACTTGTGGCATTAAGAAGTCTATTATGAAAGATATTTTGGGGACCAGTAGTCCTATATTCTCTTCTGGTTTCTACAGACCACATGATCTCACAAACTGCTATCTTTGCAATTTCTACTTAAACATATCTGTATTCTCCAAAGAACTCAGTACCAGTTCTTATGGATTTTGGTGTGAATAAAAATTCAAAAGTGGGGAGGGACCAAGATGGCAACACAGGAGGCTCCAGAACCTCTTCCTCCCACAGATGCACCAGATGTACAGATAAAGATGTAGTAATTCCTTTTGAGAGAAATCCAGAAATGAAATGAGTTACTCCTACACATCAGGCATCTAAGCAAATACCCATATTGAAATGATTAGGAAAGACAGAGGTGCCATAAACCCCATCTCTGGCATGGCACCATAAAATCTAGAGGGAGCCACCCAACTCCCAGCTTCTTCTTAAGGAGCAAAGGGTTTGGACCACCATCTAGTGCCTCAGGTTTTAAGGCTCCCACTTGAGGGATGGGCCCTTAAAATACCTACCTCTGAAAGCTAGCAGGGTTGAGTCCACACGACTCATAGGACTGTAAAAAATAAAGAAGTAGTTTTTAATGGATGTGTGAGCACTCACTGAAGCTATGTCCCCAAGGCTCAGCACATTTGGAGCAAGTAAAAATGCCCATCTCTCAATATTTACTTAGGGGAGGATCTACCACAAACTTTAAAACTTGCAGCCTGAGGGTTCAGCTTCTAATCTGCACACATCTAGGGGCCAGCTGCAGCCCTCTGAAAGGAGCTTGTACACATGCCTGGTGCTTCTGATTTTGTGGCTACAGCCTAAAGGATGGGGTCCTGGATTACCTGGCTCATAGCCAGTGAGTATTACATTCTCCAGTCTCATAGTTCCGTAGCAAACAGAGAAGCAGTTTTAAACAGGTACAGGAGCACCAACCTTCCTTCCTGCCATGGTGACACATGCAGGCTCAGAACAGAGGGACCAGGCAGAAATGCCCACCCAGATTCTTTCTGGGGGGGCTTAACTGCATACTTACTAGGTGCTGCCTGAGGGTCTGCCTTCTAATCAGCCTGCACCTAGTTGCTGACTGGAATCCTCTCCTTTGGGACATGAATAGGTCTTGGCACACCCTCAACTACTTGGAGCCACTAAGAACAAAGATAGTGACTTGACAATCACAAAGGTTTGAGATACTGCTAGGAGCTAGGGCTGGGCTGATTGATAAAGTTCATCTTCTATATGAGACCAGCCTGTCAAGACAAGTAGAGGCGGCTGTTTTATGTGATTTGCAAAAACCAACACAGAGAGTAAAGCAAAATCAAGAAATGGCAATATGTTACAAATAAAATAATGTGATAAATCTTAGAAACCAATCTTAACAAAATGAAGATAAATGATTTATCTGATAGAGAGTTCAAAATAATAGTCATAAAGATGTCTGTCTCCCCAAAGTCAGGAGAACAATGCATGAGGAAAGTAAAAACTTCAACAGAGATACATAATGTAAAACAGTACCAAACAGAAATTATATTGGTGAAGAGTGTGATAACTAAACTGAAAAACATTTAGTAGAGGCATTCAACAGCAAGCTAGATCAAGTGAAAGAATTAGTAAACCCAAAGACAGGGCAGGGCAATTCACCCCATCAGAGCAGCCAAAAGAAAAAACAAGAATGAAAAAAAGTGAAACTAGCTCAAAGGACTTATGGGACAACATCAAGGGTACTACCATTCATATTATAAGGGTTCCAGAAGGAGAAGAGAGAGAGAAAGGAACAGAAAACTTATTCAAAGAGATAATGGCTGAAAACTTGCTTTACCTCAGGAAGAAAACAGACATCCAGATTCAAAAAGCCTAGAGAGTTTCATATAACAGGATTCCAAAGAGACCCACACCAAGACATATTATAATTAAAATGTCAAAAGTTAAAGACCAAGAGAGAATCTTAAAAGTGACAAGACAGAAGCAATGTATCCCATACAAAGGAACCCCCCATAAGGCTATCAACAAATTTTTCAGCAGAATCCTTGCAGGCCAGAAGGGAGTGGGGTGATATATTCAAGTGCTGAAAGAAAAACTGTCAACTGAGAATACTCTACCAGCAAAATTGTCCTTCATAATTGAAGGAGATACTTAATTAAAGGTTAAAAGTCAAGAGTTTTGAAAATAAATATGACTATAATAATTCATAGTAATATTGCACACACAGTATAAAAAGACATTAATGATATAAAAAGAAGTAAATTGTGATGTCAAAAATAGAAAACATGGAGGGAATGTAAAAACATAGAGCTTTTATTTGCATTTGAAATTATCAGCTTAAAATAGACTGTTATAAGATGCTTTATGTAGGCCTTGTTGTAACTACAAAGAGAAATCTATAAAGGAATCAAAACATACCATTACAGAAAATCATCAAATCACAACGGAAGAAGGAAAGAGAGGAAGAAAGAGCAAAAGAATAACAAAACAACCAGAAAACAAAATGTCTGTTAACCATTAACTGTTAACAAAATGGCAACAGTTAAGTCTATACCTACCAACAATTACTATAAATGTAAATGGACAAATTTTCTATTTAATAAGACATGAAGTGGCTGAAAGAATAAAAAAGGAAGACTCATTTATATGCTCCTAGAAGAAACTGTTTTCAACTTTATAGAAATATGTAGACTGAAAGTGAAAGTATGGATAAAGATATTCCATGCAAATGGAAATAAAATGAAAGGGGTAACTATACTTTGTCAGACAAAATAGACTTGAAGCCAAAAACTATAATAAGAGACAAATAAGGTCATTATATAATGATAAAGGGGCCAATTTAACAAGAGGATATAAACATTCACCTAACATTGGAACACCTAAATGTATAAAGCAAATATTAATAGATCTGAAGGAAGAAATAATACAATAATAGTAGGAGACTTTTTCAACAAACGGATCATACAGATGGAAAACCAATAAGGAAATATTGGACTTACAGTACACATTAGATTCGATAGATCTAACAGACAAACATAGAACATTCCATCCAACAACATCAAAATATACATCCTTCTGAAGCACACATAAAACATTCTCTAGGAGAGATCACATGTTAGGTCATAAAACAAGTCTTGATAAATTTAAGAAGATTGAAGTCATATCAAGCATCTTTTCTGACTGCAGTGGAATGCAACTAGAAATCAATTACAAGAAGAAAATCGAAAAATTTACAAATATGTGGTGAATAAACAACATATTTCTGGACTATCAATGGGTCACAGAAGAAATCAAAAAGGAAATAAAAATATGCCTTGAAACAAATGAAAGTGGAAACACAGCATACCAAAACTAATGGAATGCAGCAAAAGCAGTTCTGAGAGGAGAGTTTATAGCAATAAATGCCCACATTAAGAAAAAATAAAGATTTCAAATAAGTGATCTAACTTTATGCATCAAGGAACTAGAAAAAGAACAAACTAAGCCTAAAGTTAGAAGGAAAGAAAAGACAAAGCTCAGAGAGGAAATAAATGATATAGAGACTAAAAACAATAGAAAAGATTAATAAAAGAAGTTTGTTTTTTTAAAAAATAAAAATTGGCAAGTCTTTAGCTAGACGAAGACAAAATAGAAGACAAAATCAGAAATGAAAGAGGAGACATTACAATCTGAAATACTAAATATCTGAACAGTTTTATGCCAATAAATTAGATAACCTGAAAGACATGAATAAATTTCTATGAACATACTGCCTATCAAGACAGAATCATGAGGAAAGAGAAAATAAGAACACCAATAACTGGTAAGGTGATTTAATCAGTAACTAAAAACCTTCCAACCAAAGAAAGGCTCAGGACCAGATTGCTTTACTCATGAATTCTACCAACATTTAAAGAAGAATAAAAGCCAATCCTTCTCAAACTCTTCCAAAAAAATAGGAGGGGAGGGTACATTTTCAAATTCATTTTGTGATGCCAGCATAATCCAATTACCAAGTAAAACAAGAAAGCCAGAGAAAATTACAGGCCAATATTCCTAATGAACACAGATGCAAGAATTCTCAATAAAATATAAGCAAACTGGATTCAACAGTACATTAAAAAGTTCAAATAGGATTTATCTCAGGGATGGAAGGATGGTTTAACATGTAAATCAATCAATGTGATACAACATTAAGAAAATGAAGGATAAAACTTATGTGATCATCTCAACGGATGCAGAAAAAGCATTTGACAAAATTCAACATCCCTTCATGATAAAAACTTTCAGCAAACTGTCTATAGAAGGAACATACCTCAACATAGTAAAGGCAATATGTGACAAGCCCACAGCTAACATCACATTCAATGGTGAAAAGCTGAAACCTTTTCTCTGAGATCAGGAACATGACAAGGATGCCCACTCTTGCTACTTTTAGTCAATATAATACTGGAAGTACTAGCTAGAGCAGTTAGGCAAGTAGCAGAAATTAAAGGCATCCAAATTGGAAGAGAAATAAAATTGTCTCTTGTTTGCAAATGGTATGTAAACCCTCTAAGGGAGTAAGACTCCTCTAAAAAGTTTCTAGAAGTAAATAAATTCAGTAAAGTCACAGGATAAAAATCGACCTTCGAAGATCAGATGCATTTCTGCACACTATCAACAAGCTTTTGGAAAGAGAAATAAGCCATACAAAGAAAGGCAAATATTGCATGATGGCACTTACATGTAGAATTAAAAAGATTTGAAATCATAGGAACAGAGAGTAAAATGGTGGTTGTCAGGGGCTGAGGAGTGGGGCACATGGGAGTGGGACTGGTAAAAGGTACAAACTTTCAGTGATAAGATGAATAAGGTTTTAGGATCTGATGTATAATATGGTGACTAGTTGATAATATTGTAGTGTATAATTGAAATTTGCTAAGAGTAGAAATTAAGTGTTCTCACCCAAAAAAGAAAATAAAAGGGTAAATGTGTGAGGTGATGGATGTGTTATTTAAATCAATGATGGAAATTTTTTCACAAAGTATGTCTATCAAATCGTCCTGTTGTAAGCTGGAAAAAAAAATCATGTAAGGAACTATTATCCAGAGGGGAAAAATAAGGTGTGCGAGAATTAGCACCCTCAAGAAAAACTTGAACCGAAGAGACAGAGTCTTGCCTAAACGCCCGTAGGAGAGAAAATTCTCAGAAGTCCTAGTGGAGTTGAGCCCTTTTGTCAAAAGTAGTTACCTCCATAACACACCCTGTCCTGGCTTCTCTCATTTCCGCATCCGATTCTCCTTGTTCCTCCACTACTTTTCCCAGAGATTGCCCCTCAGTAAATACCCTCAACCCAAGTTCTGATCTGTGGCTGTGCTGGAGGGAACCCACTCTAGGACATGGCTGTCCTGCAGTTTTATACTGCTTTGTATGGTTTTATCGCTGATGTTTCATGCATCCAGTGACAATGTATAGTATTCTTTTGTGTGTTTTTAAACTCTACGTAAATGCTATCATATTATTAAAAAGCTCAAAAGGAAAATAATCATCTTTCTAAAAAGAAAACTTCTGTCTTCTGATCATTTTCTCTATTCTTTCTCAAAACAAAACAAAATAACCCCTCCAAAACCAAAACAATAAAACATTAAATAACTGCACCCCCCCAGTCAAAGCAGCCCAATTTTACAAAATATTTTAAACACATATTGTAACATAGCATCATAAAATGGTAAAAATTATAGTCCAGATGTAAAATAATATTTGGACCAGCTTTCATCATGGCACTAATATGAAACCCATTTCAAGGAGAATGAAAAAGGAAGTAGCATTTTAGTATTTGAAAGGCTAGGTAAAATTTCACAAGCTCTGTCATATTTATGCATCTAAATCTGCTGGAAAATTAAGTAACTGAAGCTGTGCATTGTCATCACCAGGAGTTCATCCTGTGAAAGAATGAAGATGTTCAAAAGAAAACCTTCAGGCTTATGCCAGAAGATGTTCCCAGCTGCATAAATGCCTAACTCAGCTACTAGTCCTTACAAATTAAGCAGCTCTCTGAAAATTCAAGCTTCAGCTAGAAGCTACATCCGGGCTCAGATGTTGAAATCAGGATCTCTTGCTCATCAAGCCATGACACAGCTAAAGAAATAGGCTTGGCTTCTCACTTAGTTGTCAATAAGTCCTTCCTTCCCTCTGCAATAGTATGGCATTTTAATACTTAAATCCTTCCTGTACACTGTGAATCTTCTTTTCTCAGGGAAGATGAGAGTAAGAAATGTACCTGTTTCATTCTCTATCATTATATTTAGGTAATGAGTGTCCTGGCAAAGTCAGCAGAAGACAACCAGATTAATTGAAATAATAATTGGCAGGTAAGGGATAGGTAAGGAATGACAGGGGATAAGAATTATAGAACAGTTTCAAAAGAAAGACTATTTTTAAATGCTTCCAGAAACACTGGTAATGATAATAAAGCAGTAAGGAGCTGACATTAAAAAATGGTTAAAAAATAATTTTGAAATAGCATAATTTGTTCTTTAGAAGCAATGTTTGTGAAACATTGGTTCGTTTCCAACCCCTGGAAGAAACTACCATTAACTACTGTTAATTGTGTATCTTTACAGAAGCTTTTAATGAATGTATAAGCACATTTAAGCATATCTTATATTGTTTTTACATAAAGAAATTATGCAACTTGAATTATAAATATCTTTTCATATCAAGTCATATGGATCTCTTTAATTATTTTTAACTAATTCAGAATATTGTGGGTAGTACTCTATTACTTTACTAATAATGGGCATTTAGGTTGTTTACAGTCTTCATTCTTTCACTAAGCTTGCTGCAACAAATAATATTTATAATGGCATTTGATACAAGTATGAGTATGTATGTCAGATAAATTTCTAGAAAGCAGAGTTGCTAAATTAAAAGCTATGTATATTTTAAACTTTGATAGATATTTCAAATTTTCACCCAAAGAATAAATTCCCTGAAGAATTTCTGGATGAAGTGGTATATGCATTTCACTTTTCAGAAATATTGTATCAATTTATGTTCCTGAACAATATTACAAACTAGAAAATCTGAAAATATTAAACAGTATGTAACAACTATCTCATCTGTAGAGCTAGGATTGCAAAAAAGTAAGGCAAATCCTCAGGGACCAAAAATGAAGAAGCATTTGAAAACCAAGGGAGGAAGCAGGCACTGAAGTTTGAAGCCACAAGTGTCCAGGGGCATTTTCTGTTCCAGGCAATAAGGGTGCTGAAGTGTTTAACAGCCACATGAAGAGAAGACCTTGGGCCCAACAAAGTGGAGAACAAAGGTGAAACCAAGACTCTCACATGAAACTGGAATCCTCAAACACTGCATCTTGCCATGAAAAGATGGACTAGAAAAAAATAACAGGAGAGGATATAATAAGACAAATTCCCTGGCTTGGCCAGGTAATTCAGTGGGGGAAAAAAGTGTCTCCTAAGAATTAATAACCACAGGCCTGTCCTCAAGTGGATTAGGGGTTCCAATATGTACTTTGAATGCCTAAGAGAACCAACTGCAAATTCTCTCTAAAGTCTTGTGTCTTCAACCCAGACTGCGTAATATTTTCATGGATATAAGACTTAATCACATAAACTTACAACTTAAAATTGTATCATATGGGAAGAAACAGATTTCCATGCATGAAAGTAATCAAGAAAAGAGCAGTATCAGACCTCTAGGATATTCAGATTATTGAGCAATCAGGTAGTGAATATAAAATGAGTTTTATATTTTTAAAAGTTTTAAGGAGATAATATCAGAAGTAAGATGTTACTAAGAACACATACATAAACAAGACCTGACAGATTTTAAACAACAAAGTACGACTTCTAAGGATAAAAAATATGACCATTGAATTTTAGAATGTAATAGGCTAAATAAGATTAGGCTCAGTTGTAAAAAGAATTAGCAAACTGGAAAGATCTGAAGGAAGTACTAAAAGTGCAGAACAAAGTTACAAGGATAGAAAATATGAAAGACATTGAATACGTGAGTTTGAAAAGGATAAGCATAGACTGTATTGGCATTCTAGATGGAAAGGAGAGTGGGGGAAATAGGAAATGCTTTAAGAGATAATAGGTCAGAATTTTCCAGACTAAGTAAAAGATGTGACTCCTCAGATTCAGGAGGCACAGTAAATTCCAAATTCTTCCATTGCATTGTAACATAAAATATTTCTATAAAATATAACTATTTTCTAAAACAAAAAATTAATGAGATTGTTTATATTATGCTGTGTTTAAGATCTGGCTTAATGGAAGGCAATGGGATTCTCATAACTGCTTCCACACTCAGTATGTTCCAATATCGGATGTAGTTTCTGGAAAACTCCAACTTGTGAGAGAATGAGAATGAAAAAGACAAATCATGTCTTATTAGTATTACTGCAAATATACTTTTGACCTGTGGAACTCCTGAAGGGTTTTCTGATTTTCTCAAGGGTGTCTAGAGCACACTTTGAGAACCCTTAATTTAGAGTAAGTTTTCTATTATGTGTCATTGTTGGTGGAGTGGGTGTTACAAATATTCTGTATATCCACATGGCCATACTCCATCTATGCGCTACATGAATCATGATTTTTCAGGGAATTAGAAAGCAATAACATACACTTGGATTTGAAACAGAACTCCAGAGATTAATTTCATCTTCTGTGATTTAGAGGCTACTTCAGTGTCCTGCAATGTCATTTTTGTGAACATCAAGTACATTATGTTGGTATGTGCAGAAGTCTTGGGTTATACCAGATATTTTTTAGTTAATAGATGGCAGATAAACTACTTGTTACTGTAATATGAGTGAATGACATATGTCAAAGATGAATACGATTCTTTACTACGTATTACAAAACTGCCTCAAAAAATGGAAGACAAAATGATCTACCAGAAGACCAACACATTGGTGTTTCAGAATCATAAGGAAACTGATGCAAAAACTGATGTAGAAACACTGACTCTGGAGACCAATAGAGGAGAATTAAAGAATATTTTTTAATTGCCTGGGAAAATTCTCATTTACATAGCTTGAATTCAATTTTGCCATCAAATATTGTTTAACTAACTGCATCTGATGTTTCTCATTTCTGATTTTATATCATTAAAGAGATGGCCCCCATCTGAATCTGTTAAGGGATCAGATTCTTGTGCTCTGTTGATTTCACCCACATTAAACAAACATGATCCTCATGTTTTTCCTTTCTTACTTTATTGTATAAAATCTAAGATGCAAGACATTATTTCAACAGTGCCCAAGAGAAGGACAGTTATAATAACCCATTAGATCTCAGACATCTCAATTTCAATTAAAAAGACTAATATTCTCTCTAAATATTTAGGTGAATCCACAAGGCTTAATTCTGATTCATTTCTGCTGAAACATAGATAATAGAAGATTAGCTGGCCAATTTTTAACATGGGACACTCTGTGACTAGCAAAATGATAGAAAGGATTAAAAATTGTTTATTTTCCACCTCATTGCAAGAAGGAAATGAGATAAAAGAATGATTTGTTCCAGTAGAATTTTGTTTATTATGCAAATATATATGAGTAACTCCTGAGTAGCAGGCACTCTGCTAGGCCCTGGGATACAAAATAAATCCGAAACAATTCTTGCCTTCATAACCCAGTAGAGGAGAAAAACCTGTAAATAAAAATTTACTCATAATGTGACAAGGTTTATAATAAAGGTATGTATGAGGTATATTTATGGCACAAAGGGAGTGTTACTTTCTGCTTATGGACTCAGAAAAGGCTTTATCTTTGAGGATGTCTTGAGTAAATTGGGGTTTTCTATGCTGTAAAGGAGGGTAAGAGTATTCTAGGCAGAAAGAACTACATGTGCCAAACCCTGACACATCCAAGCAGTGCAAGTAATCCGTTTTGGTAAGGTAGATGTGAAGAGTGAAGATAGAGAACAGTTGGAAATGCTGTTGGACAGTGGGTAGAAATCAGTTTGTCAGGGGTCTCTAGCCAAGCTAGGAAGCTTGACCTCTATCTCACAGGTGTCTGATTTTCCAGATATGCCCGTCGAGTACTAGGGGATTCACAGAGGTGCCTGAGGTGTTAGCGGGAGTGTGATCAGGGCAAGAGGCGGGGAGTTGCTTTTGCCCCCTGATTTAGCAGGAAATGCTCAGCCTTACATGTGTGCATGTTTTAAGTTTGACTTCATTTTACTCACCAATTATTGAGCACATATGAGTTGTGTTGCCATACATAATTTGTAGCTTCCCAATGCAGAAAGTATTCCTTTTTAAAAAAGTTATAAATCCATAGTTATAACTGATGAGAACCACTGTAGGATGTCAAGCAAGAGTGATATGATCATATTTGCTTCTTAGAAATCTCACTGTAGTTTCAGTTAGAACAATAGGTTGGAGTGCAGAGAGGCTAGGCAGAAAATCAAGGTATGAAATAAACCGGACTTGAGGTACTTTCAATGTGGAGATGAAGATGATGGCATAGGCTAAGTCCCAGGCTTATAACTTAGATGACTGTATCTACTATAAGGAAGGACCTCTGGGTTTTTTAACTTTTAGGGAGATGTTGGAAGAGCAAGAGGCAGTGAGAGAGGTGGTAGATTGGTGGTTTGGGAAGAAGGGGAAGAGAGAGAGAGAGGTGGGGGGAGAGGAGAGAAGTGGAAGAGAGGAGAAAAAAGAGAGAGAGAGAGAGACAGAGAGAGAGACACACACACACAGAGAGAGAGAGACAGAGAGAGAGAGACAGACAGACAGAGACAGAGACAGAGACAGAGACAGAGACAGAGAGAGACAGAGAAAGACAGACAGAGACACTGACCAACCAGGAAAGAAGCTTTGGAGGCAGAATTTTAAGGGAGAGATCAGTAGTCCAGCAGTTTCAGGAAGACCCCGTAACTTAGACTGAGGAATCTTCACTCGATTTGGCAAGTGGAGAGGCTTGGGTCACTTCAGCAGGATCAGTTTCAGTAAAAGCCAGATTGCAGTGGGCTGAGAAGTGAGGAAGTGGTGAGGAAGTGGAGGCACTGAGAATAGTTATCTTCTTCATGAGAATGGCAATGAAGGCAGAAAGGGAGAGAGCATGATTGCTAGAGAAAATGAGGTAGGAGCTTATCAATATGCGTAGGAGAGGAATCCAGGATGGAAAATTGAAGATAATACTGTGTGTGTGTGTGTGTGTGTGTGTGTGAGAGAGAGAGAGAGAGAGAGAGAGAGAGAGAGACAGAGAGACAGAGAGAGAGAGAGAGATTGATTGATTGTGTGATTGTGTGATTGCTAAGGGAGGTCCCTGTGCAGGTGGGAGGGAACTAGTTTCCAGCATGGTCTTTCTTGAGAATCCCTAAATATACAAGAATTTAAAAGGAATGTATTCAGTGTGTATGCGTTCATGTATCTGCATACCCACATGTGTAGGGTATTGGGAGGAAAGTGTATTAAGAAAAGCTTGAAAATAAATTTGTGTTATCAGGGTACTGGAGGATTTTGAATATTAAGTAACCGTGGAATAAAATAGAGGGGACAAACCATGGTGGTTTAGTTATTACATTTCTCTATTTACGACATGCACATTTCTGAAAGACAGGGCCACCTTTGTTTAAGCCTGACTCTGATACCTTAACAATTTGTCCTGGAGTGCTCAGGAAATGCATACCTTTTTTTTTTTTTTAAATCATTGATGACTCCCTGAGAAACACTTTCCTCTTTCATCTTTTCCCATTCCTTTATTCTTGTCGGCATTGAGTTTTCCATGAGTCACTCAGAGCCATTTCCCCCTTCCTTTTAATGTACCTCATGGCATTAAATATTGGTTTTTCATTTGCCACCTATGGATCATCCACTTCTTTGATGAAATATTTTCATTCCATAGCTGAATTCTATTGGAGATGCCAGTGACCTCCAGAGACAAATCAGATGTGTGAAGTTACTAGCCTTTGGGATAACTTTAAAATGAAAAATGACGTCCTATTCTCTAAATAGTTACTGTTAGTTCTGTACTTTGAAAACATCATGGACACATATTAACCCATGAGCTGTGGTCCTGCCTGTAGGGTTGATGGTGAGGGGGAAGGGATGGGAAGATCAGGTTGACATGTAGCTCTGAATGGGGGACTAAAAGCTTGTATTTATTCTTGAATTTGCTACTCATTTCCAGTGTGGGATGGGAAAAATATATTAAATCCCACTATGTGTCAGTTTCTCTGCGGAAAGAAAGCAGTACAGCATTCATATGTGGTTCATAGGGGAATGCAACACCTATTTAGCAATTAAGAGAAAGTTTAACCTAATACATAAAATGTTCCCGACAGTTGGGTTTGTTAAGTATGAAATGGCCCTTGGGAAGGGCTTGACTTGGCACAGGCTTCACCTGGCCTCAGTATTTATTAGTGATTATGAGAGTCAGGCTAGGTCTATCAGATAGGAACAAACCTGGTTCCTATGGTGTTGTATAGGTTTTGACATTGATTTTTGTGCTAGACAAATAAATCTCTTACTGTTAACTTCTTCCCACCCTAATTTACCAAAAGAAACATATTCCCGGTTTATACAGCACACCAACTCTCTCCACCTCTGGGAAATCCTCCTGCACATGTGCTGTGACAATTTCCAATCTGTAGTCACTGATTTTATGGTGCCAGCAGTTGCAGACTTATCTTCCACTGCTAGGCCATCTTTCTTGTCACCTGTCTTGGTTGTTATTTTTCCCCAAACATATAGAATGTATTTTCTTTAAAAAGTATCCAGATGCTAAATTGTCCAAAGGAAGTTGACAAAAGTATGCTATGCTACACACTGTAAAAGGAGCTCATCAAAGCAGCCTTTTAATTGCTATAGTAATGATTTAGATGTGCAAAAAATACTAAAGTTAAATATGCATGACTAATTAATTAAGCAAAGCTCACAATTGACAAACATAATTAGCACATCCAAAATTGAAACCACATCCTGGTCTTCTTTAACTTGGAGCCAAAAAAGACTACGTGTAGCACTCAAAGCTCCCTTCTTTCCACTATCTGAGGTTCTGCTTGCCAATTCTCATATTTAGGTTTGTTATGCATGAAGCATAGTTAATTGCAAAACATTCCTGAGGATCTTGCTTTTTTTTCAACAGAGAATTTGCATATTATTAAATGTCTAAGCAGCTAAATTTTATCTCATAGAGTAGAAATCTTCTCCAATAGGGGAAAAATATCTCGATACATCTATCTGTCACTTATCTTTCATCTATTCATCTATCTTTTTGTAAATTGTTGTTAGATCAGCTTTTATGGTACATAAATATTTTATGTGGGGAAGTGGCTTCATCTGGAGATACTGAAAACCGGGTAATGCCACATCAGGTTACCATGGAGCCCTATCAGTAGAAATGCATACAGATTTCCGTACCAAATCCTTGAAGTACCAAAGTAAATCAGAGTCTCCTGGAGTCCTTGTTGAGTCAAAGCCATGCTGAGTCTGAGGAAGCAGGGAAAATACCCTTCCTTCAACTCACTCATGCTCTTTCAGTGTGTGACACATTTGTCTCTTGGCTACCAAAGTAGAATTGCTGCATTCAGAGTAACACGGGGAAAGTCATTTCCCCTGTAGCTTAGACATACTTTCTCTATTCTTAAAGCAATGACCTCAGCTGGACTAAAGAGCAATATCTGGGCAGGTACCATATTCTATTCCCCATGGTGAATCCTCAAATGTGCCTCCAAAACCAAATTCTCATTTTTAAGCAACAGTGGCAAATTTCCTTCATGCAAATTGATTTTTGAAGGTCCACCCACCAGTGCCATTTACTTCATTGCATTCATTGACCCAGTACTGATCAAGTGTTTGCTGGTGCCAGACACTGTTCTCTACACAGGTCATGGCATGTCTGATACCTCTGTCACTGACATGTGTGCATCTAGGTGTAGGTGTACACACAGATCTTAATGTGTAGAATTTCATTTTCTTTAAGTTTCTTTTTAATGGCAGATATTCTGTTTCTGTGTAGCTAGTAACAATTTTTCATCCTTGATAGAAAGAAGCATATGATTAAAATTATGAAAACTTTCAAAAATATGGAAATGTACCAAGGTCAGTACTGTGAAATATATATAGCCATCAAACAGAATTTCCAAATGATGTTTGTTGTATTTGCTTCAGATTAAAAAAAATCAGTGAAATCACTGATAGATCTTTGGTCTCTTCCTTTCTCATTCTCAGTCCCTCTGTTTCTTTCCAGAGCCATCACTGCTACGAGTCCACTGTATGGCCACCCCTATAATGTCTATATTTTTACTAGATATATAATATGCCTACAATATATATAGTATTAGTTTTATATATTTTGTGAACTACATAAATGCTATCATACTATACATATTGTCCTATTATTGTTTTTGAGCTGTTGCATTTTAGTGTATTTACATCTAGTTCATTTTATCTGCTGCGTATTATCTGATTGCATGAATACATCTCAATTTGTCTTTCCTTTTTCTACCTCTGGCTATTGAGAATGTTTCCATTTTTTCCCTACTTCAAACAACATTGAGGAGAAAGAACATCCTTGAAAAATATTTATTTATACACTTAAGGGGGAATTTTTCTGAAGTGTGTACCTAGAAATGGAATTGCTGGGCTGAATATTATAGACACTTTCAAATATTAGATATTGTTCTCCAAGTGGTAGGATGCTTGTGTCAGCAATGTATAAGAGTCCTCCATATCCTTGCTGATACTTGTCACTGTATGACTTAAATTTTTGTCATTCTTGTGGGTTTCCCTGATTACATGTGAGGTTTAGCCCCTTTTCACATGTACCTACTGAGTGCTTGAAATATGACTTGTCTCAGTTGTGCTCTAAGGAGAGTGAGAAATATCCCATTAATTATTTTTTATATTAGTTACATGTTGAAGTGGTAATAATTTGGATATACTAGGTTAAAAAATATTAAAGTAAATTTTTTTCCATTTCTTTTTACTTTTTAAAAATGTACCTGCTAGAGAATTAAAAAATGCATATGCAGCTCTCAGTTCATTTCTATTGGACTAGTCTAGAAAATCCTGTATAATGTTGAGTAATCATGGTGGAAGTAGACTTCCTTGTTTTATTTCTGTCTTCAGGAGAAATCCTTCTAAAGATTCACCTTGATTTCTAATGTTTGTGCTGGGTGTTTTGTAGCTACTCTATTATGTTAAAGAGGTTCTCTTTTACTCCTGCTTTCCTGAGAGTAATTATAATGAATGAAGATTAAATTCTATTCTTTTGACTGCATCTATTAAGATGGTCACGTGGTCTCTTACTTTAATCTTTTAGTATGGTCAACTATATTGGTGAATTTTTATTTAAACCACCTGAGATAATCTTACCTGGCCATTTTGTACTCTTTTTATACCCTACTTGATTTCATTTGCTTGACTTTTTTTTTTAACTTAGGAATTTTCCATATATGTTCATAGGTGAGATTGCTCTATAATATTGATTATTTTTGTACTTTTCTTATTGGTATCAAGTTCATACTACAGCTGCTGCTGCTAGTACTCAGCCTTTATGGAACACTTACATAGAGCCAGGTGTTTTACATGCATTCCCTCATTAACTCCCCACAACAAACTTAGAAGGTAGATTTTATTATTATCCCCATTTTATAGAAGAGAAAACTGAGACACAGAGGGGATAATTAATTTGACTAATAGTGGCACTCCATTTGGGCAAAATGGTAGAATATGTATCTTAAGAATCCCTCCCAATACAAATATCTAAAATGCTGAATGAAACAATTTTCAAAATCTCAAGATAAATTATGAACCTGGAAGGAAAGTAAGAATATCCTTAGGTTCCATTATTTTTATCCTTTGAGCTTCAATTTTAATGGAACCTTAATGAGGAGCAGGAGAGAAATTGAGGTCCCAAGGAAGGTGGGAAGTTGAGTTAAAGATTTCCGGGGTAAGTCCAGGACCTGAAAGGTGACCCCTACAGTGATTAAATTGAAAAAATAAAAATAAAACCCCACTCCTCTTGCATTCTCCAGGAAGGCAGAAATTTATTTGTCTGTCTCAGCCATGGCTTTAGGTGAATGGGCTGGGGGAGCAAAAGAAAGAAGGTCCAGGGTTGGTATTGCTGTGTTCTACAAGTTTTGAAAGAACACTGTTAGAGAACAAATGTTTTTACTGCCATTAAATTTTAAATCTTTTGTAATCCCATTGTAATTTCCTCTCTAACCTTTGATTATTTAAAAGTGCCATTTAAAAATTTTTATTTTTATTTTTACTCTTTTTTATTCTAATTTAATTGTAGTATGGCAGAGTATACAAACTGTATGCTATTAACTTTTTGAATTTTATTGAAACTTTCATTGTAAACTTAATTTTTTTTGTAAATTTGCCACATATACATGAAAATGATATTCTCTGTTTTGTAAGTTCTAGTATTTCCTTAATATTTCCCTTCAATATATCGTGTTTATTAATTGTGTTTTCTGATTCTTTGTCTAATTTATCTATTAGTGTCTGAGACAATTATGTTAAAATCTCCCACTGTAAATGTTGATGTTTCCAATTTTCTTTGTAATTTTATCAATTTTTCATTTATATATGTCTAACTTGTATTAGTAAATGTGTACAAGTTCATGATAGTTGTATTTTCTTGTAGACTTTTAATAACTCATTTTAAAGTGAATGTTATCTCTGAATGTTTTCAGCCTTCAATTCCATTTTATCTGCTTTCATATTGCTCACTAGAATTCCTTTGGTTAGTATTTGCCTGATCTATCTTTTTTTATTATATATATATATATAAAATAAAAATAATATATAAAATATATATAAAATAAAAATATATATGCACATACATACATATATGTATAGTAAGTTTTTTGATTAGCTGATTTTAATGTTTCTATTGATTGTAATTGAGGACATAGTTGACTTATTTCTACCATCTTATTACTTTATACTTACAAAGCATTTTTATCCTTTCTTGCTCTATTCTATATTTTAGATTTTTACTTCTTTCCTCCACCTCCACCCCAGCAGTTTGAAAATACTAGATTCTGTTTTTTTTTTTTAATAATTTCTTTACATTTATACCATGCACATTAAGTTTTCTACTGAAAGTCTATAATCCTTCAGTTTATCTATTCTCCTTCTGCACAAAAGTAGGAATGTGGCAAGCTTTAATACTCACAGATTCCTTTTTTCTATTTGACATTTTATTGTTGTGTAGAATTTTAGTTTTACCAGGTTTTAGAGGCACAAAATTAGTTTTTGTTACAATTATTGTCATTAGCAACCATCAATACATTAGCTTTATCAGTACATTTTGTTACTTTCTTTGCTAATTGTGCTCCTTGTCTCATACTCCTTCCTTCTGGGTTCATTCTTCTTCTTGCTGAAATATCTGCCTTCATGACCTATTGCAGTAAGAACAGCAATGGTTTTGCTCCAAATACAATTCTCGTTAATTTCTCTCTGTCGTTTGGAAGCTATTTCCCCACTGTATGCTGGCGTCATTTCACCCATGAGAAGCCTGCTCTCAGTGTAATGACTGCTTTTTTGTAGGTAATCTGTCTTCTCTCCTGGTAACATTTAGGATTTTCTCCTTCTCCCTGCTGTTCTGAATTTTTACTATGGTATGCTTGGATGTGGACTTATTTTTGTTTTTCTGTCTCTGCAATTAATGCAGACGTTTACTCTGAGGACTCATGTCTTTCTTCACTCCTCAGCCTGGAAAATTCTTAGCCATTCTCAGCTGTTATTTCTGCCAATGATTTCTCTCTGCCTCTTTCTCTATTTAGTGCTTCTGGAATTACATAAGATACACGTTGGAGCTTCTCCCACTCTTTCATGTTTTCCGGCACTTTATCTTTTAATAATAATTTTCTTTTTAAATTTTTTTGGAAAATATCTCAAATTTATGTGTGCAAGTAACTTCTTTTCTGCCAATTCGATGATACATTGCTGACCTGATATCCTGTTACTCCCAAGTTCTTTAGGGAAATTTCTTACACACAAGGACATTCTCCTAAATTAGTGCAATGAGAGCATCAGAATCAGGAAATTAACCCTGATATATTACTATCATCTCTTCCTCAGGCCCCACTCCACTTTATCTGATTTTCCCAATAGTGGTCTTTACAGAAAATGGTTCAGAAATGTGTTGTTTTGTCATGTCTCTTTCGTCTCCTTCAGTCTTGAACTGTTCCTCAGTCTTTCCTTGTCTTTAAAGATCTTGATTCTTTTGAAAATTTAGAGACCAGTTATTTTGTAGTATGTCTCTAAGTTTCGATTTGTCTGGTGTTGTCTCATGATTGGGTTTAGGATATGCATTCTGGCAGGAATATCACAGAATTGATGCTATGTCCTTCATGTCAACATGTCTTAAGGGAGCCAGTGTTAACTTTGATCACATTGCTAAGACGGTATCTGCAAAGTTTCTCCATTTTAAAGTGACTCTTTCCCCCTTTGTAATTAACAAATATTTTAGGCAGAGATACTTTGACTATGCAGATATTCTGTTTTCCATCATGCTTTTTCCCAATAAAAGTAACATCCATCAGTAGTTCTTGCTTCAGCACTTAGTACTCTGGTGTTTGCCTCCTGAAGATCTTATTTCCCCTTATTCCTTCTACATTTATTAATTAGAATTCTGCTGTCAGGAAGAGCTGGGCCTTCTTCCAGTATTTTATTTTTATTGTTCCCTTCAAAATAAATTTTAAGCATTTTATTGTGGTAAATTATATCACATAAAATTTACCATTTTAACTCTATTGAAACACAATTCTGTGGCATTAAGTCATTCACATAGTCGTGCAACCATCACCACCATCCATCTCCAGAATTTTTTTCATCTTCCCCATCTGAAACTCTGTACCCATTAAACACTAACTCCCCATTCTCACCTCCACCATTCTACTTTATGTCCCTATGAATCTGACTACTCTAGAAATGTCATATAAGCGGATTTGTTACACTGTCTTTTGATGACTGGTTTACTCTGTTTATTTTTGCTTATTTATTTAGATTAGTATGGACTCATGGATATTTACTGTACATTTTATGGATCATAATCTATTACTATTATTCTTATTATCTTTTTGTTCTTCAAAATGACCTAGCTTTGGACACTGGGAGCTCTTTCAAGTGGGCTTCTGTGTCCTTTCAATACGTCTGTCACTTTTTGAGCACTTTGCTTTTTCACACTACAAGATGTACTGGGCTCCTCTTGTAATTTTTCTGTCCCTGATCTAGAACCAGCCACTTCTCCAAGGAGCCCCGATCTTTTTTATTGGAAAATGTTACAGTAGCCACCTACCCCTTATCCATGGTTTCACTTTCTGTGGTTTCAGTTACCTGTGGTCAACCATGGATGAAAATAATAAAAGGAAAATTCCAGAAATAAACAATTCCTAAGTTTTAAATTGTGCACTGTTCTGAGGAATGTGATAAAATCTCCCATCATCTTGCTTCACCCTGCCTGGAACGTGAATCATCCTTTGTTCACCGTATCCATATTATATATACTACCAGCCTGTTTGTTACTTAAGAGCTATCTCATTTATCAGATTGGTGGTTGCAGTATCACGTTGTTCTTTTTATTATTGTTGTTAATTTCTTACTTTGCTCAATTTATTAATTAAATTTTATCAAATGTATGTATGTTTAAGAAAAAAGCAATATACAGGATTTGGTTCTGTCTGTGGTTTCAGGCATCCATGGGGTGTGTCTTGTCACATATCCGTGGGGAACTACTTATTCTGAGAAACCAGGATCTGGGCCCTAGGTGTTGTTATTGCTACTGGGTGTGCTTTTTCTAGGCTTGCTCAAGTGGACAGAATTAGGAAATATATGCAAACATACCTGTATACACATATTTTGATTTTTGTATATATCCATTTATATATATCCATATATATATATATATATTTTTTTTTAAATCCATGAGTTTATACTATACTGACACCTCCAATTCCAACTTAACAGCACAGGGGTTGTTCTAGTCTTTATCTTTTCTTGATTAGTAACTTTTTACTCACAGTGGACAGCTGGCTCTCATTATCCACAAAATACATATCACCATGAAACTTTATCCTGGGTCTGAGAGAGCTGTCTAAAAAGGTATGTTGAGAGAAACATTGCTTCTATCCTCACCACCCTTTCCCATATCCCCTTTTCTCATTATACCGACAACCAGAAAGTAACTGTGCTCGTTAATTACTGGTTTATCCTTCTTGCATTTCTTTTGCATAAATGAGCAGATATATATTTTCTTACATTCCTTTTTTTCATAAATGAAAGGTAGCATACTGTAGATATTCTTTTAGTGCTTTGCTTTTTAAATTATTTTTTTGCTTAACAATGTATCCTGGAAGTTACTCCACGTCATTCATAGAGATCTTCCTCTTTATTCTATTTTGTAGCTGCATATAATGCAGCACTCCACTTTGTTGGATGTACTCTAGCTTTTTCAATTACTCTTCTACATATGGGCATTTAGATTGTCTCCAGTATTTTGCAATTACAATGGTGCAGTGAATAATCTTGTGAATTTGTATTTTTGTGTTGTGAAAAAGGTATCATCAGGCTAGATTCCCAGAAGTGGAATTGCTAAGTCAAAAGGTTCATGTATAGGTGGTTTTGTTGGGTATGGCTAAATTTCCCTCCAAGAGTTTTCATATCAGTTTGCCTTCCCATCAGCAATGTGTAGAGTGCTTGCTTCCCTACAACCTTGCCAAGAGAATATATTGTCATACTTTAAAATTTGTACCAATCTAATACATGAGAAATGGTATTTCAGTGTTTAATTCACATTTCTCTATGAGTGAGCTTGATCATTTTTTATATGTTAAAGGGCCACATTAGGTAGTGCGTGTGTGTCTGTTCATGCCATTCTTCTATTTTTCTATTGAGTTTTAGTTCTTGATTTTTAAAAGTTTTTTATATTTATTGGGATATTAATCTGTTGTGTGTGGTTATGTTGAAATATTTTCTCCTAGTTTGTCGTAGTCTTTTGACTATTTATGGTGTTTTTTCTTTGGCCATACAAAATTTTTATTTTTATGTAGTCCAATTTATTAATCTTTTCTTTTTTTTACCTCTGAGTTTTGAGTCATAATTAAAAGCTTTATCTAAGCTGAAGATTAAATGAGAACTTGCAGACTTTATAGTATATTTTAATGTCTCTTCTATTTTCCCTTCCCTACCACACCCTCATAGTTTTTTTTCCCAGTATTTTTCTGGCTATTCTTGCATATTTGTTTTTCCATATGAACTTTAGTTTTAACTTCTCTAACTCCATAGAAAAACTTGTTCGTATTTTTATTGGGATTAAATTAAATTTATAAATTAAGTTAGGAAGGGCCATTTATAAATATGTATTATTCTATTTAAGAATAAAGGTTATCTTTCCATGTGTTCATGTCTACCTTGTGTTTTTAGGGAATGTATATGATATTCTATTTTATTTATTTTAATAGTTATATCAATTGTTGCTATATTTTATTACTCAATGGTATCTTGCTATTGGTATTAACTTTCTGGAATTTATTCTTTTTTTCTATTTCCTAGTCAATGCTTTCTTATGCCATTTACTCTTCTGTAGTTAGTACCACTTTATTTTCTTCCCCCTTGTCCTTCATGGTAGACTTTATAAAAATGTTACCTGGAAAAAAGTTTTATTAATGTGGACCCTGGCCTGAGTTAAAGAATCCTAGGAAGGAGCTGTAATCTACCTGGTGGGGCCTAGTCTTAAGTGGAAGGTAATAAGTGGTCTTATGTGGTCAGTTACATAGGAATGAGGGCTTGTTTATAGACTGGCTCATAGAACATTTGACTGGTAGAAACTTGATATATGGGAAACATGGAGAAATAAGACTAGATAAATAGGCAAAAAGTTCAGGGCTGGGGTTTATAATAATGTAGTAGAATGAGCATGGACCTTAGAGTCAGACAATCTGGATTTGAAGCCAGCTCTGCCATTTCCTGGCAAGTTGAGCTTCAGTTTCTCATGTGTGATAGATATTAATAGTACCTATCTCAGGGTTTCTGTGATGATTAGAGATGATGCACATAAAGTACCCAGTGTCTGATAGATATAGGTATAAAGATATGTGAGTTATCACATCAGATTACATAGACCAGACTAGAACAGGCCATTATATAACCAGTCTATAACAAACTATGAGCCTGTGACCTGTAACCAGAAATTTTCTGCACTTCCTGCATTATCCTGGAACTGTGATGTACTTTTTAGGCTTTGAGAGTATGGAGGACAGCTGGTCATTACCCTTCAGGTTTGGGGCTGTGTCTAGGAGCCTGAGGTTTCTAATGTTGGACAGAAAATTACAGGCTTAATAATGAATCCTATGGGTTTTGAGGATCTTATTTGTAGGTGTATTCTTGCTTGGGGATCCTTCCTCTTGTGGTCCAAATTTTGATTGAATCCTTGACTGTTTGAACTGTAGGAAATTGTTGTGGCTTTGGCTGGTGAATAACCAACTGTGGAGAGGCAGGACTGAAAGACTTAATGCTTTGATTTGTATTCTATTTGCTGAGGATTTTTGTTATTTACAGAGATACATAGTGGGAGTGGGGATTAGGGGAAAGCTGGATAGTGGGTCATCTTAAATATTTATAAAGTGACAAGACATCAGATGGGGATTGAAGACATGATGAAACTTGTGACAGACAGGGGTGACAGGGCTGCACCTCATTCTCTGCTAGGGGTAGCATATAAGCATACAGAGTTGAGGGTCTAGTCTAGCAAAGTGAGTGGAGTTAAAAGTGTGATGGGAAAGGCCTGGAAATCCTAGGGATTCCCCTTCAAAGTCAGAAATAAAAGGATTGTCATTTAGTCACTTCTGCTGACAGTGAGAAAGGAAAGGGAGAAGGAAGGACAAAGGGAGGAAGAACTGGGATCTGAGAGACAAAATTAATCAATAAGAGTGAAACAATAGGAAGGTCAAAGAGTCAAAATCAAATGTTATTTTACTAAATTCAAGACATCAGCTTATCATTGGAGAAATAGAACACTATGAATAAATCAAATGCATAGAGAACCTTGATTGTCAGTTTAACTATTCCTCCTCTATTCCATAATTTTTAGTAGCTTAGGTGGGAAGTTAAAATGTTCTGATTTGAATTTCATCTTTTATTGTTTCCTCTGCCCTGCATGGGAAGAGGCTAGTGAACCTTAAATTAACCAAATGGCAGAAAACCAAGAGAATAGAGACAAGCTTAAATGCCTGGCCTAGATAATTAGTATTTGAATAATGAAGAATGGGGTGCATTATAAGTCTAATACTGGCACAGTAATTAGAATTAGAAGCTTTGAACTATGATGTAATAATTTGTGTGTGAATGTGAAGTTGGATGGTTTGGGGACATTTTAGTTTTTAATTTAGCAACAGAATAATTGATCCTACGTTTTCTCAATATATGAATATCTTGGTCCATATTTCTGGAAACTTTAGAAGAATTAAACAAAACTCAAACACTCATGCAGTGACTGCACATGCTCTCTTTTACTGAGGAAGTCCTCCTCCCATGTTATTTTGAATGCATGCAGTGTGTCATTTTCAGAGCACCTTTCAGACTCACTGTTGTGAGACACAGCTGACTCTCAATTATAAAAATAAAAGCAATTATCCAGATTCCCGCCATGCATTTTAGATTATAGTTTTATGTTTATTTATAAAAAATAACATAAACCAGACAAACAACTTACTTAAAATGCAGCATGTGCTCCAAGTGATTTGAAGCAATAACAGTCATATCCCTTGTGATTCTTCAAGATGTTCCTTTTCTTCCTCTGCCTTTTGAATTCAAATGCTCAGCTTGATTTTGATATCTCTTCAAAGTTTTGTACTTTTCTGGGCTCTTTGCATAATAGAATTGAAGGGAGAGAAAGAACTAAGAATCCTAAACAATGACATTTAAAACTTAAGTTTAGGTTATTTGGTTAACAATTAAAATTTCTATTTTGTTTTAACTGAAATGAGAAGTTTATTTGTTAATTAAAGCACCCACAGAATGGAATCTCTACCTTCTCCTAAGCAGCATCCTTATCTTGTTAAGCACAGAATGGGTTTGTGAATCTGTAGCTCCCAGAGAAGGTAATATTCACTTCAAGTACCTTTAAAATAAAAGAAACCAGATGAAATATGATTTGAATAATATAAATATTTCTTAATTAATTGAATGTTCCTTAAAAATGATTATCTTTAGGGATTGAATGGTGGAGAATATTAACAATATTAAAAATGTCATGCTATATTTAGCATAAGTCCTAAAATTAAAAATACCAAAAGCAGAACACAAAAATTGAAACTCTTGCCAGTAGGATCATCAGCTTTACCATTTCATGAAGTGAGTCTAGCTAGAAAGTAGAAATTCCTAAAGCCTTGGTGATTTGCAACAACTCTAGGCTCTTTTGAAATGTAGTTTATCATTTATACTCATTCTTGTCTATCTCTTAAACTTTCTGGACTTAACAGACATGTTGGTACTTTTCTAACATTTAATTCTAATTTTAATTTGTGTATATTTTTAAATCCCAGCTAGATTGTAAGCTTCTTGAAAATAGGGGCCATATATTCAACTTTTAGAAAAAAATCTTACATAACATCTGGTAATATACCTTCATACATAAGAAACCTAACAGATAGATACTTCTTCACTGATTTCATTCCTGATATTTTTAATAACTTCATCTATTTGGAATTCTTTATTTTATTCAAATATGTGATCTTAAGAGATGTGCTTCATTCTGAAATGTGATTTCATTACATTTAGGAACTCGATTCCCAATTAAACGCATTCTATTAACCGAGAGACACCTGTGTAAATATGCTCCTCCCTCTACTAACACACAGAGGCAAAAGTAAATGTAATGGTGGAAGTGATGGAGAATGGGGGCAAGTTGTCTATTTGCATTAATTAAAGAGGTCCATGAAAGAGACATTGATAACTGCAAAGGCAGCTAACAACATGAACTTGTTTCCTGTGTCAGAGCTCATAGGGAGAGAGAAGAAGTTACAAAATGAAAACTCCTTTTTATATACCTGGTTTCCTTGGGGCATCTTACTTTGGGGCTATGGAAATTTGATGCTCCCAAAGACATTTCTGTCCTGAGCCCTTCAGTGTAGCACCACCGATTTCCCCTTTGAACTCTGATTATACTGGGTGGAGAGAGCTGGCAATTCCTCAAACAGAATTAATCTCCTAAATCCAATGTGTGCCTTTTGGACTGGGATAGGGCAGGGGAGGACAGAATTGTTGATTTTAATATAGTAAATGGTTTCTCTAAGCTGACTTGTTTGAAAACAGGATGTTAGCTACTGCTTCATCTTAACTATGAGTCTGAATTTTATTCCCCTCCATTAAAGAGCATTTTAGGGCATGGCTCTGACGCCTTGCAGCAGTTGTAGGATAAACCTGAGAGCAAAGGAGGCAGAAACAACGGCAGATCTCACTCAAAAAGCTGACCAGACTCTCTTCTACCTTCTGCCATTAGGAAATAAAAGTGCACCTTCTTAATGTCCACTATTAATGGTAGCTCCAGAGTTTGGATCTATTCAGAAACTACCCACCGTCCTTTTGCTGCTATGACTTGATCAATACTAGCCACTGGATCTTGACATTAATGAAATTGTCACTTAGTAAAATCACAGTGACCATTGCTGCCTAGATTAAGCCTTAAATAAGGTCGATAAAAATAAATCCTATATATACATGATCTATTGACATAATAACACTCTTTAAATACATGTAGAATGTTTCTGTAAAACTTTATCTGCTCCTCTATCGTGTTTGTGCTCTGTTATATAGATAATGTCCATATCTCATTTCATATACTACACAATAAGCCACTTAAGGTCAGCGTATGTTATCTCGTCATAATATTGTCCACATTTGCTATCATGGCGCCTTGCATTTGGCCAGTTTGAGGTAAATACTCACTAAATGCATGCACAAAATGGTATTTGTTATTGTTATTTTAGTCTCATTGCTGTTTGAAAAATACTATATGTGATTTTATCGAGTCTGGCAGACAATCAGGAGACATGTGAATATGCCAGAAGTTTCTGTTTTCTATTTCTTGATGCATAGCCATAAAGCCACACAGCATTTTGGGAGCAGATGTTTCTTCATTTTTGTTGAGAGGGCTGAAGAATGGTTGTTTGATTTTTCTTATGCGTCAGTGCTTTTCACCATGATACCCCAACCTTTCTGGCTTCAGTAGCCTAACAGGGGCCATACCGTAATTCCAGGTGTTGTTTTTGGTTGCGGACTGGTAGTTCATCCTCTTGCAAGGAGGATTTGAATTGTACTCTTCCAAATACATTTGCATCACATCTGCCATTCTCTTGTTCAGTCCCCCTACACATGGTCCACAGTGCCTTGACATTGAACTACCCAGAAGCACTTAAGGTTGTCTCCATCAGAGATTTGTTGCTTACTTTTTGTTACTTTTTCTTCCAGATCATTTATAAGTGTTGAATCACGTCAGTCCTTACATTCATCTCTATGGACTCGAATACTTATTCATCCTGAAAAGCCTCATTTGTTCTTATTAAAATTCTCTTAGAGCCCAGGTTTAAAGAGATGGGAAGTACAGGAGAAGTGTGCATCTCGTGTCCCATATTACACAAGGCTCTTCTGCTGTGGTTTACACTTGCTTTTCCTCTCTTAGGAAAAAAAGAGATCTGTGTTCTACAAAAATCCAGCCAGAGCAGGACTAGTTGCCTGGGATTTTCTGTAATCTAATAGAGTAAGTTTAATGACTCAAGAGAAGCCTGCTGTATATTGCAGCTCATGGCTCATGAAAAGATATACTGTGTTAATTTTCTGAACTGGGTCTTTTAGGCGGAATCCCATTATTTTGGTAATGCCTCTCCTGAATCAACTGCAGTTATTTGAGCGACCGGCATCTCCAGCTCACTAAGGGAAGGGAATCCTTGGGTGTTAGTGAGATATTAAATTCCAACTAGACCTCATACTCTGTAGAGGAAAATGCTTAGTAGATTCATAATTATGAATGGTTTGGAGTAAAAGAAATATTTTTTCCTGTGGGCAGCACACCTCTCCCCTACTGATAAAGGTGCATAACAAATATAAGCCTTCTAGAACACTACAGTGCTCCTCATTCCTTCTGGGTGAATTCCAAAGTCCTTATGGCGTAAGGGCCTTTTGCGCTCTTCTGCCTGCCTTCCACTCCAGCCTTCTCTCATTGCCTCCTCCTTTTTTTCTCTCCAGCTGGATTGAACTACTCTCAGGACACCAAATAGCCATATTCTTTGTCCCCACTGGGCCAATCTATGCATAAATGTTCTGCCTGGAATATTACCTGTCTCTTCCCCACATCTGCCTTCCTATTAATAATAGTAGTCCTAGGAGTTAGGTTCTGTGCTAAGTAGGGCTTACATGGATTCTCTCATTTAATCCTTACAACAACCCAATAATAACAACTATTATTATTCCCATTTCTCAGGTAAGGAACCCGAGGCTTAGTGAGTATAAGAGTCCTACCCAGGCTCATACAATTATAAGTGGTAGCACAGGGAATTGAAACTAAGTGGTCTGACTCTGGAGCCTGCTCTAGGCTGTATTGCCTCCCAGCACGCGAGCTAAACATGGCTATGTGGCTCTCACTCATTATTAGACATCCAGAAGTCCTTCCTGATATGGCCCTACCCCAGTCACCTTGTGGATTATGTGTCCTTCCTCTGCTTGCTTGTCTTGCACCTTCCATTTCTCCCCTTAAATCACTTGTCATACAAATCCCCCTGTAATTGCATATTTGCATGTCTGTGTACATCACAAGCTCCTGAGATCCATTGGGCAGGATCCTGTCTGCCTCTCTTGCCACTTTATCCCCAAAAGCTACCCAGAAGCTTGGCGTTCATCAGGAGCTCAATAAATGTTTATGGCCCTTTGATTAAACTTAGCTCCACTGAAATCCCTTCATAATTCTTTTGACAGGAAAAAGTTAATCCTTGTCTTAATAATTTTCAAATTTTAATGGAGGAAATATTCTAGCAGCTTCTCCTTTTTGGAAGACTCCAGAATTATGTGACTAGACTGAGGCTTTCTTGTGGTTAATAGAGCCTTGTTATGTGGGTCACTCAAATCAGGCTTTTGCTCTCTCCAGCGGTCTCTCCATATTAAATTCTTATGTACAAAATAGATAAACCAGGAAGTTGCTTGTTGTTTTACAGAAAGATTCACTAAAGGATTCTCACTTCTCATTTGGCCTGTATCATATAACTCTGAAGCTGGAAGAGAGACTGGACTGTAGCTCATCCAACCCTTTTTAATAGGAAGAGAAAAGTGAAGCACAGAGAAGCTCGAACTCAACCATTAGTTAGTGGCCACACGGGAGCTACAATCCACATCTTTTATTTAAATAATGAATTTATTTGGTGCACTTAAAATGATCACAAAACTATTTTTTTACCTCCATGTTTATATAGATAAATTCATTGGTTCTAAAGCAACATATAACTACTTATATACATCAGCAGTGCAGACATAAGAAACAGTTTTCAAAAAACTTTATTGAAGTCTAACATATATTCATAAAATTGTTGAATTTTCATAAAGTGAATACAACTGAGTAACCAACACCCAGATCAAGAAATAAGACATTAACAATGGAAGATTTTTACTATTAATAACATGTGGTTACTTTTATATTATCACCTAAATATATTCTGTAAAATATATCACAGGCTTATAATAACAGGAGGTCCTTATGGGGGGTGTAGAGGAGAAGGAACTTGTTTTGTTTTTATTCACTTATTTTATTTTTATTTAATTAAATTTATTGAGGAAACATTGGTTAATAACATACTATAAGTTTCAGATGCACAGTTCTGTAATACAGCATATGTATAGTGAATTGTGTGTTCACCACCCAAATTCTAGACTCCCTATAATACCATATATTTGACCCTTTACCTTTTTTAGCCTCCCTGTATCCTCTTCCCCTCTGGTAAGCACCATACTGTTGTCTATGTCTATGAGTTTGTTTGGTTTGTTCATTTCCTGCTGTCTGTTTTATAACCCACATGTGAGTGAAATCATATGGCTCTTATCCTTTTCCATCTGACTTATTTCATTTATCATAATACTCTCAAGATCCATCCATGTTGTTGAAAATGGCAATACTTCATCATTTTTTATGATTGAGTAGTTTTAGACAGACAGACAGATAGATAGATAGATAGATAGATAGATAGATAGATAGATAGATTAATTTAATCCAATCATCCATTGAAGGACACTTAGGTTGTTTCCATGTCTTGGCTATTGTGAGTAATGCTGCAATGAGTATGGAGGGTACATATATTTTTTACAAAGAAGTGTTTTCAATTTTTTTGGTGGTGGTAGTTCTTTTTATATAGTAGCTCTCTTCTTAATTTTTTGAGGAACCTCTATACTGTTGAAAAGGAAGTTTTAGGATGACAGTTTATCCTCAAGTGCCACTCTCATCACTCTATAATACAGTATTTAAAGGATATATCTGTTTGCTTTTATGTAATGATGATGTGATGTACTTATTTGCCTGTTTGTTTGCAAAGTTAACATGTGTTTAGGCGGATGTTGTAAAGTCATAAAGAGTGATACTTGTGTGAATGTAACTCACATATCTGCTTAGAGCATCTTATGATGACTCTTCTATGTGAATTGTATGCATAGCATATGTGCTTGCTTCATTCTTTTTAAAACCAGGTGAAATCTTGAATCTATATATGCTTAGCCATGATACATTTGCATGGAGCTCATTATATGTTTTTGGTTATTCTTTTCAGCAAGCTCAATTGTAATTCTGAGTGGACTGACTGACATTAGGGTGTCTGATTGTAGAGCTGACCTGACTCTATCTTAAGCCAACTAACCCATGCCTGTGACTTAGCTCCTAAGCACCAGGCTTTAAATGTCCAATTTACTGTTACTTGATACAGAACTTATTCCTGATGTAGACATTGCCCAAACATTTGGACAAAATTTTTAACCTAAAATATTTTCTTTATTCCAATTATTAGAATAACCAATTCTGTCACATAATTATAATAAACATTTGGGGAATGAAACTTCTACCTAAAATTAGATCAGAATGTTACATTTATCTGAAAGGCCATTTTTATTACATGAACATTATCATTGTACAGCTCAATTAACAGAACAGTGACTGGGCAATTTCTTGAAGACTCTCTCATGATCTAAAAGTTGCTTAGCCCAGTGAATTTCTAATAACACCTAACATCCTAAGAAAGCTTTTTTCTCGTTCCTTATCTCCACCTGAGGATAAAATTCATCTATTATTCAGAGCAATGGCTCAACTAACCTTAGTCCAGAAAAAAAGTTCTTACCTGTTTTAAACTTACTTCCTGCTGTCTAGAATAGACCCTTCAGCAAGCAACATGTTAATCGACTTAATTAACAGGTATTGTTCCTTCCACAGGGCCAAGCAGGGTCCAATAATTCGCTACTGTTAATTTTACCTTTTTCTTTTTTTGTGGCTCATTCTGCTCTCCCTCAGCTTCCCTTTTAGCCTTATCTGCTTACAACAAAAGCTCAATAGGAGACTAGCAGTAGCATGATAAAATTAAATAGAATGTCACAAAAAGGCCTGGGTGTTTGAAAGGTGCCTCTTAACTTCAGCAGGCAGGCAAAGTAACACCATCCTTGCTCTTGGCTTGCAGAGGTTTATGTGGCAAGTGTATGATGATTATTCTGTTTATTTGCTATTATTGGACACTGTTTTTCTCTACATAAAAACTATATTTAAATAGGATCACTACCGAGTGTACGCAGTCCCAGTAAAGGGAAATGTTGTCATCCTGTTGACGCCATCAAAGCCTGTTAGGACTATTAATTTTGTTGTTCTTTAGGCATGTATGGTTGCCACAGCAACAACAATCTTATAGTTCCTTCAAGCCCTCTGTGCAGTGAGCATCTGTTGGGAGTCCTATGGAGGTGTCATGGTTTCTATGCTTCCTGTCACAGATTGCACCCCTTGCTTATTCTCCTTACAAGCTATGTATTTATCAAGAGTCCCTAGGGAGATAAGAGGCTCTGCTGGAGCCAGTCACAGGAGATATCTAAGTGAAAATGAAAGCTTTTGCTTCCCAGGGTCTGTTGCAGAAGACCTCAGAATAAGTGGTTTGGAAGTCAGATGATTGTTCAAAAATTTTGATCAGCTGAAATGTGAATAAGTTCTTGGCAAAGTTCACAGCCAATCTTTTATACAGGGACACTGAGTGTCCTGCTTAAAGCCAAAATTGTAAATTCTAGCCCAAAGTCCCAGTGGTATGCAGTAATAGGGTGTAGTCTCTTGCCAACAGTTTCATAGTCCAAGACCTTCTCCTTAGGAACCATATGGTTTTCAGAAAATATATGCCATGAAGGGAGACATTTCCTCTTTTTTTTTTTTTTTCAATTTTCTTCTAACCATGGACTGGTAGTAGAGCTTACGTATTTTCAGAAGCTTTTGTTGGAATTGATAGATAACCAACCATCTTCTAAGACACTATTTAATAGCATGAGTCCTTGTCTTTGATCCTCTCCTAATTTATCTCATCTGCAATTTATACAGTCAGAACCATAAGAGAGTAACAATTTACAGATAAATCACGTGCCAGCCAAGCTGAGACAGGGGCAGTCTGTCTTTTACAGCTGTTAAGATGAGATAGCATAAGTCCTTAAGAATCCTTAGTTAAAACTTATATGTAAATGTTAGAGCATCTGACCGAGTAAGTTTATTAAAACATCATTATAGGTTTCCTACTCTTCCTGTCATTATTCTGATCAAGATGATCGAGAACAGATTTTGTATTCTTTTCTGCGGAGAAGCTTACTCATTTCTCTTCAAAATTCTCTTACTTAATGAGACCTATTGTTCAATCATAGATAATATTTAACAGTAAAATCTTTTACTTGGAGTAAATTATCTTAGAGAAGAATTCAACTTGGAATTCTCTATGATCAAGTTAATTGCCATTTCTACCTTTTAGTTTAGAGAAGAAACTTCTAGGATGAATACTATTCTTAGGTGTGAGGTTGAGTCTAGGTTACTTTGGCTTTCACAAGCCAGTGAATATATTCTGAAGACTTCTTTTTTTGCAGTTTTTCTTGGACTCTCCCAGCACCGTTTCTGGAATTTTTTCCCTCTTTTATATTGCTATTTGATCAGCAAAGAGCTCTTCTCTTCATTTTATTTTATTTTTTACTTCTCTAGGATTATAAGAACATAGTATTTTTGAGCTCCCATCCTCTCATATATTTCTGTCCTTAAAACTTGCAATGCCTAACTATGCTCATGTCTACTTTTTAAAACTCATATACATGAATTTGTTAACAGCTGAGCATGAACCAAATGTTTTATTATATACAATATAATTATATCAGTATGGTTTTAAAGGAAACATCCCTAAATTACAAAAGAATTTTTTTTCTAGTTCTAGTTTGATTTTAATTCATGGAATGACCCTGGACGTGTCTCTTAATTTTGCTTGGTCTCATTTTCTTTATCTGTAAAATGAGAATAGTATTCTCTATAACTTATTATAAAGATAAATGAGGTAATGTATGTGAAGCCTCCTGGAAAAGCGTGAGGTACTGTATATAAGTATGAGGTATGTGAATCCCTATCTACAATGCCTATCTCTGGTGTCTGCATCAGCCTAGTGGCTTTAACTATGCCCTTAGCTAAGGTGGCAAAAATCCTATTATAAAGCCTCTGAAAAAATGTGGATTTACCTTGTCCAAACAATTTAACTAGTAAGAATCTATACTGCAGAAATATTCATGCACAGGCAATACAATCACTAATGTTAACTGAAGCATTGTAATTGAAAGCTGGGAACAACCTTAATTTTCTATCACTAGGAAGAAAGTTAAATAAATATTCACATTGTGGACTACAATGCTACTATAGACAAATAAGGTTGATGTATTCTGCAATTGCATAGAAATATGTTTAAGGCATAGGTTGTGTGAAAAAGCAGTTCACAAAACAGTATGTAGTGTATGACCTCATTTATGGTAACACACATACAGAGAAATGAAGCAAAAACCACACCTACATACATATGCAATATATTTGTAATGTCGCTATGTCATCTTATATCCTTTTGTCACTATTATTATACCATGTAGTAGTATATGGTGAGTAGAGTTTAAGAAATGAGTTCTGGGATCACACTGACATCAAATCCTGGCATAACATTTACTACATGTGTAATTATGGGCAAATGGCTTAACCTTTCTGTGTTTCATTTTCGCATTTCTAAAATAGATTTGACAATTTTACCTAACTCAGATTATTTTAAATGCATTTTCAAATAATTTTATCTAACTCAGATTATTTTAAATGCATAGAAAAAAATCTAGAACACATCTGATTATCTTGAGATACAGGAGAGTGTCAGATGCTTTTTTTAATGAAGTTAGAATATGTTGCAGTCTATTTGTTTCCAGGTTTTTTATCTTGTTTCCCATTTCAACTGTAATTCCTAAATGTAGGGTCTCTATTAATAGTTTCCCTTTGTCTCCTACAGTGTTCAATATAGTGCTAGGAACATGGCAGACACTGAAGATACATATTTCAAAAGAATAATGATGTCTTGTTGTCTTGTAAAAATAGGGTTTTAGCTCCAATTTTCTATTAAGTTACTTATTAGTTAATTAATAAATTATTTATTAATTCAGCAAACAATTGTCGAACATCCATTACAGGCCAACCATAATAAGTGTTGGTTTACAATGATGATGAAAAACTTACATAAATATCTAATTCTACTGAATTCTCTCTACTTAGAAGACTGCTGTGAAGTCTGGACTGGGACAAATTTTGGTACCTTGTCTTGAATAGACTTCATGCTTTCACTTACAATTCTTCCATTTGAAGACTGCTCTTCAGTGATTCAGATTAAATGAACAGAGGAAGCTAGTAGGGCCTTGGAGAACCTGATGGAGTATGAAGTGCCCCTGATGTTTCTGGTGGTCCACAGACCTGAGCTTCCTTTCCTGGTAGACAGATCTGTAGCGAATGTTCCAGTTACAAACAGGGCTGAAGCTTACACAGCAGTCTTGGGTTTAAGGCTATTACCTCCGGAACCTGAGTTTGAAGTTAAGCCCACCACCTACCTGGAAAGTAGAATAGTCTTGGGCAAAACATATACTCTCTCTGCCTCAGTTTTCTCACCTGTTGGGAAGTAATAATATGACCTCTTTGCATTGTCTTGTGGATGAAAAGAGATAATACATTTAAAGTACCTAGCATAGTGATTAATATATTGAAACATTCAACAAATGATAGCTCTTATTATTTTAAAATTAATCTTATCAAGAACTAAAACAGCACACTCACCAGTGTGGGGGCCCCTGAGACCAGATAAATGTGGAGATGGGATGAGAGCAAGAGACTTTAGGGGAGAGTTCAATGGACAGAGACCAAAGAGTCAGAGGATCCTAGAATTTTAGAGTCATAGTCCATCTATTCTCTCTGTATACTGAGCACCTACTATGTGCCAGAAGCTGTTCTAGTTGCTGGGTCTGTGCAGCAACTATAACTGCTGCCCTCATAAGCTTTATATTTTAGTGACAGAAAGCAGGCCATCCATTACCCCTCTTATCACATGCAAGAGCCTTGCCACAATGCACCGAATGCTGACCCTCTCTTTACTTTTTTTATGTCTAGGAAAAGTACATTAATTAACAAGAGTAGAACCTTCTACTGTTGGACAGTTGGAAATGTGAAGTGTTTTTAGTTTGTTTGTTTTTTGTTTGTTTGTTTGTTTTTAGGAATTAAGTATAACTCCGTGCATTGAATATAATACTGAACTCTGAATAAAGCTAATCTGCTACCATAGGCTCAGAGGAATACAAATTTTGGTAAATATAATCTAGAATGGGAAAGATAGGAAGAAACAGCCAGAGATCATCCAGGTGTGTAGCCATTAAAAACGCAATAGAGGGTTTTTCTGGCAGAACTATGGGTAGACTCCCATAGTCTGATGAGGCAGAATCATGAAGTGTGAAGAGAGGGCTCCTGTCCCCTCTCTTTCCTGTCCAGAAAGATTCAGTGGTCTCAGACCTGACTTTCCTCTGGGCCATGTTTACCCATCTCATTACCTCATATACTCTCCTATCTGTACTGCTGGAACTCTTCCTGTGAAGGAGGCAAACATTCCCTCCAGGGAGGTCACTGAGGATTGCAGTGCCTTTGCTTTATGCAAATGTTCCCCCAGGGAAGGAGTCTTCACTCTCCCTGCTGTGGGGACAGATTGAGGAGCCCCCAAGGCTTGGCAGCCGGTCAGTGCCAAGCCCAGCTTCCAGACCCAGACAGAAGTACAGAGTTTTATCTGAACTTAATTCCTCTTTCAAAGAGCATTCATTGCCTCTTGTTTCTTATTTGAATTTAATCCCTGTGGATAACAATTTTGTTCTGTGAATCTATCTAGCAAAACACACGATTCAAGGGCTCTTGGTCCTTGACTGGCTCACAGAACTATGGAACTCTGAGAAGATCAGCCCTCTCATTACGGATGAGGAACCAGGGTTGGGAAAGTCAAATGACCAGCCAAGGTCAAGTGGCTAGTTGGTGAAAAGTGCTGGACTAGAAGTAAGGTTACCAGTCTTCTTCCAGGGTTCTGGCAACCATACTAACACATCTCTTATTAGCAATAGGAAAATATGCTCAAAAATAACTCATAAATATCCTGGAATAGAGACCTTAGATGTCATAAGTAAAAGAGTATAGAGTCAGAGTTTTTAAATACTCTGTCCTTTTGTTTTATTTACAATAATGTTTGGCTTGACACAGCCATGAATCTGAGATATGTTCCACTGGATAACCCTGAGTGTGTGCCTGTCTGCCTAGTGGTGATGTCAGCATGGCTTCCTGAAGATTTCAAGAGGACATCCTCTCTTGGGTTTTATTTTGTAGTAAAAATATCTGTGGTGGTTTTGGTTTTCCTTGTCTTATGAGCTGGGGGAGTCAGCCAGGAGGCCACTATCTTCTGATTTTTTGTGCGGTCATTTTCCGTATCCCATTCAGACCACAGTTAAAGCCACTGGATCATAGATGATCCCTAGGGACTGTTCACGTGTTTGTGAGGACAGAAAGGGGAGGTATGTAGGCAAACAGCGCTGACCAAAAATTTCTTCTGAACGCTCTCATACTTGCAATGTGAATTCACCACTGGAAGACTGCCATGTTTTCTATTTTAAGATACCATGTCCCTTATGTCACTCTGCTGCTGCTTCTTATTTTGCTGTGTAGTGTGGAGAGTAGAAGATAATGAGTCCTGGAACTGGACTGTCTGACTTCAAATCCTGGCTTTGCTTTTACTAATTTTGTGATCATGGGTAAATGACTTCATCTTTCTGTGTTTGATTCCTATCTGCAAAGGGGTTTGAAATTTCTGTAACTCAAGTGATTGGTATGAGGACTAACTAGATATAGGATAGGCACAGTAGCATGCAGTAGGCACTCAATGAATGTTAGTTTTTGCAATTAACACCTCCTGCTCATGTAGCCCAGCAGTGTAGAAAGAACACTGGCTTACCAGGTCAGGAGATAGTCTCTGGTTCAGGCTCTCACTTTTATGTGGCTTCATGAATTTGGGATAGCCTCTTGATCCCAACTCACAGAGAGAAAAACATAGAAGCAAGTATTTTGTCCAGTTTCCTCATTTTACAAACGAAATTGGGCCCTGAGAGAAGAAGAAGCTTACCCGAAGTCCTCAGGGAGTTCATGTCCAGGCCAAGATAAGAATTATAGCCCAGAGCTCTTCTCATCAAGACCTTGCCACATGTCCCCAAATTTTCTAAAGACCTGAAGATTTGAGGTTGGCAGGAAAATCGTTCCTAACAAGCTGTCTTTGGGTTGTTGCCATTCCAGAAGCAGCAGCCAGTGTATTCTAATATGTCATATTTGGTATAAGTGTCAGAAGCAGAGTGACGCCTTTAAAACACTACTGTGTGAAAGCTGCTGCACCTATGGAGGTGCCACAAAACTCTTTCTAGGTTGACAGGACAAAGTTGAACAGTAACTGTCTCTCTCTTTTAAACTGTGGATATTTCCTTTTGAACAGCCACTGTCAGCCCTTGCCACCCCTTTCCTTCCCTTTGACCCCTACTCAGATCCTGGAGTTGTAGGTTGACCAGATTATCCACTCTTAGGTACGTGCTTTGACCTATAAGATCCTCTTTCTGCTCTGTGCCGTGGCCACAACATATAAGCAGCAAGGCTAGTTCTCTGCTCATTATTCTAACTATATTTCACATTTCTTGCTCTGGGTCATTGCACATATTATGTCTCTTCATTGATTCTTGCTGAATCTTCTCAGTTTAACTATTATATTTTTATGAAGCAATGATGATCTCCCTACTCAGAAGTGGTCTTCTGCTCCTTAGAACTTTCGAAGGATATATAGATGGTAACCGATGGGTGCCACATGTCTGTAGTATTCTCTCTCTTAACAAGCTCCTTAAGAACAATGTACTAACATTTTTTATTCCCCAAAATATTTAGCTGAGTTCATTGCCCATTGTGGGAACTCAGACCCGCTTGACCACTTGTTGACTTGTAAGTGGAATTGAGTAAGGGGCTCCAGTCTTAATGAAAAGGTTATTCCTTCATAATCAAAAGCACTTTCTCCCTAGGTGTCATTGTGAGCCCATGATAAATCAGTTACAACCATTTTAAGGCTCCTTGTAGCTTTAACAGTCATTTTTAGAATTCTACTTTTTAAAAATCTGGAGTGGCACATATTCAAAATTAAAGTTGATTAAATTAATTTTGCCCTTCTATCTATCTATCTATCTATCTATCTATCTATCTATCTATCTATCATCTATCTAATTTATTTATTTATTTATTTATTTATTTATTTATTTTTTTGTTGGTCAAAACTGACAACCCAAGATAGAGAAACAAAACAAATTAACATACTTTAAAAATTCAAGTAAAAGTTTACGGACATCAAAGGGCATGGTAAGTGAAGGAGCCCTGAAATGTTCACTCCCTCATCCACTCACCTGGTCAGCAAACACATTCGTTTAGCTTGATTCCTGTGCTTCAAGAGGTACCATAGCTGTGTTAATTTGTTTATGCAAAATTCTGTATAGCACTCTGCTAGAGCCCCTATGCTTCCAAACTTCTGCTTGCTAAAACAATGGTCAGAATTAGTTTTTGTCCACAGAAACACTTTGTGACAAATTTTATCTCCAAATTTAGGGGAAAAATGAGAATACAAAGATTAATCCTGGGAAGCCTCCTGTCTTTCTTTCCTTCTTTCCTTCCTCCTTTCTTTCTTCTTTTCCTTCCTTCCTTCCTTCCTTCCTTCCTTCCTTCCTTCCTTCCTTCCCTCCCTCCCTCCCTCCCTCCCTCCTTCTTTCCTTCCTTCCTTTCTTCCTTCCTTTCTTTCTTCTTTCCTCCCTCCCTCCTCCCTCCCTCCCTCCCTCCCTCTCTCTCTCTCTCTCTCTCTCTCTCTCTCTCTCTCTCTCTCTCTCTCTCTCTCTCTCTCTTCTTTCTTTTGTCTTTTCTGTCTTTTCTGTCTTTCTGTCTTCCATCCTTTTTTTCGATCACAGTGATTAAGGCAGCCTGAATTTTACAATAGCAGATGGTGAAAGGAGATGAAAGGAAAAGCTGCAATGGTTTAAGTAAACAGAGGAATACCTCAGCGATATTGCAGATTCAGTTCCAGATCACCACAGTAAAGTGAAAATTGCAAGAAAGTGAATAACATGAATATTTTGGTTTCCTGGTGCATTGAAAAGTTATGTATATGCTATACTATAGTCCATTAAACATGCAATGAAAACATGAAAATGTACATATATAATTTTAAAAGAATATATTGCTGGAAATGCTAACCATCATCTGAACTTTCAGCAAGTTGCTGGTGGAGGGTCTTGCCTCCATGTTGATGGCCCCTGACTCATCAGTGTGGTGGTTGCTGAAGGCTGGGGTGGCTGTGGCAATATCTTAAAATGAGACCACAATGAAGTTTTCCACATTGATCAACTCTTCATCTGACAAAGATTTTTTTGTAGCATGCAATAGTTTGATAGCCTTTTAACCCACAGTAAGAGTGCTTTAAAAATTGGTGTCATTTCTCTCAAACTCTGTGCCTGCTTTATCAACTAGGTTTATGTAATATTCTAAATTTTTTATTGTCATTTCAACAGTCTTCATAGCATCTTTACCAGGAGTAGTTTCCATCTCAAGCAACCACTTTCTTTGCTCACCCATAAGGAGCAATTCTTTACCCATTAAAGTTTTATCATGAGGTTGCAGAAATTCATCACATCTTCAGGCTGTATTTGTAATTCTAGTTCTCTTGCTATTCCCGCATCTGCAGTCAATTCCTCCACCAAAGTCTTGAAATCCTCAACGTCATCCATGAGGGTTGGAATCAACTTTTTCCATACTCCTTGTTAATGTTGATATTTTGGCTTCTTCCCATGAATCATGAATGTTCTTAATGGCTTCTAGGATGGTAAATCCTTTCCAGAAGGGTTTCAGTTACTTTGCCCAGATGCATCAGAGGAATCACTATCTATGACAGTGATTTCTTAAATAATAAGACTTGAAAGTGGAAATTACTCGTTGATCCATGGGCTGTGAATGGATGTGTTAGTAGGTGTGAAAACAACATAAATCTCTTTGTCCATCTCCATCAAGGCTCTTGGATGACCAGGTGCATTGCCAATGTGCAGTAACATTTTGAAAGGAATCTTTTTTTTTCTGAGGAGTAGGTCTCAACGGTGGACTTAAAATATTCAATAAACCATGTTGTAAACATATGTGCTGTCATCCAAGCTTTGTTGTTTCATTTATAGAGCACAGAGTAGATTTAACATAATTCTTAAGGGCCTTAGGATTTTCGGAATGGTAAATGAGCTTTGGCTTCAACTGAAAGTCACCAGCTGCATAAGCCCCTAACAAGAGAGTTAGCCTGTCCTTTGAAAGCTTTGAAGCCAGACACTGACTTCTCCTCACTAGCTAGGCAAGTCCTAAATGGCATCTTCTGATATAAAGCTGTTTCTTCTATGTTGAAAACTGTTATTCAGTGCAACTGCCCGCATTAATGAGCTTAGCTAAATCTTCTGGTTTACTTGCTACAGCGTCTAATCAGCGCTTGCTGTTTCACTTTGCACTTTTGTGTTATGGAGATAGCTTCTTTCCTTAAACCTCTGACCAAATTCTGTAGCTTCAAACTTTTCTTCTGTAGCTCCCTCACCTCTCTCAGCCTTCACAGAATTGAAGAGAGTTAGGGTCTTGTTCTGGATTAGGCTGTGGTTTAAGGTAACTTTGTGGCTGGTTTCATCTTCTATCCAGACCACAAAAACTTTCCTCGTATCAGCAATAAGACTGTTTCACTTTCTTCTCATTCATGGGTTTACTGGAGTAGCACTTTTAATTTTCTTCAAGAACTTTTCTTTTGCATTCACAAATTGGCTATTTGGTGCAGGAGGCCTAGCTTTGTCTTATCTTGGCCTTCTATATGCCTTCCTCACTAAGCCTAATCATTTCTAGCTTTTGAATTAAAGTGAGAGACATGCAACTCTTCCTTTCACTTGAATAGTTAGAGGCCATTGTAAGGTAATTCACTGGCCCAATTTCAATATTGTTGTGTCTCAGGGAATTAGGGAGGCCCAAGGTGGGGGAGAGAAACAGGAGAAAAGCTTCTCAGTAGAGCAGTAAGAACACACACAACATTGATTGATTAAGTTTGCTGTCTTACCTGAGTGCGTTTGTGGGGCCCCCAAACCAATACAACATCAAAGACCATTGATCATAACAAACGTAATAATAATGAAAAAGTTTGAAATAGTGTAGGAGTTACCAAAATGTGACACAGAAACATGATATGATAAATGCTATTGGAAAAATGATGCCAATAGACTTGCTCGATCCAGGATTGCCACAAACCTTCAATTTGTATAAAACATAATTTCTGAGATGTGTGATAAAGCAAAGCCTGATAAAACAAGGTATCCCTGTAAAGCACTTTGATGTCTCCAACTTTAAATCGATCTTTTAAGAGCCCTGATTTCCCTAATAGTATTTGGAATAACATTTTAAGTCCCAAAGCTGGGGCCGTTTGCAGAGAAAAATGCCTGTGAAAAGTGGATATTAACATTCATCTCACCTCTCACCACTGTCTTACAACAAAGCACTCCCATTCTCTCTGAAATGTGCATGGTATACATGTCACATACTCCTGGTGTGTCCACAGTTCTTTTGGCGCTGTCCACAAAGTTATTAATAGCTATTAACCTCGGCATGCAGCTTTGGGCATTTATTTTGGGCAAGAAAAGGAGAAAGAGAAAAAGACTTGCCAGGAACACATTGTTTTCTATAAAACCATGGAGCCATTCCAAGACCCCTCTTCTGACCATCTGAAATACCTGTGAAATCTGACTGCTGTTAAGAGTTTATATCTTTGGAATTGAAATCCACTGGTCCCACCAGTTTGCTTTCAGATACAGGTCCTGTGGTGCCATTTTAGCAATGTCGTAGCCTTTTGACCATATTCACAAGCTCTTGGGTGCAAGCAGCTTCAAAATCCAATAAATATTGAAATATGTGAATAGATTTCAAGAAGTACTTTTCTGCTAAAATCTCAAGAAAAAATTCCCTTTGTTCCTCTGAGTCCCTTGCATCATACAGGGCATTTGCATCCAACAGGATCTCAAGGAGCTCTTGTTTCTTCTGCTATTACATTGTGTTTGTGATGTCATCAGTGGTTACCATGGAGGTAATCGTTGCGGTGTGGGAGATGTGTGAATTCAGGTGTGGAGAAACTCAGCAGCAAGAGATAGGTCTTTGAGAAAAAGAGACACATCTCCTTTCATTTCAATTTCCTTAGTAACAAAAGGGTGAAGCAGAAAAAAAGGAGGGGGGAGGAATGTACATATGATAGCTGAAAAATTGGCTTTTGAACAGCATGCTTTTTATGCCTTGCATGACATGTTGGAAATTCTTAATATTTAGCTTTTTTTAAATTGTATTTTGGTCACATAACTTCTAGTATGGTGCTAAAAATAACTTTTTATGTGCTTTCTTGGAGAAAAAAATATGACTTGTGATAGGAAGAGAATACTATATTATGAGGTTCAAGTTGAAAAAAATCTTTTGAATGACACACCAGGAAGCTCAAAGGTGATATGTTTTTGTCCAGTTGGGGGAAAAAAAAAACAAAGACTGATGCAATCTGCAAAACACTACAAAGACAGAGGCAAGCTAACAATGCAGCCAGACTGGCTTGTTTTTGGCATTTGACAACCTGGGAAAATGAGACTGAAAAATCCCCAGGGAATTATTTCCCCTTTCATGTAGATGAAGTACCTACCATTTTTTTCCTGAGATGAAAGGTGGCAGGAGTGAGAACACAGTTGCTACTGAGCAAGTGTTTGAAGGAGATGATTCTGAATCTCCTGCCTCTGGCTTGGCCTAATCAGTGTCATTAGTGCTTGTTTAGAAGCCATGTCTTTTCTTGGAAAGGACCCAGGGCTGGCAGACTCAAGTAGTCAGTATGGTGGGTGGTGAAAGACCCTGCTGAGGCTAGTGCAGGAAGGCCACATGCCCTGAGCACTGGATTCAGAGAGACCTAGGTCCTAGTCTCAGCTTTGCTGTTATGGATTTTTTTTTTTTTTTGATATTTGCCAAGACCCTTTACTGTTTTGTTTTTTATTCATCCTATTAGTCAAATGAGACTATTATAAAAATATATTGGGTAAAAAAAATATTTGTTAGGCAGACACAAATGCAAGGGATTAGATGTTATTATTTGGGGTTTCATGTCAGTACAAAGATATTTGCTTTCTTGCCCAATAATGTCCTTCATGGACAGAGTGCAAGTGGGCTCTTTGGGGAGCACTATGGCTGGGAGCCATATCTCTATGGCATGCTTTGGGAAGAAGGTGTAATAGTTGGGATTCTTCAGAGAAACAGAATCAATAGGATATCTGTCTACCTATCTACCTCCATATCCATCCACTCCGTGTGTGTGCGTGTGTGCGTGCATCTGTCTGTCTGTCTGTCTATCTATCTATCTATCTATCTATCTATCTATCTATCATCTATCTATCTATAATCTATCATCTCTCTATCTAATCTTTCCCCCACAATTTGTGCATGCTGGAGTCCCAGGAAAAACAGGGGTGTAATTCATTCTGCAGCTGAAGGCCTGAGCATCAGGAAAGCTGATGATGTCAACCCCAGTCCGAGGGCAGGAGAGGATGAGATAAGGTGTACTAGCTTATACAAAAAATGTATATCTTTTGCTCTATTCAGGTGCTCAATGGATTGAATGATGTCTACCTGCACAGGGAGAGAAGCCTGCTTAACAGAGTTCAATGATTCAAATGCTAATCTCATCTGGAAACACCCTCACAAAACATATCTGGAAACCATGTTTAGTCTGGGCACCTCAAGGCCCATTCACATTGACACATAAAATTAACCACCACAGAGGGTATGTCCCTAGGCAATGCTTAGCTTTTACAGGGTCAAGTAAATTCCTTAGCCTGGTGTTTGGGGCCTTCGGTAGTCACTCTCCAACCAAACCTCCCAATCTCATTTCCTTACTCCTCAGGTATACCTTTCACCTTGGTCAGACCTGATTTGTTGCTGGGCATGCCTCTGTCCTTTCTTGAAGGTGTTTTTTCATTCCATATTCAGTCAATCCCACCTGTTCCCTGGCACACCCATCCTAGATTGATCCCTCCCTGTGAACAAGACCTAGTGTCACAAATGTGTGCAGGGTGTGTATCTCACAAGGACATCTGGCCAGAGCAGGGGAATATGGGTTTAAATCCAGCCAAGTCATATGGCCCACTGAGAGACTGTGTATCCTTGGAGAAAGGGTACGTTTTCCTAGTTGAAAAAAGGCAGTGGACAGGATAGGGTGGTTCTGATGTATTGATAGTTAACTTTTCATCTGTGTTCGTACTGCATTTTCTTGAGATTATAACCTCCTTGAGGACTCAGGCTTTGGTTTTCTTATCAATGTCGCACGTGGAAAAATGCTAGAAACTCCTTGAGGACAGAGCTTACTTATTTCTTTACCTGTCAAGCACCTTACATATACATTTTTTAAAAAAGAGAAATACATTCCCCAAAATATCTTCAAGTGTACGTCTTTATCCAAGACCCATCTCTCACTCTTGGAGGCCTCAGAGGCTCCCTAAACACATTATGGCCCAAAGTTATCTCAGGATCTTTTCACCCAAAGTTGGTCATCTTCCAGTGTTCTATCTTTTCAGAGGTCCCTGCCCCTCCATCTGATTTGGTAAACTCTGGTTTGTGAAATTGATTTGCTTGACTCACTCTCCACCCCCAGCTCTGCAGTCCAAGTTTATATTTACATCTCTTACTTGAGACGGATACTATTTCCTCTTCGCTGGGCCCCCACATCCATTCTGGGCCCCTCAGTCCCTTTTCCTCATAGCAGCTGGAGTGAGCATTTCAAAATGCAAATCTGATGGTGTCCCAAGTTCCCCAAACTACCCTCGTCCCCTGCTTAAAACCTCTTCATGCTTTCTCATTTCTCTTTGAATCAAGAGCCATGTCCTTAGTAGAGCCTACAAGACCCCTCATAATCTGACCCCTGGCAACATCCCCAGCACTTTCCACTCTGTCTTCAGTGGCAGCCACCTCCTTTCTGCTTTCAGGCAGCTCCCTCTTCCTGAATCCTCTTCTGTTACTGCTGCCATTCCCATCCAGTTGGCCCAATTCATCCTTCTCATTTTTTATATATCACCTTAAATATACATCTTCAGGGAAAACTTTTCTCATCACCCAGACTACTTCAGCCCTTCCTTCTTGTATACCTCAGAGCACATTTCCTTATCAAATATCATAGTTTGTATGTATACATTCATTTTTGTGGTTATTTGATTCATGTCTGTTTTCCTCAAAAGATTATATAAGCTCTGGGGTGCCTGTCGGGTTTACTCTCTACTACATTTTCCGGGCCCAGCACACTGCCTGGTACACCTTACACTCTCATTTAATCATGCATTGGATGAATGAATTTGTGAAAATTATTCAGAAATGGATAGGGCCACGCCATGAGACTGCAACATAAGCTACATGGGAGGAGGTAGCCAGAATGAGGTTGGGAACAAGCTTATGGCTGAGATATTGTCTGGGCACGAGAGCACTGTGCAGCCTGTGACACAAGTATGTGACAGCCCAAGAGCTGTGTTTTAAAGCTGTAGCTCTGATAAGGGTATAATATGGAAGGTCTTGGAACCAGGGAGTCACATTAGGAGGCATCCAATGAAGATGACCTGAATAGTGGCAGTGAGAGGAGAAATAGAGAAGTGGGGACAAATGCTTTTAATATCTCCCATTTCCATTCCCTCCACCCCCTCTCTCCCATAGGAAGGCAGTAGTGGATCAAAGGGCTTTACATAATTTTAACATTTCTAACCTGCCTGACCTCAACATGGTTGATATACAGGAAGAGTAAGAAGGGTTTGGAATTGGTGGGGTAGTGGGCAGCGTGGCACAGTCCTGAATCTGGGGGTCTTTCTCCTCTCTCAGGCAAAAATGGCCCATGGAAGTTTGAGAGGAAAGGGCATTCTTAGGACCTGCTGACCTGAGTTGATGGTGAGTTTGTGTGTGAGGGGAATGCTATCCAGCGGACCTCCTTTTGGGAGAAACATGACTGGCTCCCACCTTACTGTTCTGATTTGAGAAGCCTGTCGTGGTGGCCTGTCTTAACTGAGACTCTGTGAGTATCTTCTAATGAAGGGCATTTTGAGAGGGGGACAGTGTGGAGGGCAGAGTGGTCTTGGGACCAGGGTGACACCTAATGAAGGGTATTTGCCTCACCTGGGCTTGGTGTTACACCTCCTATTTTGCTTATTCTTTCCTCTGGTTCTCATAGTCTGAACCACAACGACAGCGCTAGGGTGATACAATGAACTGCTCCACCATCCCACCGTGGTCGAATTGGATAGAATGCAAAACTCTATGCTACTAAATTTTAGCAAGTGTATTCTGTGGATCTAGCATCCCTTTCTAGGACTTGACCAATATAATAATACTGTTGTGTTTGTTAGTGGTGTTCATGGCTAAAATATCTCATGTCATTTGATGTTTGTAACTACGGGCAGGGCTGGATCTGGCTGTGCCAGATGTGTATTGCCTGGCTCTGGCAAGCACCGCTCATGTGGATTCCCACAGGAATGGCATCCCCTGGAGGTGTGCAAGGTAGCAAGCCAACCCATGAAGTGTGCAGGGCAGGCACTTGCCTTATTTTGCTGGTCTGGGATGGTGACATGCTTTATTCAGTTTCATGTGACAAGTAAATGTTAACACTGCAGTTGGGGCCCAGTTTCTGAATCTACATCAGGTCTTAATTTTGCTGTACGTCCTGGCTAACCAGTGTTCGAGTAAATAAATGAGTGATGGGAAAGGTGGAGCCTCCACTCAGGAGCCGAATGAGGGCCTTGAACTGTTCTGAAGGCCCCCGAGTGCCATCAGCAGAACCAACTGCCGTAATCTGTGGTCCACCTGTCTGGGCCTCATCTGTTCTCAGTGTGGACTTTGCCCGCACAGTGGGCCCCAGATGATGCGCTGTCGGTGTTTTTCTACCTTCCTTCCTGAGCCCCTTGCATCTTTCTGGTACACAAGGCCACACCTCCTGTGCCTGTCCCGTTCCCTCAGGATCTTGCTTCCAGCTACTCTAGGTCATCCTCTCCCATAAGGTGCTCATTAATAAAATAATAAAATGAAGATTATAATTCAGTAGGGAGATGTAGCTGATAAAACGCCTTTAAAACACAAAGGAATTATTCTGTAAGGGTGGAATTCCTGGTTGGCTGTGAGAGTCAGGAGCTGTTGGTCTTTTACACAGAGAGCAGGAGAGGACTTTACCAATCAATAATGCACTTGGGGAAACCAGGCCCTCCAGAGTTAGTCGATCGGCTGGGGCTAGAACCCAGAGGTTTCCCCATTATACCGTGTTTCCATGAGCAATTTTAAAATGGAGTCTTTCCTGTCACCTTTTTCACTTTACATGACTGAAGGCAGCCCTGTGTTTGGACCATCTATACCCCATTTGCATTTGGGGGAGGAGAAGAGCAATGGCAAGTGGACAGGGAGCTCAGTCAGCGTTGTGCTGGACCCTGGCATGACACCAGGATCCATGCTTTTAAATGCCATTATGAAATGCAGTTCATCTAGAGCTCAGTGCCTCTTCCCATCAGACTAATGCAGCTGTGGTGGAGGGCGGGGTAGTGGCCGGCTGCCTGGCAATCTCTTGGAGCCCGGGAGAGGGATTATGCTTGCTCAGGCAGCCTTATCACCATAATAAAAATGAGAGTTATGTTTATCGACTCATCAGGACTGCCCATTTAGACGATTACTCCAGTTCCAATCCCATTTCTGGAGAAAAGAGGATTGCCAGACACTTCCTGCTACCCTCACCACTAGCAGGGCCCTGTGTGTTGGTGGTTTCATGGCGGAGGGGGTATTGGAGGTAGGCATGCAGCAAGTCAGAAGCTTTGCCCTCTTTGTCTTCCAGTGCTGGCAAGGCACCATGGGATGGCCATCTCCTGAGAGATAGGAGAGGAGGAGAAGCAGTCCGGCAGGGGCCTGGAGCAGCTGGCTGGCCTCAGTCATTTCTTGTAAGGAGGTTTTGCTGGCAGAGTACACGTCACCCTTCTGTTGCCCCTCTGCTTTTTCTCATGTGCTCCTAAAATAAACTAAAGCGACCTTTGTCTGTGCTCATCTAAATGTGGTCACTTAACCTCATCTCTGTGGAACCCAGGTATAAAACAGCAGCATGCTTTTGGAACAAGATGGGGGAGGATGCAAAACAGAAAGAGCCTGAGCAGCTGGAATACACATTACAGCGTTTCTCTTTCTACTCAGAAGAGCCTTTTGGGCTCTCGCTCAGAGACCATTGGCTCTTACTTAACGCATAGCTCTGATTAGCTCAGTAAGCAGCTTTCTGACACCTAAGCAGATCCAAGTAGGAATTAAAGATGGGAAAGACTTCCATAAGCTGGAGCTAATAGTTAAGAGCTAGGTCCAAGGCGGTGACATCTGTGGGACCAACTGTGGATGGGAGTCCTACTCAAAGGGGGGTGTTGGATGAATGTCCCTGCAGGTCCCTTCCAGCTTTCCTGTCATGGCTCTGAGTGTGTCTGGTTTTACTGTGGTGGTGAGAGGCAGAGAGGGGGGAAGGAAGACATCAATGGGGAGCTGGTACTCAGCAGGAAACGTTACCTATGTTTGGTGGAGGCCTTTAGTGTTGGTACTCAGAAGTACTCACCAACTTTTGCTGCTCTTGAGCCTCATTTATTCTTTGCCAGCAAGATTAAGTTCTTGTGGCTGTTTCTAGAACAAGTTCTGTGAAGCATCTGAATGCAATGGATAGACATAGGCTTGGGTGAGACAGGCCTGTGTTCAGATCCTGACTCCCCACTAAGCTAGCTGGGTACTCTGGTGAAATCATGGAGCCTCTGTTTCTTCAGTGTATATCTACTGCATAAGTTGTGCATCACAAATTGTGTGCTTCCTGCGTATGACCCTTCAGGAGCCCCTCACTGCTCCTCTTAACCATTTTCAGGGTAGACTCCTTTTTGATCAAGAGTCTCCAGGAAGCCTAGTAAAATTTGAATTTCAGACAAACAACAAATAAATTTTTTAGTGTAATTATGCTCCACATATTTCATGGGATGTACTTATATTAATATTATGAAGTTAGTACAGAATTACAGTAGATAATACCTATGTCAGTATGATACCTTTGTCACAGTTAATGAACTAATGTTGATACACAATCATTAACTAAAGTCCAACTTTATTCGACTTTTCTTAGTTTTTACCTAATGTTCCTTTCTGTTCGAGGATCCCATCCAGGACAGCACATTACATATAGTTGACATGATCCCTTAGGCTCCTCCTGGTTGTGACAGATTGTCAGTCATTCCTTGTTTTTGGCGATCTTGACAGTTTTGAGGAGTACTGAGCAGGCATTTTGTAGAACATTGCTCAGTTTTGGTCTGTCTGATGTTTTTCTCATGATTAAACAGGAGTAATATGTTTTTTGTGGGGAGGACCATGGAGATCAAGTGTTATTCTCATTCTGTCATGTTAAGGGTATTGTCCACATGACTTATCACTGGTGATGTTTACCTTGATCACCTGGCTGAGCTAGTGTTCTTCAGGTTTAGCATCCTGTGTTTTCATTTGCTAAATCTGGTAACTCTATTCCAGGCATACGAATCCTTCATGACCAGTGCTGGCTTATGCTACAGACTTTTTCCACTCTAAACTTAGGAACTGAAGGCAACTCTTCTAATGGACAACTCTCAGTCTCTCTTTCCTCTGCCTGGAGTGTTTCACTCATACAAACACACCGTTTCCCCCCTAAGGCTAGGTTAGGTACTGGCAATCTGCCATGGACTCATTCTTGGGTGGTACTTGTCACTCTGTGGTTGTGATCTGTTTACTTATGTCTCCCTGATCCCAGTGTATCTGTAGTATCTTGACAGTGCCTGTTTAAACTCAAAACATAATTGTTGAATAAGTGAATGGTTATTTCAGACAGTCCAGGTAAAACCTCTAGCATAGTGCCTGTCTTGCCAACAGTAGATGCTTAGTAAATGCTTGGCTCCATCTCTTCCAATGTAGGGAAAATAATCTTCCCTAGATCTAAGCCACTATATTAAGTTTGTGATTGCCTGACAGCCACAACACAGGGGGATGAGATTCTGGAACAGTGGTCTCCTAGGATTCCCTCAGAGCCACAGTTACCTGTGTCAAAGCATCAAGAGGGCCACTTAATGACAGAGATGTTGGGATAAGTAGGCTACTCTCGGTCAATTTGCAAATTAAAAAGTCATCCTTTTCCCAATGGAGAAATTTCAAATTATGAACCCTTTAACCAAATTTACATAATCAGGCTCCTTGACCCTTTGTTATCTAATGAGAGGGACCTACCTGACTCTTTTTGTGGACCACACACAGCATATAGATGAATGCTATGTATACCTGATGTTGCATGTCTTCGATGACTAGTATACCTGTATGTTTGTGTGTATGTTAGTTTTTTCTTTTCACTCATCTGGTGTAGTTGTGGCTCTATCCCCAAACCCCAGAAGGAACAGACACCTCATGTAGTAGTCTCAGGAATCTCTGACCAATAACAGGACTAATTATGTCTATCATTTATTATCTACTTTGCTCCAGGCTCTTCACCTACCACACCTCAAATCTTCTCAGTAACCCTGCAAGTTGAGAATTATTATTCCCTCTCACGAATGAGGAAACTAAGGTTTGGGGTGCCTTAAAATTTCCCCAAATTTGAGGTGGAGCCAGGCTTGGAACTAAGGCTGTGGACTTCAGAGTCTGAGCTCCTTCCGCTAGGACTGGTCACCTCTCTGCAGTTCAGTCAGCATCTCCCAAAGGCTTGTGTTCATTAGAATGTTCTTGGCTCTACTTCTTCCTTCATATCCCAGGTTACCTCACTAGAGCAGATCCCCATCAGTCTGTGCCTATGCACTTGCAAGATCCTCCTTCATGGATTCCTGGCCTTGGATTCCCCGTCCACAGACCGCACTCCTGCACCACCATCGCCCTACTCAGGACTCACAAGAATGCCTGTTATATATCCTTTACTTTGCTTCCAAGACCCTAGACTATATTTTTATATCTAACTTCATCTGAATTAGCCACAGGCTTTTGCATGACTCTCAGGCATGCCATCCACCTTTTCACTTCTGCATGCTGAATGTGTCCTTGGAGACCCTAAGCCTTCTCTCCGTGCGTCAGATTCTTCCTTTCCCTTCAGCTCCTAGATAAGTTCCCTCTGAAATGTATGCTGTCTAGAACGTCACCAACTTCCCTCTCCTCAGATCTCTGTGACATCAGGGTGTGCAAGGCATAAATGAATGGCTTGTGTGCAATCATGGGGATTCCCCTGTATTTTTAATCAAAGTCTCCTGAAGATCAAAAACCTCTTTTAAAATATCAATTTAATTGAGGTATGTTACACATAATATACATATAATATATTTAATATACATATGCAATAAAATGCACCGGTTTTAAGTTTTCAGTTTGAATTATGACAGATATATACAACCATGTAACTACTACTACATCCAAGATATAGAACATTTCCATCACCCCAAAAGTCCTTCTGTACCCCTTTGCAGTCAATCTTTGCACACCCTGACCCAGGCAACTACTCATCGAATTTCTGTTATTATAGATTGATTTCACCTGTTCTTGAACTCCTCATAAATGAAAGCACAGAAGTATTCTTTTGTATCTGGCTCCTTTTTGCTCAGCATAGTGTTTTAGAGATTCCTCCATATTACGTATCTCAATAGTTCATTACTTTTTGTTGCTGACTACTACTCCATTTGATAGACAGTCATGTGCTTCATCATGAGGTTTTGGCCAATGACAGACCATATATACAATGGAGGTTTTATAACATTATAATGGAGCTGAAAAATTCCTGCTGACTAGTAACATCATAGATGTCATAATATCACAGCGTAATACATTAATCACACATTTGTGGTGATTCTGGTGTAAACAAACTTGGTATGCTGCTAGTTGTATAAAAAATAGCACATACAATTATGTACAGTATGTAATATTGATAGTGACCATGTCATTGGTTTATGTGTTTACTATACTTTTTATTGTTATTTTAGAGTTTATTTCTACTTATAAAACAGAGTTTTTGGTAAAACAGTATGCTATGTTATACTGGCAGCAGCCTCACACATCTCATGTTTATGTCTCTTGATTGCATCATTTCTAATTCTTGTTTTCATTTTGTGTTGTTTTGTGCAGTAACATGCTGTATAGGCTTGCAGCCTTGGAGCAATAAGCTATACCGTAGAGCCTAGGTGTAGTAGGCTGTACCATCTAGGTTTATGTAAGTGTACTTTATGATGTTTGCATGAGAACAAAATTGCCTAATGATGCATTTCTCAGAAGTATCCCTGTCGGTAAGTGGCACATGACTATCACATAACTTGTTTACCCATTTACCTGTTGATGGACATTGGGGTTGTGTGCAGTTTTTGGCTACTGTGTTCTTGGCTCTAAGTGTTCATACACAAGTCTTTATGTTGACATGTTTTCATTTCTCTTGGGTATATACCTAGGAGTGAAATTTCAAGGTCTTATGGTAAGAAGTGTATGTTTAATTTTATTTGAAACTGACAGATTGTTTTTCCAAAGTGGTTACTCTCTTATAAACACCACCCTCCTAGGAATGTATGAAAGTTTCATTCCCACCAACACTTGGCAAGGTCAGTCTTTTAAATTTTAGTAAATATATAGTCACCTTTTCCTGATGATTAAAGATACTGAACATCTTTTCATGTGCTTATTGACAATTTATACATTTTATTTTTTGAAGAATCTGCTGAAAAATTTGCATGTTTAAAATTTTGGCGATTTGCCTTCTTAGTTATTGAGTGTTCTTTCTATATTTTTACATAAGTCCTATCAGATATATGTGTTATGGAACACCTATATCAGATATATGAGTTTTCACCTGGACTTTCTTAGTGACATCTTTTAAAGCGAAGAAGTTTTAAACTTTGATAGAATTTAAATTTATTAATTTTAATAACTTTTTAATGGTTAGTATGTTTTATGTTCTATGAAACCTTTATCTGCCTCAGAATTATGAAGATTTTTTTTCTAAGTTTTCCTCTACAAGTTTTATGTTTTTGTTTTTTTACATTTAATTTTTCATAAGGTCTATCTTGTTAAATGTTTCATGTGCACTTGAAAAGAATATAAATTTTATGCCTGATGAGTGCATGTTATTTAGGTCAGGTTGGTTGATAGTGTTGTTCAAATCATCTATGTTTTTATTGATTTTCTGCTTGTCCTATGAAATATTGAGAAAGGAGTGCTGAAAACTCCAACTATAACTTAAATTTGTCTGTTTCCTCCCCCCTCTGTGTGTCAGCTTGAATAATTTGTATTGTTCTATCTTCAAGTTTACCAGTCTTTTCTTCTGCAGTATCTAATTGATAATAACCCCATCCATTTTTTTTATTGCAGATATTGTATTTTGAGTTCTAGAAGTCCTGTTTGGATTTTAAAAAACAATTTTAATTTCTCTTCTTATTTGGTTCATGTTTTCCTCTAACTCCTTGAGAATACTATGGCTCTATTTACTTGTTTGTCTGCTAATTCCATCATTTCTGTCATTTCTGGTCTGTTTTCATAGACTATCTCAGTCATGGTTTTCATTTTTCTGGTTCTTTCCACGAATAATAATTTATAATTGAACATAGAACATTGTGAATGTCAAGTTGTTGATTGAATTTTTTTTTTTCAGAGTGTTGATTTACTTTTACTAGGTGAATACTCATTTAGGTTTGTCAGTAGTGCTAGTTTAGTACTACCTTTATAACTTGACTTTTGTAAGGTCTCTATTGAATTCCATTGGTGTTTAACAAGTTTTCTTCATTCTGGTTGGTTGGAATTTGAATGCTTTCAACCATGTGTAGGTTCCTATAGTTGTTCAACTTATAGCTCTCCAGTAGTTCTTTGGTAGTTTTTGTGTGTGTGTGGTCTGAAGGAGTCACACCCTATAAATATGCAGTTTATTGTTTACATTAACAAGAGCCCCTAATGAGGATGTCTGGAGTTCTTTCTTATTGTAGCAGCTCCTTATTTGGCAGTATATCTCTCAAATTCCAGGCATCTTAGCATACCTTAACTTTGATACGTTTCTTTTAAGCTCAGGAGACTCATCCTCTGCTTGGGTTCTTCCTCCCTGTCCTGGGAGCTTCTAAGTACCTTTAGGTGGGAAGCCAGCATGACCAGAGGATTCATCTCAATTGTTTCCCTTCTCTCAGGCATCACAGTTCTGTGCACCTGTATCTGAAGGGTTGTTTCACAAATTGTATCCAGTATTGTAAAAGTGTATAATGGCAGGGTTAGTTGGTACCAGTTATTCCATCATGGTCAAAGCAGAGTTCTAGGAACCACTTTATAAACTTCTTGGGTTATCACAGAGTTAAAAGTGCTGAGCACAAAACATAAAAAAAAAGTAGAGAGAGAGAAAGGAATAACAGGCAGAGGAGAGAGAGAGAGAGAGAGAGAGAGAGAGAGAGAGAGAGAGAAATCCCATGGGTCTTCCCACCTGGGATGTTTTGCTTGTGTTTTGAGATAGAACATGACATTGAGATGAGGGTTTCTTGAAGGATCAGAGTCCCAGAAAGGTTGGACCTCTTCCTTTGGAAACAGCTACAAGGTGTAGAAATCATTCTTCCTTTCTTCTGTGAGCTCCAAGGCTACAGGCTCAGTCAACTGTGTTTAGGAACTACCATAAAAGATCCACAGAAGGCCAAGTTAATGAGAATCCAGTCATGCCATGTGGGTGACTCTCTCCAGGAGTGGCTAGTGATTGTGCAGCCTTTGAATTTATTCTATCTGCAGCTCACAAATGGCTCAGCAGTCGAGCAGAAAGGTTGGCTAAGGGTTCTCATAGAGTTACCTGAGCCCATATGCTCACAGGAGTGAAAGATATTGGATTTGGAAAGGTAAGGGCAAAGGAGGCTCAGGAGGTGGCAGACGACCGCCAAACCCCGGAAGACTTCAGAGCTGAAAAGTTAAAGAAAATAGGTTGGGACTGGCAGCACTATCATGGTTTCTATCATGTGCAGGAAAACGGGGACAAAACATAAGATGGAGAAAGGGAAGATGAGCATATTGATCCATTTATTAAATATTTTAAGTGCCTATAGTGTATCAAGCACTGAAAATTTAGTGCCTTCACTTAATATCTGTTGAGACACATACATTGTAATTAACAAAGGATCACAGGGAAGTGAAACCAGGGTTGACATGGAAAAATGAAAATCACCAAGATTTAGAGAAAGAATAGGATGCAGTGTGGAAACTACAAAGCGTCGTCTGGCCTGATTGATTCCTGTGCTAATTACAGATAAAGAAACTGACCTTGAGGTGGCTTGCCCGCAATGACTAGGTACTTCATCCTAGAAATGTCTCAAACCTTTATCAGGGTTTGGTCATCTGCCAACCTGGCTTCCAGGAGGCTGGTTCCCTGTGGCCAGACTTGGAGGGTTGTATGGCTATGCTCCAAGCAGATACTTCAAGAGCTCATGTTTTCTATCTTGTCTTGTTCTGAGGACCTGGGTTCAGACACTTAGAAGTCCCTTCAATGACTTTATTGTAGCTTTTACTCTCCTGTGATCCTGTAGCCTGGCTGCTGTGTAGGGATTATGGATCCAACGAACTTTTAAATGGAGCAAACTCTATAGGGTTTACTGTGACACAATTCCTTGGCAAGAGCATGCCTCACAGACTATTCAACTGAGGGCCAAGGGTGTGGGGTATTCATTCACCAATTAATATCCCTCAGTGGCTGAGGGCATTAGCTCCCCATGCTTCCAGCCTGCCCCATGCATGGACCAGCCTGATTCTGTCATGGGAGAATTACCTAGGCAGCAAGACATGGTTGCTGACAACATGTGTGGGGACTGTTGGTGATGTCCCAGCTGAGCCATAGCATTTGCTACAACCAACCAACCCAATAGTCAAGTTAATATGTATATTTCTCTCTCCATTCCTTCATTCTTTTACTTATTCTTTTAATAGATATTTATTGAACACCTACTATATGTTAGGTACTGTAGCACAGAAGAACTAGAGATTCAGTTGTTAACAAGGCAAGCAAGTCCCAGTTCTCAAGGAACATAACAATAAAAATAGCTCACGTTTACTAAGGTGTAGATAGATAATCACACAGCAGCAATGATAAAGCCAGAGAATTTTTATACCAGCCAGAAACACAGCACAGCAATCTTATGTTTCCCTCTCAGCTATTTCTCCCAGCTATTTCAAGCCAAGGCTCCATACTCCTCCAACTCCTTACCTGACTCACCAACTCTGCTGAGTTACACATCTACCTGTTCATCTTGCATTTCCATTTGGATGTTCCCAGGTATTTCAGACATGGAAAGTCCCCTGAACCCACTCCCCTTCTTGTATTTCCTTTCTGTGGAAATGGCATCACCATCTACCCAGTTGCCCTGAAATTCAGGTTTCATCTTTGTTTTCTCCCACTCCTATACCACACTCCCCTCATCCACAGTTACTAGCAATGATATATTTATTGAGCTCTCACTCTATTTCAGGCACTGCTCCAAGCACCTCGCTATTATTATCATACTAGTTCATCCTCACAACCCTGAATGGTGCATACTCTCACTGTTCCCATTTTCCTATTGAGGAAACTGAGTCCAGGAGAGGCTAAGTGAGCCACAGCTACCTGGCCAGTAAATGGTAGAGCCAGGATTGAACCATGCAGCCTGTCTCTGCAATCTGTTCTCTTAGTCATTACACCATAGCACCTCTCAGTCCAGGGGGAGGAGACAGGCAGTAAACCAGGGGTTCTACAAATAATTATTTAATTACAATGGTGATAAGTGATATAAAGGAGAAGCTCAAGGAACTTTGTCTAAGACAGCTGGGAGACTCAGGGAAGGGAAGTGTCCTTTATGCTGAGCCTTACGGGGGTCTGCTCACGATGCTGGCAAGAAGGAGCTACATTGGTGGAGGAGGGACAAATGTCCATCCTAGACTCAGAGATATTGACTATCTCATTTGCACCCCGCAAATGGTCAGCTACTTGTTTTCCTTAATGCACAGTATAATTTGGTCCCCTTTAATTTGATTCTTTTTCCATAGTGTTGACTGTAAAGGGCCAGATAGTAAACATTTTAGGCTCTACAAGCCAGTTGGTCTAGTGCAGATACTCAATTCTGCCTTAGTGGCACAAAAGCAGCCATAGATGGTATGTAAACGAATCACTTTGGCCGTGTTCCAATAAAATTTAATTTATGGATACTGAGTTTTGAACCTCATATACTTTTTGCATGTCATTAAATATTATTCTCCTTTTGATTTTTTCAATCACTGAAAAATCTAAAAGCCATTCTTAGCTCATAGGCTGGCCATATAAAAACAGGTTGGGGGCTGGATTTGGTAAGAGGCTGTAGTTTGACAATGCTGCTCGAGATCATATTTTCAAGTACCCTACAGACATCTCTCCTCACTGCCTGCTCCATGACAACTACCCCAGTTAACATTAGCAAAAATCAAGCTCATCACCCCAGTGAAATCAATTCCTTCTCCTGATATTCTGATTTCTAAATATTGGGGTATCAGGAGAAGGAATTTCTCCTGGGATGTTGGGGCTGAAAAAAATGCACAAGAATCACTATTCTAGCTATACTGGGCCATTGTCACTTCTCAAACCTGCCAGGTACATTCCTGTCTTTGCTTAGCTTCTGCTCCACCTCTCTCCTCCTCTTCTCCGCCAAACTTCTCCTAAGACTTGTGTCTACTCCCTGTCACTGTTTCATCACCTCCCACTCCTCACTACTCACCTCCTCCAATCTGGCTTCCACCCCATCACAAAAACAGCTCCCACAAAGGTCACCAATGACCTCAGTGCTGCTAAATCCAAAGGACATTCTTCAGTTCTCATCTTACTTGCAATTGACACCGTTGACCACTCTCTCCTTCTTGAAATACTCCTTCTGACCTTGGATGCCCTTTCTCTTTCTCCTTTGTGTACCTTCCCTCTGCTACCTGGCCCTGAGCTGTTGGAATTCCTAAAGGCTGAATCCAGAGCCTGTTCATCTTTTCTCTTGAGCTACTGTCCTTGGGTGGTCATGCATCTACAGTTCCCATCCTGACCTCTTTCCTGGTACAGTCTACCTATCCAGCTTTTTACCTGACATTGCTCAGGTGTCTTAAAACAGCTCAAACTTTACATGTCCTGAACCAAAATCATCCACTGATCCACCTGGCCATTCAGTTAACAAGGGGTTGCCGAGTACTTGTCATATGCCAGACACCATCAAGAACATAATTCTGAGTAAAAAGAGACAGAGTCCTGCCCTTGAGGGACTTATAGTTCACTGGGGTAGACACATACTGACCACACCACCAAACTTCTGATTCCCCAGAGCTCATCTCTACCACTATGGCCCAGAACCATTGTCATTATCTAGGCAATTGGCATTGCCATTTGTCCAGTTCTGAAAGCCAGAGGTATTTGTGACAGCTCCCTCTTCCTCACCAAAGCCCTAAAGTCTAGCTTTCCGTCTTGTTAACTTACCCCTAGATATCTCAACATCATTTTCCTCATCTCAAGCACTACCTTCCCTGTCCTGGCCACTGCAGTTATCTCTTGCTGGACCACCGGTTCATCTACTCTGTCCCTAATACAGTCTCTATACTTTAGCCAGATAATCTTTCCAAAATTTAAACTCTCATTATGCCACCTCCTACTTCCCCTCCACAGAATGGCACCAATTAAACTGTTTTTAAGATTGTCCGTTGTCCTTACACTAAAGGGCAGGAACTTCTCACCAAGATCCCTCAAGACCCTATATGCCCCTCCTGGACCCCTTGAGCTCATCTCCACACACCATGCCGCTCACACCATACTCCAGCCTCCTGGACTGTTTCAGCCCCTTTTTCTCATCACACTTTCTTTTCACCTGGAAGCATGTCACTCCCTTAGTTGGGAATGCTGCAGTCCCCACTCATTGCCTGGATATCTCTGACTCCCCCTTCAGATCTTAGTTCCACCATCACTTCCTCAACTAGGCCTTTCCTGACTTCTCTGCCAGGTCAGAAATTCCTGTTAGACCTCGTGCAGAATCCTGGACCACCCCTCGTGACATTGCAAAACTGCAATTTACATATGAAGGTTTGATGTTTCAGTTAATAATTTGCTTCCCCAGTAGCTCCCAGGGGTTAGGGAATCTGTCTCGTTTTACTCAGAATTCTGTCATCAGCAACTAGTTTAATGCCCGACAAAAAGTGCCCAGTAACTTTTTGTTAATTAGATGGATAGTTGATGGATAGATGAATGGATGGATAGATGGGTGGGTAGGTGGGTGAATGGATGGATGGATGAATGAATGAATGCACGAAAGCCATTACCCTGCCTGAAGCATTTTTCCTATCCACCTTTCAAGTCAGCTGAAACGCCACCTCCTACAGGAAGCCTCCTCTGACACTCTTGGTGAAATTCACCTCCCTCCTGTGTTCCTGTGCTCTGTAACTCTGCTGCAGCATCGATTGCCTTTACCTTGTGTTACTGTGTTCACAGCTATTGGCCCTATGGTTCAGTGTTCCCAGAGATCCAGGACCAGTCTTGTTCATCTTTATATCTCTCACTTGGCGTGGTGTCCTGGACATGGGAGGTGCTCGATAAAGACTCACAGAATTGATTTCTTTACATAGTCCAGGTCATTCTAACTCTTGACAGTGATCCATCCTCGAAACATGATGTAACTGCAGAGGAGAGACAAGCGAGGGAAACTCTCTGCCACTTCCACCCTTGTCCTTTCACTGCTTCCCTTTCCCTGAAGTTACTCAGCCACCCCAAAAGCTTTTCTCTCCCAAGCTTACTTTAAGACTCAATGGAAAGTTTCTTTGTCCTCTGTTTTGGGTTGTTGGTGGTTCAGCAAGTTTATTAATAAGTTTCTTCACTGCCTGGGGATCTATTTCATTCTGCCTGATGATTTGTTACATTTAATTTTTTGAAGTATTCCCTTACCTGTGTTTTTATCAACAGCTGTGTTTACATGGCTTTAATTACTTCCTAATTGTCTCTATCCATCCCACTTCCTTCATTTTTCTTGCTTAAATCTGATGACTAAAACAGGAGCATAGTAACTCAGTTAGCTTCCTTTCTTCCCCATTGCCATGAAAGGGATTTTACAAACTTGGAATAGTTCATATAGCATACCTGTTTCCAAAGTTATAACTTTATTTAGAAAATTTATTACATGATTTTATTTTAATACTCCCGGTGTTTTGCGATCCCAATTAAATTCACTGATTACTGATTCCTACTTTGTTCCTTCCCCCTTCAGCCCTTTGATGTGTACTCTTAGCTCCCACCTGTCTAGTGTTTGGGGAGAGTAGACTATTCTGTTTAATCAAATATTCTGGTTAGCTGAGTGGCCATAATTGTTACAAATGGACTCCCAATTTTCATAAAATTCAAAGCACAGTAAAACTTCCTTTGCTGTATTGCTAAGCTGATTATTTAAAACATGAGTGGTGCTTTCTTTCTCCATGCCAGATAGTATCTCAGAGGCTTACCACATATTTCCTCATTTAATCTTGATAGAAATCCTAGGAGCTGGTGTGGATGAAGAAGATTGCACAGAGATGCTCAGGAACCTGCCTGAAGGCCCCAGGGCCAGGAGTGGTGGAATCAGGATTCCTCACCCCAAAGCTCTCAAACGTCATGACCAAATTCTTGGTTTACCATGATCCAGAGAGCCCCTTCCTTATTTCCTCCAGGCTGTCACGAGGACACCAATTCTCATTGTGCCATAGCCCAGATAGATGGTGTAGGGTCTCTTACTGGACTATCCTGTCTTTCTTCTTGCCCTCTGGTCCCCACAGGGGCTTTAAAACTCATGCATTATAAATAGGTTCTAAGATTTTGGGCTCAGAGGACTGTGGGAATGGAGAGAATGGTTCATTAAGAGTTTGTTTTAAATCTTAGTTCAAATCCCTCTTTAAAAAAAGTCTAAGAAACTAGGCTACACCTGATATGGGAGACCCAGATCAATCAGTCCATCAACAAATCTTTATTAAATGCCACTAAAATGCAAGGCTCCTTGCTCAGTGCTATGGGCAGCTCTCCGAGTAGCTCTGGTTTTTATAGTAGAATTGTGATTTGCAGTTTCTGATGAAAAGGACTATTTATGGCATGCCAGAGCTTATGGGGCTTATGGCTGTTAAGTCTGTTTAAGCCTGCAACTGAGATTGTGGCTTTTTCTTGGGGGAAAGAAGAAAACAAAACCGAATGCCCATCCCTCTGTTTGGAAGTGTGTAAGTTGAGCTCTCGTGTTATGAAACAGTGGGAACTGAGCTGAAATTGGCTTCCCTGGGAAAAACAATAAACAGGAGGCCACTTGAGCTCACTGTTTCTGCAGAGAAGGTAAAGATGAGATTTTTAAAACAGGCCAACATTTTTGTGGTATGTCTCTAGCCTATTTTTTTTTAAATGACTCTGAACTTATTTTGCCATTTGGAAATGTTAACTTTGGAAAGGACATTAGCACAGGGACATGTGGGCTGGTCGAGAGTGTGAGGATTGCAGGGTAGGAGGGAAAGGAGGTGATGGGTTGTCAAAACCCACAGGGCTGCCTGGAAATGCAATGTATGGACCAAGTTTTAAAGATGGATGGGGGAGTGGGATGGGGCATTGCACATGTAGAGAGATCCTGGGAAGGCCAGAGGGACATTTTGCTGGCATGCAAATGACGAGCAGCAGAGTACCACTATGGGTAAGAGGCGGGTGGCAGATGCAGGGAGGTTCAGGACTTGTTTTATCTTTGAGACCCTATATCTCTAAAAGATGGATCTGTAGATAAACTGTGAGGAGATGTGCCTTGCTTTGCCTTCAGCTTAGCTGTGTGATGGCTCTTCATATAGCCTCATGGGATAGAAGTGTCAGAGTTCAGCCTGTGTGCTCTGGAGCTAGACTGCTTAGGTTTGAATCCTTACCAGACGTAACATGGGGCAAATGACTCAATCTCTTGTGTTTTAGTTTCTTCATCTGTAAAATGGAGATATTGATAGTACCTACTATGAAGGGATTTCTGAAAGATTAAATGAGATAATACGTGTAAGTAGCAAGTGCTTAAAGAAGTGATTTGTTGTTATTATAAAGAACTCCATAGTGTGGCTGTAAGGGACAGATTTAGGGGACCAGGGCTAGGCAGGTTTAAGGACTTTTAGCTACCTGACAAAGGTTATTAGACACTAGGTGAGACTATCCCAAATTATACAAAGGCTCTCTGTGATCATAGGTTGATGATGGTGATGACGATGATGACGATGATGACGATGATGACGATGACGATGATGGTTTTTATTCTCACTTGTCTTTTAGGAGGTATCACCATTATCTTTGATCATGAAATACAATTATATATAACACTATATTCATACTCAAAGATATCAAGAAGAAAGACAGAGATTTTAACTTCCAACAGAGTGGTCTAAATGTAGGTTAATTTCAGCTACTCATTTCAAACTGCTTTTATCTTTAAAAAAATGAAATGGAGGAAAGAAAATAGAGTAGCATAGGTGGCATTGCTGGAGAGTGATTACAACTAAGAAGAACAGAGGTTGGAATCTGAAAGACTTTTATAGAATACCTCAGACTCATGTGTTTGTGTCCTTAAGCCTTGGATAAATGGTTGCTATGTGATGCACTGTTGGTGTAAATATGTATTTCAGTGGTCATCGCATCACATCTGAATGAGGTCTTCTGGGTTTGTGAGTGCTTATTGTTCAGTCCCTCAGTCTTCAAGGGAAAGGTTTAGGAGCAGCATGAGTGGTCTTTTGTTGCATGGAAAATGGGGTGTACTTCTCTGAGGATGAATTTCCTATGGCTTTGCTGACAGGTCAAGATGGATACTAGGAGGGACAAGGTTAGTCTGTGTATTTGATTTATGGAGCCAAAAGTAGGGGCTGACCTCAGCTGATGGGTAGTGTGGAGCTCTTAGGAGGTGCCAGGTTTTCTTCTAGAGTTCTCGGTGCCCAGGTGTGATTGGCTTCATACTTGCAGAGGTGGTAAAGGGAGGCAGCCAGCTCCAAGAAGTCAGAAAGCTGCTGATCCCTCCCTAGAGTTTTAGAACATCTCCTAACCAGATCAGGAAAGAAACAATCAGATTCTGGTCAGCCTGTCCCCAGAGAGGCTGGGCAAAGCTGCAGACCTCAGGAAGAAGTAGAGGCTCATGGGAAAGCAGACCTGCCAGAGACAACCCTGAAGCATCCATATTTCTGGCAATAGAACTTGGTCTAGAATGATGGTTATATGGAAACCCAGAGAGTGGAACCTCAAACTGTATTTAGTGCTCATGTCAATTGGTACAGTCTGTTCATTGTAGACATTTTATGTGGTGCTTTATGATCACAGTACCTGAAAATAGGATGCTTCGTTTATGACCACTGCCTATGATGAGAGGATGCCCTGGATTTGTTCAGTGCACAACCTACACCTTACCATGGTGGCCCTGATCCTTTAGGAGATTCTTTCTATATTTTGGGTGGAAGTTTAATAAATTAAACATAAATATAGAAATGATAAATAGCTATTATTATACCCATCCTTTTCTCAGTCTTCAGAAAGATTGTGAAATTTACCAAAAGCCTTCTATTCACATCCATGGGTTGTAGACAGCTATTTGTGTAGTTTATGTTTAGAGTGAATTTTTGGGTGGGAGAATTTTGTAATCATCTAGTCTATAACTGATATCTCAAGTGAGATACTTTACCCCTGTGGAAATTTCTGCCTCTGACCACAGCTCTGTCCACAGTGCTCACGTCTCTTCCCATGGGTTGGTGGGGTTCTATGATTCTCTCCATTTGGACCTCTCTGTTGTGGAGCATAGCAGTCTCAGAATGTCCGTGATGTGTCAGCTTGTGGCCAAATAATTCACATGGATTTTCTCTATGGCTATGTGTTAAGTTTTACTTAATTTTTCTCCAAAAAACTGTTGTAGGCCTGTGGTTCAGATAAGATCTGACCAGCACCAGATTTTCTCATCAATCAGATAGGAATCTGTGGCCAGGACATTTTCATTTTATTTTAGACCTTAGGCCATTAAGCTGTTATTTATAAATCTGTCCTTGAACCAAACACTCACCTCTGATTTTTCATCAGATCTCAGAAGATAGCCCCCATTACTACAATGCCTCTTATAGGAACCCATCTAATTAGAGTTTGGCAAATTTGAAATACTTTGTTTTCTTCAGTCATAACTGGGCTCAGTCCCTCTGGCCTTGTTTCACTCAGTTCATCTTTCATCTCTTAAACCGTAGCCTCAGGTGGAGGCAGAGGAGAATCGTATCAGTACCTTTAGGGGCCGGTGATGCCAGGCTGCCCAGCCATCCATGGTGGGGACATGGGACTTTGGAAGAAATCCTTGGTCCCTCCTATCTCCAGCATTTGAAGTGAACTCAGTTCCTATCTATCCAGGGATTTGTGTTTTTATGTCTTTAAGTAACTGCTCAGCTGCATGAGCTTGTTGCACAGGCACTGAAACAGTCCCATCTGGTGCCTTTGCTTTCTTTTGTATAATTAAAAAAAAAAAAAGCTTTAATGCTCTCCAAAGAAATACAAGTCTTTCCTCTCACTTTCAGGAAATACATACAAGATTCAAGACTCACATGATTTCAGATGCTTGCCTTCTATTTCTAAATAAGGAAGTCTGTCAGGTTTCTTTTCTGTCCTTCTCAACTTAATTTGATCTCTTCATCAAAAAAAACATTTCTTCCCACTTTTTATGTTAAACCTGGTGCTTCAGGTGTTTTGCTATTCAGAAGAAATACAAAGTGCCCCAAGAGGATACATTGTCAATAGAATAGCAATTATGGAACCAATATGTAAATAAAAGAAGAAACCTTTCTATCATATTCAAGTACAGGGCAATACCTTTTGGGAGCAATCATGAGTCAGATATGGAGGGAATGTCAGATGTGTATAGTGGGTGGGTGGAGAAGGGAAGTATAAGTTTGTTCCATCAGCCCAAGCAGGCAGCCTGGAAGAGGAGGACATTCCAACTATAGTGGACAATTGCCATTTTGGACAGTGGTTTTCTCTCCCTCGTTTGCCATCTTGGAATTCAGTTGCTGTAGTTCCAGGTTAATCATTATTGGGAGCGGGAACTGACATTTTGGTTACTGACTGGCAGCCAAAGCTCAAGACAGCTATTTCCTTGCTGTCAGGTTCTATTGTACCCACATAAAATTGTATATTAAAATCCCAGCAGGTATCAGTACAAGGCTGATGGTCTCTTTGCTGTTCTTTGGGTTAATGTGAGAAAATGGAAGAAGAAATGTAGATAAATGTACCCTGTAATCTCTGCTCCCTCTCTAAGCCCCACTAAAGTGATGGTAAATAAATGTATAAACCTACAAGGACAAAAAGAATGGAGAGAAAATGACATGACAAGAAAGAGTGACAAAATTTTGGGACATGAAAAGTGGAGGGTTGAGTACTGTCTTGGCAGGGTGGAGAACGACACTCACAGAGAGAAAAGCTAAAAAGAAGCAAGCCAGCTCTCATCCAAGAATTGTAGGAAGGCTCAAACAGTTGGAGGCACCAACCAACCACCTCTCAAAGCTGGGAGAAGGTTGGGCAGAAGTAGGAGAAAGAGCTGAAGGTCTTTCTCAGAGGCCTCTCCTCCCAGTCCAAACAGCCATATAGCTGTTTCTCTCTGGCTCCAATAGGAAAGCAGAGATTTAATCCTTGGGTAAATGAACCAGAGAGAGTTCAGATTAAGGGAATATCAGGAAACCGCAGAGGATAAATAATCCTGTGGACAATAGGGGATGCGGTCTGCGTCTCCTTCCTGGGTGGTTCCTAGGATGCTGACCTGTATATATCCACTTTCTCCAAGCAGGAGATTAGAAGATTCTTCCAAGTACTAGATTTCCCCAAGAGGAAAGTCACATATTTTGACATGTGGGGAATCCCGTGATTAAATGGCTGGTCCCTGTTTGATAACCCCACAGTGAAGTCACCTCCAATAAGACCTGCACTTGGCTACCGAAACCTCTATCACTTTGTAGTGCCTTTTTCATATGCAAACAGACAGCCCAAGATCAGCGGGAAGAAATCACACCCTGGAATTGATAGCCTGTGAGAGAAGAGAATATAGAATGGCTATGGAACAAGAGCTGGTTGTTACCAAAAGGAATGCAGCAACAATAAAGTAGTCAAAGAATTGGGTCAGGGGATAAAATCGAGTAAGTTGCAGAGAGTAGAACAAAAATACAAAAATACCGAAAGTGGAGAAAACGACGTAAACATTAGATGATTCACCCAAGAGGTCCAGCATCTGACAGCCAAAAACCCTAAGAGAGGGTTTCTTAGGCTTTTTATTTGTGCCACACATCCCTCTGTGACCCCTCTGGTGAATCATACAGACCCCCTCTCAGAATAATGTTGTAAAGTATGTGAAATACATAGGAGTACAAAGGAAGTTGATTATACTTAAATACAGTCATTAAATATTAGAAAGCAAATTAGTGATACAGTAATATATATGCTTCTTGTGAGCACATTAAAAACAAGATCTAGTGGTGATTCTACTGTAATTTTGAAGTAGTGATGAGCATATGTGATGTTTCAAGATACCTGCTTCGATGTGGTATGAACTGCTGGGCTGAGATAATTTTAGACAAGGCATCCCTAGGAGACAAAAGCCCAGGAAAGTTTCAGAGGGCCTTTCTTTTGCTGCCTGGAAATATATCCCTTGTCTTTGTATCGCCCCTGCCTGAAGTTATTTCCATGTCCTCTCCATCCCTTCCAAGAGCAATTTCCAAGGGTCCTTGTTTCTGCTAGCAAAGGCAGCTGCAGATGTTCCTGTTTCACCATGTGGCCCTCGTGCAGCTGTCAGTCATGGTGCCTGGCCTCTCTCATCATGCCATTGGGCCCAGAATAGTGTAATATCCCTGGGCACAGCAACTTATGTAAGAGGTGGACGCACAGAATTGAGGCCAGCTGGGGGCCTCCCATGGAATCTTCTGACTGGAGGTGGAAGGTTAGTTTTCTTTGTCTTAAGTCATTAAGGGTTTATGTCTGGAGTTACTGGGAGCTTTTTTTTTTTCCTGACAAGTGGAAAGAAATTTTATGATGTAAAAGAGAATGGGATTAAGTAGAGACACAATGAAATTGAGATAGAGAGAAAGAGAAGGAGGAGAGAGAGAAGAGAGAAAGGTGTGATGTGAGATGAACATATCTGGGATTCAAATGTCGGAAAGAGAGGGAAGAGAAAGAAGAGAGAGGGAAAGAGAAGGGAGGAGAAGAGAGAGGCATTTTCTAGGTCTTTAGTGGGTTTGCACTTTCTGTCCTGGAGTTTTGGTTTCTGTAACTCTGCTTACCATTCTATGACCCACTCCAGTATCCTTCCTACCCATGAAAGCCAATAATTCCCTTTTTACTTAAGCCAGTTTGAGTTAACTTTCTGTGACTTGCAACCCAAAGGGTCCTGATGACACATCAGGGGCCAGCAGGCATTGTTGAGCATGCAGATTTGCTTGTAGAACCCCCTTTTCTCCATGCTGAGACCTCTGCTGCCTTAGAGAATCCCAGGCACCCTCTGAGCTTCCCAACATCCTTCCTGGGGCCCTTCTCAGGCACACTCTCCATAGAGCTATGCCTGGATCAAAACTGATTCCAAACTGTCATTTGTTTATTTATTCAGCAAGTGTTTATTGAGCAGAAACATGATGGAAACACAGCAACCAGCAGAATGGAAAAAAGACATATCTAAGCATCAATGTAATAAGTCATTTATTTCTTAAAATAGCTTAGTTATGTGAGGTCAGAGGAAGAAATGACCATACGGGTGGGGTATGGAAAGGCTCTGTGGGGGCAGTAGATGGGCTCAGAGGTGAGACTGGGACAATGGAATTGAAAAAAAAAAAGGTGGAAGCTCTATGGGAGGGTGTGGAAGCTCTAGGAGGAAGAGGCGTAAACAACCACAGCAGAAAGCCAGGTTTACAAAGTGCCTTGGAGGCTCAAACAAGGTGCGGTAGCAGCCCATCTTTTCATGGCTCTGCTATTCAATTGGGCCATGGGATAGTCCACTTTCAGTTGGAGTATAGGTGCCTGGATACATATTGGTATCTTCATGGTGTGAAGAATCTTCGATCCTTTACCCAGAGGCCTGACTAAGGCCTGGGGGGATGGGTGAACTTGTTGCCTTGAGAACCCAGGAGCTTTGTCACCACCATGCACAGTGCTCCTTTCACACCAAGACTGGTGCTTCCCCTGGCTGTGCTTGGCCTGGTGTGGGTGAAGGTAGATAGGCACTGGCTGCTGAATGAGGTGGTTGGCAGCATGCCTACCTTCCTGAGGAAGAAGCCACTCTCTGCCCCTTCTCTTCCTCCAATTGGAATTTTCCATGAGAAGATAGAAATATGGCTTTTCTCCATTGGTTCTACTTCTGGGTACAATTTAATGAGCTGAAATGCATCAGCTTCCCCTAAGATAAGGAAGTGAATTGTATTTTTAGCTGTTCTGAGGAGAAAAGATTCAACCTGTTTTCTGTGTGTGTGTGAGTGTGTGTGTGTGTGTGTGCACACACACACACGCATGTGCATGTGTATTTCTCTGTAAAATAATTTGATGCGGGGAGATCAGATCACTTTACCAACATCTCTTGAAACTAAAACCGTCCTGAACAGAGTACTGAGGTTCTTTGCTATTCTTTTTTTAAACCTCTGTTACTCTTAGAGTTTCAATGAGATAATAAAAGCAGTTTTAAAATGAATCATCAAACCCTTTTCCTTCAGTCCAGACCAAAACTGTAGCAAATATGAGCCTGTCAAATATTCTCTTCCTGTGGCTGGATTTCAAAGTTCTAGAAATTGGTTATTGTATGTCCTTGGCTGAAAAGACGAGAGACGCTTGTGGGTATTAACAGTAAAAATGCCTTTGATACCTAGCAGAAGGCCAACCTCTTGCAGAAAGTTTCCTGACCACAGTAGTCTTCCTTCACCTCTTTTTGAGAATCATGTACGATAATGATGATGATGATGATGAAGGTAAATTCAGTAGATTGACAGTCCCTTATGGGCCAGATACTGTATGCAGTATCTCAATGAAATCCCCACAAAGGCCCCAAGATGCAAGAGTGGTAATAATGATAATAATGTTACTGATGATGATGATGATGTTATTGATTATGATGAAACTAGAGGCAGATTGATCATAAAGCTAAGAAAACTTAAATTTTAAATTTCAGAGTTTCTCACTTGCATAGCCCTCTTGCAAGGACCTGGAAGAGGTCCTAATAATATTTAGCTGGTTATATATTTTGTAAATTTTACAAAAGTAAAACCTTTTAAGTGCAGTTAGTTAAGACTGCTATCTCTTTTCATCTTCCCCGTCACCATCCCCTTGATCTGTAGCATCTATGGGTATCCTTGGGGTTCACCTAAGAAGAAGTTAAGTTGAGGATGCATTACCTTGGGTTTAGTGGGTGTATTTAAGAGATGTTCAGTTAATTCATAATCTAGTTAAGTTGTGGCATCCAGGAATACTCTATAATCTGGCCAGTGTAAAGAAACCAGGATAGTGAGGACAAGGAATTATGAGTGCTGACCCTTCAAAGGATTTTTAAGATTAGTCACTTCATAAGAAAACCTGAAATACCCTGAAATCTCAGTTTATATGTAGAATAGACTTATTTGAGGTCTTTTTGTATTTGACTATATATTTAAAATTGGCATAGCAAATTATAAAGCTGGAAGAAACTTTTCTGAATTATCAAAAAGGAAAAAGAAAATTTCTCCAACTTTGTTAGAGAAAAGCCTCAATTTTAGTTTTCTAGCTTCTGGATAGAAAATATCACAAAATTATTGTTATATTAAGGGTAACTGAAAAGTGGAAAATGTAGGAAAAGGTATCATAAGGGTGTTATCAGTATCATTAAACAGTTAGCTAACAGAAATATTCTGGATTTTGTATTTGTCAGCTTTTAATAACTTTATAATTTGTTTTGGATTGTTTTCTCATTCTAAAGAATCATTTCCTTACCTAAGTTTGTATTCATTATCCTGCATTCTTTTCCTTAAAAAGGGGGCCCTAGAATTGTGTAAGTATCAGGCCCCACAAAGCCTGGACCCAGCTCTGGAGGCAATTCAGGGAAGTCAGAGATAAGGCATTTCTCCCCTTCATCTTTAGTCAAGCATCTGAGAAAATCAGTAGGTACTTTGTTCCTTAGGTGTGTTCTATCACATTAATTGTGAGAAAGTGGGTATTAAGACTTTCTGGTTGTTAAGTTTCCATCGCTCTGAATAGCAAAGCTATTTTAAATTTTAGTAGTTCTGGAAAAAAAATCTTTTTGGGGGGCTAGAGGGATTATATTCTGCCTGCTTCAATTGTCTACAGTTGCTTTTTCTCTGGGATCAAGTTTGGATGTTATCCAGCACTGTTCCATGCCTGCAAGGAGAATTCACCATTTTCCCTAGATGGCCTCAAGGTATCTGTGGGAAAGAAGCATGCCCCTTTATTGGTCACCAGGAAAGCCCTTTGGACACTTTGGCAAAGAAGACAAAGCATCCAGACAGCAGGCAATACACATAGTTGTATACTATCACAAACTAGTCTTATAGATATGGAACTTCCTGCACATGAGACATAAATACAAAGGAAAACAGTAGAAAGATTTATCAAAAAATGTACTCCTCTATTATCAGTCACTGAAGATCCTTATACCAGAAGGTTTCTTGGTTTTAAGTAAACTCTCTTAAAACACAAATGCCTTTACTCTGGCTGTTAGATGAAACAGTTTTCTCTAAGATTTTCCAGTGTGTCTCTCAACTGAATGGTCTTCTTCCCCAAATTCAGAGAAAAAAATGAAGTACACATGGAAATCTTAGTTTATCCCTGATAAATTTCTCTTATAAGTTTAGCAGTGGCAAATTGTTAGACATTAAGAGAGAAAATAGAAACTGGAACTTTTTGCTGTTTTCCCCCATCACCTCACTGTGACACTCCAACCAGTTGGAATCACTGTCCAGATCTCTAGCAAACATGAGAAAGGTGAGGTTTCTCATCTGTCCTGTTTCCCACTAACTCTCCGTTCCATGTCACGAGTGAGTAAATGACCCTTTTCATTATTCTGTGACTAAGGCATTAATAACTGTATATGGTTAGACTGAATCATTGGGACTAAACACATATCAAATAAATACCTGGAACCCCTACTAAAAAGGCAAATTTTAGGTGGACGGACACCTGCTAATAAAGATTTTCATAATCAACCGGGCCTGTGATATAGAAATGCCACGTGTGTTCAGAAGCCCTTTCTCTCTCTGCAGGAGATATCATAGTGTGGTTAAGAACATGCACTCCTAACCAATCTCCAGTCATTTAACTTGTTAGTGTTTGTCTTAAGAAAATTATCTTTCTGTGACAGTTTTCTCATACATGAAATGGGTATAGTAACACTCTGCTAGTCAGCAGCTGCTAGTTTGTTCTCAGATCCATTCTTGCACTTTGTTTGCTCTCCTCTGTATCTCAAGGGAACTTGTTTGCCAGGATCCTTTGGGTTTCCATGCAGGTTTTACCTTTTTTTTCAATTGTAGGCCTTGATAGAAGATTGTTTGTAAATGAGGGCAGGAGGAAGGAACAGGCCAGGCCATTCTTCCCTACCTCTTACTCTCTCTCTCTTTGCTTCCTGTAGAGTGCTGGTAATAGTTGTGTCTCCTCCTTAGCTCTATCGTCCACCCGATAGTCCTTCCCTCCAAGGTCTCTGCTCCTATTTGCAGTTCTTATGGTAGTTCTAGTTCTTGCCGACTTAAGGGCACTGGAAATACTACCTTTCCCTGCTGTTTCTCTAGCCCTAGGGTTGGCAGCAGCTTCCTATTTTGGTTATTCTATGAGCTGCCTCACAACCCTGCCTTTGGCCTCTCAGTGATTCTGTCACATGCATAAGTAATGCCTTGTACCTATTTCTTTCTATTTGAAAGACCTAGAGTCGTTTCAACTTTCTCAGATGGACTCCGATGGTTACAGATACCAAACCCATAGGGATATTGGGACTATTGAGTTAAGGTCTATAATCGTTTAGTATATGTCCTGGAACATAGCAAGTGCTTAATAAATGGCGCTATCAACATTGACCTCAGCAATGATTCCAAGAGTGTATGGATTAGTATTTTTTTAAATCTTAGTGGTTACAAAGTGATATCACTTAAAGCAGAGAAATCTAAAATGGACATGCCTGCCAGGGAAGACTATTGAGTGTCTCTGGCTTGTGTGCAGTTTCTAGTTTCCATAGAAACCAAGCAAAGAAAATTCGCTAAAGGAAGCCTAGAAAATAACTAGATTCAGGTCTGTATGATTATGTCTCAAACCCTTTAACACACAAGCAGACTCTTATTACTATTGTCTTATTGTCTCTTTAATATCTTTTTTTCTTATGAGATGCGATAGACCCAGACTCTTTCTGTGCAGAAGATGACACAAAGTATAGGATTTCTTTGCCACAGCACATTCCCTATCACATTCCCCAATAGCAGTGCTTCTGAGACCACTGTTACTGTGTTTATCTGCCAAATTGCTGGCTAAACCCAGCTCTTGCCATTCTGTGAATATTCAGAGGTTGTTTGTTGTCTGCTGTTAAGAAATGAGAACAAAGAACCAAAAATACTAGTTTAAGCAAAATCCTAGAATGGAGAGGGGAAAGCTGAAATCCCAATTAACATTTTGACAATGAGACCTCAGTTAGAATGGAAATATTAAATTCCCCTGCATGGGGAGGGGTAAGAATTCTTGGGTCATTTGATTACAGCCCAAATCTTTGGAATCTCTCTTTATCCATCAAAATTGGTAGCAAGAATGAGAGAGCTCTGAGTCAGACCTGCCAGAATTTGAATCGATAACCGTTCAATCTTGCTTCAATTTCCAGGCAATTTTAATCTTGTCTTTAAAAATGCCTTTGAGAAGGGAGAAATGGGATGGGAAGGGAATGCAAGCATCTAGAATACCAAGGTGAACTTCACCACATTTTTGTGCAAAAGGAGATTTGCAGGTGTCCACGAGAGGACTCCTTGGGGTGCTGGGGAGGCTGAGCTCAGTTATGGCTCCTCTGAACACAATGGGCTCCCTTGAATGGTTCAACGTTGTTAAGTGCTTAGCATAGAGAAAATAAAAATGAGCATGGGAGATAAGTCCCTGCGCAATAGTAAGAATTACATATATTGTTCTCTGCCCCTGGTTCTTGACACAGAGCTCCTGAAACCCTTCTAAGTAGGGGTGCTAGGAAAACTTTTGTTGTAACATTTTGTATTTGACCCTGGTTCCTGACACACAGCTTTTAGGACCTTTGTAATTTCCTATGTGATAGGAGCATCTGATACTGAGCTCCTAAATCCTGTGGAATTTCCTGGGTGAAAAGAATAACCTTTGTCCTAATGGGATGACCTTGCTGGGCTCCCGGATAGCTCTAGAATGGGGGCTGCTTACCACAAAGACCAAGCCATGATTAGAATCTTAGAGCTTCCAGCTTCCTTCCCCCATTTGCCAGGGAAGAGGGAGGACAAAGGGGCTGGAAATGGAGTTAATAATTGAGCATGCATATGTGATAAAGCCTACATGAGAATCCCAATAGTATTAGGTTTCAGAGAGCTCCCAGATTCAGGAACACCTCCACATACCAGGAAGGTAGCCCACCCCAACTCCATGGGGGCAGAAACTCCTGCACTTGGGATGCTTCCAGAACTCACCTTATGTATCTCATCATCTGGCTGTTTATCTGTATTCTTTATCATATCCTTTATTATATAATAAATGGGTAAACGTAAGTATTTCTCTGAGTTGTATGAACTGTTCTAGCAAATGATGTAATCTGAGGAGAGGGCCATGAGAATCTCATTTGTAGCCAAGTTGGACAGAATTTGTGGTTAACTTAGGGACTTATTACTTCCAATTGGCATCTGAATTAGGGGGCAGTCTTGTGGGACTGAACCCTTTGGGGTCTGCACTAACTCCTGTTAGTATTAGAATTGAATTGAGTGCAGAATACTCTGTGTCACAGAGAATTGGTGTGGGGAACCAACCAGTTCCTGGTTTCAGAAATGTTTTGAGTGTGGTAGTAGTGTGACAGTGAAGGAGAAAACAGGAGTGTGATTTTCCATTATGGCCTCAAAAGCATGTGATTGGCTTGCTGTATGGCTATGGAGGACCAGGTGGCAGAGTGGAAGGAACTCTAGGCCAGTGTCAGAAGCTCTGGGGCTGTCTTGGTCCTGTCACTTTTGAGCTATGTGACCTTGGGCAAATCTTTCATTCATTTATATATTTTTCACAAGATGCTTGAGACAGGGAGTGTATGGCTCAGTAAAAAGCATCACCAAAATTGGAGAAGCTTGCTTGTGAGTGAGCATATGATGCACATGCAAACAGCAGGACATCCATCAGTTAGCATTTGTCGAACACCTGCTCTGAAACCAGTATTGCTATAATAATGAAATTGTGAAAACAACCCGGAGCAGCTTTTCTACTTGGGCTGGCTGTGGAAGCGGGTGTGTGAGAGAGAGAGCTAGCACTTTTCTGATGGCAGTAAACAGGAACTCCAAAGCAGAACCACAGACTCAGTGCTTCCTATGTGGCCTCTCTCAAGTCCCCACTTGGCAGACCCCCTCCCAGCCATCTCTGATTGCTCTTCTAAGGGTCACTCTTCCACCCATGTCTTCTGTGGCCACAGACAAGAGTGTTGCATCTAGTCAGAGTACTTAAAAGCATATGGCATTTTCCCCATGCCTCTGCTTCCCACCAGGAAAATCAAAAGCTTTCTTTGGTTTTTGAGAAGGGCAAGTCTTCACCTTATGGTTGAGGTAAGGAATACAGAATTGCGCAGGGAATATAGGGATGAAGGTTTCTTTCCATCAGGCAGGCCTTGGTTGCCATGGCATCCAGATGATCACTGAAATAACTCCAGGGAGAGTCAGCCCAAAGAGGACAAGGGGACTCCCAAATGTACCATCATTTATGTTCCTTCATTGCAAAGTTCTCCACAATTGCCAGTGAGCTAATCCTCCCAACAGGCCTGATGAGGCAGATCAATACTATTATTCCTTTTAGAGCTCAGTATTATTACCCACTTTAGGGCTCATTATTCTGTTAGCCCAATTACTCCATCTTAAAGTCTCATCAGTATTCTCTTGAAGCAATACCCCATTTTGTGATTGTGAGTTTGTGTCACCTGTGAAACACTGGATCTGCTCTCCCAAGAGAGGGTGGTGCCAGGCTAAGTGGTATAAGAAACATGTAGGTCTGTATATTATCAGCATTTAGGGTTACTCAAATGTGAAAACTGAGTGATAAGTGCTGAGCAGTAACCCAAAGGCCAGACCACCTGCTCACTCACTGGGTAAACCTGGAAAAGTTGTTTCTCCCTTGGACTCTGTTTGTACACCTATAGAATGGGGATCAGAATAATTCCCATCTATCTTTGACTTCTCCTTTCTGTTTCACAGAGTTGTCAGCATAAAATGAGACCATAGGGGTAAATACACTTTGATAGAGAAATACAAGGTGGGGGGTGATAATGATCACGAATATCAAAGCAATGAAATGAACCAGCTTTGTTTGTTATAAATATTTGGGCCCCAGAGTACACACAAATACACATTTAATGATTTTAATTGAGCATTTTGTATGATTCCATTTTCTCTCCTTTTTTAATATATCAATTATACTACTTTAAAAAAATTTTTTAGTGGTTGCCGTTGAGTTTGCAACATACATTTACAATTAATCCAAGTCCATTTCACATAACATTATGCCATTTCACTTGTGTATTTTATAATAAAATAATTCTAATTCCTCCCTCTTGTATCATTACTGTCATTCATTTCACTTATATGTAATCATTCATAAGCATATCTATTTACTATAGTCATATATACATAAGATATATAATAAACACATATAACCAAATACATTGTTGCTATTATTATTTTGAACAGACTATTATCTATTATATCAATAAAGAATAAGAAAAATAAGTTTTCACTTTACCTTCACTTATTCCTTATTTGATACTCTTCTTTTTTTATGTAGGTCCAAATTTTTGACCTATATTATTTTCCTTCACTCTGAAGAATTTCTTTTAATATTTCTTGCTGTTTGTCTGAAAGTCTATATTTTTCCTTCACTTTTGAAGGATAATTTCACAGAGCATAGAATTCTAGGTTGGTGGATTTGCTCTCTCAATATTTTAAATATTTCACTCCACTCTCTTCTTGCTCACATGATTTCTGAGTAGAAGTTAGATGTAATTCTTATATTTATTCCTCTAAAGGAAAGGTGTTTTGTTTTTTTTTTACTTCTGGCTTTTTCAGGATTTTTTTCTTTATGTTTGATTTTTCTAAAGTTTGAAAATGATATGCCTAGGTATAGGGTGGTTTTTTAAAGTTATTTTTATTAATCGGTTTGATGTTCTCTGATCTTCCTGTATCTGTGGTTTGGTGTCTGACATTAATTTGGGGAAAATAACCAGTTATTATTGTTTCAAATGTTTCTTTTTCTTTCTTTCTTCTTCTGATATTCCCATTGTATGTAAGTTACAATTTTTGTAGTTATCCCACAGTTCTTGGATAATCTGTTCTGTTGTTTTCAATCTTCGTTATATTTGCTTTTCAGTTTTAAAAGTTTCTTTTGAGATATGCTCAAACTCAGAGATTCTTTCCTCAACCATGTTCAATGAACTATTAAGCCCATCAAAGGCAAGGTATTTTTCATTTCTATTATAGTGTTTTTGATTTCTAGCATTTCTTTTTGGTCTCTCTTAGGATCACCATCTCTCTGCTTACATTGCCCCTCTGTTCTTGATGCTATTTACTTTATTCATTATAACTCTTAGCATATCAATCACAGTTGTTTACATTCTCATTCAGATAATTTCAAAATCTCTGCCATGTCTGCTTCTGAAGTTTGCTCTGTCTCTCAAATTGTGTTTTTTTCTTTGGCTTTTAGTATGCCTTGTAATTTTTCCTTGATGGCTGGACATGCTGTACCAGGTAAAAGAAACTGTTGTAATTAGGCCTTTAGTAACGTGGTGATGAGGTGTGGTAGAAGTGGAAGTACTCTGTAGTCCTGTGATTAAGTCTGTGTTTTATTGAGCCTGTGCCTCTTGATTATGAACTTCACATGTTTCTCAGTTTTTTCTGTCCTCTTAGGTGGAAGTGGATAGCTAGAGTGGGTGGGAGTTGGGTATTTCCCTTTTCCTACAGGCTAGAGCTGACTGGATATTACTTTTTCCCTAGGTAAGTTAAGCTCTGATAGTACCCCAGCAGCTTAGGGTCTGGTTGACTAGTTTCTCCTGAGGGTAGGCCTTATTAGAACAGAGTGCTCTGGCATATTTTAAAATGAGTTATTTACCCTAAACCTGGCTGGAAGCGAAAGAGGATTTTTCTCTGCTATTTACTGTGAGAATCTGGTCAAATTCCTGGAGGAAAACTCATGAAAGTGTGGGAATCCCCTATGACTGTGTTCTCCTGGAGTTTTTAACTGTCAAACTTGTCCTCACTGAGCCTCTAGCCATTCATCAATCACAGTTCAGGTTTTTTCAGTTATGACAGGAACCAGTTTCAGGCACTGGTTCCCATTGTGGTTTCTGCTCCTAAGTCTCTGCTCCAGTAAATGATGACTCCCTGTATTCACTGCCTCTATTCGGTCTCTCCAAGTTTTGGGGACAGCAGTTCGCCCTTTCTCCTCACTTCTATTATGGATCAAAAAATAGTTGATTTTTCAATCTGTTCGGCTTTTTACTTGTTCGGATAGACTGGAAACTTTTGAGCACCTCAGATGTAAAACTGGAAACCATAAGTCTTGATGTCATGATTTTGAGATCTATGTTGCTATATATACATCCAGATCTTTGCTTCATTTTGAAGTACCAGATTTCATCATATGCATCTATCACTTTGTTGTTATCCACTCCCCTTGTGAAGGCACCTATATTGCCTCTATTATCTGTCTATTATCATGATGCTGCAAATGGACATCCTTGTACATCTCTCTATGTGGTCTTTTGTACAAATTTCCTGTGGTGCAAAGTGGGAATTCTGGGTCATAGTATACGTCCACTTAATCCCATTCAGTACTGTCAGATTGCTTACTAGAAAGACAATATCATTTGATGCTTATCAGTGGTACTCATCTTAGCCAATACTTGGTATTATATGGCTTTCTAATTTTTATAGCCTTGAAGGATTGCAAAGTGGAATATCATTGTTATTGTAATTTATATTTATGTAATTGTATTATTATTAATAAGGTTAAGCATCTCTTTATATACTTGTTAACTACTAGAGTCTCCTCTTCTATCAGATGACTAAACATCCTGGTTTGTCTGGGACACCTGAGGATTCTGCCTCTTGTCCTAGCGTTTTTGTTCAAAGTGCCCATTTTCCCTTTTAAAATGCCCTGGTTTGTTTGACAAATTACATGGCTTCCTCCTCTTCTGTGATTTGCCTAGTGATATCCTTTGTCCTTTTTACTATTGGATTTCTTATCTTTTTATCTGTAAGACTTCCTGTTGTAGTATAGATATCAATCTCTTTGTTTAAATGATGAAAAAAATCTTTCAATTTACCATCTATCAACTTAGTCTGTGGAGTCATTACTTGAACGTAATTTCACTGATGTAGTCATATTCATCAATGTTTTATGATTTTGAGATCTAATTCAAGAAGTCCTTTTTCACCTCGGTGTCACTCAGATATTCCCCAAACTTTTTTTCACCTTTAGGTCCTTAGCATATTTGGGACTCTTTATGTATGGTATGAAGCAGGGACCCAACTTCATATTTCTTTATATAGTCAGTTATTTTTCTCCTAAACGGTTACTTGAAGTCCTAGCCTTTCCTCACTAGATGTTCAGTATGCTCCCCTATTTGACATCATTTTTTTTATGCTACTCTATTTGATTTTTTCTATGCTCCTAGATTTGATATCATTTTTTTTTCAGAGCTCTCTATTCTATTCCATTGGTCTCTTTTTCTGTTTCTGTGTTACTACCAATGTGCTTTATAAAAAAAATATCTTGCCTTGTATATGTTTTAATACCTAATAGAAAAGTTACCCCTTTTACTCTCAAAGTTGATTTTGCTATTTATGCACTATTATTCTTCTGTATAAATTTAATAGTTAAGTCATTAAGTCCCTCAAAATTTATGCCGCAGTTTTTTTTTATTGAAATTGCATTGAATTTATAGATTAATTTAAGTGAAAATGGATATTTTTATACTAAGTTGTCTCATCTAATAACATGACATATCTTTTTACATTTTTCATATCTTCTTTGATATCCTTTGTTTTGATTTTTTTGGATATATAAAAATTATATACATTCTGTGTAAGGTTAAGTTAGAGATATTTATAGTTTTGTTGTTATTTTGGCTGATCTCTTATTTTCTGTTACAGTTTCCAATTAGCTGTTGCTGGTAAGAATTGTTTTATCCAAAGTAGAAGCAGTAAGATAGTCTGTCATATTCTCTCATCCTTTCCCAGTGGTGACCAAAGGCACATGTTTACAACATAAGAAGATAGGGTTCAGGGTGTGGTCTCAAAAAAATTGAAGTAAAACTGGCAGCTTGTGTGGGACCTTCAAATGTAGACATTCAATAAAAGTTTCTAACCAACTGAACTATCTGGCTATGGATGTCAACTCTAAATAAATCATAGGAATATAGAGCTGGAATGGCCCTAAGAGTCATCTAGTTCACACTTTGGATGCTTTCATCCTCTTTGTGGCGTATTAGCTCAGTGCCTGTCCAGCTAGTACTTGAATGTCTCAGGAGCAGGAAATTTGCTACTTTGTGAAATAGCCCCATTCACATCTGTCAGCAATCTTCTTCATACCTTTTCATTCTATTTGAGCAACAGTGCTCTCTCTGTCACCTCTATTAATCATGCCCCCACTATACCTTATGTATACATCTGTGTAGTGCTTACACATTTTATATTGCAGTAATATGCCCATGTTTTTGTTGCATATACAGGGCTGTGAGTGCCTTTGGGAAACTCTCTATAACCTAGTACGTTTTGTTTTGTTTTTGTATTCTTAGGGTCTTGCATGTGTAGGATCAAAAGATATTGAATAAAGGAGGCTATGTAGAACACCTGTTACGAACCTTTTCTGATTCTCTTGGTGCTGTGATTTCCTGGACCCTCAATTGCTTATCCATGTCAGCCACTACTGTATCTGCCCTTCTCTGAGAGGCTACTCACAGTTATTTTACCATAGCCCCTGACTCAGCGTGGACCCATGAGGTTTCCTTTAATGAAATATACCAGTTTCTTGTACAGTAGATATCCTCTTCTACCTTGGCTATTACTGTGCAACCTGGCCAACCGATTATCCATCTAAAGTTTTTGGTTACTTCTGCCACTTTCAGACTTAGACAAAATATCACACCACAGGGTGTGGGATCTGGCTGCTGAGGGGTCAGATGACACAACCTGGAAATGCAAGGAAGTTAACTCTCCAACGTGTCAAATTTGAACAATGGAAAACAGATGATAGGAGGGTACATATTCTTTTCTAACCTCCTTCTCCAGACTCCTCTAAAGCACGATTTTACCATCGTCTCTGGAGCCAACTTGTGTGACTGAGCACTTGTATCTAAAAATTACCAGTTGTGCATCTTTATGGCTCATGATGAAGCATCACTCAGTATATTAACCCATCACATGGCATTCTTTCTCTGCTTTGTTCTTTTCCCTCACTTGGATTGCCTTGGGATTGTACCTCTCACATAATCTCAACACTTAATCTTTACCTTAGGTTCTCTTATCTTCTTGGAAACCTGAGTAAGAGAGGGCCTATAGAAAAACTCCAATCCTCCAAACTCATAGCAGTCTTTTAAGAATTGGTCATTGTGTCTCCACCCCTAAAGGAGTGGCTTTCCCCCGCCCCTCGTTCCTTCTCCTCTTTTAAAGTGTTTATCTGTTTGTGATCTTGAACCATTTCTCATAACTGGCTCTAGTTTGTCAATATCCTTCTCAAATATAGTGCCAAAAATGGAATGTCACATATGATAAAAGTTTTGCTCTTAAGAGGATAAGCTGAGATAATTTTTTTCTGTGCTTTAGAAAGAAAAATAAATACAAGTAAATGGAAGTGAAACTAGATTGGACTAGATATATTGAGATTTATATGATCATATGATTGGGATTTAAGGGAGTAGGAATTGGGATATGGAGAAAGATTATAGATTTCCTGAAAACCATTTATAATGTACTTGTGTATGGAACATTTCTATTTATAAAAAATTTCATCCTTTTGATTTTGTTTGACCCTTACAGCCACTGGGTAGCTCAAATGTTATCTGTATCTCCATTTTACACATAAGACAATTGGCTCAATGATATTAAATGAGTATCTCATTGCTAGTAAGTGACACAGTGAGGATTTGAACCTGTTTCTAAATCTTCTGTTCTTTCTGTGTTGCCAAATTTATCTCAATACATTTAGAAAGGTATAACAGCAGTTACAGGAAGTAGAGCTATTAATTTCAGGTCTCTCCTCCATCACCAAGGCAGCATGACTGACAGTAGCCTGTTCCCTAGAGAATGACATCAGCCTTTTGTTTCCCCAAGACACTATAGTCTGCTACTGAATCTGATTCCCAACAGGTGTCCCATACGTGGGAGAAATTAGTAAATAATATTTGACATCATGAGAGAGGAATGGTAACTGGAACAAAAGATAGTTAAGGCAAAACAAAAACAAAAACAAAAACAAAAACAAAAACAAAAACAAACCTTTTATCGTGCTTATACTGTGTGTTCAACCAGAGAAGCTAGGATCTCTGTAAATGAGAAACCTAAGATACTTTGAGACCAGGTTCACCCACAGAATGGTGAAAGAAAAATATAGCAGAATATAATCAGTATCATAAAGAATGGCTGAGACTGTAAGTGCTATAGGGGCTGTGATACCTGTGTCCCATAGCTATCAAGAAGGAATAAAATAATTGAGTAAGGCCTCTGACCTAAGTGGAAGCACTCATGTTTCTTGCTGTGCAGCCACCCGCAGGCCCCCATTTATCTCTTAGGCTTTTCTTTTCTAGCAAAGAATCATCCTTCCTAGGATCGAAGACAGAAGATAAATAGCTATGCCTTAAAACCTGCGGAAGAAATGTTAGGAATTGATAGCCCAACATGGCTCAATCAATATCACCAAGCAATGTCCATTGATGGGGTTTCATCTAGTCAAATCTTAGAGTCAAAAGCTCTCCCAATGGAGAAACAGTTAAGACACCCTCAGTTTGTTCTTTCCTTCGTTGCAACTGTCATTACTTTAGTTCAGCTCTTGTCATCTCCTGAATTAGTTATAACCATCATCCAAACTAGTTTCTCTACCTGCACCTTCCCTTCCTTTCATCACTCTTTACATTGTTGACAGAGTTTTCTTCTTAAGACACCTAGTCTTCAGTGTGGGAGATTGTATTAATATACTCAGCTTCTCACTCTTCCCTGCACCTATATCCTTTGCCTCAGATTCTGCAGTTCCTCTCACAAAAGGAGAGAATATTTCCTATTCCTTAATTTTGGGTTTGACCTTGTGACTTGTTTCAGCCAATGGGTGTGTGTGTGGGTGAAAGTGATGATATACTAGTTCCCAGCCAGATCCTACTCTAATTGTACCCTAGAGAGAGTTGAAAAGGGTAGACATTGCTGACAAATGAATAGACTATTAAGAAAAGTGTTTTATTATCTATCAAAACTGAGAAGCCAAGGCTAACAGGCCTTTCCATGTGTTAATGAGTTTGACACCTCATTACAACTGTACCAAAATGGCTAGAGGGATAACTCTTACTTCTTCTACCCCTATTGCCAGCTGGAAAGTGTTAATAAACAAACCTTGCCAACTTTAGGAAAATGTCGAAGTGACTGAGCAGGATGCAGCCTTTCCACCCTTACCAAGGGACCAGTGGGGACAGGAAGGGTGGTTTCTGGGCTAACCCTGGAGTTAAGTTCTCAGCGACCTTTCTAATCCTGAGGACAGTGTTCCGAACCAAAGCCATTTTTACAGGTTGTAGTTCATGAGCATCACCTTGTTTTCCACCATTACTAATTTTGCCCTTTCTTCCAGTGATTTTCCTCTTTTACATTTATCAGGTTTTTCTTCTCTTAAACAACTCTCCAGACACGACTCCTTTTTCTCACCTGTCACTCTTCCTGATAGCCATCCATTTTTATTTTTCTTGCCTTCTCTTTATTGTGCCTCCAGTTCTTACTGATCCATTCTCTTCTCAACTTGCTGAAACCTGGCTTCAGTCCCATTGCTCTACTGTAACTGCCCATGGCGAAGTTTCCAGAGAGTTCCATCTTACCACCCTTGCTGGCCCTTTCTTAGTCTCATGTAAAAAGTATTTTATAATTTCCAAAGCATTTCCCATCCATGATCTCACCTGATTCTCAGAACGAGCCTCCAAAGTGGCATGGCAGGAAATATTTTCTTGCTGAGAAGTTAAGCTCCACCAGAGTCAAGCAACCTGCCCAAGGTCATGCAGCCCCGATTCTACAGCACTGTCGACTCCAAATGATGACTGCAATCTAAAAGAAATTCTGCCAAGGAATCAGGAAGCCATTATAAAGACAGAACCAGAGAATCTTCTATGTTGCTGGCATTGTCCCACTCTGTGCTCTGAAAGGCAAATTGAACACTTTGTCCCTGCCTTGGGGAGATACGAATAGAAGAATCCCAAAGTTCCAGGACACTCAGTCTGCCTCCTGGCAGGCAAATCTTTAACACTTTAGGATAGAAAATTGTCTCCTGTTTTTTATGGTTCTTTGAGTTGAAACTTCTATAGTTGATTTAAATTTCTGTTTTATAATATCACATCAAAAATAAAGAAATTCATCAATATATCCAGTTTTCATCATTCTTGTTTTTGGATAAAAAATATCCTTTTGGGGGCTTTTTATAGCCATGAAATATCTGATTTACATCTGTTCGATATTGAAATTTGAGGTGAAATGTGCTAAGCAACTATTCCCTACTTTTATGAGAACATCTCTCCGTAGGTAAAAAAAGAAGGAGGTAATAGAAAATTTCACTTCCATTTTCTCTAAGGCTGTGTAAGAATGTAATCCTATAAGCTTCACTATATTGCATTATAAGGTATATTCAAGTAATATATTTATTTTAAATAACTTTGACAGTTCAGATACCATACGATTCACAGATTTAAAGTATTTGATTCATTTGTTTTTAGTATATTTACATGAATGTGCAAACAATACTGCAACCTAAATTTAGAACATTTTTATCTTCCTTGAAAGTAACCCCATACTCACAACCAACTCTCTGTAATCTCACCCCAACACTAAGTAACCCTATTTCTGTGTCTATAGATTTGCCCATTTTTGATATTTTATATGAATAGAATCATACCATATGTGCTAGGTTTTTATTTTTTATTTTTTTATTTTAATTTTTTTTGGCGTCTGGCCTATTTTATTTGCAAGTTTTAAGGTCATTTCATTTTGTTGCATGTAAGCACTTAATTCCTTTTTATGGCCAAATAATATTCCATTGTATAGATTTACTACATTTTATTTATTCATTCAGCCATTGATAAACATCTGGGTTGTTTCCAGTTTAAGACTATTATGAACAATACTACTGTGGACATTCGTCTATAAGTTTTTGTGTGCCTCTGTTTTTTAATGTCTCTTGGTGTCTAGAAGTAAAATTGCTACTGGGTCATATGGTAACACCATGTTTACCTTTTTGAGGAACTTCTAAACTATTTTCAATATACTCATTTAATATATCAAGGAGAGAAGAGGTGAGGAGGATAGGAAGAGGGGGATGTTTATGGTGGTGATGCCACTGAGAGCCTTAGATTATGCTCAATCAGGAGCATTGGGTCCCAGGCTGATCGCTGACGTGGGAACTGATCCAAGTTAATCTACAGAAGTGCAGCATATCTCAAAGGGTGTTGGTTGTGCTTTGCCAAGCCCAGAGAGTGGCCTAGAATTTGATCTTTTGATTGGAATAAAAATGGAACAGAAGGTTTATTTTTGACCTTGGAGCAAGATGAAGAGACCAACACATTTTGTTTAGCCAGGGAGATTGCCATAAATAAGGTCTCATTGCCAAACAATTGGTCTCTTCATACCAGCCCACCTCACTCAATGATAGGCCTAAGCTGGGGTAATGTTTTCTGGTCACCTTTGTCCTTTCATCTACTTAAGCTAGTTACACTGTCACTTTGTGCTGTGGCTCTTTGTCTCTGGCTCTAATTTCTCTGGAAAGGCTGCTGTCCAGATGTTTAGATATTTAGCAAATGCACTTTTCTGATGCCTTGGCAGGGTTACTTTCAGATGGGGATGAAAATTTGATGCTGTTGGGAACATGTACACTGAAATGGCCAGCAAAGTCCCTGCCCCTAACTCCCTTCATCTCTAATTCCCTTTATGGTGAGAGCTGATACCATCATTTAAAGGAAACTCACTGAGGAGCAGCAGAAGGCAAGTTGTGATTGTTTTTTCCCTTTGCCCTCTCTCGTGGGTCCTACACACGTCTTTCAGATTATAGAAAAGGATACCTTACATGGGTCCCCCCAAGATTATAGATACTTTGATATTTGCTTCTCCTCTTTGAGCCACTCCTTTGCCATAATACAGAAACTTCTATCACAGCCTAGTTTACTATTTTGTGTTTTTGATCTTTTTTTGAGATAAGATCTTAGAGAATATTTAGACCACCCTCACATTTTATAGATGGATAAACTGAGACTAGAAAGGGGAAGAGACTTTCTTAAGGCCAGTGGTAGATCAGTGAGGGATCTGCCTCCTATATAATCCTCCCCACTGCCTCCCTGGCCTTGGACTTAACCCTTTAGTATCCTTGGACTCTGTGGTATTGGCCAACATTATATCCCCAATAGTCTAGTTCAGTGTCTGGCATATGTTTCTGGATCCAGGCTGTCTGGGTTTGAATCCTGGTTCCAGCATATACTACCTGTGTGTTCTTATAGAACTGATTTAGCCATCTGTGTCTCAGTTTCCTTCTTTATGAAATGTAGCTAATGATAATACATTTCATTAAAAGATACTTGTGAGAGGTAAGTGAGTTAGTACATTTAAAATGATGAGGATAGTTACTCCTACAGAGTACGGACTCAATAAATGTTGGCTCTTACCATTATTATTGAATGAATGAATGAATGATTCTATGCTCATTCCCTCAGGGTCCAGCTTAGGGTCTTCCAATCTTTTGTACCCTTTTCTAAACAACCACACCTTAACCCTGAGCTATAGGGCTAATATTTCTGGTTGGAGGCTATTTGGATATAGCAACCCTTTCTTGGATGTTAGTTCAACTGTGGGTACTTTCATGAGGATTTCATGGGTATTTGGAAGCAGAAGCACAGTCTTGCAGCTCTAAATGCAATTCTTTGCTTTAATTTATCACTGGTCTGTTTTATAGATCTTGTCTCAGCCACTTCATTCATGCAAAAGACTTTGGACATTTAATATAATTTTGTGAAGGTTTTCAGTTCCTTTGGGCTTTGCTTAGGAACATAGCAAAGTTCTCAGCATCTCAAAGGGAAGCTTAAGCTGATAAAAATATGAATTGTAGACAACTGAGATTAGATGAACATTTCACTTCTTGTTATGTGGAGGAAGTTATCTAATATGACTGCTGTCATTGGGAAGTCACCTCAGCCTATTGTACCAGTGGCTTGGCTGAATTGTGCTTGGGGACTTGTGGGTCTATGCAGGAGGGTGTGTAGATGGTCTACCACCACTCTTGAAAAGCAGCTTAAATGTATCACTCTCCCAGGGCCAGGCAGGATAAAAGAGTAGGCAGAAAAACCTGCGTTCTCACATTTTGCCATCTCTTTCTGCATTACTTGCCCTTCCTCCTTTGAATTCAGAGATGTCTGGGATGAAAGTGATTGTATGAAGTCATTGACATTCTGGGCAGAGACATACCAAAGGAGGATGCTAAGAGGCAATGGATGGATTCTGAATTTGACATTTCAGATGACCCTTATGTCAGAAAGACACATAGAGGAGCAGGGAGCCTTCCTGAGATCCCTCAGCCTTTAACAGGTGACAGATATTCTGATTCCTAAATATTGGCCTGGGGCCTGGCTATAATGAAATCTTTTGAAAAGAAAAATTCCTTGGATCCTTAGAGTTTTGATTTAGGAAATCTGGAGTGGAGCCTAGGAATCTGAATTTTTATATTTATTCTCTTGAGTAATATAGTCTGCCCATGTATAACTCAGTCTGTGGTTCCCATTCCTGGATGTATGTTAGCAGCACTGGCTGGGGAGCTTTTCAAAAAGTCCCCTTGCTTGGGCCTCATTCCCAGAGACTGATTCAATTCATTTGGCAGGAGTTTGTCCTGGGGATTCAGTATTTTTTTAAAGGCTGTCTTGTGAATCTATGTGTAGCCATTGTTGAGAACAGTCTAAAAACAAACAGCTACTCCTTTTCTCAGTAAGAGCAGTACTGAGCTTACATCCAGCAGGTGTGTCCATTAGACACAGAGGGAATCTGAACCACAAGGGAGCTTAGAGACCATCTGATTCAGTGGTTCCTAGTCCTCTCAATTTGGTGGACCACTACAGTTCAGAAAATATTTAGAGGACTAACAAAGAAGTGAAGGTTTTTTTTTTTTTCATTTTGCCAAATTAAGACAGTAAAAACAAAACCAAGCAAAAAAAAAAACTATCATTCATTTGCTGTGTCACTTAATTTTTTTTTTAATGAAGTTTTAATATTATATGTAAGAAAGACCTACAGTCAACATTGAGGACAGTCTTTGAGTCTTAACGGATTCAACTTTGAGAGGATCATACTGCCTAGTCCTCATCTTGCCTGATTTTAGTGAGAAATTTGTTGTGAGTGAGAATTGGTTCAAGAGTAGCCCATTTTAAAGTAAAAGACATGATTTTGCAAATGAGGATATTGAGACCTGGAGAAGGAAGGTACTTAGCTCAGGTCCTGGGTGAGGCAGCAGCATGGATGGGGCTAGAACCCACTCTCCCGATGTCAAGTTGCATTTTCTCTATGGGGTTCTGATGAAAAACCTGATGTCTGGTTGCATCCCCTCTATGGGGTTCCAATGAAAAACATATATAGGGCAGAGCCATTGGAAGAAACTGTTCAGTCCTCCCAGCCACACCTAGTACACTCAGAGCAGTGCCATGGTAATGTTCCTAGTCCTCTCAATTTGACATGAGCCCTGTTAGGAGGGCTCCATCCTCAGCCTTCAGAAATGATGGAAAATAATTACCTGGTCTTCTGATTGACAGAGGGGAAACTAGATTCTTCAGTTGCAAATTAGGCAAGCATGTGATCGCTCCATTACAATTGGATACTATGCTTTGAAAGTTAAAATTCTGTGAAGAATTAATTTTCTTGATTTTCTCCTGCAAAGTCCATGCCATCTCTTCCCTTATTATGCTGTTATTTTTAATAAATCAACAAATTGGCTAATTCTCTTGGAAATGCTTTGATTTGAAGAAATAGACATTTTACACAATTCCCTTAGAGAAAGAAGAAAATAGATTTCCAAATGCATTATCAGTAAGCAGGACATTTGGACCCTTTGCTTGGAATTGAAGAAGACATGGCAAGCTCTTAGGTTCAGATGTTTAGTTCAGTGAGTGAAGGAGACAGTGTAGAGCGGTCACTGGCAGAACGCTCGTTCCCTCAGGCTGCCAGTGGGGCCATGAAGTGCAGGCCTGAAGCCAGCTGGATCACAAGTCCACCCGAAGTGGTTAAGTTCACCACAGGGCAGGGCCACGTCTTATTTTGTCTTCTAGCATATGTCTGGCTCCTTGTAGATAGAAATACCTATTTGTTGAAATGAAGTGGCTTTTAGGGACCCAAAGGCATTTCCTTACATTGAAATCAGTGACATCTAGAGAACTAGACTTAACCAGAGCAGTTTCGTGGGGGTGGGAAGAGTGTACCTGGGAGCAGTAAGGAGGGAGTTGTGTCTGTCATGAAACCATTGGATGGCTGTCCCGAAAATGGGTCATGAAGGTGCCCTCGATGGGAGAGATGAACACAGAATAGAAATGTCACTAACCTCATAACTTTGCTGAAATCTGGCCCTGTTTCCTTCAGGCCATCCTTCTAAAGCCTATTTCCTAGAGCAAAATTCTATAGGTTTAAAACCCCAGCGCAATATCTCTCCAGAAACTGGGGATTCCACTGACAGAGGTAAGGCAGATTGAATTCGGTTCCCTTCAAAATCATCATCTGACTTCTTTTGACCTCTTTATTCATTTCTAATTTAGTCAAATAAACCCATATGCCTTAAGACCATGCCCTGCACTCCACAGGTACCTAAACTCATTTTAAGTACCTTTGGAAGGGAAGAAGGGAGCTCGCCTGGCCCAGCTGGCTTCCTGCACTTGAGCCCCTATCTTTCTCTCGACTGGAGGGGGCACCCCCTTCTTTTCCATTAGGAAGGTTAAGAAAACAGGGGGCACACAGAGCCATGGAAGTTAAAGTAAACACGGAATGTGGAGACTGACATCAGCATTTTACATTAGAGACAATTGGGACAGAGGGAGAGAAATGATAGGCCTATCACATCGACAGTAGTAGACCTGGGGCTAGAATGGGGTACTTTCACCCCTAAATGACAACACGCTGGCCACATGATCACGCCAACTCTGAGTGCCTGGTGCAACGGGTTCATCTCTTGGTTAAAAAAACCTTCCAACCTTAAGTAATATATTTTTTAGGTTCAATATAGATGTTAAATGGCTAGAACTATGGTAGTTTGTAGGGATTCATTTTGAAAATCCCTGATGTGTGTATGTATGAGGATTTGTATGTATATGTAGGTGATTGTTTATGTATGGATATGTGTGTCTGTCTTTGCCTACATGCATGCATGTGTGTGTGTTCGTGCATGTGTGCGCACGTGCACCCGCGCGCGTGTGTGTTTTGGCTGGAGTTGGGCAGGAGGAGGATCAGCAGGACTAATCTCAAGTTTCTGAGGGCCAGGCTTATGCTTCTGAGCTGCCACCCTGTGCACACATCCAGCAGGACCTGCTTCACCCCTCCAGATTGGCTTGGGTGTGGACCTCGTTGAGAGTACCACTGCCCTCTGCTGTACTGAGAGATGAACACTGCTGATGTGCCTCCCTTACCTTGTCCCAAATGGGGGCACAACGGGGAGGTAAAATAAAGGCTGTGCCTGTCCTGAGGCTCAGCTGATCCACCTCTCTTGAGGTCATTGCTTTTGACGTTCTTAGCTGTAGGTATGGAGCAAAAGCACCTGGTGCTTGGTTGTAGGTGCTTGGTTGTGAGTCAGAGAGTGTCATTATCCCAAAGCTTCCTGGGAAGGATCTGAAGATGCTGAATAGTGCCAGCAAAGCTCACAGACCATTTCTTACCTTCCTGGCTCCATTAAGGTCAACATTCAGAATTCTTCCAGTGCCACTCTAATTGAATTCTCTTTTAAGGTAAAGCCCATGTTGGCCTTGAGCCAGTCCTCTCACTTCTGCAAACACAGTACCCTGGGGGAAGCAGCCCAAGTACTGCTTCCAGATAAGAACACCCTGCATTTGCACAGTATCCTGTAATTTGTCAACTGTGTTCCCATTAGTTGTCTTGGTTGATCTTCATAAACCTGTGAATTAAACAGAGAAGCAGTTATTATTTTAATTTAACAGATGGGGAAACTGAGGTCCAGAAGGTTTGTCACTCTTTGATTGACTTGGGGGTGATTAGCTAAAACATAAAATGTACCTTCATCACACTTTAGATTAAAATATATTGAGCTACAAGATAATAAATGCCAAGCAGAGCATTTGGCCATCAGTCAGCTGTTACAAGGGGGAAGTTCACAGCGGTGCTGTCAAGTCACTTTTTAACAACTGTGGGGCTTCATCTTATGATGCATCCCCTATGTTCTAAAGCACATCTATTTTTAACAAGGTCACCAGAGTCTCAAGGTTGATAACTAACAGTTAATAGCTTTCCTTTCAATGCTTAAAATGTTTATAGCTTTTTGGTCTTAAATTTTAAAATAATCTCTTTTATTTTATACTCTTAATGTGTTTGGAATGCAAGGGCAGTACCATTTTGCTGATATATAAACTAAGGTCTGAATAACTTTACTCTCTCTCCAGTCAGAGTTTGCTCAGTGTTTATTCTGTGCCAGTCTCTGCTAGTTCAGAGAATATAGCAGTGAACCAAATAGCCATGGTTCCTGGTCTCATGGAACTCGCAGCCAAGTGCAGGGGATAGAGAAGATAAACAGCTAAGTACCTACTCCACTAGATGCTGTCAGTATATGGGATGTGTGTCATGAAGTTGACCCTGGTACTATCAGTACACCTGGCTGAGGTTCTCAGGAAGTATCACTGAGGTAACCTGGTTATATGGAGTTGGCCCAGCAGGTGGAGTGAAACTTGGGGTGCAGAATGGTCCAGGCAGAGAAAGAAGTTTCTTAGGATACCCAAGGATTTGTGAGAAAGCCAACTCAGCTGGAACACGGAGAACAAAAGGGAGAGTGAGGCAAGGTGAGGTTGGGTAATCTTTTAGCCCAGTTGCACAACTGGTTTGAGGCAAAGTGGGGGCTATAATTATGTCTCCTTTCCACCAAGGCATTAATCTCCATATTTCTTCTCTCCCCTGAGTCTTCTCCCCCTTTCCATTCAAACCTAATTGCCTTGACTTTCTAGGACCACAGCTCCTTCTCCTACTTAGTGCCAGTGCTCCTACTGTGCTCTGCATCAGCTACGCCTGACTCTGTATCTCCACAAGTCAGAAATCCTACGGATCCTTTAAGCCAAATGATTGTAAACATGAATTTGTCACCAGGTGAAATAAATGAAAGATGTGGCCTAATATGTTATCAAGTGGTTGGGAGTTGGAAAACTAGAGCAGGCATGCCCCCATCATCTGTAAGCCCCCATAAGGTACCCTCCTCATCTACGGCTATGATAAAAATGCTTCCATGAGCAATTAGGAACACGCTTAAAACCAATGAAAAAATTAAAAGTCTCGACAAAGAAATAGAAGATAAAAAGAACCAAATGGAAGATGAAAATAAGAAAATAAACAGCTCAGTCGATGAGCTCAGCAGCAGTATGGAGGGAACAGAAGAAGGAATCAGTGAACTGAAAGATGGAACAATAACAATAAACAATCTGAATAGCAGAGAAAATAGACTGAAAAAAGAAAAACCAAACAGAACCTTGGTGACCTGTGTGATGATGATGAAACAGCAAATATTGATGTCATCAGAATCCTAGAAGAGGAGGAGGAAGGGACTGGGCTGACAAAGCACTCAAATAATGGTGGAAAACTTTCCAATTTTGGCCAGAGACATAAACCTATAGATTCAAGAAGATACATAAACCACAAACAGGATAAATCCAAAGAAATCCATGGCAAGATGCATAACAATTAAACTTCTGAAAACTAATGACAAAGAAAAAAACCTTGAAAGGGACTAGAGAATGATATCTTACTTATAGGAGAAAACAAATGAAATGATGATAGATTTCTCATATTAAACCGTGGGGTCCAGAAGAAAGTGGGACAGTTTTTTTTTTTTTCAAATACTGAAAGAAAAGAGTTAGCAACACAGAACTGAATACCAAATGGAAATATCCTTCAGGACTGAAAGGGGAAATCAAGACATTCTCAAATGAAGACAGTTTAAGAGAATTTGTCACTAGTGAGTTGAGGAAGAAATCATAAGTGACAAAAGTGCTCTGAAAGGGTGTTCAGGGACAAAACACCTAGGGATGCTGTAAGCAGCTAAGATTGAGTCCCTTAGGAATGATACTAAAAAGATGTTAATGAAAATTTATCTTAGTAAGGATGGGAAAATTCTAGAAAGCTGAAAACAAAGCTTATGAGAAAGAACTGAGTAGGGTTAGATCATGTCAAACAAAAGGCTTAGTGGGAGGAAGTATTTAATGATTATCTTCAAGGATACCTTGAGAAGTTTTATATTTTATGAAGTAATCATCAAAAAATTCTTTCCCTTGAGTAAATGTGATTGTTTTCCTAGACCACTTAAAAAATAATAATTTTCTTCTGGTTAAATACCCAAAGTCTAAGATAAACATGGAATGATGAAGAGATTTACATCAGGTACCACTAACTATAGCAGAATGAAGACTAGAATTCATCTTCCCGCCTTTAATCCATTATTCTTATCATTTCTTATGGAGTCACCATGTATCAGCTTGAATCAATGGAAACAAGCTTCACATGGCAGCAAGATGGGCTTAAGTGAGAAAAGATTTTTCCTACAAGTTGTGAAAGAGTGAATGTGGCTGGACAACTCTAAAGCTTTAAGATTGGGTTCTGGAATTTCAGGCCTGTACATGGTATTTTACTTGGAGGCAGGATATGGAGTTAGACTTTGGGAGAAATAATCTTTAACTTTGGATATGATTACAAAAAAAGTTTTTAGAAATAAAAAGTGTTGGGATAAGTTGTGATAGAAATCTTCCATTTGCCTCTTCAGGAGCATTCTATCATTTTCTGACTCAGGAGACAAAGCTGCTAGGACTAAATTTGAGCACTTCCTAGTCCTCTAGCCAGGAAATGTTGAGGGAAGGAGAAAAGCAGTCAGAGTTTCTCTCTCTGCATCTCTATTTTTATGGTTTCATTATGGACTAGGTGCTGCCTTCCACTAAAAACCACAGCTCCTATCAGATGGTCCACTCCACGTGATGGTTCTTCACTTCTGGGATCCACGACTGGTTCCTGTCCCCTCCTTGCATGCCCAGGGGTGGTAATTCCCATGTTACTGGCCCTGGGGTACTGCACTGTCTCTTGTGTTTTCTCTACACCTCAGTCAGAATTTGTAAATAGTCCTTTTGTTAAAATATCTCCGGCTTATCATGGTGTGTGTGTGTGTGTGCACGCGCGCACACGCCCCATGTATTTTTTTTTTTCAGTACTCTGACTGATACACCTGTCCAAATAGGTCAAAATGCCCAAATGCCCATCTTGCAAAGGCTAAAACTTTTAGTAAGCATATTACCAACTAGAGTAATATAGAGAAGTATGATGATAAATGCAGAAATATCTGGACAGTCAAAAAGACATTTCTCTTGTCTATATACAGAGTGTAATTTACATGTGCATATAGTATCTTATCAACCCTTGCCCTATGGGTGCGCGCGCGCGCGCGCGCGCACACACACACACACACACACACACACACACACACACACACTGGGTTTAGATGAATTCTTGTAATTTAACTGCATTTAAGAGAATAGGCCTTGGTTTGAGTTCTTAGTAGTCTCTAAAACGTTTGTTAAGTGAATGAATGGGTTTGACTTGGGGAGAAGAAGTTTGTCTTAGTCCATTTGGGCAGCTGTAACAAAATACCACAGACTGGGTGGCTTACGAACACCATAATGTTATTCCTTATAGTTCTGAAGGCTGGAAGTCCAAGACCAGGGTGCCTGCATGGTTGGGTCCTCTTTTGGGTTGCAGAATGCCTACTTTTCACTGTGTCCTCATGTGCTAGAAGGGACAAGGGAGCTTCCTTGGGCAGCTTTTAAAGGGGTACAAAGCCCATTCATGAGGGATCCACCCATAAGACTAATCACCTCCCAAAGACCCCACTTCCTAATACCATCACCTTGGGAGTTAGGGTTCAACATATTATTTTGGTGGGGGACACAAATATTTAGACCACAGCAAGGTAATTTAGGGCAAGAGGAGCGTCCCTGGAAGTATAATACAAACCTCCAGGCATACACCTGTTTTAATAAGGTAAGGGGGAAACCAGAGAGGTGAGAAAGAAAAAGACCCTCGTTTGACTGAAGGGTGGCTAATACAGGGTACTGACCGAAACACCAGTAAGTAGTACACATAGCTGCCCTGGTCATCTGGAAGGAGATCAATAGGTTTGAGCTGAAATGAGAACCATTTGAAAAACTAAAAAATATTACCTGGAGAATTGCATTAGACAGCATTACACTCAATAAAGTTTGGTCTTGTCAGTTACTTGCCCTGCCTTTGCTTCAGGAAGACTCTTTTATAGATTAGAATTGGCGTGGCGGGGAAGGCTATTAGATGTATGTCGACTTTGCTTTGTGAGAATTGAATCAAGCCTTGTAGACTCTCTGGGGGGCTTAGAAATCCTTTCACTCACAGGTGGGAACTTGATGGTACAGCATTTACTGGAAGATGCATTATTGGGTTGGTTTCTCTGCCTCTGTCTCTGTCTCTGTCTCTGTCTCTATCTGTCTCTGTCTCTCAACACACACACACACACACACACACACACACACACACACACACACACACACAATTTTCCCTTTTTTTTTCTCTTTTACTCCTGGAAGCCTATCATTAGGTAAGACTGCCCACATTCCATATTGTTAAAGCATTGTCCATGGTGACCCATATAATATGAAACATAAAACTAGACCAAAAGTTAAAATTCAGGGAAAATGGAATTTCCCCTCCCCACTATACTCTACCTATTCAAAAAAGTCAATGATAAACCCAAATAATTTTTTCGTATTAAAGGAAAATTGCCATCATTCAGAATAATTAGAAAAAATACAATATTCTGTTAAAAGAGGACTGTTATCTACACTCTACACAGATTACTAATGTTCAGATACTGATAGCACAGTGAAATCTGCTGTATAAAACCCAAGAACTGATTCTGTTGATTCAGAAGGCCCACCACGGTCTGCTAGAGCTCTATTACTTCATAATGAGTGATTCTCATTATTTAGGACTCCAACTGGGCAAATATAGGAGGCTTATCTGAACCTCTGCTGACACGTAGACTCCTGGGGGAAAATTTATATATAATCTGTCTGATGTAAGCTTGATTTCTTTGACATTTATCTCTTTCATGAAAGTGAAAGGCTGAGAAAAAAATGTGTTTATTTTAGCTTTACTTTTGTTTGGGTTCTGAGAATCAGGAAGCTTATAATCCTTCAAGCTTCTTACAATCTTCCCAATGATTTTCTCATTTATGATCTTACTCTGTGGTTCTAGCATCTCTATTTGGATGAAAAGAGACAAGTATCATCCCCACACCATGGATTGGAAAGCAGAGCTTCTGTCATAAGGGAAGTGTGTTTCCCAAGCTCCCCTGCCCCATCTCCTTCCCTCCTACCTCTCACCTCCTTCCACTCTCACATCCCTGTACCTTCTTAATCTAAGCTGAGCCTCCTCCCCTAGTATTCTCTTTCATTGCCTTGCCATCAAGAGCACAGTGGTACAGAGACAGCCTTCTTTCTCCCAGATTCATCACAACCCTCTGCCACTTGGGCAAATGATTTGCACTCTTGGGAGCTCTTTCTAAAAAAGGCAACATGGTGTAAGAAACAGAAACATTAAGCCAGGATTTGAGGAACCAAGACTCAAATATTGGCTTCACTGAAACTCCTCTGTCTTTTACCAAGAACAATTTATCGAAATCTCCTGAGCTTCAGTGTCGCCTATAAAATGACCTTAGTAATCCTGCCCTGCAACCTTCACCAATTTCTGATGCAGAATGAATGAGCTAACTGGCAGGGAAGCTATACAGGGTCATCTGGATGAGAGTGCTCGGTCTTTATCTGTCTCAGGACCCCATTGTGGAGTTGCAGCAAGTACCAGGGCCCGGCAAAGAGTACTTGGAACTTGGTCTAAGATTTAGCACTTTGCAGGCACTTAGGTGCTAGAGTGATGAACCTCCCTCCAAACTTATTTCTAGTTAGCCAGCTAGTGAGGCATAAACTGAACCTCTCTCTTTCCTCCTGGGAGACTGACCCGAACTTCCTGCCACTCACTGTCACTCACTCTGACTCTGCAAGTGGCCAGGCATCATTTGTAGATGTAGCATGTAGAAATCTAAGAGTGTGATGTGAGAGCCTTCAGAAAGTGCTTCTGTTTACACTTACCTCCTCCTAGTACTTAAATTTCATCTTCAACATCAGCACTGTCCTAAAGAACTTCTTGAGATGATAGAAATGTTCTACAACTGAGATGTTCCATACAGCAACCACTAGGCCACATGTAGCTATGGAATCCTTGAAATGCAGCTAGTATGACTGAGGAACTGAATTTTAAATTTTATTTAATTTTAATTAATTTAAATAGCCTCATGTGGACATGCAGGTCAAAGTATTTTTCCTTTTCATTAAGGCACTGTGTCTAGAAGACTCCTGTTAAATTGTTTATGTATTATTATTTTTTCAGGTGAGGCCATATGGCCAAAGATGAGGTTCTGCCATGTTCACAGGGACAGGGAAAGGGGGAGGAGAGGAACTTTGCCAGGAAGGCCAGCTTGCTGACTCCCAAGAGGCCTCTAGGGGAACATCTGGCTGTCAGTCTTGCAGGCTCAGAAACTAGATTTTTCAGGGCAATCAGTCAGAAAGCTATCACACGGAAGTGCAAGGAAATTAGTACCCACCCATCCCTGGGGACATGGCAGGGGCCTACTAATTTTCTACATGGAAACTATAAGAAGAGTTGGTTTGGTGAGGATGCACCCAAAGCAGATAGCATAAGATGATTCAGATGGTTCATTGCACAGTAGATCTTATCTGTTCTGGGAATGGTATTTTTGACTTTGGTCCTTTCTTCCTGAGTGGTTGACCAGCCCCATACCCACTGACACATTCTTTCTTTAGTTATGTCACACATTCAGTCTTGTTTTTGTCCCGGGGGACATTTATCTCTTTAAAAGAACTTACCCAGACTCTGTTCTGAAGAACTGTGAGTTGACTTTACAGTTTAACAATCAGGACAGTCTTATTTCCCTTGTTTCCAAAGTCTTGATTGGCTATATGTATTTCCTGTGAGGGTTAGCATATGGATTAGTTACTGATATCCATGCATGTTTCCTTTAAAAAATAGCTTGGCGTGGTTGGGGATTGGTATTCACAGTGATTATTGGGGCCAAACAGTAACTAAATGAGTGGAGAAGGCAGGATGGTGGGCTGGTTGGTATGAATAACTTACAAGTAGATGGTTGCATCTTAGCTCAAGCTGTTTGTGGTCATGCTAGAATGTGAGTCCAGCATTGCCAGATCTTCTTATATTTAAAGAGAAGTTGAACAAATAGAGAAAGATGTGAAATATGATTTTTCAGAGTTGGAAACTAATTTTTTTAAAACCCAACACTAGACACAAGTCTAACAAAATCTATGTCCAAGTTGAATTCAGTTCATGATCACAAGTTTCTGGGTGTTTTGGGGGTTCCTGGCCTGGGCCTCTATCATGTTGGGTTCTAGTCCAAATCCTGCCACTAAATCTCCATGATGTCTTGGGGAAGGCACATCCCTTCTTGCTGTTCAGACTGCTTTATGAATTAAGCGTGTCTGATTGCTCTGTATTTGTCAGGTAGAGTTGCAGTAACAACATAGTATGGGCAAAGTATCTTAAACAACAGAAACTTATTTTCTCAAAATTCTGGAGGCTAGAAGTCCACGATCAAGCTGTTGGCAGGTTTATTTTTTTCCGAAGCCTCTTCCCTTGGCTTGCAGATGGCTGCCTTCTTGCTGTGCTCCCAGCTCCCACATGGCCCCACCTCTCTGTGCATGCATCCTGGTGTCTCTTCTTATAGAGCCACCAGTCCTATTGGATTAGGGACCCATCCTTATGACCTCCTACAACCTTAATGATCTCTCCATACACCCTAGCTCCAAATGTAGTCACACTGGCTTTAGGGCTTCAACATAGGAATTTGAGAGTGGAGAGACACAGTTCAGTCCATAACAGGATCTGAGAGTCTGTACTTGGTCGACCATGACTCTGACTCAGCTCTTTTCCCTTTGCCCCTACAGATCCACCTTTCACCCTGTTCCACCCTGCCCTGTGTCTGGGGAGGCTGACTTCTATGGATGACATCAATGGACTTCCTTGCCCTATGGCTAAGAAGTAGATTAGAGGGAGAAAGGAGTATGAAACTGGGGTATTTCCCCACCTAGCAACCTTCCTCTAAGGTTGCCATGGGCTAGCCATGTCCCTTGACCGATAATCACTGCTCTTGTTAGACAACTTCTCTATCTCCTTCCTTGGCCCTCAGACCTAAGGGTGGTAATGCCTCTACTGTTACACACCCCAGGATATAGCACCACCCCATAACTTCCCCATACCTTAACACACTCTTGAGAAAAGTTCCTTTACTACACTTTTCTCCAATCACCCAATTTGTGGGTGCTCAGACTCTGGTTGATATAACCAGAATATGAGGAAATCTTATCTGTGGTCATCTATTCACCCCTCCTTCTGCATCCTCACTCTACTTGCTCCACTTCCCAGGCAGCTGTGCCTCAGGCAGAGGCTTGACTGGCTTTCTTCAGGTCACACATTCTTTCTCAGATGTGAACCACATCATGACTCTTACTCTCTGAATGGGTTTGCTATTATCTCATCACAGTCCCTTTGGACAAGAGTGGAAGAAAGAGTGAGTTGAGAAAGGTAACCCCCTGCAGCTGGGTCTGGGCTCTGCCTGGCTGACATAACATTAGCTCCTTTACCACTTGCTCCAGCAAGTAAACATTTCTTTAAGGGCTATAGAAAGTGTTTAGAATGAGATTCACCCTCTTTCATATTAGGGTCATAGACCCCAGAGGATAGAGCAGGTTTCTTCCTTCAGTCAAAATGCGCACATTGACAGTCCTCTCCCTGCTTATTAAAGTTCCCTCTACTAAAGTTTCAGGCACTGTGCTGGTTATCAATATAGACGAGTAGGGCAAAATGAGCAATGCATTCACTATCCAGAGTAACGAAAGAAGACACATACACAGATGATGATTATAATACAAGATGGATAATTACAATGCAAGCAACGAGTTAGTCAAGTGCTAGGGGATGGGTAAAACTGGAGAGTGATTTAAAAGTGGGCACCCCAGATGCAGGCTGCCTGAGTTTAAGTCCTGCTTCACTTAGCCCAATGCCTGGCATATCCTAAGTGCTGACTAAATATTAGTGTTTATCGTGACATAGCAAAGATTGTATAAAGGAATGGGGTTTGGAGTGACCTTGAAGAATAGGAAGATTTTATGAGAAGGGGAGCTCATTCCAGAAGCACAGAGGAACATGGATAAAGATACAGGGATATACTTGTTAAAAATTATTAACCAATCCATTTGGTATATGGGGGTGATAATTATTTGGGAAAAGATCAGGACAAGCCAGAAGAAGCCATATTAAGGATATTGACTACTAGGGTAAAGTATTCAATGGGGTAATTTAATTTTGTATACAGTTAAGAGCCATGTTAAAACAAAAATATTTTAAGCAAGGCTATGTATGTTTAGGCAAACTTTAAGAAAATCTGGCATCTTTGTGTAAAGTGGGTTGCAGGTGGGGGGAAAAGGTGGAAAAGCAGACATGAGGCTATTACTATTGTCATTGGAAATAGTAACAAGACATGCCATAGGGAAAGTTGATAAATAATAAACTCCTAACACCTAATGGAACTAGTTTGGCAGAAGGCAGAGTAGCTAGAAATGAAAGTGTTTAGAGCCACTCACAGTCAGGGAAAATTGGAAATAAAAAGAAGCACTTAATCCTAATGTCAGCCAATGATAAAGTGACACTCACTTTACAAAATTTAAAAAATTAGTTTCAAGTATACAGTACATTGGTTAGACATTTATATAGTTTGTAGAATGATTTCTCTGATTACTCTGTCTTCCCTCTGGCTCTACACATAGCCATTACATTACTGCTGACTGTGTTCCCTAGGCCATGCTCCCCACCCCTGTGACCATCTATCAGCTACTAATTTGTATTACTTTAACCCTTCACCACTTTCTCCCAGTCTCCGCCCCTGCCAGATTGTCCTCTATATTTGTGAGTCTGTTTTCAATTAGTTTATTTTTTCTCCTTAGATTCTGCATATAAGTGAAATCACATGGTATTTATCGTTCTCTGTCTGACTTATTTCACTCAGCATAATAAGCTCTAGGTCCATCCATGTTGTTGCAAATGATAGGATTTCATTTTATTTCATGGATGAATGATATTCCATTGTATATATGAACCACAGTTGCTTTATCCAATCATCTGTTGATGGGCATTTAGGTTGCATCTTTATCTTGGCTATTATAAATAGTGCTGCCATGAACATAGGGGTGCATAGATCTTTATGAATCACTATTTTGATTTTCTTTGGATTAATACCCATAAGTGCAATTGTTTGGTCAAAAGGTAGATCCATTTTTAATTTTTTTTAGTAACCTCCAGATTGTCTTCCACAGTAACTACCAATTTGCAAACCCACCAACAGTTTATGAAGGTTCCCTTTTCTCCACATCCTCGCCAACACTTGTTCTTTGATTTATTGATGATAGCCATTCTGACAGGTGTGCGGTGTTATCTCATTGTGCTTTTAATTTACATTTCTCTGACAATTAGTGACCTTGAGCGTCTTTTCATATGTCTACTGGCCCTCTGTATATCCTCTTGGCGAAATCTCTATTTAGGTCTTCTGCCCTTTTTTGTTTGTTTTTTATTGTTGTTGAGTTGTATGAGTTTTTTATATATTTTGGATATTAACCTCTTATTAGATATAAGTGAATATATTCTTCCATTCAGTAGGTTACCTTTTCATTTATTGATGGTTTCCTTTGCTGTGCAAAATGTTTTAGTTTGATGTAGTCTCATTTGTTTACTTTTTCTTTACAAAATTCTGATTTTAACATGTATTTTTTTAGAAGCAAGACTATAGAGCCCACCAGTGTCACCATCAAGTGTTGCTGGCACTGAGGAACCAAGAACCCTGTCTTGGAGACGGAGTGGGGGAGTGGGGCATAGATACACGTGTTCTCATGTGGGCAGCCACATAGAGGAGCATCTGTCAGGAACTCAAGAAACTGGTCACTGTCATCAAAGAGCACATCCACATGTTTGTTCAACTCCTTTCACAGCTCCTGCCCCATTGTGACAAAGAAGCCTGTTAACATTTAGTCAGCGTTTTATTTAGAAAGATAGCGCCTTGGCTGGTATTTTCACTTGTAGAAGCTGGCTGTCCTAAATGCAGTAGAAAATTTCCCTGAATCCCACACATCAGGCCAAGGAAGGTATAGGGTGAGACCAGATTACTTTCCTTGAAAAATGAATGTTAGTCAAGAAAGACAGTCTTTAGGGATGAATTCAGGACAAATAGCCCTAAGCCCCCTGTGTTTACCTGGAGGGAAGAAGGATCTATGAAGAATGGTCAGTTTGGGACATAGCCACAGGACAAGGAAAGGAAACCCAGGTGTCTTATTCAGCAAGACCTCTGAGAATTTAGATTCCTTTGATGGGCCTCACATTGGTAGAGGGCATCTTCAGATAGAGATAGAGAAGAGGATGATTTCCTTGCCATGGAAAACCATAGGTTGTCCAAATGGCCATGGTCCTTTAGAGAACCAGAGAGTCCTTTTCCTTAGAGTAAGGCTGCCTGATGAGGCAACTGTCATCTAGTCTGGGACCACCTTCTCTAAAATGGCTGACCACAGGAACTGTCCATGGTGCTTAGTTTCCCCACGCTTGAGTCCATTATCTGCTGTATGACAGGTGCTGTGCTAGGCACTTTACACATATTGTGTCCTTTGATACTTATGGCAGCCCTGCTAAGTTAGTATTGTAATTAGCAGCCTTGTTTCTACAGATCAAAAGCGTAATGCTCTGAGCTTCATTTTCTACCTTGTCTAATTTGAATGGCCTGAATAACCTCTTCAGATATCAGCTTTGAGGATTTCCAGCCTAATGAAAGAGCATATCTGTTTAACACTCTTTCTCCAGTCTGTGTAAAGGGGTATTTTTTCCTTCAAAGATTGTGGCAGTGGAACCCTACACCAAGAACAACAGAATTTATGTCATAGAGAAGTCTTTATCAAGAAAGATTAAGCAGGTATACCCATATTTCTGACTGTTGAGTGTAGGAATTTCAATCAGGTTTGTTAGAGAGAAGGATAAATTACCCCTCTTCAATAGGGGAAAACAAATCATGCTTTGTGTGTGTGTGTGTGAAGATTAGCGAGACCTTCCTTGTTACCCTTTAACAATTTTTTTTTTTTTTTTACAAATTCTTTCTTCTTTTCTCGGCTATAAGGTAAAAAAAAATAGGTTCCAAGACAAAGGGCAAATAAGGACTCATTCTTCATCAAATTGGAAGAAATATTTGCTAGGGTAGATGAACTCATAATAAAGGAAAATGCATGTGAACTTTTGATGCCAAATATTGCTAAATCTCAGGACCTGAAGCAGTATTTGGGTTGGGGAAGGGGGTTTGCTCAAACTCTAATGCTACAGAAACTCAAGAGAAGAGGAGCATAGTGTCTAAGCTAAGACTGAGGCTGAGAACCAAGTCAGGAGTTCTTGACTTGGGTCCACAGAACTTGGGGGTGGCGAGAAGGAGGGAGGTTCATGGATTGGTTCAAAGAATCTCTGCATACCTTAAAAATGCAGACAACATGTTGTTTATGGACATGTTTTACAGGGAGGGATTAAAATGTCCTGGAATATCCATAATGTAAAGACACTTATTTAAATAGTCATTCCAGAAAGTTAGGTCTCAGTGAGCAAAGCATCTGGTTATACCTGCATGTTTATATATCTGGGTTTGAAATAAGCAAACCATTTGAGTATGGCATTAATGCTAATTCAAATTAATGGCTATACTTGTATAATTTAATGAAGAATTTAGTTTTATAGGAAACATGTCTAATTAAGTAGAAAATGTGTGTTGTTCTTTTCAATTGGATTTATTTCTCTGGGGAGCCTATAAAGAGAGAGAAGACATCAGTCAGGAACATTTGACAAGAGCTTACAATGTGGGAAGGCTATCACTCACCTACCTGAAATTCAATAAAGCTACCAAAATAAGACATTCACATAATAGTACAAATGCTGGAGGTCACTCTGTGCTCCCATCTATCACTGCATGGCCTATTAACATAGCAGAGACAAGAGAGCAGGGGAGGCACCGAGTGTGGCCCACTCTCCCTTTTGCCCATTCACTGAATTCTGATTGCCAGATATTTTACTCAGCTTGATGCAGATAAGAATCAGGATTCAGCTGGATTTTTAAAATCCACAGATTCAACCTGGAGGAAAAATGAGTGGGTGCATATAAAAAATTCTCTTCTTTCTGATCTCCAACCCTCCATCTTTCACTGATTCTTACTATATGGTGATTTAAAGAGCAGTGTGTGTGTGTGTGTGTGTGTGTGTGTGTGTGTGTGTGTGTGCGCGCGCGCGTGCGCACGCGCGCGTGTGCACATGTGTGAGGTGTGTGGCAACACCATCCACAAAAAACATTTGATTCCTCTCAAGTGTCTTTGACAGCTCAGTGAGCTGACATAACCCAGAAAACATGCTGTTATTTTGGGCAGGGCAGAAAAGCAAGTATAGATTAGTTATCTCAGAGTTCCCCCTGATAAAAGCTAACCTTACTGAAGGCAAAAAAGGATGTAGTCAATACACTGTGATCCACGGGGTCCCAGAAGCTTTGGAGTACTTAGGAAGGTGGGAATTCCACAAATGTGGCAAATATATTGGACACAAACCCTCCAGTGCTATCATTTCACTTTAGTAAGAGGCAGGTATGAACTGGAGGCAGCTATTTTCTGGAATGAGCACAATCCTGTGTGATGAAGCAGGTATGAGGGCTACAGATTGGGATTTTCAAAAGGCATGGCAGCTGTGGTGGTCAGCACCTCACTTTCCAGGAGTAGAGTGTTGAGCAAGGGCGGTGAGCCCCTGGGTGTCTCAGTTTTAGAACTGGGAGGAACCATGGAGGGCATCCAGGTCATCCATTGCAGGGATCACATGTATAATCCAAGTCAGAACTGTGACTGGAACCAAGTTTCTTGACTGTCCAGTCATCGCTTTTGTCACTGCACTGTATGTATTAGGTCCTACTCCCAACTTCTTATTCCCCTTTCCAAGCTCAGGGGGATGAGGCCAGAAGTTGTTCATGACTTGTGTAATTCCCCAGTGGGGAGGATCTGGAAAGGTTATTCTTGTTGGCTGGGCACAGTCTACTAGAAGGCTAGCTGGTATGGGACCAGCTCAATTTTATGACTGTCTTGGTAGCTTCAGAAGCCCAAACAGCAATAAAATAGTAAACAGAGCATGTGCCAGGAACTGTGATGTCCTTTAATCATCTCAGCATCCTCATGTCATAAGCGTTGTTACTCTCCCTATTTCAGACATGAGGAAACCGATGAACAGAGAGGTTAAATAGCGTGCTTAACATCACACTGATAGTGAGTGGCAGAGCTGGGATTTGAACCCAGACATCCAGGCTCAAGCATGTTAGCCATTCTTTCTTGATTCTTGGAACTGTCTCTTGGTTTTTGGAACAAAATTTATGCTATCCTTCTTCTGCATAGTTGTCTTTGACCCAGCTCCTATCCTTCCTTACCCAGACTTCCACCTGCTCAAAGGAGAAGGGAGGGGAAAGCTTTTGGGCATACATAAAGGAATACCTCAAAGTGAGGGGTCCAAAGTAAACTTTGTGTGGGTGGCCTATTTCACCACTACTTTCTGCAAATCAGAATTGATGAAGAGTAGGCGATCTAGTGGCAATCTCAGTTTTCTCCTCTGAATGCTACCTGGTTGCTCGGCAATAAACAAAGATGGTTCATGGTGCTAACTCAGCTGACACAGGTGAGGATGGCAACCCACAGAGATGGTGGAGGGAACTTTATTTCTGAAGCATTGTGGGCTGACCATATCATAGTGCTGGCAAATGATACTCCTCTATCTGCACCTCACACTTTGAGGCAAAGAGCCCTTGTCGATGTATAAGAAAGCACATCTCAGTATACCAACCTGGGACTATTGGGACCTGCATTGTTGTGAAATTTCATGTGATCTTAAATAAAACTGCTACTGTCTCAAATTGAAGAACTGAGAGCATTCAGCTTGTTAGTGATCTGGCAATTCATTTTGCCATGAGTTTCATGACTTCTTGTTTATAGTAAAATACAAGCTCTTAATAAGCTATCTAAATAATAATGAGAAGCCTACATCATTTTTTCAACTCATTGAAGTAAATTTATGGTGTGGTGAAATGAAGTTACATTATATTCCTGAGAAGAGAGAGAAGAAAATCTGATGAAGAGAATTCCTCCTTTCCTAGTGAATTCTGAGAGCACTGTATGCATTAAACTAAGTCTAAAGATATTGAATTTATGCATGCAATAATGAAGTTTGACCTCCAGAATGAGATGTACAGGGAGAAACTTGGGATCATGGTCTCCACATTCCCTGGGGAAAATTCCACTACGTGGAGATCTGAGGCTTGATCTTACTCTCAGCTTAGCACGAAGTCATGCATGGTACAAGCCAAACACTGATGATGCCATTAAGACTTGGTTAGAGATCCATGGATGTGTTTGAAGTTGCTGGCAGATGTGTGAGAGTCAGGTCATACTTCACCTCTTTTCTCTGTTCCACTTAACGTGTCTCCCTCCCATATAATCATGAACTTTCAGAGCTTAAAGCAACTCCATAGATGCTCTACATTGTGCAGATAGAGAAACTGAAGCTCAGTGAGGGAGAGTAACTTACCCAAGGACATACTGCAAGTTACCAGCAGAGTTGGGAATCCAGGTTAGCTAATACTTTGTGGGCAATGCCTGTAACCCTTGTCCAGCTCCCACTTCAGCCTTTCCCTAGAGGTTGAAATGGAATTGATTCTTTACCCATTAACTCTGAGCTATGATCATGCTCTCCCACCTAATAGCATCAATATTAATGGGTAGTGAATGTGTGGACTTTGCTATGGCTCATAAATGCAGTGTGTAAATGGGGGCCGCAGTTTATACACTGAGATGTGCTGTTTGAATCCCTTGGAGATTTATTTAGACTTGATTCTTGCATTCTTTAGTCTCTAGTCTCTTGGCAAAGCAATGAGCTTGCAGCTGGGAACAATCAGTGACTGATCTGTGGCAGAGAACGAAGATCACACTGACCTTGGCCTTCAGGGAAATATTGATAGTGTGGCTCAAAGGGCTGCCACCCAGCGAGACCTGCTCAACGGCTGGGTTCCAACCTTTCCAGTCAGCCCCCTTGCCCACTGTTCTCCTTGGGGCTCCTTATTTTCTAATCAAACTGGAAGGGTTTCTCCTGCCTCCCTTGCCTACTGCCTGCTGTCTCACTTCAGTGGCCTTGCCTTTATCACATTATTCTCATTTTCTTTGGTGCCCTTGCATCCAAAAAAGCAGATATTCACATCCCACTCACCTGACCCATCCGAATTTGAGTAATTATGCCACTTTTATGTAAGATAGCAGTTTCTCTGATAGAATACAGTTCTTGCATGGGCTGCTTCTGGTCCACTTTGCTATACTTCTTAGCATCTGGCACAATGCCTTATATAGAATTTTTTTATTATGTTTATTTTAGATGAATGAATGATTAAATAAATGATTGAATAAAAAAGCAATTCTTCCTGGAATCTTTTATTGAATCAAGGACCACAGAAACTGAAGTGTTGTCATCCCACTTAAAAAAAATTATTTAAAAATGTTTCCCTTATCTATTGCCACTTTACAAAACCAACTTTAAACTGGTGTCTTAAAATGTGAAGTTATTAGCTCTCTTAGTTCTGCGAATCAAATGAGCTTGGCTGGGTGTTGTTCACTTGAGGTCTCATACAGATTTAGTCATATGGAGGCTGGGGCTGCAGTCACCTGAAGTCTCGACTGGGCAGGATGTCCAAGGTGGAAATGGCTGGCAGTTGATGCCAGCTGTTGGACCACCAACACTTTTTGACTGGACTGGACCACCTACATTGAGCCTCTTCATGTGGATTGGGCTTCTTGGAGCATGGTGGTTGGTTCCCAAAGAGAGCATCCTAAGAGTGAGTATTCCAAGAGAGTAAGGAGGAAGCTGGAAAGTTTCTTAAAACCTGGCCTCAGAAGTCCCAGAATGTTACTTGTTCTGTATTTTATTGGTCAAGCAGGTTACTTAAGTTGGCCCAGTTTACATGGAGAGGGAGTAGCATCTGTGTAAACAGAGGGAAGACGTTGACAGTGTCTGTCTTTGGAGACTATCCAGCTATCAAACAGATACATTATCCTAAGAGCAACCTTTCTCTGAGTACCTTCCTTCATTAGGTTAGCTACTTTACCACTGAACACAGGGATGGTTTTAATAATAGGAAATATTTAGGGAAGATAGGTTGCAGAAAGAAAGAGAGAGAGAAGTCAATTGTGAGATAACAGTGAGTAGGCCCCAGAGAGATGATATGGGTAGTAGGGAGAAGGTGCGTGTATGTTTGTGTGTGTGGGGGGGTGAGTGTTCAAGAAAAACTTAGCCTACTTCTTTTACTGGTTTGCTATATGTTGGGGATGAGTTGGAGAGAAAATCAAGCAGTTGATAAAATTATTTAAATCGCATTTAATTATAATGAAGGTTATTTTGAAAGTTTAAAAAAGCACTTATCTCACCTACTGGACACGATTATGTTCACTTTTCTTTCTGATCGTATTTCCTTCTTCTGTATATTTCATATCTCTGTTATCATCCTGCTTTAAGCATGGGTTCTATACTGTTCATCCAGGCTCATTTTATTACAGCTTATCCACATTAGCTGCTATCTTCGCCTGCCTCGTTTTAGAGGAAGATTTGTTATGGGCCAATGAGCTGAGCACGATTAGCAAGGGTGACTCAGATCTCCTGCCTTCCCATCACCCATTGGTGAATCGGTGTGGCTTAGGGGAAGCTGAACCTAGCCACTCCGAGCTACCTCTTTCTTGGCTGCCTTACTGGGGATGAAGCCCTCAGGGTGCTTCAGAAATGTTTATAGCTGCCAGCAGGAAATACTCTTCCTTTAAGGGGGAAACCAAGCCAAGTTTTTTTCTCCTGTCTTCAACCTTCCAAAGAGCTGTTGGTTTCTTAAGACAGTTAAACCAGGGCAAAACAAAGGTTTAGATTTCTCATCTCTTACAAGGGTTTATATTTCTTCCGGAAAGCGGACATGATTTTACTGCTATAGCAAATTTTTTCTTTTTTGATTACAAGAATCTGCTTACTTCTTTTTCTGATACTGAGATACCGGCCTTGGCACATTCTGGGCAGGTGGAGGGCATCCCCCTTCAGCTGTAATTCCCTTAGCTCTCTACCCATTTAAATCCCACTTTACATCATTCTGTGTCCTTCTCGAAGCTGTCCGTCTTCCACACCCACACTCAGGTTTCTGACATCTTGAAACATTTACCCTTTGCTTGTAGTCACATTCTCCTAGAGGGTAGCATGATGTCATAAACAGACCTTGGCCTGTAAATCAAGATACTTCGCATTGTAAAAGGGGTCAAATAATGTGGTGATGGAAAAAAATCTAACTATGGGCATTGAACACGCAGTGCAATTTTTATATATGACTTAGTGTTGAATTGTACACTTGAAACTTATTGGATTTTTTTAATCAATGTCATCCTCTCCCCGCCAAATAATTAATTAATTTGTAAAAATCTTGTCCTATTGCTAACTATCTGTGTGCCCTTGGTGAAGTCTTAGCATCCCCTGAACTTTAGCTTCTCTGATTTAAAAATTAAGGGCTGATCTCTCTTGTTCCTTTTAGCTATGATTCTATGACCTAAGTCCTTTGACGTTTGAGGCTACTCTTGTCCATTACTCTAGAAACTGCTGAAATTTGGTCAATTAATGCTCATTCTCCTCAATGACCCTGAGTTTTCCTGCTCATATGACAGTGTTGAAATGTGTATTGTTATTGAAAACAAGGATTGGGTCTCTTTCACAATCTGACTCCTGACCTTCTCCCTGGTTATTTCCTTTTTATCCAATAAGTAGATTTCAGACCCTGTTCTTCCTTTTGGTTGAAGCTCAGAGTTTCTAATGACAAAGTGCAACAAATGGAAGCATACTTTCTGAAGATTGTACTTCAAACACTCTATTAATGCAACATGCCACAGACCAATCCCAAAAGATTGCCCACAGACCAATTTGATTCTCCTTTGACTACTCATCTGGAAAGAAGAAGTGATTAACTGGAGGGCAGCTGAGTCCCTGTTATCTCACCAGAGCATGAAGGCCCATTGCAAGGACAAACAGTCTGTCTGGAAGTCCGTGTTTTCTCAGCCCCAAATTTCTGAAGACTTGTTTGTGCTGAAAAATGTTATAGGGACAGTGTTGAGCGCTGTGTTGGGGGAGCTGGAAATGATTTGGTGTAATGTCAGAAAAAGCCAGCACTTTTCTAAGCTGGTTTTATGTCCTTAAATGTGAGGTCCTCTGGAGAAACTACCATTCTGGTTAGCCAGTTGCCACCAAATGATGTAACCTTCTTAATACCCAACCAGGACACCATTGTGCCCTTCTAACTTACTTCTACCACATTCCCTTATCCTTCTGCCCCATGGCATACACCATATACTTCTCTGCCTCTGGCCTTTCCCTTGTGCTCTTCCCTCTGCTTGAAATATTCTTTTCACTCTCTGGGGTGAAAAGAAGCAAATGATGCCTCCACTATGGACTTTAGAGTCTAAATGACTTGGGTTTGTATTCCAGCTCTTCTGCTTCTAGACCAGTTCCCTTAGCCTCAATCTTCTTATGTGTGAAATGGGGCCAATGATACCAGTCTTCGGGACTATTGTAAAGATTTGTATGAGATGGTAGGAGATTTGCAGCACTGAACACACAGGCACTGAACAGTGCCTGACATATACCAGGGGCCAATGAGCAGCATTAACTGGTATTTCTTTTATGCATACCTTTTAGGGACAGTAACTAGTACCATATTTATGTAGACATATAATTTATCTCAGTGCTAGACAGAACACTTCTTGAAGGTGGGAATTATTTGGAGCTCCTGTTTATCACTTTCCATGCTAAGCACAAAGCTTTGGACAGACTAGATTCTTAATTTATTTTGTTCAGATGAATTATTTTACCTTTGTTGGTAATACCCAACAAAGTCAGAAGAAAGTCATTGTTAAAAAAAAAAAACGACAAGAAATATTTTTTTTTCTACATTTTTAGCCATACTGTATAGAGTTCAGCTTTGGGTCCCTGCCTCTTAAACTATAATTCTTGGGAGTGGGGAGGGGATGGAGACCATGACCTTTCTTGTGTGCTTTTGGTATTTAGAGCTCTGCAGGGCACTTGCTGAATATTTAAAAGTGTTGCTATTCATGATAAAAGCTTGTAGAGCAACAGATCAGGGAACAGAAAGACAACTTGGTGATGGATTTGTTTCAGACCTACACAGGAGAAAGGCTGCTTAAGGGCACTGTGATTATTCTAACCACTCTAGCCCATTCTGAAATCCTGTTCTCTTACAAATGCAACACTGGAGTTCTGGGTTTTTTGTCAGAAGTCCTTGGGCCTCACTCCCAGCAGTGGAGGGAGAGGCCTAGGGTGGGGCAGTTCCTCTCCTGGCATGCCAGCATAAGGTCCTTTGGGTGACAGTAATCTACATTCTTCTCAAGAGTGGTCCAGGAAGTGAGGAAGCCATCTCCCAAAATGACTTTGGTTTCTATATTGGTGACTGTAGCAAAATAAATAAAGCTTTGGGCTCAGTAGAGGCAACGTAGCACAGACTCCCGTCTCCTCCCCTTGCTTGTGACCTTAAGCAAGTCATTTAATTTTGTCGAGCCTCAGTGTCCCCATCTGACAAATGGGGATGTGGTAGTAGGAGTGTCTTCCTCATAAGGTGTTATATTACCAAGAACTGTACCAAGAATGTAGTAAATGCTCTGTGAGTGTTGACTGTAATTATTTTTGTGCTGTAAGAGTTATTCTCCCAAGTGGAATGAAAAGCTGTGTATCATGTGCCTCTTTTGTGCCTTCCCTTTGATCCTCAGGCTTGTACAGTGAGGAGGGCCCGGGGAAGAAAACGGGGAGCCTGCTTTGTTCCAGGCAGGAGACAAAGAGGGTATGGCGGTGAGGGTAGAATAAAGGGGCCAGATTTGTAGGTATATAAGAGGAATCTTGGTGGTTACACATGCAACTGAGGGAAAAAGAGGATCCAGGGACAGCTCCCAGGTGACTGAGACACAGCATCTGTGGGTGGTGATGCCATAAGAAAGAGGTTCATATGGGGAGGCTGGGTTTGTGCCGCCAGTAGAATATTGGGATAGTAGGTGGAGATGTCTAAAAAGTTTTACAAATACTGCTCTGGAACCTGGGTGAATGGTATGAATAAAGCTATAATTTTAGAAGTCACCAATGTTTGTAGTGAATACCATGAGAACCAGTTAGATCTTTAGACAGCCTGTAGTCAAATGCCCAGTGTCCAGACCAGGGATGGATAGTAAATATTTTAGGCTTTGTAGGCTGTGTGATCTCTTTGCAAGTATCCTCCTCTGGCATTTTGGCTCGAAAGCCACTGTAGGCAATATATAAGTGAATGAGTGTGGTTGTGTTTCAAATGAAACTTTATTTACAGAAACCTATGGGCTATAGTTTGCCCACCCCTACTCTAGACCATAGTAGGTATACAATAAATATATTTTTTTGGATTAATCTACTAGCTTCAGAAATTGTCTGAAGTCCAGATATTTTTTAACAATTAAATTTCTAGGAACTCATCTATGGTCATGCTACCCTGAACAAGCCTGATCCCATCTGATCTTGGTAGCTAAGCAGTGTTGGGCCTGGTTAGTACTTGGATGGGAGACCACCTAGAAAGATCAGGAGCTGTAGGTATAAAAAAGTAAAAAAAAAAAAAAAAAAAAGAGATTGTAAGCTGACAAGGTCCTTGTAATCTGTGAGGTCAACCAAGGGTTGCCTTGCCTGAATAAAATATAAACAAACAAATAAATAAAATAAAATAAATTTCTAGGAACTCAAACTTTTGTTAGTGACACACCAAACACTCACCAAAATAAGGAGAGAAGACATTTGAATTTCTGTTGTTGTACATAAAATAAACTGCCATGAACTAGAGATCTGCTGTTGAGTTTCAAAGTATATAGCTAGAAACATTTTCTAAACTAAGTCCTAGGCCCTCAGCCAAGTATAATAAATCAGACTGGTGAATTACAGGACCAGGTGATGAGAGAACCATTGGATATTAAAACCCTGAGAACCGAGGCTGGTGGATAAGGTAAGACTCAGCTTCTTGGAGACCACTCTTAGATCCCTGATGGCACTCTAGTCAGGTCTGGAAAATTGACTGCAAATGTGTTAAATAATTAAGAAATTGCCCACAAGCCTTTGTAGCTTTGATTGCAAAGAAGCAACAATAGAAGGAAATGGGAGGAAGTAAAGTCAGAGCTCCTTGTCTGGTATACAGGGCTCGCTTCTCCATCACCTGCCACAGCCCCCTCCTTCCCTTTCATTTCTCATCACTTCCTACCACATTCTCTAAAATCCAATGACACTCAACCCTTGACTCTTCTAGAAAGTTCCCTGTTCTCTCATCAGGCCAGTGCACATGCTTTTGCCACCAATCCAAACTTTTGGTGGATTTTTACTTATGGTTCAAGATCCAGCCCTTTTGCTACCTTCTGTGTGAAGGCTTGCCTGATCTCTGCTCCCTCCCTCATGTTCCCACAGAATGGCTGATTCTTCTTTAGTGTGCTGCTTATTACTGTATTATAAATGCCTGGGCATGGGGTTGGGAGTTGTATCTAGATTTGAAGCCAAGCTCTTCAACTTTCTAGCTGTGTGGCTTTTGACAAATTACATTAACTTCTTTGGGCCTCAGTTTTATAATCTGCAAACTGTGGCTGTTCAGAAGACCTATCATAAGGTTGTTGGGAGGTCTATGTGCAATTATGTCAGAGGGCTTACTTAGCATAGTACTTAATACATAGTAAGTATTCAATGAATTTTAGCTTTTCTTCTTTTTCTTCTCCACTTGACCGTATAGGAATTAGGGATATGACTTGAATACCTCGCTGATTCAAGTGCCTAGCTCTGTGTTTGGTATATGGCTGGTTCCAATTTTGTTATGTTGTTAATGATGAAAACACAACTCAGTGGATAGTAGGAAATGAGTACTTGTTTGGTTGAGAGGTGTGGTGGTGTAAATCACTGGTCCCAAGTTTTAACTCTTCTATAGCAGACATCCATCTATACCTTTGCCATGGCCTCAAAATGTAATTCCCCATTTTTTTGACTTTTGTACTGCCCATGTAACTTTTTGGCTATTGGGTATTAGAGGGAGTGATTTGAGAGAACCTTGAAATATGTGACTGGGTTAACCCTCCTGTGCTTCTTCCATCACCATATCTGAACACATGCCCTGGAGGCTGGTCCCAGAAGAGTGAGTACTACTTGAAGCACACCCAGATCTGACCCAAGCTTGGAGTCAAGCCTAGTTGAGCCCAGATAAATCAGCCAAATTCTAGCCAACCTCTAATTTACTAAGTTACGTGGTAGTATATTACACAGGAAAAGCTGAGTTATACAAGTTCATAGTAAGAGGAAAAGAACTGACCACTACCATCTAGTTTTTGTGGTCTGGCTTTAAGGACCAGTCATATATAAATGACACAGTAGCAAACAATAATACATCATGGGGAAAATTTCAAGGGTGGCATTGTTGAAATATGGGAGTGGAGTTGATGATGAAAAAAATGAAAATTTAAGTCATATAAAAAATGATCGCTAAGCTCCCCTGCTTGAGTTTTATTTCCAGATCTAATGAAGAGAAGTCCTCCAACAGCCAGAGTGAGAAGGGGTCTTCTTTTGATTATTTATACCAAACATGAGCTCTTAGAATCTCCTCACTGGGAGAGATTTCCAGAGTTCATCTGGCCCAGCTTTTTGTCCCCCATACAAATGTATTCTGTAGCATCCCTGATGGGAGTTGAGCCAAATTTAGTCACTTACCTGCTGTGTGATCCTGGATAACTGCAAAAACTGTGGGATTTTGGAATCAGACAGACTTGGTTTTAAATTCCAATTTTGTGACATTAAGAATTTACTCACCTCTGGATCTCTCATCTCTTATAAAAAATAGAGATAATGAGAATGCCTACCTCACAGAGCTATTGGGAGAGTTAACTGGACAACAAAATGGCATATCCAGCAGAGCATCTGGCACCAGATGCAATGGCTCCCTTCCTTCTTCGAAGCTTCACAGAGTACATCACCCCTCTGCCTCATGAAAACCCTTCTGATGTCTCAATAAAGGGTATGGAGGAGAAATAAGTTGAGCCTCAACTGGGCCCCTGCCATGTGTAGTCCAGATGCTGAGCCTGCTGGCTTGAATCAGCTATCTCCTTCCCAGCTCACTTGATGGGAGATTTCAATTTTAAATTGTCACTTGTCAGCACTTTTAAATATCTCAGGACTAAGAAAACATCAGCAGCAACTATTGACCATTTTATTATTGATTTAATGAGGTAGTTGCACAAATTATGGTCCATAAAATTTTGAGCTCCCTGTAGTCTTCCACAAGCAGAGTTTCAGTGTAACTTAAAACAGAACCTAGAAGAGCAGAGATGGATCAGTGTGAGCTAAGGTGGATGCATAAAGTGTATGTAGAGAGGGGGTTGTTCAGAGAAAAGAAAGCAATTTCTAAGTGAGCTGGACTCTAAATGGGGAGAAGAGAAGGTGAGAAAGGGAGGTTGGGGATAGGTAAGAAACACTTTGAATAACATGAGGAGTTTGAACTTTGTGACCATTGGGGAACCATTGAAAGTTTTTGGGCCAGAAAATGGCATGGTCAACTTTTGCTTCAGGAAGATAACTTGCAGGAAATTGAGAATGGATTGCTTTGGTGGAGGTAGAACAACCAGAGACAGGAAAATACTTAGACGTCTATTATCACTGTCTGGACAAGAGACAACAAAGGTTGTGCTTGGATCCTGGAAAGTAGAGAACAAATATGAGATACATTGCAGTGCAAAATCTACAGAATGTATTGATTAAGTAGGAAAGGCGAAGAGAGAGGGACGGATGACTCAGGTTTCAAGCCTAGGGAAAGCATCTGAGTTATATAATTTAACGTGCAGGATGTGGAACATATCTAGTGTCACTGGCTTTTTTCACTTATTCATAATGCATATATATGTGTATATATAGCTCCATGTACATGTAGAACAGGATAAAAGATTAATAGCCTTATATTATGCACGCACTATTCCATTTCAATCTTCATTTGCTTTAAATGTATATAATTATGGGTATTGTGAAATAAGAGTACAAGGCTTTTTAATTTCATCTGAGAAGTAACAGTTTCATACTAACAGTATAAGGATTATATTTTAGGATTTTCAAAATATCTATGCTAGTTCTACTTGATAGTAGTAGCTGCAATTGACTGAGCACTTGTGTGCCAATGCTTTTCATACATTACCTCACTTGCCCTCACAACAGTTTTTGAGATGGATCCTGTAAAGGGTCTCTTCAAGCCCCTCCCAATTCCATTTTCCTTTTTTCCTATGGTAAAGAATGGCCTCTCTTGCAACAGGGGTGGCCATATAACCAAGGTCTTGACGATGAGAATGTAAAGGACATCTGCTTAGAGTTCCGGTAAGACACTGGCTTCCTGGTAGAAGGAAGCAGAGTCAGAAGAGACTGAGCTGGCACTTCCTCTGTCTCCTTCCTCGTGGCTTGAACATGCTGGATTTGATGCTTAAAGCTGCAGCAGCCATTTGCAACCATAGATGACACATATGAAAATGAAAAGCCCCAGGATGTCAGAGCAGGAGACAGAAAGTGCACGTGCCCTCAATGATATTGCTGAGTCACTGAACCAGCCTCACTGAATCACTACATCCAAGTTTCTTGATAAGTGAGACAACAAATATATGCCATATTTAAGCCACTATTGGTTGTATTTTCTGTTACTTGCAAATGAATGTGCCCTGATGTTCAGTTACTTGCCCAGGGCCAAGCCAGGAATAGTGGAGCTGGAATTCAAATTCAGATCTTTCTGACTGAAATACAATGCTATTAAACTTCTGTATTTTCTCCCTTTCAACACCCCCAGGCAAAGCAAAGGACTTTTTTGTTGTGTGTGATGGCTGCATCTCCTGTCCTTTATATGGTCTCCATTTCTTGCTCCTTCCTTCATAATTTTGGATGTCTCCTAGGTATCAGACACTGAAGCAAGCCTTAGTAGATAGATGATTATGATTCAGTTATTTTTCTCAAATTCTTCATGATATAGAGAAGGGGTTGGCAAACTATGGCCCATGGGCCAAATTTGACTCACTGCCTCTTTTTGTACAACCTACTAACTTTGAATGGTTTTTATATTTTCAAAGAAAATCAAAAGAATAATAATATTTCATGAGCTCTAATAATTATGTGAAATTCAAATTCAAGTTTCTATGTTCATATAAGAACATAGCCATGCCCATTTTTTATGTATTATATGTGACATTTCTTGTGCTGCAACTGCAGAGTTGAATAGTTGCAACAGATAACATATGTCCCGCGAAGCCTAAAATGTTTACTTCCTGGTCCTTTACAAAGTAGTTCACTGACCTGGTCTACAGGGGTAGAGTTTAGAGAGGAATAAGGCAAGGGAAAGAGAAAGGATGTATATATTTGAGATACTTGGAAAAATGTCCCAAAGTAATGGGAGACTCCAAAGCTCTGAGTCTCATCTCCAGATTTTTCCTTTTTAAAGATAGATTCTATAGAGGTTGAGAAAGTATGGGTGATATTTGTCAGGTTTAGTTACCTTTGTCTAATGAATGCCTTTTGTTACTTGTTGTTCCTTCGATACAGAACTGTGTGCTTCAGTAGGTTTGAACTCTATTCAAAGTAGAAAATACTTGAATTCTTTTAATGCACACTGTAAAATTACCTTAGAAAAAATTGATTAACCTTTTAATTAAACCCCTCAGAGCCTCCCACATATTGGCTTTCCCCTAAAACTCTTGTGTGTGTGCTAGAGATTTCTGTGAGCATGTAAGTTATTCCCCTGGAGTTCTGGTTCCTGTCAAGCAGGTCCTACTGTCCTTGGGGCCACAACATACCTTGTACATGTCCCTGGGTTGATGGAAAAAGACCTTTTCATGAACCCAACTCTAAAAATATACAGAACTATTTAATTTCTTTCTTTTTTTTCTGTGAAAGAAAGTGCCAGGAAGTCTCCTGAAATAATAATGGTGCTTGTCAGTTGCTCAGCATCATACAGCTTAGCACTTTTTTGTCCATTTTGATTCAGACTCTTAAAATAACCTTGACCCAAATAATTTGATCATAATGAAAACTGATGAAACTATATAAAAATACAATTCTGATATACCAACAAAAGAGACTTTTGAGATCAATGAACTCATACCTTTTTTGTCTTTATTTTACAGATGAGGAAATTGAGGTTCATTGAGAAAAGCAGCTACTCAATGACAGATCAAGGTGTATGCTTTACAGTTATGATGATAATGAAGGTCAGCACTTCCTGGCACCATTATTAATCACATGTGTGTGGTCTATAGGTAGGGTGACTCCATAATTTGTTATTCAAACTGAAATACATTGGCTCAACATGCATAAAGCAGACATGTTTACCCTATCTATAGATATAGCAGGTACAATAGGCAATGGAGACCTTTGGACTCATTCTGATAATCAGGTGTGTCTCTAAAATGTACTTCTGTTCCATGACTCATATCTCTAGTCCTATGGATCTTACAACCTTTGCATTTGATGAGGGCCAAACCCCTAGAGCAACTTCTTAGTAGAAATCCAGTCCTGGTTTCTTCCATGGATCACTGATTTTATGCCACATCCAAAGCCTGGGCAATAGAGAAATTAGGAGCTGGACCTGAGAGGAGAATATGGATGTGATAAGTGCTCCTACACTTACACAACCTCTCTAAGGTGTTAGGGTTACTGTTTTTAGGTCCAGAGAGAATGTTTTCAAAAAGGACTAGTGGCTAGTTTTAGATAAATGAGCTTGGGATATCCAAAATAAGGACGTGAATGAAGACTTTTTCTTGACGTTGTGTATCCATGTATTTTATTGTTTTTTGTTTTTTTGTTTTTTTTTGTTTTTTTTTTTTTAGAAAAGAGTAACAGTTAGTCAGTGTTTATTGATTATCAGTGGTGGCCTCATCTCTGAGCTATGTCAGAAAACTAAGAAATATGACAGGGAAAAGGAAGAGAAAATATAATTATCCCATTATTGCTTGTGGTCAGGAACCAACTAAGGAAATAGAGAGCTAAAGGCATTAGAATAATGCTATATTTATTGAGACAACTATTAGAACATACAAACTTTCCTAAATATCTGAATAACTGCACACACACAAAACTATAGACTATGTAATGAAAGGTGTAAAAATAGACCTATTAAACAGCAACATAGTACAAATAATATGATAGAAATAAGACCAAACGTATTTGAAAGTAAACTAATATATATAATCAACAATTTCATGTATCTAAGTAACAGTCAGTTAGAAGATATGATAAGAGAAGCTACCCCATTACAGAGGCCACACAAATACAATATGCTACCAAGGAATAAACTTAATAAAAAATGTTCAATTCACATAATAAAAAAAGTTTTAAATCCTGAAAGATACCAAAGAAGAACAAATCGAATAACTTACTATGTTCTTGGATAGGAAAATTCATCATAATAAAATGTCAACTATCCATAATTTATACTTTTAAAATGATTATAATAAGATATACAGAGTTTTGTTTTTAATCATATGAGCTTCTTCCAAATTTTATTTGATAAAATAAACTAGAATGGGGGAAAAATACTTACAAGGAGAAATAATTATCTATCCCAGATATAAAAATATGCTATAAGGAAGGCCTCAAACTAAGCATGGTAGTTGTGAGTGAAGCATACCCATTAAACAAAGTAGAAAATCTAGAAATAGATAAAATACTGTGGCAATTCAGAATATAATAAATGAAATATCTTCAATTATAGGGGAAAGGATGGACAATTCAGTAAATGATGTTGGAATAATCAGATAGCCATTTGGAAAAATTTCAAAGGTATCAAAGATTTAAATTCTGACCTATTTCACTTAGCACAATACTGTCTAGGTCCATCCATGTCATTTCAAGTGGTAAGATTTTATTTTTTTATGGCTGAATAATATCCCATTGTATATATACAAGTTCTTTATCCAGTTGTCTATTGATGGGCACTTAGGTTGCTTTCATATCTTGACTATTGTGACAGATACCATGTGATTTCACTTATATGTGGAATCTGAAGAACAAAATAAATGAACAAGTAAAACAGAAACAGACATAGATACAGAGAACAAACTGATGATAAGGGTTGGGTGGAAGAGGTGAAGGGATTAAGCAGTAAAAATTGGCAGTTACAAAGTAGTCACGGGAATGTAAAATACAACGTAGGGAATATAGTCTATAATATTGAAATAATTGCATATAGTGCTGAGGGGGCTAGACTAGTCAGGGGGATCACTTCATAAATTATATCAATTTCTAACCATATGCTGTGCACTTGAATATAATTTAAAATAATATTGAATGTCAACTGTAATTAAAAATAAAAAAGATTTAAGATATGAAATTATAAATGAACACAAAGACAACATAGAAAAATTCTTTTATAACATTTGAGGGGAGAGGCCTTTCTAACTCTGACTAGAAGTCTAGAAACCATACAAGAAAAAAATTCATTAAAAAAAGATCGATAAATTCAATTTTATTAAAAACTCATAAAAACTCTGCATGGAGAAAAATAAAGAAATAACAGACTCAGAAGAATTATTTGCAACATTTAAAATACAGCAGTAATTTGTTATTTTAAAAATCCTTATCTCAATAATAAGATAAAATATGGATAAAGGATCTGAATAGATTTTTCTCTAAAGAAGATATGGCCAATAAGCACATGAAGTGCTGCTCAACATCATTAGGCATCAGGGAATGCAAATGAGAACCACAATGAGATACTGCCTCACATTAACTAGAATGGTTATTATAGAAAAGACAGATAATAACAAGTGTTGGCGATGATGTGGAGAAGGAATGCTCATATGGTACTCATGGGAATATAAAATGGTTCAGCCACTTTGGAAAACAGTCTGGCAGCTTCTCTGAAGATTAAACACAGAGTTACTACATGACCCAATATTATGCCTCAGTATATATCTAAGAAAATTAAAATCATACATCCACCCAGAAACTTGTATACAAATGTTCATAGAAGCATTAGCCATAATTGCCAAAAAGTGACAAAAACCTAAATGTCCACCAGCTGATGAATGTTAGAGAAAATGTGGTACCTTCATACAATCTAATATTATTCAACAATAAAAGGATATAAAGTACTGTCACACCCCTACAACATAGATGAACTTTGAAAACATTATGCTACATGAAACAAATTAGTCTCAAAAGACTATGTATGGTATGGTCCATTTATATAAAATATCCTGAATAAGCAAATGTATAGAGACAGAGATTAGATTCATGGCCACCTAGAACTGAGGTGAGGGAGGGTGTAGTTAAAGTAATGGTGGGGAATTAGAGGGTGATGGCTAAAGTGTATGGGGTTTCTTTTGACAGTTATGAAAATGTTCTAAAATTGATTGTGGTTATGGTTGAACAAGTCTGAATATACTAAAAACTACTGAATTTAATATTTTAAATAGGTAAATTATATGGTTACAAATTATATGTCAAGAAAACAAAACAGATATACAGAAAATAAAGCTGTCATGCTACAGAAGAAGAAGAAGAAGAAGAAGAAGAAGAAGAAGAAGAAGAGGAGGAGGAGGAGGAGGAGGAGGAGGAGGAGGAGGAGGAGGAGGAGGAGGAGGAGGAGGAGGAGGAGGAGGAGGAGGAGGAGGAGGGGGAGGAGGAGGAGGAGAAAGAAGGAAGAAGGAAGAAGAAGAAGAAGAAAGAAGAAGAAGAAGAAGGAGGAGGAGGAGGAGGAGGAGGAAAAGGAGGAGGAGGAGGAGGAGGAAGAGGAGGAGGAGGAGGAGGAGGAGGAGGAGGAGGAGGAGGAGGAAGAAGAAGAAGAAGAAGAAGAAGAAGAAGAAGAAGAAGAAGAAGAAGAAGAAGAAGAAGAAGAAGAAGAAAGAACGAAAGAAAGAAAGAAAGAAAGAAAGAAAGAAAGAAAAAGAAAGAAAGAAAAAGAAAGGAAGGAAGGAAGGAAGGAAGGAAGGAAGGAAGGAAGGAAGGAAGGAAGGAAGGAAGGAAGAAAGAAAGAGAGAGAAAGAAAGAAAGGACTTATTCGTGGTACAACCTAAAATCTTGGTGCATCTAAAACAACCCCATGTACTACCAGTGCTCTGCACCCTAATGTTTGGAAAACACTGAGGGACTAATTAAAAGTATCATGGGGTACTCTTAGCGAAACTGTTTAAACCAATCTAATCATGAGGAAACAGAGAAAGTCAGAACATAGAACATTTTCAGAACAGGGACAACATCCCTGGATTCTTCAAAAGATTTAAAAAAAAGGCTACTGTTTTAGACAAAAAAGATGAAATATATGTGGAAACTAAATTCACTGTATGATCCTGTATTTAGAAAGAATACCCTAAAAGTATCAGTGGAAATATTGAGGAAATTTGAATATGAACTTAATGTTATATAATATTATCAATACTAAATTTTATATGCATAATACTGGTATTATTAGTAAATGGGAGAATGCCCTCATTCTTAGTAGAAATACATTTAAATATTAGAGAATAAAATGTCATGATAACTGCCACTTATTTTAAAGTGGCTTGACTAAACAGACAAAAAATATATATTTTGTATACTCACACACATATATAAAGCAAAAGTGGGAAAATGTAAGCAGTAAGTGAATATTTAATAGGTGAAAGGTATCCATGTATTCACATGTAGATATGAATATGCTGTTCTTTTATCTTTTTGTAGGTTTGACACTTTTCAGAATAGAAAGATGGAAAATGAATTAAAATATATTTAAGTATTAAAAAATAAAGAACTGAAACAATGATAGGATTTGGTTTTCGTGATTTAGATAATTGTCCCAATAACTGGCTTACTTCTCTTTGTATGTGCATTTCACTTTGTATGATATGATTTTACATTTCGTTATTGCTTTCTGAAAAAAATATTGTAATTTGATTACCACTGATTCCCCCAAGTTTTACTTAAAAGTCATTTCTTATTACTTAGAGTTGTATCCTTCCTTGGATCTGGGTCATATGAACTCTTTTTCCTATCTTATATCACCAATTTGTAAAATCTTAGTCAAGTTGCCTTCCCATTTTAGATTTCCTGTATTTTAAAAGATGAAGAATTAGAAGAGAGAAGAGTCAAGACAGAGAGAAGACCTTTATAATATAATATCCAGAATATATAAAGAACTGTCACCAAATTAAAAAACAGACATGTGACACAATATAAAAATGTGCAAAAGGCTTGAATAGGCACATCACAAGACAGGATACCCAAATGGCTAATAAACACATAACTGGGCGCTCAGCCTCATTAGCCATCAGGAAAGGGTAATTAAAAGCACAATGAGATACAATTCCACACCCATCAATGTGATTGAAATAAAAAAATCAAGTGCTGGTGAGGATTCAGAACAGCTGGAACTTTCATACACTTCTGATTTGAGTATGAATTAGAAGTGTCACTTTTGAAAATGATTTGCCAATATCTGATAAACCTGAACATTCACAACTCTGAGACGTGGCATTTCTATCCTAATTATATATTCAATGGAAATCTATAGGCATGTAAACCTTTATTTGTATTAGCTCCAAACTGAGAACAGCTCACATATCCATCAATAGTAGAATGGATAAGTAAATTACAGTGTTTTCATATAAAGGAATACTATACAACCATGAAAATGAATAAGCTACTACTATATAGAACAGTATGGATGAATTTCACCAACACGATGTTGAAAGAAGCCAGACCAAAAATATTACATACTTAGTGATCCTGCTGATCAGAGTTCAAACACAGTCAAATTTGGTCTATAATAATAGAAGGCCACTTTTGGAAGAGATGGTAATAGTGAGTGGGAGTGAGTATGATGGGGGCTTCCGAAGGCCTGATGTTATTCTAATTATTGATCTGGGTGCTGGTAGTATGAGTGTGTTCCCTTTGGGAAAATTCATCAGTGTTTTTTTCTATGGCATGCTGTATTTTAATGAAAATTTATTAAAACAACAAAAGAATGAAGATTTAAACATTACTTCAATCAATTAGATCTTGGGGAATTAGTTACATCAGGGATGTGAAATGGAAATATAGTTTTTATTTTGAATTACACACTTATAACATGCATCTAGATTACTTAGGAACATAATTATCTTGTGTGTATGTGATGTGTAATGCATAATTAATAACATTTGTGGACCAGTTGTAATTTTTCATTCATTTTTTAAATTTAATTCTCACACACAAATAGTGTACCAGGATGGCTAGATATTTTCTCAATTTTACAGATAAGAAGATAGGCTTAAAGGTGTTGAGGGAGATACCCAAATTTACCCAGCTAGAATTTGTATGTAATTTTAACAAATTGTAGGCAATTGGGTGTAGATGTACAATCTATTGTGTGAATTTTTGTCTTGCGTCATAATTCAGAAATCCCAGGCAGAGGAATTTAAGAGCTGAGTGCATCTCTTTACTTTCCTAACATGGTCAGATTGTACAATCTTTCCATGTTGCAGTTGATACTCATTAATAGACCTTCTGGCTGGAACATGGCATTTATCTCCTTCTCATTTGTACCATACAGATAAATTTAAAATATGACAGTTTGTTGGCACAGAGGAAAGCCAGTTTCAGTGTCCCACTTTTTCTCTTCTATTCAGTCTTGGAGATGATACAAAATAACATATGTGGTGGCCCAGTTTGAGGACACAGCCTGGTCATGTAGTAAAGACCAGGAATTGTCTTTCCAGTGCATGGTGCTTTGTCATGGGACCTCCCATCCCACATGGACCCGCCACCTCCTAGCCCCTTGGAGAGAGTCCTGGAGTGACCATCTATGAGGGTGAAGTGAGAAGGGGAGACAGAGCTGGGGACTGGGTGAAAGTTCCTTTTGAGGCTCAGGGGAAGGTAGTGGAAAGTACCCTGTCAACCATGGGAACTAGAGCAAGCCACAAACCATATAATGCAGTGTCGTGAAAAGAGTAGTGGACTTGTAGCCAAACTTGGGTTTGAATTCTGGCTGGGTATCTTACCAGCTGTATGACCTTGGCCCCATGTGTCACTTTCTGAATCTCATTTTCCTCATCTATAAACTGAAGGGGCTGTTTAGATGCCTTTGAAGGAGCCATTTCCTGATTGTTTATACTACTATCTCCAAGGATCCGTGTCCGCATCTGTGAAGTAGGGAGAGTGATTCTTGACAGTTTGTTGGGTTGTCGGGATAGGCAATGTGACTAGCTACTGGTAGGTGCCTGGGGAGGGGTGGGGGGTGGTTCTTAGTATTATATATATTGGTCTTGAGAGCTGTTCTCTAGATTCTCAGCAGTATAACCATTAACCATTAACTCCACTTTCTTTTATGGTGTCTTTGATAGGCTGAGTTTTGTCAGACCCATTATTTTATATTTGCTGTCTTTTTAAGGTATGTTCATCCCTCAGTGAAGAGGCAATTCAGATACCTACCGGAGGGAGGGAGAGGTTCTCTTGTTCCAGTCCTACCAACTCTGCCCTCAGTTATTGCTCTGCCATCTCAAGCTGAAGCAGCTGAGTGCCCTGTTCCTTGACACTCAGCCCTGCAGGAGACTGTAAGGAAATGACACCCATCTTCTAACACACACACACACACACACACACACACACACACACACACACACAGTGTCTGAAGTTACTGGATTGTCCTCAGAGACAGGCAAGAACAAAGCTATGCCTCTGCAGGGAGGGGCCAGGACTCCCTTGTAGGAGTGGCTAGAACATCCACGGAGGTGGGAAGCAGGGGTGCTGGCTTCAGTGGTCTCCTCTTAGATTCATGTGACTTCAGGCATATCCACACCCTTGTGATCACTCTGGGAAGTCTCTGTCCTGTGAAAATGGCCAGGAGCAAGGCATGATCCTCCCTCTGAACTGATTGCCTGGCTATCTGTAACTGTGGTGTGTGTATGTGTGTGTTAAAGGGGGCACAGCTCTCCTCTGAGGCCACCACGGTATTCACAGAAGAGGTCAGAGAGAGCACCAGGAGGGCAGACATTTTGGGAATGGACAGCGTAGGCTGTGAGGTCCAGTCATGCTCCTGCATGGAGAGTGTCCCATTGGAGTCCTTGGAGGCTTTGCTGAGTTGAATGAATAATGTCCCCTAAGACTTCATGTCCTCCTGGATTCTCAGAACATGACCTTATTTGTAAATAGGGTCTTTGTGTATATAATTAGTTAATTAAGATAAGGTCATACTGGATTAGGGTGGGTCCTAATCCCATGACTGGTATCCTTTTAAGAAGAGGGAAATTTGGACAGAGAAAAACAGACACAAGTAAGAGGCTGTGTAAAGACAGAGGCAGAGACTGGAGTGTCTCAGTTAACAATCCTAGTAACTCCAAGGACTGCTGGCAACCAGCAGAAGCTAAGAAGAGGCAAAAAAGGATTCTTCCCTAGACCCTTCAGAGGGGACATGGCTCTACCAGCACATTAATTTCGTACCTCTAGGCTTTGAAAATGTGAGAGAATACATTTCTGTTGGTTTAAGCCACCCAGTTTTTGGTGCTTTGTTATATTAGTCCTGGAAAATGAATACAGAACCCAAGCTTGTGACCCTGCCTGTAGTTTATATAGCCCATGCTTCTCCCATGCCATGCTGAACTCTATGATTCATTTCACTAGCAGCTAAGATAGATGTAACTTTGCCAACCAAAGTCCCTCTTCCAGAGAAGAAAGGCACTTAGCTGGATATGGACCAGCCAATACCATATCATGACTCTTTGGACCCAAATGAAAAGAGGAACTGTCTTGTATCCACTCCTTTCCCCATTTACCACTCATCCTTACAGGTGTAGGTAAACTCTCAGGGTTCATATAGACCTTCGAAATGCCTAGTCCTTATTGGATGCCTGACTTGTGTCAGCACTATCTCCAGTAAGAGGTCATTGCCTCCTGCTTGGGCCCTTCTGGGGTCTTTGTAATGTCCTATTGCTCCTCCTTTCTTCTCCTTTCCACCAGTATTCATTGGTTACTTATGTGCCAAAGTCTGTGCGGTGAGCAAAAAGACTTAGTCCCTGCTTTCATGTTGCTCACATTTCAGTGGAGCTTTGGCACTAAAAACTTCTTTCATTGGCTGCTGATCTACCACCAAAGCAAGTCCGTTCTTAATATAGCTGGGTATGCATTATGCTGGTGAACCACGCAGGTCCTGTTCTGACATCTAGACTGACGAGGGTGTCAGAAAAGGAAAAGACTGCTGAAATGGCATCTTCCTCTCTTCTGGTCAGCTCTGATTGCTGTGATTGTTCCAAAACTCATTTTACAAGGCAATTGGGGTTTAAAACACTCTAATCATGAGAGATTGGCAACCTCCATGCTTTATTTATCTCCAAATCAAATTAAGTATCTGATGTGTGTACTCGAGGGAATCATTGCTTTTATTATGTGGAGGCACACGTTGTCATATAATTTTGAGATCTATTAGAAAACAGGTATTTAACAAAATGTTATATACATAATATAAAATATGCAATATGGTCTACTAATTAAAATGATGCTTACAATATACTATATATTTTATCAGACAGAAAATAAAATCTTTGACAGTTTTATCAAAAACATTGAATGAGCTGACACTTCATGGATGTTTAAAGCTGGTGGTAACCTTTGTAATTAACATTGTCATTTTTATAACAGGAAATTGAAGCAGAAAAAGCTAAACTGACTTGTTACACAAATAGAGAAAGATTAGAGAAACTCAAAGTCAGATCTCTGGGCATCTTCTGAGCAGCCTGGTGAGATGGATTCCAGTTTTGTAGATGAGATGCTTTTTTTTTTTTTTTTTTTTGATGAGAAATGAAGGCTTAGCTGGTTGGCCAGGGTCACATGACTTGTGTTTTTATATGATATGTGAAATCAACTATGCTTATAGTATAAGATATACACCTTAACAGCGGGATAGAGAAAGAGATTTTTTAACACATGTTTAATTTTTACTTTAAAGTTTTATGGTGGAAGTTGATTTTCCATTGATGAGAATGGCGTAGTAGGCCTCAATGGAGAGGGGACCAAGGCTGGCTCTGACCACGGGGGAGGGTCTCCTCCACACTACCTGGGTGGTCAAGATGGGTCATTCATCTGCTCTCTATGGGATGGGCCTGGGACAAAGCAAGGCCATGTACTTCCTGTGCTTAGGGAAACTCTTAGGGTACATGGGGTCTTTTAGCAGGAGACTGTGGGGGACTCATGTCAAGTAGGAAACTGGTTCAGGGTAGCCATCCTCAAAAAGGAGGCTCCAAAGCATCATGGGGAATCCAGTTTGTATCATGCTCCTGGTCCAGATTCCAGTGCCAGGGCTTTGTCCCAAGACTTCTGCTCTAGGGACACAAGATGTTGCCTTCTCCTGGCCCCCGGTTTGGCTCCCTGAAGCCTCTGATTCTGGATGGTGATGATACAGTGTTGCCAGAGCATCTGATGGGGGGCCTGAGATTGGGTCAGGCCATTTTTAATGGTGTCTTGGGGGCTCAGCTCTTCTTGAAGGATGCATGGAGCCTACAGACAGTTCTAGAAAAGTTTGGTACCTAATATGGGTGAGGTGGCAAGGTGGGTTGTTGTTAACATCAATTTATGCATTTACTGGATTCATCTATTCAACAAATATTTGCCGAGCATTTGCCATATACCAACCATGCTTCAGGGTGCTGCTAGATAACTTCAGGGAACAGACAAGGTCTCTGCCCCTATTCTAAAAGGAGAGACATATAATAAGCAAGAAAACATCTTCGTGTACAATACGTTATCACAAAGTGTTGGGTGCTATGAAGAAAAGCAGAGTACAGTGAACGTGTAGAAAGTAATGAGTTGTGCAATTTTAGGTGAGGTGTTCAGACACTTCTAGAGGGCATAATCAGGCAGAGAACTGAGTTAAGTGAGAAAGCAAAACATAGTTATATTTGGGGGAATGGCCGTCTAGGAAGTGGGAGCTAAAGGTACAAAGACCCTCAGAGAGAAGATACTTGCTGTGCCCAAGGAAAATCACAGAAGTGAGAATGGCTGGAGGGGAGTGAGCCAGGAGAGGGAAAGTAGGGGAGAGGGAAGGAGAGGAAGTACATGGCCAGGCCAGAGGGCCTTATTGTGAGTAAGATGAGAACCTGTGGGAGAATTTTGAGTAGATTCTCTGGATTTTGCATGGAGAAAAGACCTCTGGGGGCAAGTTGGGAAATGAAGCATTAGCCTCTGAGGCTTCTGGAATGTGTTTTGCGGGCTAGTGACTGGATGAGTAGAGGTGGTTTATAAGGGATGTAGGGGTTATCATTTTGTGTGGAAGTATAAATGCATTTCCACAGCCCCATCCTGCCAGCTTCCTTCCAATAGTTTTCAATACCCACCTCTTCCCTGAAGCTTCCCTGGGCTGGGCAGGAGAGAATCAATGACTTCCTATGCCCTGTAGTCCTTTAGAAGAAAAGAAGGTCACATAGACTTAGAAAAGCCAAGGGCTGGTTGGTAATCAAAAGAAATGTGGTAAACTGGGCTTCTGTTCTACTGTGTACCAAGCGTGAGGCAGCGGCAAAATAAGTGGATTCAAGAAAGGTCTAGATGGAAGGAGACCTCTCTGACCCTGAAGGTACTGGTGATTTATGAAAGAGGGGGACCCTTGAATCAGCTCTGCCTCTGCCTCCTTAGGGTATGGACCACTCATCTTTCAGATTCATATCCCCAGCACTTGATGCAGACTTGCTCCTTGGCCTATAGTGGATGCTCAGTAATGGTTCGATGAGTGTCCAGGAAGAGGCATTGGAGAAGGGTCTGGACTCTTGCTACTTAAAGTGTGGTTTCCAGACCAGCAGCAGTGACACCATTTAGGTGCACAATTTTCTGAAGGGTCATCCCCTGCAAGGTGGCTGTCATTCCAGGACATTGAGTACTTCCCAGATGCCACTGGTCATGCTGAGCAGTATTTGTTTTTTACCTATAGATGTCTCAGCTGCACAGAGAGCTCACATCAGAATGGTGGATATCTGGGCTCTATACAGCGCTCTCTCCCTCTCTCTCTCTTATCTGCCTTAGAGCAGATGCTGACACACAGCAAAGCTTGAGAACTCCTAGAATCAGTGGCTTTTGAGGCCTCTTGCAGCTCCGACTCTGAGCTGCCCCCTTGTCCCTCTGTCAATAATTCTGTCCTTTTTCTTCATACTGGAGCCACCCTGTTGGCAATGAGCAGCAGCGTCATCAACTTGTAAGCTAAGCTTCAGTGCCCCCTGAGAATGCAGCCAGCTGGCAACAGTGGAGGAAAGTGGTAAACACATTAGACCTTTCTTTATCAGCTGTGCCACGTACGTGATGTGCAAGAGGACTCGGTTTCTGAGTCAAGGCCATTGAGAACTTGTGCTAAGACCAGGGGCAGGTCTGATTTCTGCTCTGTTTGCCTGCTCCCTGCCTTAGCCCCAAAGTAGGTACTAGCCACAAGCAGCTACTGCCTGGACCTAGCCCGAAACTCACTGAAATGAGAAAGACGAGCCTTAGAGTAGGTCTAAATTTACCCACCCTACTTCTATCTCTGGGTCAGCCCCCTCGGTAGGCTAGATTAATACCTTGACTCCCAGGAGAATCCAGGAATAAGGAACCCAGAGGCAGGCTTGGGGCTGAGTTCCAACCCCATTTGGCTTGGGGAGGTCATCCTAGTGTTTCCTTTCCTCTATGTGGCATGTGGCAATTTAGTGGCAGTAAAATTTATTGTGGGTAATGGAGTGTCAAACTCCTTATTTGCTAATGGATGAATTCAAATGTTGAGAAGGATTTATTAAGTCAAACATACGCCGCTTCCGAGAGAAGATTACTGTGAGTGAAAACAATTATATAGTTAAACAAGGAAGAAAGAAAATTTAAATGCATCTTTAAAGTTCTCTTAAGCCAGTTTAAATGTGTGATTTTAAAAGATTGGAAAGGGGTTAGTTTCAGCAAATTACTCATCAAGTTTTTTTAATTCCACAAAAAACCAACTGCCCTATTTGGCTGCCATTTAAAGAGGTTACTAGTTGGTGTTTGGAGAGGGAAAAAGAAGCTAAGGGAACAGGACCAAGTTTGATAGTTTCCAGCAGTTTCCAGGTTCTGGTTTCCTTGGTGTGTAAGTGGGCTGTCCCTGGGCCAGAAAGAAGGAGTCAAGGAGGCAGCAGGAACTGCCATGCAGAATTAAGGATTAGGGCTGTCTACCTGATACTACATAATGGTCCAGAGCCTTAGAGCTGAGAGGCCTTTGGGGAACTTTTGGTGGATTTCATTGTGCAGATGGAGACAGTAAGGCCTAGAGAGGGAAAGGGACCTTTCTAAGGTCACACAGCTTGTAGACTGCAAAGCTAGGAGCTAGGCTTCCTCATTGCTCTCTCTATGAAATGGGAATAACAATGCTGACCTCACGGGGCTGTGTGGGGCGGAGACAGGAAATAGGAGGGAAAATACTTTGGGAAATATATGCATTTAGTACTTAGAAGGGGCTGTTGTAAGGGAAGGATGGCTGTGAACTTCTGCCATGATTTAATTTTGTTGAGTGTCCCACCCTGCAGCTTTTCAGAAATCCTGCAGCCAGGACCACAGCTGGCTGAGGTCCCCAGGTATCCCCCGCTACCTCTCTGCCACCTGAGCTAAGGAGATGCACAGACAGCACAAGCCCCTGACATTTTCTTTGAGACAGTGACAGCTGGTGAGACTTTTGACTAAAGGGAGAAAGAGCAAGCAGGGAAAAAATGTAGCTGTGTTAAAAAGTGGTTTAAAAATGTCTTGCACCATCTGTTTGGCCACCAAGGCTTTTGGGGTGTGTGAGGAGAGTGAGACCCTCCCCTTTCCCACTCTTGGGTCTCACCTTGGTCAGGGCCCGCAATGAGAAACTTTATCAAGCCTGCAAGTTTTATTTTTCCTTCTCTTCCTGATGCATATCCTCATTTTAACTTTCTGAAAAGACGTTTTTGTAATTTTCCCCATTCCTAATGAATTCCTCAATCTGCAAAGCCCTGCACACTTGGCTCAAAAAGGCAAGTTTTTAGTTTTGGCCTTTGCTGAGCCTAGTGTTAGTGTTAATGAAATGGGACTTTAAAAACAACTATTTAAGTTCTAATCCATCTAGCAATATTATGGTCTTTATATTAATTAGATTTTCTGTCATGTCCTGAAGCTTTATACTTTTCTACTGTTGATATTTCTTATTACATTTGTCTTAAGTGTTTTTTAGCTTCTTTTTTTTTCCTTTTGTGAACCAGGTTATAAAATGCTATATTATATTAATGTCATTAATTTTTATGTTAATTTTGTATCTGTCACTTTGATGAATTCCTATTGGACTATAATAACCCTTTGGTTTCTGAAGATTTTCTAGGAAGGTGGTTATTTTAACTCAAGTACTAACAGTTTTGTCATTGTTCAGAGTTTTGTCATTTTATTTTCTTCTCTTGTCTTTCTCTTTGAGAGAGCCCTCTGCACTATATTGAAAAGTAGTGGTGATTGTGGCCAGACTTGCCTTGATCCTCACTGAATGGGATTGTTTCTGATAATTTACCATGAACCATGCATGACATGTGCTATAGACCCCTAGTTGAAAACATCAATTTTTTTTTTTAGGGCAGAAATGGGTGCTAAGTTTTATTAAATTTCAACATCAATTGAGATTATCTGTCGAGATGATTTCAATCTAGTCAGAAACATGGATAGCATTTTAATGTTAAGCCATTCTTATATTTCTGCTCATAATGTATTACTGGTTTTGATTTTCTAATACTCTAGGGTTTTTGTTTTTTTTGTTTTTTTTTGTTTTTTTGCTTATAAGTGATTTTGGCTTATAATGTTTTCCTTTTGTCTGTGTTTTCTCTTTCCAGTTTTGGAAATGGCTTATGCTAGCTATATACAATGAACTGGGTACTGGGTAGTTTCTATCTTCTTCTATGTCCTGCAATAGTGTATTATATGGAATTCTGGATTTCCTGAATGTGTGGCAGAACATTCAAGATTGTAAACTTTCTCACCTCAGTGCACTTTAGTGGGGAATATAGCTTTAATTACTATATCAATTTTATCTATGATTATTGGTCTTTCATGATTTTCTTCTTTTGAGCCAATTATTGTGATTTATTGTTTTCCTGAAAATTATCCAATTCATCTAGATTTTTCAAATACTTTAATATGAATTAGCATGTATTTTCTCTTTAATTTAAAATATACTTTGTTTATTATGTCTCTTCTCTCATTCTTAATGTTATATATTTTCTGTCACTCTTTTCCTACCCCTCATCTCTCAGTTTTGCCTAGGCTATTCTAGCTTATTGGTGTTTTCAAAGAATTAAGTTTTTGTTTTATTAATCTACACTATTCATGTATTTTCTAGTTCATTAATTTTCACATTTTATTTTTATTAATATCTTTCTCAAATTTCACTTATTGTTTTATTTTTCTAATGCCTCGAGTCAAAAAACTTAAGTTACTTTTTTTTCAGCTTTTCTCTTTTCTAAGCATTTTATTTAGGACTATAAATTTTTCTGAGTTAGGTATATACCTCTGGTTTTTGATATATGGCCTCTCTTGGTCATTTATTTCTAAATAGTAATATTGATTTTTCCTTGTTAACCTAAGAATCATTTAAAAGGTATTTAACATTTTCAGATGCATAGAATTTGGGGGGCTTTTTCTTTGTTATTAATTTCTAATTTATTGCATTTTGACCTAGAAGGTAACCTGTCTAATTTTCTTTCTTATGGGATTTGTTGAGATTTTCTTTGTGACCTAATACATGAGTTACTTTTTTGAATGTTTCATGTGCGACTAAAAATAATGAGCAGTCTCTTTTTATTAACATCTTATCAATTAAAGCACACTTTTAAATTATAGTAGGTATGTTATTCAGATCGCCTTTATCTGTACTTGGTCTACAACTACTTGATTTGGTGATTTCTGAGAGTTGAGAAAAAAGTCTTTTTCCATGATTTTGGATTATCACTTTTTCCTTGTATATCTTTTAGTTTTTACTTTATGTATTGGAGTTATGTTATTGGGTGCATAAAAGTTCATGGCTGTTATATCTTTTCTGTAGGTGTTATATTTTATCAGTATGAAATATCACTTTGCTCCAACGCCTTTCATTGTTCTTTGAATTCTGTTTTCTTTGATATTATTACAACTTTGCCTACTTTGATTTTGTTGTTATTTGCATAGCATAGCTATTTCCATCCTGTTATTTTTAACATCCCTCTGTCATTTTGCTGTAGTGTATTTTACAAACAGCAAATATCGGGTTTTAATTTTTTAAATCTAATTTAAGAGTCTCTGTCATCCAGTAGGCATTTAAACCACTCATACTTATTGATACTGCTGATATATTTAGACTTATTCTTGCCATTTTCTGATATTTTTTATTTATCATGAATTCTTTGTATTTTCCTTTATCTCTCCTGTTTTTCTTTTGGGAGGGGAGGGGGGAGTTATTGAATAAATTTTTATTTTAATTTTTTTCTCTAATTATTTTGAAGTTATTCATACTATTTGTATATTTGTAATAGGCTGGGCGCATTTTTAAGAGGTATAATGATATTCGGAATCAATCACTACCTGAATCCTTCCAGTGAAACATATTAAGCTTTTACTTCTTTTACTACATTTTAGATACTACTTCTTTTCTTCTACTACTCTTTCTTTTCTCCTTTCCAACACTTACCATGTTGATATGATTTAGGATTTTAGTTGCAAAATATTTATGATTTTGTTTTAATATTACCTTGTATTTCAATTAGTACACTTTCTTAATTTCTTTGGGTTCCTTTGCTTTACACAACTTTTTATACCCCATATTTGGGAATACAATATATGGGAATCCCTCTTTGATACTGTTTTATTTCCTTTTTTTTTTTGGTTCTGTCCTGTCTAAGAATTCTTTCTGGCATGTTGACAATATCTTTATTTTTTCTTCTTATTTCTAAGATAATTTTACTGGACATCAAACTACACGTTAAAAATAAATTCCTTCAGATTTCTGAGACTATTACTGTTCCATGGTGTCGGTAAGAATTTTGGTGGCACCTGATTCTCATTCACTTGCAAGGAATCAGTTTTATTTGTGTGGAGGAATGTTCTCTCCTTCTTTGTAAATGTTTCCACATGATACCTAAATATAGATCTTATTTTTATTTAACTCACTCAGCACTTGATGGGCCCTTTCAATCCAGAGACATTCATGTGTTATTTCAGGTTTGTTTTTTTTCCTGCCTCTTAAATGTTTCTTCTCCTCCATTATCATTATTTTCTGTTTCTAGAACTCCTGTTAGATGGATTTTGTTACTGATTTGTTCTTCATTTCTCTAACTTTTAAAAAACCTTCCATCTATGTTACTTTGTGTGCTTTGTTCTGAGAGAAGTCCTTGGTTCATAATCTTAGTTTAGTAATTTGCTCTCTAGTTTGATCTATTCTGATATTCAGTTGAGTCTTTCATTTCAATACTCAAATTTGTCATTTCCAAGACATCTAGTTGATTAATTTGTATGTATGCAATGTTCCCTCACAAGAAAACACAAATTAGACTTTTCTAAAATCTTTCTATTCTAGTGATTCTTTCTATGGGGTTTTAGTTCTTCAATTTGTTAAATTTCGTTCTTCATATTAAATTTAGCTCTTTAGATTGTTAAATTTAGTACTTTTTCTTTCATGGTATTATTTTTCTTCAGTCCCAGTCACTCTGTCAATCATCCTTGAGCCCTCCTGCCTCCTCTGACTTTAGTGCCCCTGGAGCCACTTCCTCCACTTTTCGCAAGTGCCCTCTACTTTGTGCAACTGAGGTGTGGTTTCCTTCTTCAATCTTCTCTCTCAGCTCTTCTCCTTGCAGGGATTCATAATACTTTTTGGTCCCCTAGGGACCAAACAGTATTTTTTTTCCAATACTGTTATGAATTTTTATTGCATTACTATATATATCATTTACTTATATTTTCATCATCAGTGATTATTATTATTATTATTTCTTTCAATGATTTTTTAAGGAGAATGCAGAGATTTTACTTAGCTTACTACCCAGTCTCCTAAGCTTTTAGGTATTGAAGACTGACTCCAAAACTGAGAGTGAGATATGAGACTAGATATTACCAGGGTTAGGTCTGCCCTCTAGGTCTAGCCAATAGCTACACTGACGGTCCATGGCTCCATGGTGACATCATTCCACCAGGAATTCCCCTGTATTTATATCCATTATTAAGATGTTCTCCTGCCTCACCTTTGGTTGAAACATGTGTGAACTGAGATGGTTTGCCATCTGTTGACCAGCCATAAGTTATTAGTGCAGGAGAAGAGCTGGATTTAAAGACACTAGCCTGCCTCCTTGTGTCTGACATAAGCGAATGCGATGGATATTGTGATACACCACCCAAATACCCTTTCTGGAATAAAGAACGTATTTCCTCAGGGAGCAGCCCTCTTACCTGGTTTTCTTGCCCCAACTCAGGGGGTTTTAAAAGATGATCTCAGTTTCAGAACTCCCCACACTTCCCTTGACACTGTGTTCCAGTTCTATATTTTCTTTTGACCACTCTGCTTTCTTCCCTTCATTCCATGGATGTTGATTCCAAGAGCATTCTTTTCTAAATCTCCTGCGTGCTACACTTCATCTCAGTCAGCTTCCTGGGCATCTCAACCTAGGACAAAGTATTTCCTGGAAATTACTACATCAATAGAGGAAAGTGCCACTATAGCTGTAACTGGCTACAGAAACAAAACCCTTTAACATGCACTGGGCTTGGTGAATGAGTTGTGTGAGGCCAAACACAGGCAATCAGAAAGCAAAGGAAGCAACTGTCATTTATACGTGTAATTCTGATTTGCCTGCCCAAATCTGTTCCTTCCACATCTTTCCCAGAAAACAGTGACTACAGCTATACAATTGCTCAAGGTGAAAATCTCGGAGTCTTTCTGACTCTGATCTTTAGCACTATAGGTCTACCCCATGCATCAGAGAATCCACTTGGGGATTCAAAATTTATTTCAAGTCTTATCCTTTCTCATCAACAGGAATGCCATTTCCTGGTCCCAGCATCACCACTATTGTTTGGATTACTGTAATTGCCTCCCAGTCAGACTCTTAACTTCCACCTTTAGCCTCTACAATTTGTTCTCAACACAACAGCCAAAGGCATGTTTTAAAACTAAAGTCTAACTCTGTGACTCCTTGGCTCAAAGCCTTCCAGCGTTTCCCATCTCATTTGAAGCTAAACCCCAAGTCTTTCCATGGCCTCTGTCAAGGTTCTCCAGAGAAACAAAACCAACAGGGTATATAGATACAGAGATTGATTATAAGAATTGGCTTACATGGTTATGGAGGCTGATAAGTCCTACAACCTGCTGTCTGCAAACGGGAGAATCATGAAAGCTGATGGTATGATTTAGTCTGGGGTTAAAGACTTGAGGACTAGAGAATGCTAGTGTAAGTTATGAAGGCCAGAGAACAGGAGCTCTGATGTTTGAGGGCACAAGGAAATGGACATCCCAGCTCAAGAAGATAGAGGGGGAATTCTTCCTTCCTCCTGTTTTATTTGGGTCCTCAGTGGGTTGCATGATGCTGACCCATACTAGTAACAGTGGATCCTCTTAGTCTACTGAATCAAATGCTAATTTCATCAAGAAACGGCCTTACAGAGATAATGTTTATCACCTGTCTGGATATCCCATAGCCCAGCCAAGTGGACACATAGCAATCACAGAAGCCCCAAGGCCATTTATGACCTGCCTCCATCCCATGCTGTCTTGCTGAGTTTTTCTACCTCTACTTACCCCTTGCTCTCTCTGTTCCATGCCACCCTTGCTCATGACTCAGGGACTTTGCCCCTGAGGTTCCTTCTGCTGAAAAGGTCCATATATTTTGTTGGCTTTTCCCTTGCTTCTTTCAGTACCATCCCCATCCCCAAGGAGACGTTATTGCAGCCATGTTTCTACTGCATAAGTGAATTTCACATGTAGCCTGGCTTCAGCTTTTCCAGGATCACTACCCAGTGTCATCCTACCTGTAGGGAGTAGTCCCAGGGTACTTGGCTCTCTTTTCCCACTTTAAGCTTCCAGCCCCCTCTAACCCCACCCCCAAGTGGTGTTCTGGAACTTGCTTTAGCCTCATTTTGAGCAGAGTGTATGTCCTTGCCTTTTATTCTGGTCAGTGAGATGTGATCAGTTGTGACACCAGCAATGGCTTAAAAGAGGCTTAGGTTGTGGACTTGCCTTCTTGGGCTTCTTTCATCATTGTAATATAAACATGCTTTGGCTAGCCTACTGGTCCAAGAAGAATTGAGGGATACTTGAGTTGACCTAGACCAAACCCAGGGCCAGAGCCAAACTCAGCTGAGAGGAGATCAACAGAACTGCCTCAGCCAACCCACACATGGATAAATGAGAATAAATGATTGTTTTAAACCATGATTATTGGGATGGTTTGTTACACAGAAATATTATGGCCAAAGCTGACTGATAACAGCAGTCTTCTAAACCCAGCCCTGAGTACTCACTCTCCCAGGAAACATTCTCTGAACTCAAAGACTTTGCCTAACAGTAAGAATTTCAGGTCTGTTTCAAGTCAGTGGGGTCAGTGATTTGTGGAGACCAAAAGAGGGACAACAGCAGAAAAAAAGGAAAAAGGGGCAGCCACGATTGCTCAATTATGCCTTCGATGACTGCAAATAAGAAGAGTAAAAATGAAAAAAATTTACTGGAGGGGCTGGTTTGATGACGCTAGGGATGGCTTTATGCCTTGTGGCTTCTTTCCCATTCTTTTCACAAGACGTCCCTACAGGACACAGGCCTGGTAACCTTGCCATTGACCTGAAATGTGGTTTGACCTAGGGCTCCTGGATATACCAGACTGGGGCTGCAGGGCACTGCTGTTCTGGCAGTGAATATGACACCTTCCAAATGGACATTGTGGACATTTAGGTTCAAGTCCTGCCAAAATATCCTGCTTTGCATGTTAGGAAAGTCAAGGGAGGAGTTACTTCCCCCTCACCCCGTTCTTACCCAAAGAAAAGATGATGTTTCTAGTGCTTAAGTGGATTACAAACGCTACTGTGAATTCCATTTATTATTCATACAGCTTCAGCTCCCACAAGAACCCAAGTGCCTTACAGGAAGAAGGGAGCATCAAATCTATGTCGCATGAGGGGGAGCTCAGGGGTTTAGGTAGTGGGGCACAGCAAAGGGGCCAAGGGGTTCATGGTGATGTCTAGGAAGGTGGATCAGGATCCTGGTTGAGGGTAGTGGGATCAGTATGGACAGACCTGGGACAACCTTTAAGATCATCTGGGCCTAGGATATTTTTTTAACTCCCTTGGTCCTGAGAATCATAAGTCACTTGTTTAAAATATAGACACCTTGGCCCCACCCTGGAGATTCTATTTTAGTAACATGAAACGGGGGCCAAAAATCCATACTTTTAATAAGGATTCCAGGTGATTTTGATGACTAGGCACAGGTAGAAAATAGTGACCTATCAAGCTGCCTTATTTTATAGGTGAATAAATTAAGCCTCAAGGAGGAGTTTTGCCCTAGATCTCTAAGCCCCAGTTAGTGCTAGAGTTAATCTAGAAAAAGATCTCTGAGAGCTGAATGGCACGGTTTCAGATGGCCAGTTTGTAGCCACCTGGGACTGACAGTGTAGGCTGCAGGATCACTAGTCTCTTAATACTCTACTTTTGGCTGCTTGTTTTTTTGTTTGTTTGTTTTTGTTTTGTTTTTTTAAAGCAGCCAAAGGCAGAGGTCCTGGAGTCAGAACCAGACTCTCATCCTGCCTTTACTTCTGACTCACAACCTTGGCAAATTGTTTAACTTCTCTGGACCATCAATATGGACATTCAATTAAATAATGTACCTGTACCTAGTAGGTGCTCAATAAATAATCCTTATTTCCTACAAAATGCCAGACTCTATTCCAAAAACCAAAATAATTTGTATTAACTCGTTTAATATTTTAAAAAGCCTATTATTAACCCCATTTTAAAATTAAGGAATGTGAAAAATACAGAATTATATTGACTTGCTCAAGCTGTCTGTAGTTCCCTATCTTTTCTTTGAAGGCTGGGCCTGGGTCATAATTACTCAATATGGCCCCTGGTATAAGTAGATGTAGTGGTTGGTGAGCTCATTTGAGATTTAAAGGCAGAACAAGAAATGTACTTTCAATGTGGCTGAAGGTAGGGCCCAGGGCAGTTAGAGAGAGGTGATAAGAGGCCTTGAGGGAGAAAGGCCTGTTGTAAGCAAGGAAGGTGAGGAAAGGCTTCTAGGTCCAATCCCTAGGAAATAAACACGGATTTCAGGCCAAATAATTAGCATCGAAATGCGTGGGAGCCAGGAAGTTTCCCTTGCACTGTCACCTGCAGTAAAGAAAAATCCAGACTGAACTAGCTGCTTCCATTAGAAGTGATATAACGAGCTGGCTTTGGCCTAGTTTTCTTAAAGCAGGCGGCCGGCCCCCTGGCTCTCCCACACTCTTCTTTCTGAATTTGTAAGTGACAGCTACTGCCATCTAGTGGTATGAACTGCACTGCTCAGGCCTGGGTGGGGCAGTGCATGGGGAAGCTTGGACCACAGGGATTTAGAAGATGGCTCTGGCCTCCCTCCCTGCAAAGATAAGAGCCTCTTATCTTGGTAGAGACTTTTATTCTGTTCAAAGCATGTCTATACTTTTCACTTCATTAGGTCTTCTCACCAATCCAGTGAGGTGGGCAGAGACCATTAACTCCATTTTAAGGATGAGGCAGCAAGTCCCTACAGGGAAGGGATCTTGCCTAAAAGCTGCCTTGCCAACTATTAATGGAACTAAGACTAGGACCCACACAATACCAATTTCTGGCCCAGAATTGACATCTAGAGGCACTGTCAGGTCCTTTGAAATCTCCTTGGACAAGGAAATGAAAGATGATTTTATCTTGGAGGTCTTAGGCATTTCTCTACATTGGTGGGGGTGGGGGGGCGGTCCTTTTAAGCTCAATGACTGGTGAGTTTTTTCCTTGAAATGAGACTCCTCAGGTGGGATATCCAGGCCAATAGTGTTTATATGGGAGGTTTTGGGAGAAGATGAATACCACTCCTCCATCTCTAGAAGCTAGTACAGGGCAGTCACTTAGAACTTATCTAGTTCAGGTGCCTTGTGTTAAAGATGGGGAAACCAAGAAAAGAGAGGGGATGACTAGGCTGACATCACCCAGTGACAGAACCATGGTTAAAGACTTTCCTTTCCAGCTGGTCTTTCTGTTTTACACATACTGCCGTAATAGCTGTTTGTGGAGGCTGTACTATTTCAGGCAGATATAACTGTTTTAACTCAGAATGAAAATCAGACTCTACTATCTTGCAAGTCAAACCAGGTACAAAGGAAGAGAGAAGACCCTGGAATTATGTTTATTTTCACATCTATAATATCAGCAATTCTCAAACTGTTCAAATGAAATCTTAGGCAGAACTCAAATTTGTAGGAGGGGTAAGAATGGTGAGAGACATGGAGGCAGACAGTCATGCTGCCTCTGGATATCTCTGCAATACCTGAGGGAGAATGCAGATCGGAAACCAAGGCATTGTGTAAGGAGCACTGGGCGAAGGGTCCTGACACCTGAGCTCAGGTCCGAGCTCTGGCTTCCATAGGATGGTGGTGGTGGCAACTCCCTCACCCTGATACTCTCTCAGTGTCCAATCTTCCTACTTTCTAGGGCTGAGAAGATCAGACAGAGGGAATAGAGATGAAAATGTTCTGCAGAAAGTCAAGGGCTATATTCATAAAGGGTTTCTTTACTTCTTATTCAATAAAGTACGTTCTAAATACAGTAGAAATGCACAAATCTTAAATGTTCAGTTCTTTGAGTTCAGAAAATTATAATCAGCTGTGAAATAGCTCCCTAAAACAAGATAGAAAGCATTTCCATCACTCCAGAAGATTCCCTTGGGCCCATTGCTAGTCAACCTTTCCCCCAGGCAACTACTGTTCTGATTTCTATCATCTTATCTCAATGTTGCCTATTCTAGAACTTTGCATGGATGAAGTTACTCAGTATGCACTCTTTTGTGCCTGGATTTTTTTGCTCACCATAATATTTTTGAAATTCACCTAGGTTGTTTTCTTCCTTTACTGCTGAATTGTATTTCATTGTATGGACATACCATAGTTTGTTTATTTTCCTGTTGAAAACATTTGAGTTATATCTGGGTTTTGGCTATTATGGTTAAGGCTGCAATGAGCATTGTTGTACATATTTTAAGTGCACATATGTATATGTTTCTGTTGAAATGGGAGTGGAATGTTGGAGCATGAAACTGCCAAATAGATATCCAAAATGTTTGTACCATTTTATGTTACAACAGCAATGCATGAGAGTTTCAGTAGGTCAGGAGAATTAATATTTGGTAGTATGGGTCTTTTTATGATAACCATTCTGGTGGCCATCCACATCTTGTTCCCAATCTGAAGTGAAAGCATTCAGTCCTTCACTGTTAAGTACATATAATATTAGCTGTTCGGTTTTACACACACACACACACACACGCACACACACACGCACGCACGCACGCGCGCCCTTTATCAGTTTAAGGAAGCTCCCTTCTATTTCAGTCTTACTGCAGGTTTTTATCATAAATTGGTGTTGAACTTTGTCAAATTATTTTTCTGATCAATCAATATGATCACGTGTTTTTCCTTTCAAGTTTTAATGTGGTAATTATATTGATTAATTTCCTAATATTGAACCTGCCTTATATATCTGGTATAAATTTCACGTGGTTATATGTTTTATTCTTTTTTATATATTACTGGATTTGGTTGCTATTATTCTGTTGAGAAATTTTCATGAAGGATATTAGTCTGTAGTTTCCTTTTTATTACTATTTTGTATGTTTTTGATATTAGAGTAATGCTGTCTTCATAAAGTGAATGAGGATGTGTTTCCTTCATTTTAACCTTCTGAAAGAAATTATGTAGTATTAGTATTATTTCTTTAGATATTTTGTAGAATTTACCAGTGAAAGTACTGGGCCTGGAAACTTTTTTTGGAAGGTTATTAACTACAGATCCAATTTCTTTAATATTTATAGGACTATTTAGGTTATCTATTTGCTCTTGAGTGAGTTTTGGTTGTTTGTGGTTTTCCAGGAATCATTGATTTTATCTTAGTTGTTGAATTTATGTGTATTGATGTGTTTGTAGCATTTCCTTATTCTTATAATAGCAGCAGGATCTGTAGTGATAGTCCCTCTGTCATTTCTGATATTAATAATTTGCATCATCTTTCTTCTTTGTCAGTCTTACCAGACACATTTCAATATTATAAATCATTTAAAAAAAAAAAAGAACAACTTTAGGCTTAATTGATTTTCTCTATCCTCCTTTTCCCAGTTTCCTTGATTCTGCAAACCTCTATTGCTTTCTTTATTCTGGTTGATTTGGTTTTCTTTTTATCTTCTTTTTTTAGTTTCTTGTGGTGGAAGTTTGGACTACTGATATAACACTTTTCTTCTTTATTAGTATAAGCATTTAAACTATAAATTTCCCTCTAAGCACTGCTTTAAATGCATCTCACACACTTTGATATGTTATATTTTTGTTCCATTCAGTTCAAACATTTAAAAATTTCTCTTGAGACTTTTTGACACATGTATTATTTAGAAGTGTGTTATTTAATATGCTAATGTTGGAGATTTTTCTTTTTATTTCTCATTGATTTCTAGTTTAATTCCATTATAGTTGGAGAACATACTTTATATGATTTCAATTATTTTAAATTTGTTTAAAGTTTGTTTTATGATCCAGCATGTGGTCTATCTTGCTAAAAATTTAATGTGCACTTGAAAAGAATATGGACTGACTAGCATGAGCCCTCTGGTCAAGATGACAGATTAGATAAATGCTATGCTCATCTCCTCCCATAACCACATCAAAATTACAACTAAACTACAGAACTGCCATTACTGAGAATTGCCTGAAGTCTAGCTGAACAGAAGTCCTATGACAGAGGATATATAGAAGAAGCCTCAGTGAGACTGATAGAGCCAAGATGCAGAAAGGGCTGGTCCCACATGCACATGTGGTGGTTAAAAATATGGAGGGTTACGTCAGCTGTGGAGGTCCCCCTGAGGAGCAGGGTGTCCCAGCCCTGCACCAGGATCCCCAGCCTGGAGTTCTGGTGCCAGCAACAGAAGTCCCCACAAATTTTGGCTGAAAACCAGTGGAGATTGTGCCTGACTGAGACAGAGTGCTGCTAGAGTGCCAGGCATTCCTCTTAAAGGTCTGTTGCATGGATTTACCAACTGATGGACTCAGTCACTCTGAACTCTAGGTCTGAGACAGCAGCTCCAGAGGTGCTAGGGATATGGAGAGGAACTGGACTGACTGGATTTAGGAAGAGTGCTGGAGAGACAGCTTTCTCTCAGGCAGAAGTGCTGGCAGAGGCCATTGTTTCTTTGTTGAGCTCTCTTCTGACCCAACTTGCATGTGAGGGGAGTGTGATATCTGAATCTCCATTAGCCTAGCTAACACCATTTTCCCTGCCCTAGTGATTCCCTGAGATCCCTCTTCACCCAACTTGGGTGGGCCCACCCAAGCTGCTTCCAGGGGCTTTTCCATACAAATGGCCTGTCTTTGCTCATGCTATGGACTTTCCTAAAATGTCTCAAATGTTCACAAACAAACCCTAAACAAGCAGCATCTGGCTTTGGTGTGCCTCATACCTCTTGCTAAGTAGACCCAGGCCTGACACTAGTAGCAGCCAGCCTCAGTTTATAGCTTAGCCTCAGAATTCCAGGCATATACAAGCTTAGCACAAGTGGCAACCATCTGCAGTTCACTTTGCAGCTCATGCCAAGTGGCCCCAGGAAAGGCACAAGAAGCAGCTGACCTTGGCCTGACACAGAGCCCTTTCTAAGAAGCCCCAGAACCAACACACCCAGTGGTCAGCTTCAGACCACTCCAGAGCACCACCCAACCACCTCTATAAATGACACACTCAAAGGGAAGATTCAGCAGGCACCAGAACCTTGCTATAGGGAATCCTGCTTTGTAGGGTCAGTCCCTGCATAACAGTTCCTCTACTATAGTCACAGCTAGTTCTTACAACCTATCAGCCTGAGGGTCAAATCCCTCCCATTGACATATAAACAGTAATCAAGGGTCAACTACAACTACAACCCACACAAGGGATACCAGAAACACCCAGCTCAGGTGATAAGGGAGACTGACCCACTGGGCCCAACAGAATACCTGCTACATAAGGACATTCTATAAAGACTAGAATATATAGCAGCTCTACCTAATGCATAGAAACAAGCACAGAGAGTGAGTCAAAATGAGGAGATAAATAAATATGTCCCAAATGAAAGAACAGAACAAAGCTCCAGAAAAAGACTTAAACAAAATGGAGACAAGCAATCTACCAGATGCAGAGTTAAAAACACTGGTTATAAGAATGCTCAGTGATCTCAGTGAGAACGTCCACAGAGACAAAGGAAACATAAAAAAGAAGATAGAAAACAAAGAACTAGTCAGAAATGAAAAATACATCGGAAGAAATCAATAGTAAATTACATGAAGCAGAGGATCAAATTAGCGTTTTGGAAGATGCAATAGCAGAAAACACTCAAAAGCAAAAAAAAAAAAAAAAAAAAAAAAACCAATCCAAAAAATGAGGGACTCTGGGACAACATTAAGCATACTAACATTCACATCACAGGGGTATTGGAAGGAAAAGAGAGAGAGAGAGAGCAAGGAATTGAAAACCTGTTTTTAAAAATAATAGAAAACTTCCCAAGCCTGGTGAAGGAAATAGACATACAAGCCCAGGAAGCTCAGAGTTCCAAACAAGATGAACTCAAAGAGGTCCACATCAAGACACAACATAAGTAAAATTCCAAAGTTTAAAGACAAAGAGAGAATCTTAAAAGCAACAAGAGAAAAGCAGTTAATTACCTACAAGGGCGCTCCCATAAGACTGTCAGCTGATTTCTCAACATAAACTTTACAGACTACAAGGGATTGGTGGAAATATTCAAAGTGATGAAAAGCAAGGACCTGGAACCAAGATTATTCTATACAGCAAAGCTATCATTTAAAATAGAAAGACAGATAGTTTTCCAGACAAAGAAAAGCTAAAGGAGTTCATTACCATCAATCCAGTATTATAAGAAATGTTAAAGGGACTTCTTTAAAAAGAAGAAAAAAAGTCAGAAAATATGAATAGTAAACTGGCAATAACTACTTATCTATCAACAATTACTTTAAATGTAAATGAATCAGATGCTTCAAACAAAAGACAGGGTGGCTGAATGGATAAGAAAATAAGATGTATGATGCCTACAAGAGACTCATTTCAGATCAAAAGACACACAGACTGAAAATAAAGGAATAAATAGAAATTAAAAAAAAAAGTTGGGTTAACAATACTTATATCAGACAAAATAGACTTTAAAATGAAGGCTATAAGAAGGGATGAAGAGGAACCTAGAAATTCCACTTCTGGGTATTTATTCATAGAAATTAAAAACACTAATTTGAAAAGACATATGCATGTTCATGTTCATTATTTTTAATAGCCAAGATATGGAAGCACCCTAAGTTTCCATCAATAGGTGAATGGATAAAGAAGTGGTACATATATACAATAGAATATTACCCAGCCAGAAAAAGAATGAAATTTGCCATCTGCAACAACATGGTCTGACCTAGAAAGTGTAATGCTGAGTGAAATAAATCAGAGAAAGAGAAATACCATGTGATTTCACTTTTAAGTGGAAACCAAAGAACAAAATAAATGAGCAAACTGTAAACAGACCATAGATACAGAGAACAAACTGGTAATTGCTAGATGGGAAGATGGTTGGAGGCTGGGTGAAAAAGGTGAAGTTAGTGCATTCTACACTGAGGCTACAATGGTTGGTTTAGGAATGGACATGTGACTCAAATTATGCAACAAGAGTCATTTCTGAGACTTGTAGGAACCAGTAGAATCTAGAATTTATTTCTGCTGGAGTTAACTACTGGGACAGAATCTTGTCAAGCATGGGAAAAGTTTGTCTGAGAGTGAAAAGGCACATTCAGGAAAGTGGGCTGGAGAGGGAGAGAGATAAACTCCCAATGAGCTTGTCCAAGCACCAAGGTTCAACTATTTCTGAAGCCTGTAGGTATCCCTCACATTCTGGACTTTTAAGGTACATGAGCAAAAACAAACAAACAAACAAACAAACAAACAAAACCCTTCTTGAATTAGCTAGTATCAGCTGGTGTTTCTATCACTTATTACTGAAAGAATTTTAATATATATCTTAAGTTTCCTTTCAAACCACTTAAGTTCCCTAGTCAAGATTCTAGGGACCCATTGTCCCCTTAAGACATAGGATAGAATCCTCTTCTTTAAGATAGCAAATTGCTGATTTTATAGTTGTCTAAACAGAAACAGTTGTCCTTAGAGAATCTCAGCATGAAAACTGGCCAGAGAAGCATGGAGCCAGAAAGTGTGTGTGCACGTCTGTATCTGTTGGCAAGATTAGTGTGCAGGGCAGGCTTTGGGCCAGGGTTTATTTTTAATAATAAGAAGCCTATCTTATTTTTGAAATGTGCTGCAGCTTCCTCCTTTCCCTCCTTTCCCTCACACCATGGAATGTAAATTTCTGGGAACTTGGAGATGACACAGCTTATTCACCCCAGGACTCAATATTCAGAAAGGAAAAAATATGTATGAGTGGAAAAAAGACAGACTTTTTAAAGACAGGAAAAGAATATTATCTGTTTCTGTGTAGTGTTTTGCTGTATTTGCTAAGATTCATCAGGTTCCAAATGGGGTATATAACATTTTCAGTAGGTCATTGAGGCATATGTCCAGTTTGGTTATCAGGATAATGGAGTCTTAAAACCAAGGACGCCTTGGTTTTATAGTCCAAGATATTACTGATGGAGAGAAGGAAGACCCTTGAAGGAAAAAAACTGTGTCCAAGGTCACATGGAGAATTAACCGCAGAATAAGAATTATGCTCCAATGTAGCCAGCTCCATCTGTGTCCCAAAGCCTTTCTGTCATGGTTCGCACAATACAGATTTCATTTACAAATTTCCCACATTTTCAGATGTTCTCCTTTGAAGGAGGGGGTTCCCAAGGTGTGGCTATTCTGACTTGGGTTGGCCACCCTCCATCTGTCTGTCACTGATTCATCTGGCAGTCTCCCTGGGGGCCTGTTTAGCACAGCTGGGTTTGACCAGGCAAGGTGTGAAAAGTGCAATGAAAACCTTTGGCCAATGGAATGTGAGTGGAAGTGACATGTGTCACTTCAGATGGAGGCCTCAAGTCAACCTGACTTACTGCTGGATCATCAAACAGGGATTTTTTTTGAGCACCTATTCTGTGCCATGCTTTGTGCCGGGAAGGACCAAATTACCCCTGCCCTCCAGGAGCTGACAGTTCAGCAAGGGGGTAGATAGGGACGCAGTTGTCACACAGAGTGATTTGGATGGGCCAAAGGCAGGACGGATCACTGAAGGGAGTAGTCATCTCTGCTGAGGGTTGAGGTTAGGCAAGTCTTTACCAAAAAAACACAGACCCTGAGCTGGATCTTGAACATGTCAGGTTCTCCAGATAGGCAAAGCACATAAGAGAATTCCAGCAACAGACGGCCTTCTCCACTTTATTTCTTATAGCATTTATCTTCTTGATATCACCCACATATCTGCCACGTCTCCTGCAGCCTGTTTGCTGCTGTACTTTACCTCTTTATGCCTCAATTTCCTCATATGTAAAGTGATGATAATAACAATGCTCCCTCATTAGAGTTTTTTGAGGATTAAATTATTTAATATGTATGAGTATGCATAAAGAATATGAGATTCCAGTGCAGAGTAAGCATCCAGTAGGTGTTTAAAAAGTACAGTAATTTGTATATAATACATGCTCAAAAATATTTCCTTCATTAAAGTGCTCCTTAACTTCAAGTAACCCCTCACCTAAAGTAAATATTTTTTTTTATTCTGGTTATGGGCAGACTCCTGTAGCCACATGCTTGCTCTAAAAAGGGTATTCCTCCCTTGTATTAGCAAATTCTCTGATTTGTATTTGTGTCACTCAGTGATTGGTCAAGACTAAAGGAGCGCCTACTACTAAAAATCAGAGAGACACAAAAGACAATATCTTAGTCTCTAAGACTTAGGTATCAGCTGGAGAAACACAAGGTATGCTTGGATACAACCATAAAGAGACACCATAGGACAACACTATTTCCAGTCTGTAGGTGCTTTCATGTAAAAAAACATTATGGCCAGAGGGGTAGACATGAGATAATTGTATGATTTGGCAGAGATCCCAGTGGATTCCCAAGTGGATTTCCCAGCAAGTATTCCAAGCAAACACACTAAGAAAGGGAAGCCATTGTCCTGTAGGGCTGCAAAGATGGCATTGTGCAAAGCAAACGCCAAGTCTCTCCTGTCTCTTTTTCTTTGTTAATTCTTTGAGGCATAGGAAGTAGATTTCTAAATATCAAAAGAATATAAGAATGCCTCTGAGAATGGTCCAGAAATAACAGCACAGTTCCTGAGGGTCCGAGGAAAACTGGAGATGACAGGGCCCCAAGGAGGCATGAAAATGTAAGTGCCACATTGAAGAATGCTGAACTGAGTCAGGAGGAAAGGCTTGAGAACATAGACTCTCCTCTGATGACTGTGAAGGACTCATCTACAAACTGGAATTTTGGCAGCAGAGGCAGTTTCAGTTTTTGTGTGTCATTTCTGACTCAATGTTTTTATATGTTGTTTCCTGTTTATTAAATTCTATTCCTGATAACTTTGTGATGAGAGTGTTGGCAGGCACACTTGTCTCACATTTCATATGGTCTCTGGAGGACTAGGTGGAGTGTGTGTGTAAGGAAGGATATGCCAAAAAAGGCATTAACCAATGAATCTGATTACCAGGAGAGTTCAATGAAAGATGAAAAATGCACTGACAAAGCATTTACACAGACATCTACCCAAAGAGAACCTGAGGTGCCTGATTTTGAAGAATAAAACGTAGAATTCAGAGTTGGGAGAGAGTGGGCTAGAAGACTTTTAGGAAGAGGTTGTTCTTGATTGGTCCTTGAAGGAACATGCTTTTTGAAGCAAAATTGTAGTAAATGAATACTTACTGGGAATCTGCTATGGGTACTATACTTGTCACTTTCTTCATGAAAAGTGGAATAAATTTCTGAGTCTGGCCTGTGGATCAATATTGTACCTATATTTATTAACAAATATTTATTGAATACCCACTACGTATGAGAATTTTCTCTATCCCACATGGTGACACATTTCTTATATTCATTCATTTAATCAACAAATATTTGCTGAATGGCTACTAAATGCTTGGAATGAATCAGTGAACAAAATTATGATCCATATCTCTCTTGACATTTACATTTTAGTGGGGGGAGGCAGAAGAATAAACAATAGATATAATAATTATAATTAGACAATTATAATTATACAACATTTTAGAAGTTGTATAATTTATAACATGGAAATGTAGAAAATGTTGAGTACAGTAAAGGGATTTAAATATATTGGGGTTGGAGCTAGCTTGCAATTTTAAATAGGGTAGTTAGGGTGAACTCACTATGAAGGTAAAATCTGAGCAAAGAATTGAGAGATGAAAAAGTGAGCCATGCAGACTATGCAGGAGAATAGCAAGTGCAAAGGCCCTGAGATAAGAACGTGTCAGGTGCATCTGAGGAATGGAAAGGACGCTGGTGTGGCTGGCTAAGGGTGGGTAGAGATGGTGAGGCAAAGGTAAAGAAGGGAGGTCAGAGTGTGTAGGGCTTTGCAGGCCATTGTAAAGAATGTGGCTTTAATGCTGAGTGAGATAGGAGCTCTTGTGGAGCTTCAAGTAGAAAAATGACCTAACTTGCTTTACATTGTAACAGAATCACTCTGGCTGCTGTGTTGCAGTGGTCCAGGTCAGAGGTGGTGGTGGCTTGGACTAGGATAGTAGCAGTGGAGGTGAAGGAAGTGATGAGATTATGGATATATGTATGTTATATATAAGTTAAAAATATCTCAGTATACATATTACATATTGTGTCTATATAAACAGATTTATTGAGATATAATTCATATATCATGTCATTTATTCATTTAAAGTGTACAATTTAAGAAATATGCCAAGGTTTTTGAACTGGGCAACCAGAACCATGGAATTGCCACCTGTTGTTATGCGAGAAGAGAGTGGATTTGTGAGGTCGGAAGAGCAATAGTTTAGTTTTGGACATGTTCAATCTACACCCATGTGCCAATGCCAGAAACCTGGGAGTTATTCCTGACTCTCCCCATTCCCTTACCATCCATATTTCTCTTGAAATTTAGTCTACATCTGACCCATTGAAAAGTCAGACCCCAAGTCTATTTCCAAAACAAATCTTGAAGAAGTTCATTTCTGTGGCAGGCAGAGTATCAGAGTATCACCAGGTATCCCAGGTCCTCCCCTGCATTTCCCATTGTCCTTTGCAGTAAAATGAGAATCATATGACTGATTCTGGCCAATGAAACCAGTTTGGGGGCTGACAAGGATGAGCAACAGGACCACAATTGTGTTTTATGGACCCAGGAGAGGAAAGTAAGGGACTTGCTTTGGGTGCAGTATTCAAGTGGGGTCCAAAAATCAATAACTACAATAAATAATGTTTTAATGCAATAGTATAAAATTTGAAAGTAATACAAAACATCCACCATGAACAAAATACCAAAACTTTTAATAAAGATATCTAACCTTGCACTTACAAGACATGGACTTGTTTACTTCAACCTAATCCTCGCCCTGTCATAGGCTGTCTTTATGTACCTTTTTGATATTTTGTTCATCATGAACTTGGTATTTATTTGAATTTGTAAAAATATTGCAAGAAAACAGTATTTATCATGATTGCCAAATATTGCCAGTGCCTCCATAAATTTTTTGCCTCACCTGCCTCACCCTAGTCCCTACCCTGGTGTGAGTGGGTGGGGGGGCGAGTTGCAGATGAGGGATGCAACCAGATTGTAAGAATGTGGGTGGGAGAAGATGTGCAGGCAGCCCTGCTGCTGGCTCCCCCGTTGGTATATTCTGAGGAGTGGGCAAGAGGGGGCTGCTGTCAGCAGCCCATCTGTACTGCGTGTCTGCCAACCAGGCTTATGAGCCAAGCGCCCACTTTCTTCAGCAAGGCTGCTGGGGGACCATCTTCCCGGAGGTAGGAAGTACTTTATGGTTGGGCTAGTCTTTGCCCAGGAGCCAAAAGACCCTTATCTGCCCCCTTACAGTGCTCACTTTGACCTATTCTCCTCCTTGATTACAGTGAACCCTGGTCCCACTGTGACTTCTCTCATGTGGTCTGTGCAGAACACCCCAGCCCCAAGACCCCATGGGCGTGTGGACCTGTTTGTGTCACTGATGTCTTAGACTGCCCAGACCTTGAACATGACTTACTTCTGTGGTTCTGCAGGCTATGGCTGGGAGGCAGACCCCAGACATCCATTTAGGATCTTGAGTACATGCTAGAAGGTCAGGATTAAGTGAGACTTCTGAGTATCGAGGATGTTGGTGCGACTGTCAAGGCTGTCAGATTAGCAGCATGTTGTTTCAGGCTCAGAATAAAGAAATGAGAGGGGTAGAGGGAACAGGAGAAAGTGCTGACTCAGATATCAGCAGACCCAGGGTTTAGTCCCAGCTGCTGGGCTACCTACTTAGTGTGATCTTAAACAAATCTCTTTGCCTCTCTGAGCCTCAGTTTCCCTGCGTGTAACATTAGGAAATTAGGTTGGGGAGGGTGCAGTGTTTCTGATACCTGAGTATATATTCTGTCCTCTGTAAGGAGCTCAAGAGGAGAATTTATGGTTCTGTTTTGAGAGTGAATCATTAAGCTGATTTACCAGCTATTGTCATAATGATGCTGTATGACAAATTAACCCCTACTCAGTCTTAGTGCCTGAGACAGCATCATTTATCCTCAGGCTCACAGTTCTGCAGGTCAGCTGTCACTTTAGTGGGCTAGGTTGACCCCCAGGCACTAGGCTGCAGGTTGGTACAGGTTCATGCCACAAGCATAGGACATGTACTCTGCTCTATAGTCACGATGGCATAAGACAGTTAGTCAAACTGGGCAAGTAGGTGTCCACTCTCTGTTCACTTCACATCTTCTAATACCCCTTGGCCAGAGAAAGTCACATGGCCAATGCCAGCTCAAGAGGTGATGAAGTTTACTCCACGAAGCTATGGCAAAGGTGTGGATATATAATAGTTAAGAACTGGGACCAGTGATTCACCCTGCCACAACTGGGGAAGACAAGAATAACCCAGGAGATATGAAAAGGTGCTACATATCACAGTGAGGCCAGTCCTCCTCTACCTGCTACTTAGCTGAGAGTCTCATATATGCCCAGTGGCACTGGCATTGCTAGCCAACTCAGACTCCAAGGACACCCAGGTTAGGTGTCATGTGATGGGGTACCTGGAGCCTTCTATGTTGGAGACTCAGTAGCCTTTAACTGGCTCTTTTGTTTTTTCCAAACATGATGTCACTTTGCCAGCCTGAGCTTCAGCTTGTCAAGACCATCCTGCTGTGTCTTCATTTCTCTGGCAGCCTTTGTATCACTGTGTTGAGCCTGAGAATGAAGCCAACTTGAAGTGCAAAGCCGAGCAGTTATAAAGACCATGTCCTGATAAAACATTAGAGCCCCTAGATACTGCTGTGCCTGAAACCAGAACTTCTCAGTTACATGAATCAATAAATTTCTTTTTTAGTTGTTGTTTTAAACCAACATTTGAATTGGGGTTTCTGTCACTTACAATGGCAACAGTGGTCTGTGCTTAATACAAGAGCTTGCCTACCCAGGAGGACTGCATGTGGGAGGGAGAGTGGCAGGTATGTCCCAGCCTCAGTGTAGTAGAGAGGCTGCTACTCGAAGTGTACTTTTTGGATCAGAAGCTTTAGAATCACTTTGGGGTTTGTTTGAGAGCCCCAGGTAACTCACGTGCACATTAAAATTTGAAAAGCATTTGGATTGAGGAGCAGGATAAGCCCCACCATCTCCTGGGTCTTCCTTTGGGACTGGGTACAGTTTCACAGTCTACAGGAGCTGGGGACCAGGGTTCAGATTCTTGCTTTGCTACTTATGAGTTGAGGGGCAGGGAATAGGTGTGTTTTAAATACGAATGAGCCTCAGTCCTCTTTTCTGGAGATGGGGATAGTAATGGTAGCTGCCTCCCAGGGCTTGCGTGAGGACTCAGGCTATTTAGCTGATGGATAGTACTTGGCACACTGTTGGGGAAAGAAGAACTTAGAATATGCTGGTGGTGATGGTTATTTCCGCAACTCTACAGTGGAGCTGCTTGATGTTCAACCTACCTAATAACTTCTGATAGGTCACAGATGGGAAAACATTTTAGAATTGGAAAATGAATGAAAAGTGATTTTTCAAAACCTTATAAGATAATCATTCACAAGGGCCGTTTCACCTGTATGTGGTTAGTAGTTGTTTGGTTCTGACCTGTGTCTTTGAGCAAGAGTAGGAGCCAGGTAAAAAGCAGGGGTCACCAGGAGGGGGCAGTGCTCTGAGCTGGGAGTCAATGGGCAGCGGGCAGGTGTCTACGAGCAAGGCAGAGAAGACCATTCCAACAAGCTGTCTTGGCCAAAGACAGACCCAGAGTGGCCTGGTGGTAAGTGAGGACTTTGGGCATTACTCAAGACACTCTGGAGGTAAAAACTGATTGTAGTGACACTGGCTTCTTTGTGGCCCTTTGAACTACTATAGTAAGAAACTGTTTCGCCACCCGTGTGGCTTCCATGTTGCACAAACCTCAGAAGAGCTCTAAGTGGGCCCTGATGGCCAGACACACCCAGCCCCACTGCAGGGAAACATGGGGGTATAATTGACTGGAAGCTGGTGAAGGCCATGAAGGTGCAGGGGAAGGGGACTGCTGCCTGGGAGTCACTTGGGGGCTTGGTTCATGGCCTCGGGCCTTCTGTTATTGATTCTCAGTGGGGCCGAGAGTTTGGCCAGCAACCCAACTGAGACCATCAGCCGAGAAGGGAGTGGGGTAGCAAGGGGCTCCAGCAGGGCACTGGCAAGGCTCCAGAATGAAATCTGCCACATCGTCTTGGAGAGGGCACATGGATTCTCTGCTCAAAGGGATCTGGGCGTCCTTGACTGCACTCTAGGGATCCACCCTGGGGGAGATATCGACCTTGGCTCTGAGATCTGTAGTGGTAGGGAAGTGGGAAGGGGTGAAAGCTTAGTAAGTACTATTAGTGCTCATGATCAATGTCTGAGGTACCTGTGGTTTACAGATGACACTGAGATTGAGAGGTCGAGAAACTCTACCAACCCCAGCTTCAGGCGTGAGGAAGCGTTACAGTGTGATGAAGTGAATGGGCCAGAAGTCAGGTGGCACCAGCTTCCGATCCCCCTCTTACGTCTCTTTTGTGGCTTACTCTGTGAGATCATGGGCAAATCACTTTACCTCTTTGTGTAGTCATTCAAAAATTAGGGATAAATACACCCTTTTTGCAGGACCATGTTAAAATTATCAATGGTAGCACAATGAAAGTACACAGTGCAATAGATGGGACATTGTTAGGAGGTAAAGATTGCTGACTCTTATCTCCTTCAGAATCTAGTGGTCTAGAGGGACTAAAACATGGATAAGACAATGAATTCAGGAAAAGCCTCTCTGAGGAGGATGCACTTCAATTAAGATAAAAGCGAGCATTATGGGACAAGGGATTTATTATAGTCTTACAATGGGAGTTACTAGGGAAGTGAAGTCTGGAAGGAGAAGGAAGAATTGGAAGATCATAGTAAGAGCTACTAATAAGCCTGAAGCCCTAGTGTCAGTGGGTAAGTTGGATCTGTAGGGAGAGACATCCATCATGGAGAGGGATATGGGGTGCTGTTGCCTCTGCGTACCTCCCATCTCTCTGGGCTTACAGGCATGTACCTGGAGATGAGCCTTGGGTAGCTATTGGTTAGCATGACCTGCAGTTGGGAAGATGAGCAGGACACAGGGCAGAGGAGAATCAAGACAAGCTGGGATCCTCCAGGCCCCTCTTCATAATGATCTGACTGCTATGATTATTTTCGAGAATAATGGCTGATACTTCACTTCCTCCTTCCAAATATTGTGCAAGTTCTCATTTTGACCAGCTGTATCCCAGAACCATGCAGTACAGAGATTCTGGGAGATAAAGTTTCAGTTACGCAGGTCAATAAGACAATCTATCCCAACGATGATACACTAGTAACCAGATAGAGAAAACTTGGAGAGGAGCATGTTTGGGGTGGGAAAATCAGGAGTTTGATCATGGATTTGTTTAATTTGAGATGGCTCCCAATGATTCCTGTATCCTACTGTTTAGACCCTGTAATCCTCACCCCTTGAATGAGAGCTGGACTTAAAGACTCACTTCTAATGAATAGGATTTGGCAGACGTGATGGAATATCTCTTCTGGATGAGGTTCTGTGTTGGGTACTCTTTCTTGTTCTCTTGTTCACTTTCCCAAGGCAGGGTAACTGTCATGTTGTAAACAATCTACAGAAAAGCTCCCATGACAAGGAACAGTGGGGGGGCCTAGGCCAACAGTCAGTGAGAAACTGGGACTCTCAGTCCAGTGATCTACAGGGAACTGAATCCTGCCAACAGCCACATGGATGGATGAGTTGGAAGCTAAATTTTGGAATAGTCTGTTACACAGCAATGGATAACTAATACAGACTCCCCTAGTGGATATTCGTGCTTGGAGCTTAAGGGAGAGGTCAAGAGTAGGCACATATGTTTAGGAATCATTAGTATATGATGGCATTTAAAGCCATAGAACTGGATCATATTATTTAAGTAGAAACAGTAGCCAGAGAAGAGCAGATGTCTAAGAAGTGAGCTTTGAGGCTTCCCAACATTCAACAGTTGGGCAAAGAAGAGATTCAGCAGAGCAAATGGACATGAAGTGGCTTAAGGTGGAAGGAAAAAAAGCAGAAGGGTGTAGTGTCAGGAGTTAAGAGGTCAAGTGTCAATAGGGAGAGAGGGCTTTCTGATAAGAGATCAGTCAAGGAAAAGACAGAGAAGTGGCCATTGGCTGTGATCACCTGGAGTTGGTGGTGACCTGGACAAGAGCAGTTTTAGCAGAGTGGAAGCCCACCTGGAAAAGAGTGAGGAAAGTGGGGAAGGGAGGGGATTTGTCCACCTGACTATGTAGCATGAGGCACGCCCAAAGAAATATGGACTTTTAAATATGACGTTTAAGTTATAGTGTTTGCTTTCCTGTGAGGTTCCTGGCCTTGAGAAGTGGCAGGGAGGAGAAGAAGACAGAGACTGGGAAGAATGGGGCATGGATTGGGGGAATAGGGTGCAGCTGGAGAAAGTTTGGTAGCAGAGCCAGGGGGCTCAAGTGGAAAGGATCATTGGTTAAGGTAGTTTCTTTGTGTGGCTTGAGCTAGAAATCTGTCCTTAAGTCACTCAACAAACACTGTATGTAGAGACTCTGCCAGGCAGGGGGTATCTGTCATCAGGTTAGACATCACCCCACAGGGAGAGGATTCGGGTCTAGTGGGAGGAAGATTTTAAGTAAATATTATAGGACCTTGAGATTAGTAAAGTGTAACAGAGGCACATCCTGTGCTATGAGAAAGCGAGAGAAGGAGGGCCCAAGCTGGCCTGGGGGAGCAGATAAAGACTTCCTTGAGGAGGTTCTCCTGGAGCAGAGGCTAGAGACAGCAGCCAGTACTGTGCTGGGAAGATTATTCTAGGTCCCTTCTCCCTGCTCCCCTCTAACTCTCCCTTATTTACCAGCTCCTCTGGCTTACCTTCTTTCTCTCCCTCTCCCTCTTTTCTCTCCCTCCTCCTTCTCTGGCCCGTGATGAAGGGCCTCTGTGGCCTCCCTCCCAACTGATGAATTATACATGCCCTTCAGCGGGTGTGCCTGGCATCCAATTAGGGCTGTAGCCAGGTTGATAACATAGATTAAAATGTAATTCATTGAGGTTGACATTTAAGCCCCAGAGTGAATGGCAGGGAAGAGAAGCAATGCTCTTCTAGACCTCGTGTGTGAAAGGCCCTCTCCACTACCTGCACTTGCTTAACTAGTGCAGGCCTGCAGGCTGGGCCTTCTGGTGTACCGCAGGGCTGGAGAAAGGCCCAAGGCAGGCTTTGAGCCAAAGCAGCCTTTTTTTTTTTTTTTAATAACAATAATTTGAAGTTTACACAAGAGTTCCTGTGATAGTACAGAGAGTTCCCATATACCCTTTACTGAGCTCTCCCTAAGGTTAACATCTTACATAACCATGGTACAATGATCAAAACTAAGGAATTAGCGTGGTTACAGTACCATGAACTAAATTACTAATGTTTTCCAGATTTCATTCAGTTTCCCATTAATGTCCTTTTTCTGTTCCAGGATCCAGTGTAGGATCCCACATTCCAAAGCAGGCTTTTGAGATTATGCCCTCTACAGAGACAGCCATTCCTTCCCATACCCTAGGCCAGTGGTTCTCAATCTTTCAAAGTTAGATAATTACCAGGGATTTTGTTTTTAAAGGCACATCTTTCCCTAGTCATTTGTATTCAATAGGTTTCAGGTAGAATCTCTATTTCTACATGTTTAACAAGCACCCCGGGCAACAGAGAATTGCTTCCCTGACCAACACTCCAAGTAAGGTTGAGTTGGTTCCTAGTTTTTTTGGCAAGTCAGTTGTCAGCTTGCAGAGTTCCCTTATCCCCTGCCTTGGCCTTGGGACAGAGCAGGGCCATCCCCACCTGTCACCTATTGCCAGACCCTTCGGGGAGGAGGGCAGAGTTAGCTTGCTGGCCAGGACTAAACCCCGGAGAAGCTCTGCTTGGAGAGGAGAGGAAAAACATTTACCTGCCAGTCGCAGTTATATACATTTTCTCATTTAATCCACAGAATAATCCCTATAAGTAAATGCTATTTTTCCCATTCTAGAGATGAGGAAAGTGAACAATAGTGATATTAAGTGTAGAGATGCCAGATTTAGCAAAGAAAAATATAGGCAGTTCAGCTAAATTTGAATCTTGGATAATGTGATACTGGGGACATACTTCTATCTTTAAAAAATTGTGTTCATCTGAAATTAAAATTTAACTGGGCCTCCTGTATTTTATCTTGCAACCCTGATTAAGTCATATCCTTTGGTTGCAGAGCTGGTAAGTAGGCCTCACCTCAGACCTGTCTCTTACATGGGGCACCCTGTGCTTACTGGCTCAGTCTGCTTTGACTGCTTGGCCACAAGCCACAGGAGGTGGGGACTGTGTTTGTTTACTGCTGTATCTCTAGGGCTTGGCACACTATGGCAGTAGGTGTTTAATAAATATTTGCTGAATAAATGAATGGCTAACTGCATGCTTGAATGGACTCACTGCTCCCTTTACACCAAAGAAACCCGCAAATGATGGCGATTATATGGAAAGGCTAAGCTGGTGAAGTGTTGTGTGGCAACCTTGATAGAAATGCAAAAGGAGTTTAAGGGTCTGAGACCTCGTGCCCATGCCTGGGAAGTCTAGCCCTGGCACCCTGAATGGGTCAAAGAACTGACTCCTCATCTCAGCCTCTCAGGACTTCTGCTTTCTGAGCTCGGAAACAGGATTGGGAGCCTTCCAGCTCTAAGCTTCAGTGATTCTATGATGTTTCTTCCTAACCCCACCTTCCTGAGTGGGTTAAAAAATGTGGCCAAATTAAAGTGTGTGCTGCCAACTACTAGATGTTTACTTTCCAGCTCAATATTTCTTCTATCTCCTCTTCTTCCTCTCTACCCCCCTCCTCTTCCATGACAGTTTTCTAAAGACCACTGTGGTGGTTCCTGACCTTGGGTTCCTTTCCTCAAATGCTCCCTTCCACCCTATTAGACGAAGTCAGAAGCCCAGAGAGACCCGGTACAGCACAGTTCCTCGCAGACAAGGAAAGACATTGAGAGTGCATTGTATCTTTTAAAATAGACCCGTTGTCGTTGGAATGTATTTTTAGCTGTGGGAGAGATTGGCATGCTCTCAGTGCTACCATCTGCCAAAGGCAGTTGCTAGGCAACTGACACTGACGACAGCAAGGGGGTGACTTCATGGAGGATCTAGGGACCCTGGTGGCCCCATCCCGCTCCACTGTCTACTTCTTGCACGCCACCCAGTCGGCCCAAGGGAATAAGCATTCTTTCATTCTGGGAGAGGCCTGGGAGCTGAGCACAGAAGATGCTGTGCAGGTGACAAGGGACGATGAACCATTACTGCCACCTTGATTAGTAGATTTCATATTTAGAAACTTTAGAAAATTTAGTTGCTACTTTGATTTAAGGCTCTGGACTCAGCATGTCCACAGGATGCTCATCCCTTCCCCTGGAAGCCACATGGGCACTGGTCTGAGTCAGAGCAGACGCCACTTGGAGGCAGTCGGCCCAGAGCTGGCTCCGTGGATGAAGCAGCTGGCTGGTGGCCAGGTCCCTTGGCTTCTGGCCCGATTCTGCCTTTTGCTGTCAGGTGATTTAAGGTGAGCCCCTGTCCTTCTCTGGCCCCCAATTTTGTCACCTTCAAAGTAAGGAGATTGAACCAGAAAAATGCATTTATAGGTCTAAAAAGCAGAATATCTATGGAGTAAAATAATCTGGGAGCTAGACCTGGGTTCATACCCTGACATGACCCCTCACTACTCATGTGTGATGTCAGTTAAGATACTGGGCTTCTCAGGGCCTCAGTTCTTCTATCTATAAAGGACAGAAGCAACACTGTTGCTATGCTGTGAGGATTCAACAAGGCAGCATGTGAAAGTATGTGGCAGACCACCTGTGTTCTGGCATCTTTTGGAGCCCAGTAAGTGGGTAGGTGTTCTTTCGTTTCTGAAGTAGAGACTAAGGCATCCACCACAGTCATTTCATCTCATCCAGATTGATAGACTTTAAGCTGGGCACGTGTCTGGCTTCCCATGCTACAGTCTCACCGAGGACAAGTGGAAAGAAGGGATGGGTACAGCTTTTACTCACGTATAGGAAATTGCTTCCCTGGGTGTCCTCTCTCTCCTTTTTTTCTGTAAGTCAGGGCGTGGATATGCCTGTCATGCCACATTGCAGAGCAAGATGACATGCTAAAGGTAGGACGGGGGTGGCAGAGCGACAAGATGGAGAGAGTCTGGGCCCACGTGCTAGGAAGAGGACTGAGTGCATGTGGTTTGCTTGGAAGGGCACAAGGCCTTGGCAGGTGTGCGGAGAGGTGACAGAGGGGATAGAAGGTAGCCAGTAAGGCTCAGCCACCACAGTGGACGGCTGGGGCCTAATTCCATGGGAAAACTCTGGGAAACAGAGTAAAACACAGCCTTGGATCCAGCCGAAGGTGAGGGAACCGGGCCATGTTTAACCTTCCCCACCAGTCCCTGGGGCATATCGACTCCCAGGCACTTCCAGTGTTCTTTGTGCTATGGGCCCAGTGAACATTAGGAGCCCAAGGGCAGCCTTCTGCCACAGGCACAGATGCTGGCCATCAGGGGCCAGGCTGGTGGGCACGGACATGGTAAGAGGAACAAGGGGACGTGAGCCCAGCACCAGCAGCAGCAGCTATGGCTCTTTAGGAAGAAAAATAAACTATGTTCTTCAAGCCGCTCTATATATTGAGGAGTCTTTGGAGCTTAACTTTTATTCTGTTAATTTCCAAATGCTATCTATGCATGTGGGAAGGTTTGCTTTTATGTAATCTCTCCAAACGCCTGGACTCCATGTGATATTCATGGAGGTTATGTCACGGTTGGGGAAATAAGGTTAATTTTAAGGAGTGGAAATGTCTCAACAGGGCATGCATCACATGGTATTTCTGGGACGCAGGCAGGAAATGGTGCAAGTCCTCAGAGAGGGGACAGAAGAGTGTGTACTAGCATAGTCAGGGAAGGCTTCCTGGAGGAGGTGGACTGAAGCTGAGCTTTATCTGCTGGAGAGGACTTGGAGAGATGAGATGGAGGGTATCCTCACTGAGCCATGGGGTAAGCAGGTACTTGGCTCATATTGAAGTGTGGTCTTAGGCCAGTGGATGCTGGAATTAGCTGTATTATGCATTTAGAAGACTGGGATACAGGATGCCTCTTACCTGGGAGTGACTTGGTAGAGGGGGTCCAGCTGCAAGGCACGTCACCATTGCTTCCTGTGTCCTGAGGTGGGGAAACTAGTGTCAGATTCCTCTCACCACACACCTGATGCAGCTGACAGAGAGAAAGAGGTGAGGCTGCAGGCCTCAAATCAGCTGCCAGCCACCTCTGGATCATTTGCTCCATCCATAGGACCTTTTCACTTATTCACGGAACCTAAGAACTAGAACAGACCCAAGGGATGATCAGATTGGTCCCTCTGCCTCCAGGCACATGTGCATCCAGAGCCATAGCAGCTGGCTTGAGGTTACCTTTGCTTGCCCTTTAATACTCGTAGCCCGCCTCTGCTGCCTTTGCATGCTCTATCACAGTGTTCAGCCAGTTCTCCCTGGCATCTAACTGCAGTCACTCCTGCTTTACTTTTGATTTATTTTAACCTCTAGATACAGGTTGGTTTTGCTGACAACTGTGAGAAGTGGGTTGAAATCAGTAAATCTACTTTACCCTCATTCTCTGTCCTATTTCTGTGAGAATCCTGTAGTCCTCTATGCCCAGCTCCCACGGACTGAGGACACATAGAAAAGAATGAGGCAGTCCACTCAGGGTCCCTGCAGCCCAGTCGTCACCACAGCTCTGGAGGGATGGCTGGAGGCCAGTGTCTCTCAGACACCAGAGGGCTGTACAGACTTGGCCCAAACATGGCAAGTGATAATTGTCTTTTGCTAGCTTATTGCAAATCCCATCGTCTCTCTTCACTCCTCAAGTCTATATATGTAGACCATTTTCCTCTGTTTTAGATTATCTTTGTGTTTTATTCTCTTTGGAAAAATATGAGCAGCTTTATTTGTTCTCTTTGGGAAATTTGTGTCTGGAATGGAAAGAAAGGAAGAGGAAGAAGTGCAACCTTCTGCCTCTGAGGGAAAAGGGGAAGACCCTCTGTGGCTAGTGCTGAGTGTGCCCAGTATGGGTGGGGAAATAGAGAGGCCTCAGTGAGGCGCCTTATATATGTGGAGAATCAGACCTATAGGTCAGCGTTTCCAGGCAATGCAGGATATGAGATAGACTAAACTGTGGGATTCAGAGGTCCACCCTAAATACAAAGGTAGCAAGAAGAGAAAGAGCAGCATGGACTCTGGTAGTTACAGAGAGTGCTATGGAACAAGAAATCTCCATGCAGTTGCTGACCTTTTGGATTCGGGCAGGATGAGACAAGGAGCAGGACCAGGAAGCTTCGGTGTTGAGGGGTACAGTAACAAAAGCAGGGGCCCCATGCTATGAGAGAGTAAGAATGAAGCTGGGAGTTAGGCCGTTTTGGGGAGTGGCTGGATGGGGACTTGGGGAGGGGGCAGAGTGGCAAAGAACCAGGCAGGGCAGGGGACGGAGGGGACGGTTACCCAATGCCAAGTCCAGTTGGGAGGCCAGTTGGCCTGGGACAGCTTTATAGGACAGTGCAATAGTGCATGTCTATTTCCCAAGAGCTGTTTGGGAGATGAGGTGGGTGGGAATGGAGGGATCCAGTAAGTGGGGGAGGGAGAGGGAAGATCACACTTCTTGTGGAGTGTGATGTGTTTCAGATCCACATCAACAAAGTTAAAATTAGCGAGCTTCCAGTGAGCACCTATATGTGCCAGGAACACTTCTAAGCAGTAACAGTAATAACATTTCATCTCTACGACGTCCACAATGTAATAACATTTCATCTTTACGACGTCCTTCTGGACAGGAACTATTATTCTATCTTATAAAAGAGGCAACCGAGGCGTAGAGAAATAAACTGTTTGTTGGCCAGGACGTGGCAGTATAATGGATGTGACACCATGGATCAGACACTGAACTTCTTGCACGCCATGCTGGCTTATGCCTTGCAGCCTTTCCCCAGGCTGATCCCCCTGCCTGGACTGCCGCCGCCTATCTTGGCTTCTTGTCCACCTGATGGACAGCCACATGAGACACAGCCTACAAAGACCTCTCTTAAAATCACTTCTTCTGGGAAGTCTTCCTTGGTTCCCCCAACACACTCTGATTACGGAGTCAGTCACATCATACTGCTGGTTTTTATTCATGTGCCTGCTATTTCTCAAAGCAAGAAAGCATTACTGTTTTTTTTTTTTTAATTTTTGTATTTTTTAAGTAAACATTTAATTGACATGTAAAGAAACCACTTTTGTTCAACTGTATGCCTTTCCTCTCCCTCCTGCAGCAAGGTCTGATATGGAGCAGGGATTCAGTAAATATTTATTGAATGGAAACGTCATTCTGCCTCCATTGAGCTCCTTTCTGAGAAAAGCCCCCACTCTGCTGTGTGGGAGAATCCAGACATTTTGTACAGCTGTGGCTTAGTAGGGCCCATTTTGGCTGGAATTCAAGGAGTAATTACAGACAAATCAGTATTATCACAACTCACATCAGTCAGCGTCCCTCTCCTCAACTTCGCTCACCAGGAAATAGGAACTGTCTCAGGAAGGCACTGTCTTGTTTAAGTCCAAGCGTCTTTCTGGTGCCCAGGGAGTATGTGAGACTCAGAGGGATCTCTGCAATGACCATCTGTAATAGAGTCTGTAGAACATACTGCCATTATAGTTTGAGACTGCAGGCGCCTGGAGGCAGACAGACCTGAACTCAGCTCCCATCTGTCACTGTCTTACCCTGTGAACTTTCACCAAGGGTCTCACTTCTCTGAGTTTCAATGTTCTCATAAGTAACACGGAGTCAGTGATAATTCCTGGCAGTATTTTTGTAATGATTAAATGAGATAGCAGGTTTAAAGCATCAAAGTTTCCCAGGCAATTAATAAATAAAAACTTCCCTTTCTTCCCACTTCTTAATTAATTATTGAGTTCTTTGTTCTCTGTTGCGGGTATGGTTTTGTATTTATGAGAGTTTTTTTGTCAGTATCAACATAATAAGTCCCAGACCTATCTTGGTTCCAGACCTCCTTGCAGGGCACAGAGGAACCCATGTGGAGAAAGCTTTCCTGGAGAAATTGGGGCTTGATCTGGGCACGGGCAGAAATATCATGTCTAACATCAGATTGACAGATCCTTTGTGGGATGCTAGGGTATTCTGGAGAAAAGGAAAACTGGGAATTAGAAGATCCCAACCACCATCTTGGGAACCATCCATGATCTGTCTGCAGAGGAAGTTGCCCTCTGTGATGGAGGCCTGGGTGCTGGGCCTGGGAGCACCATGGGTGGATGGCCAGGGCAAGACTTCGTTGCTGTAGGAAGAAGAACTATTCCTGGGCCTCTGGCTCATTCAGCAGCCTGTGTGGAAAGAAAAGTTTAGAAAGCTTGAGATTCAAGTGGCCAGGTGCCTCTATTTGCATGGATAGAGTTTGGGTGTGATGAAAGTTGGCTTATTTTTGTCAGTCTGTTCAATTCAGTTTAATAAAATATCCTGACACTCCAGGGTTAGATATAGTATTGGGGGTTGGAGGTCCAGAGAAGGACAAGTTGCCACTCTTGTGGTGCTCATTGTCTTCTGGAGTGGTAGATGGGGAGGTGTGAACTATAAACATGGGTGCTGACTACTACCTGGGCAAGGGGAGGCCTGACCTGAGACTTAAAGAAGGAGGGATCTGTTGCTATTATGTTGTTCCAGGTGAGTGTTTTCACTTCAGCAGTCAAGAAAGCAGTGTTATGTCATGGTTAAGAACAATCAGACAAACCTGGGTTCACTTTGTCATTCATTAGCTGTGTTACGGTAGGAAAACAACTGAATTTTTCCAAGCCTCGCTTTCTTTTTCTGTATAATGGAATATATTTACTATAGGTATAGACTTTTTCAACTTTCTTGTATTTTTTTGTCAACTTACTTATCATTTCCCCCCTTATTTTTAGAATAGATTATGCTTTATGTATTTCGAAGCTAAGTTATTAGGTGTGTACATGATTACAATAACTTCTTGGATGTTTTTCATCATAGAGAGTCCAACCTTAACTCTATATTCATGTTTTTCAACTTAGATTCTATTTTATCTGATTTCAAGATTGTGAAATATGTTTTCTACCCTTTTATTTTCAATATTTATTTTGATTCAGGTGTGTCTTTTGTAAACTGTATGTAACTGGATTTAAGTCCAATCTGATAACCTCCAACTTTCTTTTAATTGAATATATTCTACATATAAGTTTATATTAATTTAATACACTTATGTATTGTAATGTGATTGCCATTATAGTGATATTTAGCTCCTCTATCACGTTACATAATTATCTTTTCTTTTTAGTTGGGATAATTAAGTTTCAGTCTCTTAACAAGTTTGCTGGTTGTAGTACAGTGTTGCTGTCTAATTATTATATTGTGCATTGGATCTCTATGGCTAATTTACTGCTCGTTCGTTGCAAGTGATCTTATCCCCCCAACAACAGTGATCTTATCCCCCCACCCGCCTACCCTACTCTGTTTTTTATGAGTTTGAGTTCTTTAGATTTTACATATAATCAATATCTTAGAGTACTTATTTTTCTCTGTCCTATTTCACTTAGCACAATGTGCTTAAGGTCTATTCATATTGTCACAAATGGCAAGTTATCCTTTTTCATGGCTGAATAATATTCTGTTATATACATACATACATACATACATACATACACACACATATATCACATCTGTTAATGATTTCCAACTTTTAACTAGTGAGTTTAACTCATTTACATTTATTATGATTACCACTAAATTTGGTTTTATGTCTACGATCTTATCTTGTATTTCCTACTTTATATGCTTTTTTCTTTTACTGCCTTATGTTTGATTGTTAATATTTTCTTTGTTCTTTTCCTTTTTTTCTCTGCTAGTATAATTTTTCATATTTGTTGAGTTTGTTGGCTACCTTTGTATGGCATTGTGAGTTCACATTTTTTAGTGAGAGTTTGTTTTCTTCTTTCTCTCTGTGTTCACCACTCTCTCAATGTGTGTGTGTGCGTCCATATGTGTATGTGTATGTGTGTTGGTGTTTTCATTCAGCTCCCCTGGCCCTTGCTTCAGATCCAGGCCCCATGATGGGGTATGTGTAGGGTCTCAGTTCATATATTACAAACTAAGTAACTGAGCCCGCAGGTCACCTGGACAAGTCCTAGTTGCCAGGGTTTTCCTTGTCTGTCCAAGCCCATCTCAGACAAGCAGCTTAGGATGGGCCACAGCCCTACAAAGAAAGAATAGCTTTTCCTAGCCCAGATACAGGTCTGGGATCCTGGGAACATTGCATGAAGTTCTTATGCAACAAGAAATTGTATCATCGCTCTCCACCTGGGGTGAAAGACAGTCCTCCTGGGGGCTTGGCCAGCCTGGGCAGAGGCAACAGGTAAGAAAAATTTCTTCTGCCCATTCCATGCTTTGTTGATAACAGCCTCCCAGAGTATCCAGTCGTTAGAGAGCAGATGTTTACATTCCTCACTCCCTGCCCCTGGCTGCCCTAGCCTGCCCCTGTGGCAAAGTTTCCATTTCATTCTAAATGGAGCAGAGGATGTGGAAAATCTTTGGTGGCTTCTGGCAGGTGAAAGATCAAAGCAGAGCTCAGCAGTCAAAGGCACAATCAAAAAGGCTGAGATCAAAGAGAAAGAGTTTCATTTGGGAGTGAACTCCCCTGCTTCTCATCACAGTCCCACTGAGGCTCTGTCATTCTCTGTTGAAAGGAACAAGGAAGAGGAATTTGGGTTGCGGCTGGCTGCTGAAGCCACGTACTGACAGACAATCCTAGAACAGCTGAGTTCAACACTAGTGGGGTCAGAAAAACCATTTTCAAGAGCCCTCAGGTTGGCCTAAATCCTGCGTGTAAAATGGAAGGTTGAAGTGTTCACCATGGAAACCAATGGAGGAAGCTGAAGTGTTTCAGGTCTTGGCAGGTGATGCTGGGCCTTCGATGTTGCAAGCTGGAGCTCAGTGCACCAGGGGAAATAATTGACGCCTCAATAAATAGGAAATCTAGAGAGGCCAGAGCTGAGGCTCAGATGCATTTTGTAAGGGGAAGGCTTCCTTGCCCAGGCTAGGGAATCTGCTTCCCAAACTGTACGGTTGGCAGTTTTGTGTATTTTGTGTCTGTAGGGGTTTGTTTTAACTTTATAGTAAACTTAAAAAACAAACAAACAAAAAAAGCTTTAAACAGGATGCTTACAAGGTATTTGCTTGCTGGAGCTATTTCCCTTTCTGTGTGGGAACTGGGAGAGGTGAGCAACTCTTCTTCGGATTCAGGTAAATCCCTTCCCATCTTTGTGCCTCAATTTCCCTATCGTTCAATGAGGACATGAGACTAGACCAGCATTTTCTGGAGGCACTTTTTATAAAAGCATTTAAATAAAGCTTGGGTGGAGCACTGGGCAAGGAAAGTTTTAAGTGTCCCAGTACTAAAACGAATGTGTGCAGGTTAAGTTCAAGGTGGCATGGAAATGGCTGTGCAGCACCCTGGCCTCTGGCCTCAGAGTGAGGGCAAGCTTGACTTTCATTCCTCTTCCCAAACTAGCCTCACTCGCCTTGTGTCTTTCCCCCTGGGTGATCTTCAGGTTTCTTCCAGGCTGGGACAAGCAGAGCTCTGCTGTAGGCTATGTGTCCTCAGCCCCTCGAAGTGGCTGTGCCATCATTTTTATTTTTTCCTGGAGGACAGGTTTCCCTGGACTCCTGCAGACCCCTGCCCAGGCTTTCTGTGGATGGCACCAGGCTCATTCTTTCAGAGTGAAAGGCTCCTTGACCATCTGAGCTATTATTCCTCGAGAGGAAAGCCTTGTCATTCTCTCTGTGCTTCTCAGGCCTTTTGTCTCTTGATCAATGTGAGTGGGTATTAATCTCACTTTGTCCCTGTAGCTGGATTCACTTTGCATGGCTGTTTCTGGATAAGGTCCTTTTGTTCCCCTATTTAAAAAATTTTTAAGTAAACATTTTCTTTTTGAGTTCTGGATGAATGTCAGACCAAGTTTGTGGTAGGAAACGGCCCTCTCTGAAACAACTGGGGTTGGGCATCAGAGCAGCAAGTCTGGAGGAAGCCATTTCCCATGGCTGGAGAACTGAGCCTTCAATGGAGTTTGGGCTTCTGTGTTGACAGGAAGGGTTAACAGGAGCAGGGTCCCATGTTCTGGTCCGGATGCACGCTCACTTGCTGTGTGACCTTGGGAAATCCACTTCTCCTTTCTGGACCACATTTCTGCTATGTGGCAGTGAGGGGTTTGGATTTGATGACTAGCTTCTGATGTGTGAGAACACTTTGGAACCCATTCTTAAATTGAAATCTATAGCAACCCAAAACAAATCATATGAAATTGCTGTTTTTGTTAAGTCAGCAACGTCAAATATAGGCTATACCATAGGTTTTATTAGCCCAGGGTTTTTCTACCTCAGCACTATTGACCTTGGATTGGATACTTGTGAGAGGTTGTCATGTTGGGTGTTTGGCAGCACCCCTGGTCTCTGTTCACTGGATGCCAGTAGCACGCCCCAAGTTGTGGCAACCGAATACATCTTCAGACATTGCCAGATGTTCTCTGGGAAGAAAAATTGTCCTTGGTTGAAACCCACTGTTTTAATTGGATAAAGCCAATTAAAAGGCGAGATTTTTCTTGAAAGTGGGTGGGAGGGAGTGTTACCTACCTCTATCCTCTGTGGCCCCTGAGGCTCTTCTGACACACCAGTGTTTCAGGAGACAAAGTTTAAAATCTGATAGACACAGAACCCCAAGTGTCTCTCAGCTTAAAACTTCCATGTGAACCCAAGGGCCTCTTTCCAGGTCAGATATTTACTTGGAAAGGCAGAGGAGGGGGCTCTGGAGGGACAGTCAGGAGCTTCCTCAGTGCTCCCAGCTCCTAGTTTGGAGGAATGTGTACCAGTCCTTTTTCTAGGCATCCTTCTCCAGGAAGCCTTCTATCATAAGGGCAGTGATAGAACATACTCTCAGTTCCTGAATCTATTCTGAAAAGAGCCTGTTCGTTCTGTTCCACCAAGCCCACCTGCCCTTTCTTCTATAGGCTCAGGCACTCAGTCTCTTTGAGACACTGGCATTGGGACCGAGTGCTGGTACTTGAGCATGAGGGCAGGACAGGCACGTGATAAAACAAGATATACCTGTATACCACAACTCATTTATTCTTTTCATACATTTACTTATTCTACTAATGTGGGACATTTGAGTTGATTTTGGTTTTCGACTATCACAAATAATGTTGCTATGCATGGTAAATTAACTTTCTAAAGCCTGATGGCAAAGACACATTGTCAACTGCCAGTGCCTTTTAAGCAAACTGCCAGGGTGCTTTTTAGAAACTGAAGGCAAGACTGTCTACCTGCAAAAAAGATTATGACTCATGTCATTTTGATATTCAGTTTATTGCAGTGGAACCAAACACATGATATTTTTGAGGTATGTCTATACCCACGTAACCATGAAAATCTTCACTTGTTTAAGGAAATGTGAAAACATCTATTTCATGCTGGATCTTGGTTCCCCATCGAGAGGCTGGGAAGAGATGCTCTTTCAGGTCCTTCTATCAGGGATGCGAGGGTGTTCTGGGCGTGCATCTCTACATCCAAACACCTGCCTGGTCCTTCTCCAGTTCAAGGCAGACCTAATAGTTAGGATTCAGAGAAACAGAACTAATAGTATATATAGAGAGATATATAAGAGGAGATTTATTGTAGGAATTGGTGCGCATTATAATGGAGGCCATGATGTCCCAGGATCTGCCATCTCCAAACTGGAGAACCAGGAAAGTTGGTGGTGTAATTCAATCTGGGTCCAAAAGCCTGAGAACCAAGAGAGACAAAGGTATAACTTCCAGTCCGAGTCCAAAGGGTAGGAGGCTGATGACTGAAGGCAGGAGAAGGTGGATGTCTAGCTCAAAGAAAAAGCAAATTCACCTTTCCTCCACTATTTTGTTCTACTCAGGCCCTCGACAGATTGGACGATGCCTGCCCATACTGATGAGGGCATCTTCTTTAAGCAGACTGCCACTTCAGTGCTAATCTCTTCCTCACAGACACACCCAGAAATGTCTTACCAGCGAGTGGCCCAGTCAAGTTGACACATAAAATTAACCATCATAACAAGCTTCTGTAGAGCTGGCCCCTTTGGTTTGGGTGTCAAGTGACAAGAAAGGCCAAGCAAATCTAGCTCCTAAGAAAAGCAAAGCAGACCTTTTTCTTGGCCTCCTTCATGGACTCTGGGTCGCTTACAGGGTCCCAGGACCATTTTTTCCCCTTCCCCAAAAACTCCTGCCCCTTTCCAGCCAGGGAGGTGTCTTGGCCTTTTGGTTAGATTAATGAACTGGTCTCTCAGCAGGCCCCTGGCTTCCTGCTGGCTCTCCCCTCCTCTGCCCCCAGGCAGAGTGCTTTGTTTCCCACAGAGGACAGCAGGGAGTGGTCCCTGGCAGTTCAGTGATCTTGGCATGGGCCTCAGGCAGGCAGAACACTTAGCAGTCCCCTGGAGACACAAGCTGGAGAAGAGAGAATGAGAGCTCTTTGCACACAAGTGAACAGGTCAGGCCTTACCCAGGCCCCCAGGTGCAGTATGGGGGGGGGCTGGTCTAGGGATTAGGGAATAATCCTGAAGCTCCCACTTAACAAAATCTACCTTTGTGAATTTATTCTTAGGGTGAGCACTGCTCTTTGGAGGCAGGGGATATTGAAATTAAAAATGCAAGCTTTCTAATAGAGTTTTACTTTCAAATGCTGACCCTAACATTCAATGTCTAGGACCTTGAGCAAGATGATAATTTTTGGAAACAACAGTTTTGTCATATTTAAAGTAAGGATAAACCCTCTCTTCCAGAGTTAGGATGAAATGAGACAATGCATGTTGCCCTTTTAGTCCACAGTGTTTGCTGGCACATTGTAAGGTCTGCACCATGGGGAAGGAAAGTGGGAATCTTCCACCATCTGTGTAGAGAACCACAATCAGGAGTCAGAAACGTCAGCTCGGGTCCCAGCCAGTCTCCTCATCTAGCAGGCTATCCAGACTGGCTCACATGTGGTGACTGCAGGGTCCCAAAGGGCAGTAAGAAGATGCACCTTTACTACAATAATCTGGCAGAGCCCAAGACACAAGCATTATCCATGTCTCCACTTGTGTTGCTTTTGTTTCACAGCTCAAAGAAAGTCACACAGCCAAGCCCAGAGTCACGCTCAGAGTCAATGCCAAGGTTGTGGTTATAGGTAGGTGTGGAAGGTTTGTGCCTTTACTACAATAATCTGGAAGAGCCCTTTCCTACTTCTTACCCTTTCTCCCATGACACAGACCTGAAGTTTACCTGGGTTACATGTCACGGTTTAAAACTCAAAGTGGGAGGTCATCATGGAAAGAGCGCTGAAGGCTGTGGGGAGGGCCCGGCTAGGGACTGAGAGCTCTCTGCTAAGGAGGCCTGAAGCCACTGATCCAAAAGCCAAGAGTACAAACTTAGAAAATAAGTGGGTATCTTCTGGGTTAGCTTAATTGTCTTTTTTCTCTGTATCCCATACCTGTCCACATCTCAGTGGGAGCACTTCCATGTTCTGTCTTCCATTAGTTACCTGCATTTACATGGCAACTGTCTCACCTGAATCTAAACTCTCTAAGATGAAGTTTATGCCTCATTTTTCTCCTACTTTCCTGCCCACAGGGTTGTAAACATATTAATTACTCAGTAAAGTTCTTTGGAGGTCCCAACAATCCCCAAGGTGTATTCTTGACTCTATAGTAAATGCGTCATCCACATATGTGTGGGTTCATTGCTGGGCTCTCAATTCTGTTCCATTGGTCTGTGTGTCTTTTTCTGTCAATACCATGCTGTCTTGATTACTATAGCTTTGTAATATAGTTTTAAATTGGGGATTGTAATACTTCCAGCTTTGTTCTTTTTCTCAGGATTGCTTTGGCTATTCAAGGTCTTTTGTGGCGTGATACAAATATTAGCATTTTTTTGTTCAATTTCTGTGAAAAATGCCATTGGAATTTTGATAGGGATTGCACTGAGTCTGTAGACTGCTTTTAGTAATATGGACATTTCAACAATGTTAATTCTTCCAATCCCTGAATATTGAATGCCTTTCCATTCTTTGTGTCTTCTTAATTTTCTTTCAATAATGCCTTGTAGTTTTCAGGCCATGTTCAAATTAGAGAGAGAAGAACATTCATAATTTTAGGTGTACCATTTGTCAAAGTCTTGCCCACTAGGTCCATGGACCCCAACAAGTTGTCATTTCCCCAGTGCCCAAGTGTGTAAATTGGGATTGATTTTCTTGGCAACTCTAGAAATTCTCCATATTGGGTTCCTGCTCTATGCAATAAGAGCTATCACAACAGGAAACCCCTGGACCTGCCAGGATCCAGGAGGCCCCACCCCATGGCCAAAATAATAAACAAAAAGGTTATATTATATTCTGAGGGCGCAGTATGGCAGGTATCAGTACACTATTTAATGCCTGGAAGATACAAGGATGGTGGGGCCTCGCATATTGTCCCTGGAAGAAACTGACTGAATCCTAGAGAATGACTGTCAGCTACCACAGGCTTAACCATGTAGTGTAACCCTAATTTCAGTGGCTATGATAAGTGTGGTCACATTGCCTTAGCAGGTTAATAAGGCCTCAGCTACATGGTATGCAGCCATTGATTTGGCAAATGAGGTCCTTGTTATTCCAATTAGGAAGGAAGATCAGAAACAATTCACATTCACATGGGATGAATAATATCCATTTACAGGGCTAAATCTCCCACTCTCCTTCATAATATACTCCAAACACATCTAGACTGCTGGGTGTCCCACAGACCATCACACTCACATTTACAACTTCATGCTGATTAGACAGGATGAACAAGAGGTGACTAGCTCTCTTGGAGGCCTTTTGCTTTGGAGGATAGGAGATAAATCCCATGAAAATTCAAGCACTGGACACTTCATTGAAAGTTTTAGCAATCCAGTGGTTACCCTGGATCACCCCTCTAAAAGATAAATGTATGCATCTTACAATTTTTGTCAAAAAGAAGGAAGTAAGGTCTCCTTGGGTTTTTTAGGCACCATATTCCACAATCAAATACTGGTGACATGACAGACTGCCAGCTTTGAGCAGGGTCTGGAAAGGAAATGACACTGTGGAACCATCAGACCGGCTGGTTGAGTGATAGGATCTCCCAAGCCTTATGATGTTAGAGATGTCAGGGATAGGAAAAGAAGGGGTGTGGAGTTTATGGCAAGGTCCAGTGGGAGAATCATGACACAGGTCTCTGGAATACTGGACTATGGCCATGCTCTCTGCAGCAAAGAGTGACATGGCACTTTGAGAAGCATCTCTTGGTGGGTTACTGGGTCCTGGTAAAGAAGAAATCTAGACCATGGGCACCAAGTATGTATTTGGAACTTTCCCTTATGAGATGGGTCCTTGCTACAAATTTCTATAGGAAAAGATTGGGGGAATGATTATTGTATATATTTGTAGCAGCATTGCATAGGTCTTCCTTAAGAAAACTCAACATCTTTTAATTAATGGGCTCAATAGTTTTGAGAAGTGGTTTAGATCTGGAAATAATCTGAAAAAGGATTGCAATTTTTCATATTTATGGCTGACATAAAACTCCTACATGTCAGCTTTTGACTTTTTCTGGTTTTACAAGTTAAACAACGTCCAAGTTGACTGTCCACCTGTTCTACTTCTAGGAATACCATGGTCATATCAGTCACTGTCACAGATTTCTGTGAGACAAGGCATCCTGGTTGCCACTCTGTCTTTGCTTCCCATTAAGGTAATTATTTCCACCTTACCTCTGAGTGTTGGTAGCACTACCTGGCCTCTGCTATTCCAGATGCTTTCACATTGAAACTCAATGAAGCCTATTTTTCAGGTAGTATTGATTGCCATCAACACTGACCCAACAAGGACCATCACCATCAGGCTCCTTAAAGATGCTTGTGCCCTCTACACTAGTGCACTTCTTACTGCCCTCTTCACTAGGAGCTCCTGGGTGCTGTTGGTAAACATCATCAGATGGTGGGTTCCCTCATTCTAGGAGAGAAGTTTATTCTAACAGTCCCACGTCCCTGAACCTTCTGATCTGCTCATCAATAATATTCCATGGCAATTCTAGTAATTAATTCTATCTCATTTTCTATAGGCTGTTATCATGTCCAAGCTTCCAGGAGCCACTTCAGCAGCATATTAGACCAGCCCGAGGCATTCTTTTAGAACAATAAGTCCTGAGTCATGAAAATGTGCTCTTGAATTAACCAATACTCTCCTCTGTAGTCTTATCTTCTGCTATGCGCCTCAGGTTCACCATCCTCAAGATCCACTCCCACATGTATTTCTATTAGGACATGTTAGTCACCTTAAGCAACTCAGTGCTAAAGCCATTTCCTCCCACAGAAGGGATTGTGTCTCCTTGTTGGGACTGAGCCTGGTCCTAGTTCTTGCCTGAGGTGACATGTAGAGTTAGGGTGACCTTGATGAGGAAAAGCATTTTCATGTGATAATGAAGTCTGATCTCTTCTGGTAAGAAGGAGAGGGCTGTTTGTGTGGAGAGTTTAGGAGACTCTTGATGTTCATGGTTTTCAAAAGCACCCATCCAAATGTCTCCATCCCATGTCTCAGATCCTAACCATTCCTTATCTGGGCTCTAACTTTAGCATAGGAGAGCTTCCATGGCTTTGCCTTTGACATTCTCTGTAGCTCTCTCACTCTTATGGTTAAATTCTGGGTCTGATTTTCAGTATGGTCTAACTTTGGTTTCAGGAGATAAAATTATCTTTAAAAGCTTCCAGAAAGCCTTCTAATTTTTATGGCATATTCTGTGTTGATAGATGATTGACCCGAGCCTGTTATTTTCTTTTAGGTTTCCAACACAGCTTAAAAAAAATCAGCCAACCCACAACCCTTATCATTGCCCTTGCCTCTGTACTGTAGAGGTGCTGGGGTTACTGTACACCTCATTCTAACCCCCTACCAAGAGCCTGCACATCCCAACCCCCCACCAAGAGCCTTCCTGACATGATGCTGTCTGACTGGTAAGTGATGCAGTCACGGAGTTCTACCGAGGGTCTGCTTTCTAGGTCTTTTAGTACCAGTGGACTTCATTTGGTTGCCTGAGGCAGGGTGGGGAGGAGAAAAGAACAAGGTAGGGATGTATTATTGAGGCTGCTGCTGTGAGTGGTGAGAGCCCAATTTCTCTAGGACTTCTTGCCTCTCAGTGGCAAACAGACTGCCTCCAGAGGTATCTCCCAGACCTTATGCTTCTTATGTTGTGGGTTACTCCCCAGGGGATTAAACTGTCCTGTAATTCCAGTCTCACTTGAGAAAAGAAGGAGGAGGAGGAGGAGGAAGAGGAGGAGGAGGAGGAGAAAGAGGAGAAGGAGGGAGGAGGAGGAGGAGAAGGAGAAGAAGAGGAGGAGGAGGAGGAGGAGGAGGAGGAGGAGGAGGAGGAGGAGGAGGAGAAGAAGAAGAAGAAGAAGAAGAAGAAGAAGAAGAAGAAGAAGAAGAAGAAGAAGAAGAAGAAGAAGAAGAAGAAAGGAGGAGGAGGAGGAAGAGGAGGAGGAGGAGGAAGAAGAAGAGGAAGAAGAAGAAGAAGAAGAAAGAAAAAGGAGAAGAAGAAGAAAGAGGAGAAGGAGGAAGAGGAGTAGAAGGAGAAGAAGAAGAGAAGAAGAAGAGGAGGAGGAGGAGAAAAGAAGAAGGAGGAGGAGAAGGAGGAAGAAGAAGGAGGAGGAGGAGAGGAGGAGGAGGAGGAAAAGGAAGAAGAAAGAAGACGGGAAGAAGAAAGAAGAAGAAGAAGGAACTCTTGTGATGGGGAGAAGGAGCTGGAGCAGAAAATAGAAAGTCACATGGTCCGCCCATGCTTCAAGTGGTTTGCTGTCAGTGCGAGGCAGGGCTGAGCCTGAACAGAACTATCTACTGTAATTGTGACTTAAATCAGAAGTGGGCTGAGGTTATGTGACCAGAGGATGAACAGTGTCATCGTTGTCATCACCATCATCATTTGTGGCTATATGAGCTATAGAATTAAGACAGAGTATTGTAAATAGTATAGTAGAGACATTAACAAAATATATAGGAGGAAAGGAGAAAATAATTCTAGCATTTGAGAATAAGGAGGTATGCACGGAGGAGACAGTATTTCCAAGGGCTCTTGAAAGACAAATAGGATTTCACCAGGTGAGAAGTCAAGGCATAATGTTTTAGGAGAGGAAAATGTAGTTAACAAAGATTTGATGCGGTGATGGGTTGCAGTGATAGGTGTAGTTATGGGGGTGCAGTGATGGGAGTACAGTGATGAGGGTGCAGTGACAGGGTTGTAGAGATGGCTTGTAGTGATGCAGCCATCGGAATGGCAGGATGGAGCCAAATGGGAAGAGATTTGAACAGCCTGTTAATATGTTTGGTTTAACATGAATGTGAGTTGGGTTTGAAGAAAGGTTATGGGAAGGACACTCAAAGAGTCCAGTTCTGTGCCTATGTGTGGTGCGAGGGGCACTGCCCAGTGACTTGATCCTATCTCCCTGTGTTTTGTCCACCTGCAGACTGGTCTCCACTCTGAGGTCAATGTTGTTGCTCTGATGCCTTTAGGGTTCCTTCAGCCTCCCCTTATGAAAACTGGAAAGTGGGCTTTGATCTTCACTACCTACCAGCAGGAGTAGATGAGTGTATGAGTTAAGACAAGCCTTGGACTTGTTTTTCCCTCAGCGTTTCAGCAGAGCGATCTGGGAGAACAGAGAGAGCCCATCAAAGCTCTGTGTCTCTCAGAGGCCATCTAGGCCACTGATCTGTGTTAATGATGGGGACATCAAGGTCCTAGGAGGTGATGGCAAGTGGTTATTCAGCTTCCTAGAAAATTAAGTGATTTTCATGACCCAAGAATTGAGTAAGTCAGCCCATCCTCCCTATCTTCCTATTGCCCCTCATTTCCTGCTCCCTCCTCCCTACATGGCAAAGCCTGCAGCTTGGAGGCAGGAAATCTGGGCTCAAGTCTCAGCTGTGCTGCTTCTCAGTCTTGTGATATCAGACAAGTCATCTTACCTTGCAGAGCCTCAGTTTCCTCATCTATACAATGGTAATCATTGCATTAAATCTGGTAAGAGCTGCAAATCATTTAACCCAGGATGCTGAGGAGAAGCCCCAGCAGAGCCTCCCTGGGCTTGTCTCCTCAGATTTTTACACTGGAGGGCCTGTGTCTAGGTTAAAGCCAGTAGAAATGCTGCATTGGGCTCACATTATGATTTTTTTAAATTGAGGCTACCTTTAAAAATCAAGAGATATTTTTGGTTTGGCCTACCTACATTATCCAAACCAAATATTTATTGGGGTTGAGAAGTTGTTGCTCTTTTACACAGAACTTGTGCTGTCCAGTTTTTCAGAGTCCCCACCATTCCCTATGGTTTCTCTTACAGCTGTCATTCACTGCTTGTTTGCTGTCTTCCCAGTCTCTGCAAGCATCTGAGTGGTGTCTCTGGTTTACCTAATCTCAAATGGCCTTTCTACTTCTACTATTCTATGAGCCCAAAGACTAACAAATCATCTTTCCTCAGCTCAAGAGTTAATCATCAGCTTCTTATGTAAATCAGAACAGGAAAGTCTTGCTTGGCAAAGTTCTCTCCTGAATCTTGGTCCTATGCTATTCTCCACCAACCCTGTGTCCTGTGTCTGCTTGCTCAACATTTGTCTGCTAGCAGGAAGCCCTTTCTGACCGAAGCGGCGTGGATGTCCAGGGAGTTCAGGCGGGCCAGCCAGATGAGTGGGGAGTGGGTATACCCAAACCAGGCCCTGATCTGGGCTCTTTGGGTGCTTGCAGCTGCCACCGAGGGTGAGACACACAGTGGGAGAGGAGGGCTCTCAGAAGGTAGGGTAAGGGGATTTCCTTACCTTGGAGGATTGACCTTGATGAAAATGAAGTTACTGCTCAGAGGTCTCTGGGGGCCTGTGGAGGGCTGTGCGGTAACCTCAGGACACCTGATGAATGTCCTGGTGTTGCTGAAGGCCCAAGCACCAGAGTCTCCTCGAGCATGTAGGCAGAGCACAGAAGACCCTGGTCTTGCCCTTACATTGCTCACAGCCTGTGGGATCTTGGGGAGCCCTCTGTCCTGGGCACTGGGGAGGGCCACGAGACAGAGCCTGGGTTTCTATAGTACTGGCTGCCCAGGCAGGACCTTCCCTGTTAAATGGCATTAGCAGAGGTACTGCTGAGACACCTGGTTCGTGCTGAGTAAATACCTGGGCATTTAACTTTTCAAGGCTTCATATTCTTTGGACACTCAGAAGCCTGCATTCTCAGTCTCAGAAGTGTCCTCCTCAGACCCCTGGAGGTAGATGAACAGATTTCAGGTGGGAATTTTTATTTTCATTGCTATATATTTATTTTCATGTGTGTTCAAAAGCATCAATGCACCTAACTCATCAAAACCACAGTTCCATAGAGGTTATTGCTTAAGATTCCTCTAGATAAATTTGAGGGTTCTTTATATATAATTTTAAGAAAAATAAATCAGTAGTCACAGAGGTGATGCTGGTGGGTATGAAAATTAATGACATCTAGGAAACTCTGGACCAGAGGATTTTGTGTAGTCCTAGGACCTTCAGAGCTTGGTGTGTATCAGTGCCCTAGGAAGGGGAAGCTGCTGTGCCCTGAAAGGATGTGGAGCCCCAGAGTAACCAGGAGAAATTTCATGGCTTGTTGCTGTGCCCTTAGGAGGAACTAAGCTGGTGCTCTGATGCCAACGACTTTTAAGGCGGTGTTGAAGGAAGCAGTGGGTATAGACCCCCTGAGAAGGAATGCAGATACTTCCTGTTTCACAGACTCTCTGCCAAGAAAGAGCACCTCTCCCCATCACCCTCCCACCCCCTCCCCAATGGGAGAGGTCTGAGTTCAGCCTCTTCCCAGCCAGCTCCTGATTCCTCCCCGTGTGTTCCCTCAGGGCCAGCTGCTGATGCACCAGTGAGGAATACCAGCCTGGGATGGGTCCGGGGCAAGCAAGCCACTGTGCTGGGAAGCGCCGTACCTGTGAATGTGTTCCTTGGGGTCCCCTATGCTGCACCCCCTCTAGGACCCCTGCGATTTGCAGACCCGAAGCCCGCGTTGCCCTGGAATGACTTTCGAGACGCCACATCCTACCCTAACTTGTAAGATGAGGCTCGGTCCCATGGGTGACCTGCGACCTGGTTGTGGGGGCAGAGCATGGAGGGAGAATTACAGGTCATGCAGCCCAATGGGAAAGGGGAGATGGTCAGGGAGGAGGCAGGCAGGGCTACCGTGGTTTCAGTGACTGCGTGGCTCTCTGACTGGAGTCACCAGAGGCAGCGTTCAGAACACCCAGGTCCTCCGGGCTTCCTTAGGAACTTCCTGGATTGGAATCTCCAGAGCTGGACCAGAGAAACTGGATCACCTGAAAGCTCTGTAGGGACTCTGAGACCAATCAGGTTTGGGAACTACTGTGAAAGACTTACTGAGTCTTTGGTTAGAAGGGACTGTCAAGTGTTTCCATGTGATGACTCACTCAGGCTTAGTGTCCAAGGTCAGACTGGGTTAGAACTCTAGAGGGAAGAATCACACTAGACAGACTTGAGCTCTAGCAGTCAACACTGTCCAGTGGTGGGAAGTCCAGAAACCCCTGTGGAGTGATGACATGAGTGTGTCTCTGTTGCATAGGGTGACGGAGAGGTAAGGAGCTCCCACTCTGCACATTTTAGGGCTTAGGTAGGCAACCAGTTTCCTGGTAGATTGTGGAGAGGGGCCTTGTGTGCTAGGTGGTTGCTGAGACTTGGAAATCCTCAAGAATCTTATGAGTCTCAAATTCTCTCGAACCCTCATGCTGGTCACATTCCTGACATTGGGGTCCCAGGCAGAAAGGGTATCCTGATGCCAGGAAGCTCCCTAAGCTGCGGAAGAAGACTCCATGAGGCTCAGAGACTCAGGACACTAAGCTGAAACTCATCTGTTCATTCATTCATTCATTCATTCATTCATTCAACTCATATCCATTGAGAACCAACTTCATAACTAGCTTTCCATTAGACCCTGCAGGACCTCACAGTGGGTTAGACACAACTGCCCTCAGGAACCTGTGGACTGGTAGTGGTGGTAGGGACATAAACAATAACAACATTTAAAATATAGGGTGACAAGGGCTACCATAAGGGACTGGAGAAGGGCTCTGAGGAAGCAGAGAACTACCTAGCCTGGCTTTTAGGGGAGGTGAGGAATGGCTTTGTAGAAAGCTTCCATTTCTGATAAACTGTGTGCAAAAGGGCTAAAAGGCATTAAAAAAAAAAAAAAAAAACTTGTCGGGGAAGATTTGCAGCAAACCTATACACGATTCTATCAAAAATTAAGTAACATTAATTAAGCTTTGTAGAAATACTTATATATATAATCTCACTTAGCCTTTCTGTGTGTCAGGCTTGGTGCTAAAGGCTATGAGGTACTTAAGTGACTAACACCAGACCTAAGCTTCTAGCTGCTCACAGTTGAGTTGGAGACTATGAAAGTACTCACATACAGGTGCAGGAGAAATTCTAGGACAGATCACAAAGTGTGCAGGGTTTTCCGAAGACAGCTATGGTCTAGCTGGAGAAACCTCAGAAGGCTTTCTAGAGGAACTAGCATTTGAACAAAATCTGAAAGAAAGGGAAAATCCTAAGCAAGCAGATACATAGGAAGAGAGCAGTTTAGGCAGAGGGACTAACTTGAACAAAGGCATGGATATGGGTGGGGGTCCTCCTGCACACCTACCTCAGCTGGTTCCTGGTGGAGAGGCCTGGAATGTCCTTTTGATCCCCTGGGGGCAGAAGAGAGACAGAGCAAAGCACTTGATATGTCATCCAGTGTCCCATCCTCTAGTTAAGCAAATTGTTGAGCCAGTTTGAATCTTTATTTGTGTGTCGGATTATGGTGGTGGGTGTAGGTGTGGGTAGGTCCTGAGGGTTCATGGTACACTATTGTGCGTAGTGTACTTTCTTACCCAAGAACCAGATCAAAGAGAATCATTGTTAGTTTTTTTTGTGCAGCTGCTGGGGGCAGGGGTGCGGGAGGCATGGTGGGCAGGAGAGGAGTTGGGGATAAAGGGCAGGCACGATCAACTATGTGCCAAGAGCTCCTGTACTCATCTTCTGCTCAAGCAGAGGAGACCACCAGGCCTCCCTGTGTCATGAGAACTGTCCTCTCCCAGGCAGGTTGGCTGACAGCAACTCTGGGGGGTTCTCCTCCCCTTTTACAAGGTGCCTCCAGAACACGGAGTGGCTGCGCTCAGATCAACACATTCTCAAGGTGCATTACCCCAAATTCGGAGTATCAGAAGACTGCCTGTATCTTAACATCTATGCGCCAGCCCATGCAGACAGCGGCTCCAAGCTCCCCGTAAGGCTGCCTGCCATGCTTGGGGTTCCAATTAGCAGGTCCTTGGGCTGGGACCCAGGCAGAGTGGCTGGGTGTCTGGAATCAGACCCAAGTCCCTGTCGGATCAAAGGGAAATGTCATCACTTGGTGCAGCAATAACTTTCTTAAAAATTCTTTCTAATGATAAATTCACTTTATCTTTTCTAATTGCTTTTTTATGGGCTGTGACTTGACCTTTGAATTTTATTTTGTTTTGTTTTTCCCCCTCTGTGGAGTATTCAATGGTCCGTAAACATTTAAAAAGGCACTGTTTAAAAAGACTCTGGTTTTTTGTTTTTGTTGCTGCTGTTTGGGAAATCCTTTCTTAAAGAGGATAATTGTATTCTACAGTTTTTCTGTTTGCAATGAAGACAGTCAGGTAATAATGTGAAGTATTTCATTTAAGAATGTAAAAGATCCCTGTATCAGTGAATGGAAAAGGGGGTACCATTCAATTTTTAACCACACCCTTCATCACCCTCTATCCCTAACACCCTTGCAATGAGAGACATGTTCTATTGCATCCTAACAGTGCTGACTATGTGCCAGGCACAGTACATTATCTCATCTAACTGCAACGACAGCCCAGTGGGTCAGGATTATTGGACCCATTCTACAGATGAGGAAGATGAAGTATAAATGGGGAGGGCTTAAATGACTTGCTCCATGCTCCACACACAGTTTGTGGTAGATCCTGAAGTTAAAGCTTTGTCCAGTTTATCTTTTTTCTCAGTGGCTTTCTTGTCTTTTCCTGCACCAAGTGTTATAGTTCCTAATATGAGCTTAAAAAAAGAGAATGAAAGGGATTTATTATTAAGTACTAATAATAATACTATTTGAATAACATTTTCTGTTTCCTGGTCCCAATTTTTCTAATTAATAAGGTTTCCACACCTCTCTTTCCTTTTTGCTTTCCTCTTTTCTCTTTGTAGGTGGGGAAAAGGGCCTTTCACCAAACCAGCTTAAGCTGCTTTTGCTCTCATATATGGCTTCTGATTTCCATCTTGCTGTGGGTCACAAGTTCAGTGATGTTTAGTTAAGACTTACTGAGCCCTTGACATTTTTCTGTGAACCTTAGATGCAGAATCTAGTTTAAACCTCATGATAACCTCATAAGTGAAATACATCAATTCTTCACATCTTACAGATGAGACAACTGAGGCTCAGGGAGATTAAGTAATTTGCCCAAGGTCACACAGCAAGGCAGTGGCAGAGCTCAGAATCAAACCCAGGCAGATGCTCGGCTACTAGAGCCCAGATGCTTAAACCTGGGCCTTCTTAGAAGGACAAAATCCATGATGCTATTTAGAAGGGAAAGAGGGACTTTTATATTTTTATAAAGAAAGAAGGTCCCAACACACATAGGGCCAGGATGTGGGTGCTTGGTGGGTGCTGACTGGGAACTTCCTCTCTCTCCTTAGGTCATGGTGTGGCTTCCTGGGGGTGCCTTCCAGACTGGCTCAGCCTCCATCTTCGATGGGTCCGCCCTTGCTGCCTACGAGGACGTTCTGGTTGTGACTACCCAGTATCGACTAGGAATGTTTGGCTTCTTCAAGTGAGTGTCCCCAAGTGATTGACACCCCTGGTCCCCAAGGGACAGTTGTGCAGCAGCCACAGGGGATTCAGTGCCCAGCATCCCAAAGAGGAATGAGCCTTCAGTGACATCGAACAAATTTGGCCCCCAATTTTTTTAGATAATTTTAGCAACTATAACAGATAAACCTCCCAGGTCTTCATGGCCTAGAACAATAAAAATCTCTTTTTCACTCAAGTAAAGCCCCATTGTATGTTTCTGACTGACAGACAATCTTTAGCTCAGTCAGGCACCCAGGCTCCTTCCACCTTGTGTTTCTGCCCCAGACCCTCTGCATTTGGCCAGCAGGTGGAGATAGAGTTTATAAGACCATGGCAGGGAGGTGCTTCTGTGTCAGCCTGGAGGTGGTGCTCGTCACTTCTGTTCACACACCATTGGTGGATCTCAGATTCATGGCCACACCCAACACAGGGATGGGGGGAAGTGTGGCCCAGCTGTGTGCCTGGAAGATGAGGACACTGGGTGTGTGAGCAGTACAGTCTCTGCCATAGGGCCCCACCTCAAGGCTCCTCAAATGCTCCTGTGAATAATCGCTTCATGGTCTTGGCTCCCCTCCCCATTAATTGTCTACCTATCCTGAGAAATATGCCCCTTGCATGGGCTGCAGCTTGGGGCCATGGCCAGGAGTGTGGACTCAAGGGCCAGACTCACTGGGTTTGAATCCCAAATCTGTATCTTTTTTGGCCCTGGGCAAAGAATTATCCTTTCTATGTCCTGATTTCCTGTCTGTGAGAAGGAGCCAATGTATCCAGCAGTACCCCTTAAGGTTTGCTTGCAGATTTCATTGAAGGGAAGTGGTGTGAGCTGTGGCCTCAGAGAATTGCATTCACTGCCCAAAGCACTTCCCAGCAGAGAGGAGTAGAGGGTGGTGGGATAAACATCCTGGTCTCTCATTATCTTACCCCCAAACCCCCAGCCAATGTCTCCCACTGATCGCAACAACAGGAAGCTTGGTACAGTTTATAGAGGCCAGATTTTTGGAGGAAGGATAGAGAAAGTAGAGATGAAACCCAGAGGGGCAAAGGAAGAAAAACCAGCACCACCTACATGATAGATTAGAAGGATTATGGGAGTGTCAGCTATAAAGAGCTTAGGACAGTATTTCTCACGGTGCTGCCACTGCTGTTATTATCATCATTATTGATTTAGTCACTCCTGTGCCCAAGGGAGTTCTCACTCCCTGGTGCAGACCAATTCTCATGAGCTGGACACTTCTGGAGTCTGTAGATTCGATGGAGGCTAGCACTACCCTGAAATTGCATATGGAAGGTTGGCTGTACATTTTTCTGGGGTTTGTAGCTTTCCTTAGATTCTCAAAGCTAAATCCCAGCAGAGAGAGACAGTCAAGCCCACTGCCCCAGGCCTCCAACTCTTAGCCTTTCCCCAGCAGGAGTGGTGATGCCCTGACATCCATTGACAGCCTCTGCCACCAACTCCCTGGGCTGTGGGAAGCAGACAATGGCCCACTGAGCATTCTCATCCTGCCTCTTGCCCCCAGCACAGGGGACAAGCATGCTTTGGGGAACTGGGCCTTCATGGACCAGCTGGCCACCCTGACCTGGGTCCAGGAGAACATCGCATCCTTTGGTGGGGACCCACGCTCTGTGACCATCTTTGGCGAGTCAGCAGGAGCCATAAGTGTATCTGGCCTTGTGAGTTCTCCTCTTTGGAACTTGAATATAACTCAGTGAGGGAAGTTACAAAAATGAGGACGATAAACCACTCACACCTGATTGCGGCTTCATATCAAACAAACACTTTTATACATATCCTCTCCCTCGAGCCTCACACTCTGAGTTAGGGGCTCAGTCTCATTATAAGAATGAGAGCTATTGTCAGAGAGTTTAAATGAATCTCCCAAGATTACAGAGTGAGTGGTAATTTAAGAAAAAAATCATTTGTATTTGTAGAGTCAAAGCCCTGATATCCAGTTATCAGGACTGGTAATTACTTATTTAATAGAAAAACTCAAATAAGTCTAAAATAACAAAGGATGCATGTAAGCATTTTATTTTGACTAAAAACATGAAAGGTACATTCCTTCAGCAATAGTTTGATATGGGGTCTTATCTTTTCAGAGTTGCTCTGCTGACTGGAGGTCCCACATGGCTCTCTTGCATCAGCCACCCACAGAATTCACTGCCCTCAAATTGTGGTTTCACTTTCTTTACAGCGAGCACGCACTTAAAGATGTCTGCAGAATAGTCTATGAATGCAGCACACTTACAGAGTTTTCTGTTTCTCCCACACAATATACTCTTACTTTGTTTGCCCCTTTAATTTGATAGTAATATTTTTTAGCTACCCGCTACCCAAACGTAATTTCGTTTTGTTTTTTTTTTACACACATACTTTGTTGGTTCCCATGACAGTTCATTGATTATGTAATGACAATAGCAAATATAACTGACCAAATAGATTTGAAAGCAAATAGCTGACACTTGGCAAGAAATCAGTGGGAACAGAAATGCACAGAGGTGCTTGAAAATGGCCCACTGGCTCTGAGAGGACATTGGTTAACATGCTAATCACAGAAATCAGTTACACAGAAGTGGGGTAGGAGAGTTCTGCTGTATAATACTTAGCTGTATAGAAGGTATTTTTATCTTCAGAATAACCCTAGAAGGTGGATTATATCAGCTCGACTTTACATATTCTATAATGGTTACCATTTCATGAGTGCACATTATTTAACCCAGCCCTGTCCGAAGCCTTCTATGTTTATTACTTCTCCTACTCCTTAGAACATTTCTGTGATATGGGCTTAATTTGTATTCCAGTTTCATAGGAGAGTAAACCAATGCTTAGAAATATTAAGCCACTTGCTCGGGGTGGCCCAGCTAGGAGGTGAAGGAGCTCGCGCTCGCATGTCAGCATGTTTGACTTCAGAGTGCGTGAGAACTTGGGGTTCAGAGAGAGGTTAAGTAACTTGACCAAAACTTGACAGCTGGTTATTGAACCCCCAAACTGGGACTTTTTTCTCTAAGGTGAGCTCTCTTGATGAAGCTTCCTGGGAAGCTTTCTTTAAAGAAGGGATGGGTGGTGTGTGTGAGAGCTGGGGAGCCCCTGGATAACTTTTGCTGGGTCTCCTGTGTTCTCGTTCCAGATTCTGTCCCCCCTGGCTAATGGCTTATTCCACAAAGCCATCATGGAGAGTGGGGTGGCCATCATCCCTTACCTGAAAGCCCCGGATGATGAGAGAAATGAGGATGTAGGTATATTGTTAACACTTCTCTAGCTTCCTTGCCTTGGCCAGGAGAGAATGCTGTCAGGTTTCAATAGACCTGGTTATCCTTACTGACCATGACTAGAGAATCTGATGCTGGCCCAGGGTGAATTTTGTTGCTCCCTGGAAGGCCTGGTTCAATAGAAAATGGGTCCAGGTACACAGTGCAACACTGCTGGTGCCCATGAGTGTGTGTGTATGCATATGTATGTGTGAGTCTGTGAGTAAATATATTTGTGACAGTACTTACATCTTATCCATTATTCTTTGATTGTGATGTATAACTCATTCGCCTGTATTATATATAGCTCATCTCCTGTAGCTTCTCTATTCCACCATGGGTACTCGGATGAGAAAAGTTCTGAGGCTGTTTCCAGCTCAGTAGAAAATAACACCGTGACTTATTAATATTGTCTGGCATGAGATTGTGAGGGGGAGGTGAGACATATGCTCTAGATATTTGTCATCTGTCATCTCGTCTTGGCACTCTACCAGATAGTGAGGACCTGGAGACCAAGGTCTCTATATCTTTCATGTCCCAGAATAATGTCAGGTGTATATTAGGCAACTGTAAATGTTTGCTGAATGAATGAGTTCATGAATGAGCTGATTCAGTCAATGAATATTAATTAAACATGAAGCCATGGAGCCACCTCCTGGGTATTGTTCATGTTAGTGGTGCATTTTCTTAAACATGTTATAGAAAATAACAGCATATACCAGGAGCAGAAACAAAGTTTTAATATTGCAAAACACCCTCGCTACAGAGGGAAAATCGATTTTGGTAACATGATATATCAAGCTACTTTCAGTGTGTGCATATATTTTTTCATTCGCCACACATGTATTGAGTACCCCTTGTTTACCCAGCTATATGTTAGGACCTGTGGGTTTGTAAGTGGAGAAGCCATGTACTAACTTAAGAAGATTATAATTGTTTCGTGAGAAGGATTTTAAACCTGAACTCCACAGATGTGCTTGGGAGGTGGTCCTTGACCTCCTGCAATTGTGTGCAGACTCAGGGTATGTCTGCAATTTCCCAAGGAGAGGGTCTGGAGCTTTCACTGGAATTTCAGAGCATCCATGAATCTAAGAAGATTAAGGAGCATCCCATTCAAGGGACAAGTTCTTACACATGTGGAAAGTTTAGTGACAGGACAAGAAGGTGTTTAGCAAAGGGCTAGGTAGAAAAGGTGGGGACCTTTAGAGTGAGGGGAGATCAGGAGGAGGAAGAGACTCATAGGGGATGCAATAGTCTGAAGACATTCTGGAGAAGTGGAACTTGGGCCTTAAAGAATAAGTGAAACTGATGTAGAGACATTCAGGACATTCCAGGCTGAGGATGCAGGTGAGGCTTCAGCAGAGCTGACAATCCGTGACTCTGAGGTAGGGTCATACCTCAACAGACAGTTAAGGAGTTTGCAAAGCTGGTCCTCACTTTTGGGGACTTTTGGCTCTATTTGTCACCCCAGAGTTGGGCTCCTGGTCTCTGTGGGGCCTAATGCCAGTGGAGACAACATTACAGGACTGGGACATCACAATGGAGCCTGTGACCAGTTACTTTGACTCTATCCCATGGCCACAGACTGATGAATCCCCACCCCCAGCTCTAGTGATTGCTAAAGATGACAAAGAGGGTCAAGAATAAGTGAAACTGGTATAGAGACAAAAAAAGAGAGAGACATTACTCTCTTAAGGATGATGCAGTGCCAAGCCGACCTCAGTGTCCATTCCACCACAGTTTACATGGGACTGGGGAGAGGCAGAAGACTGGGCTTCATGCATGAAGGACCAGCCTATGGTAGGACCGAGGACTCTTTCCAACTTTTGTTTTCCTGAAGGTACTCAGTACTGTGTTCTGATTTGGTCCTTCTCTGGAAATAGTTGCAGATGGTTGCGAATATCTGCGGTTGCAGCGTGGCGGACTCCGAGGCCCTGCTGCAGTGCCTGAGGACAAAATCCTCCGTGGAGTTGCTAGGCATAAACCAGGTGAAGCAGGAGGAGAGGTTTGGGGGCCAAGGGGCAGCCCCTTGGAATGGAGTGGTAGATAAATCCTGCCACTCTCTGTTTTAGCACTTAGAGAGATTTGGGCTGGGGAATCATAGTAATGGCTGTAAAATTGTAGAACATAGAACCCTTAAAGGCAATTTAAGGAACTTTATGGGCCAGGGGTGCCTGCTTAGCCTAAAGAAGATCCAGCAAAATACAAATTATAAAAGTTGTCTCTACATCATTAAAGGTATCTGGCTTGTTCTACATGCCCCCAGAAGCTAAAATCAAGGTCAAGAGCAGGAAGTTTTCTTAGGAAGCCATTGTGGGTTGGTATGACCAAGAACTTTCTAAAAACTCAGTTGTCAGAAGAGGGATCTGCTCCTTTAGAAGGCAGGGAGATACCCACCTCTGTAGGTATGCAAGCAGGGAGTCCAGATGACTGCTGACAGATTTCCATCACTGGATGATTCATTGAACTGGATGATCTCGTATATTCCTTTCACTCTTCTGATAGTCTTTGGAAAAGCAAGGTCATTATCTGTCAAATTCCGACAGTTGTTAAATAGTTATTTAGCATGGATTAAGGATCTGCTGTGAACTCTCCTGGACTCCAGGATGTGGATAACAAGTCCTTGACCCAATGTAGGGTGAAAGCTCTTTTTTGTGCTCCCTCCTACCACCACTCCCTAACAGGAACCCAAAAACACAACACAACACAAAACAAAAACCATAAATAGAGCCAGGCTTTGCTTCCTGAGACCCAAGAGCTACCCAGCTGGATCCAAGACATAGTGGTGAGGAAGACATCTCAGGAAGATGCTCATGCCAACCCTGCTACCCTGGCCATCTATGCCAAATGCATTTGGCCAGTGGTTCCCACACTTGAACATATATCAGAATCACCTGGAGGGTTTAGTTGGCTGAATTGTACCCCCAAAGTTCCATGTTTAGTAGGTCTAGGATGGGGCCTGAGAATTTGCAGTTCTGACAGGTTCCCTGGTGATGCTGATGCTGCTGGTCCGGGAGCCACACCTTGAGAACCACCATCCTAGGCTACAGTATTTCTTAGGTAGATCCTATTATTATTCCTGATTAGCAGATGAGGAAACTAAGGCACAGAGAATTTGAGCTCCATTGCCAAAGGAAGTAGCAGGGCTAGCCAGCCAGCACAGATGTTTTAGAATGGGCCATGTGTGGCTTATTTTTCCTTTCTTCATGAATTTTGCTTGAGTGTGTTGGCTCAGGTTGGCTAGGGCTTTGGGACAGCAGATTTGGTGAATGGAGACAGTGTCTGATTTTTCTATTCTTGTTTCAGAAAACCAAGTCTTTCACTCGAGTGGTTGATGGTTTTTTCTTTCCCGATGAGCCTCTAAAACTATTGACTCGAAAAACATTTAATTCAATTCCTTCTATCATCGGAGTCAATAACCACGAGTGTGGCTTCCTGCTGCCCATGGTAAGAATTCTGGCTGTGCCTCCTGTGACTCTGAACAGTGAGGCACAGCGAGGCATTCCTGTAGACGACACTAAGCACTATGATGATAAGCCCATCGGTCAGGTATATAGTGGTCGTCTTTTGTCTCTCTGAAGGAGGGTAACTGAGGGTTGGGGTCAGTTGTAGCAAGTGTCCGCCCTGCTCCTTGTATAGTTCTATGTCATAAGAAAAAACTCCATAAAGCACTAAGCTAGGAGGAGACCCATTTGAGATTTGTTCAAAGCATTATAAATGGTTATTTCAAATAAGCACAGATACTCCTTCAAAGATGAAATTCATGTAGGTTTGAAAATTTCAGGCCTTTACACTTTCATATCCAGCCTCAGTTCTGGCATTTGGGTTTTCAAGAATGCTCTCAAAGTTTGTGCAAGTTGCAAAATCATTGAGTCACTTCATTCATTCAACAAGAATGAACCGAGCATTTACTCCATGTCCTAAGCTCTTATAAAAGCCAAGCATTTAACAGGGAACAAATTCATGGGTCCAGATTTCTGCCAGCTTACAGTCTCCAGGGGAGAGAGAGATGAAATGCAAGTTTGAAAAGATGGCTCCAGTGAGCAATAAGTGCCGTGAAGGTTATAAACGAGACAAAGAAGGCTTCTTTAGGCAGGAGGAATTGTGGCTGTGCAAAGCTAGCTTCTCCAAGGAAGGATCATCTGAGCCGAGGGCTGAATGCTGAAAAGGAACCATGATTTCTTGACCTTGTATTTTGAGAAAACCCTCTACTTTTGAAATAAACCTTAATCTGTCCTTGGAAGAGCGGAGTGCTCAAATTCATAGTGCCATCAAAGTTCATTTATGTAGGCCAACCTCCTCCCTTCAAGCTGGGGAAAATGAGGTTATGAAATACATAGATCTGTCAAATTACAGGGCTCATTGGTGGCCACAAATCCCAGCTCCTGAACATACAGAGAAGGTTCTTAGTAGTTAGAATATACTTGCAGATAGCTTGAATGACTCTGGGGATTCCCTCAGATTTCAAGAAACAGATGTGTTTAAATATCTACCTTAGTGATTCTTTAACTTTGATATTTTCAGCAGAAAATGTACCAGGGAAATTCATTTGACAAGTGAATAATATTTATACCCGCTCTTTCTTAAACTGTAACATTGGCCAGGGAAAGTTCATTTCATAAATAATTACTCGTAGCTCTTACTATGTACCAAGTAGAGCCTGTGTGCTTGCTCACCATCCTCACCACCTCACTGGCCACTGACTGAGTGCTGGCTTCTCAGAAGCCCTGATTGCAAAGGTCTTTAGAAAGAGAACAGTAATCCACTGGTTTCAAGATTCTCTGGTCTCTCTTTGACCTTGGCATCAAAGCCAAGTCATGGTCTGTATTAGTTTGCTAGGGCTTCCATAATGAATCACAGACCTGGTAGCTTGAACAGGAATTCATTTTCTCACAGTTCTGGAGGCTGAGAAGTTCAGGATCAAGGTGCTGGCCAGTTTGGTTTCTTCTGAGGCCTCCCTCCTTGGCTTTCAGGTGGCAACCTTCTCTCAGTGTCCTCACATGGTTTTTTATCTGTGTTCACACATCCCTGGTGTCCCCCTGAGTGTCCAAATTTCCTCTTCTTTAAAGGACATCAGTCAATTGGATTAGGGCCCAACCTAATGGCCTCATTTGAACTTAAATCACCTCTTTAGAAACCCTGTCTCCATACACAGTCACATTCTGAGGTCTTGGAGTTAGGACTTTAGTATGGGAATTTGGTGGGGGAAACAACTCAGCCCACAACATGGCCTTTTCACAGGGCAGCCATTCACATCCCACAGGACTACAGGGATGATACGGAATGGCTACGTTTTATCAAATGTGAAAAGAAGAAATTTCATTGCTTAACTCACTCACTGAGGCTACTCCTGCATAGGGTCCCCTGGGGGCCAAAAGGATTCCTGTTCCTCCCAGCCTCCCATCTGACAGGAGGGTGCTTGGGCCCTCAGAGACACCAGTCTCCCTTCTGATTACCTGGTGTGCTGACGCAGTGCCCTGCTTCTCTCCACAGAAGGAGATTTCTGAGATTTTCGGGGACTCCAACAAGTCTCTTGCCCTGCACTTGATACACACAATCCTGGTGAGTGAGCTTAGGCAACTGTGACTCTCAGAGAGTCATTTAACAAACCTTCCTGGGTCACACTCAAGGGTGGGAGCTGGCGATACAGATGTTCCTCGTTCATTCATTTATTCAGTAGACCTTTTAGGTAGAGTTCCACAGTTCCTTATCCACAAACTCAAAATCCAAAGTACTCTGAAAACCCAGAGGCTTTTTGTAACCTATATGGCAGCCAAATTTGACCTAGACTGAAACAGCCATTAGTTTTTATTATTCCCACACTTTCATTCTCTTTATCTCATCATATGTTTTCATATTAATGAGGGGGCTTCCCCAGCATGTCACATAATATGCAGTATATGTACTGAATTACCTATCTACAACCTGAAAAGTTCTGAGTTCTGAAACTCACCTGAAGCTAGGGACTCATGTTTACTACCTGTCAGTACATGCTGTACTGGGTTCTAGCAATACTGAGGACCATTATTCAACCATTTATTCATTTGCTCTCTGCAAAAATATATCCTGGACATGGGGATGTAGAGATGGATTTCCTTCCTTTCTTTCCTTCCTTCCTTCCTTCCTTCCTTCCTTCCTTCCTTCCTTCCTTCCTTCCTTCCTTCCTTCCTTCCTTGTCCCTTTTCCCTGTAAACATTTATTCAGTGTGTATTCTGTACCAGGTTTGTTCCATTCATCTACTCATTAAACAGATATCTATTGAGAGTCTACATGCCTCTAGGCACTGGGGCACAATGATAAGCATGCACCACCACCAGCACCACCACTACCACCTGTACTTGAGGAACCCGTAGACTTTTAGGCTAGACAGACATGATGAGACACTTCGTGCATGGCTACACAGATCAGGGAAGAGGGCTTTCTGAGACCCCGAGGTGCCCACAGGAGGGAGCAGGTGGCTCCCTTCTGGAAGTGTTTGGAGGATGAGTTAGGTTTGTCTGGCTGATGAAGGAGCAGGAGTGAGAGGAACCAGAGGACCAAGAGGACCAGCTAGGAGCAGAAAAGCATGAAGAGCTCAAAGTGGTTGGCTGCCCCAGGGGAGGGTGCGTACAGTTTTTAAGTGAGATGAATAGAATATCAAGTTCATCCCACGGCCTGGGAACAAAGGGCAATGTGATTCCACATCCATTAGAGGCAGAAGGCCCCTCAGGCCCTAAGGCTCAGAAGGGATGTTGGCTGAGTCTTGGCTGCCCAGTGATAAGAGTCAGGACCAAGGTATGAGAGATATTTAACATAAGTCCAGCAGTGGAACCTCTCTGGCTGGTTGGAGATGGCCTCACGCAGGAGGAGACCATTGACCTGGGTCTTGGGCATTTTAAGAGGAGAAGGCATCCAAGCCTGGTCCCAGGGTTGGGAAGTATGGTGTGCAGGAAGGTGCAAGAGGACTGTAAGGGTGGGCATGAGTCTCTCTTAGGGCCCAGTAGTGGGGCAGGAGGTGCTTTTCAAATGGTTAGTTGTTCTCTGGTGCAGATGGCACAACTTTGCTCTAGAACCCAGGGGTCTGCCCTGTGACTGCCCTGGTGGGGTTCTCCACAGGCTCCATGTAGCATCTGTACCCACTTCAGATCCCTCAAGCATTGAGGGGTCTGCTGGTCATATGGTCCAAGAGGGGCAGGGCACTTGCACCACAGCCCAGGCTTGCTATGGAATGCTCACTTGCTCTAGGCCAAATTGAAAGCAGGTGGGCTTTGGAGGCCCCGAGGCAAGTTTGAGCAGCACTTGATGGTATGATACATGGAACCTCCAAATTGCACAGAGACCTGTGAAGGGCTCTGCCTCTGTCTTAGATCAGGTATATGAGGTGCAACAATGTGTTCCAGCATTCCCTGGAGCGTCAGATCCCCCAGGAACAACACCTATGTGACAGACCCAAACCTTCACAAATTTAGCTTCCACCCTCTGGTATTTGTGTTGGGGTCAAGTTAAGGGATCGCAGACTAAAAGATGGTCTGGTGTCAGGTCAAAGTGAGCAGGGGACCCCCTGCTGAAGGACTTGGTGATGGTGTCTAGGGACCGACAGAACTGAAGGCCTGCTCCATGCCAGGCAGCATGCTCTTCTCTTTGCTTCTCATGTAACCCTCTCAGCAACCCATTTTTCACGGATGAGGGAACTCTAGGGGACTAGTTTAGATCAAATAACAAACGCCCGGAGGCATTGCTGGTGCCAGGAGCAGGACCAGCCTCATGGGTGTGCGTCCTTGTGCTTGGAAGGGTCCTGCAGTTGACTGAATGTCCTGTTGTCACTATCTTGAATACTTTTCATTTTTAAATGAGAGGCCCCACATTTTTACTTGGCACTGGGCCCTGCAAATGATATAGCCAGTTCTTCCCAGGGGTGGCTGTTTCTGAAACACTTCAGAGCGACATGTGTACTATAATTAAGAGCATGGGACTTAGATGCAAATAGACTTGTGAAAGAATCATGGTTCCATCAGTTTAGACAAAGCACTTAACCTCTGAGTTTCAGTTGCTGCTTCTGTGACAGAGTTGCCGGGTGTATTAAATGAGACAATGCATGTGAAACACTCAGAATCGAACCTGCACAGGCAGATGCTTAACTTGTTGGCTGTTGTCTCTGACCCAGTTCTCCTGTGCCTGTGATTTTTTACAGCACACACCTCCCCAGTATTTACGCCTTCTGGTTGATGAATACTTCTACAACAAGCACTCCCTGGTTGAAATACGAAACAGGTTTCTGGACTTGCTTGGAGATATGTTCTTTGTGGTCCCTGGGCTGGTCACAGCTCAATATCACAGAGGTGAGTTTCTGAGCATCCTCACCCACTTCTTGCAGGCCACAGCCCAGCAAGGCTTGTGGCTGCAGGGATCCTTGTGGCCTGCTGGCTGGCCACCTGCTCCACCCTTCTATTCCTTCGCTGAGAGGGACCTCCCGAAGGTATCTGAGATATAACCCTATGCACTGACCTTTGCAGGTCCCCTGCCTTTCTGGGTTCAGGAATGTTGATCAGTTCTTTTTGTTTCTGTTCTTTTCCCTGCTTCAGGACCAAGTAGAAAATTCTCAAGTCCCTATGATTTTCTGGGGCCAGTCTTCCAGAGTATAGATGCAAAAAATCTCAACAAAGTATTGGAAAACTGAATCTAGCAGCCTATTGAAAGGAATATATACACTATGATCTAGAAATTTACCTTAGGAATGTAAGGATGGTTCATCATATGAAAATCAATCAATGATTATATACCATATTAAGAAGATAAAAGAAAAAACATAGGAATAACTTAATATATACAGAAAAAGCATTTGACAAAAGCCAACAGATGTTCATGATGAAAAACTCAACAAACTGGGAATAGAAGGGAACTTGCTCAACCTGATAATGGGCTTCTATGAATAACCCACAGCTTTTATCTTACTTAATGATGAAAGACTAAAAACTTTACCCCCAAGATCAGGATCAGATGTCATCTCTCACCACAATGTTTAACCTTGAACTAGAATGCTAGTCAAGACAATTAGACAAGATAAAGAAATTAAAAGGAAACCAAATTGGAAAGGCAAAACTATCTCTACTCATAGATGACATAATCTTATGTACAGAAAATTCTAAAGAATTCACAAAAAAAACTGTAAAAGCAAATAAATACATTCAGCAAAGTTTCAGAATACAAGATCAATATACAGAAGTCAATTTTATTTCTACACAGTAGCAATGAATGCTTCAAAAATGAAGTTAAGAAAACAACGTCATTAATAATAGCATCAAAAAGAATAAAATACTTAGGAATAAAATACGTAGGAGATACAAGGCCTATATAGTGAAAACTATAAAGCATTGTTGGAAGAAATTAACGAATAAATAGGAATACATCCTGTGTTTATAGATTGGAAAGTTTAGTATTATAAAGATGGCAATAATCCCCAAATTCACTGCAATCTCTATCAAAATGCCAATTTCCTTTTTTTTGAGGAAATTGACAAGCTTATCCTAAAATTCATTTGGAATTTCAAGGAACCCAAAATAGCCAATATAACCTTGAAAAAAAAAGAACAAAGTTAGAAGACTAACGCTTCCTAATTTCAAAACTCATTTATTATAAAGCACTAGTAATCAAGACAATGCAGAACTGGCACATATAGATCATGTAGATAGACATATAGATCAGTGGAACTGAACTGAAAATTTAGAAATAAACCTATGTATCTATGGTCTATTGTTTCAACAGGGCCATTCAATGAGGGGAAGAATAGTCTTTTCAACAAATGGTGATGGGGCTGCTGGATGACACCTGCAAAGGAATGAAGTCAGACCCTCTCCTCACACTCTAAACCAAAATTAACTTGAAATGATTCAAAGACTTAAATATAAGAGCCACAATCATAAACCTCTTAGAAGAAAGCATAGGGACAAATTTCCATGAATTCAGATTTGGCAATAACACAAAAGCATAATTAAAAAAAAAGAAAAAAATAGATAAGTTGGACCTAATCAAAATTAAAAACTATTCTATATCAAAGAACAACATATAACCCATAGAATGGGAGAAAATTTTTGCAAATCACCTATCTGATAAGGGTCTATTATTCAGAATTTATAAAGAACTCTTAATGACAGCAACAAAAACCAAACAACTCCACTCAAAAATTAGCAAAGGTTCAAATGAACATTTCTCCAAAGAAGATACACAAATGGCTAATAAGCACATGAGAAAATGCTTAACATTGTTAGTCACGAGGGAAATGCTAATGGTAACCACAGTGAGATACCACTTCACAGCCACAAGTGTGGCTATAATAAAAGAACAAACAATGAAACAGAAACAAAATCAGAAAGTGACAGTGCTGTCGAGAATGTGGAGAAACTGGAACCCTGTGGTTTACTGCTGATGGAGACGTAAAACGGTGTGCTCATTGTGGAGAGCAGTTAGGCAGTTCCTCAAAATGTTACACGTAGAATTAGCATATAACCCAGCAGTTCCACAGCTAGGGATGGATATACCCAAGATGATTGAAAACAAAAATTGTACATATATATTCATAGCAGCTTTATTCAGAATAGCTAAAAAGTGGTAACAACTCAAATGTCCATCAACTGATGGATGAATAAACAACACAAAATGTGGTCTATCCATACAATGGATTCTTTGACCGTAAAAAGAAATGAAGTACTGATGCATACTACAATATGGATGAAGCTTAAAAATGTTATGCTAAGTGAAAGAAGCCAGACACCAAAAGAGTATATATTGTGTTGTTCCATTTGTATAGAGGCCAAACATAGGCAAAATGAAAACATCGTGTATTGGTAGATGACTAGAAGGAGACACAACAGAACATTCTGGGGGGATGAAACTACTCCATATCCTGACTAGGGTGGTGGTTACATGAATGTATATACATTTGAAAAAACTTATGAAACTTTATGCTTAAAGTCTGTGCTTTTTATTGTCCACAAATGATACTGCAATTAAAAGACAAAATGAGAGAAGAGGAAGCAGAGATAATGAGTATAAGGCAACTGTATTGTGGGGTTTTTCTAGAAGGTAGTTAGAGGAATAAGCCAGTGACTGAAGGGGAAGGTGAGACCAAGAAGACTATGTATGTTCGTGTGTGCCCATGTGTATGCCCATGCATTTGTGTGTGTGTGTGCATGCATATGTTTGTGTGTGCATGTTTGCAATGATCCCATTGAGAAAAAAAATGATGATTCAGAAGAAGAGGGGGGAATGAGAGAGCAAAGACCTTTAGGAGAGGAGAGATGAAGGGGAATGGAGGATGCACAGAACATCTTAGAAGCTGGGAATAAGTTTGTTCTGTTTGTCTCCAGGCAGTTAAACTAGGGCCAGTGAGAAGTTATAGGAGGTAGATCTTAGATTGGTGTGAAGTGTTTTTTATTTCCAGTAGAACTCTTGACCTTTCATGCTGCCCTGAGGGTTGTGAGTTCTTTGTCATCAGGGCCTCTGAAGCAGGACATGCTAGCCTCAAATATGGTAGAGGGAAGTTAGCTCCATCTGGGCTGTCTCACCTTTGGGTCCTTGAATCCAGGACTAGATGGGTAGGGATGCAGGAACAACCCCACCTCCCCTGCCTGCATGCCTGGCCTGGGCCCTTTCCTACATCTCTGCAGATGCTGGTGCACCCATTTACTTCTACGAGTTCCAGCACCGGCCCCAGTGCTTTAAGGACACAAAACCAGCCTTCGTCAAAGCCGATCATTCTGATGAAATTCGCTTTGTCTTCGGAGGCGCCTTCCTCAAGGGTGACATTGTCATGTTCGGTAAGGAAGCAGAAGCTGCCTCAGGCTCCTGCACTTGCAGGAACATGAGCATGGTGAGAGCTAGGGAAAACACATGATTTCCCACTGTTAGCACGAAGCCCCCCACCTGCCCCAAAGCTGTGGGAGAACCCAGAGGACTGGTTTTCATTTGCTTATTTAATCTATGGTTTACAAACGTGACCTTTCCCTGGAAAATGCCCTCCTCTCCACTTGTATTTTTAGAAACTAAGATGAAAATGAGCTGCTAAGCTTGCTTGATGAATGTTTCTCTTTGCTTATGGAGGTGGGCACAGGGGGACTCTTGTGCAATCTAATCTTTTAAAAAATGAGAACCACTTTCTTGTATCTCTCTGCCTGCTGGACTTTCCCAGCCCTTTTCAGAACTCTCTCATGGGGCTACCACCCAGGGCTTTAAAAGGCAAGGACCTCGTTTTTTTTTGTAATTCCAGCCCAAAGTGGTCCAGATCCAGGTGATCTAATGTAAATGTGTGTGAACTATTACCAGTGAGGTTAGCTCATTTATTACTGAATTAATGGCCTGTTCAGTGCCTGAAAGAATAAGCCAATCAGATGAGGTTATCAATAAAAAAAAGTTATAGGAACTACACACAGGAGATATCACTAAAATATTTAGTTTAAAAAATAGCACAATATAGGCTCTTAACCAGTTCATTCTGGCCTCTCAAAGGTAAGAACAGAATCTCTGATACAGAGTTTATCTGAGCACTGTGGTTTATTCGTTGTTTCATTTATTCTCATAACACAGATAACAGAACTCTCCTAGGTTTTCATGAGGGTTAAATGAAATAATTCTCATAAGCACACAGTTATTGCTTAATAAATGTTTTTATTATTGTTACTCAGCAACCATTATTGACTATTTAATGTACTGTTTAATGTACAGTATAGTATTACTGTAGTATTTGATGGTCACATGGACTCTCCAAATTGGAAAAAATGAATGACACGTATCAAGGGGTAAGTTTCCTGATACCCAAAGAGCTTCTAAATCATAGAGAAAAGGAACAACCCAGTCAAAAGCTGGGTAATAGATAGGAAGTTTATGGCAAAGGAAACACAAAAATCTTTTAAGCAGGAAAATCCACTCAACTTCACTCACAACAAGGAGACTGCAAACTAACCTTGACTGAGGAATCATTTTTCATTGTTCAAGTTTAGGAAGAACAATATGTTTTAAATTATTTTTTTTGAGCAAGTACGGAGAAACAGACAACTTTACAAATTAATGGAAAACTGAAAATTTGAAGTACATAGAGCACTCAGCAATTCGACATCTAGGATTTTTTGTGCTGTTATACTTTCACATATGCAAAAATATACACTAAAGCATTGCTTTTGCCAGCAAGAGTCTGGAAATAATGTAAAGATCCATTAATAGAATATTGGATACACTAATTGTGTATTTATATTTAATTGCATATAACTATATATAGAACATTAAATGGCAAGAAAAAAACAGGAAGCTCTATAGGCAACACTATGGAGCTATCTCCTACACAGAATTTTAGCCAAAAAGGAAGATGCAGAATATATGTCCATTATACTACTATGTGTGTAAAAACATGTTCACTTAAACTCTGGTACACGTCTAGCAACCTTCAGAGGGCACTCAAGAAGCTGGTAGCAATGGTTGCCTGTGAGGCTGGTAACAGTGGAGAGAAGAGATGAGAGGGAAACTGATTTCCATTAGATGCCCTTTCTGCATTTTGGATTTTGTACTTTGAGCAAGTATTATTTTTTTGAATAAAGAGATACAATAATTAGTTGAGAGAGAGAGACAGACAGAGAGGTGACCCCTCTTGCTCTAAGAAACTTGCCACCTCGTGGGGACACCTGGGAGAACATCAGGAAGACAAAGAAGGTGTGTGTTCAGACTCCACCATTTGGAAGCCATGACCTTGGGCATGAGCCTCAGAATCTGCAAGTGCAAAATAAGTAAAAGGACTTGGGAGGCTGGTGAGGATCCAGCCAGAGGAGAGATGTGAGAGATTCATCAAATGATGAGGTGCCTTGGGCGTCTGGCATTCAATGTGTGAGCCGAGTTTTGTGATTATCCTCCTCAGAAGGAGCCACAGAAGAGGAGAAATTGCTGAGCAGGAAGATGATGAGATACTGGGCCAACTTTGCTCGGACCGGGTAAGTAAACCTCCGGGACACCCCTGCCACAAACTGGGTATTCAAGGATGAAAATCTCACCCCTGATTCTGCTCTCACTCCCAGGGACCCTAATGGGGAAGGCCTGCCTCTGTGGCCAGCCTACAATCACATGGAGCAGTACCTGCAGCTGGGTTTGAACCTGAGTGTGGGACAGAGACTCAAAGAGATGGAGGTGGCGTTTTGGACGAAGACTCTCCCCCTGATAATGTCCACTTCTGGAGTTCTCCTTGGTCCTCTTTCCTCCTTAATCTTTCCTTCTCTGCTCTTACCTTTCTTTCTCTCTTTTGCTCCTTGAGAAGTTATCTTTGTGTGATTTTGGGTTTTCCTTCTGCAATTTCTCCCACATTCATTGGCTTCATTCTTTTTTTAGCTACTTTATGGAATGAGCTGTTTTAGCTCATCTTTTACTGGCCTGGGGATGGATGATATTTAGGAAATCCTTTTCATGGCCTTAAAGACTACCAGATTTCTTCAATAAATCTTCAAGAGGGTTGGCCTATTAGTTGGTATAATAATGATCTTGTTATGCCTATGAAATAAAATCAGAATGTAAAATATGTACAGGAACAGAATTTAATTCTGAGCAGAAAACTCTAGCCCCAACACCATCATCTAAGAGGAAGTGGACTGTCTATCAGAGAAGGTATCTGTGTGTGTTTTCTGAAATCTGAGCCCCCAACCACAATCCAGGCAGGTTTCAACCACCAGCCAAGCCTGATGTCCTGAACATCACTAACTTGGACTGGCTTCTTTCTCTGGCTCAGAGATATGTGGGGGAGGGAGGCAAGCCAGAAAGCCTCCTTCCCAGCCATGGAAACCAGATGTCCTCCAAGGTCAGGAACCCAGAAGTCAAACCCCAGGCAGTAAGTTCATTCAGGTCAGGGACACCAAGGAGAAAAGATATGTCCCTGATGGTGTCCAGACTAATCCATCATCCCATAAGTAGACAGACAGTAAGCCAAGATTCACACAAGTGAATACCTTATGTTGTAAAAGTTTGCTCGGCAAAGCAAGGTGTTTTAAGAAAGTGTAGCAGGGGAACCTTATTTAGATGAAAGTCTTAGGAGTTTGTCTCTGGAGAAATAATGTTGATAGTAAGGATGAATTAAAGTTAACCAGATGATGCGTAGGGAGGTTGTATATACCATAATTCAAAGGCTGCGCTTTTACTTTTTAGAGCCGTATAATCTCTATTATATCCCGATATAATTGACCAAGGTAATTCATTTTCCTCTGTGATGGCCCCACAATTACACAAGAGATGCATAGAAGAGGAGGGTTTCTGAGATATCAGTAACTTAGCATTTATCTGGATCAGGGACCTCTAACCATAGTCAGAATGTGGCCCCAGAGGTGATTTGGTTAGCCATCACAATGTCAAATGATGTTTTGGAATTGGTTTACAACTAATTTTAATGTATGGGAATTTCACATTAAATCCATGTTTTCAGCTTAGAGGGAAAAAAAAGGAAAAACACAGAAGGAAGAGGATCTGGAAACAGGCCACATTAGACCTATATTCTCATGTGGTAACCAGGGCTTCTGACAGTCCACACAACACTTTTGTACATCTTAGAAGGTATTCTTTCCTCAAAACAGACATCTTCCAGGAAATCGTCATTGATAAATATTTATGTCTGTGAAGTGAAGGACACCATCTCTGGCATCATGCCCTTGTACAGCGCACAACCTGCACAAATGTTCTCAGTGACCCCGATAGAGCTATCTGCAGGAACTGAGCACTGGCCACCCCCTTTACAAAGGCATGAGCTCTCAACTTTCCACAGTCCTCACTATTTCCCTTAGGCTTGTGCCTGGCCTATTTCACTCACATCATCTGACCCCTGTGGGTGCTTAAATTTAGACCCCCAACCTCTCATTTTACAGTAGTCTGTGGGGAGATGATTGAGTCCCCTAAGATTCCTCAGTGAGTTAGCAGCAGATCAAAACTGGGGGTTGAGTCTCTTCCTGCCAGGCTGCCTGCATCCCTCAGCAGATGGTCCTAGGCTGTCTCTGGTTTAGGTATTTGTGGAAAGGGCAGATCAATGATGCTCAGGCCACTTTATGGCTCTAGGAAGAGGAACTGAACCACATGCAAGCAAGGTGGAACTTTGATTGCCTCCGCAGCTACAGAGGGCTAATTTCTACATTGATATTTGACTAAACTAACAACTCAAAAACACCACTCATTTTTTAAAATACTATCATGTGAAATAACATGATACATATTATTTATGTACTTCACACAGTCCCAGAATCCTCAAATGTGTGGTTCTAATTTTCGTCGGTGTCTTGTAAGAGAGAGAATATTTCAAGTCATCCAGATACAGAGTCCTCTTCCCTCTTTGTTCCAATCCGTGTGCAGTTGATGATGTATTATTGGGTGAGTTAGAGGTTACATATGAATACTCTTTGGCATCCTGCTGTCTTCATTTAACACAGAATTTTCTATTAGGGGACTTGCTGGGAAGGCTTTCCCAAAATTCCAATACCCAGGTCATACCCCAGTCCACCTGAAGCAGAATCTTCTTGTCTGGGACCTGAAAAATCAATCTTCGCAGTTTTTAGGTATTCAATTCATGACCCTGATTAAGAACTGCTGAGTATGGATAGCATGGTATTTGTGTTTTCCAAGTTGCTAGAGGATCTTTTAGAAAATCAGCTTTCATCTCTGCCTGATATGGATACATGACAATCTCTCTAGTCTTTAGCCTGCTCCTACACATTTGTGGGAACAATTTGTAGAGCAACATTGAGAATAAGTACTTTTAGTTTTTAGAATTATTTCTGGTGTCTGGATTTGCAGGAGAAGGCGGACAGGGTCAAAAACAGTGCCCTTTTAAAATTACTCTTCTTTTCTATAAATTCACTTCCCTGAAGTGTCACGTTATGTCATACTCATCAGCAACAGGTACATATATTTCACAGTCATCTCTACTTTCTCATCATTGTAAATTAAGCATTTTTTTTTTATTATTTACAGAAAATCTTTCTCCCCACCAAACAATCTTGGGCCTGAATCACTAAATCAAACCCATACAAAATATAGACAAACCAAATGTTTTCCCCTGTGAATTTCCTAATGTCCAGCAGAGGGCAGCATCATAAAAGGAGAAAAATGCTTCTCTCCCTTTTGAGGTTCCTAGGATGCTTGTGATAGAATACTGTAGAGCTGGAAGGAAAAGAAAACTAGACAAAACAGTTAAATTACAACCGATACGATTTATCCTTGTCCCTTTTCCCTGTAACATTTGGAAAATGGAAAAGTGCAATTCTTTACCTAAAAAGTCTAACTGTAATGACTTAATTGACAGGCAGAGCGGCGGCTGGGTCCAACAGCTTTTTTTCTCTCCTAATGTTTGCTCTTCCTCGTCAAGTCCTAGAAGCCCACCTCAGATGGCTACAGTGGAGCCCCTCCTCCTCTGGCCCCCTGTTTCTTCTTCTTCCCTCAATGATGTTTTGGACTCTGGATCTTTCTGCCTAGCCCCAAAACTCAATTCTTCTCCCTCTCAGCCTCAGGCCCCCTTGGCTGCAAGTCAAGATTTTTCTCTGGGCAGAGGTGAGAAGAGAGTGGAAGGTGGGCTCACCCCTGCACCTGGAAAGTTGTCCTGTCTGGCATTGCCCCAGGTAACAAGATGAATCTCTCTTCTCACAGCTGAGACAGACCTATTGGGTCAGAGCCCTGTGTTCTGCTGAAAGTTCGTGTAAGAGTGCACCTCATTTCGTTCCCTGGGGAGGGAGGAGCCAGAGTGGAAAACCTACCTTGTCACTTGATTGTGTCAAAATCCAAATGATTCCTTGCTGTGTTCCATAGACCAGATGGAGCTCAAATTGGGACTTAAAAGATGGACAGGAGGATAAAGGCCAGCAAAGCTGTGGGGTAATCTTGACTATGGATGCTCCGTGGTGGCCAGGGGCCAACTGAGAGGGTGGCCATGGCTACTGTTGGCAAGGTTGCTGGAGCACACCTTGGAGGCCTATGGGGTAGCTTTGAATCTGGACTTGTAGGAAATAAATTTATTTCTTTACGGAGAGATGATTGATAAAAGGTGAATTTATCCATCTAGCTGTCCGTCCGTCCGTCCATCCATCCATCCATCCATCCATCCATAAACTATCTATCTGGGCCCCTTTATATAATTAAATTTGAAACTCCATTTACTTCCTGGACTTTTCATATACAAGAGCCAACATAGTCAATATATGCTTTAGGTAAGTTTAAGTAGAATATCTGTTAGTACATATGATAGAGTACTAATTAAAATAATTTTACATTGATTATTTGCATTCTATTCTATTTCTATAACTTACATAGTTCAGTAATTTTATCTATAACAATCTTGTCTCCTCAAATAAGTTCTTAAGATCTGTATAAATTTTTAAGTTTTTAACTGAAAAGATCTTACATATAAGAAAGTATATGTATATATAGTGTAATATAATATATAATATATTAACACACAATATATAGCATGTCTTGATGAATTTTCACTGATCAATCGTGCTTATATAACCAGCACCCAGACGAAGGTGCAGGAGACGATAAGCATCTGGAAACCATCTCGAGCTCAGTTCCAGGTCCTGCCCAGTGCTCGTCTACCCACAAAGGTAACTGACTTCTAGCAGCATGCTGTCATTTTTCTGGGTGTTGTCCTTCATATTCACTGAATCGTGTACTCTTGCATCTGGCTTCTTTCTCTCAAAGTCATGTTATGACACTCTCTGTATAGCATTGGTTGTAGTTTGTTCTTTATCATTGCTGTGGAGTCATTATTTGTATGAATAGGCCATAAAATATTCATTCTACTCTTGTTGGGCATTTGATAGTTTCCAGTTTCAGGTTATTATAAGTAGAATATTATAAATATTCTAGAATGTGTCATTTAGTGGCTACCTGCATGCATTTCTTTTGGATATTTATCTACCATTGGCTTTGCTGGGGCCTGGGGGCCACAAACATCAACTTTATTAGGCACTCCAAAAATTTTCCAAAGTGGTTGTACAAATTTGCACTCTTATTAGCAGAATGTGAGATTTACAACTGCTCCATATTAATGTCAATACTTGGCATTTTCTGAAAGACTGATATACTTTATTATTTCCTTTCTTAGTTTTTATTAGATGTAACAATTGATTTACAAAATTGCAATCCTGAAAAATGGATCATTGATGGTTGGTTGATAACATAAGGGTGGGGACAACTTTGTTCGCCATCATGGCCACTAGGTAGGTGACCAGGCATTGACTTTATCAAGGGTCACTGTTACTGCAGCTGTTTCCTGAGCTTCAAATAATGTCCTCCTTTTGACACTTAGATTTCTGGACAGAAATCACAGTATATGGACACTCTGCTTCTTACCCCTGTTGGAATCTGATGGTTAGATTCCCTGGATTCAGTGCAGTTCTAGGACCGGCAGAGGCAGAGCACACTCTGTCCTGGGGATGGGTCTTGGAGGGGAGACCTGTATTCCCCATGTGTATAAGTGAGGGCAGCTTCACACCGCCCCCCTGCAGAGGTACCTGGCAACTCTGAATCCAGAGAGTTTCCAACTGTATCCTTTTGAACCCCTTTGTCTGGGTGCTCCCCACTCCCCATGCACTGACTTTAACTTTCTCTGCTCCAAGAGTAGTTGTCATTGCTGTGTTCATTTTCCAGCTTCCAAAATGCTGTTGCTATCATCTTATCTTGCATTCTGTTTGTATATGTGAGCTGTTGCCTTGAAAGACTTAATTATTATTATTTTTTTTGGTCCTTTTAGCGGAGTTTAGGGGGAGTAGAGATTAATGCAAGTGTCTGAACCTTTAATAGTAGGTGGAGAGTTGCTTCCTTAGTGAACACTTAAAAATAATATTATATATGTTTCTATATTAGTAGGAATACTTAATAAATTATTTAACTATTTACTATTATCAGACGTGAGGCTATTTCATACTTTTTACTGCTGCCAGTATCGCTGAGAACTATCAGATGCATACACCTTTGGGCTCATTCAGAATTATTCCTAGAAAGATACCAGCCAGGGCCACAGAGATGCCCCTTTTATGTACTGGGTGAGATTTTGCCAAATTGCCCCCAATAAAGTCTGTAGTAGTTCATCTCCCACATCAGCAGTGAAATTCCTATTTTTTCCATATTCTTTGCTAATACTGAGCACAGCCACTAAAACAATAGTGGTAAAAATACTTGCCAATCTGGTAGGGGCAAATTGAATATGTGGTTTTAATTTGCATGCTTGTTAGTATATTGAAATGACATATCATATGTATATAGCTTGAAAGGCTGTTGGAACCTGGGTGATGAGATGGGGGAGACCATGGACTGACTCATCTTTCTCCCCCAAAACTCTTGTTCTGGCCCCTGATAATGTCTCTAGTTTACTGACATAGAAAGACACGGAGGCACAGAACCAAAAATGTTTGTGGGAGGGGGGGGCGTCTCAGAGGGTTGCAACTTCCCTGTGACCACTGTTATCTACCAAAGTGAGGACTGAGGGCCAGAATCAGTAATTCAGGGATTTGTACCCCTTTGTATGGTTCAGCATGTTGGAGATACTTATGTCATTATTCATGCTGAAGCCTGTGGACCTAAAAAGGCCCAGCTTTCATACTCACAGGGCTTAGCCGTTGTTGGAAAGGTGAGCTCACCTTCTACCCTCCCAATGAAAGTTTAGGTGGTTCCTTTTTTAGAAGTACTTTCTTGGCTTACCTGCTTCTGCCAGATTCTACTTTTGGAAATGCCCTCTGTAATCTGGTCATTCTCACAATTAAAGTCTTTCAATGCTCCCTTTTGTCCAGGGTGAAAGATGGCTTGGCTCACCTTAGGTTGGATTCCAAGCCCTCTGTCCTCTCTTTACGCTTCCAGACCTTGCTGATTTCCCAAAGAAACCCCTAAACCCACCTTGCATCACTGCTAATGTCCTCTCTTCTCTCCTCCTCCAAATCCTGATCATTTCCTAATGCACAGGAGAATCAGGAGGAGTCACAGACACTTTGGGACACTAAAACACTCTGACAATTCGCAGGGTAAGAAAACTCACAAAACTCTTCTTTAGTCTGTGGTCACTGTGTTCACCCAGATGTCTGTTATAAAACCTATAATAATAGTTTGAGTTTGCAGATTTCAATCTTAACTCTTCTGGGCCTAAATTTGTATGTCTTTCTGATTCACTCATTTTTCTTTTTTATTCTTAAAAGACTGAAGGAAGCTTTTAGAGAGCAGCCCTAGCAAGCAGGAACTAGGTTTACAATCAGACACTTGTAATTTAAATCAAACAAATACAAAAGTTCTGTTGTTACCAAAGAGTAACACGCTAGTTCCTGGAGTTATGCAAGATTGTTATCGATGGTATGAAAGCAAACTTTTAAGCATTTGTATAATGCTTGCATATGTATTATGCTGTATACTAAGAAAAAAACAATCCTTAACACCAAGTCCATGATTGAATGGACTTTATTTGTGGCAGGAATTGTGAACTATTCATTAAAATCCATCCCATCATCGCTGGTGCACAACCAGGCCATACTTCCCAGCCTTCCTTGCACCTAAATAGGCCATGTGGTTCAGTTCTTCCCAGTGGAATGTGAGTGGAAGTGAGGAGCACCACATCCAGGCCTGGCCCAAACCCCCACCCCACCATGTTCACTCCTCTACGCTCCTCCCCACTCTCGGTGACTGGAACCAACACCATGATGACATTGTAAACCATGGATTAAGATGACAAAGCTTCCACCATGGAGATCAACAATCTTCCGAATCTGGCCCAGTGCCTGTTTTTAAAGTGGTTTTACTGAAACGCAAGCATGCCCCTTTGCCTAGGTATTATCCGAGCTGCTTTTGCTGTCAAGTAGTTGCCACAGAGATTCTATGACCTGAAAAGCCTAAAACATGTACCAGCTTACTCTTTACAGAAAAAGTTTTCCAACCTCGTGGTAGGTCTTAAGATGACCATATGGGGGCCAGCCACATTGTTGTCCTGAACAGCACTTCAGTTCTTTTAGTAAGCAAGAAACGAACTTCTAAAATTCTGGAACTCTTGCTACTGTCGTTTACCCTAATTTTATAATAGTGCTTAGTAAGAGGTATTTTAGGCTGGCCTGCGGGACCAGTGATGATGGCCTGAATGCCAGTACTTTGTGTCATGCAGGGCAACCACTGAACGCCCATGAGGAGTGAGCTCTCTGTTCCAGGACCCACTCCCAGGCCAAAATTTCACACAAGTGCTCTGCTTCAGTCAGTCTTATGACCAGATAGTCCCCAGCCTCCTGCCACGATTCCAATAACCTTGTTACAACACAGGCCTTGAGAGGTATGAATATGTGATTTCTGCCTAATGATCTGAGTGTCAAAAGTAAAATGTTCCCTGAAGCTCGTTGAAATGACTGCAGTGACAATGGCCCTTGATCAAGCCAGTGCCTGGTCACGTAACTGGTGGTCATGATGGTGGACCAGGATGTCCCTGCCCTGCTATTACTAACTGACCAGCCACAGTTCACTTTACCATTGAGTAATTTATTTTCAGATATAAGCTTTTGTAAATCAATAAGAGGTGTTATTACATTTCCACACTCATTTTTAAATTTTTACCATCATTTTAATTTTTAAAAATATGACAACACATTTTCCATTTATTCTCATTTGTGGCAAGTTATACAGGTCTTGCATTTATGGAAATGACATAATATTTCCTTTTTACTCTTGAAAGGAAAAATAATTAACCCATTTAAGGAAAATTGCGAACAGTAGTACAGATGGCATGCTGACATGGCCAAAAAACATGATGTTAGTATGAGAACAACTGAGGTTTGAAAAATACTGCATATGTCTAGGCTGCATTGCATATTGTCATAGAATTCTAGGTTCACAGAATTTTTGTCCATCGAGGACCCTTCATGAGGGATCACCTCATCCATAGCCACCTGTTGCCTCTCACCACCCCTTTTCCCGAAAGGACTCCCCAGTGACACCCAGTCAGTTTCCCAACCTCTCGTCTTGCAGTACATTGTTGTCCACCATGAAAGGTTCACCTGATTAATTCCATGATAAAAGCTAAGTGAAATGCACAGTGGGTCATGGGCTCACGCCTGTCCAGTGCTTGCTCTAGTGAGTGCTCTCTGTATACCTGTGGAGTAAATTGATGGAGACAGAGTGGTGGGGGTGAGGTAGTTTGGAGCCCTCGGAGGTGTCTTCTCTCCTAAGACCTGCCCAGCCCACTTAGAAGTTAAGGCCAATCCCAAGGATCTGACTCTTTAGATAATCTGTTTCCACATAGGGCACCTTAGGGAGTTTCTCCAAGGCAGATCCAGATTCCCAGAAAACTGCCACTGAAGCAAGAAATGCTGCATCCCTTACAGCTGTTGGGAAATAGGGGGAATTATACAAGTTACAAATGAGGTCTGGCTTCAGGCATGGCTGACTTGCTTCACTCATCACTTCTGTTGAGTTGTCCTGAGCCAGGAATGAGCTACCAGGCTGCAGCAAGATGCAGCAAGGTCTGGACGTCGCGGCTTCCTTTCAGAGAATTGTCATGCATCTCAAGATTCAACAGTGGAATTGGGAGAATAACTCACCCCCCGGTTTTCTATGTTTTGCTGATCCCTGGCACCTTATAATCTTCATGGGCCAGCAACCGGGGCTGTGTTCCCAGGTTGCTAAGGCCAGTGTGAGAATATGTGTGAGTGGGTGTGCATTGAGCTAAATGATTATAATCAGCCTTTATGTCTGCTTAAAAAGCAAACCGAATTGTTGGATGTGGATTGAGATGGGGGTCTTCTTTATTAGGGTGACCCATGTTTCTCTCCTGGATAATAGTAAGGAGGAATCTCAGCCTGGGTCAGTCTTTGTAGAGGCAGTTACCTCTGGGGACTATCACAAAGTCCACACCACAGGGCTAGGATTTGCTCTGAAAGGTTCCAAGCTTGTTCGGAGGCCCCCAAACCAAGGCCTCCCCTGCCTAAAGGCATTGACTGTGTATGCCATGGGACACTTCTGTGCCGTAAGGATAAAATCCCAAAGGGAGAAACCCTTATGTAACTAATTGTTTGCCATTCTGTGACTAACTGAAATCTGAGAGCCCTGTCCAAGCTGTTGAGGTGAAAGAGGATTAATTCTGGGTAGGTGTGGCTTAAAGGTCCTCACCCAGAGACCTTTGGATGAGAGAGAGCTTTTCTGTTACCTCCCGATTCATATATAAAGTGGTGGAGGTGAGAGCTTGGGGTGGAGAGAGCTGAAAGGGAAGACGCACACAGCCCCTCTTGGCAGCACACAGTCCCAAAGGCATTGGTGTGGCTGTCTTCCACAATGTGGCTCTTGGCTGTAGTCCTGGTCTACCTGGATGCTTCCACAGCTTGGGGTGAGTCCTTCTGAAGTATATTTGTGCTGGGGGCACATTTGCAAGCCCTTGTGCGGGGACCAGGTAGCGGAGATGGGTGCAGGGCAAAGGTGTGATAGGCGCAGGTCTGCAGAGACTGGTACCTCTTGGCTGCACACACTACATGCTGGGGGTAGAGGTAGAGGGGGGACCATCTGCTAACTTCATGCCTTGCAAATGAGGACTTTGAAGAGCTCAGATTTTTTTTCTCTTTGAGTATTAGACCAGCTATGGCCAGATCATTGAGAATGGTTTAGCAGAATATTAGTACCAGATCTGAAGCCAGAGATCATGTGTCCCAGTCTCACCCAGCTCAGCACTTCCTGGCTCAGTGTTCTAAGGCAAGGTACTGCACGCTTCTGTGCCTTGGTTCGGCCAGGAGCCAGGCAAATAGAGTGGCACATTCCAACTCAGCATTGGTTAAGATGGCTGTTTATCAACCCCAGGTAAATGGGCAGTTAGTGGTAGTGGCACTAAAATGGGGGTGAGAACAGTGCCTTCCTCATGAGGTTGTTTTAAGGATAGAATGGGCGCTTTTTCTCTAACGAGTGTAGTGCCTGCAATGGAGTGCGTGCAACAAAAGGCTCCACAAATAAAGGGGTTGTATAAGTGTTGTGTATTAACAGAAATTGTGAGGTAATTGTCAATGAAAAAAATAGTTCGTTACTCCCTGTTCCCAAGAGGAATGGGCCACATAGTGAAGCACCACGTGGGGCAGGAGGCAGAGAGAGGAGGGAGCACCTGTGGGTGAAAGCCTTTCATGGGTGTTGGCCAGGAAGAGGCGAGGCTAGGTACAGGTTTATGATATGGAAACTAGCCAGTTTCAAGGGCCGTTGTCAGGGAACTGGCACTGGGGTGACTGAGGAAAAGATGGCAGTGGCCGGGCATGTGAGAGCCTGGAAAGGAGGTGGCAGAGGGTGAGGGCAGGTCGATGCCAATCTAGGAACTGGCCCGGTCTGCGAGGGGCAGAACCTCCAGGGTCACTGGGCTCCAGACATCGGCAAATGCTTAAGCAGGTGGAAAGTAACGACATGATTGATACCAGGGTGCAGCCAGGGTCCTCGGAATGTGTCTGCACCGTGTTCTAGATGGAGAAATTGAGGCTCCGAGAGGGAAATGTACTTGCCCGAGGTCAACTGGAAAAGCGTGCTCCGGAGTCACTCTCTGGCTCCAGAATCCACAACCAGTGCCACGGGCGTCGGTGCCCTGACAGCCCAGGTCCCATCTGCATTTTATCTTCTTTCTGGTGCTGTGCGCTCCCAGAGGCCTGGCTCCAGGTAGGAGGGCAGAGTGAGAAAGGAATCGAACCTGAGCATTTTCTGCTCGCCGGTTACCCCAGGCAAGGACATCCCCTTTTCGTCTTCAGCAGGTCTTTTCCGGCTGCCTCCATGTCCTCAACGTCTTCCTCTGTGAAATAGGCATGTCTGTGCCTCCCTAGCAAGGCTTTAGTGAAGGCAAACTGAACTGGACCGCACATTGGATACCTCGGAAGTGCTCAGTGTACGAACATGACACCTAACATGAGTGCAGCTGCTGCTGTTACCACGGCGACTTTGGCCTCCCAACCCAACCACCCGTTCTTCACCATCATGAATGGGAGCTGTGCACTTTATCTCTGTCCAAGGTTATCCCTGAGTTTATCAAAGCCGGGCCTTTAACAGCCCTGGTTCCTTCTCAGACTTCACCCTCCTTCCCCTCTTTGAAGCACGCAGCAGTCTTGGCACACTCACTCCCCAGGCCTGCAGATGCTCACCCCACCCAAACACACGATGCTCCCCCGCCCTTCTCTGATGGTTGGTTCATAGTCTGGGCTGCAGCTTTTTCTTAGTTTTCTCTGTGGCTCTTGCTCTTCTCTCTCACCCTGGCCCCTCAATGACATCACACGTATCCATGGTTTCCACTTTCACGTTCAGGTAAATGATTCTACCCTGCCCCCTCACCTGTCCTCCTCCACGTTTCAGGTGCTCACTCCTTTGCGTCTTATTACCTCGATATCTCACCAACATCTCAATGGCACCTGTCAAAAATGAAACAGCATCACAAGTCAGCTCTATGTCTTCACCTTTCCCTCCCTTGTCCACCACATGTGCTCAGGGACCAGGCCCTTCAAAATTCTCTCTAGACATCACTGTATTCACACACACACACACACACACACACACACACACACACACACACACACAAACACACACCCTTCAAATTATAAAAAGGAACCTCTGTTCAATGCAGGAAGCTTGGAAAGCACAAAGACAAAAGCCACCTGCAATAACACCGCCCTTTGACCCCTTGACCTCTTGAAGGACATGCTTCCAGAGTCCACCTCAGTGATTGTCGTAATGATCAGCAACAACGACAAAGGAAAACAGCCTAAACGGGCACGGTATGGGATTGGCCACTAAGAATGGGAGACATGCATACTGTTTTGTAACCTGCTTACGCATGTGGTATCACCAGTGTCGCTGGGGGGAGTCTTTTATAAGACTCAGTCTAGATGACTCTTTTTAATTCAGGCCCCGTGCTTTGAGGGAGATGTTGACCTTTTATCTGTATCCAAAGGGGAACAATTGGGAGGATGAGAGGCTAGAAGTCCTCTCCAAGGGGAGTGCTTAATGCACCGAGGCTACCGGGGATAGACCAGACGACCTGAGAAGGACAGGCATGACCAGGTGTCTGCAGTCCAGGGTGGTCCGTGGCAGGGGGAGCCAGGCCTGGTGCGGAAGCTGCAAGGAGGTGAATTTCAGCTCACTGAGGGACACCTGTCGGCTCCACAAAAACGGGGCAGATAGGAATCCGACTCCGGTCCCTCTCCCCTCTCAAGGACCCTGTTCAGAGCCTTCGTGTCACTCTCCGTGCTCCCAAACTGTTCACTGCTGCTCGTTTCCCCACTAAATAATGCCCAAAGCTATACCCTGCCATGTGAGGCCCTGGCAGCCACGAGCCCCTCTCATTGCAGGATTCTTCCACTCCCCATAGATGCCTCCGGCCCCAATAGGCCATTACTCTTCCTACAACAGGCCCTGCGTTTGGGTGTCTCAGAGTCTCGCCTCGGCACATTCACTACTTTGCTTTGTACCTTTATATGGCCCCCCTTTCCAGCTCTCCTGTCCAGGCCTCCCCTATTGCAAGGTGCAGTACCAAGGTAGCTGCCTCGGTGATGGTACGAGTCGGAAGGGCAGCTCTCCTGCTTGCATTTCCTTTTTACTGGATGCTGTTATTCCTCCAACTCCAACATGCTCCTTAGGAGAACTCTAAGAGTTAGGAAGGACAGCTCACCCATGTCTCTTTTACAGAAGATGAAACTGAGGCCTAAGAGATGAGGTGACATTTTCAAGGTCCCATGGCAAGAGTGGCATTAGTTCAAACCTTTCGCAGCTGACATGTCCTCATTTCCTCTCGATGTCCACAGGGCACCTACGCTCACCACCCATCGTGGACACCGTGCAGGGCAAAGTCCTGGGGACGTATGTCAGCTTAGAAGGATTCACACAGCCCTTGGCTGTTTTCCTGGGAGTCCCTTTTGCCAAGCCTCCTCTCGGGTCCCTGAGGTTTGCTCCTCCACAGCCTGCGGAGCCGTGGAACCTGGTGAAGAACACCACGTCTTACCCTCCTGCGTAAGCTGGGAAGTGGCTGTGGGGGCTTAGCAGGGCGTGTTCTTTGTTCCCAGGTGTGTCTAGCACCTGGTCACTGCAGAGTGATGGCTGGCATGTCCCAGTCATCCTTCTGTTCTCTTCCCTTCTCTTCACTCTTCTCTTCTCTTCCTTTTCTCCCTACCTTCCTCCCTCCCTCAATCGCTCCATCCCTCTCTCTCTCCTTCTCCTTTCCTTCCTTTCTTTTAAAAGTAACATTCACTGTTTTTATTTCCTGGTTGTAAACATAATACATACTTATTACAGAAAAGTTAGAAGGTACAGGTAAGTAAAGGTAAGAAAATGAAAATCGTATGAATCCACCACCTAGAGAGAAGTGCTGCTCATATTTTAAATTCCGTTTTCCCCATCCGTTATCTGATGCATATTTTCTCCCTTAAAAATAATATCCCATCGTACAGAGGTGGGTGCCTGCTTTGCTTGTTTGTAAGTAGCAAGTCATGAACAGCATTCTGTGTCATTAAATAGCACAGCCTGGCCTTTAGTAGCTGCCTCGTGTGAAATGTTGAAACTTAGTTTATTTACAGTCTTTTATTTGGTGTCAGGATGATTCCAATGATATAAATAACACTGCAGGGAGGATCCTGTTGGTTAATATTTACCCAGATCTATGAATACTTTTGGATAAGTGCCATAATGACATTTCTAAGCCAAAGAGTATGGACTTTTAGTTCAATGTCCCTCTAGAAATGTTCCAACTACACACTTCCGCTAATTATGAAAACTTCCATTCATTGAATCTATGGCAAAGCTTAGTGTTCCTAAAAAACGTTTTTGGCTGTTGGCTAGGCAGAGTAATTATTGACATGATCAATATCTTAAGTGATTATTAATATATTTTCATTAATATTTTCAATGCAATTAATGGAAATAATTAGTATTCTATAATTTTGCTATTCTGCACTTCAATACTAATGACATCAAACTTTTTTCCCCTTTTTTGACATTTGAATTTCTTCTTTTAATGAATATTATGCCTCTGGCTCCTGAGCAGTCTGGGGACAGTTTCCCAGGATGGCAATTAGGGCAGCATTGTGGGTTCTGGGTCTGCCACTGCTGTGTCACCCACTTAGTGCCTTAGTTACCTTGCCTACATGCTTGGGCGGTGATGGGAACATGGAGATATGGAGATGTTGCTTACAATATCCTTTAAAATATAATTGCTACGTAGTATGGGTGTCACTGGCTGTGTGACCCTGGGCAGGCTCTCTAATCCCTCTGTGTCCCTGTTTTCTCATCTCTAAAGTAGGGTTGATGATAGAATCTGTGTCCTGGGTTGGATCTGTGTGATAAATGAGTCAGCACAGAAGGAATCCCTAAAACAATGGTCAGCATGCTGGGAGGACTCAGGAAAGGCTGCCAATTATATTCTATGCTGGATCCTTAAGACCTGTTAGTAGGTTTGGGTGGGCTGATGGTAGAATCTTAGCGTGTCAGGGCCAGAAGACCCACCTGGAAACCACTCCGCTGATTTCTGCTTGGCAGATCCAGGCCCAGAGCAGGGAAGGATTTCACCTCAGGTCACCCAGCCAATCAGTGGCCTTGGCAGTTCTGATGTTGCATCACCCCTGAACTTTTGCAGGCCCCAAACGTCTGCCACTGTCATGGTTTATGGAAGTCTCTCCTGGACTAGGCCACCTGATTTATCTGGTGGAGGAACGTGGTGGCCCTGTACCAAGCACAGGAGCCAGTGGAGAGCTGGGATGCCTCCAGGGCAGGCAGGAACTGTTGTATCCCAGGCAGGGCAGTGGATAGGTGGCCTCATCTCACTGACCAGGTGTATCAGGATGGGAGGCATCCTGACCTTATAACTACACAGTGCTGGGGGGTCTTAGCGAGCCCCAGCCCCCGCCCCCAGGTAGCCTCCTACCCTCTATAGGTTCTTCAGTCTCTGCTAAAAGCACCTCAGTGCAGGCTTTGAGGGCCTTGACTAAGGCCCGGCCGGACCTTGGAAGACGGCTCCTGGCTTGGCTCATAAAGCTCAGGGCTGCCTTCTTTCCACTCCTCCCAGGTGCTCCCAAGACGTAGTGATGAGTCAAATGCTCTCTGAGCTCTTTACCAACAGAAAGGAGAATGTGCCTTTTAAGAGTTCTGAAGACTGCCTTTACCTGAATATTTACACGCCCGCGGACCTGAGCAGGAAAAGTAGGCTGCCGGTGAGTGGAGAGTGGAGAGCGCCAGGGCTGTGGACCCTTCTGGTACAGAGTGGAACAGTAGGGGCAGCTTGGGGAAGGGCCGTCACAGCCACCAAAGGCTGTTTCGGGGGCCCCGGGCTTCCCTTACCCACCACATGCCCAGGCCATGACCATTGAAAACACAGTTTTTATACCTCATTTTCCCCCAGTGACAGACAGAGGGCCTCTGGGGGACTTTGCTGTACATCTGTAACCCCTAATCAATTTTTCCAATTTCTCTCATGCTAGTAGAAGGACAAGAATGATAACTCCTAATTGCTAAATTACTCCTGGTTGCTAAGACATAATCACCTCTAAAGCTGGACATGGAAGGAGTATTAGAAAGAAGCCAACAACCCAGCACTTTCTTTACAGATAGAGAAACTGAGGCCTAGAAAGAGAGAGGAGAGGTCATCCCAGAGGGCTGGCAGGACCAGAGCAAAAGTCTCCTGATCTTCAAACCAGCGCTCTGTGGCACAGACAGGGACAGGGAGCATGTGTGTGGCCTTTCTCAACACTCAGGGATGGGTTCTTTTATTTCTCCATTAACAAAATAATTATGATATTGTTATTGTAACCACTTCTCCACAAGTTAGGTTTTTAAATTCAAGAGCCATTTTTATGAATCATGTCCACTCTCATCTCGAGTCATATTTTTAGGATTCTAAAGGTTATAAGATCACGTTAGTCAAACGATTGAACACTTTTTTGGAAGAAGTGGCTTTTAGTCTAGGCTTCAAAGGGTGGATGAGATTTAGGGATGCCACAGGAGATACATGTACGCTTGTTGAGATAATCATTCACACGCATGAAAAAAGTTTAATTCACCTCACAAGAGGTAACTGAGGTGAAGCTGAAATTCAAGGGCTGTCACAGGCAGAGTGTGCCGACTTGGGTGAGGGGTCCAGACGTGAGGTGATAGGAGTACTGGGGAGAAGATGACACCTTTAGGCATGGCTGTTCCCATGATGGTGTTCTCAGCATGATGAGCTTTGGGAGGAGGTGACACTGGGACTGGGGACACAGCTAGGAGCAGCCAGGTCCATTGGGTGGGGTGGTGGTCTGGCTGCTGCTAGGAGAATGAGGAAGGAGAGTGACAGCCTCCTCCAGCATTGCCTCGGACTGCTGGACGTTCAAGCATGGCCTACTTGAGTCATGGGCAAGAGGTAGGTGACTAAGACAAACAAACTCTAGAGGTCTTTCCAGGTTCTGCTTCCTATAAGCAGGATGGTCACTTCTTCTCTGGCCAGGTGATGGTGTGGATCCATGGTGGTGGTCTGATGCTGGGCGAGGCATCTACCTATGATGGACAGGTCCTCGCCGCCCATGAAAACGTGGTCGTGGTGACCATTCAGTACCGCCTGGGCATCTGGGGATTCTTCAGGTGAGATGCTGGACTCGCTGTGCATTGGCTCCCGGAGTGAGGGTGCTAGGACCAGCTTTGGTCATGTCAGCCCTCAGGGGATCTCTGTAAGTTCCACAGGAAGGCACCCGAATCCTGTCATCACTGAGCTCCACATCCCGTCTCCTTTTGTCTGCTACTCCTCATGGTGCTATTTCCTCTTCCTGTAACGCCTATTCTACCTGAGAAACTCCTCCTTATCCTGTAAAGCCTGACACAAATGTCACTCCTTCTGAAATACTCATTTCCTTTTTACCTGTAAAGCCGGAGCACCTTACACACCCCTGAAAAGACACGTAGCAACACAATACTTACAACAGCAAGTTTTTACTCTTACCTCCTCTGGGAAGTAGAGTAGGGCAGACTCAGGGCGAAGTCCTTCCCGAAGCCCACAGGATCCTCTTTAGTTGTTAGTCCTGTACTCACACTTTTGATCACCAGGCCCCAGGCCCCAGGGCAGAAGCTTGATAGTTACTTCTGAGTGACGGGAGCTTGGAGGTTGTCAGAGCATCTGACCCCATAGACAACCATCCCAGGAGGAATATGAAATCCACTCACCCCATTTCCTTCTACATTTGGCACATGCCTGAGTCAAGGCTAGAGTCTCCTTCATCGAGTCTCCATGGAGACAGGAACCAGGTAATCTTAGGACAGAGTTTCTGGCAGGTTTCCTAATTGCACTGGCCCCAGAAACTCTGACCCAGAGAGGGCCGAGGGTCAGGCTTGAGGTGGGGTGGGATTCTCTCTGGGAAGACCTGGAGGGATGGAGGAGGGTTATCCCAGTTGAGTCCTGTCCCAGGATACATCAGCTTCATGGAGACTCCTCATGTCTTTCGCCCCCAGCCCATTTCTCTGCTCCTCACTGCGGTGAAGCTGTTCTGCTAACACCACCCTCCTCAACTTCCAGCTTTTCCTTTCCCCCTACCAGGCAGGTCTCTACTCTGACCACGCCACCAATGACTCTGGTTGAGGTCACCGGTGACCCACCAGCTCTTGGTCAAACCTTGGCAGCCCCCACACATGATCCCTCACACTTCTTTGAAATTCTTCCTTCTCTTGACTCCTGGCCACCTCTTGCATCAGGCACCGCTCCTTCTTGGCCCTTTCTAAGGCCCCTCTTCTTCCCTGCCCTCAGGCCTCTGTGTGTATCTCCACTGATTTCCTGAGTGATCTCATGGGGCCACTTTCACAGCTCCCTATATTCACCCTTGACCTCTCTTTCAAAACCTTGAGGCACATCACTAATGCCCTGCTGCTCTCTCTAAGGGGTCTCTAAAGGGCACCTGGCACCTCACAGGGACAAACTTAATCCTCATCTCCCAATGCCCATCCCCTAGACATACTCCTTTCTCCTGATGCCTCCTGCTCAGCTGCCTGCAACCCTGTCTTTCCAGTTGCTCAACCTATAAGCCTTGAGGTCAATCTGGACCCTTTTGTTTTTCTCACACCTACCCATTATGCGTCAGCAAATCCTCTTGACTCCACCTTGAAAATATATTAAGAATCCAACCACTTCTTGCCTCCTCTCTTCTATCCACCCTAATCAAAGCTCTCGGAGTTATTCACCGGGATTAATGTAATTATCACTTACTTTAATAACCCTTTTTAATATGTTGCACACAATAGCTAGACTGATCATTTGAGACAAACAAAATCCTTTCTTCCCCTGAGTGGCTACTCTTTAGTTGTTAGTCCTGTACTTACACTTTTGATCATCAGGCCCCAGAGCCTTTGCACTTGCTGCTTCTGCTACCTCGAATTCCCTCTTTTGGATATTTACAGGGCTCACATGTTCACTCATTAAAGTCTCTATTCAAGTACTGCTGCCTCAAAGAGGCCTTCCCAGACAGCTGACCTGAAACCACTGCCCCATCTCTGCCTTTTCTCTTACCGTTTTATTTTTGTGAAAGCATTTTCACTATTTGGCATTAAATTCTACATTTATCTGTTTATTCATAATCTGTATTGTAAGCTCTTTGTAGTTAGAGATTTTGCCTTTTTGTTTTCAGATGTGTTCCTGCCCCTTAGAATAATGTTTGGCACATAGGGCTTGGCTCAATAAGTAGATGCCAGATTAAGGAATGAAAAGCCCTAAGGCAAACAATGTTTCCAGAATGGAAGGCAGTGACAAACCCTGAATCAGCACTGTAGAAGCTACGACTTATTCCAGAAGGCTCACCTAAAGCCCACAGCCTAATCTATGGTCCTGGGAACCCAGCCATGATGTCTTTGCTCCCACCCCCACCCTGTTTTCTTACAGCACGGGGGATGAACACTGCCGGGGGAACTGGGGTCACTTGGACCAGTTGGCTGCCCTGCACTGGGTCCAGGAGAACATTGCCAACTTTGGAGGGAACCCCGGGTCTGTGACCATCTTTGGAGAGTCGGCGGGAGGTGAAAGTGTGTCTGTTCTTGTAAGTGTTCCAAGCCCTAACGTGACTGTTGTTTGGACCCGTGGAGACCAATTGATCTAACCATGGGCATGTTTATTAACAAGACCTGGATTCAAGGCTGATCTTACTCTGCACAAAATCAGAGAGTGGAGGGTTCATGGCCAAATCCTCCTTGGCCCCTAGAAAACTCAGCATTCTAGGGCCACAATAATCTCCAGCCACAGCCTGCTGCAGTCCTCTTCTTCTAAATTAGTCAAGCTCGCTCGGTCTTTCTCTTTCTCTCTCATTCCCAATGATTGTTATATTAGGACTCACCTCACTTCTCTTGGGAAGTAAGAGTGGGTATAAATTATGAATAAGGGGAGGCACTGATGAGAGGTGGGCAGTGTCATCATTGGGCTTAAAGCCAGATTACATGTCAGGAGGACATGAGCACTAATAAGTGGTCAGGGGCTCTTCTGAGATGTGCTGGTGGTTTGTCCACTCCCAAGAGGGAGGACAGTAGTCTCTGGGAATGAGGGGTGGACCTGGGCTGGAGAGAGTGGGTGAGAGGGAGGAGAGGAATGGGAAGGTAGGATGTGGTGGGGATGGGGCAGAGGATGCAGACGCAGACACAATCCGGAAAATGAAAGTGTTAGGTGCTAAGAGTTGTAAGAAACCCTCAAGCTGCATCATAGTTGAGCAGAAGGTCAGCACTATTAATGTACTTTTAAAATATATATGTATATATGTTTTAAATTATAGCTGACATACAATATTAGTTTCAGGTAGAACACAGTGATTTGACATTTATATAATTTACAAAGTGATCACCTTGATAAATCCAGTACCCATCTGACACTATATATAGTTGTTACAATACTACTAACTATATTCTCCATGCTGTGCTCTGCATCCCCATAATTATTTTGTGTCTTCCAATCTATATTTCCTAATCTCCTCCCACACTTTACCCATCCCCCTTACCTCCCCATCCAGCAACCATCAAAAGGCTCTCTGAATCTGTGAGGTTGTTTCTGTTTTCTTTGTTTATTTACCCTGTTCTCTAGATTCCACATATAAGTGAAACAATATGATACTTTTCTTTCTCTGTCTGACTTACTCCACTCAGCACTACACCCTCTAGGTCCAATTATATTCGTTGCAAAAAGCAAGATTTCATTTTTTTTAAGGCTGAGTAATATGCCAATATATATATGTGTGTGTGTGTGTGTGTGTGATATATATGTGTATATATATACATATGTGCGTGTGTGTGTATGTATGTATGTATGTATGTATGTATGAATGTCTGAATATATGTATGTATAAAATCAGCTCTCCTTTACCCATTCATCCACTGATGGACATCCACATTGCCTCTGTATCTTGACTATTGTAAATAATGCTGCAACAAATATATATGGATGCACATGTTTCTTCCAGGTAGTGTTTTGGGTTTCTTCAGCTAAATACCCTGAGGTGGGATTACTGGGTCCTACTTGGTCTCTTGTTATCGCCTTTACTCTAAACTCTTTTTTCTGGTATAAGTATTGCTACTCCATTTTTTTGTTTGTTTGCTACCATTTTCATGAAATGCCTTTTTCTATCTTTTTACTTTCAATTCCTTTGTCTTTCAATCTAAGCCTTTGTAGGCAGCATGTGTGTTTTGTTTTCTTATCCATTTAGCCACCCTGTGTCTTTTGATTAGAGGGTCTAATCCATTTACATTTAAAATAATTGTTGATAGATAATGCCATTTTATTATTCATATTTTTTAATCTTTTTTTCTTTTTAAAGAAGTCTCTTTAACATTTCTTATAATACTGTTTTAGTGGTAAGGAACTTCTTTAGCTTTTGTCATCTGGGAAACTGTCTTTTGATTCTAAATGATAGTCTTGCTGTGTAGAGTAATCTTGGTTGTAGAATTTCCTTTTCATCACTTTGAATGTTCCACACCAGTCCCTTCTTGTCTGCAAAACTTCAGGTGAGAAATCATCTGACAGTCTCATGTGAGCTCCCTTGTAGGTAACTAACTGCTTTTCTCTCGCTGCTTTCAAGATTCTCTCTGTCTTTAACCTTTGTCATTTTAATTATGATGTGTCTCGGTGAGGGCCTATTTGGATTCATGTTGTTTGGGACTCTGCACTTCCTTGGCTTATATGTCTATTTCCTTCTCCAGGTTAGGAAAGCTTTCTATCATTATTTCTTCAAATAGATTTTCAATTCTTTGTTTTCTCTCCTCTCCTTCTGGTACCCCTGTGATGCAAATGCTGGTGTGCTTGATGTTGTCCCAGAGGCCCCTTAAACTACCTACATTTTTTGGGGTCCTTTTCTGTTCTGATTGTGTATCTTCTGTTACTATATTTTCCAAATTGCTGACTTGATTGTCTGCATCATGCAATTTACTGTTGATTCTCTCTAATGTATTCTTCATTTCTGAGTGGTTCTTTTTTATGTTTTCTATCTACATTTTTATGTTTTCTATCTCTTTGTGGAAATTCTCACTGAGATCACTGAGCATCTTTATAACCAATGTTTTGAACTCTGCATCTGGTAGATTGCTTGTCTCCATTTAGTTTAGATCTTTTTCTGGAGCTTCATTCAGTTTTTTCCTTTGAGGCATTTTTTTGTCTCCCCATTTGTTTTGCCTGCCTGTGCTTGTTTCTATGTATTAGGTAGGGCTGCTATGTCTCCTGGTCTTAGGAGAGTAGTCTTATATAGCAGGTGCCCTGTGGGGTTTAGTTGTGCAGTCTCTCTGGTCATCTGAGGTGGGTGCTCCAGGTTGTCCCTTGTGTGGGTTGTGTGTGCCCGTCTGTTGTAGTTGAGCCTTGATTTCTGTTTGCTATTTAATGGAAGAATTGATCCTCAGGCTGATTAGCTATGAGGATTGGCCATGACTACAGTGGAGGATCTGTTGTGTGAATCCTGCTGACCGTGTGGATCAGGATTCAATATAGTGGGCTCTGGTGCCTTCTGAGTCTGCCCTTTTGATGTGTTATTTGTGGAGGTGGTTAGGTGATGTTCTCTGGTGTAGTCGGGGCCTCTTTGGAGGGGCTCTATGTAAGGCCAAGGTAAGCCTCTGTAACCTGTCCGGGGCCACTTTTTATGAGCTATTAGTGGATCTATAGATGGTTACCACTTGTTCCGTGCTTTGAGGAGCATAGGAGATTCTAAACTCTAAAGCATGGCCAGTTGCCAATAGTGCTAGTCTTTGGGCTGCCTAGCAAGAGGTATGGGGCACATCAAGGCCAGATGCTGCTTAATTGGGGTTTGTGAACTTTTGATGGATTTTAGGGAATTCACAGCATGAGTCAAGATAGGCATTTGTATGGAAAAGCCACTGCAAGTGTCTCTGGTGGGCCCTCAAGTTGCATGGGATGTGGTCTCAGGGAATCATCAGAGCAAAGTGATTCATGTTAGCTAGGTTGATGTAGACTCAGATATGACACTTGTAGGCCGGGTGAAGAGAAGTCTCAGCAAGAAACAATGGCTTCTGCCAGCACCAAATCTGGAAAGAAGCTGCCCCTCCAGTCCTCGCCCTGATGTTGGATAATTCAGTTTCTCTGTGTATGTCCCTGGAGCCTTTCAAGGTGCTCTTGGAATACTTGAACTCAGAGCAAGTGAATTTGTCACCACGTCTGTGCAATGGCCCTTTAAGAGGAATGCCTGGGACTCCTGTAGCCCTCTGTCTTACTCAGCCACAATCTTTGCTGGTTTTCAAGCCAGAAGTTATGGGAATGTTTCTTTCTGGTGCTGAAACCCTGGGCTGGGAAGCCTGAGGAGGTGCTGCATCCACTTGCTCCTTGGTAGGAATCTACACAGCCAAGATATTCCTCCCAGTTTTTAACTGCCACCGGCGGGTATGGGACCGGCCCTGTTCACGATTCTGCCCCTCTTACCAGTCTCAGGGTGGCATCCTCTGTATAACCTTAGTTATTGGATTACTCTTCAGCTAGTCTTCATACAATTCTCAATGATGGTCATTCAGTAGTTTAGTTGTAATTTTGATGTGGTCGTGAGAGGAGGCAAGCATGGCACTTACCTAATCCACCATCTTGACTGAAACAATTATTGTATTTTTAAAACATACTACATGTTTGCTTTTATGTTTAATACTCAGAGGAAACTTTTTATAGTTTGCCAAGTGAAGAAAAAGGAAAAGTACCATTATATTTGAAAATGAAAGGTCATTCATAATTCCATTACTCTCCATATTCACCATGGACATATTAATATGTATTTTTTAGCCTTTTTGCATGACTTACTCATTCACTCTATCATCTATCCATCTATCATCTTTCTTTCTTTCTATCTATCTATCTATCTATCTATCTATCAATCATCTATCTATTACCTCTCTATATATATATTTAGGATTTTTTTTCAAACAAGAACCATATTAATATCTCAAAACAACTTAAATATTTCCCGACATCTTAAGTACTTTTCCATAATTTTATTTTTTATAGTTGTATAATATTCCATGAAATGAAAAATATTCCAAGAATGAAAAATAGCTTATTTATTCCATCTCATTATTTTGGAATCTTGGGCAATGGCCAATCTTTTTCATTATAAACAGCATGAGCACTCTTAGAAAGCATGTGTGCCTCCATGGTTATTTTTCTTAGGATAAATTCTGAGTAAAAGAAATACACAATCAGAACTGTGTCTTTAAAGCATTGCTAGGAATTGCTCAGCTGCTTTTCTGATACTTTGGATTGTTATAATCAGTGCTCTCTGCATAGTTCCTGTTGTGTCGCTCACTCTGTGCCCCTGGCTTCCTCCAGCTGAGATCTTCTCAGAAAAACTGAACCCTGGGCTCTGCCTGGGGAATAGGCCATGCCAGGTGAGAACTTGGTATGCTCACTAAGCCCAGAGTCTCTAGGGGAATGGGCTAGGGCAGAGCTGTGGATGGGGGTTGATCCTGAAGTCTCCCTCCCCATGAGCATAAACTCTCTTCCTCTCCACTCCTGTCTCAGGTGATATCTCCCCTGGCCAAGAATCTCTTCCACCGGGCCATCTCTGAGAGTGGTGTTGCCCTCATTGGTGGTCTGGTCAAGAAGGACATGAAGGCCACAGCTCAGGTAGGTCTCAGAATGGACAGCCCCACACCCTTTGCTCTGCTCTCATGGAGTCTTCAGGGGTCTTCCTTGTCGTGGTAATCAGCTGACATGCTCAAAAAGTGACAGGAAGATAGCTGAGAGAAAAAACAAGGAAATGCCTCACCCACTCTCCCATTTTTACTGCTTAGTGAACTGGCCAGAAAGCATAAGCAACTTGCCAGGGTCAGTGAGTGATCAGGGCACATCTGGGACTCAAGCTCACAATCTGGACTGCCAGAACAGTGCACTGACCATACTTTGCAAATTGTGCCCAGGTAAGGTGCTGGGCTAGGTAGTGGGAAGTGGACTGCCATTGTCTCTCATCTCTCTGAGGGTCTGAGTTCTGGTGAACTTGTAGCACGTGGGGTTGAAGTGGTTCCTTCCAGCGGGCCTTGTGACGGCAATGGAGTTTCAGAGAATTATTTCATTGATTCATTCATTGGCTCAACAAATAATCTTGATATAGCCAGACATCTAACAACCTTGTGAAGCTTATATTCTATGGAGCAGATAGATTAATGATTATATAAGCACACAATTATGAAATGTCAGCTTTGTCAAAACAAAGTTTAAAAGAAGCCCTTAGCCCAGTGTGGAGGGGAAGGTTATCAGGAAAGGCTTGCCAAAGAAAGTTATCAATAAGTTGAGAAAAGGATGATGAGCCATCATTTGCTTGGTGAGAAAAGAACTTTACAGGAAGAGGGAACAGCATGCATACGTGTCCTGTGGCAGGAGGAAGTATCTCATGTGAGAGTGAATGATGACTGATGTGGCTAGAGCAGAACATGCAGGGGGACTTGGAGTGAGCTGAAGGTGGGAACACTGGCAGGGCCATGCTGCATAGGACCCTGGTGAGGGCTTTGTCTTTTTCTGGAAACTGTTAGGAAGCCAAGGAAGGGAGAGTAACAGGGAGGCTCTGCTGAGGAATGTCCTCTGGAGTGTGTGATATGGTGCTGTGGGAATGCTTTCATGGAGAGACACAGGGAGTAGCCAGACTTTAAGGGCCTGCTAAGTAGGAAAGGAGGAAATGAAGAGAATTTTGAGAATGTTTTTCAGAACTCTTCGGTTGAAAACAATAGAAGCCCTCTTGACCAGGCTTCCGTCAGGAAAGGGGAATTTATTTAAAAGAACTAGTAGACATGGGGCCGGATTTCACTATCAAACAAAAACTAGAAATTGGCAAAATGAAGGGAATGTAGGCTTTTATTCTTACATTTGTGTGCTGTCCCCCATACCTGTCAACACCATTGTTTTCTCTCTCAGTCCATGCTGAGCTAGGTTCTGTGTCAGACACTCTACTAGACTTTGGGGGAGCCCTTGCACACTCTCCAGGTGGTACAGTGCCTGCCTTCTTTCCATTTCACCTTCCCCTCTGGCTACACTTTGCAATACTTGCCCAAGGCCAAATGCTAGGAAGTGCAGAGTTGAGGTTTGAAACCAAGCAGAGTGTATCTGGATTCCATGCTCTTAAGCCTACGCCATACTGCCCCATTTTAGACATTCAGCTTAGAGATCAATTTGCCCATTTTAATAGAGGTGATGGAGACCGAGGGTATATAATTAGCACGAACGAGACCCAAGAACCATACTTGCTGACCTAGAGAATTTTCTTCTGCCCCCTACTGCCTTTGGACATTGAGGTTGAGTTAGTTAGAACACCTGCTTTTGATTGAGGAAATGGATGAGGCTTTCTAATTCTGCTGTTGCCTATGATCTCTGCAGAAAATTGCTGTCACTGCTGGGTGTAAAACCACCACTTCGGCTGTCATAGTGCAGTGCCTACGCCAGAAGTCAGAGGATGAGCTCTTGGAGATAACGCTGAAGATGGTAGGTGCACCCATTCTCATGGCTACCTGAGCCCCTCACCCTGTAACCTTGGCCCCAACATCATTGAAGCTGACCCTTTACCTTCACAAAACTACTTGGGGGCAGTGTTTCAGCTCCCTGAAGCAGTATCACCCCTGGATCTAAATGGGGGAATTAGTTTCTTTCTTTTTTTATGAAATATCTCAAATGTTAGCAAAGTGAAAACCTAACATAATGAACATTAGTGTAGTAATCTCTCAGCTCTGTCTAAACACTATTTTGTCATTTTGTTTTTAGACATATTTTTAAGAAATGAAACATTATTCCCAGAGGAATTTGGGGGAATGGAGATATTAAAAAAAAAAGTTTTCAGAAAGGTTGCCAAAATTTATCTTGGTTAACTTAGAAATGATCAGCATATCCCAGTGATGGTGCAGTTTTCTAGATTTCCTGAGACTCTGCCTTAGTTGTGATTCTGAAATGACTGTATATCCACCCATTCACCCATTCAACCATCATTCAACATATTATTATTTTTATCTATGCATCCACAAAACATCCAATTCATTAATATTCTTTTGCCAATCTAATATTAAGCCATCCATACCTTTTATTTATCTATTATCAATCATTCATGCATCATCTAGCCATTATATATCTTTACTCAATCATCCGTCCTTCTAAAAGGATATCATCTATATGCTAATTTTCACCTATCTATCCACTTATCTACCTAATTCACCCATACCCCATATGTAGACCAAATCTAGCCATCCATCCATCCATCCATCCATCCATCCATCCATCCATTCATTTATCCATCCATCCATCCATCCATCCATCCATCCATCCATCCATCCATCCATCCTTTATAAGTGTATGGGGGCAGGTACAGGGAGAATGATGCAGATATGAATTGGTATAGTCTCTACTCACAAGGAGCCATCTAAAGGGAAACACACCTTTATACTTGATGGATTAAGTGTGGTGGGAGTACAGAGAAGGGGAGCATTCATTGTAGTCAGCAGGGATGCTTCTCAGAGAAGGTAACATCTGAGGATTGATGCATGGCTATGGCATAAGTCATCACGGAGATGCAATAGCAGGACAGACGGTCAGAGAATACAGCATGTAGGGTTATAGGAAATATTCTTTTCTTTTTGGGAGGGCATGAATGTGAGTCCAGAAGTAATGTGAGTTCCTGGATCTTTTGTATGGACTCTAGCCTCCTGGAGATATTACTGGGCCCCCAGGAACAGGCCTCTAGCACTCTTCCCATGGGCTGAGTACAAGGTGGCCTTGGGCTTGGGTCCTGGCTTCTAAGGCTCAAAAAAGGTGACTAATGTCATCAGAGAATTAAAACACAACTGTTTTCTGATGCCTAAAAAGAGGAAAATTTATTCTATGTGTCATAAGAGGACCCAGCTTATAAGGGGGGAACCCAGAGAACCTCAGATCCATGTTTTCCTTCTGAGATTTTCTGAGATTGTGTGGAAGTGTTTCCATGATTATCTGCTCTCCCCTACACATACACACACGCACGGCGATAGGTCTACAACCCATAAATGGGACTCTACCTATTGGTCATTTTCTGCCTACTGGTCAGACTAGTCAGCCATAGTGTTAACATTACAATCAGTTCATCTTGGTGAGTATACAGCAAGGAAAAGTGTGGGTGTGGGGTGAATTTTAGTGAGCTTGTATGAGACCAGACTTTCTAATGCAAGATGAGAAAACTCTTTCAAATCGACTTAATCAGAAAAAGAAATGTGTTGTAACAGAATCTTCAGAGAAATGAGAAGGTCAAGAGCACATGTCTTCAGGCATGGCTGGACCCAGAGACACAAATACTATTAAGACTCTGTGCTTAGCCCTCAACTTTTTACCTCCAAGGCTGGCTTCAGTCTCAGCCAGGTTTGTCCCCTGGGAGGTTAAAGACAACAGCAGCACTTAGACACGTATCCTATCTGCTTAGGAACCCTCTTTCCCAGGAATTTCAGCAAAAGTTTTGTGGTGAACTCTGTTGGCCTACCATGGGCATGTGCCCATCTATGAACTAATTTCTGTGGTCAGGAAGATGGGACACCACAGTCATTACACACACACACACACACACACACACACACACACACACACACACACGAACATGCCTAGGCTCATGGAGTGAGAGTGAGGATGAGGGAGGTCTCCCAAAAGAAAAATGGGGTGCTGCTGCCTGGGGGAACAAGAAGAGGAAATGGATGGAGGTCAGGGCAGGCACAAACAACAGACATCCTCTCCAGAGCTCCCCTCCCCCACCCTCCACCTACACCCCATGCTCATGTCCAGGGGAGCCAGTCTCCTGCCTACTTCCTCTTGGCCCAGCCAAGGTGGCACCGGGAGGTACAACCTGATACCTTTAGCACACACATCGTGAAGATCAGCTTTTCTTCCAGGAAGCCTTCTCACGCTCCTCCCTTTGTTTTCACAGAACTTTTTCGTTCTTGATTTACTTGGAGATCCCAAAGAGGTAAGGACATTTACATTTCCTTGATTACAAGTTTTACATCTTGACAGTGTTAAACTCCAGTTAAGTATGAATAAAAGAGTTCTCCCTTGTGGATTCTTGCTAACTCCCTGTGATTGCTGAGTTCCAGAGAGGGGCAGTAACTTGCCTGGGTAATGCATCCAGGGGGACCTGCCGTAGGACTGCAACCTGTTTCCGTGACCTGTGAAACATCTCACAATCTTATCCCCTCTGCTCTCTTCCAGAGGGCAGTAGAGCTTATCTTAAAAGGTATTGCATGGATTAAATGACATTCACTCAGTCGTCATCCAGAAAACATTTAATTAGCACTCACTATGTGCCAGGACTCGATTTTTGAGCTGGGGAACACACCAGTGAAGTGGGCAAAGCAGAGTCAACCCCCTGCCCTCTCGGAGTGAGGAGAGATACAAGAAATATATAAAAAATGGAGCAAGATTGATGATGGTCAGCGTTGTGAAAAAAAAGAAAATGGGAAACAGGGATAGAGTTTGCCAGAGGTTTGAATTTACATAGATAAGGTCAGGGCATGGCTCAATGAGAACGTGACATGGGAGCCAAGCTCTGGAGGAGAGAGGAAGAAGCCAGGAATCAGAAAAACTGGGGACAGAGTGTTCCAGGCAGAGGGAACAGCAACTGCGAAGTCCCTGTGGGCAGAGGCCAGAGACTGGAGCAGAAGGAGTGAGGGGGGAGGACAAGCTCTAAGCTAAAGAGGGAAAGGGAGCGGAGGTCACTTGAAGGACATGAATTTTGATTCTGAGTGGCATGTGGTGTGTTGGGAGGTCTTTGAACAGAGGAGTCATGAGATCTTAGTTTTTGCAAAGACTGTGTTGAAATAGACAGTAGGGAAAGGGCCACAGAGACTCAGGGACATGAGCTGGGAGGCCCCCGTGTCCCCTGGCAGCGGATCATGGCAGCTGGGATGGGCTGATGCAGAGGGGATGGCCAGGGAGATTTGGCATCTGGATATTTTTAAAGGAGCAGCCAACAAGATTTGCTAATGAACAGGCTATGGGGCTCAAGGAGTGGCACAGGCCCCTGGCTTTCTGGACCTGAGCAAGGTAACGTCCACAGAGGGCAGCCACTCTCATCCACTCTGGACAGATATGGTTACCGCTGTTCTCTCTGCTCCTGGTGTCAGTCAACAACCCCACTGGATGCTACCAGACCTGACGGAGCCCTCTGTCTCTCTCTGAACCATTTTTGGGGGGCTGGCATCTGTGCACAGGATCTGTAATGGCATTGCTGATAGTACCATCTGGTGTCTATCACGTCCTATCTGTGTACCCAGGACAGCACTAAACATTCTTCACGTGATCAGTCTTTTAATACCCACACGAACCCATCTTGTAGATGAGGAAACTGAGGCATGAACAGGCAAAAATACTTTTCTAAGTTACCAGCTAGTAAGTGGCAGAGCCAAGTTTCACGTCCAGATCTGTGACCGAAGGCTGGCAGGAACCTCATCCTGTATTTCCCTTGGGAGCAGTGACTCGATATTTGCTAATTTTGCATTTATAGTGACTTCATAGAACTTAACTATTCTGGATGATGAAAATCAATTGTAGAGAGATACATATAAAGATACATACATTCACATTGAAATATATACAAAATGTAACTTTTTATGTTTTATATGAAACAGAAATATTAATATAAAATAAATTTTACATGATATATTTTTATACATTTCAATTTGAGTGAGACTTTTTTCTTCCATCACTTTCCCACTGCTAGTCCCTTGGAGACTAGTTCTACCCTCTGGGTCACACACTAAGCCCCATTGTTAGGACCCTGAATCCTGTGGCCACTGCCATACAGGTCTGCAGTGCTGGCCTCATGCTCAGACAGGCTGAAAGGCAGATGTGAGTGTGACCTCAAGAGAGGGAGCACAGACACCGTTCTGCCCTCTCCGCTAGAGCCATATGTTCGTGCCCACTGTGGTGGATGGCGTGGTGCTTCCGAAGATGCCTGCAGAGATGCTGGCTGAAAAGAAATTCAACACTGTCCCGTATCTCCTCGGAGTCAACAAGCAAGAGTTTGGCTGGATCCTTCCGATGGTGAGAATGTGCGAGCCTCTTGGACATGCCTCCCCCACCTGTCACACCACCTCCCACCTCTGATCTCAGGATCTCCTTCTCCATATTCCATCTGGGGCCAGGACAGGTGTCCCCTTTGCACGAGTTTCAATTTTCACTCCGTGAGTGAAATGGATATAAGTCCATTTGATTTACTGATTTTTCCTAGTCCATCAACAACTTGCCAAGCTGACTTCCAGCCTGCATTGGTTTGGTTGGATGGTTGTTCATCAGTTTGGTTCTTTCTGTTCAACATCAGTGATTCACAAATGCTAAACCATTGTTTTAACAGCTTATGGGCTACCCGATCTCTGAAGGCAAGATGGACCAGAAGACGGCCACATCGCTCTTATTGAAGTCCTACCCAATCACGGTAAGGGTCCAGGGAATCCGCAGAACTGGCTGAGACCCAGGGACGGGCAGGGGATTACCCAGATCACAAAGAAGTTAAATAGAAGAATAAAGACTGTGGCTGGAGAGTTTTGTCCCCACTTGGCCACTGGGTGATGAAAGGGGTTTGCACAGGACTTGAGAGGTTCACCATTAATGTGTGGCTTACTCTCTGGTCACTTCACTCTTGATCTGTTTCAGAACGTTCCCGAGGAACTGACTTCATTGGTCATTGAGGAGTATTTAGGAGACACAGACGACCCTGTTGTAAAACAAGACCGGTTCCTAGATTTGATGGGAGATGTGGTGTTTGGTTTCCCATGTGTGACCGTGGCCCGTCACCACAGAGGTGAGCCTCAGAGTTGTTCAGGAAGCAACGCCAACCCTGCTGTGTGTCTGTCCTTCCCACCCCTCAGGAAAAACAAATCTGTGGAAACTGCCAGAGGTTGGGCTTCCTAGGTCAGATTTATATGTCCTGAGACAGGGCACTGTCCCAGTTTGGTTTCATCCAGAAGTAGGCTTTGAGAAAAGGATCCAAATGCAACTGTTTTACTGGGAAATGGTCCCAGAAAACACCAGTAGAGGGGTGGAGAAGGGACATGGGAAGGAGAGGGAAGTGGCGAGTGTCTATTGTGGACAGCTAGCGGTGAGCAGCTCTGAGGAAGAAGAAGAGGACCTTTCTCAGGGTTATCCTGAGCAGCAAGGGAGCAGGGAATTTATCCTCCAACTTTACAAGTCATTGGTTAATGTCTTTTCCCAAGGGGTTGTTAGTTCCCTAGAGCCTTGACCTCCTCCCAGATGGGCAGAGTGGTCCCTGAAGGCCGAAGACCTCAGACAAAAAGGCTGCAGATGCTGGAGGTGGAAGTCAGACGGGCTTCCTTAGGGGGAGTGGTGAGGCACAGACTGCACCTGCCACGGGGGCTACTCACCTGAAGTCAGGTGGTTCATGGGGCTAGAAGGCTAATGTGGAAGGCAGGTTCTGGGAAGGTTTCCAAGGTGAGAGCTGGCTGTCAACGAGTTTGTTACCCAATGGAGCTGGGGAAAGAGAGAAGCCAAGCGTAGGATGTGCAAGGTTGTCCAGGTCCAAGAAAGGCGTGAGCAGTGGGAGATGTGAGGACAGTAGTCTAGCAAATGTGCGTGCCTGCGGCTGGCTTTTGCCCATGCCTGAGTGTGCTGGGTCTACCACGGGACCTTCCGACATTGACCCAAGGCTGAGTGGGCAGGGTGTGAGGTCAGGGCTGGCTGACTCACCTAAAAGGGAGGTGTTCCCTCTGCTCCTTCTTCCAGGAGTACCCCTCGCCTGGTCTGGGAAGCCCAGGGTTTCCAAGGGTCTGGCACAGTGCTGTGCATTGCAGTTACCACATCCTCCTCCTGAGGGTCCCGATGACGGGGATCCCATCCGTTCTTGCATGAACTCAGTCTTGCCTCTCATGGTGTGTCTGATTTGTGGTGCCCTCTTCTGTACCATTTGCCACTCTCAGCCATACTGGGATTGTGGATTTTATATGATATCTCATTACTCTGAGTTCAAGGTCTTTTTTTGCCATGATTACATATATTTTATCAATGTTATTCATTCATTTTTGCATTTGTATCACTCTCTTTTGATAAATTAACTTTTCTGAATGTAAGATTAATATCTTACAGTTGCAGAAAGCTTTAAAAATATAGGAACACATAAAGAAACTAGGTATCACTCATAATTCTTTCACCTAGAAGTATCTGCTATAAATTTTGATACGTTTTCTTCTAATACGTTTTCCATGTCTTACATATAATTTAAACATTAATTTTATATTAGTTTTGTTCATAGAAACTATGGTATGGGCTTTACCTCCACATCAATAAAAATTCACCAAGAACACCCATTATTTCATGGATTAAAGTTAATTTAGTATCTCTCTAATTTAGTATTTAATTTCGTGTTTAATTTAGTATTTTTAGGCTTGCCACTTATATTTTGGTGCTACAGAAAACATTTGCTCAGCTTTATGTGTATAAATCTTTATACAAGGCCCTAATAATTTTCTTAGTATCGCTTCTTAGAAACGAAAATAGTAAATGGGCCATAGGAGTATTTTAAAGTTCTTGATACAGAATGCGAGAGTGGTTTCCAGAGTGTAAGAGTATGGATGATTTAACTCTCACTCTACGAATACTAAAATGAAAAGTAAAATTGATATTGCCAGTTTCATAAGGCTTTCCTCACCAAAGAAAGAGAGAACATCGCACTATCGTTTTCATATTTTTATTACTATCTCTCTCTTCTATCTGCTTCTCTTCTTGTTCCTAATTATCCAAATCTGTGCCCTGCTTTTCTTTGAAGACTTGTGATACAACTGTAGAAATATTACCCATTTTAGTGGTTTAAGGCAGAAGTGATAACAACAACAACAACAACAACAACAACAACAACAACAACAAACAACAACATTATCTTTTGAGCAACATCCTGCCCAAAATAAGTTCTCTCATTCACAAAAGATCTTTCCTTTATGGCTGGGCTCTGAGTTCCTTTCTAAAACTTCAGAGTGGATGAGGCAAGTTAAACCCCCACCTTCCAGTGGGTTCTACTTGACCTTGAAGGAGTTGTTTAACAAGGGGCTTATGGAAGCCAGAGGGTTGCTTTTTTCCTCCTGCACACCTCCTGTTGGACCAAGGGTGCAATGATGGGGTGTGAGGGAGACAATTACATAAATGATTTTACGTCCTCCACTTGGGATGGCATATGTCATTAAACTGTGTTGTGGATAAATAGTTAATGATGTTAAGAAATGATTATAATCATTACAAGATAATATGCAATATCATCTTAATTTTATTTACATAAAAGGGATATGTGCTGAAGTATTAACTGTGGCTTCTCTGGTAAGATTCCAAATGAGTTTTTGCTCGTTTTCCTTTTTCCTGCAGGTATGGTTCAAAGGAGTGAAAAGTAGTGTGTTATCGAGGGAATGCAGTAAACTGTATGTATACAGATGGGCTTGTACGAATGCATCGGTAGGCAAAGGGGTTTGTGTGAGTTGGCCCAGTGGCCCTATATGATAGTTATTTTGAATGGACTTACCCAAGTTTCAACATTCATTCATTCGTTCATTCATTCCTCCATTCAATCTTCATGCATGCCTTCATTTAACAAATACCTGGCTCACATCCAGTTGCACCAGCTCTTCACCCTTGAGCATAGCACGGAACTCGTCAGAAACTCGCTTTCTCTATTATGCAAGGACCAGGGCTTTCCTGCAGGGCTGCACAGGTCTTAGCACAGTGGGCAGTGGCTATCCATATTGTTGTGTACTCTGGTCCCAGGTGTGGCACTAGTTCCCTGAGTGCTCGTGGCCCCAGAGACCTCGATACCACCCAGGTATGCATCTAGTAACAGGAATTGTGCATGAATTATGTCTTCTCAGATGCTGGAGCCCCCACCTACGTGTATGAGTTTCAGTATCGCCCAAGCTTCTCATCAGACCTGAAACCCAAGTCGGTGATCGCAGACCATGGGGATGAGCTCTTCTCTGTCTTTGGAGCCCCATTTTTAAGAGGTGATGGCCCTTTGGTGACTATAATCTTGGTTTAAGAGATCTGATGTCAAGGCTTGGTTTGGTGTTTTTGGGCAAGTATTTCTTCTCTCCAGCTCTTAGTTTCTTGAATGAACTCTAACGGGTTCAAGTACAAAGGTGCCCACTTTCTCTTGCTTCAGCATGCAGGATGGAGAATATGTATGCATGTACCCTCATCCCTAGTCTGAGAATCCGGACCTGCACACCGATAAGACAGGTGGTGGGTCACTTGCAGGGCCCTGCTCAAGGGCTAAAGCATCACTGGCCAGGCCCCATTCCCAAGAGCATACGGGAGTGTAAGAGCAAGGTCAGGGTTGGTACCAACCTTGAATCAGGGCTAAGGTGTGGTCATCTGTCTATTCAACCATCTATCTACCTGTCATCTATTATTATTCATCAACTCTATCTAACATCTATCTGTCTGTCTGTCTGTCTGTCTATCTATCTATCTATCTATCTATCATTTATCTATCTTATCTATCATCTCTTTATCAATTATTGTTCATTTATCATCTATTTATCTATCATCTATTTATCATCTATCTATCACCTATTCATCTATCTAAACTCTTTATCTTTTAAATATATTCAGGAACAGAACTTTCAAATAAAACCTTTCACAAATGTCTTCAATACCTTAATGATCAGCAGTTACAGATGACTCATCTATGACCCACCTCAGTGCTGTTTGGGACACACCAGTGCCTCAGGCCATTATCTAGTTAGGAGATGCCAAAGAATCAGTGCAGCTGTTTTTCAGCGCCTATGAAAATGAGCGTGGGTGAAAGAGAGGGAGAACAGACACAATGGGGGGCCCTCCTGGGACGTGGGGTGGCCAGACCAGAGACCCTGACGCATGTGGCATTGTGACCCTGAAGGTAGAGGCTGGGAGGGTGGGTGCCAGAGACTAAGGCATCTACCTTATGTGCTTACCACAGCCCATCACTGAGTCCTGTATCAGCAGCTCTCCACTTAGAGTGCACGTGTGTTACCCAGGATCTTCTCCAAATGAAGATTTGACTCAGTAGGTCTGGAATCAGGACTCACATTCTGAATTTGTAATGTGATCTCAAGAGATGTGGCAGTTGCTGCCCCAGGAACACGCTTTGAGTGGCAAAGGCTTTTTCTCTTCTTCCCTCCAGGGGGCAGCTCAGAAGAGGTGAAGCTCAGCAAGATGGTGATGAAATACTGGGCCAACTTTGCTCGGAATGGGTGAGCAAAGATGGAGCGGGCTTGGGGAGGGGCAGGGCGTATCTGTTGGGAAAGGGTAGCTCCTATCACTTGGTGGTCAGATTCCTGGCCCCAAGACCTCAGTGTGACAGCTCCCTATAAACGGGCAGGCTATCCAGGAGACGATGAGCCCCTGCCTCTGGAGGGATGCGAACCTTTTGGCCAAGGTGAAACCTGGGGACCACTGCACATGTCAGAGAATTGTTGGGGCCCCATCATCACTTTGGAGCATGTCCATGTGATTTTCCTATTGCCAGGAACCCCAACGGGGAGGGGCTGCCCCACTGGCCAGCATATGACCAGCAGGAAGGGTACCTGCAGATCGGCGTCCACACCCAGGCGGCCCAGAAGCTGAAAGACAAGAAAATGGCTTTCTGGACCGAGCTCTACCGCAAGGCGGCAGCCAAGAAGCCGCCGCGAACAGAACACGTCGAGCTGTGAATGGGCGGCCCAGGCATTCTGGAAGACAGGGGTGAGCGTGGGGATAATTTGACAGGCGTTCACAGGCCAAAGAAGTGTCTTACTGCAGAGTCTGGCAGAGTGTCAGGTGGGAGTGGCCTCAGTTTTTAAATAAAGTCAGTGTCTGTGTCTCGGGCTGGAGACTTATCTGTCCTCCTCAGAGCGAGAAGGATGAAGAGCGGGGAAGCTGTGGGCAGGAGGGTGTTTCCGGTGGGATGTCTACACTCTCATTCGCAGAGGGATTCTCTCTTCAGCGTTGTGATCTGCCCCACAGAGAAAGCCCTGAGGCAGAGTGACGGGCACCTGTAGAGAGAAGCCAGCAGTGTGTGTGTGAGCAGTGAGCAGAGAGGGAACGTGAGCCAGGCAGTGATGGTGTTTTGAAGCTAGAAGGGCACCAGGAAGGGGACTTGACCACTTCGATATGGGGACAAAGGGCTACCCAGAGGAGGCAAGGAACTGGCTCTGAGCTGCCTAGAACTCATCGTCCCAAGTACTGGAGCCAAACTGAGGCCTGTTCACCCTAAGATAGGGTTCTCTCAACCGTGTTGCCTGGCCATCCCCAGACAACCTTCCCCCGACTCAGGAGTGGTACTTTCCTCTTAAGCGCACTGTGTGCCACCTGTCCCTCTGCGTCTGCCTGCAGCTTCCCCCACCCCACACCCCAGCTTCAGGGTAGAACCCACTCTATCAAACACAATCTTCCCACTATTCTTGCCCTGAGGCATTGAGCAGGGGAGGGGGAAGGGGATCACCTTGCCGAGCTGCTCATCTGTTTGTGACCATGACACGCATAGCCCCTTGGTGACAGATACAGCAAGTTCATGGCCAGCATCACCTGCAACTTGACAAGGTGGTTATTTTCATCAGGCTGAGGCTCCGCTGGAGGAGTTCCCTGTCCACGGTCACACATAGGAACAGGTGTCAGTTTTCAGACCCTGGCGGCCACAGCATTTCAGTCCTTGAAGCCATGGGCTTGTGTGTGTTCATCTGTCACTGGCACCAGGAATAAAAAGGAAGGAAAGTCAGCTAGTGACCGGAGGCTTTCCTGTTCGACCGTGGGCTCCTTGGGGTCCAGGACTAAGGTCAGATTCGTTTTCCTGGTCCCCTAGCCATGGTAGTGGAGCTAGTTAGATGGACTGATAGATAGACAGCCGGCCAGATGGGTCTTTACAGGTGGAGGTGGTTAGCAGCCTTTGGCAATCTTTTGCTTATACCTTTGAATCCTAAAATAATAATAGTACCTGAAAGTTGCTTAAATGGTGTGTCTCCATAAAAAGTTACCTTTTGTATCAGTTCCAAGAACCTTCGCAGGAATGCTATGAGGAAAATCCTTGCTAGCAACCCTACGAAAAGTACCACCAGGCCCGAGAAAACTCAGCCAGCAAGTGGCAGATGAGATGAGCTACATGGAGTCTCTGCCTTGCAACAAACAGAGACCTCAGCACATCTTATGTTAAAGATTATTAAGGATTTCAGATGGTGACAGGTGACCCTTAAAGCCATCACAGAGCCTCAGGCCTTGCGTGCAGAGCAAGCACTCCTTTCCGCAGGGGGCGCAGTTCTAGAATCCACAGCTGGGCTTGTGGTATCTCTAACTTCACCTGCCAGCTCTGGCCTGAGGTGCCCATTAGGCTGATGACTCTCTGCTGTCCTTTTGTGGATCCGGGCAGCGAGATGCAGGCAGACACTGGGTGGGGATGAAACAAAGCTGCTCTTCTCCTGAATGAAGAGGGACAGGCTCAACTGGCCCCTGCTGTCTTTCTCTTCTTCCTGCCTGAAAGGTGGCCATGGTGTCTGCAGGTGGATTAACCCTTTTCTTCTCTATAAGCATATAAACCACAGGCTGTGGGTGGTAGAACAGGAAGCTCAAAGGAGTCCAAATCCTTAACGACGTTCTTAAGCATCTCCAGGGCTCTTCCTGGCTTCTGGGCACGTCCAGGTGGAGGCCTTCACTAAAGTCCTCCTCTGGAACCAAGGACACCTGGTCATCCTATCATGTGAGTGGGGATTTTTTTGCTTCTTGAGAGTAAGCCCAGAGATAGTGAACCAGAGAACATAGGATCGGGGCGTGTTTGTGAAAAGCCAGACATGATATTTCCTCCAGGAGATAGGAGTCGTCTGTTCAAAAGAAACTCTCTCTCACTGTGTGACCTGGGGCAAGTCATTTGTATTTTGGAACACATGGTAGGTACTTAAATATACATTCAAGTATGTGTATATGCACAAACTAAATATATGTACATATAAAAACATTTATTTTTATATAAATTTAATGAAGAGGGTGTTGGTCCCGGAAGCAGACTTCCTGAGTTCAAGTCCCAGTCTCAATAACTAGTAAGTTGTTTCGTCTCTTTGTGTCTCAGTTTCCCCATGTGTACATGGGGATGAGAATAGTGCCTTGTGGACTCACTAGGAAGACTCAGGCAGTGGGAGTCTGTAAAGCCCCAGGCTGAGTCACTGGCACAGGATGAGCTCATGTCCTTGCTAATTAAACTTCCACTCAGCGCCTCGCCCTTGTCCAAGGTGCTGATGCTCCTGAGGTCTCCGTCCCGGGAATCCAGGGCTCGCGAGACAGGAGGGAACCCATTCGCTCTTTGAACATGAGCCAGGGACTCCTTGCACCCAGTTTCCCTTCCAATTCCAAAACTCCAGTGGGGGCCTCTGTGAGTGTAATTGCTTAGGTAACGTTTATAACCTTGGGTCTGACACTCCCCGATCTGGCATGCAGCGCATTTGAAGTGTCAGTGTTGCAATACCTTTCCTCACCTCTGAAGTAGATCTGCCCTTCCCTGTCCCCACTCTCCCGGATCAGGCATTGTTACTATCAGGTGACTGGAGATTGGGTCAGGGTCCAATGGGAGGCTGCGGTGTAAGACTGGAAATTAGCAGAGACCTGGGCATAGGCTCAGGGCGGAAAGCAGGCAGGTGCCCTGTCATTGGGCTGCCTCTGGCCACCACGTGTGCACCAGGCCTACTGGGGCCAGGAGCTAGGCTTGCTTCAGGCTCTCCTGTTCTGCCCCTGAGTCTGCGTGTCCTAGGTTGGGACTCTGGACTAGAACTTGAAGCTATAGTGAGTGTGGTGGCTGCACGCACCCCAACGCCCCCTCAAAAAATGCCATTCTCTGCTACAGGAACAATGGATCTGTGATCCGGGATATGTCCAGGCCATGGCTCTTGCAGGGGCCTTCCCTGGAGACAAAGTTGGTCTCTCCTGCTTTCCCGTAACCTGACCCCTTATCTTGTGCCATCCTAGTGTGACTCAACTCAGCCCCTTCCAGGCCCAAAGCTGACAGATAAACAGGACACCAGAAGCCAGGTAGTTGCCAGCTCTTTCAGAAATCTCTGGTCACCACACTTCTGTCTCCTCCTCCTCTGGGTCACAGCTGAGAACAGAGTCCACTTGTCACATGGCCCTGGAGAAGGCTGACAGTGGAGGGTGTGTGGGTAGATGGATCCTTCAGGAGGGGAGCCACTGCCAGGTAAGGCCCGTGGAGGCTGCTATTTTCCAGAGCCTGAATTTCCGGTCCTGGAGCTCACATGCACTCAGGCCCTGGGAGACTTGGATTTGGCCGCTCAGACCAAAATTCACACCTCAGGGACACCCTTGTCAGGAGGGGACAAGGGAACAGAGACACGATTTTGTCTCCATGAAAACATAGCAGTTAGCTGGGATGCCACTGAGATGGAGAGAAGCAGAGGAAATGGACATCCACAGTGCGGTTGAGATGCACCAACCATACCATAAGCTGCGTCGCAGATACTATGCTGAATATGACCTTGGCCGCTAATCCTCCCGTGACCCTGTGAGGTGTCTCCCCATGTCCAGGTGATAACCAGAGGCAAAGGGAGGTGAGTACCATACCCAAGTTTGCACACCGCGAGTGATGTAACCAGGGTGTGGCCCTGGGTGCTGTGGCTCCAGAACGGTCACCCTCAAAGCACAGCCCATGTCTTGCTCTCCCACTGGCTCTCTCATGCCATGTCATCCTCTCACTCTTGAGAAACAGGAAAGCCCAGAGGCTTTGCGTAACTCTGCCCGAGATTCCATGGCAGCAAGCGATAGAGCTGGGATTCCAAGCCTGGTCTAGTCTGGCATCTAATCCTTTGTTCTTTCTGCCAGACCGGGGCAAACCTTGAACCACAGGCCGGTTCCAGCCTGCTGCCCGTTTTCCAAACTCAGCCGCTTTCATGTACAACAGCAGAGTTGAGTCGTTGTGACAGAGACCTGTACGGAAATTGTTTGCCAACTCAGCACTGAGCCTGCAGGATAAACCAAAGGCAGCAACTCCTGTCTCTGTCTATCAAGGTCCGGCTGGAAAAGGTCATCACTCACATGTTAGTATGAATTAGTCATCACTGTGCTAGGTCCCTGAGAGTATCTCACAGAGTCAGAAACAGAAGGGCCTTTACAGAATCACCTAGTCAGACTGAGGTTTAGTGAGGCCCTCCCATGGGACTCGGTCATACCATCAGAGTAGCTGGTCTCTATGGGCCGTGGGAGTCCAAAACCTTTCCATAGCCTTGACTCCTGAACGCACTGATCCATGCAGACCCACCTTCACTGTCCAGTTTGAGACCTTATGGCAGTAATCTTCCCAGTCCCCTGCAACAAGCCTTCACTTGGCATCCAAATACTCAGAGCCCAACTGTCCTTTCCCTTGGCCACCTGTGAGGGCTCCTCTGACGCCTGCCCCACTTCATGTCCAGGGAGCACCAGACACGATGAGGAAAGCACAGACTTTGCCCTTCAGTGGCCATGTGTCTCTGGGTGGGTCACTTCTCCACTCCAACTCTCAATTCCCTCATCTTTCCAGTAGATACATTATTCTCAGTGCTTCCCAACTTGCAGGATAATTGTCAGGATAACAAATGACGCATTTGATGAGGGGTGGGTTAAAATGCAAGGTCATTATAATGCTGGGGGATGGAGAAATTCAGCCCTGGAAATGAAAAGCAAAACTAGATAACTTACCTGGTATCACTTGGAACCCGCTTCTCATTTAAATAAAATAGGTATCAGTCTCAGAGCTAGACTTAGAGATTTAACCCTCTTCAGTCTCATGTGCCTTGGATTGTAAAAAGAGTTACTTGGGCAAAAGGTGGGCCACTGTGACCAGAAGCTCCTTTAGCAGCTGTTAGCCGATCAGAGGCAAACTCCTTTGTCCTACATAATTCCTAGCATTTTACCTTCACGGCAGAAAGAACTCCACTACCAGATGCATGACACAGAAAATACCCTTTATTATTCAGAACAGTTATTTTTCCATGAAGAGAACAGTTTGTAAAATAAATCCACGCCCGACATAGACACCTACATGACATTGGAACCATCCGTGACACAGAGAGGGCACCGCTGACACAGTCCTTATTTACAAAGAATTGGTTAAGCAGAGGGACGAGGGCGGGCACCCCAAGAACACGTTCGCATGCACCAGGACTTTAGTGACTTCTCGACTGCAGCAACAGCTCTGCTGCACATCCGCAGAAGCGTGGATCCTGGGACTTACAAGGGCATGACAATGTGTTTCCTTCACAACCTAACCAAAAGGGTTGGACTTTATAAAACCAAATGTTTCTGGCATCAGTTGGAGAAATCCTGGAGAAAGAGGAAGTCCTGAATGTCCGAAAAAAAAAGAAAGAAAGTTCAAGTTCAAGAGGTAAGAAATCTGACGTTTCTCTGCTCCACAGGTTATCAGCCCCAGGTGGTTTGAGAAGGTCCTATCATAAATGATGTGCTTCCTTCACTGTAAATTTCGAAGGAGGACATTCTCATGGAGATGTGAAATTTTGTTAATTAGATGGGAGCTTTGGTTATGTGATCTGACCCTTGCTCTTAGAGACAGAGAACACTAAAGTTCCAAGGGAGGACGCCACTCTCCCCAGGAGCCCAGCCAGTCAGCTGCAGACTCGGGTCTGTGCAACTCTCAGTGCTGTTTCCACCGCACCACACTCCCTCTAGGCTCTTCTCCGGTCCACAGCTTTCAAAGGAAATAAATGAACAAATGAAACGAGCTCGGGGGGCATTTTTCCTAAGAAATGACCTCTTTGGAAAGAATGCTTCAGCCTCACATTGCCAGGGCTGCAAAATGGGTCATACAGCAAGAGGCTGGCTCCCACCTGGCGGGAAGCCCCTCTGAGAGTTAAATGCACCTTTGGGGACTTTCAAAATCCATCAGGAAATGTGGCAGGAGTTGACCACTCCCTTCTCCTTTGTCTCATTTGCATCTGGAATGAAGACCAAGTAACAGATGCTAACTAACTAGACCTTGAGTGCGTGTTAAGGTGATGGACTTTAACAGATAATTTACATTTTATGAAAAACAAAAATTCTTTAAAAATCTGATAATATAACAAAAGTGCATTATATAGTACACAGGAGCACCCTTATCCTGGGTAACTTCTGCTAGGAAAAAAAGGCAGAAAAAAGAAGTCAAACATTACTTGTGATAAAGCGCATGCTCCTTATCTGATAAGTGTGATAAGTGTGGGTGGACGATGAGCCCAGAGGTCTCCCAGCACCTACATGACACCTTCCAAGGGCTTCCGGGGTCCCCTTCCTCCCCAGGGGTCCTGGGCTCAAGCCAGGTTCCCTCCACCCCGGGCTCAGGAGCCAACTCACGCCGCCAGGAGGCACCATCGCTTTGGTTTGGAGTGGCCTCCGCTAGCACCACATCTCCTGCTCGCCTTTGGGACAAATGTGTGGAGGCAGAAGGGCCACGTGCAGGTGGCAGAGGGAGAACTGCCGACTCTCTCAGAAGGGTGTCCCTGTTGTGATACACACAGGGTCTTCTGACCCTTTGCTCTCAGACAAGTCTCCTCAGCTTTTCACATCCCCTGTCCCGAGTGATTATTTTCATCAAAACAGAGCAGCTAAACCATTTCCTCTCCGGCAGCCAGCTAGAGGAGAATAAATGACATCCTCTCCCCTCTTCCCTTCTTCAGCACATTGTTTGTTAAGAAATGATTCTTGGCCCCTTGACTGCATTTTGTTTGTTTGTTTATTTTTTTAGGACAGCCCTGGGTGAGTATGGGGGAGAAGAACCATACTGGGCATGGCATTTCAGGATACTCTGGGCTGAGAGTCAGGGGATCGGACTCGAGGGTCCGACTGGATCCCTTCGCAGCTGAGAAACTGAAGTGCTGGCCCGTGGTTTTCTCATCTGGGAAATGGGGAGACAGAAGCCAGCCCCGCAGTCCTGGCTGGGCGGAAAGGAGGCGGTGTGGGGAAAGTGCTTTGTAAAAATCAATGGTAACAGCTAGGGAGGAATCACCCTTGCTGGCCAGATCTCATCAGAGGCGGTCGCCCTGCTCTCGTCTCCCCCACCTTACTGTTCCTCTCTCTGGAATGTTCCCAGACCCCACCTGCCACTTGGGCTGCCTCAGACTTGGAGCCGGCCTGTTTATATGGAAAGACCTGAGAGTCTTCTGATTTCCCTCTTTTCTCTAAGGAATGATGCCCAAGGACGCTGACTCAGCAGAAAACCACCTCCCTGCCCCCAGCTTGCCCTTACAGAACCTTCTTCCACAGATGGCGTGGTCGACCCATCAGTGGGGCTCAGCAACACCTGGTTTTATGGAAAGCACCTTCTGGACGTCTGTCTCCCTACCCTCCCAATGTAAGTGAAGTGGCCTCTCTTCTTCCCCAAGACTCTGCAACAGGGGCTCCCACATATGATTCTTAGCAGACAGCAGGGACTCCATGTTGGAGAAACACACCTGGCCTTGCTGGGTTCCTGGGAAGGCGACGGGTTTCTGGGCTTCGTGCGCCCAACAGAGCAACACCCACGTGGCCTCTACGAACTTGTCTGGCTCTTCTGCAGAACCTGAGGGCCCCGAGACATTCTTCCCCATGACACCCTAGGCTCTGGACCATTTCACCACCAGAAGAAGGAAGAATATTCCAGAACATGCATATCTGACTCAGGTTAGCCAGAGTGAAATCAAACTATGAGGGTTTCTCCTCAGGGTTCCCCAAGCATCTCTCCACAAACTTCATGACAGGGACAGATAACCCAGGAACCCTGACACTGGCTCAGATCCCAGGGGCTGACTAGGGCAAGGGGTGGGGGCAAGGAGAGCAGCAGAGCTAGGTACCCCCGAAATCTCGGCCCATCTTTCTGTTAGTGTTTGGCTTCATGGTGTCAGACCACGTCCGACTGGGTGGACCAAGGGTGTCTTCTGTGGCCCAAAGAACAAGCAGATGTGGGGGAATTCTGCCTGTGTCAGGCACTCTTCTTGGACCGCCTCCCTGATGGGGTGCGACATCCCCAAACAAAAGAGGTTCCACCGAAATCATATTTCCTCTTCCTGCCTCTCCTCCCTCAGGGCTTACCGACCCACACTCCCAGCCCCCAGGCCTAACGAACAGAAGGTAAAGGAGAACCAGGTCCTGATTCACTCGTGATGGGGACGAGGGGGAGAGGGTTAAAAAGAGCATCTGCCAGGCGAGGAGTCCCGGGCCATGTCCGGGTGGCAGGTCAGACGCCCTTGACCCTGTCGTCGATGTGGCGGGTTCCTCCTGAGGGCCGGTTCAGATGGCCAGCCAGTGCTGCAGCTGCAGGACGAGATGCCAGGCCTCAGTTCTGGGCCAGGCGGGGACCAGGCGGGAGGGCAGCCAGGAGCATAGTGGAGGCAGAACACCTACCCCCCACCCCACCTCTGAGGGCCACAGAGAACACGTGTGTGCTGATTCCCTAATCGCCACTGGGGCCCAGAAAGGGCAAAGGAGCCTTCCCAAACTCATACAGCAAGTCTGAAGTGGGGGGCTCACCGGGACCCTCCCCCGACACCCACCCTGGACTTCTTTTAAAGGGGAAAGAGCTAAGACTCAGGTCGTCATATTCCTTCAAGGTGAGAACTCCTCGGTCTGGTCTGGTGACGCTCTATGGTGACAGCTCCAAGTGGGAGGGTAGAGCGTAGCAAAGTTTGGGCCTTTGGTGGTCCAGGATCAAGAAGCAAAGGACAGGCCCCTCCCTGATTCCTAGGCCCCCTCCCTGCACTAAGGCCTCCTGATACCCTGGGTTGTCTCCTGCCTCAGGGACCAGGCGCAGCAGGGAGCAGCCAGGGCCTCACACGCCCTGCCCCACACTGTCTGGGCAACACTCACCTGGAACTGCCTGACGTCCCTCTGGGCCACCAGGTGATGCTCGTTCTCTGGAGTGATGCCATAGGCCAGTCTCTGTGAGAAGACAGAAATGGTGGTGGCCTCAGCGAGGCCCAGGGACACCCTGCCTGTGGCCCAGCAGGCACCCCCCTGAGCAGGGCCACCTGCTCTTTGGCCCTGAAGTTCCACGTAGACAGTATATGGGGTGCTTATGAGACACTCTCCACTCTGGTCATCTAGCAAATGTTTCTTGAACCAAGAGCTACATGGGCAAACCCTGGGGATCCAGAAATGAGGAGACGCACATGCCCTTTGCTTTGAAGGAACATACAGTGTACAGAAGGGACGAGCATTGGACAAACACACACACGGGCAATCCTAACACCGTGATGGGAGTCAGTGCTGCCGCAATGAGCTCAGAGCACAGCGAGAGCACAGCGGATGGGCCAGGGCTGGACTCAGGAGCCACGTCTGGAATCGGCGCCTGACGCCAGGTGGTGGGGAGCCCTCCCCCGTCCCAGCGTTTGAAGAATAAGGAGCTGGAAGCAGCCCCTGGTTTCCAAGTCCAGGATGAGCTCACAGAACACGGACCCTCTGGGTGACTTGGAAGACTCCAGACTTAGAGATTTCACGGACGGGGTGGTAGGCAGACGCAGCCAGGGAGGTCCGTGCTTGAGAGATCACCTCATCCATAGATACCACAGCCTCTCACCATCCTTTTCCAGAAAGGACTTCTCATCTTGCAGTGCATTGTTTTCCACCACGAACATTCACCTGATAAATCTCATGGTCAAAGCCAAGTGCAGGGCACAGTGGGTCATGGGCTCACGCCTGTCCAGTGCTTGCTCTAGTGAGTGCTCTCCGTATACCTGTGGAGTAAATTGATGGAGACAGGCGGGGGTGAGGTCGTTTGGAGCCCTCAGAGGTGTCTTCTCTCTTAAGACCTGCCCAGCCCACTTAGAAGTTAAGGCCAATCCCAAGGATCTGACTCTTTAGATAATCTGTTTCCACATGGGGCACCTTAGGGAGTTTCTCCAAGGCAGACCCAGATTCCTAAACCAATGCCACTGAAGCAAGAAATGCTGCATCCCTTACAGCTGTTGGGAAATAGGGCGGATTATACCAGTTACAGATGAAGTCTGGCTTCAGGCATGGCTGACTCGCTTCACTCATCACTTCTGTTGAGTTGTCCTGAGCCAGGAATGAGTTACCAGGCTGCAGCCAGATGCAGCAAGGTCTGGAGGTGGCTGCTTCTGTTGGCAGAATTGTGTGTATCACAAGATTCCCCAAGTTTTCTATGTTTTTCTGACACCTGGCACCTTATAATCTTCATGGGTGCAGCCAGGGATGTGTTCCCAGGTTGCTAAGGCCAATGTCAGAATATCTGTGTGTGGGTGTGCGTTGTGCTAAATGATCTGAATCAGCTTTTTTGTCTGCTTAAAATGTAAGCCAAATTGTTGTATGTGGTTGAGATGAGGGTGTTCTTTATTAGGGTGACCCGTGTTTCTCTCCTGGATAAAAGAAAGGGAGGAATCTCAGCCTGGGTTAGTCTTTGTTGAAGCAGTCGACTCTGGGGACTATCCCAAAGTCCATGCCACAGGGCTAGGATTTGGTCTGAAAGGTTCCAAGCTTGTTTGGGGAAACCCAGACCAATGCCTCCCCTGCCTAAAGGCATTGAGTGTGTCTGCCATGGGACACTCACTGTGCACTAAGGGTAAAGTCCCAAAGGGAGAAACCCTTATGTAACTAGTTGTTTGCCACTCTGTGACTAACTGAAATCTAAAGCCCTGTCCAAGCTGTTGAGGTGAAAGAGGATCAATTCTGGGTGGGCGTGGCATAAAGTTCCTCACGCAGAGACCTTTGGATGAGGAAGACCTTTCTGTTGCCTCCCGATTCCTATATAAAGTGGTGGAGGCGAGAGCTTGGGGTGGAGAGAGCTGAAAGGGAGGACGCACACAGCACCTCTTGGCAGCACAGAGCCCCACAGGCATTGGTGTGGCTGTCTTCCACAATGTGGCTCTTGGCTGTAGTCCTGGTCTACCTGGATGCTTCCACAGCTTGGGGTGAGTCCTTCTGAAGTATATTTGTGCTGGGGGCACATTTGCAAGCCCTTGTGCGGGGACCAGGTAGCGGAGATGGGTGCAGGGCAAAGGTGTGATAGGCGCAGGTCTGCAGAGACTGGTACCTCTTGGCTGCACACACTACATGCTGGGGCAGAGGTAGAGGGGGGACCATCTGCTAACTTCATGCCTTGCAAATGAGGACTTTGAAGAGCTCAGATTTTTTTTCTCTTTGAGTATTAGACCAGCTATGGCCAGATCATTGAGGAGGGTTTAGCAGAATATTAATACCAGACTCTGAAGCCAGAGGTCATGTGTCCCAGTCTCACCCAGCTCAGCACTTCCTGGCTCAGTGTTCTAAGGCAAGGTACTGCACGCTTCTGTGCCTTGGTTCGGCCAGAAGCCAGGCAAATAGAGTGGCACATTCCAACTCAGCATTGGTTAAGATGGCTGTTTATCAACCCCTGGTAAATGGGCAGTTAGTGGTAGTGGCACTAAAATGGGGGTGAGAACAGTGCCTCCCTCATGAGGTTGTTTTAAGGATAGAATGGGCGCTTTTTCTCTAACGAGTGTAGTGCCTGCGATGGAGTTCGTGCAACAAAAGGCTCCACAAATAAAGGGGTTGTATAAGTGTTGTGTATTAACAGGAATTGTGAGGTAATTGTCAATGAAAAAAATAGTTCGTTACTCCCTGTTCCCAAGAGGAATGGGCCACATAGTGAAGCACCACGTGGGGCAGGAGGCAGAGAGAGGAGGGAGCACCTGTGGGTGAAAGCCTTTCATGGGTGTTGGCCAGGAAGAGGCGAGGCTAGGTACAGGTTTATGATATGGAAACTAGCCAGTTTCAAGGGCCATTGTCAGGGAACTGGCACTGGGGTGACTGAGGAAAAGATGGCAGTGGCCGGGCATGTGAGAGCCTGGAAAGGAGGTGGCAGAGGGTGAGGGCAATTTGATGCCAATCTAGGAACAGGCCAGGTTTGGAGGGGTGGAACCTCCAGGGTCACTGGGCTCCAGACATCGGCAAATGCTTAAGCAGGTGGAAAGTAACGACATGATTGATACCAGGGTGCAGCCAGGGTCCTCGGAATGTGTCTGCACCGTGTTCTAGATGGAGAAATTGAGGCTCCGAGAGGGAAATGTACTTGCCCGAGGTCAACTGGAAAAGCGTGCTCCGGAGTCACTCTCTGGCTCCAGAATCCACAACCAGTGCCACGGGCGTCGGTGCCCTGACAGCCCAGGTCCCATCTGCATTTTATCTTCTTTCTGGTGCTGTGCGCTCCCAGAGGCCTGGCTCCAGGTAGGAGGGCAGCGTGAGAAAGGAATCGAACCCGAGCATTCCCTGCCCGCCAGTTACCCCGGGCAAGGACATCCCCTTTCCATCTTCAGCAGGTCTTTTCCGGCTGCCTCCATGTCCTCAACGTCTTCCTCTGTGAAATAGGCATGTCTGTGCCTCCCTAGCAAGGCTTTAGTGAGGGCAAACTGAACTGGACCGCACATCGGATGCCTCGGAAGTGCTCAGTGTACGAACATGACACCTAACATGAGTGCAGCTGCTGCTGTTACCACGGCGACTTGGCCTTCCAACCCAACCACCCGCTCTTCACCATCACGAATGGGTGCTGTGCACTTTATCTCTGTCCAAGGTTATCTCTGAGTTTATCAAAGCCGGGCCTTTAACAGCCCTGGTTCCTTCTCAGACTTCACCCTCCTTCCCCTCTTTGAAGCACGCAGCAGTCTTGGCACACTCACTCCCCAGGCCTGCAGATGCTCACCCCACCCCAACACACGATGCTCCCCCGCCCTTCTCTGATGGTTGGTTCATAGTCTGGGCTGCAGCTTTTTCTTAGTTTTCTCTGTGGCTCTTGCTCTTCTCTCTCACCCTGGCCCCTCAATGACATCACACGTATCCATGGTTTGCACTTTCACCTTCAGGTAGATGATTCTACCCTGCCCCCTCACCTGTCCTCCTCCAGGTTTGAGGTGCTCACTCCTTTGCGTCTTATTACCTCGATATCTCACCAACATCTCAACGGCACCTGTCAAAAACGAAACAGCATCACAAGTCAGCTCTATGTCTTCACCTTTCCCTCCCTTGTCCCCCACATGTGCTCCGGGACCAGGCCCTTCAAAATTCTCTCTAGACATCACTGTATTCACACACACACACACACAGACACACACACACACACACACACACACACACACACCCTTCAAATTATAAAAAGGAACCTCTGTTCAATGCAGGAAACTTGAAAGCACAAAGACAAAAGCCACCTGCAATAACACCACCCTTTGACCCCTTGACCTCTTGAAAGACATGCTTCCAGAGTCCACCTCAGTGATAGTCGTAATGATCAGCAACAACGACAAAGGAAAACAGCCTAAACGGGCACGGTATGGGATTGGCCACTAACAATGGGAGACACGCATACTGTTTTGTAACCTGCTTACGCATGTGGTATCACCAGTGTCGCTGGGGGGAGTCTTCTATAAGCCTCAGTCTAGATGACTCTTTTTAATTCAGGCCCCATGCTTTGAGGGAGATGTTGACCTTTTATCTGTATCCAAAGGGGAACAATTGGGAGGATGAGAGGCTAGAAGTCCTCTCCAAGGGGAGTGCTTAATGCACCGAGGCTACCGGGGATAGACCAGACGACCTGAGAAGGACAGGCATGACCAGGCGTCTGCAGTCCAGGGTGGTCTGTGGCAGGGGGAGCCAGGCCTGGTGCGGAAGCTGCAGGGAGGTGAATGTCAGCTCACTGAGGGACACCTGTCGGCTCCACAAAAACGGGGCAGATAGGAATCCGACTCCAGTCCCTCTCCCCTCTCAAGGACCCTGCTCAGAGCCTTCGTGTCACTCTCCCTGCTCCAAACTGTTCACTGCTGCTCGTTTCCCCACTAAATAATGCCCAAAGCTATACCCTGCCATGTGAGGCCCTGGCAGCCACGAGCCCCTCTCATTGTAGGATTCTTCCACTCCCCATAGATGCCTCTGGCCCCAATAGGCCATTACTCTTCCTACAACAGGCCCTGCGTTTGGGTGTCTCAGAGTCTCGCCTCGGCACATTCACTACTTTGCTTTGTACCTTTATATGGCCCCCCTTTCCAGCTCTCCTGTCCAGGCCTCCCCTATTGCAAGGTGCAGTACCAAGGTAGCTGCCTCGGTGATGGTACGAGTCGGAAAGGCAGCTCTCCTGCTTGCATTTCCTTTTTACTGGATGCTGTTATTCCTCCAACTCCGACATGCTCCTTAGGAGAACTCTAAGAGTTAGGAAGGACAGCTCACCCATGTCTCTTTTACAGAAGATGAAACTGAGGCCTAAGAGATGAGGTGACACTTTCAAGGTCCCATGGCAAGAGTGGCAAGACTCACCTGGAATCCAGTTCAAACCTTTCGCAGCTGACATGTCCTCATTTCCTCTCGCTGTCCACAGGGCACCTACGCTCACCACCCATCGTGGACACCGTGCAGGGCAAAGTCCTGGGGACGTATGTCAGCTTAGAAGGATTCACACAGCCCTTGGCTGTTTTCCTGGGAGTCCCTTTTGCCAAGCCTCCTCTCGGGTCCCTGAGGTTTGCTCCTCCTCAGCCTGCGGAGCCGTGGAACCTGGTGAAGAACACCACGTCTTACCCTCCTGCGTAAGCCGGGAAGTGGCTGTGGGGCCTTAGTGGGGCGAGTTCTTAGTTCCCAGGTGTGTCTAGCAGCTTGGTTCAGGCCTTGAACCCCGACACCCAACCGCCCCCCCCATCCCCAGACCAAGGGCATGCCTGACCTTGGCTGATTGCTCCAGGTTTGGCTCATGAAGCTCCCGAATGCCTCCTCCCACTCCTCCCAGGTGCTCCCAATACACAAAGGAGAATCAAATGGTCTCCGAGCTCATTACCAACAGAAAGGAGAATTTGCTTTTCAAGACTTCTGAAGACTGCCTTTACCTGAATATTTACACTCCTGCCGACCTCAGCAAGAAAAGCAGGCTGCCGGTGAGTGGAGAGTGGAGAGCGCCAGGGCTGTGGACCCTTCTGGTACAGAGTGGAAGGGGAGGGAGGAAATCTGGGGCAGGGCCGTTACAGCCACTGAGGGCTGTTCCGGGGACCCTGGCCTTATTTCGTACCCATCACATGCCCAGGCCACATGACCACAGGAAACACAGTTTCTATACCTCAGTTTCCCCCAGTGACAGACAGAGGGCCTCTGGGGACTTTGCTGTACACCTGTAACCCCTAATCAGTGTTTCTAAATTCTCTCATGCTAGTAGAAGGACAAGAATGATAACTCCTAGTTGCTAAATTACTCCTGGTTGCTAAGACATAATCACCTCTAAAGCTGGACATGGAAGGAGTCTTAGAGAGAAGCCAACAACCCAGCACTTTCTTTACAGATAGAGAAACTGAGGCCCAGAGAGGGAGAGGAGAGGTCATCCTGGAGGGCTGGCAGGACCAGAGCAAGTGTCTCCTGATCTTCAAACCAGCACTCTGTGGCACAGACAGGGACAGGGAGCATGTGTGGCCTTTCTCAACACTCCCGGATGGGGCTCTGACTGCTTTCCCTGTCCCGTGGTGACCGAGGTGTGAAAGCAGAGCCTGGAGTAATCCAAGAATCACTTTCCTTTGCCTTTGACCAAATACCTGGGATCTTCTCAGAGCAAATCACCCTCTGTGATTGTCTTTGGCTAGGTTGGTGGCCCGGTAAGCTAGCATTTCCACAGCAAAGGGAAGCCCAGAGATGGGGCAGGCTTCCAGACTTGGGCTGGAGGGTGAGGCGGGCCTCCTGGACACAGTTTCTCTGGTGGATTGGGAGGGGTGTGAGCAGAGGTGAGACAGGGTGTCCGTGAACCTGTGCCCAGAAGTAGCACTGCACATCCTTGCCTCATGAGGAGGGGACACAGATTCGCTCACTCATTTGTTCATTCTTCGATTATGTACTCAGGACCCTTGTATCCATAGCTAGGCTTGGGGTTAGGAGAAAGGAATAACGTCCAGCCCTTAGCATGCGGCCCCGCCTTCGAGGATCTCAGCATCTGGGCTGCACAGACAGACCAGCGTCTTCGGCCAATCACTGCTCACCAGCTTTGGCTCAGCCTTCACTCGCAGGTGACAGAACTCTGTCCCCCTGCCCCGAGGTCCGCAGGGATCAGAGGTGCAGGAGGAACAGGGCCTCTGGGATCCAAGAGGCAGGAGAACATCTGCTTATGGACACAGGCTCTGGAGCTGCAGAGTCCGGGCTCAAATCCTGGTTCTGCCTTCCACTAGCTAAGGGACTGGCTTCTTCCTCAAAACGGGAACAGTGCCGTGGGGGTTCAGTGATGAATATCTCGGTGCCTGGCGCAGTGCACGAGGCCGGCAGTCCTGAACGTTAGTTCTCGTTGAGGGAAGGTCTGACTCTTATCCTGATGGCCGACCTACTGCGCTGAGGCCATTGTTTGCAGCGTCTGGGTGTCTCAACACAGGGACTCTGGAGCCAGACGCATGGGTTCAAGTCCTTCTACCCCACCTTACTAGGCATCTTAGGTGCTCAGTATTCCTGCCCGTTAAGTGGCACAATAGTACTTTCTACCTCATGGTTGGTTTCCTTACTGGTGCTTAGAACACTACTTCACACATAGTTTGAGTTAATAGTTCTTTTATTTCTTCATTAGTGAAATAAGTACAATATTATGATTTTAACCACTTACTTCTCCACAAAGTGAGGTCTTTAAATGCAAGAGCCATTGATTATGAATCATGTCCACACTCATCCTCAAGTCTTATTTATAGAATTCTAAAGGTGATAAGATCATGTTAGTCAGATGATTGACCACTTCCTGGAAGAGGTGGCTTTTAGGACGGGCTTCGAAGGGTGGATGAGATTTAGGGATGCAGAGGTGGGAGAGGGAAGAAATATTGGGAAAAGATACCACAGGGGGCACATGTACGCTTGTTGAGATAATCATTCACACGCGTGAGAGAAGTTTAATTCACCTCACAAGAGGTAACTGAGGTGAAGCTGATATCAAGGGCTGTCACAGGCAGAGTGTGCCGACTTGGGTGAGGGGTCCAGACGTGAGGTGATAGGAGTACTGGGGAGAAGGTGACACCCTTAGGCATGGCTGTTCCCGTGATGGTGTTCTCAGCATGATGAGCTTTGGGAGGAGGTGACACTGGGACTGGAGACACAGCTAGGAGCAGCCATGTCCACTAGGTGGGCTGGTAACCAGGCCCTAGCTGGAAGAATGAGGAAGGAGAGTGACTGCCTGCTCCAGCTTTGCTGGGGACTGCTGGACTTTGAAGCATGGCCTTCTTGAGTCATGGCCAAGAGGTAGGTGACTAAGACAAACAAACACTAGAGGTCTTTCCAGGCTCTGCTTTTTATAACCAGGATGGTCACTTCTCTGGCCAGGTGATGGTGTGGATCCATGGTGGTGCTCTGTTGCTGGGCGGGGCATCTTCCTACGATGGACAGGTCCTCGCCGCCCATGAAAACGTGGTCGTGGTGACCATTCAGTACCGCCTGGGCATCTGGGGATTCTTCAGGTGAGATGCTGGACTCGCTGTGCATTGGCTTCCGGAGCGAGGGTGCTAGGACCAGCTTTGGTCATGTCAGCCCTCAGGGGATCTCTGTAAGTTCCCAGGAAGGCACCCGAATCCTGTCATCACTGAGCTCCACATCCCGTCTTCTTTCGTCTGCTCCTCCTCATGGTGCTGTTTCCTCTTCCTGTAAAGCTTATTCTACCTGAGAAACTCCTCCTCATCCTGTAAAGCCTGACACAAATGTCACTCCTTCTGAAATACTCATTTCCTTTATACCTGTAAAGCCGGAGCACCTTACACACCCCTGAAATGACACGTAGCAACACAATACTTATGGCAGCAAGTTTAAACATCTTACCTCCTGTGGGAAGTAGAGCAGGGGCAGACTCAGGGTGGAAGCTTGATGGTCGCACCTGGGTGACGGGAGCATCTGACCCCATAGACATCCATCCCAGGAGGAATATGAGATCCACTCAGCCCATTCCCTTCTGCCTTTGGCACATGCCTGAGTCAAGGCTAGAGTCTCCACCATCGAGTCTCCATGGAGACAGGAACCAGGTATTCTTAGGACAGAGTTTCTGGCAGGTTTCCTAATTGCACTGGCCCCAGGACCTCTGACCCAGAGAGGGCCGAGGGTCAGGCTTGGGGTGGGGTGGGATTCTCTCTGGGAAGACCTGGAGGGATGGAGGAGGGTTATCCCAGTTGAGTCCTGTCCCAGGATACATCAGCTTCATGGAGACTCCTCGCATCTTTCACCCCCAGCCCATTTCTCTGCTCCTCACTGCAGTGAAGCTGTTCTGCTAACACCACCTTCCTCAACTTCCAGCTTTTCCTTTCCCCCTACCAGGCAGGTCTCTACTCTGACCACACCTACGATGACTCCAGTTGAGGTCACTGGTGACCCACCAGCTCTCGGTACCTTGGCAGCCCCCACACATGATCCCTCACACTTCTTTGAAATTCTTCCTTCTCTTGGCTCCTGGCCACCTCCTGCCTCAGGGACTGCTCCTTCTTGGCGCTTTCAAAGGCCGCTCCTCCTGCCTGTCCTCAGGCCTTTGTGTGTATCTCCACTGGTTCCCTTTCACAGCTCTCTATATTCACCCTTGACCTCTCCTTCCAAACCCCAAGGCACGTTAGTAATGAGTCTACGGGCTGTCTAAAAGGCACCTGGCACTTCACAGTGACAAACTTAAACCTCACCTCCCAGTGCCCATCCCCTGGACATACTCCTTTCTCCCTATGCCTCCTGCTCAGCTGCAGACAGCCCTGTCTTCCCACTTGCTCAACAAAAAAGCCTTGCAGTCAGCCTGGACTCATCTGTTTTTCTCACACCCACCCGTTATGCGTTAGCAAATTTTCTTGATTCCACCTTTAAAACATATTCAGAATACAACCACTTCTTACCTTCTCTCTTCTCTCCTCCCTAATCAAGGCTCTCTGTGACACTACCTGGATTATTGTAATAATCACTTACTCAACAACCCTTTTCAAAATGTTCCACACAATAGCTAGAGTGATCATTTGAGACAAACAGAACCATTTCTTCCCCTGCAGTGCCTACCCACATTACTTACAATGATATCGAAGGCCTTCCTGAAGCCCATAGGACCATCTTTAGTTGCTTGTCCTTACTCATACTTTTGAACCCCAGGCCTTACGGCCTTTGCATTTGCTGTTTCTGCTGACTAGAATTCCCTCATTTGGATATGTACAGGGCTCATGTGTTCACTCATTCAAGTCTATTCAAGTACTGAGGCCTTCCCAGACAGCTGACCTGAAACAGGACCCCACTGCCCCCTCTCTGCCTTTTCTCTTACCATTTTATTTTTTGTGAAAGCATTTTCACTATCTGGCATTAAATTCTACATTTATCTGTTTATTTATTCATGATCTGTAGTGTAAGCTCTGTGTAGTTAGAGATTTGGCCTTATTGTTTTCAGATGTGTTCTTGACCCTTAGAACAACGTTTGGCACATGGTGCTTGGCTCAATAAGTAGATGCCAGATTAAGGAATGAAAAGCCCTAAGGCAAACAATGTTTCCAGAATGGAAGGCAGTGACAAACCCTGAGTCAGGGCTGTGGAAGCTACGACTTATTCCAGAAGGTTCACCTAAAGCCCACAGCCTAATCTATGGTCCTGGGAACCCGGCCATGATGTCTCTGCTCCCACCCCCACCCTGTTTTCTTACAGCACGGGGGATGAACACTGCCGGGGGAACTGGGGACACTTGGACCAGTTGGCTGCCCTGCGCTGGGTCCAGGAGAACATTGCCAACTTTGGAGGGAACCCCGGGTCTGTGACCATCTTTGGAGTGTCAGCAGGAGGTGCAAGTGTGTCTGTTCTTGTAAGTGTTCCAAGCCCTAACGTGACTGTTGTTGGGACCCGTAGAGACCAGTTGATCTAACCATGGGCATCTTTATTAACAAGACCTGGATTCAAGGCTGATCTTACTCTGCACAAAATCAGAGAGTGGAGGGTTCGTGGCCAAATTCTCCTTGGCCCCCCAGAAGCTCAGCATCCTAGGGCCACAGTAATAAATTCAAAAATGAAAAGTCATCCATAATTCCAGTTACTCTCCATATTCAGCATGGACATTTTGATATGCATTTACTAGTCCTTTCCCATGACTTACTCACTCATTCACTCTATCTATCTATCTATCTATCTATCTATCTATCTATCTATCTATCTAACTTTCTATCTATCTATCTATCTATCATTTAACTTTCTATTTATCTATCTTCTATCTATCTATCTATTTATCTATCTAATCTATCTATCTATCTATCTATCTATCTATCTATCTATCTATCTATCTATCTATCATCTACCTACCTACCTACCTATCTGTCATCACCCCTCTCTCGCTATTTAGGACTTTTTCAAACAAAATCCCTACTAACAACACAATGCAATATAAATATTTCCCTAACTCTTAAGTACTCTTCCATAATTTTTTTATAGTTGTATAATATTCCATAGTAAGAATGAAAAAGAGCTCATTTATTCCATCTCAATATTTTGGAACCTTGGGCAATGGCCAATCTTTTCCATTATAAACAGCATGACCACTCTTAGAAAGCGTGTGTGCCTCCATGGTTATTATTCTTAGGATAAATTCTGAGGAAAAGAAATACACAATCAGAACTGTGTCTTTAAAGCATTGCTAGGAATTGCTCAGCTGCTTTTCTGATACTTTGGATTGTTATAATCAGTGCTCTCTGCATAGTTCCTGTTGTGTTGCTCACTCTGTGCCCCTGGCTTCCTCCAGCTGAGGTCTTCTCAGAAAAACTGGACCCTGGGCTCAGCCTGGGGAACAGACCAGGCCAGGTGAGGGCCTGGTATGTCCACTGAGCCCAGAGTCTCTAGGGGAATGGTCTAGGGCAGAGCTATGGAGAGGTTTTGCCCTCGATGACTCCTTCCCCATAAGGATAAACTCTCTTTCTCTCCACTCATATCTCAGGTGATATCTCCCCTGGCCAAGAATCTCTTCCACCGGGCCATCTCTGAGAGTGGTGTTGCCCTCATTGGTGGTCTGGTCAAGAAGGACATGAAGGCCACAGCTCAGGTAGGTCTCAGAGTGGACAGCCCCCACACCCTTTGCTCGGCTCTCCTGGAGTCTTCAGGGGTCTTCCTTGCCATGGTATTCAGCCGACATGCTCAAAATGTCACAGGAGAATAGCTGAGTGAAAGAGTAAGGAAACAGCTCACCCACTGTCCCCGTTTTACTGCTGAGTAAACTGGGCCAGAAAGCAGGAGCAAGTTGCCAAAGTCAGTGAGTGATCAGGGCACAGCTGGGACTCAAGCTCACAAGTCTGGACTGCCAGAACAGTGCACTGACCATTCTTTGTAATTCGTGCCAAGGTGAGGTGCTGAGCTGGGCAGTGGGGTGTGGACTGCCATTGTTTCCTATCTCTTAGCGTCTGAGTTTCGGTGAACGTATAGCATGTGGGCTTGAAGTAGTTTCTCCCTGGGAGCCTTGTGACAGCAATGGAGTCCTGAAGAATTTATTCACCGATTCATTCGTTGGCTCAGCAAATAATCTTGGTGTAGCCAGACATTTAACAACGTTGTGAAGCTTCTCTCTATGGAGGAGATAGATTAATGATTATATAAGCACACAATTATGAAATGTCAACTTTTGTCACCAAAAAAAGAGTCCAAAAGGAGCCTTTAGCCCAGTGTGGAGGGGGAGGTTATCAGGAAAGGCTTGCCAAAGAAAGTGATCAATAAGTTGAGAAAAGGATGATGAGCCATCATTTGCTTGGTGAGAAAAGAACGTTATAGGAAGAGGGAACAGCATGTGCACATCCTGTGGCAGGAGGAAGTATCTCATGTGAGAGTGAATGACGACTCTGATGTGACTAGAGCAGAACGTACAGGGGGACTTGGAGTGAGCTGAAGGTGGGGACACTAGCAGGGGCCATGCTGCATAGGACCCTGGTGAGGGCTTTGTCTTTATCTGGAGACTGTTAGGAAGCCAAGGGAGGAAGAGCAACAGGGAGGCTCTGCTGAGGAATGCCCTCTGGAGTGTGTGACATGGAGCTGTGGGAGCTCTTTCATGGAGAATCGCAGGAAGCAACCAGACATGAAGGGTCTGCTAAGGAGGAGGGGAGGAGATGAAGACAAGGAGAATTTTGAGAATGTTTTTCAGAACTCTTTGGTTGAAAACAGCAGAAGCCCTCTTGACTAGGCGTCCGTCAGGAAGAGGAATTTATTTAAAGGAAACTGGTGGCAGAGATGGGGCAGGATTTCACATTTGAACAGAAACTGAAATTGACAAAATGTGGGGAAACAAGACTTTTATTCTTGCTATTGTGCACTGTCCCTCACACAACCACCATTTTCTCTCTCATCCCTTGCTGAGCTAGATTGTTTCAGACACTCTACTAGGCTTTGGGGAGCCCTTGTATACTCTCCAGGTGGTACGGAGCCTACTCTCTTTCCATTTCACCTTCCTCTCTGGCTTCACTTTGCAATACTTGCCCAAGGCCAAATGCTAGGAAGAGCAGAGCTGAGGTTTGAAACCAAGCAGAGTGTATCTGGATTCCATGTTCTTCAGCCTACTTCATACTGCCCCTCTTTAGACATCCAGCTTGGAGATCACTTTGCCCATTTTAGTAGAGGTGATGGAGACCGAGGGTATATAATTAGCACGAACGAGACCCAAGAGCCACACTTGCTGACCTAGAGAATTTTCTTCTGCCCTCTACTGCCTTTGGACATTGAGGTTGAGTTAGTTAGATTTTGATTGAGGAAAGGGACGAGGCTTTCTAATTCTGCTGTTGCCTATGATCTCTGCAGAAAATTGCTGTCACTGCTGGGTGTAAAACCACCACTTCGGCTGTCATAGTGCAGTGCCTACGCCAGAAGTCAGAGGATGAGCTCTTGGAGATAACGCTGAAGATGGTAGGTGCACCCATTCTCATGGCTACCTGAGCCCCTCACCCTGTAACCTTGGCCCCAACATCATTGAAGCTGACCCTTTACCTTCACAAAACTACTTGGGGGCAGTGTCTCAGCTCCCTGAAGCAGTATCACCCCTGGATCTAAATGGGGAATTTCTTTCTTTTTATTATGAACTGTCTCAAATTATTAGCAAAGTCAAAAACTAATATAATGTACATCAGTGTAATAATCCCTCAGCTTTGTTGAAACACTGTTTTGTCATTTGGTTTTCATACATGTTTTTAAGAAATTAAACATTATTCCCAGAGGTATCTTCCACGTTGAATTTGGGAAATGGAGATAATAAAAAAAAAGAAGAATGTTTACAGAAAGGTTGTCAAAATTTATCTTGGCTAACCTAGACATGATCAGCATATCCCAGTGATGGCGCTGTTTTCTAGATTTCCTGAGACTCTGCCTCAGTTGTGAATCTGAGATAACCATACGTTCACCCATTTATCCATCTGACCACCCATTCAATATCTGATTATATCTACCCATTCATCCATTTAACCATCATTCTACATATTATTATATCCATCTATCTATCCACAAAACATCCATTTCATTAGTATCCTTTCACCAATCTAATACAAGCCATTCATAACTTGTATTTATTTATTATCAATCATTCATGCATCATCTAGCCATTTATACATCTTTACTGGATCATCCATCGTTCTAAAATCAAAGCTCTATCATCTATATCCTAGTATTCACCCATCTATTCACTTTCCACCTAATTCACCAATACCTCATATGTTGACCAAATCTAGCCAGCCAGCCATCCTTTTATCCATCCGTCCATCCATCCATCCATCCATCCATCCATCCATCCATCCATCCTTTATAAGTGTATGGGGCCAGTTTCCGGGAGAATGATGCAGATATGAATTGGTATAGTCTCTACTCACAAGGAGCCATCTAAAGGGAAACACACCTTTATACTTGATGGATTAAGTGTGGTGGGAGTACAGAGAAGGGGAGCATTCATTGTAGTCAGCAGGGATGCTTCTCAGAGAAGGTAACATCTGAGGGTTGATGCATGGCTATGGCATAAGTCATCACGGGGATGCAATAGCAGGACAGACGGTCAGAGAATACAGAGAATACAGCATGTAGGACCATGGGAACTATTTCCTTCTTTGCTGGGAGGGTGTGAATGTGAGCCCAGAAGTAATGTGAGTTCCTGCATCCTCTGTCTGGACCCTGGGCTCCTGGAGATATTACTGGGCCCCCAAGAACAGGCCTCTAGCGCTGTTCCCATGGGCTGAGCGCAAGTTGGCCTTGGGCTTGGGTCCTGGCTTCTAAGGCTCAAAAAAGGTGACTAATGTCATCAGAGAATTAAAGCACAACAGTTTTCTGATGCCTAAAAAGAGGAAAATTTATTCTATGTGTCATAAGAGGACCCAGCTTATAAGGGGGGAACCCAGAGAACCTCAGATCCATGTTTTCCTTCTGAGATTTTCTGAGCTTGTGTGGAAGTGTTTCCTTCTGCATAGGGGAAGAAGAAGAGGAAATGGATGGAGGTCAGGGCAGGCACAAGCAACAGACATCCTTTCCAGAGCTACCCTCCCTCACCCTCCACCTACACCCCATGCTCATGTCCAGGGGAGCCAGTCTCCTGCCTACTTTCTCTTGGCCCAGCCAAGGTGGCCCTGGGAGGTACAACCTGATACCTTTAGCACACACATCGTGAAGATCAGCTTTTCTTCCAGGAAGCCTTCTCATGCACCTCCCTTTGTTTTCACAGAATTTTCTCGTTCTTGATTTACTTGGAGATCCCAAAGAGGTAAGGACATTTACATTTCCTTGATTACAAGTTTTACATCTTGACAATGTTAAACTGCAATTAAGTATGAATACAAATGTTCTCCCTTGTGGACTCCTGCTAACTTCCTGTCATTGATGAGGCCCAGAGAGAGGCAGTACCTCGCCTGGGTAATGCATCCAGGAGGACCTGCCGTAGGACTGCAACCCGTTTCCATGACCTGTGCATCATCTCACAATCTTGTCTTCTCTGCTCTCTCCCAGGGGGCAGTAGGGCTTACTTAGAAGGTATTGCATGGATGAGATGACATTCACTCAGTTATCATCCAGCAAACATTTAATTAGCACTCACCATGTGCCAGGACTCGATTTTTGAGCTGGGGAACACACCAGTGAAGCAGGCAAAGCAGATACAACTCCTTGCCCTCTCAGAATGAGGAGAGATACAAGAAACATGTAAAAAATGGAGCAAGATTGATGATGGTCAGCATTGTGAAAAAAAAGAAAATGGGAGACAGGGATAGAGTTTGCCAATGATTTGAATTTACATAGTGGGGGTCAGGGAATGGCTCAATGAGAGTGTGACATGGGAGCCAAGCTCTGGAGGAGAGAGGAGGAAGCCAGCAATCAGGGAAACTGGAGGAAGAGTGTTCAGGCAGGGGGAGCAGCAACTGCGAAGTCCATGAGGCCAGAGGCCAGAGTGGCTGGAGCACAGAGAGTGAGTGGAGAGAACAGGCTCGAAGCTAAAAACAGAATGGGAACAGGGGTCACTTAAAGGACTTGAATTTTGGTTCTGAGTGGCATGTGGTATATTGGGAGGTCTTTGAACAGTAGAGACATGAGACCTTAGTTTTTACAAAGGAGCTCTTTGAGTGCTGTGTTGAAATAGACAGTAGGGAAAGGCCCACAGAGACTCAGGGACAATAGCTGACAGGCCCCCGTGTCCCATGGCAGCGGATCATGGCAGCTGGGATGGGCTGCAGCAGAGGGAATGGCCAGGAGGGCTTGGCGATTGGATATTTTTAAAGGAGCAGCCAGCAAGATTGGGTAATGGACAGGCTGTGGGGCTTAAGACCAACAGAAGGAGTGGCACAGGCCCCTGGCTTTCTGGACCTGAGCCAGGTAATGGCCGCACAGGGAGCCACTCTCACCCAGTCTGGACAGGGACAGATTGCTGTTCTCACCGCTCCTGGCATTAGTCAGCATCCCCACTGGACACGCCAGAACTGATGGAGCCCTCTGTCTCTCTCTGAAACTTTTTTGGGGTGTGGGGTGGGTTGGGAGGAGTCCAATTTTATTTTTTAATTTTTAAAATTTAATTTGTTTCAAGTAACAGTACATTGGTGAGACATTTATATTGTTTATAAAACAATCCCCCTAACTGCTCCTTCTCTCCTCTGGTTTTACTCCGTTCACGTCTGCTTTTTCTTCCCGCTGCTGTGGCTCATGGTGCTGCAGGAATTACCCTCATCATCACAGGCCAGGACATGTCGCCTGTTTCTGAAAGCACAATTCCCCTTGTCTTTGGGAATTTACCCCATCGAGGCATGTCTGTGTGCTTGGTCCTTGCCAGACCTTGTACAGGCCCAGGCTGCATCACCTGACCTCACTGGTGCCCCATGCCATACCTTCCAGCATAGGACATGTCGGATGCGAGGCTCTCGGAATAAGTGCCACACAGGGGCCCCTCTGTCCCTTTGCTCCTGCTGTTCCCATGACTTAGCATCCATGCCCTTTTCTACCCCCACTGGTACAGCTCATCCCCCAGAGCCCGCTGCAGATGTCGGGCCTCCTGTGTGGTGCCCTGTGTCCTCCTTCCAAAATGAGGTGCTCCACTTGCCTGGCTTGGGCCTCACCATTCAGAGAGGGTGGTGGTCACGCACACAACCACCTCCCCTGCCACTGGCCATGTTGGATTAGGATCAGGGCCCTCATTCTGTTGGGTCAGGTTCACTTGACAGAACTTCTGGCAGTCAGCCAGAATGGGCTCCTCATCTGTCAGCCCTCACAGAGCAGATGCAGGTCCTGGGAGCCACAGGGTCTCAAAGCCTGGATTGTCTAGGCCCACCTGCCATCCAGGGAGAGTAAACAGCACAGGGGGCCACCATCTGTGTGCAGGATCTGTAACAGCGCTGCTGATGAGCACTATCTAGTGTCTACCAAGCCCTTTCTGCGTACCTAGGACTGCACTGAGCATTCTGCACGTGTCCACTCATTTAATCCTCACACCAACCTGTCTTGTAGATGAGGAAACTGAGGCATGAACAGGTGAAAAGACTTTCCCACATTATCAGCTAGTAAGTGGCAGAGCCAAGTTTCACGTCCAGATCTGTGACCGAAGGCTGGCAAGAACCTCATCCTGTATTTCCCTTGGGAGCAGTGACTCGATATTTGCTAATTTAGCGTTTACAGTGACTTCATAGAACTTAACTATTCTGGATGATGAAAATCAATTGTAGAGAGATGCATATAAAGATACATACATTCACATTGAAATATATACAAAATGTAACTTTTTATGTTTTATATGAAACAGAAATATTAATATAAAATAAATTTTACATGATATATTTTTATACATTTCAGTTTGAGTGAATTTTTTTCTTCCATCACTTTCCCACGGCTAGTTCTTGGAGACTAGTTCTACCCTCCGGGTCACACACTAAGCCCCTTTGTTAGGACCTTGAATCCTGTGGCCACTGCCACAGAGGTCTGCAGTGCTGGCCTCATGCTCAGACAGGCTGAAAGGAAGACGTGAGTGTGACCTTAAGAGAGGGAGCACAGACACCGTTCTGCCCTCTCTGCTAGAGCATTATTTTGGTGCCCGCTGTGGTGGACGGCGTGGTGCTTCCGAAGATGCCTGCAGAGATGCTGGCTGAAAAGAAGTTCAACACTGTCCCGTATCTCCTCGGAGTCAACAAGCAAGAGTTTGGCTGGATCCTTCCGATGGTGAGAATGTGCGAGCCTCTTGGACATGCCTCCCCCACCTGTCACACCACCTCCCACCTCTGATCTCAGGATCTCCTTCTTCTCCATATTCCATCTGGGGCCAGGACAGGTGTCCCCTTTGCACGAGTTTCAATTTTCACTCCGTGAGTGAAATGGATATAAGTCCATTTGATTTACTGATTTTTCCTAGTCCATCAACAACTTGCCAAGCTGACTTCCAGCCTGCATTGGTTTGGTTGGTTGGTTGGTTGTTCGTCAGTTTGGTTCTTTCTGTTCAACGTCAGTGATTCACAAATGCTAAACCATTGTTTTAACAGTTTATGGGCTACCCGATCTCTGAAGGCAAGATGGACCAGAAGACGGCCACATCGCTCTTATTGAAGTCCTACTTCTTCCCAGTAAGAGTCTGGGGAATGCGCAGAACTGGCTGAGACCCAGGGAGGGGCAGGGGATTACCCAGATCACAAAGAAGTTAAATAGCAGAATAAAGACTGTGGCTGGAGAGTTTTGTCCCCACTTGGCCACTGGGTGATGAAAGGGGTTTGCACAGGACTTGAGAGGTTCACCATTAATGTGTGGCTTACTCTCTGGTCACTTCACTCTTGATCTGTTTCAGAACGTTCCCGAGGAACTGACTTCATTGGTCATTGAGGAGTATTTAGGAGACACAGATGACCCTGTTGTAAAGCAAGACCGGTTCCTAGATTTGATGGGAGATGTGATGTTTGGTTTCCCATGTGTGACCGTGGCCCGTCACCACAGAGGTGAGCCTCAGAGTTTGTTCAGGAAGCAACGCCAACCCTGCTGTGTGTCTGTCCTTCCCACCCCTCAGGAAAAACAAATCTGTGGAAACTGCCAGAGGTTGGGCTTCCTAGGCCAGCTCCATATGTCCTGAGACAGGGCACTGTCCCAGTTTGGTTTCATCCAGAAGTAGGCTTTGAGAAAAGGATCCAAATGCAACTGTTTTATTGGGAGATGGTCCCAGAAAACACCAGCAGAGGGGTGGAGAAGGGACATGGGAAGGAGAGGGAAGAGGCGAGTGTCTATTGTGGACAGCTAGCGGTGAGCAGCTCTGAGGAAGAAGAAGAGGACATGTCTCAGGGTTATCCTGAACAGCAAGGGATCAGGGAATTTATCCTCCAACTTTACGAGTCATTGGTTAATGGCTTTTCCCAAGGGGTTGTTAGTTCCCTAGAGCCTTGACCTCCTCCCAGATGGGCAGAGTGGTCCCTGGAGGCCGAAGACCTCAGACGAAAAGGCTGCAGATGCTGGAGGTGGAAGTCAGACGGGCCTCCATAGGGGGAGTGGTGAGGCACAGACTGCACCTGCCACGGGGGCTACTCACCTGAAGTCAGGTGGTTCATGGGGCTAGAAGGCTAATGTGGAAGGCAGGTTCTGGGAAGGTTTCCAAGGTGAGAGCTGGCTGTCAACGAGTTTGTTACCCAATGGAGCTGGGGAAAGAGAGAAGCCAAGCGTAGGATGTGCAAGGTTGTCCAGGTCCAAGAAAGGCGTGAGCAGTGGGAGGTGTGAGGACAGTAGTCTAGCAAATGTGCGTGCCTGCGGCTGGCTTTTGTCCATGCCTGAGAGTGCTGGGTCTACCACGGGACCTTCCGACATTGACCCAAGGCTGAGTGGGCAGGGTGTGAGGTCAGGGCTGGCTGACTCACCTAAAAGGGAGGTGTTCCCTCTGCTCCTTCTTCCAGGAGTACCCCTCGCCTGGTCTGGGAAGCCCAGGGTTTCCAAGGGTCTGGCACAGTGCTGTGCATTGCAGTTACCACATCCTCCTCCTGAGGGTCCTGATGACTGGTGTCCCATCCGTTCTTTCATGAACTCAGTCTTGCCTCTCGTGTCTGATTTGTGGTGCCCAATTCTGTACCATTTGCCACTCCCAGCCAACTGGGATTGTGGATTTTATATGATATCTCATTACTCTGAGTTCAAGGTCTTTTTTGCCACGATTACATATATTTTATCAATGTTATTCATTCATTTTTGCATTTGTCTCACTCTCTTTTTTGATAAATAAACCTCTCTGAAAATAAGATCAATATCTTACAGTTGCAGAAAGTTTTAAAAATATAGGAACACGTAAAGAAACTATGTATCACTCCTAATTCTTTCACCTAGAAATATCTGCTATATAAATTGATATATTTTCTTCTAATACATTTTCCAAGTCTTACATATAATTTAAACATTAATTTTATATTAATTTTGTTCATAGAAACTATGGTATGTTCTTTACCTCAACATCAATAAAAATTCACTGAAAACACCCATTATTTCATAGATTAAATTTACTTTAGTATCTCTTTAATTTAGTATTTAATTTAGTGTTTAATTCAGTATTTTTAGGGTGGCCCGTTATATTTGGATACTACAAAAAAACGTTTTGCTAAGCCTCATGTGTATAAATCTTTAACCAAGGCCCTAAAATTTTCTTAAGATCGCTTATTAGAAACAAGAAAAGTAATCTGGGCCACAGAAGCATTTTAAAGTTTTTGATACAGAATGCTAGATTGGTTTCCAGTGTATAAGTTGTGGATTTTTTACCTTTCATACTTGGTATACTGAGAGATAAATTAAGGTTACCAGTTTCATAAGGCTTTCCTCACCAAAGAAGAGAATATTGAACTGTTAACATTTGCATAATTTTATTACTATCTCTCTCTTCTTCCCTCTGCTTCTCTTCTTGTTCCTATGTATTGTCCAAATCTGTGCCCTGCTTTCCTTTGAAGATTTGTGATGTGACTGTAGAAATATTACACGTCTTAGTGGTTTAAGGCAGAAGTGATAATGATGCAGATGACAACAACAACAACAACAACAACAACAACAACAACAACAACAGCAACAGCAACAGCAGCAGCTTTTAGGCAACATCCTGCCCAAATAAGTTCTCTCATTCACAAAAGATCTTTCCTTTATGTTTGGGCTCTTATGTTTGAGTTCCTTTCTAAAACTTCAGAGTGGATGAAGCAAGTTAAACCCCCACCTTCCAGTGGGTTCTACTTGATCTTGAAGGAGTTGTTTAACAGGGGGCTTATGGAAGCCAGAGGGTTGCTTTTTTCCTCCTGCACACCTCCTGTTGGACCAAGGGTGCAATGATGGGGTGTGAGGGAGGCAATTACATAAATGATTTTACGTCCTCCACTTGGGATGGCATATGTCATTAAACTGTGTTGTAGATAAATAGTTAATGATGTTAAGAAATGATTATAATCATTACAAGATAACATGCAATATCATCTCAATTTTATTTACATAAAAGGGATATGTGCTGAAGTATTAACCGTGGCTTCTCTGGTAAGATTCCAAATGAGTTTTTGCTCGTTTTCCTTTTTCCTGCAGGTATGGTTCCAAGGAGTGAAAAGTAGTGTGTTATCGAGGGAATGCAGTAAACTGTATGTATACAGATGGGCTTGTACGAATGCATCGGTAGGCAAAGGGGTTTGTGTGAGTTGGCCCAGTGGCCCTATATGATAGTTATTTTGAATGGACTTACCCAAGTTCCAACATTCATTCATTCGTTCATTCATTCCTCCATTCAATCTTCATGCATGCCTTCATTTAACACATACCTGGCTCACATCCAGTTGCACCAGCTCTTCACCCCTGAGCATAGCACGGAACTCGTCAGAAACTCGCTTTCTCTATTATGCAAGGACCAGGGCTTTCCTGCAGGGCTGCACAGGTCTTAGCACAGTGGGCAGTGGCTATCCATATTGTTGTGTACTCTGGTCCCAGGTGTGGCACTAGTTCCCTGAGTGCTCGTGGCCCCGGAGACCTTGATACCACCCAGGTATGCATCTAGTAACAGGAATTGTGCATGAATTATGTCTTCTCAGATGCTGGAGCCCCCACCTACGTGTATGAGTTTCAGTATCGCCCAAGCTTCTCATCAGACCTGAAACCCAAGTCGGTGATCGCAGACCATGGGGATGAGCTCTTCTCTGTCTTCGGATCCCCATTTTTTAGAGGTGATTGCCCTATAGTGACTTCAAGCTTGGATTTAGGAGATCTGGGGTCAAGGCTTGGTTAGGTGGCTTTGGGCAAGTCCTCCTTCTCTCCAGCTCTTAGTTTCCAAAATTCACTGTACAAAGTTGAATTCAAAGGAGTTGAAACACAAAGGTGGCCACCTTTTTCTGCTCTGGCATGCATGATGGAGAATGTGTATGCATGTACCCTCATTCTTGGTCTGAGATCCGGACTTGGGCACTGATAAGACACGTGGTGGATCATCTGCAGGGCCCTGCTCAATGGCTAGAGCATCACTGGCCAGGCCCCATTCCCAAGAACATACGGGAGTGTAAGAGCAAGGTCAGGGTTGGTTCCAACCTTGAATCAGGGCTAAGGTGTGGTCATCTGTCTATTCAACCATCCGTCTCCCTGTCGTCTATCTATCATTATCTTTCATCTATGTCTGTCTGTCTGTCTGTCTGTCTATCATCTATTTATCATTTATCATTCATCTATCATCTTTTTATCTATCATCTATCATCTATCTATCATCTAACCATCTATCTAAACTCCTACCTTTTAAAATATATTCAGAAATATGATGTTTCAAATAAAACTTTCACAAATGTCTTCAATACCTTAATGGTCAGCAGTTACAGACAACTCTTCTGTGACCAACCTCAGTGCTGTTGGGGAAACCTCAGTGCCTCTGGGCATTTCCTGGTTAGGAGATGCTGTAGAATCAGTGCAGCTGTTTTTCAGCGTCTTTGAACATGAGCATGGGTGAAAGAGATGGAGAACAGACACAAAGAGGGGCCCTCCTGGGACGTGGGGTATCCAGACCAGAGACCCTGACGCGTGTGGCCTTGTGACCCTGAAGGGAGAGGCTGGGAGGGTGGGTGCCAGAGACTAAGGCATCTACCTTATGTGCTGACCACAGCCCATCACTGAGTCCTGTATCAGCAGCTCTCCACTTAGAGTGCACGTGTGTTACGCAGGATCTTCTCCAAATGAAGATTTGACTCAGTAGGTCTGGAATCAGGACTCACATTCTGAATTTGTAATGTGCTCTCAAGAGATGTGGCAGTTGCTGCCCCAGGAACACGCTTTGAGTGGCAAAGGCTTTTTCTCTTCTTCCCTCCAGGGGGCAGCTCAGAAGAGGTGAAGCTCAGCAAGATGGTGATGAAATACTGGGCCAACTTTGCTCGGAATGGGTGAGCAAAGATGGAGCGGGCTTGGGGAGGGGCAGGGCGTATCTGTTGGGAAAGGGTAGCTCCTATCACTTGGTGGTCAGATTCCTGGCCCCTAGACCTCAGTGTGACAGCTCCCTATAAACGGGCAGGCTATCCAGGAGACGATGAGCCCCTGCCTCTGGAGGGATGCGAACCTTTTGGCCAAGGTGAAACCTGGGGACCACTGCACATGTCAGAGAATTGTTGGGGCCACATCATCACTTTGGAGCATGTCCATGTGATTTTCCTGTTGCCAGGAACCCCAACGGGGAGGGGCTTCCCCACTGGCCAGCATATGACCAGCAGGAAGGGTACCTGCAGATCGGCGTCCACACCCAGGCGGCCCAGAAGCTGAAAGACAAGAAAATGGCTTTCTGGACCGAGCTCTACCGCAAGGCGGCAGCCAAGAAGCCGCCGCGAACAGAACACGTCGAGCTGTGAATGGGCGGCCCAGGCATTCTGGAAGACAGGGGTGAGCGTGGGGATAATTGGACAGGCGTTCACAGGCCAAAGAGGTGTCTTACTGCAGAGTCTGGCGGACTGTCAGGTGGGAGTGGCCTCAGTTTTTAAATAAAGTCAGTGTCTGTGTCTCGGGCTGGAGACTTATCTGTCCTCCTCAGAGCGAGAAGGATGAAGAGCGGGGAAGCTGTGGGCAGGAGGGTGTGTCCGGTGGGATGTCTACACTCTCATTCGCAGAGGGATTCTCTCTTCAGCGTTGTGATCTGCGCCACAGAGAAAGCCCTGAGGCAGAGTGACGGGCGCCTGTAGAGAGAAGCCAGCAGTGTGTGTGTGAGCAGTGAGCAGAGAGGGAACGTGAGCCAGGCAGTGACGGTGTTTTGAAGCTAGAAGGGCACCGGGAAGGGGACTTGGCCACTTCTACATGGGGACAAAGAGGAGGCAAGGAACTGGCTCTGAGCTGCCTAGAACTCATCGTCCCAAGTACTGGAGCCAAACTGAGGCCTCTTCACCCTAAGATAGGGTTCTCTCAACCGTGTTGTCTGGCCATCCCCAGACGACCTTCCCCCCACTCAGGAGTGGCACTTTCCTCTTGGGCACACTGTGTGCCACCTGTCCCTTGGCCTCTGCCTGCAGCTTCCCCCACCCCACACCCCAGCTTCAGGGTAGAACCCACTCTATCAAACACACTCTTCCCACTATTCTTGCCCTGAGGCATTGAGCAGGGCAAGGGGGAGGGGATCACCTTGCCGAGCTGCTCATCTGTTTGTGACCATGACACGCATAGCCCCTTGGTGACAGATACAGCAAGTTCATGGCCAGCATCACCTGCAACGTGACAAGCCTGGAGCAGGGAGGTGGTTATTTTCATCAGGCTGAGGCTCCACTGGAGGAGTTCCCTGTCCATGGTCACACATAGGAACAGGTGTCAGTTTTCAGACCCTGGCGGCCACAGCATTTCAGTCCTTGAAGCCATGGGCTTGTGTGTGTTCATCTGTCACTGGCACCAGGAATCAAAAGGAAGGAAAGTCAGCTAGTGACCGGAGGCTTTCCTGCTCGACCGTGGGCTCCTTGGGGTCCAGGACCAAGGTCAGATTCGTTTTCCTGGTCCCCTAGCCATGGCAGTGGAGCTAGTTAGATGGACTGATAGACAGCCGGCCAGATGGGTCTTTACAGGTGGAGGTGGTTATGAGCCTTTGGCGATCTTTTGCTTATACCTTTGAATCCTAAAATAATAATAGTACCTGAAAGTTGCTTAAATGGTGTGTCTTCATAAAAAGTTACCTTTTGTATCAGTTCCAAGAACCTTCGCAGCCATGCTATGAGGAAAATCCTTGCTAGCAACCCTACGAAAAGTAACACCAGGCCCGAGAAAACTCAGCCAGCAAGTGGCAGATGAGATGAGCTACATGGAGTCTCTGCCTTGCAACAAACAGAGACCCCAGCACATCTTATGTTAAAGATTATTAAGGATTTCAGATGGTGACAGGTGACCCTTAAAGCCATCACAGAGCCTCAGGCCTTGCGTGCAGAGCAAGCACTCCTTCCCGCAGGGGGCGCAGTTCTAGAATCCACAGCTGGGCTTGTGGCATCTCTACCTTCACCTGCCAGCTCTGGCCTGAGGTGCCCATTAGGCTGATGACTCTCTGCTGTCCTCTTGTGGATCCGGGCAGCGAGATGCAGGCAGACAGCTGGGTGGGGATGAAACAAAGCTGCTCTTCTCCTGAATGAAGAGGGACAGGCTCAACTGGCCCCTGCTGTCTTTCTCTTCTTCCTGCCTGAAAGGAGGCCATGGTGTCTGCAGGTGGATTAACCCTTTTCTTCTCTATGAGCATGAAAACCACAGGCTGTGGGTCGTAGGCAACTCGAAGGAGTCCAAATCCTTAACGCCTTTCTTAAGCATCTCCAGGGCTGTTCCAGGCTTCTGGGCACGTCCAGGTGGAGGCCTTCACTAAAGTCCTTCTCTGGAACCAAGGACACCTGGTCATCCTAACGTGTGAGTGGGGATTTTTTTGCTTCTTGATAGTGAGTCCAGAAATAGTGAACCTGAGAGCATGGGATCGGGGTGTGTTTGTGAAAAGCCAGACAAGATATTTCCTCCAGGAGAAAGGAGACGTCTGTTCAAAAGAAAGTCTATCTTACTGTGTGACCTGGGGCAAGTCATTTGTATCCTGGCCCACGGTAGGTACTTAAATATACATTCAAGTACGTGCATATGTACCGACTACATATATTTATATATAAATGAATGCATTTATGTTTATATAAATATAATTAAGAGGGTATTAGTCCTAGAACAGGACCCACACCCCTACTGACTGGGCCATATTTTTATGCCTGCATAGCTGGGGACTAGGGGAGATGGTGTCGCAGAGTAAGAGCACAGTCCAGAACCAGACTTCCTGGGTTCAAGTCCCAGTCTCAATAACTAGTAAGTTGTTTCATCTCTTTGTGTCTCAGTTTCTCCACTTATAAATTGGGATAATAATACTTCCTTGTGGACTCATTAGGAAGACTCAGTCAGCTAGAGTCTGTAAAGCCCTGGGCTGAGTCACTGGCACAGGATGAGCTCCTGTCCTTGCTAATTAAACTTCAGCTCAGCGCCTCACCCTTGTCCAAGGTGCTGATGCTCCTGGGGTCTCCGTCCCGGGAATCCAGGGCTCGCGAGACAGGGGGGAACCCATTCGCTCTTTGAACATGAGCCAGGGACTCCTTGCACCCAGTTTCCCTTCCAATTCCAAAACTCCAGGGAGGCTCTACAAATTTAATTGCTTAGCTAACATTTGTAATTTTGGGTCTGACACTCCCCGATTGGACATGCAGCGCATTTGAGGTGTCAGTGTTGCAGTACCTTACCTCACCTCTGAAGTAGATCTGCCCTTCCCTCTCCCCACTCTCACGGATAAGCCATTGTTACAATCAGGTGACTGGAGATTGGGGTCAGGGTCCAATGGGAGGCTCTGGAGCATGACCAGAAATTAACAGAAACCTGAGCATGGGTTTAGAGCAGGCCGCAGGCAAGTGCCTAGTCATTGGGCTGACTCTGGCCACCACGTCTGCACCAGGCCTACTGGGGCCAGGAGCTAGGCTTGCTTCAGGCTCTCCTGTTCTGCCCCTGAGTCTGCGTGTCCTAGGTTGGGACTCTGGACTAGAACTTGAAGCTATAGTGAGTGTGGTGGCTGCACGCACCCCAACGCCCCCTCAAAAAATGCCATTCTCTGCTACAGGAACAATGGATCTGTGATCCGGGATACGTCCAGGCCATGGCTCTTGCAGGGGCCTTCTGTGGAGACAAAGTTGGTCTCTCCTGCTTTCCCGTAACCTGACCCCTTATCTTGTGCCATCCTAGTGTGACTCAACTCAGCCCCTTCCAGGCCCAAAGCTGACAGATAAACAGGACACCAGAAGCCAGGTAGTTGCCAGCTCTTTCAGAAATCTCTGGTCACCACACTTCTGTCTCCTCCTCCTCTGGGTCAAAGCTGAGAACAGGGTCCCCTTGACAAATGGTCCTGGAGGGGGCTGACAGTGGCGGGTGTGCAGGTAGACTGGTCCGGACAGCAGGAGTGGGGCGACTGCCTGGCAAGGCCCATGGAGACTGCCGTTTCTCAGAGCCTGAATGTCCTACCCCGGAGTTCACATGCCCTCGGTCCTGCGGAGACTTGGGTTTTCCACTCACACCCAAATTCACACCTCAGAGAAACCATTTTAAGGAGGGCTCAAGGGAACAGAGACACCATTTTGGCTTTGTGAAAACATAGCAGTTAGCTGGGATGCCTTCGAAATGGGAGAGGTGGGAGAGAAGGAGAGAAAATAGACATTCAGTGTGCAGTTGAGATGCATCAAACGTATCATAAGCTGCATAGCAGATACTATGCTGAATATGCACTTGGCTGTTAATCTTCCCCGTGATACCATGAGGTGTCTCCCCATGTCCAGGTGATAACACGGGGCAAAGGGAGGTGAGTATTGTGTCCAAGTTTGCATACTGCGAGTGATGTAACCAGGGTGTGAGTCCAGGCGCTGTGGCTCCCAAGCTGTCACCCTAAAGGCATAGCCCCTTGTCTGGCTCTCCCTGTGGCTCTCTCGTGCCGTATCATCCTCCCACTCTGCAGAAAGAGGAAAGCCTCAGAGGCTTTGCGTAACTCTGCCCGAGATTCCATGGCAGCAAGCGATAGAGCTGATATTCCAAGCCCCGTCTAGTCTGGCTTCAAGTCCTTTGTTCTTTCTGCCAGTCTGGGGCAAACCTTGAACCGCAGGCCGGTTCAAGCCTGCCAACCGTTTTCCAAACTCAGCCGCCTTCATGTACAACAGCAGAGTTGAGTCGTTGTGACAGAGACCTGTACGGATATTGTTTGCCAACCTCAGCACTGAGCCTGCAGGATAAACCAAAGGCAGCAACTCCTGTCTTCGTCTATCAAGGTCCGGCTGGAAAAGGTCATCACTCACATGTTAGTATGAATTAGTCATCACTGTGCTAGGTCCCTGAGAGTATCTCACAGAGTCAGAAACAGAAGGGCCTTTACAGAATCACCTAGTCAGACTGAGGTTTAGTGAGGCCCTCCCATGGGACTCGGTCATACCATCAGAGTAGCTGGTCTCTATGGGCCGTGGGAGTCCAAAACCTTTCCATAGCCTTGACTCCTGAACGCACTGATCCATGCAGACCCACCTTCACTGTCCAGTTTGAGACCTTATGGCAGTAATCTTCCCAGTCCCCTGCAACAAGCCTTCACTTGGCATCCAAATACTCAGAGCCCAACTGTCCTTTCCCTTGGCCACCTGTGAGGGCTCCTCTGACGCCTGCCCCACTTCATGTCCAGGGAGCACCAGACACGATGAGGAAAGCACAGACTTTGCCCTTCAGTGGCCATGTGTCTCTGGGTGGGTCACTTCTCCACTCCAACTCTCAATTCCCTCATCTTTCCAGTAGATACATTATTCTCAGTGCTTCCCAACTTGCAGGATAATTGTCAGGATAACAAATGACGCATTTGATGAGGGGTGGGTTAAAATGCAAGGTCATTATAATGCTGGGGGATGGAGAAATTCAGCCCTGGAAATGAAAAGCAAAACTAGATAACTTACCTGGTATCACTTGGAACCCACTTCTCATTTAAATAAAAATAGGTATCAGTCTCAGAGCTAGACTTAGAGATTTAACCCTCTTCAGTCTCCTGCTCCAAGGATTATAAAAAGAGTTACTTGGGCAAAAGGTGGGCCACTGTGACCAGAAGCTCCTTTAGCAGGTGTTAGCCGATCAGAGGCAAACTCCTTTGTCCTACATAATTCCTAGCATTTTACCTTCATGGCAGAAAGAACGCCACTACCAGATGCATGACACAGAAAATACCCTTTATTATTCAGAACAGTTATTTTTCCATGAAGAGAACAGTTTGTAAAATAAATCCACGCCCAACATAGACACCTACATGACATTGGAACCATCCGTGACACAGAGAGGGCACCGCTGACACAGTCCTTATTTACAAAGAAGTGGTTAAGCAGAGGGACGAGGGCGGGCACCCCAAGAACAAGTTCGCATGCACCAGGATTTTAGTGACTTCTCGACTGCAGCAACAGCTCTGCTGCACATCCGCAGAAGCGTGGAACCTGGGACTTACAAGGGCATGACAATGTGTTTCCTTCACAACCTAACCAAAAGGGTTGGACTTTATAAAACCAAATGTTTCTGGTATCAGTTGGAGAAATACTGAAGAAAGTGGAAGTCCTAAATGTCCAAAAAAAAAAAAAGAAAGAAAATGAAAGTTCAAGAGGCCATAAATGTGACGTTTCTCTGCTCCACAGTTTATTAACCTGCAGGTGGTTTGACAAGGTCCTATCATAAATGCAGACGTGAAATTTTGTTCATTAGATGAGACTTTTGGTTATCGGATCCGACCCTTGTCCTTGGAGACAGAGAACACTGAATTTCAAGGAGACAACACTTCTCTTTCCAGGAGCCCAGCCAGTCAACTGCAGACTCAGGTCTTGCAACTCTCAGTGCTGTTTCCACGGCACCACACTCCCTCTCTACTATTCTCCAGTCCATGGCTTTCAAATGAAATAAACAAACAAATGAAATGAGCTCAGTGGGATTCTTTCCTAAGAAATGACCTCTTTGGAAAGAATGCCTCAGCCTCACATTGCCAGGGCTGCAAAATGGGTCATACAGCAAGAGACTGGCTCCCACCTGGTGGGAAGACCCTGTGAGAATTCAGGTAGCTTTGGGGACTTTCAGAATTCATCAGGAAATTTGGCAAGAGTTGGCCACTCCCTTCTCCTTTATCTCATTTGCATCTAGAATGAAGGCCAAGCATGTGAGTAGGTATATGTGTGCACATTTGTGTGTGTGCATGCATGTGTGTCCATGTATGTGTGCATCTGTGTGTGTGAGTGTGTGTGTGTGTGTGTGTATCAGGTGGAGGAAGTGAGTCCTAGCAGTGTGCATACATGTATTGGGTGGAGAAAGTTCAGTCCCAATGGCATATGTGTATGTCCATGTGTATGTATATGTGTGTGTCTGGTGGGGGTATCCTGAGCAGGGTCACTCACTGAGCTGTCAAATCCCAGAGCCAGGAGCATGATGAAGAACACGACAGCCCAGAATGTAGATCCTGACAGGGTGGAGATGGCTTCTGGGTACAGGATGAAGACGAGGCCAGCACCTGCAAGACACAGCGAGGACCTCACCAATGGCCGTGACCATTGGTCGGAGATGCAGGTGGTGCAAGGGCCTGGTGAGGCCCAAGCAGCCCCCGATCAGCCCACGGCCTTGCTCAGCCATGTGCGGACAGAGAAGACCAAGGCTCTGAAGACGATTGGCAAAGGCAGCTCCGACTTGCGGTTCCTCCATACACCGAGGAGCCTGCCCTCCAGCAGAGCAGAGCCTGGGCAGCTGTGGGCGACACGCTGCCAGTCCCACCTCCTACACACCATGAGGGGTCCTCTTACTCTCAAAAGCTGGGGGTCCTCAGAGTCCGTTAGAGACAGCTCCTCCCCAAGTCTCATCTTCTTGTGGCCACAGAACAGTGGGAAGAAAAGGGGACACAGGCTCCAGAGTTGGCCTTGTCAGGGCCAGAGTGCTGGTGCGGTAGCTGGGTGACCTTGGTCGACTCACAAGGCCCGAGTCTCAGTGTTCTCGTCTATAAAGGGGGCCTATTCACACTCACTGTGAGAATTAACAGGGCCACGTCACGTGCTCAGCACAGGGCTGGCACAGAGTGGATGCTCCACAGTCTGTCCTGCCTCGCTGGTCTCAGAGAGGAGGATTCTGATACCGGCCCAGGGCCTCGCACTGCCCGGAGTTCCCAGCGACAGACCCAGGAGAGTCCACCACGTGGGCAGCTTAGCAACCTCCACGTCCAGCCCGCTCAGTCCCGAGGCCACCGCAGAGCTGCACAGAACACGAACGAGGTGGCTTCCTCGGCCCCCTCGTCCTCCGTGAACCCCGTCTGCCCACCCACCTTCCGTGGCGACATCCTCGATGTTGACCTTGTGCTCGTGGGCCATGTAACCGAGGATGGAGAAGATGGCGAACCCAGACACGAAGCTGGTGACACAGTTGATGGTGCTGGTGAGCAGGGCGTCCCTGCGGGGAGAGGCACTGTGAGTCCCCGTCGCCTGACTCCTCCCAACCCTGCTCTCAACCACGTGACCTTCTGTGGAATCGCAGCCTCAAATGCTGCCGGTTTCCTTGCTGGGCCCCGGATCCCAGTTCCTTCCCATAATTAGGCCGGTACCTGCAGGAAATAGGTCAACAGCTTCTGGATGGAACGCTTTGAGACCAGCGTCTGGTATCAAATTCTTCCTGGGGAACTCGGCACCAGCGCCCCTTCTTCGACAAGCGCTTCATGCCTCCCCAGTGCCTCTCGGCTTCCCACCCAGGTGGTCAGCTTTGCCATGACGTCCCAGCCTTCCTGCCAGGATCTTTTTCCATGAGTCCCCAACATGCACTTTTTGACTAAAGCGATCAAGAAACGCTGACAATTCACAGGGTAAGAAAACTCACAAAACTCTTCTTTAGTCTGTGGTCACTGTGTTCACCCAGATGTCTGTTATAAAACCTATAATAATAGTTTGAGTTTGCAGATTTCAATCTTAACTCTTCTGGGCCTAAATTTGTATGTCTTTCTGATTCACTCATTTTTCTTTTTTATTCTTAAAAGACTGAAGGAAGCTTTTAGAGAGCAGCCCTAGCAAGCAGGGACTAGGTTTACAATCAGACACTTGTAATTTACATCAAACAAATACAAAAGTTCTGTTGTTACCAAAGAGTAACACACTAGTTCCTGGAGTTATGCAAGATTGTTATCGATGGTATGAAAGCAAACTTTTAAGCATTTGTATAATGCTTGCATATGTATTATGCTGTATACTAAGAAAAAAACAATCCTTAACACCAAGTCCATGATTGAATGGACTTTATTTGTGGCAGGAATTGTGAACTATTCATTAAAATCCATCCCATCATCTCTGGTGCACAACCAGGCCATACTTCCCAGCCTTCCTTGCACCTAAATAGGCCATGTGGTTCAGTTCTTCCCAGTGGAATGTGAGTGGAGGTGAGGAGCACCACATCCAGGCCTGGCCCAAACCCCCACCCCACCATGTTCACTCCTCTACGCTCCTCCCCACTCCCAGTGACTGGAACCAACACCATGATGACATTGTAAACCATGGATTAAGATGACAAAGCCTCCACCATGGAGATCAACAATCTTCCGAATCTGGCCCAGTACCTGTTTTTAAAGTGGTTTTACTGAAACGCAAGCATGCCCCTTTGCCTAGGTATTATCCGAGCTGCTTTTGCTGTCAAGTAGTTGCCACAGAGACTCTGACCAGAAAAGCCTAAAACATATACCAGCTTACTCTTTGCAGAAAAAGTTTTCCAACCTCATGGTAGGTCCTTAGTGACCATATGGGGCCAGCCACGTTGATGTCCTGAACAGTAGCAAGAAAGAACTTCTGAAATTCTGAAACTCTTGCTTCTGTTGTTTACCCTAATTTTCCAATAGTGCTTAGTAAGAGCTATTTTAGGCTGTCCTGAGGGACTGGTGGCAATGGCCTGAATGCTAGTAGTTTGTGTTATGGAAGGTAACAGCTTAATGTGGGGGTGGGGAGTGAGCTCACTCCTCCAGGACCCACCCCCAGGCCAAAATTTCACACAAGTGCTCTGCTTCAGTCAGTCTTATGACCAGATAGTCCCCAGCCTCCTGCCACGATTCCAATGACCTTGTTACAACACAGGCCTTGAGAGGTATGAATATGTGATTTCTGCCTAATGATCTGAGTGTCAAAAGTAAAATGTTCCCTGAAGCTCGTTGAAATGACTGCAGTGACAATGGCCCTTGATCAAGCCAGTGCCTGGTCACGTAACTGGTGGTCATGATGGTGGAACAGGATGTCCCTGCCCTGCTATTACTAACTGACCAGCCACAGTTCACTTTACCATTGAGTAACTTATTTTCAGGTATAAGCTTTTGTAAATCAATAAGAGGTGTTATTACATTTCCACACTCATTTTTAAATTTTTACCATCATTTTAATTTTAAAAAATATGAATGCCATTTCTGTTTACCTTCATTCTTGGCAATTATACAGGTCTTGCATTTATGGAAGTGACATAAAATTTCCTTTTTACCCTTGAAGTATAAAGAATGAACCCACTTAAGGAAAACTGCTAATAGGAGTACAGATGGTATGGTGATATGGCAAAAAAAAAAAAAAAAACATGATGTTACTATGAGAAAAACCAAGGTCAAGAAACACAGCACATGTGTAGGCCACATTGCAAAATGTGATAGAATTCTAGGTTCACAGAATTTTGGTCCAGGGAGGGCGGTGCCTGAGAGATCACCTCATCCATAGCCATGTGCTGTCTCTCACCACCTCCTTTCAGGAAAGGACTCCCCAGTGTCACCCAGTGAGTTTCATAACCTCTCGTCGTGCAGTGCTGGGATTTGCTCTGAAAGGTTTCAAGCTTGTTTGGAGGCCCCCAGACCGAAGCCTCCCCTGCCTAAAGGCATTGAGTGTGTCTGCCATGGGACACTCACTGTGCACTAAGGGTAAAGTCCCAAAGGGAGAAACCCTTATGTAACTAGTTGTTTGCCACTCTGTGACTAACTGAAATCTGAGAGCACTGTCCAAGCTGTTGAGGTGAAAGAGGATCAATTCTGGGTGGGCGTGGCCTAAAGTTCCTCACGCAGAGACCTTTGGATGAGAGAGAGCTTTTCTGTCGCCTCCTGATTCGTCTATAAGGCAGTGGAGGCAAGAGCTCAAGTTGGAAAGAGCTGAAAGGGAGGACGCACACAGCCCCTCTTGGCAGCACAGAGCCCCACAGGCATTGGTGTGGCTCTTCCACGATGTGGCTCTTGGCTGTAGTCCTGGTCTACCTGGATGCTTCCACAGCTTGGGGTGAGTCCTTCTGAAGTACAAATTACTGGGGGACATTTGTAAGCCCTTGTGTGGGGACCAGGTAGCAGAGATGGGTGCAGGGCAAAGGTGTGATAGGCGCAGGTCTGCAGAGACTGGTACCTCTTGGCTGCACACACTACATGCTGGGGCAGAGGTAGAGGGGGGACCATCTGCTAACTTCATGCCTTGCAAATGAGGACTTTGAAGAGCTCAGATTTTTTTTCTCTTTGAGTATTAGACCAGCTATGGCCAGATCATTGAGGAGGGTTTAGCAGAATATTAGTACCAGATCTGAAGCCAGAGATCATGTGTCCCAGTCTCACCCAGCTCAGCACTTCCTGGCTCAGTGTTCTAAGGCAAGGTACTGCACGCTTCTGTGCCTTGGTTCGGCCAGAAGCCAGGCAAATAGAGTGGCACATTCCAACTCAGCATTGGTTAAGATGGCTGTTTATCAGCCCCCGGTAAATGGGCAGTTAGTGGTAGTGGCACTAAAATGGGGGTGAGAACAGTGCCTTCCTCATGAGGTTGTTTTAAGGATAGAATGGCGCTTTTTCTCTAACGAGTGTAGTGCCTGCGATGGAGTTCGTGCAACAAAAGGCTCCCCAAATAAAGGGGTTGTATAAGTGTTGTGTATTAACAGGAATTGTGAGGTAATTGTCAATGAAAAAAATAGTTCGTTACTCCCTGTTCCCAAGAGGAATGGGCCACATAGTGAAGCACCACGTGGGGCAGGAGGCAGAGAGAGGAGGGAGCACCTGTGGGTAAAAGCCTTTCATGGGTGTTGGCCAGGAAGAGGCGAGGCTAAGTACAGGTTTATGATATGGAAACTAGCCAGTTTCAAGGGCCGTTGTCAGGGAACTGGCACTGGGGTGACTGAGGAAAAGATGGCAGTGGCCGGGCATGTGAGAGCCTGGAAAGGAGGTGGCAGAGGGTGAGGGCAGGTCGATGCCAATCTAGGAACGGGCCAGGTTTGGAGGGGTGGAACCTCCGTGGTTAGCCAGGCTCCAAACATTGGCAAATGCTTAAGCAGGTGGAAAGTAACGACATGATTGATACCAGGGTGCAGCCAGGGTCCTCGGAATGTGTCTGCACCGTGTTCTAGATGGAGAAATTGAGGCTCCGAGAGGGAAATGTACTTGCCCGAGGTCAACTGGAAAAGCGTGCTCCGGAGTCACTCTCTGGCTCCAGAATCCACAACCAGTGCCACGGGCGTCGGTGCCCTGACAGCCCAGGTCCCATCTGCATTTTATCTTCTTTCTGGTGCTGTGCGCTCCCAGAGGCCTGGCTCCAGGTAGGAGGGCAGCGTGAGAAAGGAATCGAACCCGAGCATTCCCTGCCCGCCAGTTACCCCGGGCAAGGACATCCCCTTTCCATCTTCAGCAGGTCTTTTCCGGCTGCCTCCATGTCCTCAACGTCTTCCTCTGTGAAATAGGCATGTCTGTGCCTCCCTAGCAAGGCTTTAGTGAGGGCAAACTGAACTGGACTGCACATCAGATACCTCGAACGTGCTCAGTGTAGGAACATGACACCTAACATGAGTGCAGCTGCTGCTGTTACCACGTCGACTTTGGCCTCCCAACCCAACCACCCGCTCTTCACCATCACGAATGGGTGCTGTGCACTTTATCTCTGTCCAAGGTTATCCCTGAGTTTATCAAAGCCGGGCCTTTAACAGCCCTGGTTCCTTCTCAGACTTCACCCTCCTTCCCCTCTTTGAAGCACGCAGCAGTCTTGGCACACTCACTCCCCAGGCCTGCAGATGCTCACCCCACCCCAACACACGATGCTCCCCCGCCCTTCTCTGATGGTTGGTTCATAGTCTGGGCTGCAGGTTTTTCTTAGTTTTCTCTGTGGCTCTTGCTCTTCTCTCTCACCCTGGCCCCTCAATGACATCACACGTATCCATGGTTTGCACTTTCACGTTCAGGTAAATGATTCTACCCTGCCCCCTCACCTATCCTCCTCCAGGTTTGAGGTGCTCACTCCTTTGCATCTTATTACCACGATATCTCACCAACATCTCAACGGCACCTGTCAAAAACGAAACAGCATCACAAGTCAGCTCTATGTCTTCACCTTTCCCTCCCTTGTCCCCCACATGTGCTCAGGGATCAAGCCCTTCAAAATTCTCTCTAGACATCACTGTATTCACACACACACACACACACACACACACACACACACACACACACACTTCAAATTATAAAAAGGAACCTCTGTTCAATGCAGGAAACTTGAAAGCACAAAGACAAAAGCCACCTGCAATAACACCGCCCTTTGACCCCTTGACCTCTTGAAAGCCATGCTTCCAGAGTCCACCTCAGTGATAGTCGTAATGATCAGCAACAACGATAAAGGAAAACAGCCTAAACGGGCACGGTATGGGATTGGCCACTAACAATGGGAGACACGCATACTGTTTTGTAACCTGCTTACGCATGTGGTATCACCAGTGTCGCTGGGGGGAGTCTTTTATAAGACTCAGTCTAGATGACTCTTTTTAATTCAGGCCCCATGCTTTGAGGGAGATGTTGACCTTTTATCTGTATCCAAAGGGGAACAATTGGGAGGATGAGAGGCTAGAAGTCCTCTCCAAGGGGAGTGCTTAATGCACCGAGGCGACCGGGGATAGACCAGGGGACCTGAGAAGGACAGGCATGACCAGGCGTCTGCAGTCCAGGGTGGTCTGTGGCAGGGGGAGCCAGGCCTGGTGCGGAAGCTGCAGGGAGGTGAATTTCAGCTCACTGAGGGACACCTGTCGGCTCCACAAAAACGGGGCAGATAGGAATCCGACTCCAGTCCCTCTCCCCTCTCAAGGACCCTGCTCAGAGCCTTCGTGTCACTCTCCCTGCTCCCAAACTGTTCACTGCTGCTCGTTTCCCCACTAAATAATGCCCAAAGCTATACCCTGCCATGTGAGGCCCTGGCAGCCACGAGCCCCTCTCATTGCAGGATTCTTCCACTCCCCATAGATGCCTCTGGCCCCAATAGGCCATTACTCTTCCTACAACAGGCGCTGCGTTTGGGTGTCTCAGAGTCTCGCCTCGGCACATTCACTACTTTGCTTTGTACCTTTATATGGCCCCCCTTTCCAGCTCTCCTGTCCAGGCCTCCCCTATTGCAAGGTGCAGCAGCAAGGGAGCTGCCTCGGTGATGCTACGATTCGGAAGGGCAGCTCTCCTGCTTGCATTTCCTTTTACTGGATGCTGTTATTCCTCCAACTCCAACATGCTCCTTAGGAGAATTCTAAGAGTTAGGAAGGACAGCTCACCCATGTCTCTTTTACAGAAGAAGAAACTGAGGCCTAAGAGATGAGGTGACACTTTCAAGGTCCCATGGCAAGAGTGGCAAGACTCACCTGGAATCCAGTTCAAACCTTTCGCAGCTGACATGTCCTCATTTCCTCTCGATGTCCACAGGGCACCTACGCTCACCACCCATCGTGGACACCGTGCAGGGCAAAGTCCTGGGGACGTATGTCAGCTTAGAAGGATTCACACAGCCCTTGGCTGTCTTCCTGGGAGTCCCTTTTGCCAAGCCTCCTCTCGGGTCCCTGAGGTTTGCTCCTCCTCAGCCTGCGGAGCCGTGGAACCTGGTGAAGAACACCACGTCTTACCCTCCTGCGTAAGCCGGGAAGTGGCTGTGGGGGCTTAGCGGGGCGTGTTCTTAGTTCCCAGGTGTGTCTAGCACCTGGTCACTGCAGAGCGATGGCTGGCATGTCCCAGTCATCCTTCTGTTCTCTTCCCTTCTCTTCACTCTTCTCTTCTCTTCCTTTTCTCCCTCCCTTCCTCCCTCCCTCAATCGCTCCATCCCTCTCTCTCTCCTTCTCCTTTCCTTCCTTTCTTTTAAAAGTAACATTCACTGTTTTTATTTCCTGGTTGTAAACATAATACATACTTATTACAGAAAAGTGAGAAGGTACAGGTAAGTAAAGGTAAGAAAATGAAAATCGTATGAATCCACCACCTAGAGAGAAGTGCTGCTCATATTTTAAATTCCGTTTTCCCCATCCGTTATCTGATGCATATTTTCTCCCTTAAAAATAATATCCCATCGTACAGAGGTGGGTGCCTGCTTTGCTTGTTTGTAAGTAGCAAGTCATGAACAGCATTCTGTGTCATTAAATAGCACAGCCTGGCCTTTAGTAGCTGCCTGGTGTGAAATGTTGAAACTTAGTTTATTTACAGTCTTTTATTTGGTGTCACGATGATTCCAATGATATAAATAACACTGCAGGGAGGATCCTGTTGGTTAATATTTACCCACATCTATGAATACTTTTGGATAAGTGCCATAATGACATTTCTAAGCCAAAGAGTATGGACTTTTAGTTCAATGTCCCTCTAGAAATGTTCCAACTACACACTTCCGCTAATTATGAAAACTTCCATTCATTGAATCTATGGCAAAGCCTAGTGTTCCTAAAAAACGTTTTTGGCTGTTGGCTAGGCAGAGTAATTATTGACATGATCAATATCTTAAATGATTATTAATATATTTTCATTAATATTTTCAATGCAATTAATGGAAATAATTAGTATTCTATAATTTTGCTATTCTGCACTTCAATACTAATGACATCAAACTTTTTTCCCCTTTTTTGACATTTGAATTTCTTCTTTTAATGAATATTATGCCTCTGGCTCCTGAGCAGTCTGGGGACAGTTTCCCAGGATGGAAATTAGGGCAGCGTTGTGGGCTCTGGGTCTGCCACTGCTGTGTCACCCACTTAGTGCCTTAGTTACCTTGCCTACATGCTTGGGCGGTGATGGGAACATGGAGATATGGAGATGTTGCTTACAATATCCTTTAAAATATAATTGCTACGTAGTATGGGTGTCGCTGGCTGTGTGACCCTGGGCAGGCTCTCTAATCCCTCTGTGTCCCTGTTTTCTCATCTCTAAAGTAGGGTTGATGATAGAATCTGTGTCCTGGGTTGGATCTGTGTGATAAATGAGTCAGCACAGAAGGAATCCCTAAAACAATGGTCAGCATGCTGGGAGGACTCAGGAAAGGCTGCCAATTATATTCTATGCTGGATCCTTAAGACCTGTTAGTAGGCTTGGGTGGGCTGATGGTAGAATCTTAGCGTGTCAGGGCCGGAAGACCCATCTGGAAACCACTCCGCTGATTTCTGCTTGGCAGATCCAGGCCCAGAGCAGGGAAGGATTTCACCTCAGGTCACCCAGCCAATCAGTGGCCTTGGCAGTTCTGATGTTGCATCACCCCTGAACTTTTGCAGGCCCCAAACATCTGCCACTGTCATGGTTTATGGAAGTCTCTCCTGGACTAGGCCACCTGATTTACCTGGTGGAGGAACGTGGTGGCCCTGTACCCAGCATGGGAGCCCTGGTCTCTGACGACCAGGCTATCGGGATTGGGATCGGGATTGCATCAGAATTGGGAGGCATGACAGGCCTTCTGTTACACAATGCTGACGGGTCTTAGCGAGTCCCCAGCCTCCAGGTAGCTTCCTAATCTCTTCAGGGTCTGCTGCCAGTCCTGTAAGAGCACCTTGGTGCAGGCCTCAAGGCCCAACACCCCCTTCCCCCAGACAAAGGTCCTGCCTGACCTTGGCAAATGACTCCAGGCTTGGCTAATGAAGATCAGGACTGCTTTCTCCTCACCCCTCCCAGGTGCTCCCAAGATGCAAAGGCAATTAAAATGGCCTCCGAGCTCGTTACCAACAGAAAGGAGAATTTGCTTTTCAAGACTTCTGAAGACTGCCTTTACCTGAATATTTACACTCCCGCCGACCTCAGCAAGAAAAGCAGGCTGCCGGTGAGTGGAGAGTGGAGAGCGCCAGGGCTGCGGAACCTTCTGGTACAGAGTGGAAGGGAGGGAGGAAATCTGGGGCAGGGCCGTTACAGCCACTGAGGGCTGTTTCGGGGACCCTGGCCTTATTTCTTACCCAGCACATGCCCAGGCCACATGACCACAGGAAACACAGTTTCTATACCTCAGTTTCCCCCAGTGACAGACAGAGGGCCTCTGGGGACTTTGCTGTACACCTGTAACCCCTAATCAGTGTTTCTAAGTTCTCTCATGCTAGTAGAAGGACAAGAATGATAACTCCTAGTTGCTAAATTACTCCTGGTTGCTAAGACATAATCACCTCTAAAGCTGGACATGGAAGGAGTCTTAGAGAGAAGCCAACAACGCAGCACTGTCTTTACAGATAGAGAAACTGAGGCCCAGAGAGGGAGAGGAGAGGTCATCCTGGAGGGCTGGCAGGACCAGAGCAAGTGTCTCCTGATCTTCAAACCAGCGCTCTGTGGCACAGACAGGGACAGGGAGCATGTGTGGCCTTTCTCAACACTCCCGGATGGGGCTCTGACAGCTTTCCCTGTCCCGTGGTGACCGAGGTGTGAAAGCAGAGCCTGGAGTAATCCAAGAATCACTTTCCTTTGCCTTTGACCAAATACCTGGGATCTTCTCAGAGCAAATCACCCTCTGTGATTGTCTTTGGCTAGGTTGGTGGCCCGGTAAGCTAGCATTTCCCCAACAAAGGGAAGCCCAGAGATGGGGCAGGCTTCCAGACTTGGGCTGGAGGGTGAGGCGGGCCTCCTGGACACAGTTTCTCTGGTGGAGAGGGAGGGGTGTGAGCAGAGGTGAGACAGGGTGTCCGTGAACCTGTGCCCAGAAGTAGCACTGCACATCCTTGCCTCATGAGGAGGGGACACAGATTCGCTCACTCATTTGTTCATTCTTCGATTATGTACTCAGGACCCTTGTATCCATAGCTAGGCTTGGGGTTAGGAGAAAGGAATAACGTCCAGCCCTTAGCATGCGGCCGCGCCTTCGAGGATCTCAGCATCTGGGCTGCACAGACAGACCAGCGTCTTCGGCCAATCACTGCTCACCAGCTTTGGCTCAGCCTTCACTCGCAGGTGACAGAACTCTGTCCCCCTGCCCCGAGGTCCGCAGGGATCAGAGGTGCAGGAGGAACAGGGCCTCTGGGATCCAAGAGGCAGGAGAACATCTGCTTATGGACACAGGCTCTGGAGCTGCAGAGTCCGGGCTCAAATCCTGGTTCTGCCTTCCACTAGCTAAGGGACTGGCTTCTTCCTCAAAACGGGAACAGTGCCGTGGGGGTTCAGTGATGAATATCTCGGTGCCTGGCGCAGTGCACGAGGCCGGCAGTCCTGAACGTTAGTTCTCGTTGAGGGAAGGTCTGACTCTTATCCTGATGGCCGACCTACTGCGCTGAGGCCATTGTTTGCAGCGTCTGGGTGTCTCAACACAGGGACTCTGGAGCCAGACGCATGGGTTCAAGTCCTTCTACCCACCTTACTAGGCATCTTAGGTGCTCAGTATTCCTGCCCGTTAAGTGGCACAATAGTACTTTCTACCTCATGGTTGGTTTCCTTTCTGGTGCTTAGAACACTACTTCACACATAGTTTGTGTTAATAGTTCTTTTATTTCTTCATTAGTGAAATAAGTACAATATTATGATTTTAACCACTTACTTCTCCACAAAGTGAGGACTTTAAATGCAAGAGCCATTGATTATGAATCATGTCCACACTCATCCTCAAGTCTTATTTATAGAATTGTAAAGGTGATAAGATCATGTTAGTCAGATGATTGACCACTTCCTGGAAGAGCTGGCTTTTAGGACGGGCTTCGAAGGGTGGATGAGATTTAGGGATGCAGAGCTGGGAGAGGGAAGAAATATTAGGAAAAGATACCACAGGGGACACATGTACGCTTGTTGAGATAATCATTCACACGCGTGAGAGAAGTTTAATTCACCTCACAAGAGGTAACTGAGGTGAAGCTGATATCAAGGGCTGCCACAGGCAGAGTGTGCCGACTTGGGTGAGGGGTCCAGACGTGAGGTGATAGGAGTACTGGGGAGAAGGTGATGCCCTTAGGCATGGCTGTTCCCGTGATGGTGTTCTCAGCATGATGAGCTTTGGGAGGATGTGACATTCGGGCTGGGGAGACAGCTAGGAGCAGCCAGGTCCATAGGGTGGGGTGATGGTCTGGCTGTTGCTAGGAGAATGAGGAAGGAGAGTGACTGCCTGCTCCAGCATTGCCTCGGACTGCTGGACCTTCAAGCATGGCCTACTTGAGTCATGGCCAAGAGGTAGGTGACTAAGACAAACAAACTTTAGAGGTCTTTCCAGGCTCTGCTTCCTGTAAGCAGGATTGTCGCTTCTTCCCTGGCCAGGTGATGGTGTGGATCCATGGTGGTGGTCTATTGGTGGGCGGGGCATCTACCTATGATGGACAGGTCCTCGCCGCCCATGAAAACGTGGTCGTGGTGATCATTCAGTACCGCCTGGGCATCTGGGGATTCTTCAGGTGAGATGCTGGACTCGCTGTGCATTGGCTCCCGGAGCGAGGGTGCTAGGACCAGCTTTGTTCATGTCAGCCCTCAGGGGATCTCTGTAAGTTCCACAGGAAGGCACCCGAATCCTGTCATCACTGAGCTCCACATCCCGTCTCCTTTTGTCTGCTCCTCCTCATGGTGCTGTTTCCTCTTCCTGTAAAGGTTATTCTACCTGAGAAACTCCTCCTCATTCTGTAAAGCCTGACACAAATGTCACTCCTTCTGAAATACTCATTTCCTTTCTACCTGTAAAGCCGAAGCACCTTACACACCCCTGAAATGACACGTAGCAACACAATACTTACAACAGCAAGTTTTTAGTCTTACCTCCTCTGGGTGTAGAGCAGGGCAGACTCAGGGCGAAGTCCTTCCCGAAGCCCACAGGACCCTCTTTTGATCACCAGGCCCCAGGCCCCAGGGCAGGAGCTTGATGGTCACTTCTGGGTGACGGGAGCTGGGCGGTTGTCAGAGCATCTGACCCCATAGACAACCATCCCAGGAGGAATATGAGATCCACTCAGCCCATTCCCTTCTGCCTTTGGCATATTCCTGAGTCAAGGCTAGAGTCTCCTTCGTCGATTCTCCATGGAGACAGGAACCAGATAATCTTAGGACAGAGTTCCTGGCAGGTTTCTTAATTGCACTGGCCCCAGAGAGGGCCGAGGGTCAGGCTTGAGGTGGGGTGGGATTCTCTCTGGGAAGACCTGGAGGGATGGAGGAGGGTTATCCCAGTTGAGTCCTGTCCCAGGATACATCAGCTTCATGGAGACTCCTCATGTCTTTCGCCCCCCAGCCCATTTCTCTGCTCCTCACTGCGGTGAAGCTGTTCTGCTAACACCACCTTCCTCAACTTCCAGCTTTTCCTTTCCCCCTACCAGGCAGTTCTCTATTCTGACCACACCTACGATGACTCCGGTTGAGGTCACCGGTGACCCACCAGCTCTCGGTACCTTGGCAGCCCCCACACATGATCCCTCACACTTCTTTGAAATTCTTCCTTCTCTTGGCTCCTGGCCACCTCCTGCCTCAGGGACTGCTCCTTCTTGGCGCTTTCAAAGGCCGCTCCTCCTGCCTGTCCTCAGGCCTTTGTGTGTATCTCCACTGGTTCCCTTTCACAGCTCCCTATATTCACCCTTGACCTCTCCTTCCAAACCCCAAGGCACGTTATTAATGAGTCTACGGGCTGTCTAACAGGCACCTGGCACTTCACAGTGACAAACTTAAACCTCACCTCCCAGTGCCCATCCCCTGGACATACTCCTTTCTCCCTATGCCTCCTGCTCAGCTGCAGACAGCCCTGTCTTCCCACTTGCTCAACAAAATGCCTTGCAGTCAGCCTGGACTCATCTGTTTTTCTCACACCCACCCATTTTGCGTTTCAAATTTTCTTGATTCCACCTTTAAAACATATTCAGAATACAACCACTTCTTACCTTCTCTCTTCTCTCCTCCCTAATCAAGGCTCTCTGTGACACTACCTGGATTATTGTAATAATCACTTACTCAACAACCCTTTTCAAAATGTTCCACACAATAGCTAGAGCGATCATTTGAGACAAACAGAACCATTTCTTCCCCTGCAGTGCCTACCCACATTACTTACAATGATATCGAAGGCCTTCCTGAAGCCCATAGGACCATCTTTAGTTGCTTGTCCTTACTCATACTTTTGAACCCCAGGCCTTACGGCCTTTGCATTTGTTGTTTCTGCTGAGTAGAATTCCCTCATTTGGATATGTACAGGGCTCATGTGTTCACTCATTCAAGTCTATTCAAGTACTGAGGCCTTCCCAGACAGCTGACCTGAAACAGGACCCCACTGCCCCCTCTCTGCCTTTTCTCTTACCATTTTATTTTTTGTGAAAGCATTTTCACTATCTGGCATTAAATTGTATATTTATCTGTTTATTTATTCTTGATCTGTAGTGTAAGCTCTGTGTAGTTAGAGATTTTGCCTTTTTGTTTTCAGATGTGTTCTTGACCCTTAGAACAACGTTTGGCACATGGTGCTTGGCTCAATAAGTAGATGCCAGATTAAGGAATGAAAAGCCCTAAGGCAAACAATGTTTCCAGAATGGAAGGCAGTGACAAACCCTGAGTCAGGGCTGTGGAAGCTACGACTTATTCCAGAAGGTTCACCTAAAGCCCACAGCCCAATCTATGGTCCTGAGAACCCGGCCATGATGTCTCTGCTCCCACCCCCACCCTGTTTTCTTACAGCACGGGGGATGAACACTGCCGGGGGAACTGGGGACACTTGGACCAGTTGGCTGCCCTGCGCTGGGTCCAGGAGAACATTGCCAACTTTGGAGGGAACCCCGGGTCTGTGACCATCTTTGGAGAGTCGGCGGGAGGTGAAAGTGTGTCTGTTCTTGTAAGTGTTCCAAGCCCTAACGTGACTGTTGTTGGGACCCGTGGAGACCAATTGATCTAACCATGGGCATCTTTATTAACAAGACCTGGATTCAAGGCTGATCTTACTCTGCACAAAATCAGAGAGTGGAGGGTTCGTGGCCAAATTCTCCTTGGCCCCCAGGAAACTCAGCATCCTAGGGCCACAGTAATCTCTAGGCACAGCCTGCTGCAGTCCTCTTCTTCTAAATTAGTCAAGCTCACTCGGTCTTTCTCTTTCTCTCTCCTTCCCAATGACTGTTATATTAGGACTCACCTCACTTCTCTTGGGAAGTAAGGGTGGGTATAAATTATGAATAAGGGGAGGCACTGATGAGAGGTGGGCAGTGTCATCATTGGGCTTAAAGCGAGATTACATGTCAGGAGGACATGAGCACTAAGAAGAGGTCAGGGGCTCTTCTGAGATGTGCTGGTGGTTTGTCCACTCCCAAGAGGGAGGACAGTAGTCTCTGGGAATGAGGGGTGGACCTGGGCTGGAGAGAGTGGGCGAGAGGGAGGAGAGGAATGGGAAGGTAGGATGTGGTGGGGATGGGGCAGAGGATGCAGACGCAGACACAACCTGGAAAATGAAATAGAAAGTGCTAGGAGTTGTTAGAAACCCTCAAGCTGCATCACAGTTGAGTGGAAGGTCGGCACTATTAGTGTACTTTAAAAATATATATGTATATATAATATGTCAATATATATATTTAAAATCAGCTCTCCTTTACCCATTCATCCACTGATGGACATCCACGTTGCCTCCGTATCTTGGCTATTGTAAATAATGCTGCAACAAATGTATATGGATGCACATGTTTATTCAAAGTAGTGTTTTGGGTTTCTTCAGCTAAATACCCCGAGGTGGGATTACTGGGTCCTACTTTGTCTCTTGTTATCGCCTTTGCTCTAAAGTCTTTTTCTGGTATAAGTATTGCTACTCTATTTTTTTGTTTGTTTTCTACCATTTTTATGAAATACCTTTTTCCATCTTTTTACTTTCAATTCCTTTGTCTTTCAATCTAAAGTGAGTCTTTGTGGGCAGCATATGTCAGTGTTTTGTTTTCTCATCCATTTAGCCACCCTATGCCTTTTAATTAGAGGATTTAATCCATTTACATTTAAATTAATTGTTGCTAGATATTGCCATTTTATTATTCATATTTTTTAATCTTTTTTTCTTCTTAAAGAAGTTTCGTTGACATTTCTTGTATAACTGTTTTGGTGGTGATGAACTCCATTAGCTTTTCCTTATCTGGGAAACTGTGTCTTTTGATTCTAGATGATAGCCTTGCTGTGTAGAGTAATCTTGGTTGTAAGAATTTCCTTTTCATCACTTTGAATGTTTCACACCAGTCCCTTCTTGTCTTCAGAACTTCAGGTGAGAAATCATCTGACAGTCTCATGTGAGCTCCCTTGTAGGTAACTAACTGCTTTTCTCTCGCTGCTTTCAAGATTCTCTCTGTCTTTAACCTTTGTCATTTTAATTATGATGTGTCTCGGTGAGGGCCTATTTGGATTCATGTTGTTTGGGACTCTTTGCACTTCCTTGGCTTATATGTCTATTTCCTTCTCCAGGTTAGGAAAGCTTTCTATCATTATTTCTTCAAATAGATTTTCAATTCTTTGTTTTCTCTCCTCTCCTTCTGGTACCCCTGTGATGCAAATGCTGGTGTGCTTGATGTTGTCCCAGAGGCCCCTTAAACTACCTACATTTTTTGGGGTCCTTTTCTGTTCTGATTGTGTATCTTCTGTTACTATATTTTCCAAATTGCTGACATGATTGTCTGCATCATGCAATTTACTGTTGATTCTCTCTAATGTATTCTTCATTTCTGAGTGGTTCTTTTTTATGTTTTCTATCTACATTTTTATGTTTTCTACCTCTTTGTGGAAATTCTCACTGAGATCACTGAGCATCTTTATAAGCAATGTTTTGAACTCTGCATCTGGTAGATTGCTTGTCTCCATTTAGTTTAGATCTTTTTCTGGAGCTTCATTCAGTTTTTTCCTTTGAGGCATTTTTTTGTCTCCCCATTTGTTTTGCCTGCCTGTGCTTGTTTATATGTCTCAGGCAGGGTTGCTATGCCCCCTTGTCTTAATAGAGTGGCCTTATGTAGCAGGTGCCCTGTGGGGTTTAGTTGTGCAGTCTCTCTGGTCAACTGAGGTGGGTGCTTCAGGTTTGTCCTTGTGTGGGTTGTGTGTGCCCATCTCTTGTAGTTGAGCCTTGCTTTCTGTTTGCTATGTAATGGAAGAATTGATCCTCAGGCTGATTAGCTATGAGGATTGCCATGACTACAGTGGAGGATCTGTTGTGTGAATCCTGCTGACCCTGTGGAGCAGGATTCTATATAGCGGGCTCTGGGGCCTCCTCAGTCTGCCCTTTGGATGTATCACTTGTGGAGGTGGTTAGGTGATGTTCTCAGGTGTATTCTGGAACTGGCCATCAGGTATGTTGTTTCTGTGGCCTCTTGGGAGGGGCTGTATGTCAGGCCAAGGTCAGCCTCTGTAACCTGTTCGGGGCCGTTTTGTATGAGCTACAAGGTGATCTGCAGATGGTTACCACTTTTGCTGTGCTTGGAGGAGCCTGGGAGAGGCTAAACTGTAAAGTGAGGCCAGCTGCCAGTAGTGCTAGTCTTTGGGCTGCCTAGCAAGAGTTATGGGGCACATCAAGACCAGATGCTGCTTGTTTGGGTTTGTGAACCTTCAATGGATTTCAGGGAATTCACAGCATGAGTCAAGATAGGCATTTGTATGGAAAAGCCACTGGAAGTGTCTCGGATGGGCCCTCAAATTGCATGGGATTGGGTCTCAGGGAATCATCAGGGCAGAGTAATGGATGTTAGCTAAGTCGATGGAGACTCAGATATGATACCTGCAGGCCGGGTGAGGAGAAGTCTCAGCAAGAAAGAATGGCTTCTGCCAGCACCAAATCTGGAAAGAAGCTGCCCCTCTAGCCCTCACCCTGAAGCTGGATAATTCAGTCATCTATGTATGTCGCTGGAGCCCTTCAAGGTGCGGGATGAACACTGGAACTCAGAGCAAGTGAATCCATCCCTATGATTATGCAATGGCCCTTTAAGAGGAATGCCTGGGACTCCTGCAGCCCTCCATCTCACTCAGCCACCATCTTGGCTGGCTTTCAAGCCAGAAGTTTTGGGGATGTCTCTTCCTGGCGCTGAAACCAGGGGCTGGGAAGCCTGAGCAGGTGGTGAGTCCCTTTGCTTTTCAGTAAGACTCTACACAGCCAGGATATTCCTCCCAATTTCCAACTGCAATGGTGGGTATGGGACCAGCCCTGTTCACTTTTCTGTTCCTCCTACCAGTCTGGGGTGGCTTCCTCTGTATGTCCTTAGTTATAGGATTACTGCTCAGCCAGTCTTCAGACAATTCCCAATGACGGTTGTTCTGTAGTTCAGTTGTAATTTTGACGAGGTCATGAGAGGAGGCAAGCAAAGCACTTACCTACTCCACCATCTTTCCTGGAACAATTATTATATTTTTAAAACATACTACATGTTTGCTTTCATGTTTAATACTCAGAGGAAACTTTTTATAGTATGGCAAGTGGAGAAAAAGGAAAAGTATCAATAAATTCAAAAATGAAAGGTCATCCATAATTCTATTACTCTCTATATTCACCATGGACATTTTGATATATATTTTTCTAGTTCTTTTCAATGACTTACTCGTTCACTGTATGTATGTATGTATGTATGTATGTATGTATGTATGTATCTATCTATCTATCTATCACCTCTCTCTTTTTTAGGATTTTTTCAAACAAAACCTGTATTAACATAACAATACTACATAAATGTTGCCCTAACTCTTAAGTACACTTCCATAGTTTTATTTTTTTATAGTTGCATAATATTCCAGAGTAAGAATGAAAAATAGCTATTTATTCCATCTCACTATACTGGAACCTTGGGTAATGGCCAATCTTTCCCATTATAAACAGCGTGAGCACTCTTAGAAAGCGTGTGTGTCTCCATGGTTATTATTCTTAGGATAAATTCTGAGGAAAAGAAATACACAATCAGAACTGTGTCTTTAAAGCATTGCTAGGAATTGCTCAGCTGCTTTTCTGATACTTTGGATTGTTATAATCAGTGCTCTCTGCATAGTTCCTGTTGTGTTGCTCACTCTGTGCCCCTGGCTTCCTCCAGCTGAGGTCTTCTCAGAAAAACTGGGCCCCGCTCTCAGCCTGAGGAACAGGCCAGGCCAGGTGAAGACCTGGTATATCCACTAAGCCCAGAGTCTCTAGGGGAATGGTCTAGGGCAGAGCTATGGAGGGGTTTTGCCCTCGATGACTCCTTCCCCATAAGGATAAACTCTCTTTCTCTCCACTCATATCTCAGGTGATATCTCCCCTGGCCAAGAATCTCTTCCACCGGGCCATCTCTGAGAGTGGTGTTGCCCTCATTGGTTGTCTGGTCAAGAAGGACATGAAGGCCACAGCTCAGGTAGGTCTCAGAGTGGACAGCCCCCACACCCTTTGCTCGGCTCTCCTGGAGTCTTCAGGGGTCTTCCTTGCCATGGTATTCAGCTGACATGCTCAAAATGTCACAGGAGAATAGCTGAGTGAAAGAGTAAGGAAACAGCTCACCCACTGTCCCCATTTTACTGCTGAGTAAACTGGGCCAGAAAGCAGAAGCAACTTGCCAAAGTCAGTGAGTGATCAGGGAACATCTGGGACTCAAGCTCACAATCTGGACTGCCAGAACAGTGCACTGACCATTCTTTGCAAATTGTGCTGGGCTGGACAGTGAGGAGTGGACTGCTATTGTCTCTCATCTCTCTGAGGGTCTGAGTTCTGTTGAACATACAGCATGTGGGGTTGAAGTGGTTCCATCCAGGGGGCCTTGTGACAGCAATGGAGTCCTGGAGAATTTATTCATTGATTCATTCATTGGCTCAACAAATAATCTTGATATAGCCAGACATCTAACAACATTGCAAAGCTTTTATTCTATGGAGGAGATAGATTAATGATTATATAAGCACACGATCATGAAATGTCAACTTCTGTCACCACAGAGTCCAAATGGAGCCCTTAGCCCAGTGTAGAGGGGAAGTTATCAGGCAAGGCTTCCAAAAGAAAGTTATCAATAAGTTGAGAAAAAACTGATGAGCCATCATTTGCTTGGTGAGAAAAGAACATTCTAGGAAGAGGGAACAGCATGCATACGTGTCACGTGGCAGGAGGAAGTATCTCATGTGAGAGTGAATGACGACTCTGATGTGACTAGAGCGGAACGTACAGGGGGACTTGGAGTGAGCTGAAGGTGGGGACGCTAGCAGGGGCCATGCTGCATAGGACCCTGGTGAGGGCTTTGTCTTTATCTGGAGACTGTTAGGAGGTCAAGGAAGGAAGAGCAACAGGGAGGCTCTGCTGAGGAATGCCCTCTGGAGTGTGTGACATGGAGCTGTGGGAGCTCTTTCATGGAGAATCGCAGGAAGCAACCAGACATGAAGGGTCTGCTAAGGAGGAGGGGAGGAGATGAAGACAAGGAGAATTTTGAGAATGTTTTTCAGAACTCTTTGGTTGAAAACAGCAGAAGCCCTCTTGACTAGGCGTCCGTCAGGAAGAGGAATTTATTTAAAGGAAACTGGTGGCAGAGATGGGGCAGGATTTCACATTTGAACAGAAACTGAAATTGACAAAATGTGGGGAAACAAGACTTTTATTCTTGCTATTGTGCACTGTCCCTCACACAACCACCATTTTCTCTCTCAGCCCATGCCGAGCTAGATTGTTTCAGACACTCTACTAGGCTTTGGGGAGCCCTTGTATACTCTCCAGGTGGTACGGAGCCTACTCTCTTTCCATTTCACCTTCCTCTCTGGCTTCACTTTGCAATACTTGCCCAAGGCCAAATGCTAGGAAGAGCAGAGCTGAGGTTTGAAACCAAGCAGAGTGTATCTGGATTCCATGCACTTAAGCCTACTTCATACTGCCCCTCTTTAGACATCCAGCTTTGAGATCACTTTGCCCATCTTAGTAGAGGTGACGGAGACAGTGGGTATATAATTAGCACGAACGAGACCCAAGAGCCACACTTGCTGACCTAGAGAATTTTCTTCTGCCCTCTACTGCCTTTGGACATTGAGGTTGAGTTAGTTAGAACACCTGGTTTTGATTGAGGAAAGGGACGAGGCTTTCTAATTCTGCTGTTGCCTATGATCTCTGCAGAAAATTGCTGTCACTGCTGGGTGTAAAACCACCACTTCGGCTGTCATAGTGCAGTGCCTACGCCAGAAGTCAGAGGATGAGCTCTTGGAGATAACGCTGAAGATGGTAGGTGCACCCATTCTCATGGCTACCTGAGCCCCTCACCCTGTAACCTTGGCCCCAACATCATTGAAGCTGACCCTTTACCTTCACAAAACTACTTGGGGGCAGTGTTTCAGCTCCCTGAAGCAGTATCACCTCTGGATCTAAATGGGGGAATTAGTTTCTTTCTTTTTTTATGAAATATCTCAAATGTTAGCAAAGTGAAATGTAACAGAATGAACATTAGTGTAGTAATCTCTCAGCTCTGTCTAAACACTATTTTGTCATTTTGTTTTTAGACATATTTTTAAGAAATGAAACATTATTCCCAGAGGAATTTGGGGAATGGAGACATTCGAAATAGTTTTCAGAAAGGTTGTCAAAATTTCTCTTGGTTAACTTAGAAATGTTCAGTATTACCCAGTGGTGGTGCAGTTTTTTAGATTCTCTGAGACTCTGCCTCAGTTGTGATTCTGAGACAACCATACATTCTCCCATTCATCCATCCAACCATCCATCCAACATATTATTATATCCATCTATCCATTCACGAAAATATCCAATTCATTAATATCCTTTCACTAATCTAATATCAAGCCATCTGTAAATTTATTTATTTATTATCTATCATTCATGCATCATCTCGGCATTATACGTCTTTACTCCATCATCCATCATTGTAAAATCAATGACTCATCATGTATATGTTAGTTATCATCCATATAACCACGTAGCCACCTAATTTACATTTACCTCAATGTTGACCAAATCTAGCCACTCATTGTAAGTGTATGGGGCAGGTACAGGGAGAAGGATGCAGATATGAATTGGTATAGTCTCTACTCACAAGGAGCCGTCTAAAGGGAAGCACACCTTTATACTTGATGGATTAAGTGTGGTGGGAGTACAGAGAAGGGGAGCATTCATTGTAGTCAGCACGGATGCTTCTCAGAGAAGGTAACATCTGAGGGTTGATGCATGGCTATGGCATAAGTCATCACAGAGATGCAATAGCAGGACAGACGGTCAGAGAATACAGAGAATACAGCATGTAGGACCATGGGAACTATTTCCTTCTATGCTGGGAGGGTGTGAATGTGAGCCCAGAAGTAATGTGAGTTCCTGCATCCTCTGTCTGGACCCTGGGCTCCTGGAGATATTACTGGCCCTCCAAAAAGAGGCCTCTAGCCCTGGACTCAGCTCTGTTCCAATGGACTGAGTACATGGTGGCCTAGGGGCTTGGATCCTGGTTTCTAAGGCTCAAATAAGGTGGCTAATGTAGTCAAGCAATTAAAACACAAATATTTTCTGATGCATAAAAAGAGGCAAATTTATTTCATGGGGCATAAGTGGACCCAGCTTATAAGGGGGAAACCCAGAGAACCTCAGAGCCATGTTTTCCTTCTGAAATTTTCTGAGATCATGTGGAAGTCTTTCCATGATTATCCGCTCTCCCCTACACACACACACACGCACGCACACACACACACGCATACACACACATACACAAACGCATACACACACGCATACACACACGCACGGCGATAGGTCTACAACCCATAAATGGGACTCTACCTATTGGTCATTTTCTGCCTACTGGTCAGACTAGTCAGCCATAGTGTTAACATTACAATCAGTTCATCTTGGTGAGTATACAGCAAGGAAAAGTGTGTGTGGGGTGAATTTCAGTGAGCTTGTATGAGACCAGACTTTCTAATGCAAGATGAGAAAACTCTCAAATCGACTTAATCAGAAAAAGAAATGTGTTGTAACAGAATCTTCAGAGAAATGAGAAGGTCAAGAGCACATGTCTTCAGGCATGGCTGGACCCAGAGACACAAATACTATTAAGACTCTGTGCTTAGCCCTCAACTTTTTACCTCCAAGGCTGGCTTCAGTCTCAGCCAGGTTTGTCCCCTGGGAGGTTAAAGACAACAGCAGCACTTAGACACGTATCCTATCTGCTTAGGAACCCTCTTTCCCAGGAATTTCAGCAAAAGTTTTGTGGTGAACTCTGTTGGCCTACCATGGGCATGTGCCCATCTATGAACTAATTTCTGTGGTCAGGAAGATGGGACACCACAGTCATTACACACACACACACACACACACACACACACACACACACACACGAACATGCCTAGGCTCATGGAGTGAGAGTGAGGATGAGGGAGGTCTCCCAAAAGAAAAATGGGGTGCTGCTGCCTGGGGGAACAAGAAGAAGAAATGGATGGAGGTCAGGGCAGGCACAAACAACAGACATCCTCTCCAGAGCTCCCCTCCCCCACCCTCCACCTACACCCCATGCTCATGTCCAGGGGAGCCAGTCTCCTGCCTACTTCCTCTTGGCCCAGCCAAGGTGGCACCGGGAGGTACAACCTGATACCTTTAGCACACACATCGTGAAGATCAGCTTTTCTTCCAGGAAGCCTTCTCACGCTCCTCCCTTTGTTTTCACAGAACTTTTTCGTTCTTGATTTACTTGGAGATCCCAAAGAGGTAAGGACATTTACATTTCCTTGATTACAAGTTTTACATCTTGACAGTGTTAAACTCCAGTTAAGTATGAATAAAAGAGTTCTCCCTTGTGGATTCTTGCTAACTCCCTGTGATTGCTGAGTTCCAGAGAGGGGCAGTAACTTGCCTGGGTAATGCATCCAGGGGGACCTGCCGTAGGACTGCAACCTGTTTCCGTGACCTGTGAAACATCTCACAATCTGATCCCCTCTGCTCTCTTCCAGAGGGCAGTAGAGCTTATCTTAGAAGGTATTGCATGGATTAAATGACATTCACTCAGTCGTCATCCAGAAAACATTTAATTAGCACTCACTATGTGCCAGGACTCGATTTTTGAGCTGGGGAACACACCAGTGAAGTGGGCAAAGCAGAGTCAACCTCCTGCCCTCTCGGAGTGAGGAGAGATACAAGAAACATATAAAAAATGGAGCAAGATTGATGATGGTCAGCGTTGTGAAAAAAAAGAAAATGGGAAACAGGGATAGAGTTTGCCAGAGGTTTGAATTTACATAGATAAGGTCAGGGCATGGCTCAATGAGAACGTGACATGGGAGCCAAGCTCTGGAGGAGAGAGGAAGAAGCCAGGAATCAGAAAAACTGGGGACAGAGTGTTCCAGGCAGAGGGAACAGCAACTGCGAAGTCCCTGTGGGCAGAGGCCAGAGACTGGAGCAGAAGGAGTGAGGGGGGAGGACAAGCTCTAAGCTAAAGAGGGAAAGGGAGCGGAGGTCACTTGAAGGACATGAATTTTGATTCTGAGTGGCATGTGGTGTGTTGGGAGGTCTTTGAACAGAGGAGTCATGAGATCTTAGTTTTTGCAAAGACTGTGTTGAAATAGACAGTAGGGAAAGGGCCACAGAGACTCAGGGACATGAGCTGGGAGGCCCCCGTGTCCCCTGGCAGCGGATCATGGCAGCTGGGATGGGCTGATGCAGAGGGGATGGCCAGGGAGATTTGGCATCTGGATATTTTTAAAGGAGCAGCCAACAAGATTTGCTAATGAACAGGCTATGGGGCTCAAGGAGTGGCACAGGCCCCTGGCTTTCTGGACCTGAGCAAGGTAACGTCCACAGAGGGCAGCCACTCTCATCCACTCTGGACAGATATGGTTACCGCTGTTCTCTCTGCTCCTGGTGTCAGTCAACAACCCCACTGGATGCTACCAGACCTGACGGAGCCCTCTGTCTCTCTCTGAACCATTTTTGGGGGGCTGGCATCTGTGCACAGGATCTGTAATGGCGTTGCTGATAGTACCATCTGGTGTCTATCACGTCCTATCTGTGTACCCAGGACAGCACTAAACATTCTTCACGTGATCAGTCATTTAATACCCACACGAACCCATCTTGTAGATGAGGAAACTGAGGCATGAACAGGCAAAAATACTTTTCTAAGTTACCAGCTAGTAACTGGCAGAGCCAAGTTTCACGTCCAGATCTGTGACCGAAGGCTGGCAGGAACCTCATCCTGTATTTCCCTTGGGAGCAGTGACTCGATATTTGCTAATTTTGCATTTATAGTGACTTCATAGAACTTAACTATTCTGGATGATGAAAATCAATTGTAGAGAGATACATATAAAGATACATACATTCACATTGAAATATATACAAAATGTAACTTTTTAGGTTTTATACGAAACAGAAATATTAATATAAAATAAATTTTACATGATATATTTTTATACATTTCAATTTGAGTGAGACTTTTTTCTTCCATCACTTTTCCACTGCTAGTCCCTTGGAGACTAGTTCTACCCTCTGGGTCACACACTAAGCCCCTTTGTTCGGACCCTGAATCCTGTGGCCACTGCCATACAGGTCTGCAGTGCTGGCCTCATGCTCAGACAGGCTGAAAGGCAGATGTGAGTGTGACCTCAAGAGAGGGAGCACAGACACCGTTCTGCCCTCTCCGCTAGAGCCATATGTTCGTGCCCACTGTGGTGGATGGCGTGGTGCTTCCGAAGATGCCTGCAGAGATGCTGGCTGAAAAGAAATTCAACACTGTCCCGTATCTCCTCGGAGTCAACAAGCAAGAGTTTGGCTGGATCATTCCGATGGTGAGAATGTGCGAGCCTCTTGGACATGTCTCCCCCACCTGTCACACCACCTCCCACCTCTGATCTCAGGATCTCCTTCTCCATATTCCATCTGGGGCCAGGACAGGTGTCCCCTTTGCACGAGTTTCAATTTTCACTCCGTGAGTGAAATGGATATAAGTCCATTTGATTTACTGATTTTTCCTAGTCCATCAACAACTTGCCAAGCTGACTTCCAGCCTGCATTGGTTTGGTTGGTTGGTTGTTCGTCAGTTTGGTTCTTTCTGTTCAACGTCAGTGATTCACAAATGCTAAACCATTGTTTTAACAGCTTATGGGCTACCCGATCTCTGAAGGCAAGATGGACCAGAAGACGGCCACATCGCTCTTGTTGAAGTCCTACCCCATCACGGTAAGGGTCTAGGGAATTCCCAGAATTGACTGAGACCCAGGGACGGGCAGGGGATTACCCCAGATCACAAAGAAGTTAAATAGCAGAATAAAGACTGTGGCTGGAGAGTTTTGTCCCCACTTGGCCACTGGGTGATGAAAGGGGTTTGCACAGGACTTGAGAGGTTCACCATTAATGTGTGGCTTACTCTCTGGTCACTTCACTCTTGATCTGTTTCAGAACGTTCCCGAGGAACTGACTTCATTGGTCATTGAGGAGTATTTAGGAGACACAGACGACCCTGTTGTAAAGCAAGACCGGTTCCTAGATTTGATGGGAGATGTGATGTTTGGTTTCCCATGTGTGACCGTGGCCCGTCACCACAGAGGTGAGCCTCAGAGTTTGTACAGGAAGCAACGCCAACCCTGCTGTGTGTCTGTCCTTCCCACCCCTCAGGAAAAACTAATCTGTGGAAACTGCCAGAGGTTGGGCTTCCTAGGCCAGTTTTATATGTCCTGAGACAGGGCACTGTCCCAGTTTGGTTTCATCCAGAAGTAGGCTTTGAGAAAAGGATCCAAATGCAACTGTTTTACTGGGAGATGGTCCCAGAAAACACCAGTAGAGGGGTGGAGAAGGGACATGGGAAGGAGAGGGAAGTGGCGAGTGTCTATTGTGGACAGCTAGCGGTGAGCAGCTCTGAGGAGGAGGAAGAGGACATGTCTCAGGGTTATCCTGAACAGCAAGGGAGCAGGGAATTTATCCTCCAACTTTACGAGTCATTGGTTAATGGCTTTTCCCAAGGGGTTGTTAGTTCCCTAGAGCCTTGACCTCCTCCCAGATGGGCAGAGTGGTCCCTGGAGGCCGAAGACCTCAGACAAAAAGGCTGCAGATGCTGGAGGTGGAAGTCAGACGGGCCTCCATAGGGGGAGTGGTGAGGCACAGACTGCACCTGCCACGGGGGCTACTCACCTGAAGTCAGGTGGTTCATGGGGCTAGAAGGCTAATGTGGAAGGCAGGTTCTGGGAAGGTTTCCAAGGTGAGAGCTGGCTGTCAACGAGTTTGTTACCCAATGGAGCTGGGGAAAGAGAGAAGCCAAGCGTAGGATGTGCAAGGTTGTCCAGGTCCAAGAAAGGCGTGAGCAGTGGGAGGTGTGAGGACAGTAGTCTAGCAAATGTGCGTGCCTGCGGCTGGCTTTTGTCCATGCCTGAGAGTGCTGGGTCTACCACGGGACCTTCCGACATTGACCCAAGGCTGAGTGGGCAGGGTGTGAGGTCAGGGCTGGCTGACTCACCTAAAAGGGAGGTGTTCCCTCTGCTCCTTCTTCCAGGAGTACCCCTCGCCTGGTCTGGGAAGCCCAGGGTTTCCAAGGGTCTGGCACAGTGCTGTGCATTGCAGTTACCACATCCTCCTCCTGAGGGTCCCGATGACGGGGGTCCCATCCGTTCTTGCATGAACTCAGTCTTGCCTCTCATAGTGTGTCTGATTTGGGGTCCCCTCTTCTGTACCATTTGCCACTCTCAGTCATAGTGGGATTGTGGATTTTATATAATATCTCATTACTCTGAGTTCAAGGTCTTTTTTTGCCATGATTACATATATTTTATCAATGTTATTCATTCATTTTTGCATTTGTCTCACTCTCTTTTTTGATAAATAAACCTCTCTGAAAATAAGATCAATATCTTACAGTTGCAGAAAGTTTTAAAAATATAGGAACACATAAAGAACCTAGGTATCACTCCTAATTCTTTCACCTAGAAATATCTGCTATAAAATTTGATATATTTTCTTCTAATACATTTTCCAAGTCTTACATATAATTTAAACATTAATTTTGTATTAATTTTGTTCATAGAAACTATGGTATATTCTTTACCTCAACTTCAATAAAAATTCACTGAAAACACCCATTATTTCATGGATTAAATTTACTTTAGTATCTCTTTAATTTAGTATTTAATTTAGTGCTTAATTCAGTATTTTTAGGGTGGCCCGTTATATTTGGATACTACAAAAAACATTTTGCTCAGCCTCATGTGTATAAATCTTTAACCAAGGCCCTAAAATTTTCTTAAGATCGCTTATTAGAAACAAGAAAAGTAATCTGGGCCACAGAAGCATTTTAAAGTTTTTGATACAGAATGCTAGATTGGTTTCCAGTGTATAAGTTGTGGATTTTTTACCTTTCATACTTGGTATACTGAGAGATAAATTAAGGTTACCAGTTTCATAAGGCTTTCCTCACCAAAGAAGAGAATATTGAACTGTTAACATTTGCATAATTTTATTACTATCTCTCTCTTCTTCCCTCTGCTTCTCTTCTTGTTCCTATGTATTGTCCAAATCTGTGCCCTGCTTTCCTTTGAAGATTTGTGATGTGACTGTAGAAATATTACACGTCTTAGTGGTTTAAGGCAGAAGTGATAATGATGCAGATGACAACAACAACAACAACAACAACAACAACAACAACAACAACAACAACAGCAACAGCAACAGCAGCAGCTTTTAGGCAACATCCTGCCCAAATAAGTTCTCTCATTCACAAAAGATCTTTCCTTTATGGCTGGGCTCTGAGTTCCTTTCTAAAACTTCAGAGTGGATGAAGCAAGTTAAACCCCCACCTTCCAGTGGGTTCTACTTGACCTTGAAGGAGTTGTTTAACAAGGGGCTTATGGAAGCCAGAGGGTTGCTTTTTTCCTCCTGCACACCTCCTGTTGGACCAAGGGTGCAATGATGGGGTGTGAGGGAGGCAATTACATAAATGATTTTACGTCCTCCACTTGGGATGGCATATGTCATTAAACTGTGTTGTGGATAAATAGTTAATGATGTTAAGAAATGATTATAATCATTACAAGATAACATGCAATATCATCTCAATTTTATTTACATAAAAGGGATATGTGCTGAAGTATTAACTGTGGCTTCTCTGGTAAGATTCCAAATGAGTTTTTGCTCGTTTTCCTTTTTCCTGCAGGTATGGTTCAAAGGAGTGAAAAGTAGTGTGTTATCGAGGGAATGCAGTAAACTGTATGTATACAGATGGGCTTGTACGAATGCATCGGTAGGCAAAGGGGTTTGTGTGAGTTGGCCCAGTGGCCCTATATGATAGTTATTTTGAATGGACTTACCCAAGTTCCAACATTCATTCATTCGTTCATTCATTCCTCCATTCAATCTTCATGCATGCCTTCATTTAACACATACCTGGCTCACATCCAGTTGCACCAGCTCTTCACCCCTGAGCATAGCACGGAACTCGTCAGAAACTCGCTTTCTCTATTATGCAAGGACCAGGGCTTTCCTGCAGGGCTGCACAGGTCTTAGCACAGTGGGCAGTGGCTATCCATATTGTTGTGTACTCTGGTCCCAGGTGTGGCACTAGTTCCCTGAGTGCTCGTGGCCCCGGAGACCTCGATACCACCCAGGTATGCATCTAGTAACAGGAATTGTGCATGAATTATGTCTTCTCAGATGCTGGAGCCCCCACCTACGTATATGAGTTTCAGTATCGCCCAAGCTTCTCATCAGACCTGAAACCCAAGTCGGTGATCGCAGACCATGGGGATGAGCTCTTCTCTGTCTTCGGATCCCCATTTTTTAGAGGTGATTGCCCTGTAGTGACTATAAGCCTGGATTTAGGAGATCTGGGGTCAAGGCTTGGTTAGGTGGCTTTGGGCAAGTCCTCCTTCTCTCCAGCTCTTAGTTTCCAAAATTCACTGTACAAAGTTGAATTCAAAGGAGTTGAAACACAAAGGTGCCCACCTTTTTCTGCTCTGGCATGCATGATGGAGAATGTGTATGCATGTACCCTCATTCCTGGTCTGAGATCCGGACTTGGGCACTGATAAGACACGTGGTGGATCATCTGCAGGGCCCTGCTCAATGGCTAGAGTGCCTCTTCCCACTCACAAGAACATACGGGAGTGTAAGAGCAAGGTCAGGGTTGGTTCCAACCTTGAATCAGGGCTAAGGTGTGGTCATCTGTCTATTCAACCATCCGTCCCCCTGTCGTCTATCTATCATTATCTTTCATCTATGTCTGTCTGTCTGTCTGTCTATCTATCTGTCTATCATCTATTTATCATTTATCATTCATCTATCATCTTTTTATCTATCATCTATCATCTATCTATCATCTAACCATCTATCTAAACTCCTACCTTTTAAAATATATTCAGAAATATGATGTTTCAAATAAAACTTTCACAAATGTCTTCAATACCTTAATGGTCAGCAGTTACAGACAACTCTTCTGTGACCAACCTCAGTGCTGTTGGGGAAACCTCAGTGCCTCTGGGCATTTCCTGGTTAGGAGATGCTGTAGAATCAGTGCAGCTGTTTTTCAGCGTCTTTGAAAATGAGCGTGGGTGAAAGAGATGGAGAACAGACACAAAGGGGGGCCCTCCTGGGACATGGGGTGGCCAGACCAGAGACCCTGACGCATGTGGCATTGTGACCCTGAAGGTAGAGGCTTGGAGGGTGGGTGCCAGAGACTAAGGCATCTACCTTATGTGCTGACCACAGCCCATCACTGAGTCCTGTATCAGCAGCTCTCCACTTAGAGTGCACGTGTGTTACGCAGGATCTTCTTCAAATGAAGATTTGACTCAGTAGGTCTGGAATCAGGACTCACATTCTGAATTTCTAATGTGCTCTCAAGAGATGTGGCAGTTGCTGCCCCAGGAACACGCTTTGAGTGGCAAAGGCTTTTTCTCTTCTTCCCTCCAGGGGGCAGCTCAGAAGAGATGAAGCTCAGCAAGATGGTGATGAAATACTGGGCCAACTTTGCTCGGAATGGGTGAGCAAAGATGGAGCGGGCTTGGGGAGGGGCAGGGCGTATCTGTTGGGAAAGGGTAGCTCCTGTCACTTGGTGGTCAGAATCCTGGCCCCTAGACCTCAGTGTGACAGCTCCCTATAAACGGGCAGGCTATCCAGGAGACGATGAGCCCCTGCCTCTGGAGGGATGCGAACCTTTTGGCCAAGGTGAAACCTGGGGACCACTGCACATGTCAGAGAATTGTTGGGGCCCCATCATCACTTTGGAGCATGTCCATGTGATTTTCCTATTGCCAGGAACCCCAACGGGGAGGGGCTGCCCCACTGGCCAGCATATGACCAGCAGGAAGGGTACCTGCAGATCGGCGTCCACACCCAGGCGGCCCAGAAGCTGAAAGACAAGAAAATGGCTTTCTGGACCGAGCTCTACCGCAAGGCGGCAGCCAAGAAGCCGCCGCGAACAGAACACGTCGAGCTGTGAATGGGCGGCCCAGGCATTCTGGAAGACAGGGGTGAGCGTGGGGATAATTGGACAGGCGTTCACAGGCCAAAGAGGTGTCTTACTGCAGAGTCTGGCGGACTGTCAGGTGGGAGTGGCCTCAGTTTTTAAATAAAGTCAGTGTCTGTGTCTCGGGCTGGAGACTTATCTGTCCTCCTCAGAGCGAGAAGGATGAAGAGCGGGGAAGCTGTGGGCAGGAGGGTGTGTCCGGTGGGATGTCTACACTCTCATTCGCAGAGGGATTCTCTCTTCAGCGTCGTGATCTGCCCCACAGAGAAAGCCCTGAGGCAGAGTGACGGGCACCTGTAGAGAGAAGCCAGCAGTGTGTGTGTGAGCAGTGAGCAGAGAGGGAACGTGAGCCAGGCAGTGACGGTGTTTTGAAGCTAGAAGGGCACCAGGAAGGGAACTTGACCACTTCGATATGAGAACAAAGGGCTACCCAGACGAGGCAAGGAACTGGCTCTGAGCTGCCTAGAACCCATCGACCCAAGTACTGGAGCCAAACTGAGGCCTCTTCACCCTAAGATAGGGTTCTCTCAACCGTGTTGCCTGGCCATCCCCAGATGACCTTCCCCCCACTCAGGAGTGGCACTTTCCTCTTGGGCACACTGTGTGCCACCTGTCCCTCTGCGTCTGTCTGCAGCTTCCCCCACCCCACACCCCAGCTTCAGGGTAGAACCCACTCTATCAAACACACTTTTTCCACTATTCTTGCCCTGAGGCATTGAGCAGGGGAGGGGGAAGGGGATCACCTTGCCGAGCTGCTCATCTGTTTGTGACCATGACACGCATAGCCCCTTGGTGACAGATACAGCAAGTTCATGGCCAGCATCACCTCCAACGTGACAAGCCTGGAGTAGGGAGGTGGTTATTTTCATCAGGGTGAGGCTCCGCTGGAGGGGTTCCCTGTCCACGGTCACACATAGGAACAGGTGTCAGTTTTCAGACCCTGGTGGCCACAGCATTTCAGTCCTTGAAGCCATGGGCTTGTGTGTTTTCATCTGTCACTGGCACCAGGAATCAAAGGAAGGAAAGTCAGCTAGTGACCGGAGGCTTTCCTGCTCGACCATGGGCTCCTTGGGGTCCAGGACCAAGGTCAGATTCATTTTCCTGGTCCCCTAGCCATGTCAGTGGAGCTAGTCAGATGGACTGATAGATAGACAGCCGGCCAGATGGGTCTTTACAGGTGGAGGTGGTTAGCAGCCTTTGGCGATCTTTTGCTTATACCTTTGAATCCTAAAATAATAATAGTACCTGAAAGTTGCTTAAATGGTGTGTCTCCATAAAAAGTTACCTTTTGTATCAGTTCCAAGAACCTTCGCAGGAATGCTATGAGGAAAATCCTTGCTAGCAACCCTACGAAAAGTAACACCAGGCCCGAGAAAACTCAGCCAGCAAGTGGCAGATGAGATGAGCTACATGGAGTCTCTGCCTTGCAACAAACAGAGACCTCAGCACATCTCATGTTAAAGATCATTAAGGATTTCAGATGGTGACAGGTGACCCTTAAAGCCATCACAGAGCCTCAGGCCTTGAGTGCGGAGCAAGCACTCCTTCCCGCAGGGGGCGCAGTTCTAGAATCCACAGCTGGGCTTGTGGCATCTCTACCTTCACCTGCCAGCTCTGGCCTGAGGAGCCCATTAGGCTGATGACTCTCTGCTGTCCTCTTGTGGATCCGGGCAGCGAGATGCAGACAGACAGCTGGGTGGGGATGAAACAAAGCTGCTCTTCTCCTGAATGAAGAGGGACAGGCTCAACTGGCCCCTGCTGTCTTTCTCTTCTTCCTGCCTGAAAGGAGGCCATGGTGTCTGCAGGTGGATTAACCCTTTTCTTCTCTATGAGCATGAAAACCACAGGCTGTGGGTCGTAGGCAACTCGAAGGAGTCCAAATCCTTAACGCCGTTCTTAAGCATCTCCAGGGCTGTTCCAGGCTTCTGGGCACGTCCAGGTGGAGGCCTTCACTAAAGTCCTTCTCTGGAACCAAGGACACCTGGTCATCCTAACGTGTGAGTGGGGATTTTTTTGCTTCTTGATAGTGAGTCCAGAGATAGTGAACCAGAGAGCATGGGATCGGGGTGTGTTTGTGAAAAGCCAGACAAGATATTTCCTCCAGGAGAAAGGAGACGTCTGTTCAAAAGAAAGTCTATCTCACTGTGTGACCGGGGGCAAGTCATTTGTATCCTGGCACACGGTAGGTACTTAAATATACATTCAAGTACGTGCATATGTACCGACTACATATATTTATATATAAATGAATGCATTTATGTTTATATAAATATAATTAAGAGGGTATTAGTCCTAGAACAGGACCCACACCCCTACTGACTGGGCCATATTTTTATGCCTGCATAGCTGGGGACCAGGGGAGATGGTGTGGCAGAGTAAGAGCACAGACCGGAACCAGACTTCCTGGGTTCAAGTCCCAGTCTCAATAACTAGTAAGTTGTTTCATCTCTTTGTGTCTCAGTTTCTCCACTTATAAATTGGGATAATAATACTTCCTTGTGGACTCATTAGGAAGACTCAGTCAGTTAGAGTCTGTAAAGCCCTGGGCTGAGTCACTGGCACAGGATGAGCTCCTGTCCTTGCTAATTAAACTTCAGCTCAGCGCCTCACCCTTGTCCAAGGTGCTGATGCTCCTGGGGTCTCCGTCCCGGGAATCCAGGGCTCGCGAGACAGGGGTGACCCCATTTGGTCTTTGAATAAAAGCCAGGGACACCTTGCATCCAGTTTCCCTTCCAATTCCAAAACTCCAGGGAGGCTCTACAAATTTAATTGCTTAGCTAACATTTGTAATTTTGGGTCTGACACTCCCCGATCGGACATGCAGCGCATTTGAGGTGTCAGTGTTGCAGTACCTTACCTCACCTCTGAAGTAGATCTGCCCTTCCCTCTCCCCACTCTCACGGATAAGCCATTGTTACAATCAGGTGACTGGAGATTGGGGTCAGGGTCCAATGGGAGGCTCTGGAGCATGACCAGAAATTAACAGAAACCTGAGCATGGGTTTAGAGCAGGCCGCAGGCAAGTGCCTAGTCATTGGGCTGACTCTGGCCACCACGTCTGCACCAGGCCTACTGGGGCCAGGAGCTAGGCTTGCTTCAGGCTCTCCTGTTCTGCCCCTGAGTCTGCGTGTCCTAGGTTGGGACTCTGGACTAGAAATTGAAGCTATAGTGAGTGTGGTGGCTGCACGCACCTCAACGCCCCCTCAAAAAATGCCATTCTCTGCTACAGGAACAATGGATCTGTGATCTGGGATATGTCCAGGCCATGGCTCTTTCTGGGGCCTTCCCTGGAGACAAAGTTGGTCTCTCTTGGTTTTCTGTAACCTGACCCCTTATCTTGTGCCCTCCTAGTCTGACTCAGCTCAGCCCCTCCCAGACGCAAGGCTGACAGAACCAGCAGCTGATAAACAGGACACCAGAAGCCAGTTAGTTGCCAGCTCTTTCAGAAATCTCTGGTCACCACACTTCTGTCTCCTCCTCCTCTGGGTCAAAGCTGAGAACAGGGTCCCCTTGACAAATGGTCCTGGAGGGGGCTGACAGTGGCGGGTGTGCAGGTAGACTGGTCCGGACAGCAGGAGTGGGGCGACTGCCTGGCAAGGCCCATGGAGACTGCCGTTTCTCAGAGCCTGAATGTCCTACCCCGGAGTTCACATGCCCTCGGTCCTGCGGAGACTTGGGTTTTCCACTCACACCCAAATTCACACCTCAGAGAAACCATTTTAAGGAGGGCTCAAGGGAACAGAGACACCATTTTGGCTTTGTGAAAACATAGCAGTTAGCTGGGATGCCTTCGAAATGGGAGAGGTGGGAGAGAAGGAGAGAAAATAGACATTCAGTGTGCAGTTGAGATGCATCAAACGTATCATAAGCTGCATAGCAGATACTATGCTGAATATGCACTTGGCTGTTAATCTTCCCCGTGATACCATGAGGTGTCTCCCCATGTCCAGGTGATAACACGGGGCAAAGGGAGGTGAGTATTGTGTCCAAGTTTGCATACTGCGAGTGATGTAACCAGGGTGTGAGTCCAGGCGCTGTGGCTCCCAAGCTGTCACCCTAAAGGCATAGCCCCTTGTCTGGCTCTCCCTGTGGCTCTCTCGTGCCGTATCATCCTCCCACTCTGCAGAAAGAGGAAAGCCTCAGAGGCTTTGCGTAACTCTGCCCGAGATTCCATGGCAGCAAGCGATAGAGCTGATATTCCAAGCCCCGTCTAGTCTGGCTTCAAGTCCTTTGTTCTTTCTGCCAGTCTGGGGCAAACCTTGAACCGCAGGCCGGTTCAAGCCTGCCGCCCGTTTTCCAAACTCAGCCGCTTTCATGTACAACAGCAGAGTTGAGTCGTTGTGACAGAACCTGTACGGATATTGTTTGCCAACCTCAGCACTGAGCCTGCAGGATAAACCAAAGGCAGCAACTCCTGTCTCTGTCTATCAAGGTCCGGCTGGAAAAGGTCATCACTCACATGTTAGTATGAATTAGTCATCACTGTGCTAGGTCCCTGAGAGTATCTCACAGAGTCAGAAACAGAAGGGCCTTTACAGAATCACCTAGTCAGACTGAGGTTTAGTGAGGCCCTCCCATGGGACTCGGTCATACCATCAGAGTAGCTGGTCTCTATGGGCCGTGGGAGTCCAAAACCTTTCCATAGCCTTGACTCCTGAACGCACTGATCCATGCAGACCCACCTTCACTGTCCAGTTTGAGACCTTATGGCAGTAATCTTCCCAGTCCCCTGCAACAAGCCTTCACTTGGCATCCAAATACTCAGAGCCCAACTGTCCTTTCCCTTGGCCACCTGTGAGGGCTCCTCTGACGCCTGCCCCACTTCATGTCCAGGGAGCACCAGACACGATGAGGAAAGCACAGACTTTGCCCTTCAGTGGCCATGTGTCTCTGGGTGGGTCACTTCTCCACTCCAACTCTCAATTCCCTCATCTTTCCAGTAGATACATTATTCTCAGTGCTTCCCAACTTGCAGGATAATTGTCAGGATAACAAATGACGCATTTGATGAGGGGTGGGTTAAAATGCAAGGTCATTATAATGCTGGGGGATGGAGAAATTCAGCCCTGGAAATGAAAAGCAAAACTAGATAACTTACCTGGTATCACTTGGAACCCGCTTCTCATTTAAATAAAAATAGGTATCAGTCTCAGAGCTAGACTTAGAGATTTAACCCCCTTTAGTCTCCTGCTCCAAGGATTATAAAAAGAGTTACTTGGGCAAAAGGCGGGCCACTGTGACCAGAAGCTCCTTTAGCAGCTGTTAGCCGATCAGAGGCAAACTCCTTTGTCCTACATAATTCCTAGCATTTTACCTTCACGGCAGAAAGAACTCCACTACCAGATGCATGACACAGAAAATACCCTTTATTATTCAGAACAGTTATTTTTCCATGAAGAGAACAGTTTGTAAAATAAATCCACGCCCAACATAGACACCTACATGACATTGGAACCATCCGTGACACAGAGAGGGCACCGCTGACACAGTCCTTATTTACAAAGAAGTGGTTAAGCAGAGGGACGAGGGCGGGCACCCCAAGAACACGTTCGCATGCACCAGGACTTTAGTGACTTCTCGACTGCAGCAACAGCTCTGCTGCACATCCGCAGAAGCGTGGAACCTGGGACTTACAAGGGCATGACAATGTGTTTCCTTCAAAACGTAACCAAAAGGGTTGGACTTTATAAAACCAAATGTTTCTGGTATCAGTTGGAGAAATACTGAAGAAAGTGGAAGTCCGAAATGTCCAAAAAAAAAGAAAGAAAATGAAAGTTCAAGAGGCCATAAATGTGACGTTTCTGTGCTCCACAGTTTATTAACCTGCAGGTGGTTTGACAAGGTCCTATCATAAATGCAGACGTGAAATTTTGTTCATTAGATGAGACTTTTGGTTATCGGATCTGACCCTTGTCCTTGGAGACAGAGAACACTGAATTTCAAGGAGACAACACTTCTCTTTCCAGGAGCCCAGCCAGTCAACTGCAGACTCAGGTCTTGCAACTCTCAGTGCTGTTTCCACGGCACCACACTCCCTCTCTACTATTCTCCAGTCCATGGCTTTCAAATGAAATAAACAAACAAATGAAATGAGCTCAGTGGGATTCTTTCCTAAGAAATGACCTCTTTGGAAAGAATGCCTCAGCCTCACATTGCCAGGGCTGCAAAATGGGTCATACAGCAAGAGACTGGCTCCCACCTGGTGGGAAGACCCTGTGAGAATTCAGGTAGCTTTGGGGACTTTCAAAATTCATCAGGAAATTTGGCAAGAGTTGGCCACTCCCTTCTCCTTTATCTCATTTGCATCTAGAATGAAGGCCAAGCATGTGAGTAGGTATATGTGTGCACATGTGTGTGTGTGCATGCATGTGTGTCCATGTATGTGTGCATCTGTGTGTGTGAGTGTGTGTGTGTGTGTGTGTGTATCGGGTGGAGGAAGTGAGTCCTAGCAGTGTGCATACATGTATTGGGTGGAGAAAGTTCAGTCCCAATGGCATATGTGTATGTCCATGTGTATGTATATGTGTGTGTCTGGTGGGGGTATCCTGAGCAGGGTCACTCACTGAGCTGTCAAATCCCAGAGCCAGGAGCATGATGAAGAACACGACAGCCCAGAATGTAGATTCCGACAGGGTGGAGATGGCTTCTGGGTATAGGATGAAGACGAGGCCAGCACCTGCAAGACACAGCGAGGACCTCACCAATGGCCGTGACCATTGGTCGGAGATGCAGGTGGTGCAAGGGCCTGGTGAGGCCCAAGCAGCCCCCGATCAGCCCACGGCCTTGCTCAGCCATGTGCGGACAGAGAAGACCAAGGCTCTGAAGACGACTGGCAAAGGCAGCTCCGACTTGCGGTTCCTCCGTACACCGAGGAGCCTGCCCTCCAGCAGAGCAGAGCCTGGGCAGCTGTGGGCGACACGCTGCCAGTCCCACCTCCTACACACCATGAGGGGTCCTCTTACTCTCAAAAGCTGGGGGTCCTCAGAGTCCGTTAGAGACAGCTCCTCCCCAAGTCTCATCTTCTTGTGGCCACAGAACAGTGGGAAGAAAAGGGGACACAGGCTCCAGAGTTGGCCTTGTCAGGGCCAGAGTGCTGGTGCGGTAGCTAGGTGACCTTGGTTGACTCACAAGGCCCGAGTCTCAGTGTTCTCGTCTATAAAGGGGGCCTATTCACACTCACTGTGAGAATTAACAGGGCCACGTCACGTGCTCAGCACAGGGCTGGCACAGAGTGGATGCTCCACAGTCTGTCCTGCCTCGCTGGTCTCAGAGAGGAGGATTCTGATACCGGCCCAGGGCCTTGCACTGCCCGGAGTTCCCAGCGACAGACCCAGGAGAGTCCACCACGTGGGCAGCTTAGCAACCTCCACGTCCAGCCCGCTCAGTCCCGAGGCCACCGCAGAGCTGCACAGAACACGAACGAGGTGGCTTCCTCGGCCCCCTCGTCCTCCGTGAACCCCGTCTGCCCACCCACCTTCCGTGGCGACATCCTCAATGTTGACCTTGTGCTCGTGGGCCATGTAACCAAGAATGGAGAAGATGGCGAACCCAGACACGAAGCTGGTGACACAGTTGATGGTGCTGGTGAGCAGGGCGTCCCTGCGGGGAGAGGCACTGTGAGTCCCCGTCGCCTGACTCCTCCCAACCCTGCTCTCAACCACGTGACCTTCTGTGGAATCGCAGCCTCAAATGCTGCCGGTTTCCTTGCTGGGCCCCGGATCCCAGTTCCTTCCCATAATTAGGCCGGTACCTGCAGGAAATAGGTCAACAGCTTCTGGATGGAACGCTTTGAGACCAGCGTCTGGTATCAAATATTTCCTGGCATATTAAGCCCCAGCACCCCTTCTTCGACAAGTGCTTCATGCCTCCCCAGTGCCTCTCGGCTTCCCACCCAGGTGGTCAGCTTTGCCATGACGTCCCAGCCTTCCTGCCAGGATCTTTATCCATGAGTCCCCAACATGCACTTTTTGACTAAAGCGATCAAGAAACGCTGACAATTCACAGGGTAAGAAAACTCACAAAACTCTTCTTTAGTCTGTGGTCACTGTGTTCACCCAGATGTCTGTTATAAAACCTATAATAATAGTTTGAGTTTGCAGATTTCAATCTTAACTCTTCTGGGCCTAAATTTGTATGTCTTTCTGATTCACTCATTTTTCTTTTTTATTCTTAAAAGACTGAAGGAAGCTTTTAGAGAGCAGCCCTAGCAAGCAGGGACTAGGTTTACAATCAGACACTTGTAATTTACATCAAACAAATACAAAAGTTCTGTTGTTACCAAAGAGTAACACGCTAGTTCCTGGAGTTATGCAAGATTGTTATCGATGGTATGAAAGCAAACTTTTAAGCATTTGTATAATGCTTGCATATGTATTATGCTGTATACTAAGAAAAAAACAATCCTTAACACCAAGTCCATGATTGAATGGACTTTATTTGTGGCAGGAATTGTGAACTATTCATTAAAATCCATCCCATCATCTCTGGTGCACAACCAGGCCATACTTCCCAGCCTTCCTTGCACCTAAATAGGCCATGTGGTTCAGTTCTTCCCAGTGGAATGTGAGTGGAAGTGAGGAGCACCACATCCAGGCCTGGCCCAAACCCCCACCCCACCATGTTCACTCCTCTACGCTCCTCCCCACTCTCGGTGACTGGAACCAACACCATGATGACATTGTAAACCATGGATTAAGATGACAAAGCCTCCACCATGGAGATCAACAATCTTCCGAATCTGGCCCAGTACCTGTTTTTAAAGTGGTTTTACTGAAACGCAAGCATGCCCCTTTGCCTAGGTATTATCCGAGCTGCTTTTGCTGTCAAGTAGTTGCCACAGAGACTCTGACCAGAAAAGCCTAAAACATATACCAGCTTACTCTTTGCAGAAAAAGTTTTCCAACCTCATGGTAGGTCCTTAGTGACCATATGGGGCCAGCCACGTTGATGTCCTGAACAGTAGCAAGAAAGAACTTCTGAAATTCTGAATCTCTTGCTTCTGTTGTTTACCCTAATTTTCCAATAGTGCTTAGTAAGAGCTATTTTAGGCTGTCCTGAGGGACTGGTGGCAATGGCCTGAATGCTAGTAGTTTGTGTTATGGAAGGTAACAGCTTAATGTGGGGGTGGGGAGTGAGCTCACTCCTCCAGGACCCACCCCCAGGCCAAAATTTCACACAAGTGCTCTGCTTCAGTCAGTCTTATGACCAGATAGTCCCCAGTCTCCTGCCACGATTCCAATGACCTTGTTACAACACAGGCCTTGAGAGGTATGAATATGTGATTTCTGCCTAATGATCTGAGTGTCAAAAGTAAAATGTTCCCTGAAGCTCGTTGAAATGACTGCAGTGACAATGGCCCTTGATCAAGCCAGTGCCTGGTCACGTAACTGGTGGTCATGATGGTGGACCAGGATGTCCCTGCCCTGCTATTACTAACTGACCAGCCACAGTTCACTTTACCATTGAGTAACTTATTTTCAGGTATAAGCTTTTGTAAATCAATAAGAGGTGTTATTACATTTCCACACTCATTTTTAAATTTTTACCATCATTTTAATTTTAAAAAATATGAATGCCATTTCTGTTTACCTTCATTCTTGGCAATTATACAGGTCTTGCATTTATGGAAGTGACATAAAATTTCCTTTTTACCCTTGAAGTATAAAGAATGAACCCACTTAAGGAAAACTGCTAATAGGAGTACAGATGGTATGGTGATATGGCAAAAAAAAAAACAAACATGATGTTACTATGAGAAAAACCAAGGTCAAGAAACACAGCACATGTGTAGGCTACATTGCAAAATGTGATAGAATTCTAGGTTCACAGAATTTTGGTCCAGGGAGGGCGGTGCCTGAGAGATCACCTCATCCATAGCCATGTGCTGTCTCTCACCACCTCCTTTCCAGAAAGGACTCCCCAGTGTCACCCAGTGAGTTACATAACCTCTCGTCGTGCAGTGCTGGGATTTGCTCTGAAAGGTTTCAAGCTTGTTTGGAGGCCCCCAGACCGAAGCCTCCCCTGCCTAAAGGCATTGAGTGTGTCTGCCATGGGACACTCACTGTGCACTAAGGGTAAAGTCCCAAAGGGAGAAACCCTTATGTAACTAGTTGTTTGCCATTCTGTGACTAACTGAAATCTAAAGCCCTGTCCAAGCTGTTGAGGTGAAAGAGGATCAATTCTGGGTGGGCGTGGCCTAAAGTTCCTCACGCAGAGACCTTTGGATGAGAGAGAGCTTTTCTGTCGCCTCCTGATTCGTCTATAAGGCAGTGGAGGCAAGAGCTCAAGTTGGAAAGAGCTGAAAGGGAGGACGCACACAGCCCCTCTTGGCAGCACAGAGCCCCACAGGCATTGGTGTGGCTGTCTTCCACGATGTGGCTCTTGGCTGTAGTCCTGGTCTACCTGGATGCTTCCACAGCTTGGGGTGAGTCCTTCTGAAGTATATTTGTGCTGGGGGCACATTTGCAAGCCCTTGTGCGGGGACCAGGTAGCGGAGATGGGTGCAGGGCAAAGGTGTGATAGGCGCAGGTCTGCAGAGACTGGTACCTCTTGGCTGCACACACTACATGCTGGGGCAGAGGTAGAGGGGGGACCATCTGCTCACTTCATGCCTTGCAAATGAGGACTTTGAAGAGCTCAGACTTTTTTTCTCTTTGAGTATTAGACCAGCTATGGCCAGATCATTGAGAATGGTTTAGCAGAATATTAGTACCAGATCTGAAGCCAGAGGTCATGTGTCCCAGTCTCACCCAGCTCAGCACTTCCTGGCTCAGTGTTCTAAGGCAAGGTACTGCACGCTTCTGTGCCTTGGTTCGGCCAGGAGCCAGGCAAATATAGTGGCACATTCCAACTCAGCATTGGTTAAGATGGCTGTTTATCAACCCCAGGTAAATGGGCAGTTAGTGGTAGTGGCACTAAAATGGGGGTGAGAACAGTGCCTCCCTCATGAGGTTGTTTTAAGGATAGAATGGCGCTTTTTCTCTAACGAGTGTAGTGCCTGCGATGGAGTTCGTGCAACAAAAGGCTCCACAAATAAAGGGGTTGTATAAGTGTTGTGTATTAACAGGAATTGTGAGGTAATTGTCAATGAAAAAAATAGTTCGTTACTCCCTGTTCCCAAGAGGAATGGGCCACATAGTGAAGCACCACGTGGGGCAGGAGGCAGAGAGAGGAGGGAGCACCTGTGGGTGAAAGCCTTTCATGGGTGTTGGCCAGGAAGAGGCGAGGCTAGGTACAGGTTTATGATATGGAAACTAGCCAGTTTCAAGGGCCGTTGTCAGGGAACTGGCACTGGGGTGACTGAGGAAAAGATGGCAGTGGCCGGGCATGTGAGAGCCTGGAAAGGAGGTGGCAGAGGGTGAGGGCAGGTCGATGCCAATCTAGGAACGGGCCAGGTTTGGAGGGGTGGAACCTCCGTGGTTAGCCAGGCTCCAGATATCGGCAAATGCTTAAGCAGGTGGAAAGTAACGACATGATTGATACCAGGGTGCAGCCAGGGTCCTCGGAATGTGTCTGCACCGTGTTCTAGATGGAGAAATTGAGGCTCCGAGAGGGAAATGTACTTGCCCGAGGTCAACTGGAAAAGCGTGCTCCGGAGTCACTCTCTGGCTCCAGAATCCACAACCAGTGCCACGGGCGTCGGTGCCCTGACAGCCCAGGTCCCATCTGCATTTTATCTTCTTTCTGGTGCTGTGCGTTCCCAGAGGCCTGGCTCCAAGTAGAAGGGCAGCGTGAGAAAGGAATCGAACCCGAGCATTCCCTGCTCGCCGGTTACCCCGGGCAAGGACATCCCCTTTCCATCTTCAGCAGGTCTTTTCCGGCTGCCTCCATGTCCTCAACGTCTTCCTCTGTAAAATAGGCATGTCTGTGCCTCCCTAGCAAGGCTTTAGTGAGGGCAAACTGAACTGGACCGCACATCGAATGCTTCGGAAGTGCTCAGTGTACGAACATGACACCTAACATGAGTGCAGGTGCTGCTGTTACCAGGCGACTTTGGCCTCCCAACCAACCACCCGCTCTTCACCATCACGAATGGGTGCTGTGCACTTTATCTCTGTCCATGGTTATCTCTGAGTTTATCAAAGCCGGGCCTTTAACAGCCCTGGTTCCTTCTCAGACTTCACCCTCCCTCCCCTCTTTGAAGCACGCAGCAGTCTTGGCACACTCACTCCCCAGGCCTGCAGATGCTCACCCCACCCCACCACACGATGCTCCCCCGCCACCACACGATGCTCCCCCGCCCTTCTCTGATGGTTGGTTCATAGTCTGGGCTGCAGGTTTTTCTTAATTTTCTCTGTGGCTCTTGCTCTTCTCTCTCACCCTGGCCCCTCAATGACATCACACGTATCCATGGTTTGCACTTTCACCTTCAGGTAGATGGTTCCTTCCCACCCCCTAATCTGTCCTCCTCCAGGTTTGAGGTGCTCACTCCTTTGCGTCTTATTACCACGATATCTCACCAACATCTCAATGGCACCTGTCAAAAACGAAACAGCATCACAAGTCAGCTCTATGTCTTCACCTTTCCCTCCCTTGTCCCCCACATGTGCTCAGGGACCAAGCCCTTCAAAATTCTCTCTAGACATCACTGTATTCACTCCCCCCCCACACACACACCCTTCAAATTATAAAAAGGATCCTCTGTTCAATGCAGGAAACTTGAAAGCACAAAGACAAAAGCCACCTGCAATAACACCGCCCTTTGACCCCTTGACCTCTTGAAAGACATGCTTCCAGAGTCCACCTCAGTGATAGTCGTAATGATCAGCAACAACGACAAAGAAAACAGCCTAAACGGGCACAGTATGGGATTGGCCACTAACAATGGGAGACACGCATACTGTTTTGTAACCTGCTTACGCATGTGGTATCACCAGTGTCGCTGGGGGGAGTCTTCTATAAGACTCAGTCTAGATGACTCTTTTTAATTGAGGCCCCATGCTTTGAGGGAGATGTTGACCTTTTATCTGTATCCAAAGGGGAACAATTGGGAGGATGAGAGGCTAGAAGTCCTCTCCAAGGGGAGTGCTTAATGCACTGAGGCTACCGGGGATAGACCAGACGACCTGAGAAGGACAGGCATGACCAGGCGTCTGCAGTCCAGGGTGGTCCGTGGCAGGGGAGCCAGGCCTGGTGCGGAAGCTGCAGGGAGGTGAATGTCAGCTCACTGAGGGACACCTGTCGGCTCCACAAAAACGGGGCAGATAGGAATCCGACTCCAGTCCCTCTCCTCTCTCAAGGACCCTGCTCAGAGCCTTCGTGTCACTCTCCGTGCTCCCAAACTGTTCACTGCTGCTCGTTTCCCCACTAAATAATGCCCAAAGCTATACCCTGCCGTGTGAGGCCCTGGCAGCCACGAGCCCCTCTCATTGCAGGATTCTTCCACTCCCCATAGATGCCTCTGGCCCCAATAGGCCATTACTCTTCCTACAACAGGCCCTGCGTTTGGGTGTCTCAGAGTCTCGCCTCGGCACATTCACTACTTTGCTTTGTACCTTTATATGGCCCCCCATTCCAGCTCTCCTGTCCAGGCCTCCCCTATTGCAAGGTGCAGCACCAAGGTAGCTGCTTCAGTGATGGTACGAGTCAGAAGGGCAGCTCTCCTGCTTGCATTTCCTTTTTACTGGATGCTGTTATTCCTCCAACTCCAACATGCTCCTTAGGAGAACTCTAAGAGTTAGGAAGGACAGCTCACCCATGTCTCTTTTACAGAAGATGAAACTGAGGCCTAAGAGATGAGGTGACACTTTCAAGGTCCCATGGCAAGAGTGGCAAGACTCACCTGGAATCCAGTTCAAACCTTTCCCAGCTGACATGTCCTCATTTCCTCTCGCTGTCCACAGGGCACCTACGCTCACCACCCATCGTGGACACCGTGCAGGGCAAAGTCCTGGGGACGTATGTCAGCTTAGAAGGATTCACACAGCCCTTGGCTGTTTTCCTGGGAGTCCCTTTTGCCAAGCCTCCTCTCGGGTCCCTGAGGTTTGCTCCTCCACAGCCTGCGGAGCCGTGGAACCTGGTGAAGAACACCACGTCTTACCCTCCTGCGTAAGCCGGGAAGTGGCTATGGGGCCTTAGTGGGGCGAGTTCTTAGTTCCCAGGTGTGTCTAGCAGCTTGGTTCAGGCCTTGAACCCCGACACCCAACTGCCCCCCCACCCCAGCCCCAGACCAAGGGCATGCCTGACCTTGGCTGATTGCTCCAGGTTTGGCTCATGAAGCTCCCGAATGCCTTCTCCCACTCCTCCCAGGTGCTCCCAAGATGCAAAGGCAATTCAAATGGCCTCCGAGCTCTTTACCAACAGAAAGGAGAATTTGCTTTTCAAGACTTCTGAGGACTGCCTTTACCTGAATATTTACACTCCCGCCGACCTCAGCAAGAAAAGCAGGCTGCCGGTGAGTGGAGAGTGGAGAGCGCCAGGGCTGCGGAACCTTCTGGTACAGAGTGGAAGGGAGGGAGGAAATCTGGGGCAGGGTCGTTACAGCCACTGAGGGCTGTTTCGGGGACCCTGGGCTTATTTCGTACCCAGCACATGCCCAGGCCACATGACCACAGGAAACACAGTTTCTATACCTCAGTTTCCCCCAGTGACAGACAGAGGGCCTCTGGGGACTTTGCTGTACACCTGTAACCCCTAATCAGTGTTTCTAAGTTCTCTCATGCTAGTAGAAGGACAAGAATGATAACTCCTAGTTGCTAAATTACTCCTGGTTGCTAAGACATAATCACCTCTAAAGCTGGACATGGAAGGAGTCTTAGAGAGAAGCCAACAACCCAGCACTGTCTTTACAGATAGAGAAACTGAGGCCCAGAGAGGGGGAGGAGAGATCATCCTGGAGGGCTGGCAGGACCAGAGCAAGTGTCTCCTGATCTTCAAACCAGCGCTCTGTGGCACAGACAGGGACAGGGAGCATGTGTGGCCTTTCTCAACACTCACAGATGGGGCTCTGTCAGCTTTCCCTGTCCCGTGGTGACCGAGGTGTGAAAGCAGAGCCTGGAGTAATCCAAGAATCACTTTCCTTTGCCTTTGACCAAATACCTGGGATCTTCTCAGAGCAAATCACCCTCTGTGATTGTCTTTGGCTAGGTTGGTGGCCCAGTAAGCTAGCATTTCCCCAACAAAGGGAAGCCCAGAGATGGGGCAGGCTTCCAGACTTGGGCTGGAGGGTGAGGTGGGCCTCCTGGACACAGTTTCTCTGGTGGAGAGGGAGGGGTGTGAGCAGAGGTGAGACAGGGTGTCCGTGAACCTGTGCCCAGAAGTAGCACTGCACATCCTTGCCTCATGAGGAGGGGACACAGATTCGCTCACTCATTTGTTCATTCTTCGATTATGTACTCAGGACCCTTGTATCCATAGCTAGGCTTGGGGTTAGGAGAAAGGAATAACGTCCAGCCCTTAGCATGCGGCCCCGCCTTCGAGGATCTCAGCATCTGGGCTGCACAGACAGACCAGCGTCTTCGGCCAATCACTGCTCACCAGCTTTGGCTCAGCCTTCACTCGCAGGTGACAGAACTCTGTCCCCCTGCCCCGAGGTCCGCAGGGATCAGAGGTGCAGGAGGAACAGGGCCTCTGGGATCCAAGAGGCAGGAGAACATCTGCTTATGGACACAGGCTCTGGAGCTGCAGAGTCTGGGCTCAAATCCTGGTTCTGCCTTCCACTAGCTAAGGGACTGGCTTCTTCCTCAAGACGGGAACAGTGCCGTGGGGGTTCAGTGATGAATATCTCGGTGCCTGGCGCAGTGCACGAGGCCGGCAGTCCTGAACGTTAGTTCTCGTTGAGGGAAGGTCTGACTCTTATCCTGATGGCCGACCTACTGCGCTGAGGCCATTGTTTGCAGCGTCTGGGTGTCTCAACACAGGGACTCTGGAGCCAGACGCATGGGTTCAAGTCCTTCTATTCCACCTTACTAGGCATCTTAGGTGCTCAGTATTCCTGCCCGTTAAGTGGCACAATAGTACTTTCTACCTCATGGTTGGTTTCCTTTCTGGTGCTAGAACACTACTTCACACATAGTTTGTGTTAATAGTTCTTTTATTTCTTCATTAGTGAAATAAGTACAATATTATGATTTTAACCACTTACTTCTCCACAAAGTGAGGTCTTTAAATGCAAGAGCCATTGATTATGAATCATGTCCACACTCATCCTCAAGTCTTATTTATAGAATTCTAAAGGTGATAAGATCATGTTAGTCCGATGATTGACCACTTCCTGGAAGAGGTGGCTTTTAGGACGGGCTTCGAAGGGTGGATGAGATTTAGGGATGCAGAGGTGGGAGAGGGAAGAAATATTGGGAAAAGATACCACAGGGGGCACATGTACGCTTGTTGAGATAATCATTCACACGCGTGAGAGAAGTTTAATTCACCTCACAAGAGGTAACTGAGGTGAAGCTGATATCAAGGGCTGTCACAGGCAGAGTGTGCCGACTTGGGTGAGGGGTCCAGACGTGAGGTGATAGGAGTACTGGGGAGAAGGTGACACCCTTAGGCATGGCTGTTCCCGTGATGGTGTTCTCAGCATGATGAGCTTTGGGAGGATGTGACATTCGGGCTGGGGAGACAGCTAGGAGCAGCCAGGTCCATAGGGTGGGGTGATGGTCTGGCTGTTGCTAGGAGAATGAGGAAGGAGAGTGACTGCCTGCTCCAGCATTGCCTCGGACTGCTGGACGTTCAAGCATGGCCTACTTGAGTCATGGCCAAGAGGTAGGTGACTAAGACAAACAAACTTTAGAGGTCTTTCCAGGCTCTGCTTCCTGTAAGCAGGATTGTCGCTTCTTCCCTGGCCAGGTGATGGTGTGGATCCATGGTGGTGGTCTATTGGTGGGCGGGGCATCTACCTATGATGGACAGGTCCTCGCCGCCCATGAAAACGTGGTCGTGGTGATCATTCAGTACCGCCTGGGCATCTGGGGATTCTTCAGGTGAGATGCTGGACTCGCTGTGCATTGGCTCCCGGAGCGAGGGTGCTAGGACCAGCTTTGTTCATGTCAGCCCTCAGGGGATCTCTGTAAGTTCCACAGGAAGGCACCCGAATCCTGTCATCACTGAGCTCCACATCCCGTCTCCTTTCGTCTGCTCCTCCTCATGGTGCTGTTTCCTCTTCCTGTAAAGGTTATTCTACCTGAGAAACTCCTCCTCATCCTATAAAGCCTGACACAAATGTCACTCCTTCTGAAATACTCATTTCCTTTCTACCTGTAAAACCGGAGCACCTTACACACCCCTGAAATGACACGTAGCAACACAATACTTACAACAGCAAGTTTTTAGTCTTACCTCCTCTGGGAACTAGAGCAGGGCAGACTCAGGGCGAAGTCCTTCCCGAAGCCCACAGGACCCTCTTTTGATCACCAGGCCCCAGGCCCCAGGGCAGGAGCTTGATGGTCACTTCTGGGTGACGGGAGCTGGGCGGTTGTCAGAGCATCTGACCCCATAGACAACCATCCCAGGAGGAATATGAGATCCACTCAGCCCATTCCCTTCTGCCTTTGGCATATTCCTGAGTCAAGGCTAGAGTCTCCTTCGTCGATTCTCCATGGAGACAGGAACCAGATAATCTTAGGACAGAGTTCCTGGCAGGTTTCTTAATTGCACTGGCCCCAGAGAGGGCCGAGGGTCAGGCTTGAGGTGGGGTGGGATTCTCTCTGGGAAGACCTGGAGGGATGGAGGAGGGTTATCCCAGTTGAGTCCTGTCCCAGGATACATCAGCTTCATGGAGACTCCTCATGTCTTTCGCCCCCAGCCCATTTCTCTGCTCCTCACTGCGGTGAAGCTGTTCTGCTAACACCACCTTCCTCAACTTCCAGCTTTTCCTTTCCCCCTACCAGGCAGTTCTCTATTCTGACCACACCTACGATGACTCCGGTTGAGGTCACCGGTGACCCACCAGCTCTCGGTACCTTGGCAGCCCCCACACATGATCCCTCACACTTCTTTGAAATTCTTCCTTCTCTTGGCTCCTGGCCACCTCCTGCCTCAGGACCTGCTCCTTTTTGGCGCTTTCAAAGGCCGCTCCTCCTCCCTGTCCTCAGGCCTCTGTGTGTATCTCCACTGGTTCCCTTTCACAGCTCCCTATATTCACCCTTGACCTCTCCTTCCAAACCTCAAGGGACATTAGTAATGAGTCTACGGGGTGTCTAAAAGGCACCTGGCACTTCACAGTGACAAACTTAAACCTCACCTCCCAATGCCCATCCCCTGGACATACTCCTTTCTCCCTATGCCTCCTGCTCAGCTGCGGACAGCCCGGTCATCCCATTTGCTCAACAAAAAAGCCTTGCAGTCAGCCTGGACTCATCTGTTGTTCTCACACCCACCCATTTTGCGTTATCAAATTTTCTTGATTCCCCCTTTAAAATATATTCAGAATTCAACCACTTCTTACCTTCTCTCTTCTCTCCTCCCTAATCAAGGCTCTCTGTGACACTACCTGGATTATTGTAATAATCACTTACTCAACAACACTTTTCAAAATGTTCCACACAAAAGCTAGAGCGATCATTTGAGACAAACAGAACCATTTCTTCCCCTGCAGTGCCTACCCACATTACTTACAATGATATCAAAGACTTTCCCGAAGACACAGGACCATCTTTAGTTGCTTGTCCTTACTCATACTTTTGAACCCCAGGCCTTACGGCCTTTGCATTTGCTGTTTCTGCTGACTAGAATTCCCTCATTTGGATATGTACAGGGCTCATGTGTTCACTCATTCAAGTCTATTCAAGTACTGAGGCCTTCCCAGACAGCTGACCTGAAACAGGACCCCACTGCCCCCTCTCTGCCTTTTCTCTTACCATTTTATTTTTTGTGAAAGCATTTTCACTATCTGGCATTAAATTGTACATTTATCTGTTTATTTATTCTTGATCTGTACTGTAAGCTCTGTGTAGTTAGAGATTTTGCCTTTTTGTTTTCAGATGTGTTCTTGACCCTTAGAACAATGTTTGGCACATGGTGCTTGGCTCAATAAGTAGATGCCAGATTAAGGAATGAAAAGCCCTAAGGCAAACAATGTTTCCAGAATGGAAGGCAGTGACAAACCCTGAGTCAGGGCTGTGGAAGCTACGACTTATTCCAGAAGGTTCACCTAAAGCCCACAGCCCAATCTATGGTCCTGAGAACCCGGCCATGATGTCTCTGCTCCCACCCCCACCCTGTTTTCTTACAGCACGGGGGATGAACACTGCCGGGGGAACTGGGGACACTTGGACCAGTTGGCTGCCCTGCGCTGGGTCCAGGAGAACATTGCCAACTTTGGAGGGAACCCCGACTCTGTGACCATCTTTGGAGGGTCAGCAGGAGGTGCAAGTGTGTCTGTTCTTGTAAGTGTTCCAAGCCCTAACGTGACTGTTGTTGGGACCCGTGGAGACCAGTTGATCTAACCATGGGCATGTTTATTAACAAGACCTGGATTCAAGGCTGATCTTACTCTGCACAAAATCAGAGAGTGGAGGGTTCGTGGCCAAATTCTCCTTGGCTCCCAGGAAGCTCAGCATCCTAGGGCCACAGTAATAAATTCAAAAATGAAAGGTCATCCATAATTCCAGTTACTCTCCATATTCAGCATGGACATTTTGATATGCATTTACTAGTCCTTTCCCATGACTTACTCACTCATTCACTCTATCTATCTATCTATCTATCTATCTATCTATCTATCTATCTATCTATCTATCTATCTAACTTTCTATCTATCTATCTATCTATCTATCTATCTATCTATCTATCTATCTATCTACCTACCTACCTACCTACCTACCTTCCTACCTACCTATCTGTCATCACCCCTCTCTCGCTATTTAGGACTTTTTCAAACAAAATCCCTATTAACAACACAATGCAATATAAATATTTCCCTAACTCTTAAGTACTCTTCCATAATTTTTTTATAGTTGTATAATATTCCATGGTAAGAATGAAAAAGAGCTCATTTATTTCATCTCATTATTTTGGAATCTTGGGCAATGGCCAATCTTTTTCATTATAAACAGCATGACAACTCTTAGAAAGCGTGTGTGCCTCCATGGTTATTATTCTTAGGATAAATTCTGAGGAAAAGAAATACACAATCAGAACTGTGTCTTTAAAGCATTGCTAGGAATTGCTCAGCTGCGTTTCTGATACTTTGGATTGTTATAATCAGTGCTCTCTGCATAGTTCCTGTTGTGTTGCTCACTCTGTGCCCTGGTTTCCTCCAGCTGAGATCTTCTCAGAAAAACTGAACCCTGGGCTCAGCCTGGGGAACAGACCAGGCCAGGTGAGGGCCTGGTATGTCCACTGAGCCCAGAGTCTCTAGGGGAATGGTCTAGGGCAGAGCTATGGAGGGGTTTTGCCCTCGATGACTCCTTCCCCATAAGGATAAACTCTCTTTCTCTCCACTCATATCTCAGGTGATATCTCCCCTGGCCAAGAATCTCTTCCACCGGGCCATCTCTGAGAGTGGTGTTGCCCTCATTAATGGTCTGGTCAAGAAGGACATGAAGGCCACAGCTCAGGTAGGTCTCAGAGTGGACAGCCCCCACACCCTTTGCTCGGCTCTCCTGGAGTCTTCAGGGGTCTTCCTTGCCATGGTATTCAGCCGACATGCTCAAAATATCACAGGAGAATAGCTGAGTGAAAGAGTAAGGAAACAGCTCACCCACTGTCCCCGTTTTACTGCTGAGTAAACTGGGCCAGAAAGCAGAAGCAACTTGCCAAAGTCAGTGAGTGATCAGGGCACATCTGGGACTCAAGCTCACAAGTCTGGACTGCCAGAACAGTGCACTGACCATTCTTTGTAATTCGTGCCAAGGTGAGGTGCTGAGCTGGGCAGTGGGGTGTGGACTGCCATTGTTTCCTATCTCTTAGCGTCTGAGTTTCGGTGAACGTATAGCATGTGGGCTTGAAGTAGTTTCTTTCTGGGAGCCTTGTGACAGCAATGGAGTCCTGAAGAATTTATTCACCGATTCATTCGTTGGCTCAGCAAATAATCTTGGTGTAGCCAGACATTTAACAACGTTGTGAAGCTTCTGTCTATGGAGGAGATAGATTAATGATTATATAAGCACACAATTATGAAATGTCAACTTTTGTCACCAAAAAAAGAGTCCAAAAGGAGCCTTTAGCCCAGTGTGGAGGGGGAGGTTATCAGGAAAGGCTTGCCAAAGAAAGTGATCAATAAGTTGAGAAAAGGATGATGAGCCATCATTTGCTTGGTGAGAAAAGAACGTTATAGGAAGAGGGAACAGCATGTGCACATGCTGTGGCAGGAGGAAGTATCTCATGTGAGAGTGAATGACGACTCTGATGTGACTAGAGCAGAACGTACAGGGGGACTTGGAGTGAGCTGAAGGTGGGGACACTAGCAGGGGCCATGCTGCATAGGACCCTGGTGAGGGCTTTGTCTTTATCTGGAGACTGTTAGGAAGCCAAGCAAGGAAGAGCAACAGGGAGGCTCTGCTGAGGAATGCCCTCTGGAGTGTGTGACATGGAGCTGTGGGAGCTCTTTCATGGAGAATCGCAGGAAGCAACCAGACATGAAGGGTCTGCTAAGGCGGAGGGGAGGAGATGAAGACAAGGAGAATTTTGAGAATGTTTTTCAGAACTCTTTGGTTGAAAACAGCAGAAGCCCTCTTGACTAGGCGTCCGTCAGGAAGAGGAATTTATTTAAAGGAAACTGGTGGCAGAGATGGGGCAGGATTTCACATTTGAACAGAAACTGAAATTGACAAAATGTGGGGAAACAAGACTTTTATTCTTGCTATTGTGCACTGTCCCTCACACAACCACCATTTTCTCTCTCAGCCCATGCCGAGCTAGATTGTTTCAGACACTCTACTAGGCTTTGGGGAGCCCTTGTATACTCTCCAGGTGGTACGGAGCCTACTCTCTTTCCATTTCACCTTCCTCTCTGGCTTCACTTTGCAATACTTGCCCAAGGCCAAATGCTAGGAAGAGCAGAGCTGAGGTTTGAAACCAAGCAGAGTGTATCTGGATTCCATGCTCTTCAGCCTACGCCATACTGCCCCTCTTTAGACATCCAGCTTGGAGATCACTTTGCCCATTTTAGTAGAGGTGATGGAGACCGAGGGTATATAATTAGCACGAACGAGACCCAAGAGCCACACTTGCTGACCTAGAGAATTTTCTTCTGCCCTCTACTGCCTTTGGACATTGAGGTTGAGTTAGTTAGAACACCTGCTTTTGATTGAGGAAAGGGACGAGGCTTTCTAATTCTGCTGTTGCCTATGATCTCTGCAGAAAATTGCTGTCACTGCTGGGTGTAAAACCACCACTTCGGCTGTCATAGTGCAGTGCCTACGCCAGAAGTCAGAGGATGAGCTCTTGGAGATAATGCTGAAGATGGTAGGTGCACCCATTCTCATGGCTACCTGAGCCCCTCACCCTGTAACCTTGGCCCCAACATCATTGAAGCTGACCCTTTACCTTCACAAAACTACTTGGGGGCAGTGTTTCAGCTCCCTGAAGCAGTATCACCTCTGGATCTAAATGGGGGAATTAGTTTCTTTCTTTTTTTATGAAATATCTCAAATGTTAGCAAAGTGAAAATGTAACAGAATGAACATTAGTGTAGTAATCTCTCAGCTCTGTCTAAACACTATTTTGTCATTTTGCTTTTAGACATATTTTGAAGAAATGAAACATTATTCCCAGAGGAATTTGGGGAATGGAGATATTAGAAATAGTTTTCAGAAAGGTTGTCAAAATTTATCTTCGTTAACTTAGAAATGTTCAGTATAACCCAGTGGTGGTGCAGTTTTTTAGATTCTCTGAGACTCTGCCTCAGTTGTGATTCTGAGACAACCATACATTCTCCCATTCATCCATCCAACCATCCATTCAACATATTATTATATCATCTATCCATTCATGAAAATATCCAATTCATTAATATCCTTTCACTAATCTAATATCAAGCCATCTGTAAATTTATTTATTTATTATCTATCATTCATGCATCATCTGGGCATTATACGTCTTTACTCCATCATCCATCATTCTAAAATCAATGACTCATCATGTATATGTTAGTTATCATCCATATAACCACGTAGCCACCTAATTTACATTTACCTCTATGTTGACCAAATCTAGCCATTCATTGTAAGTGTACGGGGCAGGTACAGGGAGAATGATGCAGATATGAATTGGTATAGTCTCTACTCACAAGGAGCCGTCTAAAGGGAAACACACCTTTATACTTGATGGATTAAGTGTGGTGGGAGTACAGAGAAGGGGAGCATTCATTGTAGTCAGCACGGATGCTTCTCAGAGAAGGTAACATCTGAGGATTGATGCATGGCTATGGCATAAGTCATCACGGAGATGCAATAGCAGGACAGACGGTCAGAGAATACAGAGAATACAGCATGTAGGACCATGGGAACTATTTCCTTCTATGCTGGGAGGGTGTGAATGTGAGCCCAGAAGTAATGTGAGTTCCTGCATCCTCTGTCTGGACCGTAGCCTCCTGGAGATATTACTGGGCCCCCAGGAACAGGCCTCTAGCGCTGTTCCCATGGGCTGAGCGCAAGGTGGCCTTGGGCTTGGGTCCTGGCTTCTAAGGCTCAAAAAAGGTGACTAATGTCATCAGAGAATTAAAGCACAACAGTTTTCTGATGCCTAAAAAGAGGAAAATTTATTCTATGTGTCATAAGAGGACCCAGCTTATAAGGGGGGAACCCAGAGAACCTCAGATCCATGTTTTCCTTCTGAGGTTTTCTGAGCTTGTGTGGAAGTGTTTCCTTCTGCATAGGGGAAGAAGAAGAGGAAATGGATGGAGGTCAGGGCAGGCACAAACAACAGACATCCTCGCCAGAGCTCCCCTCCCCCACCCTCCACCTACACCCCATGCTCATGTCCAGGGGAGCCAGTCTCCTGCCTACTTTCTCTTGGCCCAGCCAGTTGGCCCTGGGAGGTACAACCTGATACCTTTAGCACACACATCGTGAAGATCAGCTTTTCTTCCAGGAAGCCTTCTCACGCTCCTCCCTTTGTTTTCACAGAACTTTTTCGTTCTTGATTTACTTGGAGATCCCAAAGAGGTAAGGACCTTTACATTTCCTTGATTACAAGTTTTACATCTTGACAATGTTAAACTGCAATTAAGTATGAATACAAATGTTCTCCCTTGTGGACTCCTGCTAACTTTCTGTCATTGATGAGGCCCAGAGAGGGGCAGTACATCGCCTGGGTAATGCATCCAGGAGGACCTGCCATAGGAATGCAGCCCGTTTCCATGACCTGTGCATCATCTCACAATCTTGTCCCCTCTGCTCTCTCCCAGGGGGCAGTAGGGCTTACTTAGAAGGTATTGCATGGATGAGATGACATTCACTCAGTTGTCATCCAGCAAACATTTAATTAGCACTCACCATGTGCCAGGACTCGATTTTTGAGCTGGGGAACACACCAGTGAAGCAGGCAAAGCAGATACAACTCCTTGCCCTCTCAGAATGAGGAGAGATACAAGAAACATGTAAAAAATGGAGCAAGATTGATGATGGTCAGCATTGTGAAAGAAAAGAAAATGGGAGACAGGGATAGAGTTTGCCAATGATTTGAATTTACGTAGTGGGGGTCAGGGAATGGCTCAATGAGAGTGTGACATGGGAGCCAAGCTCTGGAGGAGAGAGGAGGAAGCCAGCAATCAGGGAAACTGGAGGAAGAGTGTTCAGGCAGGGGGAGCAGCAGCTGCAAAGTCCATGAGGCCAGAGGCCAGAGTGGCTGGAGCACAGAGAGTGAGTGGAGAGAACAGGCTCGAAGCTAAAAACAGAATGGGAACAGGGGTCACTTAAAGGACTTGAATTTTGGTTCTGAGTGGCATGTGTTGTGTTGGGAGGTCTTTGAACAGTAGAGACATGAGACCTTAGTTTTTACAAAGGAGCTCTTTGAGTGCTGTGTTGAAATAGACAGTAGGGAAAGGCCCACAGAGACTCAGGGACAATAGCTGACAGGCCCCCGTGTCCCATGGCAGCGGATCATGGCAGCTGGGATGGGCTGCAGCAGAGGGAATGGCCAGGAGGGCTTGACGATTGGATATTTTTAAAGGAGCAGCCAGCAAGATTGGGAAATGGACAGGCTGTGGGGCTTAAGACCACAGAAGGAGTGGCACAGGCCCCTGGCTTTCTGGACCTGAGCCAGGTAATGGCCGCACAGGGAGCCACTCTCACCCAGTCTGGACAGGGACAGGTTGCTGTTCTCACCGCTCCTGGCATTAGTCAGCATCCCCACTGGACGTGCCAGAACTGATGGAGCCCTCTGTCTCTCTCTGAAACTTTTTTGGGGTGTGGGGTGGGTTGAGAGGAGTTCAATTTTATTTTTTAATTTTTAAAATTTAATTTGTTTCAAGTAACAGTACATTGGTGAGACATTTATATTGTTTATAAAACAATCCCCCTAACTGCCTCTTCTCTCCTCTGGTTTTACTCCGTTCACCTCTGCTTTTTCTTCCCGCTGCTGTGGCTCATGGTGCTGCAGGAATTACCCTCATCATCACAGGCCAGGGCATGTCGCCTGTTTCTGAAAGCACAATTCCCCTTGTCTTTGGGAATTTACCCCATTGAGGCATGTCTGTGTGCTTGGTCCTTGCCAGACCTTGTACAGGCCCAGGCTGCATCACCTGGCCTCACTGGTGCCCCATGCCATACCTTCCAGCATAGGACATGTCGGATGCGAGGCTCTCGGAATAAGTGCCACACAGGGGCCCCTCTGTCCCTTTGCTCCTGCTGTTCCCATGACTTAGCATCCATGCCCCTTTCTACCCCCACTGGTACAGCTCATCCCCCAGAGCCCGCTGCAGATGTCGGGCCTCCTGTGTGGTGCCCTGTGTCCTCCTTCCAAAATGAGGTGCTCCACTTGCCTGGCTTGGGCCTCACCATTCAGAGAGGGTGGTGGTCACGCACACAACCACCTCCCCTGCCACTGGCCATGTTGGATTAGGATCAGGGCCCTCATTCTGTTGGGTCAGGTTCACTTGACAGAACTTCTGGCAGTCAGCCAGAATGGGCTCCTCATCTGTCAGCCCTCACAGAGCAGATGCAGGTCCTGGGAGCCACAGGGTCTCAAAGCCTGGATTGTCTAGGCCCACCTGCCATCCAGGGAGAGTAAACAGCACAGGGGGCCACCATCTGTGTGCAGGATCTGTAACAGCGCTGCTGATGAGCACTATCTAGTGTCTACCAAGTCCTTTCTGCGTACCTAGGACTGCACTGAACAGTCTGCATGTGTCCATTCATTTAATCCTCACACCAACCTGTCTTGTAGATGAGGAAACTGAGGCATGAACAGGTGAAAATACTTTCCAACGTTATCAGCTAGTAAGTGGCAGAGCCAAGTTTCACGTCCAGATCTGTGACCGAAGGCTGGCAGGAACCTCATTCTGTATTTCGCTTGGGAGCAGTGACTCGGTATTCGCTAATTCAGAGTTTATAATGACTTCATAGAACTTAACTCCTGTGGATAAATAACTTAGATAAAATATATGTAATCATGGTAAAAAAGACCTTGAATCAACTCTAAAGAGATACATATAAAGATACATACATTCACATTGAAATATATACAAAATGCATTTTTTTATGTTTTGTATGAAACAGAAATATTAATATAAAATAAATTTTACATGATATATTTTTATACATTTCTGTTTGAGTGAATTTTTTTCTTCCATCACTTTCCCACTGCTAGTCCCTTGAAGACTAGTTCTACCCTCTGGGTCACACACTAAGCCCCTTTGTTCGGACCCTGAATCCTGTGGCCACTGCCACAGAGTCTGCAGTGCTGGCCTCATGCTCAGACAGGCTGAAAGGAAGACGTGAGTGTGACCTCAAGAGAGGGAGCACAGACACCGATCTGCCCTCTCCGCTAGAGCCATATGTTCGTGCCCGCTGTGGTGGACGGCGTGGTGCTTCCGAAGATGCCTGCAGAGATGCTGGCTGAAAAGAAATTCAACACTGTCCCGTATCTCCTCGGAGTCAACAAGCAAGAGTTTGGCTGGTTCCTTCCGACGGTGAGAATGGGCGAGCCTCTTGGACATGCCTCCCCCACCTGTCACACCACCTCCCACCTCAGATCTCAGGATCTCCTTCTTCTCCATATTCCATCTGGGGCCAGGACAGGTGTCCCCTTTGCACGAGTTTCAATTTTCACTCCGTGAGTGAAATGGATATAAGTCCATTTGATTTACTGATTTTTCCTAGTCCATCAACAACTTGCCAAGCTGACTTCCAGCCTGCATTGGTTTGGTTGGATGGTTGTTCGTCAGTTTGGTTCTTTCTGTTCAACGTCAGTGATTCACAAATGCTAAACCATTGTTTTAACAGCTTATGGGCTACCCGATCTCTGAAGGCAAGATGGACCAGAAGACGGCCACATCGCTCTTGTTGAAGTCCTACTTCTTCACAGTAAGAGTCTATGGAATTCACAGAACTGGCTGAGACCCAGGGACGGGCTGGGAATTACCGAGATCACAAAGAAGTTAAATAGCAGAATAAAGACTGTGGCTGGAGAGTTTTGTCCCCACTTGGCCACTGGGTGATGAAAGGGGTTTGCACAGGACTTGAGAGGTTCACCATTAATGTGTGGCTTACTCTCTGGTCACTTCACTCTTGATCTGTTTCAGAACGTTCCCGAGGAACTGACTTCATTGGTCATTGAGGAGTATTTAGGAGACACAGATGACCCTGTTGTAAAGCAAGACCGGTTCCTAGATTTGATGGGAGATGTGGCGTTTGTTTTCCCATGTGTGACCGTGGCCCGTCACCACAGAGGTGAGCCTCAGAGTTTGTTCAGGAAGCAACGCCAACCCTGCTGTGTGTCTGTCCTTCCCACCCCTCAGGAAAAACAAATCTGTGGAAACTGCCAGAGGTTGGGCTTCCTAGGTCAGATTTATATGTCCTGAGACAGGGCACTGTCCCAGTTTGGTTTCATCCAGAAGTAGGCTTTGAGAAAAGGATCCAAATGCAACTGTTTTACTGGGAGATGGTCCCAGAAAACACCAGTAGAGGGGTGGAGAAGGGACATGGGAAGGAGAGGGAAGTGGCGAGTGTCTATTGTGGACAGCTAGAGGTGAGCAGCTCTGAGGAGGAGGAAGAGGACATGTCTCAGGGTTATCCTGAACAGCAAGGGAGCAGGGAATTTATCCTCCAACTTTACAAGTCATTGGTTAATGTCTTTTCCCAAGGGGTTGTTAGTTCCCTAGAGCCTTGACCTCCTCCCAGATGGGCAGAGTGGTCCCTGGAGGCCGAAGACCTCAGACAAAAAGGCTGCAGATGCTGGAGGTGGAAGTCAGACGGGCCTCCATAGGGGGAGTGGTGAGGCACAGACTGCACCTGCCACGGGGGCTACTCACCTGAAGTCAGGTGGTTCATGGGGCTAGAAGGCTAATGTGGAAGGCAGGTTCTGGGAAGGTTTCCAAGGTGAGAGCTGGCTGTCAACGAGTTTGTTACCCAATGGAGCTGGGGAAAGAGAGAAGCCAAGCGTAGGATGTGCAAGGTTGTCCAGGTCCAAGAAAGGCGTGAGCAGTGGGAGGTGTGAGGACAGTAGTCTAGCAAATGTGCGTGCCTGCGGCTGGCTTTTGTCCATGCCTGAGAGTGCTGGGTCTACCACGGGACCTTCCGACATTGACCCAAGGCTGAGTGGGCAGGGTGTGAGGTCAGGGCTGGCTGACTCACCTAAAAGGGAGGTGTTCCCTCTGCTCCTTCTTCCAGGAGTACCCCTCGCCTGGTCTGGGAAGCCCAGGGTTTCCAAGGGTCTGGCACAGTGCTGTGCATTGCAGTTACCACATCCTCCTCCTGAGGGTCCCGATGACGGGGGTCCCATCCGTTCTTGCATGAACTCAGTCTTGCCTCTCATGGTGTGTCTGATTTGTGGTCCCCTCTTCTGTACCATTTGCCACTCCCAGCCAACTGGGATTGTGGATTTTATATGATATCTCATTACTCTGAGTTCAAGGTCTTTTTTTGCCATGATTACACAGATTTTATCCATGTTATTCTTTCATTTTTGCATTTGTCTCACTCTCTTTTTGGATAAATAAACCTCTCTGAAAATAAGATCAATATCTTACAGTTGCAGAAAGCTTTAAAAATATAGGAACACATAAAGAAAGTAGGTATCACTCATAATTCTTTCACCTAGAAGTATCTGCTATAAATTTTGATACGTTTTCTTCTAATACGTTTTCCATGTCTTACATACAATTTAAACATTAGTTTTATATTGATTTTGTTCATAGAATTTATGGTATGGGCATTTCCTCAATGTCAATAAAAATTCACTGAAAACACCCATTATTTCATGGATTAAATTTACTTTAGTATCTCTTTAATTTAGTATTTAACTTAGTGTTTAATATTTTTAGGCTGGCCACTTACATTTTGATGCTACAGAAAACATTTTGCTCAGCCTCATGTGTATAAATCTTTAACCAAGGCCCTAACATTTTCTTAGAATCGCTTCTTAGAAACAAAGAAGTAATCTGGGCCACAGGAGCATTTTAAAGTTCTTAATACAGTTTGCAAGATTGGTTTCCAGTGTACAAGAGTGTGGATGTTTTAAATCTTACACTTGGCATACTGAGAGAAAAAGGAAAATTAAGGTTGCCAGTTTGATAAGGCTTTCCTCACCAAAAAAGAGAACATCGCACAGTTATCATTTGCAAATTTTTATTACTTTCACTTTTCTTCCCTCTGCTTCTCTTCTTGTTCCTATGTATTATCCAAATCTGTGCCCTGCTTTCCTTTGAAGATTTGTGATGTGACTGTAGAAATATTACACGTCTTAGTGGTTTAAGGCAGAAGTGATAATGATGCAGACAACAACAACAACAACAACAACAACAACAACAACAACAACAACAACAGCAGCAGCAGCAGCAGCTTTTAGGCAGCATCCTGCCCAAATAAGTTCTCTCATTCACAAAAGATCTTTCCTTTATGGCTGGGCTCTGAGTTCCTTTCTAAAACTTCAGAGTGGATGAGGCAAGTTAAACCCCCACCTTCCGGTGGGTTCTACTTGACCTTGAAGGAGTTGTTTAACAAGGGGCTTATGGAAGCCAGAGGGTTGCTTTTTTCCTCCTGCACACCTCCTGTTGGACCAAGGGTGCAATGATGGGGTGTGAGGGAGGCAATTACATAAATGATTTTACGTCCTCCACTTGGGATGGCATATGTCATTAAACTGTGTTGTGGATAAATAGTTAATGATGTTAAGAAATGATTATAATCATTACAAGATAACATGCAATATCATCTCAATTTTATTTACATAAAAGGGATATGTGCTGAAGTATTAACTGTGGCTTCTCTGGTAAGATTCCAAATGAGTTTTTGCTCGTTTTCCTTTTTCCTGCAGGTATGGTTCAAAGGAGTGAAAAGTAGTGTGTTATCGAGGGAATGCAGTAAACTGTATGTATACAGATGGGCTTGTACGAATGCATCGGTAGGCAAAGGGGTTTGTGTGAGTTGGCCCAGTGGCCCTATATGATAGTTATTTTGAATGGACTTACCCAAGTTCCAACATTCATTCATTCGTTCATTCATTCCTCCATTCAATCTTCATGCATGCCTTCATTTAACAAATACCTGGCTCACATCCAGTTGCACCAGCTCTTCACCCCTGAGCATAGCACGGAACTCGTCAGAAACTCGCTTTCTCTATTATGCAAGGACCAGGGCTTTCCTGCAGGGCTGCACAGGTCTTAGCACAGTGGGCAGTGGCTATCCATATTGTTGTGTACTCTGGTCCCAGGTGTGGCACTAGTTCCCTGAGTGCTCGTGGCCCCGGAGACCTTGATACCACCCAGGTATGCATCTAGTAACAGGAATTGTGCATGAATTATGTCTTCTCAGATGCTGGAGCCCCCACCTACGTGTATGAGTTTCAGTATCGCCCAAGCTTCTCATCAGACCTGAAACCCAAGTCGGTGATCGGAGACCACACGGATGAGCTCTTCTCTGTCTTTGGAGCCCCGTTTCTAAGAGGTGATTGCCCTGTGGTGACTTCAAGCTTAGATTTAGGAGATCTGGGGTCAAAGCTCGGTTTGGTGGCTTTGGGAACATCCTCTCTCTCTAGCTCTTAGTTTCCCGAATTCACCATAACAGGTTGAAATACAATGGTGCCCACTTTCTCTGGCTTCAACATGCAGGATGGAGAATGCGTACGAGTGCACCCTCATTCCTAGTCCGAGAATCCAGACCTGGGCACCCATAAGAGAAGTGGAGGGTCAGCTGCAGGGACTTGCTCAAGAGCTAAAGCACCACTGGCCACGCCCCATTCCCAAGAACATACGGGAGTGTTAGAGCAAGGTCAGGGCTGGTACCAACCTTGAATCAGGGCTAAGGTGTGGTCATCTGTCTATTCAACCATCCGTCTACCTGTCATCTATCTATCTTTATCTTTCATCTATATCCATCTATCATCTGTCTGTCTTTCTGTCTGTCTTTCTATCATCTATCTATCATCTATCATCTCTATTTATTATTTATCATTTATCATTCTTCTATCATCTATTTATCTATCATCTATTATCTATCTATGATCCATTCTTCTATCTAACCTCCTATCTTTTAAAATATATTCAGAAATATGATGTTTCAAATAAAACCTTTCACAAATGTCTTCAATACCTTAATGATCAGCAGTTACAGATGACTCACTATGACTCACCTCAGTGGTGTTTCGGACACACCAGTGCCTCAGGCCATTATCTAGTTAGGAGATGCCATAGAATCAGTGCAGCTGTTTTTCAGCGCCTATGAAAATGAGTGTGGGTGAAAGAGATGGAGAACAGACACAAAGGGGGGCCCTCCTGGGACGTGGGGTGGCCAGACCAGAGACCCTGACGCGTGTGGCCTTGTGACCCTGAAGGGAGAGGCTGGGAGGGTGGGTGCCAGAGACTAAGGCATCTACCTTATGTGCTGACCACAGCCCATCACTGAGTCCTGTATCAGCAGCTCTCCACTTAGAGTGCACGTGTGTTACGCAGGATCTTCTCCAAATGAAGATTTGACTCAGTAGGTCTGGAATCAGGACTCACATTCTGAATTTGTAATGTGCTCTCAAGAGATGTGGCAGTTGCTGCCCCAAGAACACGCTTTGAGTAGCAAAGGCTTTTTCTCTTCTTCCCTCCAGGGGGCAGCTCAGAAGAGATGAAGCTCAGCAAGATGGTGATGAAATACTGGGCCAACTTTGCTCGGAATGGGTGAGCAAAGATGGAGCGGGCTTGGGGAGGGGCAGGGCGTATCTGTTGGGAAAGGGTAGCTCCTAACCACCAGGTCAGATTCCTGGCCCCAAGACCTCAATGTGACAGCTCCCTATAAACGGGCAGGCTATCCAGGAGACGATGAGCCCCTGCCTCTGGAGGGATGCGAACCTTTTGGCCAAGGTGAAACCTGGGGACCACTGCCCATGTCAGAGAATTGTTGGGGCCACATCATCACTTTGGAGCATGTCCATGTGATTTTCCTATTGCCAGGAACCCCAACGGGGAGGGGCTTCCCCACTGGCCAGCATATGACCAGCAGGAAGGGTACCTGCAGATCGGCGTCCACACCCAGGCGGCCCAGAAGCTGAAAGACAAGAAAATGGCTTTCTGGACCGAGCTCTACCGCAAGGCGGCAGCCAAGAAGCCGCCGCGAACAGAACACGTCGAGCTGTGAATGGGCGGCCCAGGCATTCTGGAAGACAGGGGTGAGCGTGGGGATAATTGGACAGGCGTTCACAGGCCAAAGAGGTGTCTTACTGCAGAGTCTGGCGGACTGTCAGGTGGGAGTGGCCTCAGTTTTTAAATAAAGTCAGTGTCTGTGTCTCGGGCTGGAGACTTATCTGTCCTCCTCAGAGCGAGAAGGATGAAGAGCGGGGAAGCTGTGGGCAGGAGGGTGTGTCCGGTGGGATGTCTACACTCTCATTCGCAGAGGGATTCTCTCTTCAGCGTTGTGATCTGCCCCACAGAGAAAGCCCTGAGGCAGAGTGACGGGCACCTGTAGAGAGAAGCCAGCAGTGTGTGTGTGAGCAGTGAGCAGAGAGGGAACGTGAGCCAGGCAGTGACGGTGTTTTGAAGCTAGAAGGGCACCGGGAAGGGGACTTGGCCACTTCTACATGGGGACAAAGAGGAGGCAAGGAACTGGCTCTGAGCTGCCTAGAACCCATCGACCCAAGTACTGGAGCCAAACTGAGGCCTCTTCACCCTAAGATAGGGTTCTCTCAACCGTGTTGCCTGGCCATCCCCAGACGACCTTCCCCCCACTCTGGAGTGGCACTTTCCTCTTGGGCACACTGTGTGCCACCTGTCCCTCTGCGTCTGCCTGCAGCTTCCCCCACCCCACACCCCAGCTTCAGGGTAGAACCCACTCTATCAAACACACTCTTCCCACTATTCTTGCCCTGAGGCATTGAGCAGGGCAAGGGGGAGGGGATCACCTTGCCGAGCCGCTCATCTGTTTGTGACCATGACACGCATAGCCCCTTGGTGACAGATACAGCAAGTTCATGGCCAGCATCACCTCCAACTTGACAAGGTGGTTATTTTCATCAGGCTGAGGCTCCACTGGAGGAGTTCCCTGTCCACGGTCACACATAGGAACAGGTGTCAGTTTTCAGACCCTGGCGGCCACAGCATTTCAGTCCTTGAAGCCATGGGCTTGTGTGTGTTCATCTGTCACTGGCACCAGGAATCAAAAGGAAGGAAAGTCAGCTAGTGACCGGAGGCTTTCCTGCTCGACCGTGGGCTCCTTGGGGTCCAGGACCAAGGTCAGATTCGTTTTCCTGGTCCCCTAGCCATGGCAGTGGAGCTAGTTAGATGGACTGATAGATAGACAGCCGGCCAGATGGGTCTTTACAGGTGGAGGTGGTTAGCAGCCTTTGGCGATCTTTTGCTTATACCTTTGAATCCTAAAATAATAATAGTACCTGAAAGTTGCTTAAATGGTGTGTCTCCATAAAAAGTTACCTTTTGTATCAGTTCCAAGAACCTTCGCAGGAATGCTATGAGGAAAATCCTTGCTAGCAACCCTACGAAAAGTACCACCAGGCCCGAGAAAACTCAGCCAGCAAGTGCAACAAACAGAGACCTCAGCACATCTTATGTTAAAGATTATTAAGGATTTCAGATGGTGACAGGTGACCCTTAAAGCCATCACAGAGCCTCAGGCCTTGAGTGCAGAGCAAGCACTCCTTTCCGCAGGGGGCGCAGTTCTAGAATCCACAGCTGGGCTTGTGGCATCTCTACCTTCACCTGCCAGCTCTGGCCTGAGGTGCCCATTAGGCTGATGACTCTCTGCTGTCCTCTTGTGGATCCGGGCAGCGAGATGCAGACAGACAGCTGGGTGGGGATGAAACAAAGCTGCTCTTCTCCTGAATGAAGAGGGACAGGCTCAACTGGCCCCTGCTGTCTTTCTCTTCTTCCTGCCTGAAAGGTGGCCATGGTGTCTGCAGGTGGATTAACCCTTTTCTTCTCTATGAGCATGAAAACCACAGGCTGTGGGTGGTAGAACAGGAAGCTCAAAGGAGTCCAAATCCTTAACGACGTTCTTAAGCATCTCCAGGGCTGTTCCAGGCTTCTGGGCACATCCAAGTGGAGGCCTTCACTAAAGTCCTCCTCTGGAACCAAGGACACCTGGTCATCCTAACATGTGAGTGGGGATTTTTTTGCTTCTAGAGAGTGAGCCCAGAGATAGTGAACCAGAGAACATGGGATCGGGGCGTGTTTGTGAAAAGCCAGACATGATATTTCCTCCAAGAGACAGGAGATGTCTGTTCAAAAGAAACTCTCTCTCACTGTGTGACCTGGGGCAAGTCATTTGTATTTTGGAACACATGGTAGGTACGTAAATATACATCCAAGTATGTGTATATGCACAAACTAAATATATGTACATATAAAAACATTTATTTTTATATAAATTTAATGAAGAGGGTGTTGGTCCCGGAAGCAGACTTCCTGAGTTCAAGTCCCAGTCTCAATAACTAGTAAGTTGTTTCGTCTCTTTGTGTCTCAGTTTCCCCATGTGTACATGGGGATGAGAATAGTGCCTTGTGGACTCACTAGGAAGACTCAGGCAGTTGGAGTCTGTAAAGCCCCGGGCTGAGTCACTGGCACAGGATGAGCTCATGTCCTTGCTAATTAAACTTCCACTCAGCTCCTCGCCCTTGTCCAAGGTGCTGATGCTCCTGAGGTCTCCGTCCCGGGAATCCAGGGCTCGCGAGACAGGGGGGACCCCATTCGCTCTTTGAACATGAGCCAGGGACTCCTTGCACCCAGTTTCCCTTCCAATTCCAAAACTCCAGTGGGGGCCTCTGTGAGTGTAATTGCTTAGGTAACGTTTATAACCTTGGGTCTGACACTCCCCGATCTGGCATGCAGCGCATTTGAGGTGTCAGTGTTGCAATACCTTTCCTCACCTCTGAAGTAGATCTGCCCTTCCCTGTCCCCACTCTCCCGGATCAGGCATTGTTACTATCAGGTGACTGGAGATTGGGTCAGGGTCGAATGGGAGGCTGCGGTGTAAGACCGGAAATTAGCAGAGACCTGGGCATAGGCTCAGGGCGGAAAGCAGGCAGGTGCCCTGTCATTGGGCTGACTCTGGCCACCACGTGTGCACCAGGCCTACTGGGGCCAGGAGCTAGGCTTGCTTCAGGCTCTCCTGTTCTGCCCCTGAGTCTGCGTGTCCTAGGTTGGGACTCTGGACTAGAACTTGAAGCTATAGTGAGTGTGGTGGCTGCACGCACCCCAACGCCCCCTCAAAAAATGCCATTCTCTGCTACAGGAACAATGGATCTGTGATCCGGGATATGTCCAGGCCATGGCTCTTGCAGGGGCCTTCTGTGGAGACAAAAATGGCCTCTCCTGCTTTCCCGTAACCTGACCCCTTATCTTGTGCCATCCTAGTCTGACTCAACTCAGCCCCTTCCAGGCCCAAAGCTGACAGATAAACAGGACACCAGAAGCCAGGTAGTTGCCAGCTCTTTCAGAAATCTCTGGTCACCACACTTCTGTCTCCTCCTCCTCTGGGTCACAGCTGAGAACAGAGTCCACTTGTCACATGGCCCTGGAGAAGGCTGACAGTGGAGGGTGTGTGGGTAGATGGATCCTTCAGGAGGGGAGCCACTGCCAGGTAAGGCCCGTGGAGGCTGCTATTTCCCAGAGCCTGAATTTCCGGTCCTGGAGCTCACATGCACTCAGGCCCTGGGAGACTTGGATTTGGCCGCTCAGACCGAAATTCACACCTCAGGGACACCCTTGTCAGGAGGGGACAAGGGAACAGAGACACGATTTTGTCTCCATGAAAACATAGCAGTTAGCTGGGATGCCACTGAGATGGAGAGAAGCAGAGGAAATGGACATCCACAGTGCGGTTGAGATGCACCAACCATACCATAAGCTGCGTCGCAGATACTATGCTGAATATGACCTTGGCCGCTAATCCTCCCGTGACCCTGTGAGGTGTCTCCCCATGTCCAGGTGATAACCAGAGGCAAAGGGAGGTGAGTACCATACCCAAGTTTGCACACCGCGAGTGATGTAACCAGGGTGTGGCCCTGGGTGCTGTGGCTCCAGAACGGTCACCCTAAAGGCATAGCCCCTTGTTTGGCTCTCCCTGTGGCTCTCTCGTGCCGTATCATCCTCCCACTCTGCAGAAAGAGGAAAGCCTCAGAGGCTTTGCGTAACTCTGCCCGAGATTCCATGGCAGCAAGCGATAGAGCTGATATTCCAAGCCCCGTCTAGTCTGGCTTCAAGTCCTTTGTTCTTTCTGCCAGTCTGGGGCAAACCTTGAACCGCAGGCCGGTTCCAGCCTGCCGCCCGTTTTCCAAACTCAGCCGCTTTCATGTACAACAGCAGAGTTGAGTCGTTGTGACAGAGACCTGTACGGAAATTGTTTGCCAACCTCAGCACTGAGCCTGCAGGATAAACCAAAGGCCGCAACTCCTGTCTCTGTCTCTCAAGGTCTGGCTGGAAACGGTCATCACTCACATGTTAGTATGAATTAGTCATCATTGTGCTAGGTCCCTGAGAGTATCTCACAGAGTCAGAAACAGAAGGGCCTTTACAGAATCACCTAGTCAGACTGAGGTTTAGTGAGGCCCTCCCATGGGACTCGGTCATACCATCAGAGTAGCTGGTCTCTATGGGCCGTGGGAGTCCAAAACCTTTCCATAGCCTTGACTCCTGAACGCACTGATCCATGCAGACCCACCTTCACTGTCCAGTTTGAGACCTTATGGCAGTAATCTTCCCAGTCCCCTGCAACAAGCCTTCACTTGGCATCCAAATACTCAGAGCCCAACTGTCCTTTCCCTTGGCCACCTGTGAGGGCTCCTCTGACGCCTGCCCCACTTCATGTCCAGGGAGCACCAGACACGATGAGGAAAGCACAGACTTTGCCCTTCAGTGGCCATGTGTCTCTGGGTGGGTCACTTCTCCACTCCAACTCTCAATTCCCTCATCTTTCCAGTAGATACATTATTCTCAGTGCTTCCCAACTTGCAGGATAATTGTCAGGATAACAAATGACGCATTTGATGAGGGGTGGGTTAAAATGCAAGGTCATTATAATGCTGGGGGATGGAGAAATTCAGCCCTGGAAATGAAAAGCAAAACTAGATAACTTACCTGGTATCACTTGGAACCCACTTCTCATTTAAATAAAAATAGGTATCAGTCTCAGAGCTAGACTTAGAGATTTAACCCTCTTCAGTCTCATGTGCCTTGGATTGTAAAAAGAGTTACTTGGGCAAAAGGTGGGCCACTGTGACCAGAAGCTCCTTCAGCAGCTGTTAGCCGATCAGAGGCAAACTCCTTTGTCCTGCATAATTCCTAGCATTTTACCTTCACGGCAGAAAGAACTCCACTACCAGATGCATGACACAGAAAATACCCTTTATTATTCAGAACAGTTATTTTTCCATGAAGAGAACAGTTTGTAAAATAAATCCACGCCCGACATAGACACCTACATGACATTGGAACCATCCGTGACACAGAGAGGGCACCGCTGACACAGTCCTTATTTACAAAGAATTGGTTAAGCAGAGGGACGAGGGCGGGCACCCCAAGAACACGTTCGCATGCACCAGGACTTTAGTGACTTCTCGACTGCAGCAACAGCTCTGCTGCACATCCGCAGAAGCGTGGATCCTGGGACTTACAAGGGCATGACAATGTGTTTCCTTCACAACCTAACCAAAAGGGTTGGACTTTATAAAACCAAATGTTTCTGGCATCAGTTGGAGAAATCCTGGAGAAAGAGGAAGTCCTGAATGTCCGAAAAAAAAGAAAGAAAATGAAAGTTCAAGAGGTAAGAAATCTGACGTTTCTCTGCTCCACAGGTTATCAGCCCCAGGTGGTTTGAGAAGTTCCTATCATAAATGATGTGCTTCCTTCACTGTAAATTTCGAAGGAGGACATTCTCATGGAGATGTGAAATTTTGTTAATTAGATGGGAGCTTTGGTTATGTGATCTGACCCTTGCTCTTAGAGACAGAGAACACTAAAGTTCCAAGGGAGGACGCCACTCTCCCCAGGAGCCCAGCCAGTCAGCTGCAGACTCGGGTCTGTGCAACTCTCAGTGCTGTTTCCACCGCACCACACTCCCTCTAGGCTCTTCTCCGGTCCACAGCTTTCAAAGGAAATAAATGAACAAATGAAACGAGCTCGGGGGGCATTTTCCCTAAGAAATGACCTCTTTGGAAAGAATGCTTCAGCCTCACATTGCCAGGGCTGCAAAATGGGTCATACAGCAAGAGGCTGGCTCCCACCTGGCGGGAAGCCCCTCTGAGAGTTAAATGCACCTTTGGGGACTTTCAAAATCCATCAGGAAATGTGGCAGGAGTTGACCACTCCCTTCTCCTTTGTCTCATTTGCATCTGGAATGAAGACCAAGTAACAGATGCTAACTAACTAGACCTTGAGTGCCTGTTAAGGTGATGGACTTTAACAGATAATTTACATTTTATGAAAAACAAAAATTCTTTAAAAATCTGATAATATAACAAAAGTGCATTATATAGTACACAGGAGCACCCTTATCCCGGTAACTTCTGCTAGGAAAAAAAGGCAGAAAAAAGAAGTCAAACATTACTTGTGATAAAGCGCATGCTCCGTATCTGATAAGTGTGATAAGTGTGGGTGGACGATGAGCCCAGAGGTCTCCCAGCACCTACATGACACCTTCCAAGGGCTTCCGGGGTCCCCTTCCTCCCCAGGGGTCCTGGGCTCAGGCCAGGTTCCCTCCACCTCGGGCTCAGGAGCCAACTCACGCCGCCAGGAGGCACCATCGCTTTGGTTTGGAGTGGCCTCCGCTAGCACCACATCTCCTGCTTGCCTTTGGGACAAATGTGTGGAGGCAGAAGGGCCACGTGCAGGTGGCAGAGGGAAAACTGTCGACTCTCTCAGAAGGGTGTCCCTGTTGTGATACACACAGGGTCTTCTGACCCTTTGCTCTCAGCCAAGTCTCCTCAGCTTTTCACATCCCCTGTCCCGAGTGATGATTTTCATCAAAACAGAGCAGCTAAACCATTTCCTCTCCGGCAGCCAGCTAGAGGAGAATAAATGACATCCTCTCCCCTCTTCCCTTCTTCAGCACATTGTTTGTTAAGAAATGATTCTTGGCCCCTTGACTGCATTTTGTTTGTTTGTTTATTTTTTTAGGACAGCCCTGGGTGAGTATGGGGGAGAAGAACCATACTGGGCATGGCATTTCAGGATACTCTGGGCTGAGAGTCAGGGGATCGGACTCGAGGGTCCGACTGGATCCCTTCGCAGCTGAGAAACTGAAGTGCTGGGCCGTGGTTTTCTCATCTGGGAAATGTGGAGACAGAAGCCAGCCCCGCAGTCCTGGCTGGGCGGAAAGGAGGCGGTGTGGGGAAAGTGCTTTGTAAAAATCAATGGTAACAGCTAGGGAGGAATCACCCTTGCTGGCCAGATCTCATCAGAGGCGGTCGCCCTGCTCTCGTCTCCCCCACCTTACTGTTCCTCTCTCTGGAATGTTCCCAGACCCCACCTGCCACTTGGGCTGCCTCAGACTTGGAGCCGGCCTGTTTATATGGAAAGACCTGAGAGTCTTCTGATTTCCCTCTTTTCTCTAAGGAATGATGCCCAAGGACGCTGACTCAGCAGAAAACCACCTCCCTGCCCCCAGCTTGCCCTTACAGAACCTTCTTCCACAGATGGCGTGGTCGACCCATCAGTGGGGCTCAGCAACACCTGGTTTTCTGCAAAGCACCTTCTGGACGTCTGTCTCCCTACCCTCCCAATGTAAGTGAAGTGGCCTCTCTTCTTCCCCAAGACTCTGCAACAGGGGCTCCCACATTCACAATAAGAACCCCCAAGTCTAGATTTCCAACCGGGGCCTAAGAGGCTCAAACCGTAAACAGAAACCCCAAATCGATGCCACCAACGTAACCGAACTCTGAACCTCTTCTTGGGAGGAGCTGACCCTATCCACTGTCCCCACCAGAGGACGCCAGCGGCAAGTCTGTGTCAGAGCCGGCTCAGGATTCTCTACAGCCCCCAACCAACCTGCTCGTCAGCTCTGACTCTTCTCCCCTCATCCTGAGCCACCGGTTGTTATGTGCTTGGTTTCACCCTGTCCTCCTAAGTGCCAAGTCTCGTCCACGAGGAGACAAAGGGAGTTTTCAGGGCCAACTCACTCCCCATCCTGCAGGAGCCCTGGCCTGTGCCGGGTGCTGGGTGGGATTTTCAGGGGAAGATTTTGCAGGTGTCCGTGAACGACACATAAACAAACAGGCTGTTGGCCTGCCCTCGGGCACCCCCTGGTCCCATGAGGACAGCAGGGACTCCACGGTGGAGAAACAGCACCCAGCCTTGCTGGGTTCCTGGGAAAGGGACGGGTTTCTGGGCTTCGTGTGCCCGGCAGAGCGACCCCCCACATGTGGCCTCTACGTCCTTGTCTGGCTCTTCTATAGAACCGGGGGCCCCTGGACATTCTTCCCCATGACACCCTCGGCTCTGGACCATCTGACCACCAGAAGCTGGAAGAATGTTCCAGAATGTGCAAATCAGACTCAGGTTAGCCAGAGTGAAAACAAACTATGAGGGTTTCTCCTCAGGGTTCCCCAAGCATCTCTCCACAAACTTCAGGACAGGGACAGATAACCCAGGAACCCTGACAATGGCTCAGATCCCAGGGGCAGACTAGGGCAGGGGGTGGGGGCGAGGAGGGCGGCAGAGCTAGGTACCCCCGAAATCTCGGCCCATCTTTCTGTTAGTGTTTGTCTTCTTGGTGTCAGACCACGTCCGACTGGGTGGACCAAGGGTGTCTTCTGTGGCCCAAAGAACAAGCAGATGTGGGGGAATTCTGCCTGTGTCAGGCACTCTTCTTGGACCGCCTCCCAGATGGGGTGAGACATCCCCAAACAAAAGAGGTTCCACAGAAATCATATTTCCTCTTCCTGCCTCTCCTCCCTCGGGGCTTACCGACCCACATCCCAGCCCCCAGGCCTAACGAACAGAAGGTAAAGGAGAACCAGGTCCTGATTCACTCGTGATGGGGACGAGGGGGAGAGGGTTAAAAAGAGCATCTGCCAGGCGAGGAGTCCCGGGCCATGTCCGGGTGGCAGGTCAGACGCCCTTGACCCTGTCGTCGATGTGGCGGGTTCCTCCTGAGGGCCGGTTCAGATGGCCAGCCAGTGCTGCAGCTGCAGGACGAGATGCCAGGCCTCAGTGCCGGGCCAGGCGGGGACAGGGTGGGCCAGGCGGGGACCAGGCGGGAGGGCAGCCAGGAGCATAGTGGAGGCAGAACACCCCACCCCCCACCCCACCTCTGAGGGCCACAGAGAACACGTGTGTGCTGATTCCCTAATCGCCACTGGGGCCCAGAAAGGGCAAAGGAGCCTTCCCAAACTCATACAGCAAGTCTGAAGTGGGGGGCTCACTGGGACCCTCCCCCGACACCCACCCTGGACTTCTTTTAAAGGGGAAAGAGCTAAGACTCAGGTCGTCATATTCCTTCAAGGTGAGAACTCCTCGGTCTGGTCTGGTGACGCTCTATGGTGACAGCTCCAAGTGGGAGGGTAGAGCGTAGCAAAGTTTGGGCCTTTGGTGGTCCAGGATCAAGAAGCAAAGGACAGGCCCCTCCCTGATTCCTAGGCCCCCTCCCTGCACTAAGGCCTCCTGATACCCTGGGTTGTCTCCTGCCTCAGGGACCAGGCGCAGCAGGGAGCAGCCAGGGCCTCACACGCCCTGCCCCACACTGTCTGGGCAACACTCACCTGGAACTGCCTGACGTCCCTCTGGGCCACCAGGTGATGCTCGTTCTCTGGAGTGATGCCATAGGCCAGTCTCTGTGAGAAGACAGAAATGGTGGTGGCCTCAGCGAGGCCCAGGGACACCCTGCCTGTGGCCCAGCAGGCACCCCCCTGAGCAGGGCCACCTGCTGTTTGTCCCTGAAGTCTCACGTGGACAGCACATGAGGTGCGTATGAGACACTCTCCATTCTGGTCAGCTCACCTGGCGTCATTCATCCAGAAAATGTTTAATGAATCAATAAACAAACCTGGGGATCCAGAAATGAGGAGACTCACATGCCCTTTGCTTTGAAGGAACGTACAGTGTACAGAAGGGACGAGCATTGGACAAACACACACACGGGCAATCCTAACACCGTGATGGGAGTCAGTGCTGCCGCAACGAGCTCAGAGCACAGCGAGAGCACAGCGGATGGGCCAGGGCCGGACTCAGGAGCCACGTCTGGAATCGGCGCCTGACGCCAGGCGGTGGGGAGCCCTCCCCCGTCCCAGCATGTGAAGAATAAGGAGCTGGAAGCAGCCCCCGGTTTCCAAGTCCAGGATGCGCTCACAGAACCTGGACTGTGAGATTTCATGGGCGGGGCGGGGGGCAGACGCTTCGCCCTCCGCTCTGGTGCAGCTCACTCCCTCACGTCCTCGTCTGTTCACCTGCCCCTGGACGTTGTCTGCACACGGCCCGGACCACGCGGACCCTCAGTGACGAGCGGATGTGGCGATGAAGGGATGGAGCCTTCATCTTGCAAAGTGAGGATGTGGGGGGAGGGCTGCCCTCTGTTTATAGACGCTGGTCACTTTACCCTTCCAGGAGTAGGGGACACCTGGTTTCCGAGTGACGGACAGCGCCTCCCAGGCACGTATCCAAGCTCGTGTGCGCACGTGGTGTGCGCAGGGAAGAGAAGAAAATACGTTTCGGAGGTAACTGGCTTAGGCCGGTCAGGTTCGGATTCAGGAACGGGGCAGGTGAAAGCAAGATACCGGGTCACCGTGAGCTTGGGTAGCGGGGGAGGGAGGGAAACTGGGGACACAACGGACCTTAGAGGGGGCCGTGGGGATGGGCCCAGTTAAGGTCGTCTGTCTTGCTCATTCTTAAGAGGACTGGGCGGCTGAGCATCACCTTCTCACGAAGGTAACAGTAGGAACAGCAGCAGGAGCACGTGGCACGCATGACATGGAACGTAATGGCGGGGACCGTGTGACGAACACCTCCCCTGCGTTAGTGCGTTTGACACCCTGCCGCACACTCTTCAAGGTCTGTTCGATTATCCCCAGTTTACAAGTGTAGAAACCGAGGTTCAGGGGGATCCACAAGCTGGCCAGCCTGGTGGGTCTGCCTGACCCCGACGTCCACGTCTAGTGGGAGTGACTCAGACGCCCCCTCCCATGCCGTCCGCCCCCACCCCACAAGGCCAGCCCAGAGCTCACCTCCCGCAGGGAGCCTGGGGTGCTGAGGAGCTTGTAGACCACGTAGGCGGGCACCAGGGTCATGGAGGAGAGCGCGACGCCCCACCCGACCCAGTTGGCCCAGAGCGGGAAGACGTAGTCGTCATAGGTGAGTGGCTTGAAGTTGATGATGCTGACCACCACCACGAACTGGGGGGCCGGGGGCGGGGGTGAGGGCGGCAGGAAGGCAGGGAAGAGAGACGGGGAGAGAGGGGGGAGGGAGGCACGGGGGGGGGAGGGAGAGAAGCAGAGAGAATGAGGAGCAGGAAGGCAGGTGGATTCCAGGAGCCGAGACAAGAAGGGAAGAGAGGAAGGAGAGAGAGAAAAGGGGAGAAAATTCAAGAAGCAAACGATAACGAAAAAGAGACAAAGACAAGGGGAGCCAGAAAAGAAAAACAGAAAGATGACCTTAGAGCTGGGCCGAGCAGTGGCACGCGGCCCCCCGGGACCCTCCACCCCGCTGAGGGGGACGCCCACCACGGTGTCAACAGGCCTGAGCTTCCGGACTGTCCCGATCACACGACCAGGACCCTGCCTCCCAGAGCCTCCTCCCCAAGATGCAAAATGTCCACCCCACACCCGGCGCGGACCCAGCCGCCTCGCCCCGGGAGACCCCGGCCCGCGCCACACACCAGCAGGAAGGCGGGGCTGACAAACTTCCAGCACAGTCTCCAGTACAGGCCCGGCTTGAACCCCATCATCTGCTGGATGTCGTTGCTGAACCTGTCCACGCCTGCGAACACACGGGCAGGCCTGTCCCCGCGGCCACCACCGCGGAGCCCCGGGCTGTCCCCTGCCACCCTCCCACGAGAGCCCAGGCAGAGGGAAGGGTGGCGAGGCCAGACAGTGACACCTGGCACTTGGACAACCTGGCACAGGCCCTGGCTGGTCCAGGACAAGGGAGATGGCACCCTCAGGGATAGTGTCACCTTCTATGTGCCACCCAATTCATTTTTCAGAGGGAGACCGCTCAGGGAGGGCAAGGGACTTGCCCCGGTCGTACTGCCAGGTCAGCCTGACTCCTGGGTTTCACTCTTATTCACTCCCTGAGACAACGGCGACTGCGTACCCAGCGCTTCCCCCCTGACTCCAGCCTCATGGTAGAAAAAGTGGAAACGGGACTAACACTTGGATGGGACACGTCCCGACAAAAAGAAACAGCGACAGCACATCTGACACTTGGTAACAAGTTCTCCTGTTCGGCTCCGGAATAAGGGTGCCCGGTAAGACACAGGGCACCAGGTGACACTGGAACTTCAGGTAAATGATGGGAAAAAATGTTAGTTTCGGTACGTCCCATGCAACATTGGGGACACACTTAACTGGAACAACCACCCGTCATTCACCTGGAATTCAAGTGTGGCCGGGCGTCTTGCTTTCTGTTCGCTAAATCTGGTTCTAGAATGAATCGCGTGGCGGCAGCTTCCTCTGAGTTTCTCTTTAGGAGTGGACAGGGTGGCCCGGGGGCTCATGTAACAGTGAGCCGAGGGCGGGGAGAGCCGCCTGTCAAGGCATCGGTCCAGCCCTGGGACAGGCCAGTGGCCGCCCCGGAAACGGGAGGCCCTTTGCCCTGCGGGTGCACAGGCTCCAGGAGCACAGGGGGCCAAGGCCTTCGTGTACCGTAAAACCAGGAGACACCGATGGCTTCCATGAGCACGGCAAACAGGATGGAGGTCCCGGCCGCGAACGTGTCCAGCAGAGTCAGCACGTAGATTCCACCCTGCGGCGTGGAGGGAGAAAGCCTGAGGTCGTGCCGGCCGGAAACGGCCACCGGCTGTTACACCCACCGCAGTGGACCTGTCCATCCCTGTCCCACTCGCTCAGGACCTGGTGTGAGGACCCGGTGACGGGGTCGTGCGGCTGCTGTGCTGATGTCAGCAGTTAGCGGGGTTGCCTGGAGAGCCCTAGGCTTGGAGGCAGGAGGTGACAGTGGGGTGGAGCCCTGGGGAATCGGCCTCAGGGCCAGGGGCGCAGGTCCTGCCATGGTTCTCCGAGCTCACCTTGGCACCGGGGCTGGAAGTGTCTGACTGGACTCAGGAAAGCGACCCACAAGCGCCAGGCGACCCGGATCCCGGCCCCTCCTCACCTTGGTGATGCAGAACAGGGCCAGCAGGAAGGTTCCGAAGGTGACGCCAAACGTGAAGAGTTTCCGGTGTCGTTTCAGGACCTGGAAGTCATCAGCCAGGCCCGTGATGATCGCCTCCATGCCTCCCATCTGGAGGGGACCAGGCAGGAGTGAGGGGCGCCCGCGCCTCGGTCCCATGCACCCGGGTGGCTGCCCCCACTCTCGAGAAATCTCACCCCGCTTCTGCCCCGATCTCCGCAAACTCAGAGACCGCGGGGCAGGAAGGGGGATGAAGGTGGACTCTGTCTTCCCCTCATCAGCAGGCGCTTGTCTCTGGTCCCGCTCGCCTGGCGGGGGCGAGAGGCCAAAACTCTCCCGTGACATGTTGGCAAGTGGATAAGGGTCTCCAGCAAACAGCTTCTGGTGGGGACAACCCAGGTGGCCGCTCTGACAAGGGCTGTGGCTGCCCTGCTCACGATCGAGCAAAGTGGTCACCTCAGACTCCACTCTCAGGGTGCGAAAGGGCCTCAGGCCCTCAGCTGAGGGAACATGCATTCCTTGTGGCCTCCTATCCATCCAATCCTGTTGTAACCTGGGCAACTGGTTCTTGGCTGTGCCCCAAGTCTCGCCTTTCCGGGTGAGGACTCACTGCCGTGATTGCATCGAACTGGGACCTTCTGGAACAGCTACTAATCAGGGTTCGAGTGGTGGCAGCTGTAGGTTGAGGAGTGTGTGCGTATCTGGTGGGGGGGAGTCAGACCCGGAGGTGTGTGTGTGCGCATGCGTGTGAGTGTGTGCTATCAGGTGGGAGGGAAGTCAGGCCCCGTGGTGTGTGTACGTGCATGTGTGTGTGCCATGTATCGGGTGGGAGGAAGGCCAGGCCTGGCAGCATGTGTGTGTGTGTGTGTATGTGTCGGGCAGGGTACCCTGAGCAGGGTCACTCACTGAGCTGTCAATCCCCAGAGCCAGGAGCATGATGAAGAACACGACAGCCCAGAATGTAGATCCCGACAGGGTGGAGATGGCTTCTGGGTACAGGATGAAGACGAGGCCAGCACCTGCAAGACACAGCGAGGACCTCACCAATGGCCGTGACCATTGGTTGGAGATGCAGGTGGTGGAAGGGCCTGGTGAGGCCCAAGCAGCCCCCGATCAGCCCACGGCCTTGCTCAGCCATGTGCGGACAGAGAAGACCAAGGCCCTGAGACGACTGGCAAAGGCAGCTCCGACTTGCGGTTCCTCCATACACCGAGGAGCCTGCCCTCCAGCAGAGCAGAGCCTGGGCAGCTGTGGGCGACACGCTGCGAGTCCCACCTCCTACACACCATGAGGGGTCCTCTTACTCTCAAAAGCTGGGGGTCCTCAGAGTCCGTTAGAGACAGCTCCTCCCCAAGTCTCATCTTCTTGTGGCCACAGAACAGTGGGAAGAAAAGGGGACACAGGCTCCAGAGTTGGCCTTGTCAGGGCCAGAGTGCTGGTGCGGTAGCTGGGTGACCTTGGTTGACTCACAAGGCCCGAGTCTCAGTGTTCTCATCTATAAAGGGGGCCTATTCACACTCACTGTGAGAACTAACAGGGCCACGTCACGTGCTCAGCACAGGGCTGGCACAGAGTGGATGCTCCACAGTCTGTCCTGCCTCGCTGGTCTCAGAGAGGAGGATTCTGATACCGGCCCAGGGCCTCGCACTGCCCGGAGTTCCCAGCGACAGACCCAGGAGAGTCCACCACGTGGGCAGCTTAGCAACCTCCACGTCCAGCCCGCTCAGTCCCGAGGCCACCGCAGAGCTGCACAGAACACGAACGAGGTGGCTTCCTCGGCCCCCTCGTCCTCCGTGAACCCCGTCTGCCCACCCACCTTCCGTGGCGACATCCTCGATGTTGACCTTGTGCTCGTGGGCCATGTAACCGAGGATGGAGAAGATGGCGAACCCAGACACGAAGCTGGTGACACAGTTGATGGTGCTGGTGAGCAGGGCGTCCCTGCGGGGAGAGGCACTGTGAGTCCCCGTCGCCTGACTCCTCCCAACCCTGCTCTCAACCACATGACCTTCTGTGGAATCGCAGCCTCAAATGCTGCCAGTTTCCTTGCTGGGCCCCGGATCCCAGTTCCTTCCCATAATTAGGCCGGTACCTGCAGGAAATAGGTCAACAGCTTCTGGATGAAGCGCTTTGGGACCAGCGTCTGGTATCAAATATTTCCTGGCGTATTAAGCCCCAGCACCCCTTCTTCGACAAGTGCTTCATGCCTCCCCAGTGCCTCTCGGCTTCCCACCCAGGTGGTCAGCTTTGCCATGACGTCCCAGCCTTCCTGCCAGGCTCATTTTCCGTGAGTCCCTAGCATGTGGTTTTCGACCAAAGGATCAACGTGCTGACCCACCTCCCTCGCTTTGCTCAGGCTGTTCCCAGTGCAAGCTGTCCACGCTGTCGTGCTGTCAGAGCCCTAGCTACCCTCTGTGGCTCACCTCAAATGCACCTCCACGCACCAGCTGATCCCCAAACAGAAGGATGATCACCCCATCTCTCAGCCTTCCTAGAGCCTGCCCCACTGATTGCCATTCACCCTACTCTGCCTCGTACCAGAGGGACTGGCGACTCTGTCTTGAGCCTTTGATAGAGGATGCTGGAGGCAGGCGCAAGGTGCACCCGTGTCTGAAGCCCTCAGAGCACTCGGCCCTCATGAGGCAGCGAGCAGAGCGTGGCCTTCTGACCCCGCTGCCCTGCGATCTCACCTCTGATCCTGCCAGGCCCTCACCCCTCATGCGACCAGCCAGGATATGTCATCCTCGCCTGCCCGGGCCCCACAGTAACCAACGGGCAGTGCTGTCTGCTCTGAAAGCCACTTAGTGTGTCCCTCTCCCAGCCACCCATCCCCAGTGCTGGTGGCCTCAAATTTCCCAGCCCCTCACCCAGCATTTAGTAGGCGTCCCGAATTGAAATGAGTTCGTCAGGACACTCATGGGCCGTGTCAGAGTTCGCTGAACACCCACGACGGTCCACGGGTCTCGTTTCGCAGAGGAAGAAACCCGTGAAGAAAAGTTCACATGTCCCAGACCAGAGCCCCTCTCTCCCACCCCTGCAAGGGTCGATACCCAGGATTTAGATAGAGCTTTCTAGAACCTTGAAAAGGATCTTACCTGTAGCAGTTGTTGTCAAATTTGTTGTAACTGGCAAATGCAATCAAGACTCCGAATCCGGCCCCCAAAGAAAAAAATATCTGAGTGGCAGCATCGATCCACACCTGAGATGGGCAGACAAAAGCCATCACCCTCCGTTTGCTGGAGGATGGGACCACCTCGCTGGTCCAGAAGGGCTGGGACACCCCAGGGAAGCGTACCACTCTCCTTAAAAAGAGGGGTCTACGAAGGCCACTAGACGGCACCACAGACTCACACACCCTCAGGGCGGGCCGGTTTGTGGAGACCCCCGGGAGCAAATCAAACAGTCCCGGCTGGGGGAGGAGCGCTGCGGCCAGCATGGGAAGGAAGGATGGTCCCAGGCTCGCCCTGAAGTGGGGGAGCGGGCGGAGCTGGGACCAGATTTCCTATTCCTGCCTGTCCCGGGGCCCTCCCCAACCCTGGCCCAGCACAGGTGGCCGCGGGGCACTGACCGTGGCCTCCTTCAGGCGGTAGAAGTCGATGTGCAGGTAGGCATTGATGCCGTCGGAGGCGCCAGGCAGCGTGATGCCGTGGACCAGGAGCACGAACAGCACGAAGTAAGGCAGCGTGGCTGTGATCCACACGACCTGGCAGGGGCAAGGTCGCCATGAGCATCTGGCTCTGGCCCACCCGATGGAAGCTGGAGCTGGGGGCTCAGGCCCTTCCGCGGGGAGCCGGGGCGGGAGGCTCAGGTGCTCAGATGAAGCCAGAAACACCTTCACCCGCTTCCTGCACACAGTGCACCTGCCATGAGCTCCATCGTTAAGCAGGGCTGGGATGAAGCGAACAGGCATGAGGCACACCCCAGAGCAGCTCAGAACCAGACAGAGTCAGCCACACCGGGCGCAGCGCTGCCATGAGAGCTACGGCAGGACACAGAGCACACGTCACCTCTGCGGATCCGGCCAGGTTGTCCCAGGCAGAACTAAGCACACCCGCCTTTGTGCCCCGTCTGTCCTACGCCCTCTCCTGACCTCTCCCCTCATTCCAGGGCATCCTTCTCCCAAGCTCAGTGGCCCAGGAGGGATATGGCTGGGCAGAGGTCCCTGACCTTTATTCGTCCTGGTGGAGATGTATGTGGGGCCTAGACGACTGCCTTGTCCAGAGACCCGGAGGCAAGAGAGGCTCAGATTACAAGGAGGCACCCACCCCCCATCCTGCCCGAGGCAGAGGAATGGAGAAGGAAGGTGGGGCCATCCCTTCTCACCCCAGACCGCACACTAGAACGCTCCGGGGGGAAGCGGTAGATTAAAATGTTCGCATCCCATTTGTAGAGTTTCTGATTTGATTGGGCTGTGGTGGGGCCACACTTTGGTAAGTTTTAGAAGCTGCCCTGGTGATGCAAACCCACGGTCAGGGCTCAACACTGCCACTAAAGGCAGACGCGGCCTTGCAGAAGGAAGACTGTGCTCCCAGAAGAAAATCTGCTCAGGCCTGGGGTAACCAGACCTGAGGAAGACTCAGTGGGAACGCAAGAGGACACGTGACCTAAGAATCCTATTCCCCCCTACCCCAAAGCCGTGGCCCTGGCCAGCCCCGAGAATCCCCACACATCCCTAGGGAGAAAACAACAGCCCTGGAACATGTCTGCGGGTGACTTCTTTGCCAGCCTAGAAAGACATGGGCGCTTAAAAAAATGTTAGTTTGACAGATGAATGAATGATTCGACAGTTGTGTAGATGAATGATTGGATTTATGGATTGATGGATTGACAAATAGATGGTTTGATGGATAGGTGCGTGAATGGATGGATGGACAGAGTAAGGATGGATGGATGGATGGATGGATGGATGTTTGGATGGATGGATGGATGGATGGTTGGATGGATGTTTGGATGGATGGATGGATGGATGGATGGATGGACAGTGTAAGGATGGATGGATGTTTGGATGGATGTTTGGATGGATGGCTGGCTGGGTGGGTGGGTGGGTGGATGGATGGATGGATGGATGGATGGATGGATGGATGGATGGATGGACAGTGTAAGGATGGATGGATGGGTGGATAGATGGATGGATGGACAGACGGATGGACGGGTGGATGGACAGGTGGTTGGATGACTGGGTCATTGAACATATAGTTGGGTAGGTGGTTAAACAGATAGATGAATGGTTGAGTGTATAGGTAACGGATGGACGAATGGGTCCGTGATAGATCAGAGGGTTGGTAGATGCCTAAGTGAGCCAAAGAAGGGTTGAAAGAACATGAGGAGGAATGAGCAAACGAGTCAAGGAGACATTAAACGCACTAACGGTTGGCCATACCTTCTGAGGGCATCAGCAGAGGGACGGGCTCCTCTGTTCCACCCCTCCCTGGTGGGGGCGGGGCTGGGCTTGGCAGGTATTGGGTTTAGATTTCTATTTTCTATCAGGGGCCCAGGAACGAGGAGGACAAGTTGCCAAAAGCAAAGCAGGAGGGAGACATGCCTTAGAAAGTGCAGTCACTGCATCTGGATGGCCTCACATTGATCCTGGGTCTACTCCCCCAAGTCGGGACACGTGGGCCGGCTCCTTGGTTACAGACACCGGGAGGAGCCCTCACACGCCCTCGTTGGGCCTGGACTGCTGCGTTCCCCCGCAGCTCATGTCGACAGCTGCAGGCCCTCTGCCCAGCCCGGCAGGGCATCCGAAAACAGCGCCCCACCCAGAGGAAAACAACAGCCCCTGGTCTGACTCGGAGAAATCTCTCTCCGTGGGGTCTGGAGGCCGCCCTGCCTTGGCCATGCCCGAGGCTCCAACGTGGGTTCAGTTTCTTTAAGAAACACATCAGGGCACGGCCAAGCTCGCTCTGACCTCGGTCGAGCATCAAGAAAGGGGCGTTTGCTTTGCCCATGCTCACGTGGTCAGAGTGAACCATCTGAATCTCGTTGAAAGTTCTCAGAACTGATGGCAGAAGTGAGTTCTGCCGCCCGAGGTCCTGGGTCAAAGGGAGGCTCTCGGGTCCTTGGCCAGTCGCCTGCTCATGCTCCCACGTGCCCTGTGTGCACACGAGGCCAACAGAAGGGACACTTGGGCTGTGCCATCTCTACCCCAGACTTCTCTGCTCTCAAAATATCAACTTGCAGTGTGTCTCCAGCCATGAGAAACCAACCTTGGTCTATCTTTGAGACCGAGATGGCAAGAATGAGGAAAAAACCCACTGGTTTGGGCAAGGGTCATCATCCATGCCCAAGAGAGGTCACTGTTTCCATCACCTCAAGTTCCAATTCTTCTCCACCTGGTGTTTCTGGGGACACAGGTAAGAATTTGCATGGTTCCAGGATGCCAAACTCAGTCCCTGGTCATCATTCCGAGCAAAATCTTGGCTTCTTAAAAGGAAGAACTTTCTAGCAAATAGAGCTCTCTCAAGAGGAAATAAGCAGCCCAGGGAGGGGGTGAGGTCCCCGTCATTGCCAGTGTGCAAACCTTGGCATCCAGGCCTTAGGCAAAGGATCGCCTAGGTCAAGGTGAGGCCCACGGCCCAGCAGCATCCGCAGCACCTAGGATCTGCGATTCTCACCCGCCTGCCCACCGCGGAGTCACACTCTCAGGGAATCTGGGCTTTCACAAGCCGTCCACGTGATCCGGGGTTACCTCTGAGGCCTTCTCGATCACGGAGATGAGAAACGGCCACGCTTCATCCCTACAAACTGCATCAACTTAACCTCTCACGATTTAGAATCTATAATCCTCTGAGCTGGGTGTCAGGGACGCTGGCGCTAATAGTTCACACACACGAAGATTCAGGGCGTGAGGAGTGTGCGCCGAGGTTACTCAAGGAGACACGAAGCTGTACGTATTCGAGCCCATTCGTGGCTTGTACGCGAACGAGCTATTCATTGCCCTGGGTCCAATCAATCAAGTCACTGAAGCCAGCCAGGGACAACCCGTGTGGACACCCCAGTGAGAAGACTGGGCTAGAACTATAACCCGAACCCCAAAGTAACAAAACGCCCTTTCTCTTTAAAGATTCTTGAACTCGGGTTTGCTTTGAATGGGCCCATCTTCCTCTCTTCTCGACCCCACCACCTTTGCCAGAATTCGAGAGGCGCTCTGTCTTGTCTCGTCCCCTACATAGCCCTGGGCCTGGCAGTGGAGTAGACAGAGCTTGGCGTCCGACCCTGGCCAGTTCTGTTGTCTCGATTTACCTCCAGGCCTAACGGAGTCCAGTTACCTCCAAACAGAGCAGGTGGGAGCCTGGGCCTGCACCTTCCATCCGGCCCCAGGGGAAGCAGGCAGAGTATGAAGACCACGGGGGTGGGGGGCAGAGCACTGGCTGGGGTGCTCACGGAAGGGACAAAGACAGACGAGGATCCCTGACGGAGCGATCTCCACCTGCCTGCCCTGCCCTGAGAACCTCTCACTCCGCCCTCCCAACAGCCCTGGAAGCTGGCGTGGCCGCTGCTCCCCCGCCCCACCTTGCAGGTGAGGACACTGAAGTTTCGGGAGCATCGTAAATCTTAAGGTCACCCAGGAAGACGTGATGCCCGGGTGACCAGATGGATGCCTGGACCCCAACCCAACCCAAGCGGTCCGACTGCAGGGCCGTGTGCTCACTCACTCCCTCTTCTGCAGACCTGAGACCCAGGCTCAAGCCCCAGCGAGCTAAAGATGGCCGTGGAACCCTGCGCCTCGCCCCAGATTCCCCATTTGCACGAGCAGGTTGGCGTAGAGGGACCCCAAGGCCCTCCGGCACCTCGTTTAGGTGCTGGCCTACTGAGTGTGCAGCCAGGGACGTGGGGTGGGGGTGGGGGCAGGGCGCAGGCAGGAAGGACTTTGGGACGGAGGGCGTGTGCACGCACTTGCCCGCTCCCTGGGGGCTGACTAACCCCTGACTCAGACCCCCACCCTCTACCCTGTGGTCTGGGGTACCCCCTCTCTCTCTGCTTCAGACCGCACCGCATCCCCGCCCCAGCTGCTGGCCGCCGGTCACACTCCTTCCCCAGCACAGAGCTTGCACTTGCCAGGACGGGAAGTGTGAACATTTGCTATTCATTTCCCGTCGCTCTGGCCGGGGCAGCCTGCGGAGGAAAGCTCCGTCTTTTTCCAGATGCGATCTGGAAGAAATACGCAACGCTCTTGTTTTTCTCGTGAGCCAGTTTGTAAACACAATCAGAGACAGGGAACAAGAATGTTCTGGGCGAAGGCCCTGCCCGCCAACTGGGAGGCTTACGCAGATGCGGGCTGTGGCTTTACAGATTCCCACCCGGGACGCTCCCGTCACGCCTCCCATTGCCTCATGACCCGGGTCAGGGGAGGGGTAACTCTCCCCAAAATGACTGCACAGAGGAACCGCCACAGTCTGCTCCTTCTCTCTTTCGCATCCCTGTCCCTGCGAACAACTCAGACTCCATCCCAGGCGAGCGCTACACTGGGTGGGGCCGAGGCTACCTCTCCGGCCATGGGTGCAGGGAACTTAGTCTCAGCCTGTGCTGGTCCCACCCCCAGGCCGGTAGCAATCTGTCTTCCTCCTCCGTTCTGCCACCTGCAGAGGCCACCCTGCTCCCGATACACAGGGGAGGCCCAGAGAGGCTCGACGGGGTGGCCTGGGGCTCCCACACCGTGTGGCTTTGCTGAGACAGTTCCTGCCACTGAAAACCCCGCCCTTCCCGGCCTCTGTCCTCGGAGGCCTGGCCCACATGCCACCGTCGCCAGGGTCTTCGTAGACCCTCTCAGTTGAAAGACCCTCTTCCTCCACCGAGGCCGCATCTCACGTGGCCTTGACCGTGAGGACGCGCCCCCACGGGCTGCCGGTCTCCTGCCACTACCTTCGCTCTCAGCGGCAGGACCAGGGAGTTAGAGGGAACCCTGATGCACCCCACTGTCCAAAACCATTGCCTAATGAAGAGTCTCACAAATGCACACTTTCCTGATTACGGTGGATGACGGACCCTGACCCCCTACAGAACCCGTGCCTGCGTGGGGTGCCCTTCTGCACTGACGCTGGTCTTCACCACGAGACTTATCTTGGCCATTACCGGGGCAATGACAGGCACGATGCAAGCAGAGACTGGAAGAGAGGCCGGCACAGTGGGGCCTGCCTGCTTGGAACAGGCGCTTGGAGCTCAGCGCCAGGCTGGAGAAGCCTGAGCCACGTGGAGAGGCGACGCGGAAACCACCCCAAGTGTCCAGCTGACGGCGGCAGCTGAGCTCCCAGCACCAACTGCCATCCGCGTGCATTCCAGCCCAGCGGCGACCCCAGGGATCGAGCCAGGCCGCATCGCACAGAGCAGGTCAGCCACGCCACTGGCCACAGCCAACCACGGGACAGGGAGGCAGTAAAACGGTTGGCCTTCCACATCAGGGCATCATCAGGTGGCTTCTCAGCCAGCAATAGCTGAGACACCCTGGAAAGAACACGTCCCCGTGACGTCCCCGTCAATGTGGTCGACCCCCACAAGGGCCTCACAGGGTCCCACGGGGGCGGGTGTTTCCTCCACCTCAGAAACAGCAGGGCCTGTGCCTGAGTTTACTCCGGCCAGAGGGGCTGGCCACAGGGGGCAAAGCCACTTAGGCCAGGCCCCCCTAGGTCATCTAAGCTCTCTCTGGGACCCTCAGACCCTTGGGGACACTCAGCGCTGTGTCAAGGAGGCACGAAGCCCCTGGACGCATCTAAATATGTTCTCGAGCCGTCTCTTTTACTCGAAAGCTCCGAGGGTGGGGGTGAGTAGTGAAGCGATGGTTATATTCCAAAGCAGGAGGCAGCGTTTGCGTGAAGCGTTAGGCCGGAATTCGAGATTTGCCCCTCCCACGTCAATAGGCCGCTTCTGGTTTTTTTCCTGAGGTCCTTGGTTGTCCCATTCCCAGGTCCCCGAGGGAAGCTTTGGTAGAGAAGTGTGGGGAACCCTGATCCATTTGCACCCCCAATGTCGGGGAGCCTGGTCTTTGGGAAGGGCTTTGTCCGAGGTCCCCCAGAGAGCCAGTGGCAGAGCCGGGTGCGAGCCCAGGCTTTGGGCGTCCGGCTCCACCTTTTCCTTTCATCAGTTAACAATCATGGATAGAAAAAATTAACCTTGTGAGGCCAACCTCAAAAGAGAAACGAAGATGTTACCTTTCCGGACGTCTTCACGCCTTTCCAGAGGCTGAAAAACAGGACGACGACGACGACGATCAGACAGAGGAGCAGCTGCCACTGCGGCAGGCCGATGTCGTGGATGCCGCTGCTCTCATGAAGGTGCAGGACGCCACGCCTGCCAGGAGGAGAGGAGAGGGGGCCCGGAGGACACTGTCAGTCAGAGAGGATGACAAGGCCGTGAAGGAGAGAGAGGAGTGACGGAGACGGGCCCCGGGCTGCCCAGCACTGCCCCGCCGGGACAGCCAGTCCCCGGAGGACACTCCGCTCCAGGCAGCTTTCTAAACAGTAAGACAGATCTCTTGAGTGTCACCTGCATGTCTGGCCCTGGGGAGTAAGTGACAGGAAAGGTCTCTGCCCTCACGCTACAGAGCACGGACCAGCTTCCTGTGACAGGGGATTGTCTAGTCCGACACATCCATGTCGCTGAGGTCACACACGCCCGGTCCAGAGCCTGGGACGGGAGTACACGTGTCTGTCTCCAGGGCTGCAGGAATGTGCCTACACACCTGGGCACGCCAGTCCTGGGGCTTCACCCCGCAGAAGCAGGGGCCTACGTTCACCAAAAGACATGTTCTAGAACGTTCATAGCAGCATGATTCATGATAACCCCAACAGCAGAATGGATACAGAAATTACGACGTGTTCAGGAGCGGAATGATGCACAGGAGCACGCTCCGTGTGGACGCATCTGTCACACGTAGCTTCTCACCACCAGGGGCTCCGTGGTTTCTGCCCTGGTGCCTGTGGCATCCGAAAGAGGACCCCACGCCGGTGGTCCAGAGGTGTGTTATCTTAGAAGCAAAAAGACAGCAGACGGGTTCACTCAAGGTGAAGACTGGCCTTTGGCGAGGAAGCTACAGGCCCAGCACGTGACCCACCATGACCCGCCTCTGGTGAGGGATTGTTACGTTCAGACCCCCCCGCCCCCGTGTGGCTACTTTCCGCCTCTAGGTGTGGGACATCGTTGAGCTGTCACCTCATGACGCTCGTATTCCCCGTAATACGTCACCCTTCAGGAAAAGCAACAAAGAGAATAAATATTTGCGAGGTTTAAGAATATCGGCTTCCTCCAGCGATCTGCAGTGAAGGGTGACAAATGGAATTCCAAACAAAGTGACCCAGTGCTCACTGGACTCCAGACAAAGGCTGCTGGGATCCAACCAAGGTCAAGTGAGACCAACTGATAACATGGGAGGCCCGGCCCCAAGGGAGGCGGTTCTCCTGGCCATATTTCCAGGCCCTTTCAGGAAGAAGAAGGCAGAAGGCTCCAGACGGGAGTGGGAACGGCTTGTGGGGCCTTCCCAGGCATCCAGTCACTTGCTCCTCACTGGTGCCTGCAGGGAGCAGACCCACCAGGAGCAAATGCTCACAGCCTTCCATGCTGAACCCATCAATCCGCCCGGGGCCACCTGAAGGAAAGAGGCTCCGTCCCCTCCCCACACACACTCATGCTCGTAGCAACCGCTCCCCCAGCCTGTAAACTCCTAACCCCTCTGTCCAGCTCTCACACTGCCCGGGGCGACCGCTCATGTCCCCACGAAGAAGCTTCACTTCCCTGTGGCTCATCCTACAGGGTTTGCTCTCAGCCGGGGGTACGTTCGGAGAGAGGCTGGTTCACCAATTCGTACTAGTGTGAAAGGCAAGAAGTAGCTTAAAAGGTCGTCTTTCTTTGGAGTCACTTTTCTCTTCTGTCTTTCTGTCTTCCCCTCCTCTCCTGTCCTCTCCCCTCCTGTCCTCTCCTGTCCTCTCCCCTCCTCTCCTGTCCTCTCCCCTCCTCTCCTCTCCCCTCCCCTCCCCTCCCCTCCCCTCCCCTCCTCTCCTCTCCTCTCCTCTCCTCTCCCCTCCTCTCCTCTCCTCTCTTCTCCCCTTCCCTCTCCTCCCTTTCTTCTTCATCCACCTCCCCAGAGAGAAATATGAGGTTTAAAGAACGTAACTTTGAGGCCTATCAACAAGAACAGAATTCTCGACCTGCAAATTAGAATCAACTGGAGACGGTTTTAACATCTCTGATATCTAGGCCCTGCTGTCGACCCATGAAATTAGGATCCCAGGGAACGGGGCCTGGGCACCGGTGTCGCTTAACTTCCTCAGGAGACTTTTTCTGGTCCTCTGCAGCTGAGACCCACCCAAGAAAGAAGGTTTTCTTTAGAGCAAACGTAAGCCTTCCAGAAACTGGCTTCACTTTCCTGGCAAAAGGAAACTGGCTTTCTGTCTCTAATGAGGAGAAAAGGCTCGGCGAGGCTCGTAAAAAGGGGGCTCGAGATATTCAGGAAGCCTGGGTGTCAGACGAGTCCACGGGATGGGAGGCAGATGGCCGCCCTGGTGGGAGCTCTGCGCCCGACACCGGGAGACGCTAGACCAGTGAGGGCCGATGGTCTGGGAACTCGGTCAGCTTATCCTTGGCCAGGAGTTCAAGTTCGTTCCCAGGCTGATGAAGGACGGGAGCCGCCACTGGTGCTGCGTATGTTTCCCTCGCTCATTCATTCATTCATTCGTTCATTCACTTGTTCGTTCGGCCATTCCAAATCGGTGTCGGTGGGTGGGATCGGCCGACTTCGCCGCCTGCCTGTGGGGGCCTGGTGGGGTGAGAGGTGCACAGGTGCGGCAGGGAGGGAGCTGGGGCGGGTGGACAGGCGTGCTTGCCGTCTGCAGGAGAGCGTGCGTGAAGGAGCAGAGACATGTGTGTGACCGAGGCCCTTGTCCTGCCTCCCCAGATGGCCCTCACCCCACAGCCCAGGCTGACTCTGTGGCTTTAAACCGCTCACCCGGCCTCAGCTTCCCTGTGCACCCCCTCTCTCATGGCCTGTCACCGTCTCCACATGCTCCTCCTCCTCCGTGACAATCGTAAGAGCCCCTACCCCTCTGTCTCCCCACTACCCCGGTCTCTCTGCTCCGCTGACCCTGACCGTGCTGCTGATCCTTCTGAAGCTTCGTTGTGACCTTGTCAATCTCCAGCCCCAAATCACCTAAAACAGTGATGCTCGTTGGGGGCCATTTCGGCCCTGCCTCCCCCGGACACTCTACGTCTGGAGACATGTCTGGTTGTCACATCCGGAGGGGAGGGGGTGCTGGTGCTCTCTACGGGGCAGAGGCCAGAGAAGCGGCTAAAATGCACAGGACCATCCCCCTCCCCCAACATAACGTTATCCAGCCCCAAACCTCAAAAGTCTCGAGGCCGTGAAACCCTGGTCGAAAGGATAAAGATGTGAGCCTTTCAGGATCTCAGGCTTTCCCGGCCGTCCTGTGCCAAGCGCACCCCCTGCCCCACCACACCCTGCTTTGGGCTCCTGGCAACGGCCGGCCCGGCCGCGCGTAATTCCCTCACCATCCGAGGCTCTCATCACTCTCAGCCTTGGAACTCTCTGTTCCTTTTTGCTTAGAACACACTTTCCGGCCCCACTGGTCTGCCTTGCAAACTTCTCCTCCTCCCGCTGGTCTCAACTCAAAAGTGATGTCCCGCCTGCGGCCCCTTTCCTGTGCCCTGAGAGAGTAAGAAAGAGAAATTGGAAGGGGAGGGGCGAGAAGGGGAGAAGAGGGCAGGAGCGTGGAGGGGGGAGAAGGGTGGCAGGGCCCAAGCATATCTAAAAAGATGGAGAACCAGAGACAGGCAACGAAGCCACCCGACGGTTAACTGCGCTTCTTCTCTTTACGGGCCAAGTGTTGGGCGGCATCGATAATCGTTTGCTCGGTTCGACTATTAAAACCATGAACGAAAGGCACTGAACCAACTGTGCTTGCCTCGAGCCTTGCTAAAATGCCCCTAGCATCCAAGTGGATGATGGAAATGCCCCCTAATGGGCCCGGGGCACCCCATGTGCACGCCACGTCCACTCTCAGGGCTGCGGTGGTCGTCCAGATGTCACAGGGTGGGAAGGCCAGGCTCCCGAGATGGTTTCCGAGCAGAGAAAGGCGAAGCCGGCCTCCTCACCGCAGCAGGCCAAGCCTGGGGGGCGAGCACACGGAGCTCGGGTTTGCTGGTTTTCCAGCTTCTTAATGAAAATGAATCATCGTGAAGATACGGTCCAGGCTTTCCGAGGTCTCCGGGCCAAACAGGCTTAGTCTCTCACTTGACATTTAAGCCCAGGGTGTTTGTGGTGGGGCCGCGGCTCTTCCCCACCAGGGACAGGCAGCGGCGGGAGTTCTCCGTTGCTGGCGCAGGTCCATCAAGGGTGCCCAGGTACAGATACAGTTACGGGGCATCGGAGTTTCTCTAAGCCACCGCGGTTTAGCTCTAGGCCCGGAGCCGGGAGAGAATAGCAGTTTGTTCCCTTGAACAATAGGTTCAATCCATCAGCTTAAATGAGAACAAGATGGCAACAGAATTGGCCAACGGGCTGGGAGAAAGGAGAAACAGCTAACCTCCTCAGGGCTGGCACGGGGAGTCCTACTTGATGGGTCTCCAGACCGAGAGGGGATAATGATTTTAAAGCAGAAACATTTGGATAAAAGGGCCAAGTGCCATTGAAAGAAAAATCCAGAGGCGGCTCATGCCTTAGCGACGGAGAAGCTCACAAAAGTCGGCTCCAGGTGAGGAAGAGGTGGCACGATGGGTTCCTGTCTACCAGCAGAGATGCCCGCACGCCCCATTGCAGACGAGGAGAGAGGCCTGCGTGTGGGGCGAGGGCCCTGATCCCATCCCGGCTCTGCCACTCACCGGAAACCCGAGCCTCCTCCTTCTTCTTTGTAAAATGGGAATAAGTTTCACCAACAGGAACTACGAAGACTAAGTGGGACTTGGGTGTGAAGGGATGCTCTGTAGCTACGGCTCGTGGTAGCTGTGAGGCCCAGGGGAGGAGGAGGGTTTCAGAGGAACGGCAGGAGGAGATGGAGAGGGGCGCTCTGCAGGACAGAAGTCCCCCTCGGATGCTGCTCCCCACTGTGCCCCAAGCCCCTTCGGCCCCACGCGGAAGAAAAAATGCCGTCTTTGTTCACCACATTCTGCTTGTAGCTAAGCCCTGAGGAAGCGTAGGCCTAAGCCGGGTCTCAAAACCCAACTCACACTCCCTCCCCCGCCTGCTGGGTGTCTGCTGGCCGTTAGGGCATCAGAGGAGGCATCCAGTGACAACCAGATCAGAGGTGAGGCCCTCCCTCATCTTCCGTGTCAACGTGTCAGGACAAGGGTTTGAGCAAGATGTGAAATCGGGCTTTTTCTCTTCCCACGAAATGAGGAAGGGGGAAGCGTGGGACCCGCTGCATGTCTGAGCAGCACCCCCGGCCTCGCTTTCCTTCTCATCTACTGGTCCAAACCGCACTCGTAAACCAGGAGACTCTGAAATCTCCCGTGGTTCTGTGCTTTTCTGAGGCAATGCTGCTGCCGGGGAATGGAGAAGGCTCTCGATTTTATTCTCCGTGACACTGGTGGGGTGCCAGGCTGACCCCAGCAAGAGTCTCATTCTGACTGAGGTGGGAGAGTGCGACGGCCGAGGCAGGAGCCCGCAGCCCCTGCTGGCTATGAGAACCTTGGAGAAGCAATAAAGGTCCCTGTGCCCGGGCTGCACGCCGACCCACGAGATCAGAATCTCTGTGCACAGGGCCTGGGCATCAGTGTGTCCTGTCCGACAGCTCTCCAGGGGGCACCGGGGTGCAGTCAAGGTTTAGCATCATTGGGCTAAGAGCAGGGGTTTTGGAGCGAGGCTGCCTGAACTCAACCCAACCTCAAATGCCACTTTAGCTCTGCGTGGCCTTAGACGCGTCTCTGACCGCTCGGGCCTGCTTCCTCGTTCATAAAATAAGAATAATTTTGGGCCACCGTGGTCGGGGTTAAAGGGCAGTCTAGGAAAGGCACTTTGCACAGTGGCTGGGACCTCATCTAAGCTGGATAGAGGTTAGCTGTGACTGACAGGTTCCTGAATAATATCGACCATGAGGGTTCGAATCCGACGGAGCACGGAGGTTAACACTGCAGGCATTGGGGCCTCTCTGCCAGGCGAGGCTGGGTGTAGGGCAAGGAGACAGCTTCTCGGGGACACAGAGTAAAGAGGCGCCCGCTTTCGGGTCCCTAAGAGAGCAAGCTGCCCGGGTCCAGGTCTCGGCTCTGCACTGCACTGCTGTGTGGCCAAGGGCCGGTGATTATTTGTCTCGTCTGCAAAAGGAAGCTGACGTCCACAGCCTCCCGGAATGTGCAACGAGGGTAAGGGCTACGGAAACCTCCTCGGCTTGGTGTGAGGCTGAAACGGGAGGGACGCATACACGGAAGGTGGCCGAAAGCCTGACGCGCGTGGTAAGTGATCAGCTGCTCGTGCCATAGCGAAGGCGACAGGAAGGATGCTGTGGCTTAAGAAGATGCTCGCTTGAAGGGACAGCATTGTCTCGGAGCCTCTGGGGGCTGTCGACACATCTAGAATTCAATGATAACCATAGACCCTCTCCCCCAAATTCTGAAACGCACGTGCCTGCTAAATCCTACAGGAAACGTGGATGCAGGCGGAAGGACACACGGGTCCAGGGTCCTGAGAACCCCAATTTCCTTGAGCCCCGGGAGGCGGCCGACTTTCCAGAGGCCACTTGGAACCCAACCGAATCTCCTTGGCCCCCTGCTCTGAGCTAGCGGGGATGCAAACGGCCCCACGTCACCCATCTCTGGGTAACCAGGGCTCATTCCCAGGTCCTCAGCTAAGGGGATACGCAGGACTGAAGGAAACTGGCCCCGAAGGTTTGTTCCCCTAGATTGCACTGTCCCGTACGGTCGCCACTGGCCACGAGTGGCTAATGAAAAGGTAAGTTCATGAAATCAAATAAAATTAGAAGTTCAGCTCCTCGGTCTCACTGGCCCCATCTCAACTGCCCGACGACCACACGTGTTGAGTGGCTACTGTACTGGGTTGGCCAGTACAGTTACTGGGAGAACAGGTGACTTCGGTAAAGATCTCTAGTAGGTTAGCTAATAGGATATCAATAATGGTTTTCCGATCCAGTCGTGGCGCTACTGTTATCTGCGGCATCACCGTAGGGGAGGCTGGGTGGAGGGTGCCCGGGAGCTTTATGTGCAACTCGTGCAACTTTCCTGTGTCCGAAACCACTTCCGCATGAAAAATGACTTTTTTTCCCAATGATGTTCTGTCTTCCCCCACCAGCCAGGGCCTCTCGTGCACACAGGGTCCGAGAAATTCCCCTGAGCTCGCTCACAAACTCAGCAACTTAACCCCGTGGAAGCCCCAGAGAGAGAGAGAAAGCAGCTTCTGGGGTGGGCCCGACGGTAGCTTCAGGGTCAGACTGACTGCCCCTGAGCCCCAAATGTCCCCCTGGCTGACTTCATTAGTTCTTACGACACCTTCTCACTGAGGCCCTCCCTGATCACCTTTTCCCCCACAATCACTGTCTACCACGTTCTTGGTGTAAGAGCAATGACGCCCCCTAACACGTGTCATATCTCCACTCTCTCGTCCTGCGTCAGGCCCCTGGGGGCAGCCCAGCATACACCACCAACAACGAGTGGCGCGTCCCCCGCCTCTCCTGTGGTTTCCTGAGCTTTGGGCTCAGGGCTGACCCAGCACAGGTCTCGGGCGCCCATGCGAACAGGATGAGGGCGGGGTGACTTACTCGTAAAACTCTGCCGCCGGCGTGAACTTGTACTTGGAGTACTTGGTGTGGTTGCCCAGCACGGAGGCGTTGAGGAGCTTGGGGTCGGTGCAGTTGGGGCTGTTCCAGGCGTGGCCACAGTCAGTCCAAGGCAGGTTGAAGGTGAAAGAGGAGAAGAGGTAGTAGAGCGACCAGGCGATGATGACGTTGTAGTAGAAGCCGACGTACAGGGCGATGAGGATCACGGCGTAGCCAACTCCTGGGTGGGGGGCGGGCGTGGGGGTCAGGCGGGGGCTTCAAGGCCCACACCAGAGCCCGCTCTCCCAGGGAGCCGGCTCCAGCCACCCGACCCCGGAGCAGATTTCAGAGCCACAGCCGCACTCCCTAGGCCCCACCATCGCTTTCCCCGAATGGAGCACACCGGGCAGGCCAGGTGTGCTGGGAGGTCAGTGCCCCCAGGCAGCACCTGCGATAGGCATTGGAGCCCCCTGGGGGTCGGATAACACTGAGGCATATTAGCTCTCGCCCCCCGTGGGACTGGCCCACGGTGGATCTGGCTTACTGGCTGCGTCCCCTTCCCTCTCCCCTCCTGGCGCTCCCTGGGATCGCCTTCCAGACTAGCTCCTTACAGGGAGCTCCTCGTCTCAGGACCTGCTTCTGGGGAGCCCCAAACAAGCACCCCCCATCAGGAATTCGGCCCCGGGTGAAGTTCCCTGGGTCCCGTTTTCAACGACCTGTGCCAATCCCATCTTCCTGAACGTACCAGAAAAATGCTCCTTCGGGGCTAGTTCGATGGCTTTTGCCTACAGGAGACAGATTTTTTTTGCCTGCGTAGCCTCGCTCTAAGGGAGTAGCCTCGATCGTTCTTCACATGTAAGGTTTGGGTGAGGCTGACCCCTCACCCTGTCGATCTAGCCCTAGGCACGTGACTCAAGTCAAAGCAGCGAGAGCCCTTTCTGGGACGTGGAATGAAGCTATGACGATATAGGGTGGTTTTTGGTTTTTTAAAATTTGTCATTGTTAAACTTGGTAAGGCTTCATCTCGTTGCTGATGGCCAGCTCGGCCAGCACCCGAGAAGAATGCTTGAGGCCGATGCTAACACGGATGCCAATGAATTGGAGAAATCGAGAGAGATTCCAGAAAACGTTAGTCGAGGCCCTGGATCCAGCTATACCTGAAGCCCACGAGGAGCCCCTGGACTTCACTGTCTTCTAAACCAATACGTTCTCTTTTCTATTCAAGCCACTTCGAATGGGATTTCTGGGGATGCAACAAACAGTTCCTGACTAATCCACGTGTCTCAGAGGCCTCCTCTGCCAGCCCGCATCTGCTGCAGGACTCAGGATGCAGAAGGGACTCAGAGACTCGTGCAGGCGCAGCGGAGGCTCGCAGGAGTCCCGCTGGAGCTCAGTGCCATCTGGACCCTGCCCCCTAACAGTGCTTGGGAGACACTGATTCTTACTCCTCGCCCTCCTGACAGCTGTGTGGGGGCCAATAAACGGCGGTCGCTATGGCCACTTCCTCCAGATGCGTCCCACGTCCCGAAAGCAAGCTTCATCCCGTATCCCAGCTGTGATCCATTAGTTGTGGCTGCTGCATTGAGGGCTGACTGGGAGGCAGCTTTCTGGCTGAGCCCACAAAAGTCCACCGGCCGTGGGAGCCAGGGGGAGAGCAGCGGCCTGTGAGCCGGGCACTTGTCACACGTCTGTATTTTCCATATAGGAAACAGACGCCGCGGGTCACTCAGCTGCAGAGCCCGGATTGGACCCCGGGTGTCCACACTTTCCAGGCTAGAGCTGTTCCCGAGACACCGCATGCTCTTCCGTGTAATGTAAGTGGTGGGCATGCTTGACCGCGCCAGGAATCCAAGAGAGCTGGTCGGCCCCAGACCCCACCCTGGAGCACAGTCTCCAGGGGCACCATGGAAGTCTCCCTGGACAACCCTGGACTCTCCCAGACCCATGCCTTTACCTTTGAAGAACGGGCAGATCTTCCACACCGTGGCCGCCCCTTCGCGGTTGTACTGGCCCAGGGCCAGCTCCATGTAGAAGAGAGGCATCCCAGCGATGATGAGGAAGAGCGTGTACGGGATCAGAAAGGCACCTGGCGGACACAGAGGCAGGGCGTGAGCCCCTAGACCCCGTGCAGCCCGGGCCCGCCCCACGGGTGCCTGGGTCAGTGTCGGCCAGAGCCTCGAGGGTCCTCATTCTCCCCGCCACTTCCCAGGGCTCCTGTGCAGTAGGCACCTGGAGTTACACAGTGACAGAGGGAATAGTTGTAGCAGCAGCAGCGATAGTGATCATTTTGAGGTTCTATAGTTAACTTAGTAAAATCTAGGTTAATCCAAGCTACGCAGGCGTGTTCTTGCAGGACTGGCCTAGCCTTCGACGCGCCAGCACACCCTGTGAAGGGCCACGGGGAGGTTCGCAGGGGCGATCCGTACCAAATTTATTTCTTTCACGAATCCTCACGTTGGAGAATGCCAATTGCCCCAAACCTTTCCTTGAATTGACAAGAAAATTGAGACCAGAGAGGGAGAGACAGTGCCCAAAGCGACAGGGGATGGAGCTTCTCATTTTGCTCGGATCTGTGTCGTTTTAAGGTCACGCAGGGCTTTCCCAAACTTCACCTCCCTGGACTCTTCTTAGCCCCACAGTAGCTCACAGACATAGCCAGACAGGGTCATCCCATCCCCCCGCCCTGGGAAACCGAGGGCAGAGAAGGAAGTTGAAAAGGTCCTGTTTGCTCTGCTGGTGAGTGACAGAAGCAGGACTCGAAGTCAGGCAGTTGGAGGTGAACAGACACTGGAGCAAAGAGGTCACAGGCACACGCCTCCCACCAGGGAGGGTGCCCCCCTGGGGCATCGCGGGAAGTAGAGGGGTCCCTTGGCCATGGGCAGCTCCTGATCCCTGGGAGAATTCCTGGGGGAACGAGACACATCTGAGTTCTAGAAACAATTCTCCGTGTGCCTGGAAGCCTGGGGGGAGCTGAGCGGGCTCTGACGCGCTGAGGTGACTCACTGGGACCCAGGCCCGTCAGCCCAGGCGGCAAGCTCGGCCAAAGCAAAACGCCAGCCCCTTTTCCTGACGTGGCCGGTGGTGGCCAGGCCAGATGCACCCGCCTCTGGCCATGGGCCTTTGCCCGAGATGCCGTAACCTTGGAAACCAAACACTCTCTGCCCCACCCACACCAGGAAAGTGCAGAAGTTGGAAAATATTTAATGATAAGAACGTCAGAAATATAACATCCCCCCGACTGGGTTCCCGGCACTTTCCACACCATGTCTCATTCGGTCTTCTCAGCAACCCTAAAACGCCAAGACTGTGTTGCTGCCTCCATTTTCCAGATGGAAAACTCAGGCTCCGAGCGGCTGTCACATGATGCCCAGGGCCAACACCCAGCCCCTCAGACGATCAGTCCTCCTCTGTCTCCCCAGGAAGCCCGGGCTCTTAGGGACAGAGCAGGAAGGGTCGGCCCCAGGGCTCCTAGACCCAGCGCCTTCTGCAGCAGGAGATGGGTGGGCAGCAGGGAAGGAGCTGCTGGGACGTGAGTACCTCCTGGGGTCGAGCAAGGTACTGGGCACCTGTGACTCCGTCCACTCATCCCAGACCCCATCTGGGGTGGTGACGGCTATCCCCGTTTTTCAGAGGAGAAAACTCAGGCTTGGAAAAATCAAGTGGCTTGACCAAGCTCACCCAGCTGCTAAGTGCTGGATCTGGGATTTGGACCCCGGTCTGCCTGGTTCCAGAGCTTCAGAACGATTCTCGATATATTCTACACATTCCAGAATGTTCCAGCCTAGATTAAGGACAGTCTCGGCGGGGGAGCTGTTCTGAAACTGGGGGTCTGGGGCCACCTGAGCCACCTAGTCTGTCGGTCACAGGCTGGTCCAACGCTCCGGCCGCTGCTCCAGGCTGCCCTTCTCTGAAACGGCCACACGCCTACCCCTCTCTTCCTCTCCACATTTCTGGCTTTCGACCTGCACCCTTGTCCCTCCACACAGAGGAGGCGGGTCTGGCCCCTGAGCCCGCGTCTGGCCGCCCTGCTGACCATACCGCACGCTGCGATGCTGGTGGAGGCGGAGGCGGGCGGCGGGGCTGGAGGCGGCCGTGGGGTGGGTGAAAGTAGCGAGACCATGTCCTGGCGTCTGTCACACCCCAAGCCTCACACTCGGTTTTTCCGTAACCGCTCGTTTAAAACTATCCCCGGGAGATAATCACGACGAATCCATTTAACAGACGAGGAAACCGAGACTTAAAAGGGCCAGGTTGCTTGTCCAGACTGGTGAGGACGCAGCCTGGTTCCAAAGCTGGATGTGTCTGGGCTTCGCTTTGCCTCACGGCCACCTGTCCCTCCCCGTGGGGGCCCGGAGCCAGAAACTAGGGGAAATAGACACACTAAACTGTCTAATAGGCCTGGAGACGGAAGGCATGGCCCCCGACACTCTCACGGGGAAGGAAGAAGCCAGGAGGCACAGCTCAGGTCTTGGCACCAGGGGGCCACTGGCAGCTCCACGCCGTTTTCCACAAGGAAGGGAAAGAGCAGCGGCAGCCAGCGAACCGGGCGTCTCACGTTGGCCGGTTTTCTTAACCCTGGAACTCTGGGTGGCACTGCCCACGGGAAGGTGAAATGCCCCGTCTGAAACTCATCACGCTTCCGAGCGGCGGCCTGCGGCTAGATTTAGTGAGGCCAAGCACCTGTCCATCACCTCTAGCCCGACACACACGGCCTGACACCCTTCCACGAGGGAGGAACCCGACTGGTCTCAGAGTGGTTCTGGAACCCTCTGGGCCACGCCGAGTTCTCAGCAGAGGAAGCCCAGTGGTTGCCAAGTCCTGAGCTGGAGCAGAGCTTGTCTGGGGAAGGAGGACCCCAGGAAAGGGGTGGGGAGCGCCTGCAGGAGGGGGCTCGGCGGCAGGCTGGAGGGACCAGGCCTGGTGGAGAATTGAGGGGAGGAAGCGGGAGTGTGACCAGGGGGAGGATGCAGGACAGAGAGCAGGGTCCCCTGAGACCCAGCTGGACCTGCGTCCCAGACTGTTGAGGGCTCGAATCCACAAACTGAATCCTGGCCACACCCCGACATGTTAAGAAGGAAAAAACCCACTGAAATGTCCCTTTGGTACCCACAGCTCAGCTTACGGGTTATCACTGCGGCCAGCGTTCGCCAGAGTCCCAAGAAAACCTTGGCCAAAGCCTAGGGCAGCCAGGTTTGGCCCTCCTCTCCAAACATCCCAAGGGCAGAGTAAACAGCAGGTGCAAGAGGGGATGAGATTTCAGCAGGAGACAGCGCTGCTCCCAGCGGGCTGACCCGGACGTGTGTAGCGCTGGGGACGCGGGCGCACGTGGAGGTCCACGCTGCACATGTCTGCAGATTTAGAGATGACACACCAGGCTACAGCTGCTCCCGAAACCTCGCGCTCCCCTCCTACTGGGTAACTGGACCTCTGTCACGGTCCCCTATAAAGCTCGAGTTCGGACCCCTCAGCTTTCGGTGCTGGGCGCTGGCCTATGGCAGCCCGGGGAGCCCCATCTGCCCCTCGCCCCTCCCGTGCAGACCTGTGTAAGGGCTTTTGCGCGCACGTGTGGCTCTCACACCCGTCTCTGCCCAAGCCCCATCCACAGCCTCTGAGGATAATGGGCCTCTGGCCTCCCCCTCGGGCCTGCGGCTGGGCCAACTCATAGCACAGTTCACGTTCCAGAAGACGGAGCCAGGCGGAAGGCCCAGGCAGACCCAGAGGGGGTGGGGGCGCTTGGGCGGGGACCTCCCGTTATCTGGAGCGTGGTGGGGGTGGGAGGCCCTCCTGGCCCTGACCGGGTGAGGAGAGTTGGAGGGCAGAGAGGGGGCATCATAAGAAAATAATATATATTTATACAGTCTCTGCTCTGGGCCCCTGACACAGCCCTTAAAACTCTTGCAGCCGCCCCAGGAACGGGGCTGATGGAGAAGTGCCTGCCACCGAGCTCCCAAGTCCTTTGGAATTTTCTGGGTCATCGGAGTGTCTTTTGTGCTCGTCAAGAGACTCTCGGTGGGCTCCTGGATGGGGGCCGGTCCCCAGAAAGACTCAGCTATGATGACAGGTTTGAAACCTTCAGCTGCACCCCCGACCCTCCGGGACCACCCGAAAGGGCAGCCGTGCCTACGAGGTGACGCTGCCACGACACCCAGGAACGACGGCGTTGGGAGAAGTTTCAGGTTGCTGAAGGCACCCACCAGGAGGGGGGTGCACCCTGAATCCATGGGGACGGAGTCTCTGCACTTTGGATCTTCCCAGACCTGGCCCTAACCACCTCTTCATCATCCTCCATCGCGTTCTCCGTATGAGCTGGCAAACGCAGGTAAGCGTCTCCGAGCTACCACAGCAAATTATCAGACGTAAAGAGGGGAACCTGTGAACTCCTGATTGATAGCTGCTGGTCAGGAGCACGGGTGACACCTCGGGACTCGTGACCGGCGTCTGAAGTGGGGACCGTCTTGTGGGACCGAGCCCTTAACCTGTGGAGTCTGTGCTCGCTCCAGGTAGATGGTGTCAGAATGGAGGCCGGTGTGCTTGGTGCTGGAGAACGGGGCAGCGTGGGGAAAAGCCCCACACAGTTGCCGTCAGCAGGGTGCAGGGTGTAGACGAAAATGATTCTTCTCTAACCCCTTTGCCTGGATCTAGAGACAATGCTGCCCCTCCCCCGCATCCGGCTATTTCTGGCTTCGCGGCCCTGAGGGAATGCAACGTCCCAGAGCCTCAGCCCCCTCTTCGTAAGTGGGGTGGGTGGGGGACCTCTGCGTCGCTGCTGGGCCGTGATCATCAGAGATCACGGAGGAGCACCTGGCACCGAGTAGGGGCCCTGTCAATGGGGGCCACGTGCTGCCATCGCTCTCGGAAACAGATGGGACGCACGTCTAAACCGGAAACCACAGGCCGAGGGGCGTCGGCGGGTGAAGGTGGCCGGGGCCTCTGCAGAGCACAGCCGGGCAGCCTTGCCCAGGGCCCTGCAGGGCGGACTGCTCGGGCCTCGGCTGTCAGTTTTCGGGAACTGCCTCAGCTGAAGAGGGCCCCCTTGCTCAAGGCCACATCCCTTTCCAGAGCTTGTGGCATCATCCAATAACCGATCAATACCAGGGCATATGGTCCCCGTCCCCGCACCCCATCTCAGGACAAGTCTGGAGGGCCCTCTTGGCTTCAGAGTTCCTGTGACCAGCTGGGGGCCCCACCCTCTGGCCGGCACTGCCTCGTCCCCTTCCCTCCACGCCCCCTGCTCAGCCTCCACCTACGCCCCCACTTTGTCCTTCAGAGCCATGGAGAACAACAAAGCAATTCTTTGTGCCCCAGGAGTCAGGCATAGGGTCCCCCTCTGAGTCTTTGCCAGTTCAATAGCTGGCTTCCCGTGGCCGTGTCTGTAGGGGACACCCCAGTTCCTATGATAAACCCAGCCCCGATCATTCCAGTTGGCCAGCCCTGAGCCATGTGCTGCCATCTGTGTCTCCTCCTCCCCACGACTGATCTTCCCTTTGGGGTCCTCAACAGCCACTGTGGACCCTGCCCGCTGGCCTCAGGGTCTCTGTCACCTCAGTGCAAGTGGGGCCTTACACCCCTCCGCTCCTTCCCCTACATTTTACTGGGACCAGCCTGGAGCATCTGCAGGGACTGCCACTCAAAATGATGGCAGCTGGCTTTTTCTGGCCCCACACGGGGTCACTCCCTCACCTTCACGCTGGGTCCTTCCACCTGACTTCTGGGCCTTAGCACTGAGACCTGGGAACAGCCCCAGTGAGGGAACAGAGCCGCTTCCCTCACAGACTGACCCCTCTCCTCCAAGGAGGGCAGTGGGCGTGGAACTCAGGGGAATGAGTGTTGGGACCACCCGTCTTCATGGGACAACGCCCCCTTTGCTGAAGCTTTGAAAATGTTCTGGCTTCCCATCTCCTCCATCCTGGTTTTTTTTTTTTGTTTTTTTGTTTTTGAAAGGAACAATTTAGAGGGAAATATAACCTACAAAGAACCGAGCAGGACCTCACCTTCCTCACTTGGGATATAATACCTCCAAGAATCGAAACCGACATGAACTTTTAGGATATCTACAGTAGACTATGAGCTCCCTAAAGGCAGGGATTGCCTTTTGCTCATCTTGACATTCCTGTCATATGATGGGTATTTAATAAATAAATAAGTAAATAAATAATTTTTTTTTTGGTTAATAAATGGATCCCAGCAGTGAGTCACACAGAGGATGTAGCTAATGAACTTCCCGGAGTCTTTCTCCACTCATGCTGTGACCTAATCCTCATTTAGGCAGTTAGGTTTGGGACCTCGGGGCAAGATGTAATATTTATCGCCATAAAATCCCATCTTGCTGGAAACAGCCCCTCTCGATCTTTCTGGTCAGCTCAGAGCAATGGGCCAAATCACGCTGGTGACCTCAGATCAAGGTCTCAGCTCCGGCCTCCGACGAGTACCTCATTCCTGCAAACTCGTCATCCGAGGGGCCTCGACAGCTGGCTGCCTCATGTGCATCTGAGCTGAACTCGGTTGGGCAAGCTTGGGGTGTAGACGGCCCTCTTGCAGCCCGGCCAGATGTGAAGGCACCGAGTTTGCAAACTCCTGCCCTCTGTACCAAGCGCCACCTCAATAACCCCAACTCTTTTGGCCCAGATGGTTCTAAAGGCCTACGGGAACCTGAGCTGCCCTGAGGAAGGAGGAGAGCCCTATGGGGGATGAAGAACCACATAGGGCCCCATGAAAACAGGAAAAATGTGAATCCCCATTCTCCGGATGAGGCAGCTACAGAGAGACAAGGCTAGGCTCTCGGAATATGGAGTGATGCCCCATCTTGGCTCTACGAGTCCCCAGACTCGAGCATGACTGCTTCCGGCCCTATTTCCCTTCATCGATTTCCTCCTAGAATCAGTTCTGCTCCCTCCAAAGTCAGGACCTTACCCTACTCTTAGGTCTAACCGTGGTCAAAAATCACTGAACAAAAAATAGTAGTAACAACCCTACTCACTGAGCCCCTACTACGTGCCAGGCACTGTTCTGAGTCCTTTGCCTATAACCAGAACACCCTGTGAGATGTGGTTACTCTCTTTTTCTGCCCAGAAAGGAAACAGAGGCCCAGAGAGGATGAGTGGCCTGTCCAAGGGATTCATTTCCCAAAAATGTCAAGCCGGGATTCAAACCCAGGTCTGTCTGAACTTAAATCTCAGGGCGGGTCGGCAAGACACGTCTCACACAGCAGAAGCAAAGGCTAATTCACAGTGGCCTCTTCCCGGCGGGTAGGAAGACATGGGGACCCACCCACCTCCACCCCCAGCGACCAAGACGAGCCAAGTCCAAGGCCACAGGAGCAGAGGGAGAGTCTAGAACCCTGGAATCCGCCGCGCTTGCCTGGCACTGCCTCCCCGTTTGAGAGAGTTTCGAATGAAGCCCTGGAATTTCTAAGGAAGCCTCCTGCACCCACGCACCCCAACAGCTGGCCTGCAGGAAGATAACCAGGCAGGATGATGTTTTCCAGGAATTCATTTGGAAAATTAGCCAGGGGCCTGAACCGTTAGCACCTTTATAAATTCAAAACACCCTGGCGTCTGGACCAGTGTGAACAACCGGATGTTGAAGCTACTGTGGCTGGCACCAGGAGAGCACCCAGGCCGTCAGATGACAGGGCATGACTTCTGGCTCGAGTGCAGTGTGGAGCCAGGGGAGGGCTGGGTCTTGGGGCTCACCTAAGCTCACATCCAGCTATGGCGGGGAACTAGGGCTCAGAGAGGGGCTGTGCCGTGCCCAGCGTAACGGAGCTGAGATTCGAACTCCGGTCTTCGGGCCTCTCCCACAATGACATGATCCCTGCTCACCAGCCTGCTTGCCCGTCTCTAGGGGCTGACTACAGAATTCCCGGATGAGAACTTATCCACAAAGAGCAGCCTGGAGGGCTCAGCAGAGATAAAACCCAGAAGGGGTCCCGCTGAGCATCCCCCAGAGGGGCGAGGAGTAAGTCAGGAAAGGAGCTGGCTCCGACTCTGAGATGGGGACTGCACGGCTCCGCTGTGCCCACCAGAAACAGAAACTTGCTGGTAGCTTCCTCACCCCTAGCCTGGCATTCAAGGTCTCTGCCGCCTGGCCCCAACTTGGCTCTCCACCCTAAGCTCCCCCAGCTTCCCCTGCAGCCTGGCTCGCAGGCTCTGAGAGGATCCTGTGTGCATAGTGGAATTCTGCCTTTCTTCTCGAGGCTTCTCCATACTCCTTCGAAGCATCGCCAGGAGCTGAGCTCCAACCACAGCCCACCTCCTCCGAGTCTTACCCGAGCAGCCCCTCGTTAGGCCTTTAGAGTGCGTGCCACCTCCCCCATCCACTTCACTCATCGCCATCAGGATGCTGAGAAGCAGCTTCCTTTACTAAGGCAGTCCTCCCTGCCAGGCTCTCTGCGGGCGTGTGGTCCTCACGACAAGCCTCTGGGTTGAAAGCCACTGTTTCTATTCGATAGGTGAGGAAACTGAGGCTTGGAGAGCCACCCAAAGCCACAGAGCTAGAAGTTGGAACCCAGGACTCCACGGCTCAGGCCCCCTTCCCCAGGCTGCCGGCCTCACCTCCACAGTGCATGAGCCTCACTGTTCGTTACCCCCAGGGCTTCTGTGTGTGGAACGGCTAGATCCTTGAGGGCTTGGGCCATTTCATGAATGTACTCGCTCAAGGAGTCTGCTAGGCACCTTCCACCACATTCCCAGGACCTAGGCCTTATCTTAGGCACTAGGAATACAGGGGTGAAAAAGCTCCTTCTCTGCTGTCTAGGTGCCCCAGCCTGTTGTGGAGACAGACCCCCCAAAAGACAAATGACCCAACAATTCAGAAGGGGCTAAGTGCGGGGCTCGCAAGCCCAGGAGACAGGGCTTCCAGCCAACTTCACTTAAAAATTAAAACCTGTGGCCAAGTGGCTCTGTTTTGTACCCTAGGCCCCTGGTATGTCACCTTGCATACAGCAGGCTCTGTCTGTGTTCGTGGCCATGACCAAGGGAGCACACAGTGTCAGTGAAAGGCCCAGGCGATCCATCCAGCTGATCTGTCCAACTGGCCATCTGGGGTGCTTTTAGTCTCAGCGAACACTTATAACAATGGAAATGACTCGTAGCAGCGTGACAATGAAGGCGCTGGGTGACCACAGCCCCTGGCAGGCAGATAGGGTAGTTCATACATCTAGGTGACCCCTGCAGAGCCAGCATTGGGCCTCACGCTGAGAGGGACCCAGTAAATTTTGCTGATTAATGATGGCGTCTCCCCCTGTCTAGGGACAAGCAGTCTAAGAGGGTCACCAAGGACGGGCTGGATGGCACATCCCAGGGTGTCTCCGTCTGTCTTTCTTTCATTCCTGATGTCCCTGCCTGCTAAAATAACACAGGACCTTCATTTCCTCCCTTCTTGGGTGCGAATGGCCAGAAAGCTTAAACCTGACCAGAAACTCTTGAGAAGCTGCGGGAGCCAAACACGACAGTTTCACCTCTGGTTCCCATTTCCCGACACCGCGAGAGGCCTGCGTCTAGCTGGAGGTCACACTGAAGCGAACCGCGGGGTCCCGGGCCTACGGGACAAGGGCATGAGCTTGCCCTTCACTCAGCTCCAAACTCTCATCCTGCCTCCCCCTCAGGCCCTCCGGGGTCCTGAGCCAGAGGCCCTACCAGGCAGGGTGGATAGTGGATAGAGAGAGAATTCCAGAACTGAGATTCTTTCGCCAACTTCTTCCTGTAGGTCAGCTCTCTGCAGGGCACCTCTGAGTTCATCACAGCCAATGGGCAGGACTAGGGGGTTCGGGTGCCCAGGAGCAAAGGCCTTCAGGAAGGAGCTAGCTAGAGCCATAGGACTCAACATCCTGTCTCTTAGGCTGCTCCTGCCAGGGCTCTGCCACCTGGCTGGGCTGCAGTTGATCTCTAGGCTCTCATCCCAGGACAGGGGGGTAAACTGTCACCCAGCAGGCGGAGAGGAAAAGAGCCTGGCTGCTACCCCCTTTTTCTATGCCCCTCATCCAATCCGACTGCCGTGAGGCCAGGACCCCAGGAGGTGGGGGCTCCGTTGCATCATCCAGGCCCCCTGCCACCAGGACCAGGCCAGCGCTTGAGACCTACTGAACTGATCCCACCCTGGCCCCTCCAGCCAACCAGCACCAACTGCCAGTGGAGTCCCTCTGACTCTAGCTCCTCTTCGAGTGACTCTGTTCCAGAGTCTGTGTCCCCAAGAGCACAGGGCTTCCCAAGCGGCTCCAGAGAGCCCAAGTCCTCCATCAAGCTCAGAGTGCTGGATTTAGGGACACCATGTGCCTGATGGTCACCTCCTGTGCCCCTTCCAGAGCTCTCCAAATCGCCTCCCTTCTGTGCACCATCAAAGTCAGGGTTCCTCGCCCAACCTGGTGCCCCAGTTCCTCCTAGTGCCCCACGCGCCTACCCCTGTCCGTGTGCGCGCCTCGATCTCCCTCTCCCACGGGGGACGCCAATGCTTTCTGCGTGAGTCCCATCCTGTCCCTTCCTGCGCCCCAGACCTGCCCACGTGCTTCGTCCTCTCCTCCCGTGTGTACCCCATCACCTCTCCCGGACACCCCTGCGGGACAGGTAGCCTCCCGAGTCCCGCAGCCCATCAGGGGGGCTCACCGCCGCCGTTCTTGTAGCAGAGGTAGGGGAAGCGCCACACGTTGGCCAGGTCCACCGCGAAGCCGACCACCGACAGCAAGAAATCGATCTTCTTGCCCCAGGTCTCCCGGGGCGGCTCGTCGCGGCCGCGGGGCGCCAGGAGGCACTGGACGCCGTTGCTGTCCTTCACCACCAGCAGCTCGGCGGCTTTGCGCGCCCTCAGGGGCCGCTCGGACTCCAGGTGCGCCCCGCCGTCCTGCGGCTGCACCTGCGGCTGCACCTGCGGGCTCATCCGCGCCAGGATCATGGGTGCGGATGGCGGGGGGGCCGTCCGCGGGCCCGGGAGCGCACCGAGGCTCTGCTGGGACGAAAGGGAGAGATGTGAGTCCCCGAGCCGCGCCGCCGCGCTCGTGTCCCCCCGCGAGCGCCGGGGGCCCCGGGATTCCCAGAAAGACGCGCGTCTTTGGCACAGTTTGGAATCAGAGGTCGTGGCGCGCGCGGGACGGAGACGGAACCGGGAGGCGGAGACCGGCCCGGCCGCCCCTGAAGGTCCGGCCCGCGACCTGCCCGCGCTCCCCTCTAGGGCCCCGGCGACGGCGTCGGGACGCGCCGCGGGAGAGGCTTCCTGGGGCGGGGACCGGCCGCGTCGCCCCCGCCGGGGGCAGCGCCACCTCCCGCTGCCCGGGACACGGACGCCTCTCTCCCTGCACCCCACCCTCGGGGCTAGGGCACCCCGGCCGCGTGCGCCCCGGCCCGGCCTCCCCGGCGCTCCCCGCCGCGGCCCGCGCGCAGGGCGCACTCACGCGTCCGCAGCGATGGGACCCCGGGTGCCGTGCGCCCTGCCCGCCGGGACCCGCCGGCACCCGCCGCGCCTGGCCGGGCTGTGGGTTCTGGCCGCGCCGGGAGGGGGCCGGGCTGGTAATGTAGCCTGGGCCCCGGGGAACGCGCCGATTGCATTAACCCCGCGCCCGGCCCGCTCCGTCTGGAGCCTGTTAGCGCTAATGGAGAGTGACAGCCCCGCCGGGATGCGCAGGGGCGGGGTGCGGCGCGCGCTCCGGGGGTGGCGGGCGGCGGCTCACGCGACCCGGGCGCGTAGTCCCCTTCCAGGACGCACGGAGGCACCAGACGCCGCTGTTGGGGCACCCGCCTCTGCCATCCGACCTGAGGAGCGAGCGGGACTCTCAGAACTAGGGGACGAGGGGGAGGAGAGCAGGAAGAGGCTGGGGAGAGCGAACGGCCCGGCCGGCTCAGCACCCGCCCTGTCACTGCCCTTCTAGAGTCTTCCCTTCAGCTAAATGGGAGCATTCTGCCCAGTGCCTGGGACGGCACACTGAGGCTGGCGGGCCTTTGGGGGGGGGGGTTGTTTAGCTGTCTTGGGTGGGGAGGCCACAGCTCAGCCCTGGCTCCTACATCTCTGTTATGGGCAAGCTAGCAAGGTCCGTGCCCCCTGTTCTGCGAGGTCGAGAACTCTTACTCATTCATCTACTCACTCCTCCATTCACTCCTTCCATACAACAGAGAGCACTGTTCTAGGCTCCGGGGGAGCATGAGTGGACAACTCACCCCCAAACCCCCTAGGGATGGAGTTTACATTCTGTCGGGGAGAGACGGGAAAACAAGAAACATGACAAGTAGATGCTTCATCCCCGACGTGAGCGGGCTGCCTGTTTCCCAGAGGTGACAACGCTTAAGTAGGATGGGTGGGAGTTTTGACAAGCTCGGGTGTGCTGACCTTTCTGTTCTTTGACCACTCCAAGCTCAAACCCACCCCAGGACCTGTGCACTCTTTCCTCCGCCCGAGTTGTTTAGATCTCAGCTCAGTGTTCCCTTCCCGACCACTTAAATCTCAGGCACACCCCACTCTCTATCACACCACCCTGTTTTATGACATCATTACATCACCGTCCCAATTTATTTATTTGTTTGGTACATGTCTCCTCTCTGGTGGCATATGAGCTCCGCGAGGGTGGGGACCTTAACTGTCCTACGCTCCCCTGTATTCCCAGCCCCTGAAACACTAGGGCATCAACCAGCATGTGAAGCGAATGAATTAATGGGGGCGCCAGGGGATGTTTAGAGCATTTTTCACTAGAGGGACCAGGATGACAAAATGTCCTCTGCGAAGGAGGCAGAGAGGAGAGGAAGGGGCAACTAGTGAGGCAGTCAGGTCTGTCCTGGCCGTCGGGGCGCTGGGGATTGGAAGCAGAAGGCCAGGAAAAAGTTGGAGCAAAGGTTTCGAAAGGAGAGCCTGGAACCACAGGTTCCCACTCACCAGGGACGGCAATTTCCTTTGACCCATGGACCACCTGGACAAGCCTGTGAGGAAAGCAGGAAGGGAATCGTCTTTCCACTTTTCTGATCAGGAATCTGTGGCTCGGAGGATTCAAGGGACTTGGGTGAAGTTCCACAGGTTGGAAGTGACAAAGCCAAGAGGAGGACCCAGGTCTCCTGGCTCCCAGCCCCTGTCCCCCCCCACCAATTAGTAGATGGAAACACTCAGAGTCTCTCTAGTAATCATGTTCCCCTCCTCTCCTCTCTGCTATGCTCCCTCCAGCCGGTCCTGAAACCGCCACCCTAAATACCCTGCGAAGCCCCAGCAGCCTCACGGGAGACCCCCATTACCTTTCACTGCAGCAACCTCCTAGCTGGTTACCCCACAGCCAGTATCTTCCCAGCCACACAATATTCAGCAGCTGCCAGAGCTCTTTGGAAATTCAAGTTTGATCATCTCACTCTTCGGCCTAAAACTCCTCAGCAACATGTCAATGTGATTTAATGAACCCTGGATTTGCGATATTTTTATTTTCTTCTATGTAATTCTCTATCTGCCAACTTTTTTTTTTTTACAATGAGCAAGATGCTTATGCAATCAGAAAAAGATAAGCCACGATTTCATAAAATCTTCCGATCTCTCCCAGATAGTATCTAAACACCTTCCTCCAGCAGTAGACAAGATTCTACCTGTCTATTTAGCCACATCTCTTGCTGTCCTAATTCAGTTCTCTCCCCATTCTTCCTACAAACCATTCCCCACCTCCAAAATATGCTTCATTCTCTAGCAACATGGGAGATAGTCAACTCCTAGGAGTTCCCTGGACACTTTATGCCTTTTTATACCTCTGGATTTTTGAATATGCCCTTTTCATCTTTCTCTGTCTACCTGAAGAATTCCTATGCACCCTTCGAAACGTCAGATGTCACCTCCACTGTGAAGCCTTCACTGATAACCACAGCTCACGAGAGAGTAAACTCTTTATACTGCTTCGTATATTCATCCAGTACCGTTATCTGTGTGACTTCCCTACCAGGGCAAGGACTGTGCCTGGTGTGACCTGTCACATTGAACGTGGAGAGCAGGAGAAGAGATCTAGATCACTGGCTGGGTTTGGTGTCTCTGGTCGGTATTGTTTTATGTTGGATTCCTACAGAAGCATAAAAAATCGAATTCAAATAGTTTATTTTGGAGGTCCCCCAGAAATACTTGGTGGAGGAGTGGAGTGGGGGGGGGCAGTGAGGCAGGAAAGGGAAGGAAACCAGTACAGGAGACATTAATGGGCTGTTCCAGCGGTGGGCAGCTGACATTCTGTCCTGCTGGAGTCTCCTGGGAGACTGCACAGGCAGGGAAGCTGCGGTATTCACCTATGAAGGCTGCTCCCAGGGTGCTAACCTGCCAGCCTTTCCGGCCTGCCCGGTGTGTGTGGGCTGAGCACACTCCTGTCACGGGAGAGAGGCTTCCAGCAGAGTCCCAGGTCCTGGCAGCAGGAAGCTGATGGGTCAGGTCCGTGCTGGCGAGAACACTGAATGACGAGGGGCGTGGGCAGGGCACTGGAAGTGTTTGCTGTAGGGACAGAGGGAAGCATGACACACACACTATCAAAGGGCAAATCAGCAAGTCCTGAGAGTTTCGCTTTGTGGTTTCAGAGACTTTCGGGGGACGGTGGTGAGGACCCCAGGCTGGGGCTGGGCCGAGGGGAAGTCATCCTCTCCATCTCTGGTCCAGATTCCCGGCCCTCAGCTCCACGAGCCGTGGGGCCATGTGGCTTCTCTCTCTGCCCTGCGTCCTGCCCCTCCGAGTGGCCTGAGGGCAAGTGGGTGGGCAGGCGGCTGAGCATTATCAGAGCTAACGTGATCTCTGGGAGGCGTCACTTCCACTTACCATGGCACTTGGTGACACAGGCCATGGGCACAAGGCGATGGCTGGTGCTCTCCAGCTCTGGCCATCTCCCCACAGACGCCAAGACCCTGACACGCAAAGGCTGGACTGGAGGATGTTTGGGATCCAAAGGACTGGGTTCTGGAAGGGTCCAGAACCTGACCTCCATTGCACTGGTGGGGGACTAGGCCAGAGGGGAGGAGAGGTTTGCTTGTAAGTTTGTTTCTTTCCTCTTATTCCTTTCTTTCTTTATTCTGATTTTTATTATTTTTTATTTGTTTGTTTGTTTTGGGATCAGGGGACCAATAGACCTGTATGTCTGTGCAGCTGACCTGCTCGGGGGTAATTAATTACCAATTATGCTGCATTTACAAATAGCATAAGAGTCTCCTCAGTAAAAGACCCTGGGAGCTGAAGTCACCCTCCTCTAGGACACCTCCCACTAAAGCACCCAGGGGGGCCTCAAGGCTCCCAACCCACTCAGATATGGCTCAGTCCTTAGTTTCTCCTCTACTGAGACCCTGCCCCAACTGACCGCCATCCCAGGGGCTGCGAGGCTTGGCTGGGCTCGTGCCATCAAGTCCTCAAAAGGATGCGTTTAGTCATTCACCTATATCTGCCGTGGAAGGACTTCGGATTTTATTCTGAACGAGATGGGAGCCACTGGAGAAAGGAATAGAATCTGAACCCCTTTCCAAAAGGTCCGGCCCTGACCGGGTTTAAAAAGTGTCTGTCCACGTGACATTGCATTTATGGACCAGGGGTGGGCAGAGACACCAAGGTGGTCACTGCGATGACAGGGGACGACTACATGGTTCACATCCCTCTCCAGGGCAGAGGGGGGTCGTCATCAGCTGGCCATGAGGATGGGCCATAATCAGGCCGGTCCAAGGGCTCTGTCCATTCGGGGACTGTCAGAACAGGGTGGAAACCTCATGCTTCCGTGCGCGCCGTTGGAAGACCGAGCGTTCCTTAAATGATCTGCTGGAGCATGGACTCTCCCAGAAACAGGCACATACACACAGCATTTTAGAATTCAGTGTTAAAAACGCCATACATAAGGCAAAGCCCATGAGGCATGTATGAACGGTTCACAGTTTAAATAACACGAATGACATGAACACACAGGAGTACTCCCCCAGCCCAGACCAAGAAAAAGCGGGTTTCCATCCCCTGTGAGACTCTGTGTGCTCCTCCCGAGCATATCCCTCCACTCCTTTCTCCCCAGGTAACCACTCTCTTGAATTTAGCAAGTAATCATTTTTTTAACAGTATCACCATCTATGAACATATTCCTAACAACACATTGTTTAGTCTTGTCCTTTGAACTTCATATAAAAAGAAGCGCATGATTGAAACTGTTCTGTGACTTTGGCTGAAAGTGATATTTTTGAGGCTCACCCATGATGATGGATTTATGTGTAGTTCACTCGCTTCTCCTTGTTATCTATGTATATTCATGCTATTGTATGAATAGTCACAGTTTTGTTCACTCAGCTGTTTAAGGATATGTGGATTGTTTTTTTTAATTTAATTTTATTTATTTTATTTTATTTATTTATTTTATTTATTTTTTTTATTTTATTTTATTTATTTTATTTTATTTTATTTATTTTATTTTATTTTATTTTATTTTATTTATTTTATTTATTTTATTTTATTTATTTTATTTTATTTTATTTTATTTTATTTTATTTTATTTTATTTTATATTCCAAGCAGTGTCACCTACAAAAACTTTTTTTTTTTAATAGGTGTCTCCTATGCACACGCATTTCTCTAGGCTTTATACTTAAGAGTGAATTCCTAGTTTGTAGGGAATGTGTTTATTAAGGTTTATCAAGTAAGGCCAAATTATTTTCTAAGCAGTTGTGCCAACCAACAATCTCCCTAGAGGGGTTATTTCTTCACTCCCAATTTCGTCACATCTTCACCAACCCTTAGCATCATCTCGGCTTTTAACTTTCTCCAGTCTTTTGAGTGTAGTTTGAACGTGCATTTCCCCAACTTCTGAAGATGCTGAGCATCTTTTCACAGGCATATACACCATTTGTACTTCTTTTCCTTCTGTGAAATGATAACATGTAATTTTGTAATTTTCTATAGGTTTGTTTATCCTTTTCTTATTGATTCACAGTGCTTCTTAATATATTCTGCATACAAATCTGTGTTATATTGCACACGCCTTTTGTGGGTTGTATTATAAGTCTTCTCTCTGGTGATTTTGATAACCAGAGCTTATTATTAATTTTAATGTGATTTAATGTAGCAATCTTTTCTTTTGGTTTATATATTTGTGTTTCATAAATCCTGCCTTACCTGATATTTCAGTTATATTTTAATTTTTGAGTCTTTCCCTCTGTATTTATAGCTTTAATCCATGTAAAGTTGATTGTGGGGTGTGAGATAGGGATTCCACTTCGTTATTTTTCATAAGAATAACTGATAACAGGTTGTCCTAGCCCATTCGTTAAATAGTTACATCTTTTCTGCTTTGATTGGCAGAGAATGTTCTGTCACAACCCAAGTTTCCTTGTATCGTGGATTTATTTCTGGGCTTTTTGTTTGGCTCCTTTGGTATATTTGTCTGTGCCTGAGCAATATCACGTTGTCTTAATTAATATCACTTTGTAGGTAAAAACTTTCAGTTATGAGATGAATACGTTCTGGCATCAAAGGTCTAGCATGGGACTATAGTTAAAAATACTTTATTGTCTATTTGAAATTTGCTAAGGGAGTAGGTGTTAAATGGTCCTGACACACACACACACACACACACACACACACACACACACACACACGTAACTACGTGAGATGATGGATGAGTTAATTAACTCAGCTATGGTGACCATGTCACAATGTGTATGTGTATCATATCGCATGGTACACTTTAAATAGATGCGATTTAATTTGTTAATTGTACCTCAACAAAGCTGGGAAAACAAACCAACCAACCAACAGTGTTTTCCGTTAAGTTTTCCAATCTTCTAGGGCAAGACACTACAGCTCTCTTTCTCTTGGAAATGTCTTGGCAATGCCGTTCCCTACACATTTCCGAATCAGCTGGCTGAGTTTCATGAAAAATCCCTTTGGAATTTCCACTATGACTGCACTGCATCTCCAGGTCAATTTAGGGAAAATCGACATTTTTACAGTATTTGGTCTTCCATCCAGGAACACAGTACATGTCTCCATCTATTTGTCTGCTTAAACACACACCGCGTTTTAAATGTAGTTTTAGGGGATTCGCAGATTCCTGTATGGAATCCATTTCAGAACGTCTTAAAAGGACCCCCTCCTAACCTCTGTGCTCTCTTTTCCTTCACCTCAAAAAACCTTTCCTGGTGGTTTTGCCAGTAATATGGACCCAAGCGATTCTTACAGCTACTTGCCCATCCCCTTCCAGCTGGTCTCACTGGGCCGTTGACATCTATTCCCAGAAAAACGTATCAAGTTCAGCTGTTTCTGCAGCCTGAAGAGGCAGAATAGGGTCAGGGCGAAAGCACAGACTTAGGAGCCACATTGCCTGAACTTTTATCCCGGCTCCACGATTTCCTAGCTGTGAAATCTTGGCCAAGTTCTCCTACTTCTCTGTGTCTCTGTTTTCTCGCCTATAAAATGGGTGAGATGGCGATGATAACAGGGCCGACTTCATAGAGTTGTTGAGAGGATCAAGCGAATGAAAACACGTAAAACACCTAGAACAGCCCCTAGTGTAACATATGTGCTACTTCTTGTTTCAAAAAGTTCCTCTCGTGGGAGGTGGGATCTTCTCCAGATTTTAAGTTAGGTTTATCCGACTTTCAAATTCTGAGATTTGGTTGGAATAGCAAATATGGGTTGGTATAACAATTACGATTGTGGCCTTTGGAGTTAAAGAAAGAAAGAAAAGAAAGAAAGAAAGAAAGAAAGAAAGAAAGAAAGAAAGAAAGAAAGAAGGAAGGAAGGAAGGAAGGAAGGAAGGAAGGAAGGAAGGAAGGAAGGAAGGAAGGAAGGAAGAAAGAAAGAAAGAAAGAAAGAAAGAAAGAAAGAAAGAAAGAAAGAAAGAAAGAAAGAAAGAAAGAAAGAAAGAAAGAAAAAGAAGAAGAAGAAGAAAACTGGGTTTGACATCTGGCCTTACCATTGGCCTGCTGGGCGGCCTTCGGCTTCTGAGCCTGTTTTCTCAACTGTAAAAGGGGGATCACAGACCAGGTGTGGGAAAGGCTTTGATGATGCAAGAGGAAGGGATCTATTTATTGAAATTCCCGGCTGCCAGTTGCAGTCCCATCCCCAAAGGTCACTGCTTCTTCCTCGGGGCCTTTTGTCTCTTCGCAGTTCTTCCAGCTCACGCCCGTCTAGCAGGTTCCTGGGCCGCAGCCCAGACATTTGGATCCTGCGGATCTGCAGTGAGAACCGGGAATCTGCATGTTTGTGGCGTGTTTCACTCCTGCCCAGGTAAAAGCATCCCAGCATCCGCGACTCGTGTTTCATAACCACGGTTCAGGTGGAGGGCGGCCGCAGCGGTCCGCGCTGGCTTTGCCCGACCCGAGTGCCTTCTTTCCCTGCGCTGGTGCCTCCTGCCTTTGCTCTCAGACGGCCCTTAGCAGAAAGCTCACAGCCGCCCTGGCTGAGCTGCCTTTTCCCTGGGACGTGTGAACGGCTGCCCTCTAGGGCACGGAAGGGGGAAAAGCTCCTTCGTGCTCACTGTCAAAGTCCTGGAGGTCCCAGGAGCAGCCGTAACCTCCCAGAAGAGCTGTGTGGGGTGGGCCAGGAGGGATGGACATGGGAGCTGTTCCCTGATCAGGGCGGTTGTCATCAGGCCTCAGGACAGGCTCGTCTGCAATGCGGCCGGCCGAGGGCTGGGAGATGCTGCCTGCAGCCTGGGCTGGTCCTGTCTGCCCTCACGCCCAGGAACCCGAATCCAACGAGCCGCTTAGTGATGGTGGTGCAGGCGGCAGTCCGCACTCCATGGACCACACACACGCCTGAGGCATGTCCTTGCGAAGCCCGCCTCCTCCCCGCCCGGTACTCTAAGCCAAGTGGTCTTAGGGCTGAGGCAGGGGGCTGGGGAGCAAGGCCCAGGGAAGCGAGTTGCTGCCCCTCCTCATGGTGAACACCATCACCCTCCATCCACTTTCTTAGGAGGCCCCCAAACCCCTGGCCTCCTTGATGCCCTGGGCAGGCACGATGGCACTCGACTCTCAAGCTAACTACTTGGGCTTTCAAATCCTGGCCCTGTCACTTCCCAGCTGTGTCATCTTGGGCTGGTGCGTGCCTCGGTTTCTCTTCTGTGCACTGGGGCTCATCACAGCCTCTATCTCCTGGGGTGGCTGTGAAGCTCAAACGCGCCGTGACTGTGAGGTACTTCAGCTGCGTTTGACGCAGTGAACACACCAGTTGTTTGCTGTACATTTGTCAGTCCGTCCGTCCGTCGAGCATTTGTTTACTGGTCCCAGGCACCATGCTGAGTCTTATGTCATATGGTACCATCACTATCCCCATTTTACAGATTGAAGAATTAATGCCGAACATCATTAAATGTTTCACCCAGGGTCACACGGCTAAGATGGGTCAGAGGGTGGGCTTTGGACCCAGATGGAGGCGGGTTGCAGGGCACGGGCTCTTAACCACAGCTCTGTTGTTCGGTGGCTCCCTGTTTGGTCCCCACCCTCTTACCTGCTCACTGCTCCCTTCACACTCCAGTTCCCCGTTTCCATCAGGCCCCTCACCCTCTGGGCCTGGGGCCTGGGAGCCTGTGGCTGATGCATTTCCAAACCCCAGCATTGACTCTGGCCCATTCTCCTCCCACCACCGCCCCAACACCATCCTGTTCCTCTTCTATTTTTCTCCTTTACTTCCCTCTGTCCTGCCCCACATCCAGGTCTTCTGCATCCGATGGCCTCCCAGCTCCTTTCTGCTGCATCGTGCTCCTTTCCTCCCCCTACCCCCACCCCAGGGAGCTCCCCTGACCGCCTCCGGGCCTCTCTCCAACTCCCGAGGTCACACAGCTTAGTGGCAGACCCAGAACTCAGACCCTGCCTCCTGACACTGTCCAGGGCTCTTCCCACACCCCGCATCCTCTCCGTGGAGTGTTTAGGAGACTGGCGCTCTGAGCACTCCCAGAAGGAAGGGGACACGGGACAGGGAAGCTGAGATGAGGAGGCTGGGAGGGCGTCGAGGTCCCGGTGGGAAAGGGGAGGCCGGGCAGGATTCTGGGTGATGACAGTTGAAGAGACAGCATCATTAGGCCATCCCTGCTGGCTCCAAGGGACACAGAGGTGCGCACACTGACCCTCCAATGTGCCGCTTTCTCTGTGGGGAGGCGGGAGGCGGTTCACACCGCCCGTGGATGGATGGGGACTGCCGAGCCGAGGTGGAGGGACTCCTGGCGTCAGGGGCAGACTGAGGGGCAGACACGCCGAGAGGGCGGGAGGCTGCACGCATTGTCCGTGTGGCCCGAGAGTGGCAGCAGAGCCCGCGAGCACACACTGCAGGGACCAGGCCCCAGCGGACCGGAGCGCAGCAGGGCTGTGTCAGGGGTGGGACCGGCCACCCTCCCAGGCATGAGTCCCCCTTCCCCAGAAGCTTCCAGGTTGCGCCTCAGCGTGAGGACGCATTCACACTGGGGACTGTGTGCCTGACAGTGTCCCGGGCAGTCGCGAGTCTGGGGTCACAGGGGCGAAGGGGTCTCTTCCTCGACGGTTTCTAAATTACGCTCATCACTGCTATTGATTTGGCTAATAATTCTGCTCCTTCCTCTCTCCCTGCCGCCCTCCCTCCTCCTATGGGACCTGTCCCACCCCCAAACCACCCAGCAGCCGGGATGGCCGGAGCTCAGAGGGACCTCGCCACCTTTTCCTGAAATAGAGCAGCACAGCAGGTCGACCAGGTGGCCAGCGGGTCGGGGTCACTCAGGCCCTGCTTTAATGACTCCAACCCACAGAGGGAGAAAGTGTGACCCCGTTTCCTTGTCCTTTTAACCCTCCATGATGGAAGAGCGGGTCTCAGCCTGGTGGGACTGTCTGGAGCGCCCCTCTCAGTTACTGATCCCCGTTTCGGCAGAGGGGAGCTGCTCTTGGGGCAGAGTCTTCAGCCCAAACAGTATCCAAGGACAACTGAATAACAGGGTCCTCGTCTCATCGCGTTTATTTCTTGACTCGCCGCCTGTCGGCCTATGGCATGTGATCCTGGTATTCGACTTACGACACTGACAGGAAGGTGTCTTTCCTCATCGATCACTTTTACCTTTATGATTTAACGATTACGAAATATTTCAGACTTCCCTAAAAATATAGACAATCACAAAACAAACAACTAAGAAATGACCAGCCCCCCAGATGTGCCCCCTCGAATCCCCCCAGTCAACATCGCCTGCTCCCTCCCCAGAGCTACCCACTGTCCTGGCCTCTGCGGCATCGGCCCGTTGGGCCTGTAAACAGTAGAGAGTGTCATTCTGCGGATGCTTCGAGTTTAGACACGTGGTGTCATTCTGCGTGAGTCCTTCCAGGCATGCGGTTGAGATCTTTTTTCATGTCCATACCTGAGCTTCCTTTTTAAAACAAATGTATTTAGTGAAGAAGAGCGAGTCGATTTGAAGGAAAGGGCCAGTGCGCGGTGGGACGAGCGGAACACGCGGAGTGCCAGAACTGAGCCAACAGCGGGTCTCTCTCCGCTCCCCTCCCCTTTCCCAGGTGTGAAAACCGCGGCCAGAGAGGGCAAGAGCCCTACCTCCGGGTCACTCCGCACGGCCCGGGGTGTCAGCCCCAAATGCAGAAACCAGAGATCTTTCTTCCCATTGCGTGATGCTGGCGGGAAACCGACCCCTCTGCGCCTCCCCACAGCCTCAGGTACCGACTCCGTTTCCTCGCCAGGAACTTAGCCTCGAACTACAAAAAGTCCACTGTTCGTGTTGGAAGGATCGTTTCAGAATGAAGCCTGGGATTGGGGTGACGTGCTGTCAGGGGCCCAAGACAGCCGTCCAGCCTTCACAGTTATGACAAGTCTTCCACTTGGCAGCCCCCCTCGGTGACCTATATTTTAATATGTGCTATTAGATTATTGCTAATGAGACGTCTTAGGGATAAAAGAATTATGTTCGCTGCCCGGGCTGTGGTAAAAGTACAATTGAATTACGGGCTGAAATCGTTTAGGACTCTGCTAGACAACCTGTCCCCCAGGCTGGGCCCGAATGGAGATATTAAGCTTTGGAAATTACCCAGGAAAAATAAGTATAATTGATCTAAGGTAACTTCACTCGTCTAAATTAAATAATGTGATTGTTACAGGCAGAAAGGATCAGGACGAGGAGCCGGCCGGAAAAGGCTCGCTATCTGCAAACAAAGTTATAAGTAAAAGCCCCGGGGAACTGACTTTGCCCTGACGACATGAGCACCCCGCCCTCCCGCGGCCCCGATGGCGCTGAGGCCACTTGAGCGATAGCAGCAAATGGACAGCGGCTAAGCCCCGTGGAGCCAGAGGTTTGGCAGGGACCCCCGAGCACCCTCTCGCCACCGTCTGTCACTGTGTGCCACGCGCCAGCCTAGGCCGGGTCTTGGGCAGATGCGCTGCGTTTGCAAACCCAGCAAACCCCCGGGCCCTGTCTGCAGGGAGCTCGTGGGCTGAAGGAGAGAGAAATTATATCCCCCTTCGGCGCAAAGGTTTGCATTCCACCAGCTCCTTCACTGAGTCTAATGGCAGAGTCTGCCAATAAGGGTCTCCCAGGCAGGGCAGGTCCCGCCAGCCTTCAAGGGCGGGGGCTTCTCCATCTCATCCATCATGCCCCACCCCAGCTCCTATCTGATGCCATAGCTGGTTGCCTGGGGGCTCCCCAACCCTCCCGACCTGCCCCCTAATATTGCTGCTTCTGATATCTTAAAGTTAACCCTATTATTTAAACAATTACCCTATTTAGGCTAAAACCCCACTAGAATGCGTAGAAACAAGAGAGATTTCCTCCCTCCATCCTTTCTGTTTTTCCTTCTTTCCTCCCGCCCTCTTTTTCTTCCTCCCTCTTTCTTTTCCTTCCTTCTTTCGGTTCCTTCCTTCCTTCTTTCTTTTCTCCCTTCCTCCCCTCCCTCCTTTCTTCCTTCCCACAGTGTCCTCTGAGCCACCGCTTTGTGTCGGCAACAGTTCTGTGAGCTGGGACTGTGACGCTAAAGGAGACAGATAAGGTCCCTGCTTAAACCCTCACAGAGGGAAAGTCTAGACACAAGAAGCCACTAAGCGAGATGCCAATAGACACTGGCAGGTGCTCGAATACGATACCAGAGAGGTGGGTTGACTCAGAAAGCCCCGAGGGGCCCTTGGCCATGCTCGGGGAAGCCCTCAAGTTGAAAGACCAGAAGATGAGCAGGACTCGGCCCTGCAGAGAGCAGGGAAGGGTGGCTCAGGCAGAGGGGGAGACCAGAGGAAGAAGGGACGGGTGGGCAGGGGCTGTGTACGGTGAGGAGACCATCAAAGTTGTACTGAAGGGTCTTCCTTGCCTCTGCATGCAGAGTGGTGGGCAGGGGCGCAGCAGAGGGCCGGTCAGGAGGTCCTGGAGTCACTGGGAGTGACGAGGGGGCGGCGAGGAGAAAGGGTCGAGGCTTCTCTCTCAGGCAGGAAGAGGAGTGTGGGCCGAGGAAGCCAGGGCTGGTTGTCACGATGACTCTAAGGCACCCCCCCTTCCTCCACCCCAGAACAGTCTGGGGACACTTTCTGATTCTGAAAACCTGCAGACACTTGCAGAAGAGTGGGGCCTGCTCCCTCGAGTTCCTCACAGATGCGATCCCTCTGGCTCAGGCGTCGTGTGACCTGCCCGGAGGTTCCAGAAACCATCACGGGGCCTCTCTCTGTCTCTCAAAGTCAGAAATATGGGGTCATCGTTGAAGGCTGCCAGCCCCTGAACCTCCCGGGACGGGGCCTGCCCTCTGGGTGGGTCCGTGAACAGGGCCGAATGCGGATTTTGACGCTTTTCCGTACCTCCCCACACCTCCCCTGTCAACGGAGAAGGCTGGCTTTCGGTGCTGGGACAGGAGAAATCTGCATCCCTGAGAAGCCAGGTGGTTACTGAGTTGAAGAGCCAGACCCCTGTGCGCGCTCCCGGAGCAGGTGCAGCGGGCGCCGAAGCAGAAGCTCTGACCGCACCTGGCTGTTCGGTTCGCTCAGGGCAGCGGGTGAAGCGAGGCCTGCAAGGCTGGACCTCCCCCTGCGCACCCCGCACAGCAACCCCCTTCGGGCCTCGGCCCTTCTGTGCGATGGGCGAGCTGACTCCCCACCTGAGTTCTGACCTTCTGTGTCCTTGCTGAGAGGAGTGATGAGGGGTGGACTTGGCGGCACTGTGGGCTTCGTGAAGGAGGCCGCTTGGAGCCGATGGGGAGCCCTCCGCCTGTCTGTGTCCTGGGGCTGGGGATGCCATTGACCAGGCAAGACTCACGAGAGACAGATGGGCCGGGGCAGGAGGGCTCGGATGCTGCGGAGGACTCACAGGTCGGTGTGCGATTACCTTTCCCGACTTCTCTCGCTGCTCTGGTCAGCGGGGGTCTTTGCAAAGCCTTCATTACTATCAGATCGTCTGATTTTTTGTTCTTTCCCCGCCCCCCTTTCCTCCTACCTCCAGACTTTGAAATCAGCCCCGTGACTCAGCCACTTGACTTCTTATTAGTTCCAGGCGCCCACATCCTATCTGCCCATTCTCCTTCCTGCTTCTCAGAAGCCAGGCGTGGGCTTTGATTCTTCCAGGCAGCCGCAAATGAAGCCAAGGGCAAGGACTCCCTGCTACCTTGGCCTCTGAAGTGCCAGGGTTCTGGGTTCCCGTCCACTCGGCAAATTTTCTCTCCTGAGAGCGCCAAGTCTCGTTTCTAGAATGGAAAGGGGATTCTGAATGGGAAGAGAGTTATGCAGAGTTTCTTACAACAAATATACAAACACCCACAAACAAGGCCTCCCGCTGAAAGCCAGGCCATCGGACATCTCGAGCTGTGGCTAATAAGATGAAACACAATTTTCTGGGACAGAGGAGATTCCAGAGTTTCCCCCACATCAGCCCCAAGTGGTAGCGATTTAACGTGCTTGAATGAATGTCCCCCACCGCAGACCTGCCTCTCCCCTGGGAGGGAGGCCTTCGGTCAAGCTTCTCCCTCCTGCCCCGGCTTTAGCGCTGGGATCCACACTACGGGGTCGGCCCCCTCCTCTCACAAAACAGCCCTGCACGTAGTTGACCTGCCTGGCGACTTGGGAATCAGAAGTCCCTTTCCCACCCCGTCACCACCCCCCTCCATTGGGTTTTCTCTTCTCCGGGCCCAGCATCGGGCCCCAATGCCTTTCCCTGCATCGTAGGAGACCGATTCTGAGTCAGAGCCCTGGGAATGGCCTTTGGGATTCAGCAGCCGCCAGGGAATCTAAGCCACCTGCTTGGAAGGCCACCGAGGACACAGTTCTTTCCCCTCCTCGGCCACCGACTTCCTCAGGTTTCATCGATCCGGTTTGTGTCAACGGCATCCTGGCGACATGCAAACATCCGCGCATCCTCGCAACCCCCCAGAGACCTGACCCTTCTCTTGTGGCAGGGACAGGCCGTAACCATTCGTGATCACCCAGGAAGGGCCGGAGGGCCCCCCGAGCAGTGGTGACACCGCACAGCCAGATGTCAGGGTGGCCGGGGGGAGGAGTTGCCTCTGTCGCCAGAGTCACCAACCAGTGCCTTGTGGGCCAACGCGAGGTCTCAGAGTGCGTTTTGTTGGACGCACCCACTGCTTTATGAATCAGGACGTTTCACGAAAAATCTGAGTCTCAGGCTTCTCATGAAGCACCGAGCGCTCTCTCTGGCCACCCAAGGTTTCAAGGTGGCAGGAACTTTCCAGTTGACCCCGAACACCTTGCTTCTCGTCGGCCTTTCTGCCGACCTCTGCGATGTTGGAGCTGCGACCCCTGCCCTCCTGGCACCAGCACTACCCCGTGGGGGAGGGGAGAAGCTTCACTCCCGCGTGGCGTTCCACGCGCAGCCCGCTCGCTGGCCGTCACCGGCCCTCCGTCTGCACTGCCGCCTGGGTGAGTGCTGCCAGGTGTTCCCTGACCGGTCGGGAGCCTTCGTCCCTCCTGGTCTCTGCACGTGCCATGCCTTCTGCCGACGGCGCCCTCCCCACCCCCGCCCGCCACGTGGCTGCGGTCAGCTCTGACCCTTCTCTGAGAGCTGGGTGCCCTGCAAACCTCCCCCATCCCACCCGCAGCCTCTGTCCACAGCTGGGTTTGCTTCTGCATGTTTCCCCCCCGGGAAGCAAGAAAGGCGCAGGCCTGCCCTCGGCCGAATTCCCCGTCTGCTTGGTGATCTCAGATCTGCGTGGGTGGAAGGGGGGGAAATAGGATCTGATAAAGTCATCGCGCTTGTCCCTTAAGAGACCCGAGAATTTTAACGTGTGTTCACATCCAGGGTGTCCTTCGGGAGCATCCGAATGTAAACTAGAGTGAAGGGCTGGGCGAAGCAGGACGAGTTTCGGTGGGACTTTCCTCGGGGAGGGACGTCACCTGTGTCACAGGTGGGCCCGGTATTCGGAGACTGTGAAGCCAGACAGAGGCAGAACCAGCTCAGCACACCCTGGTGCCTGAAAAGCCTGGCCCCGGGGGGTCCAGCACACAGAGTGAATTCTCTCAGGGACCCGCCCAGGATCTGGGGGTGCCACGCTTGGGGCCCCAGAGTGACCCGGGAAACACAGCCACCCCCGGGGGGCCCAGACCGAACCCTGCGAGTGCCCGGCAATAGCCAGTTTCCCCATGTTACACCCACGACATGAGCCCAGAGACCGGAGGCCAGCTCAGATGGTGGGGGCTTTCTCTGCGCTGCCAGGAGGGTTTGTCACCCAGGGGTGGCCTCCACCTTTCAGGGCCGGCGGCAGTTTCTGTGAGCTGAGGCTACAGTCATCATTCCTCTCAAATGCTCTTAATCTCACAGCTGCAAAGCCAGTCCCCAGCCGTGGTTCTTGGGGTGAACCGGTGAAGACACCCCAACACTCAGCTGGAGGCTGAGAGGCGTTAACTCGGGTGGGTGTTTCCCCGTAAGGCCTCGCCCTGGCGGGCTGATTGCAGGTGAGGAAGCTGAGGCCCGAAGAGGGTGCGGGAAGCGACAATGTGCCGGTGGATGAACACGGGGACTAGAACCGCAGTGTCCTGACCCTGGCATTTTTTCCCTGCATGAAGGGGCCCCTTAGAAGAAGGTGAGCTGAGGCAGATATGGGGGGTGGGACGGGGAAGTCTTGAGCTCTGGGATGGGCGCCTCCTGGATTCTTCCCGGGGTTGCCGCCCTCTGCAGCCTCTTCTGCAATGCGCCGAGGTCCTCCCGGCACCCGCCCTGCCCCACCCCACCCCCCAAATGTACACAGAAGCCCCGGCCCCAGCCTGGCCCCAAGCCTGGCGATCACCCTCTCCAGAAATAAACAAGGCTCTTCCTCTCATCCCCAGAACATTCCATCTCCCCTCTCTGTGCTGACCCCACCCCGGGGACCCATGCGTCATTGCCGTCTTTGCACCGGGCTGGGTGACCTCGGCAGGAACAAATCCATAAACGCAGAGACAATGGCTGAGGAAGTGCGGGCCTTTGATGTGGCTCATGGGTTGCCATGTGAGGGATCAGAGCAAATGGGACCTCCATCCAGGGTCGCATCGCCACGGCTACCCTCCTGTGTGTCCTGAGCCCTCTCCCATCTCTTGTCAGCTCTCTCATCCATTGCTGATGGAAATGTAGATTGGTACGGGGAGCTGGGGAAAACTTCTTTCAGTTTCTTACGAAATGAAACCTTTAGCCACTCAATGACCTAGCAATCCTCCTCCTGGGTCTTTGCTCAAAGGAAGTGAAAACACGTGACACCTGTTGCCTTGCATGGCAAAGGAGAATTAAGGTTGCAGATGAGATTCAACTGACCTTAAAATAAGTAGGTTTTCCCGGATTATCCACGGCAACCTTTAAAGTAGACAGGGGAGGCGGAAGAGGAGGTCGGATAATGTGACAGGAGAACATTCTGGCTTCGCTAGCTTTGATGGTGGATAGAAGGGGCCGCGAACCAAAGAACGCTGGTAGTTGCCAAAAAGCAAGAAAACAGATTCTCCCCGAAAGCTTCTAGAAGGAACAGAGGCAGCCTTGCTGACACCTTGATTTTAGGCCAGAGAGGCCTAATGACCTCCAGACTAAGACGATACATTTGAACTGTTTAAGCCACGGTGTCTGTGGTCATTTGTTATAAAAAACAATAAAAACAAATATAGTATGAATTTAATTACACACAAAAATATTTTCTAATATTAAACCAGCCTTGCTTTCCTGGAATAAACACACTTGATGAAGAATTAACTTTTTAATTCATCCTTGGATTGGATTCGATCATTGACTCTATATTTCTAGATGAAGCAGAATAATTACTGATTATTCTCATATTGCCCTTATTGGATTTTGGTATCAAGATTATTTTTCTCCCTCAAGTATGTATAATTTGGGATTATCTGTTTCTTAAATGTTTAAAACTTGTCTGTAACGCCATCTGGAGGTTATTTGCTGAGGGGGGGAGTGATTTTAAGCTACTGATTATATTTTTATAATAAGTATAGAGTTTTTCAGGATTTCTCTTTTTAAATTAGATTTTTCTTTAAAATACTGACTTGATTTAAATTTTCCTATATATTTAAATGTGCTTCATAGTATTTTCTTGTGATTTTTAAATTCTTTGTCTACGTGTGGTTGTGCCCACTGCTAGATTTCTAAAGTTGTTTTCATTCTCCTAGAGGTTTCTTAGAGTTTGCAAAACCGTCATACACCACCACCACCAGGATGCGAACACGGATGCAGCTGAGATGCAGAACTTTTCCATCACCACGAAGACTGCTCATTTTGCTCTTTAGCCACTCCCACTTTCCTTCCACTCTCATGTCCCCCTTAACCTCTGACCATCACTGACCTCTTCTCCATGTCTATAACTTGGCACCTCAAGAATTTCATACAAATGAAATTGTACACGAGGTCACTTTTCAGAGATTGTTCAGAGATCACTCAGCATCTCTCTCTGGAGATTCATCCAGGTTGTGGATTGTTTCAAGCGTTTGTCACTTTTACTCCCATGATGTGGACCTACCACCGTGTGTCCCGCCATTCACTCATGGAGGGACACCTGGGTCCTCTCCGGATTGTTATTGTTATGAGTAAAGCTGTTGTAAACATTTATGCACAGGCCTCTGTGTGAACATAGGCTTTTGTTTCTCTGGGATACATGCCCAGATGTGCAACTGCTGGGTCACAAAGGATTGCGTGTTTCTTTTTTAAAAAAACTGCAAACTTTTTCCCCACAGCGGCTGTATCGTTTTACATTCACAACGTGCGAGTGGTCTGGCTTTTCCACATCCTGGCCTGTATTTAGTGTCGTCGCCATTTTTTATTCTAGCCTTTCTGATAGGTGTGCAGCGGTAGCTCATTGTGGACGTAATTTGCATTTCTCTAATATTATAATGACTACTAATATCGAGCATCTTTTCATGGGCTTGTTTACCATCTGTATATCCTCTGTGGTGAAATGTCTATTCGTGCCTTTTGCCCATATTCTAATTGGACTGTTTTATTTTGCTTTTACTGTGGGGTTTTGGGAGTTCTTTATACATTCTAGGTTCTTTGTTGTATATGTAATTTGCAGTTATTTTCTCCAAACCTATAGCTTGTCTTTCCATCTTCTTAACAAGGCCTTTCACAGGGGAAAAGAGTTTAAATTTAATGACATCTAACTGATGAATTTTTGCCTACTGAAATTATGCTTTTGGTGTCAAGTCTAAAACTTCTTTGTCTACTCATAGAACTCAAAGATTTTCCCATTTTTTTTTCCTGAGATCTTTATAGTTTTATATTTTACATTTAAATCTGTGATCATTTTGAGTTAATTTTTGTACAGGGCATGAGGTTTAGGTCAAAGTTCATGTGATGCTCTGCAAGCAAGTTAACTACCTGGCAGAACAAAACCCAACACTTTATTAAGAATCATAGACAAATCTAGACACTCAATAAAATGGCATCTATGGTGTCTAGAATATAATGCAAAATATTTACATAAATAATTTGTACAGATTTGTATACAAATTAATTCATATAAAGACATGTGAAGAAGAAGGAAAATACAACCCATTGCTAGGTCAGTCAATACGAATAATCAATACAAATTGACTAGAATCAGTCAATACAAATAGCCCCAGAATGATGGAGATGATGAGATATGCAACAAGGACTTTAAAACTATTATAAACATATTCCAGAATGTTAAAGGAAACACTGCGAACATATTGAGAGAACAAACAGGGATTTCTCATTAGCCAAACATCAATGATTAAAATAACTAAATGAAAATTCTAGAAGCGAAATATGCAGCATCTGAAATGAAACAATTAGTTTGGATTAGATACCGAAGAAACAACCAGTGAACGTAAAGAAAGAGCAACAGAAATGATCAAACTGAAGTCCACAGAGAAAGGAAGATTGAGAAAAAAGCAACAGAGGCTCAGTGGCCTGTGGAATAATCCAGGTGGTCTAACTTATGTGTAACTGCAGGAGGGAAAAACGAAAAATTAGGGGCCGAACGATTATTTAAAGAAATAATGACTGAAAAGCTTCCAAATGTGATGAAAACTCTAAATCTACAGATCAAAGAAGTCTATGAACCCCAAAAGGATAAACACAAAGAAAAATCACACCAAGGCAAATCTTAATAAAATTTCTCAGCACTAGTAATAAAAAAAAATGTTAAAAGCAGCTGGTTGATAAAAATACATTATACACAAGAGAACTATGAAGAGAATTATGTTTAACTTCTCATCATAGACAACAAAAGTATTGAAAGAAAAAAGTCAACCTAGAATTCTGTATCCAGCAAAAATATTCCACAAAACTTAAAGAAAAATAAGATATATTTAGATAATAGAAAGCTGAGAGAATTGATTGTAAGGAGACTTGCACTATAAGAATTGTTCAAAGACATTCTTCGTGCTGAAGAAAAAATGTTGGAAAGGTGGAATAACATGAAGAAATAAAGAGAGACAGAAACAATAAAAATGTAAATAAATAGACCCTTTTTCCTCCCTCAAATTTAACAAGAATGATAAAAATGTCTGTGGAGTTTACAACACATAGAAGATATATGAAAGCAGCACATATGATGGGATGGGGTAACATGGAAGCATATTGTTGTAAGCTTCCTATGTTACAGGTGAAAAAGTATGCTATTATTTGAAAGTAGACTATATTAATAGAAAGATGTAGATTATAATAACAGATGGAACACTCAGAAAATAAAAAGCACGATGGGAGACTCAAGACAGATCATAATAATTATATTAAATAAGAGTGGATTACATGCTCCCATTAAAAGACAGAAATTGGCAGACACGATAAAAAAGCAAGACCCAAATGGCCCATAAAATACTTATTTAAGAGGTAGATATTAAAAAAATAACGACAAAGATGGGTTAAAAGAAAATGGGTGAAAAAGATAAAATTGTAAGAAAGCTGACATGGGTATAGTAGCTAATGACAGGACAAGGAGTATTACTGGGATTAAAGAGAAATCTTCATAATGATAAAGGGGTCAATTCATCATGATGACATAAGAATCAAACTGATTATGAACCTGATAGAGCTTCAGAGAAACTGACAGTTGATAAAACCACAGTTATAGCTGGACGTTTCAACATTCCTCTTTCAATAATTAATAGGACAGGTAGACAAAATATCAGTAAGGACGCAGAGGACTTAACGTGGCACAAACTAATAGCTGGACTAATTACACATAGAACATCATACCCAACAGTTGCAGGGTACATGTCCTTTCCAAGTACACATGTGACATTTGCCAAGAAATACCATAGGCTGGGCTATGAAATAGTCTTAAAACGTTTAAAAGAATTGAAATTTTAAAAATAGCCAAAGGAAGATTTTTTTTCCCCTCAACCTAGAACTCAGGCCAAGACAGAAAAATTTCCTCCTTGTCTTCCTTTTCCAAAAGATGCATTTTTCTAGTTTATTATTATTTGTTTCACTGAGAACATAGCCCTTCGAATGTCTGTTTTTTCTCCCTAGAGATCTCAGTTCCAAATCCTCACCTCATATAAAAACCTCGTCTTTTGTCTCCCAAAGCCACAAAATACTAGGCCTCTTTGTTACAGAGACTGATGAATGCCCACAGGTCGGCTGTGACTTACGCCTACGGCTCTGGTTTTCAGCTCCCTTTTCATTTTTGGCCTTTGAGGATTTTTAGTGTCTTACACACTCGGCTATGCATTTCAAATATGTTTGTGATGTTTTGTTCAGCATTCTAGGGGTTTTGTGGCCAGAGGGTTCTCAGATTATCTAGTTTCCATGTTTCTATGTAATTCTTTAGTCATTTTATGGGTTCAAGTTGTTTTGGTTTCATCAAAAGTTCCCCACATTTAGAGCCAGACAGCCCTGGGTTTGAATTCCAGTCCTGGTGCTCACTGGTTATGTAACTCTGAGCAAGGGGGGAAAGCTCTCTGAGTCTTAATTTCTATGTGTGTTTTAGGGATCCTAACCCCAGGTTCTCAAGTTTGTTGTAAAGATGATCTCTATTCTGATACAATGCAAGGCACCAAAAGGCAAAGATAACATTATCGTCATTCATTCATTCATCAAATATCAAATGTTTACTATATGTCAGGCACACCTTCTCAGCACCAGGAAGAACAGACAATAAATATGTAAACGAAGAGTTTCACAGAAGTTTCAATGCAATAACAAAGGGTAACGGGATTGTCTGTAGAAACAAAGTGGACTTTTCTGATTAGGTGATTAGGTGATGAGGGCTTCCTATCTGGTGGTATGACGTTTGATTTAAAATCTGAGTGAAGTCGACAACGAAAAAAAATTAGATGTGACGCGTGCACGACTGTGAATATGCTAGAAAAGCAGTGAATTGTACACTCTAGATGGGTGAACTGGATAACATGCGGATCAGATCTCCATGAAGCGGTTTTGTTTTGTTTGAAGTCTGAATGAAGAAGAGAAAGCCAGGTGAAAATCTTTGGGAAAGAATATCCTAGCCAGAGGGAACAGCAGTACAAGAAGGGGCTAGAAGAGGCATTAGTCCGTTTGAGGTAAACAGAGATTGGGCTGTAGGAGTTGAGTGAGGGAGGAGACTGGAGATGGTTGAAATTTAGACTGCAGGTCAGGGCCAGACCACACAGGGCCTTGTAGAATATCTGGAATTTTATCCAAATTGCACTGGATAGCCTTAGAAAAAAATTAAACTGGAGAAGGGATACCCGGTTTATGCTTTGAAACAACCACTGTGCTTTCTGTATGGCAAGAGAATTTATAAGGGGGCAAAAGCAGAAGTGGGGAGAACTGCAAAGGGGGCCCTCCACGGCAGGTAGAGGTTTGATGTCCAGAACCCACGAGGAGGGAGACAGATGGTGGATGCTAAATCTATCACTTCTACAGATCAGGTAGCTGCGCTGCTTTATGTAAACGATTAGAAGCACGGACTTTGGCATCAGACTAAATTAGGTTTAATTCCAAGCTCTGCTACCTAATGCGTGCCCTAGGGCTAGTTCTAAACTTTGTGTACTAAGCTATGCTTGACTGTCTAAATAAGTTGATGCCTGTAAATCACTTAACAATGCTGATACATAAGAAACACACCAAATTGGTAGCTATTATTATCACTATTATTATTATTGCTTGTTGTAATTAGTAAGTCTGTTACTTTTACAAAGGGAGGACATCTTTAAAACCATGACACCTACTAACCTTTAAAACCTGCTAACCACCACCTTAAGTTAAAATTACTAGGCTGTATGTAATCTAAGACAATATCAATTTCTTCCTGTAATAGGTTCGAAACAAATTTTAATGATTATAAAACGTTCAGTGAATTTTTCATTTTGGAATTCAGAAAGTATGAATAAGTCCCTTAGGCAAACTATTTGTAATTATGAATATCATGGAGTATTGAGTTGGATATTTTTAATTGTCCCAAAATGAAAATCAGACTCACATGTCTGCTCTTAGAAGGCTGATTACACACATCGTCATAGCTACCTGATGGAACATTAAGCACACATTTTAAAATTTACATTTACAAAGAATTTTCATGACCCTGGAAAAGGTTATATTGTAAGTGAAAAGAGCAGGATAGGAAATACCATGTACATTGTTAGGTTCAGAATGTAAGAATATCAAAAAAAAAAAGTCAAAATAAGTCAAAAGATTAGTAATCGTTGATTTGGGATAGTGGACGTAAACATGACTTTTTGTTTATTCTTTTCTCTACTTTTATCTTTTGTAATGTACGAAGATTAACTCATAAGAATGAGTCTAACAAGCTGGGTGTCAAAACGTAAGGGAGACAATCTGTGAGAACACACTGGTCCTCACGTAGACACCTGAGAATTTTGTTGGGAAAGGAAAATTCATTACCTACAGAGAACAGTTTCATTAAACGAGGTAAAAGAGCAAACGCTCTTCGTGTCATCACCCCATGTACCCGTCTGTGACACGTTTACTGGGCATACATTGAGAGCTCTGCGGGGCCTCCCCTCTATTAAGCTACAACACTGCACTGACTTAAAACTGGTATAACAACTTCACACACACACAAAATTGAAAAGTTTATCCAAGTGAACAGAAAAAATAGTCTGCAAATATGTCTGCTTTCCCGAGGGTTTCTTCCTGTATCTTTTTATCCTCTTTAGTGATTGCTGTATAAAGGCGAATACGCAGGCCCACGTGTTCCAGCACAGTCAACGCCCCTCTCCTGGAGGGCCGACAACCGTAAGCAGTTAACCACCTGGCGTTTGCAGCAGTCTGCAGGGGAGAGCCCCCAGAAATTGTCACGACTTGTGTCACTACGCGCATCCCCCCAGTCAGTCAACTTCTTTATCGATACTAAGCATTGTACCTTTGGCTAAAATCTGAGTTTTTCATTAGAGTAAAACCATGTCTGATATTTTGTAAAGCTTAAATGCAAACAAAAATGATTAATCATATTCCTAAACATGCAAACAAATTCAAACCATGATATTCAAAAGGTATATTACATTCGATACAAAATGGCAAAACTGGAATTTTTTAATTGCTAACAATTTTATGCAGCAATTCTGTTTATTCAGTAACACACAAAAATATTACATTGGCAGAAGTGGAATTAAGGAGCGTACAATATGACTTTAAAAGAGGGAAACAATGGGATCACTTCAAGAGGCTCATAGAAAGTCTTAGTTATCAATGCTACTTTTTCATGCCTAAAAGGATAAATATATGGCTCTCTCGTGGGAAAAAAAAAATGGTCACGGTTCCTGAGTATTGCACACATTCAATTGCGTGTGACAGACACTTGTAAACATGTGCTTTCCTAACCACTTAAGCAATTGTTTTAGCTCATTCGATGCTTTGTCTACATAGCTATGACATACAGAAAGCAAATAATTATATATACTTTTCTAAAGTTTTTAGTAAGCAATTATCCAAATACATATTTACTCATTAAATTAGAACGCTAAGTGCTTAATATGTAGAACTAGTTAGAAATCATGACTCTTGATTAAATATAAATTCTAACACCTCTCATGAGACTCGACTTCAAAAATGACCTTCAGAGACTAGCTTGGGGGTGGGATACCATTATATTCTGAAACAGAACCGAAACTAAGAATTTAAATGCAAAGACTGAATTCAGAATTTGAACCAACTATTTTTGCACATTACATTAAAAAAAAATTGGTTCTTTGTTCAAAATTGCACACATGCAATTTGACAACATGCACACATGCGTGACACTCAATAAAAAAGGCACTGGAAGGAAATCATTGCTTTACCTAGAATAAATGTCACGGTTAGGTTCCTGCCTGGGGTTAAATTGTGGGATTGCATTAATTAGGTAGGTTTTGGGATTCCCTAGCTTTTGGTGATACTTTGGGACCTTTTGTGATTTCCCAGTAGATATTTCAGACAAGCTCTAAAATTTGAGAAGACAGTTAATAAAACAGAACTCCCACTTGGATGGTAAAATATATTAATTCTAATATTACACCAATAGAGCAAATCTGATTCATTTACTGGCCAAGAGCTACATTCTGAACTCTCCAGCTCACATTAAACTAAGCGTGGGGTGGACGATTCATTTCCTCATTAGACAATTGGTGGTACTTTCAATAAGGCAATTCCCACTTAACCTTTGTCTGTAAAACAAAGTTCTACATGGGTGGATCATGCAAAAGGATTTGATTTCCTTAGCAGGTGGCTGAGAAAATCTACATAGGGAAGCATGCTAAAGAGAATATGAGTGTTTAAGAAGCCTCATCTAATTGGCGGAACTCTCCCTTCCGATCCACCCACAGTGACTGAGCCGAGACACTGAAATGGAAAAAAAATGAACCTGTGAAGGTAAAGGTATAAAATTCTGCCACGTTCCTCGGATGCTTTGTTCTTATTTCCAAAATAGAAGGGGACTAGAGATAACAGAATATCAGTTTATGTCCTTAGAGGAAAGTAGGTTAAAGTATTTAAACCTTTTAAACCCTGCAGGGTTGATTAATGCTCATTAACAAATAAGCGAGACCATGTTATTCATTTGAGTATCAAATTCAACTGGAAAATCTGTAAAAATGTCTATTTACCAGTAAACCAATCAGTATAGCACAATACAACAGAAAAGATGACTTGATATCCACATGTGAATAAAAAGCATCGTAATAAAATCTATCGTTGTTTTACGAAAAAGCTTTCCATTGCAAACACCATCGTTACTCAATAATGTTTACACTATCGATGAATGCCTCTACGATTTCGTGTGAAGTGCGTTTCCTTACTGGGAATCCAGGCTTTCAGTCATCTTTTTTGTCCGAGGCACTCTCTTCGTGACTTTCGGGACTGACTTTGTTACTTGCGACCATGGGAGCTGTCTGGCCTTCCTCTGGCAGTGAGAACACATGGCTCGTCTGGAGGTCCAGGTACGTTGTAAATATCTTAGCATATTCTGGATGCTTTAGGGCAAAACTTTTAAATTCCTCTAGAAAAAGAGAGGGGACAAAATCCAGTAAATCGAGATGATCTTTTGGCATGATAAAGACTGACATGTGACTTTAATAATATGATGACTGCGAAATTCTATTACTCGACACCCATTAATTTGTATACTTTGGAAGATAGTTTTTCCAGGAGCTAGTCAGGTTGAAGACGTGCGGATTCTGTGACTCATTAATTCTATTCCAGAGAAATTTGTGCATATCGTGTTCTGGAAGACATGGGTGAGAATGTTCGTGGCAACATTCGTAATACGTAAACAATGCAGACAGCTCATGTTTGTCAACAGCAGAAATGGAGAAAAATCGTGGCACGTCTGTGGCACACAATGCTATACGGCAATGAAAGTGAACAAATGGCTGCGCTGCCACAGTCGGATGAATCTTAAAGCCTCATTTTATCTCAGATGTTTTAGATTTAGGGACTGAGGGGAGATATATAAGGCTTACTAAGCTAACCATCAGAGTTTGAACCTCAAGCCTCCTAACCCCTGGAGTTTATGAAAGATGATACTATCCTTGATTTTGAAAAGTTCTTTATCCTCTTCTGTTCGGGTGGAGAAAACATTCTTGAGCTTAGAGAGCCCGTACAGGGAGCCGGGGCTTTGAATCAGCTCGTTATTTGGATCTATAATAAAATGATTCAAACCCAATGTCCTATTTCTTTCCATTTATTTTTTAAAATCCTCTGATCGCCAAGAACCATGGCACATCAGACCACCTAACAACTCTTACAGCCACCAGGCTGAGCTGGAATCATTCTCTGCAACCGTGACATCATTTTGCATTAATAGACCAGTCTGTATATCCAAATCAGGCGAGCTCTGAATTGTTCTTCCTTAACACCCCAAATAAAGCCCCATCTGCATGAGTCTGTTTCAGTGACAGGGGGACACTGAAGTGACTTCTAGTGGCATGGGAATTCATCTAATGAAACCAAAAACTTCAGGATCGGTGCTCTGTTCAGAAGACTAAGGCATCTCTGTCCTCTTTGGGGATGTTGGTGGCATTAAAGAGTAACTCATTTATAGATGAAGAGCATTTAAAGCAATTTAAATGATTACTTTTAAACAAATTGGTCAATATTCATGATACATTTCAGTACCTATTCTTTTACAAAATCATACTTAAACACCTCAAACATTCCTGCAAAAAAAGAAGTGGACTTGTATAATAGGAGACAAATGGAGATATTCTGTGTATTCTAAAAAGAAAAAAGTTGAATTCTAAAGAACACAGCAGATTTCCCTAAAAAGTTATTAAAATCAGCAGGCAAAAATATCACTACCTACAAATAATTTTTAGTATTAGCTTCCATTTATATAGTTATTCCAAACAGTTTTTTTTCTAATTTGGTAGTTCAGAGTAATAGAGAGCCTTACTTAAAAAAGAAAAATGGTCAGAAAATTAGAACACAGATTTATGAGTCATGAGTTTCATGTCAGTACATACTTTCTCCTCCTTTTCCTCCCTCCCTCTCTTCCTGTCTCTCTCTCTCTCTCTCTCTCTTTCTTAAACAAACTCAATAGAGTAAGCGCCCTAGGAACTTCATTACCTAAAATAGAAAAAAGGGCAGCCCAATGACAGTAATTAAAAAGAGAGAGTAAGAGAAGTCAGGGATGTAATTCCCCCCTCCCACGAAAGATAACAAGCTGAAACTCTCTGAACACCAGAAGGAAAAAGACATTCAGAGGGACCCTCTTCCAGCCCCAGGGAAAGGCTGGGGAAGGCAGGGCGACCTGCCATCCGGGACCAGTCAAAGCTAGGGCGGGGTGACGTCGCCCAGGACTCTGTTGCAGGGCACTTCAACAGCTGCACCGTGAAGCCCGTGGACCCTGAGGCATCGGCCTTCGGCACTACACGACGCGCTCTAACGCCTGGACTCACGCTGCTGGGGAAAAGGCCCGCCACCGATGGGTGAACCTGCCACTTGGCCACAAGGTCGCCCTCTCGAGAGTCCCTCCCTCGCAGGGGTGCCATCCACGTGACAGGAGATACTGACCAGAACGCTCACTTAAGTCGCTAACAGTAAACGTCAACAGGTGGGTTAGCTACACCTGTTCTTGTTGGCGCCTCTGCTCGCGTCTCTCTACCGCGCTGACGAGCGGGTGGGTTCACTCGCTCGGTGCTGCATGGCCACGGTGACAGGAGGGGCAGAAGACCTGTGAGATCTCAGGCACTGATGGTGCGGGAGCCGTGGCTCTGACATCCTCTGGCTGGATGATCTCAGGTAAGTTACTTAAATTTTCTGCATCTCAGTAAAACGAGGCTAGTGCTGAGTACTGATTAAACAGGCTTGCTGTAAAGAGCAAACGAATTACTACGTAAGACATGTTTAGGAGAGTACTTAGCATGCGGTAGTCCTGGACAATTAGCTGCTGCCGTCACAGCACTACTCTACGATCACCATCATCATCACCATTCCCACTATTAGTTCTAGTGTTAATGTAACGAGTGGAGGGCAATGACGCCTCCGTATGATGGTCCTTCTGTAGTCTGCCCCTCTCCTTGGAAACTGAATCAGGAGCCAAAGCGCCTACTCACCGTAGGACACAGAATCCCCCTGGGCTATTTCCTTGAAGAGGCCAGAAACGTCGAGGTCAGGCACTCCAAGGGACGCCTGCAGAATGGTGGAAAACTCGTCCTCTGAGATGTAGCCATCCTCGTCCACGTCGAAGAGCTGCAGGAAAAGAAAACCAAATGTCAGGACTAGCTCCCCCAGAGCAACGGTGGCATGGAAGAGTCTCGGAAAATCAACACTTTAAAACACTGTGCCAGGGCTAGGGACATGTACGTGAAGAAAGTATGGTCTCTGCTGCCCTCACGACACTTACAGTTCAGTTGTCTAAAGAGACAGAATTAATATCCTGTGTCAGGACGAAAGGACACAGGAGTCCTGTGAGGAGCACAAGATGAGAAGTCAAGGAGGGCTGGACGGAGGAGCTGCCATTCGAGTTGGGTCTTAGAGCCCGAAGAGATATTCCCAGACGGCAGGTGGCTGCCTGGGGCTCAGGTCGGGAGACTGATGGACGAGCAGGAATGAGACCATGATGGACACACAATGCCTCACGTAACCCTGCAGGGTTCTGATGGGAGGGATGCGGTGTGACCGTATGTGAACTGACTGAGCTGTCTGAGGCCGAGTGTAAAGGGTGGAGTCGGGGCAGACGGTTGGTAAGACTGGAGGCAGGAGGACCGGAGAAGAGTCTGGGGTGGAGGAACGGAAGGACCAGAGGGGACGGCGTTTATAAAGAAGTGAAGACGGGACCTGTGTCTCAGTTAGAGGTCAGCAGTGGCAGAATGGGAAGACTGTAAAGGGGGAGAACAGGATAACTGATGGATATTAATATCCCATATTCAAGATCCTTTCCTGGGCACTAACATTTTTAATGATACAAGCACCCACTCTGTGCAGGCACTGATTCAAGCGTTCAAATCACTGCACTTGTGTGAAGTCATCTAACCCTCACAATCGCCTCATGTAAGGCAGGTGCCATCATCAGCCCGATCTTACAGGAGAGAACGCCAAGGCACAAGGAAGTCAGGTAACTTTCCCAAGGTCACACAACTGGTAAGTGGCAGAGCTGGGGTCCTGATCCAGGCAGACAACATCTAGGGGTGCCGCTGTTAGGAAATCTACTTCTGACCAAGGACACGATCAAAATCAAACAAAAAAGCAGACACGAGATAAGGCATGAAAATCATGAAATGAACAAGCAAGTACTGAAGGGTGTTGTACAAGCACAAGGAGAAAAGTCTATGAAGTTGTGACCTGCAGCCGCAGGTGAGGACGCACCGGCCTAGACCCAGTTTCCACCCTGAGCCTCTCGACAGGGCCAAGACAGTTGGGAAGTGACAAGTCAGTTAGTGTTTGTTTCCCAAACTGCAGCCCGGGGCTCTCTGCGGGCCTGGGACTCCAAACGCCAACTGCCAGGATTGGGCCCCGCACTCTCCTCACGAGCTCTGAGCTTCTCCCAAAGGCTTTCCACTCCCAGGGGATTCTCACCCACTCATCTCACAGTAAAATTCTTGCCCTGGTGCTTTGGTGGCTCTCACTTCTGGATAAATTCCCTTCACTTGTGCATCCTGGGCACTTTGACTTCCTGCCGGCCTGTCCTTTGTCGCAGGTACGCCAGCGCGCTCCCTTTACGAGAACCCTCACCCTCCCTCGATTCTCATCACGCCCAGTCGTCTGCCTGCCACTGCATTCCCAGGTCTAAGGTAAATCTCAGGCTCTGGTAGAAAATTTAGCAGCCCAGATTCCACTGAGGGGGTGCATGCCCCTCCACTGCATAGAAAGCTGTGGGACACCTAACCAAAACACCCTGTCTTTCTGAGCGAGCACACGGCCCCAAACCGTTTGTGCCTTCCCTGGCATGTGAACGATGGAGAGCTGGACTTTGCTCGTAACCACTGAAGTGACCGAGGAAGAGCGTAGAGGCGTTCCTGTAGCTGGGACCTCTGGAGCCACCTGGTCTGTCTGAACCTTGAGCACAACAGCCCCAATCCCCATCCTTACGACTGGTTCCTCAGCCCGAGACCACGCCTGTTGCTACGACTCGGAGCGATGTTCTACCTCTAAAAGCCACAGTGACGACGAAACGAGGTGAAACACGGAAAGTTGACTGTGACAGGCTCCCCAAACAAAAGGATGTGAACGGACCCTACATATAAAGCATGCCAACACGTGTTCAAACATAGTCAAGAAGGTTAAAAAAATAACCAACATAAAGCATGACCCTTGTCTTACTAAAAAAAAAAAAAAGAGCTAATTATAGTTGTAGGTCCTCCTCTCCTCCCCCGTCACCCAAACCAAGGTCTAGGCTAGATAAAAATCTCAAGACTTCTTTAAAAACAGTAATTACTGTGATGAAGGGCCAAATTTTTCTATCAGTCTCTCATTGGGAAACCAAAAGTGAACATTTTCCCAACTAAACTTATAATTACGCATACAATCCCGAAACAGAAGCAGAAATATCTAGATCGGAATAAGTTAGCTACGGGTATAATTTTAGGTTTTGTGATGAATAAGTCTGTAAAAGCCAAAAATTTCAAACTTTTTGGAAGGATGTTCTGGCCCCCGCTTTCTGGTCATCCGCTGGGTACCATGACTTAGGTTCCTTCCAGGCCTTCCAGCTAACTCAGTCTACATGAATCTGAAATTAAAAGTAAATGTGGGGACTGCTCTGTCAGTGACAGAACATGTGAACATTTCCAAGACGATCCTTGGGGGACTCCGAGACGCGAGAAAGGGCTCTGGGAGAAAGACGATTTTTCTAGATAACAGAGGGGAAAAAAGAACTTGCTGGGGTCACACTGGCACATTCTTCTCCGAGGAATAACAGAGATAGAGAAAGTCCCCAGCTGTCATGGCAAACAGAAGCCAGGGGACCCCCACACGGCTGAATGATGATAAGATCAATATCCACAGCTCGGTAAGACACGTAAGGAGATGAAGCTTTTGATTTACTGCAGAGTAGATCCCACAAGATAAAAATTCCGAAGAGAGCATCCCATTGAAGTGCATTTCCTCTCAGAAGAACCGAGACACTTCGGGGTGTACTCTCCCCTCTCTGTTGGCTCACAGGAATGATACGTGGGGTCAGAGTTCATAATTCAAATCTCCATCGAGTTCTGCCCGGGACCAGGGCCGTGAATTTTATTCATCTGTCTCCCAGCAGAACTGTGAAAACATACGTGATACTGCAGGAAAACACAAAAGTTCTTACAAACTTGGGACTTTTTTTTTTTTTTTGACTTAGTTTACCTGATCCCACCGCAACCAAATAAACTCCATCAAGAAAACACCACTAAAACATCTCAGACACATAGTGAGAGAACAAGGATAGATCAGAACCTGAACGAGGATGACTGGTGACAGGTGGTGTTTATTTATAAACCTCACTTTGGGGCTCCAAAATAGGGAGGCTGAAAAGAGACGATTTTTAAAGCTAATTTGTTAAATCATCTGTTCTTTGGCCTTGATGCTGTTAACAGGGCCGCTTTCATGGACTTTTTATTTTTTTTTTTTTGCTCAAACTGATGTTTGTGTTTTCTTTCTTCTCGGTGGCCATTGTCGTAATCACATTACCCGCGTGTACCTGCCACGGCGGATCTATAAACTCACGTAATGGATTCGATGATGTCCGAATAATACACTTAGAGTCAACACTTGTTTTGGAGGCACACCAAGATGCTTTCAGTGGGGCTGACAGTACCTTAAATGCCACCTGGATGATCTCCTCTGTGTTGGCAGGGTTGCACAGGACAGCCAGACCAATCACATACTCTCGGAAGTCGATGCTGCCATCATGATTCTGTGAAGGGATGGGAGAAATCAGTTAGCAGGGCCGCTACCTGAACTGCTATCAATCGTAGCCCACCAGGTGACATTCGTGTGTGACATTCGGGAGCTGAGCCTATTTGGAAAAAAGTTTGCACTGACATAGAACAGCAAGCAGATGGCCCGCCCATTCCCAGTTCAGGAAAAAGAAAACCATATTTCTGCTTAGTAACAAACTTAGGAGTGGAAAGAATATTAGAAATCATCAACTTCTTCGTTTTTACGAATAAAAAAAAAAAAAAAGTTTTTCCCTGTGGTTATAAAACTTGACATTATAATTTAGGTCATCTGACTCTCAATCATTCCGGTTAAAGCAAGTAGCTTAATAAAATATATTCAAAATCAGATAAGCAACAAGTATACGGCAAAATACGCTCCTTTCATTTTTCAATTTCAAATCGGTTCCTTGATAAAAATTGTTCTTCTACTCTGTGGTTCTTTCTTTTAAAGACCTATCAAACTCCTCAGAAGGAATTATGAATCTTAAAAAAAATCTAGACTTGAAGATATTTCAGGGTCACGTTATTAAGGAGGAGACCATCCTTCTGGAAGAGGCCTAATCCCTCTAGAATCTGCCCTAATCTGGACCAGGACAGCCCCGAGCTGGAACCAAGGAGCTGCCTTGAGTCACTGCCAAGAAAAAAAGAAAAAAGGATGACTAAGCCTCAGTGAAACTCGAGACAGCGGGTCCCATCCTTCCCCGGCAGCCGGCAGGGTCAGAAAAGCAGAGCTGGATGAACCGACTGGGAGATAAATTCACAACCCCGGCTTCCCGAATAAACACCAGAGCTGAGAATGAATGAAATCAGAGAAAATAAACATACAAGAAGCCGGGGAAGAGGGCCGAGGTCACTGTGAGCTCGTGGCACCACAGCTCCTTTCTGTCCCTCCAGTCACACCACGCTGGCTTCCAGGACCAGCGGGAAGTTCCAGGACACTTGTTCACACCCGGCCTGTTTTAAATTCCAGAAGGAACCCATAGTGATTTTCACAGGTCTGCTTCTGAGGTGTCGGATCCACAGGGTTTTTTCATGGCTGGATTTATGCAAGATTTTTATTCCTATAGAATCGGATGCTTTTTACAACGTTTTAAGTCTGGTGACGCTTAAGGAAATGGTTTTTAATACATTTTGAAATGGTAAACTCCCGAGGTAGGGACCATTTTCTCTTGGTTGTGTTTTCATTGATACAGTGTCATCCCTACAAATGAGGGGTGGTCAATGCCATCAAAATAATTTAAAAACGCTGACATAAAACAGAACCCACTATGCGACAGCCAACAGAACAAGGTTTTGAGTCTCTGAAGAACCCCACAAATCCAAGGGAGTATTATCCTTCAGGTGCACTGAAATGTCAGTGATCTGGAGAGCGGGGGAAGAGGTGTTCTGCTTAGCCGAATAGTCCTATTAAGAGCATATTTCTACCTACGCACATAATTGTATTACCAAGTTTTTCGGAATTAACGTTCGTAAAAAGAAATTCTAAAAGCATTTCAAGGTCAACAGGCACGTCTGAAAATATTTTGAAGGCCCCGCTGTGAGGTGTAGAATTCTATTGATGAGATTTCTGAATGAGGTGGCCAAATAAATCAACGTTTAAAGACACATGCACCACTACTTTAAAAATATTTTAAAAGTGGCCTTTAAAATAATATGCAAATGTTGAATATTTTGGGAGGTGTTCTGTTCCTGGGTACAGAACACGCAGTGCTGCTACAGGTTATAGAATCCAGGGAATTATATCAAGATAAAGGTGTTTTACAAAATGATACGGGGTGTTTTGAACTTTAAAAATGTGGAGGGTACAATTTAAATATTTTATCAATGCATATTATTTTCACCTGACTACATTCACTACATTGCTTAATGTGATAAGTTTAAAAATAATGGCATGGAAAAGATAAAAATAAAAAGATAAAAATAATGATACGGAGTGACATGAATCAAAGACCATCATCTTAGGCTCGGGGTAGTCCTCCCTGTAGAAACGGTAAAATTTAAAGATAAATGTATCAGGTAAATACTCCCTCTTACACTGAAAAGGTGCCTTTAAAATACAAACTATTGGATGAAAACTACGAAGTTAAATTACTTCTATGTGATGCCAAAGATTTGGTTACTTAGAAAAATCCAGAGTTTGGACTAAATTTTCTATCATACATTCTAGTGTCTGAGATTTTCTTTGTACGAATTTTATACAAAATTTGTTCATATAAAAATTGTATAAATATACAAATTTTTCTATTCTCTAAAGTAAACAGAAGAGAAACGGTAGGTAACTTCAGATGTTTTACAGGCAGAAAGAGAGTCATAAAAGCAGGTCATCTCTTAACTCGAAGAGCAAGAAAAAGACTTCATACCACCTGTGGCATAAGACAATTATCTTCACTTTCATAAAACATTTAAACAGAGAGAGAGAGAAAAGAGTGTGGCTACATTGCCCTTTCCGCAACCATCACGTGCTAAGGTGAAATTATAACTTAATATTCTGAGACCTTAAAAGGCATCTTGGCAGCTTCCCCCTTTGCAGGCTGCGTGCCGACACCCATGCCTAATGTGTTAGTAAGCTTGTTCTAAAATAGGGACCTTGGTTTTGATGTGCGGCTGCTGGCAGCAGCCTCGTTCTTCTAGAACCACACCTGGCCTCAGCAGCCACACCAGAGCAAGCGTAAATTGTAAGTCCCTTGAGGAAAGGGGATGTGCTCTCTGTGCCCGGCTCAGTGCAGAAGGATACGCATGTGGTTTCATAAATATTGCAGGATGGCGACGAGGCCACCCTCCCCTAAAGCCACTGAGGATCTCGCCTGTCCTCCAGGCAGCAGAGGGCTGTCAGCAGGCCAGTCACATCATTTCCACAGTTCGAACTTTCCTCTAGATAAGTCAAAGGAGGAAGGAAGAATTTATCTTCCAACTTGGGAGGATCCTCCACAGTATCCGGGAGGAGAGAGAGAGGGAATGCATTAAAAACCAGAGAAGCGGGCGCGCCGAGCCCTTGTAAACGCGGCCGCTCTGGCCGAGACTACACACACCGGATTCTGGATCCGGCTGGGCCCATTGTAACCACCTGAATCAAAATGATAAAACCAAACCGAAGGCCAAACACAGAAAGGCACGACCACCCACGTCTGCAGCCAGGGCTGAGAACCCCTGCAACAAAGAGCCAGTCGTGTACCCCTATACTGCTTTCTACACAACAGAACTGGTTAGGACTTGCGAAAGTTTTTCTTTGTTTACTTTTCCCTGCCTGCAGTTTTCAGAGAGGGAGGACAAAAAGAATATTCTCTGCTCCAAGGCAGGGCAAGGTCTGACAAGCCCTGGCTGACACAGCCGGGCACGTCTGATTTTGTATGAGGTACGTGTAAGATTGGCAATTTTGATCATTAAGGCAGCGAGAGGCATTCCGGACTATGGGTACACCCTTTAATTCCCCAACGCTCTTGCCCTCACAAACATATCAAAACAAAAGAAAGTTGCTACATGCTTATTTTACAACAAAAAATTCTGGAATTTAAGACAGCCATTACACCATAAACAACAAAAAAATACCACTCTTATATAAAATCGCTTAACTCCACATTTCGGAATCATTTCTATACGGTTAAATGTTTCCAGGAAAACGCTTTTCATTTATTTTTTTCTATAAGAGAAAGACCAGATGTAAAGTCAAGAGAAAAACCGATTTTAAACGTCCCTCCTCCTCACCTTTGTCATGAGAAACATCTACCTCCTGAGTGCCTGATTGATTTATTTTTTTTTTCAAAATTTCACTCCTAACAACAACAAATTTCCTGCTCATTAACCAGATAAGCGACAACCTTTCAAATCGACCATATCAGCGCTCACACTGTGCCCCCTTCGTGTATATAAAAGTCCACATAAATCTCGTATCTCACAAAGCGGATACACAAACCACTCAGAACATTTTTCATGAAAAATACGTTTTAATTAGGCAGTAAAAGGCAGCGCGAGTCCAGACACACACAGGGCAGCGAGGGCTCGCCAGGAAATGTCAGCTGCTGAACGGGACAGCATCTGCCCTGCAGACAGCGTGGCTAGGCTGGCAGCGGTGCTGTCCTCCAGAGAGGGTCCCCAGGGAGGGTCCCGCCTTCTCGGGGTCCCCTTCAGGAATACATGGTCAGCTGCAGCCACTCTTGGATGGACACCTGAATGAGGCCGTCCGCGTCCCTGTCCAGAGACTTGAAGGCACGAAACATGGCATCGAGGCGGACCAGGCAGCAGATGAAGTTGTTGAAATCCATACTTCCATCCTCCTCGGCATATCGGCGGGTGATCATGTGGTGCAGCTGTTCGTTGAGCTGGAAGCCGGCTGCCTCCAGGGCCGCCCGCAGCTGGGCACTCCTGAGACACCCGGCCTGGTCCCGGTCGTACTGCTTGTACACACACTGCCACTTCTTGAGGTTGTTCCACAGATACTTAAACTCTTCGAAGCCCAGTTTCCCATTCGTGTCATTGTCCATGACGGAGACGATGCTCCGGCAGGTGTCGAGGCTGAAGCCGTCGGTCTTCAGGTCCTTGTGCTTGGAGAGGACCTTGTTGAGAATGTTCATGAGCATCGTGGCACCCACCTCCATGTCCGGGCCAGCCAGCTGTGCAAACTGCTGCCGAAGCCGCCTGACTTCCTCGCTTTCGCTGGCCTCCACGCTGGTGAAATGCTGCTGAGTGGGAGGCGGCTCTGGGCTATACTGCGCTGCTGCAGCCTCGCTGATGAAATTCACGAGTCCCCCGACGATGCCTCCAATATTTCCCCCTCCACCTGCTCCTCTTCTCTGACCACCGCCTCCAAGAAAGCCTCCCAGAGCTTCCCCTAGACCGCGATCAGCTCCTTCCAAAAGAGCCTTGGCGAGAAACATGCTTTCCGCTTAACGAGCGGCCAGAGTCCTGGAGACAGATGAAGGGAGCTGAAATGGAGTCTGAGGCGCTGACTTGTGGAATAACCGGCTCTTCTGTACCTGCTTATACTGCACCCCGCCCCACGGCGTGATCTTCCACCTCGACGAAGAGGCCTGAGTTCCTTTGGGTCCTAGCACCTGCCCTTTTTAAGGCGGCCTCCATCAAATATTGAGCTCTTCTAATAAATATTTCTACTCTATCTAATAAATTATCATGCATCATGGTGTGTAGGACAGATGAGAATAAGATCTGTAAATGAATATGTTAAATGATACATTCCTACGTCATTGAACTTAGCTCTCTCTCAGCACCTGAAAAATGATGCTCATTTCCCTAACGGCAGGTAAATAACTCAAGGAAAGCAAGAACTTTATTTCTAAAAACTATTTGTGTCTAGGGTAGAACTGAAGAGTTCTTGGGCAATAGAAGCATATTTACCAAATTCCCTTCCTTTAGCAAAGACTTCCAAAATCCGATGATTTGAAGAAAAACTTGGAAGGGGAACTTTTTAAATGCAGGGGCCCCGGGCCCCACCTGCAGCCATTCCGGTTCTTAGTCTGCTGTGGAACTCAGGAGTTACATTTTGAGGATGTTTTCTGAAGCGCAACATTCATATAGAAAACTGTACAAATCACAAAGGCATGGCTCGAAGACTCCCACGGACTGCACACACCCACATCAAGAAAGAGAATATCACCAGCATCCCCGAAGTCTCTCCATGCCCCTTTGCAGTTACTCTGCTGTCCCAAGGGTAACCACTATCCTGACATATGTCACCAGAGATTCATTTCTGTACCTTAAATAAATGGAATCACACAGTATATACTTTTTGTCTCATTTTTTAATTAATTTTTTTAAAATTGTAGTCAAATATACGTAACATAAAATTTACCATCTTAACCATTTTCGAGTGTTCAGTTAGGTAGCATTAAGTATGTCTGCAATGTGCAACCATCGCTACCATCATTTCTGGAAATTTGTTCATCTTGCTAAACTGAACCTCTGCACCCATTAAATAATAGCTCCCATTTCTGCCTCCCACTAGGCCCTGGCAATCCCACTCTGCGTGAATTAAATTGCTCTAGGTACCTCATGTGAGTGGAATCATATGATATTTGTCCTTTTGTGACTGGCTTATTTCCCTTGGTATAATGTTCATCCATGTTATAGCTTGTGTCAGGATCTTTTCCTTTTTAATGCTGTGTAATATTCCACCGTATGGATAACACACTTGCTTTACCCATTCACCTGTTGGTAGACGCTTGAGGTGCCTCCACCTTTGGGCTATTGTGAATAATGCTACTATTAATATGAGTGTACAAATATTCCTTCAAGTCCCACTTTCAATTCTTTTGGGTATAATTGCTTGACAATATGGTAATTCTGATCTGAATTTTTTGAGGAACCATCACATTGTTTTTTACGGTGGCTGTACAGTATAACATTCCCACCAACAGTGCATAAAGTTTCCAATTTCTCCACATCCTTGGCGACATTTGCTATTTTCTTTATAGCCATCCTAAGGATGTGAGGTGGAATCTATCACTGTGGTTTTAATTCGCATTTCCCTAACAATTAGTGATATCAAGCACTTTTTCATATGCTTTTTGGTCATTTGCATACCTTCTTTGGAGAAATGTCTATTTAAGTCCTTTGCCCATCTTTTAATTAGGTTGTATTTTGTTGTTGTTGAATTGTAGTTCTTTACCTATTCTGGATATTAACCCCTTATCAGGTATATGATTTGTAGATATTTTCTTCCATTCATAGGTGGCCTTTCCACTCTGTTGATGTCTTTTAATGGACAAAAGTTTTTATTTGGATGTAGTTCAATTTACCTAATTTTTCTTTTGTTGATTGTGCTTTTGGTGTCATATCCGAGAAGTGACCGAGAAATCTAACGTCACAGAGCTTTTCCCCTATGTTTTTGTCTAAGACAAAACAACAGTTTTAGCTCTTTTTAATTATAATTTTTGCTCTTGTGTTTAGGTCTTTGATCCAGTTTTAGTTAATTTTCATATATGGTGTAAGGAAGGGTCTGACTTCATTCTTTTGCATGTAGTTATCCAGTTATCCCAGTACAATTCATTGAAAAGACTATTCTTTACCTACTGAATGGTCTTGGCAACCTATTTAAAATAATCAGGTTTATTTCTGGGCTCTCTATTATGCTGGTACCACACTGTGTTGATTACTGTAGCTTTGTATTAAGTTTTGAAATCAGGAAGTATGAGACTTCCAACTTTGTTCCTTTATTTTTTTTCTCCTAAGATTGTTTTGACTATTTAGGGTCCCTTGAAATACCATATGAATTTTAGGATGGATTTTCCTATTTCTGAAAAAAACATTGTTGGGATTTTTATAGGGATTGCATTGAACCTGGAGATAATTTGGGTAGTTCTGACATCTTAACGACATTGTCTTCCAATCCATGAACATAGGACGAATTTCCATTTATTTGTGTCTTATTTCTTTCAGCTATGCTTTGTAGTTTTCAGTGTATAAGTCTTTCACTTCCTTGGTTATGTTTATTTCTAAGTATTTTATGCTTTTTACTGCTATTGTAAATAAATTATTTTCTTTTCAGATTGTTCATTATCAGTGTGCTAAAACACAGCTAAATTTTGTGTGTTGATTTCGTAGCCTGCAGCTTTGCCAAATTTATTAGTTCTAATAGTTATATATGTGTGTTATCATTATCTATATATGATCATGCCATCTGCGAGCAGAGATAATTTTAATTTTTCCTTCCAACTCACACGCCCTGCATAATCCAGTACTATATTGAACAGAAGTAGTGAAACCAGGTATCTTTTTCATGTTCCTGATCTTAAAGAAAAGGAATTCAATCTTTGACCATTGAGTATGATGCTGGCTGTGGGCTTTTCACATAAGACCTTTATTATTTTTCCTTCTATTCATAGTTTGTTGAGTGTTTTTATCCAAAAGGGTGTTGAATTTTGTCAAATGCTCATTCTGCATCAGTTGAGATGAAATGGTCTTCCTTTCACTCTGTCAATGTGGCCTGTTATACTGATTGATTTTCATACATTGAACCATCCTCGTATTCCAAGAATAAATCCCACTTTGTCATGATGTAAAATCCTTTCACTGCGCTGTTGAATTCTGTTTACTAGTATTTTGTTCAGGAATTTTGTATCAATATCCACAAGGGATACTGATGTATAGTTTTCTTTTCATGCAATATTTCTTCCTGACTTTGGTATTAAATACTGGCCTCATAGAGTGAGTTAGAAAGTGTTCCCTCCTCTTCAAATTTTGGGAAGAGTTTTGAGAACAACTGGTATTAATTTCTCTGTAAGTGTTAGGTTGAATTCACTAGTGAAGCCATCTGGTCTGCACTTTTCTTTAGGTTTTTTTTTTCTTTTTAATTATTGATTCAATCCTCTACTTCTTCATGATTTGATATCGGTAGGTTGTGTGTTTCTAGAAATTTGTTCATTTCATCTAGGTTATCCAATTACTTGGAATTAGCTACTCATGGTATTCTCTTATAATAATTTTTATTTCAGTAAAATTAATAGTACTATCCTCTCACTTTTGATTTTATGTGTCTGGCTTTTTTTTTATATTTGTGAGTTTTGATTTTATATATTTAACAGTTATCTTTAGAAGTCAGTCTAAGCCAGGTAGTCCCTACCTGTGAGAAACCCTACTTTTGATACTAAGTAGAGTCAGAGAACAAGTCCTTAGAAGTCTCCAGAAGTTCTATTGGTGAACTTGGGGAAAGGCAGATAGGATGTAATAACTAAATCATTATGTCACTTAGCATTCTGAGCCTTAATTTCAAAACTGCAAAATGATGATAACAGTATCTCACTTGCCTATTTCATAACGATTCTATCTTATATATTACCTATCAGGACATAGGCTCAGTGTTTAGGACATAAAGATGAATATATCGGGGCAACTGTGCTCAAGGATTAAATACACTCACAGAAAACTCGTTGTAACTCAATCTGAAGTCTGTGTCCATATTTCTACTATTAATACCAAGTTATTACATTTGTATATAATCTTTGTAAATTAGGTTTTATGCAATTCCTCTGAAAGATACAAAAGTATTTGAGACAAGGAAAAAAAAAAAACTCAGAGAAACTACTTTTTAAAGGTCGTACCGTGAATACATGGTACTGCATTATTAAACCATTATGGGTACCCAAAAGAAGAGCATTTGCTGAGGCAAAGGAGAGAGTTTACTGACAGAAGAGATAATGTATAGGCCTCGCTATCAGCTGAGTCAGAGTTCTCAAGCAGACATGGCATACGGAGAGGCAGTATGGTACAGAACTGGACTGGAAAGAGCTCCGAACTGTCATGCGACAATCTATCTCACAAGTTACTATGGGAACCACGGATAGCTCAAATGTGGAATCAAAAGAAAACTAGATGTGAAATCACTTTGTAAATTATACAATCCTAGAACTGAATGATGATTTTTCTTACTATTACTATGGAGAGACTAGTAGCTAAGGAACACAGCTCCATTTAGGAGATGGGAGCGATTCTCCTTCGGCCACACCCAGTGGTTAGTGTAAAATTTCCTACCACTGGTTTTATGGCATAATGACTCCAATAACTGGTCTCATGGGTATGATGAAATGGCCTCTGGGAAGGTCCAAAGGCCAAATGTCTTCCTTAACCACAAAGAAGCACCACAAAAGGACTGTCTTCGTTTTAGGGGAATTACAAGGGGGCCATCTGGCCTCAGACATATCTAAAGCCATTCATAAAAGCTTCTCTCAGAGGAAATTACATGGACTTTGTTTTTATAATATTGGACATTAACTTGATAGCATCCACTGCCATATAAAAGGTGTCTCCTTATGCCCATCTGAAGTGTTCTTCAATGAAGTTTAAATCCAATTTGTCTCATTTATTTTCTGTGAAGATGGAGGGCATTTAGCAAACAGTTTCTCACAGCCATCACAGAATAAAAGACAGTTATTAGATTAACACGCATTTTCTTCTCTGGACCCTTTAATGCCCTAAGGCCATTTATTAGAACACTAACAGGAACTTCAGTTGGTGCCTGGGGAGCTCTACTGTCTAATCTGGAGAAAAGTGGGGAGGGGAAGAGGCCGCTTCTTACGGAAAATCTAACTTCAATTTGATGGGGAAGAGTTACTGAACTTAAAAAGTTAACAGTGACACATGAATGCCACTGGCAACATTATTTGGAATCGCCCCAAAGTGGAACAACCTAAATGTCCACCAACTGGTGAATGGACAAACAAAATGTGATATATCCATATAATGGAGCACTGTTTGGCCATAAAAATAAGTGAACTACTTCCTTTACATGGAATTACTTCCTATGACATGGAGGAACCTCAAAAACAGTGAAAGAAGTGAAAGAAGCCAGACAAAAGAGACCATATACTATATCATTCCATTTATAAACCATGTCTAGAAAAGACAAATCTGTAGAGATAGAAGGTCTCTATTCTAGACCAGGTCTAGAATAACATGGAAGGACTTACAACTCTACAGTGGGTCACCTAGGACTATGAGGCAGGTAGGCAACAGTAATTAAGAGTTAAAGATACAAAGAATCATATTGGAGTGATGGCAATATTCTAAAACTGATTTAAGCTGATGGTGGCACAACTTGGTAAATTTATTAAAAATAATCATTGAAGTGTGTGCTTGAAACGGGTGAATTATATGTGTAAAATATACTTCAAGAAATTATTTTTAAAAAGTGACAGTTTTTAGCAAAAAAGTATACTGAACTAGTTCTAGTCCTAGTCATGCGATTCACTGTGCAGCCTTGGGCACGTAACTTCTTCTCTAGGGCTGGCAGCCTTCCGCAAAATAAGGATAATAGGCAATTTGGCACCAAAGGTCCTTTTAGCTCTAAAATTCTGTGAGTTTAGATTTTCACGTGCCATGTGACAGCAGCATCATTCTTACCTGGCATTTCGTTTCCTTCTGACGCCCACGTCTTTTTATGCTACATATTAATTTAATTCAACCTTCTCTTATCTTCATTCTAGTTCCACAACTTTTAAAGACATGACATGCTTTCTCACCCTTATCCCCACTTTGACATATTGTCTGGTTTTCAAAAGTATTCTTTAAGGCCAACTATCAAGTCTGTAGTGCCTCCAAACAAAGTTCTGAACCAGGTCTAGGATAACGCAGGATGCAGGACTCCCACTTTGAGTGAAGCCTTTTTTTTTCCAAGTGTGGCTCTTACCTGACTGTGATCGGGACCAGACCTTCCTAATTTATTGATGATAATGTCATGTTGGATGAAATCCAAAGCCCTTCTAGAGTCCATACAGATAATATCTATTTCTTTTCTCTACCATCTTGGGCTGTCGCCCTGTCATTAGGAGGAAATTGAATTAGTCTGACACAATTTGCTCCTTACAACGCCCTACCCTCTACTTCCTTCTGCTCTTGAAAGATGCCAGTAATCGCTCACTTGCTCTGGTTAAAGAGCGAAGTTTTAATTGCTGCCATCTCCTTTCCGTTTCCTTTAAGCATCTCCTAGTTATACTTGCACCGAAGACCCAAAACTAAAGCATCTAATTCTCATGTTCAAGTGGATATTTCTAGTGTCACGGCACTCAGTGAGAGAAAATACTGTGATGGACTCAGTGGGGGTGCTACGTTAACCTGAGGCTGGAAGAGGGAAATGCTCAGACATGCAAGCCCCCCAAACCTTCAGGACGACTTACACGACCGGATGGGAAATTTCATCTATCCCACTCAGAAAGCTATAGCCTTTTTCTGTTTATTATATTATAAGTGACAGCGCAGATTTCAAAGAACAAATCCTGATTAACTGACACGGAATCAAGGTGAGTTCTTCACATGACCTATGAAAGACTATATCACATATTAAGCCTGAACTGGGAATGGAAAGGACAGAAGACTTCATTGATTGTTGCAATTAGTCATCTCTGCCACTGTAGCAATAAGGCAGCCACAGAGAATACATGGATGAATGGGCGTGGCCATGTCCCAATAAAACTTTATGAACAAAACAGGTGTCAGGCTGGATTTGGTCAGTCAGCTGCTGTTAAGCTGATGAAAAGAAAGCACGAGGGTAAGGTTTCAGGGCTAGACTGGAGGCTGGCAGACAGTGCTCCTAAGAACCATTATTAATTTGTAGGACTGTCCACATCTGATTGAAAGGGGGGTCGCTCTGGACCTTTATTCTTAACTAGTCTGCTTACCTCTTGTTGATATTCTCCTGCAGCCCTAACTAGTGGAATGTTATTTATCTTTATAGATGAGAGGCTGAATCCTAATTCCTAAGCTGGAGTCTGCCATGAGCTCACTCTCTTCCTACCAGTACAGAACACAGCTTAATAAAACTTATATGGTTATTTTTCCATTCTGGAAAAATATTGAAAACTGTCATGATTTCTCCCATATCTGCCTTTAAACTAGAACTGGGTTCTTCTGGCATTACTGTGTTCTCTGTTTAAACACTAGACAGGAAAAATGTGAGTATACTTTAGCACGACGAGGCTATCGTAAACTTCTGCAGATCCTTCATTACCGATTCGCAGTACGTGGAATGAATGCATTTCTTTATCCCAAGTTCTTCCTGTCTGCCCTGTTCTTGGTCTTCGTTCAAGTGTTAACTCATGAGTGCCAATAACAAGCACCCTCGCGTGTCTCTTCCTGCTAGAGAAGGCAGGGAGCTGTAGCATGCAGATTTTCTGCTCATGCTGAAAGTTACGACAGGGCACTTACGTGGCTTCAGTGCTTGCAGATAAACAGAAATCTTTGTGAGTGGCACAGATGAATTTTTCCATTCAACTGTACACGCTGTTCTAAGAGTTTTGGGGACCATATGTCTTCTGAAGTCCAAAATGTTTACTATCTGGCTCTTCTACAGAAAAGTCTGCAGGCCCCTAAAATATAGCTTTGCTGCTAGGGAGGACAAATACTGTTGTGCTGTGTGTCAGGAGGGACATTAAGCTGAAAGCCTCATGAGATGTAGTATAAAAGAGAAATGACTGGCCACTAAGAAGAGGTAAGAGGCAGATGACATGGCATGTTGTCAGCTTTGCAACGACAACGACAAGCATACTGAAATAAATACTTGAGGGCTTTGTGTCGCAGGTATGTAAGGCACCATTGGCAGGGCAGCCCACAGCTTTCTCAATAACGTGATGAAGGACAAAATGAACAATGATGCTGTTACGGACACTGCGAGACATTGTTATAATTGTCCAAATGACCATCTTATTTCTGATTTAGCCTTTGCTCTTTCTTAATTCATTAAATGTATTTAAATCTCTTCAAGTGTGCTAGCACAAAATCTGGTATTTGACACTGAACTATGAATACCAAGCATGTTGAGAAGGCATTGTTTTCAAGTATTGTCTCAGCCCTCAACTCTAACCCATCTGGACATTTGACTAGATCTAGAGAGTTCAGTATACATTCATGAAAATAAAGAAGCTAAATTAAAACTGAAGATGTAAAGAGTCTTTTTCTTTCTTTCCTTTTTTTTTTTTTTTTTTTTTTTTTTAGAGATGAGACATCTCCAAAAGGGAATTATCCCAAAGAAGTGAACTATGCCATGCTTTGGATCATGAATACCATATTTCTGTTGACTTTATCTGCCATCAAACATCTGAGCATCTGAAAGAACATGTCAGAATCTCAGAAAGAGCTAAATGGACAGTGTATTGTTCTGTTATGTTTTGTTTTGTTTTAGGATAAATTAAGACAAAAGCCATTATGAAGTCTTTGTAGCCTAGCCAAGCATGCATGTGGGAAGAAAGAGAGAATATGAAGAAATACTCAGGTCTCTCCTCTTATCCCCCAAACAACAACCACAACTACACGAGACCTGGGGAAGATTAAGTGGAGACAAGAAGGCAGGGGAAAAGGAAGATAAAGTGGGAGAGGAGCATGGGAAGGGCTCACAGGAGCTATTGGCTCTGCAAAAATTTATAGGTACTGAAAGATCAACAGGAACACCCCACCCTTCCTCCGCCTCCCCCCACCCCTCACGAAGCATTGAGTTTGGCAAGATAAGCTGCTCTAAGAGAAACAAACTGTGAAGTTACTGAACTTCCTGGTCTTTCCCAGCGAACACTCCCCACCTAACTCAATTAAAGAGACTGAGAAAAGAAGCTGGCATGGAAGTGGGTACATAGCATAACCAGGGTGTGGTGGCAATTGCATAATTCAGCTTCTCAAAACAAAGCAAATCTCAGGCACAGGCATGCAGGTATCTCAAAAACAAACAAAAAAAGGCGGGGAAGAGGGGGCGGGCATGGAGAGAGAGGAGAATTATGAGGAGAAGAAAAGAAAATAGAAAAGAAAATGAGAAAAGAAAAAGGAAGAAAACAGGGTCAAATACATTAGTTATTAATCCTCCAGACTACTTTCTCTGCCTTCTAATATGTTAGCAATTAAAAGAAAAGCGCCTTAAACCCAGCTCTTAGTCTGTATTCAAAGCCAAGTCACACTATCCAAAGGAGTAAAGAAAACTCAGTTACAATTGGCATGTGAGCCAGCTGACCGACGCAGTCCACGTGGACGTGTGACTGGCCACACTGGCAACGAGGATCCACCAGCCGCTCCCAGCTGCCTGCAGCCAGCTGCTATCCAGCTCCGAGTGAGTCAACCTGGCTAACCAGAGGTTATTTTCATCCTTGGTTTATGCTCCCTTCCCCTCTCCCCAGTCCTCTCATACTTAACTGTGCAGAAGGAACAGAGGGGCTGGTGGCAGGTATCATCAGTCATCAAAAGGCAGAAGGGGTGTCATAACAGTCCTGTAGGGTTTGACACCTGAGAGGGCAACCTCTATAGGTATTATTTTGAATTTTGATTAAAATTCCCATGAGCATGACATCTAAGATGTGCTCTGAACTCCCCCCTCGGTCCTTATTTCATGTCATTTCCCACCTCCTCATCTTCTGTCCGTATTTGTGTATCCCTGCCATATTCCTTCCTGTCACCAAGTTCGTATTTATAGAAACTTTGTTTAAAAATTACTTGCATGGATTCTAGAGCCATATGGGAAGAGGCTAGTTAAATCTCCTGGAAAAAGTAGTAACAGCACAAGTGAAACAGTTCCTTTGTTTTTGCAGCTCACACAGCTATATCCAATCATTTTCTCCTTTCCCCCAAATCTTCATTGCTCATCGTAGTTGTTCCGCAGCAGAACCACTACAAAGTGTAACAAAGACTGTACATCTCATGGACAAGGAAAGGTTATCTGTATGCTGCAAGCAAGCCCAGAAGAGAGGCGTGGGCACTATGCACAGAAAAAGGTTGTTTAACTGCATCATATTGAGGAATTGCTCATCTCTTGAGATCACAGAGGATGTCGTTTGGAACAGGAAAAAAGGCCTGTTTTGGTTTCTGTCATCAAGCTATAATTTCTTGGCTAAATATCTTTTTCCAGAGGTTAAGAGAGAACTGGGACTTCTGATGCCAGCCAAGATGGAATCAGCCCATTTTAGTCTCTCTCTCCTTCTGCTTATAACTAAAAACTGATGGAAATACAGACACTACTACCTCTGGACAAAATACCATAGGAGGAAGGTTGGGGAGGAAAGTTAAAACCCGAAGAACAACCAAGAAGGCAGTGAAATCATGGAGGCCTGAAGACAGAATGGCGTCATTAATAAATTGTTTAAAGAAAACAACTGTCAACTCAGAACTCTCCGCACAACAAAAACATCCGTCAGGAATGAATGCAAAATAAAGCCATTCTCAGATAAAGGAAAGAAAAAGAGATCGCGATCCTAAGTGTTTAACCACATGAGATAAAAACCTACATTGGCACGGAAACCTATGCGTGAAAGCTTAGAACAGTTACAGTCCTAATTGTCTTAAACTGGGAAACAAACCAAATGTTTCTCGGCTGAGGAACCGAGCATGGTACATCCACACAATGAAATACTACTCAGCGAGAAAAGGAAACTCAGTCTGGATCTGTGCAACAGTCTGGCTCAATCTCAAGTGCATTATGCTGAGTGAAAGAAACCAGACTCAAAAGGAGAGATACCGTGTAATTCCATTTATACAGCATCTGGACAAGGCGAAGCTGCAAGGAGGGAGGACAAGTTAGCGATATCCAGGGGTTAAGGGGAGGGGAAGGGCTTGACTAAGAAAGAATAGTTACCAGGGAATTTTTTTTTTTTGGCAGCCGTTGTGTATCTCCAGGGTTGTGGTAGTTACATGCCTCTATGCATTTGCATTTGCTAGAACTCATATAACTGTAACCAAAAGTATGAATTTTATCTGTTAAAGACAAATTAAAAATATGGAACTTAAAATCTTGGTGTATCCTTACATATCCATAAGCAGAAAACTGTAACCCAATGTAATGGCAAATGGCCAAGCTTTCACTGAAATCTTTGTTATAAAATGTTATTTGAAAATAAAATCTATTTGGTCTTCACAGATTTTTGAGAAAGTCCAGAAACCTTCAGGATAGGATAGTACTACCCAATATGTGAGTTTTTACATAAATTTAAGTTCTTGCCAGTTATAGAAACCTTTCCAATTCCATGTGAGAAGCATGATTACATCATCACAAAATTTGTATCTGACCCGGTGTTTGAAAGAGACGCTATCATAACTGTTATCACACACACACACACACACACACACACACACACACACACACACTTTTACCATTAAAGGGACAACACAAAAATCGGACAGTGACACCACCCTGGGCTCAGCATGCCTTCTCTAACTCTGACCGAACGAGTTTTTCTTGCCTGCCAAACTGACGATCACTCTGCAGGCCGCATAAAAGCTGTTTGCGTGTTAAAGATGGGACGTTAACATACCCTGTCGAAGAGCGCAAAGAGTTGTCTCAGGACGTCCGAAACAGGCAACTTTAAATACTCTGCAAATTCTTCAATTCCGATCCTTCCCCCTTTGGAGGAACCTGCGATGGCTGCATATTCGCTCAAGTGCTTACGGACGCCATCCCAATCTAATCTAGACAGAGAATTGGAAACGCACGTCATCAGCCCTTCGTCATCCACGTGGGCATTTTTTTATAAACGCTGTTTTATTCATTTGTCTGAGGGAGACATTTTAAGTGTTAAAATTGAAAAGGAGAAGAAAATGGGTACTTTTTTTATTAGTTTCAGATACACGGTATAATGGTGAATGAGTATTCTAAAGCCCATAGTGAACGTGTACACAGGCTTCTAATTTTTTAAAGGATTTTAGTTTAACTGTAGTTTAACTGTAGCTTTCCCCACTATGTGAGAAAAAGAAAAGTAACTGAGAAAAAGAGCAATGTGGTAGAATAATAAATGACTCATGGCAAGAAAATAGAAAATCACATTTAAATCTAAACATCCCTTAGTAAGTCAATAGTATTCATTGAGTTGTTAAATATCTATCTATCTATCTACCTATCTATCTATCTATCTATCTATCATCTATCTATCTATCATCTATCTATCTATCTATCTATCTATCTATCTATCTATCTATCTATAAACTTTTGCTTTTAAGGAGCTTTCAGGTTGATAATGAATTCACATTTCAGAAAAAGCTGTGATAGGGAGATTCATTAGACTATACGCACTTCCCCTAATATTAGCAATCAGAACTCAGGATGGTAAACAGTGGAATTTCTGTCGCTTACATCACGTCCTTTCTTTGCCTTAGAGATTAAACGCATTACTTAACGGATAGTTTTTCTGTATCCCATTTCAGTGACTATCTACACTTTTCAGATCTCTAGGAATATTATGAACATAACATCCAAACATTTTATGTAGAAGATATAAAGAATATTTGCTATGTCGGTTGTCGAAATGTAATTTTTTAATATTGAATTTTAATACAGTGACTGGTTCTGGAGCTCCCTCCCCAGGAGGATGCCGGGGTCTATTAAATCAAGAAATCCTGCAAATCACTAGCAGGGGTGAAAACAGAATGAACTGTAACAAGAGGGGGATCTGGAGGTTACCCTGTTCATACCAGATAGTTTAAAGAAATGTTCTAACTGGTTTAAACTCAATCATAAAAACACGAAGGAATGTTTTTTCCTTTAAAGAAAAAAATTACGTGCCCAGAAAGAAAAGGTAGATCTCGAGTAAGTATTTAAAATTTAGTGATGGTCAGGATTGCTACCTTCCAAGTCAATTCATATTTCACAAGAGAGGCTGTGACCACCACAGGCCAGTATCATCTAATTATGCTATCTTTCTTGCAAAAAGGTGGCAGGATAGACAAACCGCTCCAAGCCATTTCTCAGTAGGGAGGCATCTGTATTCACTCACATTTACCATTTCTTGGTCTTCTGTGAACAGTACACATATTTTTGAGTTAACTGTTCTTGAAAAAACAAAACTAGATGAACTAAATGGGAGATAAGTTCACACAACCCTGGCTTCCCTAATAAACACCAGAGCTGAGAATTAATGAAATCAGAGAAAATAAACATACAAGGATTCAGATTGCTTTTAGAAACCTTTGTGAAAGTTAGTAATTAAAAAAAATACTCACTTCAATTTCCGGCTAATTTTGGTAAATTCCACCAGTCCAGCTTCCATAGGCAATGTCAGCTGTCCTGCTGAAATCATCAATCTGCAATCTTCATAGGTGTGATCTGTTACTGGAATTCCCAGGGCTCTGAAAGCATTAAAAAAGCAAACTGAAATTAAAAAAAAATTTTTTTTTTAAAAAGGTAATGACTTTTCATTATTCTGAATCGGTCAACAAACAATAGTAGTAAATGGAAAAGTATTTCCTACTTTTAAAACCAGTAGCTTTGGCTTTGTGTTGCCAGAGAGACACATTTCTTTACGTCTTCACAGACTTACTTCGCAGACATGATATCCTTATGTCGCATGCTCTGTCAGCTGACCATTTACGCTTTGTGTTTTAACTGCCGTTAACAATAACAACAGCTTCAGTAATGAGAAGACTCAGACCTAGCGGCGGACGGTTAAGCGCTTAACCTAAGCCTCAGTGTTCTCATCTGTATGCAGAACAGTTACTCTGCTACTCCATAGGGTTATGCTAAGGACAAACCAGGAATGCCCGTGGAAGAGCCCGTTGCACAGGTAAGTGGCATCTGTACGTATTAGAAGTGAACAATCTTAATTGCTAGCCATCTGCATTTTTTTGCCTTTTAAAGGTTGAACATCACCTTCTTGCTACATAATAATCACCTAAAAATACAGAAGAAAACTGATAATAAGCTTATATTTCTTCTAAACCTAAACATCTTCCATCCTTAAGGGAGAGTGTAACCCATACTACCTCCCTCCATCTCAGAGATTTAATAATAGTGAACTAGGTTTGGGGAGAAAATACACACACACACACACACAAACACACACACACAATTTAAAAAATACTGAGTACCAAGAAGAAAGTCTGTGCAATACATAAAATCGTTCCCCAAAGATCCCTCTTCACTAAATTTTTATTCACAAATATTCAGTGAAAATCATAAAATTATGTCTTCAACTATATTTGATTTTGTTGAATCATTATTAAGAACATTAAATTTTCAAAGAATGCAATGAGAGTAAAACATTTTTCTATCCACAGCTAGGTTTTGATTGCTAAATATTTAGGGAAACGAATCAATAAGAAGGAAAATAAAAATTAAAAATATTTCTGGGATTTTAAGGTAAGGATTACTATTCCCATTTTACCTGTGAGGGAAGGCCAGGTGGGGGACATCTTGGGGACAAGTCGTCCAAGGTTGGGCAGCTGATGGAGGTCTTATTTTTATCAGAGGCCCTTAGACCTCCGTGCCTCCAAATTCGGAAAACGTCTGCCTTAAACAAATAAATCCCTCCTCTGCTTTTAGGCACATTTTGGGAAATCAAAATATCTGACAAAAAAATCTCACAATTCCTAATACTTATCTTTGTTCCTAACTTTTGGACATAAGCTGGTAAGAAAACATAATGGAAAACAAACAATATATAAGCAAACCATAGCTGGACTAGAAAGGAGATCAAATAAGCACACCTAGGTACACATAACAAAATTTTTTTGTTTTGTTAAATATTTATTCTTTTTTGAAAATATAGTTATCCTGCTGTGGAACGTTAATATAAATAGATACATGTGTGTATATGTGAATACCTATTCTTACATACGCACATATATTACTATATGTGCATATACACATGATTATATATGTATGTGCTTGCTATGAAGCCAGATTCTCCTGTGAAGCTCACAGTTCTCGCTGAGTTTTCACTAAGAGAATAAATACCGCTTGGCCTTTTAGCTCTAAACCTACCACTGGACTGCGGGCGGTGGTCCCTGGGGAGTTGGTACACACCCCACGGCTGGGTGGGGACAGCACCGCACACGTTCTTTCATTGATGAGAGGTGATCTATTTCATCACAACAGTGGCAGGTTAAAACTCCCTTAAGTGTAGGAAAATATCTACTACCTTATGTTTCCCAATTTCTAAACCCTGAATTCATAGTCATCTTTTGCTTTTCTATGCATCTACTACATTCCCTTGCAAATGTTCTCCACTTCGGGGCTTTGATCATGAAGGCCTTTGAAACCCACGGCCTGGCAGCTACACGCAGGCTGAGGGGACAGAAGATGGCTTCGGGGGGACCCGCTGGGACCATCACGAGGCTTTGTCAGCTGGCGATGGCCACCTGGGGGGAATCCACCCTCTGGAAGGCACTGGGATGGTCTCTTCAGGTTATTGTACCCTCCTCACCCCCATTCCAACAAAGACACATTTCTCTTAGTTTGGGGCTGCAGTTGAGAAAGCATTTATAGACTGTCACACTGACCGCATTCCCAGGCCCATTATTTGGCTTCCCGAAATAAGTTGAGGACTGAGGACCTCAGAAAGATAAAACTGACCTTAGAACTATGTTAAATGTCGTTTATTAATAATGTTCAAACTATCTAGCGATCAGGATCACACACACAGACACTTACTCTGCCATCAGGTTCCGGACTCTACTGGCAAAAAGGACAGGATCACGTTTTTCTTCATCATTTGGTGCTTGAACAGGCATAAACTGAAAGACGAAGACACCTTTCTGTAACAGCTGGTTGGTCTCTGACATTAAACGCTAAATACATTGATTTATAAGTGATCGCTCATTATACTAAATCTGCCTAACACACAGGTTGCACGATCCAACAAAAAGATTCAGGAAAGCTGTCTCCAGCCCTGGGTCTTCCTGCGTGTTAACTAGTTTGGCCTTTAACTTTCCGAACTGTCTCCCTGACTCTGAAAGGAGGACTTTGGTCACCTGACTCCCTGGTTGGGCTAAGGACAAAACGAGCCAAAGTCTGGAATTCTGGAAGTTATGAAGCCGTAGCTACTGAGATCTTATTCTCAGGGCTGCATTCTCTACCAGTCCTGCCCCATTGTGTGAAAACATCATTATTAATATTATTTTGTCTGTTATAATCTTCTCTATCCATTCTTACATCAACTGTATTTTTATCAGTTGATCAAACTTTGAGTTTTGTCATTTCGTCTGCTTGTCTCGCTTTTCCTCCGTGTTTTACCTTACCATTTAACAGGCTACTTTTTTCTTCAGTTGATGTTCTGTGATGTCTCATTCATACTGTCCTTATTTTTATGTATGCTTTTCTAATATTAACAAGGTTTTGGTGCCATATTTAAGTCATAATGTATTTTTTGAGCACCTACTATGAACCAGGCAAAATCAATGGGGCCCTATTCCTGTTCTAAAAAAGGTAGATATTTTAACAGGACAGACCAAGCTAGCATGTGCTAAGTATCCCTACGCTTATTCCCAATTTCAGACAGGGCTCAAATACTTAATGAACGTATTTAAAGCCATACAGGTCACATGGCCAGGATTTAGTCCAAGGTCTGTCAGATTCTAAAATGCTTGTTTTCCCCACCAAGGACTATGGCAGTGAAGGACAGGAAAGAACTGATTTGGCCAGTGGTCAGGGAAAAGAGGCTGTACAGAAGAGCTAATAGTTATCTTGGCCTTTTAAGCATAAACCTGATTTTGTCAATAGCTACTGCTTACTGAACTGTAGCTACAAATGCTAGGTGCTTTATAGGCATTATCTCATTTCATTAACTATCCCGACTTAGTCATAAGGAATTGGGGTTCACAAAGATGAAGTGACTTGCTCAAGGTTCTATGGCTCACTTCCATTCCACAAGTACTGCCTAGGCACCTACCACGTGCCAGGCATGGCACTAAGCCCTGAAGACATGACAACGAAGTCCCTGTCCTCCATGCAGTGGGGTAGAAATTAACGACAATGAGCTAAGCCCACCAATAACAGCTACCATCCATTAAGCACCTACTGTGTGCTGAACATTTCATGTTAGGGGCTTTATATGATTAACTCTCTTAATTCCGTGAAGCAAGTTCTACCATTTCCATGATGGAAGCAGGTGGCTAGAAGGAGTTAAACAATATAGCTAAAACCACACACAAGTGGCAGGACAACAATTTGGAAGAAAAAAAAAAGCTTTGTATAAATAACACTCTTTCTAATCTCATGTGGACCTGCTTTCAAGTCTTGTTAGTCATGCTAAGAAGCCTGTGGGCAATGGTGACCCAGAGATGAAGTCTGAGCAAGGAGGAGACATGACCAAGTCCAAGTTTTTGAGCAGTGAGTTTGAGGGAGTGGATAAACCAAAGAGGAGGCCACTGAGCGCAGGGAGAACCCCACGGGCATCCGCAATTGTCCCTTGAGAGATGATAAGACCAAGAATCGAGGAAGAGAAGTTGCAGAGAAGAGCAGAAATGCAAGTGGCATTTTTAGAATAAAACGGATAGGAATCACAGGATAACCTGCATTGTCATTTTACTTTTCACGTTAATCTGACTGACATCCTCTCCAAGGGGACAGTTGCACGCTGCAGAAATAGCACTTGTTGCCTTGGCTCTGCTGTGTGATCCTGGAAAAGTCACTTAACCCTATGGGCCTCAGTGCCCTCTCTTGTCAAATGGAAAAGGTTGATGAAATAACCTCTAAGGTCCTGTCCAGCTGGAATTCTCTATCTAGCTTTCTACTTAGCATCCAGTTATTCTTAGTTTATTCTGGATAAAGCAAGCCACCAGAGGTCCCCACATTACTTACATATCCAGAGCAACAAACTCTCTTTGCAAATAAATATTTCTAAAAATTCCCTCCATCCTGTTCTGGTAAAATCTCTTATATTTGCTTAGTATGAAATCCAAGGAAGAAAAGCATGGTAAACTCAATGTTCATAAAATCTCTACAAAATAGTATAAGAAATTAAAGTTTTAAAATGCCATATAATTCTTCATTTCTTAAAAAAGCCAAATGATCATTTATAATACACTTAATTTGTAGGTCATAAAAAAAATCTGAACCCCCCCCACCCCAAAAAAAAAATTAACCAAACATAATACAATGACTTATGATGGGTTTAGTTCTTTTTTGTGCGGGTAATATTTTTCATAAAATTATCTTTAATAACTCTCATATTGGCATGGCATTTTATTCCCGAGGAAAAACATTCCACTGAGAACACAAAATAATTAAAAGTCTGGATTTGACACTCATGCCTCCTGAGTCGCAATTCAGTAGAAATTCTAATAAAAAGTCACCTCTCCTTGGATAAGACCTTGCCCTCCTTATCATTTTTTACAAAATTTCCATTTTTTACAAAGCCACTCAAGGCTCTCAGCATGAACGTACCCTTTATGTGGGAAGGAAGGAACAGGACAGCCATTATCCATTACTGCCCCCTAAGACACATCGCAATATTCCAGCGGCTTCAGGACCCCAGGTTTCCTTTCCACCTTCATCTTCTCTCATCATACCTGGTAGCCACACAAGTCCATCCGACATCTGGATTTCACAGCCCCTTCCTCGGATCTGCTTCTCAACAACATTTCAGCCACGGAAATGAAGAAATGACTCTAATCTCCTCCCGTGACAAGTCCTCCAGCAGAGTTTCCCCTCATCGTCCACAAGTGTTTACTTCCCCACGAACCTAGTCCGGCACAGTCTATGAGAACCTGATGGTCACGCCCAGGACCTGCTCATCCCTCTTTGCCTAGCCCCTCCTGCGACATCTGCCAATTTCCACACATGGCCTTTGTCACCTACATCCTCTCCTGTCTGCCACACCATGGTGCCAAGCACAAACCCTCGACCACCTCCCCTGATCCTGCCGTCCCACTCCTATTGGAGGTGCTAAAAAAGGTACAAAACCTTATTGGCTGAGGCCACTACAAATCCATGTGAGCTTTCAGAGGCTCCTCAGACCTGCTTGAAAACTGTGATATCTTCTCTAAAGTGACCGAACCGCCTCAAAAACTAGTTTTTGTTTGTTTCCCATTTGCTGAAGATTTTCATTTATTAAAAAAATAAAATGTGTTTTCTTAATGCAGAGCCTATTCCTTAACGTCTATTGATGGGTGAAGATCAAGTTACTTAACTTAAATGGCAGCTCACGGATGCCTGGCAGCCCTTTTATGTCCCTTTCTGATCTGCTGCCATCACATTTTACCGTTTCAACACAATCTAGGTTGCAATTTCACTTTCATCTCAACTGCACTTCACTCTCAACTTTAGAAAGAAGATGGTGAAGGAATTCAGGACACACGACTCCAAAATATGCCGCTTGGGCATATTGATTATTCTGAGCTAAGACCGTTGAACAATGGCAAATACAGGGAGAGGCTGTCTCTGAACCCCCTTATCTGCCTAAAGACAGATCCTCCAAAAGGAACTCGATTGTCATAAATCCCTTCCTGGGGAGATTCATCAAACAGGGGGGCTGACTCTTATCAGAGGACAGGAGACTAGCAGTTGACATCACACCCAGACGATCTTTATCCCACACTCCCATATCACTCCTCTATTCTCCTAAGGGCCCATTTGTCTTTTCTGAAAATCATTTACTCTCCCCTAAGTGGCCTATATGCTCCCACCCCTTCCTCTTTTAAGATGGTATGTGAACGCTCAAACAAAAGGATTGACTTTTTGTTCCCTGTGATGCCCTCGTGCACAAAATACGAAAAATAAATCTGTGTACCTTTCTCTTGTGAATCCATGTACTGTCAGTTTACTTCACAGAGCCAGCTATTGAACCTAGGTGCGGGGAGGGGCCTTTCCTCCCCTGGAACAGCCCGTGTGAACTTCTGTAATGTCCTTTCCCACTCACCTGGGGCTGTTTCACTGCCCTCCTCTTTTCCGTGTCCTCTATTCCCTCACCGTGCTGAGGATACGTCATCCTGTCCCAGATAAGGAACAGACTGACGTGTTTCCCACACCAACACCTGCTTGTGCATTTGGTCCCAGCGCCTCCTTCCTCCCTTGGGCCTTAGACTGCACACAAGGTAAAGCCCCAATTCCCCAGCCTGTTATTAAAGGCCACCTGTAATCCAGAGCCTCCCTTTATTTGAATTCTTAGTCCCAGCATAACTGGCTTATTCTCTGTCTCCTGACACCATCAAGCATATCCCTTCCTCCTAAATATATGATTATGAGAAGGTGAAAGATTGATGAATGATGATACTACATATACAATCTTATTTTTTCCAAGTAACAGAAGAATCTTTACAGGGCTTTCTTAACAAATGTGCAGTTCTAGTTCTCCTTTTAAATCTTCAAAAAGGGAAAATGCAAAACAAGGAAGGTACTCTGAACAACATTTGCTGCTTCTTTTCCAAAAGAACATAAAAATCTAGATGATAAGGGAGATAAAAGTTAATGCTTCCTGGACACTTCCCATGTGCCAGCACATAGCAACCTTTTAAAATCCTCACAACCCTATAAAACATATGCTATCCCACTCTGAGGAGTCGTTTAACTAATTGGCTGAAGCACAGATGCATAGGTCAGAGCAAAACTGAAACAAAAACCACCGTGAACACTCTTTATAACGCTCCAATTCTCTACTACTACTGCTTAGCAATTCCAGAATTCTCCCAGAGGCTACCTGCAGGTATCACTGGAACTAACCAAATTCTGAATTGAAGGGGCCATTCCACATCAGTCCTAGAAACTAAGAAAAGTTCCAGAACCAACCTTCGGAGTGTTAACCATCTGGTCAGAATTTTCAGGATGATCTACTGACTTGCCCACTCCCCACCTGCCCCTACAGCTCAGATCAGCCCCTACAGCTCAGATCAAGAGACTTTCCTGGGACGTGATGGAAGCTGCTTCCTGGATGGGGCTTCCTCAGGCTCTCCACGTGCAGCAGGAACCCAAAGCAAGGGCCTAACCTCCGTGCTTCTCCTGTGACCCCAAGCAGCACCTTGCACAGACCCCACCCTTCCAGGGGTGCAGGGCTCCATCGGCCTCCACAGCCCCTTCGGTCATGATGTGAAGGTTTATCATTTGACCTGGCAGAAGTCCGCGTTCAATAGGACCAAAAAGGTAAGAACAGATGATTCGAATCTGGCCAGCCAGGCTGGTTACGTGTTGGAAGTTCCCAGAAGTTGGAGGGGTTTCCTGATGTAATTCGAAGGGCTGGATCTGACAGCCTGGGTGTAGATACACAATTTGCACACAGGGCTTATTTTAAAGACCGCGGGTTCAATACCCTACTGTGCACGTCTGGTCTCTCTAGACAAGAATTTGAAAACAAAAGGAAAGGCCAAATTGCAAGTCTCATGGCTATATTTTGAGTGACTTACCTCAACTTCCACCTTTGTGAAGGGCTGGCAGCAAGTAAGAACAAAAAGCTGGAGGCTGAAGAGAAAAAAGAGAAGGTCTGCTTCATATGGCAATCACAAGTATCATCTAATATCACTCATCAATCCTCTCCTGACACACAGCACCCCCTGGCACGCTTCACACGTGTTTTCTGTTTATAAATGCCACACGGCAGCTACAACACTCCTTGGGCTGAGACAACTGTTCTTGACATTCAGGAGTTCAGCCACCACATGCAATACCATATATATATTTGTGAGTCAGAGCCACAGCTCAGCAGACGAAACCTCAAATTTGAAGTCTCCTCGGTGAGTCAGACTCATAGGCCTAAACCCCTTGTGAAATGGTCCGAGGCCACATTTGAAAGCGCGCAGATGTGTTTATAGGGAAGCTCCTAAGTAGAAGATATCATACTAAACGCTTTTCAGATATTTAAAAACAAAATCAGTGGGCCTTTCTTAAAAGTAGAAACTTTATCATAATTGTCTCAGTTACTAATAAATGTTTTTGTTATGAAGAAACTTTCTGGAGATTCTCAAATTTCATTGTAAAGCTGGACAAAGGCTTTCTTTTAAAGTGGTTAGAACCAACCTTCTCGAAGACAACTTTTGAAATAGTTGCTTCAACTTGCAGCTTTCTAGTGTATATTTAGACTCTCCGGATAAGATTTCTGTGGGATTTATTTAGCCTCATTTAGACAGATGACCCAGAAATCTGGCAGAGTGGGTTCAACCACATGTTTATGAAAACAACCAACCTCTTTTTGCTATTAAGAAATTAAAATATCATTTATCTGTAAAAATTACTTGAAGAGACTTATTTAAGCCAAAAAGAAAAAGCTTAGGAATTTAAACAAGGAATTTAGTTAAAGAAGGAAGTTATGAAATAGGTTTACCAATTCCATAATTAATTATAACTTGTTAATATAAGTATCAGTCCTTAGCCCTTCCATCTGCAGGGGAAAAGATCTTTTCCTATCAACCCCAAGCAAACAAAGTCAAATGATAAAAGAAATTATTCTTTAATAATTTAAATTGAGCTTTGGAATTTGGTGACTTGAACAGCTAATTCTGTTCTGAACATCCTGAATGCTGTTAGAAAATAAATAAAAAAAACCACTCCTAAGACCTCATTAAACCAGTGTTGTCCAGACTACGCACAAACCAAATAAAAAACGCTTCTGAGACTGACACGAACCAGCTTTTCCGTAGCTTCCCCTTCTCCGAGTTCATTCCCTAGGTGCATCATCACTCCTCTCTCTGAGGAGATCTGCTTTGATGTAGAATTTCTTCCTTAGAATCCACCTAGAGTAGCCCTTGGAGCAAGAGCAGCTGAGACAGCTGATTTAGAACAGATACGGTGCTAAATATGTCACAACACAGATGGGAAGATAGAGGTGGAACTGTGAGCTCCCACAGGTGAGTGTGATGTGGCATCTGGAAAAAGCGAGGTGACACCTTCTGAAGATTCTGTGTTTGTAAATCCTAAGAAAGCTTTAATTCTGAAAATATTTGTTTCCTCTTTCTTTTCTGAACTCTCTATTTCCTTTTTCCCTTCATCACACACGCACTCCCAAGTTAGAAGGCTAGACTGAGTTAAGCCCTCTGTTTTCTAAGCCTGATCCCACCCTCCTAGGAAAGCTTTCCCTTATTTGACTTTCACATCTATGTGGGTTCCTGCAAAACCAAAAAAAAAAAAAAGGTCCTATTTACTGAATTTACCGAACAGTGAATCCAAAGTCACAGTCTCTTTAAGGAACTTAACTTGTAAAGGATGACAAACATTTGGAAATGTAAATACATGTTCACCCAATTTTTAGGCCTTTATTTTTTTAAATGCTCTTATACTCCTTGTTTCTCTTAATTTTCCCTTGTATAAAAGCTGCAAACCAGTCATTCAAAACCAGTGAAGCCATGAAACATGGGTTCTAGCCAAATGAATAAATCAATTTCCTGAGGCGTCAAAGATAACATAATGTCCAGACAACCTTTACAATTTATTTTTGGTGTCATTCATTTACTTAACTTCAACTCCCAAGGACTGAAGCGTAAGAGGAACATGAATGTCTCCCAAGTTAATAAACATTAACAGACGTAACTGGCCCGTGAGTTACCTATTCTGATTTAAATTTATTATTTCAAAGCAATTCATACACACAAAATGGAGAAAATAAGTATGCGGGGGGGAGGGGAAATCGGACTGTCTAAAAGGCATTCAGGGAAGCTCAGAGTACCTGAGGCAAATGATGATTTTCTTTTAAATATTTCCAAGTAGTTGTCACCTATCTATCAACAATGTTATCTGAATTCTGTGTGTAACAGCATCAAAAGGCATTACTGGGAAAACCCCTGGCGAAGGCCTCAATCCAGGTGTTTCCCAGGGTTCTCACCAGAATGTCACAGGCTTCTGCAGAGAAAGTAAGCGTCTACACATTCTGCTTTATTTAAAGGCTCATTTCAGTTCCGTTTGCTTAATAGTGAAACTGTAACCTTCTCCTCTCTTAAGGATTTCAGAAACTGCTGAGCCCTCTGCTTTTAACATTCCAGAACGGAACTGAAATCTTGGTCAGCTATTTTTCTCAACTCAAATCAAATGCATCGCGACTATTTTGGGCCATATGACTAAATTGCTCTGGACCACTTAAACCACTATCATGAAACAGCGATGAAGACGCTAGACAACGCTCCATCTGCAATGAAATTGAAACAACAAAACTAAAGCTAAGTGCTACGCCAACTCCGATGTTTCTTAAGAATCAGTGGGTAAACACTTAAGATCCACTAGAACATGACAGAAAACTTGAATTTTGCATGGAGGAGACACGGGCTTAATAGGCAAGATGGCTATGCTCTCTACAGAGACTTATCAGTTACAAGATTTAAGGATCTGATTAGAAATCTTTTACAAAAACAAGGCTTTTTAAAAATTACTGTTTTTCTCTTCACTGGAGTAAAATTTATATAAATAATAGATATGTGACTTACAACGTATATCCTTGCCATGTCCAAGTCACAGTATCCTACAATAACAAAATTATTCAAACTGTTAGTTTGGAGAAAAAAAATACCACATAAAACAAAAACCTTATTTTAATGTTGGTATTCATGTATTTCCTTTCTGAACGAAAAGCAATGCGTTGAAAAGTAAAACAAGCATATCATTGCTAACATTAGTGAACTGATCTATGCATTCTTGGATTATGTATCTACATGGCAAAGATCTGTCTCCCATACGTAAACATCTATCTTTTTATGAAATTAAGTTGCTCCAAATTGTGCATGCTTACCTATTTTTCTCATAATATGAACAATATTATGGATAATTTGCTTATAAAACCAGAATATGTTAGTGCCCCCCACCAAAAAAAATTGCGTTATGTGGGAGAAAAGATTAAAGCAATACAGAGTGAAAGAATTTGAATAGATGACAAATGCAAACCCACAGGCAGAAGTACAATAAGTTGGAGTTTGACAGGTCTTAATTTTTAAATTATGGATGTCCACAGTTGAGAAAGAAGCCACTGACTAGAAAGTTGATCAATAACTCTTAATATGAAATAGCATAATTAATAATTTCACCCTGCCTTTTTATGTAAATTTCATGTAAATTTCCTCTCAAAACCAAAACATCCTCCAAAAACCTGGCTGTAGGGCAATTGGCGACACATTCAGTACCCAGAAGACAGAGTGCGCCTAGCTGGAGCACAGGAGACTGGCTCCTGAGCCAACTGGGGCCTTCCACAGGATGTCAGGTTCCTTGCAGCTACTTTCTTATTTAAGCTGTTTGCCAAGAGCCCCGCAGCTATGGAGCCAGTAATTAAACAGCAAGCCTCTCGCAACCCTGTTGCTTCAATCCTCCTACACCAGTAACGATGGCTGGATCAGGAAAAGTTTTCTCCTAGGCTTAATAGAAATCACAAATGCATTCAAGTTTTCTCATGAGACCCTGAATCTGAGACTTACTCATACTATTATAGTGACGATAGAGTAAACGCCAAGGAAATGTCCTCCTGTAGCTTAGTAGTAGCAAAAAGAGTATGTAAAATCTTGGCACTAACAGATATGTGCCCATCTCGCCAACTTTTAAAACCTAAATGGGGTAGGGAGAATGAGGCTCTCCATCTGCTTCCACCATTTGGTGGCTGGTCATCACTTTTCTCGAACATGAAGAGGGGTCTTAGAGGATGAGTGCCGTTTGGAATGTTTCGAAGTCTCCTCAGAGTGGAATCCAAGGCTTACCAGCTTGTTGGGGTATCTGAGGAGAACCGGCTGCACGGGAACTCCTGGGATGAAGGCTCCTGTAACCACAGCGAGATTTTATAACGTTCTTTGTATGCAGACAAGTTTGACAAGTAAAAAAAAAACTGATAGAAAATGCTACATATATACTGAATGTCTTAAGAGCACAGTAAACTATCTGCTAACTGTGTAAGTCCCTAACATTGACCAAAATGAGAGAGTTTTAAAATTCAGAAGTACGTAAGCAAAATAGTAAATGTCGTAGCTAAGTCGATTCAAATATTTTTTTATTTACATCTCCCCTTATTTCCTTTTTCCAAATATCTATTTGGAAAATACCTAATTTGACAGGATTTTTTTCTTAATAAGAAAAACCAAGACAAACTGAAAATGAGGGAGAGGAAAATCTAGATAAAATCAAATGCTTGAAGCAAGAACTTCCACATTTGCCAGGAGTTCCAACAGCTCTGAGCATTCCAGCAGCCAATGCAAAAAATCATTTAAAAGTACTACCAATTACTATGAAATTACATATTACTATGAAATTCACGACTTGATATATATTAAAAAAAAAAAAAGAGTGAACCTTAGAAGGCATTTGAAGGTTCTACAATGATACCTGAAATAGGTTCTCTGCATGATGACACAGGACCCCAGATGTCTGTGACAGTATTGTTGGAGGAAAATAAAAAGCTGCCAGTGATTCTGCTCCAACACTAACACACACACACACACACACACACACACACACACACACACACACGCTCCCTCCCTCCCACCCTCCTTCTCTCTCTCTCTCTCTCTTCCCACGGAAGAAGGGGTTATGACACCAAAATAAAAAGTAAAGAAGTAAGTTCTATGGATTCATAACATTAAGGTTTTATCAGAAAAAGAAGAAATGCTCAGAGCAAACTGAGCTATTTTATGTATTATTATCAAATCATTGAGAAATGTTCATACTACTTTGTTACAATATAATTTAATTTATCTCACCTGGTTTAAAAGTAATCAAACAGGAGCGATTAGTACAAGTACCTTCTGGGAAAACTAGTATCTTGGGAGAAAAGGAATAGTTTTAATATTTCAATCTAATTAATAGACTACCCCATGATTCACTTTCTTATTACTTCACAAATTGCTGCCAATTCTTATAAAATGAAGATGAAATAAAAGGCTAACCCTTGATTCTAATGAGAGCCAGAATCAGATTATAGGCATTTGGCTTTCCCCTAAAAGAAGTATAGTCTGACCATTGAGATAATTAGAAAAAGGATTAAAGCTTCGAATACAGTATACACTTAGCAAACGTTTCTTAATGATGACACTTATGATCCGAATAGTTTTGAAAGAAGATGCAGACCTAAGTCATACTCCAAGTGTGCACTTGAAAACTAAATTCTTCCTTCCCCTGCTCTACTTCCTTAACCAAGTCATTCCCCACGTCTTTGTTTCAGTTCTCACATTCTAAGATATTCACTCCCACAGCATACAGTTTAGGTAATGTGCTGAGGAAAAGGGAAGAACTGCTCAGAGCGTGCTTCATGCTTACTTGAATTTAGTTGACATGTGAACCGACCTAACATCTCTTTCTGAGGAAGTGTTTTTAGCTTTTAACGTACTCCCTTTTCTTTTCCACATGAAAGACATTCAGTACAGTGAGTTTCCATTAGCAGACTAAAACAGCAGCTTGATTTTCTCAAGCGTTTAGAATTTAGCAATGAATAAATTGCTAAGAATGTAAAACAAACAAACAAAAATTTAATATAAAAAATATAAAAAATATAAAAAATATAATGTAATTTATATTAGTGAGAGAAAACATCATTAGGCCCAACTGCCTCCATAACGAGTTATTTGTAAAATAAAACTTATGAATAGGTGCAATTCCATCATCCACTAATTTAAAAGAATCAGCTTCCTATGACAATGGGATACAATATCAAATAGAATTCATCCAGTGGAAATTCTATAACTACACTATTAACAGTGAATCATAAAGCATCACAGCTGGAAAGGGCATTAAAAGTCATCTAGCATTGCCAATGTGTGAATTATTTCTACAATATCCCCCCCAAGTGGTTGCTTAGCTGATGCCTCAAAATTCCAGAAAAGGATTCCAAGTCAACCCTTCTACCTTTGGACCCAAAGTTCCTTGAGATGAGCAACATGAGCTAAAACCTACCTACGTATCAACTCCCACCTACCAGTCCCAGATACATTTCTCAGAACCCAAGAGATCAAATCCTTATTCCAAATGCCATTTGTTCCCAGGCATTTGTTTAACTATTCCTCCCAGGCTTTGGTTTCTAAACCCTCTGGCTGGTCATACTGTCTGGGTGTTCTAACATCGGCACATCACCTTGGGTGGCCAGGCCACTGCAGGACCATAAGTTCTGCTAGCAACCACTTGTTCTCACCTGGGCAAAGGTAGAGGGCTACTTCTGCATATCACCCACGAGGCCTTCCTCATCCCATAGGGGTTGGCCTCCCTTACCTTCAAAGACATTCCTTCCAGAGGAAGGGGCTGGTGAGATGGTGAAGTTGGAAAAGCCTCTACGGGAGATTCTGATATGGCCCCCCTGAACTGAAAAGCACTAATGTAAATGTCCTTCGGATCAGATTAAAGATCTTAATTATGTTTTCAGTAAGCCCGCCATATTGTTGAGCACGATCAAGAGTTAGCATCTCATCTTTTCAAAGTGAAATAAATTCAGAAGTAGAGAATTACTTTTTAAAATAAAAAGTGAAAATTGTTTCAGAGTTTGGTGAATAAAAATGTATGCTACATTTAGTGCCATGGACTATCTCACGGGGAAGAGGACTTCTCATGCTCCTACTCTGTGGGACACACCGAGCAGAGGTGTCCCCAAGATACTGCTCTCCATGGAGCCAAATGGATGTTTACAAACGAACAATGAATGAATTCTCGATATATTTAAGTCAACATCTACTGCGTTTTACCTGGGGCCATTCTCCTCCTGACGTTGCCCGTCTTACTATTTCATTTATTGTGTTCTTTCGAGAATCTGGATCTACACGGGACACCAACACTGGTTGCACAGCCCTTAACAGTCCTTTAAAACAAAGGAAAACTCATGACCAAGTCATCTTTTTTGGCTAAAGCTACCAAAGTAATACTAGATAAATCACAAAACAACTTTTACAGAAAATTTAAATGATAGCAAATAAAAAGAACAACTTAAAAAAAAAAAAACCTCTTGGATATTTATAATTAAATATATTTTATCAATTTAACTGAAGTAAGCAGTAGGAATATGAAAAGAAGCAAATGCCATTTTCTCCCTAAAGGTCTTCTTCCTCAATTGGTTATCTTGTTTTATTTTAGGGATAGCCTGAAAATGATTATGTAAATTAATAGTTCACAGGAACAGGAAGCAATAATTATTCATTTTACTAAAATTTTCAGCACAGTCATCTTCTAAATACCTAACATCCTAGCACATGCAAAATAAACCTCGATTTACCAAAAATCTACTGCTACACAAGTTTTAAGGAAAAATACCATGTTATACAAAGCAGGGAGTTACATTTAAAAAGAGAGAATGTCTTTCTTAGCCAAATGACAAAGCTGCGAGAACTAAGATCATTTCTCCAGAGGACCAAGGCAACATCAGGCAACTGTCACACCCACTCTCTCTTCACTTCATGCTTGCAGTGACCTTGGGACTATTGGGAGCAGTTACTTGGAGACGCACACCCCAGAGAGAGAGGGCCAAGCATCTGGTGGGAAAAACATTTCACTTGCTTCATTATTTTTTATGGCAGGAAGCACTTATTGTCCCACATCATAATTTTCAGAGTTACACATTGGTCTCTCATGGAGGTTTGGAGGCAATAATAAAGAAAGTAGAATTAGGAGAAAAAGCTCAGTGTGTTTATCAGCCTGAAGAGAAATTCATGAAATTGGATGTAACCATTGTTTTCACAAATTCTTCAGTTAAATTCTCTCTCAAAAAAAAAAAATCAAGCATGTTTAGTATTGGAAAAATTGGTCTTTGAAATATAAGAACAGAAAGGGATGATGGTACAGTGATAAAGATAAAATTTTAAAAGAATTATAAGAGTACATATAGGGAAGTATCTAATCTTTTTTCATAAACTCTTTCAATATATTACCTCACTACAAGAAATATGTTTAAAATAATTTATTATTTCAAAGTTGCTTAAAAATCTACCAGTAAACTATAAATGAGTTTTTAAATTTAAGTCATGGACATAAAAGTATTTCCTCTATGTTATCTTACAAGTACTTACTGCCCATCAGAGGGACGTGCACATTCTCAAGCCGAGACACTATAGAAGGTAATCCGGTTACGACACAGGCAATTCCATCAAAGAATGTTGAATGAGGGGCAACAACAAAAATTGGTGCTTCCACGGGACTTGCAATCCTTCCTTTCACAGTAACTATAAACCCCATCGAAAGGAACATGGCATGACCCAGAAACTTCAAAATTCGTTGAGTGATCATCCTTTGAAAATACATACATATACATAAAAAAGACAGAATTAGCTCTGCTCATTGCAGCTAACAGCAGGGCTTTGCATTAAAATACAATACGAAAACCAAAACATGTCAGAACACTTCATTTTAAAATATGAAGAGCAGCGAATGCTCCCATGGAGCTCTTTCTCCCAGGCACTGTTTGAAATACTTTACATATATTAGTTTCTTTAATTCTCAGCCCAATTTTATGAAATAGGTATTATCTATTACTATTCCCATTTTACAGATGTGGAAACCGAGGCACAGAGAAGCCATTTTCCCAAGGGCATACGGCTAATAGATGGCTCCACTCTTCTGTGACTAAAAGGTGATAAAAATGAATTTTCAACATGCATCCTCCCTGAGAAATTCAAATCAACATTGCCCTTCGAAGTAATACCTTGGGAATCTGCATTTGTGTAATAGACGTGCTGCTACCTCCCGACACTTTTGGAATGCTCGTGCTGAAACTGTCTTCAGAGTTATTTTAGGGATACTTTTTTCAAATTAAGACTCGTTACGTATATGATTACAACTCTTAGACCACCAAAAATCTTAAGAAAATTCACCCTCTTGCTCCCTTAGGACAGACATGCACTTAAACAATTCCAGAACTCTAATTGCTTACTTTTAAAAAAGAATCTGTCATTAAAGATTAATTAATTCATCAAACTGTGCCAGGAACTATGCCAGATATTCACAGGTAAGATCCAGTCTCATTAAAGATTAAGCTCAGTATGTTGATAAGCTCAATCGAGTAGGGAAATAGAAACATTCTCCTGGAAATGCAAACACATGATGGACTTCTCAGCATGTGAATAAGCACACAGCTTTTCATGAAAATAGAATACTATGCGTATCTCTCAGATGACAGCCATTCTGAGCTTTAGCAAACTGGGCTTCTCATCCAATTCTCTCAACAACCTTAAAAACTACAGTGAGCAGCTGTTATTGAGCAACTAGCTATTGAGGAAGTTGCTCTTTTGTTACACAGTAAGAGGTGAGACACACAAAGCCAAAGCACTTTCCCAGAGGGCACAGAGAAGTGAGTGACTGTATCCCTCTTCCTGCCCTAGTTCGGAGCTGAGATCTCTACTGAGGTAAGGATAAAAAGCAACCCCTTTCATGGAGCTTCCACATCTCCTATTTCTGATTTACGGTGAGTAGCTTCTGACAACGACATTCCAAAGTCCCCCATACTCAAAGTCATTAGACATCTCTGTTTAAATGTTTTAAAAATGGTGCAAAGTCTAGTGCTGTATAATTAACTCCAGTGTTACCTGTGTAAGAGGAGCCAGAGATACTGGTGTAGTTGACAAAAGAAGAACTTTCTTTTCCAACATTATTATATCTGTTTTCTGGATTTTTGGACTATTCCTTCCATCCCCATAGGTTTACATAGGTCATTAAATTAGAAACCAAGGAAATAATTTAAAGGAATCAGTCAGGGATGAAAAATACCTCTTACACTATCTTTTTAAGGACACGCAACTTTGAGTTATAAAACAAAGAAGTACGATTTGCAAGGGTTGAGGTGATGTTGTTTTTCTAGGGCCATTGCCAACTTTGGGTTTAGTTCCACTTCCAACCAGCCTTGGGTTTAATGTTGACATTTGTTCACATGAATCAGACCACAAATAGCATATTTTTAAAAAGTTTCTAGGACAGTGTTTCTCAAAATTTTTGGAGGATGCATTCTCCTTTGAGATTTTGATGAGAGAAAGAGATCCTCTCATACAAAAAGAAAGAAAAAGAAGAAAGAAAGAAAGAAAGAAAGAAAGAAAGAAAGAAAGAAAGAAAGAAAGAAAGAAAGAAAGAAAAAAAGAAAAGAAAGAAAAATGTGCACAACTTCAGAGAGATTGACAGTGCCCTGGAAACCAGCAATGGATTTCTATGAAACCCAACGAATCCACGTGGAAGGCCTTCACTTCGGGGCATGCTTACAGCAACAAGCTGGTCCCGCCCAGCGGGAAGTGACTTTTACCAATGGCTTTGTTCATTCATGGTCAGTCTATTCTCTAATACTATGCCGACTCCATAATGCTTGAGAAGCAGTTCCAGCCGGGCTTGGTGCAATGTTTAAAAACGCTAGGCTAAATTGATTAATAATTAAATTCTTGTGAATAATAATCACTGAAGTATTATCATTGGGCCGCTTAACTATACCACTGCGTAAAGTATGTAGTTATTAGAAAGGGACAAAAGCAAATGTGAAAACTGAGGAAGAGCAAAAGGAAGCCAGGTATTTCTCAGCATGATGGTTGTGGGCAAAGATTTCTACATATGACAAATGAAGAAGAGTTTTATCTGAGAAGCAATAACGAATGATAAAACTGAGTAGGGAGCTGTTAAATAAAACTGTTAATCACTGACTAAACTATGATAAACTCTCCTTTGTCTCGATTTATCTAACATTTAGACATAACTGTTTCTTACCTCCTCCAACCAGTTACTGGATGGGTCATCTTTTCAGGACAGCATGCTGTTGAAACTGCAGCAAATGGCCATGCCAGTAATAAAATTATTGCAACCAGTAAAGCACGAATTGGAAGCAGGATAATTCCAAGAAGGAAAATCTGAAAGTCAAAGTGGATTTAAAAAAAAAAAAATAGAAGAATGGACATTATTTTAATGCTGTAGCACTCAAACTGAAACATGTAAGAGGAGAGTTTTTGCTGTTCATGCAAGGATGACTTGAGCATTACCCTTCACCGGACAAGTACCTAATCCAAAGAAAAATCAGACATTGTATCTGACTTCACAAAGCCTGTTAAATAGCAGAAGAAACAGTAAAGAAGTCCGAGTACTGTAAGACAACTTGATCTGTATGTCAAGGTGATGCTGGGGGAACAAAGAAAAGGCGCCTCTGACTTAACGGTCAGGGAAAGCTTCCTGGAGGGACTGAAAGCTGAACAGTCCTGAAAGACAAGCAGAAGCTAGCAGAGGGGAAATTGCTTTATGACAGCTTTAAGATGAAGGAGAAGTGTTCATGAAATTATTAGAATGTGAAGAAGTAAATATTCTTTTATATTCCTGCCCATCCTTGATAACTAATAACAAAGAGATAGGGGAGGGAAAAATAAAAATAAATAAGAATGAAAACTAAGCAAGAATAGCCAATAATATATGAATGCTTACTGTGTGCCAAGCACTCAAAGCACCCAGCATTGTTTGACTGTTACGACCTTAAATCGTTTTATATACAGAAAGGAGAGGCACAGAGCGAGTTAAATTAAACTGCTTACGGTCACACAGTCACTAAATGGCAGCACCAGGACTTGGACACCACTTGGTTACAAAGCCCTTGCTCTGAATCCTAGACCATACGGCCTTTTAAGTGAAAATCTGTTATCCTTACATATAACAAATCGTCTTTTTACTATTAGCCAGTTACATTGCTCAAATAGTGCTGTCCTACTTCTGCCTACTTCCCTTTATGAGAATTGAGCATCATCAAATAATTTACAAGAAATGCCAAAAATGTTCTAGTTATCTCTCAAATTATTTGTATGCGCATATGTGTGTGCCTGAAATAAAAATCACATGCAAAGAAATATGCAGATCGTAGGTGTATAATTTAATGAGCTTGTAAAAACCACCCCTCCAGTCAAGATACAGAGCACATCTGTCACCTAGAAAGTCACCTGCCTCTCCCTATCCTGTTAGGTAACCAGCGTTGGATATCTATCACCTTAGATTAGTTTTGTCTGTTCCTGAACATCACATAAATGAAATCATACATTTCGTGTGCGTGTGTGTAGCTTCTCCTGGTTAAAATTTTTGAAATTCAACTCTGTTCTTTTGTATATCAGTAATTCATGCTTTTTGAAGAGTATTATACTCCATTGTATGACTTTATGACAATATGTTTATCTATCCTCCTGCTGACGAACATTTGGGTTGTTTCTATGGTGAGGTATTATGAATGAAGCTAGTACAAACATTCCTACGCATGCCTTCTGTGAATATGTTTTCATTTCTCTGAGGTAAATATCTAGGAGTAGAGTTACTGGGTCAAAGGTATAGTTTATTAGAGACTGCCAAACATTTTTCCAAAATGGCTGTATTATTTTACAGTGTCACTGGCAACGTATGAGAATTTCAGTCACTGGACATTCCTGCCAACATAATAATCAACTTTATTAATTCACATAAAATAAAATGCACCTATTTTAAGTGATAGATTACGAGGTTTTCAGATAAATACCACCATGCAAACATCCAATTAAAATATAGAATATTTCCATCACCCAAAAAAGTTCCCTTGTGCCCCTATTAAGTCTATACACCCTCTCCCCAGCCCTTGTGAACCACTGACAGACTTTCACTAGTTTTGCCTGTTCTAGACTATTATATAAATGAAATCCCACGACATGTACTCTTATATGTCTGGCTTCTTTCACTTCGTATTTTTGAGATTCAACCATGCTGTCATGTGCATCAGTGGTATAGTCTTGTTAATTGCAGAGGATTACTGCATTGTATAAATATGTTACAGCTCGTTTATCCGTTTGACTGTTCGTGGACACTTGGCCTATTATAAGTTTTTAGCTGTTGTGAATATAGCTCCTATGAACATTAACATCCGAGTCTCCGTGTGAACATATATTTTCATTTCATTGGGAATGAAATTGTTGGGTCAGGGTATGCTTCATTTATAAAGAAAGTGCCAAACTCTTTTCCAAAGTCGTTGTATCATTTTACATCCCCACTAATAATGTGCAAAAGTTCCTGTTGCTCCACATCCTCACCAACACCTGGCGCCGTCAGTCTTTGCAGCCGTTCAAAGTGGGTATCTCACTGTGGTTTTAATTCACATGTCCTTGGTGAACAATGGTGCACATTTTTGGGGTGTTTGTTGGTCATTCCTTTAACTTCTTAAGTGTCTGTTCCAGTTTTTGGCCCACTTTTATTAGGTTGTTAGCCTTTTTCATATCAATTTGTAGTTCTTTATATGTTCTGTATAAAAGCCCTTTGTCAATCTATGTATTGAAAATAATGTATCCCATCCCATGGCTTGCCGTTTCAATTTCTTAATGGTACCTTTTGATGAGAAGAATTTTAATTCTGACGAAGACTAATTTATCCATTGTTATTTTTAGTTCTTTTCTGTGTTCTTTCTAATAAATCTTTTCCTACCTCAAAGTCATGAAGATATTGTATATTTTCTTCTTCCAGAAGTTGTATGGTTTTGGCTTTTATGTTTCAGTTTATGCTCCATCTTAAATTACTTTCTGTGTGGTGTGCAGCAGGGATCAGGGTTCATTTTTATCTAGACTTATCTAGCTATCCCAACACTATCTGTTGAAAGACCTGACACTCCCCAACAAATAGGCTTGGCAACTCTGTCAAAAATCAATTGAACAAATATCCGTGAGCTCTCTGTTCTGTTCCATTGATCTAGTTATCTATCCTTCTGTAAATACCTCACTCATCTTGATTGCGATATCTTTGTAGTAAGTCTTGAAATCAGGTAGTATATGTCCTCCAAGATTTTCTTCATCAAATTTTTCTTGGGGGGGAGGTGGATAATCTAGATCCTTGGCATTTCCACATAAATATCAGAATTAATCTGTCAGTTTCCACACCAACTAAAAAGCCCACTGGGATTTTTATTGCGATAGGTTCCCTTTCTTAGACTAAGGGAGTACCCTTTTATTCCTATATTACTGAGAATTTTTTAAACATCTATAGATGTTGAATTTTGTCAAATAAGTTAAAATTTCTGCATCTACAGAAATGACAATATGCTTATCATATGTTTTGGCAATAAATTATCTTAAAATATAATTTTCTATATGTTAAACCAACCTTGCATTCCTAGAATAAACCAAATTTGAAAGGATATATTATCCTTTCCACATACTACTATATTTGTTAAAGGTTCTTATATCTGTGATCATGAGGAAAATTGGTCTACAATGTTTCTTATGACATCTTTTTCAGACTGAAAGAATGCTAACCACACGTTTTTATATATTGCATCTTCATTTTCGTTCATCTCAGAGCATTTACTAGCTTCTTCTCATTTCTTCTTTGAACAACTGATTGTTTAGAAATGTGTAATTTCCACACATTTGTGAATTTCCCAGACTTCTTTATTATTTCCCTGACTTCTAATTTCTAACTTCAATCCATTTTGTCTGGAGAACAACGTATTATTGTAATCCTTTTACATTTATTGAGACTTATTTTATAGCCTAATATAATCGTCTATCTTGAAGAATGTTTCATAGGCACTTGAGAAGAATGTGTTTTCTGTTGCTGTTGGGTAGAGTGTTTCATACATACCTGCTGGGTTTATGGTGTTTTATAGCGTTTATAGTGTTTTCATCTTCTATTTCCCTGTTGATATTCTCTTTCACTTTTCTACCACAACTGAAAGTGAGGAATTGCAGTCTCCAGCTACTACTGTTGAGTTTTCTATATTTTTTTCCTTCGATCTTTCCATTTTGCTTTCTGTAATTGGGGCTCTATTGTTAGGTGCACATAAGATTATAACCATTATAACTTCTTGATTAATCAATCCTTTTGTCATAAAATGTCCTCCTTTATCTCTAGTTTTCTGTGTTAAATGCTATTTTATCTAATACTAATAGAGCCCATCTAGTCCCTCTTAGTCACTGTTAGCATGGTGTATCTTTCCCATCCTTTTACTTTCAATCCATTTGGGTATTTAAATGCAAAGCATGTCTTTTTTGACAGCATATAGTTACAAGCTGTTTCTTTTAAGCTTTTTGGTTAGCTTATTATTTTCTCCAACCATTATTCACTGCCTCGGGCAGCTGTGCTGTTAAGCAATTGCCTCCGATTATTTTTTCATGAATACCCCCAGAGAAAGGACTACAGTGAGTGGGTAAGCCCCAAGGCAGGTCAAATAAAGACAGCCTTGCAAATGACCAAGAAATAATTTTGACTGTGAGAAAAGACCACGGCATAGACCCTGAAGCTAGAGTTGGAATGACGTCACATCATATTCATATAAGATTTACTAACATTCACAGTGAGTGACTAATGTGTATTTTAATTGAGTTGGCAAATATTGGGCACCTTTTTTTCTGTGCCACTTCCAGGTGTGCAACAAATAATAGTACTCAAAAGTAAACCAATGCTGAGTAACTCTTTGACACGTTAGGTGGATTCCCCAGCATATTTCCTTTGGGTAATATGTCACTTCTATAGAGAAGCATTCTCTTAACACTCTGACAGAGTTATCCTCTTCTCTGGATTGTCTTCATAGTACTAAAACACAAAATTATATATCTTTATACTTGTTTAATTTTTTTTTCATTGAAATATAAGCTTTAGACAGACAGGGTCCTTATTTCTCGTTCACTGTCTTATCTCCAGAGATTAGCATTGTGCCTGGCACACAGTAGGCATTCAACTAATATTTCTGATATGTAAATGACCCCACAATTACTACCAAACACTCATTTCAATTCCATATTCTATCGGGGAAATGAAAGCTAGGCTACTTTTTTTCTATGCCACTAAGTAGTAGACCCTTAAATAGTCAAAAAGAGAAGGGGAAGGGCAAAGCTAAGCCCTATAGTGAGATGCAATCCTTAAGCAAGATAACAGTTCTTAAGTGAGATACTGATCATCATTCAAGATTAATTTTAACTTTAAAATAGTCTTATATTAGGTCATACTCAAATAAAACTATATCCATATTTTAAAGTGGATAATATTGCCAACATTGTTTTTCAATCATGTCTATGTAAATCTTCCCTTTATCCAGACCATTCCAGCCATTGAAACCTATTTTGTATCTTGGGTCTATATGAATTTTTAATTAAAAAAAAACCCAGAATATATTCAATTTTATTCAGCTGTAAGTATAATATATAATTTGTTGACAACAAATAGCATAACTTTCAATAGTAAGATCAGCAAACAATACCAGACTCTCTCACACATTATCTCACTTAATTTTAACCTTCCTTTAATGTATTATTCTTTCAGTTTAATAGGTAAGAAAAGTGAAGTTCAGAGCTGTAAAGTCACTTGGCCAAAGTCATACAACTAATAAACGGCAGGGCCTGAGATGTATTTGAAAACTAGTGACTAATACTACAGCTCTTGTAGAGTTATTTGGAAGTGCTCCCGAAACAGTAACAGGCAAACAAAAAATCTTAATAATTTACTCTAGGTGTAGTATATTTATAATATGCTTCTTGTCTTTCCAAAATATGAAGTGAAACAGATAGACATACTTTCATTTAAGTATGACTGATTTGGCCAAATCAACCTAAAGTTAATCTTGAATGACAGTCAACGTACTTAGAAATGTTTCAAAAGTTTTAAGATACAAAGGAGACACTGATCCATTTAATGACATGAAGATCTAGGTTTTAAACATTTAGCTTCTTTACAAAGAGGTATTACTACATCGTCTTCCTCTTCCTCTCTCACACCCTTCTTCAACCGGACACTCACCTATCAGAACTCAAACCACCACCCCACACTGCTTAGCCCAGCATGCAACCTGCCTCCCCTGTAGAAGACAAAGGTCTCAGTGCGTGCAAGGGGGCAGTGAAAAATTACGCTACTTCAAACCCAAAGAAATTTGTGACACACAGGACCAATGTGGTTTGCATAGTCTATCTTGTTCCTAGATCACGAATTTCACCAAACAGGAAGTCCCGAGAGTGAGTGCAACTGTTAATGGTAAAAGCAGCACTTTACAAGAAAAAGGAAAGGAAACTTCCTTTTTGTATGTAGTCATTTTAATTATTTATTTTTGTATGCCTACAGCAACTGGTCTTCCCGGGTGGTCTCCCATCCAAGTACTAACCAGGTGCAACCTGCTTAGCTTCTGAGATCAGATAGGAACCGGCAGGTTCCGGGTGGCATGGCCATAGGCTGTATGTAGTCATTCTTAACAGTGGAAGAAAGTCTGAGCTACTTCGCATCCTTGAACCTGGGAGACGTGTTTGGGTGAGGGCTGATTCAGAACCCCGAACTCTTGAACACCCTCAGCGGACCCCCATGATCCCTTTTCCTAGATTCCGATTTCCCACCTTGGATGCTCTTGCTCAGCTAGATCATCCCAGACTTGCATGTTGTCCTAGTTCCAGACCTAGGCCTTCTCCCTCACTTTTCCCATCCCAGACTGACTCCTCAACTTTCTTAAGAAAAAAAAAAAAAATCCCTGTGGTAGGCGGGCCCCTCTCCACATTCTCACAAACTCAAACTGAAGTTCTCAGACTCAATCCCCTTTCTCAGCTCAGAACGTCTCCTCTGGCCCTGGCCTGCTGGGCCGGGAAGGGGTGGGGGGGCTCCTGTTACCCTCCTCACACCACCCTCCCTGGGCCCTCAATCCTCAGACCCACGTCCAGGCCCGGGGCACACTCACGGGCCCTGTGAGCCCTCCTCCCTCAGATGGAGCTCCCTGTCTTCCTCAGAGACTGTGCTTCCCAGACTCCCGCCCCCGACACACAGCCCCCCCACCCCCGTCACACCCAGGGCCCCATCGCCCCTGGACGCATCTCCCCTCCCGGACACACGCCCCTCACCTGGATGCCCCTCACCTGGATGCCCCTCCCAGGCCCACACCCTACTCCTGGATACTCCTCACCTGGACGCCTCTCCCCTTAGACCCACGCCCCTCACCCGGATGCCTCTCTCAGGCCCACGCCCCTCACCTGGACGCCCCTCACCTGGATGCCCCACCCCTCGCAGGCCCACGCCCCCCACCTGGATGCCCCTTCCAGACCCACACCCCACGCCTGGACACCACCCACCTGGCCGCCCCGCCCCTCACCTGGACGCCCCCCACCTGGACACCTCCCACCTGGACGCCCCCCACCTGGCCGCCCCGCCCCTCACCTGGACGCGCCCGGCCGCGCCCACCCGCGTCTGCTGCACGAAGGGGTTGCGCACGGGCGGCGGGAAGAAGGACGTCTGCCGGGGCACCATGGGCGGCCGCGGGCCCGCGCTGCCCACGCCCGCGCCCGGCACCGTGGCCGCCACGGCCGCCGCCTCGGCACAGCGGCTCATGGCGGCGCCGGGGGCGTCGCGCCGGACGGGAACGGCCCCGGGGGGAGCGAGGGCCGCGGGCGATCGGGGCCGCGCGGAGTCTCCGGCCCGAGGTCCGCCGCGGGGCGTCTGCGCAGGCGCGGGCCGGACTGGTCGCCGCGGGCTGGCCCCGCCCCCGGCCATGGCCCCGCCCCGGGTCGTGGCCCCGCCCCCGGGCATGGCCCCGCCCCGGCCATGGCCCCGCCCCTCGGGCTCCGGCCCCGCCCCTTTAGGTGTCTGGCTCTTCCCCTCAGGTATACGGGCCCCTTGGGAGGGAATGTGTCTCCTCCTGAGCCACGGAGGCGGGTGAGACGGTTTAGGTAAAGTCCTTCTGCTTCAGGGGCGGGCCGTCTGGACTCCAGGCGCTTTTGATGGCGCCTCTGTGACACGGGCCAGACCACCACCTTCTCTATGAGCCTCAGGTGCCCTTCTGTAAAGCGGGAGGAACAGAACCTAAGACAAAGAGGACCCGAATCCAGCCATGAGAAGCACCCCCCACCCCTCCCCGGGCTTTTCCGTTAAGGGGGTTTATCATACACCCAGAGCGGGTCTCGCGTGTTTGATTTCTGGTGTACCCTGGTGTCTGAGCTGGGCCTTTGTCGGTTCTAGCGGAAAGAGTCCTCACTACTATAGGAATTGACACGAGGAGTGGAATCTGTCCCACTAAAAACGTGGACGCATAGTGGGGAAATGGTTCTCCAAAGAACACTGAGCTGCTGTTACTAGCAAAGGCCAAAATTACTGCCCTCCACACTCGATGAGGAACCTGGTCCCCAAACGGGAAATGACTTGGCCTGTGGTTCCATTTCACCCTGAGGAAGTTGCCTGCCTGGACCTATATGGGCAGTTGGGGGAAGGGGAAGGAGAGGGGTTTTTCTAGAACCTGAGACCCATTGGTCAAGCCTCAAGTGGCTGAGAATCGGACGATGATGGCAAATGACTTCTCCTTGCGGATTGACGTCTCACAGCAGGCTGTGAGCGTGAGGAGAATCAGTCCAGACCCCGGGATAGCTGTTCTTTCATACTTATTCACCGTAGGCCCCAGAAACTTCCACCACCATCACTGGACAGCCATATGGCGTTCAGCTACTCGCTTAACTTGAACTTGCTTCCTTGTCCAGGAATGGAAAAAAAATAAATTTCTACCCCCATAGGGTTGTAACAACAAATAAAATAACGCATGTGTATTTTTCATAGAAAAGCACTCAAGAAATGGCACCTTTTAGGTATTATGTTGTGGAGCAGCTGAACTTTCTTAGTAAAAGAGAGAACCTTAGTAACCTTGCTAACCGCCATGATATTAGCTTCTGCAGCCTCAGGAGCTGGCAGACCCTTGCAGCTGTTTAGCCAGATACCTGCACAGCAGGCTCTCTCTCAAGGGCCCTCAAGGGCATGAGCCACTTGGGCAGGCCACAGGAGAACAGATGACCCTAGGCTTACCAAAGTCACCTCCAGAGTCCTGTCTCCCTCATCCCCTTCCCCACAAGCCCCACCATGAGAGGCCTAAATAATAAACTATTAGAGCCAGAGGGGACCTCTGAAACACTCCCAGGCCTTAATTTGTTTTGTAACAGCTCCAGAATTTCTGTAAGAGGCGGAGGGGAGGTTAGCAGGGGCATCTGGTGGGAGGAAAAGGGTAAGGAGCTTACCCATTAATAAAAGATGTGCTTAGAAAGCAAATGCACATTTCTCCCCTAGCTGTGTTTACTAGAGTGGCTCCTCTTAGGGGTGGGGGAGACAGCAATGCTGCTGATGGAGGTTCTGGGCCAAAGGATGAAGCTCCTCCTCTAGGTCATTTTTGGCCTTGACTTGGGTTTGTGACCTAATAGCTATGATGCCCTGGGCAAATCCCTTTTCTCTAGGCCTGTTTCCTCAGCAATAAAAAATGGGCTAATTATAGCCACCCCCTTTAGGTTCTTGTAAAGCTTAAAAGAAGTGATGCATACACAGTGCCTGGCCTTCTATTCATGGAGGGGGATATTATTATCAGTAGTGTTGGAACTGGGGTTATTGTTAATGAAGAAACAGACTCAAAGGGGAACCTTAAATAAGACTCCACAATTACAGGAACAGAATCATTGCTGTTTCAGGGCTCCATGGGACAGAGGGACTCCAGCTCGCCCGCTTTGAGGGTCCCTTACTGTTCATTTTGGCTGTTTTGACCTTTTTAGCAAATGTCATCTGTACCCTGCAGTGAGCAGAGATTTAGATTTCATAAGTTTCCTCTTCTGGTGGGGCCGTGGCCCCTCTCTGGCTCTGCAGAAACAGGGGCAAACATTGCCATTCAATTGGTATCTTTATTCATACCTGTTGACATTTCCCATGGGGAATTGTTGAAGGGCTAGGAGGGGAGAGTTGAGTGGGAAGTCATGGCTTGGTTTTCCTCCATCCAGTGGAGGAAGTGACAGGATACAGACATACTAAATAGAGTGAACAGGGAACCATCGCTAGGTGGGCTGCGTTACATCGTGCAGTGACTGCAGACAGCCTGAGTCCTTCTGTCAGGAAAGGCGATTTCAAAGTGGAAAAATAAAAAATGATCAAAAGGAAAGAACAAAGTGCATACAAAGCAAACCACTAATGTAGGTAAGGCTCTAAGGCAGCCAACAGTGAGAAGCCAGGGGTCTGGGTGGCCTCCTGACCATACCTCTCACCCACTGCCCCAGGCCAGGCCAGGCTGTTGGGCCACCAGTGCCCTCTTGAGACAGTCTCTGTTGGCTCCAAGGGTGCTCTAAGCCACAGAAGGCTGTGGAGGGAGAAGGGCCGGAAGTATGGCAGCACCAGGGCAGCCCACAGCAGGGCTGCATTGAGGATATCAAAGCATCTTTTGTGGGGTGGCTCTGTTGGGCTGGTGGGATTCGGAGCGGGGAAGGGGCAGCTGGGAGGGGTACAGTCAGCACCTTTCTTTGGGCATAGGGCAGAGCCACTCTCCAGAATCTTAAATTACCAGATGGGAATGAGAATTCTGATTAACCACAGAGCTGAAGGCTGCCAGGCCCTTCCAGGTCCTTTCCTGGTGCTCAGGGCCCGGTGTGCAGAAGGTGATGGAGAGGCAGGGCCTGTGGGAACCGGCACCCGCTCAGCAACCCAGCCAATCGGATTTGATGCCTCCGAACTTGACGCTCTTCAGACTTTGGTTATCCAGCTTCAGATAAAACGCGCCCTTGAAGAAATAGCTATGACCTGGAATGAGAAAGAGGAGAGGCTGTGACCACCCCACCCTCAGACATTCTGGCACGTGGAATATTCTTGGGAACTTTGGAAGAGTGTCTGCCGTAGGCAAGAGGCTTTAAAACCAGAGAGAGACCCTTCAAGGCTGGAAGAAGAAAATGGTTGTGAAGTAAGCTCTCTGAGTCCCTGTTTCTTCATCTTTAAGATGAGGATAGAGATATCAACCTCTTAGGGCTTGTGGTGAGGATGAAGTTAGATAATATTTGCTATTATTAATATAAATAACAGTACTCCACTGAGCACAATCACCCAACTAAATGCTTTCCATATACGAAGGCAGCAAACCAGGAGGCTGCTCATCCTATTGGCTCACAGATGGGTTTTCCTTGGCTCACACACGGGTTTTATTTGGCTCACACACGGGTTTTATTTGGCTCACACGCGTTTCTTGTTTTGTTTTGAATTCTGAAGAAGTTGCCAATATGTACACATGTGGAAATGTCACATGAAAATACAGATGTTTTACTTCCTTTTTAAAAGAGTTAGAACATCCAGCAACACTGGATCCTGTTCTTGGAGGGCAGCAGTCCTGGAGCAGAGAAGCGACTGTCCCCTGTAAATGAGCCACGTGCTCTCTGGTTCACCACAGACCCCACCACTCCCTACTGCCTTGCCCACTTCACTCTTTCATGCTACTGGCTTGGCCTCCATGGGCTATGGAATTTGTGACTCCTAACATAGCTGATCTTGTTTACTTCCTTTAAAATCCTGGCACATAGTAGGTGCTCAATAGTGTTTATTCCTGAAGATAATCCTCAACCGAGCACCTGATTGCACACTGATTTTTGTTGGACATGTAAGACCTTTAGCCACTGGGGGTCAGGGCCATGGGCTTAGCCAGCACCTAATAAGGGCCCACAAAAAAAAAAAATCTTTGTGGAATTGAATTAAATTCTCCTCTAAAAGGCCAAACTGGACCATTTCCAGGGCCCTCGAGAGCTCACAGAAGATTTCAGGAATATGGTTTTCACACTCCAAATTCTATCCCTCGATGATGCTGGTCGCTTTACTCAGTAAGGGACCAGAGGAAGACCGAGGGTCTCTGCCATATCAGCAAGAAGGCATGGCAAAGTTTGTCCTGTCTCGAATGGAGCCAGCCATCTGCTAATGGGAGGCAGACACAAGGCTTCCTGTGGAACCCAAAAGGGCCTGGATCAAACCCCAGAATGAATCCAGGGCACAGAGCTCTCGTTCCTCGCTCCCTGCAGGCCTCCTGCTCCCCACCTCCCTGGCTCCAGGCCCTGTAGCTGTGAGGGGCCTCTCTGGGTCTTGCTGCCTGGAGCCTGCTGAGTGAGCGGAGGTCAGGGGTCTGGATGCCTTCCCAGCACTGGGCTGAAGGAGCTGGTTTGTTTTCCCAGCCGGCACATACCTCTCTGCACAATGAGGGAGTGTGTGCTCATAGGAGCTGGGCCCTGGCTGGGGGTGGGGAGTCTTAGGAAGCAGACAGAGGCCTGGGCAGCTTACCGCCACCTTGCAGGTCCACCACGGCATCCAGGTTATCAGGGACAGCAGTCCAGGCGTCCGCGATGAGCTTGGGGAAGCCGGGATCCATTTTCTTCTTCACCTCATTGTATCTGCAAGGAACCGGACATGGTGAACCAGCGGGGCCTCCCTAAAGGCCATCCCTCCTGGACCTGGGTGGGAGGGCCCAGCTGATGGCTCGTGGGTGGGCCTGGAAAAGCAGACCTAGCCCTTCAGGGTGGCAGCCAGCTGGAGAGGGAAGACACGCTATCGGAACTGGGTCTGAATCCCAACTCCACCACTCGCTAATTACGTGGCCTTTACAGTCCCATAAAAACAATCTTGTGATCACTGCTAACATTCAGGCAGCGTGTTAACCACTTTTCATTTACTTTCTCCATCATGATGACAATCCAGTGACACCACAGGATTATTCCCATATTACTCATGTTACAGACCAGACACTTAAAAACGGCACCCAGCTTCGAAGTGGGAATCCCACCCACCCAGGCTTCTCTGGCTCCAGGGCCCCAGGTATTCTCCGAGTCTCTTTCACCAGCTGGAAGATGGGGTTCTACTTAATTTAATATATTAATTAATGTATAGACGACATAAAATAACATACGCAAATGTGCCTCTCCGCGTATCTTGTACTGGGTGGGCATTTGGGAAATATCAGCTCCTTCACAAACTCTGCTCCCTACTGCAGGGTGTGGAGCACTGAGCTAGACGTCCAAGGATGGGGCCCACCCCATCACCCTTTCTCTGGGTGGCTTTGGACAAAATGCTGCTTTTTCATCTGTCAACTGGAGACGACAGTCCACATGCTGGATAATGACTGCAGCGGGACAGCGAGGTTACAGTGCAAAGTGGGGCACTGAGTCCAAGCCCTCCTATTAGTCACAGGTTGGACCTCTCTCCACTCTCAGTCCTGGCTGTGTAGTTATCCTGGGCCCCGCCTTTCATTCGAGTATCAGTTGGCACATTCTTCTTCCTGGCTAGCAACACCTCTGCCTTTTACAGTTTTGGGAGAACTTTTTAAATGCTGCAGTCATTTGGATTCCTTTGCTTCCCCAATTACACTCAACCTATTCATTATCCTATAAATTTTTAATGAGATTGCAGCATGTACCTGTGGATAGTGCAGCAAACAAGATAACATCTTGCTTTTGTGGTGTTGATTTGCTAATTAAATCCCTATTTGAATGCCATCTCGGTGACAGCCGAGCATTCCTATACAGTGCCTCACAGGTGACTTCTTCCCCACGCCCAGCCCTACCACCTCCACCCCAGATGCCAACAATAGCTTCCCGTCCGAGAGGCCTTCTGCAGGGGGTGTTCCTCTCTGCCAAGTACCCTGAGAATGGCCAGAAAAGCTTTCCTTAATCCCAACTGCTTCATAAGACTTCTTACAAAACCTCACATGCTTCTTCATGACCTGAGGTACCCAGATCAAGTATCCCAGCTCAAACCCCCAGCATTCCAGGTGCCTCACCCCCACAGACCTCACAAACTACATTCCCTAAAGTGATGATGGCTCAGAGGTAGGTGTCCTTGAACTTGCTCTCATTTCTTTCTCTACCTACACAAGGTAGGGAGGGCGGGAGTCAACCTCATTTCATAGATGAGGAAACTGAGGCTCAGAGAAGCAAATCAATTTGCTTCCAAGTTCTTCTCCTACGGGAAGGACATGGCATTGTGGTATCAGAAGATGCTGGTTCTGAAGGGGACCATCGCTTTTCACTTTCCTCTCTGTCCCCAGAGGCTCCTCCTAGTGTTTTCCGCTCACGGGCACACCGTTTTTAAAGTTTTCTCTGTGACACTCTGTATTTCTCCTCTGACTGCAGAGACTGCAGCGTAAAGCAGGTGTTGAGAACACAATTTACGTCCCAGCTTTTCCACAGGTACATTCCTGAGGCACGTGAGCCTCAGGTTCCACACCTGGAAAATGGGGCTAATGACAGAATCCACCTTAACTCAAAAATGCAGGTGGCATGCACAGCCTCAAGCCCCAGGCCTGGCATGTAGTACAGGCCTCACGAGAGCTATCTCTATTTTATTCTAATGTGTTTATGTCTCTTCCCCACAATCTACCATAAACTCCACGAGACAGAAATGACTATTTCTTAACTACTGCCTTCCAGCACCTAAGTGCCTGACACAGAGGGGATATTGAATAGGCATTTCAAGGCTTAGTGGAAGTTTCCGGAAGCAGGGGCTGAGCACTCCCTGGCATGGACTAGAGAAATCCCAGGCTGGGGGCTCTTGCTGTGTCCATGTAGGGCTCTGTCGGTCTCCAGCAAGGTCGTCTCTGGGGCCCCTGCAGACTCTGCACCAGGACCAATGTCTCAAGTTCATTAACCATCTCCCCTGGGAGGGAGATCTGTGCCTTTTGGAAACCCAGCCCAGGACTTCTGAGAGGCCTTGCATCTCCGCCACTTTTGAGGAAGTTTCACGGAGCTTCCTCTACAGAGCAGACTGTGCATCCTGGACCCTGGCTCTGGGAGGGGAACTTGCTTCAGAAAAGGACTGGGAGGCAGATTAACTGCCGGGAACCCAGCAAAGCACCGCTGCAGCCCGAGCGTGTGTGTGTGCACGTGTGCATGCGCGTGCACGCGCACACATGGGTGTGCAACTCATATCCACACATGGCCACGTCTGTTCCTGCACGTCTGCATACACAGACTGTGTCGGAGGGCGACTGTAAAAGTCCTTCCAGCACCTGATTCAGACACCAGGGTTCTATGATTTTAAGTTTCACGTCTCAGTGGGTCTGTGCCTCGCACTGTCTACACCCCAAGATTTGGGGACTCAGAGCCCCTGCCATGCCAGGTGCCATCCGCAGTGCACGCACATGCCTGAGACAGCTCCCGAGCCTGTGGGCGGCGAACCCGTCCCCTGGGTTCCTAGCTGACTCAGTTCCTTCTCGGGGCTTGAGATGTCAATCAGCTTAAGTGGCTAAGTATCTTAGTAACATGTCTACAATTCCACCTTGACACGGGCAGCCTGAGAGACAGGCAGCTTCTGAATGCAGGGCAGTGGGGGGCAGGCGTGGTAGGAGGAGAAAGTGGGGGCAGGAAGGGGCCTTGGGAAAGAAGCAGGATCAATTCAGGGACGACAGACAAAGGGCCCAGATGCGGTGGCAGCGGGGACACTCGGAGGAAGGGTGGCTGAAGACACCCAACCACCCCTTCTCCACTGACCAAAGGGTACCGTAGAGGGGGACAGGGTTAGAGGACAGGAGACAGTTACGATCCTGGCTCGGTGGTCAACATACTTGCATATAAATAACGTAGACACGTTATTTAATATCTTTGGACCACAGTTTCCTTATCTGGGAAAAACAAAGAATTTTAATCAAACCCCTGAGGTCTGGGCTTCTTCGCACTGACCATTCCTGGGTATTGGGCTCCCTAAGCCTTAGTCCTGACCTCCCAGAATTGAATCCTTCACTTTAGATGCCTCTATCACCCCACCTGCTTTGGGACCCCACTGTCTCAGGTACAATGCAGAACAGTAAAAAACAGCATATTCTCTGGGAGCCAGAATTCCAGGGTTCAAATCCCAGCCCGCCATCACCTGGCTGTGTGACTTTAAGCTAGATACACACCCTTTCTGAACCCAGTGTCTACACCTATAAAATGGCAATAATCACCATAACACCCACCAAATAAGCCCTTGGAATAGTGTCTGACACATAACGTCAGTAGTAGCAGCTACTGTCTTTATGAACCCCATCTTAGAGGGTCACCCCGATTTGTGAAGCTTGAGAACAGACACGTAGGCCCAATCAAAAGGCCTCTGAGAAGGGAAAGGAGCTTCTAACCAGTAACGTCATGCTTTGGTGACTTCTCGAAGGGGCTGCAGACCCGGCAGGTTGGAGACCAGAGACGGGGCGTCCATGGCCCACCAACCTCTGAACTTGACCCAGGAGGCACGAAGCCCAATGTGCTGCCATCCTTCCCTCTGCCCTCCTTACCTCCAGAACTTGTCTCCAGCAAAGATGTAGGTCTTCTTGTTCTTGCTCCAGTTGAAGGCGGCATCCACGCGTTCAAGATCAGGGGGCAGCCCCAGGCTGGTCAGTGGCTTGGGGTACCCTCGCTCCAGGGTGCTGGCTGAATAGACCCAGTACTCATTCCCTGGGGTGGAAGCAAAGGGGTGTTTGGTGACGGATGCCGAAATGCCCCCCATCAGCCTGTTCCTCCCACTGTCTATAGCCGTTCTGAACGAGGACACGAGTCCCTGCGCACATCCAGTCAGAGCCCCCCGGTCAGGGCTCACGTACATGGTTTTCCAACTGGTTACGACTGGAGCCTGGCCCGGGAGTGGAGTGGGGGATGAGTCCGACTCCAGCTGGACTCAGTGAGCCATGCCCGCGAAGTGCAGCGCCTGCCGCGAGGAGGCACCTTTTTCTAATTCGCACAAAGGTGCCCTGGGGGCCAGGACTGCCTCAGCTACAACCCATGACTATTCTGGGTCGCAGGAAATGGGGAACTGGCTGCTGGAACGTGCACCCCCCAGTGTTGGCCGAGCCTTCGGCTGCACCAGAAAGCTGCCCCTGTGCCTCCAGCTTAGACCGGCAGGGACCCTGGTCCTGGTCCTTCCCCCTGAATCATATTCCTTGCTGAATCCCCCTTTAAACAGCCTGGTCTTGTCTCCCCCACTACTTTGTAAGCTCCATGAGGGCAGAGGCTGGATCCCTGGTGCATGGTGGGGGCTGGAATAAAGGTCGAATGAACAGTTTCCCAGATGTTAGCCATGTAACCCTACCTTGAAGGGTTTCTATCCCCTATAGAGACTCCTTGTACAATTATTTACTTAATATTTTGTTTTCAAGGAGTTCACTTAAAAACCTTTAGAATTAGCGTATTTTAAAATTCAAAAACGAAAACGAATTGGGTTTTTAAAAATTCTAAATAAAACTGTCGCCTGCCCTAGGCTCTAGCATTAGAAAGGTGTGAAGAGACCCCAGCACTAAACCTCAATTTTCCTCCTAAAAAAGGAACCAAAAGAATTGAAAACGAATTAAAAAGGTAATGAAATGTTGGCTTTGTGGGCCACTGCCATTTGATGCTGCTCTCAGATGCGAAATGATGGTTGGATAAAATGGGGCCGTAAAGCAGAGGGAGCACCCATCGGCGGGCGCACAGGGACCGCGGTGATGAGCCCTGTAGAGCCGAGGGCCAGGCAGGACCCTTCCCACAGACCTGCAAAGAACACAGCCTTCTCCTCCTGCGGGGCCTCGTACACAGCATCGATCTTCTCCGGGAGCTCAGGCCAGAATGTGGCCACCAGTAGGGGCCCCATGGGCTTGTTCTGTGGTGTCACTGTCCGCCAAATGAACCTGAAGGGAGGAAGGGGACACAGGAAACCACACCTTCAGTCACTCTGCTCTAACCACACGTGCCTCCCCAAGTCCACTCAGAGACGTCCGGCCATCGTGCCCGGGACGGGGGAAGCAAGATCAAAGGCGGGTTGGAGGAGGACTGTAGAATGGACACAGGCCCCTCTGCCAGGTGCCAAGCTGGGGAGCAACCTCTTTGCTCCCCCTCTTGCTCCCTTGTCCCGGAAGCCTTCCTAACTACCTCTGTCCCTACTGGATTCCCCATTGTCTGAGCCTCTCAAAATCATCAACGCCGAGGGCCTGGAAAAGTGGTCTGACTGTATTTTTCAAGGTCTTATTGCTCCTACTAGATGAGAAGCCTACCGAGGCAGGGGCTGGTGGCCCTCAAAAGCATTCCCTGAACTGAAATGGATTTGTACACTGTGGCAAGACTGAGAGTTCTTATGTATTGAGGGCCTACTACGTACTTTATGTGTCTTACAAAACGTCTCCTCGCAACACTGTACAACCTGCACTGCCGGGGGTCTACCCAGCATCTACTCATTTCTCTATCATCCTTCCTTACGGAACCCCCACATTTATGATTCATCCTTCCCGCAGGTGGACCCAACCCCCATTCTGGTTAGTTTAAGCCACTGGTGATCCCCAGACCATCGCCTGAGAACTCCTCAGACCTGTGGATTAGACTCTCTGGGCCTGAGGTCCAGCAATCTGCATTTTAACAAGGCTTCCCCGTTATTTTAAGGCACGCCACCATTTTAGAACCACTGGTCTAAGCCTATCAGAGCATTTTATCGATTCAGAGTTGCCGTGTGATTTATGTTGGCACAACGCCATTGAAAAGACAGGCCTGCATTTCACATGTGGAGATCTCTCTCTCTCTTTCTCCTGTTGGATGTGGACAAGGAAGCCAAGAGCCCTACCTCGTGACCATGAGGAACCCATCCAGCCTTAGGATGAAGTCAATGCAGAGGACGGCACTGGGTAGAGTTATCATTAAGTCACTGGCCCTCTTTCTGTCCCTGGAGGCAGCCGTAACCCTGGACTTCATACCACGTGAGAGCCATTTCTCACCGTTGTTTAAGCTGGTGTGAGTCCAGGTTCTCTGTTACTTGCAGCTAAAACATCCTAGCATCGGGAGGGATCACAATCCTTATTTGGCAAATGAAGCTCAGGTTCCCAGGACTTGCATCCACAGCTGATTCCGAAGTCTGAGCTGAATCATCCTGCGGTACTGCCTTTCTCGTGCCCCCTCCAGGGCCTGGCACCAATTCTCACACATGACTGGTACTTAAACATTTGCCACGTAACTCTAGGACCCCATTAAACATTCATCGACTCCCTTTTGAAAGTGTGATGGGTCAGGCCAGGGATGCCTCCCTGAAAGGCCTGGGCTCTGCACCCTGTCCTGGTCCACACAATCTCGGATGAGTAGGTGCGGTCGGCCTTCCTTTGTGGGAAGTGGCCCAGGCCAAGACAGCGCTAAGAAGTGGGGCCCCAGACTCTCCTCTTCTCCCCTCCCTCTGTAATGGAGGCTGCAGGAGAGCATAAACATCCGTTGTTACATCCTGGGTTGGTCATTCGAGGACTGACATTACCTGACTTCTCGTTGCATTTCGAGTTGCCATTCCTGGCATCGCCCTGCTAACACCTGTGCCCCAGCACCTAGCCCCATGCTGGCAGCAGAGAGGGGCCCTCTACAATGCTTGACGGACCATCTTCCAGCCTCGCCAGGCTCTCTGCTCCTCCCCTATAAGCCAGGAACTTTCCTGTCTCTTTGGCTCTGCCCTTGCAGTTCTCCTTGCCTCAAACACCCTCCTAGCCTGTCAGCCCCAACCTTGTTCATCCAAACTGGCTCCTCCCTAAAGGTCCTCTCAAGTGCTGCCTCACCTGTGGAGCCTCCCTGAGTCGGATGCGTTCAGGTGAAGCCTCTACAGCCACAACGCCTTCATTCTGCCACATGTTACTGGCAGTTCTCTCTGCCTCTGTTTTCCAGACTAGACTGCTGAGGCTCAAACTTTCATGTGTCTCAGAGTCATCAGGGGAATTTGCTGAAATGCAGATTCCTGGGGCCCACTCCCAGAGATTCCAGTCGGAGGGCCTGGGGGTGGGAGTGAAAACCTACTCTCTGCATGCACACCCTAGGGGGTTCTGGGGTAGAGGCCTCATGGATCTCTCTGAGAACACTGACCTAGGAATTAAACAGCCCCTTTGTCCCCAGCACATCATCCTCCACCCACCCTCAGCTCCTAAAGCTCAGTAAAGTATTTGGCAGTCGATGCCAAGGAGTTACTTGGTCATAATAGCCAGTATGAATGAACACACTCTGTGTCAGACACGGCTCTAAGCACTAAGCTCATCCAATCCTTAAAAGGGCCCTATGAGATAGGCTAATAATTGGTCCCATTTTATAGATGAGAAAACCGAGGTGCAAGAATTACAAAGATACATAATTAACATGCTCCCGATCATGCAACCAGTAGGTAGCAGGTCCAGGACTCCAAGCCAGGCAACCTGGCTCCACTCTGTCAACCACCACGCTCTATGAATGAACAGACAAACGGATAGAGGGATGATGACGAGCTGATAATGGATAACAGGTGGATAGATAGTGGACGGACGGATAACGGATGGATGGATAGATGATCGAAAGACAGATGAACGGCTAGCTGTGTGTGCGTATGTATGTTCAGATGGACGATGGGTGGATCCTTCGACACAGTCTTAATCCTGTCTGCCATTGCCTGGGACTGCTAGGGCAGCTGGGTGAGTGTCAGCCCTTGGTCAACTGAGTGGGGGGCCTTTATAGCATGAAGCGAACCTCCTTTCTCAGCCCCGTGGCTCCTTGCTCTCTGTCCATAGAACAGTTTGCCCATTCCAGGCCAGTCCGGGAGAAAACCTGTGGTAGCCTGGATTATGGTTTTGAATTCTTCCCTTTATTCCTCTGTTGAGGAATATCCCTCATGTCGGCTTCCCTGTGACCCTATAGTACCACCCCATGGAGTAGGCTTTGGGGTTTGGCCATGTGATTTGCTTCAGTCAATGGGATGTTCTCAGATATGATGTGAGTGGGGGCTTTGAATGTGCCTGTGTGATCTGAGCTGGCCTCTTGTGCTTCTGCATCTGCCACGAGGAGCCACTAATCCCAGGAGAACGAGCCAACAGCAGGGCACAGCTACCTCACACAGCAAGTCAAAGCCAAGACACCTAGTAGACCCACAGACTAGGAGAAGGCAGAAGACATAACCGTGTTGGTAAGCCACTGAGATCTGGAAACTGTCTGACGCCTAGCAGAAACTGTCGACGACACAGGCCATTCTGTGAAGTCCCCAGCGGGGTCTGAGAACGGGGTGGGGGCTCACGAATAATGGGGAGGGGGCAGGGGATGAGGAAGACAAGCAGCCAGCTACTCACTCACCGGTCCTTGAAGAAGAAGATCTCCCCACGGATCTGAGCGATGCCGTCAAAGATGATGTCCTGAGTGCACAGCTCCGGAGTGACTGGTCCCAGCGTGGGGGTGGGGCCGGTGCCGGTGCCAGTGTCGATGTCAGGGGACACCCCTGGGGGAGGACACCCCACCTCAGACTCTGCCCAGCTCCAGGGCTTCTCCCCATCAGGCCGAGTCCCCAGGGCCGCCCACCCGCCCTGGCCTCAGTGTGAGCCCGGACGAGAAGGACGGTGAGGCCCGGACGTGGAGAGGGGGCCGTGAAGAGAAACCAGGATCCCGGGGCCCTTTGTGTGTCGTACTAATCACTCCCATTTCACAGATGAGGAATCCGAGTCCACAGAGGTAAAGCCCTGCCCTGGCTCCTGCGGCTGGTGAGTGGCAGAGGTGGCACTAGAGGCTGGTCCTCTCACTCAGTTTCGGGGCCTCTCCAAGTCCAGTGTTCCCCCAGCTTCATGGCTCAAGCCCACTTCCACTGTCTGGGCGTGGTCCAGGTACGTCCATATACCTTTTCCTCTTTTAATGGACTCACTTTTTAAACTCTAGCCTCATTGCAAGCACTAATAAATCAGTCACCGGTCTTAGGGACTCATTATGCTACGCCCGTTGCCCGTTAAAATAAAAAAGCCATTAAGACAAGTAGAAACGTGCACCCCTGTATCGTCAAGGTCGCTCCACTCGGTAGGAAATCCTACCCTGTGTTTAGCTAATCCTCCTGGATTCTAAACCCAAACTGGCTGCTGAAAACTGGTGGCCCTGAGCCAGAAAGGCGACCTTTCTCGGGCTTCGGTTCACTCCCCTAAAAGATGGAGACCCCCTTTCTGCCCAGCCTGCCTGGCAGTGCAGAGCTGGGGAGCCAAGAGGGCTGTGAACACTGACGTTACTTGGAAAGAAAAGGGACAGTCCTAGGGTCCCCTTGGAGTGTTGCTCTGACCCCCGCAGAGCAGGTCGACCCTGCAGCCTGCTGCCCTTGCTTCCTGCGATCCTGAGAGAGGAGACCTTGCTGGTGTCACCCCTGGGCCTCCATCCCAGGCTGGGCGTCCCCTGACACCGATGCTGGCACCGGCCCCAGCCCCTGCTCGAAGCCCTAAGCTGAGGCTTACCGTAGAGGTCTTGAATGCCCTTGATGTCATCCTGGGACAGACGGAAGTTCTTGGTGTAGGTGTAAATGGGTGCCATCAGGGCTCCTGGGTCCTCTGAGTGCTCCAAGCCCATGGCGTGGCCAAACTCATGGGCTGCCACCAGGAACAGGCTGTATCCTGAGGGTGGCAGGGACGGGAGGTGGGCAGAAAGAAAGGGAGAGAGAGGCGTCGGGCCCGGTCCCCTGGCGATGGAGACCTCTGAGGGCATCCCACAGTGGGACTGAGAGCCCTGGAAAAGGCACATACTGATTTTCCCTCCTCCTGAGAATTCTAGGATTAACAGACTATGTTTATTTTTTTCACACAGGGTCAGCCAAAGTCCCCTTGTCCCTCTCCAGGGCAGGCTGCACGTGTGCTATGAAGGCGAAGGATCAGTGTCCACAAATCCTCTATGTAAAGTCTCATTCGTTAAAAATCATGCTTCACGGCTTTTTACGTTTCTCTCTACAGAACAGGGCAAAAGCTGCTCCAAATAGGGTCTCCAAAGAGGTAAGAGAGTGAGGACAGGCTGGCCCCAAGAGTCTCCAGGGAGAGCAGTAAAATCATTCCTGGGATGGGGCTCAAACCCAGACAGCAGGAAAACCCTACATGTCACCCTATTGTGGGTCGAACTGAGTCCCCACAAAAGGTAAGTCCTAACCCCCAGTACCTGTGAAGGTGACTTTATCCGGAAACAGGTTCCTTGCAGAGGAATTAAGATGTAAGTTAAAATGAGGTCGTACTGGGGTAGGGCGAGCCCTTTACCCAATACCACCCGTTCCCTTGTCAGAAGCCGCAGAGAGACGAACACGGAGGAGAAGAGGCCCCGGTGTGACAGAGGCAGGAGGTCGTGACGCAGCCTTCAGAGGCAATGCGGTCCTCCTAAACACCCTGATTCCAGATTTCGAGCCTCCAGGAGTACGAGAGAGTAAACTCCTGCTGTTTGGGGGGAACTTTGGGGAACTTTGCTGGGAAAGCCGCAGGAGACTAGTACACAGGCCGGGCACACGGAGGCCCCTGCCATTTAGGCAGAGGGAGAATCCGCCGTGTGGGCAGAAGCTGGAGCACAGCAGGTAAAATCAGGATTTGGCATTGGACGAGGGAGAAGAAAAACTCCAGCCAGCCCCTGCCTGCCGGCCTTCTTCAGTTCCATCTCATGGTGAATGAGAGGAAGAAAAGTAACAGGAAGAGAGGCTGCTGACCTGTTTCTGGCCAGCCCTGGACCAGCCCTCTTGCCTGGCCACCATGGGCCACCAGCGAGCCCAACGACCCTGAGCCCGGCATGCTCGAGTGGGCACGCCACCCTGCTCACTGCCCTGGCCACACGGCCTCTCTCCCGGTCACTCTCCCAGCCCGGCCTGTGAGTCTTGGAGGACAGAGCGCTGCCCCGGCTGCCTGGCTGTGTCCCCGGCATGCAGCACTGACAGGGACCCCCCATCCTCAACTTGGCAAAGGGTGGAGCTGTGGGGGCCGGGAGGGCACTGGGGCAAGGACAAGTGCCTCCTGTGTCCTCTCTTCCCCCGCCCAGCCATCTCCTTGGAGGACCTGTCTGTCGGAGTGGGAACACCTCGGAGGAGAGCACCCGAGCCCAGCATTGTGACATCTGGGGTGGTCTCAGGGGAAGGAGGTACCGGGGTGGATGGGGTCTTATTTTAGAGGCCACGTCTCTGCCCCGATGGGCACGCGTCCAGCATGAACGAGCAGAGTCTCTGCCATGGGCAGGTCTGGGGTGGGCAGTGTCCCCACCATGGATGTGCAGGGCCTCAGCCAGAGCAGTGTCTTTACCAGGCTAAGTGGGTGTGTGGGGGGCACTGTCTACGCCTGGGGTGGGTGGGGACGCTGAAGGGTCTGCAGCCCAGACGTGGGGAGGGGGTGCCCGGTGCGTCTGCCCAGCGGCCGGAGCCGGGTACCTTGGTCGGGGCAGAAGCCCCACTTGCGGTCGTCGTCGTAGCTGTCCGTGGTGGAGCACCACAGCTTCCCGTCCCCGCGGCCTTCGCTGGTGCAGCGCTCGTGTTTTTTGCCCAGGAAGGTGAAGGGGAAAATGCAGGGGGCGCCTTCCGAGTTCCCGCCGACGGTGGACATGACTGCGGAGTCAGGGTCACGGGTCAGGGGCAGCCAGGCGCCCAGGCCCCCCGCCACCAGGAACGATGACAGTAACAAGCCACCCTCCGCACTCGCTCAGTCCTGGGCACTGGGTCACATGATTTATAAACTCCCGCCCCCTCACACAACCCTGTCCAGTGGGGACCACCTCAAGGATGCAGAAACGGGAGCTCAGAGGGATGAAGAACCTCGCCTGAGCCGACGCTGCTAGGAAGGCTCAGGGCTGGGGGTCAAACCCAGAGCTCTCGCTGGCCTCCCACGGGTGGGGGCAGAGGCGCCACAGGCAAAGGGGACTGGGCAGAGCTGCTGGAGCCAACGCGCTTCCCTAGACCTGGGCTCCACCACCCAGGGTCCTACGGAGACCTGTGTCTCCGGCGAAAAGCAGGTGCTCAGTGAAGACCTGTGGGAGGACGGGAGGAGGAAGGATGGAGGGAGGAGGGAGGAAGGCAGAAGAGTCCCTACTGAGAGCGAGAGGCAGGGAAGGGACTTCGAGATGGAACAGAGGGAGAGAGGGATAGTCGTCAGGGGGGCTCAGAGTGTGGGTCATTCGGAGACGGTCCCGGGCAGGCCTGACGCTAAGCGTCACCAATTTTGCCAGCTGGATGCTGCTGCTGGCCAGCGTCCGTTCTGATTTCGGCGGCCCTGCTGGACCCGCTGCTAGGTATTCTGACCTGGATCCCGCCCCCCATCCCGGGGACAGGAGCTTGGGGGCTCTTGTGTTTCCCATCAGAAGGCAGGGGCCCGGCGGCGACACCCACCGGTCTCTGGGCAGAAGCCATACTTCTTGTCGCGGTCGTAGTCCTCGGTGGTGCTGCACCAGCGATAGCCGTCCGTGCGGCCCTCCGTGGTGCAGCTGTTGTAGCTGGTGCCCTGGAAGCGGAACGGGAACTTGCAGGGCTGTCCGTCGGCGTTGCCACCTAGGGTGAGCAGGGCTGGGGTGCGGAGAGACGGGGGGCGCATGTGAGGGGGGCCACCCGCCCGGCCGCCCGCAAGTCAGCGGGGCGCAGCTGGCTGGCCTCCGGCCGGCCGGTTCACACCAGGGACCGCCGCGTTGTTCAAATGGTTAAAAGAGTCTATACTGCTTGGCGGGTTGCTGATTCTCTGAGCTCCTGGGGACCAGCCCTGGCTTCCTGGCCACCGCCATCCTTCCTCTGGGGCCTTATGGACTCCCTCCCACCCACAAAGACATGGTAAACACAGGGCCCACCGCAGGGGGCCTCCAGAACCCTGCCGTGGCCCCAAGGTCACCATCTACTCTGCCCGGTCTATGCCCACACTGTGCGGATCGCTAAAGATGTCACCCAGGATGGCCAGAGTCTCTCCGTTTGATGGACGGGGAAACGGAGGCACTGAGAGAGCTGGTTCCAGAACCGCCCCTGGTCACATAGAACTAAATGAGGGGGTGCGACTGAAAACTGCCAAACAGGCTAATCTCAGTCTCCCTATTGCTCGCTGTCACGTGCGCCCGCGCGCACACACACCCAGCTTCACCTCTGTTCAACCCCAGGGCTTTCCTGGATGGCTCTGCTGTGGTCTCAGCAGGAGGAGGAGGAGGAGGAGGAGCAGGGAGGGGGACGACGGGAAGGGGAAGGGGGAGGAGGTGCCTTTGGGAACCGTTCATTACACACCCCAGGCTCCCATTCTGACCTCCCCCAAGACAGGAGCCGTGACTGGAGGATTTGGGGAGAGAGTGGGATTCAGAGTCTGGGCTTGTCTGTCGTGGGTTCCCCGCCTGCTCCCCATGCCCTCATCTACCCTGAAGCTACAAAATGGTATGTTTCTGGAATTGCCAACTAGCAAAACCACAAGTGCGTAACAAAGACCATCTGTGCACAGCGGCGCCAGAGGTGACCTCACCAGCCCGTTAACTCCCCCACGGCCAGAGTGGAGCCCAGGCCCTGGCCCCCCATCACAGGCCCTGGGCCCCTTATCCTCCCTGCTCCCCTCTCCCCAGTCTAGAGATCTGCAACGCCAGAAACGACGCGACTGAGGGAAGAGGCGAAACTGAGGCCACAGGCCTTGCTGACCACCAAGGAGGTAAAGACAAAGTGTTAACCTCCGGGTCCGGAGGCCAGCCTCCCCATCTGGCCTCCCGTGAGCTGCACTTCTACCTCACAGGAAGCCCCCACGTCCTTCCCGAGCCCGCCCCCAACAAGGATGAAGAGGAGCAGACGCTGACTCAGCAGTCAGGAGGGGCTGAGTAACCAGGACCTCTGCCCCGAGACCCGAACTCGTGCGTGTGTGCGTCCTCACATCTGGCCACAGACCCAGGACATGGCGGAGGTCCAAGGCAGGGAAAAACCCTTCCGAAACTTATGAATTACAGCTGTTTCCACGCCTATCGCCGAGGCATCCTGTTCTGATCACAAGGGCTGACACGAGGGAGGGTGAACGCCCCCCGGGTCCCCCCCGGGAAATGCAAGGCACAGAAAACCTTTCTACTTAAAGTTTCTGACGAATCCATGGTCCACGGCTCGAACGCATACTTGATGCAAAGCGTCACATGAGCGTTGGCACGAGAAGCATAAACAGAAACACAAGTCACTCGCCATTTGTCCCTTTCCTTCTGTCAAGATGGCTGGTGGTCAGGGCTCAGTTGCACCGGAGCCAGAGAGAGTCACGAACGTGTAAAATTATAGCCCCAAAGGCAGAGGCATCTATAGCTCAAGGAGTCTTTACGGAACTGGGAGAAAGAAGTGTTTAGAGAAACGTCTGCATTTTCCCCCTTTTCCCCCAAACTGTTCTGGGCTCTCAGTCTCCGGCATCACCAGAGGTGACGACCTGACCAAATACGAAGTTATACGCACCATCGTCTCACGGTTTCTGATTGAGAAGCACGTCAAGGATATTTTTGAAAAGGATTGAGTGTGTAGGTCTATGCTCACCCCCTTTAAAAAAATAAATCCTGTACACGGCGTCGAAATATCCGAAAATTTTGCCTCGAGCATTGACAAACACATGCACACAAATACTAAGTCAGGCCTCAGGCCTTTGCCAAGACACAGAGGTGCAGACACAAGCAAAGAGAGACCCAAAGAAGCAGACGGGACAGTCCCCATGGGTACATACTCACAGACACACGCACACGCACAGTAGCAGAGCTGGCATCAGAACCAGGAGTGATGGCTGAAACTCCAGGAGTCAGTATCCCCAAGCCAGGCTGGGCACCGGCCTTGGTATCTGAGTCCTGTCCCGCCGCAATCGCATTGCCAGGCTTCTGATTCGCCCCCGAGCCTCTCCTCATGCCCTTGCACCCACCAATCCTGACTGGAGGGTCGAAGGTGGCCCGAGAGAGAGCCACTGGGCATTTTAATAGTCCAGATTTCACAAATATTGCTAACGGCGTTAAGTAAATAACTGTGCGGGTGAGGGGGACAGTGGGGTTTGGGGGGATGCTGGCTGCCTGGCAGCGCCAGGCCTGGGGAGCGTGGATGGTGGGGGAGAGCGGGCAGCCCTGGAAGGCCGGAGGCTGAGGTGGGGAGCCTGGGGCCAGACGGACTCACCTTCATGGGGGCAGAAGCCATATTTGCCATCCTTGTCGAAGTTGTAGGTGGTGGAACACCAGAGGAAGCCGTCGCTGCGGCCCGAGTCGGTGCAGCTGGTGTACTCCTTGCCGTTGAACAGGAAAGGGAACTTACAGAACTCCCCGTCGGCATTCCCGTACTTCACGCGGACCACTGAGGGGCGACAGGGTGGGTGAACCTCTCCAGGCCTTTCTTTGGAGACCAGGACCCTGTGACTCCCCTCCCACCCTATCTCTCGGGTCCCATCGGAGCAAGGAGAGGTGTCCAAGGCTTCCAGGGAAGGCACAGTCCTTGCGGCCAGGTTACAGGAAGACGGACATTCAGAGGAGCAGAGAGGAGGACTGGGCGTGTGGACGGTCCCTTTCTTACCTTGCCCTTCTCCCAACGTCCACATCTCATCGTCGTCAAAGTGGGAGTCTCCCCCAACACCAGGACCCGGGGCAAAGGCGTGCGCCAAGAGTCCGTCCTTGCCATCAAAGGGGTACCCATCACCATGCTCTGAAACACACCGAGCCTCAGCTTCCAGCTGCCCCCGTGGGGCCCGGAAACCCAGCCACACCCCGTCCAAAGCTGGGGCCTTGAGCCCACCTGGCATCTGTCCCCGTCCTGCTGGAGTTATCCAGGACTGGGGATACAGCAAGTCAAAAGAGTTTGATCATTACCATCCAGTGTTCCCTCAAGTCTGTCACTAATATCTGCAGCACTGACCCCACGCCTACGGTGCCACCCAGGTCCCTACCAGCCCCCACACACCCACATTCTTTCCTGTGCTGTGCTATTTACCTGCAACACCATGCTACCCTCAGTGTCTACACTACCTACCTCCACGTCTACACTACTGCCAGTTGGCGTCCACACCAACCCACTGGGCGCCACAGACCCTGGATTCTATTCCACTTACCGTCTTGTCTACACTGCTCCGCTGCTTCCGACCCACCCTCCTACCTAGAGATCCTCAGCGTCTACCAGTCACCCAACAGAATTCCTGCGACCATGGCTGCTCTTCGTCCCTGCTGTTCGATTCAGAAACAGCTAGCCCCATACGGCCACCGAGCACGCGAGACATGGCCAGCGTGACGGAGAAGCTGAATTTTAAATGTTACTTGTGATGAATTTAAATGTCAGCGGCCCCGTGTCGCTAGGGGCTACCACACTGGACAGCGAGGGAAGACCGCCTGCTTCGTTTTAGACTGCCCCTGGGGACCATGCAGGGTCGCGTTGCCTGTCCTCACATCCACGTGGCTCTCCAGTGTCTGCTCCCATCTACACCCCTCCAGCGTGGGCCCCTTTTGCTCTAACTCAGCCGCCCACAGGACCCCGTGCCTCTAAATTAGCCAGATCGCCACCTCTCCGCCCCGTCTCTACACTGAACCCCTGCCGACCCCCGATCCGCCTACCCCAGCGGCCGAAGTTGATCATGATGTCAGCATCTCCATCGTGGATACGAGAAAACCGTAGCGGGGTCACGTCACTCCAGACTTGGAAGGCACGAGAGAAGGCGTCGTCCACCGTCTCGGGATCGAGATCGGGCGTGTAGCCGATGATCCTGGAGGCGGGAGAAATGCGCGTGGGCGTGTGTGCATGTGTGCAAGTCTGTGTATGTGCAAATGTGTGAGTGCACGAATGCGTGCGAGGGGGTACGTGTGCACGGACGTGAGAGCGTGTGTGTGTGCATCTACGCCACTGCGACTGTATGCCGGACACTGAAAACCCTTTATATGTGCGATCCAGCTGAGTCCCCAACCCACCCATGAGGCGGGTTTTATTTTAGCCCCACTTTGGAGATCGGAAAGCCAAGGCTCAGGGCTCTGTAAAACCAGTAGCCCGATGCCCCACGCCCAGTAAGTGTGAGATTCAAGTCCAGGTTCGTCCGACTCCCGTTCCTAAGAACTTGGTGCGCTAACTCCTTTGGATGCCAGGTCCTCATAACCCACCTCTGGGTCCCCAGAGTGGGAAGAGGCACGAGGAGACCCTGCGTGCCACAGCCCAGAGGCCCCGCCGCCCCCAGCCCCGCCTCGGCACCTGTACGTGATCTGGTTCTTGTCCCACTTGGGCTTGCGGGGGAAGAAGTTGTAGTTGGCCACGTCGGGGTTACCACAGCGCGGCTTCCGCATCGTCTCGATGGTGCGCTGGTCCAGGGCGCCCGTCTGGGGCAGCCCAAAGAACTTCTGCATCTTCTTCAGCTTGTCCTTCAGCACGAACAGGTTGCACCTCTCCTTAGGGCAGCCGTAGTAAGTGTTCAGGTATTGCTGGAAGGAAGGAGCACCAGAGACACATGAGGATGGCACCGTACTGACCAGAGCGGGCAGCGGTAACTAGTCTCCAGCGCAGCCCCACAGCCCAGACAGGACATCACCCAGGCACCCGAGGGCACTGGGTGGAGTCTTGGGTTCCCAAATCAGCTCTGTCACCCACTAGCTGAGTGACACCACTGTAGGGAGCATGGCTACCGTGCGCGGGGTGCCTACTACACACCCTGGCACGTAAGCCAGCATGTAGCTCTAATGCTCGTGGTAACGCTACGATGGAGTTATTATTACGGTCCACATCGTTTGGAGGAATAAACTAAAGCACAGAGAGATTGAGAAAGCTGCCTAAAATCACACAGCTCACTGGTGGCAGAGCTGGATCTGGACCCAAGCAATGTGGCGCCAGAACCACGCTCAGAACTGTAACTCTCTGCCACCCCTCTGTACCACCATCGTCTCTTCTAATCCACCTAACCACCGATGACCTAAGGATTATTGTTCTCACTCTTCTTATATGGAGATTCAGGGGCTATGTGCATGGGCTCCAGGAGCAGAGAGACCTGGGTTCACATCCTGAATGGATCATTTCCAAAAAGAAAGAGGTCCCATCCTTCAGGGCAGTGCAGCGGCTCGGCCTAAACTGAGGCCAGAACCAAACAGGCCCCTGCAGAGCGTCAGCGACCAACCTGCTCTTTTATTTGTTCAACAAATACTTTTTGACACCTCTCATGTTCCGGTGCTGGTGCCAGGATAAACCGGTGAACACGACAGATGTTTCTAGTCTCTAGGGTTCACATCCCAGTATGAGAAGGCTGATGAACCAGAAATAAATGCAAAATTAAATATGCCACGAGCACTGCATTTTAAGAGTGAAAGGAGCCAGGACACCTTATTAAAGGGCCCTAACCTTGTTTAGGGGTGGGAGGATGGTCAGTAAAAGGAAGATACGGGGAATAATAATAATGACTGACACTTAATGAGTGCTTACCATGTGCCACTGCAGAATGCCTAAGGTCACCCCTCTTTTCTCAGGTACCATTATCATCCTCAGTTTGCAGAAGAAGCTGAGACTGAGCAGTTAAGTCCCTTGTCTCAGCTCACTAAGCCAGCTGGTGAGTGCACTCAGGGATTTTTCAAGCCAGAACTACCCACTGTTCTGCCCCTGGGCCAGGCCGACTTCCAGGTGCTGGGGCAGATGCGCAGCCCCAGGTAGCTCTGTCCATTTTCTAAAGCTGCCGGCTGGCCCACAACCAGCAGCCACATACACCGTGATGCCAGCCAGACTGACTCCTGAGAAAAGTAGCCCCTTCAAACAGTTATCCAGAGGCGGCAGAGGCTTAGATGCAGGACAGGAGTGGGGAGAGGTGTCACATCCTGACAGGGAGTCCTGTCTTGGGCGGGTTGGGGACCAGGCTGAAGAAGAATGCAGAGGATTTCTAGGGAGCTAAAGCAATAATGGAGCAGGCGTCTTGTTAGCTAGAAGGGACATTTGGAGCGGTCCCCACGGCTCCAGGCGCTGCTAGGGTGAGGGGTAGCGCCCTTCTGCTGCCCCCCTCGCCTCGCTTCTGCAGCCCTGTGGCCTGGGCGCCCCTCGAGCAACATGTGAACAACATGTGAGCCGCAGCTGGGAGCCCCGCCAGGAGGGGGGGGGGTCCAGCTGGCCCCAGTCCCACCCGCAGGGCCGCTCCACCCCCGCCCCACGCGCCAGGCCCCCTGCGCCTGCCCTCCCTCTGCCCCGCTGGCCTCCCCTCCATTCCTCCTACCCCTCTGCAGAAAGTTCTAGGAAACTTTCCTAAGTCCCTTGACCCGCCTGGCTGATTTGTCCGCTGAGCCAGGTAAACAAACAAACAAAACAACAACAAAAGACAAGCAAGCTCTCCGCTTTCCTCCTCCCCCAAATGTCCCCTCCAGCGCTTGGTCCAAGGCCCCTGTCCAGATGTGTGCCAAAGGTGCTCCAGTCTATGCCAAGTCCCTCTCGGCCCACTGCCCCCCGCCTCCCGTGTGCCAGGGGTTACCCGATTGCGAGGGCACTGCCGAGGGTCACAGAGACCCTCCCCTGGTGTGCAAAAGTGACCCCTGCGGGCCTGTGGCCAAAGGCCTGCCCCAAAGCGTGGCGTCCTTAGCCCACCCCTCACGTGTCCAAAAGTTGTTTACGAAGCCGCCCCCTCTGCCCCGCCATGTCCCCCAGACACTGGACAATGTCCCCGTGATTGACAAAAGCGCCTCCCACCCTCCCCCGCATGTCGCTCGCCTCCCTGCTGCGTCCTGCGACTTGCCAAGCTGTTTCCCCAAGGCCTTCTCCACGCACCCACGCAGGTCCCCCCTCCAGCTGGCCCGAGACGCCCGCCACCACTCCCCCATCTCCCTCCCCACGCCCCAGCTGTTTACTGCAGCCCCTCCCCCACCCTAGAGGCTCCCCCACCCCGCGGATGGGTGAAGGGAGGTCGGGCGGGGAGGCCCCCGTCCGGCGCCTCCGAAGTGAGTCCCCACGTGGCTCGCCCGGGGAGGCTCGCGGGTGGGCACCGCACTCACCACGGCCAACTCTTTGTCCGTTTTGGGGGCGACGTCTCCGGGGAACTTGATGATGGGCGAGGGCCGAGCGGCGGCGCGGCCCAGCAGGCAGCCCAGCACGCAGAGCGCGCGCAGCGGCCCGGCCAGCGCGCCCCGCGCCCCGCGCGCCGCCTGGGCCATCGCGCCCCCGGGCGCGGGGTGCAGGGGGTGCGTGTGGCCGCGTCGAGTCGGGGCCTGGGCTCTGCCGCCCGCTCAGGGGCGACCGGCCCGGGTCCCGCGCGCCCCGCCTGCCCCGCCGCCGGCGCGCGCGGGTCCTGCAGTCCCTTTGTACGTTTAAAGCCCCAGATGCGCAGCCTCCAGCCAGCCCCCGCGGGGGCCGTGTGCAGGCGGCGGAAACAGGGCGGGCAGCCGCCAGATGTGGCCGGCGGGCGGGGAGGGCGCTGGCGGGCCGGGGGAGCCGAGGGGCTGGCGGGCGCTCGCGGGCCCGCCCTGCTCGGCGGCTCCACTCCCCCCCAACCCGTGCACCCTCCTCTTTTATCCTCTTTGCCTTTCTCCGCCTCTTCTCCGCCTGGCCCGCCGCGCCAGGCCTCGGTGGGCAGCACCAGTGGGCGACCCCTCTACCCCTGCCCCCCCCCATCTGGGCACAAAGCCCGGGGACCCCCTGCGGGGAGACATCTGACGCGACCGCGGCAGACTCCTGATATCCTGTGGTTGCCGGGCTGCGGCTCTGGGAAGGGTGCCCGGGACGAGTGGAGGGGGAGGGAGTGGGGTGGGGTGGGTGAGGGCACAGGACCGTCTGCACTTCACTTCCAGGGGCGCGGGTCAGAGATGGGGAGGAAGGGTCAGAAGCAGCCGACCAGCTGCTTGAGAGACGCGGTGTTTACAGAGGAGGCAGAGATGAGAGATGGTGAGAGATGGAAACATGAAGTGGGTGTCCCACTTCCCTTCCTTCCTTCCTTCCTTCCTTCCTTCCTTCCTTCCTTCCTTCCTTCCTTCCTTCCTCCCTCCCTCCCATCCTCCCTTCTCTCTTTCCCTCCTTTCTTTCTTCCCCCTGCAAATATTTACTAGGCCTCAGGCATCATGCTAGGTGCTAGCTATAGGCTTGGAAACACAGAGGTCCTGGTCCCTGTCCCTAAGGAATGCCTCCTCCCCCTGTCGGGAAACATAATTAATTAAGTGTTCAGTAAGATGTGATGGGGAACTCCAGCAGGCTGTAGGAACACCTCACCACAGCCTCTTAACTGATACAGATGGTCAGGGAAGGCTTCCTGGAGCAAGCAGCTTCTGAGCTGAGACCTGAAGAGCTACAAGAGGAAGGAGTGATGGGTGGGGGTAGGAGGAATGCTTCAGGCAAGGTCTAGGGCAACACATAAAAGGTCCAGAGGTGAAAGACAGCAAAATCCCCTGGAGAAGGGAGTTCTCCCTACCTGAGAAAGGTAGGGGTCGAGATAGGCCTTGAGGGTCATGGTCATGAGTTTGCTGGTCTTTATCTGAGAATGAAAGAAGCCTCTGCAGCTTGGATCTCAGTAGGGTTAAGACAAGTACAGGCTTGCCTGGCAGGCATGTGCTGCCGGCCTGCCAGAGGTCGCTAAGAAAGGAACCCCTTGGGAAGAACTTTGCCCTGCAGGAGGGAGCCAGGCCTATCAGCCTGACCCAGGGAGAGAGGCCTTGGCTGATTGGGGGAGGGTGAGTCTGAGGTCAGTGGGGAGGGGGGTTGCCTCCTGCCTGGGCCCCACTTGGCTCTTGTCCATGGCCTATGGAGAGCCAGAGAGCCAAGTTGGAGAGGCCAGAGCTGGGAGCGAAAATGGAAAAAGTTGTCTCACTACAGCAGGGTTTGCAAACTCGTGGCCTGTGGGCTGAATCCTGCCTGAACAGCATTTTGAAACTTGGGAAATTTCACGTAAAAATCTGACTTTCTGCTTTCTTTTAAATAAAATTCCCAAAGCCCTGGCAATCCTGGGTGCCAACTTCCACATAACAACGGTTAGGAGAAGCGGCTGCTCCCTGTACATGAGGCATGCACTTTGGTTTGCCACAGTCCCCACCGTTCTCTGTTGCCTTGCATGTGACACGCTTGCTTAGTTTCACTCATTTATATGACTCGCCCCTGTGGAGGAGAAAAGGGCCACATGCTAAACCCCACAAGCTCAGGGGAGGTCTGCAGGCGGGTCTTACAAACTCAGGGATCAAAAGTAACCACTCAGGATGGTCTGAACATAAAAATTCCTGAGTAAAAGCCAGTCACGGCAGGTCATGGTAGGTCAGGGTGAGTAGTCTCATGCCAGGCCTGTAGCTTCCTTGACAAAAGTCAGTCTACATGGCTAGTGAGGCTGTCTGTCATCTTTTTGCATCTCAGATAACATATCTTTGAAATATCTGAGCCTTTCCTTTTTCAGACTCCTCAGGGCACCAGAACCTTCCTTGTTATCTTCCCCAAATACCATCGAATAGTTACTATGTATGTTAATTATTAAGTATCCTGTACCCACCGATGTAAAAGAAGTATATCTCTCTCTGTTGTACTTTTCCTCCAATCCCAGAGATTCTCCCACTCTGCTCTCTCCCACCCACTTCTTCGACCACCAGTGGGTTTCCCGTAACCCTCCTTACGTCTCCTCTTTTGATTCTAATGTATAAAGTAAACTGCAAAACGCCATTCTCTGGAGCATTTTCCCCATCCGTTGAGATTCTGCTCCCCAGCAACTGTCATCAGTTTGGCTCACATAAACTCTTATAGGATGTTCTTTCGTCGACATCTACTTGGAGCAGTCAGCAAGACTCCAAAAAGCCCCTCCAGGACCCGCTTGTGACCCCGACCTGGTGCTAGGTACTAACTAGCAGGGGCCTGTTGGCCCACTGGCTCCCTGCTTTGCATCGGGTGAGCTTGAGTGAGATTTTCTTGGAATTCTAGTCCTTCCTGTTTGGAGTGTCTGCCTTGATTTGAGCTGTTCCTTAAAATATATATATATATTCTTGAGGTGGCACTAAAGGTTAAGGGTTGAGATTACCCAGAGACAGGAGAAAAACAATGGCCGGCTGTTTTTTCTTTCTTTCTTTTTTAATTCCAGCTTTGCGGTTGGAACTACTTGCTTAGAGTCTGAACAAAACCTTTTATTGGATAAATGAGAGCCCGGACTATCAGTTCTGGAGATAAGGAACAATTTACTCCCTCCAGCTGGAGTTTCAGATAATCTTAGGTGACTAAGAATCCACGTGGAAGTGTTTGAGGGTACCCCTCAAAACAAGCAGGGCCCCATAAGGAATTCCAGACAACTGTCATTAAATAATTGAGTCGTCCGAGGACACGCACAGAAAGGTGAGTTACCTTGTGCTTTGAGTCTTCTTAGTTTGTATTAAAGAGTTGGGGAGAGAAACTGAGACCCACGAGGGTTGAGGCAACCTCAGAGGTGACAGCCCCTCAGATCTCAACCCATAAGCCACACCTCCAACCCACGACACCCAAGAAATGTCCCAAGAAATTTGTTCAGATTCTGCAGACCTCAAAAGAAAACTAAAATTAACATGGGAAATCACATCTCCAAGACTGACAAGCCCAGCCCCCAGCCCCAGGCCCCCACGAATACTTCTGCAGAGGTACTGTATGTATATTCGTAGGGGACCTTTGCTTACAAGTACTTACAGAAATGGGAAGATTTAGCTAGAAGTGATATCAACTTAAGATGGCCAAAATGAAGCTCTTTTAACACCTAAATTATTATTATTGTTATTGTTATTATTTTGTACAGCCCATAAGAAAAAAAAAAAAGCTGGCTTTAAAATCAGACTGAAAGAATGGGAAACAGAAGCTTCTGAAATGGAGCACGGAGGGACTATGCTCTCTCCAGAGACTGTCCCTGAACTAAAGAAGCCTTCAGAAGCTGCTCAATGTCAATGCCCCATTTTCCCCTGTTCTTCAAGTGCCCACTGTACCTCTATCTTGTTGTCCAGACTTACTTGCCTTTCCTCCTCCCCCTTTCCTTTCTCCTCTACCCATCCTCCACTGTTGCTCCCCATTGACCTAGTGGAGACTCGGAATAGAAAACCAGAACAGGACAGACCAGGGGAAACACAAAATAAAACAAAACAAATTCTGGCAGCTCCCGTTGGAGAAAAGCCAGCCTCAGGGAGAGGGGAACCAGCGATTGTTTACGTTCCTCCGACTAGAACCGAATGAAGGAATCTACCTAAAGATACCCCCAACCCTCATGTGAACCTTGATGGGTTCACAAAGGAATTGATTTAACTGTTAGAACATAAGGTCCTGGCCATTCTGGTCTGTTCCAGTTAATACACCTACTGGTTTCCAAAAGGAACGCAATAGAATGGATAAATAAAGTTTGCTGGGAAACTCTTGTAGAGGACTTTTTAAAAACAGAGACAGACGAGGAAAAATGCAGGGAATTATCTCACCGGCTTTCCTAAGCCATACTTGAGATTATTTCCCCTGGGAAAATGGACTGGACCAAGATCCAACAACGAAAAAGAGAGACCAATACCGGTGCTTGATTTCCTTGAACATTTCAAAAAATCTTTGAAACAATACTCAGGTCTGTCTCCAGACAGTTTTAAGGATCCTCAGAATGATCCCCTACTAAATTCGGCATTTTGGGAAGGGCTGAATGAAGAACTTAAAACTTTGATAATCAAACAACATAAATTAAATTGGCCAATCGTGCATCCTAAGGAACTGGCAACTATTCTGGCTGATCAACTATCTGAAACTATTCAAAAGAGAGAAAAAGGCAAAGCTGCCAAAATCTTGAACTTTCAGCTTCAGGAATTAAGCAGTGAAGTCAGACCTCCCTGGAAGTCTTTTACACAAAGGGGGAGAGGAGTCCGTTTTTATGATGAAAAAGTCAGGTCATCCTAGGAAGGACTGTGGAAAAGTGAAATGGGATTTAGAAAAAAGAAAACAGAGCAAGCACAGGGCACCCCAAGCATGCTGAGAGGGTCTTTTCCCTTCTCTTTACTAAATCTTTAGGAGAAGTTGGAATTACCATAAAAAGGGGAAATTACTAAGTTCCTTATAGAAACTGGGACTATTTGTCCGCTATGAACCCAGCCAAGTTGCCCTCTCCCTCCCAGTAAAGCTTTTATACAGATGGTGGGGACATGTAATCAACCAACGTCTGGTTTTAAATCAGAACCTGTTCCTTTCCAGCTCGGAAATGGAATGAGGCAACACAGATTTTTTTACGAGTCAAATCTGCCCCAATTCCTCTGATAGAGGGAGAATTTCTTGAAATCAGTGACACCCACATATCCGGAAGGGTGAAATGTATTCATGTAGAACGGGATGGATCAGATAGTGAACCAGATGGGAAAATAATGATTTTAAAGGAAGCTCCCCAAGAGGAAAGTCATCTTGAGACTGACTGAACGTTGGTTACAGGATGTTCCAACGCAACTTTGGGCCCTTTTCCAGGACAGATATTGGCAGGACTGAGTCAGCCACTCCTATTAAAATAGCTATTGGCAATACTTTGCCTCTACCTGCTATTCACCGATATCCTTTAAGACCTGATGCGCTAGCTGGAACTCAGCCCATTCTACAAGATTACTTAAAAAGGGGGCTTATAATTCCACGTTCAAGCCTCTGTGGTTCTTCTCATCTTCTAGCAAAAAAATAAATAAATAATAAAAATAAAAATAAACAAAAAAACAATGGGAAAGGTTGGAGATTTGCGCAGGATCTCACAGCCGTAAATAAAATAGTTATTCCCAGACATCCTATGGTTCTAACTCCACACACCCTGTTATCAGCTGTTCTTGTGGACGGCCAATATTTTTCAGTAATAGATTTATGAAGCACATTTTTCAGCATTCCTGTAAAAAAAAAAAAAAGGCAGGAAATACCTCCTTGCTTTCACCTGGGGAGATCGGGATTTACGAGGCCAGTGATACCCCAGGGATATACCAAGAATCTCACCTATTTCTCTTAGAGACTAAATGCTGATTTGACTGATGTTGAATTTCCCCAAAATTTCATTCTAATCCAATATGTAGATGATTTATTTTGTGCTCGAAGACATATTAGGCTCCCAAGAGGACCCAATTTACCCCTAACCATAGCTAGCTACAAAGAGAAATAGGGCCTCAAAGGATAAGCTTCAGTTTCATTTACCCCAAGTACCTGGGTCATTGAATATGTAAAATGGGCTACTAATTAACCTTGAAAGACTCAGAGGAATAATATCCTTTTGTCTTCTAAAAAAGAAAAAAAAAGAAAAATAAAGGAAAGGCTTTAAACTCAAAAACAGAGGTCGGTAGAGACTTATAGGATATTACATTCAGCCAAAGGGCTCCCACCCTGCGTGGCAGCTGCCCCTGCCACAGCCACGCTATGCAAACAAACAGAAGAAGCAGTCAGGGCTCTTTCATTTGTGTTTCTCATTCTGTTGAAACGCCACTGAACTCTCATCACATGCAACATTTCTTACGAAATACTCTTGCTTTCTGAGCCTTAAGGTAGCCACTTTGCAGGATGAAGACACCCACAATCCTGTTTTGCTTCCTGTCCACCTACTCGCTCCTAACAGTGGTTTTTAGGAAACTCCTGTTGGTAACGCCGACTTCAGACCTTATCTGAGAGATGAACCAGGGCCATTACTGAGGTGGGTATGCAATCGCGTCCTTGGTGGACCTAACGGAGTAAGATCTGCCCGACAAGCTGAATTAATTGCTCTAACTTGAGCCTGTCAATCGGCCAAAGATCAAAGAGCCCATATTTACATAAATAGTCAGCTGTGCTTGGGTGTAGATCATGACTTTGGGATGTTGTGGAAGCAACGAGACTGCTTAATGTCCCCAGGGCATGGCAAATGGAAAACAGGTGGCAAAATGATTAGGGTCGATTGGCAAACAACAACATTCTAGGACATTTTAATGCTGACACCATGGAAGCTAAAGGAAATCGTTTAGCTGATGCTGCAGCTAGACAAACAGCGATAAGCAGCCCAATTATCCAGACCCAAGAATCCGCTTTGCTTCCGATTATATCAAAAAAAGACTCGCTTTTATAGGTCCAACGGACAGCTGCAGAAGAAGAAGAAGAGGGGATATGGCAACAAAAAGGGGGAGCCTTGGACCCAGACAAACAGATGTGATTCGGAGCCAATCAGGAACCAGTCTTACCTGTACGAGCTCCGTTCCCCATACTTCAGATCATTCATGAGCAAACACACGGGGAACGTGAAAAGATGGTTTCGTAGCATAAACAATATTACTGGAAACCTTCTTCCACTGTGGCCCATAAAGTATACGGCAGATGTGCTGTCTGTCCCAAATGTAACCCTGGAGAGTCACCCCACGGGTTCCCAGGACGTTTCCCACTTCCTTTAGTCCATCCGAGGTATGGTAATCGGATTTTTCCAAATGGCACCATCTCAAGGACACACATCTGCGTTAGTTACAGTTTGTGTTTTCTCTCTGGGTTGGAGCATTCCTTGCAGGAGAGCAACAGCCTTAACTGTAGGTAAATTATTATTAGAAAAAGATAATACCCAACTGGGGACTTCCCTCTGAGTTACATAGCGGCCAAGGGACTCATTTCACTGGGCAAATAATGCATCCATCGGTAACGTTTGGCCCAGTCTATGGCATTTTCACCGTGCCTGTCTCCCCCGTCCTCTGGATGGGTGGGGCGTACAGATGGAACAATGAAAACTCAAGGAGGTAAATTTTCAGAAGCTTGCACCCTCCCCTGGCCTAAATCTCTTCCTGGAATGAGCGCCTTTCAACCTGAGATCTGCTCCTTTTGGTCAACACAGGCTGTCTGCTCATTACATAATCACTGGTCCCTCTGTGCATCTAGATGGAAGGACATATGACCTGACCTCACCGAAAGGGGACGACAGTCCGCAAGGACTTGTTAGCCAACTTAAAGAAAGAAATAAATTAGTAATTGATTTGCTTTGCAGTGTGCTCCCAGGAGATAAAGATTTCAAAGACCATGACTTAGAACCAGATGACTTTGTCCATTGGAAAAAGACATCCATCAAAGACTCTCTCCAAGCTCGTCGGAAGGGCCCTTATCAGGTAAAACTAACTAATTTATGTGCAGCGAAACTTAAATGTGTTAACTCAAGGATTCACATTTCTCATAAAAAATAGAAAAAGGTACCTAACCAGGAATGGGACCTGCCTGTCTCTGACACTCCGCTCCCCCTACAGAGGACATCAGACTCCCCAAGGCTGAGTGGCCGCCAACATCAGAGGTGGACAGCCACCCCAAGGCATCGAGAAGGCCTGTGTACGTACAAATGGATGTTAAACTTAAAATATATATATATATATATATATATATATATATATATATATATATATATATATATATATTTGTCTGATCGTCTTTACCTGTCTGCCAATAACATTAGTCATAATAATAGTAAACCTGTTCTTTGGGCTTTCCTCAAAACTCGTTCTTATATAGCCCAACCATTAATAAATGCTGAAGGTCTATAAAATAAGTTTTGTATTATCCATAATACTCTTTATGGTTTCTCTCTTGAAGTTTAGAAGGAATATTATGACAGAGGAAAGGAAAGGGCTCTCTTTGTGTGTTTTTGAGAGACGTTAAAAGGAAGTAGTTTGCTCTACGAAGTTGGTTATTTCTGAAAGAGTAAAAAGAGACACACTGAGAAGGTCAAGGGAAGTTGGAGAAGGTTCGTGGAAACAGAATATGGAGAAAGGGATAAACACTTGAACCCAGTTACGGGAATGCGCTTTCCCAACCAGGACTAATAACTCTATTAATTCAGATGGAGCTGAAGCGACTTAAAAAAGAAATGGGCCTCTATAAACCGCTGAGGCACAGGAAATTGACTTGAGAAACTCTTGCTGTTCTCCCGGCCTCTGGAAATTTTTAGATAGCCATTGGAAGTCACACCATTGTCTGCTTATAGCCTTGACCCCAGTTAAACCTTAACGTTACTGTTCCCAATAGCACCACTCTCAGGAGTCAGGTTAATAATGAATGGCTCCTGAGTGCCTCCAGCGGGAGCTAGATGGGCCGTGATAAAATACTGGTAATGACAATCGTGCCAGCTAGTGCGGGCCCATCCCACCGTCAGGTTGTGGAAACCGAAGAGGGGCGTGGTGTGCCCTCAAACTATAAGTAAATGTTATACTCGATGCCAAATACAGAAAGCTGAGACAGACAACCAAACTTGGATCATGATAGCTTGCAGGTTAGAAATGACCCAGGGTTTTCTTTGTTTGTTTGTTTGTTGTTTGTTTTTCCCTAAATTAGGCTTGTAAGGCCTGACCGCCTCCCACTTACCTGCTTTTCCCTTTTGAGAAAAATTCGACCTTGACTTCTTCCAAGGTTACGGTCTTGCCCATCCCTGGTGGTCCACCACTTCAGCAGGGCAGGTGACAACACTAAGACTTTCTAGAAGAAAACCAAAAGGCATGCACAAGGAGAGAGGGTACCGCGGGAGGTCGTGGCCACCTGCTGTTCACGCCTTCCTGGGTCCCCATCCTCCTGCTTTGGGTAGCTGCCCCGTAATTTCCCTTTGGGAACCTCGGTCCTCAAACTCTTGGTCTATGAGCCTCAGTGGGCATGGCCTCATTCCTCACTCCTGTGCCCATGGGACCAGGCCTGGCAGGAAAGCAGGCCCAACACTGCCAGCCGGGTGGAGGTTCAGAGCGGGGCTTAGGAGTCCAACGAAGCAAATGAGAACGAATTAAATGTAGTTACTCGATTAATGAATTCCGGAATTTTCACTGCAGGTATTTGGGACCCAGCCTTAGGTTTCAGCTGTCAGCGAAGTCCATATGACACAAGGATGGAGGTGCCCTGAGGGCAGAGGCTTCCTGGGGTGCCGCAAAGAGCGGAAGTGGTGACACCGAGACCCTGTCGCCCGGAGGCGGGAGTCAGTATGTCCCCTCCTCCCAGCTTCGTGTTCTGTGCGGTTTTCCGTCCCCTTTAAAAACTTTTCTCCATTAGAGTCGACGTGCGATGTTACATTAGTTTTGGACATGCGACAGGTGATCAGACATTTATACACCTTACGACGTGCTCGCCCCAAAGAGCCTCGTGCCCACCTGACACCGTAGGCAGTTGTTAGGATATTATCGACTCTGTCTCCTGTGCTGGACGGTACGTCCCCTCGACTATTTTTCTAACTGGAAATCTGTCATTTTTACCCCCTTTCACGTTTTTGTTTCATCTCGATGAAGCCTGGTTGGGCTGAGTTTCTGTTGTTTGCAACCAGAGGGCCCCAAAGGGTTGGGTGAATAGATTTAGGTGAGAAAGCAGGGCCAGCTGCCTGCGGTCACAGTTGTCCCTCATCGTGTCGCTGCCTCTCGGCTCCAGGGACATCGGAGGAGCACTCCCAGGCCCCCCAGTGTGCCAGCACCCACAGCCTTCGGGGAGCAGAGGCAGGACCTTCTCGGGGCCAGGGAGCCCCAGGAATCGTGGGGTGTCCTGCCTGCACGCCAACCCCAGGCCCAGGCCGTGCGTTCCGTGCTCAGAGGCTCAGCAGGTCTGGCTCCTCTCTGCTCAAAACCACCCCCCTGACTTCAGCCCACGCGTATTAGCATAGACCTCATTTCCTCCCCAGGGCCGCAGAGCCTGCCTGACCGACTGGCCCTGGCCTGTGCACAGCGGTCAGGAGCCCAGGAGGGAGCAGATGGCACTGCCCAGTGAGGATAATGCCAGGAGAGCTTAGGGACAAAGGGATTAGAGCCGAAGTGTGTGGGTGGGGCGTAGGGGGGAGCCAACGTGGGGCGTAGGGGGAGCCAATGTGGTGTAGAAGTTCCAGATGTGACCACTGCAGGCCCAGGGCCTTGGCAGGGGAGGGCAGTAACGGGAACCTCAAAGGAGACAGAACTGCCTTGAACAAAGGAACTGACCCAAGAGGCCACTCAGGGCGGAATCCGGGAATGAAAATGCCCTGGCGTTGCGCTCCTCCCTCCCGCTGGGCCTTTGCTGGGCTCCCCTCGACCAAAGCAGCTGGGAGATGCAGTCCCGGGACGCCACCTGCAGGAGCGAGCAGAAGTAGGTCCAGCTCAGAGCGTCGTGACTTGGGTCATCTGGGAGTCGTTCTGAGTGACTCAGGACCCGGGCTTCTCTTGTCCTATAAGGCGCAGACTTCATCCTAGGTCTCCCCTGTCTGCCACGCGGACGTCGGGTGAGGACCAACCACTTCAGACTTAGGGGAGCCTGAGCGCAGAGTCGTTCGTTTGTGACCAACAGCGAGAGCAACTCAGGGTGGATCTCAGGGGGGACTTTGCAGCAGTAAAGAGAAGAAGGAGGCCTCAAAGGGTCGGCGAGGAGGGCCCAGACAATGCCTCCTTATGGAGACAAAGGACGGGCAAAGCCATGTCAGGCCTCGCCCAGGTGGGCACAGGGACCTTCACACGGCTAAAGGCCCTGGGCGGGCTGGGAAGGGCAAGTGGGCTGTGGACTCCTGTCCCCGCCGCCTCCGCCTTGCTCCTTGGCCCCCACAGTCTCTCCCAATATGCCCACGTGGGCTCGCGAATTTCTGGGTCACCGCCACCCCTAGGGCTCTGACCCGCCTCGCCCCCCCTGCCTGCCTCCCCTCTCTCCCTCTGCTGTGCTTTTAGCTGCAGCCTCTGCCTCTGTGCTTGTCCAGATGTGTGGCCTGTGGCCAGGATGCTGGGGACAGAACGCGGCCTTGGGGCAGCTGTGGGCCGAACCCGCTCGCCCCTTCCCCGTTCTCCTGTTCACGGCGCACTCATTTCTTCCGGGGGAACCGCTCATCCCTGCCATGCCCAGGCCTGCGGGCACTGAGCCGCTTGGCAGCTTCTGTCTGGGGGGTACGGCTGGTCTTAGAGTGGACAGGGAAGCAAAAGACAGACTTGGGGACACTGTTTGAGACCCTGGATCCAGCTTCGCCCGAAACCCGAATGCCTTGGATTTGTCAGTTTCCTGAGACTTTTGAGACTTAATCTGATATGGGGGACATTTCTATGCCACTCGAGGGGTAGGAGTCCCCAGTGGATGAGGCCGAGACAATCGGTCTGTGACGGTGTCAGTCTGTTCGTCCGCAGGCAGAGGACCAGCCTGTCCTCCTCTCCTGGGGCCGGGTCTTCCTGTCCAGGCAACACAAGGCAGAAGGAAGTCTCCTCCAAACAGGGACCCAGCCCTTGTGGGTCTCAGCGAGGAAGGGGCCACATCCCCGCCCCGCTTGAGTGGCCCCGAGAGACACAGTTTACCCCCAAATGCGTGGCAAGCAGGCTGTGAGCTCCCTGTTCTCCAAATAGGCTGCAGCTCCCTGCCCCAGGGAGGCTGCAGAAAGGACCCCAGTAAATGACCTCTGCAGTGGGCGTGGTGACGGGCCACCCGGGTCCCCTGGGACGGCAGAACCCATTCCCTCGGCTGCTGGTGTGCTGCAGGCCAGCAGCCGGCCCTTTGGGAATTGCTCCAGGAGAAGAGCACTGCCCGCCTTCCTGGAGGAGGCGGCACCGGGACTGCTTGGTGCAGGGATATGAACGAAGCCTCCACCCCTTCCCCTCCCCCCACTCCCTGCACCTTCAAGGGTGTCCCAGGTTTAGAGTTTCCCCTGGAGGCTGCATGAGGCCTTGCTGAGGCCACCCTGCAGCCCACTTCCTCCCAGCCCTTCCCGGCTCCCTCTTCTCCCCTTGCTTGGGTGGGGGTCCCCAGGGCATCCCTAAGAAACATCCCACTCCCTCGCTCCACCTCAGACTCAGGGCTCCCCATGCAATGCACCCTGTGATGATCTCCCCTCCACCCCCCACAAAGCTGCGGCTCCCTTGGGTTAAGACATGGTCCCCTGTGTGGGATGGGGTTGGGGACAATGTTTTTCCAGAGGAATGGGCAGCCCGGGGAGCTGTGGTGCTGTGGATGGGAGGGCACCCGTGATCTGGGGAGTGGGGTGGCTTGCCTAAGCACTGGGGCACAGAGGGTGGACACTGGATGGGAGGAGGTCGGGAAGCCAGCCTGAGCACCTACTGCATGGCGGGCGCTGGGCCAGGCCTTTGCCGATGTCCCCAAGTCCCATCGGTTCCTCTGACGCAGATGGTGCAGCCAGCATCACTGTTTCCCAGTTGAGGAAACTGAGGCACAGAGAGGAGGACTTGCTCAAGGTCGTAGACCTAGCTTTGGGGTTCTCTGACCCAGAGCCCTTGTCTCCAGCCACCATGCCACACTGTCACCCTGGAGAGACGAGGAAACTGAGGCACGGAGAAAGATTTCCCCGAAAATAAAACCAGCACCCCGGGGGCTCGCTTTGACCCAAGAGGCGTGTGGCAGGCCCTTCCCTCCGTCCTCTGGGGGAACCTGTGACTAGGCTGTGAACCGGACAGAAAGTGAGCACAGAGAGATCAAGCAGCTTGACCAAGGACACCCAGAGCCAAGGGCCCAAGCTGACTCCCTGCCCCCCAGTCTCTGTGACCTCCTCACTTGCGGGGCATCTGTCACCCAGCTCCCCAATACCACCGTCTCCCACCCCCTCCCAGCACCAAACATCCCCACACCCCACAGCCATCCTCAGCTCGCCGGTGTCCCCTTCGCTCAGCAGTGCTCTCCCTTGGGCCACCCCATCGCTCCCCCCTACTTCTAAGCCGGCTGCGAGCTCGCCCCCCACCCCAAGGGGACCCTATCTGATTCAGAGCCCTCCTTCTGCACCCCCGTTCAAGCCCTGACCACAGCTCGGCTCACCGACTGTGACCTCCGGTGACCTAGCCTCGTGGACCGGACTGCACCTGTCCCGCAATCATCGCAATCATAATAACCATCCCTCGGGGCGGGGTGAGAATCCGTCTGTGTTTAGTCAACACTTCGCACAGCCCTGGCAGCCTGCAGCAGGTGCCACACGATTGATCCTTATCTTTATAATAACGGCCTCCCGGTGCTCCCTCAGGGCACACCCTCGCGCTTATCCGTGCCAGCGAGCCAAAGTCTGCATGCCCGGCCTTCGGGAGGCGGCCTCCGACGGGGGGTGGGGGAGGGAGAAGGGTGCCCTGCGCCCTGAAACTGAGCCGCACTCGCCCTGGCCTCGGGGCTCCTCCTGGGGGCTGGAGCCGCCTCGGCGGGGACGGATGTGGGTAGCCCTCCCAGCACAGATCCTGCAAGGCTGGTCCCCCCTGACCCCGAACACCATCAGACAAGCGGCCCCTTCTGCGGGGAGACGGCGGCATCTGGTGGCCACCCTCGGCGAAGCGGCGTCAGGGCTCAGGGAAGCTGGGGTGGTGTCCTTCCCTGGGCTCGTGGCTCTACCTAGCGGCGACAGCGACGATGACAGTCTCTCGGTTTCCACCCCAGACTCATCCTAAGTTCTTACCCAGACTCGGCTGCAGAGCCTGCCTGTTCTTCAGCCAGGTTGGGGTGAGGGTGGGGCAGGGCGCTGCCCTGTCCATCGGAGGTAAAGACACGGAAGGTCTGGAATAAACGGTAGCTGACACTCGCCGGCATGCGTTAGGACACCATCAGCCCTATCCAAGCACTTGGTGTGTGTCAGTTCCTGGGATGCAAGCTGCTGGGGGTGTATGGGTATGATGTTTATCCCTTTACACGTGAGGAAACTGAGGCACAGTTAGTGAGCGTTGACCCAGACTGTCTGCTCTTAGCCGACCGCCACTCGGTGCCCCAGAGCAGTCAAGCTCTGGCTTCCGCACCCTCGATGACATCTCGGTCCCCTCTCTGGCATCCTTGACTCCACCTCCCTCCCTGTCTGGGTGTCTTTGGTCCTGTTTGTTGATTTCCCTGTGCTGGGCACTGAATATGCAGCAGAGGGTCGGCTACAGTGATGGGTCTCATGGCGCCGGCCTGTGGGTGCAGGGTGAGGGGAGACGGGCGATAAAGAAGAGAGGGATAAAGAAGGGGCCAGACCACGCTGGCTGTCTGAGCCAAGGGGTTGTCGGGTTGTATCCGGAGGACAGTGGGACCCCCTGCGGAGGGTCCTGGCACAGCCCTTCTGAGATCCTGACTGTGTGTAGGCTGCTTCCTGCCCGTAGGGAGTGGGTACCCCTCTCCAGAGTGGGTACCTTCCCCACACTAGCCAGGCCCCACCCTGACTCTACACTGACAAGTGACTGCTCTCTGCAGGCGCCCAGGAAGCCTGCGGCCTTACACTGGAGATGACTGGTCTGTTGTCTGCACCCCCACGGGGTCTCTGCATGGCTCAGAGAGCTGGCTCTGAGACTTTGCCCCACTGCGCACTCCAGCGAAGGAAAGGTGCACAAGGAGCAGAGATGGACGATCAGCTCATGGTGTGGGACCAGGAGGGGACCCAGGAGCCTGAGGCCTGAGGTTCCCCAGAATCCCGAAGCTTCAGGAACCGATCACGCGATCCAACGGCCAGCTGGTGACCCCAATCCTTCTGCCACAGCAACAAGCCCTGGCTCTTGTTTTTCTAAGAATCCCGTCAATCCCCTTTCCCGTAAGCACTGCCCGCGCTGCCCCCACCGGGGTCACTGCGCCCGCTGCCTGTGTCGCGTCCTCTTCCTCGTGGTGGTGCCCAGGACATCAGTCCCCCTCTCCTCCATTTTCCCCTCCAACGGGAAAATCAGCCCCACTCAATGTCATCCACCAGCTGCCCAGCCACAGCCCAGAGACCACGAACCCCCGGTAAAGGCTGGCAACTCCCAGGGCCCGACCGTGCGCCCAGTCCGTCTCCAACTCTGGATCTTTCTCCGTGTCTCATCACTAGAGCGGAGCCTTGAAGGCCAAGGATGAAAAACATCCCAAGCTGGGGGACAGGGATCGGGAGCATCTGGGCTGCTTCAAGTTCTGATGCGTGTCATGTGTTTAGCCTTGAAGCAAGGGCCCCGGCTGGGAGGTTGGGTGGGGCTTCCATCCAGGGGAGACAAGGCTTTGCCTCGCTGTGCCTGCCCGTGTCTGCCAATGGGGCCATCTCTAACGCGCACAGCAGCCCTGAGTAAGATCCGGCTGTAGGGTTAGCTCAAGAATCCACCCCTGTCCCTTGCCTTCAGTGCCCATTGAGTCACAAATGCAGATCCTGGAGTGAGAACTCTGTCTGCAAAGGGTGGGAAACGTGTTGCCTCTACAAACGGAGAGATTTCAGATGACAGGGCTTGGGGCCCTGAGCTCTGGGGTTGTCACAGCCCCAGACAGGTGGAGCTGGGGGTCAGGGCTGAGGGAGAGGTGGCCGGACTGGGGCCTGCTGAGTGCGCTTACTCCAGGCGGGAGCGGGGTGAGGCTGGCGTGTCACCTGAGCAGGTAGCAGGCAGGCCTGATGGCCTTGCGAGTAGAGGATACTGAAGCTGCAGTGGAGTCCACGGCCGGTGCAGCCTCCCGCGGGAAAGCCAACCCAGGCGCAGTGTTCAAACCCTCTCAGGCCTTGCCTCTTCTGTCCACCCAGCGACTTAGAGCTGAACGCTATCTGATGCTGGTTGAACCAGACATGCTATTTACCGAGGCTCTGGTCCCTCCATTTTTGGGGGGTGGGGAGGGGACGTCAGCATGGAGTTGTTTTTCAAACATGAATTAGTTTCAGTAACAGTTAGCTCTGCTGCCTAACAAATGATCCCAAAACTCAGCGGCTTAAAACAACAAACATTTACTTTCTCTCATTCGTTTGCAGTCTGCCCGTGCCATTCTGCTGCTCTGGGCTGGCTCCCTCTTTTATTCTGCAGAGCTGGTGGCTCAGCTGGGGCGCGGGGGCCGGGGAAGGTGGGCCAGGCTGGGACACCATGGCTCTGCTCCATGTGGGCTCTGATCCCGCAGCCGGCCGGTCTAGGCTTGTCCTTGTGGTGAAAACAGCTTTCCAAAGGGGACGGTGGAGGTGTGCAAGGCCCCTCGAAACCCAGGCTCAGGACAGGCACGCTTTGAACTGTCACATTCAATGGGTCACAGCAGCTTCAACTGGTGGGGATATAGACTGCAAGGCATGATGGGAGGAGCTAGAGCTGCATTGCATAGGATGCGGTTCAAGAGAGAGATGGGCTATTTTTGCAATCGATCTCCCCCCTTGCTAATTCTTGCAGCTTCTCTTAACGAGTTGGAGATCTTGATTCTCACTGGCCACGGTGGACTGGAGCCAAGTAACAGCCACCTTTTGGGCAGGGTGTCCTCCCTCTGGCTTGCACAACGTCTCCAGGCCTGCATCGCTTGTGTCCATTACCCACCTGGCCCCCTGAAGGTGAGCAGATTGGAAGCCTCTTCTCCTCACTCTACCGACTCACGCTCACTAATCACCTCTGGGTCACCAGCCTCTAAAGGAGACAGTCGAAGCTCCTTAGTGTGACATTACAGGCTTTTCCCTGTGACCCTTCCACACTTTACAAGGATGGGAGTGAGGGACACAAAACATGCCTGCAAAGCACTCGAAATTATTACCATTCCAGGATCAGAAGACAAAGATTAGTTGCCCGTCTCTGTCTCACAAACAAATTAATGGAATGGCAGCTTTTGGTGCAAAAAAACCGATTCTTGTTGAAAGGATTAGATGTACTAAATCCAGCTAGAATATACTGTGATCTTGAGTGTGTGTGTGTGTGTGTGTGTGTGTGTGTGTGTGTGTTTTAAGCAAAGCTGCAATAAGCATACACTTACAACTAATAAATGGGGCCCTTTAATTCCTCTGCTATAAGCCTTCGAAATATAATCTGTCATTTTAGACTCACAGAACATGATTTTTCATAATTATAATTCTCCAGCACACATTGCTGCTTATAATTAAATTCACTTTTAAGAAATCCAAAGCGTATTTTTTGTGGATTATCTGTTCGTACGATGTCATAATGGTAAAATGAATGTATAATCTGTTGAATAAATTTGGTTAGTTCTTATTCAAAAAACACGCATCCTACTACTGATCAAAAGCTGGAAAGACAGATAAGATGGACAGAACATATATGATTTCTCAGCAACAGGCTTGAACAAAGAACAAACCTGAGCACGTCTCTCCACCCTGCTTCTCAGAAAGGGACGTAAGTCCCATGGAAGAAGGGATTTTTGAAACTGTTGAAAAAACGCAAATGTTAAATTATGGCTAAATTATCAGCTGGAAATGTGCAGACCCTGAAATTTTGAAAAGCAGTTGAATAAAGGCCCCAGGCTGGATGAATGGAAAACAGACCTCGAAAGCCCCCAAATCAGTGAGTATATGCAGGAGACATGTACAGACCAACGAACTGAGACACTGAGAGTAAAATAGGCAGATAAAAAAATAAAAGCCAAAAAACGAGAACCTTGACCTCAGAGAAGCAAGCATAGAGAGCAGTCATTCCTGGTCTAACAGTGCCATTTAGGGCTTTTCTTTTTTATTTTTTTAGGCGAGGCAACCCTTGGTTGACCTCACAGATTGCAAGGACCTCATCAGCTTACAGTCCCTTATTATTTATTTATTTATCTTTAATTATTGTTTATGCCTACAGCACCTGGTCTTCCTACATGGTCTCCCATCCAAGGACTAACCAGGCCCGACCCTGCTTAACTTACGAGATCGGGCTTGTTCAGGGTGGCATGGCCATAGACCCACTTTGAGCTTGTAATAAAGAACACCCTAGAAGCTTCGTTGCAGTTTTACAACTCTAGACGTAAATGAGCTCATGCTTTATTACTCAAATTAAGTTCAGGGCCGGAAGCACCACTAACAGGCGTGTCCCTCCATCAGCTTTAAAAGTAAATACTTCTCAAAGATGAGATTTCGAGAACGATGGGAAATTTTCCGCCCACCTGCGGAAAGGTCCTCTCCCATTTATTCCTCCGCCTGAGTCCAGGAGTTCCCAGCTAACGTGACAACTTGTCCTGGGAGGGCAGCTTGAAGGACAAATATGTAGCCTGAGTCTGAGCCCCTATCGACAGAGGTGCGAGAGAAAGGGCAGCCCCTGCACTCGGGACAGTGAGAGAGAGTAGGGGGCCTGAGCGATTTGTGGCAGAAGTGGGGGAGAGGTAATGAGGGCGTGTGTGTGTGTGTGTGTGTGTGTGTGTGTGTGTGTGTGTGACGACAGCGATCTGTTAATCTGCAAGTGTTTCACCTACTATGTGCAGTTTCTGCCTGGGCACTGGGGATGCAGAAGGGAGGATTCCACATCCTGCACCAGTGGCCTCAGGTAGGGGATAGTTTGGGGCTGGCATCTTTCCAGGGTCCTCATAACAGCACCGTAGCGCGGGGCCTGCCTTGCACATTTTATCAAAAGGCTCCCGTGCTCCACCACCTACCACGCACAAGGACAGACGGGGACAGGGGACACAGGACGCCGTGCCCCTCTTAGCACGAGCTCTTCTCTGCAGCCCAAGCAGTCGCTTGTCTCTGAGGAGATGACAGATGCCACCTTCCTAGGTTCTTCTCTGGCTAACGTAACATTTAGCAATGTCGGTGGCATTTCTTGTGGTTATGGTCCAGGCTGGGAGGAAGTCGTGGCAGATTCAGGCAGGTGAGCTCATTCAGACCAGCTCACCAAACCGAGGGGATGTCAGCGCAAAGGTTAGCATTAGCCTGGGGCCTAGAATGAGATGGAGAACCAGACCAGAAATGTCACTGTGGCAACTTAGAGTCTCGCAAAAGATTCTCCAGCTTGTGCTATGGGGAGAGAGAGGCCTGAAGAAGGGAAGGCATTCGCCCAAGGTCACATGCAGCTTAGAAGCCATGACAGGGCTAAAGGCTTTGGCTTTTGTGCTTTAAATAGAAACACATAATGTTATTTAAAAACTGTATCTGGCTGCCTCCCTCCCTAAAGTCAAGATAGAACCAGAATAGAGCTAGAGAAAAAATTGGCTGGGGTTAGATTCGTTCTTGTTTCTGTCTTATTACCTTGCACCTGAAGGCGTTAATGAATAGTCAGTGGATGGACAAGCACACAAATGGGTAGATGAATAAGTGGATGGTTGGACAGACAGAATGGAAGGATGGGTGGGCGGCTGGCTGACTGGCTAGCTGGATAAATGGGTAGATGGATAGATGGATGGATGAATAGATGGATGGATGTTGAAATTAAGGAAGGACAAATCTGAGGCCTAAAAGTCCCCTCTCAGAACTGAGGGCCAGAGTTCATCCACTTAAAAGTTTGTTTTGGTCGTAGATTTGACCCTACCTTATTTTAAACACTTAATAAGTAGCCAATCCCAAACCAGGAGATTTCACATGTAAAAAAAAGTCAGATTTCTGGATTTTCTTAAAAAAAAAATCAGAAGACATAGCGAGCCCAGGCTTGCATGCCCACACGTAAAATTTTTTGAAGCTGAGCAGCAACGGCCCCTTGGGAGAGGAGAACGATTTCTAGTTTACTGTGGTCCTCACCCGTCCCTACTACCTCACACCTCCCCCACACCCTCAGTTACTTACTTGTGTATCTTCATAGCTCTCTGTGCTTTCAAACCCCCGAGTTCAAAACATTCCTGTGCCACCCTCGTTGCCCTCGATTCGCTGATACCGGCTCCAGCCAGTCTGGGGCTGGTGTCTGCGCCTCTAACTTCTCCCTACTCTCCCCACAGTCTGGGCCGTGCACCCTGGTGATGCTAGCCCCTGCCTTTTGAGTCAGGCCGCTCAAGACACAGAGAAGCCTCAATGAAGCAGGCTTCCGTGGTCCACCTCCCTCCACACTCCCACGCGGATGGCGAAGTGTCTGGACAGGTCTCTCCCCATTTAGAGAAGAAGTGGGGGTGCGGAGCGTCGAGTGCCGGTGCTGGGTGGATGAGCAGGCGGGCTCTGTGGGGAGAAGCAGCCAGACATCCGGGTTTAGTTAAGAGGGAACGATTTCTGAAAATGTCCCTCATGCACTTTTGTATTTCACTGACATTTTAATTAAGACGAGAGCACTCTTTGGGGACCTCTACGCTGAAGTGGAAATCACTTTAATATGCCGCCCCAGCATCAAGCCAGAGATGAATGGAAGCCTGGGGTTCTCACAGGTTTCATGGCACTCAGTGAATCCTCTCCACAATGCATTATGATGCTAAGACGGTTTATGAGTTTCCACTGGCTGAGTGCGGCCATATCAAATTATAATTTTGCTCAGTGGATTTTGCCTTAAGAAGATTAAAGGGCACACAGGCCTTCCCCTACGAGAAGGAGGTCCCAGGATCACCTCGAGCTCAAGATGGGACCCAGGAATTAAAACCGTTGCTCTAGAGGGCGAGGTGGGCTCCCAGGGAGGGGGCGATAGTGTGTGTGCTCATGTCTCTAGGGTCACAACCCTAACTTAACAGCGTGTCCGAGCTGGGGGTGGGTGGGTCCTCGCGGGCTAGAGATTGCACCACGCACGAGAACTTCCCCAGCCCTCGCTGAGGTATGTGTCTGCAGAACTGTGCACTTTTCTATCTCGTTTCCGTATTCAAATTTTTTTTCTCTTGGTGGCTGAAACCTGAACACCATCAGAGGTTCGTGATGGGCAGCGGTCCCTCCATGCTTTCATCCACAGCATCAGTGTGATGCAGCTATCTGATTGGTGTAGGCCTACAGCCCTTGTGCTTTATCGAATCGTTTCATCTGTATCAGCAAAATTTGGGGCGCCACGGCTCCCACAAGCATCGGGAGTGATGTTATCAGTCTGAGATAATTATATAGTTCCCAACCCGTGGAAGTAATGAATAACGTTGACGTAGAAGCTGTTGCTAAGGTTAGAGAATTCCAAAGAAGTTGGGGGGAAAAGATGGTTTCATTTAATTCGCGTCTTTAAAATAACCGGGTGCTCATCTGGAAAAAAATACGAAGTTGGGTCCCTACCTCACGACTTGTAGCAAAATAAATTCCTCACGAATCAATGTTTTTACACATTCAATAGAACATAAGAAAATGAGAAGAAAGTACAGGGAAACTTGAAAATAATCTCAGAATGGGGAGGGATTTTCAAAACACGACTGGAACACCGGAAGCCGTAAAGGGAAATATTGATCCATCTGTCTACAGAGAAACGTTTTTAAGGCCGCACAACAAAAAGTCAAACATTCAAAGTAAGATAGGCCTGAAAAAAACCTTTGTACTTTATATCACAAAGTCGGGTTAACTACATGCAAAGCTAGAGCATGTCACTGTGTGTAAAGTTAATGACTGCAGCTATAAAGTAGGTAAATGGAGATAGTGTTCCCCGGATTTCACCCTGAGAGTTGTTTTTTGGCTCCGTCTTTTTGCTTTTTAAAGACCACATGAGGTGATGGGTGAGAGCGCGGCCTGCGCTTTGGGAAGAGCTCTGCGTGTCCTTCGTTACCAGGGTTTTCGCACCTTTTGCCAAACTCCGGCTTTGGCTCCTGTTAGAAGTGCCACCTCTAACAGGAGGTGTCCATCCGCAGTCCCCCCTGCTCTGGGCCTTTTGCACCGCAGGCTGACTGTGTGCCTGTCTCGGTAGAGGCCCGTCCTGAGGTATGAGATAGAAGAGAAAAAGGGGAGACAAACTATGGGTATTTCAGAATAAACCTGGCATGGGAGCCTGTGACCCCCATCCACGGTGTGTGTGTGTGTGTGTGTGTGTGCGCGCGCGCACGTGCATGTGTGTCTGCATGTGTGTACACCTGTGTGCACGTGTGTGCACGTGTGTGTGCTGATTAGGGCACTGCTCTCCTCATCTCCTTCCCCTTCAGCATGCTCTGTCACAACAGCCCTGAGTGACAGTTTTTCTGATTGTTTCAGATGAGGAGACAGAAGGGTCAGTGTCCTCTGTGTCTTGCCCAAAGCCACACCCTTAGGCAGTGTCGGGCAGGACCTGGAAGCTTCTCTTGACCATTATCTGTGGGTGGATCAGCAGAGGCGACCAGAGCTCTGGGTCGGCCAGTTTTGAGAGGAGGGAAGTGGAGAGGGGAAGTGCCAGGAAAGGCGAAACTGAAGTGCACGGCGACCGTGAGAGCGAGGCCCTTTTAGATTACCAGGTTCAGTGCTTCTGTGTTTTCCACGGGGGACGTGGGGAAGGTGACAGTTTCAAGGACACACAGTAGTTTGCAATAGAGAAAAGGTCACCGCAGTGGCTGCTGTGGCCTGATTCTGGAAAGTAATGCCTTAACTCTGGTCTTTGCCATTTACTGTCCCCTCCTGCGGCGAATCTCATGAACCTGTGGGGCCAGAGAGCAGGGAACCCCTGGCCCCTCCTGGAGGGCCTTTGTTCTGTTACCCCGTCCTCCAGGACATGCCATGGGTGATCTTCCCATGACATGACTCTTTCTCTCTTAGGACTTTGAGAAGTAAAAACCCAGCTGGGACTGGGATGCAGCCCCCTGGAGCCCGCGGGAGTGTTAAACATTAGCCGGAGGGACAGGAGGGTGACAGAAGCCTAGATAAAGGAAAGGGATCTCAGGCGAGAGGAAAACTAAATAAAGACTCAACACCTAAAACACCCTGTGAAATGGAGAGTTCTGTCCCCCTGCCCCTCTCCCCCCTGTCCCCACCACAAACGTCCGCAGGAGATGACTCAACTCCTTTATCAAGTGGCGAGTTTCATGTGAGCACAGATGCATTTAGTTTTCCTATGAGGCATCGATGATTAAATTATCAGAAACCAAGCTAAAAAGCAGGCTGCTCGCAGCTCCCCCGCACCTCCCCAGCGTCCCCGGCTTACGAGGTGCAGGCTTCGTCTCGGAAGCTTCAGTTTAAATGTCCAACACGTCTCATTAATGAAAGTAATAAGCTGTTGTTTATATATGGCGTAACGGGGAATATGGCTATTTAATATAAATCTGACATTTAAATTCCACTTAGTTCTGAGATGTGGATGATATCAAGGCATAACTCTGTACCCTGGAGTAAAAACTCTCTGGGTTTGCATTTTAAAGCATTGAAGTTTTCAAAGTAATCAGGCCTCCTTTTGCTTTCTTTCTTTTTTTTTTTTTTCCAGAGGAACCAAATTGTGAAGACATCTGTTCTGTTATTAATTTCACATAAATCTTAAGCTCCTCAAGGCCAGAAATGAGGCTTCATTCACGTCGAATTAATGAAACATGATGGCGAGCCCCTCGCATGGAGATGCTGTCACACAATTCTGAGCTGCTTAGAAGCACAGAGTAATCTCCGAGGCTGCCAGGGGACAGCCCCGCGGAATCCGCCTTCGCCTTCCCCCCACCGCCCGAAAACAATATCCGAAATATCACAACACTAACCATATCCTGTAAGATTAATAGCAGATGAACATTTCTGGGAAAGGAATCAGGTTTTCTCAGTCAAGGATGCAACGATCCCGGGCAAAAGCAGATTGCACCGTGTAAGAGCTCTCCAGATACGGTTTAATCATCATTGTGTCCCCAGCAGCCCGATGGGACCCCAAAAGGGAAGGCCCTGGGGTAGCTCCCAGGGATGTCTTTTGGGGGGACCTCGCTTGAACCTACATGGCCTAGGGTTGAGATGAGAACCTTGACTGGCCAGAGCATGGTGCATGCGTTGTTGGGTGTGTGAGAGTGTGAGTGTGTGAGTGTGTGAAGACGGGGGAGTTTGAGTGTCACCGTGTGTATGATCGTGTGTGTGTGTGTGTGTGTGCACGTGTCTGGGGTAAATACGCAGGAGCGTGTGCGTGTGGAAGGGGAGTTCTGTGAGCGTGCGCGCGTGTGCGTATGGACACACGCGTAGGAAGAAACCTCTCCAGACAGACGTGAGCTCAGCACAATTAGGGCCCATCTGAGATGCTCTTGAAAGCAACTTGCTTCTGGGGGTTTGAGCGTGGGGGCATGATTTTTTTTTCGTCAAATAGCTGAAATTGCCAGCAGAAGGACTGTCTGGAGGGAGACATGCCTGAGAGTTCTTAATCAAACTTCCAAGCGTTATTTTTGGTCTTCCGCTGAGCTGGGACCCCCCCCCAAAAATCTGCATATGATATTTACATCTCAAATCTTCAGAGTCTCATTAGCTTTGATATTTATTTATTTATTTGCAGAAAGGAATTTAAATCAAACAGAGCGGCACGAAAGCAAAACCTTTGAATGCCGCGCAAAATTAATTAAAACAGGCATCTGACGGAGAGAGTGGAATACAATAGGATTCAGAGAAAAAAAAGAAAAAAACAACAATGAAACTAATTAGGCACCGATGGGAAAAACCCTACCTTGTTTAGTGATCAGACTCATTGGAAATTAATAAATCACAAGTATTGATATGGGGAGAAAGTGACAGAATTTTACCCCTTGTCTTTCTAGAAGTTTCCTTCTTCATTTCCTTGGACTCTGATCTTCCAAACTAAACCATTCAGATTAGTAGGGGTTGTATTTATTATGTTTTGGAGAAATCGGTCCAGTCTATAGCTCTCCCCAGTTGTCCCCAGGACGACAGGTAGGTGGACCGAACTGCCTGACAGCAGGTAAGACACGACCGGATGCAAGGGAGGCTGAACTCCCACAGTCAGCATTAACACGGGTGCTGGCACCCATCTCTGTGTGTGTGAACAGACACCGTCCCAGCTACGTCTTTGCCCCTGGATGTTTTGAGGCTTTGTTTTCCACCCGTGCTTTGTAGATCTGTGAAAAAGCATTTCCTTCCATCCAGTTGCAAAAACCCTTGACCAGCCACACAAGGAAGACTCCTGGCGGCATCCAGGTGTCCTGCTTTCTTGTCGAGAGTCCCTTTGCATGAAATGATCACTTAGTAGTTCTGCATTTTGTTCTTCTGTATTATGCAACGGCACAAACGTACGAGCGTCACCGTGGGGCAATTTAATGCATAGCCAGCCTGTCAGGAAGTTTTAATGTTGGCCACACGTGTCCCTGGCAAGAACTCGGTGTCCTTTCGGCTCCTTTTAGAATCTCCTTTCCACCAGCCCCCGAGGCCGGCGCTTAAGTCTCTCAGGATGGTGCTGGGTGGTTTTAGCTTAAAGAGAGTGGGCTTTGAGAAATACCTTGACGAGCCTTCGTTCAATTTTAGAAGATGGCTAAAACGCTAAGTGGAGTTTCCGGCTTTGTGACAGCTGGAAGACAGGGATGTTTTTAAGCACAAACCCTTTCCGGCGAGGCTTCAAACCAATTCTCCCCCAATGCGTAGAGATGGCTTTGTTTAGATACCAGTAGATTAAGCAAGATCTCAGTTTTCCTCTGTGTGAAGTAGAAAGAATTGAACTAGAACTAGAATGATTTGTGCGACTTCTTAAGGCCGGCATGATTAACGATTCTTAGGTGCACATGCACCCGTATATGCATGTGTCTGTATAATGTATATCTGCATCTTATCTATGTCTCTCTCTCTCTCTCTCTCTCTCCATCCCTAGCTCTATCTATATCTATGTAGAGAGAACTTTCCTATTCACAAAGAAAGCCAAGACTCTTCCTTACAAGTAGCATACAGATTCATTCATTCATTCATTCATTCATTCACTCATTGTGTGCGTATGTGTTTGTATGTACACGTGTCAGCTCTGGGCCAGTCCTGTATCACACAGTTCTTCCAATCATTTCATTTAACCCTTACAACAGTCTTTTCGAAGTGGATATTCCTAACAGGGCGATGGGCAATTTATTTAGGGGTCCAATTGGAAAGGACTCCAGGCACAGGCCTGAAGGCCCTTGCCTTTGCCAGGTATTCACTGCAAGAGGAAGACCAAGTGCGGGTTGGGGGGACTGAGCGAAGGAGCCAGGGTGGCGAGCAACGTGGAGGAGATCTGGGGAGGCAACTTGCAGACCGGCCTGGGAAGAGCGTTACTTTTTAAACAACCAGTGTAGGTCGCACCTTTAGATGTGGCTGAACATCTGCCCCGATTCAGCGTCCCCATTCTGCAGAGGACAAAGATGAGGCTCTGAGAGTCCAAGACACCTTCTCAAGGTCAACCCGCTAGGAATTTAATTCTGTAAGACGCCAAAGTGTGTGCTCTTAAGCACTGCGTTGACTGTAGAGATGTCTGTACGCTGACTTCGCCGTGTCTCCGCATGCTCTAGCCTTTCTTTACAAAGATCCCCAAAGAGGTTCCAGAATCTGCTCTGAGTGGGAGAAGAATCCCCAGATTTAGCAAGAAAAGAGACAGGACACTCAGATCAATTTGAGTCTAAGGTAAACAATGATAATATGTTTGTATATTTTTAGTTTATCGCATGGGACTCACTCATACTGAAAAATTATTTATCTGAATTTCAAATTTAACTGAACATCTTGTGTTCCATCTGGCAACTCTAAGTAAGGGGCGTGAAGAGGTCACGGGGACACCAAGACATTTCAACCTGCAGAAACACTTTATTTTCAAGGAATCCCCTTTTCTAAAGCGGATGGTTTCAGCCACAGTACGAATACTTCCAACGTCACCTCCTGCCCTTTCTTGATTCTGCAGTCATAGAAAGCCAGGGGAGAAGCCATGTAGGCCAATGCTTTGCTTCTCCCCGCCCTCGCTCCAATCACAAAGGCAGGACCCGCCACACGGTGGCTGGGCTCTAAAGACAGGGGACACGGCCCACGAGGCGTGTCCTCACTTCTGAAGCACATGGAAACTATTTCTTTCCAGAAGGCCTCTATGGTTAGCTTGCTGCCAATCTCATGTTCTTTTTTTTTTTTTTTAGCTGCAATTATAATTTCTGTAGCACCCCTACCCCCACCCCAGCTCAGATGGTATTTATTAGAACACATTGCTTTCTAAAAAAACCTGCATCTTAATTAAAGGTTGGTTATCCAAAGCCGGTCTGCAGATGAGAAAAATGAACCGCCAGCACTCCTCTGTTGCTTAGAATTTCCCCATCTACACGTGACAAGGGTCTCCTATGCTTTAGGCTATTCCCTCGTCTTCACCCGAGTGCTTCGTCGTCTGAGAAGTAGAAATGGCCCACAAGGAAAGAGCTTTCAGAGCAAAACTGGGCTCGTCTTCTGTTTTAGTCACTCCCTTTCACAGGCTGCTGCACCATCAGGATTCTCGGGCTGGGGGTGGTGGAGAATAAGAATTAAGTTGCTGGAGAATAAGAACTCCCCTTCTCTGGGGTACAGCTCCTTAGCTTGGGGTCTGTGGAGCAGACGTTCCTGAAGTTCCATGGTGGGGATTCAGGGAGTCTGTGAGTTTGGGTGGGAAAATGTTATTTGTACTCATTTCTAACTGAAATTTAGCTTTTCCTTCAGTTCTGAATGTAGGGAACAAACCACAACTGTGTCAGCACTATATACATGTGTGTGATTTTGTATCTTTGTCATCAATAGAAATCACAGATATTTAATATCACATTATTGCTATCAAATATCTTAAAACGGGCCCATGACTATCTTGAAATTATAACTAAAAGAGCCACCTCTATATCTTGGCTTTTAAAGGCTAAAAAAAGTACACGAAGCACTATCTATTTCAAAATTATTTTGATAACTATCATATAATACAAATTATTTCCTTTGGAATCCCATTTATTTGATTTTATGTCTGTAAAAACGTTATTCTATGAGAAATCTTGAAGAAAGTATGCTAAGGGGAATAAAAGCCCTCCACTAAAGGACAGACTAAATGATTCCAATCCTAGGAGTGGGGTCTAAAAATTAAATTTACACGAGACAGATTAACAAGAGAAAAAGAACCAAACGGAATCACATACGTAGGTGTGGGAGCCCCACCTCCATGAGAGCATCGCAGGCAGAGGGGAAAATGAGGCATATGTGACATTCTGAGCTAAGGATGAGGTAAGGGGCCTTGGGGCTCGAGAGGGGAGAAGGGTAACTCACAGGACGATAATAAGAGCAGATGTTCAATAATTAGAAGTTGTTCCTGCCCTATAGATAGGTCATAAAAAGTTATTTCTGGTGATAACTCTTATTATGGGCAAGGCCCCAAATTCTTTAAGGAAGAGATAAAAGTTCCCTCTGAGCCTGCAGGGTCTCAATTGCCTTCAGCTCAAAACAATCCACGTGCCAAGGCAGCTCATCTGGGGGAGGCCTGTTCTGAACCCCGTCAAGGCACGGCAGCATCAGAGACTTTCTTGATGTAATTAGGAGGGTCCAAAGGGAGTTAAAAAGAACACAACGTACTTACTGTGTGAGTCAATGTTATTTAACATCCTGTCCGGGCATCATCCACAGTCGTTTTTAAGTGTCATCTGTGATCTCTGTTATCTCCATTCGTCCTTGCAGCCTCCCTGTGCTGTTCCTCCTAGTTCTGGTTAGAACTTGCACTAGTTAGTTCCACCCCAGTTGGTGAGGGCTCCATTAGCCCGAGCGGGCACAGCCAGCAGGCGCACCCTCCTCTCGGAGACGGTGCTCCCATCCTCCAGATGGCTTGACCACAGTGGCGCCCTGTTCCATGCCCGCGTCTGCCTGGGAAAAGAGCATGTTGCAGGATCCTGTGAATTCTCATGAGCTCCCAAGGCCAGTTGTACATTTAGGTACAAACGCCCCGGTGCGGAACCCCATGGTGAGATGCACTCCAGGCCGGCAGCCCCATGTCATGTGACAGCAAGGTGTGTGCTGCCAGCGACACTGGACCAACTGGGACTTAACCAGTGAAGATGACATCGATGCTGGAAAGGAGGAATGGACAAGGAGGGAAGGAAATGAATGCAAGGGCTGGGGAGGGGGAGCAGAGCCTCAGGGTCTTCTTTCAAAACGTGGGAATTTTAAAACCTACGCCACAGGGTGAATTGGGAGGGCTGAACACACAGTAGGTGCTTTGCTCTCCCTCTCTTCTTCCCTCTCCTCTCTCTCTTATACATACACATATGTGTATATCATTCAAAGTGCAAATAGGCAGGGTCTAGACTCATATGAAAATAAATGGGACACGTGGGACAAGAAAGGCAGAGACAGACAGGGCCCCTGGAGCCCAGGGCAGCCTCAGCAGAAGCTGGAGTACAGGGTCCCTCAAGAGCTATCGTGCGACACACACCAGGATGTCCCTCACAGCCAAACGGCTGTGGTTCCACCGTTAGAACCTCATGCTCCGAGTTAGGATGGGCCCCTCTTCTGCGAGTTCCCTGGGAAATGCAAGGCCTGAGCATGACGCAGAAATGTGTGTTTCAGGGGCTTTCTTTCAACAGGGACCCCAGGGAAGGGGGAACCCTGAAGGTAGGGAGAAGGTACAGGACGCCCCAGAGGTAGACACCTCTCCCGCTCGCGTGGCCTGAGGGGTCCTGGGACTTTGCACGTGCCTGATGGGGGGCAGGGGGAAGCATGCCAACCCCCGATGAACAAAGGCATGTGACTCGTGACCGTGCATCGGTTTCCTCCACTCTGGCTTCTCACCTCCTGCGGGCGGGAAGGCGAGGCGGATGGGATGGACGGCCAGCTTCCACCCCAGCCGGCCTGCTTCTCGTCCCTGGCACACCGCTTCCTCGGGCTCCCTTGAGCTCAACACATCTGGCGACCGTGTGGGCTTTCTCTTCGAGAGCAGGGCGAACACGAACGCAGTGGCGCGTGGGTGTGCGCTCTGCATAAATCCATGGGCTGCGTGCAAAGCCGGCGAGGGTCTGGAAGTGGACGTTCTAACCTGCTCTTTGGGCCCAGATGAGCTTGTCGCCTCCCTGGGCCTAAGTTTCTGGAAGTGTCAAATTGTGGAGGGGAGACTAGGCTACCTGATGTCCAGGAACTCTTCTTGTTTGTTTGTTTGATTTAAATAATAAAAATAATGACATGGATAATGCTCCCACATAAAAACATAGATAACAGGCAATGCACAGAGCAAGACTTGTGGATATCATTGCACATCGAAGGGCCAGACACGTAGATAGGAAGCCAAATCCAACGCAGTGACAGAACCTCAGCTCCCAGCCAAAGCGACGGAGACGTGCACACCGAAAGGCCGTACTCATTTGCTCCAAATTAATGCATTTGATCTGAGGCCGCATTTCAGAGTCCAGACTCCGGTGCCTTCTTGCTTTCGCACTGTATGGCATTTTTGAAAACCGAGCGAACCTTTTAACCACAGGTTTCCCACGAAAATTCCAATATCTGATGTCTCTCTGGAAAAACCAGCAGAGTGGCGACGGTCAGCTGGAGCCCAGCAGAGGGTCTGACCATCCGAGTCCCGACGAGAAGACGTTATATTCTCTCTTGTCACCTGCCCGGCCCAGGTGTCGGAGTTGGCGACTTAGGAGGAGATCGTCTGGAAGTGCAAGGCAGAAGGGGGATGTCCTGGAGGAGACGTTATTGTCCTTGGTGGCTGATCCAGACGCAGCCATGGATGGTCAGCCCGGCTGCCTGGGCCCCGAGCTAGCTTCGCCCGTGGTCCTCCTCCTTGCTGGCCTTGAACCAGGCCCGTGGACGCAGAGCTGGCTGAACTCTTTGGAGCACCAGCCGCCCCGCCCCCCCGAAGCAGTGTCGGCCTGCCCGGGGAGGGGGCTGGGGTCCATATGCTTCCCAGAAACGCCCGGACCTCCCATTTGATCTGAGTTTCCTGCTCAACCTCCCCAGCACCTACTGCCAACTGGTGGCTTTTCATTTCTTCTGCCCTGGGCCTTTTTCCAATGTGTGAAATTGCTTTCTCTTTCTTTCTGTGGGTGGGTCTCCACGCTTGGCGAAGGCGTTCTGCGGATTTTGCAGAAATGACTTTCTGGGTTTGAAGTTTTTGCAAAAATGACTTTTCAGAAAGGCTTTCCCCTCCCAGACTTTTAAGACCCCATCCACTTCACCCACTTAACTCTTCACTCAGCCCCAGCTTGCCAGGGGACCCAGTGGGGAGCAGGAGGGGGACGGTGGGATGGTGGGGGCAGCGATAGCCAGAGAAGGCTTCTAGAAGGAGGACTGCTACAGCTAAGCACGTCAGGGAGGTCCCAGAAAGAAGAGAGAAAAGCCACCGAAGGAGGGAAGTGGCAGCCACGTTCTGGGGAGCGTCTGGCGGGCAGGAGTGTAAGGTGCCTGTGAGTGTCTGTTTTAGGGGCTGCCGACCAAAGGATGGTGAGGAAGGATGGGTAGTTGGGGCCCAGAGCTCCCAGGGCCATGGATGCAAAGCTACACTTTGTCTTGAGATCAATGGGAGCCCTCGGAGGGCTGAAGGCAGAGAACGAGGAGATCCGTCAGATCTGGGGTCTGGAGACGGCAGCGACTGACTGGGACAGAGACGAGAGGGCCAGAGAGAAGACAAGAGTCCACACGGGAGAAAAAGGGCTGAACTGCATGGTGGTGGAGCGACTGCGGGTGGTGGGAGAGGACAGCCACGCGGCCTGAGGGGCACTTCTCCTGAGGGGTGTGGAGGGTGAGGAAGGGGAAGCATCGGAGATGACACCAACATGCCTAACGTGGGCTCCTGGACATTGGTGACTGCAGGAAGACAAAAAAGGGGGGACAGCTCGGGGGAAAAACCAACGGGTCTGGTTTAACAGATGGACGTTTGGGGTTGGTGGCATCGATCTGCACCCCCTGCAGACGCCTGATGGGTGTGCAGGGCCACGTGTTAACTCCTAGGAGACTCGTGCCGTGTGGGGGCGCAGAGCACTTCGGTGCCCAGGAAAAGGCATTTTCCTTCTGCCCTTGCTGCAGGAGGGAACCTCGCTCGGCCTGCCAGGGCCGGCTGACACGTCGTCGTCACCTCTTCCAGACGGAACCGCTGACGTTGCCCCGTGCTCCCCAGCCTGACCTCTCAGCAGCCCTTGTCCAGCGGTCCTAGCGTTCCCTCTTCCTGTTCCTCTCTCCAGGATGAGCATATTGATTTCATCTGCAGGTCCGCCATCTGGCACGGTGTTTAATATACAGAAATTGTCTCTAAAAGCTGAAAAACGAATAAAGAATATTTTATATCCTTCCTTCAGCTGTACGTTCGAGGCACAGGGAAACCCAAGGGATCGTCCTGGATCACACAATGACCTGACCCGGGTCTCCAGGGACTTTTTCTCCAGCGTTGCCTTTCCCAGGAGACGTCCTTCATGCTTTACAAAACGCACATTGGTCCCACACCGTCATTCCAAGTGAGAGCCCCCGTGACGCCTGGGTGATATCACCTCTAAGTCGGCATCTCTTGTTTCTTTTGTCAAGTCAGATCCTGGGACGTTGAGCAGTTTTCCACACGACTCACCGTTCCCCAAGGTCCCCCTAACTCGGGCGGAGAGGACAGCTGCGATGGAGTTTCGTGCCGTTCTTTTCCTACAGGAGGGAACGTGACTGCGTAGTAACGGCTTCAACAGGCGTGGAAGCCACATGAAGCTCGCGTGGGCCTCGTGTTTGGAGAATGAGGGAGGATGTGATTTTTAGGGGAAATAATGACCATGCTGACTTGCTGTCTTTAAGGTGCAAACGACCCCCTTCTTCAGTCATTTTCACCTTGACCCCTGTGCCCGAGGACCCAGGCATCAAGGCTCATCCCACAGCACGACTTTCTACATGACCTTCTGCAAGTTTCTTAACCTCCCTCTGCCTCTGTTTCCTCGTTTGCAAAATGGGATGATAGTAACAATACCTGCCCTGGATGTGGTTGTGAGGAGCGGATGAGGCAAGGCCCACACCGAGCTCAGGACAGCGCCGATGCTTTGCAAGTGCACGGAGGGAAGAAACTGTTTTTGTTATGATAGGGAGTGACAACATATGGACTTACTCACTGCTTCATTTGTTCATTTGGTCAATTATTTTTGACTCGCTACGGAAGTAGGTGCCGCTGAAAAATGCCGAACTAGGCCTTTTCAAGGTCTACAACCACTTGGTCTTTGCTCAGGGGTTCACAGCCGTCATATGCATTAGCATCACCTGGAGAACTCTGGCAAAATGCTGATCCGGGGGCCTGCTCGACGCCCATCACACCGGAACCTCTGGAGGCAGAGTCCCTGGCCCCGCTACTGATGACGGCTATGTCAGGTTGAGGTCCTCAAGCCAGAGCCAAGTCACACACGACCCTAACGGTGGGGACCTCCTTACATTTTGCTCCCTGGAGCCTTGCCTAGTCATTGCCCCGCCTCGGACCCCTAGGACAGAAGCTTCAGGAGGGCGAGGATTTGTTTTTTTTTCTATTCCTACCCCCTCCCCGCAACTATTTCCCCAGAACCTGGAACAGCAGTGAGCACATAGTGTGTCCTCAATAAATATTTACTGAAAGGATGGATGGATGGATGGATGGATGGATGGATGGATGGATGGTGGATGGATGGTTGGTTGGATGGATGGATGGACGGACAGACGGACGGATGGATGAACATGAGTAGATGGATGGGCATGAGTGGAAGAATCTTTCTCGAGTTCGGGGTGTAGAGCTGGGTCTGCTCCACACAAACCAGGGGCGTACATTCCTGAACTTCAGATGGTCAGTGTTTCTAGAAGGGCCTTGGAGCTCAGCCAGGACAGATTTTCCCCACCCAAAGACATTTGGGTCTCACCATCAAGATGTTTGCCTTTTCTACATCCTTCTTGAGCTGTTATTTATTGTTATTATTATTATTATTATTATTATTATTAATTTTACATTAATTCATGTTTACTTTTATACATGGGCCTGACAAGGAAACTTTAAAAAGTAATTTCTGTAAAGAAAAAACTATCACCTGCTGTAAATAGGTACTTGTGAAAATAGGTCCAAAGGAAAGGAATCACGTTATTAAATTTAGTGGGATGAGCCTGAGCCCTCCCCTCTCATCATGACGAAGCGAGATCTACAGGAGGGGCTGCTAAAGACATATAACTCCCTTTGGACTTTCTCGAAGAGGGAATCGGATTGGAAGAGAGTTCAAAAGTCATGCCGTTCTCCCCTACGCGCCAGTATGACGTAATGCTATATTCATGTTTATCACCCACACCCACCTGTGTGGTACTCAGCCTACCGGGAGACTTCGCAGCTATCCAACCCCCTGGGTTACAGGACTTAGGCCCGACAAGGAGGACGGTTCACCCAGGGTCACAAGTACGCATTCATCTGACATCTGTCTGTGGAACACTTCCGGTAGGCCTGGCACCAAATGGCCAAGTCCCCATCAGCGTGCAGTGACCATCCCAGGGACAGAAGAGGGACCGATCCCCTGGGTCCCCTGCCTCGGTCTAGCACTCCCCCTCCGCTCTTCCCCACCTGGAAGAAGGTGTTTTCGTAATTCCCACCCACGCCCTGCCCGCAGGGGCGACTTGGACCCTCCGTGTTGTGTTAATGTCTTTCCATTTTAATAAAGCAGCCTCGTTTTCACCCCATCTTGCCCACCCCCCCCCATCTCTGCAACACACGCTTCCAGAAGGCTGCTAATTTCAGCGTCTGGTTTCCAGACCCAGACGTCAAAACAACCACCTTTCATCTCAGGTTCGTAGCACAGAAAACCTTCAATGTTGGGGACAGAGAGCCTGGAAGGTGGGTTCATATCGCTCAGCAACGTGGCTGTAACTTAACTCTCCCACACCCGATCAAGGCTCTCTCTTGGCCGCGTAGGTATTTTCATACAAATGTTCCTTTCATTTGCCTGATTGAAGGTCTCCAACCTGCAATAAATGAAACATCTGATCCCCTTGAATCCAAATCACTTTTTCTTTGATTTTCTTTTACTTCTATTTCTTCGTCCTTTGTTCTGCAGCGCGAGTCAAATTTCCCTTTAGAAATTGAAAGAATGTGTGTGGGTTTTTCCTGCCCCCCCACCTCCTTTTTTTTTTTAAAATAAACCAAGCTCTAGTGCAACTGCTGGCTCGTGGACTAGAATATTAAGATCGAATTCAATGGCCGACTGTCTGCAGCAGTGTGCTTTGCGTGTCATCTTCTGCCCCCGCTCCCCCTAGTTTTGGGCCGTGGCCATACAAATTAGCCTCTGTGTCCGAGTCACTGAAGCTGGCTTCCTGAGTAACCTGTAGGCTTGGGAGAAAACAACACTAAAGGTTTTTTTTTTAATCCCGCTGTAGAAAGAGCTAAGTTAGCTGAGGCCTGCGTGTTGGCATCTGGCTACGGAGGCGAGCACTTAATTGCCTTTATAATACTCAGGCCATCCACATGGTATTGGGTTTCTGGTTTCAGGTAATGGGCTGGTGGAGCCTGTCAGTCTTTGGAGTGACTAGCTTGTCCCTGTCAGTGCCTCCAAGAGGCGAGCAGTGGTCTCTGAGAAGCTGGCAGAGCCCTGTCTGTGTAGGCTCACGTCCCTGGCTGCGCCCGGTGTCCATACTCCACCAAGGTTTTTATCAGCCCAGTGGTCTCAGCCTTGCATCTGGGGAGGCTGAGCCCCGCGTCCTGTGGTTTGCAGTGCTAATCATCACGTGCTCGTAAAATTGTCTCTCTCCCTGAACTGGTAAAAGGGTTTATCCCTTATTGGTGGTTGGTAAGTACCAGGAGGCAATCCCAAGGGACATTCTGTTGCATTCCTGAACCTTTGCCCTCTGCTGTCTAGGGCCAGCTAGCCTTCCTGGACCCGTGCAGTCGTCTGGTCTTCAAGGAACTCTCTCTGCTGATGAGCTGTGTCCCACCCCGGCTCTCATTTACCAGTCCACGGTCCGTAGCTAGCCTTCAAAATGACACGCGGGCGTTCACATGCTGTGTCGTCCTCTCCCACGTCGCACCAGGGTTGGTCTGTGTGACTAACAGGAAACGGCAGCAGTGATGGACGCGTCTTCTGAGAATGGGACTTTCTATCTTGGCTTCTCTCTCTCTCTCTTTCCCCGCCCATCTCTACCTTTCTTTCTCACCTTTCTCCCTCGGATCTCATGTTCATGGAGAAATCAGGCTCCTTGGAGAGACCCACACTTCAAAAACCTGAAGCTTCCCTCCAACGGTGCGTGGGGAGCAGAGGCTGCCAATAAGCACGTGAGTAAGTCTGGGAGTGGGTTCTCCAGCCTCGGCTGAGCCTTCAGATGACAGCAGCCCCAGCCGACAGGTTGGCTGCAGCCTCGTGAGAGACCCAGAACCACCCAGCTAAGCCGCTTTCACAGTCCTGACCCCTCGGGAGCTGTGCGAGGTAACATGTTTGTCGTTTGAAGATGCTAAGTTTAGGAGTAATTTCTTATGCCATGATGGATAATTAATACTCCATGTAAACCCATCGCGAGGCTCTCTGGGGTGTTCTCGGTCAGCTTACTCAATCTGGGTGGCACAATTCCCTTATCGCCCCTCACTACGCATTTTCAGTTCTCCCTCCACAAGAGAGACCCCGAGCTTTTAAAAGGATACGTGGCCGCTTAGAATACTACGTTGTGCAGCTTTCCTTGCAGCTAGGTGCGATCACGTGACTGCGTTCTGGTTGGTGGGCGTTACCTGGCAGTGACAGGTGTCACTTCTGGAGAGGGCCTTCCCTGGAGGCACTTTCTCATGTTCTCCTTTCTGCACATCTCCCTCTGTGGAAGCCCTCAACTCCAGCAGGCATCCTGAGTGATGCAGAGCGACAAGGTGGAAGGCATAAAGGCCTCGGACACCAAGGAATGCCAAACCGAACGCCAAGCCCCAGCTCTGGGCATTTTATATGGGAGAGAAAGAAACCTCCTCCTGTTCTCGTGTTATTGTGAGGACTGAGTTAGTTAATCGACGCACGATGGTTAGGACACTTCAGCAGGGCCAGGCCCACAGATAGTGCTGTGCGAGTGTCAAATCGAGGCCTGGCTTTGACCTATAGGCCCGAATCTTTCCTTAGGGGCTTTCTTTTCTCCTACAAGTGTGAACGCTCCTACCAAGGCATTCTCTCTTTTTAAAGACTTGCACTTTCTCCATGAAGTCACCTCTCCGTATGACAGGTCTCGGGAGGCCCACCCCACCCTCTTAGCCATTCTTTCTAGTTGCTCACTCTGCACCCATGGGTTTAGATCCCTTGGGCCTTTGGAGCAGGGTCTGGGGCCAAATTTCTGGACTTGTCAAATAGTTACCACCAAAGCATTTGGCCGGATCAATGAAACGAGTGGTGATGGTTATTGCAATAGGGAGGACCTGAGGGGTGGCCAGGGAGGTTTGGAGGGGGCCACAGATTGTAGGGGGAGCTGAGGGCAGGGGTCCAGGATGGGGACGCACACCTGAGTGCAGAGCATGCTCGTACTTACTTACGCTCGTCAACAGCGGGAGATCACCTTCCAGCTTCGCCGGCAGAGTGGACTGTGCTGACGAGCACCAGGTCAGGCAGGTGCCAAGTCCAAGTAATTCTGGCATCATTTTCAAGACACATTCAGCCTCACAATGCACACAAGCGAGGGGGTCACATGGCCATTCTAGGATGGGTAGAAGCGGATATTACCTGAAGGAGTTCAAGCCCTAAAACCGGACGGCCCTGTGCTGGATAGCTGGCTCCATCGCTTAATAACATGTCATCCCTGGGCAGGTCAATTGGCTTCTCGGAGCCTTCCTTCCACCACCCGTAAAATAATGCCGACAGAGTTGTTGGAATAATAGTAAGATTAAAAAACGAAACAAAACGATCATGCCATAAAGGATTTAACGAAGAGGAGGGACGGTTTCTTACTTCGCTCCTTCCTCTCTCGAGGAGGAAAAGGCTCCCGTTATTTTTTGTCCGCGTGGATTCTGTCCACGGCTCCTGATCGTGGCTGGTGTCACTGTGGTGCGTGAAGGCAGGAGGAGGGCGTTGCGATGCTACGAGAGCTCCGATCTTCAGTCGGCGCCTCGAGAAGTCTCAGAAATTCTGGTGCCGCTGAAGCAGCACCAGGGTCTCAAAGGACCGTCTCAGCCCTGGCGCCCCAGCTGGGGAAAGCCACTGTGGGAGCTGCAGTCTCGACGTGGCCGGGGACAGCTTCCTGTCCCTGGCTCTCAGGATCCCCATCTCCCCAGCCTGACGGGGACTAGCCAGAGTCGCAGGAGGGCCCTGGCCAGGCCGACTCTCCTGCTGACACAGGCGCCCTGCCCAGGGTTGCGCTGGGGGCTCGGTAAGCTCTCTGCTGTGGCCTGTAGTTAGTTTTAAAGTCTCCTCGGTCCTTACAGCTCTCTAAACAACAATCGTCTCTCTCTTCCTCCTTGGCTGGCCTTCTTTGTTTTTCATCTCTGCGTCTGTTTCAAGTTGATTGGGAACCTGCTGTTGTGAGTTTGCATGGAGGAGGGGGTGTCCTTCTGCTTGTTACTGGCAGAGAGGCAAACATCAAAAGGCCCCACGCCGGCTCCCCACGTGGCCCGGAGCTTCCCGTATGATGTGGAGGGAGAAATCGGGCCTTCCTTCGCTCAGATCATATCAGTGCAGTCTTCCCTTCACTTGATTTGTAGTTGGAGTCGTCCTGGCAGACTCAGCAGTGGTGGTGGGTGAGGAGGAAGGCGGGGAGGGCAGAGGAAACCGGCCAGATGGGGCTGGTAGACTCTGGAAGAGTTGGAAGTGAGGGGGCAGGGGAGGGCCAGCAAGGTCGAGGGAAACTTCCCGTCAAAGGCTAGCTAGGAGAGGGGCTGGGGCATTAGCCCTGCTGTTCCTGGCCTCCCCGAGACGTGGCGGGCTTTCTGTTTTGGGTCCATAAAACTAGGAGCTTGGAGCGGATGAGTTCTGTGTCTTCAAATATGGCCTTGGCTCTGTCACTTGCTCTCGAGGCCTCTTTTTCCTTATCATCTCTACGGTAGAGGCTGTGAGATGACTCAATAAGATGATAACCACCAAGGGGCTCAGCTGGTGCCTGGAACGTAAGAGCAGCCCAATAGATGCTACTTAATATGTCTCTCTTCTCCACACCTGCTGTGGGGAGGATTCTGGGAAACCTTAATTGGATATATTTGTTCCAGTAAACATTTTGGGATATCTGTTCCAGGAAGCATTTGCAGGCCATATAGGGTCTCTGTTGCACGGTTTTCCCCCCTAGATATGAAAAATCCTTAGCTTGCAGGTCGTACGAAACACGTGTCGTGGGCTGAAATTGGTCTGTGGGCCGTGGTTTGCCAACCCCTGCCTTAGAAATAGACTGTCTAGGTTCAAGTCCTGGCTCGGCCACTTACTAGCTGTGTGACACTGGGCAGCTCATTTCACCTCTCTGATCATCATTTTCTCTATCTGCCTTTTTCATTGTGACGCTGTGAGAATTGTGCGAACAGATATGACACTTAGCAGACGACCTGGGAAACAGTTAGCACTTCGTAGTGATGGTCGTTAAATGTTATGAATTTGCAGCCTGGATGAAAGCTTGGTTGGGGATGGAGCTTCATTTTTCTTGCCACAGGGTCAAGGGGGGAACGGTCTCTGAGTATAGGCTAAAGGAACGCACCTCTTATAAAGGAGAAAATATTTTAAAAAATATTACATGCCGCGGTTTTCGTCCAGCGCCTCTATGAATAACGTTACCTGCAGCCATTCCACCACGAACGCTCCAATAAAGGGGCAATGACACCTTGGGAAGGGGGAGCCCTTGCTGGACGGGAAGAGGAAGTGGAGAGCCCCTTCCCGGCAGGTGAGAAGTGAGAGGACATTGAAGGGCTTCGGCAGGTTGGGAAGCAAACAGTGTGCCACAGGAGCTCTGACCACCCTCCTGGCGCTGGGGATGCTGGGGCCGACGGCTCAGATGGCCAGATGGTGCAGACCCCTGGGAGCAAAGCAGACACCGGTAGGCACTCTGCAGCAGGTGCCGGAGAGCCCCCGGAGGGCACAGTGTGAATAAGAGGTCCCTCCACCCCAGGGTCATCAACAGGAGGACTAAAAGGGACTATTTTAACTGAGAAGTGTTGCAAACTGAAGAGTCCTCTTTAACTAGCGAGCTTAAAACACCCATTCTACCACCCAACACACATCCCTGGTAGCGAGAGACTCAGAGAGACGATGAGATCGATTATACAGGATAAAGCGAGTAGGTTTTCTCTGTACAGTAGAAGTGGGATCGAAACTGCGACCCCGTGACCTCCCGCCCCGTTGTGGGAGAACCTTAGGCCCAGACCACGTGGCATCGCACCTGAAGGCGTTTGCCTCTTGGCTGCATCCAGCCACCCAGCAATTCCCAGCGTGCTTTCTCCTTCTTTATGGCATAGTTTTCCTCCTCATCCTCTTCCATCTCGTTTGTCATGAAATGCCCAGGACTGAACGACCACAAGAGTCCGGGAGCGAATGTGAAGTGTGGGGCGTGGGGCCGAGGTGGAGCATTTCCTAGCCTCTTCCGGCTCAGCTCCCGGGCCTCTTATACTGGAGACACAGGCAACACCTGTGACCACGTGTGGGTGCACCCATCAGGCTTCTTTACGTCCAAGAAGGGTTGTCTCCGTCTTACCTGACCACGCTCAGATGCAGGGACCTGGGCTCTCTCCCACCCGTCCCCCCAGTTCTGTACACCTGGGCTCCGTGAGTGAGTGCACTGACTCCATCACACTTGGCCCACGAATCCCGCTGCTAAATTAGCACCCGGTCTTTCCGTTCGTCCCTGCCTCATCCTCCAATGCACTCCGACTACTCTTTGCTCCTACCAGGAGTTAAATATTCCTGTCATGACGTGACCCTTTTGAACACGTCTGACGGTTGTACCATAAAACAGTGGCAAGGCAGCTTAATTGAATCTTTTTTTTAAAGGGCGTACTGACACCTGATACCGAATAACGATGCTTAGCACTCACAGGCAGCTTTTCATCTTCAGAGCACTTTGCTGCCATTACAGGCCACATTTGCCGAAGATGGATTCTCCTCCCTGTGTGTCACACTGAGTCGCATCGGATTGCTTTTGGAGGGGACAGGAGCAGGGACTACCTGGGAGTGCTGAGCAGTGCTTGGAGACGGTCTGGAAATAAGCACCGGGGAGATCTCATTTCCATTCCAATGTCTCCCAGTTGTGTCCCCAGTTATTTCTCTTTTTTTGTGGGTGTGGGGGCAGGATAGGCTAGGTTATGCTGCAGTAACAAGCAATTCCCTGATCTCAGAGGCTCATGCTATGAGCCCAGCGGGTCAGCTGGGGCTCTGCTCCACATCTCCTCTGCACCAGGGGCAGTGGGTGTATATGCAGCCACCGCAGCCTTCTTGCTCTTCCTCGAACGATGCACGCTTCTTCCAACCTCAGGCCCTTTGCACTTGCTGTTTCTTCAACCTGGGATGCTCTTCCCTGAGAGCTTCGCATGATTTTCTCACTCTCTTAATTCAGGGAACTGCCCAAATGTCACTGCTTTAGAAAACGGTCTTCTCCGTCGAAAATAGCCTTTTTAAACTCTTCCTATACAGCATGCCTCTGTAAATCTACACATATTTATAGATTTAAGATTTAAAGAGTTTTAAAGCCACGTTACATGTGTGACTGCTTATTTTATGACCCTTCTCTGGAATGTATGGTGGGAAGCCATCTGTCCTGCTTATCACAAAATCCTCAGCCTCTTCCGTCTCTGGAACAGGGCCTGGCGCAGAGGGGCTCAGTACACACCTGTGAATGCTGGTTATTGATGATGATGCCAAAGCGCTGGCTGGTTTTGTCAATGGGGGTAGATTATTAAAAGAATTTAACCTGATTGTCTGATATTTTAATTGTATTGCTACAGGTATTGGAATTGTCTCCCCATGGTTTTCCCTTCCTATTCCTGTCACTCTCTCTTACTCTGTCTCTCACTTTCTCAACCGACTAAAGTCATAGCCACACATACACTTACATCTCCTCAGACAACTTTCCGTCACTCGCTGAAGTGATGGAAAGTTGACGCTCTTCGATTTGGTTCTTCATGTGTCATAGCTTTCAGATGAATTAAGTTAGTCCCAAGAAAACAAAGGGTGAGTTTTGCAGTTTTTCGAGAATTATTGGAACCAGGTCTTCAGTCCGAGATACGCGTCTATAAATATTTTCAGGGCTTAAAGCAGTAATTACGTTTCGGTGTGGATTCACACACAAATGTCTTCATATTTCCACCGCATGCATATTGGCATGTACATATTTTTCTTTTTCTTTAGGAAAAAAAAAACCCACAAAAAATACAAATCTTCCCACTTCAAAGTGGCAGCAGAGGAGTTAGAGTTCTAAATCTTCTCTGATTTGGAACGGTGTTCCACGAGCATGAAACCAACGTCTCATCAAAGTGGCTTGCTTCAATCAGGGTTGAGCCGGTGAGGTATGAATTATAAATCACATCTTCTGTTTTACATGGGAAATGGGAGCTCCGAGGTGGATCACGCGCCAACAGATGGACTGGAGGTGGCTTCATGTCTTCTGCTGCTTACGTTTTGCTTCTAATGTCATTTTCAAAGCTTCCATCATTAACTTCAGAGGCGCCCGGGCAAGGGAATTTCAACAACTAAATATGGGTTTTGGCAAAGGTTCTAGCAGCCAAATGAGACAAGGTGGCCTGGGGCGGCTGAGGAATCACAGGCGAACAGACCGGAGGGGTTGGCATGGGGAAGAGGACTGGGAAAGGAGCAGGGGACGGAGAAGGGATGGCCCCCATCGCATTCTCAGCTCTTTCCCCATATACTCACGGCTAACCCTGGCTCTCGGTTTTCCGTCTGGGACACAAGGAGGTTGCACCCGATCGGGACTGATGTGCTGTGAGTCTGCCGTACGAGTTGTTTGTCATACGTTGGGATCCCGATGGGTAAAAAGCCTCCCTCTGTTAGCCTTCTAGAGCTGCTCTAACAACCAACCCCAGCCTGGGTGGCTTGACACAACAGAAAGTTATCCTCTCACACTTCTGGAGGCGAGGAGTCTCAAACCAAGGTGTCATCGGGGGCGCACACCCTCTGGAGGCTGTAGGGGAGTGTGCTTCCTTGCCTCTTTCAGCTTCCAGTGGCCCCAGATGTTCCTTGGCTGTGGCTGTGTCCCTCCCATCTCTGCCTGTGTCTTCACATGGGCTTCCTCTCTGTGTGTGTCTGTGTCCTCTCCTTTTCTTATAAGGACGCCAGTCACTGGATTTCGGATACACCCCAATGCCAGGACGATTTCCTCTTGAGATCCTGAACTAATGACATCTGCAAAGACCCTGGTTCCAGGTCACCTTTCTGAGTTTGTGAGTGGACTTGAATTTTTCTTTTGGGAAGGGGCAGGGGGAGAGGGACACAATCCAACACACGATGCTCCCCTAATGCCTGTGCTGCCCTGGCTTTCTTGTCTCTCCCTTGCACTTCCTGAACCCCTCCTGGGCCCAGCAACCAAAGTGTCAATTCATGGCAGAGCAGGACACCTCAGGACCTGCTCTGTCTCTGGACAGGACTAGGGAGTGTGACAGGCCCTGTCTGCTCCAGCATCCTGACCAGTGACCAGCACAGACAGAACAGGGGAGGGCAGAGACGGGCAGTGAGCACCAGAGAGGCTTCGGACTTAGGTGGAGGGAAGATGGCAGTTGGGGAGCGTGTTCTAGGAAGACTGGGACCCAGTGCTGTGGTGTGCACGAGTAGCCAGGGTGAGGGTGTGTGCCGACAGTAGCCTCTCCTTGGTCACACTGGATGGACGCCCTTGCAATGGGGCCCAGCAAAATGTGCCTTTCTACACCTACAGCTGTGATTCCCAGGTGCTGAGTCTGCTGCATTCAGCCAATGAGAAGCCCTGCTGGGGCCTGGCAAGCGGGTGTCACGGAGAAGCCAGGGTGTTTCCCCCTTTCCGCTTCCCCTCCCAGGGAGCCTCCTGCAGCAGCAATGTCTCCTCCACGGTTCCGGTTCCCAACGGGTAATTCCATCTTTCTCAGGGTCACTTGAGTCCCTGCCTCCTCCCTTGTCTCTCCAGCTTAGGGGTGGCAGTTTCCTCCTGCTATTGTCAACCTCTCGACTTCCTCCCTAGCACGTGTCTGGCTTTGTATTTCCCCCATCGTTGCTGACCAATTCCCTGTGTTCAGTTCCTTCTGTATGAAATGCGCAGACCAGGTGACTGAATGCCTTGGTGGCAGGTGCAGCCCTACTCTATTACCGTTTACCTCTCCGCCTCCCAGTGTGAAGGTGAACTGGAGAGAGCAGGACCTGTGTCTCACTCTCTCAGAGCCTCCCTCTCCCACCCTGCCCTGTCCTGGGCCTGTCACACAGGAGGTTCAGTTAAATGTCTGTTGGTTGAACGGATGAATGAGAAATAAAACCAGCTTTCTAGGAGCTTGTAAAATGGCAGGTAGAGATCGTCATCTATTTCCTTGACTCAGCTTACAGGAATCCATTCTCTGCTTGCACAGCACCGGTCGCGGGGTGTACTCATAGAGCTATTGGCATGTTTTTTTTTGATTAATGTCTGTGGCTTCTCTTCGTCTTCAAGCAGCAGGGAGCAAGCAGTTTGTTCAGCTCACTGCGTTGTCTTAGCACAGTGCCTAGCACTTAGTAGGTGCTCAATAAAATCTTTGATAAGGGAACAGTGGATAGCCCGGCTTAGGGCTTCGAAATTTCTAATTGCTTTGAACTTAAAAGAGAAGACTTAGCTTTACTTACTTTGGATTAAAAGAAAAAATACTTTGGAAAACAAAATTGAAAGACAAAGTGTTTAAAAATTCTGCTTGCATTTCCTTAACGAGGTGTCCTTTCACTCTCACCGACTATCACAGATTTTATCTCGTTTGACTTTAGAGACCTCTGTTAAATAGGGAAAGATAAAGCTTTTTTTTTCTTCTGTAGCTACAGAGATAGAAGCCAGGCCTCTCTTCTCCCTCCTCCCAGACCCAGCATTTATCGGACTCCAGTAATTTTTAGGTTTTACACCTGAATCTCGCCCGGGCTCTGACCTCCCTGAGGGCAGAAACTGTGCTGGGGTGGTCACCAGTCCTGGTCACAGACATTCCCGGTCTTTCCTCTTTCCAGCACACGGTAGCTGTGCATTTCTAGGTCCCCTTTAAAGTTGGGTGGGGGCCATGACATGTGAGAGCAGAAATGACACGGGTCACTGCCAGGAGGGAGCTTAAAGAGCAAGATTTCCTACTGCCCTAGCATTGCAGGTGCCCCTGTCCAGCCTGGGTCCCTAAGTGACTCCACGGAGCTGCACCCCTTGCTGACCAGCGGCAGACACGCAGCGTGAATGAGAAGTTAACTTAGCTTTCTTTTTCTGAGATTGTGAGCTTGCTTGCTTTTGCAGCGTGGTCCAGCCCCTCCTGACTGACATTCTTCTAGCCCCCGGATCCAGCATAGTACCTGGCATGGGGTGGTCTCTCGACAATTATTTGCCAAATGAATAAACGAATGAAGGCAGGATCCTGACCTTCAAAAGGAGCAATTATCATGTGTCAATTGAGTAGGAAGGGGCGGAGCGTGGGAATAGAGATGGTGCTAAGGGTAGGTTGAGTGTAGCAGTAGAAGGTCTCATTTCCAAGCTGGAATGCTGGTTGTAGTTAATCCTGTCTCATTTGCAGGGTCAGAGGTTAAAATACCGTCCTTAGGGCAGTGATGTTAGCAGTGGAGAAAAAAGAATTAATTCTTGACTGCTGAAATAAAACGCGGCAGAAGAATCAGCAGGTAATGGAAACAGCGTTTCTCCTCCCCGTCCTCATGTCTTCTTTCTCGTGGCTTAATTTAAACGAGCTAATTTATCTGCTGCCCATGCTGTTATCCAGTCACACAGTCCTCCGGGCATTCAGTGCACATATATGGTGAGTAGTTCCTGAGTGCGGGCTCCTGGGTTAGGTACCAGGTGGATACAATGCCATCGAGTCTCTTAAGAAACCCAAAAATGCATAGGAAGAACCACCCAAGTTCAGTGGTGTCAGGCCCAAACCCAGGCCCCAAACACATGCGTGGGGCAACTAACTATGCTTGTTGCTGCTTTCATCTCTTGCTCCTCCAATGTCCTTTAAATTGTTTCCCCATCCTTGACCAGCACGGAAGCTCTTTTAGGAAGGAAAGGACAGTCCTATTGTCCCCATTTGCAAGAAGAGGACACAGAGCACTGAAGGAGTAGGATGCTCAGCCAGGGTCAGTGTCAGAGCTGTCACAGGGACTGTGGTCAGAGGATACCAACTGGCAAAGAAAGCAGTTCAGTGCAGGCCCGGGACTTCCTCCAGGTGATCTGGTGAGTCGGTGTCAAAATCCGGACGAGAACCCAATGCTCCAGGTCACGGGCTTTTTAAAGAAGCCAAGTTCTGGCTAACTAGCACAACTTCTTCATGTCGATGGGTTTTGCTTCCAATCACAGCCAATTAAAGACAAGAATCAGAAACTCCAGGCAGACAGCTGCCTTCTCAGGACCTCCCAAGACCCTCCTTGCTCGGACGGGCGTGCAGGAAACAGACCTGCGCTGCGGGCCGCATGCCGCGTGGACATCGTCCAGCTCTGCAGGCCAGTTGCACGCGATCAATATTGTCGGTGTTTGTGCAAGCATCTCTTACCGCCAGAAGCTGAGGAGGCAGGTGGATCATTTTGCAGTGGGGGAGGAGGAAAGCAGGCCTACCAGGTATCTGTTACTCGGAGAGAGATGAAAGGGGAATCAGCAAGCCCTTTCAAAGCTGAAAACAGCCTGCCTGGGCCGAGCACATGGATGGCCAGCCAGCTGGACGACAGGAATTCCTTCCACTGCGGTTGACCGGACCAGGCAAACTTCTCTGGGCTGCTTGTGTTAATAGGTTGTTAATGATTGATGCAGGGGCCTTTCATGTCACCAAATGAAAGACAGAAACAGGGGCCTGGCTTTGCAGTTGATGACTCCACCGGCGCTTCTTCCGTGCAAGGGCGGAATTTTAAAACATTTATGTTGGCTGAGTTGGAGCTGGGCTGCACAACAGCTCGTCGGAGGAATGAAACGATCTTGTCTGGTGTTCGCCTTCCTTTGTTCTTTCACTCAGACATTAAAAATACAGCAGGCTAAAAGGAGAAAATAAATTTCAAAGATCCTGGTAGATGTCAGGCGCCAAGAGGAAGCGAGATGTGGGGTGAGTTTGCTAAACAGACAAAGCAAGGAGGCAGGATTTGTGTAGTAGAGTCTTTGGAGACAGAGACTCTGTCTGGGCTCCTCGCAGCCTCCCCGGGGGGGTTCTGGTACATGGGCCCGATGCACCTGCTGCCCTGCTTCCTGCGTTAGGGATTTTGCAGAACATTTCAGGGTGCTCTTGTGAAATAGCTCTTCTCCCGACTCAGCGAAGCTGATAGCTCCCAAAAGAGGGGTGGCATGCATCCTCGAACACAATGAACTTACTCATCGATGTGTACTGTGAGCACGGAAAAGGATTTTCTGTAAGTCGTGAGTGTGCGCCTTTTGATATGGGCGTTATGGACGTAGTAAGCACTCACCAGCTGAATACACCCGTGGAACGACCGTGGCATCAATGAGCAGAATCTTAGCTTTGGACACATGGCATTCGAAGGACCGGATTACTTCTTCGGAACTCTCCTCCCTTTGCAGATCAGATTCTCTCTTACGTTGCTGATGGGTAATAAGTAGGGTGCCCATGTAATTTATTTGCCTAACTGGCATCCTTTTGGGGTTGAAAATGTACAGCAGGCATAGACTGGAATTGTCCCAGGAAGCTAGGATGCACGCTCGTTGACCACCATACGCCCGTCACGACAGCACACATTCGCAGAGCCCTGCGTTCTTGCTGCTCTGTTTGCTGCTGCCAGAATCCAGTTGCTCTCTTCCCTTCTCCCCCTGCCCTGTGCTCCATTTCATAGATGAGGAAACTGAGGACAGGTTAAGTCATTTGCTGAGATACACAGGGAGAAAGGGGTAGACTCTAGAACCAGGTCTCGTACGAGAGACTGGAATCAGGACCGTGAGGTGGGTCTTCCTCAACGAGACACCCACAAGGATGACACAGGGGCCTCCGACCTCACCCCAGAACAGCCAGACGGCTCCAGGGGCTCAGCGCACACCCTGCAGTTCAGACAACAGACACAGAGGGGCGTGTGGCTCGGGCGGGTCTTCTGTAGACAGATTAAGCATCAATTCTCTACGCTTCTCTCTTTCGAGCTGTTGCTTTAATACTGTAGAGCAGCAAGGTCCCCAGACCTGCAAAATCAGCATCCCTCGTTAAAATGCCAACCCCCGGGTTCCACCCCAGACGGGCTAAATTGGATTACCTACAGTGGGGCCCAGCAACCTGTATTTTAACAGCCCTCCAGGGGTATTGATGCCCCCTGGCCCTGTGGGCTTCCTGCCTAAGGCCTGGCACTGCCTGGCTATCAGCGTCCCTTGGCAGTTCCCAAATTCTTTTCTCGTCTAATGGGATTGAGAACAGGTGAGAGGGGGACATGAAAACCCCAGGTCGCCTGCCTTTCTGCTTCCCTCGTGGGCCCCCTCTCTCCTCGTGCGGCTGTGAAAACCATCGAAGCAGTGGTTCATGAATATTTCAGGGCCCCTGACAAATCCCGAGGCTGATCAGCAGGGCTCGGAGGCAGAAACCCAGGACTGGCCGACCTCACAGCCCGTTGCTAATAGAACCAGTTATTTATTCATCGAGTCCTTGTGGGGCCCCCGAATCTGGGAGGAGGATGCGTTGGCAAATGAGGAGCCCATGTCTGGTGGGGGCAGAGGTTGTGACTGACCTTCTTGCTGAGGAGTTTCTGTAGGAAGAGACGGGGATAGCCTCGACGCTGCAGTTGAAGTTGGGTTCTATCACTTGGTGATAAGTAGCAGAAACGAGCTAAGTCGAGGGAGGAAAAAAGAGAAGCCTATAAAAAGGTGTATCAGCCAGGGTTCAATTAAAGAAACAAAACCAGCAGAAGATGTGCATTAAGAGGTTTATTGCAAGGCACTGGCTTATTTGACTGTGGGGCTGGCTGGACAACCTCGGCTGTAGGATAGGCTGGCGGCAGGGGCGGGCTGGGACTCTCAGCCATGGGCAGAGCTTCTTCTCTTCGGCAAAGTCTTGATTCTGTTCTCAGGTCCTCTCACCTGATCAAGTCAGGCCCACCCAGGCCCTCTAGGAAAAGCTCTCTCACTCACAGTCAACTGATTAGGGACGTTAATCACGTCTACAGAATCCCTTCCCGGAAACATCCGGATTAGACGACCCGGGGACTATAGCCTAGCCAAGTTTGCACATATAAGTGAGTGACCATCGCAAAAAGACAGGGAGAAGCTCCAGGAATAAAGGAAAAACCACGCTGAAAGGCTCAAGGGCTATTCTGGAAGTCCAGGTATCAGGAACGCACGGAAAGCTTCCGTTCCCACCGTAGTCAGGGAGAAGAGTTCTGGCTAATATTGACCTCGTGTCGTTTCTGCTGAAGGTTACATTTCCTGAGTTTATAGGATTTCTTTGGTTCGATACCAAAAATCACAGTTTTTCATATATATATATATATATATTCATATATATATAATTTCATATATATACATTATATATATATACATTTTATATATATATACATTTTATATATATACATTTTATATATATATATATATATATTTATTTATTTATTTATTTATTTATTTATTTATAATCTCCCCTCAAGGGGAAGACACTGAATCCCAACAATATTGATATACTGACTCATTTGCCCTGCCCTACAATATACCCCAAATAGTTTCAGAATTTCTACACCGATGTCTCTACTAAAAAAAAAAAAGTGAAGTTCAGGCTTTCTTTGTACTTTTTTGCTCTTAGCCTATATTCTGCTGTCCGTGGACAGCCAGATGTTGCGTTTTTGTGAGGGCGTGTGCCTCCATTTTCCTTGTGATATGCAGCTAAGTCCATTCTTTTGAACTATCTTTGAGTTCAATGTTGAGGTTTGCTTTCTAGACCTTTTCACACTGAATTTTGTCCTTTTAAAATATTCACAAGGTTCAGATGTCAGAGCCCATATTTAAGAAGTTCAGTGAAGTCTTCCTCTTATCCCTGCTTCATTTCCCCTTTTTCCGGCCCATCCCTCTAAGAAGCCATTTTCATTCATGTCTGGCTTATCTTTCCTGAGTTTCTTTTTATAAAAACAAATACTATTTGTATTCTTATTTCCTCATAGCACACACACATAATATAGCATAGTATTTACATTAAAAATTTTTTTTAATTCTGGTAAAAAACGCGTACCTTAAAAATCATCTGAACCACTTTAAGCGTGCAGTTCAGTACTGTTAAGCGTATTCTCATTGTTGTGCAACAAAGCTCTAGAACTTTCTCCACTCTTCTCTCTCTACGGCCCCTGGCGACCACCACACTTACTGTCATCACGAATTTGACTGCTGTAGATTGTCCATGTTAGTGGGGCTTTACAGTGTTTCTCCTTTTATGACTGGCCTGTTTCGCCTAATATAATGTCCTCAAGGTTATATACACATTTGTTTGGCCCTTGTTATGTGACTTAACAATATTTGCTAGAAGTCATTCCGTGTTGGTTAAGAAAGCCTCTTTCATCCTTTTTTGTGTGTGTGTGCATGATCGCATAGTACTCTGTTGTATGGGTATACGATAATTTATTCAACCAGTCTTCAGTGGATGAGCATTTAGGGTTTCAATATTTTCAATATTTAATGAAAACAAGAAGTGTCACAGTGACACTTATTTATATTTTTAAGGGTGTATTTTGGGAGTAAATTCATGTAAGTGGGATGGGGGCTGTGGCAAAGGGTAGAGGCCTAAGCAGTTTAGTTAACTATTGCCAAGTTCCCTTCCTACAAGTCGAGCCGTCTTGCATTCATTCCCTCCAGCAATCCCCGAGAGTGCGTTTCCCTGCGGCATCTCCCACAAAGTGTGGTGATGAGGTTTTGGAGTTTTGCCACTGGGATAGCCGAGGTCTAGTTCGAGGAAGCACCTCTAACACCACGAGTTCGATTGAACAACTCTTCATGGGTTTAGAGGCCATTGGCGTACCTTTTGTTGTGAACCACAGAATAGATTTACCCATTTTAGAGTTTCCACCTCTTTCCTCTCAACGTTTAGAGCAGAGAAGACTACACTCTTGACAACTGTACTTGTTATAAGTAAATAATAATGTAGAGAGAGTAAATGTTTATCGTTGTTTTCTATTTTTTCTGTCCAGCATCCAACTTCCTCCTTCCTAAAGGCATCACAAAGGCTCTTTTAGGGAATGTCCCATTGTGTGGAAGGGGCCACGTCCACCTACCCCACACCCGGCTGTGATCGCGGCTAACACAAGCACACCGAGGCAGTCAGGCACTCACAGCTCCTGGACTCTGAAACTTGAGTCGGTGACGCTACAACCCAGGGAGGAAGGGCACTTGTCACCAGTAGCCATGGCAGCAAGCCCTTCTGCCAGCTCCGCAGGGGGCTCTGCTTTGATCTCGCAGCCCGGTTCTCCTGAGATCGCTGGGTTCTTGCTGGTTCTGAGCTCGCTATTCCTGGCTCTGTTCGAGGCTCTGAGCCCCAACAACCTCCCAGGGAACTAAGAGCCTCTGTCTACACTCTCCAGAGTCAGCTTCTATCGCTCACTCTCAAGAATCCAGATTTGTCCTTTCATTTGACAATAATTATATCGAGCTCCTATGAACGTATCCTTTCAGGCATGAGAGATGCAGCTGGGAACAGGAGAGAAAGTTCTCGTATTCCTGGAGCTTACCTTCGAGGCGGCGAGGCAGACGGTGCAGGAGAGAAAGAAGGCAAACGTGGAAAGGCGGTAAGTGCTTTGGAGAAAAATGAAGCGGAGAAAAGAGACAGGTCATGGGAGTGGGTGGGGAGCGATTGTTTAAAGAAAGTGGACAGGGAGGACCACGTGAGATGTTGACAGTTGAGTAACAACCCGTAGGAGCCGAGGACACAAGTCACGCAGAATAACTGAGAGGAAAGAGGTTCTAGGCACAGGGAGCGGAAAATGCAGTGGTGCCGAGGCAAGGTGTGTCTGGCACATCTGAGGGCACCGATACGCCTAGAGGTGGTGGTGGCCATGGGGGAGGACAGTAGAAGAGGTCTGAGCGGGAAGGAGAGGGGTGGAGGTGGGGGTGACTGTGTGGGCCACGTGGATTAGCATAAGGACTTGTGACTCTGCTCTGAGGGAGACGGGTGCCATGGGAGGGTTCTGAGCAGAGGGATGGCGTGACCAAGGAGTCTGAAGTGGCTCCTGAGTGTAGAAGAGACAATAGCAGACAAGGGTAGGTGGGTGGGGATACCAGCGAGAGACAGAAATGATGCAACAATCCCACACACTATGGCACTTTGACCAGGGTGGCAGGAGGGGGTAGATACGGTTAAAAAAAAAATCATCTGGTGTGCTCTCTGAGGTCCTTGCGTGTGCGTGGGAAATTGCTATGATACAAAACGAAGACATAAATCTCACGCCACAGGCTAGAGATCCTACTGCCATCGGAGAAGAGTCCCCGGATGTGGTTGGCCTTCAGCGTCTCACTTGTCCTCGGGCGAACGGGCAGGGTGGAACTGTCATTTCAGTGGTCCAGATGAAGAAACGGAGACTTGGGGCTCTAGTGGGGGAATTAGACTGAAAATATAAATAAATGAAAAAGCGGCTACTTGTCACAAATGCCATGAGAAAGGGTAAAATGAGTCTGAGGTAGGAACTGGGAGAGTGGTATGACCTCTGGAGGCCTGTATTCTATGGAAGGAAAAAGAGCGAGCTAAGAGGAAAATGGGGTGGAGAGGGTGAATCAGGCGGCGGGAGCAGTGTGTGCAAAGGCCCTGAGGCAGGAGTGAGTGGGCTGTGCTGGAAAAACTGCGGGGGAGAGTGTGGATTTCTCTCCCAACGGCTCTTCTCCCATCTCACAGGCGTGTGCGGCATTAGCTCTTTGGGGTAGAAAGTGGAGCTGTTTCTTAATGGCTCTATATGTAGCTTTGTTGCAAAATCTATAATTTAAAAACCGCCAAGGGCTGGGCTGGGAACTCAGCTTCCATGGGCCATTTATCCTTTGGCTTTGGCTGCTGAGGTAGCCCACCAAGGTGACGGGGTGCGCTGGTCACAATGCAGGTGTTGGCCTGGGTCGAGCTGCCAAACCCAGAGCTAATCCCAGAGACCTTTGGTTTAGTTTCATACAAAGGGGGGGTCTGGACAGGGGACAGCAGGACAGCTGGGGCCTACTGGAGGGGTGGCCCACAGCATCACAGACCCTGGATCGATTCACTGGACTGTGCTCTTGACAAACCACATCACTTTCTCTCTCTGGGGCCTCCGTTTCCTGAAACTGTCAAATGGATTGGATGAAATCAGGGGATCCAGATCTAGGAGGCATTCTTATTTACTACGAGTGGCAGCGTCGCCTACTACACCTTCTTCATCGGACATTATAATTTTGAAGGCACGTGCTCTTTGATCTCGCCGTTTCACCTCTAAGAATCTTCCTTCCAGATGCACTCACACTCTTAGACAGATTCGCAGGCACAGAGATGTTCATATCAGCCCTGTGCGCGGTGGCCGAGGAGCGGAAACGGCCTCAACGTCCATCAATAGGAGAATGATTGTATGACGCGTGGAGCATCCATACAAAGGACTATTATGCAGCCTTTGAAAAGAAAGGGGTAGGTCTGTCCGTGCGAACAAGGTGTGATGCCTGAATACGTTGGTGTATAAAACAGCACAGCATCCCTGCATTTGTGTTTTTAAAAAGGTGAGGATGCAATACGCTTGCATGTGCACATTATGATCGCTAGAAGCAGATGCAAGAGGCTGGGACCAGGGGTTGTCCTGGGAGCTCGTAAGGCAGTGTAAGAAGGAAGTTTCTTCTTCACTCTATAGATTCCTTTGGTACTATTTGAAGTTTTTCTTCTATGTGCATGATTGCATAAGTTAATTAAATTAAATTTTAAAATGTTCTCAATGCCTGCAGAGCCAGGTAGGTAGCATCGGTGACAAAAAAACGAGCTAGGTGTGAAACGACAGGGAACGGCAGGGATGTTGGTGACCCCAAATGCTCAAGTCCCCGCCCCAAAAGACAGCTGTCACTCAGCCCCACTCAACCGTGGCCATGGGGCAGGGGGCCAGCGTGGCCGGACTTGACTTCTCAAGAGAAACAGAAATTTACATTTTAATGTGAACCCTTTGGATGCTTAGTGTGTTATAAACAAAACAAAACAAAAGCAAAACAAAGCAAGACACAACAAGGTGGGTCACGAAAGGCTGGGGCCAGCATGTGTTCCTGGCATCCAGTCTGCGATTGCTGCACTCATGAGTTTCAAGTTTCCTTTCGGCTTTAGCGGTCCTCTGCCTGGGACCCTGGTAGCTGTCGCATATGTATCTGCACGCACACAGTGGGTCTTTTACAGGCTGGTCCCAGGTGACTCTGAAAATGGTGGCCCTGGCCAGTGGGGCACAGTGATGGCTTCATGCCAGCCACCATGGTAAATGGAAAAAACCATGGGCTTCCATAAGCATGGGGTGCTCAGCCTGAGGCCAGCCTCGGTTTCCTAATTTATGAAATGGGGACAGTCACCACCCTTGTCCCGCGGAGGTTGTGAGGATGAAATGAAGAACCGCGTGTGAGAGAGCTTTCCAAATGGCAGGGCACAGAACTGGCATTGCGTCAGGGACATGAAGCCTGGGCAGCCAGCACCAGGCCTCCCGGTCAATGACTGATGATGGAGGAAGCTTTGCAAACCGCATGGGAGAGAAAGACGGGTCGGCGGGCACAGGAGAGACGAGGGTCAGTTCACACGAGACCCCCCTGAACGATCCGGGAAGAGAAGCCTGGGGGACACATTTGAAAGGTGACACGAGGGGCGGAAGGCCCAGCAGGTAGGGGAGCCCATGGTTTCCCCAGTTAGGCGTCTGAAGGGACATCGCTCTTCCTCTACCACCCGGTGATGCAAATCCTCCCCGGGGCCTGAGACTACTCCCCGCGCAGCCTGATGGAGACGCGTCTGTATTTTGGCAGAAACGATGCTCCTTCCACGTCACCCATGAATTCGCAGTTGGGCATCTCAGAGCCTCTCGTCTCCTCCGCCCGACTCCCCCGACTCCTGGGCCAGCCGGCCTCGGGAGGGTCACAGCAGTGGCTGTTGCATGTTGAGTGCTAGATTCTGGAGTTTTCCTTCAGACGTACCGTCTTTCAAACCTCAACTCATCCAAACCGAGAAGAAATGGAAGTTCGGGAACAGAGGCAGCTGCAGGATTGGAACCCAGGCCTCGCTATCCCTAACGCCCAAGTTGTTTCTGCTAAAAAAACAACGACCTCCTGGGCTTCCAAAAGTTTAAAGAAAAAAAAGTTGATGTCCTTAGTCTGGCATTTGAGGTCTCATCTCCTCCGTCCTTTCTTATATCTGCCAGGATCTTCACTCCAGCAGAAATGGCCTTCCCACTTAGCATTTCTGGAACGTTCCTCGAGCCACCTTGCAGATGCCCTCCACCTGGACCCTGTGCCCTCCTCTCTCCTCTCTCACCTGCTCATGGCTTGCTGCGAGCTCTGGGCAGCCTGTCTCCCCTCCTCGCTGTGGGGCGTCCTGCCTGGTACTGTGGTTTACTGAGCCATCGCTCACAGCCCCATCCTTCACAGGACATGTCTGTAGCGAGAGCTCATTTTTCCCGTCCTTTTTGCCCAACTATCACACTTGGCCTAGAAGAAACGGGTCGGTTCTCGTCCCGGTTCTACTGTTGGCAACACTTCCCGCCTCGCTTGCCTCGTTTTTGACGGAGCTGACAGTCCGTGTTTGGCTAACAGTTCTTTGCAAAGGGGAGGATGACAGTGAGATAATGAGCGGACAAGGATGTTTTAAATTGGTAAAATAAGTCCTGTTGTTATGGACATTTACACGTTTTAATTTCCCTCTGTTACAGGTCTCCTTCCGACGTTCCTGTGGACAGGACGCAGGAGAAAGCATTTTCCCAGTTTTTACACGCGGAGGAACAGGGACCCGTAAAGGCTGAGTGACGGACTGAAAGAGGAAACAGAGAGAAAGAGAACCCTGAGAGGGGCTTTCACCGTCTGACTTCTCCCGTTTTCATTAGGTTTCAGGGTCTCTTTAGCAGCCCTTCTGCTCTTACTCTCAGAGAAGTAATAACTGTAAGAACTCACATGCAGCAGGCTTTCAGCGATCACCTCCTTAGCATTGGAAAGAGATTCGGGAAGCCTCGGTTTGCTGGTGCCAGCCCGAGGGATGGAGCCACAGTGTGAGCTTGGGGACGAGGGTTAGTCACGTGGGTGGCCCGCCTCTTTCTTCATCCTCCTGCATCTGCCCAGCTGGGCACCGTTGGGCATGTCGCTTAACTGCCCTTTGTCTCAGTTGTTCATCTGTTAAGGAGAATCTCCGAAGTCTCAATACTCATGAAACGCTCAGAACAACGCCTGGCTTAAGTGAGTCTCAATAAAATTACCGTTCATTTGCCCAACAAGTGTTTGTCAAGTGCCTATTGCAGGGGTCCCCACCCCAGGCGCCCCCACACCGCAGACTGGTTAGGAACCAGGCCACACAGCAGGAGGTGAGTGGTGGGTGAGCAAGCGGAGCTTCGTCTGTATTTGCAGCCGCTCCCCAGCGCTGGCATCACCTCAGATCACCAGGCGTTAGGTTCTCACAGGAGCACTGGTTCCTGGTGCCAGAAAGGTTGGGGACCGCCGGACAGTACGCTAGGCGTTGCTGTAGGCCCTGGCCACACAGCAGTGACCAAACCTGAGTCCCTGCCTTCGTGGGGCTTATAGTCGTAAAGAGAGGAGGCAGATAATAAACACGTAAACGAATAGGAACATTTCTAAGTCATGTGGTTGGCTTTTCGTAATAACCGTCGTTGTGTAGATTGTTACATTTTTCGTTTCATTTTATCGGCAGAGAATGTAAAAACCTATTGGGTCATGGATTTTAGATTTCAACGTAACTGGTCTTCTAAAGTTCTCAATTTTGTATCAACGTCTCAGTGCCAATTGCTCCCCTGGACAATTCCGCTGCAGCCGAAGACCGAAACCAGTCGGGGTCTCAGACTCTAAACAGTATAAACTCAGGCTTTGCTTAAATCAAGGCTTGCAAACTCGCAAGTCTGCCGAGGCCAGCGAGTCGCCCAAAGCAAGGCGGCCGGCTGGGATTGGGACTGGGAGATCCTCACAGAGAGGTGGACCCCGTGCAGCCAGCTTTTCTGCTCTTTTCCAAGACGGGGGCGACCCAGAATTTTTGCATGGAATTTCCTGATTTTTGTTTTAGTGGCAACAGATTCCCCCTTTACGATGAGACCGTTGCACTAGGCCAGGCGTGGATTAAACTCTTCGGCAGGCCAAGTGCGGCCTGAGAATCGCAGCTTGAAAAGATCCTTGGTTTCTGTCCATCGCGTGCAGTTTTCAGCTTTGTCCTCAACCGTCCCGTCTTTTGAAGGCACAGCCATTCCCTTTGTCTGTCTGTCTGCCCCACATCCTCTGTGGCTCCAGTCCTTGTCAGTAGATTGTCTGTGCCGAACCATGGCGTTGCGGGCGGGCCCGGTGAGCTCATTTTGTTGAAGCTTCTCCCTGGCGGCCTATGTTTGGGGCTGTGTAGAGTGCACCTGAGCGTGGGGGAAACCACCGTTGCCTGCGCTGCCAGCTTTAATAATCACTCTTTCTTTGCACTTTCCGTCTTTCTGGGGATGTTTGTTTTCTTTGTGTATTAATATGTCTTCGGTAGAATGCTTCCGTCTAAAAGGCAGCACGCATGGGGCGTAGAAGGAACCTACAGGCACATTCCTCGTTCGCCTGGCGTAATTCGGATGAAACCGGAACCCCTTGGGCCCCCTGCTTAGCCCAGACATCCAGGAGACTTGGGCTCTTTGTTTTCCAAAGATCACAGGATTAGAGTAACGGGTCACCTGGCCCCAGAGTATAATCAGCCGCACGGCCGAGCGGGGCTCAATTCTGTACGGATGGTGAGTGACTGGTGGGGAATTTGTGGCCAGGCCTGTGTGCGCGTGTGACTGAGTCTTTATTCCCGTGCTCTCAGAGCCAGCTAAGGCAGCTGTGAATCGTACCAAGCTTTTCCTGGCTTGGGCGTTCACGAAATGAGGTTCAGAGGTGATGAGTTTGAATGTTCCTCCGAGGGGACGCACAGGTCCCCGTCATCTTCTAAGGTGGAGGTTCTGAAAGTCGAGAGGGCATCGCACTCAGCTGGAGGGCATGAAAACACGGGTTAGGTTGTGTTTCTGGAGAGTTCCCAGGGGATGTCGATGCTGCTGGTCCAGGGGCCACACTGTAAGGACCGCTGATCGTAGAGGCTGCCCGTGCTGGTGGACATCGCGTCAGGACACCTGGGCTCCAGCCCCGACCCTGCCTTACCAGCTCTGTGACCTCGAGCAAGACCCTTCCCTTCTCTGAACCTCAGGTTTCGCACCTGGAAGCTGACATCGTAATTCCAGCCCCCCTTCCTGCACAGGTGTGTGCATGCTCGAGAGACCCTCTGCGCAGGCACCAGGGGACCTTACCAAGTCTGCTTTCCAGTGTGTCCTTAGTTTCATTTTGGTTTTGTTTCGGTTTTCAGCTCTGCCGAGCCCTCTGCTGTAAGGCTCGTTGAAAGACCCTCAGAATTTGAGGTCAAGAGGTTCGTTTTCACGAAGAAGTCACCTTTTCCGAGAGAAAACACTGTCACTTCCTCAGGCTCTGAGCACTTGTCCCAGCTCATGGTTCACGTACGGGAGGAGGAGAAACTTTCAGAATAATGGCAACTTAGGGGCTGTTGCTAACAGCTTGCTTTCCTGTTCCTGGTCCGGATGAGCTTCAAACATTGTTTTGTGAAAAGATTGTTGCTTTGAACAATAATTTAATATTCAGGAATTGCTTAATCAGGCTTAAAAGGGTAGAGACCAGCGTGGGGTCTATTCAAATGTGGCTTGAAGTTCACTCATTGGGTGTCATCTCAGAACTTCTTCCCCAGCACAGTGGGTGGAAACGCTCCCGTGATCAGCTCTTGATTTCTTTCCCGGTTATAGACAAAATTTCCCCCCTACAAGGGGCAAAATTAGAATGTTTCTTCTTACATTGCCCAGATTTTTTTTTTTTTTTTTTTTTTTTGGCAATATCTAACCCAAAGGCTGGGCTGAGGTGGCAGACACATGGGTGTCTGGCCATCTGACAAGGGGCTGCCAATGGTAGTATGAGAAGTGAAGGGGACAGCCTGGAGCTATAAGGCAAGCCGAATGCCCACCTTCCTGCTCCTAAGCCGAAGGTCTCAGGAGCTTCCAAAGAGAGGTTAGAGAGGGCTTATGCTGCTCTGTTACGTTTCATCCAGTTTGTGCCTTCACTGGCCATTTGAATTCAAATATCGTGTGTGCCAATATGGGCCACCTATTAAAAAATCTATGGCCAGATTGATTAGAAGCTTCATATCCTCCCTTAACCCTCAGCTGCGGGTAATTTAATTAAAGCGAAGGGAAGGAGATTAGAAATGGCCCTGCTTTGTGTCCCCTTGACACCAACAGGCCCACATCTCCAATGACAGCCACGCCTTTAGTGAAAGATTAGGGGCGCAACTGCGTGTGTTCAGAAGAGCCCCCTGGATGCAAGCTCAGGTGGAGAGGACTGAGCCGTGACCGTGAAACCGTGGCGTGTCCCAGTCAGGGGAATGTTTATAGATCAGCAGAGGCAGCTTCTTCGTTTTACAGATGGGGAAGCTGAGGTGCCGAAATGGGAAGGGACACGTCCAAGTTCATTGGGATTTTAGCGGAAGAATTACAGAACTAAAAGTCCAAACTAGAAGAGCTAGAAGGTCATCCAGGCAACTGGCCCATTCACTGAGTACACGGGAGGTGACAGGACTCTCCCCCTGTGACAGGGCACTCACCGTGCTCAGCCACCTCTCGTTCCAGTAGCCGGCAGCATCAGAAATCACTGTCCTATTTGTCTTCCTGTGGCTTCCTAGTCCCATCCTTGGAGACACGTGGATAAATCCCAGGCTTTCCTTTAATTGCCATTCCTGTGGATATTTGAGGTCATTTATCATGTTTTCTATTAATCTTTTCTCTTGCCTGGGATGAGCGTCCCTTCTGCCGTCTGCGAGTCCCTGTCCAGTTCTCTCACCGCCCAATCACTCTGCTCACATTTCTCCACGTCCCTCTCGAAAGCAGGATGTCTCAAACCGAACGCGACCTTCTCGTGGTCTGATTAACACGATTTGGTCCTTTGTCCTAAAGACCTCGTGTCCGTTAATTCCTCCTAAGATCACTCACGCTATGTTCCGAATCAATCATTAAGGGCCCTTTGGTTGGAAGTGAGGGAAATTTGGTTATAACCAGCTTAAGTAAAAAGTGGGATTTAATGGCTCACTAACCACAAGATCGGGGGTGGAACTTCAGGTATGGGTGGATCCAGGGGCCCCGGCCATGTTCGCCCGAGCTCTGCATCTCTGTAGGTTTTCGCTTTGCTTCCCTGCTGTTGGCTCCATTTCTAAGCACCACAGATGCCAGTCATCCGATCTTAGTCCTTCCCAGCTACTGTAACACAAAGGCACGGACTACGTGGCTTATAAGCCACCAAACTCATTTCCGACAGTTCTCAAAGCTGGAATTCCAGGACCAGGGTGCCAGTGTGGCAGTGTGAAGGCCCTCTTCCAGGTCACAGACCTGTCTATGTGTCGTCACGTGGTGGAAGGGGCTAGAGATCTCTCCCAAGCCTCTTAGGACACTGATCCTTCTCATGACGGCTCCACCCTCATGCCTTCGGCACCTCCCAAAGGCCACGTCTCCCAACAGCACTTTCTGTGGCATTTAGGATTTCAAAACCATTTGAATTTGGGGAGAACACATGCCAAGTTCTCAGTGCTCGTATCCGATTGCGAAGGCTGCTGTAACCAAGAGCCACAAAGTGAGTGGCTGAAACAACAGAAATCGACTGTCTCCTGATTCCTGCTGGACACTAGAGATCAAAACGCCACCAGGGCTGGTTCCTTCTGAGGGCGCTGACGGAGAATCTGCTCCGTGCCTCTCCCCTAGCTCCTGGTGGTTCCCTACTCTTTAGTACTTCTTGGCGTGTGTAAGCATCGCTCCCATCTCTTGTCTTTACGTGGCGTTCTTCCAATGTGCATGTCAGGCTGTGTCCAAACGTCCTCTTTTTATAAGTTCACCCGCCAGATTGGATTGGGGTCCACCTTCCTCCCATCAGGCCTCATCTTGACTAAGCACATCTATAATGACCTTATGACCCAAATGACACTGGGAGTTAGTTCTTCAACGTATGAATTTGGGGGTCGGGGCACAGTTCAACCCATAATAGCCTCTTTCACAACAGCACCACCGAGAACCCCCGAGGCTGCATTTTGTGGGCTCCAGCGACTCACAACGTCCCTGAATTAAGCGCTGCGATTCCAGGCCCGAGACACGTTGGTGAAGCCAACAAACACAACCTGACACCCAGGGCCTGATAGTGGGAGAGGGGAGGGTTTCCAGGAAATGGGGGTGCCTGTAGGAAAAGGACAAATGTGTGCGGGACACACAGACCCAATGGACACACAGGAGAAAGAGATCAAGAAAGAGCCCGCGGCCTAGGACCCGGGCAAGGGCCGCGGCTCGGCAGGCAGGCAGCTTAAAGGATGGGCTTGACGCTAGCCCATTAAAAAGAGATCATTTGTGTGTTGTCATAAATCAGAAAGGGAAGCTGCGCCGCCAGACTGTTTCGGGGTCTTCCGAGTCTTCCTGGAAGCCACTTCAGCTCTCGGTAGCTTTGTGTTTTGCATTCGTTTCTTTTCATATTGGAAGATTAAAACAATAGCTTCCGGTTATCATCCCACACATTATTGATTAAAATCCTTGCCCGAAGACCTTCCATCTCACTTTTCAGCCTGGTGTGATTTACTTCTCCTTTTACTCCCTGTAACATATGATTAATGCTGATCTCTGGAGTCCCGGTGAGATGAAGCTGTGTGTCAGGTACAATTTGTCAGCTTGGAAGTATAGATTATTTTATGTTTCTCGAACTTTGTGGCCAAGGGAACACAGTTCTTGATTGTTAAATCCATCCACACTTTCCCCTGGGCTATGAAATGCCAGAAACATTAAATAGCCCACTTAATACATAACCTCATTCTGTATGCTTGACTATTTTGTTTTTAATTTTTCTTCCCTTTCCCGGCTGCTCACATGAAATGGGATCAAAGAAAAAAATTATCCTCACTGGATTTTGTTAAAATATTAATAGGTTAGGGTTGACTGGCTAAATTGAATATCTTTGCTGATCTCACTTGCATGTTTAACTTGTGCTTAGGAAAATATGTTTCCTAGGTGATAACCTTTTATGTACCAGCCTGACTTCATTGAAATGCATAGAGATAAAAATATGTCACGCTCAGCGGCTATGCTATTCTTGTGTGGCGCTGTGATTATTCAGATGGTAATTGACCCCCACCTGTAGACAGCTCCGATTCTGTAGTCAATCATTTCATTTGATGTTAAAATATGTGAAAGTACAATTATATAATTTACATTACAAATCACGCTGAATGCCAGGGGTCTCTGAACCGATGACAAACGCAAAGGAATCGGGGGCTGGGGGGAGAGGACCCAGGTCAATAAATGAAGTGAATTACACCGGCGAAGGGTTCAACTTTTCTTATTTGTGTCCACAAGAGCTTTTGTGCATGTGTCATTGGAAGAATAACTAGGGCCTTCTCGCCGCACCATAAATGGCAGCGTTTTAGACGCCTTTCTAAGGATGTCTCCCGCTTTCTGGCAGAGAGAATCGCTCTTCTCATTAAGCAGAGCGCAGAGGGCTGTCCGGGGCCAGAGGGGAGAACGGATCTATTAAAGGGAGCCGGCGGCATCTGCTCTGGGGGGGGGGGACGGCGGTTGCTGGTGCCCAACCCCACCCAGGCCTGAGTGCTAACTTGCAGATCAGGTATGCACATTTCCCAAGTCCAGGTCCGGGCCAGCAAACTTGAAACTTGCACGAAGGTTATTAGGAATTATGGCCCCAGGTGAAATGGTCGAGACACATTATCCGGGTACCCCTTACTGCACAGCCACATGGCATCGGTTTGCTATCGATCTGCTACCGGTCCCCTTTTCAGATGAAGAGGATGGACACGGAGTTCTTAGAGCGTGCCCAGGACCAGCTAGTTAGAGGCAGAAAATCGGTGGGTGGCAAGCCTGGGCCGAGGACCTGGATCAGGCATCAGTTGCTTATGGGGACTCCGCAGGCCCGGGGAGGCACACAGGCACAGCCTCTGCCTCAGTGGGGCTTATGGGAAAGCAAGGGGGTTGGGGCAGGAGTAGGGATCCTTGATGAGGACAGTCCCAGAAGGGAACTCACCAGCTGGAAGGTTCCTGATGGAGATGCACTACCTGGACATGTGAGGTGGAAGGCTGGCTCCAGGGCGCTGGGGCTGGGGGCGAGTGGGCCTTCAGGAGCTTGTGCAGGCCGTGGAAGAGGCAGGAGCCTTTCTCCCCTGGTGTGTAAAGCTTCCCGCATCATAGCCATTCCCAGCCAGACTCTTGCTCTTTCTTCGGCCACATTCCAAAGCAGCCAGTCTGAGCCATCCTGGGGCCTCTTGGCTTCCAGACTGCGCACACAGTACCGGGCTAGGCCATGAGAGGAAGAGCTGCACTCCCTCCAAAGGGATTTGGGGCACCAGGATCTTTGTTGGTTTCTGATGTGAGCACCTGATCCTTGAAACGGGCTGGGAACCCTGCCCCGTTGGCTAAGAAGCGCAGGTTTGCTGCCAAGCTTGCTCACATGGGCACAAGCAAACCTCCGAGAGGCACCCCCCGGCAGTCCTCACGAAAAGGGCCTTTCGGGCTGCATCACCTGGGGCAGATGCCCCACATCTGTCACCTTCATGATCTTTCTATCCCATCTTCCTATACTTTTAATCACTTGGCATAACTGTTAAGAGCACAGAGTCAGGAGGCAAACACCTCGGTGCAAATCCCAGCTCCGCCGTCTGCTGGCTATGAGATCTAGGATAAGTTAACCTCTGTTTGCCTCAGCCGCCCCATCTGTAAGGGAAGTAAATAATAGCACTCATCTTCTAGAGCTGTTATAAAAATTAAGAGTTACATAGGTTTAGAGAACAAAGCGATGGTTGCCAGAGGGGAGGTGGCTTGCAAAATAAGAAGAGATTAAGAAGTGCCAACTGGGATGTAATTGAAAAGCAAAAATTAAAAAAAAAAAAAGAATTAAAAGAGTTAAAATGCGAAGCACTTAGAATAATGACTGGTACAGAGTAGGAATATATGTAAAGTGTTGCATAAAATTTTCTTTTTTTAAAAAAACACAGATCACCTTTTTTTACCCAACTGTACAGGCAAGCTGAGTTTATTTCTAATAAACTTGAAAATATTTAACTGTTAAATCGCGTTTTAGATTCTGGGCACTTCCCTCTGAAAACCCCCTAAGCATCAAGTTCCAATTGCGTGGCCTGGCATTCAGTCTCTCACAAAGTGTCCCCGCTCACCTTTGCGGCCTTGTCCCCCCACTAAAAACTCACCGTGTCCCATGTGCTCTGTTGATTTATGTACTTAAAAAACACAAAGTTGTTTTGTTATTCTATCCAGGGGCAGTACAGCTTAGTGGGTTCAGTGCACAGGTCGAGGGTCAAGTGATAATGGCTTGGCATCCCAGCCCCGTGCCGATGTGGCTCAGTGGTATCAGTTACTCTTCCTGTGTCTCAGCTTTCTCCTGTGGGACCTGTGGATAATAATAGACTCTCCCCTCATTAGAGAGGTTAGGCTAATTAAACAAATTAATTCTTGAAAGTACTTAGCACCGGGCTTCGTTAAAGGGAGTGCTCCTTAGACTAGTCATGGGCGGTTTGGTCACATTAGTATGTAAAGCAGAAGTCCTTAAGCCTGCCTAATGGCCCAAAGAATGGAGCAGCGACGTCTCCTTGCCCAGGCTCCCTCTCCCCACTGGAGACCGCTCAGCAGAGAGCTGGGGATGTGGGAAGCTGACCTGGGAATGAGCGAGCCATTCCTCCTTTCAATCAGAAATCCCAGCAACAAATCGCCCACTCCGAGAACGAGCCAGACGCTCTGGCCAGGGACGATTTCCCAGGCACTTTCCCGAGGCTCATTTTGAAAGTGAATTGAGACATTATCTTTAATTAAAGTGGCAATCTGCCCCCATGAGCTTCCAGGTCCCTAGATACTCAAAGGATGGGCTCGGTTTTGTCCCCCTCCCTGCCTCTTTTTTCTCCTTTTAATTGCAAGCCCATCAGCAGGCCAGTTTACTAAATTGGTTTTAATGGAAATTTAGCCAACATGAATAATAATGAAATGTAAAATTATTCCTTAGCTAATGAACAGCCAGCGGCTTTGGGGTTAATTGGTTGCTTCTAGTGTCAGCTTATTTATATTAAAATAGAATTGTAATAGGATTCTAAACTCAAACTGTTTCATCTTCTTGATCGTCGCTTACCTTAGGGTTTATTCTTTATCATTAGGCATTGTTTGGTAATCGCTCCCACTTTGGACCTACTTGTGGATTAATTAATTACCTAGTTAAACTCGAGTGATTTTTTTTTTTCCTTTAAAAGATAGGAAACTTGTCTTATTTTCCCTTAGCGTTATGCTTTTTTTCCCAAAGCTGTCTGTACACACAGACATATCTTCTTCACTGATTTTTATACCAGATGGTCATCTTGGCCAGCTGAGAATGAAGGAGATCTCATAGCCTCTGGCCTTCTCCACGGACACCCTCGGCTGCCTCCAGACAGACCACTGAGGTCAGGCAGCAGAGCTACTGACTGTCCACTCCTAGAAGCTCATTTCCTTCTCTAGGACTCAGCGTCCACATTTGAAAAGGTGAGGGGTTAGATCACTAGAGCAATGTTTTTTAAACTGAGGGGGTTCTTTGCTGGGGGATATTGGGGATCAGGTATTGATTGGAAGACAACAGTTCATTCAGGCAGTTCTCCCTTTTACAGATAGGTTTTCTATGTGGTTTTTGTTTGTTTGTTTGTTTTTGTTTTTATTTGAAAAGTAACAAAAGAGGGAGCAAGGATTACACTATTTAAATAAATTTTTTTTTTTTTAGCCAAAGAACCAGATCCATAGTTCCTAAATTTGGCTACATCAAAATCATGACAGCAACGATTTCTTGGACATAACACAAAAGCACAGGGAACAAAAGAAAAATATAGGCAAATTGAACTATCAAACTTCAAAACCTCCATGCATCAAAAAGCACCAACAGAAGGATGAAGCGACCAACAGAATGGACTACAAATCATATTTCTGATAAAAAATTAATATCCAGAATATATAAAGAACTCACACAACTCAACACAACAACAACAACAAAAAGCAGACTCAAAACTGGGCAAAGGACTCGAATAGATATTTCTCCAAAGAAGATATATAAGTGGCCAAGTAAGCACATAGGAAGAAGCTTACCATCCCTAGTCACTGGGAAATGCAAATAGAAACCACGAGAAATATGGCTTCACACCCGCCTACCTACCTACCTACCTTCCTACCTCAGAAGACTATTAGGAAGATTCAGTGACAAAAATGCATAAAAAGTATTTAGCCCAGTGGAACTCTTAATAAATTATTAATATATCATTAGTTCACCCCGCATGTATTAAGCACCTGCTGTGTGCCAAATAAAGTGCCAGGTGTTCTGGGTCATATGGATGATACCTTAGCAATGACCTTGAAAGAAGGTTGGAGAAAAAGTTAAATGACACTAAAAGATGTAAGTGTTTTAAAGAAGGTTAGTTTCTGAGGACAGGTATTTCTATCAGGGTGTTCCTAAATTTTTTTTCATTTAGAAGGACCAGGATATTGGCAGCGGTGGGGCTGGAGGGGGGAAACTACCTTATTTCTCAGTTTTGAAGACTGTGTCTAATTCCTAAAACACCCAGAAGTGCGTTTAGCACTGGGCACCCTCGATTAGGTCTGCTCCTATCACGCGCATCTGGAATTCACTGTAGGGCCGAAACAAGGCTCTTTACTGGGCCCTGGTGCAGAGCAAAACTGGGTAAGAATCCCCAGGCAGAAGTCAGGTCAGCCCTCAGCAAAGCCGCCAGGCGTTCCCGCCGTCACGTCAGAACCTGAAGGTGTCTTCGGTGTCTGGTTCGACCATCTCATCCTCTAGCTGGGGAATGTGCAGCCTTAAAAGTGGAAGGGCCCCCACATCACTCAGGGATTTAAGGCACAGAAGGGGGTGCGACTATGACCTTCGCATTTACTTGTACATCTGCTTTTGGATCTCAATGCCCTACTGAGCACCTAGCACCCATGGGGCCTCGGCCTCCGGATGGGCCTCGGCAGGCCTTCCATCCGGTCCTTGTTAAACTTACTTTTCCTTAGTCCTGCTCCTTACAACTGTTAAAATGATTAAAGAAGACAATTTAGATGACACAAGCAAACTATTTAACACTTCGTGAAGCCGGCTGTCTTAGGGTCCAGAGAAATGCAAAGTAAGATGGAAGGCAGGAAGCTTTGACACAATAAGGAGTAAGGAACGAGGAAAGGAAAACCAGACGATGAGTAAGGGACAAGGAAGTAAGTGTAGAGCCCAGAGCTGGCTTGGCATTTGGGGACGGACATACTGAGCTTCTGGTCACGTGAGGCATTTTCAAGGACACTGAAGTTATCCGTTTGCTGACATGGCACCCCGGGCAGGGCTGGCTCCCTCTCGGGCCTAGAAATTAATTTCAACATAACCCTTGTTCGTTCGGGGTCACATTTGAAGGGTAAATGGTGGCCTTGATGGGGACCTTTGCAGCCCTGTGGTAGACTGGTTGGAAGAGATTTCTTAGGCTGGCGACCTGGGATTTCCTCAAGCGGCCCCACGCTGGCAGCCTGCCTTCGGCCACCACGTGCTGCATTACGGCATGGCTGGCCCTGATCTGCTAACAGCTGTGACATCGAAGGACCCGAAGAGCCCAGAGAAAGTGTTGACCAACCTCACCAGGTACTCAGCATCAGCCAGGATGCTTTCCTTACTCGGAAATGCCCATGTAGTGGACCCCAGCGGACACTGGAAACCCCTGCTGAACAGCAGCCGGGTGGTTTGAGGATGTGTCCAGCTGAGTCAATATTTCCTTCCTTTCCTTCCTCCGTGTAACTTGCAGATAAGAAAATCAAGCCTCGAAGAGAAGAAAGCAGGTTTTTTCAAGTGTGCAAAAACTGATCTCGAACCCTCCTACCTTTTTTAAAAATAACGTGTCCTGCTCTTCAACAGCTCGGAGGAGAACCACACAAGGGTAACCATCCCTTTGTCACCACAGCTGCGACCGGTCAGCGGCTCTTTTTCTGGTCTCCCCTTCCAAAGAAGCGTTGTCGTTTTCCTTTTGGCACACGCTTCGTGGTCACCCCACCCAAGAGGCCTCTATAAAAACCCTCCCTTGTCAGTTCACGGAGAGGAGTAACCGTGTGCCTGGGGACAAATCTCTTCTAAAATTATAAAAGGCAAACGTCAGCCTCTAAATATATCAGCCATGATGAGCCTTCTATATTTGATCCATTGTTGTGGGGCCTCAAATCCCGAGGTCTTAGCGTGCTCAGCTTTGCCAAAACGAGACCGTAGATATCAAAAGCAATTAATGTTCCCCTCTCTCGTTCCACTTATTTATTTTTGAAGTCCCACAATGCAATTACTTAAGAGGCCTTCGGAAGAAATCCTAAGAATCATTTTCAATCAGCAGAATGAAAATGTCACCTTTTGCGATTTGGCAAATAAACGACGTGTAGGAATAAGTCCCTTCCATGTCGCTGCGCGCTATCCACGAAGGGCTAATTGCCACGGTCTCTAAATGAAATACGGCAAAGTGCTCCACCTCTGTGCCAGTTTGTTTAAAATCTGCACAGCTTTATTATTAACGCTATTTAATTACGAGAATGTCAGCCATGGAGAATTCCAAACCCACACTTTCCCTTCATCATTAGTAACAGGGCAAAAATGAAACACTTTCAACAATGAAGGGTTCATATTTCAAGCTTATACAGTAGCTGCTAAAAGGCTATACTCAGAAAATCAATTTTATTAAAGTCCTTCGAGCACTAAAGGGACTTGCATGCAACTAAGCAATTTTAAAAACATGTCCAGGAGCTGCGACTTTTTGATTCATGTTTTTAGTGGGGTTATTTGGGACTATTTTCAATATTGTTTCCTTACAGTGGGGTCAAAAGTGATTTGGGGAAGGGCCAAGCCAGGGAAAGGGAACATGTCCCCATCATTTCTCCCTGACACAGTTTCCATCGCACGTGGGGATCTGTGGAATGGGAAATCCGGGGGGCAGACAATGCGAGATGAAGGATGGGGGGAGAAGGACGGTAGAGGAAGGGGAGAACATCATTTTTCCTCTTTTATTTTCTGTTAGGGTTTTTTTTTTTTCCAATTTAAACTCAGCAAAAGAATAGCTGAAAATGGATCTCAGCCACAGATTTACCGGCTTAGATGCGAAAGCCTGCGTGAAAACGCTCCAGCTCCCCAAGTTCACTAACCCTTCCATAACCAGGTGTTATGGAATCACTTGGCGATTCACTTACTGCCTGCCAACGGTTGTCTACACTGCCTGGCGTCAACTCTGAACTGTCATCTCTTGGTGAGCTGTGTGTCTCTTCTCCTTAAAAATATCTTGAGTGTTTTGAGGGCTGAGGCCAAGGACCCCTCTCTTGGCATCATGAAGCCAACCGGCTCTTCCTGAACTAGTACTTTCATCTTTAATTACTCCTTATCTAGTCATCTAACGATGTCCCTTCTCCCCGACCTTTAATGCACACTCTTTGGTACCATGTGGCTTATGTCACCAGGGTGTGTAACCCAGAACTTGACACGTGGCGGGCGCGCGTCGTCCGCTGGCTGACCGCTTGGGTATTAACAATCCATGGTTCCATCTCTGAGGTTCCCGTATCGCCTGGCTCCGGGCTTCTGTCTTCAGTACGTACCCAGTGATTTCCTTCAGTATTATTAGGTTGCTATTTTCCTCTCGTTTAGTATTTGAGTATTAGTATTTTCGGGCTAATTGGCAGGATAACATGGGGACTGAAGTGTAGGTCCCCAAATCAGACAGCCTGGGGGTGACTCTTCATGCTGCCTGTTTCTGACTATGTCACCTTCCCAGGGACGACTTCTTTAGGGCAAGGACAGGGCCTTACACTTTCCAGTTCCTCTCCTGTTTAGGAGCACGGCTTTTGTCATCACGTTGGGACTTTGTTCTGTCCCTGTACGACCTTGAGCTTGTTATCTAACCCTCGGTTTGCTAACGTATAACATGTGCACAGCCATGTCTGTTCCATGGGACTGTTCTAAGGATTAAATAAGATGACATGTGGACGGTCTTGGCGCTGGATCGGGTACATAATAAGCTCTATAAATGGAGGCTTTGGATGACAAAAACAAACGCCCCGTGTGGTTATCGTTTGTTTGGTGGGGGTGGGTGGGGCAGGCTTACAGTTTCAATATAAAACTGCAGTAGTGGAGGAGCCGGGATAGTTGAGTCTGATCCCAGCTCTCTGTGGCTGTAGGCAAGGCCTTTCACGTCTCAGTTTTATCGTCTTTGAAACAAATATAATCATATTTGCCTGTTGACATCCCAAGGTTGTTGCGAGGCTACAATAAAAGACTAGGTCAAAAACAGAAGGTTCTCTACGCAACACTCAGCTCCTATTGAAAATGAGTACTTGTTGAGGGTTTGATGCTGACCCAGCATCTACCACGGTGGTGAAGCCAGGGATGCAACTTACATACAATTAAGCAGGTTTAAAAACATGTCCAGGAGCTGTGACAAGTCCCCCCGAATAAGGTTAGGCTAATCCTAGGCGAAAATAAGCAACATTTATTGAGCACTTGCTGCAGAGCTGGCACTACTCCCAGCACTTTTCAGGTTAACTCATTTAATCCTCGTAACAAACCACGAGGACGGTATTCTTTCCCTCCTCATGTACAGAGGAGGACACTGAGGCCCAGAGAGGGAAGGCGATTTGCCCAAGGTCACACAGCTAGTGAGTGTCAGAGCTAAGGTTCAAACCCAGGCCTGCTAGCTCTCTGCTGCTCTCAAGCTGTTTGTTCTTAGGTAAGTTGCTTGTCTTCTCTGGGTCTCTGGTTTCCCTTTTTCAAGACAAGCAGATAGTTTCTCCCTGGTGCTCCTTGGGTCCTGGGAGGCCTGAATGGTGAGGCGGAAGTGAGGGGATTTTAGCAATAAGGGTGGGGAAGGCCAAGGGAAGCAGGGCTCTATTTTAATCAAAACGGAAACATATTTTAATTTGTCAAACCATGAATATTTTCATATACAGCTCTCCTCCTTGTGTGGATGTTTACAAAGATGCTCCCCAGTTCAAGGTCAAATAAAAGTGCCCTACCGTGTGGTCTATTTTTCCTATCATCTCAGTTTTACGTTTCCATCTTTTAATGACCTTACAATTTATGTGGGCATCGGGAGTGAGGGGGAGCTCTCACCTTGTGTTTCCTAAATAACGAATTTCTCTGGCTCCATTTCGTCAAATCATTATTCATTTCCTCACTTACTGGAAATACCTTTTCTTTTCTCTCAAACCAATGACTATGTACCTTGGAGTTCGGTTTTTAACTTTCTCTTAATCTGCGGACGTCTGTCTACTCCCATTTCAGTACCACAATGGCTGTTGCTGGTTGATGAAAATAAATCTCTACTTAATGTCTACACATTCATAATGTTCAAAACCAAAAACTGTGGCTGTGAGGTCAAATGCCACACGGCCCCATTACTATTAGGACTTAGTGTGTCCGGGCAGCCTTCCTGCACAGCAGTGCAGTGGTCCATCAAAAGGCCCTGATTGAAAACATCGCCTTTGCCAACTGGTGATTTGACCGACTGTCCCAAGGGTTGGTGGGAAGTCTCGGCGACCAGCACTGGACTTTTGTAAAAGACAAGGGCAAACAAGTTGGTCAGGAGACGTGCAGAGAATCCGCTGAGATTTCCTGGTTTCCTGGAACTTGCAGAGGCGTTTAGCGATGGTTTTCCACGCTCACCCAGTGTCGGCCCGTGATACAGACTGGGGCAGAGGAAGCCACTTCTGGGTGTGGGAAAATCCATTTGGTGCTGTGTCCACCCATCCCGTAGCAGGTGGGCACTGGCTAGTGCTGACATCTTCTCAGAATTTGGAGCCAGAAGAAGTAGTTCTGCGTGAAGGGTCGTCGCCTACTTTCTGAGTCAGAGACTTTGGACGAGTCTGTAACCTCTGAACCTCCGTTTCTTGTTCTATAAAACGGAGACTGTGTCTGGCAGAGGCCATCCACTATACAGTAATATGCTCCGTTTAATTTGCACTAAGGATTTTTTTTTCTTCTGAGAAGAGGGCGCAAGTGATGCTGACACTGTAGAATGTCCTTGCTATAATAAGGGACACCAGTCAGTTCTCAAGTGCAGGCCTGCAGAATGCAGCGTCCGACGAGCAGCTGGTTTCTCGAACTTCCACGGACGTCCGGGTAGCTTGTGGGTGCTTTTTGCCACACCAGATTCGAGGTTATGAAATTTCACAACGTAACTGTTTTCTTCTCGTCGTTGTTACTTCTACTCCTTCCATTCTCTTTTAGACCCCATCCAGTCAGGCTCCTGTCCACGGAGAAAGCTCTCATTCAGGTCATATGGCTGAACCTCTTGGTCAAGTCTCAGATTTCGTCTTATTCAGCTTCTCAACACTGTTTGACATTGTTGACCATTCTCTCCAGGAAATAAATTTATTTATTTATTTATTTATTTATTTATTTATTTATTTATTTATTTCCTTCCTTCCTTCCTTCCTTCCTTCCTTCCTTCCTTCCTTCCTTTCTTCTAGGATACCACATTCCCCTGGATCTCACCCTATTTGTATGAAAACCCTTTCTCAATGATGAGTCTTCCATATCTCCCCAACTGTGAAATGTTGGAACAACCCTAGGCTCAGTTCTCAGATTTCTTCACCCCTCTCCATGCCTGCTCCATGCTTTTCCTTCCTCTCCCCTCTTCTCTTCTCTGCATGTTCTTGTGCCTTTGTTGATTTTTCTCTTCTGGTTATTCATTCAATCGCATGGCTTTAAACACTATCTTAAAATATATCTTCAGATGAGACCTCTCTCCGACTTCAGACTGATAGATCCACTTCGGCATCTAAAAGGCATCTCAGAGGCAGCGTGTCCGAAACCAAATTCCTGACTACCTGGTCCTCTAGCAATTACCCCATCTCACAACATGACTCCCTTCTCCCAGTCGTTTAAGCCGTATTGCTGCTGGCTCTACCTTCAAGGGGTGTTTGGACCTCTCACCACCTCCATGCCACCAGCCTGGTTCAGGCCTCCAGGATTTCTGGCCAGGATGACAGCAATGGCCTCCTACCTCCTCTCTTTCCTTCCATTTTGTCATGATCTCTAACAGCACTGAGCGTCCGAATAACTGTGTCGGCATCTGAATCTGCTCATATCATTCCTCCGCTCAGAGCCCCCCAGTGGCTTCTCCTTCTACTTGGAGGAAAAGTCAGATCCTTGCAAGGGCCTATCAGGCCGTACGTGATCTTCACTGTTCCCAATCTAATTTCCATTTCCTCTCTGACAGAGCCCGCTCCGGCCAGGCTTGTCTTCTTTGTTGCTCTTGTCTCGGAAATTTCGAATTTGTTCCTCCCACTGCCTCGGTCGTCTCCCCTTCAGATAAGTGCATGCCTGACACTCTTCCTCCCGTCTGGTCTCTGCTCCAATGCTACCTACTCAGTGAGGTCATCCTTGACCACCCCTTATGAAATAGCAAATCCCTTCCCTTCCCTTTGCTACCCTTTTTGTCTCATTTAATTTTCTTTCGTGAGCTTATCACGGCCTAATATATATCTGTTTGTGAGGGCACATGGTGGGTTCTTATAGATTCTCATTGAATGAATGAGTGAATGAGTGAATGAGTGAATGAGTGAATGAGGCCTGGCAAGCACAAATTCCTATGAAAGTCATGGCTATTCAATGAATTTCCTCTTTCTGGGTTGAGGGACAACCACCGGCCCCCAGTCCTTGGTGCCTCATGGAGGAGGGGCTTGTTGCATTCTCCAAGTCTCCGAGGGGCATAGAGGGGATGCAGAGCTTTGCCCAAGCCCCCAGGGTCTACGTCCTGCCAATGGGCCTGGCAGGATGAGAAGGACCGAGGGTGTTGTTGGCATGGCAGGTGTTTGGACACAAACCTTGACAAAGAGACAGAGCTACTTCCCAAGGGAGGCCAAAAGCCAAGCAAACTCTCATCATAAACTGCCGAGTTTGAGGTCCCAGGTTTGCAGAGGATTTGGGCGACAACCCAGCCCAATGGGAGGCCTTCTTGGGCCTGCGGCAGGGGTGCTGGTGGGAGCTGGCACGAGGCCTCCCCCTGGGGAACCCCTAGCCTAAGCATCTCACTTTCGACTCACAAATACCCTGAGCTGGGGCTCAGGAAAGAGAGCCAAGCCACACAGGGCCCGTTTTACGCTTTTAGTTCTGAGATAGCGATCGTGGGGGTGGAAATTCTCTGCGTTTGTGGAATCATAAATTTTTTAAAGTCTCTTGGCTCCACTTTTAAATTTAGTGCCTGAATAAAACGTTGGCTCGAGCTCCATATTCGATTATTAAAAATCATGCTCAGGCCTGGGAGACGAGTATTTACACATCTGCCTGCTCATCGGAAGACCCACGCAGCAGAATGTGGCTCGCATCGGAGCGGGCGTCACGGGAGAGAGCCCCGAGGACAGAGGGCCATGTTGTTAAATAAAGGAGTGGGCCTCAAAACCCTCTTCTGTTCTCATGTTTGCAAGGACTCTCAGCTGCTCTCTCACCAAATTCGCTATTTGTTATTTTTCACTTGATTTTTAAAGAAATACAGGATCACCTGTGTGTGTGTGTGTGTGTGTGTGTGTGTGTGTGTGTGTGTGTGTGTGTACATTCATGAAATGAAAGAAAGGTCTGGAAAAGTGCAGACCAAATTGATAACAGCGGTTACCTCTGGAGAGGGAGCCAGGATGGGAAGGGGTGGGGTCAAAGGAGACTTCTACCTTATACATAATGTTTAAGTTTTCTAGAATACGCAGTCACATGTTAATTAACTTTAAGCCACCCCACGGTCCGTATAGAGAATCCAGAAGCTATAGAAAAATATAAACATAAAAATAAATATTAAACATAATGCTCCCACCCCAGAGATGACATGTTCGGTGTTTTGCCATTTTTTATTTTAGGAAAAGTCTCCTCATTACCGGATCCACTCACACGAGGTGTTCACGTCAGGGTTACGAGGATGTAGCGTTTAGAGTAGGTAATAGCTGTGGTTTCATTTCCGAAAAAGGATGACACATCCTTTCCCCCAAAATAAAAATCAACAATAAAATATCCTGGGGAGGGAGCTGTGAAAAGTGTCCGTTTTGGCCCGTTTAAGAAACATCTGTGCGTTTGGTTTTTCATGGGTTATGGATCGCAAGAGTCCCAGGCATGGTAAGTATTTGCCCAAATGAGGGGGGCTGGGGAAACCATTATTAACAGAAAGAGGAGAGAGGCTGAGAGATGGGGAAAGCGCCTCATTTCTGTTTTAAAGAAAGTTTAATAAAAAGACAGCTTTCTCCCTACGGTTCTATCAGACGGACGAAATCACTACCGAACACCTGTAGCTCAGGTATGGCTGATGTGGCGAAATAGATTCCTTAAAAGAAAAAAAAAGAGTCTATAAACAGCTCATCTGTGTCTGGGTTATTGTTTTTCCATGAACTTTAGGTGGACTTGTCCAACAGCAACAGAGCGCGTGTCCACGCGCGCGCACACACACACACACACGCTGCCAAAGCGTCCAAAAAATAACGAAAGCCTGAAAGACACACCAAAGCCATTTTTATCAAGAGCATAGGACACCCAATGGCTCAGCTTCCATCTTTTCTGAGATGAACAGGGGCTTTTGAGCTGAGAGGAGCGAAAACGGCAGCAGAATCCGGGATGTCCTCGTTCGTAGGGACCATCCAAGGGAAGGGCCCTTCGTGGGAACCAGCAGCCGAGGCTTCCTGGCACCCCCTAAGGCAGACTCGGGGCCAGACATCAGCCCTGCTCCCTGCAGCTTGGGGTCTCTGGGAGCCACATCCATTTTAGGGGAGGCCCCAGTGTATGTGCAAGTGCTGGGTGACAGAAGACGTGGGCAGGAGTTTGGGGTAATGCAGCCGTGGCCAGACTCTTACAGGCATCGTTGCTTCTCCGTCTTGGCTTTCTGCGTGGAACCTGTCGTTTGAATCATCTCCATAGCAACTCCAGCCTCGTAAACATAACTCTCCTGCCGGAAAAGCCGGGTCACAGATGAGAAAGACCTGCTTCCAACACTCACCTCCTCATCCTGGACACAGATCCATCATGGCTCAGGGTCAGCCGGAGCGTCAAGGGTCTGCAGATCAACCTGCATCTGATGCCCGCATCTCCCGAACGACATCCTGTTAGGCACTTTCTTCTTACACGCCCCCAGGGGAAGGGCGCTCGCTACCTCCTCACATCTAAGAGTCAGTAACTTTTCCTCGTATTGAGTTAAAATCCAGCTCTAAAAATCCTCCATCCAATGGTCTGTGCTGCGGGGTCTCCATGACAACAGATCGTCACGTCTCCCTGGAGTCCTCCTGCGTGTTTCTTCAACTAGTCCTCACACGCGTGTTTCCAGGTCCCTTTCCTATGAGCTCACTGGGCTACCAGTGCCCCCTCATCCCCCCTCATTTCCTACCCGCCCCCCAGACACACACTTTGCTGGGAAGCCTGGAACCTTGTCTGGATTAGGGTTAGTGGGTATCTGTGATTCGCATCGTTCAGGGCAGAGATCCACTCTAAGGAGAAGATGGTGCTAATCAGGAACCTTTCCACAGAGACAGCAGCCCAACCCAAAAGGACTTAGGCCCAAATAGGGAGCTGACGGCTCACGTCCCTGAAAATTCAGCAGTGGGTCTCAGGCGCGGCTTCACCGCTGGGCTCACCGATGTCCTCAAGACTTGGTCTCTTTCTCCACCCCTCGGCTCTGCTTCTCTCTGTGGGCCCCCAGGTGGCCAGATGGCCACCAGCAGCCCCAGACTTCAGCTTTCACAGCTCCGAGCCTGGTGAGAGGAAGAGGGCTCTCCTCCTGGGGGCTTGGGCCAAAGTTCTGGGCCGTGACTCTCGGTGGCCTGAATTGGATCGCGTGCCCGTCCTTGCACAAAGAGCCGAGGCCACTCAGTCTGTGGCACTCTGACTGGCCAGGCGTGAGTCGAACCCCCACCCCGGGAGCTGGCCTTGGAGCCAACCTCTCCCAAAATACAACCACCCAGAAGAGGATTTGCCTGGAGAAAATGCGAGTTCTGTTACTAGAAGGAGGGAAATTACTAGAAGGGAGCATGAATGTCCATGACATCAACTGAAGACACACCGTGGCTCCCGTTCAGGGGTCACCGATGGGCACGATGAAAAGATGCTTGAAGAAGAGTTAAGGAACAGCCGGGCCGGGTTGTCTGTGCAGGTCAGAAAGGTCCTTTTAAGCACAGACACAGTCAGCTGCCCCCCTGGGCTTTGGATAAAAGCTTTTCCTCACAAGCTCCAAGCTTTAGCACCATCATTCACAGCTTTTAAGGTTGTTGTCACATTGTTCAGAGGAAAGTTGATTTTTACACTTAAATTAGGTTGCTTAAAAAAAAAAAACAACTATGAGTCACTGTTTCTTTTCTCTCCTCTTTCCCCACACTTTTTTTCAGAGAAGCATTTCTTATCTGGACCCACCTGAGCCTCTGGCTACTAAATGTACATCTGTCATGGGGATAGGAAATGAGGAGCCCAAGTGGCGACACTGATCATCCCTAAAAAGTGTCATCGCGTGAAGGTGGCTGGTGCTCTAAGACGAAGGGAAAAGAGCTCAGCTGCTCAGAGATGCGGCACCTACCTCAGGGGCTCCTGCCCCGCGGGGATGACAGTTCTGGGGACAGAGATGGACAGCGTCGAGATTGTCCAGGCACCAGTAACCTCGCATCAGAGCCAGACGGCCTTCACGCCAAACTCGCCGGGCAATATATAAATGACTCAATCCAGATGAAAATTCAACTTTCATAGCTTCATCGCAATCAAGAGATTTGAAACAAGATGCAGCATTTTGGGCCTAAAGGGAAAGAGATTTAAAGCGATCTACCCAGGGTTGGTGGGAGTGTGGGCACATATTCCTGTACCCTGCTCAGGAGAATATGAAGTGGTTTAGCTTTTGGGAGGGCACTTTGGCGATTTCTACCCCCAACTTCAAAAATATGCATGCCCTGTGACCCAGCAAATCCACATTAGGAATTCTGAAGAAATTACCATAAACGTGAATAAAAAGATTTATGCATGGGAATAATTCTGGAAGCCTGTTTGCGATAGCAAAGAGTTGACAAGCCTAAATTTCCAATAATAGGAGCTAGGTTAAAAGAGTCATGAAAAGCATATTTTGGAAGAGCTTGATGACATGGGGAATACTGGCAATCTAGTTGAACTTAATAAGCAAATTATGAAATAATGTGTAGACATGTGTGATCCATACATAAACGTACGTACATATATGTGTATATTACATTGTATTTATTATAAATTATATTATTAATTATATTATATTATATTACATTAATTATATTGTATTATGTTATATTTATTATGTTATATTTATTATGTTATATTGTATTGTATTATATTATATTATATTATATTATATTAATCTTAGAAGGAAGACTGGGAGGGTAATCTCCAGAATATTAACTGATTATCTCTAGTTTTGAGATAATGGGGAATTTGGGGTCTATATTTCCTATCATTAAAAAATAATGATGATGGCTTTTTATTTAGGACTTAATTCTATGTCAGGCATGGTGACAAGCTATTTGCACATTCCAATTTTTTGCACCTTGTAAAACAGGTGTTGTGAGTACACTCACTCTGCAGATGAAAAAACTGAGGGAATTGCACTCACCCAAGGCCCACTAAACTCTTCTAGTCCACGTCCCGGAGTCTCCTGCCAAAAAGCCCCCATTAGGGATGGGCCTACAGAGCAGGGCCAGTGGGGAAGGTGGGAGAGACTGATACCTGCCATCCAGGTCATCCTTCGTCAGTTAATGCTCACACGGTGTGTGTTCTGAGCCTCCCTGCTGCCTTTCTTGACTCTGAAAGGAAGAGCAGAGCACGCTGGAAGAAATTCCACGCTCTGTGTGGAATTCCAGCCCCGGTTTCGCTATGTGACCTTGAACGAGTCATTTCCCCTCCCTTGGGCCTCACTGAGTCTGTACTTGCTGCTCTGATGCTTCATGATTCTCCTCACCAGAGAAGATCTCCAAATGATTCAGGGGAATTACTGGGAGCTGGAAGGACCCGGTCCTCTTTCTTCATGCCCCGAAGCAGAACATCCAGGCCCCAGGCCCTTGCAGCCCTCTGACACACAAATGATGCACTCTAGCCATTCGTTTGCTCATGCGCGCAACTCATTCCTGGGTACCACTTTTGTGTACGTGTTCTTATCGATCCTCCACGAAGTTCTGTGCCAGTCCTATGCCGACCCAGGGACCTTTGCCATTGCTGCCTCTTGTGCTTGGACTGCTCTTCTCCTCGATTTTCACATGGGCTGGGTCTTTCTGGGGTCAACATTCAAGATCCGCACAAAGGCAGGGGCCTAGTTCGTCTCACTCATCACAGGGAAACGGGGGCACCTAAAATGTGCCTACCTAGTATATCAAAGACTCTTGGTAAATATCTGATACACGAATAATTCTTTCAGTTGACATCCTTGAGGTCTACCTGGAGGAGGAGGCATGTGCACTGGGCCCAGAACACTGAGCAGCGTGCTAGGCCTTCTTTTCTCTGTCTCATTTTACTTTTTCTGCCCCCGCCCCCTTCCCAAGATGACCTCATCCATGCGTGCACTGGATTCCACCTACTCTCTCTGCTCGGGCCTCTCCCCGCGACGCTGTGTCACTGTCCCTCCCTGCCCCTCTCTTTGTCCATTCTCAGCTGTCCTATTTTCGGTGCTTAATTACAGTCCTGCTATGCAGACAATGACGGTGCCATCGTTCTCAAAAGATGATTGTGTCTGCTCGCCCTTTTGTCCGGAGCAGAAAGAAGGCAAGACTGTCCAGGTCGTAAACACGGGTGCTGTGTTTGTTAGTGCAGGAGTGACACTGTCTGTCGTCACGCTTACAGGACTCATAGCTTCGATGTGTCGTGGGCAGGATGTCTTATTATTAATTGCAATGTTTTAGACCCGAACCCTTTTTTTAGAAGCTTTGAAAACAGGTTTGTTTTGTTTTGTTTTGTTTTGTTTTTGGTTTAAATGACAGGAACTGGGGTTGTTTTTTGTTTTTACTTTTTTTCCAGCCAGGAGCAAATTTAGACACTTGGGTGGGAAATGCACTCTCGTGTGTAAATCCACTTTAGGTCCTGGCAAACAGAGCTGTTGCCTTCCCTGGACAGGGCAGGCAAAGGGCCAGAGACCTAGCGGGGAAAGTCACTGGCGCCCACAGGAGGAAAGAAAACTCCCAACTGAAAGGGAATAAGGTCAAAAACAACACTGGAAGGCACTTTCCCGTTCTGTACAGCAAAACCCTCCACACATCTCTCACGTGGGCTACGAGGGTACATTAATAGGTTCGAGATTTCATAAGAAGGGGCAACACGAAGAAGACAGCAAGCTCAGCCTGCGAAGATCCTTCGATGTCCTCGCTGCTGCACAGGGTGACAATTGTCTGTCTCTTGACCTCACGAGAAGCCCTTCGAATGCTCCGGCGAGAAGGCTTTTGTGGCGGAGCAGGCGAGGCTTTTATTCGTCCATTACACATAGAAGTGTTTAAACATCACGAGCGAGAGGAAGATTTAAAAATGAAAAGGACGAAAACTTGTGAAATCTTTCCAACGGGCAGGTAATTGCAGTAATAATCCCCTTTGTTATGGAAGCTACTGTATTATGGGCGACCTTGACTTCTATTATGGACTGTTACCTTTCGCTCAGAATCTATAACTCAGGGGACTATTAATTATCTTGCCATAAGTGCCGACTGGAGAGGGGGGACTTTCGGGAGAAATAAATGCCACATCGATATGAAGTGGAGCTCCTTGGGCGCTTGATGGCTCTTATCAGTGATCGGGGTTCAGCAGCCCACGGTCAAAGCCAGGAGATTATTCCCGCTTAGGCTCCACACACGGCTGTCTCGGACTTTTCTCATCACCGTGACCTCTATCTGTGATTTATCCCAGTTTGCAAAACAAACCGGTTTACACAGAGAATGCAAACATTCCCACTTTTTCATCAGCCTCACCTCTGGGGTATGCTGTGCTGCGAAGAGTTATGTAAAAATAAAGCCCTGCTTTCATTTCTTTTTCCCCCCTTTGGGGTATTTTTGCCAATTTTTGGTTCGTCCGGTGGAATTACATATTCCCACCTTCCGTTATTTTATCATTAACAGGACAGAGAATGTTCTGGGAAACCTGCAGCTCAATGAATGTCGAATATGCTGTGTCGAGAGTGACACAGAGATGCTATTTTTTAAAAATGAGCCAGAAATCAGGTAAAAGAAGGGCAATTTCGCGTGCCATCATTCCCTTGAAAGGGCAAGTGAGCCCTGGCCAATGTTTCGACTACTCAGCATCCCGCTGGAAATTGTACCCCTCGAGTTCGATCTTTAGTTACAGCCAAAGAACGCTTCGGAGACGTTCTCAGCCGTCTTGACTCACCCCAAAGCCAAATTTCCATTTTCCCCACCGTGATGCCCTAATTGAATTTAGGGGTGGGTTATGTTTTGCATAGGCACGCACCCCACATCAATGGCCCACATTCAAAAAGGGTCTCAGGGAGCGGATCAGATAAACATGGGCTGCAAATGTGCTGATTTACCCCAGCTTGTAAAACAAAACGATTTACGTACACAACTCAAACATTCTTGCTAGTTTTCCATAAACCACATCCCTCGGGTGTATAATTGAGATTTCCTTGCCACCCAGAAGATAGCGAGATGGTCCGCTGGGCTTTGTTCTCCTGCGGGAGGGCAGCTGGAGCCGGGAGCTGCTGCTTAGAGCTGGCTGAGCGGCCGGGAAGCTCCCCGTTGGAGGCTGAGATGCTGGACTGGGCCGACGACGCTAGGGAGCAGACTGACACCAGGATTATGGATGTGCTGCAGACTCCCTGTCTGAGGAGGCCGAACAGAAGCCCCTGCCCACAGAGCGTCGTCTGTTTCCTGTCTATTGCTCTGTCTGTTGCCACTGAGCTGGGAGAGAAAGGAGGGCCGGAGTGAGCAGAGGGAAGGAGGACAGATTTCGTGCTCCAATGTCCCTGCCACCTTGAGCCCAACTGCCGTGAACGAACGGGACACCCAAATGAAATGCAAGAGCCGCAGCGAAGGAGGAGGAGGAGACGTTTTCCTACCTTGGTGCTCTCTCGGCGGCTGAGCCCGAGAGGAGAGGGTAGAGATCGTCCCATAGGTGAGGTTGTGGCCTCTCCAAGGACATAAAATCTCACTTCTGGGATCAAGGCATCTGGACGTCCTTTTCCTGATCGACGTCAGAATAACGGCCTCATTCCCATTGCCTCTCAGCAGGGAAATGAATGGACAAAACAAATGTTTAAATGTTTTATAAATCAGATAGTAGGATATTCAGAAGAATGAATCGGATTGTCAAGTGGATAAAGCAAGTCACAGAATTTTACACACACACCACGTTATACTATGGCATGGCTTGTCAGTCCTGGTTTAGGTAGTAAAATGTAGAAATGAGGACAGGAAGGAAACTCACGACTTCTGGTCCATTCCCCTGAGAAGGAGGAAGGCAAGGAGAGGGATGAGAGAAGGAGTTTTACGTGCACTGTTTCCCTTTTACGAAAATAATCCGAAGCAGGGATGACATTAGCTTAAAAAATATTTTTTTTCTTATCAGGTTGGGGGAGATTGTTTTTATTATACTCTGTACCATTTTTTTTTATTTAAAGTGCTGTTTTTTTAAAAAAAAATGAAAATAATTGGAAATATGAGTGTAGAAACCACGGATGGAAGTCACTTTCAACGTAGCTCAGGTCTTGGCTCCATGAGCCCTCAAGTCAGACTAGAGCTCAAAAGTCGAGGAAGCCAGTCACCTTTTTATTTTAAATTGCACCATTTGGGTGAAAATGAGTCTCTTTCCTCCTCCGCCCCTCTCCTTTTAGTCAAATTAAACTTATTGATTAGAACCCATTAGTATGTAATGGATTGTTAATTTGACTCTTTTTACAAATCATATTTATCTGCACCAATAAAATATTTGGATTTAATATTCGTGTGTCACATTTATGGTGATGTTGATTGAGAGCCAAGCCATTCCGAGGGGAAGCCGCCACCTTGTCCTTTATCCACACCAGGGAAAATGCACAATGAGCTCCATGAACTCTGCCCAAGGTGGGAAGCTTCACCGTAAGGAACATCAGTAAAGGAGAGAACCGCGCCCCTCACCCCCCATTTTTTGCAAACCTGAAAGTCCCCCCAGTGTTTGCATGCTCTCCAGCTCCAGACCAGAACTGGGCACCCCACGGTAGCATTCAAGTTATTCATAATAGAGCTGCAAAGTCTCTGCTAAGAATCAGAATCAGATTTTTGGTAAACATCTATCAAGCTGGGGCCTATTGGACTAATTTCTCCTAGAGAGGAAAACAGAGCCCAAAGAAAGACCAACTTTTAGCCTTTTTCTATTTATTTATTTATTTATTTATTTATTTATTTATTTATTTATCTATTTATTTATTTATCTATCTATCTATCCTATCTATCTATCTATCTATCTATCTATCTATCTATCTATCTATCATCTGTGTATCTGTCTGTCTGTCTATCTATTTATTTGTTTGTTTATTTATTTATTTATTTATTTATTTATTTATTTATTTATTTTGCTGGCGGAGGGCACTTAGCATGCAGTGGCTGGAAGGAGAAACAGGAATATATCTCTGGCATTTTTCAAATAAATATCAACTGAATGCTGCAGGTGATGTGGCTGCTAAGAAAGGAGAACAAAAACATTGAAAACTGCCACCATTTATTGAGTGCCTATCCTCTGTCTGGCTCCTGGGATGATGATAAAAATAGTTAACAACTAGTCCTGCGTGAGCAGCAACCAACTGGAGGGGATGCCAGGCGAGAAGAAAACAGCGGAGGCTTCTCACTGGTGCGCCAGCTGAGTTTCTGTCTGGCTTGTTTCTTAAACAGGAAATGCTACCTCTAAGTTCATTTAATGCTTAATTGTAGAGGCTGGATCTGCCTAGACTCATAATTGTTAAATTATTCCTTTTTTCTTCCTTCCTTCTTTCCTTCCTTCCTTCCTTCCTTCCTTCCTTCCTTCCTTCCTTCCTTCCTCCTCTCTCTTCCTCTATCTCTTGCTTTTACTTTGGAATTTTTTTATTTATATATTTGTTTTGGTTTTGTTTGTTGCTTTTGCAAGCCATCCTACACCTTTTGAGAAGCAGGCAGGCGATCCATTTTGAATAAATAAAAAATACAGACATGCTTTTCCTGATCCTGGCCAAATCCCATTACAAAGAGAACTGAGGCACCGTCAGAATTCCTTTGTTGCCCAGGGGTTGTCCTATCAATATTGTATAAAGCAAGCAAGCCATTGGCTAGGCCTCAGGATTCTGTTTGTGATTTCAAGGGTTGGGGTGGTGTTTGTTGTAATGAACGCCAGTGTGTAAAAATAAAATTTCTTTTTGCAAGAGAGTAACTAAAAAAAAAAAAAGAAAGACCTGCCCAGTCAGTGATGAGCAATGATGATATCTGGTCCACGATGTTGCAGACAAAGAGCCTGGTGGTTACCGTTCGTGGTGGAGCATGATTGCTACAACTTTCTTGACAGCCAGCTTCGGTAGAAACTACACGCAGCCTATTGTCAGGTCATTTTACTGAGCTCAGGAAATTTCCATTTGTCACTTAACAGCCATGTGTCAAAAGCAAGATGCTTTGAACATGAATGGCGATTTTTTTTCCCTCTGTTATCTTCTTAAAATGCATGTTCTTTCACCTGGATGAACCGACCTAATTTTTGAAGCAGTTAACTAACCTCTATTTAAAACATTAACATCCAAGTTTTCCTGTTGAATACCACCATTATTTTTTTTTCTCTCTCTCAGAAACCCAGCCCCCTTCGAAAGCAGTCATTATTCTAGATAAGTAGGTGGTGAGCCAGGATATAGGGAGGAAGTGGTGAGTTTCCCTGGGCTCAGCAGAAATTTGGTGTCAGAAGCAGAAACAGTCCCTTGTAAGTGCCTGGCTAATAGTTATGTACTTCTGCTTTTTCTGCCCAGAATTGAAGGGATACATTTTTTACATGAATATGTTATGGCTCCAGACTGAATTGTAAAATCCTAGAGGACAGAGAAATAGGTTCTATTTGTTTATTTCCCTCTGCAGACCCTAACAAAAGACGTGTTTGTTGATTACATGGTGAATTTGGGGATGAGAAATTCCTTAAAGTCTTCACCAAGCTACTCCCAACTCCAGCAACGCTGTTTTCTCATATCTGGGCTGAGGTGATATTTCGAGGATTATTGAAATATTGGGCAATTCTTGTGCCACTTGGCTATTGCAGGAACTGAGAAACATGGCAAAAACATTTATAAAATACATAATGATGATTTATACAGTAAGTTATACTCCCTCAGGCAAAGATGTTCTATCAACCGCAAAATAGTTGGCCACGGCAACATTTCGAACATCTTAAGAGGCTTAAATACCATGAGATTTAAAAATATTTTTAATAGTTAAATGAATTTAACTTTGAAAGTTACCTGATATTCTACGAGGTTTGAGGCTGGAACTTGTTTTCCTTTCTAGTCTTTGAACGTGCTTCCTTCGGGTTGATGCAAGCAAGTTAGCATGGCTGCTTAATGGCATATCATAAAGGATTTAACTTAATTCCACCATAATGAATTAATTCTCGCAGTGACACTGTTTTCATTATAGATTTAATGACATCACCTTGGCCAAGATTCAGGAATTCAGAACTCTTAGTTCCCCTGAATTATCTAAACACGAGAATGGAAAGATGATTCCGCTTTGTGTGTCCCAACTGCGGATGAGAGGACACGGAGGACGGATGTCTATCGTTTGGAGTCGCTAAGTTAAAAATAAAACTCCTAACGCCAGTCAGATTGGATTCCAGATTCTTAAGTTGTCTTTGGAGATATTCATTCTTCAGGACGTGTTTCTCTCCATTTGCTTGCATCACGATTATTTGCTGGAAATGTAGAAAAGGGTAAATACGCCACCTCACATGATAATTTAGGAACGAGTCCCACCAGCGAAGGAAAAGGGGGAGTGGGTGTAAAAATACTCATGCTGCATTTGCGAGGACTGTGTGTGGTTTCCTTTTGGGAATGTTTATTTTGCGGAATTAGAGGGACAGGGCATCCTATTTTTACAGGCTTGTAGTGTTACCCCAGGAATGTTTTGGCAGACGCGAAATTAGAAACAAATTTTGTGTGTTCTCCAGTGAGAGGCTGAAAAGGCAGGGACAGAGGGTGGTGGTTTGTCCTCAGAACTCCGGGAAGCCACAAGGAAACGGGGCTGAGGAACCCAAGTGTTCAAAACGGGAGAGGAATGAAAAACGGACAGCAGATGCTTCCAGCGTGGACGAGGGGGCCTCGGGAAGAAGGGGCCACCAGCAATGCTAATTGGTTGTGAACAATGGCTGTTTGCATCGAGACGGGATGTTTCCCTCTGACTCTGTCTTGCAGACGTCCTCCCATGGTTTGAAATTGATAATTGTGGACACGAAGAGACACTCGGCCTAGTTTGCCAGGCTACTGGGCTGGTGGGTGTCACCCCTCACGTCTGCATGGATGCAGATGGTTCCTGCCGCCTTCAATAAAACTGGAAAACACAAAATCGGGTTTGTTTTTTTTTTTCCTTCAGACTATTGAAAGGGGCTGGTTGTCAGGGTCCTGGGTGTTGAAATGCGAACTGTGGTGCTGAGTTTTTAGAAGCATTCTTATGCTTATAGACCAGCAGCACCGTCCGACTCGGTCACTTGGGCTAAACTCAGGGTTGGGAAAATAGAGCCAGTTCGGACCGGTATCAGCCTGAATTAGCAAAGGCTTCAGCAGAGCAGATCTAGTTTCTGATTTCTCTTTGCAGTCAGAACTTCTGCTTTAATCCGCGAAGTATTTATTTGTTAACTCAGTGATTTCCAAACCTCGCTCTTTTGAGTACCACCTCCCTCATTTCTTGTCATTTCCAAGTACCACTTGTACCGACATTTACCTGTTTTTCTGTAAAAAAATAAAATAAAATTACTTTTTAAATTAAAGTTATTTTCAAAAGAAAACTTGTATCATCTCTACAATAAAAGCAAAAAACAAAAAAAAAAGAAAGACCTCACCACCAGTTACCACCAATACAAAGCAACTATCAAAATAATTGTCTGTTACAGCTCTCCCAGCCCTAGGCCTTCGTTTTTTTCATCAACATGGGAGATTGTCCTGCGACGATGAACAGGTAGGAAAGAAGTACCTGTGGAGAACATCCCCTTGATGAACAGAAGGATGGAAAGACCAGGGAAGAAAGAACTAAATGATTTGTCTTTGCTGAAAGAGCTCATGGTGGCCCCCGTTCCTCTGAGCTGGAATCAGAAGCCAGTCTTGACGTCAGGATATTTATATCTGTCGGGTGCGAAAATACTCGTTCCACAGAACCGATTACATAGATCTAGATTATTTTTATGCATCTGGGCTCTACTTCGTAGCATGCCCTCTTAAGTTCCCTAGAAATTGAGAAAACGATATGCTAACCAACAGCTGCCAAGTTGTGAGTGTGCATTACACGCAAGCACCATACTAGGTGCTTCTCGTGTGCTCTCGTATTTAATCCTCACAGTAAATCTAATTATGCAGATACCCTGCTTTTTAGACGTGGAACTGAGGCCAAGGGGAATTAATTGGCCCCAGATCACACAGGTGACAACCTAATTTGGGCTGCCTACAGGAGAGGGAGTCTCGATGTCTACATTTTACAACAAACAAAACTTGTTTATATCGGGCATTTTGTTTCTAGGCAAATACATTCTCCTTTCCAGAGAACACATGTCTTCTGTATTGGTTAGCTACGTCCACGGCGGTGCTGTGTAACGAATCACACCTAAACTCCCTGGCTAGAACCCACATCTGTGGTTCCCCTGGAGCCATCCTGCTGAGACGACTTGGTGCCAGGGTCTCCCTTCTGGCCGGGATACGATGCGAGGAGCGTGGCAGAGAAGCTAAAGTGCCCGCCTGCAAGCACGGCCGGCCAAGCACGTTTCAAGTCTCATGATCACATCCCATTGGCCACAGCAAGTCACAGGGCCGAGCCCGGAGTCTAAGGGCAGGGGTGACTGTGCGAAGGGCACAGGCGCCGGGAGGGGTGACGAATCAGGCCGCTATCGCAGACCCCGCTCCCGCTTTATGAGCACAGGAGATCCCTTTCTTGTTTATCTTCGTGACTCCACTGGTTACTTATCTTTTCAGACACACAGCGCATCTCGGTCCAACCCCAGTCTGATCACAAGAATTTCAAACTACAGAAAGGAGGAATGTCACCGTGCATAAGTCTCGAAATTTTAAAAATTTCCCATCATGAAGAGACCGATGTCCAAGGAAAGGAAATGCCTTTTCCAGGGCAAAGAATGAATGGGGGGCGGAGGGTGGAGCAGAACCCAGACTTTCCCTTGCCTCTTACTCTGCAAAACCAGTGAGGTCAGAATCAGCGAGACATTCTTGTTTTCATTTTAATTTTTTCAAGGAAACAAGGGAGTAAACACGAATTCCACGGAGGACAAAATGTCTCACTTAAGTTCAAAGAGCAGTGCAAGAAATATGTTTAAAAAACTCACCATGGAGCGATGAGGGCTTCATCCCTCCGTCGTACCTGGAGTTAGATGTGATACATGAACACAGGCCGATGGTTAAGCTAGAAATTGCCGAGATTGATTCGAGCCGCTTTAACGTATTCTCCAAGCAAAAACATTAGCGAAATCATCTAAAACACACCATTTCATGCACGCTAGTCTTGTCTACACCCAAGGCGTGGGGACAGTTTCACTTTAGGCCAAGATGCCATGCCCATGTTTTTTTTTTCCATCGTTGAAATAAAGTTGGCTCCACGTTGGAAAGATCCACTCCTTCCAAAGCTAGAAAAACAAACAAACAAACAAACAAAAACCCCAAAACAAGGAAACAACATGTCCAAGAGGAAAGAGAGACTTTCTCTCCTAAGTACCGAGTCCTGCTCTGGCAGGGAAAGACCTTGGACCAGGAGTCTGAAGACCAGACGTGATCTCCCCGAGACTCGTCCCAAGTCTAGAGCAGGCAGCCGGGTCATTCGTCTGCTCTGCCCCTGCACAGAGCACAGAGAAGGACCGTCCTACACGTGCTCGAGCTGCGAGCAGTCGGTCTGTGCAGCGTGAGGCTGTTTGGAACCCCTTCTGGGCCACAGTTCAGGGGAGAATCAGAGAACTTTAGAGTTGGAAGGATGGAAGAGGTTATCGGTTTGAGGTAGGAGCCGAGGCCCAAAGGATGAAGCGTCTTCCCAAGGTAGCCTGGCTCGAGTATGGTCGAGCGGAGGCTGGATCCGGAGATCTGACTGGTGGCTCCTGGGTTTCTTCTGCTTTCCCCTCTGCCATCCCTATTAACTCACCGGTACCCTTAGGAATAATGACACAGGGACTCCTGGCTGCTCTGTGACGACACTTCGTTGTTCCCAGGACACTGCTGCAGGAAGAACTCGATAAAAAGTGAGCTGTAACCAGACTTTCTGTTTGCATTGCATTTTATGGTTTTAAAAAGCATTTTACAAATGGGAATCGTGTGCCATCGGCTCGGTCATTCCACATTCCCTGGGAGTGACTTCGAAAGAGAAAAAATAGTAGAAGGCTATTTTTAAATAGGGCACCACAAAGATGTTCACGACGGTGATTGTTATCACAGCACAAGGTTTGCACGTAGCAAAGCGAAGGTCCAAAAACAGGGGGCCGTTTAAGTAAAGATGGGCTTCTGTAACCGTTTCGACAAGGCAAAAATATTATCACTGATGTGATGATATTAAACCAAAAATAAGGTGCAAAGCCCATGCGTCATGTAAAAAATATAGAGATTCCAGGGTCTCTCCCCTGTCGGTTCTGATTCAGTCGTTCTGGGGCAGGGCCTGGGAATGTGGATTTTTAAAAGACGCCCCATGTGAGTCTCTCGATTGTATAATGAATTATACCGTCTCATTTTAAGACGCCAAACCTAGAGTCTGCCGGCAAACCCAGATATTTTCCTCTTTTCTCTCTCCTGTACCTGAACTCAGGCCTTGAAAATGTGGGGTTAATGAAGCACAGCACAGTTTTCCATCCTGGGGAAAAGGGTGGTTGTTCCATTCTCAACTGAAAAAAAAAAATGGTAGGTGAGAAATGAACTGTGATTGGGCATTTTGGGGAAATACATGTGGAAAAAAAAAAAACAAAACCAAACCAACAACAACAGATTAAACCCTAGGTTCACGAGTGCCACTGGGAATCATTAAAGTTCTTCTCAACTTCATCAAAGTTTCCGAATATTGTTTAACCCTAGAATCTCTGGTTTCAGCGTGCCCGGCTCAGAAGCCCTTCCTCGTGGGTCAGTCCTGATATATTTTCCTGAAAAGCAATTCCTCGAATGTTCTCTGGGCCTCAGTGATGAGCCAGGCAATTGAGGTAGGAGCTGGAGATAAAATAATGAGGCCTCCCTGATCCTGCTGAAACCAAACCAAACCAAGTTTTCTGACCTGAAAGTATTGATAGTCCAGTGGGAGAGAAAGACAAACGCAAATTATGGATTCATCTCATAAGATATGATATCAGAACAAGGGTGCGTGTCGTGAGCTTGGGTGCCATTCATGCCTCCTGGGGGAATAGACTGAGTAAACTCGGAAGTCATCACTTCCCAGTTATTTTTACTCCTTTGATGCTCTTGACATTATCTAGAACTTCCGGGCCTGGGCAGTTGAAATACTACATACCCATGTGCTATTCCAATGGTGCGTCTCGCCACGATTTCACGTTCTGTGGCATCCCATTCGGTAGCCGGTGATGGGCCGTGGCGAGAGTATTTTCACTATTGATCGACCTACACTCGACACCAGGGACTCTCTTTCCTCCACCCTGGCACCCTTCAACTACCTGGCAATTTTCTTCCTCAATTATACTTCAATAAAGCCCGACCAAAAAATCACCTCCTCCTCCGAAAACCTCTTTCTGTCCCCTTTTCTCTTTTCTTTCTCAGACTAAGTCTCGTCATCCCAGGCCCCCCCTTTACGAGTGGACAACCCGAGGTTCAGAGAGAAGTGACGACACTCGCGCAGGGTCACCCCTCCCGTGTGACAATGTCTTCAGACTCAAACCCGAAGTTTTCTGATTCCAAATTGGGTGCTCTTTCCGGCATCTTCAGAGAAGGGAAAATGAAGGAATTAGTTTAGAAAAATGAGGGAAAAAATACAGTTATTTTAATTCCGAGCCTGGAAAGGAATCTGTCAACCTGAACTCGTGTGGCGTCCAGGTGTCCGCTGAGTGGCACGACACGTCCGTGGAAAGGGGGCCACCTGTCCACCTGCACGGCACATTCCCGATGCTCTTCAGGTGAGTCCTTGCGAGTGACGGGGTCAGAGCGAGAAGCAGCAAGCGCCGTCGAACTTCTTGCTCGGGGTGTGTCTTAGGTACGCGCACGCTGGTGCTTTGGCCTGCTCGCTTAGGCGTGGAGGGAAAAATAATAATTCCGAGACTTTGATCTCCTGTGTTAAATCTGGCTGTTATAAATAGATAGACTTTCAGCGGAAAGAGACTAACGATTTTCTTCACTATGCAAATTATATCGGTTCCTTAGCAACAGAGCCAATAAGTGTTTCTCCTCTAATTCTGTGTGTGTGAGTTTGGCGAAGGCACACGCGAAGTTAATTAGAGAGTGGTTGGGGGTGATTTGTAAATGTCATATTAACATGCTGCCTGTTTTTAGAGCACCGAACGGTTTTTAAATAAATAGATGTCATTTCCAACGCGGTTAATTAATTTTTTTTTGTCTCTGAAAACTTTGCTTGAATAATATTTGGGATAAAGATTCGAAAGTGGTGTGTGATGCCTTTGGTCGTAACTTCTAATTGCAGATGTGCTTGCTCCGTTTTTAGAAAAATAGGTATATAAAACTTTAACCTGAAAAATAAAGATCAATCGAAGCAGATTACTAGGATCCCAGTTACCCGAGGTCGTTCTCATGACCCTTCTGTTTCACTGGGGAGAGAACTTGGGCTCAGCCTGGGCAAATGACTTACCCAAGAGCCCAGGCTCTGTGCTTGGCAAAGCGTCCACCTTAACCCGGGACCCCCTGCTTCTCTCTACCATCCCACTTCTCATTCCAAGGCTCGCCCCTACACTCCTCGAATAACCCACGCTCTTTGCTTTTGTTTTTACCTCTGAGTATTTTCTGTTCACCTTGGACTTGATTTCTACCAGGAGTTACCCTGTGTCTCTTCTTCGCGTCAGGGGAAGGAATCTGTCAACCTGAACTCATGTGGCGTCCAGGTGACCGACCTGTGTTATAACTGTTCTGGGGGTCCGTTGCAGGGAGGAATCCTATAACTTACCTAGAATACCTTCTGAGGTAGAAAATCCGAAGAGAGCGTTGAGAAAATAACAACATAAATTCATTCATGAATAGAATAACTTATCTCCTATTTTATTTATTGCAATAGCGCAGTGTGTTAAAATTTGATGTACGCTTCCGTCTGCTTCAGCCACCGGGCTTCTGGCGATTATTAACAAATGTCAGGCAGAGACTGTCTTTATATTTCGCATCATCTAGCAGAATAAAGAACAGTTAAATGGACAATGATCCGGACTTTGAATTCAGAGACAAAATCAAATTTTGTGTTGGTCAGAAATGCATTTAGCTGCAAGTACCAGAAACCCCCACCAACAGGGACTTAAACCACAGGACAAGTCACTATGGACATTACACCACGTCCGCAGGAAGTTTCAGTCGTAGTTCAGAATATAAATGTCAGGGCCGCAGTTGCAGTCAAGGTTGGTGCCACTGCCCCCGTCTCATGACCTCACATGACCTGTCCAAAGGCAGGGGACACAGAAGCCCCCAGGGGCTGTTCTATTACATCTAAGTGGCCACAGTAAACACCTTAGCTGCAGAGGAGGCTAAGACAGTGTCCTTGCAGGGAAGCAGGCAAGCATGGAGGGGTTGGGCATGGGGCTCACTGGCAGTCAGCAGGGCCTACCACGTACTGGTCCACATGCAGAACGCCCGGCCCCTAGCCCCTTATCACTCGCCTCTCTGGACATGTGTGTCACGTTCTCCTTGGAGCCGTGGAGGGCCTTCTCATGGCTGCAGGTTAGCAGGCCGTGGTGTTGGGGAGCTATGCCCCTGCATGCAAATGGGAGGGCAAATTGGAGTTGGAGGACTCGCCCCTCAGCTTCCTCTCCCTTACGTGAGACAACTCGGAGGCACATGCCCCATGGGTTCCCAGTGGTTCCCAGTGGGATGGCAGCCCAGATGCCCACAGAAGTAACTTGTCCTTCAGCACACGCTGAACTGGCGTCCTTGTCTTCTCTGTCTCTCCTCTCCACCTCTGCCCTGGTAATTTTGGGGGTCATCTTCCAACTAAACCACTTGTATTCAAGTCTGTGTTAGAGTTAGCTTCCGGGGGGAATCCAGCCTCAGATATTAGCGATGCCAACCTCTAGCTTAGTTCTTCAGACTGTGTGTGGGAGGGAGAGAATCACCCCCACTCGGGTCGGCCACTAGTGAGGGTCAACGACAAACGTATGTGAAAACACGTTGCAAACAGCGAAGCGTCAGACGGCCCCAGGGACGGTGTGGGCTGGAGAACAGACACCAGTTTAGCTACCGTTTCTGTAATTTTGCCCCCGCGAGCAAGGACTGCGTCTTTGGGCAGACTCGTCTCCCTCTGACCGGTGAAGAAAGCGAAATGGCTAAAGTGGCCTTCTCCCTCCATCTCAGCTGCGAGGCCTGCTTCTGCACCGTCCCCGCACTCGGATTCCTATTAGCATTTGTTCTTCAGCGGCGGGGGGAGGCGACAAAATGGTCCACAAGGTTGCCTTACAGTTTTCCATATTCCGTGTACTCAACCGGGCATCTCTTGGGACTGCCTCAAACAACGCTGCCCGTGTTTCATTTTCTCCACAATGTGGCGGGGCGAAAGGCACCTCGATGCGTCGGATACAGTCACCTTAAGGAAGCCAGGCTTTTACAGATAAGCAAAGTCATCCATTTCTATGCGGTTGAAGCTCTCATCAAACGGGGCTTGAGGTTTCTTCTCTGTTGTTGCTGGTTATTTTATTCTATTTTTTTTTTCTTGACCTCCCCGCTGGGAAACTACGGGCTCTGTTCTTGTAACTCCTGTCACCTCCTTGGTGCTCTTTTCCTGGCCTTCTCATGACCTCCTGCAGTGGGTCTGGGCTGTCCCGGGACTGGCTGGTACCCAGTCCGCCTTCTTCTGACCATGGCACCAGGCTGGCTATTTCCCCATCAGATTCACGCTCTCATTCTTTGCCCTGCTCTGAGCTCCTCGAGGTGGGTTTCTGCAGACGGCACCGGCAGGGTCCCTCACAGTCTGGAGCTCAGAGAGCACGAGGACAGAGACTCGGGTGTTCAGGTGCCTTTCCTGCCGAATTGATGTTCGGTGGGCTTGTTCCTCTGCCGACCTCCCCTTTCCTACCATGGAGGAAACGGAACCCAGGTGAGGCTTTCTGAGGCGGTCCCAAGAGAGTTCCGGTCGAGGACCTGGGACAGAGAATTAGGTGTTTGTCTTCATCGGTAAACCGAACACGGCCTGGAACCCCTTTCCAGCACATGTCAGAACCGTGGCATGGTCCTTGCAGGGCGGGGTGGCGGTAGACGTGCTCCAGATGACCATCCCTGCTGTGCCCCCATCTGTTCGGCTCTATTAGGCCTTACAGGTGAGATCGCTGCTGGTCGAGTTTCCAGCGGAGGCGGCGGTGCGGCTTTGGAGACGGGCGCGCCGCAGGTGCTCAAATCTTCACGATGCTGGGAAGCGTTTTAGGGATGTCAGAGCTGACCCCAGAGTCCCTGTCTTGGAGGCTTCCTGAGCCAGGAGTAACGGATCCCAAAAGGCGGGTCCTCTCCTGTCACCCACCTCGACAGCCCCAGGGAGCACAGTGATCTTTCCTTTCCATCCCTCACTGTTCGCATCCGTGCACGTGCACGCACACACACACACACACACACACACACACACACACTCACACACACACACACACACACACACACACACTCACACACACACACACACACACACACACACACATACACACACACACAGGTGTATTATGCGTTTTCCACTATAAAGCACAGTCTTGACAAAATTTGGAAATACAGAAAGTGTCTTAAGTACCCATTATCGTGTCTTCCAGATCTCATTTGGGCTCCTTCGACCTTCCCCTCTTTTTATTTTCTGACCCTTCCGTCTCCTTCCTTATTCATTCACTTTTCCACACTGAATTTTTTGTTTATTTGTTTGTTTGTCTGCATTTACCTTGAATGGGTCATTGAGCTTGGTGTAGGGAATAGGATGGACAAAACTGACCCCCCCCCATCGCGGCCAAGTCCACGTCTCCTCCCCGATTGACTTCACCTGGCCATCTCCTTCTTTTTTATCCGAAGCCCCTCTCTGTCATTCCCGTCCCACCTGTAGACACCCACTTTTCTCTTGTGTAACTTCCACCTCTAGAAACATCCTCATGTTCAGGGGACTTCTCTGGTGGTCAGTGTTCAATGCACTGTCAGCTCAGGAAAGAGGCCTCTCTCCGCTGAATTTATGGCTTGACAAAGCCATTTCATAAAACGTGATTAATGATAATTAACATTTTAACTTCGGGCCATTTAATGGCACCTGACAAAGGGGTCAAGTGAAACTCATGGGTGTCATGTGTCAAATGTCACAGTTACGGGAGGGGCTGCACAGTGGCTGAGAATGAGATGAAGAACGTGTGTGAGGAACGGCAGACGGAGCTTCTGCTCCCATCCCTGGGACCTGCTTCTCCCTTCCCAGAATTCAGTCTCGTAAAAACCGTAACGGTCCTCCACTATCTCCTGCTTCATGTGTTCACTACGCAGTATGCTGCACACTAAGAAAAAGCCACTGATGTCCGGCTCTAGGGGACTGAATTTCCTGAGCACCCCAGCCCGCTCACCCGACGACTTCACATCCTCATCTAGGCTCTTCTCTGTTTCTATCCCTTTGCTGACAGAGTTGGGAGCTCACAGGGAGGTGACCCAAGGGATGCTGGGGGCTGTAGCCTATATTGCAATTATAATAGAGACATGGATAGCAAGCTGAGGCTGTTTGTCACCTCCCCATGGAGCTGTCCCCGCCGTCATGGGGCAGGGTAACACAGTCACAGCCCCGACACCCATTGAGCTAAACACTCAGCGCTCACCAACTGAGCTCACCCTCACCGTCACCAAAGGGGCTAAGTTCTAGTTTTACCCCATTTTATTTATGAAGAAGCTGAGGCTCGAAGAGATGAAGGCACCAGCTCACCAATCCCCAGGTGCTAAGTGGCGGGGCCAGAGAGTGACCGCGGCTTCCTCCGTCCACCGAGTCCACGTTCTGCGTCGCGCTGCCAAGCTCAGCCAGCTGAGCGTGTCCTGGTGTCACGCAGCAAGGGAAGGGAGGGGGCACAGGGTGGGCAGCAATACCAAGGTTCCCTTTCGAAACCTTTTATTGAAAAATGCAAACGTGAGTCTATTTAAGGAAAAAGATAAAGAAAAAGATACAGGTTCGGATACAGCCAGAATCTGGGAGGTGGAGTAACAACGAGCAGAGGCTGGCAAGCCCTGGCCGTGCATAGCGGCCTTCGGTAAACGGTGCCAGTGGGCGTTTGGAGGAGCAAGAGGGGACAATGAGGCCTTCTCCGACATGCTGAAAAATGCTCACCGTTAGGCCCAGTCACCGTCCCTGTGGCCGCAGCTTTCTGACCTTGCCTCGGTGTCAATGTCAATAGCTGTTGCCACCCGTCAATGGGCCTCCCGGTTGGTACTTAGAGATTCTCTTTATGCACTTAAAAGGCATCATTAGTACCAAGTGGCTATTAAAGCAGTCTCGCTGCTCAGAATGATCTTCTGAAGCAAATGCAGAGGAAACGTGTGGAGGGTTGAAGTCATTAGCTGCGACCACAGAAGGACTGACCGATGGCAATGGTGCCATTAATCTTGATAAGGGGAAGTGCGAGCAATTCATAAAATCTGCTCGGTGAGGTTTCTCCCTAAGTGGACACCCGAGTGAATGACCCCATGTCTTTGCTCGAGGGAAGAGGGACACGTATGGGCTGTGACATGGGGCATGATGAGTGAGGCAGGCAGGGCTGCTGGTGGTGGGGACACAGCAGTGACCCCAGGCCTGGCTGGGGGTGGTGGTGGTGGGGAGGCAGGCCTCAGGCAGGGGCAGCGGGGGCATCGTGGCAGGAGAGAAGCTGAAGCTGGCATTTTATGGAAAGCTCACTCTGGGCCAGGCACCGCCCTAACGCTTTTTGTAGCAACTGTTTAACCCTCACAACGGTCCAGGGAGGCAGCTACTATCACATTATTATTCCCATTTCGAAGACGAGGAAGCGGAGTCCCAGAGAGGTTATGCCACTTGCGTAATGGCTCATAAATGGCAGAGCAGGGGTCGAGTCTGGGTAGCCTGGTTGCAGAGGCGGTGCTCCTACCACTTGGCTGCAGGGTATGATCTCGGAGGGGCTGCCCTTAGCCTCCTGCCTTCGCCTGGTGGAGAGCCTGGGCTCTGGGGTCACACGCACCTGGATTGGACCCCTAACTCTGCCACTCTCTGGCTGTTAGGCCTTGAACAGGGGACTTTACCTACTTAAGACTCAACGTTTCCTCATTTATAGAGTGGAGAGTTCTTGGGAGGTTATAGGAAGTGTCAGGCACTTACCAGGCCTTGAGTATGTGTCACTGCTCCCTGCTTCCACAGGGAGGCTGCGGACACTGATTGCCAGACCTGGACACTGATGGGGCAGTGCGAAGGGCAGCCAGATGCCCACCCCAACTGGCACCTCTGTGAGTAGGGGCTGGCCCAGACCGTTGGCCAGGGAGTCGGCTCCCTCTTCCTGGTCATCTGTGTCCTGACCGACCTTGTCCATCCTGGGTTCTGGGTTAGAGTCTGTCATTTGCAGCTCTCAGAATTCCTATGTAGAGGTCCTAACTCTAAGGAACTATATTTGCAGTTGGGACCTGTGTGGTGGTGATAAAGGTTAAGTGAGGTCATTAGGGTGAGACCCTGATCCAATAGGGCTGGTGCCCTTATAAGAGACACCAGAGCTCGCAAATGAAGATGTCAAGAGAAGGTGGCCATCTCGCCAGGTACCAGTTCAGCTGTCACCTTGGTCTTGGACTTCCTACCTTCCAGAACTATGAGAAAATAATGTCTGTTTAAGCCACCCAGTCCATGGGATTTCGTTACGGCAGACTGAGCCCTCTAAGACAGAATCCCCAGGCCACGTGTTGAATGGGAGAGTAAAGTCTGGAAATGTGTTCAACACGGTACCTTCAGCGCTGGTACCCGTTTGGACAAAGATGGGCACAAACTATGCCACCAGTCCCTGAGGTGGGAGACTTGACTTCCCCTCTCTGGACTCTGGACAAGCTTTGGTGACTTGCTTGGCGACAGAATACAATGGATGTGACGTCCGGGGACTGCTGTGGCTAGGCCGTAAGCAACCTGCGACTCCCGCCAGGCCTTTTAGGGGCACTGGCTCTTGAAACCGAGCTGCTGTGATGTAAGGAAACTTTTGCCAGACCCCGTCGAGCTGCCTCCCCTAACACCCCACGGAGCAGAAACGCACCATTCCCACCGAACCCTGCCCAGTCGCAGGCCCAGGAGCCCAGTCAGCGGTGGCTGTCGCTTTGAGTTCGGGGGTGATCTTTCCTCCGTAAGACATAACTGGAACACTGAGAAACACTTCCAAAGGGCCCCTACCCCCACTCAGAGCCACCGTTGAGCTGCCCCAGGGGTGACTTTGCACAGGTGTCTAGAAGAAGCCCCCTCCCCAGTTCCACCCTGCATGCAGGCAGCTGGGACACGGAACGTGCAGGGCCCAAGGAGGCCTCCCCTGGCTGGACACTGGCCTTGGATGTCCACGATTACATCCTTCTTTGGGAGCCTTCGTAAACCATGTGGGGAAATGTAAGTATTAGACCTCATTTTGCCATGGGGAAAACAATAAATCCATAGACCCAAGCGGAAAACTGGAAAACCGTAGGCTTCTCGACTTTCAGTGTGTAAAGCCCCACCCCTCACCTCTACGCAGCTTCTGGAAAATGCCGGGGCTGGAAAGAGAAACCGGCTGGTTGCCGTTCACTGGTTTTCAATCCTGGTGGCACATTAGAATCACTTGGGAGCTTGAAAAAATATTGCTGGGCCTCCCCCTCTAGCGGATGGATTTAATTGGTCTGGATTGGATATTTTACTGAAAATCAAAACAAAATAGAGCAACCCCCTGGCTGATGTCACGGGCCACCAGGGTTGAGGACGACTGCTCTACACTCAGCATCGTTATCTTTGTCGGCACCATTGTTCTGGGCAGGGCCTCTAAGCCTGGAAATGACACCAATTTGGAATTTGGAGACAGTCCCAGGCGGTGAGGGAAGGCATCCGTCGCTGATGTTTTCACAAATAATAATCACCCTTTACATCAATGCAGATTGACTCGCCAGAGACTAGAATGCGTACCAGCTGTGAGGGGAGGTGGCCGTGGCGTTACGTGATGTGGAATCCAGGTGACCCAAATCATTTATTTTTCGACTCTCTTTCAAGCCTCCGATTCACAAGGGAGAGGTCTTGTTCCCTTGGGTGCTAGCTCTTCCTTAACACCTTCGACTCTTGGGAAAAATCGGGGAGTTGGTTTTCCAATAACTAAAATTCAAGTAACAGCGATCTAAATCTTTGTCCCCAGTAAGACTTGTTGGTTCAGGAGATGGATTTCGCAAGGTACGTGGAGAAGAAAATTGGTCGAAAAAAGAACTTTCTAATGCGGCTGAGGCTGCAACTGGCTGTTTCTGGAGACAAAGGCCTCGCTCCACCAACAGTTTATTTATTTGCCTAAGATACAGTCTTTCATGCCTGGTATTGGCTTTGCCCCCAAAGCGTAGAGGCTCTGGACTGCATGCTCGTGTTTGGGGGCAGAATTCTCTAGCATGCCCAGGGACAGGAGACTCCTAAAATGCTCCCACCCCTGGGATCCTAGTTTGCCTTCAGACAGCTGGGAAAGGGAAGATAGTCTCCTAGGTGACATCCTCCCTCTCAGTAACAACAAGCCTTTGGGTTCCCGGGATGGGGGAGGGATGAGCTGCACCAGATGAGGAGATTGAATGTGAATACAGATTACATCCTGGAGGAAATGTTTGCACCTGTTCCTGGGAAGGCGGTTACTCTTGGCCAACAGCAGGTGTCCTAAGCCCTCAGGCTGAGCCAAGGGTCTGCTCACCTAAGGTTCAGCCACTGCTACTCAGGTTAGAGGTCCATCAGACCACCTAGGTGCTTGTCACAAAGGCAGGTCTTCTAGTCCACCTCCCGGTGGGATATCCTAGTTAAGGGCTGATTTCGATCGTAGAGATTCATGGGCTGCATTTTGCCAACCACTGATCAAAGCTGTCTCAGACAGCCGTGTCCCAGGGAGATGTGGGTAGAGGGAAAGGTGGGGGATGCTTTTGGCCGGCATACGGGGGTGGGTGCAGGGGACACCAGGAGTCTTTTCCATTGGACATTCCTGAGAAAGAGAGCAAGCCAGAGTTCCAGAGGCATTTAGAGGCAGTTAGAGTCTCAGACACATAGGCTCTTATTCACAATGAAATAACAAAATCTAAAATAAAATAAAATAATAAAATAAAATAAAATAAAATAAAATAAAATAAAATAAAATAAAATAAAATAAAATAATAAAATAATAAAATAAATAAAATAAAATAAATAAAATAAAATTAATAAAATAAATAAAATAAAATAAAATAAAATAATAAAATAAAATAAAATAAATAAAATAAAATAGAATAAAATAATAAAATAAAATAAAATAAATAAAATAAAATAGAATAAAATAAAATAAAATAAAATAAAATAAAATAAAATAATAAAATAAAATAAATAAAATAAAATAAAGTAAAATAAAATATAAAATATAAAATAAAATATAAAATAAAATAAATAAAGTGTATTGGCAGTAAAGCTTAGTGGTTAAGCATCCGCGATACTCCGACCTTGACTTCTTTATGTGCTAGCCGGATGATTGACATCGAGCTACTTAACCTCTTTGAGCTTTTTTTTTCTTCAGTCATTTCACGGACATACTAGTAAGTACAGTATAATGTTCCCTAGAACTGTTATGACACGTAAATGAGTTAAGGCGTTTAAAGGACATGGCGTCGAGTCTGGCAAGTGGTAAGGGCTCCGGAAGTTCTTATCATCACTGCCAGGGTCATCGGCTCTCAGAGCCAGAAGTGACCACGGAGACCGTCTAATGAGTCCAATGCTGATGCAGTGACTCCTGGTGCGAGAAGAATCAGTGAAGACCCTGGCCCAGCGTCTCTCAACCCAGCCCCCTGGCGATTGCTCTCCATCTAAAGGAAGGGGTTCTTTAGCCATGAAGCCTGTTTGGAGGTCCAGCTCCTACAGACTCCAAACCTGAGCATGTCATCTTTCTGCATCTAGTGACACTCCCTCTGCAGAGCTCACAGGCCAGCTGTCTGTGGGCACAAGCAGGCTCAGCCGAGAAAGCGGGCTGTGTCTTTCCTCCCCTGGCTCTGGTGTTTAATCAAAACAGTATTCAAAATATGATTCTGGGAGATTATACGGAGAGATTTGCAGGAGGCTCTCGGAGGGGGCAGAGATGGTGAGAACAGATTGCCGCTGGGGGCTGAGGCTGGGATAATCTCGGGCTCAGACGTGCCATTCTCAGGCCCCTCGCTGGTGCTCCTGGAGTGCACCCTCAGCTCTGGAGCAGACAGGGAGCGCCAGGCCGGAGGACGAGGCTGTCCCCTGTGTTTTACAACTGAGAGAGGGGAAGGGGCTTGTCCATGACCCTGCAGCAAGGTAGTAACGGGACGGAGATGGTAAAGCCGTCTGCTGGGATTCCCGGCTGCTCTTGTGAGCACGATTTGCACCCTACTGTCTCCAGTCAGCCAGGCCCGGATCTTAGGACGACCCTGGCTGCAGGCTCCTGCCGTGGGCTGGGGGAGTTAAGGGAAAGCCAGGCCTCCCAGACAAGAGATGGAGAGACAACCTCTCGAGGTCCTGGGTGGTAAGGCAGGCAGACCCAGGTGGGCCTCCTTCCCCAAGGCTCACTGTTTCTATAAAAGGCGGAATGGCTGGGGGCAGTGGGCCGGTCAGATTCCCCCAGCCTCCATCCTTCACTCTCTGGATCCCAGAGTCCCTGTTGGGCCACATGATGTTGGGCTTAGGTGGGTCCCTTCTCCCTGGCCTTAAATTTCCCATCCCCAAGTGCTGACTCGGTGTCATGCTGAGGGCCCTTTTCCCTTCCACAAAATGCCCAGCTGGAGACTCACTCCCAAGTGGAGGCGGGAAGAACAGGCCCCTGAAGGCTCTGCGGCCTCCTAAACGGGTCTACCTGGTCCCCCAGGAGGGGGTGGGGTCGAGAGCGCCTTGAAAGAAACCCCCAGCTAATGCTCTTTATTACAAGCGTTAATCCCGCAAAGCCGACTGGAAATAATGTTTATCTTTTCGCAGTTTAATTTCCCAGACCCTGAGCCGCGGGTCAGTGAGGGCGACTGGAGGGTCCCAGGGGGGGTCGGAGGTAGGAGCAGCTGTCGCCCAGAAGCAAAAGGAAAGCGGGAAGGGGATTTCCCAGGGGGAGAGAGGGAGGGAAGGCTGATCCGAGAAGGACCCGAGTGGAAAGGTGCGGGTCCATCGCACCAATGATCTGTGTGACCCTGAACCAGTCCCTTGCCCTCTCATTTGGCCTCCGTTTCCTTTATTTCGGGAAAGGGATTTGTATTTTTTTTTTTTGTCATTCATGATCCCTAAAGCCCTTTCTGACTCTGGTCATTTTATAAGAAAGAAGACAGAGTGGGGGCAGGGGGGTGGCCTGTAGCCTGTTCCTCAGTTTCCCCACTCCACCTTCCCCTCCACAGCCTTCAAGGGTCTTAGAATCTCTCCCCCAGGGGACAAAGCCCCCTGCCCCTCCTGTCGGCTCCCATTGGTCGGCCTGTACTGGAAGTGTTTGCTGACACCCAGTTAAACCCCCAAAATGGCCTGTATCGCCTCCTATCGACTGGGCCATTAGGTCCCGACTTGGCTATTGGGTCCCACCCCAGGGGTGTGGGGATCCCAGCAGCATGTGGGGGGGGGCAGACCATCCCCATCGCCCTCCCTCCCAATCAACTTAAAATCCCAGTGGGAACCGGAGAACAGCTTCCAGACAGCGTCCCCCACCAGCGACCTCGCCCTGGGCACCCCCACCTCCCGAGCACGCAAACCAGCGGGGCTCAGTGCGTGGGGTACGTCGCAGAGTTTGGTGGCTGAGCCAAGGGAGCTGCGACCTTGGCTGTCACCTTGTCCATCGCTGTCTCTGAGGTCTGCATCCCGCGCCTCTCCTCCCCACACCCGCTCCAGGTCGCACCCTGTGCCCCCCTCCGCCATGACCCCCCCCCCAGCACCCCTGGCACAGACAGGCCACACCGCTCAGGTTCAATTTGATTATTTTTAAGGACACAAGGATTGGAGATGGGGGCGGCCATGGGAGTTACAAAGTGAGGGGGGTGGGCGAGGGTGAGCGGGACAGGGAGCAGCTTCAGACCCGAAATCCAGAGGAGGCAGGGAGACGCCGAACGCCGAGTGGGTGCAGCACACAGCCTCTGCCACCCAGCCTTCCCCCTCGGCCTTCCCCAGGTGCCCGCCACCTCCTCTGGGGCCTGCCAAGATGCGCATCTCTCTGCCGGCCACTCCCGCTCTGCGTGCAAGGAGGGCGGGTCAGGGGGATTCTGTGTGTGTCCGTCTGTTTCTCAGGCGAAGCGAGATCCCCCAGTGTCTGGCGAGGTCTCCCCCAGCTTCTCAGCGTGGAGGTGAGTCCCAAAAGTAGCAGGGCTCACTTCCGAGATGCTTCCCTCAAATCGCAGCCATGGCGCTAACCTGCTGAGAGAGGAAAGGTTGATTAAAACCCGAAGGCCTCTCGGTGGCGATTCCTAGGAAATCGGAGGTCAGGGGTGTCTCATCCGAAGGGAATCAAAGGTCTAGAAGCAATTTACTTGCCAGAAGTCACATTTGGACCCCGTTATGTGTAAATTCAAATAACAATGTAACCCAATTTTCTAAGCCAGTAGCTAAGTCCAGAGAGAAATTACTACAAAGAGCAGAGTCTGGCAGGAATTGCTGGAGGCTGCCAAACGCTCGCGGAATGCCCCGTTGTGGGGTGGAATTCCCTTCCACCAGGGACAACCCGAGAGCCAAGGGGGAGGGAGAGGGGGTCGGGAGACACTAATTGGCAGTCGCGCCCTGCTTGGAGGTGAGATCTTGGGAGTGAGTGCTCTCCAAAGACTGCACTGGGCTACACTCTCCAGGGATTTTCGTGTCCCCCAGAGAGGGCAGCAAGCTGACTTCTGTCTGGCCCTGCCCCTCACACCTCTCAGAAAACCCTGGTGCCTGCCCCGGCCTAGCAAACTCTGGTACAATAACAGCAGGGCCCAGCTGCCCCTCCTGTGAAGAGCAGGCAGGGGCAAGGGCAGCTGTGCCCGCCCATCATGAAGATGCCCACCTAGCGCACTTGGAAGAATACTGGACCTGAAGGCAGCCATCTAGGTTGCCCATCTCTTCAGTGACTTTCTCAGTCATCCTAGGTGAGTTATTGCCTCACTCCGAGCTTATTAACATTGTTCGCCTTCAAAACGAGGGGGAACTAGAAAGAGTATCTCCAAGCTTCCATTCCCAAGGATGCGGTGGGACAGTTTCCCGCCAGGCCTTAGCCTGGGCGTGGCCCAGAGGCAGGGAGGGGGTGGAAGGGGCGGGCTGCACGGTGGGGCAGGTGAGTCTCTTAGAAAGACGCTCCCAGCGCGGCTGGGGGTCCACTACCTTCTGCTCCCGAGGGGTAGTGACACTGCACTACGGGCTCCCTCCTCAGCGGGCATGGCGCGCAGGTCAGGGGCAGTCCCTGCAGGGCGGACGCGGGCTGGCCCAAGGCTTTGGCTACACGGGACGACGCGTCACACGTGGAGTCTCTGGGGACCGCAGGCTGTCGGGGAATCAGATGGCACTCGGGACTCGGTGGCTGGGGCGGGGTTGGAGGTGCGCCTTCCACAGCGCCGGCTGCAGCGGTGCGCGCCAGCGACCAGATGCGCGGCTTCTCACTGCAAGGGTGCTGCCTGGTCCATGGGGGGCCCCCCGGGTCCACCCGGAGGAAGTCGGCTTCTCCCGATCCTGGGGGCTCACTGAGCGAGAAGCGGGGCGCCGCGAGGCCGCAGTCCCTGCGCGGCGGCCAGCCCACGGTGTCCTTGTGGAACTCGGCCAGCCTGCCCGTGGCTGCGACCACTGCCTCCTCTTCTTCGGCCTCCTCCTCCAAATCTTCCTCCTCCTCCTCCTCCTCCTCCAGGTCTTCCAGGTCACTCAGACGGGGCGCCCGGGCTCCCTGGCTAGCAGCAAGGTCTGCAGGAAATGAGCAGCGAGTGAGAAAAGCCCCAGGCCCCCAGGGAAATCTGCCGGAGTGCCCGTCCCTGTGAGAAGCTTTTAGCAAGATGCGCCCTGCACTCAGGGCGCTCTCCCTGTGCTCACCAGGCTGGCCACCCCGCCTCTTACACTTGCCCCCTGGAGCGCTCCTGCCCTTGGGAAAGAATCCTCAGCCCCAGCTTGTCCTCACGGGTCCCTGCACCCCAAAGCCAAGGAAACGGATCATTCCAGCTGCTGTAAGACCCGATCTCAGCTTCTCAACCCCGTAAAGGTGAGGGGACAATTTCTACCCAATTTCCACACCCAGAGGTGGCTGCTGTGTTATTATTTAATTAAGCAAATATTTACTGAGTGCCTATCGTGTGCCAGACACCACTTAGGCATTAACTTAGGGAATACAGAAGCGAACAAGACAACGTCCAGTGGGGCTGACATTCTCCAGGGGGTCACGGTGATAATAAGGAAATAAAACGGGCTGACAACAGGGAATCACTGGGAAGCTACACTGGCTTGGGTGGTCAGGGCAGGCTTTTCAGAGGTGACACTCTAAAGTTGAGAAGACGATGGTGCAATAGGGAATTCCTGGCAGACAGAAACGCCCAGGCAAAGGTCCTGAGGCTCGTGGGGGATGCAAGCGCGAGGGCAAGCGTGAGTGTCTGCCATGAAGGCTACCCCAAGTGCAGCTGCAGAAATGCAACGAAGCCGCATGGTGGCTGGGACAGGCCCTGTGAGGTGGGGCGGCGAACATTTTGGCACCTTTGGTGTCACCGTTTAGGCAGCACAGGGACTCCTCCGCTCCCCCCTCCGCCTTCCTCTCCTCCCCGCCTTTGTTCTTGGGCGCCCACGTCATCTTGTTCTCCTTCTTCAGGCGCCGGCGCGCGTTGGCGAACCAGGTGGACACCTGCGTGAGGGTCATCTTGGTGATGATGGCCAGCATGATCTTCTCGCCCTTGGTGGGGTAGGGGTTCTTGCGGTGCTCGTTGAGCCAGGCCTTGAGCGTGCTGGTGGTCTCTCGGGTGGCGTTCTTCCTGCGCCCAGAGCCACTCAGCTCCACGGCTCCGTACCTGTAGGGACAACCTGGCTCGCAGTCTGAGGCGGGGAACCTGGGGTGGCAGGCGGGAGGCAGTCTGTGGCCTGGAAATGAGCTTCTGCTCCTCTGCCTTCTAGCTCAGCCCCCCCCCCCACTCTGCCCAGATCAGCCCCATCTTGTCAGGGGAGAGGGAAGGACGATGGGTGCCAGCTACCAAAGTGCCCCACGTCTTACCTGTCATACTGGTACTGCCCCAGAGTAGGCTCATAGGGGTAATAGGCTCCTGGCTGTGCTAGGCCAGGTGTGAAGTTCCCTGCAGCCTCCTTAAATTCATACTGTGGATTCTGGTGGGGGAGAAAGAAAGGATTCAGGACTATTTACATGTGGGGAGGAAAAAGGTGGGGTAATTGCTAAAAGTGTAAACTCTGAAGTCAAGTTTGGTTTAAATCCCTGCACCATCACTGGTTTAACTGAACTCTGTGCCTCAGTTTCCCTTTGGTAAATGAGGATAACAAGAGAACCTACTGGTGATTGAAGAAGAGTGTTTGGCAGAATTCCTGGTGCAGAACAGACACTAATGAAATATTAGCTGTTATTATTACTGTTATAACTTGTGTCTCTCCACAACCCCCCTCCCCACCAGCTGGGGAACTTCCCCTACATTGTGCTCCTTCCAGAACTATTCCCCGGCCCTTTGTATCTCTGTAACTTTGGGTAAGTAATTGACCTCTGCACCTCAATTTCCTCATCTGCAAGCTGAGAAAAGTAATGACTTGCCTGCCTCACAGAATTAATAGAAAGTGCAAATGTCTTCTAAACACTGTGGAGTTCTGCAAGCTGTACCATGGTGTGAAGATGTATTTTTTTTCCCTTCTACAATCCTAACTATTTCCTGTCCTCGGAGTTGTGCGTCCTTCCTAAATTTTCCCTAGAGATGTCACACTGGAATTCACCCCTGGTGGTAGCTGCTGTCCCCAGGCCCGGTGGGTTGGGGTGCTCGGGCCAAGCCCCCCACCTCGTGTACTCACCAGCGCCCCGTACAGTGTGGGGGGCTCCGGGCTGTAGGGCAGGTATCCGGGGTAGCTCGGACCAGCTGCAGGGGCCGCGTAGGGGGCTCCATAGATGCCCAAGGCCGCGCCCAACTCGGGGCGCGCACTGCCCAGCAGCCGGCCCTCGTAGGGTGCGCAGCAGAGAGTGGCCGCCGGGGTGGAGCCTGAGGCCACATCAGGGACCGAACGCGGGGCGGATTCACAGCAAGTGGCACTTGAACTTGCAGACACCAGAAACTACGGGGGGGGGGCGAGAGAGGGGACCCCGGAGGTCAGAGACAGGCGCCTCGGGCTGCCCGATGGATCTCTCCTTCATCCAACACTAGCTAAAAGCCACGCTGCCCTGAGCATCCTGCTGGGCACTGGAACGGGAATGACCCGCAGACGCGATTTATCCAAATAAGAAACACCCAAACCGTTGCTTCGGCTCCCGAGTCCCAGGGGGTCCGGCCCATGAGAACAGTCTGCAGCCCGAATTGCAGAAGCCGAACTCCGCGGGTTCCCTCGCGGATCCCCGCCCCCTTCCCCATCACAGGACCCGACAGGGGCTGAGCTAGAAGTTGGCCTCAGAGACCGTCATCACGTCTCTCGCATCGACTCCCTTTTCATAGATGGGGAACGGGGACCGGAGAGAGTGCACAAGGTGTTCAGGATCACAGAGGGGGTCAGAGGTCGGGCTAGTACTAGACCCCAGGAAAACAGACTGCAGACTCTGGAGAGAAACTGGAGAACCGTGGTGAGTGTCCACAGATTGGCCCAGAAAAACCCTTGTCATCGCACGACACCCACATCTGGAAAATCGAGGGAACCAGAAGCAGAGTTCGGATCGGCCCACGGATGGGGGAGGATAAGGACATGGGTCACCGAGGAACAACGGAAAAATGATGAGATGGCCAACGCTGCGGACTGCGCGTCCTTCCTTCCCTTTTTTCTTTCTTTCTGTTATTATTATTCTTATTGTTTTGAGACTCCCTCGGCCACCTCGGATATCTGTACAATAAGGAGCCGTGTCTGGAAGATTTCCGAGGTCCCACCCCCCTGGCCGAGCGCGCGGTCAGAGTGCTCAAGTTTCGAGTCACCCGGTTTTCCAGCCCGCGCCGGGGGACTGGAACGTTCCCGGGGAGGGACTGAGGAGGTCAGAGGGCGCGGTGGCACATTACCCCGCTGCCCGCTCCCTCTGGCTTCCCCGGAGCCTCGTGCAAGAGGAGGGCGCTCAGGGGCAGGGGCGTGCGCTGGGCATCCCCCTCTGCCCAGTCTGTCCCCATCCCCCAAGGAGCCACCTCTTACCTGGGAAGCGCTGCCATACGGGTGTCCAAAGTGCGGGAAGGACATGGTGGCTGTCCCTGGCTCGCCTGGTTTCCGCCTCAGCCCGTCGTATCCGCGCCTCCAGCCGTGCGCCGCCCTGGGTCCTTACACGGCTGCGGATGCCCAGCGGCGGGTCCTCCGCCCGCTTAGCGCCACCGGAGGCATAGCCAGGGGCAGCCCGGCTGCCCAGCCCTGCGCCCCAGAAGGCGCTCCACCGGCCAGCGTGGTCGGGAAGACAGAAGGGCCCATGGATGGGCAGGGGAAGGAAGAGGATGCGAGTCCTCCAAGGCGCACCGTGGCGAGGCCAGGTGAGGCGCGGCGCGGGGCTGTGCGGCTTTCGAGGTGTCCCAGTCCGAGGTGGCCAGAGGCTCGATGTGACGTCACGGTAATCCTGGACCGCCAGGCGGGCCCCCGGGCCCTGGGGCCCCGGGCCACCAAACGTGCCAAGCGCAGCCAGCCCGTGCGCGCGCGCGCACGCACTCTCGCCCACTCGCACACTTGTTCGGGGAGCTTTTGTGCGGCTGGTGAGGAATGTCAAAGACCCTGAACCTCTCTGCTTGGCGCGAGATCCTATCCCTTTTCGCCTGACACTCGCGCGCGCGCGCGCGCGCACCCGATCTCTCCAAATTACCCGCGAGAAGGATGCGAAACGCCTCCCTCTGTGCCGCGCTAACCTCCTCCCTGCGGCCCTGGAGGGAAGAGAAGCAACCTAGCCGGCGAGGGAGGAGAAAATACAAAAAAAAAAAAAAAGACAGAAAAAGAGGAGAAAAGTGGAGGGGGGAGGCAAGAGGGAGAAGGAGGAGGGGAAAGGAGAGAGATGAGGAGTCTAAATGAGCAGAGGAGCGCGGGGGAGGGGAGGGACCTGGGGTGGGCGCAGGCTGGGTGCAGGTTGAGCACTGGCAGGTGGAGGGGGAGCATAGGATCTGGGGAAAAGGCTCCAGGCCGACCCCCGCAGCCCTCCGCTGCGGGAAAGTTTGTTCTGGTTGGGACAGCGCTGGGTGGCGTCGGTGAATCCCCCCGGCCCGTCCGTCTTTGTCCTCGGGGATCAGTCTCACCAAGACTGGCTAGATTCAGGCCCGAGCTCTGCCCTTGGCAGGGCCTTGACCTCGGGCCTTCTCTGCAGCCCTCTGGCCCTAGACGAGGCCAAATAGCACCCTCTCGAGGCCCAGGTTCCAGTCCCCTCGGAGTCTACCTGGAAACGCGCCAAGTCTGACCCCAGGTATCTGCAGCCGGCGGCCTGAGACCCCTGGGCATCTCCTCGGAAGGCGAGGCTTGGCCGCGTCCTGCGCCCCGCCCGCCGTGTCCACCCGCAGGTCTGCGCCGGGCCGGGCTGGGGGTGGCGCTGCCGAGCCGCCGATCGGCGCCCCAATCCCCTCGCTCTGCCGGGACGCCTGGCTGGGCCCAGCTGTCTGACCACCCTCCCCCCAACTCCAGCTCCGGGGACCTCAAGGGGGCACTGATGGGAGGAGGAGCTCGTTGGAGCCCGGGGGTGGGGAGGGGTGGGTGCGTCCTCTAGGCCTGGTTCCAGGACAAGGGTCTCGGGTTTGTGAGCGCCTTAGACTCTGCTCACCCTAAAGCTCAATCCCCAGGCCTGGAGCCTCCCCGTGAGGGCCTCCAAGGGCGCGAAGTCCTGGGGGCAAAAAGGAATGGCTGATCTGCTGGGCGGATGCTGCAGGAATGAGAGTGGAACCCGCTTTTGGATTTGCAGGAAGCCTCAGAAAGCCTCGCTTTTTCACTCAGGGGGTCACAGCTCTTATCCGCACAGTGCCCCCCTGCCGTGCCTCCCCCGGAGGAATCAGGGGGGATTGGTCCAAGAGCCCAGTTTGATTTTCAGGTTGAAACGCAAGAACGCGTGGCCCCAAGGTTAGGGACAACCCCAGGTCTCTGCCATGGGTCTTTGGGAGGCCAGGAGGAAGCCCAGGGACCGGATCGAGGTCTGGGGACCTGGCCCAGGATCCCTGGCCTTTGACTTTGCCTTTGGCACCTTGCAGAGGGGACTGGTAGGCCCCAAGCCAGGGACCTCTTTAGAGCCTACATCTCCAGCTTCGTTTTTTTTTTTTTTTCTTTTCTCTTTACAGATTCTGCAGAAGCGCAAGGCACTTAAAGAAGCCGCAAACCACAGACTCCTCCGCCTGAGAGTCGCAGGAGGACAAGCTCCATCCTGAGTAGTAACAGACCCAGCGAGGGTTCCTGGCTGTGCTGCTGAGGGGTCGTTACCTTGGAGAAACCTTGCGTCAACCGGAGAAACTCCTAGTTAGAAAAAGAATTATAGTTGTCACCAGATTGATTTAGTGATAAAAATTCACCCTACTACATAGATCCCTTGGTTTCTCAGAATGCACTTTGGAGCCATGCACACATTTGCGGCTTGGATACATCTCAGCTATTTTTTTAAAGTAAGAATCGGAGAGAATTCGTTCAATTAGTCCCTTGGGGAAGATTACTGCTAATTAATTAATTGCAAACATTTCCAGAGGGAAGGTATGTCAATTGTAAAGTAATAAAATTAGATAGTTGAAATCCTTACTCAGCAACTTTGATTGCCCATTTGTTCCTAAGCAGATTTTTTTTTTTTTTTTTTAATGGCAGAAAACTGGGATGGTGGTGGAGAAAAAGCATTAGTTCTGTCCCCTGGCGATCTGGTTGCAAAGGAGAAACTACCACATAGAATGTATTGATTTTTAGCTGATTTATAAGACCTCTGCGGTATCAATGCGTTCGCAGGGCCTCCAGGCCTTCCTCTCTTTGCTCTCTAGGATTAAAGAAAGCCAACAAGATTTTTCAAAAGAAAAAGAAAGAGGAAGAAGAGTGGTGAAGTAAATTGGGAGGTAGGACTGTGAAGATGCCTCAGCCTTTCTCCTACGTAGAAAAAGAAAACCAGAAGAACAGGTCTTAGTGAAGGCACTTTTCTATTGTCCTCAGAGTTGCTCTGTGATATCAGGATGTCTTCCCCAAAGGCAGGCTCCCGTATCCAAGCTCAGGAGGGCTTAATTGAACATGGCTTCCCCAGGGAGAGGTGGCACCCACAGCCGTCGGGATGCTGACACGTGATTGTCACACCGTGAGTCTGGAGGGTTCTCTAAAAATGGCTCTTATAAAGAGTGTCACTTCTTCATATCATTTGGGGACTCCATTTCGGACCCATAGCAAAACAAAGCACTGCTTAAACCGATATCAACCTCTATCTGGCAGAAACCTCAGGTGAAAAGAAGTCTGTTTCTTGGAAAGTCTGATCTCGGTCCTCCTGACTTGACAGGCACCCAGACAGGCACCCATTCCCGCAGCTAAGGGCTCTAAGCTTCACCACCGTGCTGACTTTGTGTTGCATCATTCAGTGCTGATTAATTTAGTGTCCGGGAACATGCCCCGTGGTCTGTGTGTACCCAGAGACTTCATTGGTGCAAGGAACTAAACCCATCAAATAGAGACCCTCCCAGTAATATTTTGAGGAGTCATCTCGCTTCAAGGATTTTAAACAATGGTACAGATTCTCTTGTGTTATACAGTTTACTCTGTTATTTCCTCTAGCTGCTCATTAAAGCAAATACGGAACAAAGTAAATAGTCAAGGGCCTCTTTGGAGCAGAACGGACTAATCCACCTTGTTTATTTCCATGTTGCTTTGCGCTAAATGCACTGAGGCAGAGTAAAGTTTATGTCTTTCATAATGAACTTGAATGCAAGTACCACACACACACACACACACACACACACAGGAAACCAAATCATGTTGTGTTATTTTGGGTTAAAGACGTATCATTTCCTAATGACCCATAAAGATAGATTTTTCCTAGAAGAAGAGGGGGAGTGGAATAACAACCCAGAAATGCCCAAATCATCTTGAAAAGCCTCTGAGAGAGAATGTGTAAGTATATGGGCACGAAGACATAGATGAACGTGTACGAAATTGTATTTTTTAAGTACACATTTTTTAGGGGCTGCTTTTGAACCGAGCAGAAGAAAACTCCCTCCAATCTATGCATGAATGAACAAGTCCATCTGGACAGACGCATCTATAATTTATACTGACCAGTCACCGCAGGTCTCCCCGCGTAAACCCACAATGAACACTAATTGTTTTGACGGAAGTAGTGTGCGTGGCATGTGAGTGTGAAACGCAGCGAGCCCCTGCCCCGCCTGACTGCATATTGTCAACAGCCACTCTGGCACCAGGAGGGGAACATGAAAAGACAATAATTCCCAGATGAGGGTGCTGATGTCGCTTGTCAGGAATGTGGTAAATAGAAAGAAGGAATGAACTTCTGGATAAAGGAAACAAACGAGACTGAAGGCCCAGTGTGTGGGGAAACCAGGTACAAACCTGAGCACAGAGTTGCAAACGATAGCTTGTTGATGACAAAATTCCTCTGCATTTAGTAGCCTGCTCTGGAGCTTTCCTGAACACCTCTGCTTTATCTTGTCCAAGTCTTGCGATAAGGAAGTTGGAGAGATGAGAAGCAAAGCCAAGATCACGTGCAGAACCCAGGAGGTGACAGAAGAGGGACCCGAATTCAGACGGTATTCCGAGCACACGCACATCCAGATGCTGCCAATTGGTGTTGCTAACATGTAGCCCCTTTTAGCAGAGAAAATACGCACAGCGATGCCCGTCGAAGCACCCAAGTTCAGGTCTCTGCCACGTGTTTTTACGCAACCTGAACGCTGAAAGAGCTTATGTAATAATTTGGGAGTTTTAGAAATTTGGTACGGATTATTAATTCAAACAGAAAACAGCACGCAGACCTAGTTGTGAGTAAATAGATATTAACCCCAAAGACAAAAAAAAAAAAAAATCCTCTGAAAAATCCAGCCAAGGTTAAGTCTACATATGTACTTTGGTTTAAAAAACAATGGAATTTAGTGACTATTTTCAGGAAGAGAATTTTTTTTTCACCCTTTGTGTTGGCATCTGTAGACTGAGGCATTTCAGGGATTTAGTGCTCACTTTCAAAGTGGTTCTTATGCATCACATTCTTGATTGTTTTATCCTGGGGACGGTGGCCTCTTTCTAATGATAAGCTCAAGGCATCTCATGTGTTTTCGAGGAATTAAAATGGAAAGTAAACAACAGATGTATGCATTTGAAAACCAGGGAACGGGTTTTGAAGCCAAAGTCGCGCACGGAAGATAAAAAAGACCTTAAAGGAACAACACATAAGGATGCACTGGGATGAGATGCCATGTCCTTTTGCCGCTTTGGGACGGAGCCTAGGCGTGGTCTGGAGTGTACGATTAGGAACAGAATCATGGGCTAGGTAAGTGGGAAAGGGAGCTGGGGCGTTGCTGGCTCTGACGACAGCTCGAGACTGCGTTTTTGCACACAGCATAGCTATCAGGCAGTTTAGAAGGATGAGATTTTGCCATGCCTCCCCCTGAAGGACTTCAAGGCTTCAATTAAAATAAGAGCAACTTCAAGCCATATACGTTTTCTTCTTATTAATTGCGTTCTCTCTCTCCGTGTTTCTTTTTCAAACTTTTAAGGCCGAGCGTTAGAACGGACAAGGAGCCTTCTTTCTGGTGCCACTTGGGGCCCTCCTTTGGGGAAGCTGGGGCCGTTTGTGATGTCACGTGCTGGCCACAGTAATTTATGACAAATCTTCACAAATCGATAAAAATATGGGAGGTATATCATTTTTAAAGGAAAAAAAAAAGAGAAACACATGAGACGTGCCCATTAAGGGCACAGCCATTCTAATACCTGCGTGTCTGCTTGGGCCTGCAATTAAAAACATGCTGATAATAAATCTCCTTGCCGTCTCTTGTAATGCTTTTAACTTTCCTGAAGGTTCAAATTGGTATCCCAAAAATGTGCCAGGACTCTCACAGGGTATTTTATAGACTCATAAATAAATATGGCAATTAATCTGTGCTATATTTCTTTCATATTTGATGACAATTTATTATGGCATTCGCCCATTCAGTGCACAAAAACTCTAATGCACTTAAAATCGGATTTCAAACCAAACATTTTATGGGAAAATATAGTATTGATCATCCATTTAAAGATATCATGAAAATGATTCATAACCCGCTGTAAAAAAAAAGATCTCAGGAGGGTCTTTTAAATAAGTGGGGTGGTGGAATAGTCTGTTCATAAACCCAGAGCTATTGGATCTGTTCCTCTTGTTTTCTTCATTTATCTTTGAGTTTCCAGCACTGATTACTTTTGCATGTTGCTGTTTTAGAAGAAAAAACACCTTCCATAACATTTTTCATGGTGACAGAGGTTATGGAGTTGCACAGCGAGTATTTTCTGCTGCAATTTTCTGTCGAAATTCTGTCTTCTGGCAGAGCTGCAGGGGCAATAGAGATGTTTCTGAGCCTTTGGAATCAAAACCGACGCCATGGCCCCCATCACAGTTATTTGTTATTGACAGATTGTGGTGGCTCTACGCTGGGCTAGGCCTCTGACGGTCTGTGATCCGAGGGCACGGTGAATGCCCCACTATCTTTTGTGCACACGCAGTAGAAGGTGCTGGTGGGGATATCAGAGAACCCGAGGGTGCTGGCCTGTGTCTTCCAGTAGCACACAGATCGTCTGGGAAGAACAGCACATAACATTCATTCGACAGACACTTATTGCGTGTGTGCTGAATGCCAGGCCTGGCTCTAGGAGGCGAGGATTCAGCCCTGAACTAAACAGGCTCCTGCCCTCACGCAGGCTCCATTCTAATCAGTTCAATATTCTCGCACCACAATCGTCCGAGAAAGGGGCCTCAGGTTTCTTGAATGTTCACAAGACAGTGGACGTGAAGTCAAGCGCCTTTTACGTTCCCCTTCACCCATTCCTCCAGCAAGCATTCGTTTATTGAGTGCTCGTTATTAAAGAGGACTGAGCTCGGGTCTGGGGATTTGGTGGTCAGCAAGACAATTAAAATCTCTGCCCCTTGTGCGTTTGCAGGTTAGCTGCAATATCCACCTGAAATTAGATACTGTTTGTTTTCCGTTCTACGGGAGCTGGAGCCTAAGAGAGCTTCGCTGGCTCAGTGTAACAGAACTAATTTCGAAATTCTGGGTTTGGAGTTCAGTCTGGGGAAAAACAACGCATTTTGGATTAAATGCTCAATTGCCGAAATGATGCCATTTCAAGAAGTACCCACCTCGCGTGACACGCGGTGGATCCGAGCTGCTTTGTTCCTTTCCTGTCGTGCGGTTGGGTTCTCCTACCCTTTTCTGTCTATGCAGTACCAGATATCTGCATTGAAATGGAAAAGTTGGGGCAGCCAAATAGATGCTTTTGTCTCTCTGACCTTAACACCTGAGATGCTCAGCTGATATTTTTCACATGGGCCTTCGATTGATGACTAATGCCATGGATAATGTCTGAATCACTAGGAAAACAGAAATTGTGGTTGATAGAGGGAAAGGAGGGGACACAGCTGGGGTGTAATTTTAGGGCATCGATACTCAGGTTGCTTCAAATCTACCAACATTACCTGCTACCTGTATTACGTGTTCATATCTTACTTTCCCCCTTCTCCCGGTCACCCTGGGGGTAGAACAGGGTATGCTTTCTTACCTTTTCTTACACAGATAAGCAGCTGAGGTTCAGAGGGATTAAGCCACTGGTTCAGGCCCCGTACCGATCGGCACTTGAGAAAACCCAGAGACCATTGGTTCTTTCAATGTCATAGTCCTCTTACGGGCTTTAGCATCTTTTGAAAGAAAACATAACGTCTGACCTCGGAGTTGCATGGAGGCTTTGGGAGGTGGCCTGGCAGCTCTTCCCATCTCTGGGGAGGCGACACCTTGCTCTTTCATTTGGGTTTTGCGATTGGATTTCCTCTGGCAGTTTAGAAGCCGCACACACCTCTGCTTTCTGGTTATTTAGGTTTGCTCTAGCCACGAGTTCAGAAGAGAAAGGGGGTGTGCAGTGTTCACAGCAATCACCCAGGCACGATGCCGAGTACGGGGCATTTAACCGACGGTAATAAATCCGCCAATGTGACCTTGGCGTGGGACTCCTTGCCTGCCTTTCTCCTCTGCCCCAAAGCTGGCATCTTTCAGAGGTGCTTGCTGCCTTCGGTTTGCTCCAGGCTGGTGCAGATCTGAGTCTGTGGAGATGCAGGCATTGGGCTCAGGATCTCTCTCTTGACGGGAAGAAAACGAACTCAGCAGAGACAACGTGAAATACACGAGCGGGATTAGACTGTCAGTGTAGACCGGAGAACGTAAACCATTTCCTGTGTCACTCTCCAGTCTGAGGGCAGGAGTAGAGCAGAGGGGAAACCTGCAACTCTAATTATGAAATATAAATTTATACATTTATAAAGGGGAAGACTGAGAATAGATATTAACCACCGAAACTCTCTTTACACTATACACACCACAGGGATACAGAGAAGCACTGTGGGGATTAGGGGCATCTTTCTGCTTGGGGACTAATTTATTACTCTAGATTACACAGTTAACGGAGACAGGGGAAAATGATACTCGGTTGTTTCTCTGTAAAAGTTAAATGTGCGTAATGGAAGGTCCTGCCTCTGGCGGTAAAACTTGATGACGGAGAATAAGATGGCCACAAACTAAAGGGAGCAAAGCACAGGTCTGAGAGACAACAGTGGGATCCAACGTTGGTTTTTCCACTGATCGCCTGGGAGGCTTCCAACAAGGCTCTTCCCCTCCAGAAGCCTCAGTTGACTCATCTGCAAAATGGACAGCTTGGGCTCAGCGATCTACCAGGCCTCCTTGCGCTTATATCCGTCTGGGAGTCCGGTCACACTTCCTCTCCGGAGCTCTAAAAACCTTCTGCCACCTGTAAGTGGGGCCTCTCCGGAAAGGTCTTTTGATCATGGATCAACGAGGACAGAGGCAGTGGTGGCACTGCCCTCTCCTTGGAGTCTTGATCATGGACTCGAAGCGGCAGCATTCATTTGGTCGTCAGTTCAGCCCTTTCTCTGTACCAGGTGGGATTCTAAGGTGCCGACGGACAGGTGGGAACTAAACCAAGCCTCCATCCTCCGCAAGCTGACATCCTAGAGCGGAAGATGGACAATAAACAAGGGACACAGGTAGAATATAGAGATGGTAAAGGTAAATGTGATGGGGGCGGGGAATGAAGCAAGGAGGGGGAGTTACTGGGAGGACAAGGCCAGGGCAATTCACAAAGTAGCCCGTAACCAGGGAGCCCGTAAACCACAGCTTCTGGGCTTCCAGTGATGTCAGACACATAAACTCGCTTTGTTGAAGTCTCTGTTAATTGGGTTTCCTATTACTTACAGATGAAGAAATTCCTGAGGCGGCGTAGTGGGGGTGCACAGAGACAAATAAGTCATCTGATTATTTCGTCCCCACTCTCCAGAGGCGTGGACTCTTTACCGTCTCTTGGCTGCCTTCCAGAAATTTCCTACGTTAATACAAGCCGTAAAAGTAGAAGCCGTGTATACAGTCTCTGTCTTTCCTTATGCACGCGTGTGCACACTCACACACACACACTCACACACTCACACACTCGGTGACACTATAGCACGGTGGAGGAGAGTGGATGTAGGTGCTCTATAGGATGGTGCACAGGCGGCCTACATAGTGGCTCTACCACTTACTGGCCACGTTGCGTTGAACAAGTTGCTTGGCTCCCCATCGGTAAAATGGGCATAATCAGCCTACCACACAGGTTTCCTCTGATGATTTAATACATCATTAGTCAAGCACGTAGAGCTGTTCCTGGAACAGCATAACCACTCGGAAATGTTTGCCAGTTTATATACAATGAGACCATTCCATTCACTGAACAAGTGACCTGTACATCTTCCCAACATGTAGGTAGGTATTCCTCCTTTTTGACACCCGTGTAGTATTCCCCAGCACGGAGGCGATTAGTATCATTTTCTCTTTATGTCGAAGGGACATTTTGATGAGCTCTCTCGATAGAGACTTATGTTCTAATAAATAGCATTTGTGCTCACACAGAAGCTGGAGAAGGGCAAAAAAGGAGAACATGCTGAGATTGCCTCATTCCTTTTTTTTTTTAGCCTTTGCTTCACACAGCTCCCTGTCTCCCACTCTCTCTCACCCTGCCCTGCCCACCTTCCCCATTAGTGTTGTGTAGGGCCCGGCGTGCCCACAGAACAGCACTGATGATGATGCATTCTGTTTAAATACATAAGAACTGGATCTTTGCAGACTTTTCTCACACGAGGCTGCATCTCTTGTTTTAAGATGGTCAGAGAAGAAACAAACAAATAGGGAACAAACCTGGAAGTCCTCTTTGTACAGAGGGTCATGGTAGCTGGTTTGGTGGTATTAATCCTAGAAGGATCCTAGGACATGTGAGGACTTTAATCAAAGAAGAAGGAGAGGCATTCCAGGTAAAAGGGGAGGTAGGATACGCAAAGCTGTGGCGTGAGAGATTTGGGGACCATAATAGCAGGATAGATGGGAAGGCAAGGAGGGGAGGGGGCCAGGTGATGGCTGCAGTCTGAGAAGGGTGTTGGGTCCCGCGGAGTCTCTGATTCGTGGCTCTGTGTTCTCGGGGACTCATGCAGAACAATGCTGATGAGATGCAGCACCTTCTAGAAAAGTAGGTCAGGGTGGTGAAAAGGCTGATGACGATGTGTCTCTCTGTCTTGAGGGTAAGTGGGTTAACGCAGGTATTAGTCAGGTTTTCTCGGTTCCTGCGACAGATGGATCCTGGCCCAGCTAAGTGAAACAGAAAGGTAAAAGGGAAGTAGGATGAAAAGGCGAGTCGGACATCCCACCTGGGGACGCCGCATCCTGAGGTCTCAGCTAGGCCCGGGGACTTTCCATCCAGGGGACTACCACTTAGGGGTCTCAGCCTCCAAAAGCCACGTTCCTTTTAATAAATGTCACATTCCTGAGAGAGAGAGAGACTCCGATTGGTCTGGTTTTGGTCCAGTATCTTTGCGACTTGGACTAAGCTGTGGCCACAGAGTTTGGGGTCTGATGGCCCAAATTTGGGCATTGAGAGTTGGGGGAGGGGCACTGTTGTGAACTCAGTAGCACCCCCTGCCAATCCGAAATGGGGAGTCGAAGAGCAAAGCAGGGCCATTTCAAAGAAAGAAGCAAAGCTCTCCTTTATGCAGTGTTTGGAGGGGGGCGGTTGGGGCTACCCCTGCTGGACCCGGGCCCGAAGAAATTCGGGCTTCATAATTTACGAAGGCAACAGGAGCCAACAAATCCATTCAGCACACATGAAATATTTCAAGCGAGGCACAGGGGACCTGGAGCAGGTCTTAGAGAAGATGGATTTACATCTGGTAATAAAATCCCAACTCCAGTAACCTTTGCACTTAGGTCTGGATTTTGTCTGGATCTTAAAGCTTTTATAAGTGTTTAAGAGCATGAACTCTCTGTAAAGGTTGAAATTTCTCTTGCCTTCTCTCCCCCCAGGGATGGGGCTGCCAGGACTAGATTGGGGGCCTACTACCTTTTCTTCTCCCGGTCCTGGAACTTTTCGCCTTGAGGATGTTTTATCTCCCCCCGTGAATGGGATTGACCCCATGACCTCTTAGGTAATGTACCTGACCTTGCTGATCTCCAGCATCCTCCCCTATGAAACTGGGTTGTTCCTGCCAACCTGTCACGAATGCAAACTCCAGAGCATTTGTGAAAGCACTTTGTAAAGTAGCAAATGAATGGACGCGATTGTTTGTTGTGATTTCGCTATAGTTTGATTTTGGGGATAGTGAACCACTGCTTCGGATATCAGCTCTTGCTTAGGGAAGTCACCTGGCCTCTCTGAGCCTCAGTTTCCTCATCTATAGAATGGGGACGATAATGCCGAACTCACGATGCTATCGTGAGGGTTAAATGACAATGCACCTTGCAAGTTCGAACATAGTCAAAGCACAAGACACGATAATCCTCCCCACGTCCCATGGACATGTTCCCGAAGTCAGCTCTAACATTCATCATGGTGGATGCAGGTCTCAGGGGGTAAGATATTTTCCTCTCTTACTATTTATGGTAGATATTTCTAGTGCTCACCTATATGGCATGTGGGAGACAACGCTTTCAAGCCTCCTTGAATTTAGACAGGGCACGTCACTAGTTGGACCACAGAAATATGAGTAATGTGAGTCCCCTGCAGGCTGAGGCGATGAGAAGCCGCTGCATGAGGTGCCCACCACTCTCTTCCCCGGTGTCTGTAAATAGGCAGGGCTTCATGCTGGCATGGCAGAGCCACTGGAGTCCCTACATCGAGGATGGGTGGCCATGAGATTCTCAGACCTGTAGCCGACTTTGCAAACACTAAGCCGTTGAGATCGGGGAGATGTTTGTTATTGCAGCATGTGCTGAGGTCTCCCAACTGATAAACTCTTCTATTGCTTCATCCCTATGTGATCTTGGGCAGGTAACCTAACTTCTCTGCATCCTACTTTGTTTATCTGCGAAATAGGATAAATAATGGTCTGAACTCACAAGGTTATGAGATAACGTGATGCATGTAAAACGCTTAGCTCGAGGTTCAGCACATAGGATATGCCTGATAAATGATGGCGACAGTGATGGTAATAACGGTAGTGGTGTGTGGTGTGATGCTGACGGTGACGGTGATGCTGACGGTGATGGTGATGGTGATGGTGATGGTGATGGTGATGGTGGTGGTGATGCTGTTCCTGATGCTCATGGTGATGCTGATGCTCATGGTGATGCTGATGCTCAGGTGATGCTGATGATGGTGATTCAGACGCTGGATGTAGTAACTAGATTCCAACCCTTCTATTGTAGGGGAACCCAGAGAGTCTCTAATTCTGGACACCGTTAGATAGCACCTTCCCTGGCACATGCTGGTACATGATTTATTTCATCATGTGCCAACATCTGTGGTTGTCTGCGTATTTTCTAGGTTATATACAAAGGAATAAATACAATACGATTTGCCTTATTTAGAAAGCTATTGTCCAGGAAGTTCAGCCAGCACTGCACCCTTCTCGTTTGAGTGTTATCTGACTTCTTTTCCTTTGACGAGAACCTAAAGTCGGACATTGTGCTGCCACCACTGGGATGGAGAACCGGTATGTGTCCTCGGGGAGCTGACAGCCACAGCATATTTATACTAATTACACTGAGATACCGCCAGATGGGAGTAGATGTTTCCTTTCTCCACCCTCGCTTCGCCCCCACGCCAGATTGTACACGGTGGGATTCCGTGGGAAATCCTTGGGCCTTGCGGACTGAGGTGTACGAGCCTGAATCCCAGCTCTGCTGTTTCCTCGCTGTGCTTGGGGACAATTGTGGCCCGCGTTAGGTGCCTCATCTTTAAAAAGATGTAACAATTGCTATCACGGTATGAGAATTCATTACAACACATAGAACGGAGTTTAGCATCTAATAGGCGCTCAGATAAAGGTTCCACATTATCCCGTACTCCAACGTCTGAGCCATAGAAAGTGCTCCACGTGTAGTCACAGAACTGCAGGTGGAGAGAATTAATTCCCACAATAAAGCACTTCGGAGGGAAAGCGCTTTTGCTGGTGTTTGAGGTGTTATACATACATCGACTCTACTTTTGGTTTTGCAGTGACTTTCATTCACTCTAATTTAGTTCTCATTAACAAATTTGGGCCCTCCGTTGTAGAATTATGGGACTCATCTTTTTAAATTCTTAGCCAGCTAGTTTTTGAGTCAGGCCCCTTTTCGCTAACTTGATTTCCTTCCTTTTTCATGATTCCCATTTCCCAAGATAAGCACGTGGGTGATAAATGGAAAATGCATCGTATGGTTCTGTGTCTGCGTTTTAAATTTATATGAACTGGACTGGACTGAAAAAACTGGCTTTCATCCCGTCTTCTTCTCACGAAGCGTTCTGTTTTCGTGACCTGTCCGCAGTGCTCTATGTTTATTCAGTTTATTGTTCCTTCCTACTGTATAATATTCTATGTAGTCACTTTTTATTAACCAGAAAATTGGATTTACCAGAGCACCTCTATTCCCCAGCCAAGACTACTGCACTAGAAATACTGTCTTCATTTTGTACTGAGTAAATCAGTCATTAAATTATGACCTTATGATGCTATTACAGCCATAACAATGGCACATGCCCACTTGCCCACACTCAGAATTATGGCAGGAAATTGTAGCAGGAAAGAATTAAAAGCCAGTTCTTTGATTTTACGTCTCTCTGTTATGTGGATGCATGCAAATGTGCATGTGTGCTTTTGGCTAGGTCGTACTTGCCTATGTTTTAAATAAATATTCCAATTTACATAATTGAAGGGAATTTTCATGGTGCATGAAAATTTAAACTCAGGGTTGTGATGTCAATTAGGACGATTCATACCCCACGGTCAAAGCAGCCTTGAGTTCAGAGGCAGGAGATCTAGACTCAAGGGGGAGTTTCGCCTCTTGCTAGCTGAATGACTTCAGCCGAGCCATTTCACCTCTTCTGCAAAGGAAAGAATAATAAATACGGGTTTGTCGTAAGATAAGACGAAATAACCATTAGACAGGCTAGAGGGATGCCACATTGTGTCATCTATATGTGTTTTTTTGTTTCAAATATGGAGCTTTGAAACTGAATGTATTATTTGAGGGCCTGCCCTGATGGTACCCCTTTTCCATTTGGCACCCATGGAAGGAATTGGAGATTGAGCTGGATGCAGCCTCACAACCTTTTTCCCACTCAGCACTTCAGGAAGACGACTAGAGCTGACTCGCGCCCCCAATTTCATATTCGCCATTCTTGATTTAGACACAGTGCTGGGTCCCCTGGGGGAAGAGCAGAGATGAACACATCCCCGGGTTGGCCTGCAGGATGGACGGACATGATTAACTCCTAAACAAGACACAGCCTAATCTCGTGAGAAATCATCAAAGTGCTATGGATACACAGAAGAATGGGAAGCTGATTCTGCCGAGGGTCTTCAGGTTAAATTCCTTCCCGCTGAGGCTTTCAGAGATGATCGGGAAGGTGCACCTGCAGTGAAGAACGTTCCAGGTGGAAGGAAGGGTCTAATCGAGTGCAAGATGTGAGAGGTGCCAAGTTTGCGTGCGAGCAGCTCAGTCTGGGTTCAATCCCCGTAGGACACCGAAGGAGAAAGAAGACACATGATAAGCAGTTTTTAGAATATTTTTTTTCTGCTGCTGCTATTGCACTTGGTATAATCACGAATACGAACTGGTATTTATCAGGCACTTAGGCTGTTCCGAGTACGGTGCTAAGCACCTCCCATACATGGTCTCGTTTGGTAATCACAAAACTCTGTGGAGTGGTGTATCAGTTAGCTATCACTGTGTAACAAGCGACTCCAAAATCTAGTCGCTTAAGTAATATTTTAATATTTAATATTTAATATTTAATCATTTAATATTTTTCATGTTTCTAGAGAGACTCTGCAGATCTAGGCTAAGCGTGGCTGATCTCAGGCTCACTCACGTGTCTGTGTCCAGCTTGCGGGTCAGCTAGGGCCTGGCTGGTCTAAGATGACCTAGTCTGGGCAGCCTCCGCTGAATGTTTTCACCTTCTTTCTGCAGGTTGGCTTGGGCTTGTCACATGCCAGTGGCAGGATTCTGAGTGAGCGACGGGAAACGTGCAAAGCCTCCGAGGCCTAGGTTTGGGATTAGCACACAAGCGCTCGTCTATGTGACCAGCCCAGAGTCAAGGAAAGGGGCCACAGGTGCCACTCCTTGATGGGAGCTGCTGCAAAATCTCGTTGTCACCGCTCTACAAGTAGTAGCTACTATCACTGTCTCTACAACATAAACGAAGAAACTGTGATTACAGGAGGTTGAGTGTCTCGCCCAAGTTCATGTCGCCGGTAAGTGAAGAACCCAGACTTGCATTTGGCCCAGAAGGCAGCGGGGAGCCGGTAACGATCTTGAGCAGGGAGGTGATGCTATCAGCAGGAAGAGAAGGAAGGGATGTTTATATTTCTGTGGCTACCTGCTAGCGCGTGGAGAAGGCACGTTTTCGACTATTCCGACATCAATCAGTTCTCCCCATTTCCCACTCAGATGTACGGAGGTCTTGGTACCTAGCGCTCTCTTCAAAGCACTTTGGGGTCACGCTGTTGACGTTGGAAGACATCCGTACCGGGGCTGCCTTTGCTTGAGCTCCTCATTTCTCTGGGCCTTTCAGGAAGCCAAGCGCAACCCTTTCAGGACACCTTCCTAGCATGCCCTCTGCTTGTTAGCCATCTCCAAGCCGAAGGGGCCCGTCGTTCCAAGGGCGCACGTAAGTGGTCACCGCAGTGTCGCTGCATGGAAGCTGCCATTGGCCGAGAGCTCCGGAGACTGGAGAGTGAGCAAGGACCCAGTGTCCCAGCCGCCTCACTGGCCATCATCAGCTGGAGGTCTGGGCATGGCACCCGGGAGCAGAAACGAGCCTGAAATCCAGCCTTGACAGATGTGGGCTGCAGAACCAGACACCCGCTACCCGGGGTGACCGGCGGTGAAAAGGCACGCCGTGGCTTACTTTCTCCTGGGTCAAGGGCAAGGGACCTCTTATAAGTAAAGGTACTCCCAGAACCATGTTTACCATTATTACTGACTACAGGAGAGAAGCCGTGCGGCTTGATGGGCACTAAAGAGCACATACTTAGGAAAAAGGCCAACTCGAGGCTGAGCTCTACACCCCATTTCCTTTCTGTGTGTTCCTGAGACGGGGGCTCGACCTCTCTGGGCGTTGGTTTCCTTTTCACAAGACGAGGATGGTAGTAGCTACTTTTCGGAGTTGTCTTTAGGGTTGAGTGAGTGACTGTGTAGAAGCCAGGCCAGTGGGTGCTCTGATCAGAGATGCGTCGTCGAAAGAGGAAAAGCTGAAGCCTCGCAAAACTGCCAGGAGAAAGCCAAGTGCGTGCAAAGAATCCGACGAAGGATTGCTGCTCCGGGCCTCGATATTCAATATTAACAGCTCTGCCCACAACTTCTGTGCCCTGCTAGGGGGACCTGCCGTGTCAGTGGTTCTCAAAACTGACCTCACATTACAATCATTTGGGGACGTTTAAAATATCTCGATGTCCAGGTCCCTCCCCAGACCCACGAGATCAGAACCTCTGAGGCGTGGCCCAGGGAATAGTATATTTTAAAACTCCCCAACAGGGTCGGGCAGGCCTCGGGCAAAGCCAATGAGCTGTCTAGTTTGCAAACTGTAAGGAGGCGGCTACCGCCAGGAGCCAACCTTGCACCTGCAGGACCCCGAGAGTGCATGGCCCCTTCATTGTTGTGTCCCCGGTGCCTCATCCCGTTCACCCCGGTCCTGAGTCTGCCCCTACGGTGGTTCCGGTGGTCGGCCACGGTTTTCGTTATTGTGAAAATGACGAACTTATGTAATGTATTCACGGGCCTCCGAAGTGACCCGGCTCTAGCCCATCCTCCTGTCACGTCTCCGTCCTCTCCCCACCCACTCTGTGACTTCCCTGACAAATGGAATTAACCGTTGAGTCCCAAATGTCCGAATCATCACAGTGTCGGCAGACAAAGGTTCTTTCAGTTAAAAGGACTTCAGTGCCTCGTTTAGCACATCATTTTTCTTGGCCTTTCTCACGGGGAACCCCTGTGTGTACCCCACTGACGCTATCAAGGAAAATGATTAAGTTTTCCTTCCAGATAACACTGGGCTTTCCACAAGAAGGGTCTCTTTGTCTCAGAGCCTCCGATTGTTATTTAAGTTACATCACGTATGTTATCATCACGTCGCAATGGGAGCTTCTGCTGAAAATAGGCATCATGTCCCTTCATGGTGGTGGCACCTGGTCGCACAGACAATGGCCTGGCACAGAGCAGACGCTCTAAAAAAATGAGCGAATGAATGAACAGGTCTGTGTTTAGACTTCATTTCTTCTTCTCCCTTTGGACCTAGCGGTCCAGTTTCACCCATGTTCCCTCTTGGAGGGTAGGGACCGATGGCCAGAACTGTACCCGGCACACAGTAGGACCATAGGAGACCTTCATTACGATGAGGCAAAGCAGCCAACGCCCTGGAACTCAGGCCCACCCTCTCGACCTTTGAGTAGCTTAAAGAAGCTGCTAAGAAAAGCCGCCGACGATAGCTCAGGATGCGTAGCTGGGAAAAGCCTAGAGCGTGAAAAGTGGGAGCCCGCCACCGACCCGGGCTGGCGGAGGCGGCACCGGGCTGTGGCTGGAGACCAGGCCAGAGGAGCCCGGGGCAGGCTGTGGCTTGGAGGAGAAGAGAAAAGAAGCCTCCTCTTTGCTCTCCTTCTGGCCTTGCAAGGCCCGAGGTACGGTTTAGGGAGGAAGCGTTGGCCGAGAGGCCCTGCCTGAGGCTCCGTGTCACACCAGAGATGCTACCAGCCGCCTCTCCTGGAGGACACATGTCTGCGAACGAGGCCCATGGTTCAGACCCGTGCAGCAGCCAAAATCTTTTCTTTATTAAAATGCTTTGTGCTCCAGGATACCAGGGAGTTAGGCTGATCTGTCTCCGAGAGCGTGTTTGCCTAGAGCGCACTATTAGATATTTTGTCTCCTTTAAAATAATACTAAGAGCTGGGCTTTAACGTCTCCCTGCTCCTGCCCTGTCTTGCCTCCTGCAGAAACCAGGCCGGGTAGAGGGACCGTCTGCTCTTCTGGGAGGAGCCTGGGTGAACCACGACCCACTGAGGTCCTTCCGACGGCCCGGATCCCCAGAAGTCGTCAAGCTGGAGGAAACAACCCACTTCGGTTTTGAGCATGTCATCCCTGAAAACCCGACGTTATCCACCAGGATGAAGACACCGCTGCGGGGCCGACAGCTCCTGCCACAAATGCTATCAAATGGTTCACAGCAGCATTCCACGAGAATAGAAGATGTTATCGAGATCCTGTATTTATTAAGAAAAGAGTGCTTAGCACGGCATCATTACGCTCCCCGCTAATCAGCAATCCTGCCTTTCACATGGTGTTCAAGCTCATTAGTGTTGGGAAGATAAAATATATACATTTGATTATCCCTTGGCACTTCACGATTTGAAAAGGAAGAAGGAGGGAAAAAGAAAAAAAGAAAAAAAGAACGACCCTGATAGCAAATCCTTTAAAGCGACTGCTTTTTACGGGCCCCTGTTCGCGGAGCTGTGCGTTTCTCTGCGCACGTAAAGGCATCTCGTAACGCAGAGGAGGGTGTCCTCGGCAGGCTTTCGGCGTGAAGAACCCCCTCGTGAGTGCTGCAATATGTATTATTTTTCTCCTGCGAACCTGGGGCCTCCCGCACACGACCCTCCACCTGCAAATAAGAAAACGCGGGCGCGATCAGTCTTCCTAATTCAAGAATAAACCAGAAGGAGTGTCGTGTTTAAATCTGCATGAACGCGGGGACTCGGAGCCATCCTCCGGTGCACAGCCAGCGACTTCTCTTTCTGCCCACATCTGAAGCTCTGCCGAAACCCTGCACTTCTCCACTTAAATCTCTCTTGCTTGGGTTCCCACAAAGAGCCTTTGTACATTATTCTGAAAAGCCGTAGGCCTAGGATTATGTGTTCTTACACATCTTATTTTAGGCCCCCGCAGCAAAGCACACCAAAGGCAAATTTATGTTTAGAGCTATCAATAAAACATAAGCGAGAGTCTGCTAAATTAGTAATCACGAAAAACCTCCTCACTTCTCGCTCGCGAGCGCTGTCTCTCCCTCTTTTCCATATTACAAAGCGACTTTTAACGTATTTGCCCTTGGTGTGAGGGTGGTCTCCTAAGACAGCGTATACTTAAACATCTCAGAGGTTCCTCGAGGCCTTCGTGTTGGATTGGCGTACCAAGGGGAGAGCTAAACTAAAATCTAATAATGGTTTTAAGTTAAGTGCCTTCAAGTCCTGCCGAGGGCCGTGACAATCAGATGTCCAGCACAGAAAGCAGCATTTATCAGCACGATAGAGAAGACAGTGTTTGTCAGCGGTGGCTGTTCACTCAAACGAATAGCTCGTTCTGCCCGGGCCTCTCAGCGCTCTATGTCAGTCCCACGGACACCGAGAAACGACACGTGCAACCACTTAGCTGAGAGGGAAAATCGCTCCTCGTCTCCCCGCAAGGATGCTGAGTTTTCCGGGGAACGTAAACAGGAAGGCGGGAAGGAAGATGCCCCCCGTGAGGGAGCATCCAGCTGGGTCTAACCCCCAAGAGGAAGCTCGTTCTTTTCGATGGTTTCGCATTTGAAGGGTGAGCTTTCCCCATCCTCATCATAGTCATCATGGGGTCACAGAGCCACCTGGTACCCCAGAAGGCAGCACGCAGACAGACATCTGGGTGTGGCTTCTTTCCGGCGCCTAAATCCTTTGCAAGAGGCCAAAGGACTAGAGAACACAGACGATGATTTCCCGGGGCGGCTAGCACGGGAGGGCTGGAAGGCCTTCGAGATAAGTGGGCAGAGTGGTTTTCATTTTCTTTGCAGCCTCAGAACTCCTTCTTTCCTCAAAATATCATGCAGAACTCTGAGTAGAAAAGAGATAAAAGCAGAATGCTCTGGTTAAGGCGGGGATGGGGGCCTCGGAATCCCACCCACTGAGCTCTCGACCCTCCTTCGGCAAAAGCTTCTGTGGGTGCCCAAGGGCTCAGCAGAACATCATTTTAAACCCAGTGTTTCGTGGCGTAACTCGTTCACTTTCCCTCAGTCACAGGGGACGTGACTCCTCTTCCTGAAGGTAGAGAGGGACCCATCATGCCGGCCAAAGGCTCCGCATGCCGCAGTCACTAAGGTTCAAAGCCGACAACCGGCCCCGCTGGCCGCGCCTTGCCAGCCGCCAAGGCGGTGCCCACGCACGGGGGCCTGCCTTTCCCATCTCTTGCGTTAGTCTTCCTGGAAGTGGGCGAGAACCTTCTCATTAGGCAGGTTTGAGGATGACAAATAACCCTGGTGACTACTTCCACCTCGTCATTTTTTTTGCCATTGGGCCCTTGCCATCTCTATTTCGTCTTTTCAGTTTACCGTAACTCTGTGGAGAAGCGGGGACTCCAGCTACGGTTTGAAAACTCTGCGGTCCTCTAGGCTCAGGGCCTCTCCCTGTTCTCATCCACGCTGGGGACAGGGTTCCAGCAGGAGTGGGCCAGTCCTTACAGAACCCACTCTGCGGCCTCGGGTTATTAGCGCTGGACCCTGCACGGAACCACAAAGACGAAATGTGAGGCTGCAGCTCAGCCGCGATCCCTACCAACGGCGATTCCCGTTCGTAGGGAGAGCAAATGAATTCTGTCTGCTGGGGGTATGGGTCTGAGGAGGAGAGAGGAAAGGCCTGTGTCTCCCAGCTGCAGACTGGGTCTGGCTGCCACCCGCGCCTTCTCGTGCCCTGGCTGCTTCGCCCTCCCTCCCACTGCATGCCACACACAGAGCCCCGCAGGCCGGAGGCGGGGGTTTGGGGTGTAGAATCACAAAAACGGGGCCGCTAAGTCTTGATCTAGAACAAGTCAGTTAGTGGCTTTTTTTTCTATCTTGGTTTCGTCATCTCCGTAAATGTCTGAGTCTCTTGGAATAACCAAAGCTCAACAATCCCTGGGTCTGTGAGCATCTTTCCACCGATGACATCCCCACGGGGACACCCCCGCTGTGACTGCTTGCTTTCCGAACGCTCCGCCAACTGGTTCGGGGTGGGGTTTCAGCCCTCGCAGCCATGAGAGCCCTCCACACTTAGAACCCTCTAGACCCAGATTCCAGCGCCAAAGACTGAGTTCCCTCTGTCGCCCGATGCCTTTTCCTGAAACACCACAATCGGGCAGGTCTATGAGTACCGAGTGATGCCAATAGTGGACAGCGTCCTTCGAGTGCGTCCTACCTGCCGGACCTCTTTGGCGTTCTGGACAGCTGTTCCTTCGTCGCATGCTCACAACTCGCTGTGGGGAGATCCCGATTTATTTCCAGTTCCCATAAGAGTTCACACGTATCAGTACTGGGGCTGGGATTCTGACTCCTACTGGATCATATTAGACCCAGACCCACAACTTAATGACCCCAAACGCACAGTGCCACTGCTGGGGAGAGGGGACAAAGTGGTCTCTGTCCTCGGTCCAGTGTGGGTTGATAGGAATCCACACTCAGCTCTTTCTCCTGTCATTGTTTTTGCAAATACGAGTTAGACACGGTTGAATCATCACCCTCCAGTGTTGTGTGGCTTTGGAATTTGTGTGAGGACGTTTGTGGTTACATCTCCAGCGTGTGTTTTCCCTCCTTTCCCCGCTTTCCCAACGGCCCCTGATTCTTGTGATTCGGGGCAGGCCGACAGCACCCCTGGCCCATGGTGGAAAGGGAGTGAGCGAGCCCAGGCTAAGCCAATCGGTGCCCTCCATCTGCTGGCCCCAGTGATGGGTGCAGGAGCGGGTGCACGACTTCGGCTGGTCTGACCCTGTCGGTTTTCAGGTCCTCGTCTGGGAATGCTGAGACAAAGATTCCCTTTCTTCCCTTCCAGGACATGAACGAAGAAACAAGAAGCTCTCTCAGCTGCTGACAGCCACGCGGGGGCTGGGAGAGGAGACACTTGCTGAGGTCGGAGACCTTACAAAGCAGATGGAGCAGAAAAATCAAGAGAGGAAAGCTGGATTCTGGTGCCATCCTTGGGCTCCTAGATCATGCCTCGCCCAAAGCCTCAGCAGCTCCACCTCTGGCTGTTGTAGTCGCAGAAGCCAGCGCGGGTCAGGAGTCCATTAGAATCCAAAGCTTCTGGCGCAGGAGGCCGCGGGGGCCGCTGTGGCACGGGAAGGCCTCCTGTGAGCCCCAGTCTGCAGCTCCGTCCTTCTGTGGCCTCTACTCCCCGGGTCTTAGTTTCTTTCTCTGTGACACGAGAAGGTCAGGTTGAAACAACGGTGGTGACGAGGGCGATGGTGGTGGCAGGCCCTTCCTGCCAGCCATCCGCTCTGCTGCTGCGGGGTTTTGTCTGCGACATCTTGTTTAGTTGTCCCAGCAGCCTCACGAAGTGGTCCCGTAGGAAAGCAGGGGCCCAGGAGGAGCGAATCCCTCGCTTAAAAGGCCACACGACAGAGTCAGTAAATGGGAGAGCTGAGATTTCACTCGGGTGTCTAACATAAGGTTCCGTAATGGACCAGATCATTCATTCATTCATCCATCCATCCATTCATTCATTCATTTATCCATCCATCTATTTATTTATTTGTTTGCTTGTTTGTTTATTCATTCATTCATTCATTTATTATTATTATTATTATTATTATTATTATTATTATTATTTTAAGAAATCAGCTTCTTCATTGTTAGACTCCTCTCATGGTCTGTGAATTCAAGGTGGACAGGGGCCCCAGCTACGTCATTCATACTTGATCCCCCGCGCGCCAAACGCAGTACCTGGCGACGAGCATCCACTCTATGTGAGTCGCGTGAATGGAGGAATAGATGAATGAGTGGCTAGAGGAACCCCGAGACCCTGTCCAGCTCTTAAGTCCTTTGAAAACTGCCCTCTGCTCTGTGCCTAATGAGGGTTCCCAGAAGCATTTCTTGGGCGAAGGGCAAACCTCTTTCTCCTCCTCTGAACTCGTGTTAGCTCCCCTGGCTGCCCCCCACTAATGAGGGGACACAGCCCAAGGGGACCATGTCTCCAGGCTAATTATTTTGTGGTTGTTCTGACCACACAATTCAAAATATTCCGGCTATTGTTGGTGTTTTACATCTTGCCACTGTCGCCCTTGTCAGCTTCCAAGGGCACGAAGCCACGGCCCGATGGGCTAGCCCTTTCAAGGTCAGCTTGATGGCAAACACAGACTTAATTGAGCCGGAATAATAATTTTTTTTCCCCCCTTTGCTTGATGTGCAGGTGACAATACTTAAAATATCGACATGCCTTAATACTTTTAAATTCAGTTGTTTGCTGATCAGGAGCAGCTACTTAAATTGACCAATCTATCCTGCCCAGCTGGAGATCAAGGGATCAGCACTTAATTTCATTCCCTGAATAAAGAATTTTTTTTTTATATCCACATGGAAATATCAGAACATGAAAGGTTAAATCAATATGGAGTTTTACATTGCTTAAAGGGCATTTGCATCAAAGCAGCCCTGAATGCAATTCACTTGTTTAATGAATTTTTTATGCTTATTTAATGAATTTCACAAAGGTTTGGTGTTTTTCATAAAATGGATAAGGACTTCCAGTTTTATGAAATAATAAAAATGGAACTGAAGTTATGAAATGAGCAATCTCATTAGTTAGGCATGATATATTCATATGAGAATGTACATGTCTCTGTATTATTGCCTGGGCACCATTATGCGAACAGTGGCTTGTTATAATAGCAGGGCAAATATTCCTCTAGTTAAGATATCAAGAAGTGACAGAAGGAAATTGCATTTTCTCCCCATTTCTAATAATGACATAATTAATGCTCATTTAAAATAATTACCTGGGCATTGTTTCCCAGGAGTGCTGGGGCCTAACTCAAAGGTAAATGTGTCCTGAGATACTTTTGAACCTCAATAACTCCACCGATGCCCCTCGCTTTTTTAATTCATTATTTGTCGGAGTCAGGGTGATCCCCTGCCTTTTTTCATTTTAGTGTCACGGTGTACAGGCAGAATACATCAGGCCAAATTTATGAAATCACTCACATACAAAAGAACTATCTTGTGTCTTGATGATGAGATAGATAGATGATGGATGGATGGATGGATGGATGGATGGATGGATAGATGTATCAATTCTCCCTTCTTTGGCTTTTTGGGGGGTTGTTGTCTCTTTCTTTGCATCTTGGGCTTCTCCTTGGGTGTCCAGAGTTTGGTGGACCAGTCAGGAACTGTAATACCTGCTCCTCCTTGATGTTCAGAGGTGGGAGGATGTCCCGGGTAACGACTTACACTTTGAAACACAGCTCTATGTCTTCCGATTGCTTGACCCTGGGCCAGTTACCTAAATTCTCTGACTCTCAGCTTTCAGATAAGGGTCATATTTGTGGTTCCTGCCCTCACAGGATTGTGGGCGAGACTAAGTCAGTCCACGCATAATGGCAAGTGCTTGGCACGGTGTCTGGCCTCCGGCAGACGCCCCAGAATGTCAGCTGTTGTCACGAATGCTGTCGGTGGGGGGCTCCGCCCAGACTTTGTTGCAGAGTCTGGTGGGGAGTCTGAACAGAAGCCACGAATCTGGGCGAGGCTGGGCCTCGCCGGGCAGGGCAGGCAGCTGGGCGGCTCCTCTGGCATTCAACACTGAGAGCAATCTCGGCCACATTAATAATACCGTGCGACCAGCCTAATTCTGGCTCCTCTGATCTCACAGAGGGGACAAATTCAGAGGAACGCTTCAGTGAGGATGTCCGGGGCGCCTCACCCACCGGGCGCTGGGCAGCAGCAGGAGGAAAAGGCAGAGCCCCCTGTTCTCAAGGCGTTTGTAATGTTGGTAGGGGAATATGGAACAGCCGAGATGCAATTTCATTACCAATAAAACTCCTTATGTCTATGGTACTTGGTCATTTTCAAAAAACCTTTCGAGAATCGCATCAGTAGTTGTACCTGCTGATCCCTTGGGACTCTCCTGACAGCGGATTGAAATAATGTCACTGGCTACACACAGGCGCCTAGCGTTGTGGTTAGGACATTGTGGTCCCTGCCGTTAGAACTGAATTTCAGCACCAGCTGGCCCAGGTCCAGCTGTGTGGCCTCCCGCAAGTCACTTAACCTCTCTGAGCATCGGTTTCCTCATCTTTCACGTGGAGAAGATCAGAAAATACACTAAATTTGCTGGACTATAGGACACATCGCCCTTTCGCTCCTCCACACCCCCAACATTCCGGGGTGCCCGTATTCCAGGTGGCAATGAAGTTGAAGAAAGTAATGGAAGATGCTCCTCCCCGCCGGTGGTGGAGTCAGGTAATTCAGGACGCCCCAGCAAAGGTAGGTACCGTGGCCTTCTGGTAGAGGTATCAGCTGGTGCATTTTTCCTTTGTAAAATTTTGTGTTTTAGTAAAAAAAGAGAAGTCACACGACTGATTCGAATTTGAGTTATTTCTGCTATTTTCCAGATTCAATGCTATGTGTACCCCCCCATGCCCACACGCCCACACGCACACACATAATTTTTAGTGCTGTCATTTGATATTCTTGGAAGTTAGTTGGTTGTTACTGACTACCCAGACTGTTACGACTGTCTACTCCATGCCGATGCATAGTCGGCTGTCGTTATAGTAATAAAATATAAAATAGTGAAATTATAAGGTAATATTTTTCCATATGAAAAATCACTTTGTTATCGCTTTTAGTGGAGACGGTAAAAGTACTCGATTTCTTCCTCTTCTTCCCAATTTTATTCTAATATCAGAGCGACTCTTAGTATATTTGTACATAACAACAAACCTAATTCAATTTCTTTAAACTCAGGGCTTAACCCCTCAGATCAGAGTTCCTTCTAAGACAGTCTCATCTCCACGTTTACATGTTTCCCTTGAAATCTCCAGTTCTCGATCAGAAGGCACAGGTGACACTACTGAAGACCCCCGTGGCTAATGCACGCCCCCAGCTCTCGCCAGGGGACTCTCACTCATAGGCGAGGGGTGGGCCCTGGCGTCTGCGTAATGAAAACCCTCCCCTTGTAATTCTGATTTGTCCCCTTGAGAGAATCCACGATTCTGAAGCAATTGGTGGGAAACCCGAAGGAATGTCGGACTGTTCTCAGCGAAAAGGATGCGGGATAAGGATGACCCTAACAGAACGCCGCCGGGTTTAAAGCCCGCTTTCACCCACAGCACTTTCCTCATCACACTGGCCCCTTCCAGGTCGATAATAGCCTCTTTGGAAGATGCTTTCGTTCACAGGTAAACGCAATCGTCCCAACCCCCACACCTCCACCTCCCACACCTGATCTCCAGGGCTCAGGCCCAAACCCCAGATTCATCCTCCACTTCTCTCTGCCTCTCATCCTGCCCCTGGACTTCTGCTCCGGCCTCTGCACACACATCAGTGGATCCTCCTGGCTCTTCCATGAAAACCCATCTGTAAACCGATCACTCTCACCTGTCTATGACTCCAGGTCACCATCCCATGTAACCTGCAACGAGCAGCTACTCCTACCTGCCCCTTCCCTCCTCACTCTTGCCCCCCGAAGTCTGTCACCCATACAGAAGCCAGAGCGGTGCTTTTAAGATGTCGATCAGAACAGATTATGCCTCTGCTCGACACCCATCTTATTCAGAGCGAGATCCTAAGTTTGATGGCAGTCCGGCTAACACACAGATCCACTTCCCAAACCCCGGGGTGCTCCCCCACCTTGCACTTGCCTTTCACTCTTCACCCCTCACCCCCGCTTATCCATAGGTTTCACTCCTCAGCTCCCTCTCCTAAGGAACATGCCCTGCCCACCCCACTCCCGTAGGGTGCATCATTTCCCTTGGCAGCATTTAGGATCGCTTAGCATAGCACGTTTGTTTCCTTGTCGATTGTCTGTCTGCCTTTTTTACTAGGCGTTGGGGGCTCAGGGTTGTGACCTCACTGCCTGTGTACAAAGTGATGGCTGAGCACCTGCTGAATGAATGAATGAAAGTCAAGGAGCCAGGATAAGCTTTATTTGGTGTCTGAAACTACTTCTCTGTCTCTGGCCTGTCGTGGTTGGGGCATGATGAAGGACTCATTTCCATCGAGCCTTCCTCTGACTCACGCCCCAGGCCCAGGGGGGAAGTACAGACGTGGAGATTGAGCTCAGTGTGTGCCGACCCCAGGCCAGCCCTTAAAAATGCTTTAAAGCAAAATCAAAACCAGAACAGAAACCATATAATCCGTGAGCTTTTCCCTCCCTTTCACCTTGTCCTCCTCTGAGTAGAGAGTAATTTATAAAATTCGGTTCAATGAGGTTTCCAGCTACTTGAGGCTTTTCCGAATATCCTATTTGGTGCATTGATTGAGCACCTCTCTGTGCTCTGAGCCACGGAGGGCTGGGAGGCAGCGAAGGGAACAAGACGAGGCCTGTGCCCTCCAGGTGCTGACAACTCAGACGAGGAGGGAGACAGACACACAAGCCCTTATAACCCAGGGCAGAAAGAAGAGCAAGTTAAGCAGAGCTGACAGCGCTGTGCTTGGGGCCAGGAGGGTCCATTACATCAACTCTTGTTTGGTCCAATTTATTACTACCACTATTACTAATCTAATAAGAATAATTTCTAGTAGGCCTGCCTTCTTTGATATCAAAAGGTTATTTTTCTACTGCCAAAATTAATGATAAAAGAAAACAACTCATTGGAATGAAAAGCAGTTGTGCTTGCTGGTGGTCGAGAGGGGTGGGAGGCTCCTGAGAATCTCTGAAGACCCCTCCGCCTTTCCCCCAGGACCTCCTCCAGCAGAGTGTGATGGCATATGCAAAAATCAAAGTCACGTCGGCTCTGCCTCTATCAACTCTGCCACTTAATGTTTAACATCTGGGAGAGAAAATGTCCCGAAGCCTTTCAAAATAAAGACAGACACGCGTTCCAGGTTCGTGGTGAGAGTCGCAGACAGGGCTGGCATCTCACACGGGCAGCGGCCCATGCCGGCCAAGGCCCCTGGCGGTGTCCGGGAGCAGGAGGGAGCAGTGGGGATTTCTCGGGGCCTGGTTCGCCTCTCCATGGTCCCTAGATTTCAAAAGGCTGCTTAGTGTGGTGGGTCAGCATCTTACAGTTCCATTTTTTGGTTGTTGTTGTATTCTGTTAGGCCCTGGGCCCCTTTGATAAACGAATCCCAGATCTCCGGGAGCAGCGGGCCCGCCCTGAGACAGCAGGGCGAACGTTGAAGGACTGTGTGGGGACAGTCGGAAGCCTTTCTAGTGTTGTTCCTTAGTGTGACCTCACTGAGATGGGCGTGTTGTACCCGGCATCGGATATGAAAGCACCCGTGGGCTGTCGGGAGTGTGAGTGAAGCGTGTCAGGCTGCAGTATGCACACGCGTTTAGGGAGAGGTGGGCCTCAGAAAGCAGGAGGACCAGTCTCCACACCAGAGGACAACCTGTCCTCAGTCCCTGTCAGCCGCCGCCAGGTGGGGATGCAGTAGGACCAGGTGGGAGTTTGGGTTTCATGGGATGCCACAGCCCGACAACACGTGCCTGAGGGCCACCAGGGCTGCAGCTTGCGTGGACTGTCATCCATCAGTCCAGGGCGTCTCCGAGAGCTTGGTCAAGGTCCTCAGCACCCAGAAACGTGCTTCGATAGGTCACGTGCAGGGCTTCGTAACACAAACAGCCCTTCCCAGCTGCGTGGCGTCTGACGGTGCACGCAGCATGTCCTCATGATGGCAGGACCCGTTTGACAGGCGAGGCCGGGCTTCTTCGGGCTTAGCTGTGCGGTTAGGAGGCGGGGGAGGAATCCCAACACGATGTGGTTCTTTTCTGCTACTGGACCATGCAATCGTGGTGCGTTATGGGTGGCTCGTTTCTGGATCCTTCTTCCATCAGAGCTCTGCTTATTTCCCCTCACCTTGCATCTGGCTGGCCTGGGACCGCTTTGACCAAGAGAGTGCAGTGGAAGGGACAGTGTGCCATTCTGGGTACAGACTTTAAGGAAACTGGAGGCTCCTGCTTCCTTCTTAGAGCCTCGAGCTGCCCTGTGAAATGTCCCACTAGCCAGCTAGAGAGACCCAAGTGACAAAACCCCAAGGCTTTATGGATAGCGGGCAGGTCTGGCTGAGCCAGCCTTCCGACCACCCCGCCAAAGGGCCAGACACGTGAGTGAACCATCCTGGCCTCTTAAGACCATCCAGCTGCCAGCCAAGACGTAGGGGGACCCCAGTCAACGGCACAAAAGCGTCACCCACCTGAGCTCTGACCAGAACGCTGACACATAAAACCACATTATATAATAATTTGGGTTTTTTTTAGTCATTAAGTTCCAGGGGAGTACGTCATGCAGGTAACCAAAGCTGCAATTCTCACCCGCACAGCCTCCCTGGATGCAGTAGTTTTTTATTCTGATTTTCCTAAGTAAATAAATACCAACACAGTCAATTTGAAGAAAGCAGAAAAGCACAAAAAAAGAAATGATCTTCGATCTCAAGACTGTCACCAGGAACACTGATTCCTCAGATCTTTTTCTATTTTTTTCTTTTAATAAACAAAATTGAGATCAGACTGAGCTTACTGCCGTGTAATCAGCCTTTAGCACGTTTTGCATGTGTTCCCATGGGATGAACCGTTTTTCAATGTGATTTTTCATGTGCACTGTGACTTAGGCAGCCAATTTCATATTGTTTCACTGTGTAGTTTGTTTCCAAATGTTCTGCGTGGCAAACGTTGTTGCAACCCATGTCCTCGCCCGTAACCAGAGGTTTGTGTCTCTGATTAAGTTTTAGGATGCGTATCTGCAATGACATTGTTTGGTGTAAAGTTTATGTTCACCTTGCAGGCTTTTGAACATTGGGAAGTTGCTCCGTGGACTAGCAATATCTGAAATGGACAATTTTCCTAATATCTTTACAGCTACTATGTGTCATCATCATTATTTTAAAATCTCTCTGTTTTCGCCATCATTTATCTGGTCTGTCAGGCACCCCTAGGGGCTAACACGTCTCTGAACTAAGTATAATTATTAGGTCTATTTTACAAAGAAGGAAACCAGGAGTTGAAGAGGTTAAATTCTTTGTCTGAAGTCACACACAGATTTGAACCCATGCTCGTCTGAGTCTCCACTCTTACCTCATCTAATCTGCTGCCTTTTAATAGTTGAAGAATATATCGTTTTTAAAAAATTGTCTTTCTCCGATGTATAGTGAAGGCCTATGTTTTCCCACGTCTATAAATCATTCGCATGGCTCCTCTTGTGAGCTGCCTGTTCATAGCTTTTGACAATTTTCTCATATAATTTTATTTATTTATTTATTTATCTATCTATCTATTTATTTATTTATTTGTAGGTGCTCTTTACATATTAAGGGCATCAAACGTTCCTATCTATTACTCAGTTTTCTCTCAGTTTGTCATGCGTCTTTTTTGTTTCGTACATGCTGCTTCTTTGCTTATACATTTAAAATTTTAGAGATATATGTTAGTAAAGTGACAAAGTAGTAATATTTTCAGAGTTTGCGAGACGTCAGAGCTGGGGAGAACTTTTGAGGTTATTTACTATTTACTTAATGTTTTCATGAGGAAACAGAGAATTGGAGAATGTGGTGACTATTCTGTGGGGTAAGTAATCAGAGCAATCTACCTCAGGAAAAATTGCATGTTATCTTATGCACTTCTGCATATGGGCAGGGAAAAGAAATTTGAGCAAGCTAAAAAATAAAAAATTCGTAAACGAGTGTTCTGCCTTTGGTTTTACATTTCTTTTGTTGAGGGGTAGGGTCATTTAATGATTCAATAGATCGCCTCATAGAACATAAAAACTGGACATTTGAAATCATCTTGTACATTAAAAAATTACATTTTACAGGAAAGTTCAATACTAACATGTGTTTGATTCCTGCCTAGGCTCCTGGGTAAATCTTCAACTTGTTCAGGTCATCACATGAGTTGGGAAACAATCCTTTTTCTATTTCTTGAAAGAGTTTTTGTGATATTGGTATTATTTCATTCTTAAGAGTTTAGAAGAATCAGTGAAGTCACTTGGGCCTGGAATTCTTTTGTGAGAAGATCATAAATTATAAATTCGATTTCTTGGATAGATAAAGGGCCGTTTAGATATTGTTTCATCTTGTGCCAATTAACTAATATTTGTTAGGGATTTGTCCATTTCCTCTAAATTATCAAGTGCTGACATAAAGTTCTTAAAATATCCATTATTATTTTTTATTGTGTGTAGGGGCTGTAGTGACAAACCCTTTTTTATTCCCAATGTCACTCCTTGGTATTTTTTCTCCTCTCTCTCCTTCTCTCTGTGTCTCTCTCTCAGGAAATGGTTCGCTGTCTCCCATCTCAACCCAGAAACAGAGCCTCAGGGGTTCCCCTCGGGGTTCCCTCCTCTCCCTGGGGGTTCAGTTGCTCCCCTGATCTTGGTTTGCGCTGGGCTGGGGGATGGCCCTGGCTGTTCCTGTCTAGTCATGACACTCAGGTCTGCACCTTTGAATATGCCGACCTCCAACCTCAGGTTTCAGAGACTCGAGCATCTTCCTCCCAAACTATTGCTTTTGCCTTAAATTTCCAAAGTCTATGTCGGAGCTGGGAAGTTGAGAATGTTCTCTTTCTCTTTTCTGCACCTTGAGGGCAGACGCCTAGAATGCTGGTCCCTGATGTCAGAATGTGGGGGACAGAAAATACGAGCAAGGAGGCCGGGGCAGCATTTCAAAACCTGGCTTCCTCCCACCATGACGTGGTGCTTGGGGGGTGCTGGTTGGGACTGGAGACAGTTACCTCATTTGACGAGTATAAAGTAGAGCACGAAGACCTCATTCCAGTCCCGGTTCCACCGGGTCACCTTGGGGAAACCGTGTGACTTCACCTCTTGGAGCCTCAGTTTCCACATCCGCGTTGCCTCTTTCCCAGGCTCCCTGTGTGAACCCCACCACGTCAGAAAGGCCAAAGTGCCCCGTCAACCCGAAAGCACAAGTCACATGTCAGGCATTACGACTATCTTCATTCTCATCCAAAACATTTACCCGGGGCCCCCGTGCTCCCAGCGCCATCCGCCCGCTGCATCTGTTCTAACACACAACAAACACCTCTTTGAGATGTTTTTAATTGCGCGTTAGCGTCCTTTCAGACCTGATTCATTTCTGATCTGAAAGGCAACAAAGGGAGCTTTTTACGGCCCAGCCTCATTTCGGGAAATTAAATTTCCATTTTCAACACTAATGCTACTGTAATTTGCCGTGGTTTCTGTCTCTTTTTATGGTGCCTGACAGCCACCGGCCTATCGGGGTAAGTGGCTGAATCCGAGTATGGAAAGAAATGGACGACAGAAAAAGACATTTTTAAAAAGTGGGGGGCGGGGGGAGGGAAGGAAAACATTGAAAGTAGGAAATTAGAGCAGTTATTGGATCCCACAGCAGAGTTAATGAGTGTGCAGAAAGCAAACAGTTCCTGGCTCTGGGATCTCAAGCGTTATGGCCCTGGGCGACACTTGCCCTGTTTTGAGAAGGAAGTTGGGGATGGCCTGCCCACCCCGGGAGCCTTCGGTTTGCACTTTTTCGTGCCTCTAGGGAGGACAGGGTTTCTGGTTTCAAATCTGTTAAAATTTTTCTTGAAAAGACGGGTTTTGTTCGGAAACCAAAACAAAAATTAGCATATTAAGAAGCTCTGCAGGTCATGCGTCTGCCCCCCACGGCGCTCCAAGATTTCATCAAGCGTGGCCTGCCCAACATGAGTGGGTTCCCTAGGAGCTGGGTGGGACGCGGTCTCTTTTGCCTAATTAGGTAAAATCTCTTTCAAAAGCTCCACAGCCCGTTTTTATGAAGTATTATGCACATAAACTCTGGCGGGAGGCCCATCCAGGTGTGAAAAGTGGGGAGTGGTGAGAGGATTGTTTTCTTTCTCTTGTTTATCGGGGTTTCCTAAAATTTTTTTAATAATAGAAGAATATGGCTTCAGAAAGATAAAAGAGTAGGTTCTTAAGACGAAGCAAAATATAAATTCATACGAAGTTTTGCTTGTTTATTTTGTCCTGGTACAGAGGACGCAAGCTTAGCTCAATTCAGATGATGAAAATCACTTTTACTGAGCACGTACTAAGCACGCTTTGTGCTTTCCTTCTGTCTCCAGTATTCATCTTTGTCTTCCTTTTTCTGGGTCTTTCTGAGCCATCCCTCACGCCCTCCAAAGACCGCGTGCCTGTGAGAAGGTGTTTTGAAGGTAGCGTGGGGAATTAGGGAAAATTTTTAAAAAGCTTTGCCTCCGTCATGTAAACACAAGCTGCTGTGTGTCCTATTTATAATATTCTAAACGTTGGGTGTATAATTCCTAAAAACATGCTTATTCAATCAAGCCTGGAGCACGGTGGTCCTCGAGTCACGATTTAGTCCCACTTTGCGGTGTGAACTGGGGCAAGTCATTCTTAGTGGTGGGTGGACTCTGGCTGAGTCATTGGGATCGGGTTCTGCGAAATGAGAACCAGGAATGGGGTGTCCAGCCGGGGAAAAAGACAGGGACGTGAGTCAAACCGAGTCCTCAGGGAGAGCTGAGGCTGCGGTAGAGACTGCTCGCTCGTCACCGAGAATCCACTTTCTCCTTCTTCTCCGCCCTGCCCCATCCCTTCTGCTCTCTCTGTCCTCCTCTTTCTTCTCCATCACTGTCCTTGTCACAGAGCTAGACCCCACTCCTCAGTCTCCCCGACTTTGGCCTGGTTACGTGACTGAGCCTCTGCCAATAGACTGTGAGGAGAAAGGACCTACGCTGTTTGGGGCCAAACAGTGTGTGGAAGTCCTGTGCCCCTCCATGCGTCCTGTCCCCTTTCTCCCGCCTCTTGCTGATTTTGACAAGACTCTCCCCGGCCAAGGAGGTGACAGAGCCTCAGGACAGAGAAAGCCATGGACCCTGAATCAGAAGAAGAAGGAGGGAGGCCGCTACTCAGGAACACCGGCCCAAGGCCATTACATAGGGACAAGTAAAGGCCCATCATGTTCGAGGTGTCACGTTTTGGGGTCTGTTTGTTACCACGTTGCCGAACTGACGCAGAATCAAAGCAATTCCAAGAGCTTGAGGCAGGATCGGGGAGGAGGGACGGACCTGCACACTGATTCCTGCCACCGCAAGCCCGATGCTCTCAGACATCTGTGAGTCTCATCTGGGGCTGGTCACGTCAGGGCTGGAGTAGCAAATCGTGCAGCTGAGGGCGACCTCAGAGGATGGGTACCTGGGGGCCAGTCCATCTCTACGGAGACCCTTAGTTTAGCAGTTTTAACTTCCGAGAAACCAAGCTTTCTGCCTTACGAATGCCTGAAAATTCTATCTAGAGTTTTATTTTCTCTTCTTTTTCTTTTTCCTTTTCTTTCTCTCTCTCTCTTTCTCTCTCTCTTTTTCTTTTTCTTTCTTTCTTTCTTTCTTTCTTTCTTTCTTTCTTTCTTTCTTTCTTTCTTTCTTTCTTTCTTTCTTCTTTCTTTCTTTCTTTCTTCTTTCTTTCTTTCTTTCTTTCTTCTTTTCTTTTTCGTTTTCTTTTTCTCTTTCTTCCTCTCTCTCTCTCTCTCTCTCTCTCTCTCTCTCTCTCTCTCTCTCTCTCACTAAAAGAGTTCAGTGGAAAAGAAGTACTAATAAATCAGAGCCTGGAAAAATGTTCCAGTTTGGGTTCTAACTGGGTCAAACTGATTCAGACAAAGACCTTTAAAAAAAATTGACACGGCGTGGTCCGAGGCCCTGAAGTCAGCAGATGATTTTGACAGAACTTGGAAAGATAAGCCATTTTGCCAAGGTGGCCCAGACGAGGGAAACGACCTCATCTTTGCAACCCCCGGGACAGTTGTTTCATGCAGCTGGACTTAGTCACCAGAGAGCCAGGAGGAGGGCTTCCATTCCAACCCTGTTGCCAGTTTGCTATGTGGCCGTAGACAAATGACATCCCCTCTTTGAGCCTCAGTTTCCTCATCTGTAATGTAGAGGTTTTGGACCAGATGCATGTGTTCCTTGGATCCCAGAGATTCAGAGACGATGTTCTGAGAGAGTAGGGTGCTGCTGAGTGTGTGGGGTCCTGGGGTGCCCTGCCTCCTTCCCACCAGAGAGACCTCCCTTACATCTGCATTATGCATGAGCCACGTGGCCTCTAGTGCTCCCCCGACTTCTCAGGCAGGTGGTCCCCCCCGCTGAGAGGATGCCCCATCTGGCTGTAGCACACCCCAGGGAGCTGGGCTGAAGATGGAATAGGCCGGGCACTGCCCCAGCAGCAAGGCTGCCATCTGAACGCTGTGCAGCTGCCTAAATATTTTGCCTCCAGGTTTTCCCCTGCAGCTGCCCAGGCTCGGGTTCATCTTAATTCAAGGGGCTCTCTGATTCCACCTCCGGCTTTTTGCAGGTTCATCCCCACTCCCTCTCTCAACTTGATATTAAATCCCCACGTTTGGCCGTGGCTTTATTTGGACTTGACTTTATTCGTGTAATAGCAGCGGTCGTGTTCGCTCATTAATCATTCTAACGAACATAGTCTTATGTCTACAAACCACATCAAGCTTTAAATGTACTTCCACCTACATTAGCCTATTTACAGACAGAAAATGTACTCTCGTTCGGCCTTTTATTCTTTCCTTTCATTGCAAATGTAATAAAACAGTTATGTTTCATTAAGAACACCAGCTCTGGACCCGGGCGGCCGTGGTTGGAATCTCGGCTCGATTGCTTACTAGCCGTGTGACCTGGGGCCCTCTCTGGACCTCAGTTTCCTCATCTGTAAAATGGGGATAATATAGAACCTACTTCTCAGGCCATTATGGGAATTAAATGATTTAAAATGTGTCAAGTGCTTAGAATCCTGCCTGGCACATGCTAAGTGCTATGTAAGTATTTGCTACCATTTTTTTTTTTAAATAAAAGTTTATTGAGAAAAGGAAAAATGGTAACAAGGAGAAAAAGTCTGAGATCTTCCCCCCTTTATCTGTGCATTCTCAACATGATGACTCAATGGGACAAAAATTGTTGCTTGGGGGTGGGTATCCAAAAAGATCTAACTCTTCTGTGTATAAAGCACAGATATGGGGAGAGTGCACTAACAGATATATAGGGTATATGTAGGATATATATAGGATATGTGTTTCGAACTTCATGGGTGGGACACTGAGGAGCGACAAATGAAGACTGGAAAACACTGTTCTGACCCCTGTCCCATGGTTGACACCTGGCTCTGGGGGTGCCCTTCTAGGCCCTTGTAAGATGCCTAGGACTTTGATAGTGAGCCCACCGTTTCTGACTTACCAGGGCCCCCCTACCCCGTGCAGAAGTGGGACAGATGCAACTTAGGGTGACGCATTGTGAGGAACCATCAGTGATGCCCCAGTGATCACCGGCTTGTGGGCCTTGAGTCCAAGGGCAGACTCCCAGAAGTGTGATTGCGGGACAGGGATGAGAGTGGCTGTGCTGTTAGGGTTTTCAGGGCTCTGCCGAATAGCTCATGTGACCTTTACAAGAATCCTGAGCACAATCTCTAGGCACGGGAGCCAGCTCGGAGAGGCTGGAGTGTGCCTGGCAGGGGCAAAGCAGCCCGGCCAGGGTTGACTTCCTGTCTCCTGTGCCATCCTCAGAGCTTCCGGGCCTTGGGGCTGTCACTGGTGGGGTGGGGCCTCCTTGCTCCTGCCTGGGACTGGCTGGCATGCAGTTTGCAGGCCCACCCATCTTGTTGCTTAAGGAAGACACGCTACACCCGAGTGAGGCTGGAAAGGAGCTGCAAGAGCCAGGTGACCCCAGCTGAGCATTGAGGCTGCCGGGAGCCCTGAGGAGACCTTTCTCCCTCCCCAAGGGAATGTCATGGCCTCCAGACCCGTCACGTTTATCCATCATGTTCACTTGATCCTGGAAGCTGGCGCATGGGGTGTGCCTGGTATTTTTCCGTTGCCTCCTTGAACCCCTGGCACCGCCACTAACAGGGAGCTTGGTGCGACCTGACGCCTGAGTCACAGTGGTTCTACCTGGCCCATCTTTCCAAACAGGACTTCTCACACTGTCGTGTGCATACGGGTGGCTGGGGCTCTTGTTAAAATGCAGATTCTGACTGCGCAGGTCTGGGGGGGAGGGTTTCTGTCCTTCCAGCCAGTTGTCCATCTGAGGAGCATGCAGGGAGCGGCCAGGTTAGCCGAAGACATAAGGAAACGCGTCTGGTTCTAGAAGGAGCCAGGGGGCAGGGCCCACCCCTCTCGTCCTCCACCTGCAGCGGCGATTCCTGATTTTCTTGGCTGGGGTGAGTGTGGGGTAGGGATGTCAATGAGGTAAAATGGAACCTGAACCACCACCCTCTCTGGAAAAGACTAACAATCCCCAGCCTTCAGTGAGCACCTACTGTGTATCACAAAGCACTTTCCGGGCATTGCTTCACGTCACCCTCAAAATGCTTCTGTGAAATAGCTGTGCTTGTCAGTAGTGTTCATCGTACCCAAGGAAACCGAGGCCCAGAGAGGGTCGAATAACATGTTCAAGGGAACAGAGCTGAAAAGTGGTAGAGCCGTCATGTGGACCGCAAGAATCCAGACCCTAGGGTCACAGCCGGCGGGTTGATTGTTCCCTGGGATGACAGGAAGGAGAGAGAGTGGCCAGGAGGGGAGGCAGGGAGTGTCAGAGACGAACGCTCCGCGTGCACTACTGGTGTGGGCTTGCTCCCTGTTTTTTGTCATTGGTCCAGAGGACAGCTGTGGGTAGGACGCCACTGGCTTTTCCAGCTGCTGCCCTGGAGCTTGTGTCTGTGGAGGAAGGCACGGCTTCTCCTTCTGAAACGGATCTGGGCCTGAGGGTGCTCCCAGACGCCCATGCCCGCAAGCCCCCGCACTTACTCATGCCCGCCTCGCTCCAGGCCTTTGTTCATTTCTCCTGGGTGATTCCTACTTCATGCGGCAGCTTAGCGTCACCGCCTGCAGGAAGCCTTCCCGGATCTGCTGGCTCACAGGTGATCTCACACCCCCCCTCCACACACACACACACACACACACACACACACACACACACACACACACACCATCACAGCACTATCAGCAGGCCAGCATTCTAAGAAGCATCATGATGGAGTCGTTCAGGGACAGACTCTGCAACCAAACTGAGTTCTGTTTCCAGTCTGGCCACTTTCTAGCTGGGTGACCTTGGCCAAGTCACTTTAATGCCTTGCTCTGCCTGCGAAGGAAAACAAAGGTAGCACACGTACATATCACAGAGTTTTCGTGAGGGTTCGAGGAGTAACACATGCGATGAGCATAGTAGGGCCACATCAGCACTTACAGTGACGGCTATATCCTTGACTGCAGACTCAGGAAAGACAGACACTGAATTTCTCCTTTGCAGACTGTCTCTTTGGAACATCACCGTGTCCTTGGTGCCCAGCATATGGCCTGGCACACAGTAGGGATGTAATACATGCTCGCTGGTGCACAGGTGAGCTCTGCGGAGCATAAAAGCCCTTTCGGGTCACATTCAGTTATAGCTCTGCCTAACCCATACGACGTGGGCCTCCGGCCCTTTGTTTATTGCCCAAACTAGAAAAGGCCCCCTTCTGTAGTTTTCCCCTCCCCACTTGAAACCCAGAGCTCTTTGGCAGCAAGTTATACATCTGGACTTATAAAGGGAAAATCAAGAGCAAAAGGGAAGGAATTTGTCTAGGGGCACATGACCAAGCGCATTGCTGAATGGAACCTGGATCTGGCTCAACGCTCTCCCCGTCTCAGTTTTCAGATAGATCGTGGAGACTCTGCTCTTCTGTCCGAGGCCCCAGAACGAGCGCACGAGTAGCAGATCTGAGCTGAGCTATAGCTGGAAGCAGGACCAGCCAACTCCCAGCCGATCCAGTCGCACGAGGAGGGCATTCTCGTGGCGCTATGCCTCTGGCAAGATGCAACTGCTGGTCGCTCCGTCTGGTTGTGGCAATAATAGACTGAAAGGCAAACCTGGTTGTCTCTTCCCCTTGTTTGGTGGCTCCAGGCTCTGCAGGGTCTGCCACAGTCGTGGGGACCTCGTGGATGAAATTAGGTGGCCACTGGGGCCCAGCGTCTCCGCACTGAGAGCCACGTGGACTCAGGCTCACATCCTGCGTCCCAGCCTCAGTCTCACCTGTCACAATGCTGGGGGATCCTACACCAGTCCCACGCTTTCTTCAGGACTCAGTTTCCCCGTGTGCAAACCTGGTCTCTTCCAGCCCCAATGCGCATGCAATTCCAGGTGACTGGAGACTTGGAAAGACATGGTGCATAACTTCACATTGAAAAGGAACAATGCACAGAAATAGGCGGCTTAAATCCCATGTGGAGCAGAAAAAGCAAAAAGAAACTCCCGGAGAAAGACCTTTTAAAATCAAGGGGCCCATTATTGGAAGGATATTATGTTCTGGCACACCGTCACATAGAAGATGTCCTGTCAGTCGAGGCTAATGTGGTGACATGTTAGATCTGTCATTCCCTTTTGATCTAGCAGAACTTGAATTACCCAAGGCCAGGCTTCCTCTGGATTTTTGAAACCGCGGAGCAGCAGCAGTTATGAGCACGGCTTCTGAAGCCACACGGGCCCGGGGGTGACTCTGGAGTCTTTCCTTTTCTCGCTTTGTGACCTTGGGAAACTGGCTGACCTCCCTGAGCCTCCTCCACTTCCTTACGTGTAAATTGGGAGAACGGGAACTGAAGCACGTTGAGTTCTGATGCATGACCGGGCCCAATTTTAATACTTTTCTGGAACTAAGTGATTTAGTCCACACACCAGCCCCACGGAGTAGGTCACTGTTACCACCCCATTCTACAGATGGACAAACTGAAGCCCAGAGAGGTCGAGTGACTTCCAGAAGGTGGCACAGGGAGCAAATGCTAGGATCTGAGCGAGGACAGTTCCTAACCACTATCCTACATCCTCCGCTGCACAGAGAGAACCTTAACTTACTCGGATGAGCGACTGAGGCAAAGTAAGTGCGAAGACCCTCCCAGGAAAGACCCGAGTAACAGATAGAAGTTGCCAGGCAAACCACATCTGTTTCTCAGCCTTCGGCTGCTGTCCACACTGGTCACACTGGGGAAGAGTTTCTTTTTTGCCTCCCTCTGGGCTGATTCAAAAGGCAGATTCAAGCTGGGGTTTGCTCCATCCATGATTACGTCATTTAATGGGAAGAAGGACTGAGGGACAGGAGTCTCTGTCATCTATGGCAATGAATGTGCCCAAAGGGCAGAGGTGAACGCAAGTGCCCACGTCACCCTTGGCCCCTCAGAGGAGAGTCGCTGGATGGTGGCTGGTGCAGAGCAGGAGCCCGACTGGGGTGCAGTGACTGGATCACAGACCTGGTTCCCCTCTCTGGGGCACCGTGTGAGGACGTGAGGGAGAACTTTCAAGCGTAAGTTGCGTTGTTGAGGTTGGATTCAGGGCAGGGAGCAGGCGGCTCTCTGCTGTTTCTGTCACTGGACACTGTCCCCCCACAGAGGGCAAGGCTGCCACAGGGAGGAATCAGCCCTGAGCCCTGCAGAGGGGTCCAGCCGGAGCTCGCGTTTCAGGGGTCAGACGGTGAGCAGCGAAGGGGTCCCATCCAGAAGCTAATTAGTTCAAACGCTGCATCACAGGACTTAAAGGGCAGGTTTCAAGTGACCACCGAAGAAAAAAAGGAGAAGAAAAAGAAATCCCCCACTGGAAAGAGGCTGATGCTGAAACGACGGGTGAAAGAATAAAAATGTGCAATTTTCAGGTCAATTTCTCTTGATTACCCGAGACCCCTGTATGCTCGTTCATTCGTTCGGATGTTCATGCCTTCAGCCGGCGTGGGGTCACCCCATTGTAGACTAAGCCCGAGCTGAGGGCATGAGCAAAGCAGGGGAACTTCCTCCGTCAAAGTCCAGTTTCAAAAGACTTTTCCCGAATCTCGTAACCTGAAGATCTAGAAATAGGCTTTTGGGGAAATAAATTTTAGCACGCATATACACCTTTTGATTTGCGTCTTAATATTGTTATTTAGAATGGGGACTCTGCTACCTTTCCAAGGCTCAGGGCCTCCAACGGGTCTAAATCTGGTCCCACGTTCAACCGGCATCCGTCGAGTGCCAAGTGCCAAGCGCTGTGCTGCTGAAACACTGAAATAGACACTGAAATAGAGCCGTCGGACCAGTTAGGGTTCCGCAGAGAAACGGAACCAGTAGGCTATCGATGGATTGATGGATTGATCCTAAGGAATTGGCGCATGGGATTATGTGTGAGATGACAAGTCCCAAGACCTACAGCTAGAGACCCGGGGGAGCCTATGTTTCCATTCCAGTCCGAAGGCTGGAAAGAAAGCAGATGGCCTAGCTCACAAGGAGGCGGGCAGGAGGTGTTCTCTTTCACTCACAGGATGGGAAAACCTTTGGTGCTATGTGGGCCTTCAACTGATTGGGCGAGGCCCACCCAGACTAGGGAGCACGAGCTGCTTTACTCAGTCCATCAGTTCAAATGTTCACCTCGTCCGGAATCACCCTTACGGGCATACCCAGGATAGTGTCTGACCGAATGGCCGGGTACCTGGTGGCCCAGTCAAAAGGTCACACAAAATTAACCTCATGGTGGGAACGCGACTGTTTTGTGAATTCTCTATCTCAAGCTAAAGGCAGCAGAGGCCCCGATGAGGGTGCTGTTGGGAGGAATGGGAAGTAGGAGACATCTGGGGGAAGTCGTGAGGCAAGTGAACCGACCTTGCCAAGTGAGATGGCTGGGGACGAAGGAGAGGCACGATTTTGAGCTCCTGGAGCCAGGTCTGGTGGTGGAAGTCTGGCGGCGCCGTTAGCAGAATCAGTTCAAGCTAAACAATTGGTTTAAGGAACAGAAAATACTGGGGGAGCCTTCAGCAGGGCGATCATGATCCTGCTTTGTCAGAACAGTCCCAGTCTACACCTGATACTTTGCCCGTGGTCCTGGTGTCCCACTCGTTTACGCCTTTGTCCCCAACACAAGCGCCCCGATTCAGACGACAAACTGTATCATCGCCTCCTGTCTCGCCACGGGTTGCTCTCGAGCTGCCACCATAGTTCTCACTGATGCGAAAGGTCGCTTCTTGTCCGACCTAATATTCTTCCAGCTGTAACCACAGCCGGTCCTGAGGCTGGGGACACCGACAACCGCAGGTCAGCGAGCGTTCCTGAGGCCGTTTCGGGAAACGACCGCGTGCCAGGCCTTAGCCTGGGCATGGCGGGGGCGGGGTGAGCTACAGCAAGGAGTGAGACCTCGCAGCCGCGTCCAGGGGACTCTGCTCTGAGGGAGCACCGACAAGTAAGCAGATAATTACAGCGCAGTGTGATGAGAGCTTTGTGAGGCGGAGGCCCAGCGGCTGGCGGAGCCCCACCAAGACGGGTCTTTTTATCACCGGCCGTTGCTGCAGGCCAGTCTCTCCGAGGTGTTCAATATTAATTAATGAGCAGTAATTGAGCACCTGGTCCCCTGCTTTCACCCCTGCTCTCTTGCAGTCAGTCCATGCGTGGCACAGCCAGCGAGAGAGATCTGTTTAAAACAGAAAGCTGATGAGGTCACTGTTTTTTTTTTTTTTTTCAATGTCCCCGTGCTTCCCATGACATGAGACCAGCATCCTGGCCCCTCGTTATGGCCTCTCCTATAGACCTGGGCCCTGGCTACCTCTCGGAGCATGGTCTGCTGGATCGTATAGATGACAGAGTGTCCTCCATCTACGGGGCCTTGCGAGGCAGAGTTCTACCCGATGAGCAGAAATCACTGGGCAAAACTCATGCTCAAGTGAAGAATCGGCTGACCCACATGGTAGTGAATGCCCTGTCACTGGAGGTAGGCAAGTGAAGGAAGGATGCCTGGTAGCAATATTCCAGAAAGAGTTAATACTTTAAAAGGAGGGTTTCTACGAGCTGAAATTTAAGGTCCATGCTAATGTTGTTCTGGGATAAAGGTGTCTGGTCCATAGATGGGAGAAGTCCTCCTCGGTAGCCTTAGTGTTCCCTGGTGCAGGAACCAGTCATCGAAACCGAGTCTGACCTCAGGACCTCACCAGGGGATGCAGCAGGGGGCAGGGTCACAGGGCTGGCTTCCTCTCTGGCCGGGCTCCCCCAGGGTGGAGAACGGGTCATTGGCACTCAGGGCTGGCTTGTACCTGTTCTCCCTCTTCCACTTCATTTATCAAATTCTCACTCCTTACTGTGCACACGGCACCATTCCAAGTCCTTTCCGAACGTGAACTCATGTAATCCCCAGAAAGACTCTAGGTGGTGGGTACTGTTCTCATCCCATTTTACAGATGAGGAGACTGAGGACAGAGAGGCTGAGGACCTAGCCCAGGGACACGCAGCTAGTAAGTGATGGATCGGGATTCGAACCCAGACAGTGTGAACCGCCACAGCCTCGCCGCCTCATGTTTAACCTGAGAGTCTCAGCTCCTGACGTCTTGCCAGTGGCCGGGGCAGGTCTCGTGGGAGGATAAGTGCCTCTGTCCTGTAACCACCCACACCCAGCAGCCTTTGGGACCAGGCCTTCAGGGATGATCTCTCTGGGGTATACTCTGACACTTGGCATCAGCCCGTTCAGGGACCTTACCTGGGTCCTAGAAGGCCAGGAGAGAGACTCTGGGGGACTCTGGGCAGAAGATCTATCTTCCCTTGTAAAGTTATCCCCTACTTATCCTGAAAATTTCAACCGAATCACCACTTTCTTGCTCTGAGGCTGTTAGGTGGGCAAAGCTGGGCTCATGCTGCAGTAACAATCGACCTTAAAATCTCAATGGGTCATCACAGCTAAGATTTCTTCCTCAATCACACCAAATCCCCTGCAGGTCCAGGCAGCTCCACAGAGCCCTGCCCCTCCGTGCGGCTAACTCCAGCTTATTCCCACCTTCATAGCACATCTGCCTCGAAGGGGAATGAGGCTGCAGAGTCGTGGGAACGTGTTGCCGTGGGTCGCTTAGGCTCACATTTCACTGGCCAGCACCACCATGAGACCCCAAAGGGCTGGGAAGCTAATCTCCTAAGTGCCCAGGCAGGAGAGGAGAAGCAGATATGACGGACACTGGGAACGGCCTCCACACTTGACCAGGTTTCCTCCTAATTGCTCTTACGTCCTCACGTGACTTCCTTTTACGTTTCGGTTTGTAATTACATGTTTGCGCGATTGTATGAGGAATGTCCATCTTCCCCCAGTCTCCGTTAGACTATGACTTCCATGAGGCAGGAGCCATGGCCACATTTGCTTATTGTTGAATGAGTGAATGGATGGATGGATGGATGGATGGATGGAGGGATGGATGGATGGATAGAAGGATGGATGGATGGATGGATGGATGGATGGATGGATAGAAGGATGGATGGATAGAAGGATGGATGGATGGATGGATGGATGGATGGATGGATGGATAGAAGGATGGATGGATGGATAAAGAATGGATGGATGGATGGATGGATGGATAGAAGGATGGATGGATGGATGGATGGATAGAAGGATGGATGGATGGATGGATGGATAGAAGGATGGATGGATGGATGGATGGATGGATGGATGGATAGAAGGATGGATGGATGGATAAAGAATGGGTGGATGGATGGATGGATGGATGAATGGATGGATAGATAATGGATGGAAAGAAGGATGGATGGATAATGGGATGGATAGATGGATAGATGGATGGATGGATGGATGGATGGATGGGTGGATGATGGATGAATGGATGATGGATGGATGGATGATGGATGGATGGATGGATGAGTGGATGGGTGGATGGATGGATGGGTGGATGGGTGAGTGGATGGGTGGATGGGTGGATGGATGGTGGGTGGCTGGATGGGTGGATGGGTAAGGTTGGATGAAGGAAAGGGAAGTGAGCCTTTTGCGTGAAAGACGATGCATTTGCAATTCAACTTGGCTTCAATGCAGTTGTATTTCTTCCCAAGTTTTAGAACTAGCATAATCCTAATAAGGGTTAATTAAGAGTTCCTGGGGGGATTAACATCTGAGACCTTTTAGAGACTTAATCATCGTTTGGTGTTAAAGATGCACCAAAATCCCCTGGAGAAGTTGTAATCTCTGAACCGAAGGCCTGCTCGGGCTGCAGTGTGCGCCCTGCTGACCCGCTGGTCCTCTCCGTGGCTGTGAAAGGCGATGGGGATGGTGAATCCACCGCTGGGGAAACGCTCCCAGCATCAGTCACGTCATAGCTGCAGCTTCCCTGGCTCCTGGTCTCTCAGTGTGGATGGGATCAAAGAGACAAGTGGGACGTTTAAGACGCCGGCAGAGAATTCCTGTTTGGTCTGGGTAGGTCAATCACACCCTTTCGCTGGGGCAGTGGATGTCACGTGGTGGACGGCTGAGAAGGTCAGAAGGGGTCGTGGGGTGACAGGAAACACCCGGGGACACAACAGCTGCTAAGGATGTAAAACGATCCCCCCACATCATTAGCTGTTACGACAATGGTTACTACTAACTCGTGACGGACACGTTGACTTACGGGTTCTTCTACGAAGAAGCAAACTCCCTTCACCTGGTGCTCCCCCATCCAAATATTACCCATTTGCTTAAGGTTTAACGTTCGCCTTATGCCTCAGAAGGGTTTCCTGACGTCCAGCCCACACGTCGCTTCCTTCCTCTCAGCTCCTTACAGACTTTTCACGCGCAGATATCTCAGTTCGCCTCCTCGTTACAGTTATCTACCGCTGCAGCCACTCCCCAAACCAGCTCTGAATGCAGTCGCTGTGTTCTGTTTGTGGGGCGTGTGGGTCAGGGGTGAGGGAAGGGTAGAGCTGAGATGGTTCCTCTTTCCAAGGACCCCATGTGAAGGATGGGGGTGACATGATGGCTGGGGCAGGAGTCGTTTGAAGCTGTGTTTACTCACACGCCTGGCGTTGGATGCCGTGGCTGGAACGCCTACCTAGGGCCTCTCCTTGGGGACTGGGCTTCCCCCCATTATGGCAGCATCCGCCTTCTTACGTGACAGCACAGCAAGGGGGAGACACATGGGACCCCCACCTCTGGTTAGAAGAGTGTCAAAGGCCCACGGTAAACGCATTTGGGGTGGGAGGTATTGTCACAGCGATCTCTGGAAAGCGCCGTCGGCCCCAGTCCTCGAAACTTTCCCTCTGGGACAGAGACCCCAACTTCATTTTCTTTGAAACTCTCCCAAGCCCATTACACAGTACCTCGAAAATAATACACGCTCAGCAATGTCCGCTGCTGGTTACGTGGCCCGTGGTGGAGGCAGCCACGTGACCGTCGTGGGTTCATGCACTTGGAGCTGGAGAGCAGTTTCCCACGGAGGCACCCCTCAGACAGACGCATCGTCCAAATATCACTTCAATGTCACCAGCCCCCGGGTCGCCTCGTTCAGTTCATGGGGCATCGGAGCATTTAGACAAGGCGTCTCATGTCAACACAGCGGGCCGGGGACAGATGTGAACCCAGGATTTGCTTCCTTGTCCCAGACTTGTCTCCCCTCCGAGTGGCAAAGGCCCAGTTGAAACAAAGACGAAGAAAAAGGCAGGTAGATACGACTCTCCCAGGGTTTGTCTTGCAGGCTCTGCCAGTCCCTAATCCACATCTGCAGGCTGTTTCTGCTTCCTGCTGTGTGCCCCCTTCCAGAAGGCTCCGTCGGGACGGGGCTCCCGGCTCAGTGCCGAAAGCCAGGCTCCCGGTAACCCAAGACGGTTGGCAAACGGGCTCTGAACAAACTCGTCTCGTGAAATGTCGGGTCGGTTTCACAAGTCCATAAACTAACAACGGAATCAAAGACGTAAACAAGAGCCAGCCTGGAATCGCCACCAAGCGGGCCCGGCACCGGGGAGGGCGGCTCCGGAGGCCCGGGCCCCTCCTGGTTTCCTTCCCGGGCCCTGGCCATCTGTTCCTTGTTGTGGGTGGTTAAGGGAAACGGGCTGCCAATACAAATAGCCCCGCTTGAGGTTTGTTTGCATAAATTGTTTTGAAAGCTTCATGACGAATTTTCAGGATTACTTGCCGTGGTGGGGACCCCGGTGGAGGCGGAACTACGAATTTAGAGATGCCAGTTGGAATCTATTAATTTGCTTGCGGCCCGTCGCCCTGGCTCTCCGCTGTGTGACCTTGGGCAGGTGAATTAACCTCTCTGGTCTTTAGTGTCCTGCTGGGCTCACGGGGAGGTGAGGGCTGTGATAGCTACCTTAGGGGATTTACGAATCTGAAAGAAGATGAGGCCTGTAAACGCTTAGCACGAGGACTGGTGTATGGTGGTACCTGCTCAATAGACAAGAGGGAGTTAGGGTCTTTTTTTCTGAAATGAGGATAAGAACAGCCCCATTCGGTGCCGAGAATCAGACAGCCCCGGGGTGACTTGCTGTCTGGGTGACCGTTTTTCCTCTCTGAGCCTCAGTTTTTAATATTGGGTAATGGGACCAGCAGTAGGCCCTGAAGGCGGCCTGCACAGCACACGGCGCTCTGTCAAGCGCTCGCGGTGGCTGCCATCGTTGTTGTTATTATTATTATTATTATTATTATTATTATTATTATTATTCTAGAGGGACCGTGGCCGGGCTACTTCTGGGTGAGCTGAGTGAGCCCTGCACTGTCTAGGTCTTGGATGGCGCATCCTTTCTGTCTCTTGTGTTTGTTCTGATCTTGGCTGGAGCTACCTGGAGCAGTTTGCTCCGAAGGAGTTGTTACTTGGGGCTCCTTGGGGAAAGAGCGACGGGGCCAGGAGTTGGGGAGTGGCACCCGAGCGTCTGTGGAGACTCTAGCAGGGAAGACAGTAAGCCCTGCCGCGCGCACATACTCAGCTGGTCAAGAAAGAAGCCGCACACGGCGAAGGAGAGAGGTGGAGAGGGGCCGCCGGCCCAACGTTGCAGACCTTGAGCTGGGTGTTGGACTCCACTGTGCTACCCGCATCTCCAGGGACCTGGTGAGGAATCTCCGAGGAAATAGTCCATTTTAGGAGGATTCTTTGGGGGCAAGAGAGAGAAGGAGACAGACTCGGGAGAAAGAGCAGAAGCATGAGACTGAGAGGGGCAGATAGAGAAGCGGAGAAGAGACGCAGAAGAGAAGGAAAGAGAGAGGGGGGAGGGGAAGAGACAGAGTCCGAGGGACACAGGGCAGACAGAGATGGGGTGGAGAGAGAGAGGAGGGGAACGCAGAGGGATGGACAAGGACAGACAGAGAAGTGAGACCGAGACTGCGATGGAGACAAGGAGAGACAGAGAGATGCCCACGCAGAGAGTGAAGTAGACTCAGAGAGACAGGGGGGAGGTAGAGAGAGGAGGGAGAGGAGGGACGGCCTGCAGGCTGTCCGCAGCTCTCGAAGCCTGACACAACGGGGAATGGCGTCCAGTTCGCTCTGGACGTTCGGATAGACTCACTCGGGGGGAACATCAGGAGAGGTGGTGGCCCCCCATCTCGTCCCCGGGACACCAGCTGCCCATCCCCCTTCAGCCTGGCATCCTGGCAGGACCCTTCCGGCTCTGAGGGGTCGGACCTGGTCCTTTCATCTTCCGGCCCCGGGGTTCCACCTCGTAATGCGGCCCAGGAGCTGCCCAGATGGAGCGGAGGGCCAGGGCCCATGGCGATGCCAGCCGGAGCGCTCCCGCCGATGACAGTTAAATTGTCAGGACCTCTGTTCTTCATTTACATCACAGACGCGAGGAGAGTCCTCCGACGACCTCCCCAAATGAAAGCCAGCTGCCCCGTCCCATCCGCCGTGCGTTTCGCTTCACTTCAGACGGCCTTCTGACTTTCAACTCAACCCTGCCCTCTGCCTTGACAGGCTGTAGCGCTTAATGATATTTTATTGTGTGATTTCAGCAAACCCTAGAGTTTTGCACTTATTTTAAGCTAATGGACTAAATCTGGACCCATTTGCTCAAACAAGCTCTGCTGTAGTAAGGAGGAGAGTGGTTACACATAAATCAGGGTTTCAGGTAAAATATTAGGTTTCTCTTGCCTCTGACCAAGTGGCGGGCCGCAGGCCGGCGCGATGGGCACGGCGGCCGTCACGAGGCACGTCTGAAGCCCGCCGTCCTGCTGGGAGGGATGCACAGCGAACTGCTTTGTCCGTTGCCCTCAGTCCTTTGATGTTTGTCCGGCTTCTGGTGCATTGAAGTCCCTGAGAAATATCAGCTGAGAAGCCTGATCTCGGAAGGTTTTATTCTCTTAGGGGGTGGATATAATGTAAGTTTAGATATAAATTTGAAATAGGAAGAGCTCGGCGCCTCCCCGCAGGACCTGAGGGCCGTTTGGGGGTGTCCCCGGCAGGGAGCGTACTCAAGCTTTGTGGAGTAAGTGGCTTTGAGGGCAAAGCTTCAAATTGGGGGAAGATTCAGAGCAGTGACTACCGACCGGAGGTGATTTGCCTTGTAGGGGACCCTGGACGATGTCTGCAACCGTTTTCGGTTGTGACAGCTAGGAGGATAGGGGATCAGGGATGCAGCTAAACATCCTCCAATGTACACCCCAGTTCCCCACAGCACAGAATGATCGGGCCCAACACGTTCATCGTTCCCTATTGAGAAATCCTGCTTTAGATGGGGGGTGGGGGAATGGGTGCGATGGCATCCGTGACCCGCACAGCCGGGCGGCCAGGGATAGCTGTGCAGGTTGTGTCCTGGCCACCTGCGGTGGGTGCCTGGGACGTTGCCTCTGACGGGAATGGACCTTCTGGTGGAGGGACAGGTCTGGGGGAAGACCTGGAGGCAGGACTGTTTGTGTCAGGTTTGGTTTGAGCGTAAGGTGCTTGGAGGGGATTGGAAGGGAGAAAATATTTAAGGTTGGGCCTAGAAGCAAGGACTTGGTTCTGTAAGCAGTGGGAGCCACCGAAGGGTTTGGAAAATAAGATGGAAAGAGCCAAGGAGTGCATTGGAAAGACTCAGTGGGCAGCAACATGTACCATAATTAACGTCATCATGGGTAGAGAAAGATAGAGGAGGGAGGCCAGGGGAAGGGACGCCGGCAGGAAAAGCACTTTGTGGCCTGGGGGATTAAAAGAGCGGGGTCTGGGGAGCAGACAGGCCGTGGAGGTGAATTAGCGGGGTGAGGGGGAGCGGAGGATGTCCGCTCAGTCAGGGGCGGCAGCCCCAGGCCCACCTCACACTGGCCCCACGTGGAACCTCCCGCCACCCGCTTTATCACGAAACAACACTCTCGGCTTCTTCTTTCCCCGTCGGCCCTGGGGCCCTGTTTCTGTGTCATGTGATATACAAAGCGTTGTCCTTTAACATCGTAATTATTGTTCATTTCTGGCGACAACGAAACCCAGAGAAAGGGAAAGGAGAGTGAAGTTGAACGCCTCCTGAGGGTCTAATGATGACGGCAGCTCCTGGGGACCGGGAACAGAGGTGTAGGTATCTGCTGTCAAGGCGGAGGGACCACAACCTGGATGTTCATTCTGACGAACACCTGGGTGGCTGATGCGGAAGGTCAAGCGCGCCCCGCTGAGGACGAGCGGTGCTGGGCCCTAGTCCCTCTTGCTATCCGTGCGTAGTCAGCATCTCTACCCTGGCTTCCGGGCTACCCAGCCTTAAAGGGGATTATTTCTCCATCTCGTTGCGTCCAAATCCACACAAACGTGATGATGGACGGATCAAGCATGGGGTGGGGACGTACGAGTTTAATTTACCGCCGAAATGTTGACCTCACCGGTCAGTTATTGAAGGGCGGTGTGGCGTGGCCGCCACGCAGGTGGCCCTGCACTTGCTCTCCCGAGTCGGACCCCAGCATTGCTCCTTAGCAAACGGGTGACCTTCAGCTAAAGAATGGAACTCGCCTCGGGTTCCTAATCTTCTTTCACGTCGGCGGTGCTACCAACGCGTAGAGGAATCATGAAAGTCAAATGAGCGATTAAACGTGAAGTGTTTAACAGCAGCGGACAGTAAATGCTCAATAAAATGTTCGGGCGCTTGACCGCCGTCGCTGCGACTTTCATTGGCCTCCTTTCTGCTGTTCGGCGTTAGGAATGGAGAGCCGGCCCCGAGGAACCGGACGGTGTGTTCCGTGTAAAAGGTCTCAACAGATTACACCCAGGGGACAGGTCTGGCCTCGACTCTCGGCAAGGTCGTCTCTGCCTCTGCTGTTTGCATTTCGTCGGCAGCATGGTGCACCTTCTCCGAGAGTTTTTTGTTTGTTTGTTTGTTTGTTTTTAACGTAAGGGTCCGTCTTTGGGAGTTAGTGTTTCACCCAATCTGACCCCCCCCCATTCCTGCATCTGGCAATCGGCTCAGAGTGGAAACCCCCATCGGCGGTGGGGGACGCAGCGGGCCTTCGCAGCCAGAGGGAAACGTCTTTGCTTACGCCCAGTCAACGTAACAAACTCAAACATTATTAGAAATTTGGACAAAGTGACCTGAGTTTGTATGTTTTGAAGGAACCTGGAGAAACTTAGAGGAGGGAGATGACAAATCTACGTTTCCGGAAAGTATTAGCTGACGCCGTCATGCCCGATGATGGACGTGAGCCTCCGCAGTGCGCCCGGCTCGAGGAGACGCGCTACCTGGGGTCTTCGCGTTCAAGTTCATGGATGACGGATAAAAGCGGCCATGGCCAACCAACGACGCGGGGACAGTCCGCAGGTTTTATTTACGACTCAAACGCTGATTTTGTAGGTTGGTTACTTACATGAGCGGCTAGAACAGCAATCAACTTGGATCCGTTATCTAAGACTTTTGGACACCCGGGGTGACACTGGCCTCGGTGAGGTGTCAACAAGGCCAATAGGACACCGAATTCGGCCCTCACCAGGCCCTTTTGCCCACTGTATCTCATTTAAATCGACACGGGACAGACGCTCCTGCCTCCAGACCGGCTCCCCTTTGGCAAACCTTGTCGGCATTCAGGCGACAAGATAAATGTGGGATTCACCCCTGGACGCCCTTCCCTGCCTGAAAGAAGCCCCGTGTGGCCCCAGGGTGGGCCCATGACCGTCCACGGCCACTGGGTGGTGCTGTGCCTCTGGGCTGGGCCGCGGCAAGCACTTATCTGGCTGTTAAAAAACCTGCCCCTTAAGGAAGACCCTGGAACACCCTGGAACGTGACAGTCGGGTCACCACCACGCAGACGGGCCTTAATTGTAATGCAGACCTTGTCAGAAAGATGGTGTTTCCCGCAGGAGGCATTTTACATGACTAACTTTCACATGCGGGGAGACATTGCAGATCCAGTTTCAGACAAAATAAAAAGAAAAGAAAAAAAAAGAAAGAAAAAGGCAAGAGAGAAGCCAAACGAACATTCCCGCTTCTTAATCCCCCAATTTGTGATCTGTGATGTGGTTATGTTGTGGGATGATGCATGCCAGGGTGGATTTTTTCCCTTCTTTTCTTTCTTTCTTTCTCTCTTCTCTCTCTCTCTCTCTCTCTCTCTCTTTTTTTTTTTTTCCCTGACAGCTTTTCTTCCCCCGTCTTCCAAGAGCCACAAAAAAAATGTTTTTCAAATGAACACAGGCAAGGATGTGTCACCCAGTGATGGATTGCTCACTCCAGTTCAGCTTTTGATAATTAAGTTCTACTCTTCACAGACGAAGGCTATTCTGCCAAATCTAAACTACCCTGGAAAATGTAAAATTAGAACCTTATGAGAAAAAAAGATTAAAAGAGCTAAATATATATGTACGTAGCTTGGCTAAGTGGTGACTGGGGTGGGGTGAGGAGCGGGGGGATGATGTGATAACTGCCTACTGATCTGTGCTGGGACAAGGGGCAAGGAGGAAAGGGGATACTTCCATACCGGGACAAGGTTGCATTAAGAGTAAAAAAAAAAAAAAAGAATATTTAGGACAAACCTCGCAGGGATCGCCCTCAGTGATGGGAACCAGTTCTTCATTTTGGGTTGCTCCCCAAAGGATGCTTGAGACACTTCATACAGGTCTCCCCGCACCCCAGGCTGGCAGTGGTACAGAGACCGAAAACAACTGATACCCGGGGTGGGTTTTCTTCAAACTGCGATTTCTGTCTCGGCAAACCTTGCACCTGGGGCCTGCAGGCTGCACACCGTTAAGTACCATTTGCTCCCCAGAACGCTCGGCCCCTGGAGACTGGATCGGAGCCGGGAGCTGGGGAATGAATGCCTGTGGACCCCCCCGAAACTGAAGCCCCGTGGGGGCGGCGCCCCACGCTCGTTGGCCTGGAGGCCACGATCTTGTTTTGCTGCATCTGCGGTTGGACCACGAGGCTCGGGCTGTGACCGGTGGAAAATCCAGCCATGAAACCAGCCGGTTCTTTCACCAGAGATCACCAGGAGCCACCACAACAAGCAGCAGGAGCGGCTGAGGGATTTATGAGAAGAGACTGCAAAAGATACTCTAAAAGCAAATTCCCTTGCCCCGTTTAATGCACCCAGGGAGCCGGTGGGGGGCAGAGGGGCCGACAACCCTTGTGGCCCTTGCAGTCCTGGCAGAGGGCGCCCTCGAAGTTGGCTCGCTCCAGTGGGCAGGAGCTGGGTTTCACCAACCGTTCCTATCGGGAGGCCTCCTGGTGTTCATTTGATCGCCCTGAAAGCTGGATCCTTATCTGCTCCAGTAATTTATCTCCTTGGAAGGAGAAAGTAGGGGCAAAGACAGATGCAGTTGATAAATACACGGTTCTGCGGCGTACAATTAGCCTCAGTTAAACGTTAGAAGGAGGCCGAGGGAGGCTGCCTTTTTGCTGTGAAACTGATATTTCAAACTGTCCTCCCCCACCCCCAAGCTAGTTCTCCCACCGCCCTCCCCCCAACTTTTGGCCCTGGGGAGACACCCAAGGAGTCCAGTGGGAAATTTCTCACGTCTGTGGGGACGATGAGGGCGATGGAGGTGGGAGAGGGCATGGCTGGTGTTTCCTCGTTGCCAAAAAGCTCCTGGATTTTTTCTCTGATTCTTTTTTTTTTTTTTTCAGGCCTGGCTTTCAGGGCAGCCTGGCCTGACCCCGGGGCTCAAGGCGAGGGAGATAGCTTAAACCTGCTTTCTGTCAGGACTCCCTCCCCACTGGGGTGGCGTGGTGGGAACCCAGAGATAAAAAATGGGAACTGGCCTCTTCCATGGGGCAGGAAAACAACCAGGAGGAAAAGAGGATTTCCTGCCCCTCTCTGTCCGCGATAAGCCTAATTGGCTAGGTCTGCCTGTGGCGTGGTGATTACGCCTCCTAACGAAGCACCCTTGACGGCCAAACGGTGGCACGGCGACCCTCGTGGGCAATGATCCTGCCCCGTTATTGGGATGGCAGCCTCTTCCCGTCGGGCTTCTTAGCATCATCACAAGTTGGGTCAAAAGTGGGAAGCAGGCCCTCGTCTCCGGGACCTCAGAGCTTTCTGACCGCTGCAGGACCCAGCGTGTCGCTCATCTAGGGCAGAAAAGAGAGCTTAATGGGCCCCAGGAAGCACCGAGTTGCTAATAACTACTCTGAGGGTGTTTATGCTTTAATTAAGCTTCGGGATTAACACAAACGCTGCTCAGGGCATCCAGGCCCACGTGGCCAGGCTGGGGAGCAGGCTGCACTGGCCCCGGACACACGTCGGCTCTCAGGGCCGAGATGGGAAAGCGGGAGAAGGGGGTGGCCTGCAGGCGGCCTCAAGCCGCAGAACACCGTGGTGACCGCTGGATGAGCCTGGGAAAGTCACCTCACCTCACGGCACTTCCGTTTTTGTTTTTTTTATCTGTGAACTAGAGATGATAATAATACTTCCCTAAGAAGACGGTTGCAAAAACTGAATTATCTTCCCCAACACACAGGTAAAGCTTAGAGCAGTCCATGGTCCAGAGCAGGTGCTCGGCGCATCCCAGCCGATGCCGGGACACTGTTTCCCGTTGTCATCCCTGTCGACTCCTCCACTCAAGGCCGGATCCGATCTTTATTGTTGAGCGGTAAGAATTCTTTACATATTCTGGATCTCAGTCTCTTATCGGATGTGCGATTTGCAAATATCTCTTCCCTTCCTTGATGACATTATTTTGGCCCAAAATGTTCTAAGGTTCCGGTGTGTAACGTATCCATTTTGTTGTTGCTGGTGGTGGTGGTTGTGTTTTTGGGGTCATACCTAGGAAACCATTGCCTAATCCCAGGTCACAGAGATTCGAGTTTACGATTTCTTCTAAGGGATTCATAGTGTCAGTGACACCGTTCACGTCTACGACTCGGTCCGAGTTGACTTTTGGATATGGCAGCAGAAGGAGGGTCAGCTTCATCCTTTCGCCTGTGGATGTGTCGTTGTCCTACTATCCTTTACCGAAAACACCATCCTTTCCACCATTGAATTATCTTGGTCCTCAATGCGTTTCTGAAATATCAACATTTTTCAAAAAAAAAAAATGTTTTTTTAATGTTCCCACGTTGTCTTCCCTAAGCCCAGGCTGTCCAGTCCACCGTTGTCCCCAGAGGCACTTTAAGGCAATACCGTTTCGTGGAAAGAGCTCTCGCTTTCGGGGAATCAGACCAACCCGGACTCGTTTTCTAGCTCCATCCACCCTTCCTTCCTGGCCGTGTGACTTAACCTCTCCGGAGCGGCGCTTACCTTCTCTGAGCCTCATCCCTTGACCTGAGAAATGTGACCTGGCAGCAGGTGGAAACGAGAGTACCTCCTGAGGAGGTTTATAAACGAAAACGCGAAGCGTCCTGTGTCTCTGGTATCGATCGCCGCACAACGGATCGCTCCCGAAATCAATAGCTCACAGCGACATTTAGCATCTCGCAGTTTCCGCGGGGCGGGGATCGGGGCACAGCTAACCTGAGCCTCTCGGCTCAGCGTGGCTCAGAGGCTGCCGTCGGGGCGTTGGCGGGGGCTGCGGTCATCTGAAGGCTCAGCCGGGGACGGACCCATGCCCCGGCTTGTTGGGGTGTGTTGGCAAGGAGGTGGGGCTCATCGAAGAGCACAGAAGGCAGCCCGCCCCACCCTGTCAGGCCTGCAGGAGCCAGGCCCTTGTAGACCTCAGAGCTAAGGCTGTGCCGCGCACGCAGTGGGCCTTGAGCGAGTGTCCCTAGAAGGAAGAATTCACTTCTGGAAGACTTCGTCTAACCTCGCCGCTTTGTCCCGTCAACGTCCACCTTTAGGGATTCAGTTCCACGCATAGGGAGGCAACTAGAACCAGCTCTGGTTGAAGGAGTCTAAGCAGGGAGATGCTAGTCGCTCGCCTGCTTCGTTCCCTGTCCTTGCCCTGAAGGCACATTTGCCAGGATCTCTCGCCAACCGGCTCCTGGTTGAGGTGAACCCATGGGGGACATTGGTGGCGACTGAAGGACAGGAGAAAGGGAGAAGCCAGGGCAATGGCCTCCCACCCTCCTCCCGCCGTAGGGGACTTCTCTAGCAGGGGTCTGCGGCTCCGGCTCGCACGGTGCAGGGCTTCCTCCTGAGGCTCCAGCTCTCGGCAGACGCTGACCACAGCTCCTGGGCCCCGGTCACACGTCCTCTGTCTCCCCAGCCCTACTGTTGCCATTCGGAGCTGCCTCATCGTCCCTCGTTTGGCTCTTCGGCTCTGCATTAACTTCTGTTGGTTAGCGCCCCTGGGATGAATGGGTCCGGTTTTCCAAATCAGACCCCGACTGATGCACCCTTTTAAGGTTTTAGGGCATCCCGTCTGTCTCCTTTGATGGCCCGACCTCATCCGATCCTGGCAGCACCCCTCTGAGTGGGCAGAAGACGTAGCAGATGCTGTCCTCACCTCACAGACCCTCGTCTGTACAACGGCTCAGCTTGGGAAGGGCCCTTACCTAGGGTGACACAGCTCATCACTGGCGTGGAGACCCAACCCCAAGTACCACATCCTTCAGCCCTGGGCTCCTTCCAGGTGTCACTCCAGTTTCTGACAGGAACCCCTGACGTCCAAGGCCTCCATGTTCTCCTCCAAAACCCCGGCCATCTCACGTTCAGAGATGGTCCTTCACCAGGTTTTATCCATGAGGCACCCCGTGGCAATGACCATGCAATTTCCGCCCGGCACAGGAGCTTAGGACAAGGGTGAGGAGGGGCTGAGAGCAGCTCACACCCTGCTTCCAGCTTGGCTCGGGGCCATGCCTTCCCAGTGGAAGTGGCATCGTTTTCTAATGCGTTGTCCCCCAAGGAGCATCTTTTTCCTAAATTTCCCAAAGGCACAATACAGATTCTCAGCAGCGCTGGTCAGAACCTCCTTTGAGATAGGCCGAAAGCAACATGTTTCCTCCTCAGAAAAAAAAAATGCACATGTTTAGACAAAATTGTGCAGGATTTCAGGGGTTCACAGGCTCCCCTAAAAGCCACAAGGCGTTCATGGATTTAATAATAAGCTTAATGCCAAGTTGTACGATGCGTCAGGAGTTCTCAAATGCCATTTAGCACCTAGAAAAATTTTAACATATCCCCACAGAACCTTTCCCATTGTTTCTTTAATAGTTCCTTTAAATTAACTTCCTATGCTTTAGCTGTAAAAAGCGTATTTAATATCACGACCCTGATATCCGTGAAATCGCAGGTTTGGTGTAACGGTTAAGGGCTTGGTTCTGGAGCCAGACAGCCTGGGCCGGAGTCCTGGCTCCACCATTTATTAGCTGTGTGACCTTGAGCAAGTTATTTGACCTCTCTGTGCCTCTGGTTTTTATCTGTAAAATGAGGCCAATAAGAGTACCTTCTGCGTCGCGATTGTGAGGATTAAATCGGTTCGTGCACGAAGCGTTCTTTGAAACAGAGCCTGGGCCATAGCAAGCGCTCGTAAATGCTAGTTATTATTATAACACCAGTAAAGTCGTGATTTTCCCCAGTACATCTATAAACAGACAGAAAATACGAAAACACAAAAAGGGATCATGTGTGCGCGCCACCCCAGATCGTCCTGGGGACCCCAGTAGCTCAGACAACCTCCGCTTTGGAAAAAGCTGCTCAGTGGTCATGATCTCTCGAGAGAAAACGTGTCTACACACACACACACCCACACACACACGCCCTCCAGCACAAGAAGCAGGAAATCCCAAGGAGGAGATAAAGTGGGAGATAGCGGCTTTGGGAAGATACGGAGAGGGCATCCGAGGGTGTGTTTGTTTCTGGATTACGGTGACAGAGCAATAAGGAAAAACAGACTCTGTTTATCCTGCTCCATGCCACCTTCCAGGGAGGCCAGGAGGGCATCCGCCCCTATCTCGTGACCACGTTGCTGTGGGGCCCGCGGGGTCCCTGTCCTCCGAGCTGCTGCTGTGACATGCTGGAGGTCTCCCACGTGGCGGGGGAGGCTGTGCCCTGCCCTAACTCGTGGGGTGCTCACCCGTGGGAGCCCGGATCTGTGCACAGAGAGGCGGGAGGGGGGCGCTGCCCCTGGTGGCTTCAATCTCCGGCCCTCCGTGGCTACTGTGGAGGGATGTGGGTCAGGCCACGGGGCTGTCAGGTGTAAATTAGGGTGTGGGGGGGGATGGTTATTTCCTACACCTTCTTCTTGAGGCGAAACACCTTGATTTGGCTGCAGGGAGGCTCCCAGGCTTCACTCTTGGTTCTTGCATTTTAAATTTCAGGGGAGGACACTGCGGCGGAAGCTAAGCTGATCAGCTCTCGCTGTCCTTCTTGCCCAGGTGTTTGGTTTAGGAACGGGGCACCTGACCCACGTGGGCCCAATCAGAACCCACCTGACTCAACCCCGGGGCCTCTGAGCTCTCAGAGAGGGGCAGCCTCTCTCCCTCCCAACTGGCGCTGGGAATTAAGGAGCCCGACGTGGCTCAGAGATGCCCGAGGATGGAGTCAGCTCGTGGGGGTCAGATTGACGAGATGGAGCCCGTTAGGCGACTGGTCTGAGATCGCACACCTGGCATGTGGCAGAGCCGGGACTCAAACCCTTGTCAATATTTTACGAACCTTCTCTTGCCTCTCGTCATTTAAACAGCAATCGATGTAGCGTATCAACCTACACTGCGATCCTTTGATCACGTTCTAATCAAGTGCCACGTGGTTACGATTTATAAAGAGACAGTACCGTGTAGGGACTAGTGAGGATTCGTGGGGCCTGGGTGGGACCGCTTAGAGGTGAGAGGACGCTCAGTGAAGATACCCCATTGCCAAACGGGGTGTCACGGAGGTCTCCAAAGGTGAAAGTGGTTGAAAGAACAGAAGGAAGCGATGTGGCTCGGAGTAGCTGTGAGACAGCCTACGGAACCTCTGTCTGTCATCTGTCACCACAACAAGGCCGGTGACAAACCACACACAGCGTTCGTTCGGGAAAGAGCATGGTTTCGGCCGAGGGGTGTGGATTGGTGATTGAGGCTGGCTTCGGCCGGCCAGGCCTTCTGGTCTCCACTCAGCTCACACACACACACACACACACACACACACACACACACACACACACACACACACGTCTGGCATCACCCGCAGGTCGTGGACCTGGACGGGCCTCGCTGGGCAGCGTGGCGTCGCTCAGCTGTGCTCCGGGTGCCTTGTTGAGGAGCAACAGCCATACACATGCTCAAGCATTTTCGTGACCTTCGACTGCGTCACGTGCCAACGCCCCCCAACCAAGTCTCGGAACTGAGCCCAGAGGCAAGGGCGGGGCAGGACACACACTGGGCCCGGAGTGGGAAGTCACTACGAGTTGTACAGCACGGGGCGCAGACGCCAGGAGGGGCCCTGAACGCAGCCAGTTCGCCATGGAACCCCCCGGAGCAGGAAGGAGACCTGGGCCCTGGCCCCTGGGACTATGTGGCATCGTGTCCCTGCAGCAATGGGGGCATCTTCTCCTTCCTTCCCCCGCCGAGTGCCTCCTCTGCGTGCGGCCTTTGCTCTGCATCACGTCTGCCCTGGCTCCTCACGACCGTCCACGTCAAGCGCCATCCCAGCAGGGTGTGCCCGGCCTGCCGCTCCTGGGACAGACAAAGTGACTGGCAGGACTGGAGTCCTGCGCCCGTGTCAGGAGTCTGGATCCCCCCTTGTACTGTTTTGCGAGGGCCGCTGCGACAAAGTACCACGGATGGGGGGGGCTTGACAATAAGACTTACTTTCCTCCACTTCTGGAGGCTGGAAGTCTGGGGTTGATGGCTTCTGAGGCCGCTCTCTGTCACCTGGAGATGGCTGTCTTCTCCTCTGTCTTCGCATGGTCTTCTCTCTGTACGCTTCTGCGTCCTAATCTCCTCTCCTGATAAGGACAGCGGTCATATTGGATTGGCACTGTCCCCCTGGCCCCGCATGACCGCACTTTATTACGTCTGCAAAGATCCCGTCCCCTAACAGGGCCACGTTCTGATGTCCTGGGGGTTAGGACTTCCACATGCGAACTTTTGGGGAAGGCAATTCAGCCCAGAACATCCCACCAAAGTGGTTCCTCTTTCTTCTTCCCCAGCTTGGACGATGGCACCATCAGGGGTACCTACAGACAGGATGGAAACCTCAGAGGCAACCTCCGTCGCTCTGACCCCGCACCCCCATCCAGCTCATCGGCAAACCCAGCCAATACCGCAGCCGTAATGTTGGTCAAATCCATCCCCTTCTCCCCATTTCCAACACCATCTGTGTCCGTGTCACCATCCTCTTCTGGATCCCCACGGTGGCTTCCCGCTCGCTCCCAGCCACTTCCAATCCCGTGGCCCCATTTCCTTTTCCCCACAGGGTTGGCTGCCTTTTGAGATCATCACATTGTAGACTTGCTCCTCTCTGTCCCCCTGCAGCAGACGGTAAGTTCCATGAGGACGGGGACTGTCTATTTCGACGAGTGCCTGGCAGTCTGCGACGCCTGGTGGATGGCAGCTGTTCGATGCTGAATGAATGAAAAGGGGGGAGCCATGTAATACAAACGGGGGTGCAGGCTCCTCATTTCCCTGCCACCTCCTCGCCTTGCGTTGGCGGAAAATTCTCAGAAAAAGAGGAAATGGACAGAGGGCGTCTTCAGGAGGCACTGGGCACAGCCACAGATGCCCGGTCTGGGTTAGGAAGGCAGGACCAGGGGGCTGCCCCCCTGGCGAGCCCACAAAATCAGGATTCCCCCAGCAACGCATCAGGCGAAGGGAATGGGGAGGACAGCAGCGCCCGCTTCAATCTGCTGAGGATGAACAGCGAGGATCCCTTTGCCATTAGAACAACTGCCGGGTGCAATTAGTCTGGGGGCCTGTCCCCTAATCCAGTCAGCAGAGCAGTCCCAGCAGAACCTCGACGGAGAAGTCATTTGTCGGCAGGGACGGCGGCAGCGCCCGAAGAATCGCTGCAAATACTTGAGAGTAATAAAGCTGCAACCACTTAAAACATTCGATAATTCGGCCTCCCCCCCTGGCCCGCTCCCCAGCTAATCCACACGTGTTTGTTTATGATGTCGACGCTTTCCTCTTCCCCAAAGGATTTGATGTGGCTTACACCAAAGGCGCATTTCCAACAGAACAGGTTTGGAGAGAGAAGAGACCAGGACCACGCGGAGGTGTCCCCTTGCGAGGCCAGACGGGTGGGGCCTGGACACCCAGCCGTGGTGGGGACCCTCTGTGTGGGGCTGAGGGAAGCCAGGCAGAGGGATGTTCACGGAGGGTGGGAGGCACCGGCCTAAGGCGATCTGAGGGTGGAAGATGTCTAAGTCCCTTTGGTCCTGGGGGGCGCACTGTGCGACCCCAACTCCTTGGCCTAATGCTTGATGCTGCCTGTCGATTGAGCTGCCTTCTGTGAAGTCGCATTCCCCTTTGCCAGTGGGTAGAGCCCACCCTCACCCTCAGCCCCGTGTTTTCCCAGGGGCAGGGGGTGCGGAGGGGACAGGGAGTGTGGGGGTGGGGAGCATGGGGCTCGATCAACACCGAATACTTATACAGACCCTGCCCTGTGCCGAGGGCCACGCGAAGCTTTACATGAATCAACTCGATCTTCACGTAGTGATTCGGTCATGATCCCCGCTTTACAGATGAGGGATGGCAGCGTGGAGAGGCTAAGGAGCTTGCCGAGAGGCACACGGAGCAGAGCAGAGATGCAAACCCGAGCAGTGCGGCTCCTGGGCCCAGGCTCCCACCCGCTGGGAAGCACTGCCTCGCTGAGGTCCTGGACAGCCATGCGTGGCCGGCTCCACCCGGGAGGCTGCCCGCAGAGGGAGGCGATGGCCAGGCCAGGCCTGGAGCACCTGCTGCTGCTTGGTGAGGGGGGCCGAGAGGGAGAGTGGCGTGGACTGGTCAGCAGCAGCGGGCAGTGCAAGGGGCCCCCAGTCAGTCCCCAGATCCTGGAGAAGGCTCTGGGAGAGTCCCCAAGGCTGGCCAAGAGAGGGCATGGAAAAGGGGGCACTATCAAGAGAGGGCGAGAACCCGACCTTTCCATGGGGTGGGGGCAAAGATGTTACTCCCTGACGGATACCCCCAATACTAGGTACCTGTGAATCACTTCAGACCCCGCGACAGGGGTCAGCGATGGTGGGGGTGCGGAAGGCGAGGACTTTCATCGTGGCCGTTCACTCCGCGAAGGGGCACGCGATGGGGACGTGCAGGGGTGCAGCCCATAAAACGCGTGCTTTTAAGAAAGCCTTGGCCGACCGACGTGCGGGAGACATCCAAACACTTAAATCACCTTTTCCTATTGATTAAGGTAAATACTTTACTGATGGTGCTAATCAATACCCCTATAAATCCTCCCCGTGTGCTGGTTTTACGGCGCATTTAATGTTTCTGTCTTTAATTGAGTCACATCCCCCTCAGCCCAAAATGATGAACTGAACGTTAGAAATCATCTTGGCTCTGACAAAAATGGGGAGCGTTTTTGTTTTTCTCTCCTTTGTTTAATCTGAAGAACGAAACCCCCTGGAGGTAAGTCGGCAAGCCTCACTTGGTCTTTTCACTTCTCTGGGTCTCAGCTTTTTTCATCTGGACATGGGGAACTGGCTGCTTTGCCCATGAAAAGTAACAGCTGAGGAAGCCGTGACTCCGTAAGAGTCTTACTACTCAGGCCTCATAGCAGGGATCTGTAGGAAAACCTACCAGAATCTTCCATGGTACCCACAGGGAGTGGCCACAGTCGTCCTGGAGTCGAATTCCTCCCGTGGCCGTCCTTTCGCCCTGCCACCAGCTGATCGATCTGCCCACGTAGTCAGCTGAGTGTAAATATCCACCTGTCAGTCCATCACTCCATTATGCTAAGTGCCCGCCAGCCTGGGGCGGTGATTTACACCCCTCCACGCAAGGCCGCGGGTCTCCTGGCGGGCGAGCGGTCTGCAGGGCAGGCAGAGCGGGGCACGGTAGGTTGTGTCTCCAGGTCTGCACTCCAGACCCTCAGCGTCGTGGTCTTGTCCCCAAAGAGCGGTCTGGATGACAGGGGGGAAGCACTCACATCCCTTTTCCATCCCCGGTCCTGCTAAGGAAGTGACCTTCGGCAAACCTCAGTGCTTAAAGGTAGCATTTTCCCCCTGTGGAGGAGAGGGGTCTACAGCAGCAGTGCTCCACTAGAGGCCACGCTGCCCCGCAGGGGACATTTGGCAAGGTCTGGAGATGTTTTTGGTCATGACTAGGGGTGTGTTCCTGGCACCTACTGGGTAGAAAAGGCCCGGGATGCTGCTAAACATCCTAAGATGCACATGACAGGCCCCCCGACGGTGAATTATCCAGCACAAAGTGTCCCCATGCCACTGTTGAGAAACGCTCACCTGTAGGGAGGACAAGGGTGTGAAGCATCACTCGGTACTGGGCAGCCGGAGGGAGAAATGTCCACCGACATGGGAGGGTTCCCTGCAGGACCAGTCTGGGAAAGGCGGGAGATCCTGGGGATGGTGAGCGTGATGGTGAGGTTAAGAAAGAGCACAGCTGGTCAGGGTCCCCCAGAGCCAGTGCGGTCTTCTGTCACCAGCGCTTTTCAGAGATGGGGACTAACCCGCTCAGGTGGGTGGCAGATCTTGAACGAGAATCCTCGCCTTTCAAGTAGCACCTTAGGGTGCTTTCAGCATTGGAGATGGGAAGCTATTTGAAGTGATGGACAGATGGGGACGCCGGGCTGCTGAGCCTCTGTCTGAGCCCAGCCGGGGCGGGTGCCATCTGCCACGGGCACGGGAAGGGACCAGCGGTCGCACTTGGGCAGCAGAGCTACCTGCCTCGTACTTCACCAGTTTTCTTATCTTCCATTGTCACAGTTAAGGACAAACGCATTGAAGGGCATTTAGAAAATATTTAGGATCTTGTTAAGCTAAACAAAAAGAGATTTGTTTAAGATCCTCATTGCTTAAAAATGCATTTCTCCGATTTTTTTCGTTAGTAATACATGCTCATTAGAGAGAATGACAGCAAATAAAGAGAAAACAAGGAAAATTCCTTGTCTTCCAGAGATAACCACAATGGAGATTCTGATAGTTTGGACTTTTCTTTCATATCATATATATTTCTCCCCATAAATTTTCCTGAAATCGAATTCATGACGATTCAATACTATTTTATTTTTAATTGACAATATGTGTGCTATCTGTGACCTTAAATATATTTGTAAGCCTTGTTAGATGAGGGCTGTAATGGTGTATCACAATACAAATATGTTAATATTTATTTAATAAATATTCCGTAGTTGGTTACTTGGGATTTTTTCAAGTTTTGTTTGCTTTTTGTTTTGTTTTTGTTTCTGCTATTGTTGTAGAATAAACAACTTGTAAATAATTTTTTTGCCCGTGGGTGATTATTTCTCTAGAATGAAGTTTTATAATGGAGTAATGACTGGCTCGAAGGTTATGAGCATTATTAAGGGCCCTGAGACTTTTTTAGATTTCTTTCAGAAAAATAAATCTGGATTATATTTTTATCAGGAAAAAAAAAACATAGAAGCTAGTTTCTCTGAATTTTCATCCAAAATGGCAACTAAAACTTTTTTTTGGTAAAAGAATAATATCTTGTTTTAAAATATGCATTTTTTAAGTAAAAAAAGTAGTATCTTGTTTTAAAATTTGCATTTATTAGTGAGGTTGAACTTTTACAAATGAATGTAATTATTTGTATATTTTTCCTGTGTGAATTGTCTGTTCATATCCTTTATTCATTTTTCTTTGTTTTTCTTTGGATAAACTCTTTAGATTACATTAGCTTTTATTAAGTTTAGTATATTTATTATAAACATTTCCCTAGTCTATTGTCTGACTTTTAAGTATGCGCGTATAAATGTATGTGTGTGTGTAGGCTCACACTAAGAAATTTTAATGTATTTGGCCAAATCCTTTCTTTTTATTTTAAAATGTATCCCATTGCCTTTAAGGTCATTCTTTTCAATCTTACTAATATATAAATATGATGAATATACATATATATACACACATACACAGAGATTTTTATTTTAAATGTATAAATATTACGACATGATTAAAGACCGGTATAGATATAGTTACATATACTTAGTTTCTTCCACCTTTTAAAATTTTTATTTTTTATTTTTTTTGTATATTTAGCATCTGAAGTTTATTTATAGGGCAAAGTAGAAAACTTAAACTTTTTACCTCGAACATTTAACCAGTTCTCCCAGTGGTTTTGATTACCCAGTTCTGCTTTCCCTCCTCGGATGTGATGCCGTCCCATATGGCGTTCTGCCACTTAATGGAGTTTGTTTGTGGGTTGGTTAGCTGTTCTTTTGTTTTTTATGCAAGTGTCTGCAGTAGCCATTCATGCCCTCCACCAACAGTTCCTTCTGGTTGTGATTAGATGGCACTGCCAGTCAACCACTCTCCTTACGGCTTCATGGGGTCATTTGACCAGCTCTGGCCAATGAAACACGAGTGCATGTGAGGTGGGTCTTTCCTGGGCTGGAACCTTTCCTAGCCAGGGGCAGACCTTCTAGAACTCTGTTCTCTACCACTGATTCCATCAGCTGGAGCGAGAAGAAATGGAGCAGAGGCCCCATCAACCCCTGATGGATATGCATCAGAAACAAGACGTAAATCTTTGTTTCTGAGACACTCATGTTTTGGGGCTGTTTATTACTGTGAAAGGGCCTGGCGGGTACCGACTGAGCCATGGCCTACTGTTTAAATTGTTGTTTCTACAATGCATTTTAGCTGACAGTCAAGTAAACCAGTCCTTGTTTCTTTTTTTAAAACCCTCAAATTATCTTCTAAATAATTTTACCTACCTGTTCCTCCAGAAAGCCTTTGATTCATTGTATCAAATATGGCCTCTCCTTGTACTCCCAAGTGAATCTCCGTAGGTAGGATTTGGTTTGAATTGTATGAAATATGTTATTAAATTTAGAAATAATTGACATCCATTCGCTATTTCATATTCCCATCTGGAAACATGGCATCTTATTATTTTTATTTATAAAATTTATATGTACCTCCATAAAATACTTTTATATAGAGTTCTATATATTTATTATAAACATGATTCTTAAATATTTTATGTATATTGTAGTTTTATGTCTGGGGTCATTGTAGTAATACTATTCTCCAACTGAGTTTTGCTGCCATTTAAGAGAGGTTTTTATTTTGTATATTTTGGTATGAATTCAGCTACCTTACTGGATTTTCATTGGTTCTAATAATTTTCAGTTCATCATTTTAGATTATTTTTCAAAATGTTTATTTTTCAAATTTAACTTTTATATTCTAAACAATTCACTTTATTATGCCAGATAGGAATAACTTTGTGAATAAATTCAGAAATTATTTTTTTAATCATCAGTTTGGAATTATAATTTAGACACTTTTAGTTTTTTTTCTAAAGTCATCTTCTTTGAGCCATTCTTTTAGTCATTTTTAACTCTTTATAGAGAATAGGATAATGAACTCAATCTCTTGTTAAAATTTTTTCAGTACATGACCAGTCTTATTTTACCTAGACTCCCCCAGTCCCTATCCACTGTACACACACACACACAAAATTTCCCCTAAATTATTATGAATAGAATTTCACGAGATCATATCACTTTATTCACATGTATTTTATATATTCTAATTCTTAATCTAAATCATAACTTTCCCCTCTTTAATTTTAATTTTCCAAATTGTACGCGTCGTCCTGAAAACCTGTCGTTGGCTGCCTCAGTCTGGTTCCACCTTTCTTTTTAATGGAAAAGGTAGTAACTTGTTTATGGTCAAATATTTGTTTTAAGCTGTAAAGCAGCGGAAAATGATATATAATGCAAAATGAATTGGTGTCTTTTCCCAGGTCTCGACTTTTTCTTCCTTGAGTATATCCTATCAATGTTTGTCTTGGATGTTGTAGGTAGACATCATGTCATCTCACTGAGGCTAGAACTTCCAGCATAATCAGGAATATACCTTTTTTCTCTAGCAAGTAGAGGGAGCCTGGATTCACATCTATAAACTCTGGTGCCAGAACATACGTTTTTAACCGCTAGGCCAGACTTTGACACAGTAAAAAAGTATGCTTCTCTTTCCCGATTACTGAAAAACGGATGTTGAATTTGATCAAATTCCTTCTTGGCATCTATTGAAATGATTTCGATGGTTTTAGCCATTGATGTACTGATGTAAAGTTTTGTTTTAATAGATGTTACTAATAGTAAGCCCATTGGTCAATTCCTGAGATAACTAATATTTTGAACCAAATTTGGTTAGTTATATTTTAATATGCTGTTGGTTTCAATTTGTTGTTTTAATTTAGGAAATATCTGTGTCTATATATATAGCCCAAACTGTGACTGGGCTATAGATGTCTGTTATCTTTGTCCTATTGTGTCATAGCACAATATGACAAAGTTGTTTAAAATAAAACAAGAAGCTTTCTAGATTATTCGTGTGAAACTAACTTGACCCCCTCAAACGTGAAAGTATTCAGAAGTCATTCTAGCCCTGAAAATTTTTGTATCGAGGTATAATTGACATATAATCTTATGTTAGTTTCGGGTGTACAACAGACTGATCAACATCTGAACATTTCACAATGATTTCTGAAGATTTTTTCCAAAGGTAACTTTTTGATAGTTTTAAAATACCTTAATTTGTGATCAATTATATATTTCTTTCAATAAAGTCTTTATTGAGATGTTTTCTCAAGGGAATTTACTTCATATTTAAATTTGTAAAATATAGTAGTGAATTTTTAACTCGATTCCAAGGATGAATATTGTGTAAATTTTAGAACATTTGGAAAACATAGAAAAGTAAATTAAAAAAAAATAAAAATCACATGTATTTCAGGTTCCTTTGAACATTTCAGCCTATAAACTTTATACCTATTTGTCTGGCTAGCTCCCTATTTTGCTTAATAAACCATAAAAGACTTTGTTCGCCATTCGTTTTCAAGAATGTGATTTTCAGCACTGTATAATATCCTCTGCTGTAGATATGCCATAACTTATTGATTCAATTTCCTGTTGTTAGACGTTTAAGTTACTTCTATTTTTTTCCTTATGAATAATGCTGGAATATATAGCTTTTTAAAATATACATATGTATACATATGTGATGATTTCCTCAGCATGTATTTTTAGAAATAGAGTTGGTATGTCAAAGGTTATAAATATTTTAAAGCTTTTTGGTCCTGATTTCCAAGCCAGCTTACCTATACCCTTACCAGCTCTGGCTATTTATTATCTTACAAAATATCTGTCTTGCTGTTTTAATTTTTTTATTATCATACAACTTAATTTTTCAAATATGTATTGGGCATTTATGATTTTTATTCTTTGAGTTACTTATTTATGTTCTTTCCTCATTTTCAATAGGGTGTTCATATTATTCTTATCAATGTAGATGATTTGTCAACTACACATATTGAAAACATTTTCCCTAGATTGTCATGTGCTTTTGATTTTTAATTTCTGGGAAGTACAGGAACTTTTCTTGTTTATGTAGTCTTTTAATTTTCTTTCCTCTATGCTCTCCTTTACTTTTATACTTAGAAAGGACTTCGTTATTTCATTTTAAAAAGCTCTTATCTCTCGTTACATTCCCTTTCTCGTTTCTAGTTTTATTTGGGTTTATTCCTATTTTCTTTTTTATTATTAAGTTTGCCAGAGTGAAGTCTGGTTTCCTATGTTTTAATGAGTCATCCCATACATGTATACCATGCTTCTCTTTCTTAAATCAATCATTTTTTATCTATTTACTTTTCATCCAGCTTTCCTTAGATTTATTTTGTTGTTCATTTGCTAAGCTCTTGAAGCAAATATTTAATTCATTTATTTTTATTCTTCCTTGTTTAATAATAAAACAATTTATTGCTTTACATTTCTTTTCTCTAAGCATAGCTTTGGCAACAGCCCATAAGCCTCGACAAAGCATTGTTTTGTTCTCATTTTATTATTTTCTAAATAGTCTGTAACTGAAGTTTTTATTTCCCTTTTGACTCAATAACTATTTATGAGAATTTTTAAACTTATTTATTTATTATCTGAGTTTCTATTATTTTCTTTGTGGTTGTTAGAAACGTTTCCATTTATGTTAGTTCTATCAGGGAATTTGGCCTGTGAGACTTCTTTTTCCTGGAGGTTTTTTTGACGGTGTAGTACGTGGAAAGCTTTTGAAAATGTTCTACTAACACTTGAAAAGTATTTATAGGGAACAAAATTGGGTGTACTATATATCTTTAGTCTTATTAACTGTATTATTCAAGTTTTCTCAGTTTGCTTGATATATTGAAGACATCTGATGTTTGTTAACCCTCTCAGAATTGTGTCTCTCTACATCCCTCCTTACCGTTACGTATTTCGAAGGTCCATAGAAGTCCGTTATATCCTCATTGGAGATTTTATTTTTATCACGATAAGATGTCGTTCTCTTTAATTTATAGATTTGAATTATCATTTGCTTTATTTTTTAATGAAGTTATTTTGTTTTTCTTAATATCATGCCTTTTTTAGATCGGTCTCATTTTCTTTAGGCACGATTCATGGACGTAGAAAGCAGTCAACATTCCACTTTTACTCCCATCTGTGTGTCTGTTCATAGGGGATTTAAAGTCATTTACATATACTGGGAGCCATGGTTTGGTGTCATCTGGGCCCCCTGCAGTCTAGGCTGTGCATTCAGAGGACTGATGTATGCCCCGGGGACACCTTCCCTCTCAGGAAAAGATTGTCACTGGTGACAAACCGAGAGGGTGGGGAGAGGAAGATGTTTTTCTTTAGGGAACCCCAAGGACCTTGGTGCCCCTGGGTAACTGTAGATTCTAGAAGAGGCATCAGTAACATCAGCTGGACCTGGTGGGTGCCTGGTGGAAGCACCAGCTTTGGATTTGGGCGTGAACTAATGGTTTTGAGTGATTACAACCAGTCAGTGATCTCTCCCAGCTCAGCCCTGCATGGACTTATGTCTAAGCTCCATGGACAGCAATAAAACCCAGAAAAACCTGTTTTTATTGAAAACTCTAAAGCAACACTGTACTAAGAAACCCACCGACAAACTGTAACAAAGAAAAGCAGAGAAGCGACTTTTTTCACTTTCCCTGGTCTTGCCTTCACATTGACCACCTTCCTTGCATCATTTTCACGAGTTGATATTCACAGTACCAATTTTGCTCTTTTTTGGGTAAAATCTGGATTTTAATTCTGCTCTTCCACTCCTTCCCCAAAACATCCATGAACCTTTACTGGAGGGGAAGTTTCTAGATGCTCCTGTGAGCAGCCTTCTGCTCACCACCCCCGAGCGCGTCACGCCATGTCCTTTCCCCGTGTCATGATCTGTGCCATTCCCTCTGCCTTTCTCTCTTTTGCCCATCGCACGGTACACTTGGCGAAGTCCTGCTTATCTTTCAAGGCCCGCTTAAATGTCAGCTTCGCTCCTGTGTTCTCATTCCTGACCTGTATACCCATGGCCCTGGCGCGGGTTTTCTAGAGCTCATTACACTGTCCGTTTTAGGCCCCTTTTAGTTGTCTATCTCTCTGAAAGGTGATAAGCTCTTCAAAGTGAAAGGGTTGGCCTGATTCACTCTTGTGCCCCCACCCCTGGCCAGGCGCGGGTACAGAGCAGGTCACATAAATATCTGTTGAAAGCGTTGGTGTCGCTCTGGTAGAATTGGTTTGTGATTGAACTGCTCCTGCAGGTCAACGACCACCATGGTGTCAGAAGCACATCTCAGGCCACAAGTTTCCAAACGTCATAAGACCAGGCCTTGGCGCCCCTGCGGGTGGTTTGCTGATATGAGGGCGGTGCCAGCCCACTCGTGAGACGAGGGGGCTACCTCTTTCTTTGAGAGACTCCTCTGGTGTGTTCTGTTTGGTTGCCTCAGTGGCGTGTCTGGGGGGAGAATCTGGTGAATCACGGAAAGTGTCTGTGGAGGCTGAGAACACACCACTCGCTGCTTGTTGGCTCATTCACTGGGCTGTTCCCCAGTCCCCTCATCTGTAACATGGGGGTAATACCAACGGGACCCACTTCGTAGGGTTATTGAGGAGATTCAATGAGTTGCTACACGTAAAATGCTAAGTACACGGCCAGCTCGTCGTAATCACTAGATTAACGATGCAATTATTGTCATCCTCGTCAATAAAGCCTGATTGCTCTTATTATCTACCTGTGGTAGGGAGGATTCCGAGGCCCTGTCTGGGCCCAGCTAGAAAAAAACACGCTGTCTGTCCAGCGCACAAGACGAAGTGGTGACTCACATGCCAAGTATTTGCTGGCCCAGCTATAGGCGCTGGGGAAGGGAACGGTTTTTATTTTCGTAGGGCACTGCGGGACTATGGTGTAGATCTGGCAGCTCCTAGACAATTTCCGGAGTTCAGTTCCAAGGAGAGTTCCAAAGAGTTTCTAATCCCTTTGAAACGATTGCACAAACATGGACAAACGCACGGCACATACATCACGCACGTGGGCGGCACACACCGGGACGAACGCGCCACCTCCCATCCGCGACCCACGTCGTCTTTCCTCTCTCTGCCCTTTGCCCACGTCCTCCGTGGAGAAGTAAAGGGTTAAGAGTCTGGAGAGGCTCCTAAGCCCATTTTGCATAGGAGCATTTCCATGTTAATAGGACATTTAAGGGAAACCGCTCTCTGTCAATTGATTGTATAAATATTTTATCTGGAGTAAGTGGCAGCAATGAAGGTCTGTGGAAGGATAAAATCGGGGCGTTATTGTGGAAGAAATAAGACACAACGGGGAGTCACAAACACTTGATCCAAGGTGTAAAAAATAGTCCCCTCGCCTCTCTTCAGCCTGGAGCCTGGGCCGATGAAATCCATAATGGAATGAGTAAGTTTGGGCCGCATAAATTTGTCTCCCTTCTCCAGGAAGCCTTCCTCGCCACCCGGCTAGATTAATGGCCAGGAACCGTGCACATAATGAAGTGCGCTACCCTGGCACCCGCTCATGAATTTATTATGGTGTCCACAATTGGGCTGGATGGCGGAGACATCTTTATAAATCCTGCATTTAGCGCTGCCGGGATGAGCACTTCGCTCCTAATGGCAGGCCTGATTGATCACCAGGGTCCCTGCTCCTCAGCCAGGCCCCTCCCCGGCACTTCGCGGAGGAAATGCAGGTCAGCTTGCTGATGGCAATGAAATGTGAAGGTAATTAGAGAGTGCCGAATGGAGATGGGAGAGGGGGCACGCTGGACATTTTAAATATGTTGGTCATCGTTTTCCTTGCAGCAATTATATCAGGCTGATTTATCTGCACAGTTTATAATCACTTAACTACCTGTGGCTGGGGACTCTTTTCTTTAACCTCGAGCTTTGGAACAAGAGACAGGCTTTTGATTTCTCTTTCTTAAGAGGGTGTGAGGGGGATTCATTTCGAGCTCCCCAGACTCCGAGTTCCTTTGCAGCTTTGCAGCGAGAGAGGCTGGCTGCTGAAAGCGTTTGCTTGGTCCCTGTCTGGGGTACGCGAGCTGTGTGGAGCCCCCCGTGAGGCTCGGGGACCCATCTCCAGGTGAGGATGCAAAAACACCTACTTTTCTCAGGTCACTGGGGCTGGCCCCAACAGGTGGCGGAGCAGAAGGCCAGAGAGTGGTGTCCAATGGTCACAGACGGCAGTGTTGGCACTTGTGCCCCTAACTGGCTGACTAGATGTCCTATGTCTCTTCTCTAAGCCTCAGTTTCTCCATCCACGACACGGCTATCATAATCGTATCTCTCTTCGGTTGCTGTGAAATTAAAAGAGAAGGTGTTTGCGAACTCTTAGCGTCGTGCCTGGCACACAGTAACCACCCAGAATGTTAAACAGTTGTAACCTATTTGGGGCCGGCACACTCTGACTAGGTCATCTCATTCAATTTGAGAACCGGCTAAGCTTTGGACACTGCATGATATAGACTTAAGGCTCTACCCTGCCCCCAGGACCTCTTAGTGGGAAAACTAGTGCCGTAGAGACAGTTTTGATATGGAGCCGCAGGAATGGGAAGAACAGGCGTCATGGGAGCACCGTGGAGGAGTCTTAAACCCCAAGAGCAGTCTGGGAGGTGCCGTATCACGGAGGGCTTCCTGGAGAGGAGGGACTTTACCTTTAAAGCACGGGTTATGGGGTACCCAGCGCTTTTATAGGTAGTCTCTTATTTAATCTTCATAACAGTTGTGTGGGGTGAGCATCCGTAGTGGGGAGAAGGGAAACAGAGAGGCAGAGCGGCCTGCAGGAGGCAGCACAGGGCAAGTGCTGGGCTCAGGGTCCACTGACCTGGATTTGAGGCGTGACAGGTCAAGGTCTTCAAGCTGCTTGGTGGTGCCTTTGCCCCATAATATAAAACATATTAAACATAGACACATTTCCCGTTTAATAGGAATTAAATATAACTGTTTAAGAGTGTGGTTGACATAGCTATGTGTATGTGTGCACTTGTGCACACAGCCTCGTGTGTGTGTGTGTGTGTGTGTGTGTGTGTGTGTGTATTCCCAGATGCTTTTAAGATTTTTATCTTCATCTTTGGTTTTCAACAATTTTTTTTGATTATGTGTATTTTTCTTTATATTTGACTCTGCTTGCTGTTCGTAGCCCCCCTCGAATGTATCTCTTGACGTTTTTGCAGTTTTGTCAAACTTTGTTGAATTCTTGGTCATTGTTTCTTCAAATATTGCTTTTTCATTTCTCCCTTTCTAGGTCTTTTCAGACTGAATCAATTCTACCCATAGACCTTCCAGACCATCAATCTTCTTTTTAGCTGTGTCTAATCTTCTGTTAAATGTATGAAGTTCTGAATTTCAATTATCGTATTTTTCCCCTCTAGAGTTTCTATTTATCAAATATGGATTCTAGTTTTCCAGTTAAACTTTCCCTTTCTTAATTCTACTTTATTTAACATCGGCATCAAAATCTTTTAAAGTCCATTATCTGATATCACTAATATCTACATTACTTGTGAGTCTGTTCTATTGTCTTTCTTAAATTTTTTCAGTTAAGCCTCTTAGTACGTCTGGTCATTTATTAAGGGAACATCAGATATTAAAAATAAGAAGTTGTAGGGGTCCTGGCTTCTGTTTTCTTCTTTCAGAGAGTTTAGCTTTTGAGGGCAATTAGAGTCCAATCAGATTACCTAATACCAATCAGGTATTGAGATGAGTTAAGATTAGGTCTGAGCCTCTCATCCCTGCAGATGCCTTTAGGGGAAAAGTGATAGGGAAAAGTGATGTCAAGTGTGAATTTTTCTTCTCTTTGGCAGGCAAGAATTCTACCTCTGAACTACCCATGCTCCAGTTTTTCTTCTCTTTGGGATCTTGGTCCCTCAAGTCTTGGCTGCTTGATGTTTCTCTGAAGGCTCCAAGCAGAATTTTAAAAACATGTTTATCCAATTCTTCTCGTTATTTCCAGTGGAAGGGTGATCTGCCACGAACTCATGGCTAGAAATGAAAGTCTGGTATTTTTATGCTTTTTCCGTTTTCTCTTTCTATTTTGATGCATATAATTTTTCCTCTGGTCTACACTCATTTTCATTCATTCTTTACAAGCTTGTAGGCCCTGTACCTGACAATTTGTCAACTGAATAAAATTGATGATAATTATATATAGCAATAATTAATGTTTTTTTCAGTGCTTATTATGTGCCAGAAGCAATTCCGATTTTGCATATAGTAACTTACTGGATCACCATTAACCCACTTTATAGACGACTTCTGAGGCAGAGCATGGCAGCTAGCCTCCAGGATGGCCCCACATGCTCCCTGCTTCCCGGCTGTCACACTGTCGCATAGTCCCCTCCCACATTGCACCAAGCTCCATCTGTGTGACCAGTACATGGTGGCAGAGATGGTGGTCTGTCACCACCGATATTGTGTTATAAAAGCACGATGGCTTCTGTCCTGATTGCTTGCTCAGACCCCCTGCCTCTCACAGATCACTCGTTCTTTCTCTTGGACCCCTCGCTCTGGGACGAGCCATCTGCCATATCTCGAGTAGTCCTATCTCATGGAGAGGCTCACACGGCAAGGAAATGAGTGAGGCCTTTGCCAGCCGTCAAGGACAGGAGCTCAGAAGCACGTACTCCAGCCCCCGTCGAGCCTTCAGATTACAGCAGCCTTCACCGGCAGCAACCTCAGAAGGGAGGCTTAGCTGGCACCGTGCAGCTAAGCCACTGCTGGGTTCCTGACTCTCAGGATAACATGTGTTGGCCGTCTTCAGCTGCTAAGTTTCAGGGCAATTCATTATGCAACGATGGGTCATTCATCCTGAGAGGTTTTAGAAAGTTCGCACACATAGTATGTGGCTAAGTGGGCACGTCACATAATGGGCCAAATCAAGCAAACTCTGTTGTGGGGGAAAAAAAAGGCTATAGTCTGGACATTGAATTTTAAACATTTAAAATTTAAAGACAGGATTGTATAAGAGGACTGAATTATGGGAGGCAGGAAGAGGAGAGCTGGGGACTTCCTTACCCCCCAGTTCCTAGTGGATCAGACTTTTTCTTGTGAGAGTAGGACCTGAGGCCTCACGAGAACAGCCCTGGGCCGGCGACCAACAGGGAAACAGAAACCTCGGTCCTGTGACTGCACAGAGCTGGTGCCTGCACCTGAACAAATTTGGAAGAAGCCCCTAAACCAAGCTGTGGCCAACACCTTGACTTCAGCCCGACGAGACTCTGAGCCTAGAACCATTGGAGACCGGAAATCGTGAGATTTTAAATATATGTTGTTTTAAACCCCAATGTTAGCAACAATCGAAAACGAATACACAATGCACCATTTAACTTTTAAAAGTCACCCGAGGAGTATAATCAGGTTCTTTTGATGAACTCCCTCCCCGTTTGAAATTGAAATGGGTGAGGATGACAAGTTTTGTTTCAGTCTCGCACCCTGTTTTGTCCTGAATATTCATGAGTATCAAGAAGATCCACGTTCCCTGGGAAGCAGTCCTGAATAGCCCACTTTGCAGATTCAATTGTCCAGAGCAGGCAAGAGAAGCTCCGTTTTGGGGTCTGTCCCAGAGCGATTTTGTCGGGCGGTAGAAGTGAACGGTTTGGCGATACCAGGTACATTAAATTTGGTGTCCCACATCTTGAGAGTTGCAGAGACACTTTTTTGTTTTTTTAATTATAGTTTTAAAAATAGCTAAGACTATGTTTTAAAGAGAATTTGAAGCGAAATGCTTGGGAAATCTCCGAAGGGCTGCTTCTCTCAAACCCAGGCCTCCAGAAGACACAGGCACAATCCCAGAATTGGCAATTTATTGAAGGATCTTCTAGCTGTGCTTTTTTAAAAATTTAATTTAATTTAATTTAATTTAATTTTTTTATTGATCTGAGATTACCTTAGTCTAAGTGCCTTACCCTTTCTTTCATACCATCTTAGAAAGTCAACGGGTTACGAGTACTTATGCACACACATAGAGTTATTTGAGAATATATATACAATTATTCAAGAATTTAATAGTTACTGTATTTAAGTTAAACTTTAGTCCTCTGCTGAATTTTCATGTTTTATCTGCAACATGAAACAAGGAGGCTGAAGAGGTTGGATATCCGTTACGGTGGCCCCAGAAATCATTTCAGTTGTGCAAATCGCTTGTGCACTTTTCAATCGTGTATGGGTTTTTCGAGCTCAGCACTGCTGACACCTAAGGTCGATGCTTTTCGTGTGGCGGGCGGTCCTGTGCATCGTTTGGCAGCGTTTCTGGTCTGTACCCCGAAGATTCCAGTGGCATCCCCCTAAGTCCACTCCAAGTCGCGATAATCAAAAACGTCTCCTCTGGGGGCAAACCGGCCCAGCTGAAAACCTCCACTCTGGAGAAGAACAAACTCCAGGCCTATGGCAGCTGCTCCCGATAAAACAACTCTTCTTCTCTTAGGCCTCTGCCATCTGGCTCTTAGTATTTGGGGATAGTCAATCTCAAGCAGGACGATTTTGTAAAACTCTAGACGACAGCAGATGTGATCCAGAAAGGATAGAATTTCAAAAGTTCCAATTCCAGAAATGGGGAAACTGAGACCCTGAGAAGGAGGCTCCCAGTGAGTCAGGGCCTAGGGGTTGAACCTTTCCCTGATTGATAAACTCCCTCATCTTCTCCTCCTTCTCTCTCTCTCTCTCTCTCTCTCTCTCTCTCTCTCTCTCTCTCTCACACACACACACTTCATCCTCTCCCCTGACCCCAGAGGTTTGCGTGGACTGGGGCTAACACGGATGCGAGGTAAGAAGGGAGGCACTGGTCCCATTGACTAATCAAATACACATAAAAGCACTTTCTGAACTATAATTACGTTTGTTCGCTCCTTGGGTTGATTTATTTTTTATTTTAATTGTCAGCCCTGCTCCACCATGATGCTAATAGAAATGTTATTGCAGCCAATGCGCGCGGTAATGACGTCTAAAGATTATTAATGAGAGCAATAAGGAGGTGTCTTCATAATAAGTCAGCATTAACGGAGTAATTCATTTTACCTGATGTAATTGGATTGTAGGGTCTCAATGGCCTGGGACTTCCTCCTAATTGGGATTAGCGGCAGCTTCCTCCTTTTAGGAGAACATTTAACTCTTCCTCTTCTACTTTCCAGTTTTTTTTATGAAGTAATTAAATGTGAACTGTCAGGCACTTGTGGAAAGGCAGCCAGGATCTGAGTAGATGCCGGGTGGGGCGGGGAAGGGGGAGCTGAGAGCGCGGATGGCCTCAGGCTGAGGAACCTCGGGCGCCCTCCTCCTCCTCCTCCTCCTCCGTTCTGCTTTCCTTTCTTCCTCCCTCCCTTCCTCATGCCTCCTCTCCATCTCTTTTTCCTCTCCCTCCTCCCTCTCTTCCTCCTCCCCAGACTCAGCTTCCTCAGCTCCTCCTCTCCCTGCTCATCAGAACTTTTTCTTTCTCCGTGAATAATCCCAGACCCCAGGGCTGAGGAGTGGGGCCAGAGCCACACTGTGAGAGACGAGGTTTGGCCAGCAGTCCCCTGGAAAGGTGTCGCCGGGGAGGATGGAAACTCATCTCGAGGCCCCGCTGGGCCCCCTTCACCCGGCCTTCCCTATGTTGTCCGTGTTGCTAACTCCAGGGTCTGCGCCACACCCTCCATCCTGCCCTGGCCTTATGCTGCTCACTCTGCGGCCTCTGCGGTCAGGTCGCCGTCCTTTCACCTGGCAGCCTCACGCATGGGGTACGTGGCAGTCGGCTTGGGCTGCCACACAAAACACCGCAGGCCGCGTGGCTTACACTGCAGACGCGAATCTTCTCACAGCGGAGGCTGGAAGTCCAAGGTCAAGGTGTTGGCAGGTTTGGCTTCTTCTGAGGTCCCTCCCCTAATCTTGCAGGCGGCCACCTGCTTGCTGTGTCCTCACCTGGCCATTATCAGTTCGCACAAAGCCCTGATGTCTCTTTGTGTGTCCCAACGTCTTCTTAAGGGTACCAGTCGGGTTGGGTTACGGCTCACTGTCGACCTTATGTTAATTCAGTCCCCTCTGGAAAGACCCTGTCTGCAAACACTGTCACATTCTGAGCTACAGGGGCCGTAGGACTTCGACATATGCATGTGGGGAGGACACGATTCAGCCCATAACGCTTGGTCCATCGGTCAATTCCACACTCTCCCCGGAAACTCTGGGTCCCTACAGGGGCCAGGGGGAGGCAGGAGACTCAGGATGCTAACCCGGGCCCCTCTCTGCAGCTGACCGTGTCACGGCAGCGTTTTAATTCTGCTGCATCATCCCACGTCGAAACAGGGACGCTACTGTTTCGGGATCTCTGACTCCAGCCCTCTCGATTTCAACTTCTCCTCCACTCAACCCCCGCACCTTGGGGATTTGGTCTAGAGAGAGAAATCCGGACGTATCCTATTCCAAAATGGCATTGTGGATAAGAGTGTTTGGAATCAGGGGGCCTAGCTTCAAATCCAGCAAGGCCTGTAAGCTTCTAGTGCTTCGATATCCTCCTCTGTAAAAGGGATAACAGCGGTGACCTCCTCAAAGTTTATCGTGAGGACTGAATTAATTAAAAGTGCGTAGAACTTAAATACGTATTAACTAATTCCCATAAATTCTTTTACATACATTAGATTGACACACATGAAGTGTGGTGCGCAGTTAGCCCTCAGTACGCGTGGCCGTTAGCGGCCTGACCTCTGTCCTCCTCTGTCTCCTGCACCGCCCAGGGTGGGAAAGGCCACCATGACTCCCCGGTGTGTCTTCCTCCCTCCTATGTGTCCCCTCCCAGAGGGAACACTGGTTCTCCTACTCCCCTGCAGACATAATGGTGTCCTCAATGGTGACATCAAGAAGCCACGTTTAATGGGGAAGGCAGCATATAAAAATGTTGATTTAATATTTAAAAAGTCATTCCCATCTTCTGTAAGTTTGCCAGGCGCTAAGCGAGTCATGCACAGAGAAAGGGCAGGGCTTCTACCTTCCTAGAGTTGCTTTCTCAGTGTTAGAGACAAGCCAGAGAGGCCAAGTTCAAATCCCGGCTCCGACCTGTGCCACCTACGTGTCTCAAACACACTGCGTTCCCGCTCTGAGCCTCAGTTTACTCAGCTGTGTATTGGAATAAAACCGGAAGCTACCATGAGGGTGGCATAAGGCATTGCATGTAAAACGCCTGGCAGAGAGGTCGCGCATAGTAGGTATTCAACAATGGCGTAGATAAGTTTAAGGATCTGATGATACACCTGATCACAGGGATAGAGAGACGGCTGCAGGGCCCGCCTTGGACAGACGGAATAACTGCAGCTTCTAGGATGAGTGAGGAGGTCCATGCCAGAGCGGGTTGCACGCCCTGAACTGGTACTGGCCCTTCTGTCAAAGCGGGAGAACGTGGGACAGCCCCAACGTCAGATCCAGGCCTGGGATGGAGGTCACCGCCCCAGAGAGATTAAATTCCGGCCCGGGACGCGGGGGGAGACGGGACAGTGTCTCTCGGCTGCGGAGCACACAGAGGACAGAGGCAGCCTGTCTGTCTCTTGGCCGTGGGTTTAGGAAGAAAAACAGGAATTAGTGTTTGGGGCCATCAATCTGCCAAGGAGGATCCGCTGCCAGGCCAAAGCTGGGTTCAGTCCAAAAGCCACTTGCAAGGACAGCAGGGAAAATGTGGTGGTCGCAGGCCAGGCCTCGTGACGACGGGGACTTTGCCTTCCTCCGTTTCGCATTCACTGGGGGGCCAACGGGGCCTCCCTCTGGCGTCGGGCTGTTGGGGGCAGTGGAGCTTGGGTGGCGGGCTGTCTCTGGGTCTCGGGTTACTGCAGGAGTCAGCGGTGTCTGGGCTGGAAGCACAAATGAGGACGTGGTGCTCCCCACCCCAAATCCCCTCCACCCCGCCCCAGTCCCCCTGGCCGCCATAGCCGGGATGCTGAGCCTCAGATGGTCCCACTATCGATCCCCCCTCCCGCGCCGAACTGTAACAACAACCCCATTACTCTGCGCTCGCCCATTGGCTCAGGGTAATATAAAATTAGCCGGCGAGCACCCGGCCTCTCAGGATCGATTTCCCTACTCAGATTACTTGTTACGAAAGAATAGAGCTGTCTCCCCCGTAATTGAACAAGTTAACTCCTTGTCTCATAAAATGTAAGCCGGTATTGATTGGCTGTTGTGGTGTACAGAGGGGGGCTGGGAGGGGGGGAGCACCAGGCCTGGGGATGCATGTCCCCTCCCCCATCTGCTCCCCACCCCACCCCACCCCACTCCCAGTTTCAGAGCTTCCGGCACCAAGTCTGAGGCCGGATCCTCAGTTGGAGTAGTTATGGGGAAGGGGTTCCTGACCCCAGTTTACTATCCTCAAACCCTCCCCACCTTTCCAAGCCAAGGGCGTCAGTGCCTGTCAGAACACCTGGGGCTGATGCTTCACCTGGGTCCAAATCCCGACTCGACAAGTGGTAGCCGAGTGACCTTCGACCAGGTCCCCCGCCCTGCACACCTCGGTTTCCATGGACAGTGGCGATAACCACCTCAGAGGTTATGGACGGGACCAGATGAGCCAGCCCACGCACAAGGCCAGGCACACGGGCACGGGTTCCCATGCATGGGCATGGCTGCTGGAGTTTGCGCTCGTTTCCATTTTTGTCAGTGATAGGAACGCATCGAGGTACCACAAGAAATCGAGATGCACACACGGCTTTCTGCTGGGTGGACGAGCGGAGGCTTTGAGAAGTGGGGGGAGAGAGTCCTGTTTTAACAGCTTCTGACCATCTCTCGTGTGTGGGCAGAAGCCGCAGGCGTCGTGATGGGCAGGATAACCCCCGCGCGTCCTCAAACCAGAGAGAGAGATGGTTTTCTTTGCTGCTGTGGAAAGGAAGGGGCTCCCCTCGCTGACCACATCAGCTCGCCAGCCCCACCTGACCCCTGTCCCCCCCGCAGCTGTGGCAGCCCCATCATCTTACACGGCCTCAGCAGACGTGGCCAGGGAGACCACCTGCCGCCAGGGGAGGGCTCGTGTTCGTGGGGTTTGGAGCGATTGCCCGAGGCTGGCACGTCGATCGGCAGCGGGCGGCGTGTGCCCGGGAGGGTCCCGGCTATCGTGTCCTGCTGACGTTGGCTGGACTGTTGAAAGGAAGAGGCGGGGCAGGGGGTGGGGAAGAAAAGTCAACAGCCTAGAACCCAGGTCTGGGTGCATGACTTGTGGTCGTGGGAAAAAGAGTCGCCGTCAATGATGTGATGGACAGAGTTTGCCCTTTTCCTGGGTGTGAAGTACGAGGCTCGTTCTGCAGCTGGAGAGAGCGGTAAACCCACTAAGGCATGGCATCTTCCCCAAGCATGCGATTTGAGAATTTTTGTTCTAATAATAATACGAATAAGAACACCAGCTCGCACGGTGTGGGCTCGCTAAATGCCAGGCTCTGTTCTGAGCCCTGGGCTGCGTGGGCCCTCCACGTAGGTGACGTGTGACTGTAACGGGCATCGCTGTCTGGAGACCGGCTCCGTGCACGAGCTAAGGGTGGCTGGCATCGGCTGCTTAGCTAGTTCATCTGGACGCATGGGTGGTGGTGCTCGGCAGATGGCCCAGGTTGAATCTGGACTAGGGAACCTTTGGAAGTTCCGGATTTTAAAAACTCGGTGTCAGCTCTTCTCCCCAAGTTTCCTGTCCCACAGACGCTAGGCCCCTGTGTTGGGTCAGGCCTTCTAAAACGTCTTTTCTGATAACTGCATGTGGCGGTGATTTTCAAACTGCAGCTCAAGACTCATCGGTAGATTAGAAAAGGAATTGAGTGGGTCAAGATCCATAATTAAATATAAGTGAAGGAGAAAAAAATAGCTCTGAATAGAGAAGTATGGGTGCGTATTGCATTATTGAAGATAAAAATTCTGCGTAAACACCTAGGTGTGTGTCAAGTTGTAGCATGATATGTATTATGCGATTTTCAGTCAAAAAAAAGTTTCGAGAACTTATGATATGTGTCCAGTAGTATTTATTAGAATCTAACCCATCCCTGGTTCTCGAACGTCTATGGAGCTTGTACCCTGAATCTGACATGTTAGTCTAATTGCTTCCTTAGGATTTCTAACGGAACTGGAACGGGTCCTCAGGGTGTGTCCATTTGTGATGTCTTCCAATTTTGAGGTAGTTGTAGGTTCACATGCAGTTGTAAGGAACAATGCAAAGGCATCCCCTTCACCTCGTTCCCCCCAGGGGCAACGTCCTTCACTATCACAACCAGAATATTGACCCCGATGCAATCTATGTGCCAACTGTGTCCATCATTGTGAGGATCCGCCACGTTACCCTCAGTTCCTCCTTCCCTCCCACCCCACCCCACCCTTTCTTTAACCCCTAGCAACCACGGATTTATCTCTTTTTCATTTCAATAATTTTGTCACATCAAGAACATTAAATAAACGTTATCATACAGCGCATACATGCATTTTTGAATTTCCCTCTTTTCTTTTCGTAGGGTTCTTCATTTGGCCATTATCGAGACCCCACCTTCTCCATCGTTCTGGGCCACTCTCCTCTTCGGAGCCTTTTTCACAGGCTCCCAGAGGCCCACGGTTCCATACCCAAGCCCATTAGCTCTAACTCCAGCTAAAAGAGGGACTGTCCCTTGTTTTCTACAAAGGATCTTGACTTGTGACTCACGGGCTCTGAATGGACCATACTTTCATCCTTGGATTGACCTGGAGGCCTGGTGGCAAGTCATGGGTCAAGGTGAGGCCGGTTCCCCTCATAGATAATATTTCTAAATTGACACAGTCACACCTGTTCTGTGTCACGTGAGTCTGATTTTTTAAATCATCAAATCACCTTTTAAATAGCCAACATTTTAATGGGTAGAAGCTGGACCTATGTATCTCTGTTCTGAATCCTTTGATTCTTCATACTCTTTCTAGAATCAGCTTGTCGATTTCTACAAAAAATCTTTCTGGGGTAGGGATTTGAATTGTGTTGAATCTATAAACGTATTTGATGGGAATTGGCACATCGAGGGTATTGAATTTTTGATCGTTAAACATGGTAGATCTGTATTTGCTTAGGTCTTGTTTGCTTTCTTTCATCAGCGTTTTGTAATTCTCAGCACGCAGATCGTCTTCACCTTTGCCATATTCTACTCGTTGGACGCAAAGTGGAAATCCCTCCCTCTCTCCAGGGGAGGGGATCACACCAAGATGTGACTCTCAGGATGCCGTTGGAGGCCAAGGTAGAGTGCACCCCCTATACGTCTTCGAGTGGTGGTGACGACCCTCATAACTTCCCGACTAAGCATAAATTCCCAGTGTTCACGGGCCACGGTGCTCCGGGAATAGCTCTCTGGGTGGTCCAGAAGGAGACGAGATGACTTGGGGGGGATCTCGCGTGTGTGCTTGGTCTGGTCCTTACCTCTCTCCCACCTCGCCTGTCCCAGTGTCCCTTCATGCTACCCTTCCTACATACTCCATGCTCTCCCGCTGGTGTCCTGGCACCCTTGAGAGCCCCGGCTGGAAGACCCCTCCTCCAGGAAGGATCCCTTGAGTCCCTGAATCAAGAACTTGAATCAAGTTCTCCTGTAGACTTCTACGATACACTGATCATCCCTGATGCGTGACCCTTTTTCATTGTCTTCTTTTGTAATTATTCGTGTATGAATTGGTTACATTCTTTCTGTTATGACCGTGGACTGGTTCAAGCTCGTGGCTCATACCATGGAAAGGACCAGGGGTAGACTGACTTCAGGCACAGTCAGACTCAAGGACTCAAACGGTGATGTGGAGACCCCACCTTGCATATCATTCTGGGCCACTCTCCTCTTTGGAGCCCTTTTCACAGGCTCCCAGAGGCCCATAGTTCCATACCTAAGCCCATTAGCTCTAATTCCAGCTAAAAGAGGGACTGTCCCTTGTTCTCCACAGAGGGTCTCGACTTGTGACTCACGGGCTCTGAATGGACTTTACACTCATCCTGGAATTGACCTGGAGGCCTGGTGACAAGTCATGGGTCAAGGTGAGGCCAGTTCCCCCAAGGACATCGAGGATGCAGCTACCAAAAGAGGCAGGAAGATGGATGCTCAGATGTGCCGAAGCCCCCACTGCGTCCTGTTCTATTTCCCACACAGATCGTGAGATCCTGGAGAGCAGAAATTTCGCCCTTTCCTTTTATTTATTTATTTATTTATTCATTCATTCATTCATTCATTCATTCATTCATTCGTTCGTTCATTTGTTTGTTTGTCTGTCTGTCTGTCTGTCTGTCTATCTATTTATTATATATATATATATATATATATATATATATATATCCCCAGCACCTGGCCCTGGCCCTGGCCCTAGCACAGTCAGTGTTTGTTGAATGAATAGGAAAGTAAATAGCTGAATAAATGAATGATGAATGAATGGCCAAATGGAGTAGGCGTTCCTACACATTTTCCATTAAGGACGAGATCGTACATATTCTCTGCCATCGTAGCAGAAAACAGCCACAGACAGTACAAATGGATAAACGTGGCTGTGATCTAAAAAGAAATACAACTTTCTTTACACGCGCGGAATTCTGAATTTCGTGTCACTTTCACGTGTCACGAAATAGACCACGCTCGCTCCTGGGTGTGCAAAAGCGGGCGGCTCATCGGGAGGCTGTCGTCTGCCGCCCCCCAAGTCGGCCCTGCAGGTCAGCAGACTGAAAAATCACCCGCCACGGGGGTCGCATCCTCCTCCAGATTCACACTCTACCGAGCTGCCTCTGTGTGAGGCCCATTGTCGTGCCGCGAACACGTGAAAAGGTGACATTTAATTTAGGTCGCGCATCTGGAGCATGGGAGGGGACTCCATCAGGCCGTATTTAAATTTCGGCGTTCCACACCAGTGCCCCTAAAATTGTTAAAATGTGTCGCCCTGGCAGATTTATTAAACTGGGTCCGTCGCAGCCAAGCCTGACGAACAAATGAGCACCTTCCTCCGAGAAGGTCTGCCAGGCGGGATCCCACTCCCGACGGCCCGGGCCATCCCAGCCCCTGGCCCTTTGTGCCTGCGCCCGGAGCCCGACAATTGTGTCTCTAATCAACTGCCTCTAAGCAGGTGAGCATTTATCTCAGTCAGTTACCCCTTATAATTACTGTATTGAACCTAGTTGTCTATAAAATGAATGGTTTGTTCAGACACTTTACCCAAAGAGTTCATTAGGGGTTAAACAAAATGCAATCCCATTTGCAAAGAGTATAATAAATTGTTTCATCTGTGAATTTAGCTGTTCTCCCTAATGCAGACATGGGTGTTATAGTGGCTTTCCCTTGATAGGGTTATGGGTTAATGAAATGCCTTTTCTGTTGCTTATTTTCCTCTCTTCTGTGCTGAGTGATAAGTAGCTAACCAACGAAGCTTGTAATTACAATCTTACAGAAACCGGGCCGATCTGTATATAAATCTCACCATCCAATTACAAGATGTAATAATTTTGCACTCAAGCTGGTAATGAGGTCTAATACTCGTGCATGCGATAATCCCCTCTGGATGCTGGCTTGATCAGATGTTGGCTTTGTAATTAGACGGGCAGAAAATCATTATTTCATGTTCAGGAAAAAATTAGGTTGGTGGGAAGTTAATTTTCTCACCGCTCTCTGAAGCGTAGACAAGAATTTAATGATTTAATCATGATTGTTAGCTCTTTTGCAATCAATTTGTAATGATTGTGTAGCAAGTCTCTTCAAGGGAAGCTGCTTTGGAGAGGAGTTTGCAAACAGCCGTCCGGGGGGCTGGCCTTCGAGGGACACGTGATGCCAAGCCCATTAAAGCTGTCTGCGGCGTGACTGGGATGTGAGCAGCCCCGGCCTTCTTGGCTGTGGAGGGGCTCCTGTTCCAGCCGGATCTGAGGAGCACCTTAGCCCTTTAGAGTGCCGGGGACTGCACACTCAAGGCATGAGACGCGGGCTTCTCGGCTGCCTGAGCCTGGGGAACACTTTGGCTGGTGTCATGAGGTGTCGAGCTCAGTTTAAAAACTCGACTGTGCAAGAAAGTGCATATTCGTCCACTTTCTTTATATGTACTTAATTCTTACTTGGAGATTCATGCAGCCTGGTGAGTGGGATCCATCATTTTGGATAAATGGAGTTCTCTACCCCATTTCCAGGACCTCGCACAGCGTGGAGGTCCACCTGTGTCAGTCTGCATGGGCCCTACAGGCTCCCAGGCCCTATAGCCTCCCCCTCTTTCATGCAAAGACATGAGAACCTTGGAGTGGCTGAGAACTATGGGGTCAGGGTCCAGCCCCCAGAGCTGGGCCAGGTAGGCAGCCAGCCCTGCTGGGTTTTACATCCTTGGGGAGAAGGGTCCGACTTCTAACCGTCTTTAAAAAATCCCTCCTCCAGCTCCCACCAGGCTTTCTGCCTCAGAGGTTAAGGCTCCTCTGAGACAGGATTGGCCCACCCTGCCCCATCTTGTCACTAGCTCTACCTTTTCCAAAAGATCAGAAGAGACTTTCAATAACTTCGGGCGGCTCCTGTTTGCAGCCCTGCTCAAGCTCCGGAGGCCAGGAATCACAAAGGCCGCCTACCTGCTCGAAGCGGGAGAGAGAGGGAGAACAGACTCTAATTAATATTTCAGTAAATTATCCTCCTGTATTGACTCAGCCTCCCTCTTGTGTGTTCACTTGATGATTTATTTTCCGAGTGCCCCAAACACCTTTCCCTCCAGATATTGGAGAGTGTGATTATCACTTGAAGGTGTCTGGTTGTTCATCCAAGTCAATTCTAGAAGTTTTTTTATTAAGCTCCAGCTAGATGCTTAAAACTGAACGGAGGACAGCCTGCGTGTATGGGGTGGGGGGTGGGGAGCAGGAGGTGATAAACAGTGTTAACATTTATTACTTCATTTTATTGAATTTTATTGACTCCATCAATCGTAAAAGGCATCATTATTTTATGAACTAAGAAAGTAAAAAGTCACTGCCAACTAAAGTCAGTACGGTGCTTCTTTAATCACTTAGAATTTTTATTTCCTACTTAATGAAAGTACTCTGTCATACTTACATAAACATGGATTTTTATCATGGCAATGGTATTCATGAATCTTCTTCGTATTCAAAGACCAAATCTTCTGAGCCCAGAGTCACTGACGTCTGTGATTTCTTAAAAGGATGCCGCCCTATTGTCGTCGGGATGGTCTAAAAGATGGTACTCTCGTGGCAATTTTGATGCCCACGTGCAAATGGCACTGTTGATGTCATGATTGCTCTCGATGAACGTCCGTTCCCAACTTCAGTGAGGTTAAAAGGTGACCACGAGGTCTTCTCAACACTGAGGACATAGAGGAAGTCCTCGTTAACGTCGCCAACAGGCCCTGCGACTTTCAGCAGAATGGTGTACGACGAAGGCAGTGTCATCACAGGCTGTAACCCACGTCAACGAGAGTTAAGGTACCGCAGCATCTCGGCGACATCGTAGCAAGGTGTCCTGGGCCATCTCAGACTTCCAGTATCGCCAGTCTAAAGTCGTCGGGCACAGCGCGGACCGACTCGCTGTCATTCGAGGACCTGCCGCGCAGGGCGTTCCTGACCTTGGACAAAAGCGCAGCTTTTCAACCAGGGCACGTGGAGTGGAGACGGGAAACTGGAGGCGTCTGTCATGCTCATTCCCGCCGCCAGGTCTCTACCCACGACGTTCATCCCACTCGGATGCTCTTGCATCCACCTCTCTTTCTCCCAGGGCTGCCTGGTACCGTCACTAGGGAGTAACCTGGTTAGAGGCCTGGCCCCTCTGACAATAGAGCGTCTTAAAAGGGTTTTCAGCTTCCAGGACACTGTCTCCCGCTCTCAGTGCCCGCGTGGCCCTGAACTTGTCTTTCGTTTCCTTCTCCTTCTCTGCTTCCTCTCACCACGGGGCCTTTACACCTGCTGATCTGCTGCCGAGACGTCTCTTCCTTTTTCTGCTCATTCTTCGGCTCTTGCCTCGAGCATCTTCTTCCCCAGGGAAGGTTTCCCTGTAGCCTGAGCACATCACGCCCTCCACTTGTGGACAGACACCGTGTATGCCGCACGACTCCCCTGCACAGCCCTCGCCACAGCTGCGATTTACGTTTCTTCATGCGATTGCCTGAAATGTTTGTGTCTCCCACTGGAGTGTTAGCTCCCCCAGGGCAGGGACCACGTCCGCTTTGCCTCCCGGACTTCGCATCATGTCAGCGGATGGTTAAGTGCTCTCTCTCACCGTCCATCCTCGTGTATCTGAACGACGAATAGATAAATGTGTTCTTTATAGATGAATGAATAAATCAGAGCACGAATGACAAACGTAAGAGACAGTTCTGGGTAGGACAGGAAGCGCCACCAACCCCCGTCGAGGGTGCACTTGCCCTTCAACCAGCCGTCGGTGGCTGTGAACCTTACGTACGACACTCGCAGTGGACCTAGCAAGCGCTCAGGACAACTAAACCGAATGTCATTGGTTCGGATCACCCCTCTTCTTTCTTCCAACGCTGCCAGTCTAAATTCAAGTCCCCTCGTCCCCTCACCCCGCTAAAGTCCTACGGCCTCTCTCTGTGTCATCCATCATCCCCTCGGTTGCTAAAGCCTCCTGCGTGCTCGCCTCGTCCTAGGGATAACAGGGATAACTTTCAAGGAAACTGAGGCAGCTCTAGAAGGGTAACACCTCTTTGCCTAGGCCTTAGAGCTTATACTTGCCCCTCCCTTGGACCTGCCCCCACTTGGCCCCCTCTCCCGAACGCCTTTGAAGATTTCCAGCTTCTGTCTTCAGGACGCCGCACGCGGGGTCAGGCGCTTGGGCCCGCTAATCGGTCTGTTCTGCCAGGGCCCAAGCGCCACGAAGCCTCTTTCCATGCCTATTTAAAGCCTCCGAGGGCCTTTCAAGTGCTCTTTGATAAATCACAGTAAGTGTTATTCCGGCCTCTCCAGTGAGGTACCTGCTCGGGCCCTCCCCGTCTCTCGGGCAGCTGCTCCCCATCACCGCGTGTCCTGGCGACAGTAATTCATTCCACTTGAGCTGACGAGCTTAGTTCCCATTTATTTGCACATTATGAGCTGTGTCACTCCACTTACCCTCTAGACAGTAAATGGTTTGAGAAATGCAACTGTAACAAATATTCGGGAGAGGATAAGAGAGAGGGGGAAGGAATGGGAGAGAGAGAGAGAGAAAGAGGGGAATTAAACCTTTGAATTCCGAGTCCAAAGAGCCCAGAGAATGAATAAATAATGTTCTTAAATTATCTCAATTGGCAGCAGCATCGGGAACATCACAGACACTGCCAGGGCTTCCTTGAAAATAAGTCTCCGTCTCCGTCTGTCTCTCTGTCTCCCTGTCTGTCTCTCTCCCCTGCCCAAGCCCCCGCTCTGGACTCTGAGTTCTCCAAACGTGGCTCTGAAGTGGGTATGATTCTCAGGTCAGGAGAATCATTAAGCTGCGGTGTCAGTTTTGACCTTTGAAATCGGAGGCGGGGACCCCTTGTTCCCCCTTGTCTGTGGGAGGCCAGGGTCCCACTCTGCAGCCCACACCCCTGGTGATAACTGGGATCATTCTCAAGGAAACTGAGGCAGCTCGACAAGGTTAACACCTCTTTTCCTGGGTCTTAGAGCTTATGCAAACCAGGACTCGAACCCAAGTCTTTTAAATCCCTAGTAGACTAGGTCAGTCTTCCAGGGTCGACGAGCACGTAGGGCTCACTGCTGGGTGCTCGGTTCTACGTTAGACCCAGAGATAAGGGAGAAAGAGCCTCCCGGCGGCTTCTCTTCTCCATCACGACCTCTGTGTCGCTGCAGGACATCCTCAGCCTGCGAACTTCTCTTCCCAGGACTGGGTGTGTCAGGCCCAGAATCTGGGGGTTCATCCTGGGGCAACTTGTCAAAAGTGATTCCTTCCTCAGTTTCCATTCGTGGAAAAGGAGAACGTTTACACTCGGCTTATTGGGTCCTTCTGGGATGGTGGCTGTAAAGACCCGAGCGCAGTCAGTTCCTCCCCCTCAGGGTCCGGGGCCTCAAGGCCCGCGGGGGCCGGTCTGGAGGGCAGGGCAGCCTCGCACAGAGATCCCACATCCTTGTGATTGAGGCGCTGGGAAGAAATTAATTCTCTCCATTCGGGGCTCTTCTCTCTATTACCTATTCATCAAAAATTGCCCAGCGTTTGTGCATTTTTCATTACAAGAGTCAACATTTGCCACGTTAATAAAGCACGGGGCTGATTTTCTCCTCTCAGAAATAGAATATGTAACGACACGGTCCCTTTGATGTTTCTCAGCCAATACAATATGTATCTGAATGAAATGAGGGCCGGCCTGGTCGGGCCAGGCCGCGGAGGCGCGGGGAGTGGACAGGGGAGGGGGGCGCGGTGCGGTCTCTGGAAGAGGCCCGGCCCGGCGGGCAGTGGGCCCTGTTCCCTGTGACCTCCGCCTCATCCCCAAGGGCTGGCGGGAGGTTGGTTGCAGGGTCAGTCACTGTGTCTTGGCAGGAGGGTGATCGCGGTGGGAAAAGACATCCCTTCCTCTCAGGGCTGTTTGCGTGTGTCGCCCGGGACCGTGCACACGCATGAGCTCTGTGATGGGGGCGCGCCTCTGGTGGGACAGAATTACTTTTGTCATTAAAAGCAGCCATGTGACCTAAACACCCACGATGCCAGCGCTGTGAGTGATGAACTGGTGGGACTCTCCCCGTCCTTGTCCCTGCCGGGAAGAGGACCCCATCATCATGAGATGTGAATATCCGAGGTTCCACTCCCAGTCTAGGTGGTCCAGGAGCCAGGCCACGGGGCCAGGGAGACAGGAGCACCAGAGGACCCTGCAGCCAGGTCCCAGGTCCTCGCCCTTGCTGGTGAGACCATGACAGACAGGTTCCCGACAGGCCCCGGAACCAGTGATCTGGGCAGTAAGCAGCGAGGCGCTCTCCCGTGCCCTTACGTGCCCCGTATTTGCCACACCCTATCTGCAGGGGACCATCAAGCGCCCAGTGCCATCCCCGCCACCAGCGTCCACCTCTGCTCTGAGGGGCCCCCCACTGTGTGGGCAGAAAGACAACGAACAAGTACATGCAGGGCTGATCTGGACAGAGCGACCACGTGTCCTCTGGTTACATCTGCTGTCCGGACGCACTTACTAAATAGCTCCCCGTTCCCACTCAGAAATCCTCCAGTTGGGAAGATAAAGTCTGTGTTCACCTTCACTGTGAAGGAAGCGGAGCAATGGCCGGAGGTTTGACCTAGAGGGCCACGTTAGATGGATCAGAAGGACTTGAATGAAGGGAAGAAGCCAGCCATGCGATGATCAGGGAAGTGAGCTTCCAGGGAGAGGGAAGAGCAAGCGCAGGGGCCCTGGGCTTCGGACGTTGGAGGAACAGGAAGGCTAATAATGTAGATGAACAGAGAGAGAGAGAGAGATGCACAAGGCTGGCCTGGGGGCAGGCCGGGCCTGGTCACGGAGGTCTGCTGGGCCCAGGGAAGGGAATTTCGATATCATCCTCAAGGTCATAGGTCAGCAAGCTTTTTCTACCCAAGGCCCTACAGTAAATACTCCAGGCCTCGCGGGCCGTAGGCTCTCTGTCGCAACCACTCAACGGCTCAGCTCGGCTCTTGTAGCCCAGGCCGTGTTCGAATAAAACTTTATTTATGAGAACAGGGGACGGATTTGACCCCGGACCATCATCTGCTGACCCTGCTCTAAATAACAGGAGACGGTGAATGGATTTGAAGCAATAGCCTGACCATGGCATGACCTGATCTGATTTACACAGTTAGAGGAACCTCTCGCATTGCCAGGAGGATAGGGGTGGGAGTGGGTCAAAGGAGATGCCTGTTCATACAACCCCTGCGGAAGTCAGGTCATCGCTGATGGTGCCTTGGCCTCGGGAGCTAGCAGAGGAGATGGAGAGGAGTAAGCGATTAAGGACCATTTTGAAGGGATGTAGCCCCCAAGGGTTACCACTGAGCTCTGTAACTGCGAAGTGTGGGTCAAACACGGGGTGCGACCATCAGCACCGTCACCTACACCTTTCTGCTTGTCAGAGGGGCTGGCTGGCCTGGCAGCCACCACGCTCAGGCAATACGCTTTGCAGAAATTGCCTCCTTAGCTCCAGTCACTTCCAAAAGCCCAGGCTGCAATTATAAAGCTTCATAGCTGTACAGCATCCATAAAAAGAGGTAATTTTAATATTTGGTTCGACTTCAAAGCGGTAACTTAGAATTATATATACCCCATTAAAATATAATGTTTTCCCCCCAAACTAATCAAATGGCTAAATCAATTGTTGGTGGATTGCCAGTGGCCTGAGGATCAATGGGAATAGAAAATGTATTCTATATTTTCCTTGTTACATAGAGTTAGAGCGCATATTTTATTAATGTTCATCCTTTAGAGACCAGATTTGTGCATTCGCTAAAATAAACACTACCATCTTTAGAGCCTGGTTGGATGGAGAGAGCAGAAGGGTGAGGGCAACGAACGCCTCACAAGAAAGCAGCCTCTCCAGGGCCCTCACGGGGCGATGGGAAGCGCCTGGGGCTGGCATCCGGGGGCCCGAGCCTCGCTTGCCTCCTCCACGGTGCGCTGCATGACTTTGGAAGAGGTCCCTCCTCTTCTCAGTCTCTCCGTTTGTCCGATGAGGAGTTTCGACACAATCAGTGGAGGCAGGAGGTGTTTTTGCTAGTTTAGCTCGGTGAGGTGGCACTGCGTGGAGTCTCGCATGGGGAAGGACCCTGACACCGCAGCTGGGTTCAGAGGGAGGGAGCGCAGCCGTCGATTAGTCACGTCTGCCATGGCCATGGGTCAGGCATCCTGCAAGCCAGGCGTTTGCATTCCCCGGACACAATGAATCCTCAGGTCCCTTCTGCCTCTAACCGGTTTCGTGAGGCCCTGTTCGTCTGTGCAGACAGCCCCGTCTGGGACCTGCAGGGTCTCCTTCAGCTCTCCAAGACAGGCCTCTCCCCGTTCCTCCCCTGTGGCCAGCTGTGGCTGGACTGTGACCTCCCTGAGGATACCGAGTTCCATATTCTGCGTTCAATATGTCAGTCGTCAAACATCACTGAGGCCTAGTGCGTACCCGGCCCTGCAGCTTTAAAGGTCCGTAAGCCATGTGAGCAGGGACTGTGGAGAGGGGTAGACAACTGGGAGAAGAACCCCAGACTGAAAGCACTAAAGAGGACTGTGTCTCGCGAATGTTCCACCCACACCGTGGAGAAGCTAACCGAAAGGATGGGCCTGTCCCTCCCCTCGTCCCCTTGGTGAGCTGTTACTCCCTCCTCGGCAGCGGCATCGTCTGCTTGCAGGCCGCAGCGACTGGCCTGGGCGAGGAAGAACCTGGGTGGAAAGCCGGAGGTGTGCACTCACCGGCTGATGGGGAGCCCGGAGAAAGGACTCAGACAGCGGCAGCCCTCGGGGTCCAGGGCGCTGGCACCGAACAGTCGTGCGGGGCGCGGCTCCTTCCACTCAAGGTTCTGTGATGCGGGGGGTGGGGAGAGTCCAGGTGACCGGCCTTGGACGACATGCTCTCGTCCTGGTAGGAGACAAGGGGCTTTGCTTTCCAGACCCGCACGGCGGAGGAGGGAGAACATCTCACAAGCAGATGGTGCAGACACAGGCGCTGGGGAGAGGGACGTGTCTGGCGTGCAGCCCCCCACGGCCAACGTGGGCCTCCTCCAGCCTGAATGAAGGGGTCGCTTAGGCCGCCGCCTAGGCTGAGTCTTGATGGCAGAAGCGGGGTCTCTGGCCGCACCCACCGTCTCAGTTTCTCGTGGCCGCTGTAACGAGCACGAACTGGGTGGTTTAAAACCACAGACGTTTATCCTCGCATCGTTCTGGAAGCTGGAAGTTTAAGATTAAGGTGTTGACAGAGCAGCCTGCCCTCTGGAGGCACCAGAGGAGACTTGTCTCCTTGCCTCTTCCCGCTCTGGTGACTGCTGGCATTTTTTGACTTGGGACTGTGCCACCTCCGTGGTCACATTGCTTCTCCTCTTCTGTCTGCCTCAAATCCCAGTCCGCCTTTCTCTTACAAAGATACTTGCGATCGGATTTGGGGCCCACCTGCAAGATCCAGGAGGGTGTCTTCGTCTCAAGAGTCTTAATTTAATTATTTCTACAAAAGACCCTTTTCCAAATAAGGTTGCGTGCTCAGGTTGTGGAGAACGGTTCAGGTTCTGGGCCACTGTTCGGCCCACTCCACCCGCATTATTGTTCTTCACCATAATCCGTCTGGTTCTCCATGATGCCAGGGGCAGAGGGCAAGCTTTCCCTTTTCCTAAATTCTTTTTATGAGTTTTCTATTCAGTGTCAACACATTTTGTTAGAATTTAAAAAAAAAAATGCCCAGACTTCCTATTTTGCACCAGGCATTTTTGCATGCAATAGGTATTTTGATTCTTACAACGATTCTTCAAGGATGGGACGGCTCCATTCTTCGGTTCCCTGTGGATCCAGATGGCACGCGACGCCCGTGGGCTGAAACGTGGTGGAGCTGCATCCAGGCCTCCCTGGCTGCCATGCCTGCACACTTTCCACTGCAACCATGTCCTATTTGGCGTAACCCTTTCTGTTTCTTTTGCCCATTTCTCTAAGAAACTTGAAAGAAGTCCCCTGAAGACTGGGTAAGGGGACATTTAAGTGGCACGCCTTGAGGTCACACCTAAAATCGTCCCTCACTGCTAGAAACCTGGTTTGCACGTGCAGGCTGATCAGGCTGACCTCCTTTCTCATGGGGAGGCCACGGGCATCATTTGTGGGCTGCCTGCCCTTCTAACACATCATCCCGGGTTCTCCCAGGAGGTCCTTGGGACTTAGGAACGCATTTCCTGATAGTGCCCCCCAGAGTTCATCTACAGGAGCGATGCTCTGGGGCACCTATTGAGGGCTGACCTTCCTCCCAGTCCCGAGGGCTGACCGTTACCCTCTCAGTGCAGAAGAACTGAGTTACGGGCCTCCGTTTCCTCACGTAGCCCTGCAACAAGCACCAACTATTAAACTGTCTGTGCGTGGATTTCTGGCCTGGGGCTGTGCATTCACCCCCTCCGCAGAGCTGTCTCACAGTTATCTCAGTCCGAGGATTTGGGGTTCTGTGGGCCTCTGAGCCCCAATGATGATGGAAGTGAAAAACATCGAGCAGCGCAAAGCCGAAAGGCCTTCTCAGAATAGAAAACTGCCCAACTTTGAGCCAGTCGCTAGCAAACCTCCAGTCAAACCTTTCCATTTTCCAGAGAGGAAAACTGAGGCCCAGGGAAGGGCCGAGACTTTGCCAAAGCCCCGCAAAACTCACATCTCCCGGCTTCCTTCCCGGCTGCTTCCCCGGACGCCCAAGCGGCCCACATTGAGGGGAGGATGGGGGTGGCGAGGGCCTGTGCCGAGAGCCAGAGAAAGGAGCCCACCAATTAGTCTTGGAAAGTGACAAACACATGAAAAATGACCGAGAAAAGAAACCTAGACATTTCACAAGGAAAATTACACTTCCTCACAGCCTCAAAGGGGTCCCCGTGAAGTAACCCGGCAAAATACCTCCAAGAACACCGACGTGCTGGGATTCTGCCACTGGCGACGTTTAAGTGTTTTCACCTGGGGCAACGTTTTTCTTTTTTTTTTTCACTTAAAAAATAGAAAGGATCACGTTACTGACTTACAGAGAATGCTTTCTCAGAAGAACGTTTGCTTGCAGAGAAGCATTTAATCGCTCATTCATCCTCCCATTTATTCATTTAATAAGCATTTTCTGAGTCTTAAGATGTGCTAAGCAGTAAGGATGCGGTAGTGAATAAGAAAGACGATGTCCTGACCCTAAGGATGATGCTGATGAAGATGGTGGTGGTGGTGATGATGGTGATGATGGTGGTGGAGGTGATCATGATGCTAACAATATTTAACTTCTGTTAAGAATGCATCAGGCCCTGTGCCATGCTCTTTCATTGATTATCTCACTGCTTCTTTGCAACAAGCCTGCGAGGCAGGGGACTATATTAGCCCCTATTTACAGATGAGGAAACTGAGGCACAGAGGTGTTAAGGAGCATTCCAATGATACTCACTTAGAAACTCACTTAAGAGCCAGGGAGACAGATGACAACTCATCTCTTAAATTAAACATATCATCGATGACTTTGATAAAGACGACTCTTTTAAGAGAATATAAAGTAACGGTCACTTGGTGCAGGGGTTTGGGGTAAACCAGAAGGGCGAGTAGGAATTAGATCAGCAAAGAGGAAGGGGAGAGGGTAATGTGTGTGTGTCCAGTGGAGTCCCACGTAGCACTCCATGTGATACGACAGGACGTGAGCAGAGTCGGCAGAGGGGAGCCTGGAAGCCCCTCCAGGGCCCTCCCTCGCCGTCCCACAGGAGCCCCACAGAACCAGGCTGGGACCCACCGACCTAGAGGCTGAGCTTTCAGCCAGTGCTGGGTCCACACCCGGGGCCAGCGAACAGTGTGAGAGGTGAGGAGTGGCCACAGCCGCCTCCATGAGCCTCAGGTTGACCTTGGCTGCAGCCGGCGCAGTGTTTGGTGGTTTCTCAGAGCGCTGAGCGGCGAGAAGGTGAAGGGTCGCACGGAACAGCGAGACACAGCTTTCCGCGTGAAAGCCGCGTCACTCTGGCTCCCTACAGTGTCCTAATCGAGCCCCGAATGGACCCTGACGAACCTGCTAGACAGTTGCTGGCCATCAGCACATGCCCCTGGTTTTCTCCCGCCTCCCAGTCTTTGCTTTGACCGTCCATTCCCCTGGGATAATGTTCCTTTTCTTTCTTCCCAGCATCATTCCCGCTCACCTCCACCTTCTCAAGCTGACACACCATCCAAGACTCGGCCCGCCTCCCTTGACCCTGTCCTGAAGTCCTCTGGAAGGACGTGTTGCTGCGGCTCATCTGGGACACACGTGGGGAGGGGATACCTGGCGTAGGAAAGTCCAGAGGCCTCCACCGAAGGCTGGTTCTGGGACTCAGGCCAAGCTCCTCACCCCCTTACAGCCGCACTTTCCCCGTCTATAAAAGAGGACTGATCGCCTCTACCTCCCAGGGACCTTTGCTAGTGGTTCTTGGATGCGTGTCTGATCTCTGCTGTGGACAGTTGGGCCCTGCTGGGCAGGGATCGTATCTGAAACGCCCACCCAGTGGGTGCTGGGTATGTCCACCGAGGCCAATGTCCTGTCTTTAGGGAATCTGCTTCTCCCCCAGCCAACTTTCTAAAGCCTGATCCCCTCGCCTCTGTCCCAAGGGCAGCCTGGCTACAGGCTGGCTTCAAAAGGATGGATGGACCCAATTCCTGCCCCTGGAAATGGCCATGACGAACAATGACCAGAACCCCACCTGCAGATCTGGCATTGAGAAGTGACGAGGGACGTTCGGGGTCAGAGTGACTCCCAGGGTGGGAACAGCGTGACACTTGGCGGGCACTGGTGGGGGAGAGAGGGACATGGGGCAGAGACGCCTGGAAACTGCTGAGAGGAAGTCCACGTGCACCGGAGGAGCATCCGAGGGCTGCAGAGTGCCCTAGGTGAAGCCCTCTGGCCAGGCAGGGGAGTGCGGACGAACAAGTGACTTCTCCATCACTCACTGCCCTGTCACCAAGCAAGGCCCAGGGGGCAGCAAGGACCCCGCTTAGGCCATGACGATGGCTAACACGGAACGTGTGCCAGATACCCGTCTCCGTGTCCATTCTCAGGGCAGCCCGAGGCAGATGCCATCGGTGTCACAGCGGAGGAAGCGGAGGCTCAGGGTGGCTCCACGACTTGCCTGGTCCGGCGCAGCTAAATGACTGAGTGCTCCAGCCTCCGAACCTGCTATGCTTTCTCCAGAAGCTCCGAACTTAACCTCAAAAAAGACAATGAAAAAGAGGGGGGAAATTCTGTTCATAAGAGACTCAAAAAAAAGAGTGAATCACCCAACAAGAAAGGGGCGGGAGCACCAGCCCGAGGACGAAGAGCACACAGCCCTTCTGAAACGCAGAAACGCTGGACCTACAACACTTCTGCGTGAAAAGACCTTCTGTTCAAAGTGGCCGATCCTGTCCTTTATGATTTAGAAAGACTTCAGTCGCAAAGGTGCTTTTTAAGGGACTTAATAACGTGATTCTAAGGTGTCTGTGGAAGACTTCATAGGAGAAAAGAACCGGGAAGTTTTTGAGCAAAAAAGCGCAGAATTAGGGAGAATTTCCTCATTGTCTCGTCTGGGGCCATATTGAGAAGCCACGGTAATTAGAACAGTGTGCCACTGGCCTTTGCATAACCGAAAGATAAGATACGAGCAATTAAATATTTGCAAGATGATAAAGGAGGTGTTTCATATACGTGAGGAAAAACATATATCATTTATGCCGAAATGAATTCCAAATGGATTCAATAGTTTCATGTGAAAAAGTGGGACTAGGATTTCTTCTCAAAAATACATAACCTGACTTTAATCAAAGGGAAACATCAAACGAACCTGGATGAGAGACTTTCTACAAAATGGTTGGCCTGGAATCTTCTAGCTGTCAGCATGGAGCTAGGCAGAGGGAGGGGACGAGCTCGCAGAGCTGGGAGGGGGCCCGGGCTGGGGGCAGAGCAGCAGGGGCACCCCCTGCAGACGGAGGGGTGGGTGCTGTGGGAGCCGGCGATGCCACGAGGGAAAACGGGCCCTCAGAGAAAGGATCGGGGAGCAGCCTGGGTCACCAGCAAGGGGCCCACCCCTCGCCTCCCTGGTTTTCTGAGCTTTTCTCCAGGGGTTGCTGATCCATCCCTTAGTGGAACCTGTGCAAGCTCAGAAAGATCTGCTTGTGCAGAATGCTGAATTCTGTCAAAAAAAGAGACGTGGAATATGACGTTGAGCAAAAACACTGTGTAGTGTTTACTACGTGCCAGGGGCTATTCTAAGTCCTTCTGTTATTATCACCATTTAAATTGGAGGAAACTGAGGCAGGTGACACACATGCTGAGGCCACCATCTGACTATAGGTGGTTGAACTCCAGAAGCCCGTAGCCGCCATGCTCTATGGCCTCTGTGTGAAACCAGTAGTGTGCCCGGGGAGAAGTCTGTGAGGATGTCCAGAGAGGGCCCCGACTTTCCCCGAAGGTGGGATTGTGGGTATTGGTTTTCTGGATGCTTTTGTTCTTTGCCGAACTTTTAGAATATTCTATGGGACGTCTGCATCTTTTTATAACGGGAAACCATGGACAACTGGATGGAAAAAATTCTACCCACCCTTCTAGCGTGTTCTATGAGAATGAGATTTTGGCCACGCCAAGCCCAGGCTGACCTCGGTTCTGTCTGGAATCCCACACTGCTTATGTCCTCCCCTGTATAGTCAGGCCTTCATCGTCGGTTAAGGGGTTTGTGGGTGAGGGTCATTGTTAGGACAGTGTGAGTTCGAGATGAACTTGATTCTCTGGGGAAAACGCAGGTGCCCACATCGCAAGCCTCTCTTGCTCGCTCACCCTCTGTACGATAGTAAATTTGCTAAAAGAAGTCCTATCGCTTGACCCATGGGATTTGTTTCTAGTCCCCGCAGTAGCCATCAGGGTACACTGAGTTTCACTGTGAGAATAGCCCCAAATCTCGTTTACTTAAAAAGCAAAGGTGTATTTCTCACTCGTGCGGCGAGCCATGACCAGGGGCCTGCTCCACGACTGTTCACTCTGGGAAGCAGATTTAAGAACAACCTGAAATATGGCAGAGGGAGAGGGAGCTCTGAGAGCGTCCCTCTGGCGATTAGTCTCTCCGGCCCGTAAGTGGCACGTGTCACTTCTGCTCATAACTTAGTTGGCCAGAAGAGTCACATGTTCCCACCCAATCAAAGGGAACTAAGAAATAGAATCCCACCGTGTGCCTATGAGGGGGCGACCGGAGCTATTTGCTGAGCAGCATTCATGACCCCATATTGCCCGGTCCCTTCACCATCTGAGCTTGTAGGCCACGCCCTAGTCTGAGCCACCCGTTTTATCAGTGGGAAGATCGAGGCCTGAAAGGGGAAGAGGCTACTAGCAACCCTATGCCGACCCTGTACTAAGTGCTTTCCCGTGTAAATCAGCGTCTGGACTCTGAAGAGGGTCAGGCCCAGGCGTAAGGTCTGGCTGCGTGTGCTCTCTTCCCGGCCCCTCGTAAAGGAAATAACTAGGACCTGCCTCGTCAGCTTGTTTCCAGGTTAAACGAGGTGACGCGGACCTAAAGTTCCCACGGTGTGGTGAGGCTTCGTGCATGTTGGCCACGCCGAGACCTAGGATGCTTCATGGAGGAAGGGATGGTGGTTCCGAGAAGTGAAGGGACTTGCCCAAATTCGTGGCGCAGAACTGGGTTCTGAGCCCGGGTTTTCTGAGCCCAGCTCTACACTGACCTGCTTTTCCACCGTCACAGGGTTTCCGACGTCGGCGGCCTTTCCGATCTCCTCTCCGGCCTCAGTGCTTGCCTGTCCTGAGCCCCAGGAAACGCCGCACGCCGCTCTGGGAAGCTCAGGAGTCGGGTGAATGAATACCCGCAGGCCTGTATCGGCCCCGGGGGCAGACAGGAGAGCTCCAGGCTGGCTCTCACACCCCTCCGATGTCTCTGGGACAGCCTTGCTGCGTGACCCTGAGCAAGTCGAGTCAGCTCACCCAGGCCCTGGTGTCCCCACCCGCACAATGGGGAAGTTAAAAATTCTCCAGCCCTCCCCCCCCCCAGCCCTCAGGCTTCCTCCGTAATGGTCCTTCCTTCCTTCTCTGCGGCTCGGGGACAACCGACTCAGATAACAGAGCTGGAAAGATCTTGAAAATTCAAGAATCCCGCAGCGGCTGAGAGCAGAGGCTTTGGAGGCCGACAACCCAAGGCCTTCGATCCCAGCCCTGCCCCTACCCATCGGCCTTGCGGCCACGTCCTTAAGCTCTCCCCATCTCCGCTTCCTCATATGTCAAAAGGGTCTAATAAAAGTGCCTCCCTCGTATTGTTGTGAATATGAAACAAGTTATTGTAGAGAGAGTGCTTCAAGCGGTGCCTGGCGCCAAGAAGTGCTCAATAAATATTAGCTGTGTGCCAGGAGCCCCTGTTACTATAAAAACCTCCGTTCGTGAAGAATGTCTCCACTCGTGGGGAGACAAGAAGTGCCTCTAAAGTGCAGTCTGGGGACAGTAAGACTGCATGGCATTCCGCGGGAATGCAGATTGTCCGGTGCAGGCCGTCGGAGCGGTTGCGACAGGGGCTGGTGGCTCGGAAGAGCTGGGAAGGCTTCTCCAAGGCGGGTGCCGATGGAGAGGACTTGGCTGGGAAAGGGTGGGTGTCAATGGCAGGGTGTCTGGTGGGCGACCCTAACCCAGTTGGGAGAAGGAGTAGACCAGGCGTTGCTTCACGTGGTCGTTCCCATCTGTAACGATGCCTCCTCCAACGTGTCGGCCTCTGCGTCTGGTGCCAAAGGTACAGATGAATAAGTCAGCAGTGTCGTGGCTAAGACGAGGGGCACTGAGTTAGACAGGTCCGGGCGAAGGCTCAGCGCGGTGGCTCTCACACTGTCATCTGGGCCGACCTTTTTAACCTCTCCGAGCTTTACTTTTTTCCATTCTGTAAACTGGGAATAATAACGGCTCGTCATTATGGGGCCCTTATGAGGATTCAATGAATTAATACCTAAAAATGGAAGTCAGCCCCTGGTAAGTGGTGGTCGTTGTTTTTTTCCATCTTTTGCATGGGAAAATGGTGGTGAGCATGACCGGAGTGAGAAATCCAACTTCCACCCGGGAATTGCACATAACCCGGAGGATAAATGATCTACGCTGCGTCCAGGCTCCCTGAACCATGGGACGACCCACTAAGGATTGCAGAACGGCGCTGCTCGAAGTGTGGTCTGGGCTCCCACACCAGCCTGCAAACTCTTTCTAGGAGGTCTGTGATGATGGGGCCACCTCAGAGGTCGAGGGCAAACGTTTAGAAACCTTTACAGCAGCGTCACGTTGCCGTGACATCCGAAGGCGTGCTTGGTAGACGCGTCTCGTTGACCGCGGTGTAGACCCGCTCAGTAATGGTGGGACGTGCATAGGTAATTGCACGTGGCCCAAGCTGCCTATCAGTCACGTGCAGAAGGACCACGTGTCGGTCTGCGATGGACTGGAAATAGTTAAAAATGGCCCTCGGCAGAAGATCGTTTGAGAAACGCTGTTTTGTAGGCAGGCAGAAAACTTTAATTTGGAGCGGGTAGGCATGTCATCGGGGTTCATCGGGAAAGCAACAACGGCTCTGGGTGACTCACACAGAGAGACTGTAATAGAGGGGATCGATGACGCAAGTAACAAGAGATCTGGGAAACCAAGCCAGGGACAACGACACGACCCAAAGATGGGCTACAGCCCGAAGCTGACACAATCACGAGGGCTGGAGGGACAGCAGGAGAAGGTGGTGCAACCAAATCTCAAGGTTCGGGGTCACTCAGGGGGAGCTGGACCCATGCTAGGGCTTCCCAGCGGGAGCCAGAGCCATGGAAGTGACCTCGCCACTGTCCTCGGGGCCACAGAGAGGAGGACTTTCTCCTTCCCCTCCCGTTCTCATTTTCTGCCAATGCCTGTAAGGCCTCTTAGAAAGGGATTTGGGAAGAGAGAGCAGGGGACAGACAGGGGATGGATCTGAGAGCCAGCAAGCCAACAGCGCCCACGGGGATTGAGAGAGAGAGAAAGAGCTAGAAACGAGCCAGATGGAAATGGCCTCCGATCGGCCTCTGACCGCGGTCGTACTGGTGGTGGTGGTGGTGGTGGTGGTGGTGGTGGATGAGGACTTCTCGCCAGCCCTGTCTCTGGTCTTCGCAAAGACCAGGTAAGAGGGAGCCCACTTGAGGCTCCTAGAGGCTGAGGGTGCGGGGAAGGAGAAGGTGGAGTTTCTGTCCCTCCCACTGCAAGGCAGAAACGGGATGGAGGCCCGTTTCTCTAGACGACTTTCCGTCCAACCTCCCTCTTGTAAATCCCAAGTGGGAAAATAAAAAACAAATCCATCATGTCTGTGTTGTCTTCCATTTTTTCAAATGCAACCGCCACGAGTCACAAGACGTGTGCGTGATGGGGCGGATGTAGGAGAACTTCGCAGGAAATGGAGAAAGCATTCCAGGAACACGTTAGCGGAGAAACACACAGCACGCGGTTGGGGGGGAAGAGCACACTTGGAAAGAGGACCTGCCAGGCTGGGATGCAGGGAAGAAAATGGATATTAATGAAACATCCTGAGTGAATTAAGACAGCCAAAGTGCTCTCAGATGTCCGCGGGGATTGCTCCTCTCACGGGCTCTTGGAAAAAGTTAACATGTTCAACTTCCTCATAAACAGAAGTATTTGAAGAATTTCTGCGCGGGGACATTCCTGGCTAGCCTCGCGCGTGCGGTGGGGATGCCTCTGATGAATTCCGGCTGGTAATTAGGTGGGAGCGGGTTGGTACCGAGCGCTCCCCAGAGAGGCCTGAAGGGTGAGGGACGGCAGGGCTCCCCGGGGGGGCCCTCCCTCCCGTCTTCCCGCCCTGAGGTGAGATGATGCTGATGCCTGGTTTACGGGGGGGACACCAGGACACTCCGACGCTAGCTCAGGTCATCTGTGAGACCGTCACCTGCGTGGGACTGTAGACAACACCAACTGGGGTGTCTCTGCAGCTGACGTCTCCTTTCTCTAAGAACGACCTCTCCCTATCCTACGGCCATCTTCACATCACAAGGGCCCAGCCCCGAACATGACCAATTGGACCGGTCTCCCACGAGGTCCGGTTTCACGGTCTCTCCTTGGGTTTGGAGCGATACATCCTGTAAGCAGTCCCTTCCCGTGTCTGGTGAAAAATTGGCTTTCTGCTCTTTGCCAGGAAGAAACCGACACGATGATAAACCGGTGGTCACCCTGTCACGGCCGAAGTTAGCCCCGGTGCCTGCAGGTGAGACTAGCCAGCAGTACGTTCTTACGGTTCACTTCAGTCTGGAGACTTCTATGCAACGCCTCCTAGTTCTCTCTCCCGTGTGGGGATGCTGGTAAAGAGAGAAGCGGATGAAAATGCTGTGCGATTTGATGGTTCCCCCAAACAGCCCCTGCCCACCTGCCTGATGTTCCACTCTGTGTAGGTCGTCACAGGACGCCACACGGGGAAGGAGAAAGCCCATTCTACAGATGACATGACGGAGGCTCAGAGCTGAAATGACGACCCCTGCAGCATCTAGCAAGGTTCTGGGCACCAGGTTTGTACCTGACGATACCATCTTAGCATCAGCACCGAGCCGAGGCCTGGGACCCAGCTTCGGCCTCACGAGTGATGGGCGTCACCCCATCACGAGGCTGTGGCCCTCAGAGGAATCTGGCAGCTCTCTTGAGCACACAACTACCAGGGCCTCCAGGTGCTAGCCGCACCTTAGTGTCACTTGGGATGTCTTTGTTCAAAAAATAAACAAAAAACTGATGCCTGGGCCACCCTGCAGACCAACTGATTCGCAGTCTCTGGCTTTGGGACCCGGGCACCGCTGCTTTCGTAAGCTCCCAAGAAGGTTCTAGACGTCAGCATGGTTGAGAACGACGGAGCTGGGTGCAAATAGCAGAGACGGATTGAGCAGGCGAGAGCTGGACCTGCGTTGTCGCTGAGCGCTGGACGTGAGGCACCCCCCTGCGTGCCGTCCCGGGGCCGGGGGGGAGAAAGGGGGCAGCCTGAGGTGGGCTGGGACAGACCGGAGTTCAGGTGCTTCCCGTCACCACGGAGGCCGAACCAGCTTGCAGTGTCTGAAGTTCGTCGGTCATTACTAATTTGGGCTCAAGGTGGAAATTGATGTTTTCTCGAACTATGAGGAAATGGCTTGGTTCAATAGAAAAAAAAACAAGATGTAAATAAGACAGGCGGGGAGCTCTTTGGGCTTGCTTACAGGGACCAGCCACACGCCCGCACGCACAGAGCCATGGTGGCCTTGCTCATGATGCAGTGGATTTTAGTTCGTCATTAAATGAGGTCCCTGGGGACCACTATTTGCCAAACACCATTCTTGGCATCTGGTAAGAGACTCAATAAATATTTGTCGAACTAATGAATAAATGAACATATTGTCACTGTAGAAGTCACCACATGCTCCTTGGATTAGAGAGGGTTTTGAAGGAAATGTAATAGTTTCGGGTCCAAACAAAAAGAAGCTGACCTGCCTCTGTCCACCACCTGGGGGATCACAGGCCAGAAATCCCAGATCTTAACGGGGCAGTTGCCACTGGCTGTGCTTTCAAGGTTCCCAAGCTCTGAGCTGTCCCTTCTGTATACTCCAAGGATGGCTCCAGCCTGGCTCAGTTTGGGCCAATAATGCCAGGGGTGGGGTGGGGTGGGGAGGGGCGGAGCACCTCCACCTTCTCTATGGCCTCGTACAAGGCAGGCGACTGGACTCCAGCTCGGAGCATCACCCCGTCAGGAGACCATGAGAGCCCAGGGCTTCTCAGACTTGCCACCTGGAAGCCCATTTAGGGCAGGGGACTATGAACTCACGATTCCATGACTTAGGGGCATTCACAGAAGCAACAGGGCTTCTAGGGACTGAGCCTAATTGTGTCCCCGCCCCCAGATTTCTTTGTGGAAGCCCTAACCCCTGGGGCGACCGTCTTTGGAGGCGGGACCTGTAAGGAGGTCGTTAAGGTTACCTGAGGTCAGAAGGATGGGGTCCTGATCTTTTAGGGTTCGTGTCCTTACGAGAGCGCTCTCTCACACGCAGAGGAAAGGCCGTGTAAGGACAAAGCGAGGAAGGGAGCGTCTTGAACCCCTGAAAAAACGTGTTCTGAGGCTGCAGTCTGCTCGACAGCAGAGCCTTCTTCGCTTTCGTATTGAAAATACTTGTTGTTCAAAGCAACGTTTCCCTCGTCGTTCCACCTAACCTCTGCCTTACCCCCAGTGACCTTCCCAGGTGCACATGCCCAGTTTGGAAAGTTCATGATGGCTTCAGTGGAGAAGAGACTTAGAGGAAGCGGCCAGCACAGGGCGGGGGAAGAGCCTGATAAGTGAGAGTGATTGTTGCCTCTCTTCTCCTCCCCCTCCCCCATCATCATCATCATCGTCATCATCATCGCTATCTGGACTTCCAGAAATGCCAACATTGAGCACCGAACTTTCAGAAGAAAACAGGGCCCCCTCGACTGAGAAGGGGCAGAGGTAGCTTCTTACATAATGAAGGTCGGCGCTGTGTCTGGGGAGGATTTCAACAGCGGCAAGGACGTGGGGGGAGACGGCGGTCAGGGAAGAGGAGAGGAGGGCGTTCCCGATGGAGGGAAGCCGGGGAGGAGTGAAAGCAGAGATGCCCATGGGATTCTCACCCACGGGACTGGGGTGGGGGTAGGAGATGCAGACAGGGGACAGACAACGAGACTGCCGTGGGGGGCTAGGCCCGGCCGCATGCTGGGCCTGGGGCTGGGGGGGGGCACGCATGGTCTTAAACGAGGAGACCTGCTTCAGCAGAGCAGGGACTGTGAAAGCTCAGGAAGGAGAGGCCGACCCTCTCAGGTAAGAGAATTCTCCTTGACTCTTAATAGCGGCCAACACGACCACGTGCTCCGATGTTCCATTTGTCAAATGACATCCTTGCTTTGACAGCAAAGCTGAGGCCCTGCGTGAGGCGCCCGGAGTGGGCAGGGTGGGACGTTTTATTGGACAGTATTGAATTTGTTCAGGCCCCTGTAATTCCCCTGGAAGGGGTCATGGGGACTGGGTCAATTTACCCTCCAACCCCCAACCACAAGGTTGATAACCAGCTGCCGCCGTCTGTGGCGGAGATGAACTCCATCGTGGGGACGTTCGATATCCCCGCCATCAGCAGAGAAAGTGCTTACACGCACTTAAAGGAAAAACTAAACGACGAAATAGGAGCGGTTGATTGACAAGGCATCAATAAAGCCGTGCGTGTGCCCTTTGACCTCCCCCTACCCCCAGCTGCCAATCTGTGTTTATTAGAAATCGGTTCCTATACATAGCTCGTGGCAGAGAAGACAACGAGCTGCCTCTCAGACGTGTGGTCGTGGAACGTGGCGTGTCCACCACGCGGCACTTGGTTCGGTTTAGTGGGTCGTCTCCTGCAGCTGAGATGTGGGGTGTCGTCAGGAGTGGGGGTGGCTGTTGTCCGGAGGCGGTTTCATAACTGTTTATCCTCACCGTGGAAGCAGGATGGCTAGTGCCCACCCGGGGTCTGTTCGTCCTTCTCACTGACCGACTGATCCCCAATCCGTTGTCTGGTTGGCGACGTGCTGTGCTTGCAGGATTGGCTTTCCCATCCGTCTCTGAGTCTTGGGTTGGCCAGTGCACACCCTATCTCTTTCCCTTTCTTCTTTCTATTTGCCTCCTGCCTGGAATGCGGACGTAAGTCTGGAGGCACAGCAGCCACGTTGGGACTCTGAGGTTGCAAGCTTGAGGATGAAGGCCACCGTGCTGAGGACGGTGGAGCAGAAAGATGGATGTGGCTAAAGGCCCCGATGCCGTTGTCAAGTCACGTACAGCTCAGGCCAACTAGTCCCAGACTCTTTACTGTGGGACAGAAACGCATCCTCACCCACTTAAGCCGCTGAGAAGGGTTGTCTGCTCATTGCAGCCGAATCCAACTCTACCTGGTGAAACCTCATTCCAGAATCTCATCTCAAATTTAGGCTGCGGGTAAGAGATGATGGGCCCGGCAGGGGCCAAGATTTAACGTGGACGAAGGGGAGCAACTTAGTGAGCGACTAAGAACACAGAGTGGTGGCTCCCGAAGCGGCTAGGCCGGGTTCAGATCCTGGAGCCAGCTGCCATCCTTGCTTCAGGCAAGTCTCTTTAGGGGTCTTTGCCTCATCTGTAGAGTGGAATAATAGTCGTACTCACCCTGCAGGTTATCATAAGGATTCCGTGGTGAATAACCAAGCTCCCCATCTTGAAGGACAGAAGAAGCCCTTGCCCGGGAGAGGATGAGGCGCTTCACCTGAGCCGGGTGAGCCCAGCCATGGCGAAAGAAGGTCCAAGAAGTGGACCACATCGCAGGTCCCAGGCCTGTGCTGAGCACTCACGTGACTGTCTCATTTCTTTCCGCCGCCCCTCTGAGTGAAGGTGCTAGCCCCATTGCACAAGGGAAGGAACTGAGGCCCACAGAGCCCATCTATTCCTCACCCTCATTCCCTCAGTCCCTCGGCAAAGGTTCCCCGTGGGCCTCCTGTCCACCGGGCACTGTGCTGATCGTAAGCCTTCTCTGATCTAAACCTCCAACGGACGTCATCCAATCGATGCTATGACCCTTATTTTTCAGAGGAGGAAACTGAGGCTCAGAGAACTTTCTGGTTTCATTCATTCTTTCCGTGAATTCCGAAGTCGGCCAGAATTCTGGGCCTTCTACCGAGGGGCAGAGCACAGGCGGGGCCAGCCGTGTCCCTGGATGACTGGCCGTGCGTGCCCTTCCTTCCTGGGGATGGGCCCTGAAGGTGGGAGGTTAGAGGGGTGAGCCTCCGGGTGCCTTCCCAGACCCCTGCCCTCTGGCCTGGCTCTCAGTTTTACAGCAATGGCGGCCCTGCCCTGGTTCTAAGGGAGGCAGCTGGGATCCTTCTCCCCATTTTACTGATGGAGATTGAGGCAAGTCCCTTCACCTGTGCGGTCTGAGCTCGCAGATCCCATGGTGTCCTACCCACATCCCTTTACGAGGCTGGCGCACTCAACCCTCAGCGACTGTGAGCATTGACGGATAGTGGCTCGCAGGTGTCCATGGAATTGTCCAGACGATTTCCCTTGGCCAATCAGAAGCCCCTTTGCCTGGGAGGTGAAACTCCCCAATCCTGAGAGCAACCTGCAGCCAGCGATTAACTGACAGGAGGGGACAAAAGCCTGGACACCTTGCCTCGGGGTGGAACCCCCTCGGAGCTGTAATTCATGCCCCAGGCTTCCCCGAGGCTAGACGCCAGCCAAGGCCAGGTTCCTGCTTAGCGACTGCCTTCACGCTCTCCTGCTGCCCTTGTTCTCTTTCTCCCGGGGAAAATGGATCACGCGAGTTCATTTCTGGGCTCTTCTTTCTGGAAACCCGACCTGAGGCATCTGGGTAAAGCCTTTCATCTAGTCTAACTGCCCCTTTTTTTTTGTAGCATCCTATCCACCCAGGCCCCAAGTCAGGATGGGTTACTGTCTCCATTAAAGCTCTTCCCATACCGTCTTGGGATTGTCTGCTTTTGTGCCTGACTCTCTTGACTGACTCGGTGACACTCCAGGACAGGACTGAGGCTTAGTCAACTTTCTGTTTTCTCGCGCAGTAAAGCCTCGATGAGCACCGGCGAGAAGAGCAGCATCAACGCTAATGAATGGAGCTAACATCAAGCATTCTCTGTGTGCCAGGCGCCGGTCTAATAACGTCCCAGACGTTAATCCATTTACATCTCGCTACCGTCCTCGTAGGTAGGAAAGATCACGATTCCCATTTTGCAGATGAGGACACTGAGCCCTGACGAGACCCATGAAGGGGAAGCATCGGGACTGGAACGCTGCACCCCTGACTCCTCTTCGGGGCCCTCCCTGTCCTTTGGCGCAGAGAGGTGGTGTCACCCTCTTACAAAGTCAGGGGAGGGTTTATTCCCAAACAGTGGTTCTCCTCGCACCCTCCAGGTGTGAGCAGGTCGCGGCAATGCTGGACGAAAGCGAACCGTAGCAAGGCTCAGCGTCCTGGTCTCGTAGCCTGAGTCATGCAAACACGGGGAGGAAAGATGGATTACAGAATGTCAGGCCTCAGCCCCAATCAATATTTCATCAGCGTAAAATGAAGGCGCTGCAGAAGCCCACCCCGCGTGAGGCAGAGAATGCCTCGCGCTTCAGCTACCCCTCCCCTCGAAGGGGTGGCTGGAGGCGTAGCCTCTCTTTCCACCCAGAATCTGAGCCACCGGGAGAATCTTGGCGTCTCAAGGCTACGAAGGATTTTAGGGGTCCTCTAACCCACTCCCAATGTAGAAATAATAATAATAATTATTATTATTAATTATATTTATAATTAATGATATTATCATTAATTATAATTAATAATTATTATAATATTATCAATTATAATTATAATTAATAATTATTATAATATTATTGTTAATTATAATTATAATTAATAATTATTATAATATTATTGTTAATTATAATTATAATTAATAATTATTATAATATTATTGTTAATTATAATTATAATAAATAATAATTATTATAATTATTATAATTATTATAATTAATAATAATAATAATGATAATAATAATAATAAAGATTAGTTCACGTGCAATGAGCACACATTATGCAACGGGCACGCTGCTAAGTTCTTTGCATGTTTATTTCTCTCCGTCATCCTAGGAGGGATGAACCATGGATACCTCCAATGTGCAGAAGAAGAAGGAATCAGGTACAGAGAGTTTACGTACCTTGCTTCAAACCATGCAGAAAGTAAGTGTATCAGTCAGGACGGCATTAGCCCTGTAACAAACAAGCCCCCCAAAGGTTAGTGCTTCACCCAGTCGAGAGTCACCTCTGGATCCTCCCTGACTGCAATGCGGGCGTTTCTGGTCACGGGTGGTGCCCTCGACGTGGGGCTTTGGGGCCTGGCTCCGTGCCTCGCATAGCGGTGCTGTTCCCTAGGGCTTCATCTCTGTCGCGCGTACCCGCCCCGTGCAAGGAGAGAGAGAGACAGGAGAAGGCACATCCGCTGTTTAGAATCTCAGCCCCCCCCCGCAATAAAAAGGGTGACGTGTGCCACTCTTTTCCATATTCCATTGAGGAGAACCAATGACGAAGTCCGTTTCTGATGCAAGAAAGGGAGGCGGATGCTGCTCGGGGGCGGCTCTGCAGTGTGGACGGAAAGGGACGAATCCGGGTAACTAGCTGCCTCCCCGAAGGTAGGAAGACGGAGGAGGGGGAAGAAGCAGGCACTGCGACCTCGTCGTTCTCCCTTGACGGAGAATCCCCCCAAGGCTTTCCCAGGACCCCTCCGGCAGACTACCGCTTCGGCCTTTTGGGCCAGAACCGAATCACGTGCCCGTCCCTAGCTGCCAGGGAAGTTGGGAAAACGGAATACGATGGTCAGGATTACATTACATCCGTCACGTTTTACCCCTCGGGACTGGGTCCTGTGCCTTCTGGAACTAAAGCGAGATGCCGTTAGCAGGGAAGAAGGAGGGAAAACGGCTGTGGAGTCATCAGCTCCTCGAGCAGACCACGTCTTCCTTTACTCAAAATCGGCCCCGTGCATGTCCGGCGAGCATCTGCTCTGTGCCAGGCCCGCGGCTCGCTGCTGGGAGAGGTGTCTGTGCTGTCGTTCAGGACCACCCTGACCCCCACCCCACCCTGCCCTGAAACTGCCCTCATCACAGGTGCCCGGAGCCTCCAGGTGAACACACTCAGACACGTCTCCCAAGCATCTTCCCCGACCCCCGTGTCTCATTAGATACTTTTGACAAATCCAGGTCACCCCTCGTTTTCAGGGTGGCCAGAAACAAATCCCAGGGCCACAGGGTCAGACGTGGAAATGGTGCCCCCCTCCCCCCCGTAACTCCATTAGCAGAAGGGACAGGGAAGAGCCAGGAGCCCTGCCCACCAGCCACCCTTCTGCTTGGCCCCCGGAGGGAAGCAGGGAGGGGTCTTTCCCATCATTTCTGATGATTGAACCAAGTTCATGTTCAGAATGTATATAAAGTTATTTGGGCCAAATTCCCATGTTAACTGTTCGGATCAGAAACGCTCAGTGTCAGTTAAATTCGGTCGGATTATAAGACAACACAGTCAAGATCAAGAACATGTGGGCTGGTTTGATTTAACCCAGAGAAGAAACGCCTTTTCCCTTCTGCTCAGCTATAACGTTGTACACATAAAGATACATACGTGCTCGCTCTCTGCCAGAAATGTCAACTGCTTTTGATCTCTCCCTTCAGATATTAAAGTTTCCCCTGCTCGCCCCTGCGCTTGGCGGGCCCCTTCAGGGCTTTCAGACCCATAAACAAGCCTGGAGCTGCTGAGAGGGTGGAAGCTGTTGCCTTTTGGAGCTGGAGAGCCCCGTGGCCCGAAGGTCGTGTTTAATCAGCCTCAAGGTTTTGGTTAACATTGACTTAGAGTTTAAAATAGCATTTCAATAACCTCAGCCCCTGCCTGCTCCCCCCGCCGGCCACGGGAGGGGGAGACCCGGAGGCCCACGGGTTGAGGGGATCGCGTGTTTGTGGCAAAGGTTCTGAAGCAAACGAGCTGTGCTTGGCCGGTGGCCACGGCTCAGAGCTGCCCTCCTCGGCTCGCGGAGGGGCCTGGCTGGGACCACGTCCTGAGGGTCCCCGGGTTGTAGGGCTTACGACAGCAGGATGCCAGTTGGAGACTGGTGTCGCGCTGCCTTCCTCCCGTGCTCCCGGACTCTAAGGATGGATAACGACCTTTGGGAAAGGGCGCGGCCCCCGCCTCGTGGATGCCTTAGCTAAGCCCACAGAATCAGGTGGAGGAGGAGGGCGGAAGCACTGCGGCCTTACCTACGAGCTGATTACAAACCCACCGCAGATGGAAGACTCCAGGCCGCACGGAGTCTCCCGGGACGGGGGTTTGGGAGCTTCTGCTCTCTCTGTTCTCGTTTCTTTTTCCTACTTTTTGACCTGCCCCCGAATGATCTTTGTCTATCCCTGGTGGCATCATCCCTCACCCCACCCTTGGAGCCTGGTGGTGGACAGACTCCGTCTAAGACAAATTTGGCTCTTAATAGAGTTTGCCTATTAGCACGTGCTGTCCATGCGTCGTTCTACGTAGAAACACCCTCCTCCTCCGGCCACCCAGTGAGTTCACGGACGAATCACCTGTAGGGTGTCAAATAGTTCGGCCGCCCTGCATCGGTCAGGCTCGGCTCGGCTGTGCTGCAACAACTAAATCACCTTAATATCTCCATGCCTCGACCCAACAGAAGTCCACCTGTCGCCCCTGAATAGTCTCGTGCCCATGGAGCGGCACAGCGGGGCGTCTGCCCTCCATGCAGTGATCCAGTGACCCAACCCCCCGGCCTCCGTGATGACTGAACGGACGCCTGGAATCGGCCTTTAAATGCTTTGGCCCTGAAGGGACGCTTACCACTTGGGCTCGCAGCCCATTGACCAGCACTAATCACGTGGCTCTACCTACTGCAGGAGATCTGGGCAAGGAGGGTCACCATGTAAACGTTCGGGGAGCAGGACCTTCCGCTGCCACCCACCCTCATCTCGGGACCCGCATCGTGCTTAGGAGACGCACGCTTCCCAGGGTAGGGGGGGTGCCCTTCCGAACCTGTCGTTAGGGCTGGACCGGGATATGCCAGACCCTGCAGCAAAGGACAGAACATATTTATTTGGTATTTTCTATAGGTCCGCACGTGCTTAGTGTAACCTTTTCACGCTTTGGCTTATTTTATCCTCTCAGTGGCCCTATGGGGAAGTTACTTTTATAAATTCCCTGTTTGCTGCCAAGTCATGTGAGACTCGGAGAAGTTAAGTGGTTTGCCCAAGTCTCTTCGTCTTAACCTGGTAGGTCCAGGGTGTCAGATCCCCAAATGCTACACCCAGATTCTGGTCCCCAGTGTCCTGGGCCGTGCAGGTGTCTACTCCAAGAGGATTGTTTACAGGTTCCCCTGCAGAAGCTGCTGGTGGCCAGCCTCAGCCATGCCCAGACGACTCCTCCCCTTGAGACCCTGCCCCTTAGAGGATCTGGGGCCTCAGCAGCCAGCCTTCTCAGTGGGCCAGCATATCCGGAGGTACGTGCTTACAGACTGGCTGCTCCGATCCTGCTCGAATGCCCAAAGGATTTGGCTGAGCATGTCACCAGGGCCTGCACACCTCAGGCGAGCAGTCCTGGCATCCAGGGAGGGAAGGTAGGCCAACCCCAAGCCCCTCTCCCAACGGTGGCCCATGGGTTCCCAGGCCCTAGTCTAAAGCAGGTCCTCAAAGCTTGGGACAGTTAAGACACACGATTGGTGTCAGCCCCACTGTTTACGGAGCTAACACCTGAGTCCCAGATACACTAAGTTTTGCGGAGGCTCAAAGCTGGTAAGGACATAGGGAAACCTGTTGCTTTCTATTCACTCACTCAAGTCCTTGTACCTCCCGTTTCAGATGTCTGTGCCTCTTCCTTTGCCTCCTTCCAGAAACTCTGGGATACAAGGCTTTTTATGCAGAAAAGAGACCCCAAACTCACTCTCCAGTGAGTACCTGGGGGCTTAATGTCCTGCCCTGACACGGCGGGCCCGGGGCAATTCTTAACCCAGGGAAGGGCTTCACTCCAAGCACGGAACCGAAAAGCCTGCATATTGGCTGAAGGTCAAGGTGAGGGACAGGACTCTCAGAGGAGAGCAGGGCGTCCTGCTGGTGCCCCAAACCCACAGCTCACCTCTCTTGGCCTCCCCTCGACCCCTCTCCCCACCTAACCAAGGCTCAAACCTGTTCCTTTTGCTTCTGAACCTGCATTCTCTCCCCACTCCCAGTCAGTTCTGAAATACTTTCTTGATTATTTCAGTGACTCCATATTAGATGAAGGATAAACCTCTAGTGCGTAATACCCTAAATTGCCATATTGTTTGCGGCTGCCCTCTGGGCCTCGCAAAGGGCCGGGTTCAGAGGGGTTCACTAGAACATCCCCCAGGGACACAGCCTGGAAAAGGAAGGCCTGGTCCTGGCCCTCACTCGCCGGGCGAGCCCCATCGTAATCCAGACAGGCATGAGCTCAGTGCCCACGTGGAGGGGAGCTAGCCATCTCCCTTCGGAGCACGTGGAAACAGATGCCACCAAAAGCCTTTGGATTACTTGCCTGGCACACTTGGCCTGCTAATTAAGTTTCACTATTTACCTCTGGAAAGAGGAGTTTCCGGGGCTCTGCAGAGGGGAGGGCCTGACCCCTCCCCTCTCTCCGTTTCGTCCTCCATCCCAGTCAGGCCCGGAAAGCTTCTGGCTGCAGGAGGGAGGGCGAGTACACCTTTGAGGTCTGGAGAAGGGGAGAAATTCCACAAACCCGTGCACACCCTCCAGGGCTGCCCCTGCAGGTGAGGAGCAAGGCTAAGGGGGAGGGGGCTCGAGAAGGAGGTTGTTCAGCCAAAGCGAATTAGCTCCATCTAGCCACTTGACCTTGACCTCTCTAAGGGTCATTTTCCTCACTCACGAAGTGGGGGAAATAATCACATCAACCTGAGGATGGTTGAGGGGATTTGAGGAGTGTGTTTGTGGGGGGGAGTCTGCTAGCTGCCCACCCAGTGTTCATTTTCCCTTCTTCATTATTTACGGGCCCATGACTCCATTTGGGCAGCAAACATGAGCAGATAAAAGGCTATATTTCCTGGCCTCCCTTGCAGCTAGGGGTGAGCCATGAGATATGAGTAGAAGTTACTGGTGGCGGTGGTGGTGGCGGCGGAGTTTCTAGGAACGTTACGGGAGTTTGCTTCGACTGAGAGACAAGCCAACCTATTGCCCTTCCCTTTCTGGTTCATTCTCCTCCTTGCCTGGAACACAGAAATGATGGCTGGCGCTCCAGCCGCCGTCTGGGAACATGAAATGATCTCGAGAATGGATCCATGTGCTGCAGATGGTGGAGCCGAAAACTGGACATGTCACACTGGCCCCACTGTCTGTTTCTGACTTTCTTCTGAGGGATGGGGAATTCGCCTTTATTTTAGTTTAGGTCAGTGGTTCTCAAACCCTAGCACGCGTTACAATCACTCGGCGGTCTGGTTAGAACAAAGCTGGCTGGGCTTCCGTCCCAAGAGTCTCTGATTCCGCAGGCCTCGGGGGAGGCCTCAGGATTTTATTTCTAACCTGTTCCCAGCTGATACTCATGGTGCAGGTGTGGGGACCACGTGTGGAGAACCGCTGAGTGGAGGCAAAATATATAAAATGTTCTAGTTTATGAAGCAGAACCGAATCCTAACGTACAGAGCAGTGTAAGGGCTTCACACTCAACAAGTGTGATGAATATTTCTGTACAAGGATGAAGTGATGGCGAGGGGGCTATGTCTTCCCCCCCTGAAACCCAGCCATGGGAGTAAATCAGAAGCTCAGGGGTCAGGAAGGGAGAGTAAAGCTTCCATGATGGCCAACCCGTCCACCCCCGATAAAGGGCAGCCTTGACCTCAAGCTCCCCAAAGGAGACAGGGTTGTCCTAAGGCCTTTTTGAGTGGAGAGGTTGGGTCTCCACCTTGCGCAGGCTCATCAGTAGCGTCTCCTGCTCTCCTGAGTTGCCCAGAAACCTAACAAGTCGCCACAGGATGAGAAAGACTTTGCTAGAAGCAGGGGCCACGTGTAGAACCAAGTGCTCTGCGTGCATTCTCTCCTTGAATCCCCACAGATGGGGAAACTGAAGCCGACGAAAGGGAATGACCTGTCCGTAGTCCCAGAACACCAGTGAGGGACGAAGCCTCGATGTGCACTGTCCATACTGCGCTCCAAACGACTCTTTAGAGCTGGAGTCCCCCCACCTTGGCACTGGGCTGTGCTCCCAGACGTGAGAAAGCAAGAGGGTGTGGGGGCAGCTGCGGGAGAGAGTGGGACAAGAGAATGGGGCCACCCTGCCACCCCCGCCTTTAGGGGTGTTCGCTGAGGCTGAACACCTAGCTCTGGAGAGGCTGAGGGGAGGTGGCCCCTTCACTGGCCAGGTGGGCTGTGGGGACAGATCGGAAGCCATGCCTCTCCCAAGGTGAGGGGTCAGCGGCCTCGTGCTGCCACCTGTCCCAATAAAACACGAAGTTCAGAGACTCCAGGTGGTCCTCTCCCTCCTCTGAGCGATGACCTTGTAATGGGCTCTGAAGCAAGCTTGATTTATCAGCTCCAACCGGGGCGGCCAGAAGAGGATGAATTAGCTCCCAGGGTGTGCAGCTGAGAGCAGGGTGCCTGGGAGCAGCCGTGCCATGGGCGTGGGGGCCGTTTGTCACCACCGGACCCTGCTTCCTTGTGGAAAGAGGACGCGAGGAGGAGTGGGATTGCCCTGTGTAAGTCACGACCTTTTGTAATGCAACCTGGGCCCCACGGCCGGGAGGATGCTCTTGTTTGGAGGGGGGACCCTGGACACAGAGCCGCTCCTCTGCCCCCCACCCCTGCAGCCTTGGCCCTTTCGGGAGGGGCTGGGTTGCTGAGCGGAGTCACGGCCTCAGGGTGACCTGGCGCAATGTCGCAGTCACTGACCCGTGTTCAGGTCCTGGTCCTGCCGTTTACTCCGAGGGATAGTGACCGAGTCCCATATGTCTCCCCGCCCCACTGGGCAGCATGGCTAAGGGCACTGACTCTGGACTTGAATCTGGACTCTGCCCCCAGCAGCTGGGCGGCCTCGGGCAAGTTCCTTGATGGCTCTGTGCCTCGGTTTCCGCATCTGTGACATGGGAGTGATCACCGCGGTTCATTCCCAGGGCTGCGTTAGGTCTCTAGGGCCGCCATCACAGATTACCACAAACGGGGGCGCTGCCCGCGACAGAAACTGATGCTCTCACAGCTGTGGAGGCCGGAAGTTTGAAGTCGGGGGGTCCCCAGGGCCGTGCTCCCCCCGAAGGCCCCGGAGGGGAGTCCTTTCTCGCCTCTTTCCCCTCTGTTGACCCTAGGACTCCATGGCTGGTGGCCGCATCACTCCAACCTCTGCCCCTGTCTTGGCACGGCCTTCTCCTCTCTGTTCTCTTCCTCTGTCTCTTATAAGGACACTTGTCGTTGGATTTAAGGCCACCCAGATAGTCCGGGATGGTCTCATCTTAAGTTCCTTAACCTAACGACGTTTGCTGAGACCCTTTTCCCCAATAGGGTCACGTTCACAGGTTCAGACCTTAGGGCCTGGGGGGGCCACCACGGCACCCGCTACCAGGGCTGTCGTGAGAACTGAGCTCGACGTACCTGCTCTCCGCATCGGGGCTTCTGGTGAGACCGCACCTGATACGCACCTGCGGGGATGGGTGCGGAGACGCCGAGCGGCTGCTCCCGTGCGTGTGTGAGCGTGAGTAGGCGCGGTCGTGCGGGTTGCGGCCGCGGGCGGCACTGCAGGTGTGCCCGGAGCTGCGTGCCCATGCATGGCTTGGCCCCTGGTCTGTGGTACATACGTGTGTGCCGTCGCGGCCTGTGCGCACCTCTGTGTGTGCAAGTCACCTGCCTGTGTGTGTGTGCGTGGCTGCCCCAGCTCACGCGGGTGAGCTACCTGCCATGTGTCTGTGTGTCCGTGTGAGGGGATGTGTGCCAGGTGCTGGTGAACCCGTGAGACAGACAGACAGACAGAGACGCAGGGAGGGGCAGGCCTCCCGGGATCCGCGTCCCCTCTCACGGTCCCAGGGCCCCGTCTGAGGAAGGGGCTGTTGCCGAGGCCGAGAGCCCAGGCGAGGGCACAGCTGCCCTCTGCTGGGGGGCAAAGCCGCAGCCTCCCCAGGTGACACCGGCAGGGCCGGGCGGGGCCGGGCACCCACGAGCCGCCTTCATGTGGCGGCTCAGGCCTATTTCTGTCCCGCTTGGCTCATCCCGGCCGGGTGTTCCCCTCCAGCGATGCCCCGTTTCCCCACCCGGCTATTTCGGCCGAGGAATGCGCTGTTTGTGTCTCAAGCAGAAAACCGAAGACCTCCATTATGGTTAGCTGGCCTGCGGCTTCGAGCAGCCACTCATTTATTGAGGTTTCTCCCGGTCTATATTTGTCAACGGATGACATGTTGAACTTGGAGGGCACGGGTTGGTGCAAGGGGCGGGGGGACCAGGGCCTCTTTGGGGGAGGCTGGGGCATCGTCCCCACTGTCCAGGGCAGCGTGCGGCGAGGGCAAGCTGGCCTTTTTGCTCTCCTGGCCCCACCCCGGGCCGCCCGGCAGCCCCTTTGCGTGGCTCCCCGTGGCCTTCACCTGCGTGAGAGCTGGTTCAGGCCAGGCCTCGCCTCTCCCCCCCGGCCCCAGCTGCAGACGCCCTACCCAGAGCCCTGCTCACGCACCAGGGCAGCAGGGGGTGGCTGGGGTAGGGTGCAGGCTCAAGAACAAAACCTCGGCCCAGCCATGTCCTGTCTGGGTTACTTCTTTGTGTCACTCCTGCCTCGGCCGCGGAGTGGGAATCTCACTCCCCGTCGCGGACTTTACGGTACGGATGTTCACACCGTGACGCTGGCCTCGCGGTCAGTAGTGTGGCCTTATTCGATTTGCCATGATTCTGCTCTGACTTAAGAGCTCATCGAATAACGGGGTGGCCGACAGCAGTGGTGTTGAGGATCCTGTGAAACGCGCGGCTACTCGTGCTGTAGCAGGTGGCGCTTCCAAATGGAGATTGTACGAGGTTTGAATAAAGGAACATCATGGTCCGGGTGGGATGGAGGGAACCCATAGGCCACAGCAAGACACCGGGGATAGCAGGAGAGGGGTCGTCAGGACCCCTGACCTCAAGAGGGGACTCCCTGAACCCTGAGGGAGAAAGCTGGCCCAGAGGACCATCGTGAACAGTGTGGGGACACGGCTCGTCTGGGGCAGCTACGGGCTCTGCCGTCTATTCGCCGTGAGACTTTGGGAAAGTCGTTTCTCTGTGCCTCAGCTTATTCGTTTGGAAACGGGCGATGAGACAGTCGCTGCTTACTGCTGAGTGCCAGCCCCTACCCCATCTCGCCCCGCGCACCCCGAGAGCGCAGGTGGCAAGCTTCCATGGCGACCGTATGATCGATGGGGGTGTGTGGAAGGTCAGGAGCCTCATTCCTTCCACTTTTCCCTCCTCTCTTTCTCTAATTTCAACCCCCAGCACCTCAGTCCTAGAATCTTCTAGAACACGGTCTCCCCAACAATCGCATCAAGAGCCCCTTAGGCCAAACTGAAGCCCCCCAGACCACCCATCTCTCCCTCCTCCCTGCCGGAAGGTAGGAGAAGGCGGTGGCCACCAGCAGGACCCCCGTGGGAGCCCTCGAGGGGGCCGCATGCGACATCCTCCACAGAAACGAGGGCACGGGCTGACGCATGACCAAACTGCGACACCTCCATGTTTAGGAGTCTGGTCCTGATTGGAAAATGACAGGCCCCGAACTCCGCTGGTGCAAATATGCATCTCGACATGCTGTGGGGTTAACCAGCAACCCGCCGCAAGTGGCACTGATGACGAGGGACCCAAACCAGCAGCGATTCGTAATTAAAACGTCAGAGGAGCGGCCGCTGCAGACCAGGCCCTGCCCAAGGCAGCCCGGACGGTGCCCGGCCACCTCGCGTCCGACACCGCTGGCCGCCTGTGGGAACATGTGGTAGCGTTTTGCAGGGCTGCCCAGGGGGGCACGGCAGCCCGGCCTCTTGGCCAAAGGCTGGCTCCCGTCTTCAGGAAACTCCCAAACGGCTCATTTTTGTTTATCAAAGTGTCAGATCTGAGGAGCCCTCGCTGACTCGCTGCAGCCAGCCGTGCGGGAGGGGCTCTTCGTCTAGAGGATGGTGGTGTAGCCTTTGCTGCGGTGAATTTGCAAGCAACTGAGACATGCTCCCCCCTAGGGTGACAAGAATTCTGCAGGATGCCACGTGCCGACTGGCTCAGGGGAGCCAGAGTCCCCTCCGGGAGCTGGAGCGGGGTGGAGGTGGCCTGCGCAGGACCCGTGCTGTGGGGAGGGAGGACAGGGCAATGATGTCGGCAAAGCCCCCTGTGCGGTTCACTACGGAAGGGACCAAAGGAAGAACAGAACCCCCCCTCCTTCCTACAGACGGGGGACGTGGAGGTCTCCAGTGAAGATGGAAGAGACGTGTGCAGGGTCCCTCTGTGGATTAGGGCAGAGGCAGGACTGGGACCCACGTCAGAGCCCTCCTGGACCAGGTCTCACACCATCTCGTCTTGGGAGCCTCGGGGTGCCTGGGCCCGAGCCATGGGATCTGGGCCCTGCTCCCCCCTGAGCGGGCCCGGCGCCTGCCCTCCCTCCCCAGAGTCCTCGGCTCGGCTGGCCGTTTCGGCCACCGGGGTCTGGCTGCCCTGCCTGGACCACGGGGTCACACCCAGGCGTGAACTCCCAGGCGGTCTCGGCGAGGCCTTTTCAGAGCGATTAAATGCAGCAATAACTCCTCGCGTTCTCTTAAGGCTCATTTCCTATTTCTCTATTAAACGGACTAAAAGCCCGTCCTGGAAGGCTGCCCGACACCCTCTTTGGGGAAGGGGGTGGGACCGGAAGCCAGGCAGCGCTGGCCAAGGTCAGATGGAGTTGGCCCGTGAATCCTCCAGAAGCGACGTCTGCGTTCCTTCCGCTGCGACCTGCCTGGGCGCCAGGGATCGTTCAGCAGATGGAGGCCGGACAGCCTCAGGGGACGGCATTGCGTCCACCTCGAACGCTAAGTCACCGCCACCTCCCCGCAGCCCTGCCAGCAAGTCGACACTTGGGCGTTTCCCTTGTCCTTAGAGATGGCCTCTCTGCAGGCCACCTGCCCTCAACCCGAAAGCCCCCTGGGAAAGGAGAGCTGTTTCAGGGTGACTGAGTGGGAAGAGGGTGTGGTCGGTCCCAGGCTGGGCGGCCTGCGTCTGACGCCTGTGTCTTGAGCAAATGGTCACTGCTCCCTGAGCCCCAGTGTCCTCTCGGACCCTCTGGGAACGACGGTCTTTATAAGACGGCTGTCCTGGGGGGTTGCAGAGAGTGGGCGAAAGGATGATGGTTTTAAAACGTGCTCTGCGAGCTGCGGGGGGCTGTGCTGTGGGACCCCCTAACCCTGAACACTCGGTGGCTAAACACGCGGTCACCTCTCCCTCCCGTCAGGTTCTCTGGTTCCACCTTTTGGCTTCAGCATCTCAATCCGTGGCTTCCCAAGTCACCGTGACAGGGGCGTAAGGTCCGGAGAGACACTGGTCACTTGCACTTGCAGCCCATTGGTCAGAATGAGCCGATGGCTCTGCCTGGGAGAGGCTGGGAAAGCCGGGGGTCACCGTCTCTGCCACAAAAGCCTCTACGATGAAGAAGGGTCGTTATTAGTGTTTATAATAACAGCGAGAGCAGCTTCTTTGAGTCTGGCCTATTTTCATCGGGTACAGGAGCAGGGAGCGTGGGGCAGGGGAATTGCATCTGGGACGGGATGAGGGTCCCGAATGCTCGGGGCAAGAGGGAAGGAACCAAGCATGGAGTGCTGAGCAGGGCCCACCTGGAATGCTCTCTCCCTCAGGTGTCAGCGGGCTCTGGGCCCCGAGGTGTCGCAGCCTCCTGCTCAGCCCCAGGTTGTCGCCGCCCACTGTCACCCACCCAAGGTCTCGCTAACACACCCTGCGTGCCACCGAGTCGGCCAGGATCCCTTAGTTCTCAGACTGTCTGTGGCCAGAAGCTGCTTTTGTTTTTCATCTCCAACAGGTCAGGGATTTTTGTAAGACGTGATACAAGCGAACGACGGAACTTAAATGATCCAGAAATTAACCCGGAAAATAACAACAAGGGCTCAGCTGGAATACTCTAGAAAACAACCCAGAAAACGATAATTCTGAAGATATTCTAGAAAATCACACAGTAATCTGGAGACTAATAAATAAAAAAAAATTTTCGTGTGTGAACATCTGCGAAGCACAACACGAAAGTGTTGCTAAGCAAATGGACTGAGGGGCGGGCACCCCAACTTGTCTGAATCCTGTTCCGTGAGACCATCCCTCGGATCCATCACTCGGATGCCAGGGCAACACCGCGTTGCTATAGGAGTTACGCGTGCCTCTTGACTTCCTGTGCTTGTCTCATGGTGGACCAGCTACACCTGGGCCTCAACCCACGGGTCCCCTAACGCACTTCTGCGGCCCTGCTTTCCGTGCACGCTCTGGGTGGCCGGAGTCTGAGCCCCTCTAACATGTCGTATGTGAGACTATCCAGCTTCGGCGTAAGGGATATAAGACCCTGGAGAAGGCTGGCTGATAAGTATCGGGACCTCCAGGCTTGGCCAGGGACCCAGGACAACCTCTCCAAGACATTAATGGAAGGCTTAACCCCAAATCAGAGCTTCTGCCCTAAAGGGGTGTGTTTTCTCTGGATTCCACGTGTCCCCCTCGGCCTCTCCACACTCACACTTCAGAGCCGTTCACACGCCTTTATGGCTTTTACCTACTCAGGTCTCTATTAATTAAAGACGCGAACTCAGGACAGGAGAGCCAAGAGTCTCATTCCATAAAGCCGATAATGTTAGGGGCTTTAATGGACAAGGAGAGCAGAGACCAAGGGTCCGTCTCCTGCAGAGAGAGCAGCAGAAAGCTTCTTAGGTTCTGAATCTGATCTCTCAGGACTCTCCGAGTTGCCATAAATTCTGATAAAATGTCTTCCCAGCGGCAAAAGATAATTTTTATAAGCTTTGGAAGGGACTAATAAAGCAGTAATCTACCCTCTTCCATTATTTAAAACCTGGCTCGGGGGATGTGATTTGTAAGGGTTTTTATATATAAATATATAGACGTATATTAATTATATGTCTCAATCCATCATCCTCTCTGGGCAGAAGTGGCGGCAGAGTTTCCCTTTCTCCAGGACTGGCCTCTTGCCTCGGCGGGAGCTGGAAAGATCCGTCTTCAGCGAGCCGCACCCCTGCAGACCTCCATGCCCCCAGGAGGACGGATCGGGGGGGACCGTGCGAACGCTCATCATCTCTCCCCTGCCCTGTGTGATAACCCTAGGGTGACAAGTCGTGTCTGACAATCACGATTCCACTGTGACAAGGCCTAGTGGCGATGGGGGCAGCTTAGGCATCCTCTGACAACAGAAGATGTTGTCCCCTTTCTGGAGTATTCTAGTTCTGGGGTTACCGTGCAGGCTCCGGCCTGTGCATCCAATAACCACGAGCTTAAGCCCCCCCGGGCAGAAGAGGCAGCCCTTGCAGCCACTCCAGGAGTCCGAGCCCCTGCTGGGGGAGGCGGAGTGAAGTTTCAAGGCTGTGGGATTCGTGTGGCTTGTTTCGTGAGAGTGCGTCTTGCCCCCATTAAGCGTCTGAGGTGCTACTGGCCAAGTATCTTGTCCAGTCCTTGCCCATCAGCCTCCCCGCCTCACTCAAACCAAGAGACGTTTGGAGGATGGCAGGGAGCTGGGTGAAGATGCTTGTCTGCTCTCCACGTGCCACGCTTCCCCGGGGTCCTCTCTCCGTCTGGGCACACAAGGGGACCCAACACCGAGCGGCCGCCAGTGAGAATGGTGGCATTTCGTCCTCAGTCCTTTATCCCTTCACCCTTCTGGTCTATGATCTCTGGAGTGCAGGTGAGGAAACTGAGGCTCAGATGAGTGGGGTCCAAGGTCAGATCCAGGATTCAAATCCAGGTCTGGCCGACCCGCTTCGGCTTGTGTAGTTTCTACTCCAAATGTTGACTTATAGATGAGGAGGATAAAGAAAGAGAGAGAGAGAGGGAGGAAGGGCAGGGAAGGGAGGGCTGGCACCGTTTGGATTAGCCGCCGGGGTCGGTTGTGGAATGCTGTCGCCAGGGGAAGAGTATTTGGGTGGGAAAACAGCCCACGCAAGCAGAGGGTGGGAGCAGAGATCCTCGGGGAGACCCCCATGTGCACCGGGCTGGGGAGCCCCGGGCTGCGGGCTGGGAGAGTGAACTGGAGAGACTCTGTGGCAGCAGATCCCAAAGCGAGAGGTGTCCTCGGCCCCACGAGAGAGGGGCTGCCTGCGGCCTTCTCCCCGCCGAGGCTGGACCAAGAAGCAGCCGTGATCCTGGGTCCGGCCTTCTGGCCGGACCCGGGGCCTGGACCACTCTCAGGGCCTGGCCCTGGCCCTGCAGCTGCTGTTCAAGGGCCATGTTAAAGCTCGCGGGCTCGGGGACACAGAGAGAACTTGAGGGACATGGCGGCCCACGGAGTAAGAGGAAAGAGGGAAGAATCTCCCGGTGATGAAGGACACAGCGACTGGCCTCCCGCGACGTCCAGGCCCCCGGCTCACACGCGGGGCCACACGCAGCTGCGGTCGCCGGCAGCAAATCGCAGCTTCCATATTCCCTGAAAGTCGTCAGTGGCCTTCCCGGGCCTTGCTTCTACCCCACCCCTTACCACCTTTTAGGATTGCACAATCTCCCAGTTTCCTGACATACGATTCTCCCAACTGGAAATTCCCAGGGCAGCTCCCGTCTGCCTGGCCGAACCCCGAGTGAGACCCAAACTGCCTGACTGGAAGCGTCCGCCACCCTAAAAAAAGAACACCTGGTTCAGTTTTGGAAAGCTAAGGCCTCCCTCTTTGTCCATCTCAGTACCCAGACCGATAGTCATTCCTGCTTCATGCTGATGAGGTCGCCGGAGCCCTCAGTGGCTGTCACCTGACCACAGGTCTCGACGCCTACAAGGGACTTTCACGGCTACCACTGATCCTATCAGCCAGCCTGCAAAGTGGGTGTGACCCCCACTCAGGGGCTTGGAAATGGGGGTCTGCAGGACACGAACGACTGGAACCACGTGCCTGGACCTGGCATTAGTCGGCCTGGGCTGCAAAAAGTAAAGAAGAAAAAATAAAAATTGCACAGGCACCTTCACCAGCAGCTCTGCTTTCTCACAGCGCTGGGGTCTGGAGCTCCCCCATCGGGGTCTGGCAGGGCTGGCTTCTGCTGAGAGCTCTCTCCTAGGCTTGCAGATGGCATTTCGCTCTGCGTCCTCACATGGCCTTTCCCCTGTGTGTGCCCAGGGACAGAGATGGTGAGCTCCCCGGTGTCTCTTCCTGTAAGCTTGCTGATCCTGTTGATCAGGGCCCCACCCTGAGGACCTTATTTCAACTTCATTACTGCCTTGGAGGCCCCATCTTCAAAGACAGCCGCCCTGGGGGTTGCGGCTTCGACGTCTGAATTTGCGGGGAGACACAAACGTTTAGTCCGTACCACACCTCCAGCTGGTGCTCATACTCTCCCACCGGGAAACTGCGTGCAGCAGGGGGAGGCATCCGAGGAGGTGGAAAGGGAAGGAAAAGGGATGGAGCAAAGGTCTTTACTTAATTTCAGTCTCAGCTAATAAGTGACAGTGATTTCCAAAGAGGCAGGACCACCCCCTGACCCCTGCCGACAAATCAGACCTGCAGAGGTCACACACAGGCAACCTGCCGAGGCTTTTTCTTTTAAAAATCTGATTTTGTCACCAGTATTTAAAGATTGGAAGACTTCCGATGAAAACCTGGGTTTCCGGCTTTTCTCGAAAAATCAGAAGGTCTCTTCTCACTGGGGTGGCATGCCAACATAGCCAACCCATCAGTCCGAGTGTGCGGTGGCCCATCCTGAGGGGGCATCTGATGTATCCCCAAGCTCACCCTGGACCCCGCCATTGGCCGTGACCTTCACGGCACACGTTTTCCCCTTGGGCCTGCGGAAGACGGGGCGCCACGGAGCGGCCCAGCCTCCGTGAGCCTCTTTGCAGTGGCGACGGCACAGTGTGGGTCCCCTTTGATTCCAGGGCTGCTCCTTCCCCCCACGCCGATATTGCATAATTCACATGAAAGCGGATTAATATACAGTCAGGAAATCCAGACACTCGATATGACTTCTGAGGGCCTCTTTATTTGTATGAAAAAAAGGGATCATCCCAAAATATTCACTTCTCCTCCCCTCTGGGGTTTGGAGATCATCCCCCAAGACCCTGTCCCACCAAGCATTTGGACGATAACCAGAGAACTCTGTGGGCCAAGGGCGGGCGGCTTCCTGGGCACCCCATGCTGGCTGCAGGCACCCCAAGGCCTCCATGTGGAGGGCCCGATCTTGGCGTTTATTTATTATTAAAAACCCAGTCTCCAGCTCTGAATCCTTTGCTGTTTTTTTGGCTCTCGCCCGAAGCCTCTCCCATCAGCCAGCTCCTCTGATCATTTGTGCTAGAACGTTTCCGCTCTTGGCCCAGGAGGCAGTGGGCCTGTTACCCCACAGCGCGGCTCAGCCCTGCAAAAGCCCAGCCGAGGAAACGGGAACGCATTGCACATCGGCCCACGTAGGCCCCCCTCTCTGGCACCGTGACCTTGGGCAAAGCACGTTACCTCTCTGGGCTTGTGAGTCTTCATCCAGTGGGGGTCTGCCCATTGGGTGGGGTGGATAACGCAGATGGAGCAGAACATACAGCTCAGAGGCTGGTGAAGTCTGGGGAGTGGGACACAGCCAGCCCCAGGGCACCCCGAGTGCTCCCTTGTGCTGACAGAAGTGGGGAAGCAGGCTGGTAGGGACGAAGAGCTCTTTTTGAGGTGCCTACAGGATACACAGCTGGCCGCTGGACTCGATGAGGCTTTAAACCAGTAATTTCGCTTCCATTTCCCAAGGAGCCAAAGAAGCGGGGCTGCCTTCTCTTCCTTCGGCCACCTGTGGACTGATACAGAGGACAGCAAGGCCCTCTGTACTAGGGAGGCGTGAAGCTAAAACAAGGAAAGACCTGATCTCCAAAGAGAAGTCACGCCCCACACTCCTGCCTTGGACGGACAGTGTGAGTGAGCGAGCAAACCTATCGTGTCCCGCCACGGTCATTCCAGGGCTTCTTGGTCACAATAGAGGGAATAACTCCCCAACGCAAGGAGCTTGTGTGTGGATCAGATCCTGCGTGTGGAAGGACCGGGCAGGATGGGAGCTCAGAGTTGCCTCCAGAGGGACAGGTGGCTTCTAAGAGCGGCCCCAGGAGGCAAGACAGAAGTGCCCCTTCCCCTTAGGGAGCTGGCTGCAGCCAGGGTGGGGAGAGTCCGGGCTGAGATGGCCTTCGTCCTGCAGAGCCTGGGCACCCAGGAGAGCTGGCTCCTCGGAAGGGACCGAGCAATTGGGTGGCCCGTCCTCCGGAGACGCACAAGTGGCTGGGGTTCTGGGGCTCCACATCTGTCTGCTCTGCTGTAGCAACAGGCCTCGGGGCGCAGCGAGAGTCTGCAGAAGTCCGCCTGCAAGAGATTTACGTCCGCGCCCCCCGTTCGTACTGCGTATTGATCGGAGCTGCTCTTATTCAGCTGAAACTCTCCAGGGCTGGGGTGTTTCTTTATTTGGTTTTGTTTTATTTTCCAAGATGGAGCCATTTTCTGTTGCATCGTTGAGACCCGTCTTCCTCCCTCTCCTGTCCCCACCATCCCCACCACCGCTCTCCCAGGACAAAGTCCCGGAGAGGCCAGGGTGGGGTGGCAGCCAGAGCTTCTCGATTCGGTGCTATCTGATATCCCTGCAAACGCAGGACCCACACGACGACGAGCTGGGACAGTGTTTGTTTGGAGAACTCGTTTCCGCCTCCTTTCCTGCAAGCCTGGGACTGAAGGACATGCGTGTCTTCTCTGCGGATCTGAGGTTGCGAGGCCTGGAGGGAGGGCAGCTCGAGCCCACACAGACCCACTCCCGTGTCCCTCTCCACGATCCGGCCGTGCTCCCGCGTGGCCTGGCCACCCCGAAGCGTAGTTAAGGAACAGTGTGGAAGTCGTCCTTGCCAGTTGGGAATGGCCCCAGCTTCCAGGACCAGAAAAGTCCGCTACTCTGACCTAAATTAGCGGAGATTTCTTTCTCTCCCGTAACGAGCTATCTGGGAGGTAGTCGTCTGGGGTTATGGTTCAGCGGCTCAATGATGTGATCAAGACCCAAGGTCTATGTCACCTTTAAGTTCCATCGACCTTAGCGTGTTGACTTTGGACCTCCCCGTGCTTGCTTTCTGGTCCCCAAATGGCTGGTGACTCGCCAGACCTCACATCTGCAGCCAACGAACGGGGTCAAGTTGAAGGCTTTCTCTTAATGAGACTTCATCTTTGTATGTGGGAAGGGAGGCCATTCCCTGAGGACTGTCCTGTCACCTCCACTGGCTGGAACTGGATTAGCAGGGAGGAAGGGAGCATGAAGGATGGCTGCTGGGTAGGCAACGGATCGTCTGCGCCGGAACCACGGACTAAAGGCAAGACGTGCTGAGTTCTAGGCCCATTTATGCCCTAAAGGGACCCCGGGTGTCTTGGGTTCTGTCCCTGCCTTCTCTGGACCTCAGTTTCCCTCCTGTCTTAGCAGGGAGTTGAGCTTGGTGATCTGGAGGACACTCCTTGTGTCCGTGGCTCTGTGCCTGTGACTGGGAGGTGGTGACGGAGCTGTGACCCCTCATGCGCCAGTGGAGGTCAGGCCACACCTGCCTGTGTTCCCTGATACGTAGCATCGGCAGATTCATCTGCCCTGCGGTTCTGCCTCCAGGATGACGTTAATTTGGAATTATCACAAAGAGTCGAGCCTGAGAGCACGCCGGGGCGGCCTGGAGCAGAGGTGGTGGCCCGTGTTCGGGCTTCAGAAGTGCTGGGTGTTAGTCCCGGTGAAGCCTGTGGCTTGCTGAGAGGCCTTGGGCCTTTCCCTGGGCCTCGGTGCCCCACCTGTTCAGGGAGGGAGCTGGATAAGGTGATCTGCGTTGGGCTTTCTAACTCTTTGTGAGTAGAAGGGACCAAGGAGGAAGATGGAAGGGGAAGCTGAGGTCTGGATTCCTGGGTCTGCAGGAAGCCCCGGGGTAGGGAGGACTCCCTCAGAGAGACAGAAGGCCGCCTTCGTGAGGTAGCCAGAGCTTCCCTGGGCTAACGTCCTAGTTCCAGCCAAGACAAGTCGCTGAAGGTTCTCTGAGCCTCTGTTCCTGTTTCGCTGATATCTCAAAGCATGGCCTGGAGGTGACTCTGCCCCCCCAGACTTGGGGCTCATGGATTCATTCTAAGACTCCTTGGGAACGATCCATCTCTCTATGCTTCTCCATCCTTTTCTCCTCTCCCCTGCTCGCTCTTTCTCTCCCTCTCTCTTTTCCTTCCCGAAGCATTTACTTATTGAATAACTACTATGTGCCAGCTACTAAAGATATAATAATAAACAAGGCAGACACAGTCCCTGCCTTCCCGGGGCTGACACTGATGGGGAGACAGGCATTGCAGAAGGGTTTACTATCTGCATGTCGAGGGTTGAAGCGATGAGACCATAGATAAGAACCAATCAACAGAGCCAGAGAGAAAGGAGACAGGGAAGGCTTCTAAGAGGGGGTGGCGTTCCAGTTGAACCTGAAGGATAGGAGTTAGCCAAGGGTCGTAAATGCTGTGCACCCACGCTGGCTGCGGAAACCAGGCCACGATTGCCCCTTCTCCAGAGAATCATCAGCTGCGGGAGCTACTTTTCCCAGAAATGCCTCAGAGATGCTGTGTTCTCCCCACAATCTCCCTGAGGGTGAAGACTCAGTCAATGACGGATGAGCAAGCACAGAAACCCGGACCCTTGGCCTTAAGGTGGAACAGCTTGGCTGTCATTCCCCCTCCACCTCTGTCGCATCAGGCAGAGAAGTCTGACTCCTGAGAAACGCATGGCTTTGTTCATCTTTATCCCCTGCCCACTCCTGCTTCCATCACTCCTGCAGGGTTCTCCTGGGAACAATGCCTCAGAAAGCCACTTGCATAAGAATCCCCATGTCAGTCTGTTTCTGGGGAATGTATCCTGAGTCATCAGGGGACCGACTGCAGAAAGAACAGCTTATATAAAGCCCCTTGGAGACGAGAGACTAGGGGAAGTTCAGGAGGCTCTAAGCTATGATTCAGGGTGGCTAGGCTGGAGAGCCAAGGTGCAGGGAGCAGGGTGGATCTGGGCCTGCGAAGCCCAGCGCTTCTACCCCAGCTGCAATCCTGACCCAGGTCTGGTGAGGTACCAGTTGACCTGCTCCCTCTGCACTGTCTTGATTTCCAGAAGTACGAGCCAGCCCAGCTTTGAGAGAGAGAGAGAGAGAGAGAGAGAGAGAGAGAGAGAGAGAGAAACATCCAGAGGAAACCAGAGGTATGCCTTGCTGACAATAATGGACCGAGTGTTTTGCAGGCCCCGTGGATCGATAACGATGCATAATTGAGAGGCCAGGAGTGGGCGGGTTACTCAGCCGTGTGCCTGAGAGATGCAGCACTTTGCCAACACCCGCGTCCGTCCGTCTGAGGCCTGCTGCTCGGCCCTGAGACGCCTCCCTCAGCTTCCAGCCCTCTCCTCGCTCAGGAAAATCCACTTGCAACGAGTGGAAGAGAAGCACACACCAGACGTGAGCGTGTGAGTGGTGGCTGACAGTGCCGGCTTTGGAGCCGGACGGAACCAGTTAGCTGTCGCCCTCATAACGCTGTGTAACAAAAAGACGCAATCTCGGAGGCCTATGACACTAAAAACTAACTTAGCTAATGTCCCTGTGGGTGGTCTCAAACAGCGTCCCTGACTCTTAGCTGGGCTTGCAGATATATCTGCGGTTCAACTGAGAATTACCTGGTCTAGGAGTGGGCCTGGAGTTGCTCTGCTTTGCCCCAACATCTGTGCAGTCTGTGCCACCCGCCTGTTGCCCTCCTGGGCCCGGTGAGCTAGCCAGAGAATGTTCTCATGAGTAAAGAAAATGGAAGCATAAAACCTTAAGGCCCAGACTCAAAACTGGCGCGCTGTCTCTTTTGTCTCCTGATCTTGACCTAAGGAAGTCACATGATTAAACCCAAAGGAGGGCGACCTGCACTCTACCCTATAAAGTCACATGACCAGGGGTGAAGAATTGGGGGCCAGGGATGCAATCTGTCCCAAACAGAATTCTGGCTCTGCCTCTGGCTAGCTGTGCGACATTGGCTAAGTCACTTAACCTCTCTGAGCCTCAGTTTTCTCTTCTATCAAAGAGAGCTTCTACTGGTAGCTTCCTTTTAGGTGATTGTGTAGGTTCAATTAAAGCAGGGGAGGGAGGTAGGTAGTTGTTACTGGAAGGTGGGTTATCCCAGCACCAAGATGCCCCGTAGCCACGAGAGAACAATTGTTGGTGCAGAGCCAGCCCTGGGGTAGCAGAGAATTGAGGGGGGAAGAACCTAATCCTTGAAATCACTGAATTGCCTGGCTGAGCTACCAGAGCCCCAGACACTAGATTTCTGTAAATGTATAAATTCCTTTCCTGTTTAAGCCGGCATGGGCCACTTTTGCATGACTTGCAGCCAGAAGTGTCCCTTCTGACGTCGGTGTCTTAGTCCGTTTGGGCCGCTGTAACGTAAGACCACAGACTGGGGGGGCGTCTGAACAACAGAAATTTGTCCCTCTCAGTTCTGGAAGCTGGAAGTCCATCGTCGGGGTGCCAGCGTAACTGGGTCATGGCGAAGGCTCTCTTCTGGGTGACAGACTGCGGACTTCTCGTGTGTCCTCATACAATGGAAGGGACGAGGGGGCTCTCTGGGTCCCTTTTATAGGAAAACCAATGCCATTTTTGAGAGCCCCGCCTTCATGACCTAATCACCCCCCTGAAACCCCACCACCTAACACCATCACGTGGGGAGTTGGGTGTCAACGCGTGAATCTGAGGGGTGGGGCACATTCAGACTGCAGCAGTCGACCAGCCTTTCAGTGTTTTCAAAATCTTTGTTTCTTAAACTGATTCTTTTTAGGAAGGAATATCTCTTGAAATGACATATTCAGCAATGTTTTTAGTTTCGCAGGTTTGTTTTTCTTTCATTAACTTCGAGCTGAACATATTCAATAGCTTTTCTTTAAAGTGACACGTATAACAGGAGCCCGTTTTTATAACTTGTGTCTGTTTGGATCCGTTGGTTCATCTTTCTGTGGAGCTACGCGTTGTTCCATCAGCGTCCTATGCGAGTAGAACGGCAGGAGGAGTCCTAGGCATTCATATGAACAATCATTATTTCTTAGTACTAGAATGATTTTCCTTTTTCCTTTCATTTTTTACATTTTTAAATTTCTCGTATTTTTTAAAATGAGCAGGCAACATTTTATTTTACCAAAAAATAGTACATATCTTCTTCGTAAAACCTAAAATAAAGACAGCGGTTGCCATTAATCATGCGCCCACTACAAGCTAGATGAATCTCTTCCCAAAGTAGATTAAAGGCTGTGTGGCTCGACTCCACGCTTCTTCCTCTTCTTCTTCCCTCCCCTGGGACCAAATTTATCTCCTCAAAAGGCTTTCATCTTCATTATCTTATGGCCTCGAGACACACCTGAGAAATAGCAAGTCAGAGCTGTAATTGCTGGCCCTATTTGATGGACGGGCAAGGCTTAAGTGGCTTGGCCAAAGGTTCAGTGCCAGAACTCAGGCTCCAGATTCCCAGGAGCCTGGAGCCTCCTGAATGAGGACAGTTAAGAAGTTATGGGTGCAAAGCCAAGAGTTCCATCTTCTCAGTCCGGGACTTGGCACATCTACCCTCTGTCTTCTGCTAGACTCCTATCCGAGTCCAGCCTCATCTCTAAGACCGTCTGAGTGAGACGCCCATCCGAATGCCCAGAGAGCCTCTTAAGAATAACAATCAGCACTGGGGACTTTTTTTAAAAAACAGTTGCTAATATTAATTTTACAGAAATAAAATCTAATTGAATTCCTCCTGGCTTTTCCCATTAACTTAATGTTATGGACTTTTAACGGATGTTTTAATTAGACACTCCTAGTAATGGGAATATGGCTCAATTTTCAAATGAGGGCCTAAGCTGCCAATATTCCCATTTGGACTTTTAATTAAGGTAAGAAAATATGAACCAATTATACTGGGTTATTGCCTGGGCTCTGTGGGATGGTGAGGTCACAACCGACCAGGAATTCAAAAGGCCTGGAGGGGGGAAAAGGGGGCTAGTAGTTAGGGTTGGAACAGTGGAGTAAGGCAGGTCAGGACCCCAGGCATCTGAAGAAGGGGTGTTTGTATCAGCTGTTTCTTCAGATGAAGATGAGAATGTGGAAACTGGTTGGAAATACATACATTTCTCCCTCACTTTTCTGGGTCTGTGAAATGCTCATGGCAAGTGTATCAATTCGTTTTCGCTGTGTAACAAAACATCCCAAATGCAATGACTTTAAGAATGTTTTATTATTTCACAATTCTTCATGATAGCAATTCCGGCTGGGCTTAGCTGGGCATTTCTCCTGGTCTAGGCTGGATCTGGGTCATCTTGGCTGGGCTTGTTGGTGCATCCTGGGTCAGCTAGTGGACCGGCTTGGGCTGGCTGGATGACGATGGTCTCAGCTGGGATACCAGGGATACCGGGCCTTCTCACCATCCGGGCACCATCCTCCAGCAGGCTAGCCCGGGTCACGAGATTTCAAGAGCCGCGAGAGGGCAAGCCTCTAAGCTCAAATGCTTTTCAAGTCTGCTTGCATCACATTTGCCACTGTCCCATCGGCCAAAGCAAATCACATGGAGGGCACTAGCAAAGGTTGAAGATAGAAGAGGCATGAACAAGCAGGGCCATTTCTGCAATTAACCCACCACAGCAGGTTCGGTGAAAAGCAAGTGAAGCCTAGAGATGGGATGGCTGACCCAGCCCTGAGGCACTAAACCAGAGGTCCTAAATACCAGTGCCTGTAGGGTGTGGCACATCAATGAATGAAGCAATTCTGGCAGTAGGCACTAAGGAACACTGAGGACCCACATCTTGACTAAAGGGACTCTCCACTACTCAGCTCCAGTCACTTGTTGCTCTAAGGGACGCCACCCTAGGGTGATCGAAGGGTTCATTTCCTCTGTCACAGCCAGATATCTGTATTTTAGTACAGAGTCTCTCAGTTTTTTCAGGCTTGGAAACAAATTTAAAAATTTAAATGTCGTACAGCTAGTAGGGAAATAGGAGGGAAGTTTGAACAGGCACTTCACAGAAGAAGTCATTCAAATGGCCGATCGATATATGGAGTGGTGACTGACCTCATGAGTCATCAGAGAGGTACAAATTAAACCCAGGATGCGGCACGGTCCACGTCATAATCTCAGGCCCCGCTGGTGGGAGTAAAAGCTGGAGGAAGACATTATCTAGAAGGGTCGAAGGTATGAATAGGCTGTACGTAGAGATTCTATTCCTCGGCACATGCTAAGAAACGCGAGCCCATGTCCACTGGGAGATATGGTCAAGGGTAAACAACACGCTGGCGTTGTCCCAAAGAGCTCAATATTGGAAAAGACCCAAATGTCCATCAACAACAGAACTGACAAATACGTGGTTGTGTAGCAACACAGTGGAGTACTATACAGCAATAAACATGACCAAAATACTGATGTAGGCAGAAGATGGCTGATTCACACAGACACGACGCTGAGCAAAACCAGCAAGATGTAAAAGAAAGCACAATAGGGTTCTCTTTACAGGGAGTTCAGAAAAGAGTATTATGGTAAGTGAAGTAAGTCAGATGGAAGAGGACAAGACCTATATGATTTTGCCCATATGTTGGCTATACAACAAAAAGGAACAAACAAGCAAACAAACAACAAAAAAAGAAAAAAACAAGCAAAAAACTCATAGACAAGGACAATGGAGTGGTTATCGGAGCAGAAGGGGGTCAGGGAAGGACTCAGAGGAGAAAGGGGGTCAAACGCATGGTGACGGGTGAGACTAGGCTTCGGATGGTGGGGACACCATGGAACACTCAGATGTCGGAAAGTGGTCCATCTGAAATTTACAGAATGTTATGAACTAACGTTACCCCAGGACGTTTAATAATAAAAAAGAAAAAAAAAAAGAGAAAAGTCCACGTGGGAGTGGACCTGGGTGGTCTTCCCATCTGTGAAATGGGAAAAAGCCCTTCTGAAGCAGGACATCCCAGGGCTTCAATGATACCAGAGGCTGCAGTGTCCCCGGGTCCAGGGGCTTCAGGGGTCCAGTCTTCTTCTGCAGCCTAGGAATTACTCGGCCCCATTTCGAACAGCCTCTGCGAAGCGGCTGGGGGACGCATGCCACTGAGGCCTGGAGAGGATAACGAGGCCAGAGTGGGAACGAGGCAAGTGTCCTGGGACCGCCTGAACCGAACCCGGGCATCTGGAGACGCCAGGCGGGCGGCCTCGGTTTGTGTTGGACGCCTCACAGCCCGCCCGTGGTAACCGAACCGGCTTTTGTTTGTTTGTCTAAATAGGGAGACAGAGGCTCGGGGCTGCCTCGGATGGCTCCACAAACAGCCCCGCGGCCAGAACAGGCGGCTGGGCTAAGCAGGCGGCCAAGGGGCCTTGGGGAGTGGGGACGGGGCGCCCGGAGGCCAGGCTAAGAGCATGCGAGGGGATTGGCACGGTGGGCAGGCAGGACCTGGGGGTAGATGGCCGGTCACCTCGAGCCTCCTTTGCAGAAGGGGTGGACAGGAAAGAAAAGTCTGGACTGGCCCAAGCAGGGCCTGGACTAAACTTCTGCCCTGGCCCTGCCCTGCAGCCTCTGATGTCACCGCAGGGGATGCAAGCCTGGGACCATCCCCTGTGAACCGCGTCTGCCTTGCCCAACAATGACAACTCGGTGTCAAATGGCCCATCACTCTTTCCCTTCTGGCATGGAGGGGACAGTGGCCAGTTAATTACGGCCTCCCCTGGTCAGCAGGGGTAGTGGAGGGAGCTCTGAGGCGGGAGAGGTGGGCAGCCATCCATGGGCCTCCTGGACCCCAGGATTCCTCTCCATCATCTCAGGGCAGACAGGCTCCTGGCGGGATAAGGACCAGTTGTTGGGAGGCAGGGGGAGGTATATCCCAGATTCAGTATTAGGTGAATCTGTTGTTTTTTTTTTTTTTTTTAATAAAAACAAGAGGAGATTCGGATATAGATGATATCGATTAGGTGTAATTATAGGCAGAGAGCTGAACCATTTGAAAGAGCCATCCTTGCAGATCGAAAACGGTCTAATACTAATACAGTCGACTTCACGTGATTCAGCCCAGCAACTGCAGTCATCAGGATATGGGTGTAGGGTGACATGGACGTAGGCCTGCACACAGCGACACCGACACGTCTGTAAACGATGCACCAGTCGTTGAATTTTATCAGTTTGTCTGCACAGGCCCAGACAAATCTCACCGACCTTGACTCTGCCCTCTGCGCTCCTGACCCCTGCCCCCCGAGCATGGGGACCTTGACATAGTCTACAGCCCCCGTTGTGTTGGGGTACACTTTGACTGTGACCAGCCCTCTGGGGATGTGATGAGAAGTGTACCTTACCCATTTGCTGCAGGGCCAGGCAGCAGAAAGGGAGCTTCAGCGTCAGAAAAATCTGGAGCCGAAGCCCCACCTGGCGACTTCCTATTGGTGTCATCTTGGTTAAGATGCCATCTCCCGGAGCCATCTGTGAACAGAGGGATAGGAACGGGATCTATTTAGCTGGGGACATGAAATAGGATCACGTACACCAGGACCAGACTCACCGACACACAGAGTGGCCTTCGCGGGTGTTGATTTTCCCATTTCCTCATCTTACTGAGCTGTCAAGAGGGACAAATTGCTTTGGCCCCTGTGCATGGCAGAGGTACCAAGCTGCGTTGTTATAGAAATCTTTCTTAAATTACAAGAGTTACACAGGTGTATTTTATAAAATTCATGGAAATCAAAGAAGAAACTAAAAGCCCCACCCCCCGACCCTACCACCTAAAAACTAACAACGTTGATATTTTATATTATGGGGGACTCTTTAATTTGCAAGTAAGGAAAGCTGATGCAAACCAGCCCAAGACAAAGGGAAATTAATGAGCTCGTGCGACTGAAATGTTTGCGGGGAGCTTGTCAAACGTCAGGCAGGGCCTGGCCCGGGTGTGAAAGTAAGAAAGAAAGAAGAAAGAAAGAAGGAAGGAAGGAAGGAAGGAAGGAAGGAAGGAAGGAAGGAAGGAAGGAAGGAAGGAAGGAAGGAAGGAAGGAAGGAAGAATGAGTTTGGAGAGACACAGATGCTAAGCACCTACCTAAATGCCAGTCCTGCAGCCCTCTTTGGGACTGGGCCTTGCGTTTTCTCTCCCAGGTGGTTTTGCCATCATGCCCTTCTTACACACACACTCACGTGCACACACGCACACACACACACCACCCAGCCCTGCCGCATGGTCCAGCCCAGAAAATCAAATTTCCCAGCAGCATGTTTCCGTGAGACAGAGTCAAGGTGAGTTCAGACCTTGATAAGGCAGAAACCACAGAAAAGAGACACTTCGGAAAGGGAAGTGGCGTCAAATTCCACCTGCCACCGAACAAAAGGCGATCCCCGCAGCCACGGGAACCCCGGGACTGCTCTCTGAGCGCAGCGGGCCCGCCTGTGTGATCGTAGTGACGACGCTCTCGGGTCCCAGCGTCCCGACCTCCTGTGGAGTCACCGCTCTCCCTCAGAGGGGGTGGTGTGGGCAGAGTGACAAACGCAGGTGCCAACCACGCTGTGTGGCGTCACCGGGAGAAGACCAGTCCCCTGCTCTCCACTCTGCCACTGCAGGTCCGGTGTGGGACCTAGGTGTGGCCCACCAGGTGCTCCACAGGGACTGGAACCAGAGATGCACAGATGAAGCCACGGATGGCGAACTTTCCTCACCCAAGCGTGGCCCGTCTTATGACCAGGCCGTTCCTCCTGTGACACCAAGGCTGCGGTGGCTGCTCCCTCGGCGTCAGAGCAGCCCTGCCGTACCCCAAGCTGGCGATCCCTTGACATCCCATCAATAAAGCTTCTACTGCTGGTCTCTTTCTGTCGCTCCCAGTGATAGGACAGACCTAAAGCCATCCGTGCCCTCAAGGACCTTTCAGTTCTAAAGTCGTCTGGGAGAACAGCGGTGACAGAAGCCACTCATGTCAGTTTTCTCGCCGTGCTTCTGGGCGCACTGCTGGATTGTATTTCCCAGCCTCCCTTGTGGTCAGGAGACAGGTGATGTGACCACGTTCTGGCCCATGGGATGTGGGTGTTATGTGACGTGTGTCACCTCCAGGCCTGGCGCCCAAGGCCTCGATGCCGTTCTCCGCGGAGAGGAAGCTGAGGTCCACCAGACAGCAGGAGCTACACCGAACCCTCACAGTAAGCCCAGGACCCTCCTCGCCCCCACTTCCTGCCATCGTTTTGGAGCGAGCCATGCGCTTCCACAGTCTGAAGCCACAGAGACTCCGAAGTTAACCTGTCACAGCGGCTGGCTTCGTAGGCCCTACTGTGCACATACCGAAATTTTCCAGGGAAAGGATCCTACGCCTTCACGTGGGCAAAGAAGACACCCATCCAGACCGAGACACGACCACCAGCTGCTGCATCCCTTGTCAGCCGGAGGGGCCAGGTCCCCGCAGACCGGGGTCCCGGCCGAGTGTCCTGAAACACCGAACAGGCCTGACTGGGGAAGAGTCGCAGCTTGCGGCGGGCCGCGCCGGGCCTGCTCCTTCCAGTATCATCTCCAGCTACATGGAGAGTGCATTTTCATCGGGGACCCAGGGGTTTTGAAGTGACTTTCGGATGTTCTGGAGCCTTCCCTTCAGAGTTAGCTGGGGCCGGGCCCCTTTTCCCCGAGCACTCTGGGAAGATCCTTTCCCTGAGTAGAGGAGCAGATGTTGATTTGCATATATGCATGTTCCTGGCCTCTGATGAGATTAGGAGGTGCATTTTTAATCAAAGCCTCCAGCGAGGCTGGGCCCTGGGAGGCAAACTCGAGGAGGGGAGAGGAAATGTCACAGCGAAGAGGGTGTGGGTCTGGGGGAGAGTGACTCTCAGAGCTGAGGGTTGTTTGTGAAGTTGGAGCGGGGCTGGCAGACAGGGCTCGGGGTGGGGGTGGACTTGGATGTGGGGAGGCCTCGGCCCCTGCACTATCTATGAGCCTCGAGGCTCCACTGTCCCTAGAAAATGGATGGTTGGGGCGATGCTGTTGGACCTGACGTGCTTTGCAACTCCTTTGCCCTAACTATGCAGACAGGAGGGACCATCTCCTGGCAGGATCGTGAGCGGAAGGCGACCCTCCCACACCCCTGGGCCCCTAGTTCTGTAAAGGGGGCTGCCGATCCAAATCCAAGAAGTCAACGGTTCTGTCCTAGGGGAAATACCCTTTATCCATCAAGATGCCCCACGTGGACGCAGGTAAAGCGGAAACTCTGCCTCGGCCCTTCTGGTGAATGGAGACGTCTTGCTTTCTTAAAGAGGGAATGTTTAGAAGTAATTCCAGGGGGACATGTGTGCACCTTGAGGCACCTAATTCCCGAAGTGGAATGCGCCAAAGTCTGTAAAACAGGTGAGTTGTGTCTACATGGCCCCCATGGACCCGTCATGACCTTGGCCGCCCTCAGAGCCTTTGCCCTGGCTGTTCTGCCTGAAACGCTCCTCCCTCGTGCTTCACCCCACCTTTTTCATTCTTGTCTCTGCTGACACATCACCTCCTCGGAAGGCCTTCCTGATCGCCCTATAGCTCTTCTTCGTCCCTGTCACTGTCTTGCCTCTACTGCAGGGCTTCTCACTCTTGGCACTATTGATACTTTGCGTCAGATGAATCTTTGTTGTCGGTAGGGTGGGGTGTGCAGCAGCATCCCTGGCCTTTACCCACTAGATGCCCATAGCACCCACTCTCCAAAGGTTACGACGATCAAAAATGTCCCCAGACAGTGCCAACGTGCCCTGGGAGCAAAGCGCTCCCCGTTGAGAACCGCCAGTCCAACCGTTTTATTTTCTGTGGAGGACTTGGCACCGCCTGGCATATATTCTACATGTTTTTCTGATCATTTGTTTGCAATTCATTTACCCACGGGCCCGCCCAGGCAGGGACCCCGTCTTGCCTTGCTCACCAGGGTGCTCCCAGGCCCAGAGAAACACCTGGCATGCCCAGGAGCCCAAGGAATATGCGTTGAATAAATAAGCAAGTGAGAAAAGAAAGAAGGAGCATCAGCAAGCGTGTGTCCGATGATTCCTTTGCTGTCTGTGCACACACGCGTGCAAGACGCAGAGGAATGAGGCCTTGTGGCAGCTGGAGCAAAAAGCCTTGTAGGGGAAGGCTTCACTGAGAAGCATCGTTCTTCACAAGTCCTCTTTGAGCAGCGCGTCCCTGTGGCCTAGCAAGGCCGGGTCCCTCTCGGGCTTCTGAATGGGGTTGACATTGCTCTGCACGAGACAAGGATGGTTCCCGCCACAGTTAGAATAAGGTTAATGTGTTTGCAGTGGAACATGGAGACCCCACAGGACCCATATCCCACACCTCCCTGACCCTCTTTCCTTCATTCCCCCCTTTTAGACCTCGGCCTCTGCCATACTGGCCTCCTCAATAGTCCTTGAACACTCCTGCCTCAGGGCCTTTGCACTTGCCGATGCCGCTCCCTGGAACACCCTTAACTTCTTGCATGGGATACTGTCATGCCTTGCACCCTCCCCAAGCGCTCTAGGTGTCTACTCCAAAGTCGCCTCTTCCGACGACGTCTTTTATTTAGCGTTTGCATCGTCTGTCATCCTCGTGGGAGTGTCAGCTCCTCAGTGGCAGGGGCACCGACAGTTTCGCTCTCAGCCGCATCCCCAGCACGTAGATTATTGCTTGGCATGTTCTCGGTGGCCTGTGGGTGTGCGTGGGCGCCTGTGTGTGGCTCATGGAGCACCGTGGCACAAGGGTGCAGGACAATGGCTGGCGCACTGTGTGTTTAGGCTGGCTTCCCCGAGGCAGACCCTGAGACAGAGAGTCAGGCGACAGTGATGTATCGGGAAGAATTTGCGGGAACGACCCACAGGGAGAGGGAAAGTGGGATATGGAAGGGCAGGAAGCCAAGAGAGGGTACAGATCAAGGAAAGTCCTACAGAGGGCTCTTTGGGTGGGAGATGGCATGGGTCACATGCCTGATGTCCACCTCAGGTCGGGGGAGGCGAAGCATTTATACCCCAACCCCATAAAGATGCTCCGGGAGGATGTATGTGTCCAGGCCCTTCCGTCTCTCTGCGCAGAATACGTCCAGGCATGTGGAGAGCAGCCACCAACAAGACCCCGGCTCTGGCCATCGGGGGAGAGAACACACCAGGAGCTGAACCCATTGTGCAGCGAGACGGGAAAGGGCCCCGGGGGGTCGTGAGTGGTGCTCTGACAGTGTCGCCTGCAGAGGGAACGCTTCGTATTTGTGGAATCCACGCTCCAGCCTAGTTTATTGCAACTGAAACATGCTCGGAGCTGAAGTGACTTCCTTTCGTGCTACCGCGCCACTGTCCTCCGAAACTCATGGTTCCCACTAGAATGAGGACGCTAGGACCTGCCTGCCGAGTTTGGCGTGGGCGACGAGTGGGCATGTGCCGTGCACCCTCATCCCTGCTCCCTCTCTCCTCCCTCTCTTCCTTCTTTCCTTCCTGACTTCAGCTCAGATCTCATTTCTGAAGTGAGCGAAACCTCCCTGCCCCCAGTTTAGTCCTGTGAGGCTGCTCTTGATAGTCCCTTTATTTGGGCAGCAGCAGTGGCTCTCTTGTCCCTCTGTCTGTCTGGTCCCCCGGTGCCCGCTAGGTGCCCGGCATCTGGAACATGCGAGGTCCAAGCTTAATAAATGGACCTATTGACCAATTGCCCTAAAAAGCCAGAGGAAGGGGGATGCTACTTGAATCTGAGCCCTTCTCTGAGGACCCTAGTTCCACCCCACGTGGACCTGGGGTTGAGCATTCAGAGACGGCTCTGGCCTTTGAGGTGACCACCAAGGCCCTCCCTTCCAGCATCTTTATCCTGCTCGGCCCTACAGCCCCCTTCCCCCTGTCAGCGCCCCCCTTCTCTGGTTTCCCGTCCCCCCAGGGCTCCGCCTGGGCTCCCCCCCACCCCATGGAGGCTCTGGGAGCCAGGTCAGACTCCAGGGCCCCAAGAGTTAACCGCTGCAACCTCAGCTCAAACCGTTCATTGTCAAGTGGATTTCTTGGGCCAGCCCGAGTGCCGGGAGCCCGGGCCGAGCCGGGTCAAGGCGAGGTTTATTTTTTCTGCTGCCGAGCATCTCCCAGGTGCCTGTCTTTCCCAGGACAAATCTCCAGGCCCGTTTTCCCTGGCTCTCTCTCCCCTGTATCCAAACAACTTTATCTCTAAAGAGCAAATAACACCCAGCGCTCATAACAGATGCCAAGAACTGTTTCTGTTTTGATTTTTGAAAATAAAAATTCAACTCTGTTCAATAAAATTCAGAAGCCGCTTCCCTCTGTGGAAATTAAAGGCATCCAAGACGCCGGAGAAGCCACCGACCTTCCTAATTAAAGGCGCAGCAACGGCGGGGATCCGCTTCCTACAACCAGCCCGCTCTTGCTGAGCCGAGAACAAAGCCGGCCCCCATCAATATTTCATTCCCTCTTTTCTTCCACGATAACAATGCCGTGTGTTCCGAGCGCGCCCCCCAAAACAGACATGCAGACCTATGTTAATGAGGGTTTAAATAATTGACGCCCCAGATCTGGCTGTTTCTGGAAGTTTGCGGCGCGGGTTGCGGGCTCGGTTCATAATTGCATCCGTGCCTGGTCCCAGCCTCTGTCTGTCCTCTCTGTCCGTCCAGATGGGCAGATCCAGGCCGAGGGAAAAACAAGTCCCAGTTCTCAGAGATTGTTCTCTTTCTGAGGTTTTAGGGGCTTTATTTTTTTTGCTTCGAGTTGTAGGCTGGAGTCTGAGAAGGTGTTTTAACTTGGGACCTACTCAGAGGAAGTGGGAGCTGCACTTTTTGCTGCTAAGGTCAGGGGCCGGGGCATCCCTAGGCTCCCGGCCTTGTCCTGGGGAACCCAATGGATGCCTGAGCTGTAGGGAAGGCACAGCAGGTAGTCTCTCAAGGGAAGGAAGGAATGAAGGAAAGGAAAGGAAAGGAAAGGAAAGGAAAGGAAAGGAAAGGAAAGGAAAGGAAAGGAAAGGAAAGGAAAGGAAAGGAAAGGAAAGGAAAGGAAAGGAAAGGAAAAGGAGAAACGAGGGAGGGAATATAGGCAGGTGGGTGGGTGGGTGGATGGAGTTTGTCCCATCGGCCCATGGGGATTTGCCTCCTCCTAGATGGGAAATTGAAAACAAGGTAGACAGTCCACCCACAGGTCCTCTGGTGCAGATGGTACCCTGGCACCTTGTCCTATACCCAGCCCTGAGCGGATCTGTGGGGTGGTGGCTGAGAGCATGGACTCCGGGCCAGCCTGTCAAGGCCTGCATGCCAGCTCCGCCGCTCACCAGCTGTGCAACTCTAAGCCAGGTACTTGACCTCTCTGTGCCTCACTTTCCTCCTCCGTAAGACGAGGAGGAGGAGAATTGGACCTGCGTCGTAGGGCTGTGGTATTAGGCGTGTCTGTGGCTCCGCTATCCTCATTCCCGCTGTTCATCACAAAGGACTGGACGTCAGGCAGGGCAGCAGAGAGGGCAGGGAAGCCACCTCTGGGGGGGACTTCTAGGGACTCCGATGCACAGAGGCATGAAGACAGCCAGGCGCAGCGTTCTGGTGTCCAGAGGGAGCGCAGGCCCCGAGTCGCCCCACTACGGATGCGTTCAGCAAGCCCCTTTGGCTGCTGGGGGCATCCGCGGCTGCCCGCCATGCGGATGGCCATTCTGTGGGGAGCTCGGAGCCCACCCCTTCTTCTTCTTCTGGTGACTCTTTTCTCATTCGCTTTTGAAGAAGGACCCCACCCGGTGTCATCCTCACGTGGTCCTTCCTGGATGAGCACCTGTCTCCAGCCAGGTCACATGACCCCTGAGGGGACCTGAAGGGGAACATGCTCTCTCTGTCCGCTGCACAGAGTCGCCTTGTCACCCATGGGGATGGCCGGCCAGAGTAAAGCAAGGCCGAGAGGTGGGGCGAGGGCCACCGTTCTTAAAAAGGCCCGGAGCTCAGGCCACTCCTGTCCCTTACAACGACAGAGCCCTGAAGGCCTTACCCACCTCCCTTCCTCCTGCAAGAACAGGCTCTGGGCCTGCCGAGCCTCCTGGGTCCACCCCACCTGCTCTGCCAGGATCCTCCAGGAACCTCCAGGAACGCAGGTAGGGAACCCCTGGCCTTTCTCGGCCCCTCACGATGTCCATGCGACAAACATTCGGCTTCTGGGCCCAGCAGAGTGGCTGTGGTGCCTGTGTCTGGGATGTCACTAGCCTAGCTAGGAAGGTCGACTGGCTCATGGTCTGACCTCAGGGCCTTTGCGCAGGCGGAGTCCACAGCCGAAAACGCCGTCTCTCATCTGCCTGATGAAACCCTCCCCATTGCTTAAGTCCCAGCTGAGACGCCTCTTCCTCCAGGAGGCCTGCTCGGATGCCCCTTGTGGAGCATCCCTCCTTCTGGTCTGTCCTTTCCTGGGACGTGAAGCTCGTCACCTTGGGGCTGTCTGTCTCCTCTCCTGGCCTGGCGGTCTGGGGAGGGCAGAGACTTTCCCCTGTTTCCCCGGGGGGTGGCCCCAATGCCCTACACTGTATGAGGCACCGCTCCTCAGTTTGGGGCCCTTTGACCTCCTTTGTCTCATTTTGGTCACCCTGGCCTCAGGCGACACATCAGGGGGCGTTATTTTTCCATTTCTGCACATCACGCCAGGACCTCTGGTCAGACTTGCCTTTGATCCCCTGGTGAGGCCGAGTCACCACTGGTCGTGGGGTCCCGGCCTCTGCCCGTTCACCTCCCAGGCCCTTTGGGTGACTAAACAGAAATCTCGTCCCCTCTGGCCCAGACGCTCGGCAGCTGGGCTCCCCATGGACTCTGCCCCGAATGACTCAGGGCTTCTTGGAGCCTCATTTTGCTCGAGGTATTGGGTGACGCGTGCTCCTCTCCCTGCCACCTCCCCTCTCCTCTCATGGACGGCCATGGACCCGCTTACTGTTTCCAGGATTTTGGTAAAGGCTCTGACCCCTCGTCTGAGCCTCGGACTTCTGCCTGCCCCACTGCCCACCTGACGGCAACCCCCAGGCCTGTCCCCCAGCTGCTTCAAGGTCGCCATCCCGCAGCTGAACGTTGCACTCCCTGCAGCCAGCCTGGAGGTGCTCACGCCCTGGCCTTGGCACTGCGGACCGTGCACGTGACCACTCTGTGCCTTGGTTTCTCCACCTGTAGAATGAGGATAATGATGGCTCTGATCTCTTTAGATTGTAGGGAGGATTATGAGTTCATGTCCATAAAGCGCCTTAGTACGGTCCTGGCTCACAGTCACGGTTTTGTGGGTTTTCCGTTGTTATTGATAGTATCTCCTGTTCCCCCACCCCAGCCCCTTCCTCCGCGTTCCCAGCTCGGCAGACGGCCCCGCCACCTTCCCTGGAAACAGCCTCCTCCTGGTGCCCGGCCCCTTCCTGATGGCCACCCGTGCCATCACCCATGCGACACACCTCCCCTGCTTACGACTTCTCAGACGCGTTCCCTCCTCCCCTCCCCACTGCGCCTTCCTGACCCTCGCCGCCTCCTCTCCTAGGCCTTCAGGGGTCTCCTAACTCGCCCTCCCACCTCCAGGATCGCCCCCTTCGATCTGGCCTCCTCCCGGAGGCCCGAGTGGTCTTCTGAAGGTTGGCCTCAGCCTGTCATTGCCTCCAGGATGAAGTCCCACTGCCCGAGTATGACCGCCAAAGCCCCTCACCAGCAGGCACGGCTGACGCCCCCTCGTCACCTCCTCCTGTTCTACCCGCCACTGGCTCAAGTGCTTAAAGCAAGGCCTTCGGTTGTGGATTCTGGGTCTTCTTCATCCTGTTGAAAATTCTTTGCCAAGCCCTTCCGCCCTGCATGGGTCCTTTCGAGAAATCAGCTGCCAGCCTTACGGGTGTTCCCGATTAGTGATTACCTGTTTTCCTCCGGCTGCTTTTAATACGCTTTCTTCGTATTTAACCTTTGGCAGTTTAATTACGATGTGTCTTGGGGTGGGCCTCTTTGGATCCCTGATTTGGGGGATTCTCTGAGCTTCCTGGGGTTTCGTGTCCATTGCCTTCACCAGGGTGGGGGCCTTTGGACAGGCCGTTCCAACCACCTGGATTATGCTTCCTCCCCCTCCTCTCCTCCTTCGCTCTGGAGCCTCCTGACCCCTGTCCCTCCGCCAGGCCTCTGCTAAAATATCCACAGGCTCTGGGCTCCTTCCTGTGCAGGTCCCAGCCCCCCTGGACTGGAGCTGTCTGTCTCCCCGGTGGGACCCTGGAAGCCGCGAGAGCGATATGTCCTTTTCTGTTGCTGCTTCTCAAATCACTTCCGTTTTCCCACTACGATTAGGTTACGTATCTGGCTAAGGTGATGGGATGTTGCAGATGTGATTAAGGTCTCTTTTTTAAAGAAGCAAAAGAAAATTTTAGCTGCTGTTAGCCACATTCGCTTATTACCTCAGTTTCCCTGGGTCAGGAGGCTGGCCACACCTGGCGGGGTCCTCTGCTCAGGGTCCCAAGGCTGCATTCAAGGTGTCAGGGAGGCTCCAGGGTGCCTGGTTGTTGACAGGACTCAGTCTCTTGAAGCCGTAGGCCCGAGGTCCTTGCTTTCCTGCTGGCTGTTAACCAGAGGTGGGGGTGGGGGTTTGGGGGAGATGCCCACGGTTTTTTGTCACGTGGCCTTTTCGCAGACCCTCTCACACGTGGCAGTTTAGTTCTCCAAAGCCAGAGGCCCAGTCTCTCTTTGAAAGGTTTTTCACCTGCTTAGCCCACCTGAGATAATCTTTCTTTCAATTAACTCAAAATTAACGCCAAACCAGCTGATTTGAGACCTTACTTCCACCTGCAAATCCTTCACCTTTGCCAAACACGTAAACCCAATCACAGAGTGAAATCCCATCACAATCCCGAGGCCTTCCCAGGCTCAAGGGGGTGGCATTATGCAGCACGTGTCCCCAACAGGGTGAGGGTGGGGCACCGTGGGAGCGCGCTTAGACTTCTGCCTCTCGAAAGGGGGCACTTGTCTGCCTCATCAAGGCCGTATTCCCATCACCTGGCCGGGGCAGGTGCTCATCCCCTTTTACTGACGATGTGAAGGAGTGGATCAACGAGCGAGTAAACGAATGAATGACTCAAATGGCTACACAGCTGCTCTCTTTCCACCGGGTGAGGAAGTGGGTGATAGAGTTCGTAGATCAGCTGGAAAGTGACCCCGGATTCGCCATCTAACCAACTCCTTTGAAGACACCTCCTGTTGCCACTTTTCCTGGCACCGAGCAGACATGCGGAGAGCACAATCTCTGTCACTCCTCGGGGGCCATTTGATATGATGAGCTGGGTGGATGTCACTTCAGCGTAGGCCCTGGTGGAAGAGAGGCTCAGATTCCCCAGTGTTTGGGGGCCACCCCAAAGTGAGAAGTCACCTTCCCTTTGTAAGGAGGCTGCTTAGTCGTTTCTTCATGACCCCACTTTGGCGCACACTGTGTCTGGTTAGAGCCAGTGAAGGCTCCCAGGGGACACCCTGACTTTGGGCAGGAATCAAGGAGAGACATTGTGTGCAGTGAGCTGCAAAGAGTCGCTCACTGAAAGGCCCATTGCATCCTTTATTTATTTGCATTGAAATATTTATCGGGATGGGATGCATCTATAATAGATATGTCAGCCACTCGGGCAGGCCTGCTGGGGAAGAAATCTGGGTGGCCTCTCTCCTAGGCATCCCTCTTTTCGCTCAGTAAATAACGAACTGAACATATTTCCCAGTGACCCACGGCACACCGAGCGCTTTGCTATGAAATCAGACTTGGTCGCTGCCCTTCACGAAGAGAGAATGATGACGGAGGTGGGGAGAAGCTAGTGTTTATTGAGTGCCTACTACGTGCGAGGCATTTTATACCTGTTATCTCACTTAATTCCCACAGCAGCCCCATGACGGAGGTGGTCTAATCACATCTCCCGAACAGATGGAGACAGTGAGGCTCAGAGAGCTAAAGCAACTCACCAAGGGTCACGCAGTCTCTTCACCTGAAGTCAACGTCTTTCCACCGTGCCATGCTTCCTGAGACCCGATTGAGGGACCTTTACAAGTCTCAACAACCGAAATGCGTTTCGGTATGTAAGAACAGGCAGCAGATTGGAGTGGAGGATGGGGAGGAGAAGGGGGTGCCCAACCCAAGCCAGGAGGCTGAGATGGGAGAGTTACTGGAGTCCCCGTTTAGTGAGCCCTCCCTCGGCGGCAGCCCCTGTTCAGAGCGCGTTAGCTCATTTCCCTGGCCCAGCGCCCCTCTAGCAAAGCTGTTATCATAACCGTCATTAAGGGTGAGAAAAACAGGGCCTCAAGGAGGAAGGCAACTTGCCCAAGCTTTCCAAGTGCAACGTGGCTGGGATTTGAACCCAGGCTCCTGCGCTAACCCCCTGGGTCTGCTCCTTGGCCTGCAGACTGGGCAAACCCCCTAAGGAGGGCAGAGGACTCTTCCGTAGGCCAGAGTCAGGGTGCCCAGACCCAGCCACACCTGCTGCCTGAGAGTCCTCTGCCTGGGGCCCAACAGCGTCCTGGGACCCTGCTGTCGTGGCTCTGCCCGCTGTCTGGGACTCCATCATCTCTGCTTTGCCCTGGATGTTCCTTGGTAACCCTCCAACACAGGACTCTGCACGGCCCCAGGAAGATCCTTCCAAGGCCTCCGCTCCCTTTATAACACCAAAGCTCTGAGACCCTTAGCACGGTCTTTAAAGTTGGTTTTAAAAGTTGTGATTTTTAAAGTAGGTGATTGTATAAGTTTTCATGAAGAACAAGAGTCTTCTGCTTCTACCTCACCCCTTTTCACCTGCAATTCCACTCCCCAAAAGCATCCACTGTATTGATCCCTGCATGGATTACTCGATGGCCGGTAGCATCAGTTCTCTAACTTTGACCTTCATTTTCAAGTGTTTTGGCTGTGCCATGTCCTTCGTGTTTGTATAGGACTTTTAGAATCAGCTCGTCAAGTTCCACAGAGAAGCTCGCTTTCCGATGGGGATTGGATTTTATTTATTTATGGACCTATTTGGGGAGAATTGATATCATAACAACATCACATCTTCTGATCCCTAAACATGATACATCTCTCCATTTATTCAGGTCTGTTTCATACCTTTCATCAGCATTTTATAGTTTTCAATGTACAGATCTTGTTCATAATTTGTGAGATTTATCTCAAGTATTTCATTTTTTCTAGTGCACGATACATTTTATGCCAATATCAAGTATTTGAGGTAGTGTGTAGGAATACAGTAGATTTTGGCACATTTTCCTGACTCCTGCAACCTTGTTACATTCACTTATTAATTCTGGTAGCTTTTTTGTAGATGCCATCAGATTTTCGATGGAGATGATAATGTCATCTGTGAATAAGGGCAGTTTTATTTCTTCCTTTCCAATATGGATGTTTTCTGGTTGTTTTTCTTGCCTTATCACACTGGCTAGGCCCTCTAAAGCAATATTAATAAATATGGCTACTCAGAATATCCATTTCTTTTTTGAGTGAGTTTTGGTGGTGTTGTGTTTTTAAAAGCATTTGTCTATTTCATAAATTCTATTAAATTAATTGGCATAAAGTTGCAATAATAGTCCCTTATTATCTTGTAAATATCTGTAGAATCTGTCGTGATTTAACCTCTCTCAGTGCTGGTACTGATCATTTGTGCCTTCTCTCTTTTGTTCAAGATTAATCTGGCTAAAGATTTATTGCTCTTACTGTTCTTAAAAATCCCAGCTTTCGGTGCTAACGATTTCCTCTATTGTTTTTCTGTTTTCTGTTCATTGATTTCCACTTCGATCTTTACCATCCAATCTTTTTTAAAATGACTTTGGTTTGATTTCTCTTTTTAATTTTTTTTCTAATTTCTTAAGATGGAAGTCGATGTCATTGAATTGAAATCCTTACTCTTTTGTAATATACCTGTTTAGTGCTATAAATTTCCCTTTATATTCTTTTAGATTCATCTCAAATTTTTTAATCTTTTGTTTTTTTTTACATTTATTTCAAAAAAATCTAATTTTCCCTTGATTTTTTTTTTCTTTGACCCATGGTTTCTTTAGAAGTATGTCCTTTAGTTTTCCAATATTTAGAGATGTTCTGTATGTTCTTCTGTAACTGAGTTCTAACGTAATTCCACGTGGTCAGTGAACATACTTTGAATCCTTTTTAATTTATCGAGACTTGCTTTATGACCCAGAAGACGGTCTATCTCGGTGAATATTCTGTGTGCACTTGTGAGGAATGTCTATGCTGCTATTATTGGGTAAAGCGTTCTATAAATGTCAATCAATTCAAGTTGATTGATACGGCCGTACAAATCTTATATAGCCTTACTGATTTTCTGTCTGCTTCTCTCAATTATTGAGAGAAGGGCGCTGAAATTTCCAGCTGTAATTGTGAATTTATCTGTTTCTCCTTGCAGTTGTATCAGGTTCTGCTTCATATATTTTGAGGCTCTGTTATTAAGTGCGTAAATGTTTAGGATTACTATCCCCTGTTGACGAATGGACACTGTTAACACTATAAAATGAACTTCTTTGTCTCTGGCCTCCCAGAGAAGTGTTTAGTCTAGAGCTAATTATTCCCTGCTATTGAGGCAAGGCCCTTCTGAGTTCTCGACTCGATGCTCCATGGATGATGAGGGGTTTCTACCCTGCCTGGTGAAAATAGGTACCATTGCAGGCCCTGTGTGAGCACCAAATGTTATTAAATATTCTTTCAACCTTCTGGGTGGTTCTTTCCCCACCTCGGGAGGCTCTCTCGCATGCATGTGCTGATCAGCCCCTACTGAATCTGTCAGGGGACCTTCTGCAGAGCCAGGTGCTGCTCAGTGCCAAAGCGGGGAGGGGGTTGGGAAGAAATACTCCCGACTGTCTCTCTCGCCGCCCTGCAATCTCCAGCCAATGCCTCCCACTGGCCAAGCCCATCAGCAATCAGAGGACAGGCAAACCTAAAAGATTCTGTCCAAGGGCTTTGGCCGGGCCCTAGACAGAGAGCAAGGTGGAGTAGGGCAGAGGGTAGATAGACCCAGTGATGGGGCAGGCGAGGTCTGCTATGGTCTCAATGTTTGTATCCTACCAAAATTCATATGTTGAAAACCTAATGCCCAAGGTTTTAGGTGTGAGGAGGTAGAGCTTTTGGGAGGTGATTAGGTCCTGGTGGTAGAGCCCTCTTAAGTGGGATTAGAGCCCTTATAAAAGAGGCCCCAGAGAGCTCGCTCAGCCTTCCACCCTGTGAGAACACAGCGAGAAGTCAGCAGACCCAGAAGAGGGCCCACACCGGGATCTGACTCCACCGGTACCCTGACCTTGGACTTCCAGCTGCCAGGACCGTGAGAAATAAATTTCTATTGTTTATAAGCCACCAGTCTGTGGCGTTTTGTTATGGAGGCCTGAATGGACTCGAGACAGTGTCTAATTAAACATTTGTTTAATGTTTTAAAATGACCTATTTCCCCATCTGATGTGTAAGATCCATGAAGATTAAGGTTTTGTCCCTCTTGATTATAACCACATCCCCACATGCTTTGAACACTGCCTGGGTGCCGGTAGGTGCCCCACAAATGATTGTTAATGGATAAATGAAACAAAGCAAAACAATGAGCCTAACGGTAGAATGCTTTGTGAGTAAGAGACTAGGATGCATCTACATGAAGAGTTGCCATGTCCTGATTGGATTAGCAAAGGCAACTGAAAATGCGTCCTGCCCACGGCCATCATTGCCACTGCTCATTTCTCATCCCCATTTCACCCGGATTTCAGGGGAAATTTCTGGAGACCCATCTTTGCCACATGAGGAAGAGAGCAGACTAAGGGGGAGAAAGGACAAGTTCAACCACCTTCTCCTTGTTGTGGTAAAGGGTCATGGAGGCCATGAATGGGTGAGATTGGCCCAGGACCCCCAGGAGGTCAGATCTCCAGAATTCCCTGCCAGCTCTGGGTGCTGTGCTCATGGTACACACTACTCTAAGCTGCAGTATGTGAAATGCTTATTTAAAGAAACTTTAGACCTGCTCTGGTCCCTTACAGGTATACCCACGTGAGACATCCCAGGCTCTCCAGGGCCCAAACTAGACTCATGGTCCCTTGATTCAGAGGGTGGCTTCACACCTGGTGGCCTTCCAAGGGAATAGGATTATGTCTCGGGAGCCTCCCCTGGCCTTCGGAAATAGATGCCAAGGACCTGATTGCTGTGGTCACTCCCAGCCCAAGATTTGACCCTAGTACAGAGTGGCTTAGGAGGAGACAAGTGCGTTGTGGACCCAGCAGGCCTTGGGTTCCAATCCCAGGGCCTCCTCTTGCTAGCTCTCCGACTTACTATCCAAAAATTAGGTTTCCCGCTTTCTCTATGCGATGGTCCCGAGGATGACATAAATGGGGAAGTCCCAGCAGGTGCCTGGCACAGAGTAGGCACCTCCCCAAGGCTTCTTACCCTTCTCTGGCCTGTCTTCCCGCATGTCCTCTGGGACCCTGTCTTCACCGCAGCCTCTGGGAGGGATCGTGCCCATCCTCTCTTCCCCCCATCCTCTCTCCCCCACCATCAGCGAGCGGCTCTGCGCTCTGCGTTTGAACACTTCCAAGGCAGGGAAACTTTTCTTCCCGGGCCTGGCTCGGTCTGGCTGCCACCATGAAAGCCCCGTCGCCTTCCCCCCATGGGCCTGCGCCACCGGCTTCAGAAAAGCCCTCGTCTCCTCTGCTGGGCGAGCGAGCAGAGCAGAAGCGGGGAGCCCGGGGGGAGCCCTAATAGGGGAGCGGAGGAGACACGCACGGATGAAAGCAGAGGTGCAGGCAAACCCGCGCTCCCGTTTTCCCGCGGAGCAGCGGGGCCAGGCCCCACCGACCGCGGCCTCCGGAGAGCCGCGGCGCCGGGGACCCAGGCTCAGGCCCGGCGGGAGGGTCCCCCCGCGGGGCCGCCGCGGCGCGACGCGGCCCGAACGGCCACTAACGAGGCCCGATCGCCGGCGCCGCCGCCGCGGTGCGCCCCTTCCACGGCGCGGCCCGCGCCCCTAAATAATACATCACAGCCGGACAGGACGCAAAACAGCCCCCGGCCATGCATTATGCAGCGCGGCGGGCGCCGGCGGGCGGGGGAGGCGCGGGCCCGCGAACAGGTGCCCCGCGCAGCGCCGCCACGCACCTGCCTTTGTGGTGACGGGCCTGGGGTGGGGATGGGTTAGGGGATGGGGATGGGCCATGATGGGGATGGGGATGGGGATGGGGATGGGGATGGGGATGGGGATGGGGATGGGATGGGGATGGGGACCGGGATGGGGATGGGGATGGGCCATGATGGGGACCGGGGTGGGGATGGGGATGGGGATGGGGATGGGATGGGGATGGGGATGGGGATGGGGATGGGGATGGGGATGGGGATGGGGATGGGGATGGGGATAGGCATGGGATGGGCATGGGGATGGGGATGGGGATGGGATGGGGATGGGGATGGGGATGGGGATGGGATGGGCGTGGGGATGGGGATGGGCATAGGGATGGGGATAGGTGGGGGTGGATGGGGCGGGGAGGGGGGACGAAGTTGGGATGAATCAGCTGCCCCGACAGCCCCGCAAAAAGCAATTTGCCAGACTCTGGGGGGCTGGGAGCAATTACAGGCTGGAGCGAGGGCCTGAGTGTGTGTGCGTGTGTGCGTGTGTGTGCATGTGTCTGTGAGTGGTTAAGCGTGCACGAGTGAGTACGTGCGCGATGGCTTTATGGTGCTGCATGTGGGGTTACACGTACATGTGTGTTGTATTTGCGTGTGCATACAGGGCCCTTGTGCGCACGTGTGCTGTGGTCCGTGTGCGTGGGTGCATGTGACGCGCGCACCTGTGTGAACGTGTGTGCTTGCGTGTCTCTGCAGTGCGCGTGTGCGCCCATGTGGTGCTTTTGCCTGTGCATCCATGGCACGTGTGGGTATGTGTGAGGTTGCACGTTCATGTGGCATGGACGGACGGTGCATGTGGTGTGCACGTGCATGAGCAAAGCTGCGTGGTCACCTCTGCGCAGGCAGCAGAAGCAGACATGCGTGCGGGCGTATGCAGGGGAGGCATCTGTGTGGTATGTCTGTGCTGCATGCATGCGTGGTGCACGTGTGTGCATATGCAGTGTGTGTGGCGGGCACGTGATAGTACAGATGTGGTGCGCATGTGCACATGTGGACGTGTGCGGTCGTGAATGCATGTCTGCACGCACAGTGCAATTCTGAGTGGACACAGAGCGTGTGTGCTCATCCACGTCCTGTGAAGTTTTACGGGTCTGCGGTATGCATGCTTTGTACGTGTGTGTCCTTGGATGGTCATGCACACACGCATAGGTGTGTGGCTTGGGGGATGGGCTCCATAGGTCAAGGACCCTCACTGCTGCGATGGGGACACACCAGCGGGCGCTGGTATCTCAGAGGGGCACAAGAACTATAAGAACGGGAGAAATTGCAGACTGGACTCAGCTGTTGTCTTAAAAGGGGTAACTACCCTTGCTGGGTGACGAAGCATCACTGGGATCGTGTTCACATGGACCACAAGCAGACAGAGGCCGACAGAAAGGAGCAAGTTCCTTCTTCCTCCTCCAGCCTCATCGTCTCTCTAGTGAGCCTAACACAGAGCCAGAACGATGGGATGCACAGCCCCAGCCTCTGCATCCCAAAGTGGATGGAAAGGCCTGTCTGGAGCTGAGAGACAATAACTTAATTGACTGTCACAGTCTGCCCCTCCGGCCACTGGGCGTTGATAGGCATCCTTTCCGCAGATTTGAAATTTCATACAATAACAGAACAACTCTTCTTTTTTTTATAGAAATAAAAGTTCACCTTTTCCCCCAAATGAGGAGACACGCTGTCAACTGAAATTGTATCCATCTCTGAGAGATAGTGATAGGGTGGGAAAGAGGGAACGATGAGAAATTCAGACTAGATTCCCACAAAAGTGGCCTATCTTCTCAGTGACTCAGTCTTCACCACTGTAAAGTGGGGATAATCATAGCTGCTCCTCGAATCTGCAGATGGCTCAGAGAGGGGTCTGTCCGTCCCCTGGAACAGAACGCTAAAGCCTCTGGCCTCTGCCCCAGCTTCGTGGACCCTAGAGCTTGCAAGTATTCTAGGTCCCACAAGTTTTGTCAAGCCATTTCTCCACTCTGACCCTCGGTTTTGTCTTCTGTCCAAGAAACTGCCGACCTGCAGTGAGGCCCCAGAGGAGGGTGTTAGCCTATAAGACAGACCTGTGGGTTCCAAGGCCCGACCTCCCATTCTCTGTCCACTTTGATGGCTTGTGCTCTGAGCCATTGGCTCTGATGCAGAATGGGCTTGGGAAGCATGTCTGGGGATCCCACTGTGTGGTGTCGGGCAGGCCTGGAGGCTGGGACCTGCACCAGGAGCAGGGACCTCCATAGCCAGCACAGACCCACCCAGGCTCTGCAGGAGGAAGGCAGAGAGACTCTGATTGCTTCCTGGCGGGGTCGAGGAGGGGCTTTCGCTGTGTCCTCAGCGGTGGGGCTCAGACTCAGGACAGGCTCGTCGAGAGCAGAAGGGGTCACCTCTCACCATTTCGTCCTGCAGCCTAGTTTTATTCTAATGATGCTCCTCATGGTGCAGGGTCAGATCTGTTGTGCCCACCCAACTCCCGGGATGACCGCTTTCTTGGAGATATTCCAGGGCCTGCCATGCCTATCCCGCAGAAGATGAGGCTGAGAGTCGAATGGCAGGTTGTGCTGCCCCAAGGCTCCTGGCCAGGGAGGTAAGTGGGGGCTGGCATGCACCCTGAAATCCTCCCTAAAGGTAGGGGAGCCCATATCTAATTCTTACCGAAGGGTTTATCCGGGCTACTGGGAGAGCTGGATATCCGGGTGCCCAGGACAAAGGACAGCCCCACAGTGATTCTGCACACGACTGAGCTCCCAGGGACCAAGCAGCCCACACCCACTAGATCTCCCAGCAGGAACGAATCAGAGCCATTTTCATGTTCGATGCCCTGCCCGCCTACCTGCCCAGAGCACCAATGAGGCCTCGGGGGCTCAGAAAGTAAAAGAATAAATCTCAGGCGGAGGTCCCCAGAGGCAGAGCTGAGACCAGACCCCAGTCAGGAGCTGCGCCCACTCCCTCGGCCCCCAGATGGCCTTGGGCTCCACAAGGAACAAAGACTGTCCCGTCTTCACAGGATGCAGGTGGGCGAGGAGTCAGGCCCAGCCACCTCCGTAACTTCGGGCAGATGGCCTGTCTTCTCCGTGCCTCAGTTTCCACCACTGTGAAGTGGGGATAATCACAGCTCCTAGAATCACCGAGGACTGAACAAAGTGAGAACAAAAGCTGCTGCTACCTCTCTCTGTGATTTCTCCCAGGCGCTTCACACGCGTTCACTCCTGCAGCCCTCCTAGATCCCTCTGGAGCGGACCTGTCAGGAGTCCCGTTTTAGAGACGAGCAATCTGAAGCTCAGAGAGGTTAAGTAAGTCACTCGAGGTCACAGAGTCAAGTTGCTGAGCAGCGCTGCCTCTCACGTGTGAGGGAGCACGTGGGAAGCTGTTAGCACGGTGCCCGGCACGTGGCAAGAGCAGGAAACTAGTTATCCTTGTCCTTTACCGATTATAACAGGTCCTGCCTGGCTGGGGGTTACCTCTGGAGGCCACGATGTCAGCTTTCGCTATGGGTCCACAGCCAGGGCCCAGTCCCATTCTTCCCAAGGCCAGCCCCAGGGTCTCCAGGAACTACTACAGGCCCTGACGTCCGTCCCCAGCCCTCAGACCCCGGGACTGGGACTCGCCTCTCCCTCCTCGCAGGCGCTGTAGGTCTGCGGCTGACATGCACTTAATTAGTTCACCCACTTGCTGGGCGCTGGCGAGAGCGTTATCAGTCTCTCCCTGTCTCAGGCAGTGATGGGCTCCCCGTAAGCAGCTTTGGAGGGAGATGGTGCAGAGATGTGAGGGGCAGAAACACATTTTCTCCCTTCTCTCCGCAGATAAAGCGGCAAGTGACCGAGCGGCCTTCCTTCTGGAAGCCGGGCTCAGGGCTGCGCAGCGGTGCATAGAAACAACTCATTTCCAGGCTGGGAATTCGGGGTTGCCAGGGGCGGCTTCTAATCCCCGGACCTGTGGTCGCTGAGTGCCATCCCACAGGCTCAGGCAATAAGCTTCGGCTCGGGGGCAGGGCCTGGGAGGGGAGCGATGGCCCTGGCTGGGTGCCAAGTGGCCCTGTGGGTGGAGGGCTGTGTAGTCCTGACCCTGAGCTGTTCCTGAGTTGTTCAGAGGGGCAGGTGCATCACCATCAGGCCCTCAGAGGCTACACTCCGCCATCGGCAGGTGCTGTCTCCTAATTTAGGACACGCCGAAAAGCTCCATCACACTGGTCAATGGCATTTTGTCCGTGAACTGTCACAGACAGTGTTGTTTCGTGACCACCGAGCTTCGAATCCGGGTTCCACCACCGACAGGCTGTGTGACCTTCAGCAAGTGACTTGCCCTCTCTGTGCCTCAGTTTTCCAATTTATAAAATGATGACGAAAACGTCTATGTTACAGGGTTGTCACGAGGATTACATGTATAATTCCACGTCAAGCACCTAGGACACCTTCTGTGCAGAGTCTGGACTGTGGTTGCCGTTGGTCCCATGAGAGAAGGTACAGGGATGGCACTTTTGGAGTCAGGGCCTTTGTTCCATGGGTGCCTAATCGTGGATGCCCAGAGCTCTGTGCAGGGGAGAATGCTGAAGCCTCATTGGAGCCCAGGCATGAGCCCAGGCATGGGATAGGCAGCTTCTCCTCTCCAGAAGGGCTGAGAGTTTATTTGGGAGGTGATGTCCAGACGCCCCACAAGATGGGGAAGGCAGACGTCCGATGATGGGAACGACCCCGAGAGAGCTACTGCTGGAGCAACGGGGGCCCATTCCTTCCAGGGCCTTCTGGAGACTGTAGCTCACACTCAGAACCACCCCCTCAGGGACAGGGCAGCTGGGGGATTTAGCCACCAATTCTCACAGCTCATCCCCGGAGAGTTGCTCTTCGGGCGTGAACTTATGGTCGGTCCAGAATGCGGCACTCGCGGCTCATCTAGAATGTGCTCTGAGCGTGCTCCCACAGCCAGAAAAATGCCCTCGAGTGGACAAATTCAGACCAGGGGAAGACAGGCCGGGAAGGTCCACAGCGACGTATGGGTGGGCTGGGGATGTGGCGGGGTGTGTGACCTGACACATGAGTGACCCACACATGATAAGACCAGGAGACCTGTCTCCTGCTCCCCTCCCCGCTGCCTTCCCTTCCCTCCTTCCTTTTGCCTTTTCTCTCTCTCCCCTCCGTCTTGCCTTCCTTCTGCAAACATCCCTGGCGCATCTCTGCCTTGCCAGGCCTCACGCTAGGAACCAGGAGTAACGGAATAAATAAAAGCTCGCCTCTGCCCTTAGCTGTTCAGCCTGGTGGAAACAGCAGAGACCACCCTCCATGTCCCTGGAGCGGACGAAGACACCCAGAGCAGCTAATAAATGGTTCCAAGTGGTTCCTTTTCAGGCACTTTTATTTTTTAAAGCAGGGCCCAGGGCCTGAACTGGGCCTGGCAATTAGAGGCTTAGCCTGTGTCGGAGGAGAGGAGGTGGGGCGAGCAGGTGGGGTGAGGAGCCCGGACGCCCTGGCAGAGGCAAACTTATTAGGCAGAGGAGGATCTCCGTTTTCATGCGGAGTGGGGAATTTAGAAACGCTCCATCCGAAGTCACACTAATGACAGGCCATTTTATTGATCTTTAATTCAAAAACAGCAGCTAACGCGCGTGGGAAGGAGGCGGGAGATTTCCTTCCTAATAACTTACTTAAACTGAATTCCATAGGGAAGATTAATTTGCCTGGAATAAAAGCAAGATATCACTCCAGAAGTAAGAGGTCACCCTGAATGAGTCTATCCTCACAAGGACGGCTCGCTGTCTCCCAAGGTCAAAAATTTCCTTCTAGGAGGCAAGTGGGTGTGGATGGCGGGGGGAGGGGGCAGGGCTTGTGAGACAAATGTATTTGGGGTTCCCTGGGGACTCTATGAGTTTTCTATCCAAATTACCACCGAGTTTAAGTTTAAAACAGCACCCATTGATCATCTCACAGGTTTGGAGAGTCAGGTGTCTGGGCACGAGTCAGCGCAGGTCTCGTAAGACTGCGATCAAGGTGTTCGTCGGCCAGGTCTCAGGGTCCCTGCCCAAGCGCATTCAGGTTGTCGCCAGAATTTAGTGCCCTGAAGCTGTAGGACTGGCGATGAGGCCAGCGGAAACGTCTCTTGGATCTTCACCCTCGCTTGCTTAGGCCAGGCCCACCCAGGATAAGGTCCCTTCGGTGAGCTCAACATGTGCTGATTAGAAAACCTCACTCAGCTCAGGATGAAGTCTCAGGCTCCCCTCCCAGTCTCCCCACACAGGCCGCGGGGCTGAATCCAGCTGAATCGTCGTCACCAACTCTGAGACTGGGACAGGCCCTTTTGTGCTGCTTGGCCCAGTGTCTCGCATGTCCAACAGGTTGGCAAGCCCCAGCCCTACTGACCTGAAGAGGAACAGCAGAAGCATCTTGAATGATAAGCGGGGTCACGATTCCAGCAATCCAGAATGCCAGAGTGAAATCACTAAAACTTATCTGTTTCAAGCTTTTTATCTTAAATTTGACAGATAAACGAACATGCATTGATTTTATTTTATTTTATTTTTTTCGTGAAGGGCCATGGCCATTCTTTTGAGTGTGGCGCTCCCCCCCTGGCGTTCCAGGTGACCGTGCTTACGGGAATGGAACCTATTCCAGGCCACCTGGACTTTCTATTGTCTTCACCGCGGAGCGAGAACTCCAGGGCACGTAGAACACGGTGCGAAGGCAGAACATGTCTGGATGTTGAAAACGTGCGCAGCCTGTTCTAGTTCTCTGGTCCTCCGCTTATTGGACAGCCCATTTTCCGAGACGATTGCCTTTACTGAGACTTTCCAAAGAATTTGCCTCCTCGGTTTTGCTCTCCTATTTCACGGGTTTATGGAATATGTAATGTGATTGTGCCTGTAACCGTGCGAGCACGCAGACCTAGCATCTCCCCAAGTTAGAGAACAAGACCAACCAGCTCGGGGTGAATAAACTCACTTCTGCTATGGAACGCACACGCATGGGCACGCTGGAGAGTGGCATACCAGCTGGGACATTTGGCCTGCAGTGGGTGACAGCCAGGCTATTTGGAGAAGAAAGAGATAATATTGGCTAATCTGGCAAGTTAGTCAGAAGGGGGCCTAATGAACTCTGAGAACGGGAGCGCTGTGGCAAGTATGAAGTTCGGTGGGGGTTTGAAGGCTGCTGAGGGCTGGCCCCGCTGTCCCAGTGCCTCTTACTTACTTATGGGGTCGCCTTAAGGCCAAGGCCTCCTGCTTAATGTCTTGGGGGTGGGGTAACAGGCCCCAGGGCAGGGAAGGAGAGGCCATGTTGGGGGGTTCCGTGGACATAGGCCAGACTTCCTCTGAGCAGCCCTGTGTCTGCCCTATGGGAGCTGGAGGAAAGGCTGCTTGGGGACAAGGTCAGAAGCTGAGCTGCTGATCCAGCAGAAAGCACTTGGCGACTCGGTCCAGATCTGGAAGAAGAGGGGGGACCCTTTTCTTGCTTCTGTCCTCAAATTCTGGGCAGCCCCCCCAGCCCTGGCCTTCCCATCGGCACTCCGAGGTCGTGCAAGGAAAGAGAGGGGCCTAACAACAACAACAACAACAACAACAACAACAGTCATTATCATGATTATTTGGAGCCCTTAGTAGGAACCACGTCCTGGGCCATGTGCTTTACACTCACCAGCTCCTTTCACCTTGGCATTGACCCTAGACGTCGTTACGGTGAACCCCATTTTACAGATGAAGATTCTAAGGCACAAGAGATGTCAAGTGGTTTGCTCGGGTGATAACACAACGGTGACGCTGGGATTCAAACCAAGATCTCTTTGGCCCCCAGAGCCATTGCTCTTCTTAACCTTGAGAGTTGGTTCTTGGGCACCAGTGGGTAAAGGACGCCATTGGTTGGGGAGGAGCTTGATACGAACGCTACTTTCTGGAACCCTACCACCACCGGAGTCTGGGGTGGGGCCTGGTGATGTGCATTTCCAACAAGTGTCCCAGGTGGCGTGAAAGCTGAGGGTCAGAGGGTGCAGCGTGCAAAGCAGTGACCTCCAGGAGTGCCCCTGACCGGAGGCTCGGCCTGCTGCTGTCAAGAGCAGTGACCCGATTCTGAACCTGGCCCTGAGTGTGCTGGGGACCCTGCCCCAGTGGAGACCTCTGAGAAGGCCCTGGGGCACCCCCATCGAATGGGCTAGCGGGCATGGCAGTGCCTGCCCAGCTGGCCGAAACACCTGGAAGCTTTAAAAATGCCGATGCCTGGGTCCCTCCCCAGAGGTCCTGATTCAGGGTTTCTGACTCCTTTCAGCGGATTCTATGGCGCAGACAGGATTGAGAACCACAGAGCAAAGGGGCGGATGCCAGCCCAGGACAAGGAAGAACTTTCTACCAGGGGAGTCGGCCTTGGAAGGACTGAGCTGTCGGATTCAGGGACATGAAGGACAAAATTCAATGACTACTGCTTGTTATGAAGGGTTAGGGACACTGGCCGGGGATGGGGTGGAGGCCACCATCGGGAGGCAGCTGGAGTGCCCCGACCTCGGACTTGGATGAGCCTTGCCGCTGTAAGTGAGCAGAACAGAGCGGAGTGGGGACAGGAAGCCTAAGGAATGTGGGAGGCCAGATGCAGGCCAGACGGCTTTCCCATTCAAAGGGAAGACAATGTCCATCAGTGCCGTCAGCCTTAAGGTGATGTCACGCACAGGAGCAGTGTAGCGAGGTCTCTCCCGCACCCTTTAGCTCACGATCATGGGATTTCACTGTTATGAAGAGCCTGTGACGCTCGGATGGGACAGTAAGTCCCAGCAAACTCGACTCCGTCACAGAGGGTTTGAACCCGTCCAGTTAAATAGTCAGTGTCCCTTCTCTCAGGCAACACACACGCACACGCTTGCACGCACGTGCTCGCACACACACATACACACATGCACACGCACATACACACATGCGCACGCACTGAGAAGACGCGGCACAGGAAGAGTCATCTCGGCCCCCACGTCTCCGCGCATCCGCCTTGTCGTCCTCCTGCCCTCCTCTTGTCCTCTGGTCTGTTCGTCTCGCTTTCCGTTTGTCACAAGGATGGTCCAGGTTTAATTCTCCTCCAAGGTTTCCAAGGAAGCCCCATCCACCTAAGTCAAAGCGTCACGATTCCCAGGGAGCTGGGCCAGAAGGGCCACCAGAGGAGTTGCTCCCCCGGTTCGGTTTGCAGGTGATGCCAAGCAGAAACCTCTACGCGCGTGACGGCCAGAGGACGCTGGCATTTTCTAATTGTCGATGAAGCCACGGAGGCCTGCCGGGAAGAGGATGAGGCAGGGAGGAGGAGCAGAGACATCGTAAGGCACGTCCAGGCGTGGGCCACCTTCCTACACCTCTGAGCATCCAGCGGGCCTGGGAGTGCGGATGGGCGGACGGCATTGTTGCTGTTGCACAGAAGGGAGCACCGAGGCCAGAGAAATCCCCCAAAGTCACTCGGTGAACCGGAAACGTCACAGGCAGGGACCAACACAGGACCTGGGGCCATCGAAGCGACAGCTGAGAATTCGGAGGAGAACTCAGCAGGACTCCCTGTCCGTGGGTCTGCACGGCCGAGTCCATTCTGATCGGTCAGTACCCAGGCCATGCTGATTATTAATAATCCTAATTACCAATTACTAATATGATTGTTGCTGATATATTAACATGATATATGACACAATATGATAGAGTAATATGGTTTTAATTAATGTGATTAATAATTAATAATAACTAATAATGCCTACGGATTATGACATTTCTAACCCGAATCCTGGGGGACGGCAGAAATTGGACGGGGAGAAGCTGCAGATCCCATTTCTGAGACCGTGGCCGGGGCGTGGCTTAGCTGATGAGGCTGGGGTCGCCCCAGCCCACTCCGAATGACCTCTTTCTCCAATGTCCCCAACCAGGGCAAGAGACACGGTCCCCCCCGCAGCACAGTTTCAGTCCCTACACCCGAAGGCATCGCTGGAGTCCTCGGGGCCCTTTCCAGGCCATCGCCCCATCCGATGTGACGGATTTACAAGTCCAGCAGCCTGGGCCCCGGCTTTTCTGTGCCTTCCCATGTGCCGCTCAGCACGGATGTCTTAATACGCCAGCTGAGACTTCTTAAATCCACATTGAAACAACTGTTGGGTTTTTATACCGTTGTAAAACTCTTTGTAGGGTATTCATAGAAAATGTTTTATTAATTGCCATATGTTTATTGATTTCTCTTTCATGTCGGTTCTTTTGTTCTTTCTTTGTAGTGGCAAAAGATCTCTCTGCATCATCATTTGCAAGTTATCTAAAATGTCAAAGGTGTTCTTTTGAAGTTTATTACAGATCACATGCCATCAGGCCCGGACGCTGGGTATTTACGGCGGGGTGGGGGCGGGGGGTGGATTCCTGCATGGACGTTCAAAGCTCACAAAAGAATTGAGATCATATTGGTTTAAAACAAGACCCACACACACGAACCCCCACTTTATCATGTTTTACCATTTTCCCCATTTTGCGGGGTGGGGGTGGGGGTGGGGGTGGGGGCGGGCATGGCAAAGGAATTTCGACGAGGAGAAATGAACCGATGTGTCGGCCTCTGTGTACGGTGGGTTCCCCGCTCCGTCTCGCAAGATCGTTCCCGTCGAGGTGTGGAATCGCTCCCATACCTTCCACCTGCAACCTTCCCGGCCTCCAGCAGGAGGTCCCCTTAGCCACCCTGAGAGAGGGAGAAGGCCATGACCCCTTTTCTGAGCAGATGCGCACTTCTGCCTTCCCAGTTCCACGGAGCCTGTTCCTGGTGAGGATCCCAGAGGGACCCCTGGGAAGAGGAACTTCCCCCACAGAGCAGGGGTTCTAGAGGTGCCGGGGCTCTTCCCCTGGGACCCGGCAGGGGAGGGTGAGCATTGGAAGAGGGCCAGCAGAAGGATAAAGCAAGTTAAGAGTGTAATTCCCCAGGTTTTAAGTGAGCTATCGACGTCGAAGTCAGCAGAGCATTTTCTTTTACAAACCCAGAAGTCGTCTTCTAAAAAGCTTCACCAGGAAAAAGTCGCACTTCGATCTAGAAGACGTTCGAAGGAGAGTCACGTGTGTCTCACGAAGGGGTGAAGCATTATTTGCCACCCTCTCCCTCCCATCCCAACGGAAGGGATGGCTCCGGTCGGCTGGAACCCAGCCCAGCGTCAGACGCCCTCATGCTGGTGCTCTTGCCTGCGTCCCTGTTCCCGCAGGAGCCTCGATTTCATCTGTTAAATGGGCCTGAGGATCCCTAGCTGACCGTGCTCCCCCGGAACTGGAGGCCCCGGTGAGACCTGAGAAATGAATGTGCTATCGGAGTCCCTGCCTCCTCGGTCTCCTCTGCTAACTGCCAGGGTCCTCCCCAGCGTCCAGTCCTCACTGCTTGGCTGGAATTCGGGACTAGGGGCAGGGTGGGGTCGGAGGGTGAGGAATTCAGGTGGTTTTGTTTCCCGCTTCACCCACCTGTGCCTCCCTCGAACTTGGGCGACCGAGCTGCAGCAGGAATCCAGCAAGGGGGGCCGAAAGGGGACAGTGCCTTTAAGCTGGCCGTACCCCTGAGTTTGGTGAAGGTCTGATGAGCCGATGGCTGGCTGTGACCCGTGTGTGTGTGTGAACGCGTGTGTGTAGGTTCGTATCCAGTCTCCGGAACCAGACCCTGACCCTACCCACTTCTTAGCCGTGTGACTTGGGCAAGTTACTTAACTTCTCTGATCTTCAGTTTCTTTATCCCCGAAAAAACAGGTGTTATCAGTTTCTTCGTTGCAGGTTTGTGGTGCCCGAGACAGCGCGTGCTGCACAGGAGGACGCAGTTACGTGCCACCTGGTATCAATTGACACCTGCTGCCCCGGGCGAGGGCTGCTGGGGGTGCCCGGTCCTCCTTCTCCCCCACCTCTCTTCTTGCCACAAGAAGGAGCTGCTATAGGCTGTGCCCACCTGTCTCCGTGCCCAGGCCTAGGAAGTGAGGTGCAGATGACCTTTTGGGACAGGTTTTGGGGCTCCATCCAAACTTCACGGCAGGCGAGGAGCTTGGGAGGATCTTCAGGCCTAATCACTATACTCCCTGCGGCCCACCCCACTGTGCGCACACACATGTTCACGCACGCACGCACACACACGTGCACACAGAAAGTGCTCCACAGATATCTGCGGTCTGACCGAACCTTTTAAAGTCTTACATGCCTTAGTTTCCTCACGTGTGCACGATGGGCAAAATGACAGTACCCACCTCAGAGAGGAGTTGAGAGGATTCAGCTGAACAATCCATTAAAAATGCTGAGCCCCATGGGTACTCAGTACTGGGGGATAACGGTGTTATCACCGTTGAATCATCACCGCCACCGGCCTCGGCCTGGGGAACCTCCTAAGCACTTGGAGTCACGTAATCCTCAGACGTTCCCCAGTAACTAGGGGGTCGCTGATGTGCCGCTCTGGGGTTCAGAGAGGTCGAGACTCTTTCCCGAGGCCCCGCTGCTGGGCAGGGGCAGAGCAGCCTGGCTCGCTGGCCGCCTGGCACCTCCTGGCTCCCAGGGAGGGAAGCGGAGCTTGATCCTTCCTCCTATTCACCCGTCCACTGAGCCCAGCACAGCGTCGGGGAAAGGGGTCATCAAGTGGGCCTCTTGATGATTAAAGGATGCCCTGGATGACGATGAGTCGGTTGCATCCCCATTTTACTTGCTGCCGGGACATGATAACATTGTGGCCTAAGGCAGGAGGTAGCAAACCTTCTGTAAAGGTCCGAACTGAAACTAACTGGGGCAACGTACAGTCTCCGCCCCGACCACGCCACACAGGACCGTGCAGCAGGGAAGCCACCACAGACAAGACGTAAGCGAACGGGTGTGGCTGTTTCCAATAAAACTTTATTTACCAAACAAGCAGCAGGTTGAATTGGGCCCAGAGCCAAAGGGTTTGCCAGCTCCTTCCTGATGGACGAGGACGAGTTGAAACCAACAGCTGAAAAAGTCGGGTCTGGCTTCGCCTTCCTGATTCCATCCCTTTGGGGCTCAGTTTCCCTGTTAGTGCAACCAGAGGTCGAACGAGACCCCCAGATCTCACACTGCAGTTCCCACAAGGGCAGACAACTGTTTCCTAAGTGTGCGACGTGGCCCTCGTGGGGCCTGGGACAAGCTGGAGCCCGACTCCATCGCCTCAAACCGCTTTGCTCAGATCTTCGGTAGTCACATCTGAGACTCCGGGCCGACAGAATTGTATGTGAACTTCTGCGCTTTTCACAAACTTTCATCGAAGTATAACACACCTACGAGAAAGGGCACACATTTTGCTTACCCAAGTTGTTGAATTTTCTTAAACTGCACACCCTCTCCTAACTTGACACCCAAACCGAGCGCGGGAGGCGACCAGCGCACCAACACCCCGCTCCGACGGCTTTCGGTAAGCCACCCCGGGGGAACCCTTTCCCTGACTTTGTTCACATTTTTAATGCTACGCTTAGCTCCCTTATTGTTAAGCTCTGTGTAGACTAAACGCATCGGTGTCTCTGGTTCACCCAGCGCTCCGTGGCTTGTCACTGATGACACTTGGAGGCAGGTGAAGGCCAAGGCCGGTGCAGAGCAGAGGGTGTGAGCCGGGGCAGGTGGGCAGGGCCTGGGGAGCGAGTGGGGCGGCGTCTGTTCCCCCGGAGGCGTGTGCAGTGAGCAATCAGAGTGACAACGAGGCCCAAGGGACATCCTAAGTGCCTTGCAAGGAGGGCAGCGGGGAGGAGGCCAGGCCGCGCAGGCGCACTCGGCTGGCTTATTAAAACGGCTTTGATCCCCAGCCGCTTTGATATCCTGGGTCTTATAAAGAATTCACTTTCAGGGGTAAATATAGGTAGTTCAGAGAGATTTTATGACATACTGTACAGGCTCCTCTTCCAGAGACTTATTTAATTGCTGGGGTGGGGAGGGCTGACAGAGAGGGGCAGGGCACAGCCGGCGTGGAGACCCAGGCTGGCCCCACAGCCCCTGGCCTAGGAGGGACCATCTGCGTTGGCCTCTGCACAGCCCCTGCCCAGGAGGTGGGGGTGGACGAGATTCTGCATTCCTGCGGCATTTCCGATCCTGCTGGTGGGCAGTCAGCTCCAAGGTCTTGAGGCTCCCCCAGGGCTCTCCCACTATGCTTTGCCCCAAAGGCAAGATGCATCCTCCTGTCTGGGCCACTCGATCCGGAATAATCCTCCGTCTCTCAAGGGTTCCAGGATTGGACTCATCCAGAGAGAGGACACATGTAAAGCGCTTACCATCGGGCTTGAATCACAGTAAATGCTCAGAAGAATCACGTCTTAACCATCATCGATTCCCTAGTCTCGCGCAGGGGCTGGTATACAGTGGTGCTCCATAAATGTCTGCTAACGGGATGAATGACAAAGACTAGCCATGGGCAAATTTCAGAGTTGGTGATTTTGTTGCTTTTCCCGGTAAGCCCCCTCCACAAGTTCCGCCGTTCTTGCTGTATCCTTGCCACGTGGCAGACAAGAAACGAGTCAGAGAAGAATGATGGTTTACGTCTAGAACATTCCTTTTTTAAAAAAATCATGGCCTGGCCTACTACCTAATCCCCTCTCCTACGCAAACTGCAATCCAAGAAGTGTTAGAGGAAAACAAAATTTCAAAGCAGACAAGACTCCGAGGTGGAGGACGAGGGCCACGCCTCCCTCACTCCCGGAGATGCTCAGTGGGCAGGCAAAGGCCTCGCACATAGTAGGTGCTTTAGAAAAGAGATGAGTCCGCTTTGGCTATTTCAAGCAGGGCAGCAGGACGACTATTCCTGGGTCCCTTCACCCCAATCACAAACACACACACACACACGCACTCATACCGTATACACTCACACCGCACAAGGCCTTTGGTACAGGGAAGGAAGCTGCTCGGAGGTTTACGGGACCCTGGCCCCATCCGTCTGTGGACAGGAGCCCTCTATTCTGGTGTTTTTTTTTTTTCTTTCTTTCTTTCTTCTGCTCTTGGCTCCTCTCCCTGCCCTGGAGCTGAGGCAGTAACTAATATTGTTTCCTGGCCTAAATAGATAATTGCCCTTCTGGCTGGATAAAAGATGTCTCACAGAGCAGAGTGAAATATCATTAATAAAGGAGACTGATTTACTCAGGAATTCCTCTAGAAGTGAGATTAATAAGCCGTCCCCTGGTGTTAGATATAATCTCCAGTCCTCTCCTCGCCGCATGACTTATTTTCGCAATGACTGCACTATTCTGTCATTAATCATTACGGGAGGCCAACAGTTTATCTGGCCTAATGGGCCCGATACACAAACAACAACTTTCTCCTCCCATTTGACAAGGGAGAAATTCAGGGAGAGAGAAAAAAAAAAAAAAGGAATCAATTGTGTGTTTCTGGTTAAGGAAATAAGCCACCAACTTTCCCCGGGAATCTGAGCGTGTGGAACTGACGGTGACGTGTGACTGTAGATGGGTGCGTGCGGGTGGAGGGCGACCGTGAACGCAGGCCGACCTCGGCGGTACCGTGGACTTGCTTCCAGACCTCCACGATACAGCGGATGTCGCCATCAAGCAAGCCGCACGCGTCCGGTGCACATAAAGGTTACGTTGACACCATACTATAGTCTGTTTAGTGTGCAGTTACCCATTTAAAAAAAATTTTAATTACCCATTAAAAAAAAACAGTGTACATACCTTAATTTTTCAATATTTCATTGCTGGAAAGTGTTAACCGCCATCTGAGCCTTCAGTGATCGTGATATTTTGCCCACGGAGGGTCGTGCCTTCGGTTTGTGAAAAACGCGGTATCTGCGACGTGCGGTAGCATGAGGCTTGTCTGCAGGTAAACGTGTGCGTGGCGTGACCGCGGATGTGCGTGGATGTCATACGGCGCTGCACGTGCCTGATCGTGTATGAGATACATCTGGGCGTGGGGTAGATCGGGTGCGAACACATGGAGGTGGATATCAGAGTTTGGGGATCCAGGGTGTGGGACTACACGCTAAGCTTTACATGGAGAGGGACACGCAGCGTGGACCTGCGTGGGTGGCGGTGTGCATGGCGTGTCGCTGTGTGAAGGTGAATGCCTCTGTGTGGTGTTGTGCTGTCCACGTGCGAGTGATGGTTTTAGTATGTATGGCCCCCGAACGACCGGAGGCTCGGTAAATGTTAACTATGCTGAACCGCAAGACGAACCGCTCAACTGGAAAAAACCCGTGAGCAAACTCTTAGTTTTCTCATTTCTGCTCCCCTGAACTTTCTCTTCCTCCTTCCTTCCTTCCTTCCTTCCTTCCTTCCTTCCTTCCTTCCTTCCTTCCTTCCTTCCTTCCTGCCATCCATCCATCCATCCATCCATCTATCTATTTATCTATCATCATCTATCTCCATCCATCCATCCATCCTCCATCCATCCATCCATCCAATCTACTGTCTTAAGCTGGTCATCCTAGAAAAAGAACCACGACAGGGCTTCCCATCAAGTGATTTGTGGGGTGGGTGGAGGTTGACTTCCCGGGATCCTGGCACAGGGCAACATCTGAAGACAGTGGCAGCCGTGAACCATTAGCAGCCATCACTCGCGGCGCGTGGGGATGGGTGCAGCTGCCCAGGAGAGGGGACCTGGGAGTGGCACCTTCGCATCTAACGTACCTTCCGGGTTATGATTTGGGGTTTCTTAGACTTGGTTTTGGCGGGGGAGCGGGGACCGATGGGCTTCAATCAGTTCGAAGATCAGGGCTGGACTTCAGGATGACAACCCTGGGGACGTGTAGGCTGGATTGGAGGAGGCGGGGCTGTGACGGTCTAAGAGAGATGCGGGGTGTTAATGGAGTCAGCGCAGAGAAGGGCATGACAGGCTTTGCTGAACCCCCAGGTCCTGCGGCCTGCACCCCGGTCCTCCGGGAGCCTAAATGGCCTTGGTGCCCAGCGGGGCCCCAAGCACGTGGGCACAGAGCCCGCCCCAGCCCCGCCGTCCCCTCTCCCAGCATGCAGGCAGACCTGGCCGCCGTCAATGGCAGCATTCAGCCAGGTGGGTTCCTGTCCCTTGGCCACAGAAATGCTCGGTCGCAGCGGGGAGGTGAGAGGCTGGCTGGGTGCGTATTTATAAACCAACGTCCCTGTCCTTGTGGTAGGCAGCGACGCAGTGCCCGCGCGGGCAAGCGGCCCCCGGCCTCAGCTCCAACAGAGCCGAGGCTTGTCTGGGCCGGCGAAGGGCGGCCAGCCCGGCCCCCCAGCTCAGCGCAGGTCGCATCCTTGCCCCCTCCCCGGGCCACAGGGGAGCCCAGTGGTTACAGACGCATTTCTGATGTTGTCTCGTGAAACCTGAGTCCTGAATCCTGAATTGTGGCCCCACTCTGGCTGCTCCACTTGGTGACGATGGGAAGGAATGTGACATGGGGTGATTCCGGCCACCCCTGCCGGTTGTAGCTGGGAGAACGTGGTGTTTGCAGATGGGATTAGAGGCAGCTTTCATGTGGACAAACTGAAATGAGAGGGGGGTTCGGTTTCGCAAAAATGAACTCCTCTCGCTCTGCGCTGCGTGGCGGTGGCCCGGGCTGCAGACACGCCGATGTGGCTCACGCGGGCACCGACACCCATGCACGCACTTACTCATGCCACACACAACACGGCCACACGGGTTACGAACCCAGAATCTGGCTGGGTTTGAATCCCAGACCAGCCACCTAATGAGTGAGATGAAGGCCCTTGGGCGAGTCCCTCGGCCGGACCTGCAAACGGGCTACGAGAGGCCTCAATCCACGGTCCTTACCGCTATCGTGCTGATGTCCCCCACCCCCCGTGCTCAGCCTCTCTTTCATTTCCCACAGTTTCGGTTACCCATGGTCGACTGTGGTTCAGACATATGACATGGAAAATTCCAGAAACAAACAACGAGTCTGCTTTACATTCCGTGCTGTTCTGAGCATCCTGACGAGGTCTGCCCCGTCTCACCTGCGACGCGAACCTTCCCTTTGTCCGGCGTCTCCGCATTTAGACACGCTCCACCCGTTAGTCAGTCGGGGTCCGTCTGGGGTACTAGATGGCCTGTCGCCGTATCACAGGCCTTGCGTTCGAGTCACCCTTATTTTACTTAACCATGGCCCCCAGAGCGCAAGCGTAGGGATGCAGACGATCCGGATGCGCTGAAGAGAAGCTGTAAATTGCTTCCTGTAAGTGAAAACGTTGTGGATTAATGGGAAAAACGTAGGGACTGATGCTCTCCGCGGTTCCAGGCACCTGCTGGGCGTCTGGGCACGTACCCCCGGCGGATGAGGGGGCCGTACCGAACCTAACCAAGTGAGCAGGGGGCGCGTGACTGTTTGTGGACACGCTAGGAAGGGCGCCAGGCTTATGGAACCGAGTGCCACCTGAGCCGGAACGAGAAGTTCCCTCAGTTACATCCGAAGGATGCTGGTGCCCGCCCCACCCCAGTCCTGGGCCTCTCTCACCTGGGGAAGATTCTCCTCTCGCTGGTGAGCGGGAGAGAGAAAGCGGCCTCGGAGTTGGCTTTGAGCATCTCTCTGTCTCTCTGGCTCAAGGCAGGGAAGGTCCCGTGACTCCCCAGCCCGGTCAGCTCGGTGTCACACGGAGCGTCTCATCAAGGCCAAGAGGCTCCACACGTTGGCACGCGCTCGAAACCCGACTTCTGCCCAAGGAACCTGAACCCCCATGGAGGGCTCGCCAGGTCCTCCGCGCCGGACTTGCCATCCAGGCCCGCTGATTCTCCCCACAGAGGCTCCGTGTCACCTCCATCGTAGGGAGGAGGAATCCACGCTCGAGGGACCCGGCGACCTTCCCAACGCCTCGCGGCAGCCGGATTTCAAAGCCCCGCCGCGGAACCCCTCGCCAGTGCCCCTCGTGGGCTTGGCGATGATTGGGGGTGGCCCTGGCATATGACCCATTACCTCCCCCCCATCATGCCCCATCCATCAGGCAGTGAGCATTGCTGTGTCTTCATTTCTGGATGACGTCGGAAGAGAAGTCACAGGCGCTAGAAGGTCTTGACGCTCCCCTAAAATCCCCGGAGTTTGTTTTCTACAGAGAGAGAGAGAGAGAGAGAGAGAGAGAGAGAGAGAGAGAGAGAGAGAGAGAGAGAGAGAGAGAGCGTGCGCTCAGCCTTGAACTTGGGCCCCGAACAGCCACGGCAGCTAGCTGGAACCGAAAAGCGCCTTCCGTTCTCACTGCGCTCGTTTTTATCGTCATCTGCCAGTCGTGCCAAATGACATCGATTTTTCCCTTTCTGGGACCAATCGAAGATCTCTCTTTAAAGTAAATTTAAGTTTAGAAAACCGAGTTGATTTCGTGAACGATATTAAAGCAAGGGACGGTGGGAGTAGTCTGCGGCCGTGGGGGAACGGGAGCGAGGGAGGGAGGGAGGTCCTCCAATGACATGAACGTGGAGAAGCCTGTGATTTGCTTCAGGGCTTCTCCAGACCTGGGTGACCCGACCCCACTGCCTCTCTGGGGACTCTGAGCACCGGTGGCCCTAAGTGGACTTTGCCAGGATAGTCAATGGGGCCAGGACCTGCCCATCACCCTGGTAGGGCCAAGGGGCACCTTCCATGCCCCCTGCTGGTTGGGGTGACAATCCAAACAGCCAGCCGGGCCTCCAGCCCTGAGCGGGAATCCCAGAAATTCAGCAGGACATCTAGCTGGAGGCGAGGCCTGTCTCAGCGGATATAGGGGGCTGCAGTACCTTCTTGGAGTAAGATTCCGACTGTGAGAGAGTAAGAAAGGGAGACACAGAGGGAGGGACCCCTAGACGCACTCACGACACAAGGCACACTTGTACCCCGCTTTCTCCTCTCGGGTCCAGACCCCGTGGAGGTCTGTCCACGCAGCGACGGGGCCGGCACTCCTTCAGGTCCGCTTCCCCTAGTCCTTGCCACCACCCAAAACGAAAACCATGAGTAGGGTCACTCCGTGCCTGACAGGAAAGGTATGTGCTCCATCTCGGCCTAATGACAGGGGCCAGCCCGGGCCTGGCCTGCCCGGCCCGGCCTCTCCCCACATCCCTGCCCGGCCACCTTCCTGTGCCCGGCGTCTCGGGCCAGGCCGTTTCCCGGACACGGTGTCCATTAGGCCTCAATTACCTGGCAGGGCCGTGGCCTTTGAAGTGGCTGCAGAGGCCGCCGGGAGGCTATTTTTCTCTCACCTGTCACCACTTATTTTCCCGGGCTGCTGGCCTGCGGCCCGGCCATTTTTAACTAATGGGGATTAAATAATCCAGCTGCGGTGCAAACGGCCACTCCCAGCCACCGGGTCCACAGCGGAGCCATGAGGGGCCTGGCCTGCGTTGGCAGGCGCTGCCGGCGGAAGGGGTGCAGAGAGGCCGGGCAGCACATTCTGGATTTTTTTATTGCCTCCTCATTATAGCTATTATCCACAAACACAACCGCTAATGAGAGGGCTCAGGAATTTGGGAGAGGAAAGCTTTCATTTGGGCTGGAGAAGGAAGCCGTCGTCTGCCCTGAAATAGCAATGCCATGTCTGAGGCCTCCTCTGCCCCAGCACCCCACCTCCCGGGGCGTAAGCGAGGGGACCAGGGGCAGAAGGGGGTGGGAAAGGGACCTGCAACCTAGGGTGCTGGGGGCCTGAAAGGAATAAAAGGGGGCACCTATGGGGTGGCAATACTCACTGCCAACGACAGGCGCCCGGGTCTGGGTCAGTGCTGTGGGGTGAGCGTGTCATTTATCGTACCAACTGGGGACACTGCCAAAAAGGAGCACTTTCAGCCGTTTCTCCAGACAAACCAGGACTGCCCTGGGCCAGGACTCGGGTGAAAAAATGCGAGGCCCTCCCCTCGGGTAGGAAATTCAAGGATACGCCAAAATATTCGATAATCAAGGTTAATGATATTTGAACGCACTATTTTAAAAATCAAAATAAATGCAAAAGAATAAAAATTCCACGATGAGCAGAATATCAAAGCGTTCAATAAAGGGAGGATTCCACGGGGCTGGGGTCAGGGTGGAGAAAGTGGGGCCCACTCGTGCCAGCGCAGGAGCAGAGGCTGCCTTTCAAAGGTTAATATCCGGTCCATCGTGAATTTTTTAACTTAATTTGGATTATTTTAGAAGATTGCATTAGAATATCATTGATCTGAATGACTGGGTCCTCGTGTGTTTTGCGCCCAAGGCTAATGCCTCATTTGCCTCACCCTAGTCCCGGCCCCGCCACCCAGGTTCGGAGGATTAAAGTTGTATCCGACTCCAGCTCCTGGCTCTGTCTGTCCAGCCTCCTGTGCTTGGACAGACAGAACTCCTTTGTTCTGGGTCTTTCTCTCACTTCCGAGCCTCCCTTGCGGGCTGTTTCCTCGGCCTCAAACCCTTGCACTGTCTTCTCATCAGAGACTACAAAGGCCAGAAACTAGAACCCCGCCTTCCAAGTGCCGGGAGGAAAACGTCCATCCAGAATCCTACGGTCAGGGAAAATACCCTTCGATAAGAAGGATGAAATAGAGACATTGCAGACGACAGAACATTAAGAAAACATGTCCCCACCAGGTGTGTATCTCACACACACACACACACACATACAACGTCAAAGGCCGCTCTTGGACCAGATATAAATCTGAATATTCACAAAGAAGGAAAAGCATCAGAAATGGTACCTATCCGGAGAAATACGTCAGACCGGGTGGGTTTCCTCTTAATTTCTGCAGCATACAGAGAATTGTTTAAATCAAAAATGGTAACGTCGGAGTGTGGGGCTTGGGGTTTGTGGCGTATGCAGCTGTGACACACAGAACAATGACAGCACTCGGGATGGGTGGGGACAGTGGGGGGGGGCTGCTCAGTTGTAAGGTTTTTACATTTTTCCTTACGTGGTACAATGCCACCCTAAGTGCACTCCGGAGATTGAAGGACGAATGCTGAAATCCTACAGCGACCACTAAAGCACTTCGCTGAATAGACAATAGATAGAAACACATCGAATTCTAAAAGTATTTTCCGACAACTCCAAGGAAAGCAGGAGGAGAGACGAGGGGACGAACCCTGGGGCTGTAAATAATAAAGTGAAAATAATTAGGAAAATAATAACCGAATAGAAGAAAAATGGTCACAGGAAACGAATGCAGCAGCCTCACCTGCGCTTTCGTGACCTGCTCACGGGCTGAGCACGCTAAGGGAAAGGCAGGTTGTCACTGAAGCCAAATGTCGTCGAAGGACCCGAAAGAACGTGGGTGAGCACAGGCCTGATGGTCTCGGTGCGGGAGCCGGTGGAGCTTTCTACTCATTAAAACGTTGAAACACGTCCATGCCCCTTGCTGACTAGTGCCACGTGCCCACTCCATGCTCATCCCCGGCCCCTGCCCCACGAACCCGCACCCCTTCCAGCCGGCACCGCAGTAGCTCACGCCTGGCACAGGACCCCGCTCCGGCCCGGGGGCCATTGTCCATCCTAATGTGACATTTCCAGGGCCGCACCAGTCGGCCTCGTTTTGAACCTCACCCCTGGATGAACGTCGACATTTGAGACCAAGCGCCACACACGTCCCGCCCAGGGTCTCACCAGCCTCGGCCCGCGATGCATCTCAGCATGTTGGTTTTTGCGCCCCTTGTGAAGAGCATCCCGAATCCCACCGGAAGATCGTTCGAAACGACGACGGTGTTCTGTGTTTTTTATAAACAACCTGCTTTGCGATCTCGGGGTGCACGGCGATCTCGCCCAGGCAAGGGGAGACGTTTCACTCTGAGGCTCCCGCGCGAGAAATTTTAAAAGAAAAAAAATGATGCAGCGACGATCTCCGAAAGGCTTAAATCGGGGAATACGACTCGATGCGTCTTTTTTTGATTTTTTAAAATGTTCTATAACAGTGTTTTTTGTGAGAGCTTTTTAAACACCTAAGACCATATAAAAGTAAAAACTGTCACTAAACGTGCGACATGCGGAGGGCGGTACGGACTGTGACTGTGTGTGCGCGTGTGCGCGGGCGCGCGTGTTGCAGGTGCGTGCACGTGCGTGTGCGTGCGCTGTCTGGGAGCACACGTGGAAGGACCAGGGCTCTTCCGCGAGCATCATCTCCTCGGTGCTCACTGCTCTGGGAAGGAGGAAGCGAGGTGACAGCCCCGGCCCCCAGCCCTGCTCTCTGCCTGGGGCCCCCATCTGCTCAGCCGGGAAGGTGGCATACTCCCCACCCAGCCCGCCGGCTGTGCCCACGTCCCATCTCGCCTGGTGGCTCTGGCGGCCCCCAGGTCTGGCTGCAGGAAGGTCAGAGATGGGGTTTTAGAGACACTCGTGATTACCTCCTGGGTGACCGCCGAGACCAGCCAGTTTGGGGCTGACACCTTTCTAAACATAGCACAGGGGAAGGACTAACATCCCGTTCGTCACCAAAGCCACTTACTTACCCACCCAGACAGGCCCACACGCCAACAGGAGCCACTTATAGCCACCTTCAAAAGGTCCCAGAGTGGGGACAGTTCCTGGGGAGGGAGGGCGTGACCCTGAGGCCTGGGGCCTCTTGACCAGAGAGGAGTCTCCGGAGTGTGACACTTAGAGGCTGAAGGATCGGTCACTCCCCTGAAGGTCTTTTATTCCCATTGGGCCCGACTTCCTGAAAAGCAGAGCCTGCTCCTGGGACTGACCCCCTTTGCTGCCCTTGGCCTCTCTCCGGCTTGGGGGAAAGAGGGTCTCAGCTGAGGTGGGGGCAGCTGGGACCTGTGCACAGCCCCAGGTGCATGTAGTTGTGGTTCTGATCCAACTCCCTACTTGCTGTGTGTCTTTTCACCGCCCCTTTCTGAGCCTAAATTCCCTGAGCCGCCTTCTGTCCTTCCAGACCTATTGCGAGGACCAGCGGAGCCTCTGGTCCCGAAGGTGCAAATAAAACCGCTTCGTTGCGAGTCCGGTTGGTCTTAATTGCAGTCTGATCACCCCAGAACCAGCCCAGCCCTGGGTCTCCAGCAGGGCTCGGCGGCTACTTTGCAGCCACGCCGGGAAGGCCGGCCCCCTTTCTCTTGGCTGGAGTTCTCATTTTCACCAGGGGCCCAGTAGCTTCCATGCTGCCCTCAGGCTTCTGTCAATGCAAATTAATTCACTCCGAGGTGGCAGGCACTAAATGCGTCTCCAGACTCATGGCTTTCTCAAAGAGAAGCCAAAAAAAAAAGGGCCATGCTTACCCAGTGGTGTGGCCCAGCCTTGGCGGCACCTCGGGGGCTCACAGGGAAGATGTCTAGGAGCCGAAGCCCCTTCTCAGAGTTCCCCGAGTCAGAGCCAACAGCATTGTCCCCCCGTGCGTCCAAGAGACTGTGACTCTCTACGGCTTCCCAGCGACCCTGTCTGCCCCAGCACCCCCGGGGCTGCCAGAGAGAGAGGACCCAGGGGTTTAGATACAGGCCCCCCTCCCCCAAATACCGTCCTCTTTAGGCCGAGGGACTGCTTGGGGTGAGCACGGGACCTTCCCATCCCGAACAGCCCCTCTGCCCTTTGCTCAGCCTTCGGGCCTCAGCCTCTGGAGTGACGAGCAGGCCCAAGAGGCAGCAGCGTTGGTTGGCTCTGGAGTCAGAGAGACCCACATTCGCATGTCATCCCTCCCCCGAATGAGTGTGCGACCTTGGTCAAGGGGCGCCCTCTCTGAGCCTCAGTTTCCACATCCGTGGGAATGGGATGATGCTCCTCACGGCGTGGGGCTGGTTAGGAGGCTTAAACGAGCAATTTGCACAGAGCCTGGGGTGTGGTCAGCCCTCAGCAGATGGAAGCTTCAGGGGGGTGGTGACGAGGAGGAAGAGGAGGATGGTGTTTGTCTAGGGGTGGCTGGGGAAGCGGGCGGGGCTGTCAGGGGGGACCGCAGGGCTGCGTGCTCCTCTCCCCGCCAGCCGTGAGTGCTCTTTGCCACCAGCGACATCTGGCTCTCGGCCCTGGATGTGTATTAGCAGTGATTACGTGTCCCTTTACATTTTGGGAGCTGTCGCTAACGGGTGCCGAGGTTTGTTTGCACCGTTTCTTTCAGCTCCCGTGCAGCCCCTGCCCCTCTCTCCTGAGAGGGGGGCAGGGAAGGAGAGACACCTGCTCGGTGGGTTTAATTTCCATGAAGAGCGTGCTTGCTGGGAAGGAGCCCGTTTGAAGTGCTCCAGCTTGGCTGGAAACGAGTCCCAGGAGGCAGCCGCCACCTTAGACACTGGGGTCCCCCTCCCAGAGATGGGAAGCAGGAGATGCCCTTCCCAAAGGGGGAATCAAATTGGTTGAAAATTAGGATGGAGGAAAAAAAAAATGATGATGAGCCCGACCTGGGGGTGAGGACAGGGCAGGGTATCCGAGCCAGACAGGCCTGGGCTCTTGTCCTGCGTGGGTCGCATGCTGGCGGGGTGTTGGGGGGACGTTTCTTAAGATCTCTATAAAAAGGAAAAGTGTGAGTTAGGAGGATGAACTGTGCTAGGAAATGTTAGACCCCAAGTGCAAAGGTCGATGATGTCATGAGCGCCAAGGACAAGAAGCCCCCCTTCTTGACGTGCCTCTCCTGATTCCGTGGCTCCCCGTGGGGACTCCTCTCAGCTGCGTGCACGCTCCCCAGCCCGGCCATCCAGCTCCGTCCACACACCTCCACCTCCGACAGCTGCCCTGGGCTGCCCTTGGGACCAGGGGTGCCATGTACCAGGTGTGTGGGTCACCTGCGCAGGGATGGAATAACGTAGCCCTGCGCGTTCTCACACGGGGCAATCCTGAAGACGTGTAGCTGGACGGAAAGAAGCGTCGCACGTTGAGCTGATTTATAGCAAAATCAAACAAAACGCCGCCATATGCGTCTACAGGTCCTCGCACCTGTACGTAAACACCCAGAAACACGGCTGGATGAAGTCACAACGAGTGATGCCGGAGATTGCCTCTGGGGCATGGAGCGGGGGACCACAGGCGCCTAAAACTAGTCTCTAATGGGCATTTCCACACCCATCTGCGTGGAGACGTGTGTTCCTTGTGTAATTAAAATTTAATCTCGATTTTAGCCGAATGAACACTTCGTTGAAAGCCACCTATGCTCCCTATCCTTTCGTCTTTAGAGACGGCGACGGTTTCCAAAGCACGTCTCACCCAGAGTTTGTAACTCAGCAGGGCCAGGGGAGCCCCATTTCACAGATGGGAGCAACAAGCGTCGGGACGGAGGTCGATCAGGGGCCTTCAAACCCCTTCTAGGGGAGACTCGACTCAGGAGCCTTCGAGGGTGGTGAGGAAACCATCTAAGTTCTTTAATGAGGTGGATGAAAAGAGACTCCCATCCTTGTTATCATCATCACTCCTCGGCATCCTGCTTCTGTGAGGCCTCTGCCCGAACCCCCTGCCTCACTCTACTCGTTTTCCTTCTTTCCAGCATAGCTCACGCTCACCTCCTCCGGGAAGCCAACCTTGCTGCCCCAGCCCAATCCATCCACCTCTCCCTCCTCTGTTCGAACTGGCCCTGTGTGTCCACAGAGGTGTTTATCACGTACCTACGATATGCTGGCAGCAAATAAATGATAGATGATAGATAGATAGATAGATAGATAGATAGATAAATGTGCATGGAATCATGGAATATTTAGGACACAGCTGAGGGTTAAACTATGTGGTATTGAGAACAAGCTATTGGAAAACCTCGCTAGTCCCAAACACAACTCCAAAGCACGGTCGCCTCACCTGCACCTTTTTATTTGCGGGAAGAGTCCCGTGACACGCGGCTCAAGGCTTAATTACTCTTACTTGACAAACAGTCCCACCAATCGTGATGACGTGGTTTTCGAATCTAAAGAAATAACACGAATTAGGACAGGGACCGAGGTGGTGTGTCAGCGGCGTGTCCGCTGTCAGGAAGCAGAAATGACAGGCCACATCCTGACAGGGAAATGAGAGAGAAACTCTAAAAGGCAGACAGACAGGAGGCTTCAAAACACAGAGTCCCTGGGGACGTTCAGGGCAAGGACACGCAGCCCTCCCCCGCCCGGGCGGGTCCTGAGCGCGTTCTGAGTGCACTAATGCACGCGACACTAATGAGTACTCCTAGTTAAGTCCCCCTTTATAGAAGGTTCAATAATACTCGGAGTTCTCCCAGAAAATAGGGACATCGATGATTTATTTCAGAAAATTAAAAAAAAAAATATTTCCATGAAAAACTAGAAAAAAAAATTAAATAAGAAAAAGTTATTTCCAGAAAGGGGACTTTCCAATTACCTAAAAATTTAAATGTCTGGGAAAGCTCGGTTGCCCCGTGAATCTGGGTACCCGAGGCAGGACCGCTGATGGTTCATGAGCGCGAGTCTATGTCTGTCCTCTGCGGGCTTACTCCCTCCCGTGCCCTGATGGCCGGATGACCCGAGCACAAGAGAAGGCGACACCCACCGGACCGCAGCTCAGAACCGACTTCCCACCCCTGACGGGCCCGGAACCTCGCAGACAGCTCTGCTTCCGAGACTCGGGTCGGGGGAGAGCCTGACAGGAGGCGAGTTTAGAGACACAGAAGAGGTGGAGGGAGGGGCAGAAATCAAGACTCCGGGTCTTCGAATGTCAGAAAGTCACAAACCCACTGAGAACGTCCAGATTCGGTCGACTTCCCCGAGCGATGGGCTGTCCATGACCGATGTCTGCCACGGGTGCAGGAGGAGAGTGGGGAGTGAGCGGGCCCGAGCCTGGCCATCCCTGCTCTTACCCGAGGCCTTTACTGTGCAGACGGAACCACAATGGTCCAAAGAAGAGAGAAAGGTGCCAGACGTGACCCTGCAAAAAGGAAGGAGGTGGCTTGGTGACGTGGGATGGTTTGGTGATGGTTCGGTGTCCAGTTGGACGGCCGCCGGAGGGTGCTGAGCCCCTGAAACGCAGTTGGCCCACGGCAAGACGTACAAGCACAGAATACGCACTGGATGTTGAAGCCTTCACACGAAACAAAGAATGTGAAGTTCCTCGTCTACATTTAGATTGACCACATGATGAAATGATCATCATCTGGACGGGCCAAGTTGAGGAAACTGTGTTGACAGACGAATTCCACCTGTTCCGTTTCACTTCGCCGTCCACCTTCGGTGGTACCTTCTCCATCTCGGGCCTCCGCGCTTGCTCACCTCCGTGAGTCATTTCATCTTGCCCAGGGAAGGATGGCGCCTTGCAGGTCCCTCCTACCGCTGAGCCAGGAGGCTGGGTCCTCTGCCGAGTTCACATCAGACAGGAGTTAGGGTGCCTTTCACCACGTGGGCGGGAGGGAGAAGGAACACCTCAGCTGGTGCCTATTTTTAGGGCCAGGCTAGGCCAAAGAATGGGAATCGTTCTTCTGGAAAGCTCTGGATGGAATGCAGCCTCACGATAAACCATAATCAAAACCGGACTTCGCTAGGCAGGAGGAGAGCCCCTCGTGTTGGTCCTTGATTCAAACTGCCCTTGGGAGGGACCTGGGCCGTGGCTGGGCCTGCACGTGATGAGTGATGCTACAGGGCACAGACCCAGGTGGCTCTCTCTGGGCCTCGATGTCCCTGCTTCCTCTACAAGGAAGGTCGAGGTGATTATATTCAACCCCTGCGGCCTCTCCAATTCCAAAACACCTGCCTTGCGTGGAAGCCATTGACTCGGGGCCACTTGATAGGCTCAGATCGAAGGATAAGGGAATGAAGATAGCAGACAGCTAAGAGCAGCGTGGGTGACGAAACCCAGCTTTCCTGGTCCCGGGACACCACGTTCCTCAGAACCACTGCACCCAAGAGTCCCTAACCAAGCCGATGGGAGAAGAGCCGCAGCCTCGACTTCACTCTCAGCCGAGCGCCTGGTGCAAAGCCGCACCGGCCCTGGGGCAGGTGTACCTCTCTGATGGGCACGAAGACACCGTGCAAGACAGCGAAGGGTCCTTGTAGTCCCCTCTGGGGCATGCCCACTCTCAAAATGACTCCACTCGCCCTTTCTGGTCAATGCACAGTCGACCTGATTTAACGTGCGTTCATGGGGTTGGTACGCCTTGTGGCCTGAGGCCAGAGCGAGCACGAGCATCAGCCATGGTCGTGGAGCAAAGGTAGCCCAGGGTGCAGGGACAGGAGCGAGGGACACACATGGGTGTGTGTGTGGAAGCCAGAGAACCAGGCCAGTGACCAAGGGACTATCTCTGGACCTGGGCTTGGATGGATCCATGGTCCAGCTCCCCACGTAGCTTTGGATAAGAGGTGCCTGTGCCCATCCAGGCGCTTTTTTCTTCCCGAGCCTCAGCTTTCTCATCTGTCGAAGGAGGTTAATGCCCTCAGGGCCCCGCTGAGGGTCAGGAGGAAGGTGGACATGACAGCACATGGTGGGTGGGTCACGGAGCAGAGTCACGGCCCTCGCTGCAGCCCCACTGGACGTCTCAGCCCACCCTGTCCCCCGGCTTTGCACACATGAGCCGCCGTCTTTCTGGCCCTCGGGACCTTCCCGCTCCACATGAGCCCGGCCGCGCTGCCCACCTGCCCAGCTCATCTCGAGGATGATGGGACCCAGTTTTCAGTAATCAAAGGGGTCGTCAGCACCATCTTCGCGGGACTCAAGGGCCTCCCTTCGCCACTCGCTGCGGCCCAGCTGTGGGGGAGTCTGAGGAGGCTGCGGCTTGGTCCTTGCTGTTAGGGAGCTGGCCCAGCGGAGGGGACAGAGATTGGGCCTCAGAAACCTGAGGGCAGGAAGGCCTGGAGGCACAGCTCCCGTGGGCTGCTACCACCGCCACACCTAATGCCGCTCAGCCCCTGGGGAATGGGTGTCGCCAGGCCAGGCCACCCCTGGTGTCCCAGTCTGTGGACATGTCCATGACCTTCAGGCTCTACCCATGGTACCCGAGCCCTTGGCCCACTCCAGGGATCCCTTTGTCTGTTGCGCCCGGACTGATGAGGCGTGACCTTGCCCATCCAGGCACAGCTCTGAGGCCCAGGGAGGCCCCAGCTCCCGGAGTCAAGGCCGAGAGCCGGCGAGTGCTGCCTGAGTTTTAATCAGCGGCCGTCTGAGGCACTCGGATCATGCGAGGTGACGGCTGACCCAGCCACTTTCTGTAATTGGGATCAAGTGCCCTCTTGGTGTCTGGAGAGGAGACTCTGGGGGCACAAAAGCCCTGCCAAGGCCTGGCCTCTCCACGCCCCAGGAGGGTAGGGGACCTAGGCCACCTCCACTAGCAGGAGCCCTAGCCCCCTCCGCCACCTGCAGCCCAGTGTCCTCCCTGCCTTAGCTGCCAGGCCCAGAGGGGGTGCAGGAGGGAGGAACTGAGAGCCCACTTCTCCCCTGCACAAGGCAGTCCTTCCTCTTCCATAGGCCTCGCCTGCCGCTTCTGGCACGCTTGGCCCAGATACCAGCTGAAGTCAGAGAGAGCTGTGGTTCCAGCCTCCCGGAGCCTCAGCTTTTACATCTGCAAAATGGGCATCTCTTGATCACCCAGCTCGTGTGGCTCAGAGGATTAAGAGATGATGGGTATCTGTTGTATGTCCGGCTCAGTAAAAGCCAGCCCCGCCCCAAATCCCCTCCTGCATAACAGGAGGAGGATGATGCCAACCCAGCCAACTCCCTCGTTTAGCAAAGGGTGTTCGTGTGCTCTGCTAGCTCCAAAATGCTATGCAAACACATTATTATTATTATTATTATTATTATTATTATTATTAATTATTATTACATCGATAATGAAAACTGACATTAAGAACAATAGCCAATAACTTGTGGGAGTGTAACTGTGCTCGATAAACACGTTTCCCTGCATCGTCTACTTGAATCCTCACGTTAACTCCATCCAGTGGCTGCGGTTGTTATTCCCACTTTACAGACGGGGAAACTGAGGCACAGACCGGTTGAGGGTGATGGAGCAGCCCAGGTCTAACGTGGGATCTGACTCAGCCCAGAGCCGCTGAGTCCCGCGGTCCTGGTTAGCAGGGCGCGATCTGTTACTGAGGGGCCAGCCTCCTGCTCAGGGCTCTCCCACTGCAGACGGAGCTACGCTTCGTCCCGGAGGGCCGGGTTCAGCCCAGGGGCCATCCACTGTCCCCCTATAATGTGCAGCTCAGAGCCTGTACACCAAGGTGCTGGCAGATGGCGAGCCAGTCAGTCCCGAGAAGGCCGCGGTGATCCTGGTTTCCACCAGCACCCACCGCCTTGACCGCCTCTCGTTCCCTACTCCGCGGGCTGAGAGCCAGCCGTACCCACCGCGCTCCCCGCCTCCCACCATCCCATGAGCTGGTGCTGGGTCTAACGGGGTTAGGCATGGTGTGGGAGAAGGCATCTTCTCCCCAGGAACACCACACCCCACCCGCTCTGCCTGGCATCCACTGTGCCTGGGAGGATGGGGAGGCTTTTAGCCTTTTACAGATGCTGAAAACTTAGTGGGGAAAAAAAAAAAGCACGTGGGTGAGAAAGCCCAGGACATTTGGGGGGCTGGGGAAGTCTGGAGGGGGGTGTAATGTGAAATGAGGCCGGTGCCTAACAGCTCGCAATGCTAAAGACCTCGCATGCCGCACTGAAGCATTCGCCTCCACTCCGCGCGGGATCCTGCGCTGCGGAGTCGCGGAAGGGAGAGCATCGCTGATGCCTTTTAGGAAAGTCGCTTGGGCTGCGGTGATGAGGATTCGTCCATCCCTTGCACACGCATTCACTGTGCACCGACACTGGTCCAGGCTCTGGGGACTGAACGGCTGGGACGGCAGACAGTGACCGTGGCCCAGGTGGAGTTCACCTTCTAAGGGCAGGGCACACCCCGCAGCGGGATGAATGGCTGGGCGGGTCAGAAAGGCTCTTTAGGGGAGTTCAGCTCTCGTCCCGCTTCCCCGTTTCCTTCTTCCCAGCTAAAGTGGCATCACCCTCCCCCTGGCCCGGCAGATGGCAGACACTGCCCCTGACACCGGTCACACGCTACGCAGGCAAATTCTGAGCCTTACATCCCGCTGACCCCTCGCCTATGCCCCCGGCTCTTCCGCTAACCTGCTTCGTCCTTTCTCGTCTGTGACCAGCTCTTTCTTGCCAGCATCTTTGTTTATTTTTTTTTAATTGTGGTAAAATATGTGTAACAAGAATTTACCATCCTAATTATTTTTAAGGGTCCGGTTCGGTAGCGTTAAGTATATTCACACCGTCGTGCATCCCACCTCCAGAACCTCTTCATGCAAAGCTGGGTGTGCAAACATCGCGTGGAGGGTCTGCGTCTGCTTTCAGTTAGTTCTTTGGGGCACACACCCAGAGGCGGATCATAGAGTAATTCGATTTCTGATTTTCTGAGGCATCTGAAGTTGAACGAATCCATCTAAAAACACAGGCGCTTCCACCTCTAAGCACACGCAACAGCTTTACAACCGGCCTTCTCCTCCTCCTCCTCCTCCTCCTCCTCCTCCTCCTCCTCCTCCTCCTCCTCCTCCTCCTCCTCGTGGGCTGTTCGGACAGGCCCGACACATCCCGAGAGACTTGGCTTTTTAGGCGGACGCCCCCAGGAGGAGCTGGTGTCTTTCAGGAAGAGAAGGACAATTAGCAAACGATGGTTCGAGTGCCCACTCACTTCCCCAGGACAAGGGCAGTCATTTGCTGTGTTAGGCCGCGCTGATGGCTGATGCCGGCGTATGAGGACTGGAGAATTCATCCACAACGGACCCGAATAAGAGGCTTAATTCGGCACATGATTAACCTCAGCAAGGTCACGGTCGCCCAGTTGTGTCTCCACTTCCTCGCTATTGACATTTGGGGGCCAGAGAATTCTTTGTCCTGGAAGGTGCTCTCTGCTTTGTAGGGTCTTTAGCAGCATCCTTGGCCCCTGGTAGCACCTTCCTCCCAGCGTGACCACCAAAAACGTCCCCTGGGATGGGGGGGCGGTGCAGAATCCCCCCTGGCTGAGACCCGCTGGTGTGGCCAGAGCATCCTCTGTCACGTGCTGCGTGGACACTGATGCTATTTATACAGCAAAACCACATTCATTCGAACTGAAGCCGACATGGGATCCCAAGGTCAAGAAGGTCTGTAGAAAGAAACACGGAACGAGGCCCGCTCCATCCAGGGGCTTCTCTGTTGACGTTCCCTGCGGGGCTGCACTGGGAAATGGACTTGACAACCCAGACCGCGCACAAGACTGCAGGGGGCAGATGTGGCCTTCGGAACAAAGCCGGCGTCGCAGGGGCCGCGCGTGCAAACTGCCGCTGCCGCGTGCTAATGATGAACGATGGTGAGTTATTCCTCCCCGCTCGGGAAGCGGGTCCCAGTCGCAGCCTCCGTTGCTCCCTGGGTGACTTGAGAGGAACAGGCCTGCGTTTCGGGGGCCTTTTCTAAAAGGAGGTTTGTTTCCACACCCACCACCGAGTCGGTGAGTCGGTTACACCTGAGGAATGGGGCTGCCTCGGAGGTGGGGTGCAGAGAGGTGGGCGCTGCAGATCGGGCAGTGCGGGGAGTGCAGGGTGGACCGGCCACGGGGACCCCCTGATCCCCGTGGACCTGTGCACCAGCTCAGGCTTCACACGCGTGCTCCGCGCAGAGGAGAGCGGTTCTCACAGGAGCCGCCTCCGAATTCCCGGTCCCGGCCCGCGTTTCTCAGCGTTAGGAAATCCACACAGCTGTTCAAACCGATACCCGAGTTTCACTTCATCACACCCGGCCGGGCCTCCGGCGCCGCGTGCACCGTGCAGACCACCCGGTGGCCGCCTCTTCCGCTGCACCCTGTGCCACCAGACGGCCAGAGCCAGACGCCCTGGGCTGGGCCACCCCCACAGGCTGATGGCAGCACCCAAATCCGCCCAGACCCTCTGAGTGTCCCCTAGATGAGGGACAACACGCAGAGTCGAGTTTCACGTCTCACTTCAGGAACCGACTGGCTGCATGGGCCAGCAGTCGGCCTCCAGCCAGACTAAGCCACTGGTTATGAAGTCCCCGGGAGAGGCAGGGGGACTCTCCCCCATGGGACACGGAGCAGAGCGGAGGGGGCACTGGAGCTGGGGGAGGCTGGAGTTGAATCCCAAAGGGGCCGTTTATTAAGGTTGCGTATAGCGCAGGGCTCAAGAGCCCTCACTCCTAAGGGTCTGGGTTCACGCCCTGTTTATTGCCACTGAGTGACGTTGGCAGGTCGCTTCCCCCTGCACACCTCAGCGTCTTCATGTGTAAGAGGAGCTGCTGGAAGGTCTTATCTCGTAGGATCCTCATGAGGAACCCGTGAGTTTACGTATGGAAAGGTCACCGAGTCTCAGTTTCTCACTGTGTCAGGTGGAAAGGACAACGCCTCCTGCACAGGGAGAATCAGACGAGGAGACGCCCCTGACGAGTTCAGGGCGGGCCCTGGCCGGCGGCCGGTGTTCAGCAACGGGCGGGAGGTGCTTTCAGGCCGTTGACAAAACCGTGTCCCCGGCCTCTCACGCCTCTTCACCGCCATCGTGTCGCTGCCTCTCGCGCTCCTGCGTCGGAGGAGCTGAGGGATGGATGCTTTCGGCTCGTAATGACGCGTCGCGATGAAAGTGCCTGTGCGATCGGATGGCGATCTGTCCGATCAGTACACCGAGCAAGCCCAGAGGTTGTTGCCTCTTCCCACCCTCTTCCTGGCCTTTACGGATCTGGCGACAATGTCCATGGAAAGCAGTCACGGCCGCTGAGCCGATCGTTACAGAATGGCCCCGTTCTCCTCGTCCAGCTGTGCAAAGGTCACCGCTGGTTTCCCGTCCCCGAGCACAGCCAGCTATCAGGAGGCCGTCGAGCTCATTGCCGGACAGAGATGGTACCTTCTGATCAGTACCGACAGGCCCCTTCTCGGGGGGCATGGCTCAGTCTCCAACTGGCTGAGCGACCCTGGGCGAGCACTTAATCCCTCTGGGTTTCAGTTTCCTTGGAGAGGTGCGAAGTCCGGTGAGCTCCCCAGCACTGTGCTGCGACGTTCAGGAGTCAAAACAAAGTAAGGGCATGACCCCTCTCTTGTCACCCAGAGGAGGGTGAGCTGACCTCAAGGGCCGTGGGTTTTTGCCCAGGCCGTGTGGCCTCAGACAAGCCACCCCACCTGCCCAGAGCTTGTATGGCACATCTGTAGAATAGGCATGACACACAGGAATCAGTTGTTTGTGTTCCTAGCTATTTATACTCCGCCTGCTTCCAAAAAGGACTTGAGACAGCTTGTAATCAGATGCTGTGAAAATAGACATGGAAAATCAAAGACTATGAGGCAGGAGGAGGAAGAGGCAAATATACTGGCCACATGGCCCCACAGAGTTTTGGTGGTCAGCCTGACCCTTTTTGCCTTGGGTCCCAGGAAGCTCGGGGCTAAATTGATGATTCCGGAGTGACACCGTCCAGACAATTACCTGTTCAAAGAAAATGCACTCTTACCAGTTGTTCAAGAGACACAACCTTTTTCCCAGAACTGCAGTCTGAAAATAATTGACGAAGATACCAAACCTCAGAAAGTGTTCCACAAATGTCAGTCTTTACATCGATTCGGTCAATAACCATCCCTTGCGCAAGATGCTGCGTGTCGAGAAGGTGAGGGCGACGGGATGAGCCAAGCTAACAGAGTCGCTGCCCTCGTAAAGTGTATTTTGGTGAACGAAAACACACGACATGTAATAAACAACGCCAAGTAAATAAACAAGAGAAGATGAGGGCACGTGGAACTCTGAAAATAATAGGGTGGGGGTGGAGAGGTGGTGACGTTACCTTGCAAGGTCCGAAAAAGCATCTTTGTGGAGTGGCAAGGAAACAGAAGCCTTGAAAACATTCGCTGAGAGACAATGTTCCCAGCAGGGAGGACAGCGAGTGCAAATGTCCTGGGGCGGGGGAAGAACCTGGCCCTTGGCAGGAAATGAAGGCGAGTGGCAACGCACAAGATGAGGAAAGGAAGGATAGGAGATGAGAGATAAGAAGCCAGATCCTGGGATTCTGGTGTGATCGGCCTAGTGTGGGGTCCAGACCAAGCTCTCCCGAGTGATTCCACAGAGCACCAGTGTGGGCACCAGGGGCACGGGGCCTCCGTGGACCGTTGTCAGACGTCCACCCAACGTGATGGAATTCACCGGACGATTTTTAAAGTCTTCTTTGCTACTGGGTGGAAAACGGATCTAAAGAGGGCTCGAGTGGAAGGAGGAAGCAGGTGTGCTTAGGGAGCCATGGGTGTGCAGGGAAAAATGTTTTAGGGCCTCCTCTGCCTATATACATAATGTGAGTCCCGCCACATCGATGAGTCGGCACCATTCAGGTGGCCAGGGTTCACAGGATGCCGTGACGGAAATGCTGCGCCGGCTGGCAGGAGCAATGTCCTGGAGCTGTGGCCCGGCCGTGGGCCTCAAGATGGCCCCGCAGGTTCGAGTGCCAGAGCTCCCTGGGGCATTGGGTCTACCCAATGTATTTGATGGGATAGAGGATCGGAATTAGCATCGAAACAAGTTCCTGTCTGGACTCTGGGTGCCCGGTGGCCCTGCTGGTCCCAGCTGCTTCCAGCCACTAGAAAGGGACTTCGACTTACAAACTCGCAAGAAAGTTCCTCCAAAGCATGGGAGCCCCTGGGGGCCAGAGCTTAGAACAGGTCTGAGGATGTCACCGGGAGACAGCACAGGTCCTGCAGGGGAGAGGCGAAGGCAGCCGGGGCGAGGGGAGTGGCAGAGCAGAGAGAAGAATGGACCGATGCGGGGATCTAGAACATACTGAGAAGGCAGAGCTGTCCTTGCAAGCAGAACTGATGACAACTGTGGTCGTCGGGACTGCTGACAGCTGCCTGGCTTTCCTGTCGGGGGGCACGTGATAGGCGCACACTTCTTTGCCTTTCTGCACTGGCACGTGGCCTTTTCAAAGGCTCCGGTCAATGAAATGGGAGAGAGGTGACATGGCACTTTGACCAGGAGTTTGGGAACGGCTCACGGAATTCTGAACTGACGTGGCCCACCCGCCCGTGGACGTGACACGCGAGTGAAAAGCCGGCTTCGCTGTGAACGGCCTCCGAGATGGGGGTCTGGGGAGGCGTTTGTTACTGCGGCAAAACCAAGCTTTTCCTGACTCACGCAGTGACTCCCGAGTGGCCAAGGCCGGGGTTTCACCCACCGTTTCCTCTTCTCCTCGGCCCACTGGGTGGGGTGGGAGGCTTTCCCAGCCTTACCTGGGGCACAGATGATGATGCCAGCCCCCTTGGCCAGCCGTTTTCTGGGCCTTCGGACCCGGGAATGAAATCAGGCGGGTAGAGAACATGCGCGTGGCCCTCACCCCGCAGCCTGGCCAGCCCGGGCCCCCGCGCCCCACCCTGGCTGCGGGTTCATTAGATGAAAGTGCTATCACCTGTCAGACAAACTGCTAGAACTGTGATAAATTAATGATCAAATGGTACAGTCGGCGCGGCTACTGTGCTGCCTTGGCTGGTTACAAGCCTGGCCGGGTGCTTAAAAAATGCAGCCGGCATTAAAAAAAAATCAGGCGTTAAAGGGAAATGTCACCAGGCTTTTCAAAAAGGATCTGTTTTAAAATGACCAGAGACGGCTCGGTTTCAGGGTCTTTATTTGATTCTGGTTCTTTGTATTTTGCTTCATTGCTCACGAGGAAGAAGGGGTGAGGCCTGGGGAGCGGGCGGCAGGGAAGCTGGAATGTCTGATGATCCCCACCAGCCCCCAGCCCTGCGGGGAATCGGCCCCGCCTGACAAACACGGAGAGATTCTTCCCCGGGCCTGGCCGGCATGAGCATCTTCGCAGTGATGACTACACGAATGTAACAGGGAACACTTAGGCTGTACCAGCATCTTTGTTGTCTCCTTTCATCCATTCATCCTTGTAGCATCTCTAGGGGGATGGAGATGTCCCCACTGGTCAGATAAGGAAACTGATGCTCCAATGTAACCATGGTAAACACTTTTTGGGTACCAACCGTGTGGCCTTCATATGGGCCATCTCACACCAATGCCACCAGAGCCTTGAGGGGGAGCAAAAAGGGAGGATCAGAGAGGTTAAGGGACTTGCCCACAGTCGCACAGCCAATCAGCGGTAAAAGGGAGGATTCCACAATTGTTTCAGGCTCCTGGAACCCCAGAATCTCATCCCCGAGGGCCTCTGGGGGGCTATTTCCAAAAAAGAAAGAGGGAAAAGACTGCTCTTGACGTGAGAGAGTCCGCGGCTGGACTCCCAATCACGGCGGATGCTCGTTCCGTGAGTGCATAGGTGTCCTCCGTCGGCCAGCCCCACCTGGCCCTTCCTCCTACGGTTTTATGAGCTTAATTTATTCTTTTTAATATAAAATCTCATTACCGGAACATGATACCACCGCTTCCACGTTATCTTTGATATAAGAACAGAGAGAAACCTAAATCAAGCCTTTAAATAAAGTCTATAATCATGTTGCACTTTCCCCGGCTTTTCAAATTGCTAAACACAATTAAGTCCAAATACCTGGAGGAGAGTCGTGAAGGGGAAGGGGAGGTGGAGACCCTGCACATGGCAGCCACGGGGGATGCGATTACTCGGGAAGTAGACATCGTCTGCCTGACGTTAGGCTCCTGCTACTTTTTGGCTCCACAGCCCAGGTCTGGAGAGAGAAGGGATCAGGAGAGGGTCTGGAGAGGGGATCAGGAGACGAAATCCACCCCAAACCTGTGTGTGCCTGGGATTGATCTCAAAAAGCCATTTGCCTCACCTTAATGTATTTTTCAAGGCACTTCCTATCCAGCGTTAATTTTCATAAAGGGGAAATCAACGATCAGTTTAAAGAAATACAGTCAGGGGGTTTTTATTCCCCAGGAGCTTGGGGTGGGAAAGTTGAGGCCAACGGGATTGGGGGGGGGTGAGGGAGAGGGGTGCTCTTGGAGGCTAAGGGTGGCAAGGCTTCCTGGGAGAGGAGATTCTTCCCAGCCTCGGGCTCGTATGGGCAAAGAAGGGGCCGTTGCCCCAAACTGAGAAAGGTTAATTCTGAAACGAGCTGTAATCCGAGTTTCTGAGGGGGGTGGAAGGGAAGAGGCAGTGAGCCCCACCGAGGTCCTGCAGCTGCTTAGAAGGCTCGGGAGAGAGGGGCTGCCACCTCCTTGAAGAAGGATGAGCTCCTTGGGAGATCACCTGGTCCAATAGGCTCACTTACATGGGAGGAGAGACCAGGGCCCCCCGAGCTGGCCGCCTGTCTAAGGTCCCACCAATTCCACCAGTGTTGGTCACAGAAGCAGAAAAATGTCATTAGTCATTCATTTTCTTAAATATTCATCGAGCACCTGCCACGCGCCAGGCACGGTTCTAGGGCCTTGAGATACCGCAGTAAACAAAACGGATACCCAACCCTGTCCTCGCAAATTCTGCTCTCCAGCAGGAGGAAGCGGGTGATAAATAATAGAAAGAACAAAGGAGTAATTACACATGAGTCTAGGGGAGTGCCCAGCCAGAAGGTAAAGGACAGCCGCCCGTCACAGTTGTCTTTCTACCCCGGTTCCCATTCGTCTGTGTCATGCCAGGCCACAAGAGGCTTCAAAACTGATTGTCCTGAACCCCGTTCCCTGGAGGGTGAGCATCAGAGTCTCTCCCAAAGGAGACGCAGGTGCCGGGAGGGATTTTGCCACCTGTATGTGCTTTTGCCATTTGTCCAAATGAGGACAGAACGTTTCAGACACACAAAAGGGAGCACCTGGACGACCCCCAGCGTGTGAAATAGAGTCGAAGCTCCCTATGTCTGGCCCTGACCTCTCGGAGGCTGGATTTATCCCGATGGGAGCCCGGCCCCCACCCCCTCTGCTCGGTGGATGCGAAAGAACTGGTTCCCCACATCCCCGCACGCCTGCCATTTGCCCAAAGATGAGCCCCTTGCCTTCGGGGTTCCCTGCTTTCTGCCCAGAGAAAGAGCTCATCACATGCACGGAGGCTTTGGGGAACGTTCTCTCTGCAGGATAAAAAAAACCCCGCTGCCTCCCTCTCCCGGGGGCAGGAGCTGGTGAAAACGAGCCTATCTGGCTAGACGTGGGTCTTAGTCCGACCCAATCTGGGTAAAAGAGGAGATAAAAAAGCTGGTGGAGGGCGGACAAGTCAGCGGAAACAGAAAAGGCCGACCCTAAATATCTTAGGGAGGAGCCAGCTGTCAAAAATGACCCTTCAATAGCAGGATCAGGGGTGACCTTCCAAACATTTCCTGAGCGCACGTCACAGGCCCGCACAGGCTTCCTGGGGGGCGTTCTGGGTGGCCCACGCGGGGTCCAGCTCTCCCTTCTCCTTGCTCGGATCGTGGGAAATCGGGGATCTTAAGGCCTTTTGCTGCAGGGTGGGAAGGTACACGGGGCCTTGAGAAAGCAGCTGCCTGCCAGCCGGTTGAGTGTGTTTTAATATTTTAAGAAGCAGTGAGGCCTGGGCTCGAACAGCAGAAAGAGACGTGCGTGGGCCCTGATTGCAAAGAGCTGACGGTGGCCTCGGAGAAAGAACTTCGATGCAGGATGTGTACCTGGGTCCAGAAACTTTCACTCCATCCTGAGTTTTGAGGGTCCAGATTCATTCAAAGCACAGAGAAAAGGCATAGGACACACCGTGTCAGGTGTGGAAGGGGCACCGACCATACGAGGCTGCCACACTCCCCCAACGGACGTGCTGGAAGCGGAGAACGTTTTCTTTACAAACTGTCATTTAGTGTCGCTTTTGTACGACTTTCTCGTTGTGTGCAGCTAAAACTTACAGCCCTGGGTCGGGGCGGGGGGTCAGTCTGAGGAATATCGTAAGAGCAAACGTTTTCTTTTCACCCAGATTATCATCACAAGGGGAGGTCAACTTGTTTAAGTTGGAAGATTTTGCTTTAAAATAATTTTGAGGTCAATGATATCAAAGTCAGTCGATCAATCGTAATGATCATGGTCGACTGGAACCTTTGGGAGACATTTTCATACAATTCCCAAAAGGCTTCGGGAACCAGAAAGCCTGCTGCTGGTGTGACTGCTCTCCATTCAGCCTTTAAACACCTTCCCAGGACGCCCCCCTGCTGTGAGAAGCTATAGATTGGGGACAAAGAGAAAGAAACCGTCAACTTGGGCAGCTTTAGTGAGGCCAGAGCTCTCCTGGAAAGCTGCTCAGACCACTCCTTTGCCTCACAGCAGTAACAGGATGATGTCTCTCGGATTCTGCAACAAAAACGAGCTCTTTCCCCTGCCCAGAGCAATCTGAAGAGAAGACATCTTAATGGCCCACCTCATAGGCGGAAAAGGAACAGGATGACACAGGCGGGGCAGGCAGGTGGGAACCAATCACATGCTTCCCCCCATTATGACCTGTATTCCCCCAGGGTCTCAGGCCTCCTGCCTCACCTAGGCCCCTGTTCCCAGCAGGCCGGGCCTATAGCAGGTGCTTCTGGAGTCCAGCTAGAGGCCTCCCAGTCTCCACGTGCCTAATGCTTTCTGCAAAGCACACCGGCGCCGGCAGCAAGGCCGTGACCACTTTGGCCTTGGGAGAGAAAAGCAGAGATCTCTACCAGCTCTAAGGAGACCCAAACAGGGAACATGTAAGATACCAGAGGAACAGGGAATGGGATCGAGGGCATATGTTTAATAGGCCCAGTTTGTGGCAGCAGCAGGAAGAAATTTCTGGGCTCTTGGGGCACAAGGGCTGAGGGAGCAAGGATGCTCCTGGCTTGCGGGAGGAGGTAGAAGACAGTGAAGAGCAGTGAGTTCAGATAGGTCCCCTCTTACCCGAACCAAAGGCACTGAGGTCACTCACTGGTCACAAACCCTCAGGCATACGCACTGAGTTTGGTAGGTCTGGGGCCCAAGTTTCTGCATTTCCAGCAAATTCCCAGGTGCTGCTGGTATCACTGGTGTGAAAAGCACACTCGGAGAGGCGGGGCTTGTCTTGAAGCAGCAGTTGCACAGGTTTTACTTAGACTGGGCCTTTGTTTGGAGAGGTTTTGGGGTGTCTGCTAGAAACTATCGAGGGGCTACAACCCATGACTTCCTCTGCCTTCAGAATGGAAAAAAATATATATATATACCTGAACTCTGGTACTCTTGGGCATTTGCTCATGTTGTTCTCTATACATGGAACCCCAAACTCCATCTCCCTGTGTGGGAAGCGACTCTGCTTTCAGATTTCAACTCAGAGGACTCTTCATCCAGGAAGCCTTCCCTGACTGGGATGGTTAATTTTATGTGTCAACCTCACCGGGCCACAGGATGCCCAGATATTTGGCCAAACATTATCCTGGATCCGCCGGGGAGGGTGTTCGGGATGCTATGGACATTTGAATCGGGAGACTGAGTCAAACAGATGGCCCTCCCCGGGGCGGGCGGGCCTCGTCCAGTCCTGAGTAAGACGAAAAGCCTGACTCTCCGGTGAGTAACAGGCGACGCTTCCTGCTGGACTGTCTTCCATCCAGGACGCCAGTGTTTTTCCTGCGTTTGAACTTGAACTGGAAATTGGGCCTTTTGCTTGGATCTTGAGCCCGTCATGGAACAGCACCGTCGGCTCTCCTGGGTGTCCATTTTGCCGCCTGCAGATCTTCGGACTTGTCAGCTCCCATTATCGAGTGAGCCAGCTTTCTTATAGGAAATCTCATCCTGTCTGTCTGTCTGTCTCTCTGTCTCTGTTTCTCTCTCTCTCTGCCTCTCTGTCTCTGTCTCTCTCTGTCCCCCTCATTCTCCCTCTTCTCATTCTATTAGTTCTTCTCTGGAGAATCTTGAATAATGTACTGACCCACCCCAAAATTTTTCTCTTATTTCTATCGTATATTTTTATCTTATATTTCTATCTTGTATTTTCATCTTACATCCGTAAAAATGTGTTTGTTCTACTTTAGAGCTGCACCGCCCAGTAAGATCACCAGAAGCCATGTGCAGCTATTGAACCCTGAAAACAAAGAAGTGTGAACTGAGATGTGCTGTAAGTACACAATACACACCAGATTTTGAAGACTAGGCATGAAAAAAAAAATGTAAAAAATCGTATTTATAGTTCATTGTATTGATTAGCTATTGAAATTATATCAATTTTGACATATTGGGTTAAATCAAATATGTTATTAAAATTAATTTGACCTGGTTTTTTTCTTTCTGGTGTAATTACTGAAAAATATTAGCTTATGTGCATGGCTTATGTTTCTATCTCTATTGAACAGCGCTACTCCAGGGCAGGGCACAAAGCGAAAAGTCCAGAACAAACGAGGTTGAAAGTGCTGTCAGTTCCCAGAATCTTCCAAGGTCCAGAAGGTGAAGTCCCTCAAGAGAGTTTCAACATCAAATATATCTTAGGGCGAAGCGAGGCAAACGATGGCCAGTGGGCCGAATCCAGCCGCCACCTGCGCTTTTAAACAAAGTTTTAAGGGAGCAGAGCCACACGGACTCACTCACCTACGGCTGTCCTTGTGCGATCACGGACGAGGTGAGTAGTTGTAACGAGGTCCTCTGGCCTGCCCCGCTGAAAATGGTTACTATCTGACCCTTTATGAAAAAGTTTGCCAACCCCGGGTCCAAAGCAGAAAGCTTGAGCCTGCACCTCCGGGAGGCGGGGAGGCCAGCGACGGGCGCCCACTCCTCTGCCCCCTACCTGGTGCCTCTGAGCTGCTTCTGTGGGCCTCCCGGCCTCAGCTCCGCTGTCTGCAAAATGGGATAATTTTAACAGCTCCTTCATGGGCTGCTATGAGGAGTAAGCAACATAATACATCTAAAGTAGCTTGTCCCCGAATGATAATCATCATGTCCCATATGTCACTTTTTGTTGTTGTTCTTTTGTTTATTATGCTGGGTCGGGGGGCCCTGCCCTGGGCCTCCACAGGCCTCTGCGGGGCTGTCTCTCTGTGAGATATTTTTCTGCTCCCCAGACTGTCTCCTCGCCCAAAGGCATATGAGTCTGTGTCTTCTTAGAGGCTCCTGCAGCCACAAAAACAGGTGGCGGGGAGTGCTTGCTGGCTCCCTCTGGCCGAAGTCCCTGACCTCTCACTTCTCCTGCTGTATGGGCAGCCGAGAGGGAAACTGGGTGAGAATGTGGGTGCCGTAAGGGCCTACCCCACATTGCATTCTAGTGGTCTCCCCATTTGGCCCTGGGGGCTATGAGACCTTGACAGATTGGGGAGGCCGTCTCTCCCTACAGCGCTTTGCCAGACCTGTCCTGTCAGATGGTTTCCATCCCAGCTCCCTAAGGGTGTCTCTGAGTCATCCAGGAGCCCAAAGCGGGCGTCCAGATGGGACGGAAGCCTATTTTTACTCACTATTGATCTCTCTTGCCCAGAAACCATCATTACCCGGGTGTAAAATGGCAGCTCCCAATGGCAGGAGCCTCTGGGCCTCTCTGACTGATGGGTGCCGAGCAAATTGCTCCAAGTCACCGGGCGAGAAAACCAAAATAACTTTACGAGACAGCCGTCCGGGCCCAGCCCTGCTGGGGCTGTCGGAAAAAGCTCACTTGGACCCTTTGTAACATTACCCACAGCTTTTCTTGATTTCTCTTTTTTGAAACCAAGATGAAGCTAGTCTCTAATTGATCTGCGTCTGCAGCTCTTGGCTCTGCCTGCAGCTGGACAGAGGTGCAGAGCCTTTGGCAGGGTCGGGCCTGGAGCCCTCCAAGGCCTAGGGCTCTGGGCTCACAAAGGAATCGCAGTGACCTCTATTTACCAAAGGACAGAGGGTGCTGTCTCGTCCTCTTCCATATTAAAGCCGAGGCCCCCTCCCCCATCTAATATCTCGAAAATCAATCCTGCTCTTCTGAGTGGATGAGGGAACAAGCTCGCCTCTTACACACCCAGAACCACCTTGAGCTGTGGGAGTCAGCAGGGTGGGGGGGATGCACATTCACCCTCACCCAAATGCAAGGAGCACAGACTTAGGAGCTGGGCAGCCTGAGGCCAGCCCCATGGTGTGCTGGTAAACACTTAACGACCAGCTGTCTGGGGGACGGGAGTCACCACCCTGATTCCTGGCATTGGCTAATTCCTGCGGCATGAACAGTACGGCTCTGGCTGATTTCGAGGCATCAACGTGACTCAAATGAGTTACTCAACCTTTCAGTGCCTCAGTTTCCTGTCAAACGGAATAACAATGATGCCTATTTCTTAGGATGATTGTAAGATCTACATGATAAATGCCTGGAAAACTTTTAGAGCCGGGCCTGGTAGGTCGTAGGCACTCAGTAAGTGCCGGGGGTCATTACGGTCACTGAGTTTATAGTTATTATGAAGCTCATAACTCAGCGGACCGAGCAGCGCTCGTGCACACATAGGCACGTGCACGTGTCCTCACTTAGAGACGGGGCCAAGAGAGTGAATCCCTAACTCGTAAAAGGCCAGGTGAGGAGGGGTAAGCCCTGAGTGGAGCAGTCCCTGGGGCTGCCTGGAGGAGGCGGAATCTGGATCTGGAGGAGGTGAGAAGAGAAAAAAGAAGTGAGCAGGAAACTGAGGACCAAGACACAGAGAGAGGGGCACGTGAGGGCTCAGAGATGGCGACAGGAGGCCAGGGGATGAGAGTGCAGCACAGGACGCCGGCCCGAACCCACCCTTCGTGGGCCGAGCCTCCTGGGGCTCCCAACAGCCGGGCCAGAGGGCACCGGACCCCTGACAGGCTCTCCAGCACACAATGTAGTAGAGAACTAGCCTGGGCAACAGACATCAGACTCCCCGATGCCCAGAGTTTTCAAAAGTGCCTCTCTCTGCGCCTGCCGACCCGGCACAGCCCGGCTGCCCTGACTCAGTAATTGCAAGTGATAATTATTGAGTGCGCACAAAGGCCTGGCTTGTTTTCTCCAGCGGGTGGGGGCCCGGGTGGCTTTGTTTGGGCCAGGAATTGTCGTGGGGCCTCTGTTTAGCCAGGGCTGTCTCCTGTTTGTTAACATTCCTCACTAACTCTGGCTCCTCTGGGGCTGGGGAAGAGGGAGGAAGGGTGGCTCGGGTGCCCTCCAGCTCCCGTGGCCCCGATCCCAGCTCCTGCAGCCCCTGGGAAAGCCTGGCCCTGCTTTCCTCTCACCAGACCCACCGGGGACAGGAACATGGGGCAGGTGGCGGACAGGCCCAGAAATCACTCAGCTCACCTGGCAGGTGCAAGGCCCACCTCGCAGGCAATTGCCTTAAACACGGGGCCTTTCTCGTTACCCGTCGTGGGTTGAAAACAGTCATTAGGTGTCACTTTCTGTGGCGGCCTTCTCTTTCTTGGGGGGCAGAGGGGATAATTACACACCCAGGCCCTTCACCACCTTGCACAGCCCCCAGGACAAACGCTACCTAGGTCCTCTCGGCACTAGGAGCCCCTTCCCACCCAGCACTTACACGGCCGACAAATGAATGTTTTCGCCTGTCCTCGGTTCACATAAATAGCCACAAATTCCTATAATTAACTACAGTAAGCTAGGCTGGGATTAAAACAAAGACGGGCTTGTTTATGGGATGTTCTGAAACAAGCAATTTTCAACATTACAGTGTCAACTGCTGTCTCTGTCTTTGTTAAGCAAGGCATTGGGGTGAGGGGGGCAGGCAGGCCTGAACGGTGAGGGGCCCCAGCTGGGAGCTGGAAAGCGGGGTGGGGATGATCGCGTCTGATGTCTCAGCCAAAAACCTTTTTAGTCATGGGTCGTCGGGCCCCTAAGACCCCAAGACTCACTCAATCCCTAGTGGTGGACAGCGGAGCCGAGTATAGGCAAGGGGACACCCTCTCCTCTTCCCAGGTGATGGGGCTCGAGGGCCCCGCAGAATGGCTTTCTCTCTCACTCCCGGCCAAAGCGTCTCCTTCTACTCACCCCCAAAATTGTCACCATCAGGTGTTAAAGTGGGCCAGGGCTTTAGAGACCATCTAGCCCAGATCTTCTCTCTCCAGATGGGGAGACTGAGCCCTGCAGAGGCTGATGGAACTAAGTGCTCAGGGCTCCTCGGTGACTGATGACCGAGCGGGACTCAAACCCAGGTCTTCTCATTACTGCAAAGGCCGGCACACCGGGGCCTTTTCTTATAGTCTGTGAGCCAGGAAGAGCATTTCCATTTTTAACTGTTTGGGGAAAAAAAGAAAAAAAATGAACAGGAGAAGAATACGACGTGGCGTGAGAAGATTAAACCGAGTCTAAGTGTCCATAAATGAAAGCTTTGCCGGGACGCAGACTCTCGTCTGCTTCTACGCTTTTGAGCTACAAAGGCAGAGCCGAGAGGTGCCAGAGACCGCATGACCCACGGAGCTGAAAATGTGCTGCTGACCCCTTACAGAAAGGGCTCGCGGGTCCCCGTACTGATACGGGATGTGCTGCTCTGTTTTAAAGAATGAAACCAAAAACGGAGATTTCCAAGTTCTTGTTTCTGTTCCGTGAGACTCTTTCTTGACACCAAATCTGGGGCAGACACTGGGTGTGCAAAGCTCATCGCGGGGCCTGCTCTGCTCTGTTAAGCCAGGTGGGTGGGTAGGAACCCCAAGGGGACCAGGGACTCCCTGAGTGGGTGTAAGAGTGTCTGAAGCGCCCAGGCTGAAGTGGGGTGTCCAGCCAAGGCCTCGCCATCACCCCGGAGCAGCGGGGTGTCTGTAGGCCTGCACTGCAATCCTCAGAGGGGGAGTGGGGTCTCTGGCGGGCCCTGAGAGAGGAAACTGCCGGGAGACCTTTCAGAGAGGGTGGCCTTGCTCCACGAATACCGAGGAGAATAGATAGGACGATGTCGCGTCCCTTACAGACCTGAGGGTCTAGTAGGAGAGACAGAGAAGGAAGAGATTCAGGAATCAATGTTCAACAGCTACTTGTCACTAGGGAGGGGAATAGAGAAAGGGTTGAAGAGAGGCCAGCGTGTGACACTCGATAAAGGAGGAAAGGGAGTAACGTTTGAGCGGGGAATGAATGAGCGAATGAATGAATGAGAAAAAATGAAAGAGAGACAAATCCAGGTTTGGGGCGGGGCTGGCGCAGGCCGACCCACAAAGGTCACTAAGTAGAAGCTTCAGGGAACCCGAGGGAGAGGCAGACCGGGCGTTGAAAAGTGATAAAAACTTAGAGATTTGAGCTGGGCAAGGAGCGGGGGCGGTCGCCCCTATAGACACTACTTTAAAACCCGGTGTCCCATTCCTATGATCCTCGCCAGACCCCCGAAGGAAAACCCCAAGGCATAGACACTTGTCCCTGTTGGCAAGACCAGGCATCCAAGGCACAAAGGAGTCAGCGGAGAGGGCCCAGCACCCAGGTCCCTTGACTCCGGGCAGAGGGTGGGCCACTGCAGGCCGTGGGCAGGGGTTCCAGGTCACACCCTGCCATAGCGTCATGGGTAGGCGTCCAGCCCCTTCTACTTTTATTTGTTACTCTTGACGCTTTGCCATCGTGGTGCTGCCATAAAAGCAACGCGGAGCGTGGCAGGGTGACAAAGCTCGTAAAAAGTCAAGAAGGTGTTTAATAGCTGCCGGGCGGTGCTGGGGGCTCCTGCCAGGGCTGCCTCCCGGGCCAAGAAGCCAAGTGGCTGCGAACACGTTAGCCGGGGCCCCCGTCAAAACCGAGGAGAGGCACAGGGCAGGCGCGAGGGCGGCCACGGGGGCAGGGGAAGCCGGGGATGCTACCCAGGGAGGCCTCCGTGGGCCTCCGCCGCTGCTTCTGAAAAATGGGGGTGGACGGAGGGATGACCCTACCTCCTCTCAGGGCTGTCGCCAAGAGCGAACGCGGTGGCACGCGGGCAGCCCTTTTACACACCAGGGAAGGAAAGGAGCGCAGGCGCTGCGAGTGGCATCGCTCACGGGGCAGGGCGACGGGAGAACGGGCCGGCTAGGGGACGGCCACGACCTGGGTGTGCGTCAGGGGCCCCCGAGGCAACAGGCCGTACGTGCAGACGCTAAGACAGGGCCACTGGGGCCGGGCCACCTGGGTTCCCATCCCGGCCCGGGCTCCACTCCCAGCACCGATCCCTCAGGGCCGTGCCGTGTGGGCCAAGTTGCTTCATTTCTCAGGATCTCGGTTTCGTCACCTATAAAATGCAGATAATAATGGGTCTGACTTCTCCGGATTTCTGCCAGAATCGCCTGTTACATAAGTAAAGCAGCTCCAAAGTGCTCGGTTCATGGCTATGAACTGGGAGCCTCTCGCGGCTGCGGGTTCAGAAATCACTGGATGGCTGGCCGCACGGGAAGGGCTGTCCTCGGTGGTGTCTGGGCCTGGTGGGGGGGGGGGGCCGGGGACCTTGCCCAGTTGGGGACCTCGCTTCTTGATTCTCCCTCTCTGGTTTCTCCCCACCCGGCAGAAGCCGAGAACGGGCCCAATCTGCTGTGAGCCCTGGTTTTCCTCTTCGTCCAGCTGTTTGCTCGTGTTGAACTTGTCGAGTCCCAGGCATGAGTTTGGGTGCAGAGGACGCAGTGGGGACAAAAAGTCCAGGCGCTGACTGGTCCGGGGAGCTGACTTCTAGTGAGGAGGGCAAGAAGTGCATCTGCAGAGAGTGACGGGCGCTCCGAAGGAAACAATAGCAGCTGGCGACTGGGGACGGGGGCAGGGTGGTCAGGGAAGGTCTCTGTGGAGGTGACAGACAGTCCAGCATACGTGTCCTCCCTGGCCCTCGGTCCCCCGATCCGTATGACAGATGTGACGGGAAAACCTGGACAAGACATTCTCTCGGGTCCCCTTGCCCGCCCTGCTGCTGCCTTTTAGGGGGACAGTCCTGCTCCAGACTCTGAGGCGTCCCTCCCTGGTGAGCCCAGGGGCCGGCCAGAGGCAGGCACCTGGGTCCTCTGAACCGGCCGCTGGAATCAGCCCCGAGGAGAACTATTTTTTTATTTTTTCGGACCAAAGGTACAATTAACAGCCCCCACTTGGGCCTCGCCCAGCCCCTGGGCCTCTGCTCACGCTTGACTGACCAGCAGGAGGGAGGGGACCCTCCCAGTCCCCCTCAGTCAACTGCCAGGGCTATTTTGGTGACTGTTATTTGGGCAAGGAGTGGGCTAGTGGCTTGTGGGAAGGACGAAAGGAGGGAAGATGCTAAAAATACGGAGGCCAGCCTGAGGTGACTGGCCTCTACCCTCTCTCGGGCCTGGCCTCCTTTCCTGGACCAGAGGAGTCTGGTCCTCGTTCCGTCCTGGGGACAGGTTGCTGAGGGCTCACACGAGCCGGGGAGAGCTTCCATTTTGGCTAACGTCAGTCACGGCCACCGGTAGTCGGGAGGTCCCAGGGGGACTCAGTGACCTGCTGAGGACAGACGACGGGCAGCTGTGAGGGGAGCAAAGACCAGCCAGTCGGGGTGGCATCCAGCCAGTTTGGGAAGAATCTTCCAGGCCTGCCCCACCTGCGCCCCTCCTCCACACGGCAGAATCCCACGAGCCAAGGCCGCCTCCTCCAGGACGGCAGACGGAAGACCCCCGTCGTCTAGTCTCTCTCCGCTCTCCGCTGAGAGGACCAGGAGCAGCAGCACATTCCAAACCCTGGCTCCATCCCACCTCAGTCTCATGTGATCTCAGACATGTCGCCCAACTTCCCGGCCTCAGATCTCTGGCTGGGACCACCTCAGCTATGTGGGTGACTCCCGGTGGCGTCTCCCAGCTGGGAGGTCCAAGGGAGCAGGGTCTTCAGCTTGAAGGTCTCCCCCATGAGTGAGCCCACCTCTACCGGGGGAGATGGGACACATCAGGGGAGGGGACCTAAGAGGCCCCTAATGTGGGATCTAGTCATTCATTCATTCACCCACGTGTTCCTTTGTTCGGTCGTTCCTCAAATACTTGTTAAGCAAGCTCCATCCTCATCTAGGCCTTCTTCCAGGCACTACCAAAGCAAAGCCCCACGTCCTGGTGGAACTTACGTGGTAGAAGGAATAGGCAGACGGGCAGGAGCACGTGAGGCATCGTGGTTGGCGGTGGTGGGTGCTGCTAGGAGAATGAAGCAGAGCTAAGGAAACGGGGACCGAGTTCCAGGCCGTACATGCGTGTGCGCGCGTATGTGTGTGTGATTACGTGTATCTGCATAGGTGTTGTGTACGTGCGTGTGCACCTATGGGTGCGTGTGTGTGCACGTGTGTGTGTCTGTGAGAGCGAGATTGTGTAGGGGGCTGGGAATGCTGATCAGCGGAGGTCATAACTGAACCAGAACCTCAAGGAAGGGAGAGCGTGAGCCACTCGGATACCTGGGGAAGAAAGAGCATCTCTGGAGGGGGTGTGAAGAACACAGGTGCTGAGGGGCCAGGATGCCTGGAAGGGAGCGAGGAAAGGCCTCAGCACCCTTCCTCCACCGTTGTGCCATCCTGGGGACCCAGGCAGCCCCGGCCCATCACAGCACCCTCTCCCCGGGGCGGTCCTCTCTCCCCTCCGAGCCCCTGGTGAACCTTCACCCTACAATTACCATCCTCTGCCCAGGGCTATTTCCTGCAGACTTGTAAATAGAACCTCTTTCAGCTCCACACACATTATGGTTTGTCTAAAACGGTGTCAAAGGAGCCAATTTTCCTGAACGGGGACCATTGACGAGAGGTAAAGTTTACAGAGGATTCCCGCAGGACCTGGGCCTGCAGGAGTCGAAAACAACAAGGGCCTGGGGGTGACGCAAGCGCCAGGCAGGCAGAGCCAGCTCGTCAGACAAGGGCAGACCTGGGGCTGCTCTCAGGGTGGGTTTTCTTTGGGACATAGACATAAGGTGGCCGGTCCCCAACCTGACCGGAGTTATTGGGGAGGCCCCAGCTCAGGCTCTGCGGGAGGGGGGCAGTGCCTGGTGCTACACCTGCCTCTGCCGGCCACTCTGTCCTTCTCTCTGGGCCTGCGTACCCTTTGTGAGCAGATGACAATGACACTTGACCTGCCGGCAGTGACAAGTTGCAGCCACATTAAATAAGTAGTAGAGGCAGGATCTGAACCCATGCCCACTTGACCCCAAAGCCCTTGAGTCTTCCACATTCTAGATGCTTCTGAGTCCTGGCCCTGCTCCGCTTGCTTTAGCAAGTCCTGGGCAGGGCCCTCTGAGCGGGAACCTCTATGGCCCGTGACCTTCCCGCGGCCCCAGAGGGACGTCCCGTGCCAGCTCTGCAGTCTAGCCCTTTCCAGGGCCCGGGCCTGAACCCGACACGGCAGATGCTGCCCGCTTTGGCCCAGGTTCCTGCTTCACTTATGCTGCTATGAATAAAGGTTCAGAGAGCATTTTAGGAACCAAAACCACCTAGTAATCTTCCCGGCCTTTTTTTTCCCCCTAACAAAACAAGAAACTAGAGCAGATGTTCAAGAACATTCTAGCTAGAAAAACACACTCGGTTGGATGATATAAAAAGACCGAAGATGTAGAGGTCCGGAATGGGGTTCTGGACCCAGTTTTACCTCTAAGTCGTTCAACGTCTCTGAGCCCCAGTTTCATCACTACCAGATGGAAAAGGTGTCACTACCCCATCGGCCTGAAGGAAAGGCGGGATGGGAGGCAGGTGCAGCAGTTAACAGCACAGGTTTTAAGATCCAGCTGCCCTGGGTTTGAATTCCCGGCGCTGCCATTTCTGGCAACATGGTCTCTGGCATCTGAGATCCCCTGTGTGGGTCGGCGTCTTTAGCAGCAAAATAGAACGAGCGCCCCTTGCCCTGTCTGACTTGCAGGATGCGTGTAGGCTCCTGAGAAGCAGAGGGGTATAATGGGTCACAGGGTTTTTCTCCTCTTCCTGGAGATGGAGATTTTTAGTTGTTAAAGGATTTTATATATATATGTATTTTATATATTTTTATATATATATTTTATATTTTTTTATATTTTTATATACATTATATATATTTTATAAATATATATATTTTATAAAATATAATTTATATATATATAAATATATATATAGATATTTAAAAGGTAAAATTGTGACTCGCGCATAGAAATGAACACGCATCCAAGATTTTTATTTAACTCGTTAATTAATGAGCTAGCTCCTAAGCTACTACCATTGTTCAAGAAAGAATTTGAAGAGCCCATATCCAGAGGCAATCAAGACAGCTGAAGGCTGGGGTTTCTCGAAGAAGGAATTCTGCCTCCAGATTGCCACATAGAAATCCTGTGAGTTTCCAGCCGTTGGATTCGAGACCGCAACATCAGCTCTTACCTGCATCTCCAGTCTGCCGGCTCTCCCTGTGAATGTGAGACCTGCCAGCCCCACGGTCATGTGAGCAAAGTTGTTGAAATAAATCTCTCTGTAGATGGGTGATAGGTAGGTAGGTAGGTGGGTAGATAGATAGATCTTCATCAAACAAGGGATATAGGTAGATATAGATATAGATGATATAAAAGAGAGAGAGAGAAGGAGAGAGACAGAGAGATAGAGATAGAGAGATGGAGAGAGACAGACAGACACAGATAGAGATAGAGATAGAGATAGAGATAGAGAGAGAGATAGAGAGAGAGAGAGAGAGAGATGAGCTAATACGTATAGTATTAGTATATATAGAGAGAGTGGTAGATATGTACGCTAATACACCTGATTTCAGCCCAAAAGGCTAGGCAAGGAGCCCAAGTCTGGAAACGTTCAGGAACCTCTTGGAAGCACTTGGTTCTCCAAATGTGAAACCAGGATTGAGCTCCAAACACCCAATGGCTGCCGCTTCATCTGAAGAACATGTTAGTTAAATTATGCCATCGCTGCCTGCTTCCAGTCACACCCCCCTAACATCATCCTGTGGGGAGCAGCTGCGAGCCTTGCAGTGCACCCTGGCGTTTTCCTGAGCCACCCGTCTTACAAGCCACATCATCTGCCTCCGAATGAGATGCTTGCTTCCCAAGTGAAGATGGGCAGAGCCCTCAAGACAGAAAGTGGAGTCCCTCTCCTGTAACCCACACGGCCCCCCACGGGCCTGGGGATACACACTGCTCCTGTGAACGGCTTTAAAGCCTTAAGACGACTTTTTGGAATGGAAGCTCGACAGCTTCCTGCGCATCTGTCATCTGGTCGACCTCCCTGGCTGTTGGGGGGGAATTCGAGAACTGGGACTTTTTCAATTTAAAAATTCAGAAGGCCTCACTGTTAAAGTTGGGGAACTCTGAAGTGGAAATGTGCCCGGCGCTCAGAACAGTCTCTTACTTAGGTGGCTCTGAAAACTTGTGCTCTCGCCGCCAAGACATGACATGTTTTTCCTGTCGGCCTTGCTTGCTGGTTACAAAGCCTCTGTCTTCTCAGGCATGTGAGACGCTGGAAGAGGCATGGGATTCGGGATGACGAGGCTGGGCTTTGAGTGCTCCGTCTGAATTCTTCTAGCTGTCTGACTTTGAGCAAGGTCCCCAAACTCCCTGTGCCAGAGCTCTTTGTTGTATAAAAAGGAGATAACAGCGATTGTAATTCCTACCCCGCTAAGGGTATCAGTCAAGACAGGCTAGACTATGCTGCATAACAAATAACTTCAAAATTCCAGGGGTTTAAAACAAGGAGGATGGCTGTGCTCTCTCGAGCAACACAGAGCTCTGCTCCGCGTCCTCTTTGTTCACGTCGGCTGACAGAGGCGCCCTCTGGAAAGTCACTGGCCATCACGACAGGGCGAAGGGAAAGCGGAGAATCGGGAATTCACTCTGAAGTGCTTCCACCCAGACGCGACCCCTTCAGGGGTCTGGGCAAGTCACAAAAACCACATCTGGTTTTAAAGGGAGAAGGGAGTGCCATTCCCCTGTGTGTCTGGAAGGCAGGGGGAAGAAAAAGACCGGAAATTCTGTGGAGCAGGACTGAATCTACCGTGCCCACGTCTGCTGAGGAGCACGTGAGAGAATCCCTTAGATCGTAGCAGAGCTCGGGCTGTGAAGAGTTTCCCCATTTGTAACTATTCTCAGACTGTTCCGGTCACTGAGATGACCACCTTGTGACTGAGAACCGCCACAATTCCAATGTCATGCCTGCTTTTGTGTTTATAATCACGCTGGTGTCAAGAAGCTGTAATCACTAAGGGGCAAGGAGAAAAGAAAACAGAGATAAACTTAATATGAAAAGACACAGCAGTGCCAAACAAGAACTAAATGACAAATGTGGATTATGGATTGTTTCTAGAATTCAAGAGAGCATTAGTGCGGCAGTCAGTACTATATTCTTATTTCAAGCAATGATCTGGTTTTAATAAAACGATATTACTCTTTGCCTTAAATATGCATATGTTAAACTTCGAACATAAACATTTTTAAGCTTGAATGTTACTCTTTTTGTCCAAGTTTCTATTTAATTCATCAGTGTGGTTGCATTCTATACCTGGGTAAGGGCTCTAAGGTGGTTTCACGTGTTTATTTTACAGGGGAGACTTGCTGACCTCTTTGTCACCCAGCATTGGAACACTCTTCCTAGGACAGTGAAATCCCATTGGGTGAGTCAGGGTCGACTTCTGAGTGGAGACGCTGCAAAGACCAGCAAGTTGCGTTCCCAGGCTCCCTTGCAGCTATAGACAAATCACATGACCCGAGTCCACCAGTCAAATGCACTCTCACCAGACTCGTTGGAAACTGGTGCTGGAAACAAGGAGAGGGACGACGAGGAAGCTGGTGGCTGGGGCGGCTGCCGTACCTGAGCACAGCCTAGGTGGTGTCTGAATAAACAGCTCTGGCATCCTCGTCAGCAGCGGTCCCACATCAGGCTCTGTAGGGCCAGTTATGCCACTTCATCTGGTGATCTGAGGCCTCTATCCTCCTTCTTCAGTCTTCAGGGAGAGTCTATTAGCCACTCTGTAGACTTTCACGAACGTTTTTTCTGCTTATGTTAAGCACTACTGTTTTCTGTTGTTCGCAACATGCACACAAATGCTGAAGTGATAGTGAACGGAAAGTAATCTGTGTCAAACTTCGGCAGCCACAAGACGTACCCCCCTTCTAAAAGGATTGGGTACATAATCTAAATTCCATTAGTACTAATCTAGTAGACTCTTATTTTAAAATGAAAAGACTGAAGATAAGACCGGGGAAGGAGCCTGCCAGTGGGTGAGTAACAGAGTCCAGAACAAGGACCCAGATTTCTTGTCTTTGGTCTCTAAATGTTTTCCAACGAAGCAGCCCAGCTGGGGCAGTATTTGCCTCCTCCAGGCCCGTGGCATGTGTGTGTGTGTGTGGGGGGGGTTGAGGCATAAACAGGGAGCTGGTAATGGAATCTAGTTAAATATCACCCCAGCAGCTGTTCTCTCCAAGCATCCTGGCAAGGGACACCCCAAGACTGAGCACTAGGACTGCTGGCCACAGGCCCAAGAGCAAGCAGGGGGAGGGGGCAAGTCCTTGCCCCTGGAGCCAACAGACAATCACCTCGCAGTCCACATCCCTCCTGTAAACAAGCTGTTGTGCCTGAGAGAACATGATAATAGCAGGCCCTGCCATCCTGCCCTCTCTCTGTGTCGGGGAAGGTCTGCAATTACCGTCTTAACCGACTCAGATAGGGCTCAGAAAGGGCATGCATTTCCTGATGCTGTATACAATTTCTGCAAACTTTCTCCTCCTCCCCTTCTTCGGGGGCTGAAAGCTCAGGCTCCCTCCTCCCAACTGCACCCCGCAAACTTCTGCAAGGCCAGTGATAAGACATGGTCAGGAGAACATCGCCGTGGAGTCTTCCTCACCCATAACCCACATTCATGGCTGCCAACTTAGTTAAGCTGGAGGCTTGAGGGGCAGGTACGGAAAGGTCTCCATTAAATGGTCCCTGCCAGACCTTCATTGTGCCTAGCACTTTTTCCATCAAAGAGGCAATCCTTTGGTAAAGCATGGCTCTTATCATCAAGTTTCTGTTTTATAATATTTATCTCTGAGGACACCAGAGAGACGTCTTCAGAGAAAGCCAATGGCTCGGCTTCCTTAAAAAGGATATATTGAGAAACATATCTGCCCAGGCATGAGCTGAGTGACAGGGGCTAAGTTGGTCTGGACAAGCCCGCCTTGCATCTCTGAAAAGCAGTTCTTGGCACCCACCCCTCACGGTGATGACACAGGCCCAGATGGTGTCACGGAGAGGCTGAAGAATGAGGAGAGAGGCTGGGAAGCAGAACGAGCTGGAGCCAAGACTTCTGGACTGCACAGAAATCTACTGATAGCACCCGAACGGGACTCAGGATGAGACATTTCTCTTTGAGCTTTAGCTTCTTCCTCTCTAAAAGGGAGATGATGATTCTACCAATCAGGACAAGCTAGCTTACGGGGCAGTAACAAACGACCCCAAAAGCTCAGTGGCTTCCAACGACACGGGTTAATTTCTCCCTCATACTCCAGGTCTGTTGCGGGTTGACCAGGAGGAGTTCTGCTCACTGTAGTCAGAGCAGTTACCAACCCCAGGGTTGCTGGTTGATGGACCAGAGCGGAAAATAATGATGGAAATCTTGAACCAGTAGTCGTGCTCTGACCTATAAATAACATACGTCACTTCTGTCCACATTCATTGGCCAGAACCAGTCTCCTGATACATCCAACCACAGGGGCCCAGAAAGTGCAGTCCTACCACATGTCCTGGGGAGGAAGAGCCGGAAATATTTGGTGAACAGCATCAGTGCTTACCACAATAATCGTGGAACGTTGCGGAGGGTCATTGAGACAATTAAAAGAATCAATATGTAATGAATTCCATCTAAGTAGGGGCTCTTCCCATAATGATGATGATGGTGGGGATGTTTATCATCAGTAAGAATATTAAAATAGGACCCACGCAACCTATCAGTGGAGGGATACTCGCTGTTCTAAATGGTTATTAAAATGATATTCGAAAATTTGGTGTGATGTCAAGAAGGGCCAGATCCTGGCTCGGCCACCAACTGCCATGTGATCTTAGGAAAGAGGTCGTCTGTCTCTGAGCTTCTCTTTTGTACAATAGGGGTCTTGGGTTCGATGTCCAGGACCAAGCTTGAGGGGCAGGTACAGTGTAAATAAAAGGAGTTAAGGGACTGACTTTGGCCCGCCCCCGCTGGTTGGTGCTGAGCCCAGGAAAATCTTCGACTTCGGAGCCGTCTGCATCAGGCTCATGAATCTCAATCCCTAAATTATGGGTGACAGTGGCTTCTTAAAGAGGAAATGAATTGTTGCAACACAATCCAGCCATGTTGTATCGATATGATTAGCTAGTTATCCATGGAGTGCAGTAATTTGCTTTGATTTTTAAGTATCCGTTAGCAGCCAAGTCCTAATGAGGCGGCTCTAAATTGATTAGATACTCCAAGATACAGCACGGTTCACAGATTGTTTCAGAAAACTGTCAAGATCCTGAGACTGGCATTTCATTGGATTTAATGATTGCTGGAGAAGGTGTGCATCGCAGCCAGATACAATCACATTTGTCAGCATGATCCTTTTAAGCACAATTCAATTAAAGTGTTATTCTCTAATTTTATTAGAACCGGAGCCCAGAGCTAATGCAAGCTCCCGTTATTGCGTCAGGAGGGAAGTGTGCACAATTTAATTTCCCTAATTGGAGTTTAGTGATCTAACATGCTTTTCATATCTTAATTCTTGGGATAATCTCCGGTTTTTGCACCTGCTACAATTCCTTTAATGGAAGCGAGGAATTAGATGCGACGGTTACGCCTGGCGTGGAATCACTGGGTCACATCTGCCTCATCGAAGGGAATTTGCACATCTGGATCCTTCGCCTTGACCTGATTCTTTCACACCGATCTTGGCCTTGACGTGGATAAGGAGCCTCTCTAGCCCAGACACGATTGGTGTTTCCTACCAGGCTTGCAGTCTTAAAATGAAGGTGGTGGGAAGAACGTGGGCTAGTCTTGGATCTCAGTTCCAGCACGCATCCATCCATCCATCCATTCGTTCGCTCAATACCGAGTGGGTGATGATTATGTGCCGGGCACTGTGTTAGGTGCTGGGGGCACAAACACGAGCAAATCAGACATGGCCTTCGACATCAAGGAGCTCAGAGACAGCTGAGAGAGGGGAGGATGGAAGAGTCACCGTGCAAGTGACAAAACAATGGCCATTGTGATCAAAGACAGGAAGGGAAAGACCTATGGAGAAGAGACCTTATCCTACCCCAGGCTTAGTCGTAGGGAGGGCCTCTGAGGATTTAAGCCAAGACTCTAAGGCGTTTTCATGCCCTGAGGATCTCGAATGAGGACCAAGGGAAGTGCTGTGAAGGCCCCGCGCAGGACCCTCTCTCTGGCCGCAGCGCCCAGCCCCCTGCCCCAGACAAGTCTAATCCTTCTGGTCTTGGGCAGAGCCCCAAGGTGAGAAGAAGCTTGGGACATTTGTGGAGCCAGTGGGCCATCTCATTCAAAAGAGGTAGAAATGCCAAGAAATTAGGTTACAGAGGCAGATGGGACAGGTCCCATTGAGACCGCCAGGTCTCTGTTTACTCCTGTTTTCCCAATGCCCCAGTGTGGGTGACAAATTATAAGGCCACCAGATAACAGGTCGAGATGGGGCGAAATATTTATTACCCACATGGTCTAGAATTGCTGGTGCATTGCAATAATAAACAAAGAGACACCTTTACTAGGTTTATTGTTTGACTTTCCCTCCCCCAGGGCAGGCCACTCCCTCCCATTGTCCCATGCCACCACCACGCCTGTCGTTTTAAATTTGATCCTACGAACAAAGGAAAGTGAGAGGAACATGAATGTAGCTGGCACTGCTCTGTCCCCTGCAACAGGGCCTGGTAGGTACTAGGTGTGACGTTTCTGTTTTCGAAGACCTCTCTGATAGCAATCCTGCGTCTAATAGAAGAACTGCGGTGAGACCAAAGGCACCCAGAAAGCCCCCGCCCCCACCTCTTTCCACAAGCACCCACACCCCGCAGAGTCCTGCTCCTGATGATGCTATGACGATAAGTATTGAGCTCTATGCATGCGGCCCTTCTGAGCATTATCTCATTTCATCCTTCCCATGGCCATAGGAGGGCGCTGTGATGATACCTTTTATACACATGGAAAAACCGGGGCTCAAGGGGTTAAGTACTCTGCACAAGGTCATCAGCCAGCAAAAGAGGACTTGAAGCCAGTTCGGCTTTTCCTTGACCACCAGAGCGAATTGCCTGACACCATAAGGCTTCTCCCCACGGCCAAGCCTGAAGCAGTGGGTTTCAGAGCTTCATCCAGGCCAAACTGGATGTCTAGTCCTGTGGACCCCACACGCCTCTCCTAAGCTCTCGACTGGCCTAAGCCAGTCTGGCCCCAGCCAGGATTCAATGGCGAGATGCTCAGGGCCTCCCTCACTCCGGGACCTGGCTTGGCGACATCAGCTGGTTCTGGTCTCTGTATAACAGCTCAGCAGTGGTCACAGCTAGATGACATGCAAGCAAGCTCCTCGCTGGTCCGACATGGCTTCCCATCACACTCAGAAAGAAACCTCGAGTTCTTCCCGTGGCCCATAGGCTCTAGAAAATCTGGCCCCATCCTCTAATACGCTCCCCTTCGTGTGCTCCAGCTACTTTGGCCTCCTTTCTGTTCCTCCCTTCCCTCTCAGTACCTTTGAACTGGCTGAACTCACCGCCTAGAACATCCTCCACGCCCCCCCCCCACATCCTTTTGCAACCTGAGCTCCAATGTTACCTGTTGCACAAACTTCCCCTGGCTGGCCAATCTAAAATAGTGCTCCGCCCTTAGCCCTATCCATCTGTTCTATTTTTCCTATAGCACTTATCACTATCTAAATAATAAATAAAATAAAATAAAAAAATAAAATAAAATAAAATAAAATAAAATAAAATAAAATAAAATAAAATAAAATAAAATACATGACATATGTATTGCTTATTTATTATCTCTCTCTACTAACCAGAATGTATTTCTATTAGGGTAGTCCTAATCTGTCTTATTTACTACTTTATCCAGTACCTACTACAATGCCTGGTCCATAGTAGACAATCAATAAATATTTGTTGGATATTTATAATATAATATAAGTAGATGGATGGATGGATGGGTGGGTGGGTGGATGGATGGATGGATGGATGGATGGATGGATGGATGGATGGATGGAAGGAAGGATGGATGGATGGATGGATGGATGGATGGATGGATGGATGGCTGGCTGGCTGGCTGGAAGGATGGATGGATGTAAGGATGGATGGATGGATGGATGGATGGATGGATGGATGGATGGATGGATGGATGGAAGGATGGATGGATGGATGGATGGATGGATGGATGGATGGAAGGATGGATGGATGGAAGGATGGAAGGAAGGATGGATGGATGGATGGATGGATGGATGGATGGATGGATGATGGATGGATGGATGATGGATGGATGGATGGAAGGATGGATGGATGGAAGGATGGATGGATGGAAGGATGGATGAGGGATGGATGGATGGATGGATGGAAGGATGGATGGATGGATGGATGGATGGACAGATGTCACAGAAAGAGCAGCTGCAGAATCACAGACCATCAGGCCTAGAACGACCCTCAGAAAAAGAGCCTCTGCTCTTTCAGAAAAATAAGCTGAAGTCCTAAGACCAGAGTATACTCATCCAAGTCTGGAGAGCTAGGTCACAAAATTGCCTTTGATTCTGAACAAAACAAAAACAAACAAACAAAAGAGAAGTGCTGGAAAATTAGAGGAAACCTAACTGGTAAAGTAGAAAGAGCACTGGACTGGGATTCAAGCCATTTTGCCAAATGGACTCTGTGCCCATGCGGAAAGCCAGCCTTTGATTCCTTAATCAACTGGCTTTTGTCCCAGGTGATTATCCCTAACCTTGGCCACGTGACCAAATCCACTGAGTGACCACTGACCTGCCTTACAGACATGTGCTGATCGACCCCATCCCCCTCCTCAGGGTCCGACCCAGGAAACACCAAGAGAAGGAGGCAGGGGCCGAACCACTGGATCATGACACGGATCCGAACTGCAGACTGGCACCTGTGGGCGGGCTTTATTCGGCCTTCAGCAACAAAGCATAAAACTGGACTTCGTTGCTAACTTCTCATAAATGCCCAGATATCTGTCTTGCCCTGAGAGATGAGAAGATCCGACGACGCGAGGCCCCCGTGTCAGGTGGGTTAACAGTTGGCTGGCGCGGACCAGCAGCTGCCTCTTGTTTGTGTCGCTCCGATCACATCCAGGAAAACAAAACCCACTTCAAGAATTCAACAGGGAACTGGGATTTGATTCAGCGACTCAGCTACAGAGTTGTCAGAAGGGGGCAGGGAGCGGGAGGCAGGGGTTGGGTCATAAGCAGGTGAACTGTCTGAGGCGCAGAGAGTGATGTGTCCAAGGCCACACAGCTGTAAGTGGTAGAGCTTAGCTGGAACCTACAAAGCCTGGCTTTAGGACCTTCGTTCTGAACGTGCAGTAGCTCATGTAGCTTCCCAACGCTTTGGGATGCAAGGCCTATCGGTATCTGCACGGCCGAGATAGGAAACCAGGATTTCAAGAGGAAAAGCGATTTGCCCATGGTCTCAGCCTTGTTAGCAGCAGCTCCCAGGCGTGTTCTATTTGGGTCCAGGCCAGAGAGCACATCCCATACCTCCTCACATCCACCCCGCCTGGGTGAACACACGAGATGACAGACACGGACGATAGCTAACATTGAATGGGCACTTGTAACGTGTCAGTCACTGTTCTAAGTGCTCGCGAGTATTAACACGTCCTTACGTGAACCCTACAAAGGAGATGTGACTTACCCCCTTAGACAGATGAGGACACGGATGCCCAGAGAGTTTGCTCAAGATCACACAGCCTGGTGCCAGAGCCCATCTGCTTGTCTGCCTTGTCTCCTAAGCCAGGGACCCTTCTTCGGCCTGACGGGCCCCGAACGCTGTGCAAGAACGTCACCTAGGTATAGCAGAGGGCAGCTGGAGAAACGGCGGCCTCCCCGACTCTGAACAGCACCGGATGCTCTCTAGTGGAGCCCGGATCAGGGACGGGGAAGAACCCTCAGCTGGGACAGCGAGGACCAGCAAACGAGCCGCTCCTGCTGGAAGCTCTCGGGACACTGGGTTCTCACTAATGCGACCCCGCAGAAGGTGCCCAGCAAAGGATGCCGCTGATGGAGGGGGTGGGCTCCTGGCTCTCTGCACAGGGGGGATCTCGCTGTCAGAAACTATTAGGGGTCACGTTTGTCTGTGAGCCTGGCTGGAAGCTGAGGCGGGGAGAGTAGGAAGAAGAGAAGGGGACTATTAAAACAGAAACAGAAGCAGGCTGAGAGGAGGGAAGGAGGAGGGAGGGCGAGAGAGATCGGGAAAGAAGAGGAAAAGAGGAGAGGGACATATTGAAGCGATCGGGGGAAAAAAGTAAAATTCTGAGTGGGCGCTTTTTAATCTCCCTTCCCCTCCAATGCCCCTCACCCAATCCTCGTTTCTCTCCCCCTCAAAGTCGATGATTAAGTTACCTTGCAGACTACGAACAGAATGAGGCTGGAGGCTTGGGAAATGACTTAGGGAGAGAATGAAGTAATTGTCTCCATGAACGGTGGCTAAATAGAACGATTCTTTCCAACAGTTTCTCCCGAAGATGGGCCCCGGTGATGAAGGACGAGAAGGGGGACCAGGCCACAGGCCGGCCGGCGGAATGACCTCTCAGTGTCCCTCACGGTGGCGAAGATTCATTTCATCTCATCATCGTGTCTAACTCTCCTGGCCAGGTAAGTGCTCACGACAGTGAAAAATGACGTGGGGCTCCAGGGACATCGAAGCGGGCCCGTAGCCGCCATTCCCCAGTGGGAGTCCGGATGCCAGCACCCAGGACGCCAGGGAGCCCAGCACCCCCCTAGACTCCAGCCGTATCTGCAGCCCTTTGCCCAGGTTTAGGGCAGGGGCCTCTGCTGCCTTCCTGGACCCCAGAGAGAGAGAGGTTTGCCCCTCATCATGCTCCCGCCTCAGCAGAGCTGGGTAGGGGGACGAGGCTTAGGATGCTGCCGAGTTTCCTTGACGCGGGCAGAAAGGCGAGCCGTCCCCTCAGAAGGGCGACTTTGGATAACACGCTTTCCTCAGTGACCCCAAAGCCTCAATCAGAGCTTCTTGTTAGGACGCCTAGCTGGAGATGGGCGGGCCCTGTGAAGGACTTCGCAGGTGGTACCCGGTGGCTTTTCTGTCGTTTTCGTGTTTTATAGCAACAGTGCTGATGCTGCGTGGTGCCACCTACGTGCATGTGGTCTCCTACTTGGGTGTGGCTCCTCCCTCCCTCCCTCCCTTCCTTCCTTCTTCCTTTCCCTTCTCACTCCCTGTTTTTCTTATTTCAACAAATCCTGTTCTAAGCTGAGAATACAGCAGTGAACAAGACAAACAAGGTCCCTGCCCTCATGTAACTCACATTCCATAAAGAAATAACGGACAATAAACAAACAAACCCACAAACTGCAATACTATAAATAGTGTCGAGCACTATGGGAAAAAATGGGCAAGGGCCATGGGATGGGGCAGGGTGGGCAGGGCCACCGTGAGGCTGGGCAGCCAGGGAAGGTGTCTCTAGGGGTGGGATGGGGGCGTCTGTGAGCAGATGAGAGTGGGAGGAGGGGAGGTCAGGACGACAGGCCGTGTGATCAGATCAGCCAGGCCCCCGAGTTACTCTGGGTGAGACAGGAGCTGTCTGACTGCTGTGTGGGGAATGCGCATCGAGATAATGATCCAGGTGATAGGTGGGCCAGGTGGAAGCAGCAGAAATGGTAAAACTGGGGCGTGGGGGGAACTATGGTTGTATTTTGAAGGTGGAGCTGGCTGGATCCGCTCAGGAACTGGGAAGGTGTAGAATTCTCCTGGGTCAGTGTCAGGGTGAGAGCTGGGCGAACAGAATACAAGGCTGTACCTGGGAGGGCAGACGAGGGCCCCCCACCCCCCAGCCACAGCCGGAGGGCGGCTGAGGCAGCCGCAGGGGCCACCTCCCAGGGCGCCCTGGTGGCCAGCGAGTCAGAAGGCCCCCCTCACAGAACACCGACTCCTGCCATCCCTGGCGGGTGCCTCTCTGCAAAGTGTTATGACCCCCTTTTTGCATGGGGGGGGCAGGGAAAATGCCTCGATTTCCATTGATCCATCCTGAATCAATGCTTTTAAAAAATCTCACGCACATTTGGCTTAAGAGCCAAAGCAAGCATTTTATGTTTTGACATGGTGTCATCGATCGGAGGCTCACACGCGTGTGTGCCCCACCTGCTGGACCCCCCTGCCCACCCTGGCGGCCGGCCTGGTCGCAGTGCGTCCTTAATGGCCTTGCCCCTGCCTGCACCTTTCATGCCTCCCCTGGCCCTCAGCGAGGGGCCCTTTCTCAGGTTTTTTGAAAGGATCGATAAGGTGCTGAGGCCTCCTGCTGCTGCCTGTCACTCACACTCCGCCAGGCCATAAATTATGAATCTGCCTCTCTCTCTCTCTCTCTCTGGCTCTGTCTGATTTCTATTGCATTCGTCAATGGCTCTGCGACGGTTGACTCTTCGCGGCCCCAGAGGCAGGGGTGCAGTTGAACTTTAGCGAGGACACGGGTCGGGGTGGCAGGCTTAGGAAGAAGGACCGTATAGGGGGAGAGGGGGGCAGCGGCCGCTGGCTCTGAATGGAGGACAAGGAAGAGGGAGGCATGGGCCGGTGGTTTTCGCAGGGAGGAACCGCATCCTGTGGTCCTGGGACTTGCTCAGCTGGTGGAGGTGGAGCAGAACCCAGCTTCTCCGCTTAGGAGCAAGGAGGATATTTCTGGGGGGAAGGGAGAGTGAAGGCGGCATAAAATGTCATCTGTTGAGCTCCCCTGTCCCCCACTCTGGCTTTTAGGCCAACAAGGAACTTCATTATGGCTCGGCCAGCCAAGGGTAGTGCAGACAGCGGGAACAGACAGCATCAGCCTGGTGTGTGGGGAGCAGGCTTTCCTCACACGGGGACCTTGACTACTGAGTGATGCCTTAGAAGAGCCGCGGCCTGGAAAGCTGGAGGCCCAGACTCTGTCCCTCACTTGCCGTGTGACTAGAGACAAGCCATTTCTCAAGCCTCAGAGGCAGAGCCAGGAGACCGAAGTAGCTGACGCCTGCAGCGGCGACCGGTTGCTGAGCACCTACTAGGTGCGGCCTTGGCTCATGTTCACAACAGCCTGAGGACGATCACAGCCCCGATTTATTGATGAGCTCGCCGAGGCCAGAGGGGTTAAGTCAGCCGGTCCAGGTCGGACATCTAGAAGTGAGCGAGGTGTGAACCCAGGCCTATCCAGCTCCCAGTCACTGCCTTGCTCCTCTTTCGGTTCTGAGGCCTGGTTCCGAGGCCCAGTTCGGAGGCCCTGTCCTGCTCCCTTCCTCTTCGATTCTCGGAGAATCTGTTCCCATGGCCTTTGCGCTCTGACCTCTCTGCTATGACCTCAGGGTCTTCCCCAGCTACACTCTAACAGGTCCCCTCCTTCCTGCACCTTCTCTCTCCCACCCTCCATCTACAAAGCCACCATGCCCTCCTGTCTCCATATGACAACGGCGACTAATGGATTGGGATGTTGTCCCCGCCTCGTGTATTTTTACAGTCAAACATAGAAAAAGACTGAAGCCAGAAGTCCCAAGTTTTCACCTCTGCCTTGCAGTGTGACCGAGAGCAAATCCCTTTCTCCTTTAGGACCTCGACTTTCTCACTTGTAGGATGGGTATGAGGTAACACGTGTTTTAGGTGCCACATAACAAGGATGGGGAGGCTGGAGAGAAATGGGGTCATTCTCCAAGGTCAAAGTAGATAAGGAAGGAAGCATCCAAAGCAATAACACGTCATACGTGGGACACAGATCAGTCCGACTATTTGCGCAGACGCGAAAGTGCTTTACTGTCACCCCAGGGAATAACGCTTCTACAGATGCTCTGGGTGACGTTGGAGGGGAAACTAAAAGATAGTCTCTCTCTGCAGCTACAGTGACCTCCGACTACTGGTCTTAGGGTTCTGCTGAGGCCTGGGGCAGCGCTTTGGACAATGTTTTTAGGTTGGGAACGATCACAGTGTCCCCTACCCACATTCCGTTGATGCGAGTGGATCTGGGTGAGACCAAAAACTAGCACGTGGACAGAGCCCACAAACCTCCCAGGCCCAGAGCTGGTCTTCTAGAGAGGAGGGGTCCCCAGCCCTGAGCAGAGAACCAAGCAGAAGGGCCCATCCATTCGATACTCATGCATGCATTCATTTGCATGCGAATACGTTAGTAACCTGGTCCATAGTCGGTGCTGAGGAAGTGCATTCATTCATTCACCATTCATTCATCCTTTCGCTCAGTCACAGGGTTGGCTCGCACAACTCTGGGGGGGGCTCCACAGGTATGCAGACACCCTCCCTGTTCATTCTCCAGACACTGGCCAGCGCCTTCAGGCTTCACAGGTGAATAGCAGAATCCTCCCTCCTCAAGGAACTCACACTCTGTAGCAGAGGAGAGGAAGATGCCTATAAACATCAATGATTCTGACATAAAAAGCAAGAAATATCCCCTACGAGAAAAAATAGAAAGAGGAGGGGAGAGGATGATGATGCTCTTCGTCGCGTTCAGGGCTCACGCAGGCAAAGCCAATCAGGGGAGCAGCAGAGGTGAGAGATGGACGAAGGCCTGCCCCACCTGCAGAGGGCAGCAGCCACCCGTCCCAGGCCGTTTCCATTGGCTCAGGAATGTAGGGCCAGGACTATAAAACCTTCTGACTCTTTTTTTTTTTAGAGAAACTGGAAATCCAAGGTATTTTGCAATATTTTCCGATTTTCAAAACTATAGCCCTGGTCAATCCAAAGGACGACCAGTTTGCAGCTCTGGTTTAAGCTTCCCAGGAGCAAATCGATGCCTCCCCAGGGAAGGCTTCATGGTGGTGTTGGAGCCTGACCTTGAACGCTGGGTAAGACTGACAATTGAGGTGGGAAGAAAGGATCAATAGGGACCTTTGAGAGAGTCCAGTCCATCTATCCCATTTCTCGGATTAGGAAATTAAGGCCTGGGCCCTCGGGGACTCGTTCCTTTTGGGTGCTAGTTAATAGGGGACATGAAAATGGGGAAGAGTTTGGAATAGAGGGGTGGAGACAGATTGGAGAGAACCTTGAATGCCAGGCGAAGGAATTTGGGTTGAAATAAGCACGTATGCCTAGGAGCTAATGGTTCTGAGTGCTCACTGCGTGCCAGGCTCCATGCCCCATTCCTTTTAATCTTCATAATACGATCATTATCACCCCCTTTTTACAGATGAGAACACTGAGGCTTCGCAAGTTTAAGAAACTTGCCAAGTTTATGTAGCTGGTACTCAGATCCAGGCCTTTCTGACCCCCCACCTTGACCACCGCGTTCCCCTGCAAGAGAAACACTGAAGCAGCGGATTTTCGGAAGATGCTCTATTGCCTGGACGTATTTTTAAAGTCTCTCACTCATTTACTCCTGTCTTGTTTTATTGACTTGAAGATTAGGTTTCCACATTTCTGGAGAAGTCTTTGCCCTCCCCTTTTAAAACACAGCTGTCTTTTAGGGCGGGGAGGAGGAGTGTTTTAAACAGGAGTTGTTTAACTAATTGCCAATTATCTCTGAATAGGGTATGGTTTCCAACAGCTGTAGGGGATTTTGGTCTCCATCCATTGCCTACTGTTGCTGGTACTCGGAGTGTGTTGAGATATTCTTGGCCTCTTGCTTCAAAGAGACAAACCAGTGTCCCACCCCTCCTCCATTCTCGCAGGCTGCCCTCGCCTTGCTTTTATATAGACTAGCTGGCTCAGGGCATTGATTGTTTCTGACTATAAGAAGATGGATAAAGGCATCGCTCTCTCTCTCTCCAAACACGCCCCGCCCCATGATCTGGCATTTGTGGGGGCAGAATTATCCCTCAGGACTTGGTCCCACACTGTCATTTCCCAGTGCATTTGCACATCTCCCTCGTGTATGGATGGGTTTCGCTCAAATATGAGACCAGACCTTGCCTCCTTCCTCCCAAACCTAGCAGAAAGAGCAAAAAAAAATTTCTAGTTTGAGATGCCAGAAGACCCCAATGCAGATGGGTGATGTTAATTGTCCCTCCTGGCTCTGACTGTTGGATTCCTGGGAACAGGCCGAGGGGCAAACCTTTGTAAATGTTAATCTCCTTCTGCTTAAGATATCACACTGTCTTTGATGTTCTCAAACATGTTGACTCCTATCTTGGTTGAGAGTGTGTGGCCCAGACAGGCCGAATGCTTGTTTTGTCTTTCGTCTTCCTCCAGGAGGGCTCAATGATAATGTATTCACCTCCAGCTGAAATGAAATTCATCCTTCTTCAAAGCCAGGTGGTGTCAAGGGGTGGCAAGATGCAGTCATACTCAGGCCCACTCCACTCCCATCCCCAGGAATTATTACGAATCATTTTCTCACCCAAGTCCCACTGGATTCAAGTAGATGACCCTGTTGCAAGCTCCTCCTGCTGACATAGAAAGGGGGAAAAGAAGATTCTTAAAAATCCATTTGTGTTTCTATGATGAAGGTAATGCTATCGGCTGACACAAATAAAACCAAAAAAAAAAAAAATGTGTAAAGGCTCAGACACAGTGCGAGTTTATCTATCCCTGATGTCAAGTCCAAAGTAGATGCTCTCGAATGGAGGAGGATTTCCTCCAGATGAGGATTCAGGAACACAGATTCATTGTCTTATGGTCCTTTTATCTGCAGCAGCGGTTGCCAAGGTCGCTGTGCTCCTCTGCAACAAACGGTGGAAGGAGCAAGAGAGAGGGTGGGGGATGCTCCCCTATTTCTTAACTGCTGGTACCTGGAGGTAGCATATCGCTTCTAATCTGATTTCACTGGCAAGAACTAATCACGTGAGCCCACCTAGCCGAGGGCCTGGGAAACGCAGTCCTGGTTCGTAGCTGCTCCCCTCTGATGGCCTCGCCGACAGAAGAGGGGACAGGCACCTTTGGTGGACAGGCGGCCTCTCTGCCACACACCTGAGCTGTGAGAAAACGGCTGAGATATGGGAGGAAGAGAAATGGTGCAGTTGGAGCTGAAGGGTGTGGATTTGAGTTTCAGAGTCTGGCTATGTCCTTTCGGGTAAGTCCCTTCACCTTTCTGAGCCTTGGTTTCCTGATCTGTAAAACGGAGGTGACGCAGAATGGGAAGAGATAGTGAAGGTGACCGTTACATGCTCTCAAACACTCTACCTGTGGCGGCCCCCTAATTTTGGACGTTACAGTATTTTAGGGAAAACGTGACATCGTTGATGATTTATGTGGATTTTAACTTTTCTCAAAAAAAAAAAAAACATTTGCAAGAACTAGCAGTACCAGGTCTGCATTCCTGTTCGGTGACTATCAGCTAGAGCTGAATGTAGAAAGGAGAGAAGTTCCACACGGGTCCCACCAACCCCAGACGACCTGCTTTGTGCCTATTGATGTGGCCTTTCTGGCCCTCGTCAGGCCAGAAAGGTGACACCTGAGCCATCTGCGTGCCATATATCTTAAGGATGATGACCACACTCGAGCTTCAAGAATGTTTTACTTCTACTTTTCTGCTTTTCAAAGAACTTAGCCATTGCCAAGCCTCCACTTTAGCCGCAGAATCTCGTGTATTGGCTTAATTAACTGATCGGCTCTAGAAATTGATTATTAACACTTAAGGCCAACGTAACTTTGTTAATGCTTGATTTTTTTTTTTTTAATCTTGGCAGGGCAGTATGTCATGAATACCATAGCACAGGGTCACAGTGTTCAGGATCTTGTTAACTTTTATAAGATAATGAGTGGGAATTCCTGGAGAAAATTTTATTCCAGAACTCGGAGCCCTGTGAGTCCAGTAATATGATTAGGAAGTTGGCCTGCCGAGGCCAGTGCTGGGAGGATGGCTGACTGACAGCTTTAATTGATTGGCACTGGCGGTGATGCCAGGGGCATGGCTTTGTAGGGGGAGGCTGGGTATCTGCTGCCAATGTCCATTTGGACATCACCGGGAAAGCAGGAGATAGACAATAATGGATGCCTTCTAACAGTCTGTTGGCAGAAGATAAGTTAAGAAACAGAGTCATGACTACTGGGCAGAGCATGGCAGGAATGAGAGCGAGAGAGGGAGGAAGAGAGAAAGGAGGAGAAGAAGGAGGCGGAAGAGGAGGAGGAGAGGAAGCAGGAGGGGGAGGAGGAGGAGGAGTGTGAAGGAAAGAATAATTCTGGTTATATTATTCAGGATAGACTAAGGCGTGCTGTTATGACAAATTACCCAAAAGCTCAATGGCTTAAAACGACAAAGGTTTATTTCTCGCTCACGGTACATATCCATCGAGGGTCAGCAGGGGTCTCTGCTCCACGTTGTCCTCAGTCTGGGACCCAGGCTGACGGAGCCTCCACCATCTGGAACATCATTATGGGAGGGGGAGAGAGAGAGAGGTGAATCATGCACTGACTTGGAAAGGGCCCCCCTGGAAGTGACACGTGTCACTTCCATGCAAAGGAAGTCAGTGAGGAAGTACAATCCTACCACTTGCCCAGGAGGGGAAAAGCCTTCATATCTACCTCTCAGACACCAGGGTTTGAAGTCTGGAAAGGATGTGCACTAATTGGGACTCTTTGGGTTACAAAAATAGAAGGTGAAATTCAAGAAAAGGGAATTTGTGGACTCACAAAACCAAAAATCTGGCTGTAACTCTGTCTGTCTTCAGGCAAAGCTTAATCCGAGGATTCAAAGTCTCTAAGATCTGGTCTCTTTCCATCTCTCCGCTCTGTTCCCTTCCATGTGGACTTCATTCTCAGGTTTTACAGTCCCAGGGTTCATGTTCCATGGGAAGAGAAAGCCTCTAACGCTCCTTGATTTTAATAAACATCCAAGGTCTCAATCTCATTGGATCAAACTGGGTAATGTGCACATTCCCGAACCAACCACTGTATTCAGGGGGATGGGCAATTGGCCAGACCTAAATAGTCGAGCCCTCGCATCAGAAATGAATTAACTTCATCAAAAGCATATAAACCCAGAGCAGGGGAGAAATGGTTCCTGAGGACAATTAGGGATGCTAGACTAGGATAACTGTCCAAAAGTCTACACAAATAAAATGAAAATTACACTTGTCCACTATCAGATGGAAAGCTGCTCCTACCCAGTGTCGTTTTGCAGATGCGCTTCAGGGGCTGCCTGCGGAGCTAAGATGGGGTTTCTGCACTCTTCGATCTTCCTTTTGATTAAAGCAATTGTGCTTTGTTTGTTATAATATATTAAAATGCCATGCAAGATAACTTTGGAGAGAGGGAGGGAGAGAGACAGAGAGAGAGAGAGAGAGAGAGAGAGAGAGAGAGAGAGAGATCTTTTGCTAAAAAAAATGATAAAGGATGAGATGGGGAGTAAACATCCCTGATCTTTAATCTCACCACCTCATTTTGCGAAAGTAGAGACTGAGATTCAGAAAGATTAGTAGATGTCTCCTTATATCCCATTGGCCAGCATTGGTCACATGAGCACCTAGCTGCAAGGGAGGCTGGAAAAGTGAGCATCTGGCAAAGGGGAATGGAGGTATCTCAACGGGCCTAGACACAAATGGTTCATCCCCTAAGGCTGGGCACATTGCCATCCCCAAAGACCAAAAGAGCAGGAAGGCAATGGCTCTCAAAGGGCTGTCTTAAGATTAGGATTGGGCCTCATGCCTTTGTTTATTCCTCCACTGGCCTATGAAATTTGCCTGCAGCGATCTCCTTCAGTCCTCACAATAATCCTACAAAACACTGAATCATACACTGATTTTTAAAGTTTTCACTTGGAACAGACTCTTATCACCATGACTGTGTCCCCCAATTTACAGATGGAGAAACTGAACCTCAGAGGTGAATTAACGACCTAAGGGACTTTACTTACCTCTTCGTTTATACCTTTAGCACAGACTGGGGCAAAGCACTGAGGGAGGAGGGAGTTCTAAGCACCTACCCTTTACTACAGAAGTGTTGACTCTAGAGAAGTGTGGGGAGAGAGTGAAAACAGGCATGCCGGGCAGAAGGAATAAAATGGGCAAAAGCTCAGAGGCAAACAGTACATAGAAATCGCACTATTTTACAGGTTTAGAGCATGAAGTTTGAGAGGGCATCCTACTTGGGAGTCCGGGCCTCGTATGAGGGCGACGGAGCGCCATGAAATAATTTAGGGGCAGGAACACAGTCTGTCTTCAGTGGGGGCATCAGCTAAGCACAGGGAGCAAGACGAGAGGTGGGAGGTCATCGAGGAGGCGAGAGATGACAGTAACTGGGATAACGGGATGGCAGTGGGAATGAAGGGAAGCAGGGATAGAGGAAGGTGAATCCACCACATCTGATCCAGATCTGGTGACTGGAGGTGGCCATTTGGAGAGGATGGGAAAGGCTGAGACTGCCAGGTTTCAGGATGGTGGTGCCATTTGCTAAGGTGGAGCCGATGGGGCAGGGAGCATAGAGGACAGGAAGCCAGATAGCCCGGTTCCGAGCCTGCTCTCTTAGTCCCAATGTTCTCTGTACCCTCTGTCCTTGTGATTCAACAGGGAAGGACCAGGACTCGGGGGACTGGGCCAGGGGTATTAAGAGAGTTCTGATCAAAGCCAAGAACCCTCCCTCATTTAGTGTGGGTACATTAGAGGTCCCAAGTCCTCACACAGCCAGCTCTGCCCCCTACAAAGAGCACCAAGTATGGATCTGTGCGTCGATGGAACCACACATGCAAAGAGGAAAGGCCAGTTCAGAGCGCGTAGAGATGTGGGCCTTTGGGATCATCTTGGTTCCAGTCTAACACTCAAATTGTGATCAATGGACGTACTGGCGTTGCAGGCGGTGGTAACATGGATGGCTTTCTAAAACACTCCACAGACACAGAGATTGTCTTTGTTACTTTGCTGGGGTGGAGCTGAGGCTCTGAGAGGTTAAGCCAGACACCCAAGGTGACAGAGTGGGTACCTGGCAGACGTGTGACGCGAACCCAGCTCTCCCTGACCACAGAGGATGTGCACTCTGCTGCCTCCTCCTTAGCAGCAGCTCACCCCTGACTCCAATGGAGAGGAAGCAGAGTGAGCAGGAGCCCTAGAAGCCTCTAGAAGCAAGCGAGCTCAATCTCGGAGGGGTGGGTGGATTCAGACAGGTCACTGGGATGCATTGCTCTGAGGTAGAGGAACCAGCCTGGGACAAAGACTTGAGGAGTGACTGTTCGGACAGTGGGACCACAGCACCAGATACTTATGAAAGGTCTCAGGAGACAAGGCCCCATATAGGAGAGTCGGGTCAGAATGATGCAGAGCTTCGAATGACGTAGTGGGGAATGAGGTGCAGCTTTGATCTTGTCATTCTCCTGCTCTACAAGCTCCCGTAGCTCCCCTGGCTGGTGTCTCCTGGCTAAAATGGACACAGTGTGTAGACGGAAAGATGTGGGGAGAGCTTGGAGACAGAGAGGCCTATTAGGAGGCTGATGCCCCCCAAGAGGGAGAGGACAAGAGCCTGAAGGGGAGGAGAGGAAGGAAGAGCAGGTGCTTTGGGGCAGGGTTTTGTGAGATGCACCCCACTCCCGCCCCGCATCCTACTCTTCCCACCAAATTAAAGCATCTCTGCTTTCCTGTAGCTAATGCCTAAAGCAGCAAAGGACAGCCGGCAACTCCCTGTGGCTCCACCTAGGTCCAGAAAACGGGAGTCAGACATTTTTAGGTTCGTAGCCCACTTGGACAGCTACTTAAACGCAAGTAAACCTTTCCGGGCCTTGGTTTTTTCATCTGTAAAATAGGAATAATAATAGCACCTACTCCGTAACTCTGATGAGACCCCACTGAGGTCATGTATGGGAAACCTCTCGTACAATAACTGGCGTAGGCTAAGAGATCGATAAGGTGGCTACGATTATTGATAACAGAATCAGTGTTTAGATCATATGTTGGCCCATGAACTGCGTGACTGGCGGATTTGGGTAAAGGACTTGGTGTTGGACTCTCGGACATCACTTATTTTACCCCCAAGGTGGCGACATGGGCCTTACAACTGAGAAATGTCAGATGAAACAAATTCCACTCCACTCGATTCAAGCAGTTATGAAAAGTAAATAAATAAGAAGTTGCGAATTGTCATCACTCCTGCTCTCGCTAATGATAAATGGATGAGATAAAGAGATAGCATGTCATAGAACCTGCACTTACACTTTCCGTGAGTGAAGTACTAATAACTGAATATATAAAAAAGTAAAAACTAAAAGAACGAAAGGAAAGAAAACGGTCTTGTCCCTCCACAAGCCCCTACTTGTGTGAAAGAAGTCCACGGTGTCACCTCTGGAGGTTTTCATTATTCAGCGGTTTCTGGAATGAGTGATTGATGTAATTAAAGTTATTGGTAAAGAAAGACTCGGTTACCAGGGAACCGATGAGTCAGCAGAAAGTTTAAGTAATGAAATGATGTTCCAAGGAGTGATGTTTCAAATTAGCTTTTTTTTTTTTTTAACTTTACACATCTTAACCATTGCTGGTCAGCAAAAGGATGTCACCTAATTAGGAGCAGGGAAAACACACTACGCGACGCTAGAAATTCTCTGTTGGAGTCACTTTTGAGAAGGCGACACCATAGCTATTGGGTGACGCTGATAGGAGGTTATATTTACGGAGAGTCAAACGTGTTCTTGGGTGGGCTTCGCTTACATGGTCTCATTTCATCTCCACCCGCTGAGGTAGATACTATTATTATTATTCCTGTTCCATAGGTGAGGGCACGAACTTTCAGAAAGGTCGAGAAACCTGCCCAGGGCTGCACAGCATGGACGGCACCGACAGGAATGGAAGCCGGGCAGCCCGGCTCTGGAACCCACCTTCCCTTCTCCATCACCGAGGGTCCTGGGCCTCCCTGTCTAGACTTCATGGTCATTTAATCTGGCTCACTAAGACACTCGAGATAACAGGTAGCAGTCAGCATTTGAACTCACATCCATCTGACCCCAGAGCCGTTTCAAAATTCATATTTCTGTGGGAAGAAGCAAACAAGCACATAGGCTTGGGGGTCCATTCATTCGTTCTCATTTCACCAACAGGTAGGGAAGACTCAGGACACTCCATCCAGGCTTTGGATTGTGCGTTGGTGCGACAAAGCTGGCCGGGGCAGAGACGCAGTCAGGAGGATAGGCTATAGCTGGGTAACAGATGACAAAGGCTCAGACAAGAGCAGGGCAGGGGAGGCAGTGGAACGAGATCTCTCAGGAGGACCTGTGGGACTTGGGGAGTGAGTGCACATGAGGTGTGGGTGAAACAGAGGTGTCGGCCTGTTTCTACTGGGTGATTGGATGAAGGAAGGCGAGAAAAATTCATCTGGAGTCAGGGGATGGCTAGGAATGGGGACAAGGTGACCTCGGTTGGGACGTTTTGAATTTGAGTTGCTCGTTGTGGTCCTTCCAGCTGAGATACATGTCAGGTGGTCAGACGTGCGGCCTAGGGCAGGGGTGAGAGCTGGGGCCAGATGCAGCCAGGGGTGAGGCAGGACCGCTGAGGGTCATGACAGGCCTTCTGGGGCAGGTGGTGGGAACTGCTGGAGCAGATACTTCTCAAAGGGAGATAGCATCTGCCCCATCGAGCCTACCAACCCCCACCCCAAACTGTTCTCAGAACTAGAGACCCCTGCAGGCAACGGAGAAGGGCCAGAGTCCTTTGCGGTGTCAAAGGGCAGACTGGGAGGCAGGTCTTGGGCTCTTACCTCAAAGAGTGACCCACAGACAGGCAAAAGGGATCTGGGCCTTGCAGAACCAGTGGGATAGAAAAAATAACAGCCTAGCAGGTTTGCAAGGATTCTCCAGTTTCGGTCCTGCCTCTCTGGAAGCACGCCCCAGATGAGGATTAGAGGGCAAAGGATTATTGAGAAAGGGGTGTGCGGACAGCAGGGTGGGGACAGGGAGGCAGCCGGCCCCACCTTCACCACCAACCAGCTGTGCGACCTTGAGTGAGTTGCTTTGCCTCTCGAGGCCTCAGTTTCCAAATATGTAAAATGAACAGTTACTATTTCCCAAAGTGTAGCAAGTGCGTCTTTTTGGGGGGGACACGTGATGATTTTAAATGAAGGTGAAAAGATGCTCATGCAGCCCACAGGAGTCAGAAGGCAGAGGCAAAGAGGAAGGAAAGGGGTCAGGGAAATCTCTAGAAGCAACCAGAGGCACTGAGAGATGCCAGTCACTTTGAAAGCCCAGGGGGCCAAGACTGTCAAGTAATTATTTTGTTTTTTTGTAATTATCGTCTGTTGATGGCTAGAGATATAAATATTCCTTTCCATGTAAGTAAATGGTGACAAAATTCGAAGGAAATCAGTCTGTATACAGGTTCCACAGTGGAGGCCATGACAGGGATTTGGAGGGTGGGCTCGAATGAGTAAATTTCGAGGAGCACTGAGTACAGTGAGGGCTTATTCCTTGCCGTGTCAAGGCCTATGGAGGCTTCTTAGACATTCCTACATGTTCTAGGATCTGTCAGGCGGCGTTTACCAGACTAAAAGGGAAAATTATAAAGAAAAAAAGGGAGTAAGAAAGAAAAAAAAAATCTGAGAGCAAAACAAGTCCACCAACCAAAATAAACCAGGCTGACAATTTTTCCACCACATTTTTCAAGAGAGCAAAGAGGTGGTGTTTATTTCAAATGAGCCCTTTTCTCTAAGTTGCCACTAATCCACTCTTTTATGTCATCCAGGAAAATCGGCCCTCAACGACCAAAGAACATCTGCCCGTATGAGTCTCTGGAAAAAGAGCCACAGGGTTCGGATTTAGATGCTGGCTACAAATAGAGGGCGAACAAAACAAACAAACAAACAAAAAAACCTTGTGGTTTGGATCTAAAAAAAAAGAAGTCTCAGAAATGACAACTGTGTGGTTAGTCTGATGTCAACCCGTGTTAGCAGGGAAGGTGTCTGGGGTGCTCAGGAACTGTGAGGATATTCGGAATCCGAGGCTAACAGATGTCTCACTCTGCTTGAAAGATGTCAAGAGGCTGTTCCTAAGGGCCTGTGGGTTCCCTTGGGGACAAAGCCACTGATAGTTTTATAGAAAAAAAAATTCCCCAAGATGACAACCATATAGACAACACAAACAGTCAAGAAAAGGGTGAGGAGAGAAAAAAAAAAAATAAAAGTCAAACTGAGATATGAAAAAAAGAAAAGAAAGGAAGAAAGGAAGGAAAAGGAATTCAAATAAATGCACAGAAGACCCATAATTCAGAATCCTGTCCCCAACTTAAATCTCTGTGAATAGGGGTTGCTCTATAAAACGATGGAACATTCATTTTTGCTTGTATTATGTGAGGTCAATTGTGGATGGAGGAAGAGTCACGTCCAGCAGGAGAAAAGAGCACATCTTTTTGAAGAGCGATTATGTAGGGAAGAACACACTCCCGGGCAGGGGTGGCAGTCCCAGTTCCTCCTTGCCGTTGACTGTCTGGGAGAAATGGCACATTCTTAGCTTCCCCCTCATCTGTACTTCACACACGGAGTCCTGAGGAGGCAGCCATGCTCCAGCCGCGTTCCAGGAGGCCTAAGATGTTTCTCAGCCCGGCCTAAAAATATCTCCCTTGACAGCCTGTCACAGTGGCTGCAATTCCACCATTATAAATTCATTCCTCTCTGTTAAGGCGTTTTGTTTCCAAGACTTCTCTGTTCAAATAGAGATATCCCAGAGAACTTAGCTGGGCTGAGGCACAGGGAGAAAGCCTAGGAGGCAGGAGACCCGGGTTTCTGATTCGGGTCTGCGGGTAGACTCACTGAGTGAGCATGAGAAAGTCGTTTTTCACTTCCCGAACCCCCGTTTTCCCACTGATTAAAAAAAAAAAAAAGAAAAAGAAAAAAAATGTTGACAGTTATAAAAGGAAGAGGCAGTGGTCAGAGCTCTCTGGTGGCAGGAGGGAGGATCTGTCACTGCAGGGTTTGCTCTGGGTGCTGTGAACTTTGCCCCTGGACGCCCAGTGTGTCCCCTGGAGCAGCGGTCCCTAATATTTTTGGCACCAGGGACTGGTGCTCCTATGAGCATCTAATGCCTGGTGATCTGGGGTGGAGCCGAGGTGGTGATGCTAGCGCTGGGGAGCGGCTGCAAACACAGAAGAAGCTTCACTCGCTCACCTGGCCCAGCACCACTCACCTCCTGCTTTACCGGTTAGTGGCCTGGTCCCTGTCTGCAGCCTGGGGGTTGGGGATCCCTGCTCTACAGAAACTCCTTTGGGCCAAAGGACTTAGGGTCGAATTGATGGATATCTCACCTCTCCCCTCTCTGAAAAAAATAATCCTGCTTCTACCTTATTGTTCGATATCTCAGCAAATAGCAATCCCCAAGCCCCTGGGTACTCAGGCCCAAATCCTTGGAGGCAGCCAGACTTCTCCTCCTCTCATCCCTCACATCCAATCCATCAGCAAAGCCTGTTTGTTGCCTCTGCCTTCAAAATACAGTCCAAATCTGACCACTTCTCCTCACCTCTCTGGCTACCTCCCTGGTCCAAGGCAGCGTTACCTGCCCCTGGATTCACCATCAGCCTTCTAACTGGTTACGGCTTCTACGCTTGTCCTTCCAGAGACTCGGCTCCTCACACCTGCGGTGACTTTAAAACATAAATTAGGTCCCGCCATCCCCTCAAATCCCTCCCTCTCTTCTTCCCTTGTCTTGCTCTCATCATGAAACTCAAACATCTCACCGAGACCTACAAGGACCTACAACCTGAACCTGGCTTTGCTCTAGCCTCATCGTCTCCCACAAAGATCTCCTTGCAGTTGCTGGAAACTGCGTCCAACTGAGGATCTTTGCACTTGCTGCTTCCTCTGCCCAGAACTCTCCCTCCTCCTTCCCCAGATATCTTTACAGGCCTAGTCCCTAATTTCTTTCAGGTCTCTGCTCAAATGCTACCTTCTAAGGAACACTTCCCAGACTGCCCTTGATAAACAAACACACTCCCTTCTGTATCCTTACTCTCCTTAACTTTTCTCCTAACACTCATCACCTGGACATTGTGATAAACCATTGTCATGCTCACTTGTTTACTTTCTGACTCCTCTCTAAAATGTAAGCTCCAGGAGGACAGGGTCTTTGTTTTGTTCAAGGCTGCATTGGCAGCACCTAGAACAGGGAGGCCAGCCTCAGCATTCCACTGCAGAGGTCAGTGTCAAGGTCTTTCCTATGCTGTTTCAGCAGGGCAGGATGTGCTGTGGGGTCAAAGGTAGAGCAGGTTGTTGGGAGAGCTAGGTGAGCCTGTGTGTGGGGTGCGAGGTAGGTGGGGGGAGGTAAAGAATTCCAGCTGAATTTATAAGTTCACGGGCTGCAGGTTCTGGATTGAGAGCAGAGGAAGCAGCTAAAAGGCCGCCGTGGACAGATTCCACAAGACAGGAGCCTGCAGACAAAGGGTGGTTGTAAGCTGAGGTGTTCTGGACTTTCCTGGAAATTAACCTGAAATTCAATTCTACTCCAAGTCCGGCCCAGTCCATTTCCCAAAGCTCAGCTCTTTTCAGGTCATCCCCCTGTCTAGCTGCCTTCTCAGGCTCCCCAGTGTCCCCCCTCAAGCCCTGGGCTGTGGTACAAGGCCAGAGAAAGTGGGGAAGAGGTGGGGAGGAGGGGGAGGGGAGTGCTAAGGAATATCAGCCATGCTGGCAGAATAGTCACCAAGTCAGAACCCCAAGCCTCAATCCCCTGCCCTTACCCAGGCCTTGGCTAGTGAAGTCTTAAGAAAGCATGACCCTAAGAACCATACTGAAGGACAACTATATGCCACCCACTAGAATCCTGACAAAACCGGGGCCCCTTTAACAGATGAGACCACTGAGGTTCAGAGAAGTCATTCCATCTGCTGAAGATACACAGCTCAGTAAGTCTCAGAGGTAGGACTGAGCCACCAAGGCCCCAGCACGCAACCAGGAGGCCATAACGTCTCTGGACAGCAGACCACCTCTCCTCCTGCACGCTGCCCGCGGTGCCCTGGTCACAGCGGAGTTCCCGCTTCTGTGTCCTCGTCTGGGGACACTGCCGCCCTGCTCTGGGCCTGCAGTGACAGTAGCCCTGGCCTCCCCCCAGGTCTGAGCAGCCGGCCTGCAGGGGGCGACGGTGGCACGACTGGAGCCTGCACCCCAAATCCCGGCGGACCAGCCGAAGGCAGTAAGGTCAAGGTGAGCACCCAGGCGCCAGCACCCCGCGGGAGAGGGAACCCTTCGGGGCGCCGAGCCCCCGGGAGGCCGACCCCCAGCTGTGCTGAGCGCCGTCGCCAGGCTGCCGGTGCGGCCAGGGGCTCCCCAGCCCTTGTTTGAGAAGCGGCGGCCAATAAATTCATTAATCATCATTTTATGCCTCATCAAACCCCCTCCAAACCCCTCCATGGGAGTTACACAAATTAGCCCCTGAAAAGACAGTAATTTCAGTTTAGCGAGGTAAGTGCTTTCTGATGGGCTCAGCGCACAGAGCTCCCCTGACAAGCCAATCCATCAGCGCGTCGGGCCCGGCCGGCCCAGCCAGGCCTCGCCCGGCCCGGCCCGGCCCGGCCCGGCCCCGCCCAGCCTTGTCCCCAGGGGCTCTTGGGCGAGGGTGCCCGCCTAGGGCGCCCCTTTAGGCCCGCTCCTTTGCACCCATCCTCAGGCCGTCTGCCCTCGCCCACCCCGATCTCTTCTCCAGGCCCCCCGAACAGGGAAAACCGAGGCCCAGCATGGGGGGACAAACTTGAGGGGGTGAGGACGCGCTGGCGCTGAAGTTCTGAACTCCAGCCCGGGAGAGGGGACAGCCAGGAAGCCCTCTCTACTCCTCATGGCTGGATGTCGCAGTTTTCCGCGGCCCCTTGACATCACTGGAGGGCCGTGCGAGTGGCGTACGTGCAGAACTGGGGGGTACGGGGGAATCGACAGGTTCTTCCCTGTCCATTCGGAAGGAAATCCCAGACTCCCAAGGAGAGCCATCTGGGGACAGATGGGGGTCCTTGCGCTTGAACGGGGGCGGCTCCCCGGGACCCGGGTGTCGGGGCGGATCCGGGGAGGGCGCCTCGTCCTTTTCGTGGCCTTCGCGTCTTTTGCTCTGAAACCACCCCCTGCAGTGAAAGTCGACGCTTGAAAACAGCAGCAAGGAAGAATATTCTATCGAAGGGGCCTGGGGTCTGACTGCATTTGGGGAGGTTGAGTGAGAAAGGAGAAAACGAGCCGGAGACTGTGTGCCGATGGGGCGGGGTGTCCGCAGGCGCGAAGCCCACGCCGCCCCTTCTCCCTCGCGCGTCCTGGTGCCACAGGAGGTCCCCACGGGGATCCCACCCGGCGGGCAGGGCCCAGCGCGAGGAGGTGGACCGGGACCGAGCGGCCGGGCCAGCGCGGTGCGGCCGCAGAGGCGCCGCGCGCGCCCGGTCATTAGCTTCCCCTGCACGCGGCGCTGCGCGCTCCGGAGAAGAAGTCCGCAAACGGGGAGCCGTTTATCTCTTTTATCTTGGGGCCTGATCCAATTAAATAAGTGCACATTTACATTTGCATCTATCAGGCGGGAGCGCTGAGAGCCCGGGGTTTGCTCGGAGCAAATAAAAGCAGATTTCACTGGGGAAAGTGGCGTCTGGGCGCGCCGGGCTCCACCCGGCGCCGCAAACCAGCGCTGCGGGGCCGGCGTCCTCGGAGATCCAGGGCTGGGGCCTGCAGCCCACGGGAGACCGGAGACAGCCCCCCCGCAAGGGTCCCCGAGGGCCTGGCCACCGCGGTGGGTGCAGCAAGAGTTGCAGCCCGGCCCCCAGAGGCGATCCCCTGTTTAGGCCACAACCTGGGCCCCGCCTTGGGCGCGGGACCCAAGTCGCATTTCGCGCGCAAACGAAAAGGAGACCGACTCTAGCCTGGTCACAAAGGGGGACCCGCGGGGTGGGTCTAGGGACAGTCCCGTAGCGTTAGCCAGTTCGGGGGGAGAGCAGGCGGCAAGATCCTAGCCAGGCCCGATTTTCCGCCTGTCGGGTGGCGCAGTGGCGAGGGATGCGGACAGCCTCGCGGAAGGCGCTCCCGCGTCGCCCGGTGATGTCCCTGCCTTAGGGGGAGACGGGTTGATGTTACCCGTTAGCGCTTCTGGGGAGGGGTTGGGGTAGGGGGACGCCCAGGTGAGCACCTCCTGCCTGGCCACTTTCAAGGTCTGGTCGAAATAGGAGGGTTTGAAGCGTCGGAGGTTAGTTTTGCTTTTTTGTTTGTTTGTTTGTTTGTTTGTTTGTTTGTTTCCTTTTCCTATAGATGTCCAACCCACAGGCCAAAAGACAGAAACGATCTTTGGGGGCCAGGTTGCATCATGGTAGACCCCAGTTCTGCCAAACCGCAAATTAAACCAAACTGCGCGGTTCCCGAGCCCGCGCCAGCAGAAACACAAATGCATGCACCTGGAGCCGACCGGGAACACCTGGGCAGTGCGGGCCGCGGCCCCCAGCCTCAGGCTGTTTCGGCCGCGGGCACGTTTCTCAGTCGCCTGCCACAGGGTGGTCAGGGCCGTGCGCAAAGTCGTGGCGGGAACCCGTGGGGTTAAAACCGTTTGGGTCGCACAGCCTGCTCTCCGAATCCCCAACGCTAAGTACGTCCTGGGTCCCGGGCAGCAGCGGGCGAGGGGGTGCAGCCCCGTTAAAAGTTCGACCTGCTTGGGGTTCAGAGCAAAGGCCCAGCGGCGGGTCGTGGGGGCCACCGACCGCTGTCACCTCACTCCTCCTCTCCGCGCATGGCGTGGCGCTCGGGGACCAGTAGGCGGCGCCCTCCCTAAACGGCGTCGGCGTCGAGCTCCCCTCTGGGGAGCCCGATCACATTCCTTTCACTTTGGGCTTTTTTTGCAAAGCGCTATTCCGTGCCTCCGCCGAGTGGGCAGCTGGGACAGTTGTGGGAGACAGGTGGGCTGGGGGGCACGACCCGTCAGGAAACCTCAGCCTCAACGCCACCCTCTCCTCCTCCCCCCAAACCCTCCACCTTCCGAGAGCTGCGCACATCACCGGGAATGGGAGCCCCCCTCCCGGTCCCGAGGGGCTGGTAAACCAGGAGACCTCGGTATAGGCCCGGCACCCAGGCTGGGGGGCAACATTTCGGGCCCTAGCACCCTGAGCCGAGGACCTTGGGAAGGAAAGGCCTCTCTTCCCGCCGCGCCTCCCCAACGCCTGCGTCCACGCCCTCGGGGATTGCCTGGGCTGTTCGCTGCTCACCCCCAAACCCCAGCAACTGATTCCGCCCCGCACAGAGGGCCGAGGGCAGGCACCCGGCCCGTCTCGGGTGTGCGCGGTCTCGGGGGTGGGAGGCTGATCGCATAGCCCCTACTCCGTGATCGTGATCCCGCTACTTCGAAGGCCAGGGACGCGGCGCCTCCTAGTCCCCAAGTGCCCAGCTGGGGCGCTCCTTGGGGGCCGATGGCGAATGCCCCCGCGGCTCCCGCACCGAGGTGTCTCAGGCGCTGTTTCGAGCCACTTCCACGGCCCCGTCCAAAGCCTGCGGAACGAACCCGGATCCTTGCCTTGGCGGGAAGTTTTTCTCTAGCTCCTCCGGGGCGCATCGCCGTCCACACGGCCCAAGAGGCGGTGCAGCGGCGGCTGGAGGCGAGACGTAGGGCCGTACAGACACGCAACTACCGTCTGGGGTGAAAAGCCGGGGACATGGCCTAAGTGCCCGAACCTCCATCTGCCCCGGCAGGCCGCCCCCAAACTGCAAAGACTCCCTAGGCGCTAGAGAAACCACTGGCCACCGAAATCCCAGCTCTGCAGAGGAGAAACCCCCTCCGTAACTGAGGCTCGTCCCGAAGACGCGCTCCGCACAGAAACCCGGAGACCCCGCAGAGGCCAAGGGCAGGCGGGATGGGGGGAGGAGGCAGTGACTAGAGCGCCCCGGCCCCCCAGCCTCGGGCGGGTGCGCTCCCCAGCCGGGAGGCTCCTTGCAGAGCCCCACGTCGGGGAGAAACGCCGCGGGGTCCCCGGGGCGCGGCTCCCGTTCCCAGGCAGCGCCGCGGGCGCTCGCCTTCCACTCCCGATCCTCTGCAGTCCGACTGGTGAGGCCCGCGCCGCGCCATTTGCATACTCCCGGGAGCAGGGAGGCCTGCGATTTTCTTTCTAAAATCTTTGGGCAGGGTTTACGGCCAGAGCTCCCAAAACCCCGCAGAGTTGATGGCGTCCTTAAACTCTCTCTTTAAGAGAAGGGGACTGGCCTATTCTTCTGACTTTTTTAGAAGACAAGGTGACTCCTGGGGCTGCATATTCAACGGGGGTGAGTGGGGGGGGGAGCTGACTGTGAACCAGGCTGGTGGGGGTGGGGGCTGGGGCGCGGGGATGGGCGTCGGGCAAGTCATCTCTGGAATTCAATTGTTTAAAAAATCATTTATAATTAAAGGGACAAAATAAAATACGACCGTCTCATGCATATTTAAGCCTTCACACTTCCCAGCTTTGAAACCGTTTTCCCTGCGTGAATTTTCTCACTCATTTAAACTCTGAAGTGGACTGCTGTTCGGGGGGGAAAACAAAACAAAACATCTGGACAATGCAGCTTTCAAACTCGTTTAAATTCGAATAAGCAAAGGAGCCCCGTTGCAGCTTTAAAAAAAAGAAAGAAAACAGGAAAAGTAAAAACTCCGATGAAAGTTTGGGGGTGTGTTTCAAAAAGCGAGTCGGGTTCAAGTTGTCTTGAGTAGCCATGCAAAGAAGTGCATTTTGATTTAGCCTAATTAAACCGATGTTATGTGCAAACACATTCTCTCTACACTCAGGCTTGGGCTTAACAGAGCAAATTAATTCCCCTCGCTGGAGTATGTTTTTGTAGTAAACCCTCCCTCTTCCCCGATGGCCGATGATTTCCCACGAAGGAACAACGCGCCCGCGGTGCGACCTCTTCCGCGCAGAACGAAGCCGCGAGCACCCACAGTGCTGGCGTGCCTGGGTGCAGGGCGGTGTCCCCTCCCGTGCTGGGATTGAGGAGCATCCCGACCTTTCATTTCGAGATGAAATACGCGGGATTAAAACGAGAAAATAAAACCTCCCAACTATTTTTTTTTTTTTTTTTTTTTTGTAGCTACTGGGACGCTCGAATCTGAGCCGGGAAAAGTGCTAAAGCGACGACAAGCCTGACCGAGTCCACAGCGGCCTCATGATCTAGGCAAATTTCCTTGAACTTTTGAAGGCCACTTGTCCAAAACGGGGCCCGTGGCGAGGGGCGGGGTGGGCTCTCCGGGTCCTTTCAGGACTCCCCTCGCTTCCCCCCCGGAGCCTGCGGCGCTCCCTCCCCCACTTCCACTCTCTCTCTCTCTCTCTCCAATCTCCGACGCTGCAAAGTGCAGGCTTGAAATTCAGGACAAGTGTGACACCTACCTGTGAAAGGGGGGAACCGTCCCCTCGCCGGTTCCGCGGGCCCGACCCCGCGACTGCACGGGCATCCGCGGGGCCGCCTACCAACCCGCCCGGGCGCGGATGGAACACTTACTAATTTAATCAATCACACGGAGAGATCGATGCCCGATTTTGAGGGGGTAGAGCAGACAGGGGGTTGGGAAGGCCTTCTCCTTGGCACCCCCTAACGCTCCCCGCCCGCATTAGCCCACAGCACCTTTGAAATAGTAATAAGGACTAAATCCGGCATAAAATCGAACTCATTAGCAAAGTTCACCAGCTGATTGCTTTGCATAAAACACGACACTGATTGGAAGTAATTAGGTTAAGCGGTGTAGCTTGGGTGGTGCCTGTCTCTAGCTGGCTGTGCCATCTTTTCCCCCCTTCTGGGCATACACTTGGGTCTCTCTCCTCCTTCCTCCCGGGTCCAATCTCCCCCCAAGCAGCCCGCATCAGTGATCCAAACCTGCACTTGGGGCAGGGCCAGATTCCCCCCCGGCTTGCAACCTAATTATGAACTCCCCCGGCTCACTGAGGTTCTGTGAAACCTTTCATTCCCTACTTCGAAAAAAAGTTGCAGTTTGCACCTTTTGTCCAAGGCGATGGGCAGTTTATTGAGGCTTCTAAAAAGTAATGAGTGGCTCTGATTATGTTAAAATCTCTTTTAATTAAATATTTTGCATTTTACAAAGGCGGCTGCAGTTTCACTTTTTAAATCTAAGAGTATAACCTGTATCCTTTCTGTAATAATACTTTAGTTCATACCCAGAAAAATCAATAGGTGTAAAAAAATTAAATTAAACTTGTATTTTTAAACTATGAAACAGTTTTGGGGGGGAAACACAAATGTATATATTTATATTACAAAAAAACATTAAATGCCTGTACAGGTGTCTTAATTTCATAATTTACTTCAAAGATATTGAATTATCAATTTAAATACAAAATGCTACATTAAATATACAGAATAAGATTTAATACAAATCCTTTTTTTTTTTTTCTTTTCTGTTGGTTAAGACATTTTTGTGTGTGGAGATGGTTGCGTTTTTATGTCATCCATCTCCATGAACTATAAACTTTTTAATAGAAGGGGTAGGTTTTTTTTCTCTGTCTCTGTCTCTCTCTCCTGTTGATGGAAAAATAACTGCCAAGGCCATGTTTCTTAATAAATTAGCAAAGTCCGGGACCGACGCAGCCCGCGTTAAATGTCGGACATACCTTTCTTCAATTCATAGGGAGAGTCTTTGCACAGGTCTAGCTGGGACTGGCTCCGCAACATTTTCGGGTCTTTAGCCAAAGCGTCCGCTCGGTTCAACACGGTCTGGTTTAATCCATTGAAATGCGAGCCCGGACCGGCGGCGGGGCCTGGCCCGGGCCCTGGGTGGCCATGAAGGTGTCCGAAGGAGCCATAGTTCGTGTAGCCGGGATAGAAGGGCGCGGTGTAGTAGAGAGGCCGGGACAACACCGTCCCGCCTGGGAAGGGACACTGCGCCGAGGGCGAGCGCGACGGGGCCGGGGCCGGCGACGCGCGGCTGCCTCCCAGGGCTTGCCCGGCTACGGGCCCGGGGCCCGGGGGGCACGGGGAGCCCTCGCTCCCGCCGCCCCCGTCCTTGACCTTGTCCGAGGATGTGGCGATCTCGGCCAGAGACCAGAGTTTGGGCTTGGCGAGCACCGCCTGCGGCGGCGGCGGTGGCGGCGGCGAGTGAATGACCGAGGGCCCGCCGGGCCCGGGGGGCAGCTCCCCGGCGGCCGGGTGCGGGCCCGGGGCCGGCCCGCCCGCGGGGTAGTGCGGGCCCGGGTCCTCGGCCAGGCGCGCCACGGCAGGGCCCGCCGGGGAGGGCCCGCGGGCGCGCGGGGGCCCGGGCATCGCGTCCACGCGGCCCTCGGACGGCGGCTCCTTAAAATCCGAGTCGCTGAGGCTGCCCTCGGTCTCCTTGCCGGCGGGGGTGGGCGGCCCCTGCAGCCGCTCGCAGCCCGGAGCCGCCTTCGGTTCCCCTCCTCCTGCGGGCGAAACCGGGGCGGTCAGAGGCGCGGAGGCCGCGCGGCGGCGGGGCCGGGTCCCCACCCGCGGAGGCAAAGCCCCTGCCCCCAACCTCCAGCTCCTGCGCTACCCCCCTCTCCAGACCTCCACCCTCTTTTCTTTCTTACTCCTGCCCCCACGTCCTCTCCCTCGTCCACCAACCTGCTTCGGGGCCCTCGGGGTCTCCCTTGTCCTCAGGCTTCGGGGGCTCGTCCTCGTCGTTCTTCTCCAGGTCAATGTTCTCCTCCTCCTCCTCGTCCTCGCTGCGGTTCCGCGGGGTCCACGTCATCTTGTTCTCCTTCTTCAGGCGCCGGCGCGCGTTGGCGAACCAGGTGGACACCTGGGTGAGGGTCATCTTGGTGATGATGGCCAGCATGATCTTCTCGCCCTTGGTGGGGTAGGGGTTCTTGCGGTGCTCGTTGAGCCAGGCCTTGAGCGTGGCGGTGGCGTCGCGCGTGGCGTTCTTTCGGTACGCGGGGTCCCCGTACGGGTACGAGCCCAGGGGCGCGGCGTACGGGTGGTACCCCAAGGAGCCCGCCATGCCGGGGGTATGGTCATAGGGAGAGCCCTGCGGGGAACAGGCAGAAAGAAGGTGAGGTGGGCTGTGGTCCCCACGGCCACCTGGGAGACCGCAGCGCACTTTCACCGCGACCCGGGGTCGGCGGGCGGCGAGGCCCCGAACTCGCGCTTGCGCTGGGCTAGGACTGGCGGGCTCAGACCCACGGGCAAACCCTCCCCCTCCTCAGAGGGCAGCGGGGGCGCCGACTCCCGAGTCCGGTCCTTCGGGGGGTGCTCGAAGCCGTCCCGGCCTCGGGGGCACCCTGTAGGCCCCAGTTTGCCCGGGCTCGTCCGTGCCCCAGGCGCAGATGCGACCCCCGTGGCCAGGCCCTCGGCTCAGAGAGAGGCCCGGGCGGCGGCGGCGGCGGCGACTCTGCGCTGCGCGCCCGGGTGGCTTCCCTTCAGGCGCCAGAGAAAGGGCATGGGGGGCGAAGCAAGGCACTTTGTCCACGCCGGAGAAAGGCACCCGGGGCGCTCGACCTTGCCGCAGCACCCTCACCCCCCCGAAAAGGGCGTCCCAAACCGAAGCCACGACGCTCTGCCGAGAAAGTGCGCCCGGCCGCAAAAATCCCGGGTGCACCGCAGCCCGGCCGCCCTTTCCAGCAATTTAATACCCCCAATCGGATTGCGAAGATAGGATTACGGATTTGCGAACATTTCGGAGCACTAATTAAGAGCCAGGCCAAACGCACTTCCATAGGCTTCGCCCTCTTCCGCTCGCACAGCGGGTCTCTTTCTTTTAGAACTACTTTTTCCCAAATCGCCAAACTAAACAAATCAAATGAAATGAAACAGAATGAAAATCGCAAGGCGGCCTGGAGCTCGCGTTTGACCCAAACGCTCGCTCTTTCATCGCAGCGACCCCCCCCCGAAAAAAAAAACCACTTTCCGCCACCTCGGCGATCGTAGCGAGACCGCGGCTCTCTCCGCGGTCCGAGTCCCCCCGGAGCCCCAGGCCCCGGGCGAAGCCGAGCGAGACAATCGCCCGAGTCCGCGGCGGCCGCGACGCCTGGCGCGGGCGGTGCGCGGTGGCGCCGAGGCCGGGGTGCCCGCCCGCCCGCCCGCCCGCCCCCGGCCCCGCGGCCGCGGCCCCGGCCACTCACCACGTAGGAGGAGAAGGCGGCGGCCGCGGCGGCCGCGGGGTCCGCGCTGTACTGGAGGTGCGAGTTGTAGCCCGGCGAGGGCGCCGTGAAGGCGGTGGAGCCGGCGTAGGGCGAGAAGGCGGATCCCGACGACGAGCGGCCCAGCTCCTCGGTGCGGGGCCCCGAGAGGACGCCGGTGCTGTACGCGGGGCACGAGTAGAGCGCCAGCGAGGCGGACGGCTGGTACAGGTAGCCCTGCGGGTAGGACATGGCCACGCACGGGCATGGGGCGCGCCGCGCCGCGGCCGCCAACCAGCCGGGCGGGCACCGGGCCTCCGGCCGCGCCGGGCCGCCGCTGCTCGGGCCCCCGGCTCCCGGGCCCCGGCTCGCGGCTCGCGGCGCCTGGGCGCTGGCTGCGCGCGCGTCTCGGGCTGCGGCCGCCGGGACCGCTCCTCCGCGCGTCTCGCTGGTTCGCCGCGGCCGGGGATCCGCCGCCCCCTCCGCTCCTTCGCCGCTCTCGCGGTTCCCCCGCGCTCTTTGCACCGGGGGGCTCCGCTTTTGGCTTCGCAAAGGTCCTGCCAAGATGCTAAGTTGGAAATTGAGGATTCTGACGCCTTGTGCGCGCCCGAAGCTCCTCCTTCCCGGGGTGTAGTCGGCGGTTGGACTGGCAGGAGCCTCTGGGCGGCCGCAGCCAACCCGGCCGCCAGGCGCGCCTCGCCCTCGCCCTCTCCCTCCCGGCCCCCTCGCCCGCGCGCTGGCGCGCCCCTCGCCCCTCCCTCGCGCCCGCCTCCCCTCCGCCGCCCTCCTCTCCCCCTCCTCCCCTTCGGCCCCCTCCCTCCGCCGCTCTCCCGCTCGCTCTCCGACTCTAGAGCGCCGGCCCCAGGATGGCAATCACATCCCAGGCGCGCCGGGCTCTCCCAACTTTCCTCCTCGGCCGAGTCAGGGCGTGCGGGGCTCGGGTTCCGACGCCGCGCGGGCCCCGGGGGCCGGGCCCGCCGTCCCTAAGCACACCGGGGACGAGGCGCGAACGCGGTGCTACCGCTTCGCCGCGGTAAATCGAGTCGTTAGCGGGTTCCTCGTTCGCCGGGGCGGATCGCCTCCCACCCGCCCCCCTGGCTTCTCTCTGGAGTCAGCGAGTCCAGGACCCGCGATGAAGGTCGCGGGGGGGAGCCGGATGGATGCCGCCGCGCAGGGCGCCGGGGATTCCCGCCCCTCTCCGCCAGCACCAGTACCAGCAGCAGGTGGGCGAGGGATAGGCCCGGGACATAGACACCTAAAGGACCCGGCCTCCCTTCCACCCACTCCCCGCCGTACGGCGAGGGAGAAGACACTGGGGGCCCGGGACGTGGCCTTGCGCTAGAGAGGCGGGAGTGGGCCAGAGCCGCCGGACGGAGAAGCGTCTACACCGCAGTGGGTCCCCGGACCCCACGCCCCCACCCACCCACCCAATGCCTCGCTGCTGGGTTCTCGGCGCTCTCAGTCCGCGGCTCGCCCCGCCAGGCGGGACGTGGCGGCGGTGGACGGCGCGAGTCCCCGTCCCCTTCTTCGCACGCGCTTTCGACCCGTGCGCCCCCGTGAGCACCCCGCGGAGCGGGCCCCAACCCCACGACGGTGCGCTCAGCGAGGCGCTGGCGAAGGCAAACGCACACGCCACGGAGTCACAGGCGGGGCCCCGTGCCCACGACGGCCATGCAGGGCGCGGAGCACCCCCCTGCGCGTCTCCGCACCCCCGAGCGGGCGCCCGCGACCTCGGGGACAGACAGGGGCGCTGGTGAACCGGGACCCGGGCTGGCGCGCGGGCGGGCACTGCGCCGGAGCCCGGTGAATCCGGGGCGTCGTGGCCCCGGATAACGGGGGGAGACGCGCAAACTCTACACGAAGCGCCCGGCCACGACTCGGACGGGCGAGGTCCACGCTGGATCGCCTAAGCCCCGGCCCCCGCACCCCCGGGCCGCGCGAACCCCCGCGTCCACGCAGGGCGGTGCGACTCGGCGCAGGCGCGCTGACGCCGCCCCACAGGCCCCGCCCCCCGAGCGGCCCTGCCTCGAGACCCCGTCGGTCCTCGCGGCGCGGGCCCCGCGGCCTTCAGCTCTGATTGGACGCTGGGCTCCGCCGGCCCCGCCCTCAATGGCCCCGCCCCCCGCGGCCTTCACCTCTAATTGGGCGCGGGCCTCCGCCGGCCCCGCCCCCCGCCGACGTGCGCTGCCTGCGCTCCGAGTCACGGCGCCGGGCGGGGCGGCGGGGCGGGGCGTCGGCGCGCTGTCGTCATGGAGACGGGAAGCCGGCGGCGGCGGCGGCGGGGACAGCCCCAGCCGCGGTGGCGGCTGCTGAGCCCCGCCGAGGCCGAGACGAGGCCGAGCGGCGCGGACGGCGCCGGAGGACGAGGAGGAGGAGGGCGACGACGACGACGACGAGGAGCGAGCGTGCGGCCGGCCGGCCGGCGGCGCCTCCCCGCTGCGGCGACCCCCGGCGCGCGTCCCCGAGCCCGGGGCGTCGCGGGCAGCGCCCCGTCGCGTCCCCCGCCGCCCGCCTCGTCGGCTCCCGCCCGGCGCGGCCCGTCCGCTCCTCTGCGACCGCCGCAGGCTCCGCCCGCCGCTCGCCGTAACGGTCGCCGCGGCCCGCGCGCCGCCCGCCGGGAGCCCGCGCCGCCGGCCACGAGGGAGCGTCCGCGGCCCGCGCGGCGGCTGGAGGCCGGACGCGAGGGAGGGGGGAGCGCGGGAGGGGCGCGCGCCCCCCACCCCACCCCGGACCCGGCCGGACGCCGTCGGCGAGGTCGGGCCTACCCCCCCGTCGGGGTCGCGCCCCCCGCGTCCCCGTGGTCCCTCCCGGACGCCGAGTCTCCTCGGAGCCCGCAGGTCGGTGCCCCCACCCCGGCCCCTCAGCCCGTCCGGCCCGGCCGTCCTCCCCCCACTTCCTCCCGCCCCACCCCCTCCTCTTCCACGCTCCCCTTTTATGTGCATTTTTGCCTCATTAGTGGGTTTGGGGGTCTGAGGGGCCGGGACGGCCGCGGGCGTTGGGCACGCGTGGCTCCGCGGCCGTGAGCGGTGTCGCCTCCGCCCGGCGTCCGCTCCGAGGCCCTTTTTCTTTCTTTTTTAAGGATGTCTCTATTTTCCGCGGTGTGTGCCGAGGGCTCGCGCAGGCCCGGCGCCGGGGAGGGAGCGGGGAGCGCTGGCGGTTGGGGTCCGGGGTCCGGGGTCCGGGTCGCACCCGATTCCTCCGTTTGCACGGAAAGCTGGCGCGGGTTTTGTTTTGTTTTGTTTTTCTTTTGGTAAAGGCGAGGTTTCCCCTCTTTCAGTCTTGGGGGGGGGGTGGCGGTGGTGGGTTCTCCTCTCCCCACTCTCTTCCCCTCCTTTGTCCGCCAGCTTTCCCGTTTGGGGGACCCGCCTGCCCGGGAGGACTGGCTCCCCTGGGCGCCTGTCCCTGAGGCTGTTTCTTTCTCCCCAGCAGAGGTGGCCGCTCGCCACCGACCTCCGATGTCAGGTCGCCGGGACGACTCCTTTGCGGGGAGGCAGCTAGCTGTGGCATTTGTTGTCCCTTTCTGGACCTTTTCACGTAGACGAGGAACGGGTATGCCCTGATTTGATTGTTTTAATTTAATTTAATTTTATTTTATTTTATTTTATTTTTTAAAAACGTCGGCCTTTTAAAATGCTCGTTTTACAAGCGGGTGAGGATTTATTGGCGTGTCGTGTCCGCACGGATCCAGTTATGCATAACTCTTAAAAATGCAAAACTCCAAACTAAAGATCCCCAGCTGTGCTGCCAAGACGTGGCAGAGGAGCTTGCTCTTCGAGTTTGGGCTGCAGGGTTGTCATTGTTGAAATGAAGTGCAGAAGAGGTTATTCCTGTTTATTTAGTGTAATAGCTGTTTACAGTGAAAACTTTAGAGACCCGTAAAAGTAGGTCTGCTGTGTTTTAAAGATCTCATCATTCTTGTGGGGGAGACACAACGCTGACACCAGGAAAGGCAACAGATTGCTTCTGTCATATCGCTTTGCTGTTTTGGAGTGTGCTTAAAGGATTATGATTGATAAGGCTGTCTTTCCAGAGAATGTTGACACAGGTGTGCATCGTTATCTTAATTAAGATCCTGAGAAAATGTTGTCTATAAAATGGTGACATAAGAAGGGCGGCATATTTTTGTACAGTTTTGCTTTTGGAGAATTTAATTGCACTTGAAACCTGTCTTTGAGCTTCCAGATTTTGTAAGCACTTTGGCAACAGAAGTTGTAGAGAGAAATGATAGTTTAATGTTAGGTGTTCTGGCATGTCCTGATACTACTTGTGGCTTCTTGGCAATGCCTTTGTCGGCTTTCTTTGTGCTCTTTGTGGGATAATGGTTACTAATTTAGAAAGAAAAGCATAAATAGAGCAGTGTATTAAACACGTTTATTAGTGTTCAGAATATATAGAGGAAGGCATGCTTGATGTGCAGAAACAGGAATATAATAAAAAAGGTAAATACACTACAAATTTCTGCCACTTCATTTTTTGGAAAACAGATCTCCTAGAATGTTTTAGTGATCTAAAACAATTTATTTTTTCATATCATCAGATAGTTAGCTACACTGCTTATGGAATGGCTTGTTTTTTATTTCCAGAAATAGAAAAAAAGACTTTTCTTTCTTCCAAAATATTTTTCTGCAAATTTGAATTGATGAGCAAGTGAATAGTACATTTAGCCTCTATTAGATTAAGGATATGAATCATAACCTGGGTGACCACTTAATTAATATCACTGTCTTTGACTTCAAATCTCTGAATGCAAAAACAATAGCAAGACGGATGCTGTTGATCACATTACACTTGGCTTACCCAGCACCTAATACCCTTTAACATAAGTATTGCATTAAGATCCCCCCGCCCCCTTTGTAGATCATGATTTCCTGGAAGCTGGCTGTCCATCAGTCTGTATGTAAGATGTGTGACTGTTTTTCTTTAATATTAAAACTCATTGTAGAAAGAGGAAATGAAAGTGGAGGAGGCCATAGGCATATGATCGGAGAAGCCAGGTGTAGAGTCACAGCTCATTCGTGACTCCAAGGATAATTAGCTGGCTAGAATTACATGGTAAACTAAAATCAAAGAAAGACTTATTTAGATTTGTTTGTTGAAACTAAAACAAGAGCAATGATTTTGCGATAAATGCTTTACTGATCCCCCAACTTCCCCCATCAGAATTTTTTTTTCTGACAGCTGAGATCAGCTTCCCATGCTATTACCCACGTATTATTTTCAAATTTGATATGCTATGTTGAAAGAAATGAGGTAGCAATGTGAACTAATAACCTATCATGTATTTTTAATGAATGACACTAATAATTAATATATTTTTGCATTATAGAAATCTTAGAAAAATGTTAAATGTGCTTCAGTTGATAATGTGCAAGTAAATGAAATCATGTAATCTTGAGTGAATTATAGATTATGAAAACAGTATCTTCTGGAATGCTTTAGCTGGATTCTGGATTTCTGACATCTTTTTGGTATAATTGCTACCTGTTTTATAGAGAATAATTGTTCTTAATAGAATAGCAGCTGATGCAACTCTAAGAAGATGTAAAATCTTGGAATTATTTTTTCTTGTTCAGTAATGACTGGTTTGCCTGTAGAGCACTAATGTGAAGTGTGATTCCTATGACTTATTTCTGCATAAATCTGCAACATTTTTATAGCTCAGTATACCTGAGCACCAGTTTAGCCTGGCAAATTAACTTAGGTGCTTCAAAATTGAAAACCAGTAATGTAGTTTGAGTTTAAGTCTTTATTAGTGAGGATGCACCTAACATTTGCTCGGGAGAAGGGAATATAATTTTCTCCTGCAGTTGTCATTTATGTAATCCATTTTTCTAGCCTTTTCTCAGGCTAATTATATTCCGCACCTTTATACAACCCTTGTTATTTATTTATTTATTTATGTATTTGTTTATTTATCTGTCTATTTACTTATTTATTTTTTGCCGTAATATGGAGTGCTACCTAGCAGAAAATTAGATTAGATATTCATATCTAATATCCTAAAAGTATTTAACTGGTCTTCCATGTTTCCTTAAACAGAATCATTTCCATTTTCTGTGCAGGTGATAAGTTTGATGCTTCCATAACACATTCGGATGTTTTCAGCTCAGTTGACTTCTGAACTATGGGGTTCCTCCAAATGTTGACTGAACTTTGTCCTTGCGCATCGCCAGCCTCTTCGGCAAGTGAGTGTCTGCACAGGGTGCCTGTGTGCGGAGTAAACCTCAAACAGCATCGCTGTTAGTTTCTCCAAAGTATTTATATTGATAACAGAGACTCAGCACAGAATGTAGGGAATGTCACTTGGAGCTTTCGGTTATTAAAATTTTACTAAGGCATTAAACAAAGCCTCAGTAAATGGGAAAAATTTTTGATACGTGGAAATACCCTGAATAATTTATTTTGAATGATATCACTGAATAGTGAAATTTATAAACTTGGTGCTTTTCATAAAAATTAAGACTAAGGTTATGATTTTTCTAGAAATTGAATTGTTATTTAAAGGAAATAACGTGTTCATACTAAATCACAATTTTTGGTTATTTTCATTACCCAGTTCTTTTCGGAATAAATTTAGTGGGAGTTTCACCTCCAGTCACGAGTACTAAACTCTGTTAATGACAAAGAAGACACAGTTGTGTATACAACTTGTCATTTCTCATCAAAATTGGGGCTCCTGAATATAAGCAGGTGAGAGAAGCTATGAGAAAAATTATTTTGTGGAATATTTGTGTTGTGTAGTGGGGAGAGCAAGGAGCTGGACTCAGTCATTTTGCTAAGTAAAAAAAGGTGGTTCTGAGACCAAAAAAAAAAAAGGTAATTTTACAGAAGGCAGTGGAGTCTGAAATAGAAGAAATGCTTCTCTGTGAATACTTTCAAAGGCATTAAAGTGAATCTTAAGTATGAAGTACATAATTATTCTTAAATAGCATACTGGTGTTCCCCAATCACTGATGATGTGTGCTGGAGGTGGGTTTTCGTGTATGACCAAGAGTGGAAGCATGCAGTAAGTTAGAAAATATGCAACACAAATATAAAAATGTTAAGCAGCGAGCAATCTGATTTCTCTTTGTTTGCCTTTAGGGTTAGGTTTTTTTTTTTTTTAACGTGTATATAATTATTGAATTTAAAAGATAAGAGGATTGGATTTTTTTTGCTCTTGAGGGTCAATATAAGAAAAACCTCAACACATATGTGAATCGGTTGAGTTTTATATCTGTTGTCAGCCAAAATTTACTATTAAGATTTATATGTCATGTATATTCATGGTATTCAAATGTATTAAAACTCATACCCCTTCTATATAAAATAGGTATGGGGGGAGTGGGAGGTTCCCCACTCTTTTGAGAATATGAAGAAAACATGTCCTTTCAGCAGTAATAGGTTATGCTTGATTAATTGAGAAGGTTGTGCTAAATGTTCTCTGGTGGAAATAGCCAGAGTGTGCTCTTTGAGAAATGTATCATTCAGGAATAAAATCAATTGAAGTATTGGTAATTAAATTGTAATTCCACGAAGGAAGGAAGTGATAGGAAAGATGAAGCTAACTATTGCTGTTTTCCTTTTTAAAACTCTGCAGTTCATAATGGAGCTACTGTACTGGCTGTTGGAAGGGGGAGATTCCGAAGATAGGGAGGTAATATTATCTCTTTTAAAAGAGTACTTGCCTCTGTAATCCGAAGCCTTTATTACATAGGAGACCTTTATCTAGCAGGCAGCAATTTCTTTACATGCGAGCTATGAAAATGATCGGATTTTCTGTGCTGAGGTTTCGAGCTGCCCCTCTGGGAGCCCTGGCTTGCGTGGCGAGAGCTGCACTCTCAGCTGGGCACACTCAGCACCCTCAAAATAGCGTCTTTCTGCGCTTTCGGTCCGGGGTGCTGCCTGCGCAGTCCTGGTGGGCGGCGTTGCAGCGTGTGGCTGGCGTGCGTGCCCCTCGCAGGCCGCTGAGCCGTCCTCACGGACCTATCTCCCAGGCTGTTACCTCCTCTGGGGGATGCTCTCTTCTGCAGGCCGCTTTGCTGCCAGCCACAGCCAGACTGAGACAGGGAGACGTGGAGGCTGACAACGGGGTCCCCGGCTCTGCCAGGGGGCCGGCCGGGCCGGGCCCTGCTGCGCCAGGGGCTCACCGTGCACGCGGGTCCCGTGCCTCGTTCCCAGCGCCAGCCCCTTTCCATTTTCCGCGTAGGCCTAGGCTGCTCATTAGGCCGGCCGGCTGCTCACTTCGCAGCTGTCGCGGGATTCAGATGGAACGGGGACTCCGTCTGATGCTGGACGTCGCCGGTAATTTATTCGCGTGCTCTTTCATTTTCAGGAACCCGACGCTGCTGTTAAAAGGATGCGTCTGAGAGTCTTGAAGACGAAAAATGATATTCACTTTGTGGCAATAAGGCAAGCTGTCTCCTGAAGCCAGGTCGCAGCATGAATATGCAGGTTACATTAAAAACGCAAAGCCCTTTTATAAAAGGCGAGTTACTACATCTAAGAATGTTTGTTTGTGCAGGCTTGCTTGTATAGTGGCAGTGATGCCTTTTTTTTTCCTTTTTAAGAAAAATCATACTTTTTTAGTCACCAGAACTATCTACTCCCTGAACTCCATCTGTGGAGGGATATTAGAAAAATAAAGGGCTTCGTGGTGTCTAATTATATAATTAGGAAATGGGTGAGCAACGTGATAAAATTAATTTCTTCTATTAAAGGAGCTAGTATGCATTTAAAAACAAAAATTTTCAGGAAAAAAACTCTTTCATCTTTAAATCAAATGATGTGGTTAACACAACAGGAAGGGGAAATAATACCCATCTCAGATTCTTTGATTCATGCCTAGGTGGATGTTGTAAACAGCTGAGGAAACCATTAAAATGTAGCCTAGAAAAAAAAAAAAAAAGAAAACGGTGGTATCAAAGTGATTACTTGAAAAGCAGTTTACGTTTGCAAAACAATTCAATATTATGACCTTGACCAACTTTTACACTTCTTATACTTGGATTATTACTCCAGCTTTAACACATCACTCTATGGTATGTGTGGAATGCAAGGGTATTTTTGAATTGTCTAATAGGTCTTACTGATCATCTTAAAATATGCTATAATATTGCAGAGTTGAAATTTAATATTCATTAATAGAAGGAAAATATAAAATTTAATATCTGAGCAACTGAGACCTTTAGACCTACTTTAAAAGTATAATCTTGACATCTCTGACACTATTTTTTTGTCTTTGTTATATAGATCGAATTATGGGCATTCCACAATCCAGATGTCTCATTTATTGACTCCAAATTTTATTCTCTATAATAGACTTTTAAAACAATAGGTGGACATGCGTTAGAGAGTAAAATTTTGAGTCATGTGCCAATTTATTAAGCATTAGTACCTAGAAAAGCAGCCTTGATGAATTCAGAACTCTGACAGGGGGTAGGTAAAACAGTTTTCAGCTGGATTTTTCTAATGCAGCAACCATTTAAATTAAATGTTTGTTAACATAATAGTGATGGCATTTCTCCTCCTCCTCCTTGTGGTTTTGTCCAACTAGATGTTACAGTGGCAGTTGCACTGACTGTTAAGTGTTTAAATGATGACACCATTATGTGAAGTGATTTTGAAATGAGAGATTCCAGCCAAGAATTACATCTGCTCCCATCTCCTTCACATCATACTCTCTGGCAGTACAGATTATGATTGATTTGTTTGTGACAGATTGCAGGAAACAGTCATTGATTTTTCAATATTTTACCTTAAAATTATTTACAGTTGTAACCATGGGGAGGTATTTCCATGGGCTGTCAGCCCCTGAAAGACTAGGATAATATTCCCTGCTCTCTGACAAGACAAATTACCTGTAATGAGTGCAGTAGCTGAAGGGTATACTTTTATTTTAAAATATGTCAATAACCCCAGTGACTAAACGAATATTGATTTAGCATAATGAAGCCTGAGTAATGTGAAAATGAGCTTTTTCAAGGAGCATGGTAAAGACTTTCTTTTTAGCTGGTTCTAAGAAGCTTTTCATTCTTTTCAACTAGCTAGTGGAGATAAGGAGTTTTATATGCAAACCATCAGGAATGATAGTGTCATTTGTGATAACCAGGGTCCAAATATTTTGCCCTTGTTTTTATTGATTCTTTTTCAGATTTTATTCGGAGTCTTACTTTTAGCCATAGCATAGCTAGCTATTGATTTACTTGGTCTTATCTTTAACCTACTTAACATTATTACAATTTCAACATATTTTGCATTAGAATTTTCAGTAATGAATATTAAAATATAACTATATATACAGTCATTTGTAGGTGACATAATAATTATCCTATGACATTTCAAATGGGTTATTGTAGTATTTAATGTGCCGTATTTTATGGTAGAATAATTCCCAGTCCCTGGACATCAGATTGCTTTCAGGGGGAATGAAGATTAATTTACTTAAGTCCTGATATTGTAGGCATCAGTGCGTGTTTTCATTTTTGTCAGACTTCTACCCCCTTTTTAAAATGTAATTCTCACCTTTTTATGGATTAAGATCTCAATACATAATAAGGTCTTTCAAACGAATGATAGCAGAGACGGATATAGCTTTATTTTATAGTCCATCAAGGAGCCTGAAGATTTTATGCCTGAATAAGTATCTCCATATCTCACTTGGTGAGGGGAAAATAGTAAGATATAGCAGAAAAGTAAGTGTTTAAACAAGATGTCAAACTGATATTTCATGGGAACCTAACATATTTTATGATAGCTAATCGTGATAAAATCTTATTAAAAGCGATAGGTAAAATCCCTTTAGAAATTAAAAATTAGTTATGATTTAAAGGAAATGCAGATGGCTCTTTGTGAGTCCTAGTTCTCTTGTAGCATGGCATTGGAAATGTTACAATGTAAACATGTCTTTTAATGGAAAAAGGGCTGGACTCTAGAACAAAAAATTATTTTATTTATTTTTTCCAGGTATTTGTCTGGGACACCGACAGTATTTGTCACTCATCTTAGTGTGTCTTGCAACAAACTAGATGCTTTATAAAATACTGGTCCCATGGTTTCAGATGGTATAAGATTTTATTTTTCCATCACCCCTCCCCCCAAATTTTCTCTTTTTCTATTAAAAGGACTTTTGAAAATAGAAATATGAGGGATGCACCATCATCATGTATAAAACTAGTAGTCCAAATTCTTCAACGATTAATTTGGTTTACGGTTTTTTAAGTCGGTGTAGTAGTCATAGAATGTATCTGTGGATAAGGCATATCTAGAGATATGCCTTCCAGGAAAAACATGGATATAGAGTTTTTGATAGTTATTTTTAAACAAAGCATATTATCTTCGGATAAGTCTATGCAAGGAAAACATATATATTTAGTTTATTTTGGAGTAGAATAATGAATGTATTATGGTCAGAACCTTTTGACCCCATTATTTAGTTTAAACCTGTATGTTCCTTTTACAGTACATGTGTAGAACTATTTGTGAATTCTATCTAATATGTAGATAAAGTAAACTTTTTCTGGGGAAATTCTCTTTTGGATATTATGCCCTTCTCCATCTCTTTTCTCCCCTTGGAAAAAAAAAATAACTTGCCCTTGTTTCCCTTTAGGGAAAAACTTTATGCAACGTTTTTAAATCATGCAAGTCATTGCCTGGGGTTGGTTAAAACATTTAGTTTTCGAAAATGTGAAAATACCCTGGCTTTAAAAATTTTTCATGGATTTGTATCTATTAAGATAAACAGTTTACTTTGCTACAGTACATACCAATCTACTTAATTTTTTTTTTTCCAGAATTCATTTTACTGTGTTTGGTCTGACGTTCTAGGATAACTTAATATAGGAACAAATTAGCATATAATTCTATTTCCCATTGACCTCACCAGTTGCAGAATTGTAGTACTACTTTTAGGGTCCAATTTGATAGTTTGTGTAAACTGTCGCATTGTTTGCAAATGTTCAGTGTATCCTGGCTCATGGGTTGTCCAATGTGTTTCAAAGTGAACAGGAAATACTCAGCCTTGCTAGAGAGTTATTGAAATGCCTCCTAAAGGTAGCATTTTTAATTAGTGTACATAATCGATTAGTGATTTGTCTTCTCCCAAGCATAAAGCAGCATGGCAAAGTTAAGTGCAGTTGGTGAAGTGTAAGATATTAGGGATTGATGGTGACAGTGATCATGACAAGTAAATGGATTTTTTTTTTTTCTTTCAGATTCAGCTGTCGGTCTTTGAAATTTCCGGTGGTCTGTTCAATCTAGATGCGGAGGACGTGGAAAAATCAAGTGCTCAAGTGGCTTAAATGTTTCGGATGTTCCTATTTATAGACGACAGTATTTTTCTAATTAAAATCCTCAGTTGTCATTCTGAAGAAGGTTTGCGCTCCTTGATCACCTGTTTTATTTGAAATGCTTAGTATTGTAGAGTATCAGCAAACATTTTCTGTTTTAATCAAAGTAGAGAAGAAAATCGACTTTCTATGTTGACTTTTCTTCTAAAATGTCTTTATTGGGTTGAATGAATGCTTATACGGAAAAAAGAGGTCTCAAAAAAATGCCTTTCTTTATCGTAGTTCTTCTGGCAATCCATTGTCATTAGAGTAAGTTTAAATGTTCTTTCTAATGTGACCTTATTGTGTTTTGGGGAGAAAAAAGACTTGAAACATGTCCATATATGTTTTAATTATTTAAGTACCTCCGGAATAGAACATTTTCTCCTCAACAAACCTGTTAGCTCAACTCATGTACAAGAAACAGTTGCCGTGACTGGCAGGGCGTTTGCCATGTGTTTGAACATTTGATTTATGTAAAGGAGGTTGACATCCAGTTTTCACAGAGTTCTTGCATTTGAGTAGACTGAATAATAATGGCTTGCCCTGCCATTGCGAAATTCCTCGTTGCGGCCTTCGGCCTTCGTGGTGACAGTAGGAAAACAGGATTCCTGTGGCAGGCAGGCGTCCGGCCCCTGTGGTGTGCACACTGTGAAGGGGTGTGTCTGACAGGATGGCCCTCGGCCAGCGGGGGACCTGGGGAGATCTGCAGATGCCATGCCACTTTTGGGACCTGCTGTGACTTACGCGCTGCAAGTAACCCAGTTAGTACTTCATCTGCTCCTGTAGTTTTTACAAAGAATCAAAGTGCCCTGATGACTTCTCAAGCTCAGATCTCAACTTGGCAGAGTCAGTTCATTACACTAGAGTATTTCTTTTTTATTTTAATCTTCAGTGCCATATTTTGAGATAATTACAGATTTCACATGCTGTTGTATTAAATAATGGAGAGATCCTTTGTACCCTTTTCCAGTTGCCCCCGTGGTGGCATCTTACACCATGTGGTACAGGACCACGGCCTGGATGCTGGCATGGGCAGTCAGACACAGGGTGTTTCCTTCACCACGGGATCTGTCGTGCCCGTCGGTGTCTATACTCACTTCTCTCCTTGCCCCTCCCTTTGCCCTACCAGTCACTGGTCTGTTCTCTATTTTTATAATTTTGTCTTTTCAAGAATGTTCCGTGAATGAAATCACATAGTATGTAACCTTCTAGGATTGGCTTTTCTCAATTTTCTGGAGATTCAACTTGCATGTATCAATAATTTGTTCTTTTTTCTTGTCGGGTAGTATTCTTGTTGGTGTGATTGGCCTGTGGTTGGTTTAACCATCACCAGTTGGGACAAGAGTTTTCAGTTTGGGCTATTACAAATAAAACTGCTGTTAGCATTTGTTTACGGGTTTTTGTGTGAACATAAGTTCACACTTGCCTGGGATAAATGCCCAGGAGTGCAATTGTGGTTCATCTGATAATTACATAGAGTATTTCTTTTCAAGACTAGAAGTGATTTCATGTGTGTGGAAGGGAAGACAAGGAGGACATCTACATTTTTGTAGGGTTTTTGCTTTAACTGGATTTGTTTAGGATCTTAAAACATGCATACTCTCACAAATCATTTGTAACCAGATACCAAAAAACATTTTCTTATTTTTAGAGAAATGCTTTTTAAAAAATTGCTTCTTTTTGTTGGGGAAACAATTCCCATGTAAAGGAATACAGGTAGACTTACTGTAGAAAGAGGTTGCAAAGGTGACAGGTTGCTTGGAGAAACTTGGGAGGAATTTTCCAAGTGTTAGCAGAGACTTGACATTCAAGTATATGTTGTAATCATTTCTGAATTTATAGACTCTTTAGCTTTTGTTGCTATCATCTTCCCTACAGTTTTTGTTTATAGAATTAATTGATTATCTTTATAATTTGTGATCAGTGGTGGTGTATTTAATGCTTATGTAATTCAACTCTATGTATTTAGTAGGAAAAAGAGGAAAAAAATTAAGTATTTTCCCCTAGTACATAGCTCCTAAAAATTCGGCTATTTTACAGGGTGTTTAATACAAGAAACAGCTCTGTTCCAAATCCTGGTGGAAATTATATTGTTAAATTGAACTTACGGAGATATTGGTATGTGTAAAATCGTGTCTGCTATGTTTTGGGGGAGACCCACTGAAAGAATCTTTAAGAATAATTTTTACTCTGATCTTCCATCATATATATTGACTTTAAAACTGATGGAAGATGTAGCTTCAATTTTTTTTTTCTTTAAAGAAACATTGGATGTGGTTAACTGGTTATACTGACCTTTCTAATAAAAGTCAGCGTTATAAATCTTGAACTTTTTCTGAGGGAAGCACCGGGCTCCGGGGACCCATTTTTCAATGCTACTAACTATAGTCTCATCTTTAGCCCATTATGGTCATGACTGTAGTGATACAAATGACATAAGACAACACAAAATCCCTGCCCTTAAAAACGACTTGGGTGAAAGCTAGTATGCACACGTGGAATCTTTATGTACCGGCAGTCATTTATCCTTAAGCAGCTATTGAAGCTCCACATCACCTAGCACTTCTAGGCCCTGGGAACCCAACAGTAATCCAGCCAATCTGTTTGTTCTCTTAGCATGGTTCTCATAGTGTTTACCTTGGGCAGGGGAGACGGGGGAAAGCAAAAAGAAACAGAGACCAGCGTGAGTGTGCATTGCTAGAAACTGAGAGCCTTCAAAACCCTGGAGAGCCAGGAGAGCTGAAACTGCTGGAGCAGGCCTCGCAGAGCATGGCAGGCTCGGATTCTGATGTGAGGAGGAGGAGGACATCAGGTAGGAGGAGGGCTGTAAGCCGGGCTGTGGTTTGTTGGAAGTGGGGTGGAATCTGGTCTGGCTAGAATTTCCTGGGGTGTCAAAGGGGTATGTCACCACCCCAAAGTATGTTTAATAGCTTCCTATGTTTTAGGAACTCATCAGAAATGAAGCATGCTTTTTTAAAAAGTAATATTTGAATTTAAATATGTGGGTTTGAATAAAAAACAAGTGGATGCTCATTCTCCTAAAACTAGGGCTTGGAGTATCCTCTGGGTTCTGATGTTCAGTCTCTGTGTGTGGAAACCAAAATGTTATTTTCCTTCGTTTATGTTAAGTAAGGACTATGATATGTTATACTTTTCTGGTATATTAAGTGCATAATCTTTAACACTATAATACTTAAAAATTATTAGTCTATTTCAGGCTTAAAATAGCAAAAGAACTTAAAGTTCTTAGGGAAGAACTCCAAAATTAAAGCAGCAAGATCACATACAGATAAAAAGTTACATAATGAATACATTTGTAAGATTATAGAGAGGGCTGATGGCTTCACTAAGAAACGATTTTTTCATACAGGTATTTCTGTGCATTACTTTTCAAAAGTGTTCAAGATGGTAAGACAGCTAAGCGCCTTTTCTAAATATGCATCTAATTTTAGGTGGCTAAATTAGGAAGCTGTAATGTGACTGAGGCCCCTTTAACTTGGGAACTCGGAAAAAGGAAGAGCTGTAGGGTCTATGAGAGTTTCTTTAAATGTACATAATTCACAGATTCCATCAGAGTAGCTATCAAAGGCATTACGATTCTCAGGATTTCATACGTAGTGATACCGATTCCAGCATCCCCAACTGCACGGCATTGCCAGGGTGGACGCCAGAATGAACTGTGTGTTGTGAAAGGGCTACATTAGGTCAGTGGCTTGAGAGTTCTGAGTACGTATAATGGCTAAGCATTGTGGAATCATCTTGTAATACTGTTTATCTAGCCGTTAAAAAAAATAAAAGAAAAAGAAACGGTGTAATTTTAGACAGTTTAAAAAAATTTTTACAAATACTGCAAATCATAGGTTGGTTACCACTAGACTTCCTGACTCTGGCGTGATTGCTGTATTCTCTGTGTATTCTTTTAAAATACCAGGCACTTTATAATTTTGTCTGTAATTGTTTATATATATTTTCTCCACAAAATGTTTTTAGAACAACTTACTGCTAAACTACCCTAGCCCACTTGTCATCTTTAAACTCTGTGCAGGGATATACTAACGTGTCAGCTGCAAGACACATTGGTAGACTACTTAATTTTTTTCCAGGAATTTTCTTATTCAAAATACCTTTCAAACTTAATGTGTAAAAATAGCAGGCCACTTCCACTTTCAGGCTCTTGAAGCTATTTTAGAAGACTTGTTTTTCTTAGGAAGAAAGTGAGTCTCAGGAAGATGAAATGACTTGCTAGTAAGTGCTGATCAGATGCTTTTGACTCCAGAGCGAGTGCTACCAGCCTCAAGATGCGTGTACCCAGTTCTGGAAATTCAGCTTACAGACACTTGTATCACAACCGTGTTTTTGGTAATAGTTTTCCTATAAACGGTAGAAATCGTCTGTACGTGTCATAAACATTTTGGCCCTGAATATGGGTATAAGTAGCAAGTTAAAGTGTGATAATCTCAGAACTGAATTTTAACCAATAGAATTCATTATCATTTGTGCATGCCTCCTGTGTTTTAACATGGTGATAAATCCAGGGAATCAAATATGAATGAGACGTATGCCCTGGAGAAAAGAAAGTGGGCACCAGGCTCAGGCCTGGAGAGAAAATGGTGGACAGCATGCCAGGTTTGCCCGTGTGGAGCTCGGAGCTTAGCATTGGCTGTGCGGAGAGAGGTACAAACAGGCCATTTCAGCACAGCACGGTGAGACGGGGGAAGGCCAGGTCCCGTGGGACCCCAGGGGAACTGTCCGTGACCAAGCCTGACAGAGGCTGGGCAAGGTCCGAGAAGGCTTCCTGGAGGAGAGGGGAATTGGGGTGAGCCCTAAAGGAAGAGGGCCCCAGGCAGGGAGAGCAAAACCCAAAGGCAAGGCACAGCCTGGTGCCCTGGGGGTCAGTGAGTAGTTTGAGAGGAGCAGAGATGGGGGAGAGATGAAAGTAAGCAGGGGCCAGGCTGTGGGGGCGTTTTACATGCCCGACAGAGAAGCTCACCCTTTGTTTCACATTCACCCGGTTCAGGTCTGTGTTTTAGAGAGATCCCTTTTGGCGATGGCATGGGACGTGCACCGGAGGCCAGCACGATTCGGTGGGGAGAGTCTAGGGAGGTGATTGTTGCCAGCCGTGGTCCAGGTGAGAGAGCAGAGTCGCCTGAGATAAGACAGTGGCCAGAGGAAGGAGAGATGTCAGCGGCTCGATGGACACTGAGATGCTGGGAGTAAAGGACTTGGTGACCTGGTTCATACCAGGGCAAAGTAAAAGTGTGTCAACGGGGGTTTCTAGAGAGCTTCAGTGGTCAGCTGTTTTGAGATGGAACCGAGGGGAAGCAGGACAAGAAGGGAGATGGTCCAGTGCAAGCCGGCCGAGCCGTTGGTTTTAGGTGCTGGTAGGACATCCAGGGGCCTTGGGACTCACAATCCGGTAGCAGGCAGGGAACACAATCTGGTCTTTCATAGCGGTGTAAACTTTATTCTCTCAGAGGCTGGCTTTCTCAAAAAATGTGTTTTCTTTCACTTTTTGAATTGCATGGCATGGTTGTAGTGGTCCCGTGAAAAGCAAGTCGTCAGAGATGCGCTCTCCACTGTGACTGCACAGCGTTTGTTTTGCAAAAGCTGGTGTTCAGCAGTAGGGAGAGTAAGGCAAGCGACTGCTCCGAGTTATCGTTGGGCCCTAAACATTTCAATGCGTTAAGTGTGCTCGATTTCAGCTGTGCGTAGAAATGTAAAGATAGGGGCACAATGTTTCCAGGAAAAACCCTGAAGAGTATTTTTGTTTTTAGAAACTTGATGAGTGTGGGTTACAGCATATGCTTGAGTAATTAGGATGTGATGTTATCTGGATCTCGTTACCTCAGACGTCCACTCCACAAGTACTTACTCGGCACCTACCAGATACCGGGGCCTGCCCAGCGCTGGCCGTGGGGTGGGGGCCGCCGTTCCGTGGGCCTGATCCCCCCCGACAGAGTTTATAGTCTAGCCGATGGTTAGAAATCCTGATGGTGGCTCTTTACGGCCCTGACTCTTGCTTTCGCTGGCCACCTCCCTTGGTGAACCCCCAAAGCCTGCTGCTCCCTGGGACCCGGCCTTTCACGTCCGTGTTGCTCCCTTGCCTGAGCCCTGGTCTTGGATTTTCATCTCTCTGCCAGGGCAGCTCCTCATCCCCTCTCCTTCGTCTTCTCTACCCCAGCCGTGCTCCTTGTTTGCTCTCCTCAACATTGTGTCTTGGTCATGGCCTTGCTTTGCCTCAGCTACCAAATCAGGTCAGTGTTACTCTCAGAGCTTCTCTCAGATGAGGTCAATTCCACTTTTAAAACCTCTCAAATCTCACACTGGTCCCACTAGAAGAGCTACTTGGGGACACAGGGTTGAGGAGTCAGGGTCTTTGTACCTGGAAAGGCCACAGCCCACAGTGCACAGTAAGGGGTTCATGGACCATGGCAGACCACAGACTTTTAGAATAGGCTTTATTTCTAGAGCAGTTTCAGGTTCACAGTAAGAGGGAGTGGAACTCACGGAGATTTCCACGTTCCCCCACGCCCACACGTGCACAGCCTCCCCCATATCAACATCCCCCACCAGATGGCACATTGTTACAGCTGATGCACCTGCAGTGCCGGGTCATTATCACCCAGAGTCCAGAGTTTGTATCAGGGTTCGCCCTAGTGCTGTGCATCCTATGAGTCTGCACAGTTGCACAATGACATTTATCCGCGGCTGCAGTACCACCCAGAGGAGTTTCACTGCTCCAAAACTCCTCCGCGCTCCAACTGCTCATCCCCCTTCCCCCGAACCCCTGGCAGCCACTGACCTGTCGTCTCCATAGTTTTGCCTTTTCCAGAATGTCACATGATTGGACTCATATAGCACTGAGCCTTTGCAGGTCGGATTCGTTCACAGGAGTTGGCATGTAAGGTTCCTGCATGGCTTTTCATGGCTCCGTGGCTCATTTCTGTTGAGGGTTGAATACTGTTCCGTTGATGGATGTGCCGCAGTTTATCCCTTCACCTAACGTATCCCTTCCCCTAACGAAGGCCGTCTCGGTTGCTTCAGTTTCGGCAACTGGAAATAGAGCTGCTACTAACGGGTCTTCGCAGGGATAGAAGTTGTAAATGCATTTGGGCAAAAACCAAGGGGCTGTATCGACTGTTGTTCACAATTCAGTATACATGATTACTTATTTCTTTGTTTCTCCCTGTCAGTTGTTCAGAAAGTGCTAGAATCTCCCCCTGGGACTATGGATTCATCACATAAGCTTGTGTGTGTGCCCACACACGCGCACACACACACACACACACACACACACACACACAGGCATCCACAACCAGATACATCATCCTCTTATGATTATTTTGAACCAACTGTCAGACCAATTAAAAAAGAAAACGTTATTTTACCTTCGCTTACTCCTTTTCCGGTGTTTACCTTTTATACAGATCTGAGCGTCTGGACTGCATCAGTTTTCTTTAAAGAACTCCTTTTAACATTTCATGCAAGACAGGTCTACTCTCAACGGATTCCCAATTTTTGTTTTTCTAAGAAAGTCTTCACTTCTCCACTTTGTAAGGGTAATTTTTTAGGGAACAGAAGACTAGATTGATGAGTTTTTTCTCTCCTAAGTACTTCACTCCACTCTCTCCTGCTTGCATGATTCTGAAAAGTCAGATGCCATTCTCATCTTCGTTCCTCTCTAAGTAAAGTGTTTTTCCTCTTTTTTTTTCCCCAGGACTCTATCTTTGCTTTTCTGCAATTTAAATATGATATGCCTACAAGTAGCCCCCCCCCCACTTGGCATATGTCCTGTTCTTGTTCTCAGTTTACTGTATCTGAGGTGTGGTTATCTGACATGAATATGGGGACCTTCTCAGTCATTATTGCTCCAAAGATTTTTTCTGTTCCTGGTACTTCTGGTATCCTCATTACGCATACGTGCACCTTTCGTAGTTAGCCCACAGCTCTGGGGTATTCTGTTCTGTTTTTTCTCGGTCTTTTTTTAGTTGTCTTGGTTTCTACTGAGACATCCTCGAGCTCAGAGATTCTTTCCCCAGCCGTGTCCAGTCTACTAATAAGCCTATCAAAGGCATTCTTAATTTGTTACGGTGTTTTTTTATCTCTCGCATTTCTTTTTTGATTCTCAGAATTTCCATCTCTCTGCTTACATTACCTATTCGTTCCTGGATGCCGTCTACTTCGGCCATTAGAGTTCTTACCACATTAATCAAAGTTGATCTAAATTCCTGGTCTGCGATCTTCAACATCCCTGTCGTATCCGACGCGGGTTCTGACGCTTTGCCTCTTCAAACTGCCTTTTGCCTTTTAGTTTTATTTTGTTTGCCTTGTAATTTTTTCCTGGTATCCAGACATGGGGTATTTGTAAAAGGGACTGTCGAAAACAGGCCTCAGTGATGTGGTGATGGGGCACGGTGGGCGGGGAGGCGTCCGTAGCCCTGTGATCAGGTCTCAGGCTCCTGGTGGGCCTGGGCCTCTCGCCCGAACTTCAAAAGTGCTTCTCAGTCGCCCAGCCCCCGTGGGTGGCACAGGATGCCTGGATGGGCTGGAGCTGCATGTTTCCCTTCCTCCGCGTGGAAGGCCAGAGCCAGCTGGAGGTGGGTATTTTCTCTCCGGTCAGTTAGGCTCTGATAAAACCCCAGCAGACGCGGCTCTGTTACAGCAGTTTCCTCTGCGAGTCTGTCTCGTTAAGAAGAGCAGTGCGCTCTGGCCCCTTCACAGTGACTCCTTTACCCCTCCTCCTGCCAGGACCTCAGACACGCCAGGGGACGTTTCTCTGATAATCACTGTGAGAAGCTGGTCGAATTCCAGGGGGGAAAACTCACAAAAGTGTGGGGAACCCCCTGTGACAGCACCTCCCCGAGTTTCTGACTCTCTGAGCCTCCCGCAACCTGTGAGTTACGTGCAGGTCTCCCGCCTGGCCCCGGGCCCTGGGCCCCGGGCCCCAGGCCCGTGGGGGTAAGTCGATCCCCTGGATTCACCTGTCTCTCCAGTTTGCGGGGCAGCGGTTTGCCCTGCGACCTCATTTCTCTTACAGACCTAAGAAGGTTGGTTGATTTTTCAGTTTGCTCAGCTTTTCACTTGTCACCAGCGTCGAGTGATGACTTCCACGCTCCTTACATGTCAGACCAGGAACTGGAAGCCCACAAACTTCTTTTTTCTTATCAGCCCCTTTCAAGATAAGTATCAGAAACGAGAGAACGCATATAGAAACTCATAAAGCAGTCGGACATTGCCATGATATCCAGGCACACGCCTTTGCATTTTATAAAAATACTGGTCTATAGAAGATTGGAATTTAGAAACAAACCAACAAAAATTGGTGCTTCACTGCAGATGGATGGAGAAGCACGGGACAGGAAGGCAGTCAGGAAGATGATGATTTGGGGTGAGAACGATCCCATTTTTGCAGTTGTCCAGAAAGTGCCCCGAGTTCCCCGGGAAGAAGGGTCGAACTGCCTGGAGTGCGTAGGGAAGCGTGATGAGGGGTTTCAGAGTACACCTGAGGGGGAGGGGAGGGCACCGCAGCACCTGGGAGGGCGCAGACGTCTCTCACCCCGACTGCCTCCCCACACCCCCCCAGCCATCAGAGCGATCTTCCTAAAATGGAGATTGGATCATGTCATACCCTCGCTGAAATTCCTCAGAGTCACCCTTCTGCCTAACACCTCAACCTGTCACTGCGGTCCACAGGGCCCCTCCCCGCCTCATAGCGACTCCTCCAGCTGCATTTCCAACGCCGCCCCCTCCGCCCCCAGCTCACGCAGCCACCTCTCTCAGCAGCTGGCTTTCTGAGGGTTCACCCCGGTGTGCGTGGCCACCTCGGTCCCCGTGCGTCTCCTGCTCTTCTGTTTAGAAGACCCTCCCCCCTCTCACCCCTTCCTGGTGACATCCCACATCCTTCAACATCCTCTTTGAGACTTTCCTGTACTCGACATCAAGTGCACAGGTAGGGCAGGCCTAGGTGCTCACGAGTGCTGAGTGAGTGTGAAGCTGGGAAGTGAACTCAAATTTAGTCACGTCTCTGATAACTCCATGGCCCTGCATCTTCACTGGACATCCCGCAGCTGGAAAGCGGGGTGCATTTTAGGCCAGTGGTTGGGAGGAATTACCAAATAACAGTGACACCAGCATCCGGACAGCTCAGGGTTGGGGGAGAGCGAGGTCGGGGCCCACTGGGGCAGAGGCAGAGTCCCGGGATTTGCATACTTCTCAGAGAGAGACCTGCTAAAGCAGAGCTTGGCAGACTTCTCTGCGAAGCCAAATGGTGAATATTTTAGGCTTTGTGGGCCAGACATTGTCTGTTACAACTATTCTGTCATTGCAACGCAAAAGCAGCCTTAGACAAGCGGGTGTGGCTGTGTTCCAATGACACTTTTCTAAAAAGTGTTCCAATAACACTTTGAAAACAGGCTGCAGGCCGGATTTAGCCCGTAGGCTGCAGTCTGCCAAACACTGTTCAAAAGGTAGAGAATGCACCCCTTCTTCTGCCCTGTCTCGAAATAGCCTTTCAGAGGCCTTGCTAAGTTTACCTTTAGAGTTTCTAAATCCCTGGATTTTTTCCCTCTGAAATAGCATAAACACTGACTAATCTGCCCCTACTTGCCAATCAGTTGCAGGGGCCTGAAACCTGGAGTGAAGGATGCGAGGCACGCACTGAGCATGGTGCGTTTGTAAAATTAACCCCTAACCCAGGTCTTCATGAGATAGATGAGATTCTTACGTGGAGCTCGGAGGGCATGAAGTGACTGCGCTGTCAGCGGTGTCTGCCTGTGTGTTTGTGGGCCGAGTGAGTTGGGCCTGTAGAGAGTTAAGCTTTTCATAGTGGGGTAAGGCTGAGGCCCTCACCAGAGACACCAGTGTCCATGGTCCGGTGTGCTGTCTCGGAGTCACACCCAGGGCAAACGGGCAAAGGTGACAACGCAGAGCGGTTGACAGAGTAGCAATGCATAAGTTAAACCAGTCGACGTGAAAGGCAAAAAGGCCTGGCGCTGTGGTCACCTGTAAAATGCCCAAACCGAATGGCCATGTAAATTAAAATCTAAATGGGGTTACTAAAGCTCCGGCATAACCAGCACCAGGGGAGGAGGTGAAGACTTGCTAATAATTCATGTAGCCTTTGTCGCCTCCCTCTGCGACAAAGGGCTCCGTGGAGGTCACTCTGCCACCCCGTTTCTCCAAGTCACAAATGAGGGCATCCTTTGTCTCCCTGACTAACGGGGACCGCCTAGTAGTGAGGCTAGTGCCAGGGGAGCTGTGAGGCCGGGCCTCTGACTTTGTCCTCGTCATCTCCTGGTGCTATTCGTGTTGAGTGTCTTCAGATGAGCCACGATGTCCTCCGTAAGCTGACCGGAACCGGACGTTCCTTACCCAGCTGCTTTCGCCCCAGATGCAGTCGGTCAGCGTGTGCTTCGTGGCTATCCGTGAAGGCCTTTCCTTTAACATCTCAAACTCTTACTCACCCCTTTTCCTTATGTGTTCACATTTCTAAACACCACTGCCCCCCAAAAGCTAGCGATCTTCCTGATGTCCCCGTCTTTTATTTGTAGGACATCCCGATCCCTTGTAAGGTGTACAGTTCAACCATCAGAGCACCTACCATGTCTTTATGATGTGAAATCAAATAAGAGCGGTGTAGGATATTACTTAATCATCACACAGATGCGTACGCTAGGTTTGTTTTCCTATAGCCTCTTCTCACGAGTGTGGTATATTCTTTAGATTGTGTCAAAAGTGTAGAAATTAGCAATTTTATACCTCTTTTCTCACCATTAACCTTTGGGCATTTCGTTTTTCATTTTGAAGGTCCATTTCGAATAAATTTATTGCCAGCTTTGAAGAGGACTAGCTTTAGTTGATTCTAATGTTATATACCTTTATACTCGAATTGTTTACTATGGGTTTATTGACCTATGTTGTCACTTTATGACACATGTATTTTCAGAAGAGAGGCGTAGGCTAAGCGATATTTATTTATGCCACATTATGGTACATTAACCACAAAACTATCTCCAGAAAAACCATGATAATCCGGAATCCTCAGGGAGTGTCGCTATTCAAGATAGCCGAGTTTTTAAGAATTAGCATTCACTGCTTGTGATAGGAACCTTCTAGAAAAGGATCACGCCTTTTCCTCTGACCTGGAAAACCAGAGGGTCTCCTTGAACTTTGATCATAGCTCATGGACACCGGTGAGAACTGCACTGTATAGTTCAGCTCTCATTAAAGGACTTCGGTGCTTTGTTTTAGTTTAGTTTTTGCTTTTTAATTCTCATGGGCATTTCTTAAAACAGGTCTGTTTCTTATCAACCGTTCCCTCACTGCGCTACCTGTAGCCCTCCCTCTGCCCTTCAAACCCCCGTTGCACATCTGGGGCCTTGGAGACCAGGCGAGGACGTCGGCAGGCAGGAGGGAGAAAGGGGCAGCTGTGTACCAGGCTGGGAGCAAATCTTGTCTCCCTGAAAATCCTTGCTTCTGCGTTTGAGCCAGACTGGGTGATCTGACGAGGGAGGTCTGCTTGACCACTCGCCTCAACTCGCTCTTACTTCGCAGAGCTCTGCAGACGCTCCTTCCAGCCCGGGATAGGGAGCCTGGGCCTTGTGTCTGGGAAATGAGGCGACTAGCTCAACATCCTCACACACACACACTGAAGACAGACCTCGTTTTAAGTTCACAGTTTATGAAATGATGCCTACATTGTGAGAATATCCTGCAAATTTATCCTAGTGCTTCTTTTTCCTTTTTAACATAAATCCCTAGACATATGTTCTTTTGGCTTGTAATTTATTGGGACTAAAGCTAAAACCTTATTTTTAAAAATAGCATCTCTGGCCAAAACCACAGAGTCCTTAATGATTCTTTGTGAGTCTGATTTTTTTCTTTTTTTAATGCACATTATTATGGATGAGTTACACACATTTTTCTACTGTGAGTTTTTGTACAATAACACAGTGAAAATTCATTGTTAAAGACGCCGGCGGGTGAATGTTAGACCAGAGCTTGGTTAGCTTGCATTTCCATGGTTCTTTGGCTTCTCCAATGTTTTCATTGAATTTTCCTGTTGGATCTTTAGAGCCACCCAGTAGGTATATTGCCCCTCATGTCAGAACCAGGAGACCAGAGGTGCAGAGGGATCAAGGACTTGCCCAAGGTCACACCGTTGTTAGCGTTCTCGGGATTGGGCCCACATCCTCTGCTTCCAAGACCGGTGCGTCTCCCCCACTAACGCCTCAGTAGTCATTGGTATGTAACAGGGGACACTTAGTTCTCGATGTGCAGACACTTTAGTTCTCAATTTGCAGATTGGGGCTGCGAACTCCCCTGAGAATATGAAGTGTCAGATCTTGCAGAGAAAGAGGAGGGGAGTTTGACTGGCATGTGATCCCGAAGGGAAGAAGTCTGTCATCCTCCACTACCAGCGATCCTGTTACTGCCGGGGGCAGGTGCAGGTGGCCCGTTGGGATCTGAGGATCAACAGATGAGTTGGGTATAATGATTCGGGGACCCTCAGACCAAATATAGTGGCTTTAGTCATGTTGACCTTAAACAAATAGCCAGGTATTTCTCCAGCAAAATAGGTTCATTTGGGGAAAAACAGAACTGCAATTCGGGACAGGCGTTCTAACAGTGAACCACGCACAGGTCCAGTGAAGCAAAGGAGAGCGATGCTCTTTTGTGGACTTGGGTGGGGCTGTTATAAACGCAGAGCCTGTTGGAGGGAACCGAAAGCTTCAAGTGCAGGGATTTGCAATGCCTGAGTCATGGCAGCCTCCCACTGGCTGAGCTGTGCTGGGGAAAGAGGGATCTTTTCTCCCCCCAGCTGGGGTAGTAATGTGGCCTTCCTTGGGAACGCAAGGTACTTCCTGTTGAGCTCAGTAGTGTGTGTTGAGTGACATGTCAGAGTTCTCCCAACTCCATTTCCAATGAGGTTTCTATTTATCAATTTTCACATTTCCCCTTCCTATCAAGATCTTTCTCCCAAAAATGGATGATCGAGAGGGTTTTTTCTGGATTCAGGGCCCTTTTGTCCCTTGAGGCCAGGAAGGTCCTTTCGTGGGTGCCATGTCCCATGGTGGAGGGGAGGTGCACAGACTGGAAACCTGCTGTGGTCCCTCCCGTCTGAGTAACGAGAAGGGGTCGGAGGGAGCCCTCGCAGGCAATTGTCCATCTGAAGTCTGTAGCTAGGAATAGTGAATCCAGCAAAGGTGAACTCAGAACTGAAATAATCGAACAGGAGCTTTGAGAAGACAATGCAGGAATAAAATGTGAAGCACTTAAACAGTCTTGCTATCTCAGAAGTAATTATTTGGAACAAAACGTGTTATCCGTGTTACAGCCTGGAGGTTGTAAAATCAGAGACTGTGACTTTGGATCAGAATCTAGTCAGTGACTATTGTAGACGTAAGAGAGACTGAATCCTAAACCTTCTAATCGGCCTGGTCTGAACAGCTTGGGAACGCTGTCCCGTCAGGTGTCATCTGCTTCAATTTGGGGAATTTGGGGGAAATCCTCACTCTCGGGTCACCAGATGGTGTGCAGATCCAGCCAGGCTCAGGGGCTTGCTGTAGGTGTGCCACGTGACCCCAGGAGTGTCTTCCCTGCAGCGGTGGCACAGCGCTGGTTAGCAGTACCTGACAGGGCCTTTTCCAACAGACAAAATCCCCAGTTTGCTGAAGGTCTTCAAGCCCCGAGTGCCCCGTGGAGAGGTCACTCTACCAGAACACGGGGAATCTCGGGAGAAGCAGTTAGGCCTTTACAGGACTGAAGTATATGTCCTTCCATCAGCTGCCAATCAAGAGGCAGGGCCCAGGGCATTGGGCATGCCAGGACTGTCTCTGGGGTCAGAGTTTGAATTCTGAAGCGGGTGGAGCTGAGGTTTAGGAGAACCAAGGGCAATGCTCTGGGCTGAGGTACTTGGAGAGTAGCTACGGATTTTGTCAGTTGCATCTTTGTGATGCCTTTAGCGTGACTGACCCTGAGGAGTGAGGGTGGCAAATGCAGTGAAAGTGTCATAACTGGTGGAGCAGCACAGACTTATCCAAGTACCTGATGGTCGAACGGGTTTCCTGATCACTGTGGAGTCAGGTGTGGCTGGCCAGGCAGGGAGAGTCTTCTCCAAAAGGACTTGAGCCCGGAAGGGCCAGCAGCCTGTCTACGAGGGAAAGCTGCAATCCGGCGAGAGAACACACAGGCCAGGACTGAAACATGTTTGCCCACGAGCTGGGGAAACTATGAAATCCATTTGCCAGACCTCGAGTGGTCCATCAGGCATTAGCAGTGTTCCCCCAGCAGTGCCGATGCGGGAGTGCTGGTGTTCCGTCCGTGGACTGGTTGGCTGCAGGAGCAGTAGTTAGGGGTGGCTGTTCGAGTCGTGGGTAGCACTGCGGGGTAGGGGTGTTGCTTGGCTGCTGCATTTCCAATCCTGTTCTTCCTTTTCTGAGGCCAAGCGTTGGGCTTCTCCAGCCAGGTGTTCTCAGTCACCATTTGGGGAAATATCGCTCTGGCCCGTGACAAAGGTGTGACTGCTGTGGGTTCCTTCGAGGACAGCATTCCTCCTCCATGATGTGTCAGCAGGACGATTCCCCTTCGGTTCCAGAGAGTCACCTTTAGGATGCTCCGGGATCTTAATAATAGCTGAGCAGCAGGTAAAAGTCTGGCGTCCGATCATTCCCAAACATACAGGCCCTTTTACATGTTGTTTCCTCTGGAATTAAGGAAGCCCCATCGCACCCAGAGCATTCCAGAAGCATCTGTACTGTCAGTGTAAATGCCGGCAGTTTTGCCTTCGGCCAGGGTGCGCGTCTCTGTGAGTGTGGATGATTCTGGCTCCCAGTAGCCAAAGGCAAAGGTACCCATTTAATTACATCAAAGGGGGTTCATCTTGCATATCCAGCACATCTGCCGTGGTCGCCTTTTAAGTAAGAAGCATCAGTGAACCATGAGAAGTCAGCCTTACGCAAAGGAGTTTCCTGCGGATCATCACGAGGGGTCAATCAGGAGGTGACCCATCCGCGTTAAGATTTGCGAGGGGCTTTGTCAGTGACGGAAGGGAGAAGAGAGGCCGGGTTAAAATTATCACAACGTGAAAGGGTTACGTGAGGAGCAGCTAAGGAAAAGGTTTCATAGCAGGGAGGTGGCCGACGGAACCATGCTGAATGTGAGGAGAATCCAGAGAGCTGCACTGCATGGGGTACAGAGATGGTTAATGGGGACCCCACCCATTTCCTTGGTGACTTTAACCAAAGGGCAGTGGCAGTGCTGGCTCCAAGGCAAGGGATTGTCCTGGTGCCACACAACCTGCTGCTGGCTATAATACCCTGTGGTTCGATGGTGGTCCCATATTTTTGGGTGAGTTCCCCAAGGCGTTCCCTTTTTATATACAAAAAGGAAAAAGGGAATCTGCCAAGTGGGATACCCTAAGGCAGAGGGTTCATTAAACTCTCCTTTAGGGCTTTAAAGCTGTGTCATCCTGCTCATCCCATAGAACTGGGTCAGGGCTTTTTGTTCTTTAGTGAAACCTAAGAAGGTTTGGCCACGAGGGATCCAATTTCAGCAATATCCAAGTAGCCTGGGAAAACCTTGCAGTTCACGCTTACTTTGGGGTTTGGGGAAACTTAGAACACCTGAGACTGTCTGGATCTACGTGCAGCCCTGTTCTGGTATCAGAGGCACCAAAAGTCGAGCTTGGGTTTGGGCAGACAGCAGTTTTTCCTTGGCAGCCTTATATTCCTTAAAGGTAAAAAGCTTTAACATATGGTCTTGGGACAAGCCAAGAAGCAAGTCCTGTACATATTGCAACAAAGTGGGACCCTTAGGGAACTTCACGTCATCCAGATCAGCCTTCAGGGTTTGTGAGAAATAAGAGGGGCCCTCGGCAAACCCCGAGGCATTGCCGTCCAGGTGAACTGTTTTCCTCCCCAAGATAAAGACAAGGTATTGGCTGCCTTCACGAACCTGCCTGCTAAAGAATGCCCCACACAAGTCAGTTACACTAAAGGACCTGCTTGGGATGGGTGTTAGTGGCCGTTAGGGACGACAGGGTGTCAGAGGATGACAATGTTGCTCGTTGCTAGAGGTCCTGGGTGAACCTCTGCCCTCGGCCCTTGGGTTTTCTCGCAGGTAAAATGGGAGTAGTATAGGGACTCATCCAAGGGATAACGAGGCCCTGAGTCTTGTAATCATCTCTTATGGGCTTTATACCTTGCAGGTTTCTTTGCTTACAGGGCATTGATCGATTGGGAAGGGGTTTCGAGGTATCTCTTTGGATCTTAATGGGAGGCACACTGGATTCTGCCAACATCAGCTGAAGATTTTGCCCATAAAGAGGATGAATCCCCGATTCATTTATAACGCCATCAGGCGTGGAGCAAATAAAAGATGTCGAGGGGTCATTTAATTCACCGATGGGCCATTTTGATGGCTACTTTCAAATCCTAGAATTATTTCACCCTTGTGGGGGAAAGAAATTTAAGCATGATAGATGCACGGGGTGGAGGAACTATGGAGAACAGTGTCTCTCACAGGGCCCAGACAAATAGGGATCGTTTCAGACACAGGGCTTCGTTGAGGCTTAGAGATCCCCACTGTGTGAACAGCTTCCGTCCTCGGAGGCCGGGCTTGCTTCAAAGCTGTGGGGTTGAGCACCCGAGTGTGGCTCCCGTGTCAACAGGGACAGTGGTCTCTCCAAGCCAGTTAGGAGGGAGAGTGGGGAAGGGCCCCCACAGGCCCTTGGAGAGCCCCGTCATGCAGAGGGTGTCAGAAGGCCGGAGTCACTAGAGGTGGTTAAGTTTGTGAGAACCACTTTCCCGTGCCCTGGCTCTTTGCAATAAAAGCAGAAACTAGGCGGTTTGGGTTTTGTATGGAGACCTTCATTTGCCAGAATTGTAAATTAAGAAGTTTAGCTTTTTTTCCCCTTCAGGTGACTCACCTAGGGTGTAAGCAAGCTGATTGGCCAAAATGACCGAATCTAGAAGGGACTGGTTTCCCGTTCCATCCTTTTAACTGAAAGAGAAAGATCTCCATTCAGCCCGCTCATGAACATAGGCTTGAAGGTACCTGAGTGGCAGCGACATCTGATAGACCAGAATTTTCTCTGAAAACAACCTGAAGCCAGTTACAGTAGTCGTGAACAGGTTCATCAGACTTTTGTGGATGACCCCAAATTTTGTTCCAGTCAGCAGACTTTGAGAAAGCCCTAGGAACTGGCCAAAGAAGTGGCTCAGTAGCGTGCGTTGAGTGGAGCGACATGCCTGAGAGTTCCCTCTTTTAGCCTCCTGACTCCACTTTAAAGGAGGTCTCTGTCTATGAATCATCAGTCATTACATGTATAATTGGGCAGTTTTTTAGAGAACCAACTATTGTTTTTGTTTAGCTGTGTTTTGGCCCATTATCAGTAGTCAGCTGATGTAATTATTACTTCTCGAGACTAGGTACTTAAGTGTTTTAGTATAAATTATGATCCATTTCTTCATATCTTCAAACAATATCTGCACCGTTCATATCCGAAGCATACTTTTTTGTTGTTACTTTTAGGTTTTAGAGTATAACTGGTCTTTGGGATGAGAAAAAAGAGTCTTTGGCAAAAATAATTTGCATAACTAGATTTCACGTCCTTTACAAGTTTTATGGCTTTTTGTTTTAAGAATTTTTGTTAATATTCACAGGCTATGGTAAGCCAGTGGTTTTGAAGGTCTAATTAAGATGTTTCATTCCATATAGAATAATATTTAAATAAACCTTAAACAACCTTATACTTTTTTTTTATTTATTTATGTGTGTGTGTGTATTTGCTAGTGGACTGAAGATTGTGTCCTGAGAAGGCAACCCAACCCCCAAATTCTAAAATGTTTTCATTATTTAGTTTGTTTTTATAAAAAAATCAGGAATTTAAGCGGATCTATTTATATCAACAGACTGGTCCTATCAAGTTAATCTTGTAATTAAAATTCATTTCTCAAAGATGTTACTAAAATCTTAGAACTATTAAAAATCTAAACCCTAAAAATCGGTATGGAGATAATTAAATTTTCCCTATTATTTTTGTCCTTCTCTCCCAGAGTGATTAATTTCACTTCCTGCGTCTTATTCCATGAGCCATAATGCTTTTGCCGAGATTCCTAATTCAGTGAAACCTGTTTAGGGGATCATCTCTGGTAGGAAGACAGCTGCCGAAAAGGCATCCACTTTCCGAGCATGGATTTTAGATTATGACCAATCAAGACGCGGAGCTGTAAGAACACCTGTCAGAGACGTTTTTCTACAAGGAGATGGGCTCTTTAATCAGATTTCATTGCGCTTCAGAAAAAGGTTCATTTTTAAATGTGGGTAAAATGGCATCTGCTTTTATGATTCATCTTCACCATACTTTTAAAGGGGAAAACCCCATTTAGAGCTTATTTATGACACTGTTCTATGGTAAAGGGAGAAACTGCAACAGTGTTTAAAAAGGAAGGATTTCCCCAGATGTCTGATTTGTAGCTTTCTGTTGGGAAAGGAATCGAAAACTTTATTTTCGAACTTTTTTACACGAGTGGAATTAATGATAGGAATTCTTATGGCCAACTTTTAAAATGTCTAAGTTGTGAATACACGTAATGAATGAATCCTGGTCAATTTTCCTCTGGTGAAATTCGTTGCGTTTATCTGTGAACAGTGCCAAGTATTATTGATCCTGACGGGTGTTTAGAGAACCTACACTCGACTTTCAACTCTGCTCTAATTAGAGGCGCAGTTAAGTACATAAAACACAGGTACTTTCTCAGCTCCGCAGACTATTTTGAGGGGGGCTGTTCGAGGACAAACTTCATTTCGCAAACCGTAATTTAATGGTGTAACAGTGTGCAGACCAGAATATCCGTTAATTTTCAAAACATTTTATTCTACTCCAATTAGCTCAGGTCCTGGAGGGCAAAATGACAAGAGGTTACTCGTTCACTATGTATTTAATTAATTGAAAAATGCTCAAATTGCTTTTACAGTTGTTATTAAAAAGTAGAATCAGTGTTGCCAGTGCTCAACCATAATTGGAACCCCAGGGAATTAAATATTTAGCATTAGTAATGTAACAGCACTTAGGACACAAATTTCTATTTTCGTAATGAAAGCTATACACCGTGAGTGCAAGCGGCTGAAACGACAGCTGTGACAAGTGAAACGGCCTGGGATATTTCAATAAGACACCTCATTGGACAGCAAGTCTTACCACATTACTCGTTCGTAAGAGATCTGCAAGTTTAATTCCCCATAGAAAGCTGTTACCCAAGTATTTAGATTTCTAATTGCACGCTGGATGAACAGTTGGGCAAATGTCTTGCCATAAGTGGCTGAAATGTATAGTGCTTTCTAAATAATCCTATATAAGTTCATGCCTTTGTCAAATGGAAAAATAGCGGGACTGTCAGGGAATAAAGATCTTGTTTGTTCTAAGTTTAATTACATTTTCAGCATAAATGCTCGCAGTGTTACAATGAGAAAAGTTGGATATTGGGCTCTAATGAGCTGCCGTGGTAGACGGCTGGGGACCCTCAGGGATTCCCTTCGTAAATTAACTGGATAAAAGTACTTGGTTAGGATACGGTTGATGGCTGAGTTGTTCTTAAAACCCAGTTATAGAGCTGTCTCTCACTCCTGTTTTCATTCCAAACAGCCCTGTGGAGACTTTCGCAGCCGCCTGTTACAACTGTTCAGCTTGTCAAAATGTATTATATTACTCCCCTAATAAATAGTATTAAAGGGTCTTCGGCTTCATTTCTCGTTTTCAGAGGGGATCAGGTTGATCAACACAACCGGCTTAGGTCGGCCTTATTTTAATTTGTTTGTGTCATCTAGGCAGCATTGAAGTACTCGGATCTGAATGGCCGAACACATTTTTCTTGGAGATGTAAAAGTTACAAAGTGTTATGGACAGTGAAAACAATTAATGGAGGCGATTTATTGTGGAAGCTTTGTCCTTGAAAGATACACAACTGACACTTTCAGCCCGCATTCAAAATATTTGAAAAGCCATAGCCAGACTGACATTATTTTTCAAAGGATAACGAGACTCATTTCTTTACCAATCGTTCTTTCTTGGAAAAAAAAAAATAGTTACAGAAGAAATTGACTTTTAAATTTTCTTTTGCTTATAATTGTCTCTATGTCAGTTTTTTGGGGAATTTATTCTAACAGATCACGATTTCTATTTTTTTTTTAGTAATTTTTAGAACGGTACATGCTGATGTTAAAAGAAAAGAGGAAACTGGATGTTTATTTGATAAACTCTCCCTTTCACCCTCCCACCTATCACACTTCCCATCTCTTTGATCACCTGTGCGAACAATTTGATGACATATCAAACATTCTTAGTATTTTCTGTGCATATTATACACGTGCACGCACAGATATCTATTTATGTGCATAAATTACATGACCGTATTTAAAGAACATACTTTGGGTATTTCTGTAGATGTCTGTGGCTTGCTTCATTCCCCACTTAACTTACCAAAGCCGTCTTACTATATCGGTGCCCAGATCTCCCTCGTTCTTTTGAATAGCTAATTTTGGAGGTAAGAAATTAATTTATTGCCTACTGATGTCATTTCAAGTTATTTCCAGTTTTTTGTTGTGACGAATAACGTTACAAGGGACTCTGAGTGGGCCTAAGTGTGTGTGTGTACAGCATGTATGTGTGCATCTCTGTGCACGTGTCGTAATAACAGATAAAACTAACATTTATTGGGTGATTACGCCAGGTATCATTTAAAGCACCACATGTATTAAGTCATCCCATCTTTGCAATAAAGAGGTGAGATGTATTATAATCCCTACTTGACATACAGGGACGCTGAGGCACAGAGGGTTTAAGTAACTTGCCCACGTCCACGGCTGAGTAATCAGCCGAGCTCGGCCCCACGTTGAGGAGTGAGTGTCAAACCGGAGTTCTTAACCCACACGGCGTGCCTGCACAGATACCTTTTTCTCGCACTTTGCCTCTCCTGATTGAGTGTGAATGTGTTTTCGTGTAGTTATTGCCGTCCCATTTCTTCTGCGAAGTGGCCTGTTCAGGTCTTTTGCTCATTTTCTTGTACTGTTTTCTCCTTATCAAATTACAAAAGATCTCTATTGACTTTGTTATACTTTATCAAATATTTTTTCTGTTGCTTATCTTTTTACACTGTTTTATTTTACCATTACCCAGTTTAGCTTTATGGATGGAAGCATAAAGAAGCCTTTCACCACTCCAGCGTTGCAAGTATGTTTTCCTATATTTTCTTCTATTAATTTTGTTGTAAGTTTTAATCTTTAACCCATATGGGATTTATTTGGGTGTACAGTGTGAAAAAAAGGTCAAACCTTATATTTCCAGTCATATCCACAGGTTCTTTTTTTTTTTATAAATTGTTACTTTATTTCTCCATGGTTTAAAACATGACCTTTGTCCAATGCTATATTCCATCTACACTGGACTGCCAGTTCATCAGAATATTCCATTTATCTAATCCTGCAACATAACACTTTTTATAATTATAACATAAATGTAAGTTTAAGTCTTTGAAATTTTGAAAATATCTATCAAATACTCTTAATCTTACATGATAAAAGCAATGCACATTTATGTTAACAGATAGAAATAGTTTAGAAAGGTATAAAGCTGTGGTAAGGGGAGATGCCCACATCCTGATTTCCAGAACCTGTGAATGTGCCCCATTACCATTGCCTGAAATGGAAATTCAGGTTACAGCTGGAATTAAAGTCACTAATCAGCTAACCTTAAAATTGTGAGAGATTATCCTGGATTATCCAGGTGGGCCCAGTGTAATCGCAGAGTTTTTAAATGTGCGAGAGGCGGGCAGCGGAGTCTCAGAGCGATGGCACTTGAGAAAGAGTCCGCTGAGCACGGCTGTCTGCTGGCCTGGCAGCGTGAGCCAAGGATTGCCGCCACCACTGGACGCTGGACGAGGCAGGGGACAGATTCTCCTCTAGAGCAAAGCTCTGCTGACACCCGGGTTTTTGCCCGTTGAGACCCAGTTTGGACTTCTGACCTCCAAACCTGTGAGAAAATGCATTTGTGTTGTTTAGACTGTCAAGTTGGTGGCAATTTATTACAGCAGCAATAGAAACTATTGCAGAGGTGAAAAGTAAAACTTCTCCATCTCCTACTGCCCTGTCTAGACCCCCACCTTCCAGGTGGGGTCCCAACAGTTTATGACTCTCAGCAGACTCTGTTGTCGTGTTGTCGTCGTTTAGTGTGGGGGAGGAGGCCCTCTGCAGAACTGCGACTGCAGAACTTTTTATGGGATCTTTGGATATAGGATAGTACATTTCGACTTGGAAAAGTCAAGTCTCTCTTTTTTGCAAAAGAAATTTCAACCTCTTACATGTCTGCTTTTTCAGATGAGCATTTGAATCAGTTTGCAAATTCCGTTTTAAAATTCCTTGGAGATTTCTGTTGGGAATGCACTGAATTTATAGATTAATTTGGGGAAGGGAATGAACATCTTTATGTGATATCTCAGAATAATAGCTGCTAAATATTTGTTAAATGGACGAATGTATACATTGTTTTGTTTTTGGAGAAGAAGAATGGGGAGTAGATATTTGATTATTTTCTGAGTATTTTATATTTTCTTAAAATGATCCATTTCACTTAGATTTTCAATTTATCATTGTAAAGTTCTACATAATATTTGCATTTAAAAATCTTCCCCATGTCTGGAATTTCTTAAGCTAAATATGGTTTACTTTGATTTCTACACTTTATTTCTTTCCAGGCTTTCCAGAGTTTTATTTTATTAATTTTTGCATAAAAAAAAGATTTTGGTTTGTTATGTTCTTTTTTTCCATTGTTGGATTTTCCTTTCACCTTAATTCTTGTGTTTACTTAGTTTCACTTTATATGAGTGCCTTTTGCTTGGGTCTTGTAGCTAAATGCCTAGTTTGTTTATTTTTGTTATCTCTCTTGATTTTTAATAAGTATTTTTAGGCTATAAATTATCCTCTAAGTTCTGTTTTGGCTGTGTCTGGTAGTTGTATCTATATTGCTTTCATTGTCTTTATAACTGAATAGTCCATTATTTTACATTTTTATTGTTTCCTAACCAAGGAGTTATTTTGAAAAGAGCATTTTTCTAAAAGAATAGTTGGTCCAATTCCAGGTTTTGGCTCACACTCAAAAAAAAAAAATGCTTAGAGCAGTTTTTTGTCGTTGTTGTTTGGGAGCAGTCGCAGGTAAGGAAGATGAGCTATCCATTTATTTATTGTGCATTTCTTGTTTGTTTGGTTTATATATAGCTAAAGAACGGAGCCTGTATGATTTCCACCTGAGATTTACTGAGATAGACTGAGATTTCCTTTGTAGTCAAACACTGTTAATTTTTGTAAACAGCCCATGCATGTTTAAAAAGAAAGAGTGTTTTCTCCTTAGGAAAAATATCTGGATCCACGCGGAGAGGAAAATTCTGTCTGCTCTCATCCCCCCCGCCCCTCCACCGCACATCTGTGTGCCAGCTATGACGACTTAAGCTCAGTCCCTTTCGGAGGAAAGCTTGTAGATCAGTGCTCCGGGGTTGGAAGCTGGTGTCAATGACGAGAGCTCACGTTAACTGAGCATTTACTCTGTGCCAGGCTGTACCACGTGGCACGGGGAACACGCATGACCTCATTCAGTTCCCATAAAGCGGGCAGATCATCCCTACGATTTCTACTTTTACAAGTGGGGAAACTGAGGCCCAGAGAAGACTAGTTCATGGGATTCACGAATGAAGGAAGTGGGCCTTGGACCCAGGTCTGTTTGATGCTGAGGCTTCGGTTGGTGCAGTGACGCGCAGCTGTTTTCTGTGGTGTCCCCCCGCCCCCATCTGCATGCAGCACTGCAGAACCCCTGGCTGGAGTTACGACATCTCGGAGGAGGAAGAGAGGATAGAGGTCATCTATCGGGTCCAACTCTGTTGGCACTAAAGAGAAGACAGGTCTGATTGAGCCGGCCACCGGGAGAGCGAGCACTGCCATTCTGCAGCTGACTGCTCCCAGGAAGCAGTAGGGCTCGACTCTGCAGCTCCCCAAAGCAAAGGGGAGCACGGCAGCCGGCCCCCGACTGCTTTTGGCAAATGCACACAGCCCTCTGTCCACGGGATAAAGGAAGCTGTGCTCTGGAGAGACTTAAATAAGCACAGTGCTTAGCCTGAGAAAGACACTTTGGGGACCTCTTCTGGCATATACTTCCCTCTGACTTATAATTAGTGTAAAACAGCTAATATTTTAGTGGCCAGCTTTCCAATCCCCCGTGCCACTGGGCTTTGTGTTAAACGCAGCCCTCTCCCAGCCTGAAAGGGCAGACTCGTGGGACAATGTGGAATAAAAACAGCAGGACATGGTTCCAAGATTCACTGTACAACATCAACTGGCTAAACAAGGCAGAATCATATCTCGCTCCCCACCCCAAGTGCATCCACTCCCACGGTTCCTTAGGTTTGAAAGAGATTTGGGGTCACGGGGAATACCATTGAAGTGAGTAGTAGATTTCACATCCCGGCGATGTTTTCGTAGCTGCCACATGTGGCCCAGTGTTAAGTAGCTGAACATCTCTGCTTGCCGGCCGCCAGCGCCAGCCCTCACCTCCTAGGGAGCTCCTTCTGACTTCAAACGGGCCTTCCCTGGGGTCGCAGAGGAAAGGAAATGTGGGAGGGGGGTCACCACTCAGGCCGCCCGAATCCGTTTTCCATCTCCGTGCCTTGTGGTGATTAGAACCGTGCAGGAGATGGGAGTGCAAAGGAACTGGGGGGGCTTCTCCAGCTAAGGTGCCAGAAACCCGATATTTGCGTGAGAACTTGCATTCTCTTAGCAGCGACATTTTCAAGGCCTCACGACATGTTGTTTCAGGAGGGAAGGTCCGCAGAGCAGACGTGCATGGGATGCTGAATCAGTGAAGGAAACCCTGGTTCTGTATAAAAGCTCGTCTCTGCATTTCTCGGGGAAAACGCAGTCACTCTGAGCGTTTTGCACGGTGTGGCGGTTCTGCTGGTGGCAGGCAAAGCCAGCCTGAGAGAGCGCTGCTTACGGGCGGCATGAGAAATGTGCCGTTCACAGACCCTCACTGTGCATAGCTGGCGAGCCTGAGTGAGGCTGCAGTAGATGTAAGCCGACAGGACACTCCCGATCCGTGAAATCGTAACAGCCTGCCAAGTTTTTTAATATTTTCTTTTTTGCTTGTTGGACTTTCTAAGGGCTCAGAGAGTTCTTTAAAGACTTCTAGATAGTTTTCTATAAAGAAAACAAACCAACATAATCCTTATTTTGTTCTACTTCATATTTCAGATAACATTTTAAAGAAATGTGATGAATTATTTTTAATTGGCAGACGTTTTGCAGTACGATAGGCTACTACAGGAGCCAATATACTTCAACCAGTTCGATAGAGATGTTAGCATAACTTGTTAGATTAGGGGGATAGGAATAGGCTGATGTTTATTGTAAAATGTAACCAACGCGTCAGCACATTGATCGCCCATCACCATGTGTGTAGTAGCACTGTGCGCCGGAAACTGTAGGCCTCCCACGTTTAGGATGAAATGACCAACCTAGGACGTCGAAGCCCCTTCTCTGCTCTCCCACTGTGGTGGCCACACGGGGTCTCAGCTACCACTTGGTGATGGTTTTTCTGGAGAAGAAGGGGTGCCACTGTGTGCTCAGCTCGGCTTGAGCCAATCTCTGTCTCTCTCTGATTCTGTCGCTCCCCCTTTCTAGCCCACGGGGTGGACTGAGGTTGGAGTTGAGCTGGAGGTTTCTCTGTGTGAGGCCAACCGACCCATTTGGGGCTTCAACCCCGATTCCTGGACTTGGCACCTTTCTTCAGACACCTGGGTTTGGCACTTTGGATGTGATGCCAGCTGCCCGTCATCGGCCATGGCTTTCCCCAGGGGGGGCTGTAGTGGGCAGAGGCTTGCTGGCCGCTGCCTCGGCGCCAGCTCACCGAAGTTTGGGCATTATGGGACCAATGCATCCCCTCTCATATTCCAGGGGACAGCTCAGTGGGCAGCACACCCCCAAGCTAGCCTACCCCACAGTAAAACGCAGCTATCGGGAGTTACACAGGGCCTAGAGATTGAGAAGCTATTGATCCGAACGTGTGAGCCACACACCGATTGTTTGATGATAACCAGAAGGCTACCATGGTGGCTTGTTGCGGGAACCTTGTCTTCCTCTGAAAATCCGTGATTTTTAGGGTTAGTTAGCTCAAATTTTAGAGCAACGCGAAAAGTGATTCAGGCGATAGACTTTGTTAGCCCAACAGAATGTTTTCCTTACGTTCATAAGAAAGCTTAAATGTCACAAGAAGTACATACATAAAGAAAAACATTTACTTTTTAGTGAATCCAGAATTGCTGACTTATGGTATTGAAATACATCCAATGTGTACAACCGCCTGAATCTCTGATGGGCCTTGAACTTAGAAGATGAGCCTCAGAGGGGCCCATTAGCCAATTTCCAGATCCAGAAAGAGTACCCAGGTAGCACACTTACCCCTGTCCTTCTCCCCCCAAGTTCAAACAGACATTCCTAATCTATCTGGCCTCTTTTCTGAGCCCAGACGTGTCATCGGAACCTTTCTCAACGTCAGGGTTCAAGTCAAGTGACTGGGATTGGCCCTTGCGAGGACATCTGTGTGCCCGTCTGATCTAGGTAGCTTCCTTCAGGGACGTTTCAGTGTCGTGCTTTTTTATGGGGTCTGTGCAGGTTTATGTTTGGATATCCCCTCGCCCCTTCTGTCACGACATTGTGTATTACTGTCAAAACGGCGTCGGTTTCCAGCCTAGACTTATCCATGTGGTTGGTCTGATGGCTACCAGGAGGGGAAAAGAGCTTTCCGAAGTCACACTCAGTTTAACATCGCCATGGGATGCAGCGTAATAGTAACTGACCCTTAACCAGCGTTAGCTTCATTAGTCCGAAAAGTGAACCTTATTGGGTCTTTTGATTTTCGGTATCATGAAAGGTCTATTGATTGGAAAAGAAGTATGTTTCCGATTGTGTTTCCATACACGCTTAAATGATTAAATACAGATTGCGTCTGATACCTCAGGGTACACGCTCTTTGAGCCAAAGTAAGGGCTGTGTGTGTGTGTGTGCGCGCGTGTGTGTACAACGGCACTAATAGTAAAATCATTTACTGAGCACCTACTATGTGCCAGGTACTATGCTAATTATGTTAAATATATCTGTATTAGTTTCCATAACAAAACACGGCAAACTGAATCGCCGAAACAACAACAGATATTTGTTTTTTCACACCTCTGGAGACTGCAAGTCCCAGAGCAAGGTGTCGTCAGGTCTGGGTTCTCTTGAGGCCTCTCTCTTCGGCTCGTAGGTGGCTACCTTCTCCCTCTCTCCTCGTAAGGTCTTTCCTCTGAGTGTGCATGTCCCTGGTGTCTCCTGGGTGTCCGGCTGCCCTCTTCTCATAAGGAACCAGTCAGATTGGATTAGGGCCCACCCTAACGCCTCATTTTAACTCCATCACTTCTTGAAGGCCCCATCTCCACACACAGTCGCATGCTGAGGTGCTGGGGGTTAGGCCTTCAGCAGATGAACCAGGAGGGGGATACAGAAGCTGAGTCATTTGCTGGTGACCTTCGTGTAGCAAGCCTAGCGTACCGTCCACGTGCTATTTCTCACCCAGCTGTGTATGTCAGAGATATCATGTAGTTTATGGGGTGCGTTTTAAAAGGCCCCTGAAACGTCTGGGTTCCTTTCAAAGGAAATGTATGTCGCAAGATTGTTAATGGTGCTTCTGCTACTTACCAGCTGTGTGACCGCAAGCAGGTTACTTCACCTCTCTGGCCCTTGAGTTTCTCCTCTATGCAATGGGGTTATCAATAGGACCTCCCTAAGAGGGCTTTTATGAGGAGGATGTGAGGTACTCTATGTAAAGTCTTTAAAACAAACAAGGGCTGTCCATAGAGGGTATTAAATATGTGGTAATAGTATCATATATGATTGGCCTTCTGAGAAGGGCACATTTTCATAATGGGACCAAGCGGAGATTACCATTTCATTTTCATATTTGAAAGTGTGATTACATGGCGGTTGTTTGGGTCTCTGTGTTATCACAGTTTAAAATAGCGTTTTCAGTGTGTTATGTCATTTTACGTTGGCAACATGTCAGAGGCTGGTGTAATCTGTCAAAGTGATTTAGTTCATTGGCTGTGTGTCATAAATATGACATAGCACTGAGAATCAGAGACCAGCACTGCCTGCTGTTAACACATGTTGGGCATACCAGAGGAATTTCCTTGGAGTTAGGTGACATGCTGAGCTCTTGCGGCAGCTGAGCAGTTTTCTGGGGAGTCCTGAGAGGCCATACAGAGTTGGTAATTATTTCCTAAAAACTGCTTTTCAAATGCCCTACTGCAAAATGCTCTGTAATTACCCTCTAAGGCAGAGGCCCATACCGGGCAAATGGAATAATGCAAAAGGAGGTTCAGGGGAACCCATGTCAAATGGCGGGAAGTGGCTTATCTTTCCAAACAAAGCCTCTGTGCTCCTGGTCGTCCTTTAAAAAAAAAAAAAAAAAACAAAAAGGGAGTCAAATGAACTGAATTAAGGAATTAAAATGCATTGTCTATTCTCAGGTTAGGTAGGCTACTTGGAGAATCTATTTGGTTATCACTTTGCGAAGGTGGCTTTTTTATTTGGAGAAAATAATTGAAATAAGTGGTCTAACTTAGATAAATTGTTTTGATAAAAGACACTGCTTGGCCCCAGACCGTGGGGTAGCCAGGCTCCAAAATACAACACACAGCTCCCTGACACGTCCCCCTTCTCTTTCTCTGGGCGTGTGATCCGATTGCACTTAGGTGTGGATGTGCACATGCTTTGTGCATGTCTTCATATTTCTGCTTCCTAAAACATTAATTGAGAAATGGGCCGTTGTTACAGAAACCACAGCGAACTTCATGGGCACACAGGCGTTGTCCTGCCTGGTTTAAGGAAACGAACCCAAAACAGGTTATATGAATTGGAAATCGACTTCAGTCACATTTACATTGTTCTCTTTTAAAATATTAGCAACCGAGTGTGTAAACCAGTATTTATTTTCTAATCAAAGGAATGCAGCAGATGGTTTATAAGTGAAAGAAGTGAAGGAACAAGGCTTCGAAACGTTTCTAGTAATGGAAATGGAAATCGGATATTTCACTCCTCTCAACGGCAGACACAAGCCTCGACTGGAATTCATCCTGCTCTGGGAAGAGGAAATCGTATGAAAAACTGGCCATGATGTGAAAGTCCAAGGCCGGTCCCTCTCTGCCAGTGATCATAATAAATACTATCCAGCGGGAAAAGTTGAAGATCAGCTACGTTTAGGGAGAATCCATTAACAGAATAATTGCATAGAGAAGACCCCTTAAGAAAAGCTCCGAAATTCCATTATCTTGACTGTCACTCGACACTCTGAGTTGTCTCGGTGCTGCATGTTTTCATGAATTACCCGGGCTGTTTGTTTTTCCTTTATCAGTCATCACCCTGTCAACTGGGCCATTCATAACAACTTTTGGCAGCTCATCAGGGGAGTTCAGAGCTTGAATAGGACCCTATCAACTCTCACACCTCATTGTGTGAAACTGTTTACCAGCATGGCCTTTTTCTGTAAATATTACAAGCAGAGCCCTGAAAGCAGGGATGTGTGGGAACGCAGCGGCCTAACCTGCAGCAGTTGGCTGAGACGGCGGATCTGGGCTGGCTGGGGCTTTGCAAGTCCTTGTGTTTCAGCTACTCGACTGGGTCATACCTAGTCGCTGGTCTTCCAGGGCTGTGTTTGCTCGTTAATTAGACAGTTTGTAATGCGACTGCACGTGTGTGTCACTTTGGTGAAAGTGAGGCTTTGTAATTAGGCAGTACAGATTGGGTTTCTGTCACAGTTCTGCTCTCGAATGCGCACTTGGCCAGCGCGCTGTCACACTTGATGTGCTCATTCCCCCTCTGTCGTTCATGCTTGAGACTCGGAACAAGGTGGCCCGTAGTGGACACCCAACGGCGAATGGCCTCTGTCTCGTGGACTGGACGGCCCGAAGGTTCTGCCGGAGTCCCCCATCAGGAATGATTTCCTATTCTAAATGAAATGTCAGCAGTTCTCTGTTGACGCTAATCCCAACCTGCAAATGGGCAAGGCTTCTTTTGTGGTCTTTATTTTTACTGAAGTTGTGCGTCCACGGATGGTAGAGTGTCAAGGAGTCCCTCGCTGTGTGAGAAAAACAGTCGTCTTCCTAGAGGCACCCACCTTCAGCTCTTGTGGCAGGTTTCTTTAGAAGATAATTTCACAGTGAGAAATAGGTGGTTCGGCTTTGCTTGTTTGTGAAGGCTCTATAAATGGAACCACATTGTTGTGATTTGCTCTGTTCATTTACTATTAAGGTATTTTTCAACTTAAAAAAAAAATCAAGATATAAATTATATACAATGAAATACACATATTTTAAAGATACAGTGCAATGGGTTTTAACAAATGAATAATACACCCATGTAACTGTACACTGATCAAATTGTGGAACATTTTCATCCCCCAGAAAGTTCCCTCACACACCTTTGCAGCCCATCCTTCTCCATGAGGCAATCACTTATTTCTCTTTATATCTATCGTAATAGTCTCTCTTTATAGGTCAGATTTACCTGCTCTAGAACTTTCTGTATGGCATCATACAATAGGTATTCTTGTGTGTCTGGCTTCTTTTGCTCAAAATGGTGTCTCTGAGGGTCAAGCAGAAATTTATTCTTTTTATCTACCAAACAGTGTTTCCTCGTGTGAGCACACTGCTGCTGACTTACAAATGCACTTGTTGGTAGTGATCCCAGTTTTAGGACTTCTTGTCTACTCTAGATGGCAAGTTCTTTGTCAGAAATAGGTTTTGCAAATATTTCTCCTAGTCCGTGGCTCTCTTTTCATTGTCTTTATGGTGTCATTTGATAAGTAGAAAAATTTAACTTTGATTATATCCAATTTATGATTTTTTTATGGTCAACCTCCAGATCATCAGATAGTCTCCTGGGTTTGTTTGTTTGTTTGTTTGTTTGTTTGTTTGTTTTTAGAAAACATGAAGCTTTATAGTTTCAGCTTTTACATTTAGGTCCTATCTCATCTAATTTTTGTGTATGATGTGAGGTAGCAGGCATTTTTTAAAAATATGGATATTGAATTGTTCCAGAATCATTTGTTGCAGAAACTTTCTTTTCCCACTGTGCATGTGTGCACACGTGTGTGTGTCTTTGTTCAAAATCAATGGGTCACAAATGTGGATCTATATGGTCAGGACTTTATTCTGTTCTATTGACTTGTCTTTCTGTCTATATGAAAAAACAGTGTCTTACTTATTGTAGTTTTATGGTAAGTCATGAGAACAGGTAGCATAAGCCTTCCAAATTTGTTTTTTTAAGGTTGTTTTGACTACTCTTTGTATTTTGCATTTTTACATTTTTTAATCAGCTTGATAATTTCTACTAAAAGCCTCCTGTTTTTTTTTTATTGATATTAAAATCTATAGATCAACTTGGGGAAAATTGATACTTTAGCAATATTAATTTTTTCAATATGTTTTTTCAGCATGTAATTTGTGTTAAGTTTTTATTTAATGTATTTCTGCAAAATGTAGTAGTTTTCAGAATACAAGTTTTACATATCTTAAACTTATTTTTGAGTAGTTTGTGTGCTTCCTGAGATTATAAATGAATTGCATTTTAATTTCACTTTCTAATTGTTTCCTGGTAAAAATTGAAACATAGTTAAATTTTGTACATTGACCTTGATTCCTGTGACTTTACTAAATTCAATTCTCAGTTGGGGGGTGGGGTATTATTTCTGGTAATTCTATTTGGGAGGATAGATTTCTTGAGATGTTTTACATATACAATCATGCTTCTTTTTTACAAAATTTGCAATTTTTTTTATTTCTTACATTGTTGTACTAGATAGGACCTCTAGTATAGTGTTGAATAGATGTGGAGAAAGTATCCATCTTTCTCTCGAAGCCAGAAGCGCTCACTATTTTACCATTAACAATGTTAACTGTTGATTTTTGTATATGCTCATCATGAGGTTGGGGAAATTCCTTTGTTTTTTTAGTATTTTCAGAATTTTTTTCAGGCATGCGTGTGAAATATTGCCCAAAATGTTTTTGCATCAATTATTTTTTTTCTCTTTGATTCTGTTAATGTGATGAATTACAACTGATGAATTGATTTTATAATGTGAAACCCATCTTGCAATCCTGGCATAAACTCCATTTATTAATAACATTTATCCTTTTCATAGATACTGAGTTTGATTTCTTAATATTTTAGTGAGGACTTTGTATATTTATTCATGCAAGAATTGGTGAATACTTTTCTTTGAATGTCTTTGTCAAGTTTTGGTATCGAGGTTATGCTAGCCTCATAAAAGAACTTAAAAAATATTTCCTTCTATTTTCTTAGAGTTCTAGTTTTTTTCTTAAACTTTTGATAGAATTTATGAGTAAAGACCTCTGGGCCTGGGTTTTTCTTTGTTGTGAGGTTTTTAATTATGAATTTAATTTTTAAAATGCATATAAAGCTATTGGAATTTTTCTATTTCTTCCTTATGTAATTTTTGTAAGATATGCTTTTCAAGGAATTTGTTCATTTGCTCTAAGCTGTTGAATTTATAGGCAGAAAATCATTAATGTTTTTGTCTTCTTGGGAAATTGAATCGCTTTTCATTATGTAATAGCCTGCTTTATTACTGGTAATATTTCTGGTCTGAAACCAACTTTAATTTTAATAAAGCTACTTCAGTTTTCTTTTGAGTAGTGTCTGTATGGCTTATCTTTTTTCATCCTTTTATTTTTAACCAATCTATGTCTTTATATTTAAAGTGCTATTTTCGTAGGCAGCGTATAGTTAGGTCTTGCTTTTTATCTAATCTCACAATATATCTTTGAATTAGTGTGGTTTGTATTGAATATGATTACTGATATGGTTGAATTATAATCTGTCACCTAAACAGCTGTTTTCTATTTGTTCCTTTTGTGCTTTTGCCTCCTTTTCGATTAATTGAAAATATTTTGTGATTTAATGTTATTTTCACTATTGGATTTTCATGTATACCTCTCTTAAAAAAATGTTGTAGTTACCTTAAGATTTACTGTATACATCTTATTTAACCAGAGTCTACTTTTAAATAATAGTCCGTTTCAGATCTAATATAAGGACGATAATATATCCCTAATTTCTCTCTCCTATTCTCGTTCTATTGTTGCCACATATTTACTCTTGCATATGCTATAAACACACTATAGTTCTATTTTTGTTTTAGATAGTTATCTTCAGAACAATTAAAAAGAATAAAAAATGAATTCTGAACTTTATCTTTAGTTATTCCCTTTCCAACACTGTTATTTGTGTGGATTCAGATTTCTGACTGCTATTATATTCCTTTTGCCTGAAGAGCTTTCTTTATAGCATTATAGTGCGGGTCTACTGGCCATGAATTTACTCAGATTTGCTTTTAGTTTTGGGTTTGGGTTCAGGAAAGTATTTCCTTCTCCTTCCTTTTTTAAAGATATTTTTGCTGGGTATAGGATTTTGACTTGACAGGTTTTTGTTGTTATGAAGCCACAGACAGAATTCCATTGTCATCTGTCAGTCTTGCATCGTTTCTAAAGAGGAGTCCACTACGAATTTTTATTCCTCTATATGGACTGTGTCTTTTTTCGCTGCCTTCATAATTTTCTCTTTGTCTCCGGTTTTCAGCAGTTTGAATATGGTGTGCCTATGGGGTGGGGGTCCTTTGGGAGGGGAGCATTTATTCTGCTTGGCTTTCTTCAGGGGTTTTGGAACTGTAGTTCGGTATCTGTCATCTCATCTTAGAAAATTCTGAGTGTTGTTTATATTTTTTTTTCCAATCACACATAGGTTAGATCTTTTGGTTTTGTCCATGTCTCTTGGATGCCTTGTTATATTGTTCCATCCCCATTCCATCCTTCCCACAGTTCTGTGATCAGTGCCAGAATTGTTATAAATTCAGTTTCCCATGCGTGGGAGGATCTGACTGAAGAAATGTTGTTGCTGTTGTCTCCTCTTTTATTCTTCAAATCTTTGTGGATTTAGCCCTTTAAAAAAAATGTTTTCTGCTATTTTAGTGGTCTTGGAAGGGAGTGAAAGTAGACACATGTATGAAACCTACCGTTTTACCTGAAAGTCAAGTTTGAATTTATTATTTAAATTAAACAAAGTGGTGAAAAGAACTAAATAAAGTGGTGACAAGGGCTAAATTTCCTATCATCTTTGAAATGAATTAGTCCATTATATCTTATTTTCTCAGTTTAATGTACTTTTGCCTTCTCAAAAATAAGAGAAAAGAATCACAAATAATAATAGCTAACAGTAATCAAACTCGTTGTGTGCCAATGTTATAAATGCTGCCCTTGTGTTCACTAATTTAATTCTCACAACTTTCCAGTATAAACACTCTTAGTATTCTCAGTTTTATCGATGAGGATAAACTTCAGCACAGAAAGATTAATTTGTCCAAAGATGCAGAAGTAAAAAATGACAGAACTCGGCTTCTTGACCACTATATTCCTACTTCTTCCAACAAATGGGAGGATGATGGCTTTTCTGTAACATCTTTGTTTTTGTGCTCTGGCGTTCTTCGTGTTTTACTGTTGCCTCTCCAAGAATCTTAATCTGTTATTCAGCAAGTACATATTTAGTGCCTGTTAATGTGCCCCAAATTATTTTCTTTACTGCGAAGGTGTAAAGAAATATGTCAGGGCCGTTTCTTTCTCTTCCAAAGAGATGACATTTGTTTGGGCATCAGGCTATGTGGAAAGAGATGGGATGGGACAGGGGCTAGGAATCCTTCCTACTTTTAGAGAAACGGCCTCTACCAAGGATCTATGCCAGCAGGGAAACATAGGCTAACCCTATCAGTTGAGGACGAAAGCAGCCCGAGGCAGTGGGATATGACACGGGAATGAGTTCTCATTTGTCAGGCGTCAGTTTGCTGCTATGGTCTAAGGAAATGGTGCTCAATAATTCTTAGAAATGGGTAATAATATGATTTACATGGCAGTTCCTCTTACAGTTTCATAGCCCTTCCACACATACTATCTGTTTTCATTTCTACCACGATGCGATGAGAAACGGAAATAAATATTAGCATTCCCATTTTGTGGATGAGTAAATGCATTCTGAGAAGTGAAATGACCGTGCCCAAGGTCATGCAGCTACAGTAATTGACCTTAGACTTGAACCCAAGTCCTCACTTTGGGTTCGTTATTTTTTTCCCATGAAACTAAGCAGTGTGTTTGTTCTACGGAATCCGTTTTGATCCTTTCGTGTGCTTGCACACATGCTAGACCCTTAAGATTTTGTGTTTATAAGATCACTTAGTAATCAGCAGCAGCAGCTAATGAAAACAGCCTATTTTTTAAACCTTATGTCTCTTTTTGGCCTAACAGGGAGCAAAGTTTGTCCTCCTGACACACCGTATCTTTAATGATGTCCCTGCCCTTGGGTTAAGAGACCCTGACTCTTCCAGGACTGCTGGTCGTCCAGAGGAGGCCATGATTCTCCTTGTGACGCATGAGGCTGTGCTCATTTCCATCAGTCACTCCACGAAGGGGCCAGAGCTGCTAAGCAGCATGCACCTCAGGACAGACAGCAGTTGAAATCCAGAAGGTACAGATGAGGTGTTAACTATGGAGTCCTTTCCATCTCTCAGTTTATATTTCAAGTTGATACCCGGAATCAATCTTACTATCTCTAGTTAATGCACTCACTGTCTGTGTTTTAAATGGGAAAAAAGGGGGGGATATACCGATACCCCTGCAGCAGCATAGAAAACCTGCCCAAAGTGGAATCTTTTCCTTTATCACGACCAACATTAATCTTTGCAGTTCTCCAAAGTAATTATTGTATAATTGGCTTCCTATTCGTATGGATTGGTGTTGTTCTTTATGAGTTTCCAGGTGATAGTTGGTTGCAGGAAGAATCCTCTCCAGAAACCATTTTAAAGATTATTCTCGAATTCCTTAATGAAGGATTAGGAGCCAAATTGGCGAGGCTAAATGCACAGCCAGCTGGCTGGCAGCAGGCTGACCTCGTCTCTCCTGGATTCTGAGCTGTCAGGGGTGTGATTGACAAAGCTACCGAGGGCAGCTGTCCGCTCCAAGTCGTCCAGGGGGAGGGCAGCAGCCACGCCGGTCTCGTTCTCATCCTGAGCCCGTCTTGTGCATTTCAAAGCCTATAAGTATGTGGTTCTCGTACACGCCCGTGCCCTCGGATGCAATCGTGAGGGTGTCACAGCCACTGCGCTACGTCCCCGAAATAATGTCATTGTGTTCCAACAACAGTTGGAAATGAAAAGAATCATCACATGTTACACATTTTGAAACGAGGTTATGTACCTTGTCCAAGGTCGCACGAGCTATCGAATGGCAAAGGAGGGACCTGAACCCAGCTGTCTGCCCCCGGCCCGGTGCTTCTAGCGTCACCTTCGTTGTCGCTACCGAGACCATAATTCCCTGCTGTGACTGCTGGATCTGGAAAATGTGGGCCTAAGAGAGCTCTTAAATATGAAATTGTAACTCGTTGCCTACATAGATTCCTGTTTTAAGAAAACCCAGAGGAAGATCGTATTAATATATTTATTCAACATTTGGGGACAATGTTTACATTTACAAAACGCTTTCTAGTGTAACAGAATAGGCAGGAACTTTTATTTGGCCATGTAATTGCCTTTTCTGTCCCATGCATTTATGCCTTTGATTTATGGAGCATGTTTCTGACGTGGTCTTCTGAGATCGTGTACAATGGTAACAGATGCAAAATCAGATTAATAAAAGATTATTTCACGTTCCTCACAGGGAAAACCGACGAGGGCCGCGCCAGTCTCCACGAATGTTATGCAGAAGAGCCTGATGCTGTCCCCAGCCGTGCTTGTTCGTGGAGCTTTAAAACTGCACAGAGCTCCTGTTCCTCGTTCATTTTATGTCATTCAGGTGGTTGGGGTGCTCAGCGTTTTGGATAACGAGCTGCCGCAAGCATCCTCTGAAGGACACACTCGTCTTTCCATGTCGATCATCAAGCGGGAGCCCTGCGCAGAGCTTTCGTGCTGACCATCCCCTTTGCCTGGAAATCCTTCTCGCCAGATGGTCACATGACTGCCACCTTCTTGCCATTCAGGCCTGAAGTCGGACGGCACCTCCTCCAGGAAGCCTGCCCTGATTGCAGACCCCAAAGCATTCCTGCTCAGTGGTGTGTCCTGGCGTTCTCCTTCATTTCTCTCTTCAGCGTGTAATAAATAGTCTGTTAAGTCTAAAGTTCCAGGGTTTGGTGAGAATAAATTTTTTTTAAAAATACTAATAACCTGATATTTTGTCATTCACTAAGTTGCTATGATCTGCTATAAAATACATTTTTTAAAACTTTTTTTCATTTAAAATTATACTTTATTAAGGGTATTACTGACCAAAATTAATATTTAAAAAAATAATTGGAATTTTTAAATTTTTATAATAAGTGGAATTATTAATAATGTAAGACTATAGTTCTGGTCTTCAAGTCAGTCTCACTGTGGCTTCTTCTGTAGATCCAAAGGAATCTCTTCAGTGTAAAGTACTCTGAAGCCTTACAACACGCTCCCTGTCTTTTTCAGGAATCAGATCATTACTGTGGCAGGCATGCAAATACTGGGCTAGGGCCACTGCCTAGATCCGGCCACCTTACATGTTCTAAATAACGTGCCTGTGTAATCAGTAGATTGAAAAGTTATTCTCAAAAAACAGTTTGCCCTCCTTCGTATAAGGTCACATGTCTCCTAACGACAGGGATACGTTCTGGGAAGCACGTTAGGCGATTTTGTTGTCGTGTGAACATCACGGAGGACACTTATTGCAAAGCTAGACGGCACAGCGCACTCCACGCCTAGGCTCTGTGGCGAGCCAACCTATGGCTCCCAGGCCACACGCCTGTACAGGAGGCACTGTCCTGAGTACTGCAGGCAGGTGTGACACGATGGGAAGTACGTGTGTATCTAAACGGAGAAAAGGTACAGTAAAAACATGAGCTAAAAGATAAAGTAGGTGCGCACCTGTGTTGGGGGGCAGGGAGGGCTGTGGAGGGAGGCGTTGCGGGGAGAGCAGCATCAGAAAGTCAGAAAGGAGGGAGGAGGGGAGAATGGAGATGGGAGGTCGAAAGAGACCCTGAGGGATACAGCTTGTGACCGAAATGATGAGAGAGAGAGAGAAAGAGAGAAGAGGGGGAAGTGGGAAGAGAGAGGGAGGGGGAAGGAGAGGGAAGGAGGGGAATTGGTGGCGTTGAAAGATGGTGGAGCCTTGGGTCACCTGCTGGCCCGCAGTGGACAGGCGACATGAAGACACAGAAGCTGTGTCGTGTTAAGCCACGGAGCATTGGGGGTTATCTTTATTGCAGCAGAGCCTCGCCTCTCCTGACTGCTTCGAGGACCTTCCCAGGGACGTGCCCCTGTTAACACTCTCTAGAACTTTACCTCTAGCCTGGTCAAGTGGAGGGAAGCAAATTTTCCATCACAGACAGTTTCTGGGTCTATCTTTCTATGCTCTTCTAAGTCAGCAGACTCCAGGGGCTGGAGGATAAAAGAGGAGTAGTGTCGTCGACTTCCCACTCGAGCCCCCGCACTGTGCCAGCTGCCGTGCCTGCGGTCAGTCTTTAAACCGGGCTGCTTATGCTTCTGCTACAGGTGAGGAAGAGTTGCTCGGGAGGGGTTCGATCGCTTGCCTGAAAGTCAGGTAGCTAGTAGGTGTCAGAGCCAGGACAAAAACCCAGGTTCCTCCGACTTCAAAACCTACGTTCTTTCCCCGAAGTATCAACACACAAGGGGTGAACTTTTCACCCCCTCGAGCCTGTCGCTGCCTTACTCCTCACCATGATCTCTTTCAAATAATCTTCAGTCGGATCGATTTACTCCTTAAGCGATTATCCTTAGAATTACTTCCTTTCATTTGGCCCAGCTCTGCTTTGAGCGATCTCTGACACCCGAGGTGCTGCGCATCTCTGTGTGTGTTTAAACTCCACCCGAACGCGCGTGTTTGTTTTAAGTCAGGATATCATCGCCTAGACGGCTGGACGTGGCTTCTCTGCAGCTGCAGGTTTTCTAGAATGTGAGGCTTGCCCTTTATGGCCAGGATCGAGGAGAGAAACACAATGAGAGGCAGAAGGAGCAGGCTTCGTTCCGCAGAGGGAAGAAGGAAGGCCGCACTCAAGTGACACAGGGCCTTTGGCGCATAGGGTCTTCCCGGCTGCCATCTCCACGGCCATTTGAAACGTCTGATGTGTCTACGTCAGGAAAGTCCCAGTGACTCCCGCTGGGCCCCGCCGGAAGAAGATGCAGTCGGATGTGCACCCGTGACTCACCCTCTCCACCCTCACGGGATGGTTCAGTTGGCCTTTAGGGTGCAGCGAAGTTGCCCCATTCGAAGCTGGGGCGAGGGCGTGCCCCCACCTGCATCCTCTGACTGCTGACACGACTCCTCGACGCAGAGCCAGGACTGTTCTCAAGTGTAACAATATTAATTATCAAGTCACTCGAAAAGCACGCGTGATGTATGTGCGCCTTTATTTCACAGGAAGGGTATAAAGATTAAATACTTAATGAATCCATTTTTCATATCGAGGATATATTCGCCCCACGCCTAAATATCTCTCTCCCTTCTGTTTCTCATGAGAAATATCGCTATCTTTATTATGTAATCAGTAATATATCATTCCTTATAAGCAGGATCTAATTTTAGCAGCATGATGAATGGCCCTGCAATGTGTTCCCCTGCCCTCTGCAGAGAGGAATATATATCAGACCTGCTCAGGTGTGTGTCATTGCTTTATCCTGGGAGCTTTCAACTCCCCGAGTGGCAGCCGGGGTTTTTCTGGCTGAAAGCCCCAAGTTCTGTCTCTGTTTCGGCGTGCTCAGGCAGCGTTAGGAAACGGCCACGTGGGAACGACAACCAGGTTTGCGAGCTCCAGCCGCTGAGGTACGTGGCTCTGCTGTGCCTGGGCTGATGGCATCAACTTAAAAAAAAAAAGGTGTTTCCTTCATTTATGGGCGCCATCTCCCATTTTCCCCCCGTTTTATCTTTAAGCGGTGACATTTCTTGACACGGCAGGAGTCATTCCAGTTGGACCAGCAGCCGAAGGAACTGGTGACTTTGCTTTCCTTGAGCGTCCGAGGATAAAACTTCATTTTCTTTCACGCTCCCCCTGAATTTTATAGCGGCTTCTGCACATTCAAAGCAGCTGACAACTCCATAACATTTTGATTTGGAAGCTGTTTTGAATTTATTTTTAATAGATCTGGAGAGGAGTCAAAGCCGTACCTTGCCTACGTTTTAGACGTGGAAACGGAGGGTCAGAGAGATTGAGCGATGTGTTCAAGCGGTGGGACCTGGCCCGGTAACGACCGAAACCTAAAGCCCTCTGTCCTGCCTTTACTTAATTTTAAATGGCATCTGTATTCGATGGAGGATACACTTAGAAGTGTTTGATTCTGCAGCGGTTGTATATAGGAAGATCTGAAATTTTTTGTGTGTGCAATTGCTCTATGTGTTGATTCTGAGATGTGCTTCTTTCCCATATTCGTGTCCCTGGTCCTGTGACGCATCTCGTAACCAGTCGGGGTTCAGGATCTAATGGGCTGTTTTTCCTTTCTTAGCGGTCACAGCTGGTTGATTCTTAAAATATCCCAGATCTTCACCTGTCTCTCTGTCTTCACGCCCTTTGCAATGCCACTTTGCAGCTCCTATCAAATGGTCAAGTCGTCTTCTCCTTTCCTCAAAACGGCCTCAGCGTTACTGATTCCTGCAGAGGACTCTGTGGGTGTCCCACCCATCCTCTTTTGCCCCTCCCGTTTCAGCCTGCCTGCCTCCCAGGTGCACCTGCATTTCTTTGCCCCAGGGCTGTCTGTGGCTGCCAAAGCCTGCTCTGCCTGCCGCGATGCCTGAAAAATATGTTCACAGATTCTTCGGCACTCCTCCCTCCTCTCCTCTTGAATGTGGGCCAGACTTCATGACTTGACTCGCTTCCGTCGAGTGGAATGTGGTAGAGACGACAGCGTGGCTTGCGAGACTGGGTCATAAAAGGCACTGTGGCCTTGCTGTCTCTCCGAACGCTCGCTCATGGGGTGAGCCGTACGCCTTGTCCTGAGGGAACTGGAAGGTCAAATGGAGAGGTCCACGTGGTAAGGAATTGAGGCCGCTATAGCCAAAAGCCAGGCCCGACTGGCCGGCCACGTCAGTGAGCCATCTTAGAAGACCTTCCAGCATCCAGTAGGTCTTCAGGTGCCTGAAGTCCTGCCGATTCTCGCCTGCGGTCTCAGGAGGAACCAACGAGCTAAGCTATTCCAAGATTCCTGACCCTCACGAACAGTATGAGATAACAAATATTGCATCAAGCCACTACGTTTTGGGGGAATTTATTGCCCTTTTATATATAAATAAACGCATCCACGCGGCAGGCTGGAAATGCCGGCTTTGGTCAGCCTGGGTGTCTAAATGACCATGTTGAGCAGAGCGTGCCTGCATGCCACGGGGACACAAAAACGATTTTACAGCCACTTATTACCGCAGCAAAACGTAGCCCGTCCTGACAAACACCATGCACTGAAAACCCATTTCTTCCTTTCTCACGGAAAAAGCTCCCCAAAGCCACGCCTTAGAATTCGCTCCCTGTTACTTAAAAACACTTCCATCCAGCTTGCTTGTGTGGTTTCCCATCTCGCAGAATGTCAGAAGCAAAATACTTTGTACGCTTTACATCTCCCAAGCATCATTTAAAAAAAAAAAAATGGCTGGTCCTTTAATCCTCCCAGCATTTCTCAGAGGCAGCAAGTGTTATCCCGTCTCTGCGGATGGGACCACCGCAGCTCGCAGAGATTCCTCCCCACCCAATCTATCACGGTCGAGTACGGCAGCAAGCACCGGGGGTGCTGGTGAGCCCAGTCGGGCTGATTTCCGAGTCCCTTCACCATCATCACGCCTCGCACGCATCAGCAGAGCATCGTCGGAGGCCCCTCAAGACGTGCTAAATGATGTTTCGGGAAAGTCTGTTTTCAAAAAGCTGGGAAACACGTGTGACATTTGAGAAATTTTTCTATCCAGGAAGAAAAAAAAAAACACGTCAATTTTCACAAGTGCTGGTGCTTCAAAGGGTCTACAGTGTGGGTTATCAGGAAAAGCCACATGTGGGGAGCAGCCCTGTCTCCACCATTGCTAGATAAATGAGACAGCCTTGAATGTCAATGATCTTATAAATGCGACATGAGTGACAAATATAAATCTATTAAAGCTCTTTCATTTAGAACAAGGAATCCGTATTCTTTGACCATATACCTTTTTTTTTTTTTTTAACGCATCTTTCAAACAGAAAAATTTGCTTGCCATTGATGAGTCGCTTCCTTGGTTCTTTACGATGTGAAGAGACAGGACCAGAGCTGGCGTGGGCGGGGGGAAGGGCAAAGGGCTCTGCGGAGTCCAAGTGTTTGCCAGAGGGTCCCCAGGTTGTCATTTTGTGTAGTTGTTTTCTCATGCGAAGGATGGCTGCCGACACCCAGGGTCTTCCCTGTCAACGAAAGAGCAGAGGACAATGACGCTTGGGACTCCAGAGACCTTCCCTTCATCGGCAGGTGTTTGGCAGGGAGCATTTCTGGGAAGATAACGGGGTTTCACTCCTCATTGCCAGAAGTACCTCTCCAGGCCTCAACTAACCTGCTCTGAACCCCCCATCTCCCCTAACCCCCATCCCTCCCATCCCTATACCACGATCAAGGTTTCGTTCTCTCTGTAAATTGGATTTTTTTATTTTTATTTTTATTTTTATATGACCCTTCGACAGGTAAAGGAACCTATCTGTCTTAGAACTGCAGCACTATTGTTTAAGTGTGGCGGTGGCAATCCCAGTTCTCCAGAGGGACCGCTGAGGACGCAGCGTTCCTTCCCCTGAGCGGTGTTTTCGTCCCCAGTTCCTCCGGGGCCAGCGTAGTCACATACCTTCCGAGTAGTTCAGACGTTCCCGAGGACGGGGTGCCTGCAAACGCTTACTATCAGGCTACTTCTGACAACGCCTAATGTAATCCATACACTACACATACATTCTAGTTACACAATTTATGAGGTATAACAAGGGGAGAGAAGTAAAGCTGGGATATAATTGTGACTGATGTGAACCAGACATGTAGAATGAATGGCCTTACAACATTTTCTTTGAAGTTTGTTAAAAGCAGTAAAGTGATATTCACTCTAAGTGAAACCTGCTGTTACAGATACCCACTGGCTTGGGGAGCATTTTCTCGTTGCTTTATTTCTTGCATTTTAATTTGCCACTTGAATTTTTTTGGGAACACTTTTTATTCGATGTGCAAGGGAAGAGAAAGAGGATAAAAACTGCGGAGCACCTACTACGTGCTCATCCTGTGTGTCAGGCATTTGGTGTCAGGGCAGACTTATGGGCTATGGTAGGCACGCAGCGCCTAGAACTCACAGAAATAGTTTAATTTCTTTGAAAACCAGAAGAAAACAATATATTATTATAATTATAATAATTATATATTAATTATATATATTATATTATATATTATATATTATATTATATTATATATTATATTATATATTATATATTATATTATATTATATATTATATATTATATTATATAATAATTATATATAATATGTTATATATTATATTATATAACATATAATAATTATATATTATATATTATATATTATATTATATATTATATATTATATAATAATTATATATAATATATGTTATATATTATATTATATAACATATAATAATTATATATTATATTATATATAATAACTACATATAATAATAATTATTATAATTATAAAAATATATTAACATATTAATTCATAAATTTAAAAATTAATATGATGACAATGAGTCCAATGTGGATTATATTTGTCCTTTAATCTTTTTATTAGGAAAAAAGGGGTCCATAAAGACAAAGTGGCAAGGAAGCCACAGTTTTCACAACGTGGCCCGGCTTATATAAATGATCTCGATTTTCCTGAGTAATGCTAAAGGACTGGAAGGCGTGGGGAAAGTAAAACTTCAGAGACAAACCGTCCTAAGGTCCTATAATAGGAAGTGGTAGAGCCAGGCCTTAAGACTATATTGTCTGACGCCTTCCACTCAAGGCGAGCTTGGTGGGTAGGCAGCTCTGTGTCAGGACACCTGGCTTTCCGAATAAAAAATGTCGCTTGTGCATTTGTTCCCAAAGGAATGAATGGAAAGTCGATGCTGAGGTTGCCATGTGTTTTTCCACGACATGTGGGAAAATGTCTGGAAATACGTGTAACCCAGGTGTCCCTAAGTTCACCTGTTTCAAGGTCAGGACTTCTCTTGAACATGCAGCTAATACTCTAAGCTCCTATGGGCCGTCCGGGCTGCGTCCCGTCCATATCATCTCCCCTGTCTCTCTCTTGGGATCTCTGGGGACAATTTAGTTCCTCATTAATGCTCCTCGTCTCAGGTTACGAAGGTCACTTTTGGGGACGGTTGCCACAGCTTTCTCCTCGTGGCTGTGTGCCCCTCCCTCTATTTTCCAAAGCACAGCCAAACAGAGCTGGGACTGCCAACCACGTTTTGCTGAAGTCTTCGGGGTATCCGCGGCGCAAAACTAAAAGTGACATTTGACCAGTACCTCGGTTGACCAAGTTTTCCACTTTTCCTGGGACTGATTAGAAAGAGACTGGATCGTTCACCAGATAATGCTGGGAGCTGCCTGATGCTCTCTCTTCATGGGGGAGCCATGCTGGTTGCCTGGAGCCCAGTCGCTCCTTTCCTACTGGCTTACTGGTCCCCCAGAACAGGGCTGCCTCTCCCAGGGCTCCCGCAGGAAAGCTTTGGGAAGGATTTTGGCCCAGTGTGTGTCACAGGTTTGTCGTTGAGTAATCCCTGTATCTGGAGGGTTTCTTTCTCCTTTGTTCCTGCATTCTAGTTGGTTCTCCACTGATGTTTCTGACGAGGTATGGATCACGTGCTGCAATTCCTTCAGCCAGGATAAGGGTTAGACCAATCAGAGACACACAAAATAACCAAAATGAATTTGTCATCCTACAGAGTGCATCCCATTACCAGAAGGAGAAGAAGGAATGAATGCCAAAGGGACAAAACCAGCAGCTTTTCACCAGCGTATGTAGAGTCCTCACAGAGTGATAAGGACCAGTGTTCTCCAAAGAACATGGAAAATCATGAAGATTCATCCTTAATTATAATTTGCTTTTCCTGGGTCCTGTCCTTTTATATTTCTGCGGGATGCTGCCCGCGGTTGTAGCTGGCTAGTCTGCAAATTAGGCTGGAATAATTTATCACAAGAGGATAATATGTTAAAAGGCGCTGCCTGTTTGTTAAGTAACATGGAGAATATAGAGACCTTCTGATGACAATGTTTTAATTCAAAATAGCGTCTCTCGTTGTGAGAATCTGAGGCATGATGACTAAGATTCGGTCCCTCAGGCAGAATGAACGCTCACGTCTTTATTTCTCTGGAGTTCAATAAGGCTTCCTTCTTTCATCTTTGGGAATTAAGGGAGTGCCTTGTTCTTATGATTTTTCTTAAATAACCTATCATTTCGCAATGATTTTATGTGCCTGTTTCTTAAATGTAGTTAGGGACCTGCACGTTACTGTTTCGTTTAAAATTTGGTTTTTCTCCTCGAAAGAAAAAATGCATGATCACTTTTATATTTTTACATGCATTTTTCTGATTATACATTTGCGCCTATTAGATGTCATGTTACTCCTTTTTAAAAATAGAAGCCGTATGTGTTAGACCTATGTGCGAGGATTCATAGAAGATAAAAAAAAATTAATTTTGGGGAAAAAAAAAACAAAAACGGAACATTCCTATTAATTCAGAATCCCCAAACACGTGAAGCATAATTATTTTGCTTTTTTAAAATTGTACTTTTTGGTTACACTAGAGAAAATGGGGTGTGTGTGTGTGTGTGTGTGTGTGTGTGTGTGTGTATGTGTGTGTGTGTTGGAGAGAGAGAGAGAGGGAGAGAGAGAGAGCAAGCATGAGCGAGGCTATAGCAGGGAGTTAGCTCAAGAGAGCCCTTCTAGGATGTATTCCATTGGATAAATGAAATGATAAGCTCTGCTATTTACAAACTGTGGCTTGGGGGGAGTTATTCATCTTCGGGCCTCAGCTTCGTCATTTACAAGTGAGGATGACAACAGCAACTACCGTATGGGGTGCCACGGATTGAAGCGCTTTGAGCAGTGCCCGTCCAAAGTGCGTGCACAGTCGGCTACGACCACTATTTGGTGCCCCGAGGAGCCACGGCCCGGCCTGCACACTGCTGGGCAGCGGACGCTGTGGGCTTTGTGAGGTTAAGTAAGGGTCTCCGGCAGGACAGAATGCAGTTCTAGAGTTGGATAAGCTTAGGTCCTTGAACTCAAACTCTCTGTAATAGGTGTTTCGTCTAGGGGTGCATGGTCACTACCCTTAACTAGAAACATCAAGCGTCCTCAGAGCTCCTCGTCGCTCTCTGGGGCCTTTATTCCATGGTGATTTATCCACTGATGCTTCTTTGTCTCCTGCCAATCTGCGGACTCCAAGGAGGCTACGATGTTTACTACCGATTCCCCTGGATCTGCTACGGGGCCCATCTCAGAAGGGCTCCCTGAATATTGTTGAATGAATAAATGAATGAAGGAGCAAATGAAGAAACAACCGATCGGAAAGACGACTCTCCAACCCTCTTTTTCAAACGTCACTCCACTGGCTGGCTGGAGCGGCATGCAAGTCAGGACTAGAAGCCCCACGGGCTGACTCCTGGGATGGCAGTGAGACATGTTTCATCTACATGAAATCTATTAAAAGATCATCCTTCAAAAATTCTTTCAAGCTTCTTAAGAAGAGGAAATTCCATCATCCTAGGCGCTTCAGCCATGAATTTTAAATTTTCTCCTTTGAGAAAACATGAAATATTATACCAACTTAGATAAAATCTTTGCGCTACTTTTGTTGGTCATTCATGCATATACACTATTAAAGATGAAACGGAATTGGAAGGTGGTGACCAAAAAAAAGAATGTGATTTAGTTTAGGGGAATTAGAAGGACGAGAGTGAAGCAATAAATACAGGTCCATTCGCTAAATGTTTTTTCTATGCCCGGACAAACACATCAGCTGATCTCTACTTGATTTTTGCACAGACTAAAACATCAGTTTGATGCAGAAGATATTTTGAAGATTGGACTTGTTTTGACCTCCTAGGTGAGGTTTTTTGTTTTCGTTGTGAATACCCAGGTTCGGTTCTGTTCGAATGGTCCTTTAATTCTATTTCTCTCTAGAGAAACTTTGCTTATTTCAGATCGAGTCCAGGGAACAGGTGGACTCAGCTGGGCTGGTAGTTCACCAACGCAGTGTATTTTATTCTGGTGTTGTTGTTGTGGTTGCTGCTGTTGTGATCGTCGTTTATACTCGGGTTTCTTTCATACCTTCAGCACTGATGTGGGACTCGGGGTTTTCCTCTGGATCAATAAACAGAAATCCCAAATGAGACTGAGTGGAGCAGACTCCTTATATCAGAAATGTCAGCTGAAGGAAGAAATCTTCCTTCCAGGGGTCCCCGCTGTGGTCCAGGGGCCCATTATTCAATCCAGCGCTGAGAGAAAGCAGGCAACTTACCGGGCTTTCAGAAGTGGCTAATTGAAACCCTTTGTCCTCTAAGTTCAGAATTAATCAAGAAATAGCTACAAGAATTAGATCGATGAAGATCAAAACATCATTTTAATGCAGGCATGGCTCAGTTCGAAATGGGACCAGAATCCGTGGCCCAGTAATTGGGCTTCCACATCTTGATTCTCACATCCTCCTCCAAATAAGGCATTAGACCACCCCACCCCCTTTAAAATAAACATTTATTGAATGAATGGACTATATATAGTGCTCCTGTTTTGTTCTAGTTACATTTTTATTGAATGTGTACTTTTTAAATTTCTATCCCCCAACCCCTGTGTATTTATGAGTCTGCTTCTATTTTATTTATTCACTTTATTTTTTAAATTTTTAAATTTTTTATTTTTTAACATTTATTTAATTGTTTATTTATTTATTTAAGTAAGGCAACCCTCGGTTGACCTCGCAGATACCAAGGACCTTGTCAGTTTACAATCCCTGATTTTTTATTTTTCACGCCTACAGCCCCTGCTCTTCCTAGGTGGTCTCCCATCCAAGTACTGACCAGGCCCGACCCTGCTTAGCTTCTGAGATTTGATGGGATCGGGCTTGTTCAGGGTGGCCTGGCTGTAGACTCACTTTGGTTTTTTAAGATTCCACAAATAAGTGAGATCATATGGGATTTGTCTTTCTCTGTCTGACTTATTTCACTTAGCGTAATACCCTCTAGGTCCATGCAGGTTGTTGCAAATGTCAAGACTTCATTCTTTTTGATTGCTGAATAACATTTGTGTGTGCGCGCACGCGCATCACATCTTCTTTAGCCACTCACCTATTGATGGACATCTAGGTTGCGTCCATATCTGGGCTATGACTAGTGATGCCGCAATGAAAATAGGGGTGCACATATCTTTTTGAACAAGTGTTGTTGTTTTCTGCAGATAAATATACCCAAGCGGGATTGCCGAACAGTGTGGCAGCTCTACTGTTAACCTTTAAAGGAATTCCCATACCGTTTTCCATAGCGGATAAACCAATTTACGATCTCACCAACAGTGTGCAAGGGTTCCCTTTTCTCCACATCCTTGCCAGTACTTGTTATTTGCTGATTTATTGGTGGTAGCTGTTCTGACACGTGTGAGGTGACATCTCATTGTGGCTTTGCTTTGCGTTTTCCTGATGATTAGTGATGTCGAGCATCTTTTCATGTCTCTTGGCCATCTGTATGTCTTCCAGGAGAAATTTCTTTTCAGGTCCTCTGCCTGTTTTTTGATATCAGGGAGTGTGATCCCTCCTACTTTGTTCTTTCTCAAAATTATTTTAGCTATTCCGGGCCTCCTGTGGTTCCATATAAATTTTAGGATAAATTGTTCTAATTCTGAGAAGAATGTTTTCAGTATTTTCATAGGGATTGCATTGAATTTGTATATTGCATCAGGTAGTAAGAATATTTTAACAATATTTATTGTTTCAATTAATAAGCAATGTATATCCTTCCATTTTTTTTTTTGTATCTTGTTCAATTATTTTTCTTCAGTGTCTTATGGTTTTCAGAGTACAGGTCTTTCACCTGGTTAAATTTGTTCCTAGGTAGTTTATACTTTTTGATATCATTGTAAATGAAATTGTTTCCTCAATTTCTTCTCCTGGTTGTTATTGGTGTATAGAAATGCAACAGACTTCTGTATATTGATTCTGTCTCCTGAAACTTTACTGCATCGATTATTAGTTCTAACAGCTTTTGTTGGAGTCTCAAGGGTTTTCATATATAGTATCATGTTATCTGCAAATGATGAATCTTTACTTCTTCCTTTCCAGTTTGGACGACTTCCATTTCTTCATTTTGTCTGATCACTGTGGCTAGGACTTTGACTAGAAGTGGTGGTAGTCGGTATCCTTGTCTTGCTTGTGACCTTAGAAGCAAAGCTTTCAGATTTTCACCACTGAGTATGATGTGGGTTTGTCCTCTAATTCCTTCGTTGTGTTGAGATGTTCTTTCCATACCCGCTTTGTTGAGAGTTTTTATCATAAAAGGATGTTTCATTCTGTCAAACACCTTTTTTCTACAGCTAGTGAGATGATCGTATGGTTTTTATCCTTAATTTTATTACTGTGATGGATCACATTGATTGATTTTAAACTATTCTTGCATCCCTGGAATGAACTCCACTTGATCGTCGTGTATAATCCTTTTAAATATATTGTTGAATCCAGTTTGCTGATGTTTTGTTGAGAACTTTTGCATCTATGCGTATCAAGAATGTTGGCCTGTAAATTTCTTTCTTTTTTATTTAATTTTTGGTTTTGGTATGAGGTTAATGCTGGCTTCAAAAATGAGTTTGGAAGTATTCCTTCCTCTCTGTTTTTTTTGAAATTGTTTTAAAAAGATAGGTATTAATTTTTTAATTTACCCGTGAAGGCAGCCAGTCCTGGACTTTTATTTGTTGGGAGTTTTTGGATTACAGCTTCGATTTCATTGCTAGTATTTCGTCTCTTTAGATTTTATATTTCTTCTGGTTCAGTCTTTGAAGGTTATATACTTCTAGACATTTATTCATTTATTTTAGGTTGTCTAATTTGTTGGCATATAATTCTTCATAATATTCGCTAATGATTTTTAATGTTTCCGTGGTGTTAGTTGCAACCTCTTCTTTCATTTATGATTTCATTTATTTGGGCTAGCTCTCCTTTTCCCACAAATTTGGCTAAGAGTTGGTTTATTTTATTTATCTTCTAAAAGAAGCAACTCTCAGTTTCATGGATCTTTTCTATTATTTAAAAATTCCTACTTTGCTTTCAGCCTGTGTCTTGATTTGAAGTGAGTCTCATGTAAGCAGTATACAGATGGGTCATGTGTTTTAATCCATTCAGCCACCCTGTGTCTTTTTATTGGAGCATTTAATCCATTTACAGTCAAAGTACACACTTAGTGCCATTTTGTCGATTGTTTTTAGGTTATTTTTATAGTTGTCCTCTGTTCCTTTATTTTTCTCTTGATCTGCTCTCTTATAGTTTGCTGTTTTTCTTTAATGTTTTATGTCCCTTTTTCTTTGTTCTTTATATATCTTTTGGGTTGTGGTTGCTATGGGGTTTATTTATACCTCTTTTTAATCTGTAGCAGTCTATTTTAAACTGATATGCGTTTGAATTTTAATATAGTCTATAAAGACTAAATTTTTACTACCTCTTCCATGATTTATGTTATTGGTGTCATATTTTAGATCTTTTGAGCTACATATCTTCTAACTACTTCTTACAGTTTGAATTGAATTTGGTACTTAGAAAAATCTTCATAGTAATTTTTTAAATGTCTGATTTTCCATATTTGTTGACTGCTTGGCTTTTCCTATGAGGTTTTTCCTTCTCTCATATTTTCTTATATCTGGTTATGGCCTTTCCTTTTCTACTTAAAGAAAATATTTTAATATTTTTTTGTGAAGCTGGTTTAATGGTGGTAAAGTTCTTCAGCTTTTTCCCTGTCTTGGAAACTGCTGATCTCTCCTTCAATTCTGGATGATGCCCTTGCTGGGTATATTATTCTAGGTTGAAGATTCCTTTCTTTCGACACTTTAAAGATGTCCTGCCACTTCCTTCCGGCCTGCAATGTTGCTGCTGAGAAATCGGTTGATAGCCTTACGGGGTTTCCTTTGCACATAATTTGTTTTTCTCTTTCTTGGTTCAGGATTGTCTCTAACTTTCACTATTTAACTACAATGTCGTGGTGTGGGTCTCTTAGGGTGCATCTTGTTTGGAAATCTCTCTTCTTCTTGGACCTGGATGTGTCTTTTCTATCCCAGGTTAGGACACTTTTCAGCCATTACTGCTCTAAGCAAAGTTTCTGTTCCTTCCTCTTATAATGTGATTGCTTGACAACTTGATGTAATCTCTGAAGTCCCTAAACTATCCTAGTTTTTTAAACTTTTTTTTTCTGCTGTTCTGATTGGCTGACTTCCACTAGTCTGTCTCCCATGTCCCTGATCCATATTTCTGTATCACAATATGCTGCTGATTCTTCTAATGTGTTTATTATTTCAGGTATCATATTCTTCAGGTCTACTTGTTTCTTTCTTATACTTTCTCTTTGTTGAAGTTTTTTCTAAGTTCCTTGATTCCATTAGTTTGATGAGCATTCTTATGACTGGTCCTTTGAGTTCTTTATCAGGCTCAATAATTATTTCCATTTCCTTAGAGATTTTTTTCCCCCCCTAGGGATTTTTTTCTTTTTCCTTCATTTGAGAGAGATGCTTCTGTTTCGTTTGTTTGTTTGACTTTCTATATTTGTTTATATGAATTAGACAAAACGGCTGCCTCTTTCAGTCTTGGAAAGTGGCCTTGTATAGAAGCAGCGTTTGCATAGGCTGTCTGTGCCAGGTGCTTCTGGTGGGCCAGTAGGAGCTGAGTGGGTGCCGAAGGACTCGGGCCCTGGCCTACCCCGCCAGATCAGCTCCAGGTGTGCAGTAATGCCACGGGCCTAAATGAGCTGGAGTGTTGTGACTGAGAACACACTTGCAGGCAGGCCAGCGCCCCAGGAAAGAGGCCCTGCCCATCCTATGGAGATAGGGGAGCCATAAACACTGGAGCTGACTGGTGTCTCCAACCTCAGAGCATTCCCACAGCTCCCGGAGGGCTCCCTGGGCTTCCTAGCCTTCTCTCTACACTTTCTCCCTTGTCCGTTGTGATAAACTGGTCCTGTGATGGAGCGGCCTCTGCACAGACTCCAGGTGCTGGGTACTTTGGGAAAAAGCTCGGCAGATGCTTCCAGCGCACACACGCAACACCTGCGGGTGCTTCCAGCGCCCACGCCCATCACCTGTGGGTACTTATGGAGCCCAGCATGAGCGGGAGCTTTTGATGCCGAGGGCACTAGCCGGCTGCACAGAACAGCCTTCGACAGGGAAGCCAGGTCAGTGTGGTGACACCTGCTGTTTCCGCTTGCTTCCTTTGCTGGGAGACCCAAGGCTCCAGACACTGAGACTGGGAACACCCTTCAGGGACCTGCCAGGTAGGCCAGAGCCCCCCACAGAGCACCCACCCACCCTGCAGAGGCCGAGCGGGCCAGAGAGGTCCCACCACATGTTCTGTTGATCATGATGCGTGTGAGTTCTTGGGCCGGTGGGTTCATTTATTCACTCTTTCATTTCTCCCTTCGCTTACTAATTTTTATGGCGTGTGCTTGTCACTGTGCTGAACCCTGGGGTTACACATAGGATTGATTCTCTGTTCCTATCTTTGGGAACTCAATCTGGGGGAGAGGTGGATGTATAGATATTTTAAAATATGGCCATGTAGCTGGATTATAGAGGTGCGCAGACTTGTGTGCATGAAGGGTACAGGGCGAGGTACCTACCTATATAGAAGGTGGCCAGTTTGGGCCGAGCCTGGTCCCCTCTGGTGAGGAGAAAAGCAGAAGGTACAGCAGGAATTGTGGAAGGCTTGGTAAGACAGGAAGGAGTTTAAGCTGCATTCTGTGAGCAACAGGAAGCCAGCGGGGGTATTAAACGGGGGTAACTGCATTCGTTCTTTTATTAGAGAGATAACTCCGCATGTGGGGGAGGGAGGATGGGATTCAGTCTTAGAAAAGTTAATCCTAAAAGGGCAATAGGCATTTGGCTGCTGAGAAGCCCACCTTTTAGCTTAGTGTTTGGAGGGTCTCGAGTGATATTGATGTAATTGAGCTTTTAGCAAAAAAAAGATGAAATCGTAATAGGCAATATGTCTAAAAATGAAAAGAACGTGATTTGCCTTATAATAACGCACCCCCTAAAAATAAATCTTTAATTCCTCCTATGAATCTTTAATGCCAAGAACGCAGCCTAATACTTTGAAATTGAAACTTGAGAGGCAGGCATGGCCGAATCAGCCCTACGGTGGGTTTGGGGCCGACAAATTGAGCAGTATGAACTATTGACACCTCCTGGTGGCAGCAGATGTGAGCTGGTTGCCTGGTCAAAACAACAGGGAAATGAATCAAAGGCATTAAAAATAAATAACGCTGGCAGCCCCAATAGAAGGGGCGGGAGGATGAAATGGTCCCAGTCGTGGGGCTGACCTGCTGGAAACCCCTGCCTGTGGGAAGGGAGAGGTGGCAGAGGGAGGCCCCAGGTGATGGCGACTGGCTTCCCCTGCTCCTGGTGAGAGGACCCAAGCGAGGCCACTTCTGACAAATATAAGACTGGAAGGTGAATTACCGAGATGGGTGTTCCAGAACGTCTGCTGGCACTTTTTCAAGGAAATTGTTTTCCTTTTGCAGTTCTAAACCTCCAGCCGGATAAATGCTTTCTCATTGGGATCTCTATCGGCTCTATAAGCTCTCTCTAACCTTCTCCGAGTCCTTTCACATACGGGCTTGTGTTGAATATAAGATGGGCAGCTCAAGGGGAGAACCGCCCAGAGTCATCGCATTTCTCCCTCGGGCTTTTTCTGTTCACAACATGTGAAAAGCCAGGAAGATGTTAACTCGTGAGATGTTGGATAGCAAAATGCAAACGCCAACCGAAAGCTATTTGAGGTGGACACCCTACCTACTTACAGTGGAGAACCACGAGAAGGAACAAAAAGAGCAGCTGTTGGTTTCTGACTCATCGGTTTGGACGCGAGAATGACTCAGAAATAATGTGGGAGGGCCAAGTGTCCAGGTTCAGTCAGTCATTCACTTGCCAGATGACCTAGGAGATGTCCCTTACCCTCTCCGGGCTTCAGTTTCCCTCTAGATAAAGCAAGAAGACTGACTCCAAAAGATTTCTGGGATCTCGGGGGTACAGGGCCGCTTGATGAATTTCATGGCTCTTAAACATTTTTGTCTTCGTGGCCCTTTTCTCCACTAAAAAAATCATTGAAGTTATATTTTACTCCTGCTTCGGTAGAATAGAAATATAACCAAGTCTGGATCATGTTCATCTTTATAGCAATAGTTGAAGTGTGTACCTTGCTTATTGCAAGAAGCAACATATTCATGCACCACGGTCCCTAAGCTCTGTCTCCGCTGCCCCTCGTGGAGAAGTCCACCCTGAGTGCGGGTTGAGCCACGAGAAGCCACAAAATATCAGGAGATAAGAGCATGAGCTTAGCTTGAAAGGGTCCTTGAATGACCCTTGCTCTTAGCTGCTTACTCGCTGTTTGTCTTCGGGCAAGTTATTTAACCTCTCTGAGCTCTACTGTCTCAGACTCAACAGGAGGAAGATGAGTCATTGCAGCTCTGCAGGTTTTTGTGGGGGTTAAATGGTGCAGGGCCTCCATATTCAGGCCTTCCTCCTCGGCTCAGCGCCTGCTGCTTCAGAAGCCCTGGATCAGCGATGTCTGTTCCTCTTCCTATTTCTCTACTGTTATCTTTATCCTCCCGGCAAGGTGAGCCTGGCTCATCCCCTCCTACGGGCCTGGAGGCTAATTCATTCACCTTCACAGGCTCTGGCTTCCTCTCTCAAAGAGCGTGAAGGACTGCCAGGCTGGAGGGCCAACTGGTGGCCACCCCCACCCTGGGCACAAGCCGCCGAACCTCAGTTCATGCCCATGGCTTGGGAGGGCAGTCACAGCAGGAGCAACTGTCCTGTTCTGTGACTACAGTGATCATCATCACATTCTATGGTGCTAAAAGGCAGGAATAATTATTTAATACATTTGGCTTAGTTTTCAAGCCTTTTTTTAATTATTATCATGTACACAGATTATTATAATTTACACAATAGTATAAGATTTGAATAGCTAAACCCGTCACCTCACATTATGACTAGACAGCAAAACTGTTCCGTGAAATGTGTGTGGTGTGTGTGTGCATTTGGGTCTTTTGCACTCCTGAAGTTTCCATAACTACGTCTACTTAAGATTCTGTGAGGATGGAAAGCTCACATTGTGGATCGAGGCGGGTTATTTTTGCTTTACCAAAGGCCGATCACGCAGGGCAGTGGCACCCCCTTGCTCACCCGCTATTCTTTGGGCATTAATTTTAATGTTTAAATAGCAAGTGCATTTTCCAAAGGCTGCATAAAGCACTAGATAAGTAGAAGACCACTGGCTTGGGGAGAGCGAATGCTCAGCGAAGCCTTTCGCATAGAGAATGCCGAGTATCGCCCCCATTATTCAGCATCAGAATCAGTTATGGCTGTCTGACTGATGGACAATTTTTCCCCCGACCTGCTCTCTTTGCAAGTGACCTATACTGTCTAGACGGTTGCATATTATTTATACATTCATTTCAGATTTTATGGGTATTTTTTCCCCCACTAAAGTTGTGCAGGTTTTATACAGCCAAGTGACAATTAGAAATGTCCTCCATGAAAAGCCACATAATTGCACCCCGTGAATGCTTGCTTGCTTAGAGTTGTGTCACCGTTAAATATTTTTTTAATTTTTTTTTTAAAGACCATCACATGAGCTCTGAAAAGACAAAAATAAAACCAAACTTCCCAACCTCTGGCCCGAACACACACACACACACACCCTCCTATCTTCAGAGGACCAGCAGTGGGCCATGGAGAGAATTAAAGACAGCTAATTTCAAAGGTTCTTAATCAATTCAAGTTGATCCCATTTGTTGATTAGGGAGTCAAAATGCATTATTTGCATCCTGTTTCAAATTCAGAATTTTCTTGTGGAGGCTGGAGGCTGGAGAAATCTCTTTCAGAGTGATCCCCTTGGGCAGAAAGGGAGCTAATTTGAAAACTCTGGCGAGTGGGATGGGCTGTGAAAGGTCCCCGTGAAGCCTTTCTGACGGCTCCTTTCAGGGTGGCGTGTTTTGGGGGGTGCGCGTGTGTGCGCCCGTGCACCAGCATGGGTGTGTGCGCCCGCAGCCTGCAGGAGTCGTGAACAGGTGGCTGTGGCCTTGTGGAATTATCTGGGTAATGAGCGGGTTTGGCTCATTTCCATCCAGATACCTGATGTGTGTGGACCCAAGAGCCAGAGGCAGAACAGGGTGAAGCTTAACCATTAAAGGGAAGTATGACCCTGCCCTGTGTGCATCTGACACCCGAAGGGGCTAGTACTGTGTGGTCTCAGGCCCCCCCAGATGCCCCGTTTAGGATGCTCTATTTTCCTGACGTTGTCGTGGGGACCCTCTCAACAGGAGACTGAGGTTTGAAATCGGTCCCTTCATGCTCACGACTTGGTAAAAACGCTGGGACATGTGCCCTGGCCTGAGTCAGAGGAAGCGAACCTGAGGCCCAGCTCCCTTGGGACAGCATGTGCCTGGCCACCGGCCCCTCTGACTTCACGCCCCAGGGCCTTTTGCCTAGAAGACCCCGGCCCCGCACGGAAAAGAACCGTGTCGATGCGTGTGTCCTACATATCGGGAAGGCCCTACTTCTTTGGGGCAAGATTATACATTAACCTATTTACATCTCATTTCTGTCAACTGGAAATGGTGAAGGTGCATATTTAATAGAAATCATATGAAGGAAAAACCCCAACTGGATCAAATTTGTTATGTATTTTGGACGCTCATCCCCCAGCTCCCAAGTACCTACCGATCACACTGCTTCCTGTGTCCCATTGGAGGTCACGACAAACATCTGAAAATTCACCCTGGCCACCAGACAGACGGTCAAACAGTGTTCTGTTTATCGAACCACTAGGAACATTAAATTGTAAAGCTTACCCGGTGGCTAAGGTGGTTTGGGGTGTAAAAAAAATCACAATGAGCAAAGCAAAGAGCTCTCAGCACTCTCAGAAGGGAATAAAGTTTTACTTGTCTAAATGCCGATTCTAAAACACCCGCTTTCCTTCCATCACTGTGCAAAGGGGCCCTTTTCAAAGGCCGGCCCTTTCTCGGCCTCCTCGATTCGATTCTCTGTTCCACTCCTACAGTGTGAGATTAATCCCCGCGCCCTGCACGCTGCCTGGAGTTGGGTGCGCGTGTTTACTGAGGTGTACAGCTCTCAAATAACTTCGGTGCTCCTTTCACCCACTGTTAGGAAGTATATTTAAAAGAAATTGCCTTTTATAGATTTAAATTACAAAAGTACTGATATCATGCAAAAGGCAGTTTAACTCATGCAAGCATACAAATAGGTAAATCTTAGGGAAAAAGATAGCAAGGCTAATATGAATGTAAATAGGATTAGCTGCCGGCATTAGCAGCGGCTGTGAAATTTCAAGTCCTTTCTCTGTTAGGTGATTCTTTAAAAGACACCTATATTTCACGTGTGGATTCGTAGATATTTGGAAATATATTTTACTTTGTCTTGGGCTTGGCTTTCGAAACAAGAACGGACGACGGGGCTGACATCTGCTTATCGGCAGCCCAGGTAGAAGTGAAATGTAACCTCCTCAAGGCTTCGACGTTTATTGACGCCACCTTTTAAATCTGTAGGAGAATATGACAAAGTTTGACCAGGAAAATATAGATTCACGTTACAAAGAAATTAGGAAACTGAAGATGCAGTCTTTTAATTTTTTTCCTTAAGAGAAACCTCGTTTGTTCCCAAAGACAGATCAGATAAAAGGGAGAGCGTCAGAGCAGGGATCAGCAAGAACGGCCCATGGGCTGTCTCCAGCCTCTGCCTGTGCCCGTTCATCCTCTAAGGTAAAAACAGCTTTTATAGTATTAAGTGGCTGTAAACAAATCAAATGAAGAGTATTTCCTGATGCATACCATTGTATAAAATTCAAATGTCAGCGCCCATAAATAAAGTTTTATTGAAATACGGCCACACTCATTTGTTGAACCGTTGGGTACTTTCTCGCTACGATAGCAAACCTGAGTAGTTGCGACAGTGACCTCACGGCCTCAGGTCGGAAGGGTTCGTCTTGCTACTCATTTGTTCACCGAGTCCCAGCATTTTTGCCATTTTGGTAGTAAGTGGGGATCCAGAGGGTCGTTCCTACAGGCGTGGAGTTCACAGTCTAGAGAAACGAACCACCAGCACTTCACAGGCCATCACAAGAGCTCGCTCCTCCTTGGCAGTCCCGGGTCTCGGTCCTTCGTGCCCAATGCAGAGCTCCACCTACGGGCGACCTTGGCTCTGGAGCTCCCTGTTGAGTGGGTTAAGACGTCCTCAGATGGACACCGTGATCTGAGGCTCTGTCTTCCGAGCCCTGCTCACTCCCCACTTTTCCTTTCTCCAGTGTCAGACCTGCACTGTGGGCCCAAGGCTCTCCCCAGCGGATGGCTCCCGAGGCCTTCCAGCGTGGCCTCCATCGATCCTCACTCACCTTCTGCTGTTCGTGCCCTTGTCTGATCCCTTCGTGAATATAGGCTGGACCTAGTGACTCACTCTTATGGATGCAAACCATTAAAAGCGATGGAAAGTCTCTTCTGAGGTTAGGTTAAGAAAGACTGTGACTTTGGTCCGGAAGGCACACTCTTGCTCTCTCTCTCCCCTTTGCTCACTCTGATGAAGCAGGGTGCCATCCTGTGAGCTTCTCAGTGGAAGGCAAGACTTTTAGGGGGGACTTCAGCCCCCAGCTGACTGAGGCCCTCGGTTCAGTAGCCTACGAGGAACTGAATACCAACAACAACGATCCAAGTCATCCAAGAAGCAGATCCTTCCCCACGTGGGCCTTTAGATAAGACCACAACTTACTGACACTCTGCAGCCTTGTGAGAGGCCTTGAGTCGGAAGCACCCAGTTAACTGGTGTCCACTTTTTTGATCCATAGAAAAATCTGGATTCATTTGTTACAGAGCAACAGCTACATAACACATCCCCTTTGCGAAGAAGGTAAATCTTCTGCTTGAAGCCATTACTCCCAATAAGTCTCCTAACTCAGTTTTAGCCTCTGCTCTTTGGAGAACTCGGCTGACACTTAGGCCGTCAAATCTGGTGCTCGGGAGAAAAGTCAAGTTGAGAATGAAGATCTGAAGGTCAGGAGCGTAGATGTGCAGCGAGAGGCGACATCATTCCAGAGCGTGAGGTTGGGAAGAGAGGGATGGAGGGTGGGCTCGGTGCGTGCGCAGCTTCAGGCGTGGGAAGGAGAGCTAGGCAGGGAGACGGAGGGAGGAACTAAAGGTTAGGCGAAGGCTTCTCGGGCCTTCGTTCTGGAGTTCGATTCTGCTTCTGGCGTTTAGGCTGAGTCTCCAGGCAGCGGGATCTGCTTTCTCTCCTCCCTTCGGCTGTTTGGACTGTGGGAAGTGCGGTCTCTTCTTGCTGAGATCTGTGGGGTGACCGTCCGGGGCCTAACGTGGCTAAGTTGGCTGAGGTGTCTGAGTTCTGCCTTTTTGAGAGGAGAGGCTGGCGTACACGCAAGAACGATGTTCTAACCTTTTACCACCCAGGGTGTTCACTCTGCAGGGTCACGGAGATCCAGACATGGTCCACCCTTTGAATTAAGCCACAACCATTTGCTGAAAAGTGAAACCGTTTAATCAATGAGCGAAGTCATTTTTCTTCATTCTGGATCATTCCTCCTTAATCATCCCTCCCACACCCTAAATCGATAAGGTCAATTGACAGTGCCAGGCGAACCAGGACAGGTGGTCACCCTCAGAATGGAGCAGTCCTAACGAGGTTGACAAATGGCTCACCTTCTGGGTCCTTTTCCTGCTCTTTGTCCCTACCCATTCCCCATCCTTACACACTCCCCTCCAATTATCAGCACAGGAGGGGGTGCCTGGCCATGTGGTCTGATTGAAAGACAAACCGAAAGGAGAGCAGTGGTTGAGTTTGCGGACAGGGACCATGTGGGCGTCCGTCCCCGTGAATTCAATTGTCCCATCCAGCCAACCTGCTGGAGACGAAATCCCAAGCTTCAGGTGGAGTGTGAGTCTTGGCTTCACGAAAGGTTTCGTCAGAACGTTGGAAAATAAAGAATATTTTCGGGGGAAAATATTGTTCACGGGGGAGGTGGCAGGTGTGTTTTCGTATCTTTTATCCTAAGTTCCTGGAGAAACGTAGTATCCCCCTGTAGTGATGAAATCCAGATCGCTCAGGTTTCTGGGTGTGGAAATTTCCTGTAGGAACTACTGAGACTGCCCCTGCCCTTGGACGCTTTCTCTGGAGGCTTCGAGACATATTCTATTTGATTGACAAGACCTGCACATGTGGACAGGCTTCCTAGTGTAGAGATTTCGTTTCCTTGCGCCGGTTCGACCTCTGCGAAGTACCCTTGCTTATTAAAGACTTGAGGAATTTCTGAATTCTCCCTCTAATCCCCATAATTCTCAATTCCAACCTCACCTCGCCGCACATGGCATTTTCCCGGTTTCAGTAAACAGACCGTTTAAAAGACGCCATTGCAACCAGAATTAGGTGCCTCATTTCTTTTTCCTTTTTTTTTATTTTTCGCAAAAGCTAAACAAGGACGAGCATCCTTTAAATAACAATATTTTTCTGATGTTAATGTCGAATTAATCCAAGAAATGAATATGTATTGATGGTATTCTTTGGGGTTTTGAAAATCCTTACAACCACATAATTAAATGAGTGCCTTTAGAAATACTGATAAAAGCCCATTGCCATTCAAATATCTATACAAGACAATGGCCGTAAGCTGTGGGCTTGGGAGATTAGTTTGGCCACGAGCCAGTGTTTATCGCAATATTTCCATCTCAGCTGATAAAATTTAATCATTCTTATTTAAATAGAAATCAGAATTAATGCGGGTTTTAAAGAGAAGGAATAATAAACGAATCACGCTATCTTTATTTCAGAGCTCCTGGCATATATTGTCTATTCAGAATGGAAATGCGAGCGTTTTTTGTGTTGTTTTTCCTGCCGTGGACTTGCATTCCACAGTCTTCACAAATAAGGAGCTATTGCTTCTCTCAAATATTTCTTTTTTCCAGCTCTGCGTTCACTAGAGTGGCTTCCGCCCTCCTTGCTGGTGGGAGGAGCAGGGCTTTGTGTGTGATGGGGACGTGGCTTGAACTGGAGTCAGCAGGGCACGGACTTTGCGCTGCGTCTCCTGGAGTGGCAGTGGGTTTGGACCGAACCCTTCGCATCTTCATGCCTGGGTCCCTTGAGACTAACCATGGGACGTGAGGAGGCAGCTGGTGTGGACTGGGCGTGTAGCTGACTTCGGATCAGAACCGTGGGGCTGCGAGGGGTCAAGGCCAGAGCTAAGTGTCTCATTAGAACAGTCACAAACCACAGCTTCGTATAAACACTTTATTTAGCCCAAAGATCTTACTGGCCATTTAACTCAACCCACTCCTCTTGTGGGCGAGGAAGTTGAGGACCAGGGAGTGGAAGGGACCAGCTCCATGTCACCATGACGCAGATCAGGTCTCCGGACCCCGGCCTGGTATTTCTTTGATTTCGTGGGACCCTTTTAGCCCAGCCTACACCTGGAGTGGACACAACGCAGCACCATTCGGTTTGACCCTGTCTATGTATTTATGGTTAAAGCCTCAATCCAAGGCCATTCAAATTCAAAAACACTTCGACACCTACAAAATAGTTAAAACAACTCAAGCAACCTTATTTTCCCACAGGATTTCCTCCTTTAAATAACATTTTGTAAAAAATTAAATATGTTTACATTTAAACATAAACGGAAAAACCAGATTGGTCCATAATTTCACTACATAGCCAACATGAATAAGATAACATAATTCTAATCAATAAAATTTATCGATCCTTTGCTATGTTCTAGTCACTTTACTGTACTATCACATTTAATTCATACAGGTCCCAACGAGGTGTACCATTTTTAGCCTCACTTTACATAAAAAACCAGGGGGTAGAGGGGTCAAACAATTTCCCCAAGGTCACCCAACCAGCAAGGGGCACACCAGGATCCTAACATGGCGTTTGGCTTTAGACCCAGCTCCTAACTAACCAGGATTTCGTACAGACTCCGAAATGTGGATTCGTAATTTGGCCAGCACTTAGGTCTTACCTGAATTTTAGGTTTCATTCCGTCTTCAGACTTTATCATGCGTCCACTGTTTCCATGGACATATAATCTCCCCCCTGATCCAAAGTAGGAATTCGGCCCCATTCAAGTCAGTCGGAGTACGCAGTCCGATTTGCTAGAAAAGGCATTTTGGAATCAGTTGGACTCTATTGCTTTTGACTTTGTTATGAATTTCAGTTTGGGTTAAGGGTGGATCAGACTTCACAACATCTGGTTAGGTCATTTAAGAACCTTCCTGAGACTTCACAACCCCTTAAGACTTCCTTTCAAATGTATGCATTTCCTCTGTCACCACGCTCTGGCAAATGCTCCGAGAGACAACGAAACAATGCTTGATTCATTGGAGAAAATGTATGGAAGACCTCCCTAATCGGGTATCAGTGGGAATAAACCGTTTCACATGAGTAAAACTTCACGATAACTAAACCTCAGAGGCCTAAGAGCTGGAAAATATTTTTCTCAATAGTTTTTGACTGGGCGTGTGTGTGTGTTTTACTCATTTCTTGATAACCCAGAGCTATGATTGTAATCGTTGCTAATATGCATACTAGTGAGGGTCTTCTGGGGGGACGTTTGGGATCTGGACCTTCCAAACAAACAAACGCCACTTTGGAATAATGTCCCCTCAGTTATTTAACGCTCTTGAATCTTAAGCTAGAAGCAGGATGATATAACTCGATGATGCTGCCCTGTTTGCATTTCGAGAGTGCGATGGACTGTCGGAAATAGGAGTAGGAGCTAAGGGGTGATGAGCTGTTAAGGGCAGTCTGGCCCATGTTCTCTGAGGCATGACCATTCCCAGTCGATGTTCCCTAAAGGGACAACACTTGTCAGTGGGCCTATGCCTTTGCCATGATCGCTGCTGCAGCCACTCTCCCCACCCTGACCTGGACCCTTCAGGCTTCCTCGCAGCCAGGATGCCACTATCCCCCTTCCTGGCAGCATTCAGACGGCGTCTACTTTTTCACAGTTAGGATCAAGGCTGCCAGGGATACGGCGGGGGTAAGGTCCCTTTGGGCACACAGTCAAGGGTTTCCCTGGGGCAGACACCTGGACCTAAACCACTAGACACCATCAGCTTCCCTCGGTACCACCTGATGGCTCTCCAAAGTGATCGCGCCGATTTACATTCTCCTCAGTGGTGTGTAGGACGGGGTTCCCCTTTCCTACTGTTCTCACCAACACTCTTATGGGTTCCAGCTTCATCCACGTTGTTGCAGATTTCCTTCTTTCTTAAGCCTGAAAAATATTCCATTGTAAGGATATAGCATGTTTTCTTTATCTATTCATCTGCGGCTGGACACTTAGGTTCCGTCCACATCTCGGCTATCGCGAATAACGCAGCAATAAACATGGGGGTGCAGCTATCTCGTCAAGATCCCGATTTCAATTTGTTAGGCCTTGTATTGGTTGCCTTTAGCTTGCGTTTTAGTCTCTGTCAAACGGAAGTTTGAAGTGCATCAACTGGAAACCTTGGGAGCAACAGAAACATTCATCTAGTTTCATTAGGCGATTCCTTTTGGTCGCCTCTTCTTTTATGAGTCAGTTGGGTAGAGAAGGAAGTTGTATTTTGCATGACTTTGGAAGCTGTTCCAACCATTTAGCCACTGACAAAGGAATGTTAGCATTTAGATTTCTTAAGAACCCCTTAGAAATCAGCTTGACCAAGACAAAGAACGAGGAATCTTAACTGAGGTCAAGTCCCAGGGTGATCAGTACTGACCCCCAAGGAGGCAGAAGGCAAAGGGTCTGGGCTTCCCGCGCCATGCCCATTAGACTCGGGCATATGGAGTGTCCTCGTCATCTCTGTCTACCTATCCTGGTCCACTTTGGTAGACGCCATCTGGGGGAGGTTCTCCTCGACTCTAATCGCGATTACTGAAGGGGTGCCCTGGCTGGGCCTCTTGGGTCTCTCATAGTTGCCCAAGCGATGCTGACCATTCTCCATGGCCATCATCTTACTTCCTCCGAGAGAACTTGGGCTTTTGAGAAACTTTCTTCTGTCTCTCGTCTCTCCCTTCCAGGTTTTACTGCCCTTCCACTTGCTGAATTAGGCACTTGACCTCACCCCCACTTCCCACCCTCCCCGCTGCTTGGTGCTCCTTCGATTATTTCCACTTCTCAGTCATTTTCTTTTTCTCCATCCTCCCTCCATCTACTCATCTGTACCCTCCACCTACCTGGCTTCCAGGGCTGTGTGATCGTTGGCAGCTTGCTTCACCTTTCTGAGCACCATGATTGGATTTGGTCAGTGGCTCCATACCCAGATGCAGGGTTCAGAAGCACAAATAAATAAATAAGACCAATACACATTGCTTGCGCGTTAACTAATGCTTTAAAATAATCTTCCCTTTCCTGTAGAAATTCACTTGCTTTTTGTTTTGTTTTGTTTTGTTTTGGTGAAACATATCACCCTCTCTGTCTACCTCTCATTGTCCCACGGAGGATACAGACAAGAGAATGAGAAATAGGTCACGTTCCTCTGTAAGGACAACAGCGCAGGTGTGATGACACGCAGCAAATGACACCAGCCTCCACGTTGGAGACAATAGAGAGCGGTGGGGACCGTGGTTAACTGAAAGGCAGAGCACACACTGGGTTAAGGGAAGCTCTTAGTTCTCTTCACCCCCAAAAGAATTTGGAAAATCAGATTTTTAACACAAAATCTTTCAAAATTTATTTTGTGAATTAGCATTTATTTTACCTCTAAAATTTTTTTAAAAATCACTATATTAGTGAGCACAGTGTGGGCCTTACGGGCCGTGTTTGGCTTAGGGAGTCACAGGTCGCTTCCTGGTGATCACGTGGCCTCTCAGAAGAGTCCTTATGAGTTTCCAGTGAATAACTCAGCACCTCTTAATCACGTCTTTTCTCCGTGGACTTTCAGCACTCATACCTTTGGTTTACACTAACCTGGCAACCGTTTCATTCATTGCTTTGCAGTTTTTCCAACAGTTTCCGTTCTGTGTCTTATCTCATCCGGATGCGGAGCTCTTTAGGGCCAAGACAGACACTGGACTGGATTCTAGGGAGCCTTGTTAGCTTGAAAGGCCCCAGTCCCTGCCTTTGAAAGGAGAAGGTGGGAAGGTGTGTAAATGACCTGGACAGAGGGTTCCAGGGGTGTCCAGCCCCGTGACAGGCCCAACAGCAAGAGCACCTCCCGCTCAAGTCTTTCCGTGATGCCGGTCATCATCTCTAGATGTAGCTCCATCGTTCCCTGGCTGGACCACTGCAGATGCCTCCTGACAGGCCCCTGGAGCTACTCTGGCTGCTTCAGGCCTTTGAATTTGCTACAGCCAGAGTGACCTGATGACGTGCCTCTGGCCCTACTCTGTACCCGCTAAGGGCTTCTCACCACTCTTTGGAAGAGGCCCCCAGGCCTTAACGGGGCCTGGGAGGACCTGCATGGTTTGGCCCTGCCCTCTCCAGCCCCATCTCTCACATCCCCTTTCTTCCCCAGTTTTTGTTCTTCAGTTTCTGCAACTCAAGGTGCTTTCTCCCATCAAACCATAAAGAAGAAACTATATTTTCTTATGAGTACAATTCCCAGTAGAAACAGCCTGTGAGATATTAAAGACTGAATGTGGAACATGGAACATGTTTGGTGAATTCTCTGTCATCGTGATGAAAGTAATACTATTTGATACTTACACAGTGTTAACTCTGTGCTAGGCACGGTTCCAAGAAACTTATGTCACCTCAGTTCACCTTCACGACAATCCGGTGGGGAACTGTCACCCTCCCAAGTGACAGATGAGGACCTGAGGCCCAGAGAGATTAAGTGATTTCTCCCAAAGTGGCACAGCCATTGAGTAGCGGAGCTGGGATTCAAACCCATGCTGTTTCCCCTCCACCCTTTAATACATCCCCCAAGTGCATGATCTCAAGTTCTCTTCTGAAGTGTGAAGATTGTTAAATGGAAGGACACATGCATGCGTTTGTGGATTCGTTCTTTCTGCAGGTCTGTAAGCATCTGTTATGAACGAGGCCCTCTGTGTAGGGATCTCAAGACAAAAATAGCAATTCCTTCCCCTTGCACAGTGTTTTAGAAAGTGTTTCCTCGGTGGTCCAATGATCCTATTTACAGACGTGAACACCTGAAGGTTGGGGAACTTACATGCCTTTTTCACGGTCCCACGACCAGAAACAGAACAAGTTAGAAGCTGAACCTGGATGTTCTGCCCACGGGCCTAGTGTTATTTTCACCCTAACACACTTATTTAAAAAACCAGAGAGATCAGACGCACAGATGTGAGAAAGGAGTAAATCAAGATGGAAGCACCTGGTGCTTTTATAGGATGGATTAAATATCACAGGTAGACACGGACCAGGGTTATGTATGGATTTGATGCCATCATCCTGACGAAAGTACTCACCTCTTCTATTCGCTCACCTGGAGAGGTGTGGCAGTTGTCGTTTTAAAAGAGCAAACAGAAAACATCTGGGGAAATGCACGATGGTAGCGTCTCCAGTTTCCATGAGAAGAAAGTGCCACCTGAACCTCACAGTAGGACCTGGACAGCCCTGCTGGCCAGTTGATGAAAATAATTCCAGGTCCACGTTTCTCTCTCTCCTGGACTGACTTGCTCCCTTTTTGAAAAGGCTCCCATTAAAATGCTCAGCGAGTGACATCGATAGGTCTATCCCTTGGAGAAGGCAGGCATGCTGGGGCTACATAATGACACGGGCTTTCGGTGTTCTCGAGGCATTGATTAACCCTCACCTGCCAGGAATCATTAGCAAACGGATTGCTATTTTCTGATCGTTTGGAAAGGAGGCGAAGTTTTAGTAAATGATCATCGGTGGGCGGCCTTCCCAAGGGGGGCCAGCCCATGGGAACAGGCCTGAGACGCCGCGTCGGCTTCTGTTTTCGCCCGGGTGTTTAGGAAGGAATGGGAATCGCATTCCATGCAGCTAATTATAGGATAAGTGTGCCCACTTAACCAGCCAGCGAGCATGTCAGCTCCGCACGGCGCCTTCGCAGTGTACATTTTCTCTTCTCTGGATAATTAACAGGATCAAACTATTACTGTCAGGTTCGAGGGGAAAATTAACACATTATCTTAATTGTCTTTTCTGCTCAGGTACGCCGCATTACCATTTCAAAAAGGACGGGTCTAAGACGGTGGGATTTGAAACCACAATTCCTCAAGTTGCCCTTAATCCCTTTTCAAACTTTGATCTACGGTTGTGATATCTCTGGATTCTGGCTTCTCTGGTTCACTTTTGAACTGTTTGGAAATGGAAATCGTAGAGGGCGAAATGGTGCCCGGGCCCCAGCTCACACGGCCTCACAGAGCCGCCTGCTGAATTTTCAGAAATGTCTTAAACTGGGTTAGACAATGCTGATGTGTTTAAAAGCGAACTATGAATTTACAGCGAAAGCAAGAAAAAATGATAAAAAGTTGAAACTCATCACTTTCTAATTGCACTGCATTTACTAGTATCTAGGGGACTGAGGCTATGGTATGTCTGTGGCAGGAGAACTATGCAACGGTGACCGGTTCTGATGTTTTTCCAGCTCCGCGTTCAGTGACATTACCTCGGTGGCTTGACATCAGCCGTGGTGGGGATATCCACACTGTAGGAATTGGCAAGGACTGCGGATCAGGGCTCTGCTGATCGTCTAGACTCGAACTGGCCAACTATAGCCTGTGGGCTAGACGCCTGCTTTAGTAAACCGAGCTGATTGGAACAGAGCCATGCCCGCTTGTTGACGTGTTATCTGTGTCTGCTCTGCGCTCCCGCCGCAGAACGGTGCGGTTCCGAAAGAGACGCCGTGTTCTGAAAGCCTCCAGTGTTCATTCTTCGGCTTTTTCCGGAAAAGTTGCTGACCTCTGGTCTGTATTGAAAAAGGGGTAGAGAAAGTAATCGATGATGCAGCTGCAACTTAGGGGTGAATCGAGTCTGGGGCCGTCCTACCTGTGACCAGCTTGTGCTGCTGAAGCAGCCAGGGATACCCGTTGTTGTCAGGCCTGGCTGTATCTAGGATGTCACTGAATCTCTCACGTTTGCTCCTTTTTTTAAACTTTATTTTCAGGCAAGGTTTGCCATGATGGGATTAAACGGCTTCTCAAAGCTCCTGACCAATATTCTAGTTAGGGTTTAGTGACGGCAGCTAAGGAAGCATCACTTTCACAGCAGCCACGACAGCGTAAATCTTGCTTTTGTATTAACCTGTCACAGGTCGTGTGACCACTCTGACCCAATCTCAGAGATGGAGCACCCTGATTGGTTAAGCCTGAGATGTAGAAGGCCCATTCTTGGAGCTTGGGGTTTGGTCAGGGATGGTCCCATCTGAATGCCCTAAGCGAGAGGGAGGAAGTGTGATGATCCAACAGGAAGCCGGGTGACTTATTGGGGAGCAAAGATACTCTGGTCCTTGGATACCGGGCAGGCAGAAGCAGTGGATGTCCACTATAAATACGATCAAGGCCCTTGCTCCTCACAGAGTGGTCCAAGGGCCAGCACCATCTGGAAGCTTGTTAGAAACGCAGAATCTCAGGTCCCCTCCCAGACCTTTCAAACCAGAATCCGCATTTTGACAAGATCCACGGGTGACTGGTATGCCTGTTACGATGTAGGAAATGCTGCTCCAGGCCAAACTTTTCATTCCGCTGGAAGGAACCCACGTCTCAGGCCCTTTTCCGGTGTCATCCAGGTTAAGGGCTGATCCTTCTCCAACCAGAACTTAGCGCTGAGCACCAACCCACTGTCCTCTCTGCTACCCCCAGCACACCTGCCAACGTACGATCCCCTAAACAAGACTGCCACAGGTGCTCTCACCGACTTCTCGGGCTGAGGCGGTCTCGAATTCTGCCCCCTGTCAGGAAAAAGATGTCAAGGTAAGATCAGGAAAAATAAAATGATTCGCAGTGTTTTCAAAAATGAAAACACTGCCTGCCTTCAGCCCTCCCGCCATTGGCAAGAAATACAAAGCTAAACTTCCCACTGCTATTTACACGCACTAGCTGCTCTTGCGCCGTTTCGGTGGGGCTAACACTACATCCTACGTGTTTTCTCTCCTTCATCAGCATCATCAGCATCACCACAACGGTAATCGTAAATTTATTTCCCCAAAAAGCCAGCAGTGCTCTTTCCCATTCTTGGAGCCGGAGTGGAAAGGCGGCACCCACGTGCGGCCGCTCCCACGTTTCCTCCCACACCGCCATCAGGAAGGACACACATGGTTAACAGATTTTCCACATGTTTTTCTCCTTGGCTGACATCTCCCCACTCCATCAGAGCGAAGCCTGTGATCAGAGAGAGTGTTGATTGACTGCTTAGAGGGCATGAGCCTCCACGAAAACACAGGAATGACAGTTGATATAAATATCCTGACACTTTTTTCTTATTCTCCCCCTCCCTGAAGTGCCCACTTTTATTTTTTTTTTCTTGGCGTTTAAAATTAATATTTTCTTTGTGGACATGTAATGGCCCGGCATACCTCAGCGCTCGCTCAGGCAGCTTGTTAGCATTCCCTCCCTAATTGGATCTCTTCTCTGTGACCCGTGTGGAATTCTCCTGCCGTGGGTTTCCCAATCGATCTGATGTCAAAAAATAAGAAGAAAGACCATCTCCCCAAATTACATAGTGTAATATGTTGTTTCCTTTAGGGGGATAACCATAAAGATTCAGACTTAGGCTCATGTGATTGTTTTTGGGGGGTGGGCGGGAGCCAGGTCTATAAAGTTCTAGTGATTTGGGCAAACAGACCCTCTCTCATTTGTCCAAAGTAGTTGGCTACTCGTGGCCGTTAGGTTCTGGCCTGGCGGGAGCTTGGCTGCTTCCAGAGTCCAGGGCCATAAATGATGTCGTTTCCTCTGGAACAACATGAAAAGCTGGAAAGATTTTAATAGGTACGATTTTCCCACCGATAACATTTTACTCTCTGGACGTCCTGGAGTGGAAGGAAGACTGTACACTATTGACAGAGGTGAGGTTATTACTGTTTTGGTTCCTGGTCTCAGAAATCTGTCCTCATTATGCAGTGCCGAGTTCCAAAATCTACTCCAGCAACCGGAGGAGACCGGTGCAATGCTCTCTTGTAGGCGTCCAGATAATTCCAACTGGCAGCAGGCTGACCCCAAGCTCCGTCAGCATCCACCGAAGACCGTGTGGAATTCGGAATTCTTCCCAGCTTGGCCCTGGGAACGGAGTTGGCTTTTCCCGGCACTGTACCCAGGGTAGAGCTTCCCTTCCTCGTCCTAGGCCCTGCTTCACCACGTGGTTCCACCGAGTCTGTGTTTCCCAGTGGTGCCAGGGGACTCGGTTGCCACAAGGCAGACCTTGGGACCCTTCTGAACATGTGTTTCCTAGGCTCACCCACTCCTTCTGAGGGCGCGATGAGGCTGCCTCTTCACGTTCCCTGATACCAGGGGCTTCCATGCCCCCCTCCCAGCAAAATTCTGAACTGCCTCCTCGCCCCCACCCTAATCAATCCCAGGATATTTAACAAACATCTCTGACTTCACCTTTGCTTCGAAGCCATGGAAACAGGCCAGGTCAAGATCTCTGCGTTCGAACCCTAATTCTGACAGTCTGGTTCTGTGACCTCGGGAGACTCCGTTCATTTCCCCAGGCCTCAGTTTTCCCCATCTATGAAATGGACGGCAGTGGCCAAGGGCTAGGCTCGATTCAAACCCCAAAGATGAATCCGCTTTAAGGAAAGACGATCATACACCTGAATTGAGAACATGGCTTTCCCCACCTCCGCCAAGGTTCCACCTATCGTACATCTGACCGGGCCCCCAAGCCGCCGTGTAGTCTCGCCATTGCCCACAGCTTCTGTAACGCCACCATGCCTTCCCTCGGCAACGGGTGTTTTTGTTTCTGCTCCTGTGAATGTCTAAACACTTCCAAAGAGAAAAATTTCAGCTCTGGTGTTCCCCTTTGTGGCCCAATCTTTTGAACTGCAAATATCTGAGCAGAGACTCGTTATGCATTCAGCTTCTCCGGTGCATGTTTGTCTGACTGGTAAGATGCAAGGTAAGGGACTATTTACAGATATCTTTGAGAATAATATAAGGACACGAGGGGGCCAGGGATAATAGGTTTACATCACAGAAAATGTAGGTTGGGCATAAACTTCCCAGCAGTTTGCATGATTCAATTACGAAGTGGTATCCCATAGGAAGGGCTTTGATCGTCTGCACTGGAGACGTTTTCAATTTTGTCGGGTTTTTGAACCATCTCTCTCAGTGATCTCGGCAAAAACAGGAGGGAAGGAAGGCTGCTGAATTGGGGGTATTTTTCTGCATTAATTTCTTTCTTTTTTTTTTCTCCGCATGCTAATTTCTTTGAATAATTATTACAATGAGGTCTAACAAAGGGTCCATTCAGGATTTCAGAAGAGCCGTGGTATCTGTGCGTTTTGCAGAGGGCTACCTCAGCCCAATCCAATATGGTTGGCTCATAACATGACGTGAAAATCTTTAACTTACTGCTCCCGACTCACAAGTGTACGCAACTTGCTTATCACTGACGTGAGCTTTCTTGAAGACTAGAATATTCCATTTTCTTTCTTTTTTCTCTCTCTCTGTTTGGTTAACTATTTGTAAGTAACATAAGACACGGATAGGGAAAAGCACATACCAAAAATATGTAGTTTAAGAGTTATTGTAAGACAAACATCCTTGCAAATTACTATGCAGATCAAGAATCACGACTGAGCCAGTCACCCTGGAAGACCTCGGATGTGCCCCCTTCCAGCCTGTGGCCTTCCCGCCCGTGACCCTGACTTTTGCGTCACTTCCTCGCATTTCCTTATATTTTATTAGTTCAGTGGGTGTCCCTAGACATTATGCTCTGGCCCATTTTAAAGGCGTTTTCTGATTCTAGTATTTCTCTTAATAGATTTTCTTTCCATCCTTTTCTATTTCATCACTATTTCTGTTGAAGAACTTAGGACACTCGACTTGAGCGTTTCCCAGAGTCTGGATTTTACCGATTTCAAATCCAGGCTTCTGTTCCGCCTTTTTTCCTGCCGTGGGACCCGGCGGCTGGATTGGACGCGCGTCTGATCACTTTGGGAAGAATATAGTTGGTGGTGTGTCCTTTCATCAGGACGCGCAGGCGCGTGTGTCTCTTTTGTGATATTCGCAGCCGTAGACCTTCAGTGCTCACACCCTTTCATTCACTTGAGTGGGTAAAAAGGTAATTTTTTATATTCTATCATTTTTTTCATTTACTAGAAATATGAAAAGAGATGCTCTCATCTGTATTTGATTACCCAGTGGCACTGTTTATACGTGAAAGGTTGGATAAAGGCGTAATTCTTCCCTGGTTACTAATTTTCAAGATAGTGAATTGGCTCTCTCTATCTTCCCCAAAGTGACCAGTCAGTATCTTTAAAAATATTATCATGAATTGTGTCATCAATAAAAGAGGGAAAGAAACAAATAGAGCACCAGAAAGGAGAGAAAAATGGAAGGAAGGAAGGAAGGAAGGAAAGAAGGAAAGAAGGAAGGAAGGAAGGAAGGAAGGAAGGAAGGAAAGAAGAAAACAAGGAAGAAAAGGAAAGAGAAAGAGAAAAAAAAAAGAAAAAATACATATAAATCTAACAAAATATGGGCAGGATCCTTACGTGAAAAACTTTTACAAAGCACTAATGAAAGAAAGCAGAAAAGATTTAAATAAATGAAGAGATATTTCATGTTAGTGACTTTAAAATAAGGGATCAATATGAGTCATTAGTTATAACAAATATATCATCTTAATGTATGATGTTATCAATAGGGGAAAGTGATGTGGAACTTCTGGAACTCCACACGATCGCCACATTTTTTTTTGTAAATAAAATTATTTTAAAGTGAAATGTTTATTTACAAAGCGTCATTACACGCTCGGTAATTTAAACATATATTCTGGGATTCAACCAACTGCGATTGTTTTGTCTGTTTATTTTTTAAGGTTAAATTGTCCCGTTGTTGTCCTCTTGAGAGTTGGCTCTTGAGTCCTTTTCACATGACCCGAGTCTGAAAGCTTTTTGGCCATGAGGTACAGCAATGTCAGCTCAGCTTTTGCACTGCTGCCTCAGACGGAAAATCCGCCGTTTCTACAAGAAACGTGTCTTCTGTTTGGGAAAATGGCATTTCCAGATCACAGTCTTGGTGCTAGGGACAGTAGTTTCTAGAACTCTTTAGTAAACCCCTGAGTTTATGCTGATGACTCCACTTCAAAGTTATCGGTTTGTTTGCTTTTTAAAGAATTAACTTAGTCTCTTCCGTAATACGTCTGCGTCCCCTGTTTCCCACACCGAGAACCCGGGTTCCCGAGGACACAGGGAGTGATAAAACTCAGAACACCCCATTTTCTCATTTACGTTCCCGCAAATTATACGACAGCTTCGTGACAACAGCAGGCCTGCTACCATCGGTTATAATTATCAAGAAACGTTGTTTTTTTTAAAAAAAACTTTGTGTGTTTTCTCATTCTTCCTCCGACTTTATAGTCGTATCAAAGCCACAATCCCCAGGCATAATGACCCTGACAAATGATGCTCTTCTTTTTCACCGTCCTTCAGTCTTCGCTCCACGAAAAACTGCATGTTACTCACCACCAGGCCTAGGGGGGAGGCCTTCCAAGCCAGTCGGTTTAGAGACAGGAAGGGCAGGGCTATTCCTTGTATATTGATTTCTTGTACATGGATAGCGTTTGCTTCCATCCTTTGTTCTTTATAGTTCGTTTTATTAAATATAAAATTCTTGACTCACACTTTTTTCCCCCTTTTCTGCCTTAAATATTTTCCTTTTCTTCTGGCATAAAGTGTTATCTTTGAAATATCCGATGTCTAATTTCCTTTCCCTTATACACCCCTCGTTCATCTTCCTACTTATCTAAAGGGTTTTCTTTTTTCCTCCCTTCCTCTCTCATCTCTTCTCCCTTCACTCCCTCTGTCCCTCCTTTCCTCCTTTATACATTCGATCATTTAACTGGCACGTGTCTCAGTGTTGGTAGCTTTAGGTCAATATTCCCAGAGACGCAGTGTGCTCTTTCAGTATATAGTTTCACATTTTTTTTTTTCCTCCAGTAAACATTGCCTGAATTATGATGTTTAGAATTTGCTCTCTTTCCTTGTTTTGGCTTTCATTTTTTAAGGTATTCCTATTATCCCTATGTTGGATAGTCTTTGCCTGTCTTAAATATTTGTCCCTTTATTTCAAACCCTCTTTAGTTCTCCCTTAAATTCATGTGTATCTTATTTTGTTTTGATCCCCCATTTACCTTAAGGCATCATCTGTCCTCTTTATTCATGCTTGTGTCCCTTCTAGTTTAATTTTTATTTCCAAAAATTCCTTTTCTTACCTTCTACTCTTCTTATTCTTGTCACCGCATCTCCAATTTTTAAAACTCCTGATCTGTGTTGTGCTTTTGTGTCCTGCATATTTTCTTGTTGTCTTTTAGCTTTCTTATTTCATTATAAAATAGAAGGTTACAGTTTTGACCGATGCGTGTGCATACATTTCTGGTAAGCTTTCACTGTCTGCAGGCGTGCTGCTCTGTTCCTTTTCTTATAATACCTTTGTATGAGACATATCCTGGGTATAAAGATATTGCTCGTTTTTATATGAAATTAGTTTTTCTGAACTTTTAGAAGCAAGTGTAGTTCAGGGGTAGCTTTGATAACTTCAGAGAACTCTCTTTGCTGATGTTTGGTGCAGAATTACAAAGCAGGACGGCTTCCTCTCTGACCTTTCCTGATGTCCCCTCCCCCGCGCTCATCTGGACCTTCTCCTTTCTTTGTGTCTATTGACGCCTACTTAATTTTGATTCTGTTTTTACCTGTTGTTCCTCAGTGCGGGGTCCGGAAAGGGGTTCTTGAGGGGGGTCCTGGGGGTAGTTGTAGATGTCGAGAGGAAATAGATTCCTGCAGACCCTTCAGTTCCTACTGGGAACCCCTCCTCCTCACTCACTGTTAGATCTGGGAGACCCCTTTCTTTTTTAGCTACTACTCACACATTGGTCTTCCTTGCTTTATCATGGACACTTCTGGGCTGTTTTAACCCATTTCCCAAGAATATTTGCTCATGGTGCTTGTGGCTGCAGCGTGGACCCCGAGATAACTCATGGAGGACAGTCCCCACCTCACCCCCAGAGTTTGCCACAAAGTATCTCGCTTTTATTATTATTTTTACGTGGCTCTAGTACATTGATTGTCCTTGGAAACAAATGACGTCATTCTATTTCTAGCATTCTGTTTTAAGTAGTGGTGTTTCCATTTACAAAATATGGTAATTCTCGATCGCTAAAAATGTCAAATCCTAGCAAACGTAGCATCTCTATGCGTGATACTAACATCATTCTCGAGCAGTTGTTAGCCGCAGATTCATCTGCTGCATCTGATTTACGAACGTGTTTCTGTTACATTCGGAATAGAGACAGGTTCTGTTTAGAAATAACTCCAAGAACAGTTTTTGTATTTTTTTTTCACATCGAAAGCCAGATTTCCTTCAGCCTCAAAAAGAGTGTTTACGTAAAATTAAATTAGTGCTGCCAGCGAGCTGCACTTTTCTTTTTTTTTTTTCTAACTGGGAAATGGGTGAAGATTCTTCCGTCTCCAGGTTCACGGGATGCTCTGTTGCTTCCCTGTTGCTCCCTGCGCAGGCCAAATGTCATTGGTGGCTGCGATATTGATTTATAATTAGAAATGTACATTTGCCCTTCCTCCCTGTTTCTGTCACAAAGCTCCTGAAGCCCTTGGAATTTCCTAAGTGATAAGAGCCATACAGGTCTCCTGGTCGCCATAACAAACCCTTTTCGACCCCACCTGCTTCTTAAATCATGTTCCCTCCGGGGCCGGGAGAACCGGAGCGCATCGGTGTTCCACCGTCTGGTTTTACAACAGACACGGTGGCTCAAAATCAAAGTGTCACGAAGTCCTCGATGAAAATACAATTCCCATCATTCCGGAGTTAAAGGGGACTTTACAGGTTCCCTCCGGAAGAAGTCCGATCTCCTTTTACAGGTGGTGAAATGCTAGCTCCGATCTGTGAAAGGCTTTGGCCAAGGTCACAAAAGAAAGGAGGAGCAGAGTCAAGGTCAGATTCAAGGGTCTAGATTTTCCAAATCCTGTGATTTTCCCACGTGCAGCGTGTGGAACCCTGTCCTTTAAGGAAAGGGCTCCGGCCTTCCGTTTCACCACCAGTCGCAAAACTGTTCTGACTGCACAGCTTCTGATGCTCCGCAGACAGCAGTTCTCAAACTGGATCCTATGCCTGAGAGAATTTCTGGGTCTCTGAGAGTTTGAATTTTCTTTTCAAAGGGAATGAACCGAAGCCGACGATAAAAGCCCAGGGACTCACCTTGAAGTGGATCATCTCGCTATCACAGAGGATGGCAGTGTCATCCAAAGTCAATAATATTTTTGTTTCATTCCTATATACAATATGTTTCTTTAGTTATTGTGCAACAGTGTTTTTCCTCCTCCTTACAAATATTTTATTCTATATTTTTTGATACAACTAGTTAGGATGATAGAAGCAATAAATCCCTAACGCCTCCTTTTCTTCTTCCTCTGTCCTTAAAAAACCCTATTGTCCATCATTACATTATGCTGGGCTGAGGCCTTCTGTCTTATTTCTGGCAAAAGAATGAAGTATCATGAGATGATCGAAACTCCATGAGGAATGGAAATCGTGGCGTTAGTTTGCTTTCACCAAATAAATGCTTCCTATCAAGGTATCCCGCACTTGCGTCTTTTGCTTAAACCTGATATTTGGGGCATCTACGTTCCAACGCAATGTTTTCTTATGGACGTTTTATTATGGAAGAGTCAAGAGGTTAATTTCTGACTGTGGGCCTTTTGGATGATAAGTCGTCTTAATGAGTCCCAAGTATCATGCAGAAAACCAGTGTCGAGCCTATTAACACACCCTGGGCACCCCCTCCCTCTTTGGGGCTGTGTGTTTCGTAGTGTGTTTGTGTGATGTGAGCAAAGCGGCCTTGAGACGCGGAAGCCCCCTCTGCTCAGGTGAGGATGGTACATGGCTCTTGGGGATTACCAGCACCGTCCAGGAAATAGGCCCGGGTTTCTCTCCAGAGGTTCTAGGCACCTAGGAAGCACTCACCAGGGGTCACTGTGAACTGAACGCTGTTTGGCATTTCATTCACTCATTCATTCGCCCATTTTACTGCTTATAAAAGCACATTCATTCGCCTCTTACCTTAGTGACATTTACAGCATCTCTATAGGATGCGTTTTTAAATAACACTTATTCCCGCACACAGAAGGCCTGACAGATTTGGTGAGTGAGTGAGTAAATGAATGAATGAATGAATGAATGAATGAATGAGTGAACACCAGAAGAGCGTTCTTCCCACCATGGCACTCTGCCTTTCTGTGACAGTGCCGGGGTCCAAATTTGAGTCTTAATCTAGAGCAAGCATCCCTTCCACTCTACACCGCACCCCAGATGTTAGACGTGCGCTGCAGGTCGGGGACTTCCAGCGCAGCGCACTAAGTAAACGTGGATCAGAGGTGACTAGGATGTTTTCTTTCGTGTGCTCCTTCAGTGTCATGATTACGTGGGGTAGGAACTCTCAGCTCGCTGACGTTGAGCCTTTCACACCTGTCCAACACATCTGTTAATCTCCCTCTTTAATAAAGAGACAGCGGCCTCGAGCACTGAGCTTTGGGCAAGCAATTATGTCCAACTGGAATTTAATAGCATTGTTGTTTCTAAACGTGTGTTTACTTTTTTATGGCCACTTTTTTTTTCTTATTCCGAGTGATATTAATTTTCCACTTATAGTCGCGATGAAAAGCGTCCTTATAACTTACATCAATCTAGATTTCGAAAAGTGAGTCCATTTAAAGGAAAAGGTTACATAAATGATGGTACGGATCATATGCGGGTAGAGAAACTATGTCAAATGGGTACTGGGATGACTCAGGTGTTGGAAACGTTTCAGTGCTTCACTTATTTATGGCCCTCGGGAGGCCGAGGCCCTGTTAGGTCATCTTTCCATCCACAGCAAAATGGGAGTTTCCCCCTCTCTTCATTTTGCCAGACTTTTCACCTGGAGTTTACAGAGGATTCTCCATGAGAAACCACATTTACAGGGGGAACAAAACAGTCAGCAGGTTGGTAGGTACAGCTAGTGATCCAGAGATAAATCTCTTTTTAGGCCATCGGCCTGATTATCTCTGGATGCTCAAGGAGAAACCTGGAGGCCCAGCTCTTTGGGTCCATAAGAGGCTGATTTTTCCCCCCCTGTGTTCTATAATTTTGCACTGTGACCTCATCGTTAGTGGGGCTTTATGTGAGGGAAACGCAGGAGCTCGTTTGTGAGTATGTTCTTCTAAGGTGCTTGTTTATAACCTCTCAGCTGTCCCTGGGGATATTCCCAGCTGAGACTGCTCCACTGTGGGCTCCAGATGAACCCCAACCCACAGGAAGAGGAGTCTGGCCATTGTGAATTCGCATGGGAGATACTGACATTTGTCTCCCACCCAGACTCACATCTGAAGTGAAGCTTCTTTGAATCCTGGAAAGGAGACTGCCTCGGCCACCCCGTCCCTGGGGTGCAGCTCTCTGAGTGGCCCGGCTTTATGTCTGCATCCAGCCTCAGCTCCTGCCCCTGTGTGTGGCGGTAAAGGCCCGAGCTCCTATTCGCCTGGTCTGCCCTCCATGGGCCCCACCTGCTGCCCTTGAGCATCTGCAGCATCATTTCACATATAACGCTCAAGGTTTCAAAGGCTGCTCTGTTTTAAACCTTTCTCCAAAGGTTTTCCCAATTTTTTTTTTCTTCTTTTTGCAACCTCCACTTTGCTGCACATGAAAGGACGTTTACTGTAGGCCAGCCGGTCGTTCTAGCAGTTTTGTAATCAGAGATTCTTCAGGTTATCTGGTCCAAAATACTCCCAGAAATATGTAAAGATCTGCAAAGGCAATCGAAAGCTCTTCTTCCCCAGCTGCACCTACCCTGCATGGGCTGGGGCCGGGTCTCCTCAGAAAATAAACACGCCGAGGAGGTTCTGTGCGAGTGAGAAGAAATCAGCGGTGTTCCAGGCAACTGCACTAAACTGAAGGAACAATGGCATCGGTGGCAGTATATCTTGTGTCATGTTACGATTTCTCCTTCTTAAATTATGGAAGAATAATGAAATCGAGAGAAAGATATTTCATTTTAATCTTTTACATCTGTTCGTGAGGTCTAAGAGGATAAAACAAGATAAAGCGGTGCTCTCTGGAGAAGTCTATATTTTCAAAGGCTTTTGGCATTAACGTGCTTATTAATTGTTGTCGATCGTCATTGTCACTAAAAGAATATTGTATAATATATGGTGGCCTTTATAGGGCGAAGAGAGAATTTCAAGCTTCTCTCTCAAACTGAGCCACTTAAAATGAAAAACAAAGGCCATTAAATCCTGTTCATCTGAGGTGGATCCTAAATATAGCTTATTGGGGCTCTTAATTCACCCCCCAAATACTGTAGTTATTAAAAATGTCCAAGCTGTTAACTCGAAAACAACATATGCCACATTTACATAATGATTTGCATAAAATTTCCATGTAATCCATTTAATGTCAGAATGTACAATGACGCTTCGAGCCCCTCTGCCTTTGGCCTTCTCTTGCCCTGCTGTGTTGAACTGGCATCTCTTACTCGTTGGAAGCTTTTCGAATGGGATTCTGAGAGGCAGCGCGGGGGGTGTAGTCTGTCGTTTTGGTCCAGAAAGGTTTGGCCACACGTATTTGTGTTTTCAGACTCCGTGGGTCGTTGTACGATCTGCATTGGGATGCCCTGGGTACCAGTTCTCTGAGGTAGATGGAATAGGGCCTACCTCATAGAACCGTGAAAAAGTAGCGCCTGGGAACCCTTAGTGCACACACACATTGCATGTAAGTGCTACGAGTAGCAGTGACAGCATGTCGGTGTTCGGCCATAACCAACGTTTATGGACAGTGAGGACAGCAGGAGCATTTCTGGGTGCCCACGAGGATGCAGCGCTGTTGTGACCGCATTCCCTGATTTCGTCCTCCCAGCTCTGCTATGAGGTCGGTACCACGATCCCCACTTGGTAGGCAAGAGATCGCGTCTCAGCGATATGAAATCACGGACCCAAAGACAACTACCTACTAGAGGTCCACACAGAGAAGCAAACCTTGATCCCGTGCTCTCCTGTCTTACACACTGTTTGTGGCTTCCTTTGCTCATTGGCACAGACACCTTTCATGCAGATTCGGCTTCCACCCCCAGGCTGGGAACTGCGCCCATCAGCCCGCCAACACGGCGTTTCAGCGGCGACCCCTTGCAGCTCTTTTAATTGCCGCTATCTCTTTGAACATTTGGAGTTTGTCATGAACTCACTTTCCAACCCTGATTCATCCCAAATTCAATATTCTGTTTCCTTTCAGCTTTTTTTTGTGTGTGTGTGTGTGTGTGTGTTTCCCCAGCCATGAAAAGATTGGTAACTTTATAAAACATCTGAAAGCGTGGTGGAAGCTTCCCGGGGCTTCAAGTGTTGTGTCCTGTTATCTTTGGAATAACTTTGAAGTCCCACCGGTGTAATAGAAGCCACTATGATGTCACGGAGCTGATTAGCGTGCCTGTGGGAAACATTAATTCGTGCTGACATCATAGCTGGGTTTGCCATCAATCAGTTTGTTTTGCTGCTTTCTGCGTCCCTCTCCCCCCACCCCCGGTCTCTTCATGTAAAGGTGATGGGCTGACCCTTTAAGGATAATGGGACATGGATGGATGCCCCCAGGTGAGGCAGCAGCCACTGCCTCCGGCCTCCCTCCCGACAGCACTAGGAGGAAATGGTGAAACAGAGCTTCTGGGAGAAGCAGGGAGGAGGCTGCTGGTCCTTTGATTCGCCTCGAAAGGTTTTGATTTAGTTGGTTCTCAGATGCTTGATATCTAAAACTTTGAAACTCAGTAGTCAGCGTGGCTGCCTGAGTCCGTTTGGTTCCGGTCACTTGTGATTACGGTGATTGCTGGTGGCTCCGGTGCTGGGGGGCGTGTGTCGGCCTTCGCTGGCTAAGACCATCCCATGCCAAACTACTTCTTTCTTCTGCTAGGAGAGTACGTTTCATCGACAAAGGAAGCCGAGAAGAGGAGACATGGAGGGTCCTATTATCTCAAATTGTTCCTATTTAACATGCATTCCAGAGCGATCTTTCTGCTCGCCACGTGCAATTAATTTCATCACCGACGCACTGTTAAGTATCTCTCAGAAATGTGCATTTTTCCACGACGTATTAACCTGGTAATGATGTCTCTTCTTTTACCTTTAGATTTAGGATCAGTATTTGATGGTACGTGAAGTGTTCTCTTGGGAGCAGGGGAGAAATTGAGAATTTAGGATTCTTAAATCTACCATTTAAGAATTGTAGGTAAGAAAGGGTGGATTTGAAGGTTTGCCTCCTCTGTTCCGTCTTCGAAGGACAACCCTGCCCTGCCCACTCTGCCAATGAAAACAGAGCTTCCAAGGCGGACTCACCCAGGTCTTCCCAGGAGCCTTTCTGGGAATGTCTATAGGGTAGACACCCAGGAGCGGGGTTCCTAGGGGCCTAGGATTTGAGTATCTAATGTCACCAGCTATTGCAGATTCCTCTCCAAAACACCTGCAGCAGTTAAACTCCCAGCCAGCGATAATACGCGGGGAGAATGTTTCCTAACGTTTCACCATCGCTTAATACTACCTGATTGTCTGATTCGTTCCCCAGTTTGAAAGGTAGAAAGTGTCATCACGGTCTTGCTCTAATTTGCATTTCCCTGACCACTTGTGAAGGTGAACGTTGCATATACATATAAATATATAAATATACAAATATATAAATAAATAGATAAATGCACACACACACACACACACACACACACATATATATATTCAGCCATTTTTGTTTCCCCTTCCAGGAAATAACACATTTGTATTCTTTTAGTTTCCAATCTTTTCTATTTTTCTCTATATTATCTGTTACTAAGGGATTTGACTAAATCATCTACTCCAAGGTCACAAATATCTAATATGTTTACTGTATTTCTTAAATTTTACTATTCATAGCTCTTTAATTTAGCTAATTTATCTAGTGTTGATGTTTTTGTATATGGTGTGAGGTTGTGATCCAGCTTTTTCTCCATGCTACGAGAAATTTTTCTTCTACTAAATAACCTGTATTTTTCTTCTACTAAATAATCTATATTTTTATTAAATAATCTGTATTTTTCTTCTAAATAATCTGTATTTTTCTTCTACTAAATAATCTATATTTTTTATTAAATAATCTGTATTTTTCTTCTACTAAATAATCTGTATTTTCCCCATTCCTTGGTGATGCTCCCTCTCTTAGATACCAACGGACTATAAAATCCTGCTAGGAAAATGGTTGGAATTACACATTTATTTCGGGAGATGTATTAGCATCTTTGCTAAGCTATTTCAACTGTGAATAATTTATGTTTGTGTATTAATTCAGGTCTTCTTTTATGCCCTTTAAAATATTTTATTTTTTTATTTTTTTTTCTTAGAAGACTTCTGTATACCTGGTACTTTATAGTTTTACTTACTCTTATACATGTGCTCTTATACATGCTCTTATCTTTTGTTACCATTTGCTAGTTGATTATTGCTGGCGCAAGGCACTACTGACTTATATTTGTCTTAAAAGGAAGACATTCAACTCTATTCTTGGTTCCCAAGAGACACTGACCACGTTTAAGACATGATGCATGTGTGTGCGTGTGCGTGAGAGGGAGGGAGGAAGGGAGAACGTCCCTTGTCTGGAGGAAGAATATAAATATACATAAACAGGGTTTTTGCCAAATAAAAATGGTGCTAGAAATGGGGTCAAGAAACAGAAGGCAGATGAGTTCTTCGGGTTCTCTGTCTTCTCCGTGATTGAGTGGCTCTCAAGCAGGATGCATTTTGGCCTGCTTGTTTGGCAAAGCCATTCTTGGAGCCCCTTGCCTGAGATACGGGAAATGGAGAAAATAAGGTATTTCATGGTCCTAGTCACAGAAGTGAGTTACTGTGACCTGACATATTCTGGGGAAAATAAACTTCAAAAAATCAGGGTAGGAAAACGAAACCGATTCCTGGTATGTAGATGTGCCCCAGGTGCTCTGCTAGGGGCTTCGTGTATTGTATCTTCTTTAGTCTTCGTAAAAACCTGAGGTAGATGTTATATCCCCAATTTACGGATAAGGGAACAGAAGCTCCAGAAGCGAAGTAAACCAGTTATTAAGGGTTAGAGCAAGGATTCAAACCCAGCTCTGTCTGACTCTGTTTTCTTATTTATTGTTATGTTCTTGTCTTTGTATTACTAACCTGCCTTTCTCCATCCTTGTGAATATATATCCTTGCTTATTTATTTATGACCATCCGACACCTCATAACCTGCTTTCTTTTTTCTATGGCAATAACCCAAGGGCAGTAGTTGCCAAAGCAGCCTGAGTTAGCCTGTAAATGTTTTCTTCTTTTACCTTACACTCAGGGGACTCTCCTGGCTGGCTGCCTCGGGAACTAAGAACAATAGCCTTTGAGATTCTGTCTGTCCTCAAATTAGATCAGGGTCTTGGAGGAGTGACCTACTTTACAAAGAAAACAAGAAAGAATAGACTCAGAAAGAAACTTCCATTTTCCATTTCTAGTACCTCTGATGAATGAAAGAACTGATGGCCGAATTTTAAATTTTTTCAAGTGTATAGAGAGTCCCTATTTGGGTCTAGAAAAAAAAGATCCTAAAGTGTTTACATGATAAAAATAAATAGAAAGTAATAAAAGCAACAGTAGGTTACATAGTTATAGTCCTTCATAGTTGTCAAAGTTTATTAATGCTCGTTTCTTTGGATCCTTCCAAGGATGGTTTAAAGCAGGCGAGGTGGGCCTTCTTTCCCTCTAGCTGTGGGCATCGTCATTGTCATCTGTCTTTGAAGTTCTCCCCTTGAGAGACGGAGTACATTTCTGACCCTCGGTTCTGTGTTTGGCCCTGTAATTCGCTTTGGCCAATAGGAGGATCTTAGCAGACGTGACTAAAGCAGAGGCTTGACATCGCTCGACGTGCATGCCCGCGAGTTTTTGGCCCGTCTCTTGCCCTTCAGGCCCTGCCATGACTGAATGAGAAAGACAGTCCAGGCTGGCCAGCTATGCCAAGGAGGATATGTGGCGCAAAGCTCCCCAGCTAAGACGCCTCAGCCAACCTACTTGCAGGGTCTGCAGGTCCCACGGACTTTGGTAGCTGGTTTGTCCCACAGCGGAGCTAACTGAAGCCCCAGGATGAACCCGTTAGTAAGTTGTCCAGATGGAGCTGGAGTTCAGATCGTCAAACATATAGCTCTACAGGCTGTTCGACTGTGCTGTGTCGCTTTTCTTGCCGAGAAACATTTGTTTGGGCGTGAAAATACTTCAATGCAGAGTGTTTTCTGGGCAGAGATCGCGTCTCACTCATCTTTGATTTCAGAGCCTGGTCTGGTACCTTGTACGTGGCTGCTTCTCGGGATATGCTTATTCCATAAATAAGCCATGAGACTAGTAGGGACATACCTCCATCCTTTTGGTCTTATTTTACAGTTTTCGTTTAATAAAAATAAAGCTGAGAAAAGATATATATTATGTATGGTCAGTGAAAGCCAGCTTCTGAGAGTCAGTCCCAGCAACTGCACAAAGAGGGACGATTGTCCTTTTCCTTCTCAGACATCTGTCCATATGTGGCCTATTTCCTCTCTGAAGAAAGATCAAACCTCATAAAATGCCTCATTTATATGCCACTCCCCATATGAAACAGCATGGAGACCATTAATGAGAAGCAAAGGCTGCGAGAGGAGTCGCACGTGTCGGTTTCAGGCAGACTGTGGCGAAAATGCAGCGTCCGCTGGGACTGGCACACGGGAAGAAAGAACAAACGTCGTGCCCCACGCTCGGCGGCCCCCCACCCTCACCCCGTCCCCACTCCCCCAGTTGCCACAACAGCTTGAGGTGGAGAATTTGTAAAACCCACATGGAGAGCTTTCTCCTCTGATTGTTTTTTTCATCTCAGAAGTCCAGCAGTGCCGATGAAGGTAGCTGTGACATTTGCAATTTTCCATGCACCAGCCCATTCCATTTCTTTCCTGGTGCCGCTGCATGGTACAGTAAACCTCGAGCTCTGACAATTATTACAGCAGGAATAAAATGAAGGGAGTAATAGGAACAAAGCATCGCCGTAATTGCCTTTTCATTATTGGCTAACAGTTAGTTATTCAGTCACAGGGAAAAATTACACCGTAATTGGTTGACAATGGAGAAGCAATCGCTGGATCCCACAACTCTGATATTTCTGCTTGTCGGGCTTTAGACCTTTTATTCAGATTTTGATGAAACAGCTGGAGCATTAAGCTGACATCTGAGTGTATCCTTGGTCGGATTCTGGTGTGTCGGGCGCTACCCCATTCAAAATGTTGAATTTAAACTGGCACATACCGGCGACTTGCAAATACTTTCGTCTATTGACTTCCAAATAAACCCCGCCCCCCCTGCATCCCAGTTCAGCAAGAAGGCGTGGTGGGGGCCATAGCACCGATATATTTTTTAACAAACCGCTTTTCCGTTGGGCGTTTGGAAAAGAAAGAAACGTGAAATCACAGGATGCATTCTCTCCGCATCCAGATGTTTCTCAAATTTGGCTTTTGAAACCCGAGGTCTTTGTAAAGGGATCCTTAGAAAATATTCGCTCTCGCTTCCTCCTACAGGTAGAGAAACGGAGGCCCAGGGAGCAGACTAGGACGCTCAGAGGCATCTATCTACCCAGAACTCCGACCCTTTCCGCTCTGTCGAAACTGTGCTCTGTCTCCACATTTGCCTGCAGGGAGAGAACTAGAAAAGCAAGACAGGTAAGACCTGGGCCTGCACAAGCAGGCGTCTCCACATGCGTGTGCGCGCACACACACACACACACACACACACACACACGACGTGGGCGTTACGCGTTGCTGGACTGTGGAGGGTCACTTAGGTCGTGTCCACTCCGTGTTTGTCATCTCCGTGGGTAAGCGTCACGGGTGTGACCTGTCCTTGGATTATTCTGGGTATCAAGGGCTTAGCCTGGGGCGATGTGGACCATGGTAACTCGTGAGATGTTTGATGATGATGATAACTGAGGAGACCTGATTCTTATGATCCAGGCCTAGGAATGTTTTTACTTCCAGGCGATGTCAGGGTTAAAACAAGCAGAGCTTTTGGTTGGTGTCCACGTGGCAGTTGCAGATGAAGGAAACAGAGCTGGGAAGGCGCTTTGTGAAGGAGAAGTCTGTGTGTTCGCGCGTGTGTTCGTGCACGGGTCCGTGTTAGGGGCTGGCGGTGGACGGTGGAGAAGTAGCCACGGAGTCTTCATTTAAAGAGGGAGAGTTTCGTTTAGGAGATGAAATGCAGCAGATCGTATGCACGTGGCCTCGAACCCATTTCAATGAGCAGGTAAGGCCATGACTCGGAGGAGCTGGTCATGGCGAGGCCAGGAGTTTTGAAGAAGGGGCACATTTGGGAACTGTGTGGGTGAAAAGCTATGATGAACATGGAGGGCCAGGATAGGAATTTGGCCTTTCATATACGTGATCGCATTACATGTCACAGACATAGAGACCGAATCTCAGAGACATTTAAATGACTTGCTCTGGCCAAGACCGTCGAGCCCGTCAGTGAGAGAGCCAGCTTGGGTTGAAACCCAGAAGCCGAGCTTTAACCCCTGAAGTCGCTGGTGGTCTTTAGCTACTTGCGGATAATTGGAACATACCCTACTTTCTGGTCAGTCCGCGGAATGTTCACCTGATGCCCATCCTCTGCGGTGCGCTGTGGGCGTTCAGACGGGACTTAAAAATCCCTGTTCTCCAGGAGTTTGGCCTTTCCCGGTAGAACCCCTGAGCCAAGGCGTGGATGGGTCAGTCCAGGGAAGAGACCACTCCTGAGACATGGTGGTGACTCAGTGTGGGTTCCCCCTGAGACAAAGATTCAACTAGTATATTTGGAAGGTGAACCCAAGGAACGTGGCAGGTGTCTCAGTGAGCGTCGTTCTGCGCCTACAGGTGAATGTCCAGGTGATGTGGGTGGGACGCCGACGGTTTCGGCCACAAATGAATGGCAAAGTCTGTCCCACGCAGGGCACTTTGTTGAGCAAGACCTTGCAGGTGAAGGAAAAGGCATCCTAGAGCACGGCACCCACCTGCCGTGGGGACGCGACTCCAAACCACCCCGCTGCAAATCGCCCGCCGGGCCCTGTGCTGCAGCACGTGCAGGCCCAGTGACATCCGCCTCCTGCCCATCACGTAAAGTCTGTGTTCTCGTCCCGGCATCCAAGGCTCTTCACCACCCGGTCTTAGATGACAGGTTCTTAGCAACTCGTCTTGGCCTCAGTGCCTGCCGGTGTTTGAGGGTCTCGGCTGCAAGCCCCACTCCTACCTCGTCTCTCCTGACCATCTTGGGCGGAGGAGACCTTCCTCACCTCTTGCCCCTGGCCGGACACACTTGTGCAGCTCCAGTCACTCCCAGGAATATAGCTGCAATCCCGTCTGTGCATTTCCCCAACCCCCAAGGCTCCAGGAACTCTAAGGGTTTTGTTTGTGTTTTCATTTGTTTTGCTTTTAAAAATGCCTCATAAGGTAGCCAAACCTGACCCAAACTGACAGGGAGCTATTTATAGCTTTTAGTTGATGTAAATATTCATACATTTCACGACATAAATATTCATGTATTTGGTTACCGATTGAAGCTCCAGACTCTGCTGCAATTTCACACGCGCACTCTCTCTCTTTTCTAAAATGTGAACAATTCTCAATTACAAAACACATATTTCTGGTTCAAGGGATTCATATATGGGGTTGTCAGCATGCAATAATGATGAGGGTGATGATGATGATGATGATGATAATAATAATAGTAATAATAACAACAATAATAATAATATAATAATAATAATAATAATAAATTACTGCTATAGTCATTCTAAGAGCTTTATGTATTTAATCGTTTAAATCCTCACAAGGCAGTAGTGTTGCAGTGGCTGTGTGGAGACCCAGGTGGGTCCTAGAGCAGTTGGGGGGTCCCGTCACAAGCTATGTAAATGTCTAACCACTATACCGCCAAACACCCGAAACTAACAGAAAATAAAATGAAAAGGTTACAAATCCATCAAAAAATGTCTCACAAGGACCTGACGGGCTACGTTCTATTCATTTCCCTATTCTCTGATACCTTTAGAAAACCGATGTCCAGAGACGTTACGTGGCTCGCTGGAGGTCACACGGCTAGGAAATGCCGGAGCCAGGCCTTGAACCCGAGGCGGCCTGGCGGGGACCACGCTCTCACTTGCCACGCTGTGCTTCTGAGTGCGGAGGTCCGGGGTTGTGTGTGGGACTCAGCTCAGACTTATCATCTGGCTTGTCCTGAATGCCCTCCTGGGGCCCTTCTCTCCTTACCACCCTGAGTTCTTGGATCTGAGCGGTTAGGTCACAATCCTGCTCTCTGACATCAGTGTTGGTCCCCAACTCCCCTCACACCACAGCCTCGGGGAGGGCAACGTGCCTCTGGCAGCCCAGCCCCCAAACCGGCTGCTGAGTGAGCCCTGAACCTGCACCCCACTTTGTAACCTTCAGAGCCGCCCCCCTGCCTCCATCATGTCTTGCAAACCATGCATGTTTGTGTCCTGAGCGTTGTCTCAGGGCCTTGTGCATAGCAGGGCCTTCGTGACCTGTGGTAGCAAGAACACACCCCTAAACACAGAGGCCCCAATCGGGGCTCCTTTGCCAGTGAAGACATGGTCTGGATCTTAAGTTACTCCCTCCCTTGGCTCTTGAACCCTGTCCCGGCCGACCTGTAGCAGACACATGGTGGCAGAGCTAGAATTTAAACTAAACGATTCGGATCCAGTGAGGAATCTGTGCTCCTGACTGTGACGACGGCTGCGTGTGAACAGCTCGTTCTGCATCAGTCACCGTGATCAGCAACCTGGGTGCCTGGCCTCTGCTGTCCCTCGCAGCCCCGAGAGGAGGTACCGCCGCTGCATCCTTTCACCGTACGAAGAAACTGAGGTACAGAGAGTGTGACGCCCCCAAGGCCTCATACCTGCTGTGCCCATCAGTTGTTGCCATGGTAACTGTGTAACGAACCACCCCCAAACTCAGTGACTTAACATCACCGCCACTCATCCTCGCTTGCACATCTGTTGTCCCTGGCAGCTTCCCTGATCTCATTTGGCTCCGACGAGCTTGACTGCAAGCTGCCGTTGGATCCAGGTCTGTGCCACATGCCACTCATCCTCTCTGGAGCCGGGGGACTCGTCTGGGCATATTTTTCTCATGGTGATGGCAGAGGCACAAGAGGGCAAACCCCATCTCTCACACGCAGTTTAGACCTCTGACTGTGTCACCACCACGGAGGCCTTCCATTGGCCAATGCAAGTCACATGACCAGGCCCCACATCAGTGGGGTAAGAAGGGCACCTCACACACCACGGTGAGATGGCCAGTAGCAGGATCAAGTCCAATATGGGCGGAGGAAAGAAATGTAGTCCTTCTGGGAACAGAAGGGGCGTGGGGGGCAGGTGGAACCTCTGCCCAGCCGGGGTCTAATGGACGACACCCACTGAACGGGAGAAGCTGGGGTCATCCAGGGCCTCCAAACTCAGAAGTCATATTTGGTCAAGCACTCTCTTGAGCCGTGACAAGTACCCAGAGCAGATCTTTTGGTCACACAGGGGAAAAAAAATGCCTGTGCATGCTATGGGCGTCTTTGCCCTTGAGTTGGAAGGCACAAGGCGTGGGAGAGAGGGTGGGGCGCCTGAGCGGTGGAGGGCGCAGGAGAGGGTGCTCTCACGCTGACACAGCCCCTCGCAGACTAGACGCAGGTGACCCTGTGTTCGTGCTTCTCCCTGGCACTCAGACCTATCATTAAAGGATTAGCTGTCTCCTCGCTCCCCTTCCACGTGTTTCCACGCAGCCTTGGAATGCATCATCAAAGTCCAAAGCAAGGACATTTGAAGTCTGTGCCTGGAGGACCTGTTTTCTTGCGTTTAAAGGGGTTGTTATAAATTCCTAAATTTTTGGAGCCCGTGTTTGCACCAGGAAAGAGGAACGAACAGAAGAAGCTCCCAGTGGATTAATTTATTTGTATTTTGTTCTAGCTCCTGACATTTGGAAAAGGCTTGAGGATCTTATTAATGTTTGCTATTTCTGATTTGCTTTGTCGGATGCTAGATTAAACCACAGAATCTTGGAAAATAGACTTGTTATTTTCCCTTTCAGAGGCACAATGTCGGAAGCTATTTTCTCAAGTTTTGGTGGCTAGGCCCCAGCGCTACGGCTCCGTCTTGTCACCACCCTCACCTGAGCAGACTTCGTGAATGGGTCCCATCACTGCTGCCCATCAAGCCCCAAATGACCCCAAACCCTCTCAGCACAGCCCGCCAGGCAGCCACTGCTATCTGGTCAGAGTCGATGCGACCTAGTTGCCATCATGTTCTGAAACTTCTCAATGTTTCACATGCCATTAAATTACTTTATCAAAGTCTTTACGGAGTCCTGATGAAGATACCGCTCTCTTCTTTCTGCTCTGGTCCTTATTACGCTCCTATTCAACTCAAAAACCGAGTCTCCCAACTCCTTAGCTGGTCATCAAGATCCTCCACCATTTGCCACTTTTGCTCCCCAGGACTAATGTACTTCTAATCCCTGTTTCACCCCCTCGTGGTAGGCAAAACTCTAATTTGGCTCCAGAGATTCCTGCCTTCACGGCACGCTGGGATGGATGGTTGGGCACCCTAAGTGGAGGGGACACTTGAGTCAAAGGCAAGTACCATGGTGGATGATAGCTGCCTTGGAAACCGGGAGGGGGCCTGTATAAGCGGACTCCTGAGGGTAACTGGGAATCGTCCTGAGGAACTGGGCTGGTTGGGAGGGTGGCAGAAGTTGGCAGGAGCCGTTGCAGAATCAGAAACAGGATGAGCAGAGTCTTGGCAGTGAGGGGAGATGGCTTCTTCAGAGAGACGCGAGGGGTTCATGGTCACTGATGAGTATCGGCTGGGCAAGCCAAGCTGTGCTTGGGGTGTGTGTGTGTGTGTGTGTGTGTGTGTGAGAGAGAGAGAGAGAGAGAGAGAGAGAGAGAGAGAGAGAGAGAGAGAGAATGAGAGAGAAGTGAGAGGGGGCCAGTGAGAGAAGAGAAGGGCATTTCAGGCAGAGGGGATAGAATATGTAAAAAAAAAAAAAAACAAGGCCCTGCAAACACTCCTGCATTAAAGCATGGAGACGAGACAGAGTGTGGCGACAGAAAGGCTCAGAGAGGCCTGTGAACCGTGAGGAGTTGGGCTCTTCCCCGTAGGAGAGAGGCGACCACCGAATGGCATTAAACCAAGTAGGGACATGGGCCCATTTGTGTCTTCGATGGATCATTTGGTCCCTGGGTAGTTGAGACACCCAGGACAGGCGGCAAGGTAGCATGACACACATGAAAAACTACTTTGGAGCATTTATCCTGAAAACACAGAGAAAGAGTAAACTTCTGAAAATGATTTACCGCAGGAAACAGAGAAGGAAATTAGAAAACCTATTCGGCATCCTTCGTAGAATACTCAAGGAGGACATCCTCTTTCTGAAGGAGATGAAAGCCATAAGGCGGACACAAGTTGGCAACAGAGTCTCATGCAGTGAGAGAGCGAAGAACTGTGAGCGAACTGCACACGCAGAAACAAAATTAAAATCTACGATGGAGGCAAGGAAGGGCAAATCTTGAGCCACCGTGCCAGACCGAGAGATAAAACAATGACTGAGCATAGAAGACGGTGAAGCAGCTCTGGCCTAGTGGTTACAGGTGTTCCTGAGGAAGAAACAAGCCAACTCGGCATGAAGGCAATAATCAGAGAATAACTGGAGACGAATTTCCCCAACTGGAAAGGATCTGAGGGTGTAGATCTGAACGGCTCATCACATTTCAGGCAAAACCACAGAGGAAAGGAACTCAAGATAGTCCACACAGGGACTATCATAGACATTCATACAGAAAAATCAGATTATTTAAAATACGACTGAAAAGCCGACAGCTTCTCGTTCTTTTGGACGAACCTGAATGTCGGAAGACAATGGAACAATGTCTAGAATTTTCAGGGAAAAGCCCTAAAACAGTATATTGTGCGTATGTATGTATGTGTATGTAGAGAGAGCTAGGTTGTCTTTCATACAGAATGATTGAGGAAGACAGTCCCTAATTTGTAAGAGCTCTGGGGGGAAGTCAAGAAAAGGAAATCAATAGTTAACAGATATTTATCAAACATTTTTTATGGGCCAGGCACACTTCAAGGCACTGGGCATAAGTCAGTGATTGAGACCAACGAAGTCCTTGCCATCACGAGACTTATATTTTAATAATAACGATAGAAATAAGCACATAATATATGACATACTATCCAGGAGACAAGGCTGTGATGGTAAAGAAAGGGGAGCAAGGTGACGAAGAATGGCGAGGGCTGCTATTTTAGATGGGGCGGCCACCGAGGGACCTCTCTGAGAAGGGAACACTAGAGAATTAAGTGAAAGGGCAAACCAAGGCCATGGATGGCGCACAGAAGTCTGCGAGTTGGGGGTTTGGGGGGCTTACTCACCTGCTGGAGGAAGAGTTAATGAGGCCAGTGCAGCCGGGTGGAGCTGGAGGGAAGGAGATGTGGGAGACGAGTCGGGACCGAGAGTCATAGAGCGGATCACGTGGGATTTCAAAGTCCGTGTTTCATTTTAGACACAACAGGACGGATTTTGCTTAAGGATCAGACCATACATACTGTCTTATAACTCACCCCTTTTTGCGTTTACCATATCGTGACCGTTTTTGTATGACAGGGCCTATACTAGGTCTCTCTCTTAGCTGCCTAGAATCGTGTTGTGTGGATGTATCATAAGGCAGGCCTCTACTAATTGACATTTATATGATTCTATTATATATTGTTTATTTACTTATTTATTTTTTTAACTCTTCTAATGCTATAATAAACATCCCTATAGATTAATCTGGAGCACGAACACACATCTGTCCGGTAAAAACCCGAGAAGGTAAATGGCGCGGTCGAAAGAGGGTACGCATTTTTATTTTGACAGTTATCAGCCAGTTGCCCTCTGAGAAAGCTGAGCCCTTCCCACCAACAGTGGACGCGTGTTTATGAGCTTTACAACCATTTACAAATCAAGAAGGATTGGTCTGTGCTGATATAGGAATGTGTTTCAGAATGAGCAGCGCAGTCGCCACATTACGTCCGTGACGGAGCTTGAATCCTTTAGACCCTAACCCATCACATACTGTTGAAGATGCTAAATTTATCTAACACGAATCTCAGTTGAGCCGAAGCAGCGTTTGATCACACACACTTACAGTTTGACTGGGGCCTTAAGTAGCACTGCGTGGCGCGTATGAAATCACATCCGTACAATAATAGCTCACTTTGCCTTTCGGTGTGACATCCGTGGAAAGGTCTATTAAATATACCTGTCATGTGATAAATGAAACGAGTTCTATGACAATAAAAATGCCTCCCACACTTCTCCCGGGGTCTGTTGCAATGCGAATTTTGTCTTATGGCTCTTCGTACATCTTTTCTTAGAGCCAGATCTTCGTGAAAGCCGGTCAAAGGCCGTACTTTTCATGTTTTGCGTAGGCGTCGTAATTATCTAATGCAACTGCTCCAGAAATCAGATTAGTAATTAGCTGGACCAGCTGATTGGTATGACTTCCTGGATGCGGATCTTTAATGTTGAACATTCACTTTGTGCTTGCAGGATTTGTTTGTGTGTATCCTACGTGCGATGAGAGCTTTTCGGTAATTAGCTCCTCAGGGATGTCGTCTTCCCATAGTTAAAGAATAATTACAGCCGTATGAAGAGTGAAATGACTTCGGCTTCCTTTTGTTGTGGTTTAATTGTATGCAACAAGTCCAGGAGGGGTCTCATTTCAAATTGGGATAGTGAAGATGTAGCTTTCATGAAAAGAATAATAATAATAAGGTGTGAATTTGGTAAAATGGCAAATTGGTCTAATTTCGAAAACAAACAAGCAAACCACCCTATTAACACAAGCCTTGTGTTATTTCATTAGCTCCTAATTTTGATTACAAATTAAACTGTGGCAGAGTGAGAAGTTGCAAGGTTATAACACACAGAGATGGAAACTTGAAAAAGTTCATATCAAGCAGACATCAGCTGGAGGGATGCTGCATAATAGCCTGTTAATTAGTGCCAACCACGGAAATGCAGAAGAGTAAGATGACAGGCCCGTCTCACAGATCGTATAGTTTGGGGTGAAGTGAGAATAAAAAAAAAAAAAAAACACTAAAAATAATAGATTTTCTTCAGCACCTGTCGTATTATTTTTGAAAAATTGGCTTTTTGGAAAAAAAAAAAAAGATTTAATTTCCAAGATATGTTTTAATTCCCGGTGTGAAGTGATAAAAAATGCTACTTCATCCAATAATGTGTTCGTCAGCGATCGCTGTAAAAATGCTGCGTAACAAACCACCCCCAAAGTCAGCGTCTTCGAATAGTAAGCATTTATCTGTCACCCACGCGTTTGCTGTAACACGGCTGGCCTAGGCTGGACTTCAGGCTCACGACGCTAGGATCCAAGCTGCTTCACAGGTCCTCCTTGGACCCACAACACGTTCTCATGGAGAATAGCAGAAGCGCAAGAGCCAAACCGAAATGCACAAGGACACATATATGTCTGAACTTCCATGCGCCCAAACGGGTCGCATGGCTCGGCCCTGGATCCCCGGGGTGAGGAAGCGTGCTCTGCCCGGAACACAAGGAGGAGGAGGGAAGGTCTGTGCTAAACGATCGTTCACATCCTCACAGTAACACGTGGCGATCATCATGGTTGCGATTACTTCCCCCATCACCGGAAATTAAGACCTTCCAGCATTTCAGTATATCTGCCTTTGATTGCGTCGGGCCACACTTAAACATTGGAAAAGGTTGCACAGAAAAGGAGACACGATGAGACCATCCTACTCGCAGCACTGGACGAGACGGGGCGTGATGAAAGCTGTATTTTCTGTGCAGTGAGGTTCGGGCCAATAGAAACGTGAAGCCAACCGACTGAAAGGAGTATCTTCCATCCATCTGTCCATCCTGAAAATCCTCTCGGAAAATGAGAACGTGTGGAAAGTAGACTTGTTTGAAAATGCTGAAACCTGACCTAAAATTGCATTATTTCCATGCAAAACCGGCCTCGTTTCAAAACCGCCTCTCACATAGCTGGCCCTACTCGTGAAATAATCCCCCCAGGTGTGGCATCCTGGTTGAAGCCGCGCGCCTTGGAAATGGTTACGCCAGGGTATGGCGCGGAAGGAGGAACAGGATCGTGGAGCTGCCTTGGTCTGGTGACATCACCCGTTCCAGAAGCACCGATCTGTTTTTGAAGCAGATCATGGAGGACTTCCCAGCCACTTTGTGTCCCTGCACCAAACAACTGGAGAAAACTGGAGACGTGCTCCACACATCCCTGTTTTCATCCTTTACGTGACAGATGATGTCAGCAAGGAGGAAACTCATTGCTTGTGAACTTGTTTTGGGAAATAGCAATGACCTCTCGGAAACGGTGACAATGTTGCCTGGAAGAAAATCCACGGTATCTGTGTGTAGCAGACCCCAGCCGTGCCCTGCCCATGGCTTGGTGGCATTCGCCATCCCTTCCCCTACCTTCCGGAAACCTCTTACTTTAACCATCTGCCTCTTTCTGCCTGAGAATGTTTTCTGGCTGCCGGAGTGGGCTTGGCCCGTGCACCAAACAGGCTCAAAATGCTGGAAAAGTTCATCTCTCTGGGGGAGCAGCCCTCCGTCGTGATGAATGGGCGTCAGGAAGCACCCAAGCTTCCTCGGTCCTCGCTTGGGATAATCCTGAAGCACGTTCCCCACTCGCGCGTCCAGGTCTTGCCAGTAAGGCCGAGCCCAAGTGGCCCACAGCAGTGACCTGCTTGATAATGAACCCTTTATTGTCTGCGTTCCCTTCCCTGACTCACTTCCCCACTCTCCGACAGGTGCTTCCTGGGATCCCCTCCAAAACAAACCACTTGCACTCAAATCCCCGCGTCGGGGACTGTCTGGGGTGGGGGGAATCCGACCTAAGACACCGTACACCTGCAGGCTTGACATCTCATCTGGTTTTGCTTCTTGGTGAATAAAGAAGCTCTGTACGTATCCCGACTCACGGCCTTTTCCAGAAGATTCCACTAGTGTCAAAGCAGTCTGCCAACGAGGCTGACGGGCAGCTGGCCGACCACGGGGAAGCGTCCCCATGACATCAGCCAGGTCCTCATTCACCACCGTTCCAGGGGGCTTGTCAGAAAATGGAAACGGACTGCGAAGGCTGCCTCCCACCTCCCGAAATTCCCTGCTTTCCAGAGCAGTTCTGAACACGCTTGGTTGACCTCTGGGCGGGAGATAAGTGCCATTCTTTAAAGATCAGGAAGAGTTTCCTCTGTCATGGAACCCTCGGCAGATTCCTTTTAAACCTAATGGTCGGAATCAATCTTTAAATTCAAGGTCCTGTCGTCCTCGTGATGGAAACTCTTGCAAAAACGCTGCGAGCTTTTTCGCCTTCATACTCCGATCCCGGATGAGGGCACTGGAGGGGGACAGTTTACAGATTTCCTTGGTTTTAAGATACAATCTGCTGTAAGATGTGCCACTGCTTGAAGGGCAGAGTGGAGGAGGGGGGTGTTGCCTGTATCGAAAGTTCTCATTGGCTCTAAGAGGACACACGGTTCAGAAATTTTTCCAGTTGCATCTGGGGATGGAGAAATTATGGGGTGGACCCTGGTCGGCGCAGGTGGAATGGCCTCGCAGATGCACTTGACAGTGGCGAACCCTTGTCAGTTGGGGGGCAGGTAGGGCTGGGTTTTGGGGGTTCTCTTATGCTCAGGGACCCGCAAGACCAAAATGCATAACCTTCTGCTGCCACTGATGGTGTCAGCGAGGTCCGGGCGAGCTCTCTGACGTGACAAAGGAACCGACGTAAAGTGCATTCTGCTCGAAGGCTCGGGGGATTCTGGTGTTTCTCTGACCGGCCTCAACTCCCCCTGGCCACAGGAGAAACAGGGGTCCTGTCCCCCACCGGTCGCCGTCACTCACGTTGATCCAGCTGCATTGTCAGCCCTTGTCGCTCTCAGAATGAGTGAGAAACGAAACGAGTCAGATGGCCACCGTGGCCATGGCGGAGACCGGTCCAGGGGCTCACCTTCTTGGTCCGTCCAAGCAAAAGAAGCTTCCGGGGGAAACTTACCTTTCAGCAGCATGAAAGTTTACTCTTTGTTTTATTTAGGTATTCCGTATCTATTTTCTTTTGAGGGAGCGAGAAGTAGCTGCTCATTTTTGTCTGGAAAAAAAAAATACAAGAGAAAGAGACTGAATTTTTATGAAGGTCAAACTTACTGATGACTCTCTGGAAAGAGGATCTTTCTAACGCAATTTTGCGTTTTCCTAGATTCGTGGATTCTTTTAGACTTTTAAATGGGATCTCAGCCTCCAATTTTTTTTTTTTTTTAATTACTGATTGAGTCAAATGTCTGGAAACTGAGGCTTGGAGGAGGTGAAGTGATTTACTCCATCATGAATATATATAGTAAGGTATTTTTGAAATTATTAAAATAAATGTAGTTTTTCTTGAAAAATGTACCCGTTCTTCTTCCGCTGTTGACTTAACTGTGTTTATATAATGAGGGGGGGAAAATCTGTGTTTGGTCCAATCACAAACACTCAGTGAAATAAGCGTAGTAAGGTTTCCCAGCTCATGTCATCTTTGTTACTTTTGCGTAAATCTCAATTTCCATCTATTTCTTTGTAAATAGGGGATAATCTTGTAGGAAAGTTCCCTCCCTTGCTTGGGGAAGATTTGCCTTTTCTGTTCGCAGCGTCTCTCCTCGCCCCCACCCCCCCCCCCACTCCAAAAGACTTAACATATTTCTTCTCCTTCAGAACCTATCTAAATATATGTTTCTTTGTGATGCTAAAAACTAATCTTTGTTTTGTCAGGCTTTTAGGAGGGATACTTACCTTAATCCTTTTAGGTCTGAGTGACTTGAAGTGATAGCACTGGGAAAGTTTCAGGTTTCAAGGAGCAGGCTCTCCTAGGACCTGCTGGGCTGACCTTCCCCAGAATCCCCGGCCGGTCGCCTTTGTCGGGAGCGCTTTCAAAAGACGTGTGCCTCCTGTTACTGCTCTGCGCTTGGATGTCTACCAGGGGTGCATTGAACAAAGAAAAGAAAAAGGAAATTTTTTTTTAAAAGAAAGGAAAGAAAAGGAAGGGAGAGGAGGAGGGAGGGAAGGAGAAAGAAAAGGAGAAGGGAGGAGACCAGAGAGCAGAGAGAGGACTCAAATTACGTACATTATTTCTGCTTTTCTAGTCTTTAAATGTAAATTATTCCCTCATTGTAGATGTTTCTCTTTTTTTCTCTTTTTTCTCTCTCTATTTTTTAAGGTTTTAGAATTCTACTTATTTCCTTAAAATATATTCCCGTTATCAGAGTTAGGCATTCGATAAAGAGCTGCACCGTTTCTGATCTGGCCTTCATAGCTCCTTGTGCGTCCCCTGTGTCTTCACGTGGCTGGTCTATCCACGAGCCTCGGCCATTGCCTCGATGAAGAGCCTGCTCTTCCAGAACGTTCATTAAGCACCGGCTCTGCCCGAGAGGTGGAGAATGGTGCCGTTACTGAGAGAGAGTCACAGAGAGCAGCTGTCAAGATCCGCCGTGTTTGTCGTAAAGACTCCCTCTGGCCACGATTTGGGATTTAGCAAAACTCATTTAATACTCAATAACTGGTCTGCCTTCCTGGCACCGAAGCCCATGTCTCTTGAAATGCAGTTCCCAGGCCTCCACCCGCATCACAGTCACTGAAGGGAGGGAATCTGCATTTCCGACAAGGCTTCCTTGGTGGCCCTGCTGTCACCGAAGTCTGAGAGCCACTTCTCTGACTTCCCACCGCGTCCCTGACTGCTTCGGCTCCGTGTGCCTGCTCCGGGTGTCCTCTCTAGTCCCTGCTCCCTGTCCTTGAAGGATAATGTCTGACAGATGTGGGGGAGGGGCATGAGCCTTGTCAACTTGGCCTGTTGGTTATTGATTTCCCCCACTTGGGCAGATAGGACTCAGATTTTCCTCTGGGGGAGCCACCCATTCCTTAGTTTTAATTCGTGTGATTAAACAGGGACCATATATATCTTCACACCCCTTGGAGTGGGCATGCGACCAGGCCTGGCCTGTACAGTGGTGGACACATCACTAAGCTAATCACATAGGACCCAAACTGGGGCTTTTGTTAGAAAAACTGAGGAGGAGACATTCTCTTTTTGCTGGGATTGCTGGCAACGAAAATAATGTCAGCCCGGAACCCCTGGGGAGGAAGCAGGGTCACCTTGACACCAGCAACAGAGACAAACAGAACTGAAGTGTGACCAGGGTGGGGACCTGATGTCCCGTTGGTCCCCTCTGAGTTTCCGGCTTCAGATACACCTGTGGACAGAAGACCTGCCTCAGGAGTTTTCTGTTTCTGCCGGTTTGACTTGGTTTTCTGACGTTTTCCACAGAAAGAGCCTTGTTGTGAGGGACGATGAAACTAAATGATCTCCTCCAGGTTCAACTTTTATCCAGTGTAGACCAAACGCCGGGTGTTTGGTGCAGGGAAAGGTTCGGACCCAGTGGCCTTTGATAAAATACGTCGGGGAGATGATCTGGAAGCCCAGGCGTATGAATAACTCTGGGGTTGACTCCAGGAGTCCCTCCGACTGAGTCAAGGCCTAGAACATTCCGTAAAATAGTTCCGAACACGCAACTATGTCAAGAATGAGTGACCTTATGGGGACGATGCGACAGAACATTTGAATTAGAGCCTCATGGAAAATTCCAGATCGTGGTCATTACCCTTAACCCTGATGACTTAAGACTCCGTAGCTTAAGTCATCGCCGTGGCTCGTCCAGACCCCCCAGAGCATTACCAGGGTAGATTCCTCAAGTCGTAACGGTGCCCATTTCAGTCCACGGCAAAGGGACAGCCCTGGAGTCATGACTGTTGGGGGGAAGCTCGACAGATGGTTAAGAACAAAGATTTTGAAATCAGACAGACTTGACTCCGAGTCTCGCCTCTATCTGCCCACTACCTGCCTACCCCGGACACGTCGCTCAGCGAGATAACGTAGGGAACGTGCTTGGCACAGCACCTGGCCCGGCCTGACGGCCTAGCCGACCGCACCCCCTCGTGCTTCTGACCTCACTGTACCTCACTGACGTTTTCGTTCACTTTCACCATCCGCCGATGTTTCATAAATGTCGCCCCCACGACTTGTCCTTTGGGTCAAGTGTCAAAGCCCTTTGCGGTAGCCACTTCTTTTAATCCACTATGGCTGGTTTTAGGCCTTTGGGTCTCAGTTTACCTATCCAAAACTGGAGGGAGGAGGGGGAAGGGGAAAAGGCATTGTTAGACGGGACGTTCATGGATGTTTTTACTAATCCTAATACTTCTCCGGTTCCGAGAACTCTATGCACTTAACCAACGAACTGGAAGTTGCTAGGAACAGATCTCGTTTCGTATTCCTTAATCGCTAATTTTGCCAAGGTACGCTGAAATTTTTTCCATCTGTCTGTAGCTGTGCCTCTATATGTCCGAATCTGGCCCAGAATCAGAGTGGCTTCTACTGCATGCCTGATAGTTTTCCTGCGAATGCTATCAATTGGGAAGAATCTTCTTTTGAAGCTTCCAACCTAGAAGATAAATTGCATTTTTAAAATACCCGAAGATCCCCCCCCACCCCCCATTTTTTTCCATTTCTTTGATGCACGTAATTCGTTCGACTTCAGCCCAGTTCTCATCTTTTGGCAAATCACCAATTCACAGATTCCGAGCAACATCCAGAATGTATTCAGCTAAAACAAATCAAGTCCGACAGTTGTCACAGAAGCATTTAACGAAAATTACTTCAACATTTTAACAATGCTTGACATTTTCAGGGACGTCTTTGAAGTACAGAGCTCCCAAAATATTTAGTGTTAACAGTTTTAGACAGGTGTTTTGCCAAAGACATGTAAAGATGTGTTGAGTGAAGATGATTATTTTGCAGTGAGCTTAGCCTCTGGAAAAATATTTATGTCTTAATTGGATGGAATTCCACCTGTCATTTTATCAAGCGCTTCGCTGATGGTCCGTTTCGCTTAGAGTCCAAGGAAAACGAAAGTATTTTAGTTGTGAGAATTAATGCGACACATGTTTGGGCTTTGTGGAATCCCAGCATTTGTTGGGTGATAATTATGGGAGTGTTTTAGGAACTTGAACTGCAGTTTGCAATTAAATAAACAAAATTGAGTCTGAAAAGACAGCTTAAGAAAGAAGCAGCATGACAAAAAAGGTTGCAAAGGCCCGTTTGCAGAAAACCGAAGTTAAGGCACTGAAAAGAGAACAAAAACACTTAATTAAAACTGAAATGGAAAAATGCAACCCGCAGACACGTCTTCTAGGACCTTCTATCCACTCTAGGGATTAGTTGTGTTGAGAACTAATTCCACGTAGTAGGTCCTCAGAAACAGCGAGCTTTCTCTCCCTTGCTTGTTCCTTCTTATACGTCATCATCTTTCCCTGTTCTGGCCTTTTTTTTTTTTTTTTTCGGTCCTTTACAACATGTTTTCAGCAAGGAATACCGAAGAGAAAAACCAGAATTCAGCTGCTTTTGAATCAGCGTTTAGATCAGAGCGAGGAAATGTCCCTCTTTGTGCCGAGAATTTCTCCGCGTGCGCGCAGCTGATGAAGTGTTAGGGTGTTGACTTAATTATCAGGGGGAATGAGTTTGCTTCACACCTTGATGGGCTGAGAGGGGCCGTGTAGGTACCTGATACGTTCTATTTAAGTCCCGACTGTGTGTCGAGTGGGTGTCAGCTCTGGGCAGGTCTCCTTGAGCCCTGTTGTCACCCTAGAGTGGGACCCTACAGGGAGAAGTGGATCCCAGGTGAGGCGTTCAGAGCTGGGGGACAAGCAGCTGTTGGTTGGAGGCACTTTCCGAAACCTCTCATTTTGGGTGGTAACATCCAAAAAAACCCTAAGCAACGAAAGCTCCAAGTCGAATCAAAAAGCAAAACCTCACCGCTGTCAGGTAGAGTCAGGGGAAACGGGGTGAAAGACACGCCCAAGCAGAGGAAGCGATGCAGAGGTCCCCGAGGCCTTGTGAGGGCCCGGCCCGGCCACCCCCACTCTGGCCTCTGTAGCCCAGTCCTGCTCAGAGAGGGAGTCCCCAGAAAACGACGTGGAGAAATCGTTGTTCACTGATCTCGTCTCGTGGTGGAGGTCTTTCCTTGTGGTGAAAATACTTGAAGCGTTTGGGGTAGAAATTGAGCCTCTCGGAGGCTCTCGGAGGAGGAAGGGGGTCTGAGTATGACGCGGGCGGGATGTTGAGCAGGAGGAAACGTCGGGGAAAGTAGAGCTGTGGATCTGGTGAGAAGCCGTGAGTGACAGGGTGACTGTCCTGCACATCCCCACCCTGACATAAAACGACAGCTCCTGACCGCCCACCAGGCCCATAGGACGTGCCGACTGAGCCTCCTGTTCAGGCCGACATGGGGAGGCGGCAGGAGAAGTGAGTGAGCCGGGGGACTCGCAGGCTTCATGACGTATCCGCCAGGGGCCACGGCCTGGAGTCCAAGGCCAGCTTCACCAGAGGGCCGGGCTCGGATGGATCACAGCCGACACACACTTCCCATGAGGACCGAGCAGGAGAACTGCTCCTGGGACCCTACACTAGGGAGCGAACCTCTAGATTCTTCCCGACGTGGGGGACGTCTTCCCTCGACGTCCTTTCCTGTCCTCTGGCCTCTCGTAGACAATAAGATTCCGTTATTGTCCCATCTTCTTGGGTTTTTACAGCGTCCCTGGCTCTCGTTTTGATCACGGGAACCGTCCGGTATCTGTTTTGCCTGGTGCCCCCGTCGGCGTGGGGCCCACTGCTAAGTCACTCACCCTGGTCCCTTTGGATCGGCTGCCGTGGGTCTGTGATCAGTGACTTTTCACTTCCTCGAGCTGGAAATATTCCTCAGGTAAACCGAAGTTACACCTTAACCGTGTCTGTCTAACTCATAGCAGACATGCTGCCCACATCACCCGAAACCAGCCCGTTCTCAGTTCCTGTCGTCTTAACTTACCAGTATCTCTTCACCCTGGTCGTGCTGTGGTCCCAGGGAGGGGATTAAGTGTCGGGGGTGGGAGCATCATCACATCAAGGCACGACAGGCCCCCGGGGCTGCTTCCTGCTCCTGTTGGCCATGGCAGGTGGAAGCACGTTCGCGTAGAAGTCTAGAGGCATCAAACAGGGACTTGGTCCAGCCACACCGCCCCTCACCCGCCCCCGCCCTGGGGGGAGGTGTCCGACCTTAGTTAAAAGCATGGGGCCTGGAGAAGAGCCCCAGTTCAGGGTGTGAGTCCTGTCTCTCCCCCTGGCTGTGGGACTGGGACCTTGGAGAGGTGCTTAGTCTCTCTAGGCATCGTCGTCTTGGTGTGTAAGACCTGGGAAACGATGCACTCAGATCACGGGACGTGACAGACGAAGCCTATACAGGCCTCGATAAGACGGAGGCACTTGAGAATCTTGCTCTGTGTCCAGGACACTCTTGCCAACGCCGAGGACACGTTTTCCTTGAGGGCCTGCTAAGGATGAGGAGCCACGTGGGTGGGGGACAGAAATGGAGGAAGCACTAGCACTGCACCCCACTGTCACCAGGAATTTCACCTCCAGGAAGGGGAGTGGGTTCTACAAATACACCTGGAGTTCCCACAGGCCCTGGGGAGATGCGGAGGCCACGCAGGTACGGTCCCTGCCACCGCCCAACACGTGGCAACAGCAGTTGAGTTACGGGGACCGTGATATCGGAAGGAAAAGCTGGCTGGGATTTTCCGACAGCCCCAAAGGTATTTATGGCGTGAATAAGAATGTCACCGTCCCCGGGAGTGGGGTAACCACCGCTCTCTGCGGGGTGAACCGTGACACTCCGAGTCCCAACACGGCCCCTGCCGACTGTCATCTCCCACCAAGCTCCCTCCGAATCACTCTGCTGCTTTCAGGTCCTTCGCCTCGTCATCCTTCTCTCAGCCTCAGGCCCTCTCGAACCCAAACCCTTGTGTCTGGACACGATGTGGCCTGCTCCAGGCAGCCCTGCCCTCTGCCCCCCACTCTCTCTCCTGGCTGATTCCACTCAGTGTTCATGTGACGGCCACCCCCTCCCATACCTCCCTCCCGTCCTCCGCTGTCGCCTATCTGCTCCCGCTGCACCTAGCCCTCAGTTATAATTATAATTATTTGATTTGATTTTTAAAACTTTTACATCTCCTCTCACCTGCAGAAAAATGCCATGTGAGCCTTTGATCCCTGGCACCAAGTACAGGGCCTAGTGCATGGTAGATGCCCTTTCGCTTTCAGAGCGGATGGAGTGCCTTCCTCCCACCCATCCTCCTAGGGCGAGGGGTTCTCCCTGTTACAGACTGAGTCGTGTCCCCCCACGTTTTTATGTTGGCGTCCTAACCCCCAGCACCTAAGAATGTGACTGCGTTTGAGCATAGGCCTTTAAAGAGGTAAGGAAGTTAGAACGAGGTCATTAGGGTGGGCTCGAGGCCTGGGACTGGTGTCCTTAGAAGACTGGGACACAGACACACCCACTGGGACAACCTCCACGTGGGGGCACGAGGAGAAGAGGCCTCCACCAGCCCAGCGGAGAGGACTCAGAAGAAACCAGCCCTGCCGCCACCTCGAGCGCAGACTTCCAGCTTCCAGAATGATGAGAAGAGAAATTCCCACTGCATAAGCCCCCCAGGGTTTGGTACTTTGATGTGCCCCCCCCGCCCCCCAGCAGACGAAGGGCCTCCCCAGACAGGTAGACCCTCTGCAAACAAAGACCCGTGGCAGGGTGGGGAGCTGGCGCTGGACAGAAAGGGGCAGCGAGGAAAGGAATTCCTGCAGCTTTAGCAGCTCAGGCAAAGGCAGGGAGGGGGAGCAGCGGAAAGTATGTTCTGGACTGGAATGCGGGAGGGAGAGAGAGCAGCACAACAGGCCGGGCCAGTTGGCCTGAGATGACCAAGGGCGATGAGTTTGAGGCTAACGTGTCCGGCTTATCGGGCGATCTTTGGGACCTCAGTAGGCCAGGAGAGTCGGGGGGAGGGGTGATGGATGTAAATTCAGACCATGTGGGGAGCCCAGCGTTTTCGTTTTGTTTTGTTTTGTGTTTTTTCTCCTCTTTCTTGGGACCAGCTATTAGTTTAAAACTTGCCAGCCACGGGGATGTAAATAAATACAGAGTCAATAACATCGTGCTCCCTGGGCATGCTGCCTTGTGGGGACCGGACGAATGGGGGGACCCCTTCGTGAATGACATAAACGTGGACCTACTACCCTGTACACCTGAAACTAATAGAACGTTGGTCAACTGGAATTGAAAAAGTAATTTTTTTTTCCAAGTAAAAAAAGTTGAAAGACATTCTGGAGCATCAGAGATGTCTGTGAAATGAAGATAGACGCTGAAAGAAAGTGGCTTTGCTTCAGGGCCTTTGCGGGGCGGAGGGGGGGTGGGTGGGTGGGGGAAGGGGAGGGCGGATTTCTGTTGGCCTGAAATGTTACGGACGCGATGCCATTTCAATGCTCGTTTATTTGAGTGAATTTGGGAGAAATTCTCCGAGATTTGATATGTTTATGGGCTGGGAAAGGAGGAAGCCTCTTCTTGCTCGGGTCCCTTCCATGCAGGGTAGGAAGGGACTTTAAGTCTCTACCCAACGAATACAGTTTGGGTGGATCACTTTTCCGCTGCTGCGACCTGCCTCGGAGGGGGGTGGCTGCTGCCGATGGCTATCAGCGAGGGGGGCTTCTCATCTGCTCCCTACATGGCAGGCTTTTGTGTGCTCGGAGGAGAGGGAGCTCAGAGCACAGGGACAAGGTGTGGCTGATGGGGCCTGATAAACCCCACACAAAAAGCTCACTGTAGGCCTGAAAGGGTCTCCAATGTAGCTCTTTAATTTCCTCGCTCAGAAATGTTTCTCCTCTTTTTATCCCCGGCCTTTATCTTAACTTCTGATCGGAGCGAAGCGGCAGCCTTTCAAATTGAACAAATAGTCTCCTCTGCCTGTGACAAGATGTACCTCATTTTCTCGGCCAGCCTTCAGCAAGGTCACACCTTTTTAATTTATTTTCTGTAAGGAAAATCTAGTGGCTGGATAGAACAAGGGCCAGAGCTCGCTAGAGGTCATTTCTCGAGCTAGTCATAAAGTAGGATGGGATTAGAGCCGTTTCATGGCCCCGGCCTCACGTCGCGGCCCACCCCGTCTCGGCCACAGGGGCACTCCACGGGCTGCTTCTGTCCTCTGACTGTGCTGGGAGGTCTTCTCCCTTATATTTATTTCTATTTCATACATGGCTCTGCCTCTCCAAAACGCACCTGCTCAGAGGTTGTTAAGGAAGGATCACGAATTGGTACATGCTGAACATTTTCTAATATCATATCATTTATTTGAGTTATTCGTTAATGTACCTGGCCCACCACTCCAACTTTAGAATTTCCCCCCCACATTTATTTTCCCCTGGGTCATTTAACAATTGCGATGAGTGCTTTCACTCTGAAATAAAGGCCAAGTCTGTCATTCTTTTAGTTACTGGATAATTTGCTAAAATAGCTAGCCCTGCCCCTTGGTGATCCCCTAATTCTTCTTGTTTGGTATAACTTTGTTCTGATTGTTTTGTATTAAATAACTTTATTTTTTTTCTGATTGTGGAAACAATTTCCATGTGCATTCATATATGTAAATATGTAGAAAAATGTCAGGGAGGGTATATATTAACCTTTAGCAGTAATTGCTCCTGGGAGGCCACCAGGAGCAGCAGCGAAAGGGAGGCTCCATATATCAACCAGTTACTTGAATATTTTACGATCTTGATGCATTTATGTCGACAATTTTAACAAAAAAGTACCCCCAAAGACCTTTCTTTTGGTAGAAAATGAAGAACGTGATAGAAAGGGTAGCTAATACACGAAAGTCACACAAAAGCTTACTTTCCAGGAAAAATTACTGACAACATTTTGTTGTATTTTTTCCACACTTTAATCCTGTATATTTCTCTATCCCTCTCTTTCTCCCTCTGCATTATACTGTGAACATTTCTCCATTTTATTAAAGATTCTTAACAAACGTCTTCATACACGTCAATTTGTGGACGTTGCAAATCGTTTCCTCAGGCCGTCGAGAAGTCCTAGAAGTGGAGTTAGTAGCTCAGAGGAGAGAACATAGTCAAGACCATGGATAGATTTTTGCCAAATTAAACTCCAGGAAGAGTAAATTCATTTAAATTCGCGTCAGCCGTGTTTCGGAGGATCCACTGTAATTTTATCATGAGTACGTTATCAGTGTAACCACTCTCCAGATTTGATGATGGGTAGAGTAATTGTTTTCATTTGGATTTGAAATTATTAGTGATGTTAGACATTTATCAGTCGTTTATTGGTTGTTGGTATTTCTCCTTCAGTGAATTAGCCTTTGGGATTCTTTAATCATTTCGGTTTTGCTCACGGATTTACAAACACTCTTTAGGGTTTAAAGATAGTAACCCTTTGTCCATAAATATCTTGCATCCTACCCAGTTCTATATCTTTTGACTTTAATTATTTTTAAAGGATCATCATGTTCCTTCCGTTTATACACACTCACACCTATCCCTTATGTCCTTCACGGTATTTTCATTTGCATTAGGTTTAGAAATGTTTTTTCTACCTTAAGTTCAGATAACTATTTAATATTCTACTCAGATACTGGTGCTTTTACTTGTTTTTACATATCACACTGTGTTGGTTTAGAATTTATTTTATATGGTATAAGATACAAATTAAATTTTGTTTTTCTAGCTAGTTAGCCCATTGTTCTAAAACTGCTTATTGCATTCATTTCTCTAGAATTTGAAATTCTAAAATCTGTGTCTGGTTCCATTGATTTCTTTGTCTGGTCTTGTGTCAGCAACAGACTGTTTTATTAACCATAGTTTTATAGTGTGTTTACGTATCTGTCAGCTTATTATTCATTATTCTCTTCCACAACTTCAATAATCTCGCCCATTTGATTTTCAGATAAATTGTTAAAATTCCCTGTCACTTAGTATTTACTTACAAACGTTTTGTCCTGGTGTATCTCGGAGATATTGCGGGTTCGATTTCAATAAAGTGGGTCCTAATACCTTTGCTGGTGGAGGCTCTTGCCTTTCATGTGTAAAACCTCAACATCTGTGAAGTGCAATAATTTGTGGTATGCCTGCACTGAACTGATACACATTTTTGATTGTGCAAATGGATAAGTAATTTGATTGGCATTGAATTAATATGATTAATATGATTAATAACATGATTAATAATATTGGGAAGTATTGATAACTTGATAATAGCAACTTTTCTATCCGTGGGCATAGTCTGTCATTTCCTTTATTGAAAAACATCGTGTTCCTCAATAATTTTTTTTTTCACATAGGCCTTAAATGTTCCTAATTAAGTTTATCCTTATATATTTCAAACTTCTATTGCTATAGTAAATTGAATAGTGACTCAATTTCAACATGCCCAGTATCAAATTGAACTTAAGAAGCTTTATTGTAAGGGACTTGATATTAGTAAATAGAAATACAAGGCGCTTCATGATCGCTCTCATTACTGCCCCTGGGTGTATATTTTGGGAAAATAATTCCTTCACTCATTTACTCATTTATTCTGTAATCAATAAATCATTCAAGTCACCACTCAACAAATATTTATTATCTACTATGTGCCGGGCTGGTGATAGCAATAGTGAACGAAAGTAGACGTGGCCCCGTCTCTAATGGAGTTTACCCCCTACTGGAAAGACTCCCACAAGTAAAAGTAAGGGTGCACACGTGACAAATCCTGAGAGGTCAGTGAAACCTTCCCTAGGGAAGTGATAATGAAGACGAGGGCTGAAGAGGAGATAGGTGTTAACCAGGAGAGTGAGGCAAAATGAATGTTCTAGAAGCAAGAACAGTGTGTTCAGAGGCCCTGTGACTGGGAGGGGGGCATCGTGCATTTGAGGTATTAAAAGCAGTTTAATGCGGCTGACGTGCAGAAAACAAAGGAGACCGTGGAGGCGAGGAGATCGACGAGGAGGGTGAGGCCAACTCATCGGGTCTACTAGGCCAGGCTCCCATTTTCGATCTTTATTCCACGCGGCATGGGAAGAGCTTTAAGAAGAGAATGTGCTATTTTATTTTATTGTTTCCAAAGTATTGTTGTGCTTGCAATGATGGAGAACCATTTGAAAGAAGCAAGCAGCGATGAGAGCAGATGAACGAGACAGCGAGCTCGGGAGGACATGAATGTAGCTTTGACCAGAGACGTGCCGATGGGGCAGGAGAGAGGCGGATGGATTTGAGAGGAAGTGAGGATGCACAGTTCACAGGCCTTCATCGTAGACTCACCACTGGCAGGTTAAAGAACAGACGTCCAGTTCTGGGCTTGCATAACGGGAGAACTGATGATACCATTCACCGAGCTAGGGAATGGAAGAGGAGAACCAGGCTGGCGTGGGAAGAGCCAGAGTTTGGTCTCAGACGTGTGAATTTTGAGATGCCTTTAAGACGTCCAAGCAGACACATGCAAGTTAGCAGTCAGATGTGCCGGTCTGAAGTTCTGGGGAGAGGGCTGAGCTAGAGACCCATGCTTCTGAGCCGTACATACAAGTGATCCTTGGTTGGGACAGGTTGCAAACACGCGACACGGATGCTCGGAGGAGGCCATCGCAGAGGTCGTGCAGGGGGCTCAGGTGGGGAACCACTAACACCTGTGCCCGAATCTCGGCAGTTTATAAAATTAAGAGGCTAAATGTTTTGTAAAGATGAAGCACGTCAGATTTCACCGGCCCCAGAGTGATGATGCGCAAACCAGAACCGCACGGGCTTTTTCTCCCTGCGGAGCGGGGTGTCCGCGTCTTCCCTCTGGAAGTGGGGACTCGGGGTGCTGTGCTCGCCTGATGGACAGGTGAATTTCTACAGCAGGGATTCGAAGGTCCTTGGCACGTTGTGCATGGAACCAAGACTTGAGCTGGAATTCAAAAAGAAAAAAAAATGTGTTTCACGTTAAGGTGCCCTGTCGCCAGTCCCAGGGACTGTGCCCACAATGTGAAAGTTAAAACGGAAAGACTTCTTTAAAAACAAACAAAAACAGAAAACACGATAGACTATCTTTACGATTTCGGAGTAGGCCAAGATCTGGTAGGGCACGGAGAGAATTAACCATAAAAGAGAAGCTTCGATAAACTGAACTCAGATCGAAATGAAACGCTCTTCTCATCGAAACTTGTGCCAGCTAAAAGCTGAAACAGACTGAGAGAAAAGCGTCGCAAACCGTCTATTTACATCCACAATATAAAGAACTTCTATGAATCCAAATTAAAAAAAAAATACAATTCGATTATAAAATGGGCAAAAAAAAAAAAAAAAAATCAAAAGATGGCCTAGAGACTTGAGCCGGAACTCCAGAAGAGGAGATGTGTGGACGACCAACACGAATGTGAAACGGCGCTCGGTGTCATCATCCACCAGGGAAATAGAAATGAGAGCCACAGTGGGGTCGCCCTCAGCACGGCGGCCCAGCTTAGCACGCGCTGGGGGGCTGTCCCTATGGTCCTCCTCATCGCCACCTCCAGCTGGTGGCCGTGCGCAGCAGTCGCCCCCCTAACGTCCCTGGAGGCCCTTTCCTTTGCTGCACACCCTTAGCCTCTGCTTTAGGGCAGCCTCTCCCCGGCTCTCCCTTCCATGCTGGCTGCAGCATCCTCACCCACCTCTCTGACCCGGGCCCTCCACTCTGTTGCAAAGCCGGCCTGATCTCTCTCTGCCCCCTGTTTTGGACGAGTTCCCCAAACCTGCAGGTAGAGTATCTTGCCCCTTCCTCTCAGCATCCCTGCCCCTCCGCGTCCTGACAGCCTCCCTCTGCAGATTCCCAGACACACGGGCTCTCCTGCATCCGTGTGTGTGTTTTTCCTGACACTCCTCCCAGCCCATCCCCCTTCACGCTCAGCACAAACAGCACCACGCTCCTCGCTGTTCGTGTCCAGGGCCCGGCCGGGCCCACCTCTCCAGGTAGGCACACCTGGTCCCTCCCATCCCTCCAGCCACGGGGGGAGCTGTGCCCTCCACCCCCACAGGGACTTTGCACGTGCTGTTCCCTCGGCCTGCAGCACTCAAGTCCTTCCCTCATCTGACGATCTCCTGCTCAGGCTTCCGATCTCAGCTCGTTCTCAGTCCGGGACTGTGCCTCTGCTTCCTCCCGCCCACCTCAGGCCCACCTCTCCCTCCTTCAGACCCCGCCTCCGTGACCACCGTCGTCTCCTGAAAAATGGCACTAGGAACAGTACCTGGGCGTGTTGCTCTCACAGTGGTTCAAGCACCTGTCACTCTCCCGCCCAGACAAGAAGACGTCGAGAACAGCTGAGTCAGACTACCTCCTGCCCAGGTCGCAGCACAGAGGGTGACCTGGCTGAACGAGCATCTACTTCACTTTCCTTGTTCAAGACCAGGTCAAGAGACCCCCTGAATCCCTGGCGTGCGTGTAATGCCGATTCCTGGGTTACGCTCCAGGATCTGAAATGGGTGGCTGGGGCCACACTGGAGGGCGGTGCAGATTCAAGCAGCATCCAGGCCTGGACTCAGGAAACCTTAATTTCCTGGCAGAATGAGTCGGAAGCCCATGGAAGGGCAGAAACCCTCAGAGAGGTGCACACCCCACAGGGGCACATATCTTGTTTTTATTTTTATTTTCTAAATTGGGAAGTTTATACACAGAGTGCTCAATAAACCATCTAGATATAGAGAGCTAACCTTTTTTTTTCTTTTTGTTTTTGTGGCTTGAACTATCTGGGAAACACTAGGCCTTTCCCTTCTAAGTGGTACAGAAGCATCTTTCCTTTTGTCTTTTGCTGCTCGGTACTCCTGCCTCCGTGTCCCAGCCCCTGCCATCCATGCCTGCACACGGGAGTGCTGCACGATCCCAGGTCCTCATTCCCTCTGGGGGCCCCGAAGAGGCCCGGAGTCGTGGGTCCCATCCCCCCCCACACACACCAGTTACCCTCACACTCAAACCCCGTGTCGCCCAGCCCTGACCGCGTCTCCCAGACCCACGAGGTGGGTCACGAGGCGGCCGCGGTCAGGGCGAGCGGGTTTTCCAGGCCTGGGGGGTGCATGCCCAGACTCGTGCCCATGAACAGCTCATCGTCCTGAGGACTGCAGAACAGTGCGGGTCTTTGTTGTGCGGAAGATGAGCCCGCCATCAGAAGACCCGCCTCCGGGGCGGATGGTGTGACTCGCGCCCAAACGCTGTTCCCTGCAGGCCTTGTGGGAAAGGGGGAAACCCGGGGAGGCTCTGACACGGCCGGACTCTAGATTTTCTCCTCCAGCCACCCCTGCACCCCTCGTCTCTCCGACGGGAGGAACTGAGCGCAAGAGCCTTTGCAAAGAAGCTCTCACGGAGCACGTGGAAGCAGCAGTTTGGAAGGGCCGACGGGTACACAAGGCCACCTGGCCCAGGGCAGCGTGTGGCATCGCCGGCCCTGCAGGCCTGAGCACTGACTGTTCTCGGTCCCTTCATCTGTACCATTCCATGAGCAAAGCCAAGCGGAATACTCTCAGTCACCTGGACACGACTTAAGAACGATCCAGAGTGACATAGAATGGCAGACCCCTTCTGGTTAAGCTGCACGGCTTCCGGTGCAGAGATGATTTATCCGCATCAGCACTCGTGAAGCCGGGACCAGAGGAGCAGAGGCCGTGTGGAGCACCTACCCAGTGCGCACACGAGTGTCTCCCCCGTCACTCCCGTGGAGCCTGCACAAGCATGGGAGGCCCCTAACAACGCCCGCCGCGTGTGGGGGGGGGGGCAGTGTGACAGCGTGCCGGCTTCGGGACCAGGCGCAGAAGTGCCTCGCGTTCGGTTGCTGTCGTCTTGAAGAATCCCGACACAGGCGATCGCCGAATCGGCTTAATTCTTTGAGATTAAAATTATCCACTTGTTTTTCTGAATGAGCCACAAGTGACTTGGGGATAGCACCTCATCGCCTTCCCCGGGCCTGTTGCTGATCACAGGGTTCCTCAGAGTCTCTGCTTCTTCTCCAAAAGCTGTTGTTTCTTTCATCCCATCACCTGTCTGTCAGTCATCTCGGGTTTCCTCCAGGGTAGCCGCCCCTCCCGCATCCTCAGCCAGTGTGATTTAGGTGGCATTGACTCCACCCTCCCTCGGATCGTCACAGTTCTCCGGCCACGTGGATGGGCTCAGAGGCAGGCCCGTTACTCAGCCTGGGCCTACGACAGTCAGGCCTGGGAGTTTCGCTGAAGTTCCTTGGGGAAGAAAAGCTCTCTCTGCCCGACTCGGGTCTATGACAGGTGAGCCTGGAGCTGCCGGGGAGCCACCCCATAAAGAAAACCCGCCTGAGACCGAAGCCAGCACAGAGGAAAGCAGAGAGAAGCGGCGGCGAGAAACCAAGGCCGGGGGACCGTGAGCCCCTAGGTCAAGCCGTGCCCGAAGGCAGACGCCTTAACTCTTTAATTCTGAGAACACACGTGAGCTGGGCTTTCTGCTACTCAGATGGAGATCGTCCTACACACCCCTGGGCGTGCGACACTGGGGCAAGCCCTTAGCTGCCCTGCATCTCTGCCTCCTCATCTGCGAAATGGGTCTCTCTGGAGGTGACTCCTAGGGCTGACTCCAAGGAGATGGCACATGGGCAGCCCCAGTGCAGCGAGAGAAGAAACCGACGTCGCCAACAAGTAGAACTGCCTTGACCTGTTTACGCAGCTTAGATGGAGCCGCAACAGGAACTCGGATGTTTCGTCCGCATCCAGCATTTTCCACGAGGAAGGGGACACCTCATCCAATCCCTTTGATTAAGGAAACTCCTCGGCTCCCTGTCCGATTGCACGTGTCGTGTGTCTGCGTCATTTCTGCAAGGGGAGGAAAGGGGCTGGGGGAGAGGCTCACTCTGATGTGCTACGTGTCACTGAAACCTCTTAGGTGGTCCCTCGGCCACAAAGCCACGCGAAAACTCCCGGGCCGCACGCGCTCATCCCCAGAGCGAAACGAGGGTCTGAGTCCTGGGCTGGGATCATAATCCCAGCGGATCGCCGCTTTGCTGTTTTGCTGTCTGCACCCTCGTGGCTCCCATCTGAGCTATCAGATTCCTATTACCCGCTAACGCCACCTCGTCGGCACACTGGGTCCAAAGTGGCACCACGTGCGGAGCTTTAAGGTGACGCTTGTCACACAGCCCACGTGGTCCTTTAGCATCGCCTGGCGCTTTCAGCCTGGAAGGCCAGGTGAAGGGCCGCTCCCTCTTTGCGGGGAGGCATTTTGTCTGCTAAATAATTTTGTGGGGAACCGTCCAAGCTGCCATGTACAGCTCCACAGTGCGGGCCGGGACGGAACGGGGAAGGTGCTGGGGTTCAGATTCAGTCTGGCTTGGGTTCCAGCTATGGGGAGGTGAGACGCAGCTGCACCCAGGTGGGGTTCTCCACTTCGATGCATCTGGAGAGGCTCCACGCTAAGGGACATCAGTCCTTTCAGGGTGTCGATCGATACTCAGCACCCACCCCAACGCCCATCCTCCCAGATGCGGCAGAGGCCCTCTCCCCAGTGAAGGGGTAAAATAAGTCATTCTTTGAAGAGGAGAATGGTCAAGCAGAGAATCTTGGTCATTTCATTATTCCCCCAGTGGCTAGAGCAGTGTAGCAGGTGCCCCTAAGTATTGGTTGAAGGAATCGCTCCATCCACGTGCACAGGTCTCCGTTGGGTGCTCACAGTCTTGGGAAGGAGAGATGCGGTGCACAGATCCGACGGCCGTGCATTTCAAGAGAAGAGGTGAGCCCTCTGCCGTCACGACCTTGGTTTTACACGTAGATATGAAAACTTGAAACTCAGCCGTCGCTGACCTGTGACAAGTTTACCTGTTAAACACGACCGCGAAGGCCGGCTGACCACCCCCACGTGCTCGTGGGCCGCGGGCTGGGTCTCTGTAGCTCACACACTTGTGTGGATTTGGCCTGCGCTGCATTTAGGCTGTAATTAAATGAGTTGGCAGTGAGAGAGCTAATATGAAAATACGAATTTCCAGGTCTCCTTCAATAATAGAGAGGCGTCCAGCATCCTGCGGGGTGGCAGTCGGCGGGGGCGGAGACGTGAACAGGCCCATGGGGTGAGCCGTCACGTGGCCTCCGTGCCCTGGTCCTTACCTGGGTCACCCCGCCGACCCTCACACTTACCTGCCCCTGGAGACTTTTGAGTTTGCTGCAGGGAGACCCAGGATGTCACGCAGAGGGATGTGAGACAGTCCCCAAAAACGTGTCCTTAAGGACGCGATCACCTGTGAAAAAGCGGACATTTCATTGAGGATTAGGGAAACAAAGAAGCGCGGTTTCAGGTACCGACGACGCGAAAGTTTCAACCTGGTAGCAGCAGCACGTGTGAAAACGTCCACACGGATGGATGGTGTAAGCATGGGGAGCGAATCGTTCTCGGGACACCTCGAGGTCACAGCCAGTGTCACCTTCCAGAGCAGCTTTGAATGGCAAAAAGTCCAGTCTGTTTCAGAACCGTGCGCCTGCTCAAACTTCGCCTCGAATGTCTTTTTAAGACCGTGTTGAATGCCACCTCTCGTACTTCGATCTTGCCGGTCACGGTGTTGCCTGCCGAGCTTGTGTCTGGCTGCCCCGGAACTGCCCGCCCGTCCCTGGCAGGCGAGGGCTGTGTGGGGCCCGGTGTCCGGCTGCAGAGTTCGGCCTGAGGCTGGAGTGGGGCAGAGCAGAGGGGGAAGCTTAGGGGCTTTTCCTCCTGCTACAACATACAGCTTGTACGCATGGCTTACCAAATATTGGCTGGTTGATTCACTTCGAAGGCTCCCGTCTTGTTCTAGGTCGGTTAGATCGGATTTTTCCAGAAAAATAAAGACATCTCAGTGGGAAGGTAAAACTTTCCATGCTTTGTAAAATAAACTTCTTATGGATTCACTAAAACACAACCTCAGGCTGCATTCGTGCACTGGGCCGCTGGCTTTGACCTTCTGGGCTAGGTCCTTGCAGCAGATGCTGTTGGTGCCCCTGGGGCCTGGTTAGTTCAGGGCCCCAGGGGTGCTCAGCCCCTGTGCACCTTTGCCTGGGGTCCTTCTCAGGCTGCAGCACCTGCTGGGCCTTCACACAGGGGCCTGATCCTTTGCCGGAGCAGCCTAAATCGACGACTAAAGGGAGCGGTGGGGTCAGGACCCCAGTGCCTGCGCCGTCTGACTCTGGGACCCCTGCGTGTTCTATGTTGGCCCCCCACATTCTCCGGCAGGACCAAGCCACCGTTTGATTGTCATTTTTTGGCCGTCTCCCTTCCCACGTCTGAGTCCTCTACTCTCCTGTCCTGTTTCTTAAGACCCCTTCCCTGTGACATGCCTGTGAACCCTTGTCGCAGGGTCCACTGCCAAAGGAATCCAAACTACAGGAACCCTCTTGGTCGCTTGGAAAACGGGGGCTTTCGGACTATCGAGGGAGTGGCATTGTCCAGGCACTGCCAAATGGAAGGACTTCGGGGCCCGAAGGTCTCTTTGAGGCCAAAATAAGGTTCTATGATCAGCCCAAGCTTTTAGAGAATTCCTTCATCATTGTGGAAGACGAGGGTTGGGGAAGGCAGCCTTTCGATTCCCGTGCATTGATTTGCATGTCAATTTGAAGTTGAAATTAAGGCTTTTAGAAACTTTTAATTTCTATTTAATTATAAGAATTTCACTGCAGGGTATCTATCTGATTTAAAAAGAATAATTAAAATTAAGTTTAGCTGCAGTGATTTGCCACAGCCCATGCCTGTCCTTCAGAACATTAGGCAACAGCAAATTATTTGTGGCTGGAGGTGTTCTATATGTAAATTCCTACGAAAACAGTATTTGGCGATGGAGAAATTTAGATTATGAAAATCACATCGCGGGTTTGAACATCAGTGCCTACTAAATGCCTTAGTCGTTACCATTACTTCTCCTAATATCCCCAATTAAATGATTTAAAATAGAACAATAGATAAGCAAGATCAATTAACTTTATACGATGATCAAAGGAATGTGGTTCGGCATTGTAAAAGCTGTGAAAGTGATAATGGTGTTATCAGGCAGGGAAACATAACTCCGAGTGGCTCAAACTTTATTCGTCTGCGCTCAGGGGGGTTTCGTTGATGATTAACCGAATTGCCTTTTGTAATAGGGAGAGTTTGAGGATCTTGTCCATTCATTTTAGGGAAAAAATAATTCAGACATGAAAATAGATGCGATTCTCGGATGGTTGTGTGTCAACTACAATAAGGGATAACAACCCTCGAAACATCTTGATCCTGTAACCTGTTGGAAGGAGGCCCCATAAGGAGCTGGGGAGCTGCCAGTGGCAATAACACGGTTTCTCCTGAGGCCTCAAAGAGGGCCCCAAACTCAGTGTCTGTGTCTGAGGACGAGGCTGGAGGCCAAATACAAGGTACGGAATCAGCCAGGGAGTTTCTGCCCAGACGAAGGAAGTGCCATCGGGAATTCGAGAGCGGCGGGGTGAAGGGAAGGATAATATTTGAAAGGCTACGTTTATCTGCAGTGTGTATTGAGGTTAAGAAAGATTCAATTATTTATACCCCTCTGCCTTCTGGAAAGGAATGAGGTAGTTTCCCCGCAGAAGGACAGAAACAGCAAAAAAGCAGAAAGGGAGCAGCGCTGAGCACTGAGTGGGGGTGGTGGGTAACCGTGATGGTGGCCCAAATCTCAGCTAAGGGACAATGTTTGCAATTAAAATCAAATTTTGGTTTGGAGCTTCCTGGCAATCAAAGCAAAAAAGGAAACGCGATGAGTTATTACCACTTATGATCTTAAAATAAGATGATTTTTAATGTGTAGAAGGATTTTTTTTTTCTGCAAAAGTAAGAAAGTGAATAGAAGCATAGATTTTTTTTTTTTAAGGCGAAGTAATAGAGCAGGAAACACAAAAAGTTACCCTGGTTCGTCTGGACTAAAATGAGTTCGTCCGATGGGAGCAAGTCAGCAAGTTGTGGGGGTGTCTGTCCAGCTTAGGATGTCAGTCTCGAAGACTGAAGTCGCGCCACAAATCTGGTTTTCCACTGACACTGTAGGTAGGTTTTGCGGCCGGTAACCTCTCTTCCTCCTCCACTGAATTCCCTGGGCCTGACCTCCCATGGCTCTTGGTTCTAATGGCCAAAAGTGTGGCATGCTGCCACGGGCTGCTGCCCCTGGAAAATCAGCGGGGGAGAAGCTCGTGGGCCAGGCTGCTATGTGCGGCTCCTAGAGGGCAGATGTGCCACGGAACTTTCCTGGCCGATGGCGATCCCCCTTCCGAGTCTCATGGTACCTCAGATCTGGTTCCTGCAGGAACCCGTATTTTCTGCCTTAGGTGACACTCTGTCTGGGCATGATGCAAAGAGCTTGGGTTTGAGAGACCGACTTGTTTCCAGATCCCATTTTGCCACTTATTGGTCATGAGATCCTGGGCAGGTCGTCTAACTTCGTTGCGTCTGTTTTCTCGTCTGAAAATCAAGTCTCCATGGAAAGCATTGAGGTTCATCCTGGAGTAGGGACTGTTCTCCGGTCACAGTTCCATTTCTAAAGATGCGACAGACCCTGTTCTAGATGGTGAGAATGCAGAGAGAGTAAACACACCCCCTTGAAGAAGCCCGAGTCTGCTGGGAATTGCCAAGAAGCTGTGACGTGTGCCATGATGGACGTATGTGCCGACAGTGCCATAGGAACAGAGTCCAGCTTGCTGATTTGTACGCCAAAGAAGGGGTTTGGCCCCATGGCTGTGGCTAAAAGCAGAAGAGCCAGGCCCCAGTTCCAGCTGCCTAGTGTAGGAGCCACGCCAAAGTCGCTTGTATTTTGGTTGCTTCACCTATAAGAGGAGGAAGGCCGATGTGAGGGACCTTGTGTTCCTTGCAGACTGTTAGCACCGTGCGGGCTGGCCTGCAGGGTCGATGATGAGAAACTTACACAGCTCTGGCAGAGTGAATCTTAGGACGTTTATCCAGGTTTCCACCTGGAGCTCAGCCTGGAACTTTCCTACGAGGGCCCAAGCTTTTCCATTAGCTAATCCCTAGTACCCGAACAGTGCTTAGAGGAGAAACGGAGTCTGGAGTGCATTCCTGTAAAGCAGTTATGGGCCTTACAATACGGTGGAGTTTGTAAGGTGACCGGGGTGCCTTTAAGGGGAAGGATCCCATCCAGGCCAAATCCCACTCAGGGGAGGTGAGCCGGGAGGTGTCCCGGGCTGCCTCGACGGCCAGCTACAGTGAGTCAGGGTCACTCAGCCAGCCCAGGGTGCACTTAAGCCTGCGCACTGAACTTCATCAGCAGTGTAATTCCATTTATACCGGTGCATAATTAAATCGAGACTGGAATTGTGCTTTTTAAAAGATTATGTGACCATATGTAGCTTGAACAAGGGCCAAGTGTGGGGGTGCGGTAATGGGCTCTTCACAATGCTTTTCTATTAAGTTAGGACTTTGCTACAATTTCTCGGTTTGGAATTGAATTTAGTCAAGAGTTAATACATCGATGATAGCTTAAGTATTTTAATTTTAAAATGTGCTTTTAAGACACTTGAAAACAAAAATAAAATCTCATGGCATCCAGATCCTGTGTCAGGAACGGAATACGAGCGTTCCCACACTCTGAGAACACTGCGAACTATTTTAAGTGGCCTTTTATCAAAGCAGGTTTTAAACAGAAAGTTTCAGAGTCAATCCTGAGTAATTTCATTAGCAAATGGTACACTTAATTCTTTAAGTAAGTCAAGTTAAAGAAAACAAAAATTTATGTCTAGGGTAAAGCTATCATTTTTTTAAAGAAATTAGTTCATTTTGAGGAATGCACCTCGTACTCAGCGATATTAGAGAACTCAGCTTAGATATATAAATTAAGCTAGCAGAGAATATTTATTTTTATAGAAAAACAAAAAAAAAATAACGATTTTACGTGAAACCCAGCCATTATTTCAAAGTACTATCAAAGCAATAGGAAAAATAACCGTAGTTGAAGCTTAAGGAGAATGTGGCCAGTTTGTATTTTTTTAATCAGCGTAAACTACTGCTTGTACAATCTAGACCAGTCTATGAATATGCAACGTCGCTTATTAAGATGCAGTAGGAAACCCGAGTGCCATTAGATAATGAAACTGACCAGAGGTATTTCCTATTGCTTCAATTAATACCCCGGTGGCTACACCGTAAGGACCAAACTCAATCGGAGTCAGGTCCCAATGTGAATGGTACTTAAGGACCCCAGAGTCACTTCTGAGTGGATTGGTTTGGAAACACAAAAGCACTAAATTAAAATAATTATTTTATCTGAATGTGTTTTTTTTTTTTCCGTTGATAACCACAGCAGGTGCTCCTGCAAATGCAGACCGGAGCACCGAGCAGGGCGGGGTGAGAGCACCTTCCGTCCTTGCCCAGTGCCTGACCCCCAGTCAGGATGGGTAAATGCACCGGGCGAGTGCATTTATGTGTTCAGTGTGTTCAGAGAATCCACCGGATCCGATGATCCAAGGGCTGTGCTCTTTCCTGCGAGGGCCTGACGTTGGTAGGCGCGCCGTGACGTGAGTTCATTGTGCTAAACTCAGCTGTGTTTCTAAGAGATCGTGCAGGGGGAACAGAATAATACTTTTCATTGTACAAATTTCTAAATAGCATACATCACCTGTTTTTTAATCCTCATTTAACCCTGTAGTGTACCACCATCCCAGTTTTACACAAGGATAAGAAATAACATCCTGGAGGCTGCACATCCTATAGGGGGTGGAAGTGGGATTAAACCCAGTTCACTAGATCCCAAAGCCATTCTCTCAACCTCTCCATCAGGGGTGCACCAGCCATGGCCCAGGGGCCGAACCCAGCCTAGTCCTGCAAAGAAAGCTTTATTGGCGCACAGCCCCGTTCATTCATTTGCATAGCGTCTGTGGCCTTGCTCTTGCTACAGAAGCAGTTGAGCAGTTGCAACACAGACCATATGGCTGCAAAGCCCATGTATCTGCGAGCTGATCCTTTAGGAAGAAAGTGGCTGAGCCTTGTTCTCTTCCATTTGCTGAAGAGTAAAGAGGAGTCGAGGTGACAGCTCGGATAAGGTTCGTGTCCACAATCGTCTTCCGTGGAAGGCAGCCAGAAATAAGTGTCTGCCCACCAGTTCAAAGCAGTGTGAGATGGTAGAAAGAGCTTAAGGATTGGAGGCGGGGCCGTGTTTAAATATTAACTCCACCTATTAATGGATGTGGAGCCGTGAACAAGCTTTTCTCCGAGTCCTGATTTTCCATTCGTAAAAAGAGGCTGTTTATTGCTCCCACGCTGAGTTGTTTTAGGAGGTTAAATGCGGTAATTCCTCACCAGCGGGGCCTTTCGTCACTGCTCAGCATTTCTGTCCATTTTAGGCCTGTATTGCCAGTATTTAGGACCTGCCTGGCACCTAGTGAATGCTCAGTGAATATTTATTAAGAGAAGGCACGTAGAAGAAATTATAAGCCTAACACTGAGTGGAATTCTTCAGCCTTTATCCTTAGAAAGGCATTTGGAGAAAGACACGGGAAGGACCAAATGCTACAACCAGAGATGTAGTAGGGACACTTCTGGATTTCCCAGACAAGGGCAAGGTCATGTTTGGTCTACACACGTGCATGTGGCTTCATTCTAAAGAGACCCCTGTTCCCGATTCACACTCAGAGGGTGTCTTTTTGCCTCCTGGTGGGGCGTCCTTGGTGTCTCAGAGACGGGCATTTGTAGTGGCCTCACTGAGGCCTGGAAGTCAACAGCACCTTGACGTTTCCAGTAAACAAATGGCTCTGTGCCGGCAAAAGTAATGTTACGGGACCCATCTCCCCAGCAGCTGATGAAATGACAATTGCATTTTCTCAGAAGGAAATCACATCAAAGATTGAGTATCGCCAGACAGACTTGAAGTTCTTGCTGTGCTTTGCTGGGGGACATGAAGGTAATAATGATGGCGAAGATGGTGGCGATGATGAAAATAGCTGAGAGTAACTGAGGGCTCGTTTGATGATTTTCCAAATTCTCTCATTCTATATAAATTTTAGGGTCAACTTGTCACGATTAAAGAAAGACTCACCAGGATCAGTGTTGAAATCTTACTGAATTTATTGATTTACGTAAGGGCGATTATTACTTCTGTAATATTGAGACTTCTGCGAACATTTGGAATTTATTTAACCACCAGTTTATAATCTTCCATAAAGTTTTATGATTTTCCTTGTAAAGGTCTCGAACACTTTTGGATGTATTTAAATCTCAGGTACCGCATAATGAGTTTTTAAATTACATTTTCAATAGTTTGTCACTGGGACTCGGGTGCTTTACTGCTTTTGGTACATCAATCTTGTATCTGGAAACCTTATTGTACTTTCTTATAGTTTATCAATTTTATGGATTTTCTATGTAAACATTACACTAACAATGCATGTGAGTAATGTAGTTTTATTTCAACTTTTCAAATTATTTTATTTTTTTATTTTATTTTATTACACTGTCTAAGAGATTCAGAACAGTGTTGATAGTAGAGGTCATTTTTGCCTTGTTACTGATTTTAAAGATAATGCTTCTCAAGTTTTACCACCATGTATAGTATTTACTATCAGTTTTTGATACATTTATCAAGATAAAGACATTTCCTTCAATTTCCAGTTTGCATGGCTTTTGCCATAAATGAGTTGGGTTGAACTGGAATTTTCTTTTTGCAGGTATCATTATGATCATGTTTTTTTTCTTTAATTTATCAATATGATGAATTGCATTAGTACATTTTCTAGTCTTAAGTTGTCCCTGATGGAATTCATCCTACTTGCTTATGAATTTTTTTCTTGAGAGATAACTTTTTAAAAAGGATTTTTACATTGACATTCACAAGATTTTCCCATAATTTTACTTTTCCATAGTGTCCTTCTCTTGATTTGATGTCAGGTTTAACTAGTCTCATAAAAAGAGCTGGAAAATTTTCTACCTTTTTCTGTTTTGTGGTATAGATTGTGTATAATTGCAGTTATTTGTTCTTTGATGATTTGGTAAAATTCACCTAAAAAGCCATCTGGGCCTGGCATTTCTGGATGATAGTTTTGTGACTACCTGTTTTATTGATTTAATGAATGACTTGTAATTTCTGTTTCTTGACAATTTGATTATTATATCTTTTTAGAAATTTTGTATTCCCTCTGAGTTTTTAAGTGCATTGTCACAAAGCTATTTGTGGCATTCTCATGATTTTTAAAAGTTTTTCTGTGTTCATGGTTCAGTTCCCCTTCTTGTTGATCCTATTCATCGGGCCTTCTTCCTTTATTGTCTTGATAGATCTCGCCAGAATTTTGTCTATTCATTTGTTCAAAGACGCAGCTTTTAATTTTGCCAAACTATGGAGAAGGCTTCAGTTGTTTCCATTGTTGTCTAATTTCCAAATATGTACTAAGACTGGCTCTTTCCTTATAACTCAGTTCTCTCGCTGTCATAGAACGTGGTCTGTATGGCGCTCACCAGTGTTACTCTCCACGCTTCTGGAATTCCACCTGCTCCTACATTCAGTGTTTTCTTTCATCACATTATGCCTTAGTCACAAGGGTCTTTGAGGAGTAAACTCTCTTGATATTTGTCTGGAAACTTTTATTTGGTCTCAGTTTAAAAAAATAGACTGTGTACACTTTGAAAATTATTTTTCTTCAACAACGTGAAGATTTTATCTTCTTGTTTACTAGCTCTTAATTTGCTTTTCAGATTTTTCCTTCATCTTTCGTATTCTGTACTTTTATTACCATGTAGAAGGATGTGGATTTCTTTAATTTATAATTCCCAGTATTAACGCGCTTCCTTTATGTGGGGTCTCATGACTCTAATTCTCAGAAACTCTCAGCCTTCAACTAATATTTACACATAATGTTCTCTTCCATTCTTACTGTACCCATCTCTGAATTCCTATCAGGTGTATTTCAATCTTCTGACTCCATCCTCTGTGTGTCTTGACCTCTCTTCCATATGAGCCATCTTTCTATGCTTTCGCACTCCATCCCGAGTCACTTTCTCAGATCTATCGTACGATTCACTAATTCTCTCCTCAGCTGTCTTTCATTTGTTATTTTACTAGTCCTTTGAAATTTAAATGCCAATGAATATATTTTTCACAAATATGAAGATATTAATCAAAGCATTATCTATCAGTTGAAAATTTAGAAACTGCCTAAATATCCAACTAAATGATGATAAACTAAATTATAACGTATCCATTAGATAGATAATTATGTTGCCATCATAATTATAAAAGCATGAAACAAACAGAAAAAAAATCTTATTAAATTACAAAGTATAAAAATCCATATATATATCCATATGAACATACGCAAAAGGAAATGTAAATACACAAAATAATAATAGTTGTAGGAAGGTGATTTCATTGCCGGTGACTTTTCCCTCCTCCGAACTTTCTATAATATGTGTTTCATTGTTTTTATTATTAAAAATAGTTCCTTAAAACACTTTACCCTATCAATTCGAGTACAGATTCTAAATATGGGGTCAGAATCAGCACTTGCTTAACTATTTTCCCACTGTTGAGTACTTCTTACAAGCAGAAATCCCATTTTGGGTCACTATTCAAAGTCTCATTGGTCATTTTGAGTCCTTGCATGTTCTTTCTGTCCCAGAGTTGAGTTCAAAGAATCGAAATTTATGTATTTGTGGGATTCATGGGTAAGATACTACTGACTTAGTTTCCCACTTTTCACTCAAACATAATGAAGACTTTGGCTTTGAATATTGTCAATTAGAAACTGAAAAATGCTTTTCTATTCTACAAACTGTACTTTAAAAAAAACAATTTATAAAGCTTTGGCCACCCTTAAATTAACAGAAGACGTTTGTTTAAAACTGGCTTTTGCAAATTCCTTTTAAAAAAACAAATTAATGGCTGTGGATTTGCTCATCACAGGAATTTTTTGCACCGGCACAGCGGGGTCTTCCTCGTTTGGGGCCAGGACTTGGCGTTCAGAAAAGCGGTACACAGGCAGCCCCCAGAAGGCCTACGGCATTATCAAGGCCTTTAATTTGATCAACGTCCTTCCTTCCCTCTTCCTAGTGTTCTGATTGTGTTTGCAGACTCAGAGGTGCCCCGTCCCTGTGCCCCACCAGCATTCTTCCTCCTGATTAAACCAAAGGACAGTGGGGGCAGTAAAAATTAATGCAGGCCAAACCTCCCTAAGATTTCGGGATTTTCGGCTCTCAACGGCCTGGCCTGGATTCTTGTTTTTAAGGTGCACCTTGAGTTTGTATAACCTGCTGGTCAAACCCTAATCCTTAAACACAGTGATCATCATAAATGCTCTTCTGTTTCCATTTATTCCGAGAGGTCAAAAGATGCGGCTGGTTTATGAGCTTATTCTGCCATGTATCACTATAGGCAGGTCAGCGGGCCAGCGGATGGATGGGCAGCGCTCACCTCCTCATTTATTACTCTTGTCAACTCAGAAGGGATTTTTTTTTTTTTACCTTGTGAAAGGCCCATCAGCAATGAATCAGTGAAGTGAAGACGACAGTTGATTTGTGAATTTAGATTCTATAAAGTGACTCCGCTTTGGTGGGCTGTGTAGATAAAGCAACTGTCATGATAAGGTGGCAAGGGCAATTCCACAAAACCAAATTTATTGCACATTTGAGGAAATCATCCTATTTTAAAATGCCATAAATTCTAAATTGAATATTACTTCTTTCCATGAATCTTGATTTATATTTTGAATATTTTTAATGGGATGCTAAATAGCCTAGGTTCGAAGTTATGAGTTTATGCATTTCTTCTCGCGGGCTATTGTGACTTGGCGCAGAATATATTGGCCATTCTCGGGATTTTATTTGTGTGGACTGTGGCGGGGGTGGGGGAGCGGGTTCTGCACCTGCTGAAGGCGCCCGTGGGGAATGACACGGATGCTGGCTCTAAAGAAAGGGAGCCGGATGCAACTGCCCTTCCTCCAAGGGTCTCACGAGGCTGCCACAGAGCTCGGGGGGACTTTTGCCCCAGCTCAGGTGAGGCTGGAATTGCTGCGAAAGGGAATGTAGTGTCCTGACACCCCAGGTGGCTTCAGCCCCCTGTTAGCCACCCTCAGAGCCCCCTGTACTCCTCTGTAACACTCATTGCTGCAGGAATTAGCAATATTGGTGATTGCTTGTTTACAAGCCGTCCCCACCAGCGGGCCACAGCTCCTGGCTCACAGCTGCAGCTGCAGAGAGTCCAGCAAGCATGAAGGCCTCTGAGCGTGAGGACAAAAACCTCCCTTTCTCAGAATGCTTCAGGCCAGTTAATTCATCTTTCTCTTTCACTGATAGCTAGAAAAGAAAACCCTTTGCATTTCAATGTTGGCAGTTAAAACAAGAAGAAAAGGTACGGCTCCCAGGAGAAAAATCAGGAAAAGAGTCTCCCAACCGGTAATTGAAAATTGACACCTTTGCAGTGTCCCTATGGGCAGTGGCTTTGCAGTGTCCCTATGGGCAGTGGCTTTGCAATGTCCCTACGGGCAGTGGCGTCCACCAGTGGAGAAAAGACAGTCTGGGTTGGAAGTTCGAGGAGCGCCAAGCAGACGGCTTCCCCATTCCTCTGAGCAGACCCCACCCCGCACCTGGCACTTTGCAGAGCAGGTTCTGAAACGGTCAGATGACATGGCCAGGATCCCCTATGCAGCTGGAGCCACCTTGTCCTGGGGCCTCCAGGGGAGTGTCTGGGTTTGAGTGGAGATTTGACTTCTGCCAGTTGAGAAGCTTCGGCAGAGCAGGTGCCCTGTGCAGACGTGTGCCCACTGGAGCCGTGAACACCTCCGGCTCCCTTCTGGAGGCTCTTAGTCACAATAGTGTTCTGAACGTTGGTTGAGTTTGCGAGGCACCTGCTAGAAAGGTTTCAAAATCTCTGTGCAAGGCGAGAGCTTCTGCCTCTCAGGACCTGAGCCCTCCCAAAGCCCCCCAATGAGTGTGCTGATCTCCGTATTTTCACCAGGGCGTAGAGAATAAGAGGAAAACACATGGGGTTTTCAGAAAGGATAGGGGGATCCTCTGACACACCCTACTCTCCATGACTCCCAGGCTGCACAGCAGAATCTGGTGGCTTCAATGTGCAGATGATGTGATACCCGTGTGACTGCATCCAAGACCTTAGCTGGGAAAATAGCTCCATGTGGCCTCTCCAGGAGGCCTGGGCTTCCTTGCCACACGATGGCTATGTTCCAATAGTGAGTGTCCAGAGTAGGGGAAAGAGGTAGAAAAAGAGAGAGACAGACAGGGGGACACACATGTGCAGAGAGAGAGAGGACAGAGAAAAACAAAAAGAACTAAGTAGAAGCTGCATCCTTTTTATGACCTAGCCTCAGAAGTCATAGAGAATCACTTATGTTCCAGTCATTAAAATCTAGTCGCTTAGTCTCAACGGGAACGAAATGAGACTCCAACACTTGAAGGGAGGTGAGTCAAGAATGTGCCACCCTCTTTTGAAATCACCACACAGGGTCCTCGCAGGGAGCAAGCTTGCCCCTGTTGGTGGTGAGACCTACTGCCGAGTGGAGCCTAAGCCCCTGCAGAAGTCAAGGAGCACCTTGTGGAAACAGCCAAGGGCAGGGGGGTTTGGCAAGCCCCCTTCCCACAAGCACAGATGCTCAGAGCCATTTTCTTGGCTATAGGAGCGTTGAGAGAAAAATCCACAAGCAAGTCTGAGGCCTTCTCAGGCATTTCCAATGCCATTTAGTTCTTTCTGGAGCGTTTAGCTTTTACTGTAGAGTAGAGGGATCCCCACCCCCTGGGCTGCAGAGTCCTGTACTGAGGCCTGTTAGGAACCAGGCTGCATGGCAGGAGGTGATCAGCGAGCGAAGCTTTCTCTGTATTTGCAGCCACTCCCCAGCGCCAGCATCACGGCCTCGGCTCCATCTCAGATCATCAGGCATCAGACTCTCATAGGAGCACCGATCCCTGGTGCCAAACAGGTTGGGGACCGCTGCTGTAGAGGGAAGTAAGGATAGCTGTGCGGCTCCCTCTGCTAATGATGTCTCTGCCCCTTCACTTGTATTCTGCAGGCTCTACTCATCCTTGAGGCCCACACTTCAAACCCACCTCTTCTCTTGAATATTCTAGGGTGTCCCTGGGTAGAATTGATCCCTCCTGCCCCTCTGTTTCTCCACAGTCTGCTATGCTCATGTCCCCTGCAGCACCACAGAATCTGTCATCTGGTCTTCTAGGTGACGGGTTCCCCTAGGGCAGTAATCCTGCCCTGTCCCCTGCCACAGACGTAGCTCCTGGAATGTGCTGGGTGTTTATAATCTGTAAACGTTGGCTCACAGGAGCTTGGAGCAATGGAGAACGATTTTAGGCTAGCAAATGCAACAGTGCAAGCTTAGGTCAGGAGATCTTACAAAAGGGGGTTCTTGTTTCAAATAAGTTTGGAAAAAAGCTAATTTTTTTTCCATTTCCTCCTGGAAGTTCGAAATGCATATCAACACTCAAATGATGGTGAGTGTGGTGTAGAGTTTTACAAACGTGAGCTTGGGGGTCAACCTGGCTTTTAATTCCGGCCACACCCTGTGCAAATTACCGAACGCATGGGCCTCATTTTCTCTGAACATGAAATGGGAATATTGCTATTCCCTACCTCACAGAGGTATCGACGCTGAGAATGAACTAAAATAATTCACGAAAGGCACTCAGAGGTGCTAGAAACGGAGTCACTTTTGGGGAATACGATTATTATTAATGGCTCTGAGAAGTCCTGCAAACTAATCACAGTCATTTCTAAACGTATTTGATGGTAGAATTACTTTTCCCACCTCAGATTTACTGATGTGCACCCTCCTCTTGGGAAATATGGCTGTGGAAGATTGGGTAATGTTGGAAATTAGTCTCTGCGAAGTGGACGATGCTTTAGAGCTAAGAAAACGTAAAGCTAATATAGTTGTTGAAAGGACGATGCAAATTGGTGGTGAAAGAAAGAGCAGCTGACGCCTTCTGTCCTTCAGATCTCTTTAACTGATGGCTGCTGTCACTCTGCAGAATTCTTAAGCTTGGTGCAAGTGTTCCGGGTGGATTTGACTCCATGGTTTCCCTAGCCATCCACGAAAAGAGGGGACACCAGCCTGGGAGGGCGGTGGCCTTGCAGGCTTAGCAGAGGCCCTTGCGCCGACACGCAGAGCCGGCTTCGCTGTGCTTTCCCGTGTTTGGGGGGAAAATGCAAAGCCTCTTCTCGCAGTCAGACACCTCTGTCTTCGGTGGGGAGCTGGGGCTCCTATTTACTGCTTGCCGGACTGCTCCCACGTTTTTAGCTCCTCGTGGGGACTTGTGGGGGTCAGGGAATTCCCAAATCCCAGTGTAGGCCTGGGCCCGAGGTGGCCGCTTCAATCTCTGGGGGTATCTGCGTCCTGAGTTGAGTCAGATGAAGTGGTTTAACTGTCCCACAGCCATTTCTCCTCTTTTTTGGCCATATACCACCTTGATCTTTCTTTAGGAAAATCTCTCCTTCCCTGTTCCCAGACCAGGCAAGCTTAGGTAAGGCCGACTCTAGCCCTGGCCACCAAGGTGGGCACATGACTCAGGGCTGGCCAGCCAATGAACACGTCCCCGTCTCTTTGTTCAGAGATGGACATATGACCTAGGATGAGGCACCAGAGGGTACAATGGGGCCGTGGCAAGAGCTGCCTTTGTCCAGGGACACTCAGACACCAACCCTGATGACACCTCCCTTCTGATAGAAAGTGGGGAAAGAGACCATTTGCAGTTACGCATGTTACGGGGCTTCTGAGGAATAATCAATCCTAGGATGACTGTGCTTTTCTGAGAATTTACCATGGGCCACGATCCTGCGATTCCTCGGCTCCCACACTCCCCACGTCCCGTCGAACATCGCCGCAGTCAGGATGCATCTTTCAGCGACGGCTTCTGACGATTGCTTCCAGCCAAGCGGTGGTCACGACCTAGTTGTCATTGCCTCCGCCGATACATCCCACTTCCATTTTTCACGCGTGCCAAGGGAGACATGTGGTGGAAATTTAGGTCTGGAAAACGCTTGGAAAACTCTTTTCCAATAAAAATTCCAAGCGATAAGAAAGCTTTGGGATGTCATTTCATCGCGGGGTTTTTTTTCCCCCTTTTTGGAAGAGACAAAATAATGTCTCATCTCATAATCGATGGCATCTCAGTTTCCGCGGAGCACGGGAGCTCCTTATTCCCCGGGGGTGGGGCTGGTACTATTTTATGTTTAAAGAAACCAGTACCCGGGGGAGGGAGCCAACGACCCAGATCCACCACAAGCTCCAATTGCTAAACGGGAAAGTTTAAAGCACACAAAACTGGACCAAATAAGACTAGTTCAAAACTCCGATCGCCAACAGCCTTCACCATCTGAGTTCAGAGTTCTGATTTGGGGTCGCAGGAAGAGATCGTCTTTTCTTATTCCTTTCCTGGGGAAATTTTTTTCCCCATTTTTCTCCATTTTCCCACCCCAAACCCAGACCCTTCCTCTCATGTCCCCACCCTGGATAAGGCCGCCCCAGGGCAGTATTTATCAAAAAAGTGACTTGTCATCTGCAGGATTAGGCCAAAGCCGAGTTCCCCGTCTGCTGTTTCTCCACCAGAAAATTGATACCAGGGTTTTAGGGCTGAAAGAGACCAGCGAACTTGTTCAAAACAACCAAGGCCCCAGTTGCCGTGATGTGGCAACGATTAGAATATGATTTCCTTTGGGAAGACGTCACTCAGCTTATTCCAGCCACATGTCCCAGTCGTCGTGGACAGTTTTTCTGCATCATCTGTCTGTACCCTCCCGCCCCCCGCCAGTTTTTATACATTAGAACCATTGGATCTGGCTTCATTCAGAGTTCGCTTGGGGCTGGGGGGCGGCGTTTTCATTCTGGAATAAGTTGGGCCGTGGAGAGAAGGTTCTTCGTGCAGGCTCGGCTTGCTGATGGAGGCTGGGCAAACGGGGGCACGGCGAGGCTCTCCTTCAGAGGCTGCTTTGGAAACTGGCTTTCAGGGGAATATCAGACACTTGATTACCTTGACTCAGGCGACCTCACCTACCAGAGTGAAGTCGTCCATCCCGCCAAGGAAGACAAACCTTCGTTCCAGAGAATCAGTCAGACCCATCAAGGGCCCTGCGCACCCCCTTATCTCCAGCCGTGAGGGAGTGCGGTTATAAGGCCCGGGAGAGCCCCCAGACTGCGAGTTCCACTAAATCAAAAACGAACCCGAAGCCTCCCGAAGCTCCACCCTGCTACTGAGGGAGCACAGCTTGACATCACCTTCCGACTTGGGGGATGCTTCCGAATCGAGGTATTTCTTGAGAACAAAACCGTGGCATTCCAGTGAACTTTGGGGGTCTCTCCTTCTTGTTATTAAACTCTTAACTCCCGCCAGATAGGAATGCCAGGCACAGAATTGCCCGCCAGGCCTTTTCATCCCAGGCTATTGCACAACCCATAAACAGTCCAATTAGGAAACCAATTAAAATGAGAAAGGGGCTTCCTGAATTACCCAGCAGTCGAGGCAGCGCTGCCTTTTCGCTGTCAGCCCCTGAAAGGTTTTTATTGCGTCTGCCGAAGAGGGGGAAGAATGAAGGGGAACGGGATGGTGCAGGCCGTGGGCTGGGCATGGCATCGGGGAGCCCCTGGCAGCTGGGAGCTGCTTTGGGAGGCTGCCAGGTGGGCCTTAGGGAAGGAGGAAGCTTTGCTCGACTGGTTGGGAGCAAGACAGAAATTACAAATCAAAATGAAAAGGTGCACGATGACGTTTGGCCTTTTATCGTCACGAGAGCTCTGGTCAGCACGGAAGTTGTCGGGAAGTAGATTCTTGCCCTAGAGAATGAGCCACCTGCCTGCATTCCCGGGGGCCGCTCACATCGATTCGATGGCTGGACACTTCCACCCCCCTGTGAGCGGTGGTGAGTGTCCTCGTGCTCCTACGGAGGAGCTGATCCCGGCCACCTCTTCACTCTTGGTTGAAGCGACACTTGGATGTCTCCGTGCAGTGGACACTGCTGGGATGTGGCAGGTGACTAGGACAGAGCTCTGCCTCACTCACCATGCAGCTCAGGGTCACATTTGGTCATTGCTGCCTGGGCTGTCCCAGCACCTGGGACATACGTCTAGCTTAAACCCAATCCCAGCACATAGGTAGGAGCTCCAGCGGGGCCTGTAGAAGCATCGAGACCCACAGGCCTCTGCTCATTCCATCCAGAGGCCTTGAAGGAGCAGGAGTGCTGTCAGTTCCGTTTCCTGAGATGGAGGTGTGTTTGTGTGTGAGTGTGCGCGTGTGCACGCACGCACGTGTGGGCATGAGTCTGTGGGAGACAGGGATAATAATCTGAGCGTTCCTAACCCTCTAGGGTCTCAGGGCCTCTGTGAATCCTTGAAGCCACTCAGAACTCCACTCATAAAATCGACTCTGTTCCCTGCTGCCCTTTTGAACCTGTAACCCCTCGCCCACATTATTTAAATTTTCAACTAATTCATGGCTTCAGGACCAGGTGTTGGGTCTGTACCTTCAGCGTCATTGGGTACGAAATCGGGTCTCACCCCCGTTCCGCCAGCTGAGTCACTTGGGCAGGTGGCTTAAGCTCTTTTAGGCTCCGCTTCCTCGTCTGTAAACCCCCCATGGTGACAGCACCTGAGTCAGATGCTGGAGAACTGAATGAGTTCATGGAGGCGACGTGCTTGGGGCCCCTGCTCTGTGTTCCCACTTGGGCTTACCCCATCATAACACACGACACTCTGTGGCTTCCGTGTCTGTGGACAGTGGGATTCCTGTTCACCACTGTGTCCCCAACACTCAACCCAGTGCTTAGCGAAGAGCAGAGCCCAGGAATGACCTTCCGAATGAATGAGTGGTCAGCCAATTAATTGTCATCTTAGAGGAGAGCCAGAGGAGGAGGAGGACTCTGAGCAAAGGCTGCTCTGTGCCTGGACCAAGGCATTGGCGGGAGCTGCAGGGGCATCTGAGCTCTGGAATTGGGGGGAACCGTCTCTTCCTCTGGACCTACCCCGGGCTTTCTCTATATCTCGGTGTTTCCCTCCTTCGCCAGACAAATTCTCTCGTTAGATACTCTCTTACCATCAACTAATCAAACCCAGTTCTGTCTATCAGCTACCCCAGCCCTGGTGAAAACTGCTTTTTAAGGAAACATTTTCCAAACTTCAGTCACTTACCTAAGACTGTCCTACTCTTCCTATTATTTAATATTTTTCAACTAAGCTCATTTTTTTCCTAAATAAATTTACAAACAGGGCCACATGAGTCCCTAGATAGCCCTAGATAGATGATGGATGGATGGATGGATGGATGGATGGATGGATGGATGGATGGATGGATATCATTGGTCAGTTTAGAGGTGTTTTCTAGGAAATCACTTTAATATTTTGAAAAAATGATAACTTATAACTTAAGCATTTATCCTGAATTTTCTGTATGACCTATAATATATCTCAGGGTATCTATATAGTTGATGAAGAAAGTTTTTCTTTGTGGCAGTTTTCTACCTAATAAATGAGGAAGAAACGCTGGAAGTGGACATCGCTATTTTGCAAGACTGAATGAATCGATGGATCTGGGCAGTGATCATCAATGACCAACAACATCGTGGAAAGACAGACAACAGACATTGTAAACCTCCTAATGGAAGCATGCAACACTATCAATGAAATAACTTTGCAAAAACAAATTAAACTTGAACTCGATCAAGCCTCTAGGCCTAACTATCAATTTAAAGGATACGCAAGGGACAGAGGAGCATGTTAAACGACATGGAGGATGCAATCAGCAAATCTAGATTGCAAAAGACGCTACAAGGCAAATGATCTGGCTTCTCTCACACAACCCTCTTCCCACAAAACTTCAAGTTATAAAAAGAGAGAGAGGTGGAAGGGAAACCTAAAGATGGAAAGAGACGTAATGACATGGAAAATGATAAGGCATGGGCCTCATTTGAGTCCTAATTCAAACAAATTGGGAAAACACTTGACTGGATATGTGATGATATTGATGGTAATTATTATTAATTCTTTAGATGTGATGATGGTGTTATAATTATATTTTCTAAAGTTCTCACATTTTAGAGAAACCCACCAAAATATTTTCAGATGGAAGGACATGGCGTCCTGCATACGCTTTGAAGTAACCGGGCATGCGTAGGAGGGGGACAGTGCGTAGAGAAGAAGGACACAGTGGCCTGATGTAGGTGCACTTTGAAACTGAGAACGGCAGATTCGTCCTGTTATTCTCTCTACTTTTAAGCATGCTTGGGAATTTCTTTCGTAAGAGGTTTTGAGACAACGGGAAACCGTAATAGAATGACGAGTAGGGTTAGTGATGAGAAGAGGAATCATGGACGACTCTCCGAGGAAGTGTCATTCCAAGTTGAATGACAAGGAGCCAGCCACACGAGGGTACAGGGGAAGAGCATTTTGGGCAGAAGGAACAGCAAGGACAGTGTCACCAAGAAATAACCTTGCAAAGCCTTGGAAAACGCCACTTACACATGTTCTAAATCACACAACCGGCCAAGAGGAAGCGTCTAATCCACAACTGAAAATATCGCTGCTTGGAAAACGAGGCTAATTTTCAGTAGACTCTCTACCCTCCAAGTACAGATGTGTGTACAAACCTTATGCTTTGGATGAAAATTTAAAGTCTTTTTAAATTTTTGATTAAAATGCTTTTAATTAAAAAAAAAAAATAATTGCCTTATTGTCTCCATCCCTCGCCGTCTGATTCCAGCACTGGGACCCATCCCCGCACCTGCTGGAGTTCCACAGGCTGCCAGTTCCAACAGCCACATGTCAGCAGATAAAAGGAAAATACTGTTTTTTATATTTGTGAAATACTGCACCAATGCATGTAGTGTAAAATAGCCCAGTGTGGTCCCAGCTGAATAGTAAGAGGGTGATTTATTCCCAAGGCTCTGTTTCCATTTTTGCTGTTTATGATAGCATATCAAAGGAGCTTTTTGATTGAATTACCACCTTGTATTCAGGCTGGGACCATGCATTATTACATATGTAAGTATAAATGTTGATGCAAATGAGTTTTCCTAATGAAATGAGAGGCGGTTTATTTTTTTCCTTGCATAATGGGTGGTTCTGAGGACCAGATTTATTCTCTAAAAGTGAGCACGTGCTTCTTTTTCCATTTGTCCTCCACTCTAAGCATGAGCACCCCAACAATTCAGATCTGCAGATCTTTAAGCTTTCACATGTTAATGTGGGTTTTCTTTTTTCATTTTTAAAACCGAAATCAATTTCAGTGTGATTTATCATCAGAGAATTACCTTATATAAAATGCTTAAGTGAATGAAGTAATAACTTCAGTCCTATCGATGAGAGAGAGCAATTTTCAGTTCCTCGGTTCTAAATAAACGCTGGGTTCCTGGGTCCCATTTTCATTTTATTCGTTAAACCGTGGGCTTTAGTCATTACTGAATTTTGGAATGTCTAGAAGCTTCAAATGAGCTGAACGACTTTTAAACCTTGCTGGATTTTATTTGATACGAGAGGAGCGACTTTGCTTGGTGTAGCTTGCCTGCCGTTGCATCATCCCCTGACCTGAACTAGCTGGCCAAGTCTGGAGTTTATTTCGCTCTTCATAAATTAGGATACTTATACTTCTGTGGAGCCCTAGGCTCCACTTTGCATATGAAATTAACAGCAGCTTCCTTGCTTTGAAAGGGGATTGAGGGTTTGCTTAGTAAACACTTGCCAAGTCATTGCAGAGGGAGAACCAGACGGAAGGAAGGGAGAGCGGGAGCGGTTCTCTCCCACCTCCGAGGAGGTGAAGGCTCAGGTGAGCGGATCCATGATCGGTTTGCCCACCACCCTTCTACGTGCATGAACTGTCAGTTTTGGGGATTAATCGAGTGCGGCCCCGTGAGAGAATGGTGTGAGTTTAGGGACAATGACAGCTTTCTTTCCACAGGCCAGACAGCTCCTAATACTAATAGTAATCCCAATCCTGTTGGTCTGTATTTAGACTTACATGTGAATAATATAAAATAAATATATATATATTATACTAAAATCTAAGATATATCATCCTCCTCACCCTCCTCATCATAATACTTAACCATTATTGAGCATTTCCTGTGTCCAGGCACTGTGCTGAGGACCCAACGCTGCGCATTATCTCATTTAATCTCAACAACCCTCCATGGTAAGAACCACCATAATTGCCATTATGCAAATTTAAAAAAAAAAAGGCTCAAAGAAGTCATTTGGCCAGGGTCACCCAGCGAAGAAGTGGAGGAAACCAGATTTAAAACCCATCTGGCCTCAAAGCATTCTTTACCTCCCAAGCATTCTCCTTGAGCAAGATTTCTGCCTAGAGAGGCATGCTTCTGTGTGCAGCATTTGTTCAAATCTCCGTAATCTTCCATCCTGCCGTAGGAAAAGGATATTGTGGAGCCAGGTGGTGGGTGAGAGGTCGAACTCTAGAAGTCAGCCAGACCTGGTCGAGTTCCAACTCTGCGGCCACCCCTTAAGCTGCATGGTTTTGCACAAATTGCTTACCCTTGTCTGCCTCAGTTTCCCCATCTGCAATAAGCAGTTGCTAGCACGATGATATTGTCATCGTGAAGAATTAATAAAGCAATGCCACGTCAGGTGGATCAGAACCTGTTGACACTGTTCACCCTGAAACTAAAACCTTACACCACATTCCCTCAGCCTGAGAGCGGCCCCTGGGAGCTGTTTTAAAGGGGTTTATAATTTGCATTTCTAATTACCTTCTAACTACCTGCCCAGCCAGTCCTCTAGGACTTGCTCAGTGATTGATGTGAGACCACTTAGAAATTTCTTTGAGTTCTTCAGAAGAAAGGTTTTCTGTGCAATCCAGCTGCTGGTGTCACCGTGTAGAGGCATCTGAAAACCTAACTGTGCCGCTGATACGCTCACAGGGAGTTGAAAGGGGGATTATCTTTTAAGGCTTGAGAATGTTGATGTTTGCAAATATTTTCTTGCTGCCTCTCCTAATACTGCAAATTGACCGCAGAGATAATGGGCAAAGGATGACATCATACGAAATCGCAGCCTTTTAAGTGCAAGAGCCGGAGGAACCACTTAGAGTAATTAGGAAATCCTCAAACAAGTGTTTGCAAAGTATTGGCTAACCCTTCATGTTTGCTTTTTTTTTTTTTTTTCCTGGCATCCACCTCTGAAAATCTGACCTTGAATAATTATCTACCCACTGGCTCTCAGCACCAGGAGAGGAACGGCTCCGGGCTGCTGCCTGGCTGCATGTGGTGCTGTCCCCACTGAACACAGCGCGGTTGCTACCAAGCGAGTAGCTGGGGGAAACGTTCCTGCACAGACTGTGCAAAGTGGAGTGACGTGAGGCCCCTGCGAAAGGCCCCAGCGTGAAGAGCCAGCTTGCTCTCCTCTTGTTTCCATTTCCCAAGTGGCCGTCCAGCCCTTTGGAAAGTCTGATGAAATCTCTCTTTCTGTTTGAGCCAGCCTGGACTCCACTAGCCATCACGGCCACCCAGAGACAAGCTGACTTTCTAAGGAGGGTCTGGTTAGGGGTGGGGGTCGTGACTGGAAAGTCTATGTCGTTAGCTGTGCAGGTCTGTGGTGAGATGGGCGAGCAGGAAGCCAAGCCTAGGGTTGTCTGTAAATCTTTTGTTGTCTAGATCAATATATGGTATATGGTGTCTTCTGGAAACCAATAACCTTGCTTAAAAGAACAGCATTGATAAAGATGATGATAGATAAATAAATAAAAAATGACAGGTAGATAGATGATAGATAGATGGATAGATAGATAGATGATAGATAGATGATAGTAAAACTCTTTTCTATTTACAAAAGCAAGGTGTTGCTCTTGTAGAAAAAATAGAAAATAGAAAAAAGTAAAAGAAATCAGGAGGAAAATGTCCATGATCCTATCTTCCGATGGAAACCTTGATTTTTTTTTCTTGTGCATTCTCACATAGTTGAGACAACGCTAGGTAAATACTTTTGTATCCAGCAACTTTCAAATCATTATTTCCTAGGCCTTGTCTAATGGCTTCTTCCCATCCACCACAGGGCTTTGCCCTCATCCACGTAACCACCCCTCTAGCCATGGACATCCTGGTCACCTTCAGTGCCTGGTTATTATAAACAGCACTAGGATGCACATCTTCCCAGCACCGTCCCCAGTTCTTCCCCAAGTCTGGCCCACGTAGTGAAGGAACAGGCAAGGGAAGCTCCCTCGGTCTCTCCTTCAACCGCTGTTTCAGCTGCTGCGATTCACGGCTGCCTGGATTATTTTAACTTCCCAAATGGGCCTTTATGGATCCCTGATGGGGAAAGCAAAATAAAAGCCACAGGTCCTCTGGTGGCTGCAGTACCTTCTCTTCGAGAGTCACTCGGTTTAAGAAAAAGGGATGAAGTCAATGAGCCAAAGCAGAAGGAGGTATTCGGAAAAGCCAGCCGACCAGAGCTTCCAGACCTGGCCTTGTTTTAAAGTGACGGCTCGGTGTCTGCTGAACGCCTTCAGCAAGGAGCAGACGCGACACTTCTGTGTTGACAGGCAGGCCTTCTCCTTAAGAAAAACAAGGGCGAGCCTTCCCATCACAGTCTCTCAGAGGCCCCGTGTAGGCCAAAGGAGACTTGAGTCCTGCCATGAAGATCCCCGATGTCATCGAGGGTGGACTGGATGGTGGTCTTGGTGGACACGTGGGCTGAGCTTGTTTGTAGATGTTCGCAGGATGCTCGACGCCCAGTGGGCTGTGAGAGTGGAGGTCCAGGACAGGCCTCCTGGTGAAGGAACTTGGCTCGTGATGATCGCTGAGGCCCTGGAAGCCAGTGGCCCCCTTCAGGCTTTTCCTCTACACCCCAGTACATTCTCAGGGCTCTGTACATCTGAATCGGGGTGCCTATCACGAGGGCTTTGGGAAACTCGGGAAGAGAACAGTGACCTGGGCCATCCCCATTAACCAAGCATGCGATTGGAACCTCTCTCGTGTGCCACTCTCTCATCTTTCCCCCCTCCACTCTTCACCCCCACTCTTTCCCCCTCTCTTTTCTCTCTTGCCTGAGTATTAGGCCTGATTGTTTCATGGCCAGGAGCAGTTTTTACTGCAAGGATGTTTCTCCCTTGATTAGAGACCCAGAAACCCAATCTTCAGCTTGGCCCATCACAGGAATTGCTTGAAAACAGGGGTCCATAATCACTAATTCCTTGGGGCAAGTCTTAATCTTCAAAGAACAATAATGGGGTTTAATGGAGTTCAACAGAGAGAAGAACCACCAGCAGACATTATCTTTTCAGATGAAAAACTATTTAAATTCCAAAGGAAACCAAATGCGGACAGAGAATCAAAGAGCAAATTTCCAAATACAGTAGAACTCAGGGATTCACATTCTTTACTGTTATTTTTTAAAACCATGTTCAAAGTTCACATGGGAATTTCTTGATACTGTGTCTTGTCGTTGTATTGATTCCTCAAGCTCCTAATAAAATGCCCCGTGTAAATTAAATGTATTTATTCACCTTGTTTCAAAGGTTTATTAAGTTCTTTACGTGCCAGGTGCTTGCTGAGGGTGATGGGGACACAAGGACAAACACAATGAACCTTATCCCTCCTCTTCTGGAATATGCGATCTCGTGGAAGACAGCTGTTCAAGAAGCAATCGTCTGTGCATCAGTTATTGGAACTCGTGGAAAGGTCTGGAAAGAGAAAGTGAAGGATGGACCCGGAGATGTGATTTAGATGTGAGATGTGATAGGCTGGCGCGAGGATTGGTCGGGGGCAACGTCTGTTAAGAGATGCTGCTCCCGCTCGTGCTCTGAGGATGCGTGGAGAGCTTAGCCTGGCAGAGAGCAAGAGAAAACGTCCTCTAGGCAAGCAGCAGCACGCGCAAGGACTCTCTGAAGGGCAGACGGTGGCCAGCTGGAGGAACTCGCCATCTCAAGTGGCAGGAAATGGGGTCAGAGAGATATAGGCAGGAGCCCGATTAGGGAAGCTCGCCAGGTCATAGGAAGGAAGGCGTTAGAACGCGATCCTGAGGACAGTGAGTGTGAGTGAGTGTGTGTGTGTGTGTGAGTTTACTTCTTTTAGGGTCATGAAGTGACATGGTCAGATTCATTTCTCAGGATATTGGAGGTGAAAGGCATTGGGGAACCCGCTCTGCTGAAGTCCACGTGAAAGGCGGTGGTGTCTCAGGTCGAGGTGTTGGAGAGACTAGAGAAGAGGGAAAGGCCTAAAGGAGAAGGGGAGAGAGAGGAATTTTATAGAAGGAATTGACAAGTCTCGGTAGGATCAGATGGAGGTGGGGACTGGTGAGGGAGAGGAAGGTATCGAGGACGAATCCTGGATATTTGCCTTCCAGCAGCCATCCACACAGAGGGAATCCTGGAAGCCCAGGGAACTTGGAGGTAGACGATAAGTACAGGTGAATGCAACAGGACCATGATTTCCTTAGTGCCTATTCAAGCCCTCCGACTTGCTAGGTTTTCTGGGAGCGTAGGACAGGCTCCACGCAGATGGTCAGTTCTTGTCCTCGAGACTTTACGGGGATGCGGAGCCCGGGGGTTGTTACAAGGATGACGAGGTTACCTTCTCTTCATTCACACGTGCTATGCTGTGCATGTCTACTCACGGGGCAGCTGAGTGTATCTGTCCCCAAGTTGCTATACCTTGTAATGGCATTTGATAGTGGGTATAAATCGTCAGCCCATGCCCCGCCCCAAATGAAAGCATTTATCTGCTTTTCACCCCAAGTGGAGGTCTGGCATCCTCATTGTTCTCCTGGTAACCATGGGGTATGCAGCTCCCCGTGAGATATTTTAACAAGGTGTCTTGAGTCATTTCAATAAGTTCTTTAAAAGAAACAGTGTATTTTTTTTTTAGGAAGTAAATGATGGCGTTTGTGCTATTATAAATCATGATGGATTTCCATATTCTTGGCCGTAAAGAACCTTTTTTCTCCCCCCCATCCCCACTCTTAGAAAGGAAAATTAAGGTTGCTGTACCATGGGATCACTTTCATTATCTTTAGCATACAAATGATCTTTTAAAAAGATTTTCCTCCGCTACATATGTACAGTATCAATGATATAATTTACATTGCATCCCTCATATTAACACTGATCCATCATCGGCTAACAATGCAGGGGTTTTGTGAGAGGGGCTGTCGGACAAATGTTTTAGCTTGTGAGAAGAAAATTGTTAGCATTTGAATAGAGAATGGTACAGGAAGGATTAATAGCCTACTTTGATGGATTAGAATGTAGGGAAATTGCTCAATATTAATATGAAAATGTTTGTGAATTGGTTGCAAGGTGCTGTCAATGGGAAATGATTATGTCTCCGAGGCCTTATCGGGCGGAGACTTGACTCTTAGCAAAGACTTTCACACAAAAGACTGATGAGGGGAATAGGAAACGGTTGGCTCTTGGAGCCGGGACAAAAACCCACCATTCAACCGTGGGAGTTCTGCTGTCACTTTGGGTGCCCTTTCCATAATATTGTACATCTTCATATTAACATATCTGAATATGGATTTATCATGGAGGAGAAAGGAGAGTGTGGGCAGTGCGTTATTATTTCTATGATTTCGCCTTTCCGGCTTTGAAAACCCCGCAGCAGCAAGCAGGGCATTGTGGCATAAACAATCGGACTCCCTTTTAACTGACATTTTTGTCTGCGTGCAACGGTTTCCATGCTGGTAATTTGCAAGGATGCTCGACAGTTCAAAAACCGTGCTCGGAAAGTAATTGTTTAACACCAGTGTCAATCAACTCCATCAGAGCCAAGGCTAATTTTAGAAAGATGCCGAGAGGTTTCGGGGGGGCGGGGAGAGGTATTCAAAAGTTAGAAATCTTCACTCTGGTGCTTTAAAAAAATACCTGAATCATTATTTTACCTTTAAACATAGATTTCCTAATCAGAGCTCGAATTCTTTAAAATAAATGAAGACTTGGAAATCTGGGTTGTTTTCACAAAAATCTGGAACAATAGCCGGCTGTCTTTGGCCCTCTGCTGAAGTTCGGGCAGCGATGGGCCTCCTCATCCTGCAGCAGGGAGGTGACGCCGACATCGATGCTCGGTGACTGCCACCAGAATGGAAACGACAGGCCGGGCAGTGGGCAACGCTGCCCTTACAATCGAGCCCTCGTCTCTTTTGAGGATGGAGGAGTGCTCCACAGGGGCCTCAGGAGAAGTTTTTCCTATGTAACTCCTGTATTTAACGCTGGAGAGGCTTTCTCAGCCTCAGCACTGCTGACATTTTGGGCCACATGAGATCCTTTGTGGCGAGGCTGAGCGGGGCCTTGTCACTGTTTAGCAGCATCTCTGGCCTCTACCCACTAGACGCCAGTAGCATCCCCCCTGCCCCGGTTGTCATAACCAAAAATGTCTCCAGACACGGCCAAATGTCCCCCGAGGAACAAAATTCACCCCGCAGTTGAGAACAGGAAGGCTAGAGACATGAAAGGTAACCATTATGTAGGAGTAGTATTGTTGGAATGAAAAACGTATGATGCTAAAGTATTTTTCCTTAAAAGGTGAGATTCCATGGTGTTTATGGACACATTTTTGGAAAAGTAGTAATACCAGCTGTCATCTGTCGAACGCGAGCCGTTTCCCCAGCATCAGAGGTTCTCATTTCGTTGTGTAGACCTCAGAGAGGCCTGATGGCATGGCTGAAACGATTCCCATTTAACAGATGAGAACACTGAGACCTGCAGGTGTGAACCCACCTGCCCCAAGTCAGCCTGCCAACATGGCACAAATGGGACCCGAGTCCGGGCGGCCGTGACTGCAGCGCCGCTCACCACTTCTGTGTGTTCCTGGCAGTGCGGCCTTCACCGCAAACACCTGCGTTGTGCCCCTTACGGCCTCCTGCCTCCAGACATAGCCCCCAAAAGGAGCTCTGAGGCCTTTTCCTTCCCAGGCTGTTGAAGGGTCGCCCGGCCACACAGCCATGGGGGTGGGACCTGGGGGGAGGGTGGCGTGTGCTGTAAACACCACGGTCCAGTTCCAGAGGGAGGCATTGTCCAGCCCTCCATGATGCCTGCACCTCTCCTGCCGTGCTGAGCTGATATTCCTGCTGCCTGAGCCTCTTCCTGCAAGATGCAGGAACCCGAAAGAACAAGGCTAGGGATTTTCCGGAGGCCTGTAGACCCCTGCAATGCTTCCTCTTTTCCCGTAGTCTCTAAAGGTGAGATGTCCTTATACAGTGGCATCGCTTAATCCTGGCCTGCTCCCACCCAGTGGATTTTACCCAGGGCTTTAAGTCACAGACGCCACCCCTTTACACAGCTAAGCACTCAGCTTTTACAAAATGCATGCTCATCTGCATAAATATGCAAGTTTGCATAGATTTTCGGGGCGTTCACAGAACCCACCAAGACCTCCCTCCCAGACCCCACATTAAGTACCCGTTTCCACGTGGCCTCTCCAAAAATTTCGGCCTAACTCAGACAAGCACCTTCTTCATAAAAAAAAGAAAGAAAGAAAAAGAAAAAGGAAAAGAAAAAGAAACCCCTGCTGTACAGCTGGGATCTAATTTGTGAAAATGAACACTTACAGTAACCACTGAGAGTGGCTCGAGGGGAAAGCAAACGACATCTCCGGCGCCCGGCAATCTGCATTTAAGGAAGCTGACAGCTCGCAAGGCCCATCTGCGGCAGACGCGTCCCCTGCGTGCCCTTGGGATTAGCAGCTTCATTATTGCTGTTGTCAGTGTTTGCAGAGTGACGACCCTGGTGCCGGCCAGGCCTTTCCCAGGTAGAGATGTTCCTCGGAACCTGTGAATTCCCAGGCGAGGAGCCGGCCCATCTTCACGCCGCTGCTGAACCCGCCTGGTCTGCGGCTGCAGAGGGTGGCCTCTGTCCCGTCTGTCATCATCTGGGCCCCAATTCCCCTTTTTCCTTTTGAAATAAAAACTTTTTCCTGAAGTCATACATGTCCCTAATTGCAAAGAATTTACTAAGGCTCCCACTTGCCTCTCAGTTCCCTCTCGGCCCACCCCAACCCCACTCCCTAGCGGTGACCGTCCTTTCTTCCTGATGTATCTTTGAGCACTTAGTTCTTTGTTTCTAAATAACAGGTTGAAATAGCCTTTTCTTTGTTTGGAAATCTGGGTTATTGTCTGTTAACTTCCTACTGCAGAATACAAGGCCCTGGCTTGTCTCCATTTCCCACCAGCGCCCCCAACACACGCATGTCTGGTGGCACCCAGGCCCGCTTCCTGCCACCTTCCTCCCCGTAGGCTCACGTCACAGTTTCTATTTGGTTCGTTATGCAGCGTTTACCTTGTCGTGATTGTGTCACTGTTACCCACAGTTTAGCCCTGGATCGTACGACGATTACATTTCCTTCTCACACAATTTTCTGTTTTCCCTGGAGTTGCTAATAGCCTTCCTTTCTACACACAGCTCAGGCGTTCACGTCCAGGCCTTCCAAACTGCGAGTCTCTTCCCGGAATTGTAAAACACATCTGTTCTTTGATGCATTCGGGGTTCTCCTAGGGGGCACCCTCTGTGGACTCTGGCACCACCCAGTTCTCCCACTCGGCCCAGCCTGGCCGTCCTCGAGGACTGGCTTCCTCGTCCATTCTTTGCCATTTTCTCCGCGTTTCCTTTCGTCTCTTTATTAGGTCGGACCTCTGTTTCCTGGAGCCGTGTCCCTATCTTTTGTTGGGAATCATCTAGTGACTCCTGACTATGGGTTCCTGTGAGATACATTCTTTGAGATAGAAATCGCCTTTTCCCCTATCTCACCAATAAACGTCAAGGCTGCAAGAGACCCGTCTTCAAAGCCTCATAAACATCTCGTCGTTTCCCCTCCCTTTCTGCTCCATGGACATCAACACGTGTTTGAAGCTTTTTCAGGCTCTGAGGGGCACTGAATATACCCTTCATTCTGTTTCTCCCCGACCTCTCAGACTTAGTAACGACCCTTGACTGTTGAGCGAGCGTCATCGTAGTCCTCCTATCTCATCCTGTGGGGGGGAGGCAGGGAGACGTCATGAATCCTGTGTCTGAGGAAGCCAAGGCTAACTCAAGACCACGCTGTCCATAAACGTGGTCCAGGATTCTGACTCCTGGTGAGAGCCAGAGAGCTCGAGAGACCAGCAAAGCACGTGCCTGTGACAACAGAAGAAGGGAAATGCCGTAACGATGTCAATTTGGATGAGCTTAGCCAGAATTTTGCATTAAGAAATTCTTCCAACGGGCTATTTTTTTATATCAAAATATGCGTTTTGTATAAAACATGTTTTATATTTTACGGTTTTATAAGTTTTTGGACCCTCCCTCCATGGTAGGTCGAGGGAGTGTCCTGTTTTCATGGTTTAGAGCCTCGAAAGGTCTTAATCTGGTTTGTTTCGAGATAAGTGATTTGTTCCACCCACTCCACCCCGATTAAATGGAGTTAGTTTTGATAACTATGCTTCTGTCCAGTCCATCCAGGAAACTAACTTGCAGACATCGGCCAAAACTTCCTCCAAAAATGTTATATTGACCGAATGGTTTCTTGGTTGGGAAGGAGGAAAAGGGTTTTGTACCCAACTCACCAGGGGAGACTTTTCAACCTGTACCGTCCGTCTCTGATGTTTTCGCCTGGTCCTCCTCCCATTTCCTCCCCCATGTTAGGGAGCCAGTGTCATCCATGGTGGTAGGTGGGGAAAGGAAAATCAAAGCCACAGGATTCCACTGGCCTTCATCAGAGCCTATGAATCCTTTTTAGTTTCCAAGCAGATGAAACAGCAAGTGCAAAGGTCCCGTGGCCCTTCCAAGGCCTCCATGCAGCCAGGGCCTCACTTTCTCAGAGACAAGGCCTTGGTCCAGAGAGGAAAAAGAACTGGTGGAATTTCTGCTTTGGGCAGACAGCGGACTTCTTTATGTTTCAATCGCAGAGAACAGCCCACCTGGAGAAGCGATGACGTACAGTGGCAACAGGGGAGGATCTGAGATAAGGAGGCCCAGCTCGTAACCCCTGCTCTGTCCTATCATGACTGTGTGATTGGAGTCACTCTCCACTCTAAACTGAGATAATACAAAATATGTCACACCTTAACCTGTATCTCCACTGTCGAGGGTACAGCAAAGTGGCTTGTAATGAGATACAGCGTGTGAAAGACCTTCGCATACTCTCCGTGTCACAAATGCATGTTGGCTTTCGCCGAGTTAATTTCATTTTTTAACATCGAAATGCTCCGATATCATCCTGTCACATGCTCACAGAAGGCACCTTTCTGTACCTCCTGTTGCCACACTTGCCAACAACAAAAAAAAAAACAAACACAGATTTTCTTTCCTTAGACGGAGCCGGCATAAAATTGAAAGTATGTAAGTGCAGATATCAGTGAGGGTTGGGGGTGGCAAGCAGAGAGGTGAACTCGATTATCTTAAGTAGAAAGGGAAATTTATTCAAAGTTTATCAGGGTGCAGAGCATTGATATTCAAAGTAGGAACTCATAGGACTGCCACTAGCCATTCAGAAGGAAGCTGGAGCAGGTTCCTATAGCCTCCTGCTGTTCTGGGAGTTAACCCTTAGGTTTCCGGATGATGAAGGGCACAGAGAAGGTTCCCAGGGCGGGCCCTCAGCCAGGGCAGCAGGGAGATGCATTTAGGGGAGCTGAGGGCAGTGGGAGATGGGAGCAGAGGTACCTAATGTGGACCCACTGAACATCAGCCCTGGCTGGGAGACCAAGAGCTCCAGGCTGGAGAAAGAGTCACACACCTGGAGAGTGGGCAGGACACCTCCACCACCTTTTATGAGGCTTTCTGTGGAGGCCACTGTGGCTGACTCGAGCCACGGCCAAGTGTGAATTCCTAACTGTGCCTTCGTCTCTGGGGTGTTCATTCAGGATGCCGAGTCCTGCGTGGGAACACGAGTGGGCCCGCACCCCGCCTACTGTGGCGTGAGGAGAGGGTGGTAGGAGGCCAGCGCCAGTTCCTGCTACAACACGACAGTGGGGATTTCTTCCAAAGAGGAAAGGGCTTTGGACGCTGGGTCCAAAGGTTTAACACTGAGACAGAGATGCTCTGGTACGGCGGTCGCTAAATCTGTCTCTCCTCCTCTTCCTCCTCTAGAGAGGAACTCCGTCAAAAGATCATCGCCACCACCACCATCATCATCATCATCATCAAAAAAGACCTTAAAAAACCAGAAGGTGATCAGCAGAGTGTTGCATAGTTCAAGGTCACCTTGGGTTTTCCTCTTAACTGCTCTGCTTTTCGTCTCATTAAAATATTTGACAAGAATCCTTTGCATGGATGAGCAGCTCCAAGCCCCCAGCCCCACGCTGTTCTCGCGGAGATGCTGTCCTGTCAGGGTAAATAATTGTGCTGCCAGATGAAAATCAATATCCGTGTTACACACCCATTAACACGGTGCCCGAAGATACGGCATGATTTCCTAATGAAAGAACAAGTATTTTCGGTTACTTGTGAGTGGCCTCAAAAGCAGGGTTTGCATCTGTATTCAGCTCTGAATCCCTCCTGCACTTGGCACGGAGCTTTGATCGCGGTCGTTGGCTGAGACGCTCCTTGAAGTAGACGGCAGTGCTAGGATTGCAAGAATTTGAGAATGTTCTAGGTCTAAGACGTGGTATACGGGAGAAGTCACGTAGAGTGGTGAGAGTTACAGGTAGGATGACTGAGGGTCCCAGTTCACCCAGGACTGAGGGGGTGCCCAGGATGTAGGCCCTGCAGGGCTCAAGCCAGGATGGGCACAGGCTTAGGCACCGGGATTTGAATCCTCGTTCTCCCACCCGTCAGCCGTGTGACTCCGCTTACTACCTGTAAAATGTAAATAATGACACATTTATGATCGGGCTTTGAAAATACACATGCTAATATGTGGAAAGCACTTAGTGCCATCTCGGATCATGGTACGCACTCAGTAAGTTATCTTAATAATGCCTGACGATAACACCTCCTACCCGATGCCAAAAGATGCTTCTGTGAGTACCTTTCTTAGCATTTGTGAGTCTTTAAAAGATGTTGTCCACGGTAAAATGTGAACAGAAGACAGTTGGTTGTGAAACAATGGCCTTTTAAACAGAAGGAACCAGGCTTTGCAGAGACTAGCAAATAACACATCAAGTCCGAAATCCTGTCTTACGGTCACAATGTGTTGTAACGTGGCATGGACTGGAAAGGCCTGTAGTTTGGGGGAAAGGATCTTGAGATGAGCGATGTGATTCCACTTTTTTTTCCCCCCCAAAAAAAGTACTAACTGATTCTCCCGCCCCGCCCCACACACACTGTGCCGCTTGTTATTGTGCTGAGAATTTGAGGATTTCCCAAAATCATCCAGGAGTAAAGAAAAGGAAAGCAGGAGGGGCCAGGAAAAACCTCTTCTACCTAAATAAATACCATTGAAATGTCACCGGCGCTCGGGCCTCTTTGATTTCCCCCTCTCCCCGTTGGAAATGCTCCTTATCCCCAATTTCATGGACCAGCTTAAATCAATGTGCAAATATTTTGCCATCGCGCGGACCTGATTTCTTCATCTAAGTGTTCTGAAGGCTTCCGTCCACACGTGAAAGAACACAGGGGCCTTATCGTCTTACATGGAAACCAGGGCATGTGCTGAAAGCTAAGCCGTGAAGGAATAATCGTGGTCTGTAAGGCCAGACTTGCCAGCTCTCCGAGCTAGTGCGCCCCTGAGCCAGCAGGTCCACTTGCTGATCGCCTGGCCTTGCTTTTCCTTGGGTTCTGGCGACGACATGAACTCAGATCAATGGGATGAAGAGAAGAAGTGGCCAGCGATCTGGGTGTTTCGTCTGTGCTGTCGGGTATGCGGGTGTCAGGGAACGTCTGGGTGGCTAAGTTATGACTTTTCTGTTTTATAGGTCCGGATTCTTTTTCTTTCTCTTTAGACAATAAGATACACCCAGGGTGATTGCAGTCTTAGAATCGTAAGGTAGCTGTCGTGCTTTCCTATGTCCTCCTGCTTTTTAGAAGAAAACAAAGTTTTTTTTTTTTTTTAAGTCAATATAAAACTTCAGTTTCTTTAAAAAAAAAAAAAAAGATGGGTTAAGACCTAGGGTCAGGAAGCGGCACCTGCATGGTGTTTCCATGTGAGGACGCATTCCCGGGGGACGGGGGACGTGGAAAGGTTGTAGGTGGGGCGGTGAGTGACAGACTGCCACAGTAATAACCCGTCCCTCCCCCACTCTCTTTCATCCCTCTGCCTAAATGTGGAAGAAAGTCCCCGACGGGTGCTAATATGTCTCTTAACACCTCTCCAAGCACTTGCTAACCCGCCTCATTAGCGAAGACCAGTGGCCCAAGATTCAGAATCTTCAGGAGGCAAGAGAATCGATCTTGCATTTCGTCACACTGCTTTGCTGGCTTTTTATTTACTTTCCATGTTTGCCTCCTTGTCCATTTATCTCACTACATAAAGGTTTTCTTTTAAATAAAAGTGCCTATTTAAAGAAAGCTATGAAGCGATGGTAGCAAGGCAAGTGTATGATTATGTCACGAATCACGAAGGTTTGGGGAACCACTGGCTAATTCCTTTACTGGAAACAGGCACTGTAATTCCCACCCACCCGATCATCCGTCCACTCACCACCTGTCCATTTACCCGTCTTCTATCATCTATGCGTCCATTCACCCATCCATCCTCCATCCATCCATCCATCCATCCATCCTCCATCCATCCTCCATCCATCCATCCATCCATCCATCCATCCATCCATCCATCCACCTATCCACCCATCCAACAAATATTTACTGGATGCCTGCCGTGTTGTGCCGAACTTTGAGAATCAGGGGCAAAGTCCTTGGCCTTAAGAAGTGGTAGCAGAGACAGCAAACGAATAAATAAACTTAATCTGAGGGAAAAAAGATAAACACAAAACACGTCCTGAAGCATTTCATGGATAGCAAGTTAGAGAATTTTATATAATTTCATAGAAGTATATAAAATTAATATAGAATTTCATTTAAATTAAGTTTTTTTAAGGCCAACCTACTCTATAGCATTAGAAGTCAGAATAGTGTTTCCCAGAGGAAGCGAGCCTGAGGTTCTGGCAGGGTTCCACTTGCTCCAGGTATTGGTTACACCAGCGTGTTTACTTTGTGAAAATTCATCTCACTGTACAATATGATTTGTGCACATTTCTGTATAAATGGTAGACACTTTAATAAAAAGTTTTAAAAACACCAAAAGGTAGAAAAACAAACATCGGGGATTTTTTAACCTTAACTATGATACTAGCTGGAAGCTTCGATGGATCCCAAAAGGTTTTAGACAAATTGCGAATGAGACACCTCACTGGCGTCTCAGAGACTGGGAATCCTAAGCATTTAAATAGGCCTCTTCCTCCTCCGAATGGTCTCCACGGGTCACCCATCCCAAACATGCAGCGGCCTGAACTTTCCACAAGTCTAACTAGTGTTACAGTCACTCTGTCCTACACTTCTAACTAAGTGTTCAGTACAGGGGACTTTCTCTTCTCATTTTGCAGAAAATAAAATAAAATAAAATAAAATAAAATAAAATAAAATAAAATAAAATAAAATAAAATAAAATAAATAAAATAAAATAAAATAAAATAAATAAAATAAAATAAAATAAAATAAAATAAAATAAAATAAAATAAAATAAAATAAATAAAATAAAATAAAATAAAATAAAATAAAAAAAGCCAAACGTTACCCAGGACAGAGTGAGGTTACTAGTAGATTGCATACAATTCTCTTAAAAGAACCTGTCATATAATCTACCCTCCATCCGGCCCCAGCTCGCTGCCCCTTCAACCCATTCACAGCTGAGAATCACTGTAGAAACTCCTAATCCACTTCCCTGGACTTATCTTTAGGCTCCATCGGCCAGTTCTTATGATCCGATGACATCAGATACGCTCAGCAAGCCCAGCGCCAATCCCACCAGCTCCCCACGTTAAAACGGAGTTATCAGGCTGAAATCAGAAGCCATTTAAACCTCCACCCAGCGCTCATTATGGCCATTGATTCAGGAAACCACGCTTTGCCGGAGACCAGAGGTCTTCCTGACGTATATTTCAACTGAGTGAAAGAGACTTCTTCAGGGGAGTGTGTTACGGTAGCAAATGAGGCTGAAATATTAAAAAATCTATAAATCTCTTGGTCGCATTTCTTTGGAAGACCCGGAAGAGAAGATGCACCAAAAAAGAGTATATCTGTGGTGCATCTTATCCTTCAAGTAAGAGTAAGGCCACCCCTGGGAGGGTTTGCCCTGGGAGTGCACCCCAGGAATTTTACAGTGTTCCTTCTTGCTCAGCTGGGGCACTGAAATGTAATCATCGTCATAACAACAATAGCAAGAGCTATTCTATTCTATTTATTTTATTTTATTTATTCTATTCTATTTTCAACACAATATCCACCACCATCCTGGCCCAAAGTCCGTCACACATCAGGTCTCCCCTACATCAGCATCTCCCATTTTCCTCAGAGTAAAATCCAGCATCTCCCCAGGTTCTCAGGCTCTTCTTGGTCTGGCCCTCCCCTACCACTGATGTCCCTTCCCACCACTCTTGCACTTTTTCTCGTTTCCACCGGTCACATGGGTCCCCTTGCTGCCAGGCATATTCGCCCATCTGGGCTCTGCATTGCCTGGCCTTCCTGCTTGAAATACCCTCTTCAGCCACATCCTATTAGCTAACTCAGTAAAACCCTCCAAATCTCGCCTTTCATGCCACCACTTTAATGAGTTCAACCCTGACCACCCAGTCCCCTCCGACCACTGCTCTTCCAATCCCTTTTATGCCGCCCTACCGCCTTTTTATGCCATACTGTATTCCCCTAACTCCCATATTATCATCTATTATTTATTATTATTATTATTATTATTATTGTTGTTGTTGTTGTTGTTGTTTATCATCTCTTCCAGCACTAGGATATTAGCTCCACGAGGTCAGGGCTTTTGTTGTAATTCTGCTTTGTTCATCAATGTATCCCACGTACCTAACACAATCTGGCGTGTAGTCGGCCCTGAACAAATAATTGCTGAATGTTGAATGGCTAAAGTCTGTTGAGTGTTCGCCGTGTGCTGAGCATTTGCATGGATACATATAATGCTTGGCAAGCTCTGAGAAAGATAATACTGTTAAGCACATTTACGAATGAAGAGATTGAAGCAAGCAGAGGTGGACAACCTGCCCGGGGTCACATAGCTCATAAACAGTGGAGTCAGAATCAAAACCCAAGCAGTTGGTCCTAAAACACTAGCTTTTAACCACATTAACTAAATGGAGGCAATGAAGGCCAAGAATAGGACATGCACTCAGTGGGAGGGGTTGGGGGGTTGCTTGCTGCTCCTGCATTCGTTCTTTTCCTGGTAAATGTACCCTGGTTTTCCTCGAGGTTATCCTTCCTGACTCTACTTCTATTCTATGGAGCTCCATCCCTGAGCAGGGATGAAGCGCTCGGTGAGAGAGCCAATCAGCGTGCGGCGTTCCTCTGCGCTTCGGTGGGCCACATGCATTATCCCATTTCATTCTGACGCCATGTTAGGTAGAAATATTTAATCTTCCCATTCTAAAGGTAAGACCGAGGCTAGGAAGTTTGCACGGGATCACTCAGTTAGGGAATGACAGACCCAGGTTTCAAACCCAGGCACTGTAGCCCCAGCCCATGCACTCTGAATCACTAGGCTGTACTGCCTCCCTTGTGAGGCCCAGGGTTAGGTGCTGGGCAGGCCGGAGTGGATAGAAGGGTGGCTACCAAGCCACCCAGGGTGGATGCAGGTGGTAGTTGGAGGAGGAGATTAGCATAGTGATTTTTATTTATTTATATATATTTATATTTATATTTTATATTTATATTTATATTTATTTATATATATTTATATTTATATATTTATATATTTATATTTATATTTATTTATATATTTATATTTATATATATAAATATATATATATAATTACCATTACTCTTATTATTATTATTATGAGTCTCCCTTAGAATCCTTTGTTCCAGCAGCCGTCGTCCTGCAGTCAGAGAGTGAAGCGTGTTTTCTCCCTCGTGACTTTAGCCAGAGACCCCCATTCTAGCCTCACCCTTAGAACTGAAGACTACTTACAGGCTCTGAAAAAAAAATCCATTTAAACGAGGCCAATTGAATTTTGTCAACCCTCGGAGGGGACACATGGGACGTGCAGCCTGCAGGATGTGACTGCGTTTAAAGAGGTGTTCTCAGAAGTCCGCGCAGGGCCCGATGAGGATGAATTAGTCCAAGTCCTTCCCCAGGTGATGTCAAGCAGACAGTTCTTTCAGCCTTAGCAATCTGGCTGCTAAAGCACTGGGATCGTGCCACAGGGCACAAACCTCCGCAAGCAGGGAGGGGGTCATTGTAGGGAATGGGAAGCATCTCCCAGATCTCGGATTAATGCAGCTGTGGCGAACAGCATTTGAAGAAGTGGATTCTCCCAAGGCAGGCACTTTGATGGCAAAGCCTTGCTTTTCTGTCCAGAGAGAAGGGGTATGTTTTGGCTAGGCGTGAACCACGACCAGAGTATTCGCTAGTATTTTTTTACCTGTCAGCTGAATTGCCTGTTGCAGACCACTTTCTAGACTCCTTAGGGATAAAGGCTCCAAAAGAAACGGCTGCTCCCCGACTTGAGCCGGCAGAGGTCACGATACCTGCTTTCCATCTGGGGCTTTCTAGCTTCCCTCCTTTCTCTACCACTTCCTATAACTGTTCAGTCATATTTATGTTTAGAAAAGATCATTAGGCTCATGCACCGGCCCTGGCCAGAAGACTATTTGAAGTTAAAGCACTTTGCCAGTTTCCATTTTCTTCACAGCGTCCCTTTCCGCTTCTACTTTTTCTTTAAAAAAAAAAAACAAAAAGAAAAACCCTGACTTAAGAAAACTTGATCTGTTTGGAACAGACTGGCCCCAGCTATTTCTTCCTGTGCTCCCTGAGACAGAGGGTGAGAGTGGAGGCGAGAGGGCCTAGAAGATTCCAGGGCGGAGTTGCCAAGAGAGAGGGTAAGGGCGAATGGGGCCTTCTCCACGGGGGGGACATTCAATAACTCTCTCACCCTTTATGCTGTAGGACAGGGGCTCATTTGCTCTATTTGGGGTGACAGCAGCCGGTTTTGTTACAGCGTAGCTGGAGTTTTAAATAAGTGCAGGCCTCAGAGGCTGCAAGCAGCCTTCGTTATCTTAGCCATGGGAGGGCATGGAAATCGGAGGCGTTTTGGCAAGGGCAGCATAAATTCTCTGTTGTGAGGGGCCAGCCCAGCCACGGAGGAAGGAATGCAGAGCTTCCCTCTGACGGTGTGATTTCCTGCTTCTCCTCCTCCTCGCAGAGGTTGTCTGGGCTCCATGCACAAGCGAGGTCTGCATCAATTACTTGAAAGGAAACCAACCCATTCCTGAAAGTTTGGCAGCAGGAATATTCATTGTTGAGAAAGGGGAAGGGGAAAAAAAAAAAAAGACTAATGAACTCCCCTCTCTTTAGTATTTTCAAAGGTCTCGTGTTGGTGGCTGCCTTTTTTTTTTTTTCTTTTTTTAAACAGATCCTTAGAAACTCTCATTAGCCCCTCCATAAATGCGACTTTAAGGGCTTGTAACTTTGTCATTAAATCTTCACTCCAAGATGAATTAAGGTTGTGGCCAAGAAGGGCCCTCCCCACCCCCAACGCGCTGCGTGGCAATTACCCAAAAGCAGGAAAATAGATTTGTGGGGGATTTTTAGGACTCGTTTCTGCGCCTTCCTGTCAAATAGTGATTAATTCAGGGCCACTTAAGTTTTTCTAACTTTCATCTGTAATGGGCATGTTGACATTTTTATTTGAATCTCTTTACGCCATCCAAAATAATCTCCTTCAGCAACAGAAACTGCTGGTTAATTGCCACGGAGCAGCTGTTACCTCTTCTCAGTAGACAGCCCTTTTCAGGATGGTTTTGAGCTCGGTGCCTGTGGAAAGCACGGGCCAGCGACGGCAGCGTGTCAGGTGGATTGATTGAATGGCCTCCTTGTTCCCGACTAGCTGTGTCTACACTCAAATCGGGGCCAAACAAAGCCCTCCGCATTTAAATATAGCATTTTCTTTGGCCCTGGGCCCTCACTGTCTTGTTTTTTCATTCTTTCACACTCTAAAGCAAATACAAGGAAGCCCCATTTGAACATGACTTATTTTTACCTAGATTTGCATATTCCTTGGGTCAGCCGATGTCCTGGAAATGGAAGTTCATGCACAATTAATCTGATTTTCTGGTTAATTGAAGGCTAACTAGAAAAATGCCTTGAAAATTTACTCCTGCTGCAAAGTCCTCTGAGAATGTGTTTAGACACTTCCACAAAAGCAGAAACTCGCCGTGGAACGAGAAATAAGCATCTGCGTGCACAGGCCCTGTGAGGCCGAAGGCAGCGTCTTTAGATTTAGCCAAGTTACCTGGAATTTTCTGCACTACCCGTTCCAGTTTTGAACAATTTTTTGTGCTTGGGTATTTCCTTCTTGTGTGTCCTGCCAGCAAGTTTTTAAAAAATTGTTTTCTTGATGACAGGGTTGCTAATCGGCCTTCAGGGTCCCATGTTGGCCATTGTCCTGTAGATGTAGTAGCCCCAGAGTCTGGGTGTGACTGAGTGACTCTGTTGGAACCCTGAACCATCTGTAACCATCACAGACCCTCTAGTCCTGTTTTCTTATCATCTGCTCCTCTCCAAGGGTGAGCTGAGCTCAGCGGTTCTGGGTTTTTAGGATCCAGTTGGATGAGGTTCTTTCATCTGTCTTGTGTTTTCGTGTACTGTCAGCCTAGCCCCTTTTTTATTGTAAAAGTAATATGTGTCCTAATAAGTTCAAACAATGCAGGAACGTAAAAGACTGAAACTGAAAAAGGCTTCTAAAATCCTGCAGAAATAAATATTTTACCATTAAAAAAAAAAAAAAAAGGTAACAGCATCAGGCCCTGGCCGTGTGGAGGTCGGGGGGCCCTGAATCTAGACGTGATTGCAGGCCAGACTTCCACAGGTTGGGCCTTTGGACCTCCCTCCTGCTTCTTCTGTCTTCCAAGCACTAAAAGCAGCTCCAGTCAGCCACTCAGCCTCCCTGGGAGGCCTGGATGATTGCAGTGCTGTCCAGGGACATCTAAGGATCATGACAGCCATACACTCCTCCTCCAGGCTGCAGAGCTCTACCTTTGCTTAAAGTGGGAGACCAGAAACATGCTCATCTGTGCTGTATTTATTTAGCCAAAGGTAAGGAGTTACAGAGCACACGTGCAGGCAACCATCTGCCCTCTTCACTGCCCCGCCTAGATGTGGCCTCGACTCCTTCTCATGACAGGGGTCAGTGGACCCACCACCGGAATGGGCCACGGACAAGTGCCCACTTGTCTTTCTTTTTTCCTCTGGCTCTGAGAATTTTGCAACTACATTTGCTCTCAAGAGGACATTGAACTTTTGTTCTCCTTGCCCCCTTAAGAAGAGCCCTTGGTGTAAAGTTTATTTTAAAATGAAGATTCTGAAAAAAAAATTTATAATTGTATGCTGAAGCGAAGTAGGACATTATCATTGGTCATCATTCCCCTTTTACTCTTGCTGCCAGGAGCCTCTGAGATCCCAGGGTTCAAAGGTAGCGCACGTCCTGAGCCTTCTGCTTGCCCTGTTGGCAACCTCCTTCCTTTTTGTCCAAAGTTTTTGTTCTAGCTTGTGTGTTTGGGGCTGTGAACTTCCTCATATCAAAGAGGCAAAGGCGTAAATAAATAAATAGACAAATTAAAAAATCATGCCGCCCATCTAGTGTCTTCGGAACACAGGCGTCAGCCTGAGAGCTCTTTTTGTTTTCCTTCATGCTTAACAGCTCATACCCACGCTTTGCATTCTCTCTAAGAAGGAAGTTTGGCTGCCGGACAATGTAAGTGGAGCTGGAAAGGGGAAATAAAACTGGGTCGATGGCCTGGATTGGGAGGTCTTTATTTCCAGCCCTTTGAGACTGTTGTTTTGGCCCATTTTACAGATAAGCGAGGGCAGACATAAAGCAGCACTCATCTCCCGGGCCACCGGCGTGGGTCCGCATGGGGCATCACTCCCACAGCCTGCTTCTGGACCGCCTTCGTCTGCAATCTCGTGCAGCCTTTCCCATTTCCAAAATGCTTCTGCTCTCCGGCTCCCCGGTCGCTCCCAGTGCCGCTGGGGGCACACTTAATTTCTACTTTGTTTAGCAATCAGAACCGCTCTGACTTGCAAAAAGCATGAAATCTCAGAAGGAAGGAACGGAAGGTACTCAGCTTCCAACCCCCCCCCTCCCCGAAATGGAGAAACAATCTGAATACACAAAATTAGAAAAACATACACAGAATGGTTGTTTAAAATTCACAGCTGTCAACATCGAGTATTTTGTGTGAGAGAAAGAATGTAGAAACAGCGGGTTAACAAAATAGCTGCAGATGGATGGGTGAGCCACAAGGACTGGGCTGGCATTGTCTGGGCCTTTCGCAGAGGCTCATTTGCATTCCAGGACAAAGATTCCCTGTCGGAGACCCCTTTCTCTTGGCCTCCTCCTCAAAAAGACGCCTGGCCATCCGCAGTGAAGATAGTCTGCCTCCATCCGCCCGTCAGAAGCCTACAGGAACGAACACAAATCTGTTATTTTAACACAACGTGAGCACAAAGTGGTGTTTTCACTCCGCACAAAGCCGGGGGAAGCCGAAGAATGGGGCCTTTTCTTTGCAGGAGATACTCAAAGGGAGCTGGACTGAACCGGAGGCCGGCATTTATGAATAAAGTTGTTAGGGAATGTGCAGCCTGAGGTCTGGGAGCCCACTGTCAAGTTTCCCCACCGTCCGCCTGAAACGCTTGGCATCAGAATGTGTCATTGCATTTATTAATGACATTTTTTTTTTTGGCCCACTTCTCCAGCGGAGAATAAATTCATCGGCCCCCCACTTTTCAGTTTAATAAACATGACTGGCAATGGAGAATGCAGTTATTTCTTTCTCTATCTTCCATTGGGACGGTGCATTTGAGTCCGGGAGCCACGCGTGCTATGTCCTGGGGGGTTGGGCCACATCCACTCTGCCCATCCCACAGGCCTCGTCTTACGACTCCTGCAAAAAAGTGGCACCGAGAAATGTCTAAAAATACCCCGAGACTAAGGACGTCTGAAACGCCGTGTCTAAAGTGAAATGCCAGGGTAGAAGCGTCATCTCAGCAGTGCCAGCCAGCCTCGGAGGCCAGCGTTCTGCATTCCGGGGCCCCAGGCACCTGGCCACTTTTTAAGGTGGTTGAACGGAAAATGCCCCAATCTTTTTACTGCACCCTGCCCTACCTGGCACCATGGGAGGGAGCCTGGGCTATGTATGTATCCCCTTTCCTCTCCCTCCCTCTCCTACTTCTCCCTCCCTCCCCCCTTTTTCCCAGTGTCCCTCAGAAGAAATGGCAAGAGTCCACCTTCTCCGTACGGGTGGGGGAATGGCACGGGAAAGATGACTTAACTGAAGCTGAGAGACCCAGAGGACACTGATTTCTGAGGCCATTGCACGAGGCGCCATGAGTCTGGGGGTGGTGACTGTCCGGCCCTGCTCCAGAGAGTGGCCCCATGACGTAACCCAGGGCCTTGACACCAGCTCTTTAAATCAGGGGCTCCCCACTGCCACTGTTTCTAATGGCCTTAATCCCAGGCCCGAGGGGCAAGTTAAATAATTTTTCTTTTTTAACCACCAAAGGAATCTTCATGTTTCAGTAGAGGAGAGAGAGAAAAGTAAATCTCTCAGAGCATACATAATCTCCTCTTGATCTGGTCTCCCCGGCCCCGGGGCTTGCCAAGCTAAGCCTTCAGGATGGTTCCGGGAAGAGGAGTGTGAGAATGAGAAGCTCCCTTCTTCTTTTTGGGGGAGCAGCCAAGGAGGGGTTAGGGTGGAGGGGTTCCCTGCGGCATCTTCAGAACTCTAAGCCCAGGCTTGCCTCTGACAGCTGCTAGAGGCACCTGCAAGGTGAGCAGCGGCAGCCTGGCCTCGGCCTGCGTGCGGACCTCGGTGTCCTGTGCGAGTCCAGACCAGAGGTCAGAGGACATCGCGGGGGTCAGAGAGCTTTGTGAACCAGAAAGCGCTGGATGGATGCTAGCCCGTTTCCATCCTTAGCCGATGGCGTGGTCCCTCTCCTGCCCAGGAGATCCTAAACATTATTTTTGGTCCTAGTTGTTTTTATTTTTTCTTTTAATTGGTAAATGGTTATTGAGAGGCTACCATGGCCCAGGCGCTTTAAAATCCTAAGTCACATCACGCCATCCTCCTCCTGGTCACACGTCACGGTCCCTCATCCTGCCAGAGTAACACCCTCTCCTGGTCGACAGGGTGGCCGGTGACCTCGCTCGCAGCCTCTCCCCCTTCACCTCCCTCGGTCACCCCTTTTCCCTTGTGGCCGGGCTGCGGTGGCCTCCTCTCTGTTCCCCAAACCGGTCAGCTTCATCCTCACCTGAAGGACTTTGTCTATGCTGCCGAAACCGCCCAGAAAACACTCTTTCATCCACTCAGGGCCCTGTTCCACGTCACTTCCTCGGAGTGGTCATCCTTGTTCCATGCCGGCCTTCTGCAAACCCGATGCTCTTTATCCTCAAACCTTGCTTTAAGGTTCTTCACGGCCCTCATCGTGAGCTGAAATAGTGGGAGAGATGGGTGAGAGTACGATTGTGAGCTGTGAGTGTGTGTGTGTGTTTATGGATTTCTTCCCCCAGGGGAATACATGCTGTGTGAGATGTATCTTGCCTGTGGCTGTATGCTCATGGTACCTGGCACACAGTAGGTGCTCAGTAGTCCTTGGCACATAGTAGGTGCTCAATAAATATTTATTGGATGAATGCAAAGCCCTGGGGATGCAGAGATGAACCAAGGCGTATAGTCCTGCCCTGTATCTCGTGGGATTTGGCGTCAAAGGGAAGCAAAAATGAATAACGCCGTGTGTACTTGGTGACTGAGTGTGACAGACGCAGACACTTAAGTTCTTTACCCAAGATGGAGTATCTGGAGCCCTTTGAGCCAGGAGGTTGGGTGTGAGAGAAATGAGGACCCGGGTCCAGACAGCCAGCTCGGAGGCTTCAGGGGTGAACGCGCGCCGGGAGGGCCACCCACCTCTCTGTGGCTGGATTGACATCACCCCACTGCTCTCTCACCTCCCTCAATGTGGGTCAAGTAAGAGCCGACCGGGGCCTCCTCTCGGCCTCGCTGATGGGTTGAAGCATGAGCATCTCGCCCCAGGTGAGCCTATTGTAGCCTTTCGGCCCTAGTCCAAGGGCGGCCAGGAGCCTTTAGCCAGGTCGGCCATGGCCATATCCTAAGGATTTTCCAAATGAAACAGGGAGAAAACCGTCTTTCTTTCCCTTCACAAAACGGTGAGGATGTGAGGGCCAGGAATAAGCCATTCGTGAAAGTTCTAGCTTCATGGCAACAGCCACGGGGAGAGGGATGCAGGGACCAGAGGTCGTGATGGAGACAGAGAGACGAGGAGAGGACGTAAGGGCCGCGCTCACCTCCGTGCACCCCTTCCCTACTGCTCCAAGCCCCTAAAATCCCCTCTTTCTGCCTAAACTAGCTCAAGCTGGTTTTTTTTAAAAATCCACCCGAAGTGTCCTAATGAGTATATTTCCTTTAAACTACTTATTTGATTATTATAGAATAAGCACATACGTTTGGTTTAAACGGTTCAAACACTCCGGGAGATTACAAAATGAATGTATGGCCCCCCACTTCATCCCGGGCCTCAGCCCCCGCCCCAGCCTCGTTCCCTGGAGGCAGCCGACAACCACTTGTTAAACTGATTATCCTTCTCACTGTCATTCGACCAACTTCTGGCAAGCGTTTTGAAAAGCAGCAGAAAATCCTTTGTAATTTTGATTTATCTGATTGTAATATATATTACTCTCTCGTAGCTTTTCAAACAATGGGTTATTCAGCCATTTATTTCAGTCAGCTTTGTCTGCATGAGTAAATGTTTTGACATCAGCCATTTATTTCGGAGATGAATGATTCATCTGGGTATTTCTCAACAACATAAAATAATACTCTGGTTGAGGGCATCGCTGACTTTTTGGCAAGGATGGAGTTATTCCCTTTCCTATTCTTTGTACCGATCATTGTGCTTCGCAGAGAATCGGTGCACAGTGTGTGCTGGAGGAGACGCAGACGTCGGTGAAAAGAAGCCAGGGACAGAAGAGGAAAGAATGAAGCTTTATTGAGTGCTTTCCGTGGGCCGCGGACCTGCCACACTTTATCTCTCTGAGCTGTCGCTGGAGCCCCGAGCAGCTCTCGTTCCCGTCCCCTCCCCAGCTGAGTCTTTTGATTTTCCGTCTCATGATGTGTCTGCTCCACGTCTCTCCAGCTGATTTATTTTGCTTGGGTTGGTAGTCTGTGCTGGTCTCTGTTGCTTGCAACCCAAGGACCCTCATTGGCAGAGGAATCAGGGCCCCAACGTTCGGGTGCATGGACTGGGCAGGAGAAGCAGATATTACCCCCCATGGACAAATTAGAAAAATGAAGGTACAGCCCCCCCCCACCCCCCGAGAGCTTTGCTCCAGGCCGCAGAGCTAGGGAGTGGCCGAACAGGAATTAACTCAGAGCTGTGAAGGCACAGGAGTTTGGCACTTGCCACCACCAGGCCGCAGCCAGGTGCCAAGTTTCCAGCTTAGGAACAAATTATTTCTAGAGGTGAAAGCAAGCATGACCCAGCTTGCGTGGTTCTCATCGGGACGTCCGTCTGCGTTTGTTTTGCTTCTTCCAGAAGTCTGCACATTTTATCCTTGGAGAATTTTCTAGATACTTGTCGATGCCAAGGCATGTCTTAGCCTCTTAGGAAACAACGTTTAGAAAATCCGAAAGGAGAACCTCAAGCTCCCGTCTCCTGTTGGCCTTGCGCATCCCTACATGTTTCCTGTGCGCCCCATTTCTCCTCTGCTGCTTTTGCCACACGGTTAAAAAGAAAGGAGGAGAGGCCAGCCGTCTGCGGTGCATGCTGGTTGCGTGCTTTAGGGATGATTCTTCTTCCTACACAAGACGGCAAAGCAGTCAGGAGCAGAGGCTCTAGGGCTGGATCTCCAGGGCTTAAATGCCAGCTCTGCCACGTGTGCAACTTTGCCGTATAATGATAAGTTAATTCCTATTTCTGTGCCTCTGTTTTCTCATCTGTAAAATGGGGATCATAATAAACACTCATGCATTTTTTATGATAAAAATTTAACATGTAATAACACTTAGAACAAAGCCCAGCCCATAGCAGGTACGGTGTTTGCTATTAATATATTTTTTTCTTAATCTCTTCTTTCAGTTTTTAAATAGTTTAAGTTAAATTTTGAGGGTTGGGGGAAGCTGATGAAATGTTTTGAATTCCACGGGTACGTGGGTGTGAATGGCTCCGAGCACTGGGGTAGCTCCGAGTCTGTGAATGAGGCCCAGGTCTCGAAGTAGCAGATGACTGATAGCATTAGCAGAATCCTGCTTCGTGGAAATTCTCAGTATTTTTTCCTCTTGGATATGGTTCTGTGTTTAGCTGCATAACGTTGAGCAAATACTTAACGCAGTTCGGCAAAGGGCAAGTTAGAAAGGCCAGGCCCAGTGATCTCAAACCCGTGATATGTGCTTCAGTGAAAGTGTAAGTAGGTCAAATCCTCCTCACAGAATTAGCTGAAATTATGCCAGCCAGGCTGCGGGGTATTCCTATCCGAACGTTTTGTATAAACCGTCGTAATACGCGTTCGTCTTTAGAGGATGAATCAAGACTTACCACTCACTCTGGCGAATTAGGAGTTGTATTTTCTAGGAATTAGCCACCACAATTGGACTGCAGCTGTACAAATTTTATGAGGCAAGGCATCTGACCTCAAATTGGAACTTGGTGTTGGAACCAGTTTAGGAAATAATTATTGCTGTGCTGTTAATTTTATATTCGGCTAATAAAACGCAGCAGGAGCCACAGGGTTGGGTGGATGTAACAAAACAAGGCCCCTGGACATGCCTTAAATGAGTATTTTCGACCTGGCTGGAGCACTGGCGAGGAATGTGTGTGCCTGACGAATGCTGGTGCTGTTGACACCGCGGAATTAGCAGTTCCCGCTACCAGACGACAGAGCAGGAACGTGTCGACGTTGCTTGGATCCTTCTCACCAGCCCCTAAGAAGTGTCACCGGGTGCCTGCCTTGAACTGTTGCCTTCGGCAAAGGCTGCGTGCCTCGCGTGCTTTGTAGCTGTCCTGGCACACGCACCTCTGCACACAGGCACGCTCGCGTGGACCCGCGCGCGGCCCACCCTCCTGTTCCTGTCCGTCCGGTTTGTGTCGGGAAGAGCATCCGCAGAGAAAGACCAACCCGTGTGGAAGAAGCGAAAAGCACGTGCCTTGGTCATTGCTGTCGGTGTGAGGCTGCAGGGCAGGGTCCCCGAAAATGTGAGACACAAATCGCTTTCGGGATGGGTATCGACCGGCCTGGATTCACACCGTGATCCTCTCGTGATCCTCCTGGTTGCATCGGCCGGGATATGTCTGCTGAGGGTAGGGTGTTCTTAATACGTGCGAACTCTGGTTCAAGTCCATTTTTACCACGGAGTGGGGAGAACTCGGGCTCAGAGCTTTGGAAGGCGACAGCAGCTAGTCAGATGTTACTGATGCTCAAGTGTTTGCCCTACTTTTTTTTTATTTTTAATATTTTGTTTGATTTATGGTAAGTGAACATGCTTTTTTTTCCCCCATTGATGATAGGGTTTGAATGTTTACTTTAAAAATAAATATAAAATGATTTAATTGGTTTTAAGAAAAAAATGTTAGGGAAACGTAAGTAGTCCTTGGATAAGGCAAAATTAAGAAGGGTGTTGTAGGGGGCACAGATGTCATGCTCAAAGGGTTTTAACTGGAAAGTGGTTAATCAAATGACTCGTGGCGGAGATGTACCCTGGGTTAGGGGACCTCAGGGGGATGGTGAGCCCCCAGGACTAGCAGGTCTGGGATGCCATTAGCCTCCAGGGCAGAATGGTGAGGGCAGGGAAGGCCAAGAGCCAAGTACAGCAGGTTTCAGGGGACTTGTTGACCATCAGAGGCCAAGTGGTCATCACGATTCACCTCTCTCCCATGTGAATGTTGCTTCTTATCTCTCTGCTTTCTCTCTCTCTCCTTTCCTTTCCCCCTTGATTCCATCCGACTCAACATAGACACCAGCCCACAACACGGTACAACCTGTCTGCCCAGCACTAACTCAGCCTCTGAGGCCATATGGCCAAGAGAGGACTCTGACCGAGCCCCTCACCTCGATTCTGGCCGAGTTCTTGGCACCGGACCACGCCCCAATCCAGTCTAAGTCTAACGCCCTGAGAACCACGTGCCTGACACACATTCTTGGCAAGATGCACCGGTTCTGGACCTAGACTATTAATTTCATTGGGAACAGCAAAGGAAAACGCAATTTAATTAGGCGTTTTTCTGCTCTACCTATGGAGACAACTAAGTGATAGGAATCTCTCCATCAAGTTGTCAGTTTTATCTTAAGCGCTCAGGGACAGAAAATGGTGGCAAATAACAATTTGAGATCGAGAGAAAAGTATAAAGTGCCACCCTCTAGTCAGAATGCTAATTCTCAGGGCTTTGTGTTTATCTCGATGGTTATGCTTCCTTCATGTTATTAAAAGTTTGAGACTTCCTCTGATTAAAAATAGACTAATATGCTAAGAACCACCCTATATTAAAATTTATTTCCCCGAAGAAAACAATAAATTTCCATGAAACGAAAGAAAGAACAACTAGACACTCATTTTCTGAAAAACGCTCTTTTCTTCTTGCAAAGAATGTGCTTTCAGGCAAATACATTTGTGTGCCTCTTGAGGTATGCCGTGTCTGCTGCTGTAAGACAATGGTAATTAAAGAATTAAACAATTAAAAAAGGAGAAAGTTTGTCATCAATTTTAATGTTCTGTTATGTGAATTAATATTTCTTTTTATAATGCAATATTCTGCAATTTATCATGCAGGTGCAGTCTCGCTTCTGCATCGTAGGTAATTAGTTTACATTACTCTACAGAAATGAATTGTCGCTGATGATCTCAAGTGCCTGCTAACAAATCACTTCTGCTGCGGGATTCATTGAGATGCTTCTCAGGCCTTAGCGGTAGCAGTGTATGGCATTGTCCTTAAATGTTAACTATCAGATTAATTAAATAAAAAACAAACAAATAAACAAGGGAAAAAAAAAAAAAAAAAAACCTAAACTGGATTCCTAGTCCGAGAAGGCTAGAAAGCTATTTTTTTGTGTGAGAAATCAACACTCTGTCCTCTAACTTAAAAAAAAAAAAAAAAAAAAAAAAAAAAGGATTTATGTTTTCAAGTATAATTTTCATTACTAGTTTTTATTTTTTCTCTCCTCATGCCCACACTCACCTACCCACAACCCAGCCACCAAACGAACCAGGCAGGACGGAGGCCAGAGGTTGGGCCTTCTCCAGGCTGTTAATGAGACGAAAATTACTCAAGTCTTGGTCCGTCTTCTCCTCTGAAACTTGATCTCGCCGTAAAATGCTCGTGAAAAAGAAGACGGACCTCAAGAGAATTCCGAATTTCAGCATTCGTCATCATGAGTGTAAGAGCCATGTCATGGGTGCCTTTGGGGAGACCAGGGCTCCTTGGGTTTCCAGAGAGAGGCAGAAACCACTGAGGAGGTCAAGGGTCAAACTGTCCTCGGATAAGGAATGAGAGGGCACCAGATGCTCAACGTCTGGACCTCACCTGGTATTCGGACACCTAGGGTTCAAGGCCCTGAGGATCTGGAAATTACAGGCCCTGACTGTAGCGTGGGCGCTAAGCTAATTACCACGTGCTCGTGGCAATGACTCTCAGCTCTCTTAGGCTGTGTGTGCGCGCGTGTGCACGTGAGTGTGCACCTCAGCATTGCTTGTTGCCGCCACCAACCTCCTCATGCTTCTCTGTGCACAGCTGTGAAGTGTAAGGTTCTAAAAGCCACCAGCTGGGCCCCTAGAGCACAGACCAGAGCCACTGCCGACCCAGAGCCTCACTATATTCTGTATGTGAAAGACCCAAATGGTGGCCGTGGGAGTCACCCTCCTGTCCCCATTCTTCTACCCCAGCTTCCGCCTAATGGGACTTCTCCATCGTCTAGAACAACCCTACTCCCACCCCAGCCTCCAACTCTCACCAACCTCACGGGTCTACAGAGAGATGGGGGGCGGTGAAGGAAGGACGGATGCCATCTCCAACCCCATGGATGCCCCTCCAGGCCCAGGGCTGCTCCCCACCCGTCTCTCCCCATCCCTGCCCACTCTTTCTCAGATAAATGCCCAGGACAGAAGACCCACTGGCCGGGTTTTCTGGAATGGAGGCTGGTCTGGTCGTAGTGTTTGGAGAAGGGCACCAAAAGGCCCACCTCGAGCCTGTCGGTGGGCCTTTGGGAGGTACTACAGGAGGATGAAGCCTTTGCTTGTCTGTTTCCGTCCTGCCAGTTTTCCTATTCACTAGAAGCAAAATCCCTTTAAACCCCAAGAAGGATGAGCGCCTGGGTCCTTACAGAGATCTTGAATGCCCAGAGAGTCAGGCCAGGATAAAGGATTATCACTCGGGCTTGTTTTTCTGCAGCTGGTACCCCTCCACCCCCCTGGAGCCCCACCCTGTTGTTAACTCCGCCTTTTGGAAACCTCGTTTCCTTCCCTGGATACTAGGAAAGTAGCTGGTTCTGGGTGAGGCCTGGCTTCCTCCTGGCAGAAGAGAGCCGGGCTCAGGTCCTGCGTCCTCGTCACATGTCGCAGTTTAATGGTGTTGCTGGTTAAATCGGCGTTTGGGGACGTGCTTGGGACACTCGCCACTGGCGTGCTGTGGGTCGCGCATCCGGCTGGCCCCAGCTCTCCCACCCACCACACATGGCCCCTCTGCAGAGCACCTTTTGGGAGCCGCGACGCCAGGATGCACCCGCTGGAAAGTGCTCCTCCCGACCCCCGCCGCTCGGAGGCTAATCTTTTCCCTCACATGGGTTAAGAGTGCAAAGCTGAATCCGAAAAGGGCTCAATTCAATCTCATTTCCTTCTGCCTTTGATCTCTTCATTTCCTATTTCACTTCCTCTGACAATTTCCTCCTTCCATGCCCAGAACAAACAACTCTCACTGTGGCGCTCGGCCATGTGCAGTCGTGTTCCCAGCGGCTGAGCTCCTCCTCCGGCTGCCGCTCACCATGGCTCGACGGGGTGCAGGCAATGCCAGGTGCTGGCGGGGTTGGGGGGCGCCTCACTGTGCCCTGTGGATCCCAGGGAATCCGTCTGGGAAGTCCTGGGGTCCCCCCAATGGAGGGAGCACAATCAGGGCTTTTTCACAGTGAGCCAAGGTCGATTTCCACCCATGGATCCCGCAGGGGTGCTAACGCCGTCATCTCAGCCATTTGTGTTTTTCTTTCCTAACTGAGCTGATAGGGGAGAACCAAACATCCCATTAAAAAAAAAAAAATCAAGGTGCACGATGTTCTAGAAACTTCTGCCTTTCTCTTTTGACGACGAAGCCTGAATGGCCAATGGTTCCCGAAGTAATCATTTTAGTGAAACTGGAAAGATGAAAAGAGCCACGAACATATACGCTCCGTGTTTCAACATCCATTAGAATGTGCAGAGCAGCCTCCCGGAATATTTAATAGGCCTCTATGATGCCTGGATGTGAATTCATTCATCTCCGTCAAGTCGGGTTATTAAGATACACATGCTAAGTGATTTGTCCCGTGTTTACCCTGTGCTGGGATTAAACTGGTATCTGATTCTGGAAAAAAAAAAAAAATTCTTTTCTTTTTCAGAGCTGTTCTTTGTTGGAAGAAATGGGAGTCAGGACCCCACCCCACCCCCAGTTTCCATGACAGCTTTATCGCAAGCAGACTGCCCGGTCCCGGAGGGACAGCCAGCTGTCCATCGGAGAAATTAGGAGGGTTGCCTAAACGGTCCCTCTCGTTTCTTCCAGCCCCGGCCTCTTTCAACGCGGCAGGTGGGGACGGCAGCGGCTAAGAGCATGGTTCTCTGGCATCCAACGGCCACGATTCGGCCTCCACCTCTCAGTTTTCCCATCTGTAAAATGGGGATAAGGAGAGAAAGCCGAGGCCAAGTAGTCAGTGCAAAGTGAGCCACCTAGTGAGTGTTCGGTGAACGCCTGGTTAGCTTTGCGACTTCAGGCGACCTTCACCGGGCGCCACGATGCACGGATTTTACTCCTGACGGAGGTTAAAATATCTCGCTTTCCAAATAGCGTTGAACTTAATCGTCGGCTCCGTTTAGTGAGGGGGATGGAGTTCAGTTTGACTGGCAAACACAGAAGTGAGACTCGAGAGAGATTAACCGAGAGATTTGAAGAGACAACAAGAGGATTTAAACTCAGATCCAGACCCACTCCGTCCTGGGCTCCCTGCCACCCGACCCATCGAGCCACCACCTCTGGCTCAATGTGAGTCTGTTCAGCATCCCTGGGGGCTGCTAAGCGCAGCCACATGTCTTCGGTCTCTGGCCATTCGCTTCTCCACTTTGGGAAAATGACAAGTTAGATCATCCCCTGATCATGCCGGCTCCTCTGAAGTTTAGGATTGGAAAATCAGAGTCGCGTTCTCCTTGGCGACTAAAGCTCAGTCAACCAAGGGCAGCTTTTGCTCCTTGCTATTCTGTGTGAAGTCGCCGAGACTCAGGCTCAGTGACATCACATCTCTAGCATCGACGCGTACCCCAGCCACGCCGTGCCACGTGGACAACCAGTGTCGTGCCTGGGTCTAACGTCCGAGCTGGCAAAACCCTGGCCACCTTGAGGTGCTGTGGGGCTGAAGGCGAATTCGCCTGGACGGAAACACATGTCGTGGCCATCGGGGAGAGCGGAGGTGTCTTCTTTGGGACAGTGAAGGAAGGCAGCCGTTTCCAACCTGGCCTCCCTGACTGTAAACGGGCCGGTGCCCTCTGCTGGAAGGCACGTCAGCTTTGCCTCTGGGCATGTGGGGGCAAAGGGTTTCAGAATCTGGAAAGGGGCAGATCACAAAAGGAAGGCCGATGAAAGGATCCACATAGCAGGAAACTTTGGCAGTGGCTTCCTTTGCGCGTTGCCATTGCCTCCACAAGTTTTCTGATTTCTCAGCCGAGCTATTTGGGGTTCGTGTATTTTTTTTATTTTTTATTTTTTGGTGGATTAAGCAAAACTTCCTTTCCATCCTTCCATCTATGCACCCATCTAGACTTTCATCGATAATTATAACCACGTCAACAAAACGTTCCCTACCCTTTACTGAGCATCTACGATGTGCCTTATGTGCACAACCTACTCAGTAACCCCCGGACACAGGAATTGCAATTATAATATTATTCACGTAGGAAGAAACAGAGACTTGCAGAGGCCAAGTGAGCCAACCAAGGTCACACAGCTCGTGATGGTGGAGAAAAGCCTCAAATCCACAGCCCACGTTTCTAACCCTGCGCTCGGCCGGTAGCTGCATTCATCTATTCATCTTTCCTTTTTCATTCCGTCACAGTCTCCTTTCTGAATGTGATTCATTGTTGATCTCAGGAAGCCGTGTGTGGCTGGCTGGTGTCGTTTTGGATTCCCCCCATTTATTTAAGGCGCATTTTTCACCCAAGTTTCCCTTCTAGCTTCTGAAACCCCAGGAAGACAAGTTGCTTTTCTCTAGCTGTGGACTCTGGACGCAGAGTTCTGATGGAGAACGAGATTCGTACGGGTTCGAGTGCTCCCGAACCTCCCTAAAAATATTACACACGAACAGCATCCATGAGCACCGGAATATATCAGAGTATACCCAGGACACTGTAATTTATGGCCTTGCTTATTACTTTAAAAGCCTGGGATTCTTGTAGAATATGGTTTAGTGGGTCAAACATTCCCTTTCCTCTCATTTATCAGGCTTTTGATCTCACGTCAGTCCCGAACGTTGGCACGCCGGGCCCAGGCCCGGATGCCGAGGGCTCACACACACAACAGACCCCCTTCCATTTTCAGCATCTTAAACTGGCGGGGATGCTGGGGCTGCGGCCCTGCCTGGGTACGCCGAAGAGGTATTGATTTCCCTGGTCCTCACTGCCCCTTTGTCTATTATTATTTTATAGTTTTGTTCTGCATTCCTTCCATTCAACCTCCAGTCCATAGAAGCCTGTTTCTTTATTAGTTACATATGTCTGCACCCTTTTACCCCAGCAGGAAAAGACAAAATATTCTGGAGGGCTTGGAGGCCTGGCACGGACAGCTAATCCATCCCCACCTTGAACTAATCGGCGGGCTGATATGCTATTGTACCGGGCCCTGTTCTGTGCAGCTGAGCGGTGGGGTTTCAATTTGTAGGAGCATAAACAGATACTAAAGTTGGAAGAACGGCTGGGTCATTTGTTAGCAGAGTTCAGATCAAATTATCACAGCGGTCCCCTGCTGACAGCCCGAACAATTACCTCCTTTTTTCTTGATCTTTAAATGTTTTCTGTTTCACTTAAGCCTCGGTAAATAGTTTACTTCTCATGGGCTTCATTTATTGACACAGAGAGGGTTGATTTATTTAATTTCGTTTCCCTGCTGCCTGCTCGGAGAGCAGTCGTAACGTTTTGTTGAAATCTGCCCCCCAATGATAAGTTTATCACGGGAGGCTGAGGAAGCGGTTTAATGATGTGACTATAAATTATCCGGCTTTTTTAATGAGACGTTTAGATGCCCACATTTGAAAAGCCGATTTTTAGAAAAAGCTTTAAACCGGAACCCGGCATCTGGTGCCTGAAAAGGTTGGAATCCACAGGCAGAAAGTGGGATAAAGAGAGACGGCAGAGATGCCGGGATCGGAACCCGTAATTGGATTATTCGAAACCCGGGAATCTGATTACTCTTTCGGAGAAAATGGAGTGGACTGTGTCCGGGGCGTTTGTTCGATCTCGACGTACATTCAGGGATGTTCTGCGTGAGTTAACGCCAACATTTGTTTTCACTCTTGTTCCCTCCCCCCATTTCCAACCCTTGACTTTCGCTCGTCCATAGTTACATTTGTCTGCTTCTTACAGTCCTACTGGGACGGATTCATCATCATTTGCTAACATATCTGTCTCAAAATCTCAGCTTTGATCAGCTTGTATTTTATAACTTACATCTGTTCTACATTTAACCTTTTGTAATGCTGTTTTTCAAAAATAGTACCTGACCGAACAAAAGCATCGTACCAGAGCGAGAGCTCCAGACTGTGTAGACTTAAACACGCACATGCACACGCACACACACCCCCAAACGTACCTGCCTGCACGATCATATTTTTATTACTCTTCTACAGTCGCTTTTTCATTAAATATATAAATCCACCATTTTCCCCCCAATCTGCCACCTCGACCCTTCCCACACCCAGAGTTCACACGTGAGAGCGCCTGGGGGTGAGCAGGACGCTTCTGCTGAAACCCAGGGCCGGAGCTGGGGCCGGCCTTCCGGTCCCCCTGGCGGGGACCTGGCCTGGCGGGGACCAGCGGCCTCGGCCGGCCTCAGCAGGCTGCCATCGCAGGTCCCCTGGGCCCCATCCCAGCAGGTTCGGCCTTCCGAGAGCTGGACTTCCATTTCGTTTTCTGATTTTAATAAAGTTCATTTATTTCTCCCAATGAATTATGAAATTTCAAGACACCCAGAAAAGCATCTCAAAATCGTCTAAGAAACCCTGGTGTACCCACCACCCAGCTGAAGAAAGGAAATGTGACAAACAGCGGTCGAAGGACCGTGTGCCTCTCGCCTGTGGTTCTGCTCTGAGTTGAAATTGCTCGTTTCCAGGTATTTCTTTCCACTTTACCTACTTATACATGTTCCTCGTACTCGTCCTTCTCGTGCCTTCTTCATCCACGCCGACACGTGTGGTGCTGAGCATTCATTTCCACGGCCGGAGAATATTCCATTTTAGGATCAAAATTCACATTATTTCCCACTTTCTTGGCATCACGAGCAACACTTTATGGAAACTCGTAGACGCGTCTCCCAAGGCACACGTGTGAGAGTCTCTCCAGGCGCGTCACTGAGAGGAAATGGCCGAGGCACAGAATTCGCACTTTTCTATTTTATGAAATATTGCGTGATTTTACCCTCTTGCCCATGGGTGGTATTGTCATTTTCAGCTGTTGGGAATGTAACGGTATCGTGCATCTGTTTTAATTTCTAGTTATTTAATTATTGACAAAGTTGCCATAAACTGATACAAAGTGACGTGGCTAATGGCAGCGCCCGGCCCGTCGTGGGGATCCCACTGGGTGGTAGGCACTGTTGTCACGATTATCGCACCCAGCGGTCCTGTGGGGTGGGTTCATGAGCAGTGATCATCCCCACTTCACAGACGAGTGGCCGGGACCTGGGACACACTAGCTCTGACACAGTAAGTCGGGAGAAACATCCGCGGTGGGGATGCTGGCGGTGGGCAGGGGCCTGTGGTTCGTGTCCCCACCGCGTGGGGAGACTGTTAACACCTGGGCCAGGCTGCCCTCTGGGACCATCCTCGCCATCTTTCCTAATGACTTTCACACCTGCTCTCTGGCTTTGACCAGGATGTGAAGGTCAAAGTGGGGGCTCGCCTTTTTTTTGGCTCATGGCCTAGGGAGAGGACAGCTGGCCCGTGGTGCATCCTTGTGATGGAGGAAGTACCATCCAGGCAGCAGGGGCCTCCGCAGAATGAACGAACGAAAGGCGGGCCTGTGGGGTTCCCCCTCCCCGTGTCCCATCTGCCCCCTACAAATCTGTCCCATATGACCCCCGGGGATCATAGACTTCTTACCAGCCGTGAAGGGCTAGAATTGGGTCCCCCTCCTACCACCGGGCGGGAAGAAGGTGTGTTGGTGTGTGGCGGGGACACACACGTGGGTCACCCTGACGATAAGGATGCCGGTGATCGGATCGTAGTGGTGATGAGAAGCAGGAGGAGGAGAAAGAGGAAAGAAGCTACTTTCTCTCTCTCTTTTTTTTTTGGGGGGGGGGACGAGGGGGCTGTCATGCCTTTATTTGCTCCTCTCTATGCCAAGCGTCGCCTGGACCACTCACGTATATTTCCTGTCATATTTAGAGCTTCGATACCTCTGTGAAGGAGAGAGCATTATCTCCACTTCACAGCCAAGTAGGATTGTGCAAAGCATAAATAAGCAGGCTCAGGACATCCTGGTTTGGGGGGGAGGGGAAGGGGGAGCCCAAGTATTCCGTTTTTGCCTGTTTCTAAGCCCCGGACGCGCTTCCTCCTTTAAATTACCAGATTAATGTCTTCTACAGAGTCAGCCACGCTCTCTGCAAACTTGTCCTGTTGGGTTTCAAGCACCCAGGCCCCCCGGAACGAAAACAAGCTAGCCACACACTGGAAGCTCCCCGTCGGGATGCTCCATCTCGGCCAGGGCCCGGGGAGTCAGGTGGTGGCTTCGGCTCCGTATCCTAACACTTCGGGTGGAAGGAGGGAGACTGGAGGTACGCTGCTACCACTCGGAGGGCAAGGCCGGGCCAGACACCTTTTTCTTTTGATTTCCAGAATGCACGGGAACAGCTCAGGTTACCAAACACACTTCTCTTAATGGGGAGAAATGCTCGCTCTCTCTCTCTCTCTCTTTTTTTTTTTGGTTTGGTTTTGTGGTGCCAAATTCTGCCCTTTGAAAAATGCAGAAGCGCATTTTAAGATTAAGACTACAAACGAGCTTGAAACCCATTTTCACAGCCTTCAGAAAGGTCCCAGGTGCAGGCGGGTCAACGCGATATCTTGTTCTCCTAAATACTTCGACAGAGAGACAAACTTTTGATTGCGTTATCAGTGGGCGAAGCGGCTTTGAACTTCCCGGCAGTGCCTCCCACTTAGGCTTTCTCAAGCCCACAGAGGGCCAGGGCCAGATAAGGGGCCGAGTGGTCCCGGGCGGCGTGGTCCTTTCATCTCGCCCGGCCTGTGTACACGAGCCGTTTGCCATCCTGAGGACCTTTTCAAAAATCCTCCCCTTTACTAGGATCTAACGCACAATCTGTAAATAAGCCAGGAGAACATGGAGATTTGGGCGGCCGCAGGCGTGCCCTGCACTTCAGGTGGGCCGGCTGCTCCCTGGCATTATTCCTCCCTGTCTCTCCTCTGTGCCCTCCCTTCGTTTCTCCTCCCCACCCCCCTGGCCTGGCTCCCTTCCTGGCCTTCAGCCGCTTGCAGATAACAAAATAAAAGTCCAATAGATGGACTGTGCTCGTGAGGCAGGCTTCTGAAGTTCATGTACCAAGCAATCGTACCGCACGCTGGTGAAGCACAGACGCAGAGCCGCCCTGCCTGGGCCTGGCCTCGGGTTGTGTGAGTCCGGGCTGTGTGACCGCAGGCAACTTCCATCACCTCTCTGGGCCTCGGGTTTCTCAGTAAACGGGGTAAACGGGGGGTCGCAGCACCTACCCGTGGAGTCGTCGTAGGGATTAAACAAGTTACACTTCTGAAGGGCTTAGCTCTGGGCTTGGCACATTAGAGTCTTGGCCAGGACTATTATTACCGCATTATTATTAATTAACACACAGAAAGCTTTGCGCTGGTTTTCCGATCTTGCCCTTTAAGAGTCTGGTGGGGTGGGAATCGGGGAGGGTGGGGTGGGGAGGGGTGGAGCACGAACTGAGGCGTCAGAGACGCGGGTTGCTGCAATAGGCAGACGTCCTTCCTCGAAGGGACCCTGTCTTCCCCTGCCCCCAGGGTTTTCTAAGAATCTCTGAAAGCGGCTCCGCTCGTTGCCCTACTCCCCTTCTGCCTGCACCCCGCACTGGCTCCTCCTGACCCCGCTTTACTTATTTCACTCGATCTCCAAAGAGTCCAGACTCATTACAGACCTTGGCGAATGCTTCCCTCCCCCCAGCTCTACGGGGAGGTCAGCTGACTTGATCAATAGGACCAAACTTTAATTTTTCTCGTAGAGCTAAGGCTGTATGGCGGGAGGCTCGGGGGGAAGAAGTGCGGGAGGAAAAGTCTTAGAACAGGAGAGTTATGCTTTCGCCTGTGCCTTGAGGAGTGAACGGTGCTGCTGCGTCCATTTGGGCTGCCGTGAACTGGATGCCGACGTGGCCGGCAACGGGCCGGGCGTCGAGAAAGCCCACCGCCGGCCACGTTTGTGCGAACTCGTCTTTTTGTTTTTGCCAGGGGAAAAAAAAAAAATTCTAATTTCTATCAGTCTAAATTGAGTTGGGGCGCATTATCAGCTGGAAGGACCCTTCTGATTTGACAGGCCCCACTGTATGATGATTAATTACTTCTCGGCTTCATTGGACTTTTCTAATTTCCTTTCGCCACTGGCTGGAGGCGCCGCGCGATAAGTACTGCTCTTATTATTTTGTGCAAAGGAAAATGTCTATTACGCTCTGTCGTACAAGCGAGCAGAATGAAAAGACAGCTGATCAGGGAACGCGCGAGCTCCTCTATCTTTATTTGGTCTCCCCTGGCCTCCTTTCCTTGCTTGTTCTAAGACGGGGGTGGCCACACACGGTTTCCTGTCAAAATAAGAAGATAAAATCATAATCTCTATCAGAGTACTTGACATTTTGAAATTTGTATAATGATTTTCATGGGATTTAATCCTCCGGCTCGCCACAAATCCTCCTCCAAATGCAAATGCAACGAAAATATTATCCCGAGAAATGCAAGGCCATTCTTCTTCTCCAGCCCATTTATTTGGTCATAAATTCAGCTAGGGGGTGGGGGGCTGGATTGCCTTCGTAGGTATAACGCCGAAATGAGAACAATAATAATAATTATGATAATTATGATTATTAAAGAGCCCTAATTGAATCTGGAAAGAGGACATTTTGCCTAAGTGGACCCAACACCTCAATTACAGCGCGCAGGTTTGCGGGAGCATCTCGCATTAGCACGCGCTTATGCGGCTGACGGGCTGGCCTTCTCAGGGCCATCGCGGGCTGTCGTGATGGACAACGGCGACCCTGCAAGGGCTGTTTGTTTTCCTGGAGAGGAGAGATATGAAAATGTATAAAGGACCCCACTTCTGCAGCCCCTTCTGCCTGCTAATCCCCAGGCCTGGGCTGATATTGAGTTCAGGTACTCTCGGGGATGTGTTTACTGAGGCTTACGCAGGAAAAGCCCCCATGGAGCGAGTCACGGCTGTGTCACCGCTGCTGAGAGGCGGCAGGTTTCGCAGGGAGCCCTGCACCAGAGCAGGGGCTGGGGAGGCAAGGCAGAGGGCTGAGGGCTGGGCTGGGGCCCCCAAGCCCTGGTCCCCGTCGCAGCCTGACTGGCGTCTGTTGCTGCTGTGTAGTTTCTGTCTCTCTGGAGGTGATGAGGACTCGGCTGGGAACGGCTGAACGAGAGCCATTCAGCTTCTCTTTTAAATAATATTTCAGTTAGTATTCAGGGAGCGCCTGCACCTGAGGGGCCCTGTGCTAAGTGCGCCACGTACGGCATCCTGTGTCGTCCATGCCGTTCGCTGGGGTTGGTGCCTGTCGCGAACCCACTGTACAGACAAGAACACTTGGACGTCAAAGTTAAGTGTCCCACCCAGGATCATGCAGCCGGTGCAGGACGGAGCCAGCACTGGGCCCCGGGACGGCCATCCTCCCAACCTCTCTGCTCTACTGCCTCCTAGTTCTACGCTGAATTTTTTCTCTTTTGCAAAAGTCCTGATGATCCTAAGTGTGGTGACGGATGCCGCTGGGGGAACAGGGTCTGTTTTCTTCATTCCCCTACTCCATTCGTTGTGTCTGTGTTTGCTCCGTACACAGTTGTCGAGGGCTCATTGTGTGCCAGGTGCAGTACTAGGCTTCAGGGACCCTCGGATAAGATCCCAGGAGGCCCAGGCTGGCAACCACAAATGATGACTCAAATGTTAAAAGCCACAGGAGGAGATGCTGTGACCCAGATGCCTCAGAGTAACGGTGCCAGAGGAGCTGACACTCAACCTGAGCCTGGAAGGGCCTTTCAGGCAGAGAGAACAGTCTGACCAGAGACCAAGGAGGCAAGGAGGTCTGACGAGGCCAGTGTTTTGGGTCCTTGGATAACTGAGAGGGTTTAGCCACCTGGAACCAAGGCAGGGAAGATAGAGAAGGCCACACCAAGAGGCATGTGAAGGAGTTTGACTCTTGTTTAGCCTCTGAAATGGTCTGTTTGTGACCCCAGGCAAGTCCCTTTTCATCTCTGGGCCTCGATTTCCCCATCTGAACAATGGAGTCGGTCATTAGCCTAGACTAGAGACTCATACCTGGTGACCCATGGGCCAGGCCAATCCTCAGAGAAGTTTGCATTGGTCCATGCATCCCTTTCTTTACCAAGAGCCACCATCTAAGAGTTCACATCGAAATCGAGATTTATAGCTTTTTAAATAAATAAATAAATAAGTAAGTAAGTAAGTAAGTAAGTAAGTAAGTAAGTAAAACCATGACACACGGCACCCAGGTTCCCACCCAGCCAGACGTGTCTGGAGTGAGGAAGCAGCTGTGTCCTTCGCAGGAACTGAGTGCTTTTCCGTTTGCCACAGTCTCCACCACTCCCTATTGCTGCTCAACACCGAGACCAGCTCGACGTGGTCATTCGTCCTCATGTCTGCATTTCTAATTAGGGCTTCCCCCCCCCCTTAGAATAGGGGACATACACCTCTGCAACCACGATGCTAACGAAAGTGGGAAAACAGAATCTAGACCAAGAGTGGACCACGTTTTAAGGAAAAGAGAGGAGGGCACATTTCCACATTGTATTAAGGAATGTTTGTTTGTATTTTTGGTATAAACAAAAGAGCGCCAACATCGAAGGATTTCGTCTTCCTTTATTCTGTGTTCCCACGGGCATCCGAGTTGGCACCCTGGGCTTGGCCTGTCTCTAAAGCTGTCCTCTGGCTCCTCAGTGGGCCCCTGTCAGGGCTGTGACGGCAACACGGCCCCGACCGAGGGCCAGGGTGAGAAGCAGGCTGCTGGTCACCTAGTCTGCCTCCAGAGGTAGCCCTTCATGCATGAAGCTTCCCTGGCTTCTTCTGAGAAGGTGTGTAAGTCGCTCGGGTGGGGAGTGCCTCCAAGCGACTGACCTTCCTGGAAAAAGGAGTGTGTCATCGTGAGGACATGGTGCCCTACCCCACAGCAGCCCGGGAGGAAGGATAGGGCTGCGTCCTTGGTTCGCACGGCACAGGTGAGGCCTTCTGTGTCACGGGGGGTCTGACGGGGGGGGGGGGCTCTAGCAAACCGTGGCTTCGGTTTGCCAATCAGGGTGCTTCTTCCCTGTGACTCTTCACGTCCCCTCGACCCACACCCTTCGCTCTGTTGCTTTGCGGGGCCCACCTCTTGACTCTGGGCGCCTTCATGTGACTGGATTTGGTCGACAAGATGTTAGCAAGACAAGGGAAGCAGGGGCTTGGAGTATGCCTGTGCCTTTCTGCCTCCCCTCTTGCTCTTCTGCCTGCTCCACTCAGGCCAACCTGGTGGAAGATGAGATGCGTGGAGCAGAGCAGAACCGGCCAGTTGTCCAAGCCAAGGCCACCCTAGAACAATAGCCGGCCAACCCTGAAACAGGGGAGAGAGGCAGCCCACTTAGCAGAGCCCCCTAGCCAATCCGCAGCTGACCACAGACTCATGAGCTGGGCCAGCCAAGGGCAGAGGAAACTCCCAGTCAACCTGTAGACTCGGGGGCTAAAGAAATAAACGCTTACGGCTGGAGCCGCTTAGATGTGGATCCTGGCAACAGACAACTGGTATACCCCCACCACCCCTCCACATACACAGTCACCAACAACGCGTCTTCCTCAGGCACAGTCTCTCTCCTACACGTCAGCCGCCCCCACTTCTCGTCCCAGGCTTCCCCCTACAAGAAGCTGGTTCGGAGCCCAAAGTGTTTGCCGTCTTTCCGACGTGGGCCTGGGGTTTAATTCTTACACTCCCCGGCTCTGCACTCTACTTCGAATCCTCAGTTTCTTCCTCTGTGTAACAGGCAGAACAACAATACAAACGGTGCCTGCGTCCTGGAGACTTGTAATAATTAAATGGAAAAAGTCAGGGAGCACGTGGAACTCAGTGCCTATATGTAGTAAGTGTTCAGTACACATCAGCTAGTCCTGGTCTCGCCCTCCGCCTTTCCTCCATCGGTGAGTTCCTCCAGCTCTTGGTCGAGTTTCGTCCTCCCTCCTCCCAGCAGTGGGCACCCGGGCAACTTTTCCAACCTGTGCGGTGCTCGGTGATGCTGGGGCAAGAACCGTGCACAGTGATGCCCCTTTGCCAGGAGCCCAGGAGCCCGCACTGCCTTCCTCGATTTCAGTAGGCCACCGGAGGCGGCCATCGGCACCCTCAGGCAGGCCTGAGGACACGTCGTCGGCGACACATCTAGAACATGAAGCTTGTTTCTCGGAGCGGGTGACGGCACAGAAGAATGAGATGCCCTGTGTCCTGTAAATACCAGCGTTTCCCAGAGTGTTTCTACATGGCACCCGCTGAGTAACTAAATGACAGACAGACAAGCCGATGGACAGAATCTGGAAAATAAATCGGTTAAGTTCTGAGCCCAACAGACTGGTTTGCCGCAGAACTTCCTGGAGACTTCTAGATAATATGTATGCCTTCCGGCAAGAACGAAGGGAATGTTGTGTGTTTTTTTTGTTTTCTGTTTTGTTTTTTCTTTTTCTTTTTTTTTTTTTAAGTGGTTTGACCACAAAGTCCACATGTTTGGAGCACCATTTTATGGGACTAATAGTGCACAGAGTGTCCTTTTGGCAAATGACAGCTTGGACACCAAGGTGACAGTGCGGCTGAAACGGCAGATGCGATACCTGCGCGGGTGGGAACTTCTCCGCCTCGTGGGGAGAAGCCTGGGGTGAAAGCCCTGCTCTTTCCCTTACTGTGCTTGGCTCTTGTTTGGATCTGCCCTGACTTTGTTGTGCCACCCATAGGAGCCCAAAGTTCGACTTGTCTTGGTTATGACCTTTTCTCTTTTCTGTCCCAAGAAGGAATTGTGCGGTTCGACGGGGGCAGCTTGCTCTTCCTCGCTTCCAGCGTGAACGCAAAGAAGAAGTCAGAAGCACCTTTTTGTGCCCGAATCGGGCAAGGATGCTAAAAGCGTTGCTGCTTCTTCATCATCACCCCGATCGGCTGAGGTTTCAATGGAATTCTGTCGGGGTCACCGACGTGATTCTTTTCTCTTAAACAGGCCCGCAAGATACCATTCCGTCGCATCTGAGGACAATTGTTCTCTGAGAAAAGTGTGTTATTTTCCTGCAGGTAATCCCTTACTTAGATTGTGGATTTTCCATGTTTAACATCAGCCGCTACAACCCAAAAGCACCGAACTGTGGAATTGACAATGTTTTAATTACAATACATAAAAGAGACAAGGCGGCGGAGATGAGAAAGTTATCTGCCCGTGGTGGCGTTTGTATTTTTAAGAAATTCTCTTTGGCGGTGATTCCAGTGTGAAACGTATATATATATATATATATATTTTTTTTTTTTTTCTGCTAATGCTAAACATTCTCGTCGCACGTATGGGGTTGCTTTAAAAGAAATAACAACATTAATAGAAATGACTGTCCCTGGCAGGACAATAGATGGAATTAGAAGCCCTTAGCATCGTAGGCTTGCAACAATGTTAGTGTGAAATATAATCGTTGAATTGCTTTGTTCTTTTTTCCACTAAAAGGTGGAAGCTATTGAGTGTTGTTATTACGTGAGATAAGCTGGGCTTCTGTACAGCATAGTTTTGTGTGTCTGAACCAGCAGAAGCTTTTGAAGTCCCACGATTCCTTCTGCTTGCTAATTCTTCCATTTGTTTGATTTTTGGTACAAAGAAAATGAAAGAATATGATGAGATTATGGCATTTTAAGTCAATATTTATTAAAAAATCAATCTAGATGAAAATCTGCCCATCCCTCTAATTAGATGAGGCAACTTGAGGTTGATTTTTAATTGCAAAAGTAATTACACGGAGCAGATAGCCAGTGACATTTGATTATCTAGGTGATTGATTAAAAAGCCGAGCTCACTGAGCAGATTGCCAGCCAGGGAGTCCAGACAAAAGAGCAAATTAAAAAAGTTGTCCTGTTAGTAATCACAAAATTCAAGGATGAAATTACAGAGCCCCACACCTCCATCGCCCCCTCATCTCCATCACTCACTCCGCACGCATTCGCACCGAGGCCTGATAAAGAAATGGATTAGTGTGAAATTAATTGAAGGGGGGAAGAAATGGAAACCAAATTCACGGCTGAGAATGGGGCTTTTAACAAGTCGATACAAATTTCTCCAGTTTTATCATAAACTCCCTCTTTTTTTTTTTCTTTTTGGCAAGAGAGATGTTTTCATAAAGGATCTTTTCAGAATGTTTGATGATAATAATTTCTCTATTAAGAACGAGGGAGGGGGGAGTCTCTAGCCATATAGGATATTAAGATGTCTTGCTTGTTCTTCATTTCATTATAACATGAAAGCCTGGGGAACAGCCTGTACATTTGGCAAAAGGGTCCTTGAATTCATAAACAGGCCTCACTGACATATTGGGCGGAATAATGAAGGGGCTTCCTGGTTATTCAGAGGGACCCCGGCTGGGTCCGCTTGGAGATATTGCGGATAAAAGGGGGAAAGGGTACGCAGCAGAGCAGCCCCCCAGAGGACACCAGGTCTGGCTCGCAGTGATCATTTCCGGTCCCCAGGCATCCCAGGAAAGCGAGAGGGAGACTGAGGCAGGGCCACGCGGTGCAGCTCCGGCAGCATGGAGGGCTCCGTGCCACCTGCCTGTGACTGCCCCTCGGGGCCTCAGCGGGGCCAACGTAATGAAGCCGTCGGGAGTCGAAGTGTCACCCCATCACGGCGAACGTCTATCCTTCTGCTTTGCCAGCAGGTGCCATGCAGGCCGACACTCGGACGGGCCTGATGTGTTCCCTGCAGCCCTCCAGGGCGGTTGATCTCAGCTGTTTCCTGGTCCAGAGCCCGTGTGTGCCACAGGGACACCGACGCCCCGACTCCCAGCCTCAGGGCTAATTAACGCGATCCCGACTCTTCGTCTTGGTCATTTCGCCTTTTTAAAACCGCCCCCTGTTCCTTGGACACATCCTCTTGGGGAGGCAGTTTGGCGTCACGGCTGACTTCAGGCCCTTAGAAAACCATTTGGCATCATCCGGTGCACACACCAGGCACGTGTTCTAGAAAAACACGTACAGTGAACGCCAGAAAACGGGTGCGAGACCGTCCACAGCACGTGGCTCTTACAGTCGCCCCAAACTGGAAACACACCACGTGCCCATTGCCTGAAAAATGGACGAGGAACGGCCTATCCCACATGAAATGGCATTTCACAGTCCCAGAGTTGAGCCCAGGCAGCACCATGACACACTCATATGCACACACGTGTGTGCACACACCCATGCAAATGTTTTCTAAATGATCCTATTTATACAAAATCAAGAAAAGCTAAGTTTATTGTCTAAGAATCTGCAGGCAGTACGAGGAGGCAGGGCAGCGAGCCTCCGGGGGACTTGCATTGCGCTATTTTTTGTCTTCAGGGGTGGTTACCAACATTTTTTTTCACCTGTACTGGTATGATTCCTGGTGTTTTCCTGAAAGCGGATCATATGTCACACACGGATTGGTAAATAGACGTGTGTGAATTTAAAAATACGTCCTCGGGATGCTCGACACACTCAGGCCAGTGAGGAGGAAGGGAAAACAGACCGTGGATGTACGTCGACCTCATCTGTCATGTTTTGTTCCTTTTATTGAAAACAAAATGGTATCTCTAGCCGACAGGTTGCGTTTGAGATCTTTGGTTAAAAAAAAAAAAAAAAAGACGTATCGCAAAAACGGCAAAACAGTAACAAACGTAAATTCTAGTTCGTGGGAACCTGGCTAGTGTTCATTTATTCTCTATTTATGTGATTGTTAAAGAATTCTGAAAAGGAAATACCGCAGAGGACCCTGTAAGTAGGATGCGTGCTGTGTTCCATGGGAGCGAAAGAGGAAGGCCCCTCTCCGGGCCTCAGTTTCCCCATCTGCAAAATGAGCCATTTTCTCCGTCTCCGTCACAGTGGGCGCCAGAAAACAGACTCAGTTCAGCGACACTGGCCAAGCCCCTGGGCTCTGGGCGCGGCCTGCCCGCATCCAGCTGTGGCTCCGACACTTCGCGGCTGTTTCCCTTAGGTCACCAAGTTCCAGGAATTTTTCCAACCATTAACTGGTACAGTCCTTGCACCTTACTGTTATGGGTCCCCGGGCTCATGGCCCTGTCTCCCGCCCCGCCTCTCGTCCCCACTCTGCTCTGTAGTGCGCGGAGCTGAGCCCTGCCAACGGCCTCGCAGGCTTCCTCGCCTCCTCCGAGGGACTGTCTCCCACCAGGTGGCCCTGACTCCTGGACTCTCAGACGCCATCACTCCCTGGACCACTAGCCCCAGGGGCAGTCACAGCTTCCTATTGCTAAGCTGTTTCCTCACTGCCCCGGCGTGGTGTCCCAGCTCTGTCACGCTTGTGCAACTACGTATGTAAATACATGTATCGTGTGTGTGTGTGTGTGCGCGCACACGTGCACGTGCACACGTCCGTCCGTCCCTATATATGCATTCTATACGTAAATTTACACGTGCATATGTATGTATGTAGTACATGCATGGGCGTGTATTTTTTTATTTATTTTAAGAAGGCAGCAGTTCTTTAGTCCCTGAATAAAAATTCATCCCACTCTGGGCCCAGCTAGGACCCGTGATCAGGATGGGGGAGCCACAGCACCTAAGTGTATCTGGCTTGACACATAAGTCTGGAGGGGGACAAGGGGCAGGTGTTTTTCTCTCTCCTGACAGTCTCTGTCTTTTCACTGGTGATGTTAGACCCTTAGTATTTAGTTTAATTATTGATATGTGTGAGTTTAGGTCTTCCATTTGATTATTTGGGTCTTTTTGGGGGAGGAGGGGTCATCTCTGCTTTGGTTTTTGTTTTTTTCTTTCCTGCCGTCTTTTGGGTTGTTTGAACATTTTCAGTATTTAATTTAACTTTTTCTATTTTTTTTGTATCAAACTCCTATTTTAGTTTTTTTTTTGTTATTGTTGTTTTTGCTCTATTGATCATAACATGCACACTTTTTTAGTCTTCTTAGTATCGATCGCTTACCACTCCAGTGAAAAGCAGAAAACATGCCACTACATATGTCCTTTACCCTTCTGGTTATACTTGTTTTGTAAATTATATCTACGCGTGTTCAAAACTCCATCAGACACTGTTACAGTTTCTGTCTCAACCGTCGGACGTGTTTCAAAGACTTAAGCGGAGGAGAGGAGTCGCCACATCTGCCAGGTTCCCTCCTGGTATCGTGTCCTTTCTGTCTGGACAGCTTCCTCTAGCAATCGTTTTGGAGCAGGCCCGCCGGCAGCGCACTCTTGTTCCCTTTCGACTTCATCTCTGATGATTTGGCCTCCTGTAGAATTCTGAGCTGGATTTTATTTCCTTCTAGCGCTTTAACAACGCCGCTCCACGTTTTTTCCGGCCTCCGTGGTTTCTGAGGGGAAAGCCACCGTCGTTCAAAGCGTTGTCCCCCGCTCAGGAATGGATCGTTTTCATCTGGCTCATTTAAATATTCGTTTTTAATCGCGTTTTCAGCTGTTTGACTTTGATTCTCTTAGGAAGGCCTGTTTCAGTTTCACTGAGCTTCTCGACGTCGGTCGTTCTCACTCATTCCTGTCCCCTTGTTCTGCTATTGAGTCCATCCAGCGAGTTTTTCATTCCAGTTGCCGTATCTTTTCATTCTAAAATTTTCACATATTCTTTGTATCTTTCTGCAGGAGCCTTTTTGATTTTCCCACTTGTTGTAAGCGTGTTTACGATCCCGCGTCAGGACGTCTGTGTAATGGCCATTTTGTCCGATAATTGCAACATCTTTGTTATCTCAGCGTTGGCATCCGGGCATCGTCTTTTCCCCTTGCAAACTGAGATTTTCCTGGTTCTTCACATGCCAGGTCATCCTGGATGTCATCGTGGACGTTTGGAATACGTATGAGGAAACAGTCGGTCTTCGGTACATCCTCTGGAGGAGGCTGACATTTTTGCTCTGGCAGGCGATTGACTCGTTTTGCTCAGGCTGCGAGTTCCAGCCTGTCGTAGGTGAGCCATGTGGTTTGGAAGTCTTTGCGGGGCTGTCTGAATCCGGTCTGCGTGCACGCTCCCCCGCGGCCAGCCTGGCACTCGGGCAGTGGTCTACGTATCAGTTCAGCTCTCATCGTCTCTGGTGTGCACACCCGTGTGCAGTCTGGAGGTGAGCCCAGGAATTCATAAACAACTTAATAGAGTCTCTTCCCCAAACTCCTCTCTTTTTGCTTTATCTCTAGGACGTTCTAATCCACTGACAAGTCCCATTTCAGTCCTCTACCCCAGAAGCCGGAGCTTGAGGTATCCCAATCTGCCATGTGCTCCCACCGCTGTGCCTGTATTGAGCATATGGTAGAAGGACCAGGGAAAAAACCCATCAGCTCACCCCAGTTCAGTTTTCGAGTTCCAGTCTTCCTCCCAAATCTGCCCGACTCTCTCACTTTCCAGAGTCCGCAAACAGCAGCTCCAAGTCCTGTGTCCACATTTTGTAGCTGTGTCCAGTGACAGAGATGGGGGATGCGTGCTCGCTCAATCTTACCTAGAACTAGAAACACACCGCACCGTGTTCTGTGGCCTGGCCTTGCACGTCATGGGACGTCGTCTCTGCCACGCCGTTGCTCAGGGCCACTCACAGGCCCATCCTGGTTCAAGAGGGGGGCAGTGGCCAGGCTCTGAGAGTGCGCGTGGGGCCAAATCCCATGTAGTCGATCGTGGGAAACGGAATCTGCCCCCAAATAGTAAGATGAGACAAAATGAGTTGCAGGTCGGGTGAGGCGAGCATGAGCCCCCGGGTCCGGGGCACCTGCTGCTCTTCTGCTCCCTCTCCCACAGCACCCTACTAAGGTGAGTGGAAAGCTGAGGAGCGTGATTCTCTAGAACAGCGCTCCTCGCAAATGTCTAGCAGGACGTCCTTGGGGGCTCAAGGGGAGACGCCGAGTGGCTTTTCTTTTTCAAGGAGAGATGACACGGTGGGAGGATGGGCAGAGTTTACCTGGCGGTTTCGCAACAACCCCAGGAGCCAGAGCCTTAGAAGCTCCACACACACCTGCGTGTGCCCCTCGGGGAAGTCGGATCTGGGCGGAGAAGCTGGTTTTGTAAGTCGCGGTGTCTGCGCAGTAGAAATGATGTAACCCCCGCCCCCCCGAAGATGGCTCACATTCCCTGGTCCTGAAGCCAAGAGCAGCTTCTGCCACGAACCCTCCGCAGTGGACACTGTGACCAGATGGCTGGTGGCCTAAAAGCCAAAGCCAGAACCCCTGCAGTGGCAACGTCACGGCCTTTGCTCAGGGAAGGCACCCTGAGTTCGAATCCCAGCTCAGCCCTGCACCAGCTGAGTGACTCGGGCGAGTGACTCAACCTTCGGGAGGCCGGGTTCAAGTCTGAGAGACAAAGAGTTCGCGTGAGGCTGCACTAAGTGAGATCAAGCCTGGACAGCTGCGGTCCCCAACCTTGTCGGCACCAGGGACCGGTCTCCTGTGAGGATCTAACGCCCGATGACCTGAGGCGGAGCTGAGGCGGTGATGCCGGCGCTGGGGAGCGGCTGCACATACAGATGGAGCTTCACTCCCTCACCTGCCACTCTTCTCCCGCTGTGTGGCCCTGTTCCTAGTAGCCCATGGACGGGCACCCATCTTCAGCCCTGGGGTGGGGGACCCCTGCTGTAAAGCACAGGGCCTGGGACTCAGCAAGCCCCTCCCTGAGTGTCATTATTGGCATCGAGCACGCCAGCCTGAGGCCACCTGCTCTCTAGAGGTGACCTAACTTCTCTGTGCCTCCGTTTGCTCATATGTAAACTAGAAGTCACAACGGTATCTCTCTCTCAGGGTTATTTCAAGGATTAAAAAGGAGGCTTGGGGTAGGGGGACAGGGTGATGTGGATCAATGGGCACAAACTTTCATTTATAGGATAAAAAAACTCTGGGGATCTCATGTGAAGCATGCGGATTATAATGCTACACTCCACGCTTGGAGTCTGCCGAGAGGATAGATCCTCAGTGTTCTCACCGCCCCCGCACAATGTAGGGTCACTGCGTTAGGTGACAGATGTGTTAATCAACGTGGTTGCGGTCATCATTTCACAATGCATTGAATCATCCCATTAGACCTTAAAAAATCACCTGAAGATGTACAAGTTTTGTTTTTCAATCTTACCTCGGTAGAGCTAGAAAAAAGAAAATTAAGGAAATTGTAAAAATTTAGAAAAATGACAAGAGCTATTCAGGGAAAATGATTAAAACGGTATTCGGACAAAGCAGGGCTACCCAAAGCCGAGCAAGTATTGCAAATCTGTAAATTGGGAAACTTAGGTATGTGTGTTTCAAGGTGAAATAGCATCGTGCAAAGGGGTACAGGGAGTCACATGGTGAATCAGGATACGTGTTTCTGGAGTGTCGATTTGGCATGACAATTTAAGAAGAAGAACCTAATGCATATGGTGGGCCAACGTGCCCCCAGCGGAGCTGAGCAGATCCCTAAGGCTCTGGGGTTGATGTCTACGGATCCCAAGGATGCCACCCTCTCCCCTATAGTGACGTCTGGATCCCAGGGAGGAGGCCAGGAGGCCTCTGGATGACGCGGAGGCACCTTGACACCGAGAGCGCGGGAGCCCTGGCGCCTCTCTCCATCCCGGCGGCCTCGAGCTCGGCCGTTTCCACATTCCCCGTCATTAAACAAGAAACTCAGATGTTGGTAATTAGACCGCCGTCCCCAGCTGCCAAGTCACATTCGGTTCCAAAAAGCCCTGTGTACTGCGACTTGTGTGTTTGTTAACAATGTCCCCACAACAGGTCTGCAATTAGAGCCCATCTGTTGGGCTGCTCAAAGAGCGTTGCCAGTCGGGCTGGTGCACTTGCCGTCCTCCTTGTCGCGGACGCCTGACCGGACGCCCTGCAGCAGAAGGTGGCTCGGCCCTGAGCCTGCGGCCAGGGGCCGGGGGGCTGGACACAAGGCGTGACAAGCGCCTGTCATAAAGGTGAAGGAAGGTGGACACGACGGGACGGTAGCCAGGGCTGCGGGATAGCTACGACGAGGTGACCGTATTCGGCCCTTCTCCGGCCGGCCTGTCGTCCGCCTGGCCACCCCCGTGGGACTGCCTACGGGGGCTTTCCCAGCCAGTCTGTTGGGTTGACATCAGACATCATGGTTCCTCTCAGGAGGGGAGCTCCAGTGCCACAGCCAAGTCGGTTCCCTTCCTCCTGCAGCGACGACCAGGCCTTTCCTCCCGGGACTGACTGGGGAACGTGGAGAAGGTGGAGGAAAGGGACAGAGACAGAGCCGGGAGCCCCAGGATGCAGGGGTAACATACTTGAAACCAAACAAGTTTCTTAATATATTTTTTTCCCCAAATGGAAGCTGTGCACGTGTGTGCCAGGAAAGGGTTACTAAGTAGGGACTCGGGGTGAGTGTCCTGCCAGGCATGACAGGGCTCAGAGGAGTCACAGAGACATGAAGCTTTGCCCGGAACAGTGATTTTCAACCCCGACTTCGCATGAGTGTCTCTTGAGGATCTTTAAAATACACAAATGCAACTAGAAAAGGAACCCCATTTGCATTAGCGCCTTAAAAATTAACTGTTTGGAAGTAACTAACCAAGGAGGCGAAGGACCTGTATCCTGAAAACGACAGCAACTGTTAAAATTAAAGAAGATCCAAATACCTGGAAGGACACCCCTGATTCATGGATAGGAAGAGGTAACCTTGTTATGGGGTCAACACGACCCGACACGATCTGCAGATTCAGCATCATCCCTGTCACAATCCCAACAGCCTTGTTCGCAGAAATGAAAAGGCCAGGGGTCCCCAGGCACGCCTTCCAGCCACGCCGCTCTGCCGTCCCAGGTGTGGGACATTTCTCGAAGGCATCGAGGCAACACCGAGCAATGGGTACCGAGCAGGAGAAGCCTGTAACGCCATCTGAACCTTCTGGCAAGATCCCCCTGGCAGCCAAGAGGGCACTCGGATGCCACCCCCTCGGAAGCCCCGAAGGAGCTGGGACGCGAGCTGGCGTCGAGGGGCGTGGGGCGAAGTGGCCAGGGTTTGAGATGGGAGAAGTTAGGGTCCCACCTTGGCACGAACCCTCATCTTAGTCGTGGAATTAAAGAGTCAGCTCTGACCGGCTCAGCTCTGGGCAGGAAGGGAGCTGTCGACTCGCAGGAGGCCTGGGCAGCCCCTCCAGGGACCTCGCTGTCAGTCCCCACTGCCTTCCCTGTCAGGGTGAGGGGCTCAGAGCCCCCACCCCTGCAGCTGGGGGTGTGCAGGGGTAGATCCCAGGGGACCAGCATTCAGACGGATTCGGAAAGAACCAGGCAAACAGGGAGACAGCCCTCCCCGGGGGCAGGAAGCCCTCCCCAGTCCCGAAGGCCCCTGAGGCCAAGGCTCTCCCTGAGACCACCGGGAAGGCCAGGAGCTGTGTTCAGACACGGTTGTCACCCCCACGGCTACCCGCCGGGCCTGGGCGAAGGGAATCAAAGTCTGTCTGAAAGGCGGACATCAAGTCTGGGGCCTTAGCCACTGTCGGGGGGCGGGGGGAATGCTGCTCTGAACTGAACCCTCCCCTGCAGGTAGTGTCTCCTCCAGCACCCACACCGCCTGGGCGCCTGGCACCCAGGGAGGGTCCGCCTTCCCACACCGGAGCCATGCCCCTTCTAGGACACATACCAGCCTGCAAGCCCCCATCCGGGCCGGGCCGGGCCGGGCCCCACGCAGCACCAAAGCGGCAGTGCTGTGCTCCCACCACATCCCCCCAGTTGAAGAACTGGGCCGAGGGGGCCCAGCCCCTGGGGCAGAAGCAGCGGCGAGATCCTGGACGGCCTGGAGCACCTCGAGGTCTCTGCCATTTGCATTCTGCTTCACCCCGTTTCCTGCAGCCACGAGAGGTAATCTGCACAGCCAAGATTAGTTTATTCGATTAACTCTGCTCCCTGTAGACTCTTTGGGGAGCGCTGCGCAGCGCCTCCGCAGCAAGAGTTACCAACCTCTTACGGGCCCGAAGAAGATTCGATAGAATAATCTCCCCCTCTCTTCTCTTTCGTATGATTGGAAAATAAATTGAAAATGAATTTCAGTCGTCGCTTGTGTTTTAAATAAGAGATAAAGGGCAGCCCCCGCTCCTCTGTGCCAGCCGGGGGGCGGGGAGGGCTTCCACAGTGAACCATGCAAACACCCTCTGTTGGAGGAGGCTCCGGAGGAGCAAATGCGTCGGCTTAAGGGCTGCGTTGGTGTAATGGGGCCGTGACATCCCGACATCTGTAACTGATGATGATGATGACGATGATGATGAGGAGGAGGAGGAGGATTTTCTGAGGCCTGCAGCCCAGTCATCAGCACTGAAAACTATAAAACAAAAGCATTCCCCTCCACCCTCCTAGTTCCAAATGGCCCTTAAGCCTCCGGTCCCCCGACTCGGTTGCTTGTCGAACCAGCTACAGAGTTTTCAGAAGCTCCGATGCCCAGGTGGTGCCCCCAGGAAATCTGATTTCATGCAGCGGGGGCGTGGCCTGCATCTACATTTTAAAGCTTTATTATTATTATTATTATTATTATTGTAAACATTTGAGTTTGTGAAGACCCTTTTTCGAGCTGATGTCAGCGTGTAGCCAAGTTTGAGAACTTCTGTCACCCTGTTCTCTTCGGCTAGTCATTATCAGGGAGACGCACAGGTGTCGCAGCCTCACGAACGGCCCCGGTGGGCAGGGAGTGTCACCCCTTAAGCATAACGCTGGGATGGTGAAGTCAACGCGTTTGTCCCCCTCACCTTCTTTTTCCTGGCGGGGCATGTCCCTGCGGCAGCCAGGGTCCCGGTGCGGTGAGGGCGCCCTGGGCAGACAGTGACCCCGAATGTTGGTGACGCAAGGTTCAGAGACGTGTTCGCACAGGGCCCGTGCTCAGCATTTGTCATCGCTGTCACTGGAAATGATTTCCTGGGTCAAGAAAACGCCCGGAGAGCTCGACCCCGAAGGCTCGCCGCGCTCGTTGGCTTACTCGGGTTCAGGGTGCGATGTCAAACACGGCTCCGTTCGCGATCGCTTTTCACATCGCGTTTGCTCGGGTCGATGACGACGACGCGAAAAGGAACCGCGTGGCGACGGCGGTCCCGATAGAAAGGTGGCGAGGTACTGAGCGCATTGACAAGGGAGATGGGGCTGGAGAAAGATGCGCAAATGTCACCTTTCCTGGCAGCCCCCTTTCGGAGCTCAGCGAGTCATCACTGCACAGGGATCACGGGAGGATTCCCGGTGTCCCTGTCCCCTGTTCACACATAACGTGGCTACAGGGTGACATGCCCCTCTGCATACATATCTTAAAATGCTCTGAGATCTAATTAAAGGGGACTGCGACACTTCTTTTAAGGACCCATCCCAGCTCCGGTACACAGGGACGCTTCCTAAAGTTATGATTGTCCAGGAACGAGGGTTCCCCTCCTGCTGCGTCCTCCTAAGTCCAGGCCTACCCTAGCTCCCCCTCCAATCGTCTCAGCCCCAAACTGCTTTGGGTTGCGGGAAGCGTAAGGGTCAAACTCAGATGCCCTCAAAGACGACTCCTATTTTAGAATCAGGATATTAAAGCACTCGGACAAGGACAAGAAGACACGCCTGGGTAAACGTCAGATCGATCGATAGCTGGGCACCGGGGCTGTTTTCGGAAGACTGAGCACATTCGCTTTTATTAAATTCGACTGTGCACACAGTAGGTTCGTTGTTTGACTTCAGCGAAGTCACAGAGCAGCCACACTGAGGACGGTGGACTTCTTTTAGCAAATAATAATAATAACAAGGAATTTAAAACACAGTGAAGATTGTGTGACTCCTGGGCCGCCCGAAGGAACGAACATTCCCTAAACCAGATGTTCTCCGTTCTTGGATTAACTAACGAAAACCACCCCAGGGAGATCTCAGACTGGTCGAGGCTGCCACTCTGCCAGGGGTCCTTGAAGTTAGAGAGGTTTGGCATTTGCAGGCGGTGCCCGGCCGAGACCTCAGAAGCCCCCCGTTCCTGCCGTTGGGATCCTGCACGCCCCTGCCTTCTCCTTCGGGACATTTTCTAGGGAGTCTAACGTCGCCCATTTGGAATCCGCGCTATTTCACTGGTGGAATGTGGGATTCCTTTGTTGCGACGGCTGGAGACAGTCCCCCACGCTGCCCACGTCCAGTGCTTCACGGAGGAGTCCGGTCCAACACGCGTCGCGCTGTAGGACGTGGGAGTCACACTTTAAAAGTCGTGACAGGCTTTCCTCAGCCGAGCCTCGCAGGGAAATGGCGAGGTGGCCAGGACCCAGAGCGAACTGCGTGTTTTTCCTCTTTGATTACCCCTTTTCCTGCCATTCTCCCCCATGAAGGGCTGGCTCCGCGCTGGATCTTTGGCCTGGATGGTTTGAATTCCTCCTTTACGATCTCTCCCAACGGGCGATGCCCCCCATTTAGGTCGCTCCGCACAGAGCAGCACAGCTCCATAACTGCTCTGGGGACTTAACAGTTTGGCCATCAGTTTTCCATCCACTGCCCTAAGGGTGGAAGCAATAATCACTTGTGGCCTAACCGCCCTTCAATAGAACCCCATGGGGTCCCCCAGATCCTGCCTTCAGATAAGGCTCCCAGGAACTCAGCCTCTCAGCCTGAGGAGCCCCACTGATCCCCAGGAGCTGCCACGCTGAGCTCCACCCTCCCGCAGGGCACCACAGCCAGGCCCCACCCCCACCTCCTTTCTTCTGACAAAGTGCAGAATATCAATAGCATTTTAGGCTTAGAAAGTTCAAGGGTCAATCTTCAAAATGCTTAAGGCAGGGGGACTCCCCAGAGACTGGAGGCCAAACCCAGCCCTCAGTAGCCAGGCTCTGGTGTCCTTGGGGCTTTGCTGACAGCGAAGGCATCTCCAAGTAAACAGAGGCAGCCCCTTATGAAAGCATCACCGTGGCTCGTGCTAATTAAGCAAACCAATTATGCTAATTAACTGGCACAAATGTTTCAGTGGCTGCGAATCTGGGTGAAGGGGGTTACCTGCCTGCTTCCACACGATTATGTTCGTAAAAATGGATTTCCAAACAAAGTCATACCCAATTTCTTCGATGACTTTCAAAATGTAGATACTGAGGTCCTAGAAACCGTGTGCCATTCTGCATCATCTTCAGGCTCCGAAAGACAAGAAAGAGAAGAGAGAGCGATGCGGGGAGAGAGAAAGAGAGAGAGAACAAAGAGAAAGGAAGATAGAAAGAAGGAAAGAAGGAAAGAGGGGGGGACCGTAAGCCCAGTTCTTATAAACCCACTGCATGGGATGTCCTGAGACGTTACTGTCCCCATCACTGCGCTATAGTAACTTAGAGAAATTCAGCTTCAGTGAAGGTCACCTTGACTTTAGGAAGGAAACAAGGCCTGAGTGATATGCTAATTAGCACACATCTCTCTGAAAACTGTGTAAATGCCTGGATATATATTTTTAGGGCCGGCCTGTGGTTAAAACAGCTCCGCACCCAGTTTTCACTTTTTGCTTTCTATCTGAAGCGCGTTGGTTGGTCATCTCCATCCCTTGCTGTTGAAATTCAATCAAGGGCATTAAAGTGTAAACCAGTTGGAAAAACAAAGAGCTTTAGGGAAATTAGTTGCTTCAACAACAACAAACAAGCACTCGATAATCTTCTTAGAGAAATTAATGAAGGGAAAACCCCCTCGACTGGGGAGCAGAGTGACCCTGGGCGCTCAAAGCGCAGGCCTCGGAGGTTTAGAGAGAAGGTGCGAATGAAGAAAGCAGGATTAAATCGGACTTCAATGAAAACACAAAGAAATTTGGGGGATCTGAGAGCGCAGCACACCCATTTTCAGAAGGAGGAGTGTTTTGGAAGGCCAGTGGGTCCTAATCCTTTATGCAAATCTTCTCGCATTGAAGTTTGCTTAAGTGTTTCATTTCTTTGCATACAATTAGCAAGCGCGGCTCTGAAATGCTAAACTACTTCAAAGAGGCTCTTGTCTAGAAGCATCTAGAATTATCAAGCGTGCTGCATTTAATAACCTTCCAAAGTTTTCTGATACTTTAAGATGAAAACTCGTTTTTTTTTTTTTTCAGAGAGTCTGGAGGGCTTTGCAAACACTCAAAACACCAAATAAAAAAAAAAAAAAAGAAAAGAAAAAAGAAAAAAAAGCCGCCACCACCAAACAAAACAAACAAACAAACAAAATATCCTCCTTCTTCATTAACAGGCCAGATTTTATCTTCTTCTAGGGTTGGTTTTCAGGGTGATAAGCAAATCTCCTATTTTTTTTTCTTCCAATTTGATCATGTTCCCTTCACTTCTCTTTTTAATTCGACATGCAGATAATCATCCTGAACGATGGGCGGGGTTTAATTAGGAAAGAACTTCAAATTCACAGAAAAACCACCAAAGTTCAAAACAGTATAAAGAAGACCTTTTCCCCTTACCTAGATCCCACTATTATTAACATTTCATCCTGCTGCTTTGTCGTCTGTGTCTCTCCCCTCCCCCCCCACACACACTAAATTTGCTTTTTTAACCACCTTGAGGGGCAGTTAGACACCTCAAGTTACATTTCCCCCCATATTTCCATGGGCATTTCCTAAGAACAGAGATATTCTATTCCGTGGCCACAATATAGTTACCAAGTTGAGTAACGCGGATACAGTAACTTTTATCTAATTTGTTTTTCGTGTTTCGGTTTCCTCAGTTGACCCAGTGAGGCTCTTCTTACCCTTCACCCCCTCTGCAGGACAAGACCAGGGGTAGAATCCGGATGGCTTTTGGTCATCATGACTTTTTATTTTTGAGTTTGAACATTTTTCGGGTTAGGTAAATGATAAACACTTTGGGGTGCTCTTGGTTTTTTAAAAAATGGTTATATTCGATAAATCACTGTACCATTTCATTTAGAAAGCTAAAGTTTAAGTTTGCGCCCACATTTGTAACTGACGTATGTGGAAGCCAAGAATTGGGGGATAAAAACAGCAACAACAGCAACAGCGGTAGCAGCAGGCCTGCGCCGATCCATCGCTAGGTGCCTGGCACTCCTCCCCGGGACTTTGCTGTGCATCCCCAGGCCAGTCGTTTAACTTCTCTGTGCTTTTCCGTCCTCCGCCGCTCCAGAAATAGATGACGTGAAGGGGGTTTCTAAGGGTACAAAATGCCTTGATTTAAATGTAAAATGGTTACTGTGATCTCTCTCCCAGTTCATGTGATGCTGCGACAGAGCGGGCTTTGGACGTCGTAGGTAGTGAGGGCGGTGGAGGAGGCGGAGAGGGAACAGAATTCGGATCCCGGCTCGCTGGAATGTCTTACGGGGCCTCCTGAGCACCGTGGAGGTTCACCAGCCAGAAAGGACTGGGGGTGGAGGGTGGAGAAGGACCAACGAGCGTGTCTGGAAGGAGAAAAACCCACAGGCAGAGGCCCAGCAAGGGGGTGACACTGGGCAGAGGCAGAGACCACTGACAAGCCTCGCGGGGGCAGAGGATGGCGCCCAGGAGTCCAGGGCGACAGAAAACAGAGAAAGGGCTGAGGGACGTCGCGGTCAGGTGCACCTGGACCGCCGGCCTCGTGAGCAGAGCACCCTTCCAAGCGGGGAGCACGAGGCCAGAGAAGGCTCAGAGCGTGCCTGGCACCCTGTGGGCGTTCGAGATGCTCTTCGGAAGGAGGACAGGGAGGGAGCGAGGGCCTTAGAGCCGTGCCTACAGGTGGCGAGAGCCACCCCGAGCTTAGGAAGTCCTTCCTCCACGCTTGCCACGTGTACTTTTCAGTGTGATCTCTGTACCAGGCGCTGACTTAGGGCTTGGGATACAGCTGTCGTAGACACGAGAGACAGAAGTTAGGTGATAAGTGATAAGAAGCGAACAAACCAACCCGCCACGTCGGGGATAAACACGACATGGGGATAGGAGCGGCGTGGCTGTTCTGGGCGATGGGAAAGGAAGGTGATGGCCAGGAGAGCGGCCCACGGGCCCTGAGGGTCACAGCCTCTGAGCAGAGAAATCGTTTTGAAGGTCGTGACGTAGCGCCAGGAAGCTATTCGTAGGACGTTACAATGACGCCCGGCGGTGACGGTGGCTTGGGCCGGTGCGCTTCGAAGGCAGAACAATTTCCATGATTTGCTGATGGAAGGGACGTGGGGGGCGAGCCGGAGGAGGGAGGCAAAGTCGGCTCCAGACGGTCAGGGCTGATGAGCACCTGGGACGACAGACTTGTCCCTTACAGAGACGGGGAGGTGCCGGCTGGTTTCGGGGAGAGTGGGCGTCAGACATTCACTTCAGACGCGACGGGACTCCCGCGAGACATCAGGCGGCCAGCACAGAGGTGGACATCCCCGCCCCCCGACTGCGATATTTGAGTGTTTTCAAGGGGAATGTTCGATGGGCCACCTTCGCCCTCTGCACTCACCCCCTTTAAAGCAAAACTCTGGCCAGGAGTCGTCTTGTCTCGCCGGACGTGGGAGGCCAGGAGGGAACCAAGTCAACGAGACACAGTTTGTGACTCGGCAGTGTTGGGGCTCGTTCCCACGTGACTTCTCTCCCCTTGACACGTAGAAAGAAATCGGACGGTGTGGAGTTGTCTCCCCACGAGCGTCTACAGGGCGGAATTTATTTCGTGGGAGAAGGTGAGCAGGAGACGTCCAGGGTAAGGCTGCCGTGAGATGACCCCCTTGTCACTGAGGATGCGAGCGAGTGACCATCCCTTCTCAGCAGGAGACCGGGCGAACGTGCTGGCGACGACACCTGCTTCAGAAGGGCCGTGTTTGGGGTGCGTGGTTCAGCTGCCAGTTCGGGGGGTGGGCTGTGCAGGAAGCAGATACGGCTGGGGGGCCCTCCTGGATTTCGCCGGTGGCCCTCGTACAGTTCCCCGTTTCAGCGTTTCCCACCTGTCCTGTCCCCAGCCTTTCCCCCGCACCCCCAATCGGTCCCGATTCCAGGAACCGCTGCCACGTCTGTGTGTGCCCGTAGGCCCCTGTGCTGGGGTGGCTCTCCAGTTCCGACCTCACCCCGTCCTTCTTCCCATGCGGTGGTAAAGGGGGGGCCGTGTCTGGGCTCAGAAGACCCAGGCGGGAGCCCTTGGCTTCTTAGCTGTATGACACCAGGCAAATCGTTCAACTTCTCTGAGCCTCGGTTTCCTCATCAGTAAAATGGAGATGGCGGTGGTCAGACCCGTCGAGTGGCACCAAGGTACGGGGCCACGGCTGGCGCATATGATGCCGACAGACACCAGCGGGCCAAGGGCTTGGTGCACGGAGGGTGGACGGGGTTACAGCCCCCTTGTCCTCTCCCAGGCGTCTCCGACGGGGGTGGCCTGCCTGACCCATTCACGCAGGACCTGGTAGAAATGATGGGGGCCTAATAAATGTTCACCAGTGTCCCTGATGCTGTCCTCGAGGCAGCCGTGGTCCCCAGCGGTGATCGCGGCGCCGGATTGGCTGGGCTGCCGCTTTACCCAGAAAGTTCCTTCTCGGGACCGTCTGGGGAACATCGTCCGTGGCTGCACCCACCCTGCTTGTCATCCCCGATCACACTCCCTCTCATCCGCGTTTTAATTTCCTCGGCCCTCGCGACGCCCGTGCTGCCAGGGCGGTCCTCCAGGCCCCCTCACTCCTGCCGCTGATGACAAGGCGTGTGCGGAAGGCACGATTGTTCACCCGGCAAGGTGGCAGAGGCCTCTGCCTGGGAACTGGCTTGCAGCTCCCAGCGTTTTCACGTCAGCCGCCGCAGCACTTTGCAGTTCGCAAACAGTCCTATGGAGACTTTTTCCCCTCTCTCTCTCTCTAAAAAGCATTTTGATCACAGCAAGTGATGAGACTTCAAGGGGTGGACGCTCGCTCGCCATCGATTCTGAAGGTCCGCGCTGAGAAAGATGCCACGCGCGCTCCTCTTCGGCCAGGTGATCGGATTCCTGTTGGACTCAGAGGTCCTCCTCCTCCTCCTCCTCCTCCTCCTCCTCCTCCTCCTCCTCCTCCTCCTCCTCCTCCTCCTCCTCCTCCTCCTCCTCCTCCTCTTTCTCCTTCTCCTCCTCCTTCTCCGTGGCCTCCTGCACCCCGGGCCTGCCCGTCTGGCCTCAGACAAAGGGAAACGTGTCAAGTCCGGCCTGTGAATTCGTTCGGATCTGGCGCCGTGTTCTCCCGTGGGCCACACTGCGAAGCGACAGTGTAGACCAGCTTGAGTGCAGCTTGTGGCCCCCAAGCCCCGGATGTGTGTCATTTGCTACGGACGAGCCGTGGTCCTCATGATGCCTCTCGTTTTCTTACGGCCTAAAATGGTTTTCTTTCTGCGAGGCCATTTCATGGAAGAGAGGAAGAGGAGAGAGAGAGAGAGAGAGAGAGAGAGAGAGAGAGAGAAGCAAGGGAAACCACCGCCCTTCCTTTTTCAGGGTGTCATTTGCAATTTAAAGCTGACCTGGGGAGTGCAGGGACAATGGCTCTGCCCATAAAATGTCCTGGCCAGGGGGGCCGCTTGCCGACTGAGGGGGATGTTGAGCTATTTAGCTCTTTGTGCTCCCATAATATCTCCTTAATGCCATTCAATAGCAGCGGATTGTTAGCTGCACTAAGGATTCTATTAAGTTCTTCCCAAAGCCCTGCCATCCTCCCCCAGCTGTTGAGAGGCGAAGCTTTCAGCTCTGAGCCTGGAGGAGAACCTTCTGGAAGACACCTCTGGACACGGAGTCTTTTCCAGCCTCAGAAAGTCGACACTTGTTTGCAGACCTCGGAGCTGTTTTCTCATCGCAACAGGCCCCGACGCTTTGATTTGGGGGAGGGGACCCCCCCTCATGTTCTCTCAGATACAGAAAACATTCCACATCCCACATTACATATAACCTTCACCCCAAAACTATCCTCTGAGAGCATTTTTAGGACCGTTTGATCCCTTTTAGTCCTGCTGTTGTGAGACGGGGCGACCCACTCGGGTCTGTTCTTCCTCATCGTTTGGATTCCATGAGAGGAGTGAAATGTCAGGCGTGTCCGCATGATCCCCGCTCATTAGATCTTTAATTAAACGTTTCCTTCGTTTTTCATCGGGCAGTTTTTTGTTTTACACGTTGAAGCCAACGCTTTCACTCGACTTTCAGACAAGAAGCCATCCCGGGGGCCCCTCAAAAAGCAGGCCCTGGACCAATCCATGGGTAAAATGGCTCCTACCTGTGAAGTGTGCCTGATACCGAGTTTGTCTGAGCGGAGTCAGCAGGCGACCCCCATGGCAGCCTTGAAATCTTAGACCTCCAGGCCGACCTGGTAGGATTTGTCTAGAGCAAATAGAGCCCGGTGGCTGGATTCACGGAGCCTAGCACTGTCCCTGTCACACACAGGGGTGTCCCAAGATCCCCAGCCCAGGGTCCTTTATCAACGAGGTTTTGAGGCAGCCATCGGGATCTAGTCGTTTTCTTCTTCCACGAATGCTAATTCGCTCTCGGGGCCACTCCGCCCCAGCGAAGGGGGTGGCGAGGTCAGGGTGGGGGTGCAGGTGGGGGTCCCCCTCTGGCCTGTGGCAGCCCCGGACGCTGTGGCCTCCAGGAGCTGGCTCCTTCCAGAACGGGCTGCGTGCAAGAGGGAGGCGGGGGTCGCGGGGAAGGGGCCGCAGCAGGATTTCACACAGTTGGCTTGAAGAGGCAAGCACTAAGCTGCCTTTTCAACGGCGGTAAACCCCGTCCATCTGGCCCGCCTAAAGCTCCACTGGCTTGTCCCCCTCGCCCAGGGCTGATTGGACCTCCTGAAGCAGAAGTAACGCCGTCAATGGCGTGAACCCCAGCCACTTGAGGGTTTACATTTCATTTCATGCTTGACTTAATCAAAACCCGGGAAATGAAATGTACACCTTTTTGATGTTCTTTTCCCTGCTGTTTAAAGAGAAGAATCTTAACCCATTTGATCTTCACATGCACCCAGTAAATGACCAAATATGCCAAGCCGTCAAAAGCAGAAGGCGGCCAGTTGCCAGGCGGTGTTGGGTCACCGGGAAGGCACTGCGTGCAGACGGATGGACGTTGGGAGCCCAGGGATTTTGCAGCAAACGCACCGTGTCCCCCACCCCGGCCAGGCCGCGGTTAGGAACTTTGTGAAGGAAAATGCGTGTTGGGGAAATAAACACGTCCTTTGATTGAGGGGGAAAGAGGATGGCTCGTCCTTCAAAATCTCTTTTGGGTATCACCCCCTCCCTGAAATTTTGTTCACCCTCCCCGACCCTCCCACCCACCCAGTACTGGTGGTCGTGGTGCGGGGTTGAGGGGAGGGGAAGGTCTGGAGTCGCTCTGTGTGTCCTTAGGCAAGTCACTTAATCTCTCCGGGGGCCTCAGTGAACTCATCTGTAAAATAGGGATGATTATGGTTGCTGTGAGGATTAGACGAGAGAGTGTACATCAAGTGCTCAGCGCCAGGCCTGGCACATAAGAAACGCCCCGTAAATGCAAGCTGTGATTGCTGTTATTAATAATAGCTTAATTATTACTAATCAAGGTATCTCCTGCTTTTCGAAATACCGCTTTTTGGTCGCGGCAAATGGAATAAGGACTTATCAACCGACGGTAACTGCTTCTTCGCGTTACACCGTTTCAACTTATGAAAGGTTTCACGGGCCCACCCTGATTTCAGAGAGTGGGGGGACCTATATCTATCACCGGCTGCCGTGAACTAAACTGCATCTGCCCCAAAATTCTTATTGTGATTGTATTTGGAGAAAGGAATTTCAGGAGATAATTAAGGTTAACATAACGGTGGGGGACAGATCCCATAGAACTGGGGGCCTTAGAGGAAGAGGAAGCGTGAGAGAGTGTGCACGCACAGGTCTCATGCACCGAGAAAAGGCCATGTGTGGACATGGCGAGAAGGCGGCCCCCTGCAAACCAGGACGAGAGCCCTCGCCAGAACCCCAGTTGGTCAGCAACGTGATCCTGGACTTCCCGGCCTCCAGAACTGTGAGAAAATTGCTGTTTTAGGACCCCATCTGGTATTTCCTTATGGCCCCTGACTCATACACCAACCTGTTAGAGTTCTTTTCTTAAAAAAAAGACTTATGTCCCCATCTCAATGAGACTTTACAGTCTTTGGAGATCAGTCCCACGGCTCCTCTGGCTTTGTATCCTGGGGGCTTGGCACAGTGTCCAGTGGACAGTGGATGCTCAGTAAATACCTCTTAAATATATGACTGGGTGGGCACAGTTGTATGTGGCAAGGGAACCCAGGCCGTTTCTTGTCCCGCTTCGGCTACTTCTATGCCCTGTGAGTTTGGACAAGTCGCTCACCCTCTCTGTACCTCAGTTTCCCCTTCTGTAACACCGCGAGTGGGACCGGACGATTTTCTCAGGTCCCAGCGACTGTGAGATTCTGCCTTTAATCAAAGACCGAGGTAGGGGGGGCAGGACGAGGGAGTGAGAAGAGGCTAGAATGACGCTGCTGTTCCCCCCGACCCCGGGCAGCAGGAAAATGCTTCGTTGGATGTGACATTGAACTGGCAGAGAAGCATTAAGATGGGTTCGTGAGGCAGCTTGAGTTCGAGGTGGGTTGAGTACAGGCTCAAGACTGCACGCACAGATCTCATTTCGGGGGCACGTCTCAGATCTGGTTCCTGTCTGTCCAGCGGGGTTGGGGAAGGGATGCTGGTCTGCCTCGCCAGAGCTCAGGGATGGCCGGGCCTGGCGTCCTGAGTGTGCGGTTGGCTAAAACATGGGAGTTTTCCATAGCCTCGCACATCACCACATCTGCAGGGGGTGCTTGTTAAATGGGCACGCCCGAGTTCTCGGCCTTGCCTTCCTACCTGGCTCAGCGAGGGAATGCTCCGGCTTGGGATTTCCACCTGGCTTCCCTGGAGAGCCAGGAATGCTTCCCGGACGTGCTCCTCCTCAGCCAGCCTTGCCCGCTGCCAACTCGCTCGTGACCTTGGACCCGTCCTACGGACTCTCTGGGCCTCAGTGTCTTCACCTCTGAAAGGAACATGAGAAGCATCTGCCTCTCCTGAGCCAGGGGTTCGATTTGCTGGTGAGGGCTGCTCCTCTGTAAAAGCGCATCTTTTGAGGCCTGAACTGAAAGTCTAACTAAGCCCTTCCAGGCACCAAAAGAGCAAAAAAGTGGAAACGGCCTAAATGCATTATGGTACATTCGCGCCATGAACCACTTTGCAGCCATCCAATGAAGACTTCTGTGATGCAAGGTGAGGGTAAAGCAAGACATTGCAGAACAGTGGGCAGAATGTGGCTAAACAGCAGAAATTAGTTCTGTAACGTGTGTGTTGTGTGTGTGTGCGTGCACATGTGCGTTCACATCTGTAACACGTATAAGAGCACGGGCTCTGGGAAGTGACCGAGTTCTGACCCCGACTCTCACTTCGTGGAGCTACACGGCTTGGACAAGTTATTTAACTTCGCTCTTGCCTCAGTTTCCTTTTCTATCAGATCGGGACGATACGGATCGATGCCTACTAGCCTCAGGTAGTTATAAAGATTAAACGAGTCAAGGCAGAGAAAGGCTCTTAGCACAGGCTCGTAATAGAAATCTAGTAAACTCGAAGCTGTTCTTAGTTCTGCAGAAGTATTAATAATAATAATAATAATAATAATAATAATAATAATAATAATAATAAAAGGCAGGATAGGCACCCTCATGATAATCACAGCCACCAATCATTTCTGTATCCCATAACTGCCAGAAAAACAAACCAAAGAGGTGGGATTTAATTGCTTAAAGGAAGAAAACACAAAGATGGGACAGAGCTTATGTCCCCCGAGCGTGGGAAGAGCGTGGGTGGGAAAGTGAGCTAACAATCTGCAGGGTGGGAGCGCGCATGGGAAACGGTGCCGAAATGTGGGTGTGCAGAGCGAGCACAGGTCACACTCAGGGGCCAGATGGGCCCGGCTCCCGGGGCACTAACTACATCCACACTCGGCCTCCCCGAGAGTCTGCATCTCCCTCTGTTCTGCACCCCATGGGCCATGCCTGCCGCACCCCAACCTCCTGCACCTGCTCAGCAGGGCGAGGCCCCGCAAACCTCCATCTCTGTGTTGTTTTAGTTATTTTGACAGTCATCGTTTTTCCTATTTGTTTCTCTTTTATTTCACGTTGATTTTCTTTCTCTCAAACAGTCTATATTTCTGTATTTCTGCAACGGGGTGGCCTATCGATAAAGTTTAATGCCATAATGTTAATAATTACCGCTATTATTTATCCGTTTGGATCCTGGGCATGGCGTTGCCTGCCCCTATCCTGCCCCTAAGCCCATGGTGCAATATTTGCTCTGCGAAACGACACTTGCCGCCAGCCCTGTGCTGTCACATCCGTTTCCTCCCGCAGGCCTTCTCTGCAGGGTCAGTTAATGTCCCTGCTTTAAGGTGAGGGAATGTGAAGTTCAGAGACCTCAAGAGACTTGCTGGGGGTCGCACAGCTCCTTAGAGATAGAGGTGGGATTCGAGCCCTTGGAGTGTATACTCTGCAGGTTCTGCAGGGCCCCCCGCACTGCTCTGCTCAGCCCAGATTTGTCCATATAATTGCATCTTCCACTCTCCTGCTTTGGGGTGGGGGTCCCCCTGGCACTCCTATTTTTATTGGTGCAGCAACAGGTTCAACCTGATGTGCCAAACGACCCAAATACCCCACCAAGAAAATCCAGGTTTCTGCCCCACCCCTGGGCAGCACCAAAGGGTCTCTTTTCCCCCTCCCTTTTGTTACGAGGCCTCATTTCTGACTTGATGAAAACATTTGTAATAGATAATCAAATGCTGATACGTCGCAAGGGACAATGCCTTATTTGTTAAAATATAAATGAACATGAACACGGGTCCTCAGTGCCAGAAAGGCAAAGGGTTCGGCTGCCTTTTCAGTGGCACAGGCTGAGCCCCTGGAAAGAAAGCCAGGAGCCCCTAAAGGGTCTCGTCTAGGACGGTGATCGACGACAGCTCTTGTGTGACAAGATACATAGTTTCTTTTCAGCCACAGGCAGATTATCGGTTACTATAGTTTCCCTAATGCTCAAATACAGCTCAGGCCTAAGCTGAACAGAATAGGTTAAAAGGTGCCGAAGTCTGGCCCGGGGAAGCCACATGTTGAGAATCAGACACCAAACAAAGCCAAAAGCACATCTCCCTGGTCTTTGATGTCTTTTCTGAGGGATGTAGAGTGAGAAAAACACAACCGGTGCTCGGGCCAGGGGCCTCATGGGCCCCTGTGACAATGGCTGGCCGGCCGAGTGGGAGCCGAGCACAAAGCTCAGACAATGTCCCCAGTCCCAGGCGTCCCTGGGTGTGCCCTTCCCGCACAAACACCCCGCTGGACACAGCATTTTAGCCCCCAGTTGCTTAGAAAGTTCCCGCCGGCCTCCCCACCGCAGCTAGAACGCCAGCCTTCCCAGCCCTGCCCTTTCACAAGCCCCCAAACCCCCGAGAGAGGCGACTTTCTCAAAAAAATAAATGCCACTGCCCCCTCCGACGGAAAGCATCGCCGCCCCAGCACCATTTTTCCACCCGTTTTGAATTTTCCGAGCTCTGCATAAACATCCTTTCTCAAGTTCTGAAAAGAGAGACGCTCTCACTCCTCCAATAAGTCATCCTGGCTCTCAAATATCGCCTCGCGTATCCCTCGGAGGTGACAGTGTGACGTTTTTCATAAACGGGATTAAATTAACCACTATTTATGCCGGCGGTGTGGGTTTCTGCTCCTCTGCCGGGATCTGTTTATTTCATTTGGCTTTTTATTTAAATTTAGGGAGCAAGATAAATGCGCTGGCGCGTTCGGAGCCCTCCATCCATCACCAGGCGGCTGCATCTGGGAGAGCGGGCGAGGGGGGCGATGCTGAGAGCCGGAGCCGGGCAGGGAGTGGCGGCTCCCGAACGCTCCCTGGCAGTTGTTGCAGCATTGTGCTTCTGGTTGTCATTAGTCCTTTATAATGTTTCATGAAAATTATCTAATTGTAACAACTGTATTCCTCGAGTGAACATATTCCATGAATTGGAGCGCTCACAATGGCCCTAGGATAACTGTCCTTGAATTTGAGCCCTTTGTGGGCCGTCAATAGGCTTACAATGTGCTGAATTAGCAGACATATTAATGGACAGATGCAAGAGTAGCCATTCTTCAGCCTCAAATCTTCTTATGCAAATACCCCATGAATTCAGTTCAAAGCGCTGCCTCCAGAATGAGCCGGGCCTTCCTCTCAGGAGGGACCCCGGGAGAAAGTGACATGAGAAAAGTTGCGACACTTGTTTTTATAACTGGACATGATCTTGTTATCATAATCTGATACTGGCCACTTGCATGGCCGGCTTGTAGGGTTTTTAAACCCTTCACAGAGAGAGATAATCTGGGCCTTTGTGGGTCTGTGGACAGAGTCCGGCGTGCGGGGCAGCCGGCGGCGCGGAGCACCGTGCGTGCCTTCCCAAACAAAACTTTTCAGGACAAAAGCTGTTCTCCCGAGATAACCACCCGGCTGGTTTTCAGTGGTGTTGGGAAGGGTGGCAGAGGGCAAGGCAAGGTGAACCTTGAAGAAATGAAAATAACCAGTTCTCGAGGTTACGCCCAGTGGGGCCGAATCGGCTCTCAGATGCCCGCTGAGAGCAGTGCTGGCGTTTTCAAAGATCCCAGAGGAAAAACCGGGTTTGTGTCACGTCTGCCCACCCTGGGCATGACAGCGCCAGGACAGCTCACATCCCGAGGCACCAGAACGGGCCAGACGAGGTTTTATCCTGCTCTTAGCTCCTTACAACTGGCCACTCCTTCGTTTCATCATCGCAAACACCTTACGAAGCAGCTGCTGCTCGTGTTATCCCCGTTTTGCAGATGAGAAGAATGAGGAAAGAGGTTAGGTAAGTTGCCCAGGCACTGGAGGGGTTATTAGGCCGTCTGGGTTTTGGAAAAGCACGCCACAGGGACGTCAGCCAACTCCCGTGGGAGATGAGAAGTCCCCCATAAAGACTTTTTTTTGGCCAGAAGATTCTGTCCCCTTTGTCCCCTGCTTCCTCAGGTCCCTCTGAGCTGTGGGGCCTCACCAGCATAAGGACACTTGGCCAGTCGGCACCTACATGCAGTGTCCTTTCCCCCTTAGCAAAGTTCTGCGATAAATCCGTGTTTGTAAAGATTTTACAGAAGTTGTAGATGTGACAGTATAATGCGCCTTATACTGTGGCACCTGCTGTGCTGAGGGCTTTCTATGGATAGCTCATGAGCCAGAGACAGGGCAATGCAAAGGAGAAGAAAATATCACAATTACGGAATACAATTAGCTGCTGTTGGGACGTCGGGTGGGCGTATGGGAAAGTTAACGTTGGCTGCTGTCACAGTTGCTCAGGCTGGTGGCCTAAGCCACGGGTTCATTTTCTCTCAGTCCTGGAGGCTGGAAGTCCAAGATCAAGGTGCAGTCGGGGCTGGTGTCCGGTGAGAGCCGCTCCTCTGGGCTTTAGACAGCCACCTCCTTGCTAGGGCCCCCACGCGACCTTTCCTCTGTGCGCAGGCGGAGACAGAGCCCGCTCTGGTGTTGCTCCTCTCATAGGGACGCCGGTCGGATGAGTGTGCCGCCCTGTGACCCCACTTAAACATGATGACCTCCCGGAGGCCCGTCCTCCAAAGACAGTCACACTGGGGTGGGGGTTAGGACTGCAACACGTGAGTTTGAGGGAGACGTGGTCCAGTCCCTAACTGATGGGAACTTTGGGAAGCTCATCAGGATGGCAGCGCTGGAAGCCGAATGAATGATTCTCACAGGAAAGCCTCAGATGGGCAGAAGGGCTTTGCTTGGCCCGCACAGTGTTTGAAAAATGGGGAGAGAAAGCACATCCATCTTGCATTTTCAGCTTCTTGGAAGCTCTGGAGACGCTCGGCCTGCAGGGACTGCCAGGATGGCACTTCGTGTAGACGCCAAGGTCACTTTTCCCAAGTCCCCACCCCTCCCTACTGTGCAGTCCCGTGACTCCTTGATCCAAACTTCGGGGCTCAGTGGTTCTCCGGAGTCAGAACTGCTTAGATGTTAGAGAGGTCGTGTAGTGCCGACACTCGACTGCCTTCTCCCCCAAGCGTGGTCCGGGGCAGGCTCCTCCATAACCAATCGGCTGACGTCGTTGCAGCCGAATGTGTGACTGTCCACACGCGGTGGGACAGACGAAGACAGAAGTGGCCTCTCATTTGCCCCAGTCACGTGTCGCTGCCAAGCACGAGGAGGTCAGGGCAGGCTATTTATTTATTTATTTATTTATTTATTTATTTATTTATTTATATTTATTTATTTATCTATCTATTTATTTATTTGCCAGGAGTGATTTGTGGCAAACTCGTAAGGCCCAGAGCCTCTGGCTTCGGGAATTTCGGGGAACGGCTGTGCCCCATCTTACCCCCCCAGCCCGCTCCCCTCCCCTGCGCTGCTACCTGGCCACGACTTCTGCTTTCACAAGTGATGTGTAGCAGACCCTGTATTTGTTTCTGGGCACGAAGGCTTGGAGGAAGGGATGCGTCGGGCCTATTTCAGGGGGACGTTTGCTGGAGAAAGTTTTAATGAAAGAGATTTCCTTTAAGACAGTTTTGGGAAAGGGACGCACCTGCCAGCTGAGCTGTCAGACCGCGGTGTGTGTCCCCCCCGCCGTGGTCTTGCCTCTTTGCCTGCTGAAGCCCATTTCGACCTGTGGGTTATGAGATGGCAGCTCCAGGTGGTTCTGGAGAAGCCCCCGCACACACTGGGATTGAGCTTAGTGGCAGCGAGGACATGGGTGGCGCGTGATCGACATCATCTAAGCGTGGCAGCCCACAGCTCTCTTCGCTCTGCCATGTGAGTTTGGACAGGTCGAGACGCCGCAGCATCGTCCGAATTCGCTTACCCAGACAAGCCACATGGTCACAAAGGCAACGAAAGCTTCTGTTTTCATCTCGGGCCAACACGAGGAGGTAAAATCAAAACAAAACAAAACAAAAAAACCCCAAAACAGAAAAAAACCCGACCCTGATCATTCCTTTATCGTTTTCCTGGAAACCAAAATCACATGCATTTGCCATCTAAGCAGACGGTTGTAAATACACATCAGGCCACATCCTTCCCCTGCCTGATGGCTTCACAGAAAAGAGCAAACCAGACGAGAGTCCCTGCCCGGAGGGAGCTTTAGGTGGCAGAGGCGGAGCCACCAACCACTCCCACCGTGCCTGGTTAGCACGTCCACGAGGGACCCTCATAGGGACAGGCCCACCCTTGGAGCCCTTTAAGGAGGGGAAACTGAGGCATGTGTAGTGGAAGGCTTCATCTCGATCCTTTATCCTGTTTTGGCTGCATTTAATTCATTTTTAGGTGCGAATCAAATGGTGCCGACGTATGTCTTCCATTTGAACGCTTTGGAACATTCCCCCGAAGAGAGAGAACCCATTTTGTCTGCCTGGTTCGGTTATCTGGACCGTTGGTGTAGAGGGATCTTGGGAGATGAGTGCAGCCTGGATGGGCATCTCTCGACCAGGACCTCCTGTGGTTCAGAGGGGTCTCAACTTGCCCCAGGGTTTCCTCCTGGAGGGTAATTGGAAACTGTGGTTAACGTAGCATGGCTTTTCAAATTGAGTTGAAAAGTTCATCAAAATGTCATTAATCTGCGTTCCGTAGCCTTTCTTGATTAAGTCAAACTTGTGTCTGGCCACGTCTTTCCGAAGCTCAGCCCTGGATGGGGCTGTGGTGGCATCTGCGGCCTGACATTAGGTTGGGGGAGAAAATGAACCCTTCACACGTGGGGGCTCCGAGACATCTGCTAATGCCACCGGCGCCCCCCGCCCGCCGGGGACATGCAGGGGGCCCCTCAGGGAATCTCGGAGCCATCGGCCGCCTTCGATCGCTGAGTTCACTTGAGCATCTACTGTGTGTAGCAAATGACGGGAGATTCCAGATAAATGTCACCCCCTGTCACCTTGGGGGGACTGCGAGGAGGAAAGCCTTGCATATTTCAGGCCAGCGCTGACGCCCGTTGGCCTTCCCGCTGGCTGTCCCCTCAGTAGGAGCCGAGAGCAGTCACTGGACCTGCTTCTTGAACCCCATCCTGCAGGGGCGTTGGCAGAGCCGGAACGTTGTTCTCCAGCTATAACCACAGCAGTGACCACACCAGCATTGGCACCGCTGTCCGTTTCTGGGTGCCGGGCCCACGGTCCCCACCACATCCCGGTGAGAACGAGACGTCGCTTCTTCCCTCCGTTAAAGAAAACAGCGACTCCAGAGGGGCCATATTTCTGGAGTTTGCAAAGCCCTAGAGGCCCCTGACAGTACTCTGGGCAAGTTGCCACCAACACCTCTGGACTCAGCCGGATCCTGTTTTATGAGTTTCCAGGTCCCCCAAAGACATCTTTATTAATGTCCGACTCCAGAGAGGGGCTTCTTGGGGTCAGGTTTCCCATCTCCCTCTGGTCCGTTCTGCGGGGGAGGAGGATATTGAAGCTCGCCGCCTGCCGAGACCGTTTGTGTGTATGTTTTGATCTCCCTCGTCTTCATCTTCTGTTGCAGTCTAAGTGCTAGAACGTGAGATGGACCACCCCAGCTCATCAGCAGGCCCTGCCCGCCCGGGGCCCTGTCCTGTGAGACCGGCCACCTTCAGCAAGCTCCTCCTGGCTCTGATGGCCGGGCGTTATTTGTGAGGACGAAAACCCCAGTCTGAACGACCTTAAGCGAACGCGGGCATTTATTTATTGGCTCGTGCAGCCCGAAATCCTGGGTTTAGCAGGATCTGGCGTCTCTCGTCTCTGTCCCCTTTGTGGCGCTCTCTCAGTCAGGCTCACTCCTTCATCTGTGTGAGGGTGTGGGGCATCTGCTCCCCGCTAACATGTTCCTGCATTCACGCCTGTCCTGGTCTCAGTCGTCGGGGCCTGTCTCTGCTTGGCTCAGACTGGGTCACAACGCCCATCGCAAGACCAAGGAGTGAGAGGATGGCCTGTGCCCATTGGCTTGCGCCAAGGTCACCCCTCACCACTGTGCTTAGGATGTGGCGAGCCCCTCCCAAACCGTGTGGCCTGAGAAATGGGGACCACGGGGACTCTCAAAAGACATGCAGATTTTTTGTTTTCAAAAGGAAGAGAACCATTACTCCAGGTTCACGTGTTTCTACCCAAAATCCAGTGTCTTCAGGCCTAAAGCATGCCCCGAAGGAAGAAGGTACAAAGGGCACAGCCGGGCTCTCACATTCCCAGGACAGAGGACAGGCGAGGAAATCGGTTCACAGACTCTCACCGCAGAAGCTCAGGCCCGAGCAGGGGTGGCCTCGAGTCAGTGTCGTGTCCAGGCGCTGTGCAGACTGCCCTCTGGAGCATCCCACGTGGCCGCCATGGCAACAGACTCATGGAGAAACGAGTCAAGCCGGACACTTGGCTGGGTTTTCCCTCTAATTTTAGGAAACGTCGTTGCTTTTTCTTTACATGGAGAGAAGACCCTTAATCTGAATGTAGAAACGTATTAATAATAATAATAATAATAATAATAATAATAATAATAATAAAACAAAGTATTAACAAAAACCTAAAAGGAAAAACCTGAAAGGAAATAGGCCCAGGGGTGCCGCCATCCATCCTGCAGTGCGTAGGGCAGTGCCCATGACGAAGAATCATCTGGCCCCAAATGTCAACCACACGGCGGTTGAGAACCCTGTGTCTGACCCTCACAGCATCTCTGTGGGGAAGCAGGACACCGTGTCCTCACCGACACGCCCCGAGAGCTCGTCTTACCTGGGACGGCATTTGGCTCCCAGGAACAGAAAGCCCAACGGTTGCTTAAGTAGACAGACATTTCTTTTCCCCCAAAATAACCAGAAATCCAGGGGCCGGCAGTTAGCGGCCGAAGCTTCTGTGCTCTGGATGCCACCGGGCACTTTGGTCCTGTTTCCTTCCCTTCCCTGCCGTCCGTACCGAGCTGGCCCTCACCTTTATGCTCATCCCCACATGGTCGCAAGCGCGTTTCTGCGGCTCCCCAGGTCACGTCCTCTCTAAGCAAGAAGAGAGAGGACAAGCCAAGGCCAGCCCCGCACCTTTAGTCAGCGATCAGAAGGTCTCCCAAACCAGCCTCTCTCGTCGAACTTCTGTTCAGCCCTTCGTTTGTCTGACCGGAGTCACACGGCCACCACTGGCCACCTGCAGAGGATGCTGGAAGAGGAAGGAATCAGCCTTCCAGCTGCATAACGGCAGGTGGCAGAGAAGAGGAAGCCGGGAACGAGAACCGACTTAGGCGACCAAAGGCGAGCACCCCGGTGGACCTGAGGATTCACTCAAGGTCACGCAGCCAGCCTGTGGGCCTAGGACTCAGGTGCTCGGACACCCGGCTCTCATCCACTCTACTCGGATATGTCAGGCTTTCGGTCACGACCGTTTCTAGAAAGACAGTTTGTTGATGAACTCAGGGAACGCTCTTACCCTTTAGACATCCCACATGGGTCGAGCAGACCAGAAATTGCATGTGTGAGCCTCCCGCCTTCGTCACCAGACAGCGTGGGCCTCTCCGTAACTGCAATCCTGCTACTCGGCATAAGAGCAATAACGTGATCCAGTTATTCCTGCAGAATGGCGGAGGGTCTTGGATCTCAGGTAGAAGAAGCTCAGCACAACCAGAGTGTAAAATCCCAAACAAAGGGCCTATCTGGAAAGGCTTGGGGTGGGAGTGAGAGATCAAGACGACCAGGTGCTACTCACAGACCAGCCTTTTTCAGTCGCAGCCCGTGCATGGGTGGAGTGGGCCCTGGCTGGCATTAAGAAGTATGGACTGGAATGGCACAGAAGGGCAAGCTTCAGAGTGTGTCCCGCCTAAGACGGTCAGTCAGGGGCGTGCGTGTGCCCCTGACTGCAACATGAAATGCATTTCTCACTGCGTCAGGCGCAGCGGACAAGTTTGAAGAGCATCACTGTCCCTTGCTGGATTCGGAAATGAAAGCGCAGACACACGTAGGCCCAGAAACGGCCCCGCGACGCAGGCCGGGCTGGTGGTGGCGGTGCCGCCTCGAGTTAGGCCCTTAATGAAGTGTCCTTCTGCTTCCTAATTATCTTGAAAGCCTGATTGAAGGGGGTTTTGCAGGAATCTAAATAACCCTCCTGCCACTGTCTGTCTCGCGGGCTGAGTGGCCAGTCAGCCCTGGCACCTCCACAAGGCAGCTCTGCTTAATTAGACTCTGCGCTCCCATGACAGTCCTCGTTTGGTGTGACTGTTCCCTGGAGACTGTCTCTGCGGCACCTCAGATCGGGGGCCTGGCCTGCTCGGTGGCTCACCTCCGAGCGGGGACGAGCTCATGAAAACGGGAAGGAGAGAGACAACGGGTGTTAGTCTCTTCCCTCCTTTACAGTTGGGGTGTGCTGGATTTGGGGTTTAAGAGTTGTCCTTCCCGGCCTCTGCTCTGAATCTATTTCCATGAAAAGCAAGTGGATGTGAAATGGCCTGTCTGTCCCCCTCGCATCTGCATGGCTCACACTGGGAGATGTATTATCACCCAGACACTCCTTGGCTTCCCCTGGGCCTCCTCATGCAAGGCCGAGCAGGGAGGAAGAGAGCAGGCCCCCCACTGACCATCCTCAGCAGGGCTCTGGGTCCCCCCTAAAAGGAAGACCACCCTTTGGACTTTAATTCGCCGTTATGACTTCAGGTCGGAGGGAGGCGAGAACAGAGCCACCTCGGGCTTTGTTTAAGATCAGCCAGCTGCAAGCGTCCTAGCTCTTCTGTGACCTGAAACGGCATCATTCAGGTCTACACAGTAAAACTCAGATCCAGGAAAAGTGTCCCTTGAGGTATTAGGTGTGACACTCTCTCTCCTCCCTCGTCATTCCCAGTATGTCACCTGGGTTACCCAAGGGGCTTATATAGCCTCCCGGGGGCCAAGAGAAGGGGCTCATGGCCCTTGGGCTGCTCCCTGGGGCCTCACTAAGGGGCCCCACAGTCCACTGCGTGGTGACCTAGTCTCTCACGTGGGCATCTGGCTATGTGACCCCTGCCTTCTGGCCTGAGTGACGTCAGGCTTGAGCCTACTGCTGGGGACTTCGGCCGTGGCCTCTGGCCATTCATTTGAACCCCCAGTGTCCCCTGGCTCAGCACTTCCCGTGAGTCTGGAGCCCCCACCATACCTCGTGCTGGTTGTGCGTGGGCAGGATCTCTGCCCTGGGCCCCTCCACCTTGGCGACGTCTTTGGGCCATGCTGGGCCCACCCAAGAGCCCGAAGGGACATTCGTGCTGCGGGTGGGAAAGCTTTCGCCATCATGACCCCCACTCTCTCTGGCGATGTGTTTGCAGAGCTCTGTGTTTATATCTCCAAAGCCAGTCCTTGATGATGAAGGGAGTTTTGAAAGCCGCCCCCCCTTTCCCCTCTATGCACCCGAAAGAACCTAATTTGAGACCTGTCGTTGATGGGTGACCTCTTCGTTTACCTCTTCCTTCCCCTGAAATCAAGCATTAAGAGACGGGGTGGGGTGGGGAGAGACCAGTGAGACAGCATCATCGACGACCTTGTGTGGCGTAAAGCCGAGGGACTGTGTGTAGAGACCCGTCTTACCGTTCTCTCTACTTCCACGTACGTTGGAATTTTTTCCATAATAAAGAGTTTGAAACAAGTAAATTAAAATGCCCATGGCCACCCACTTAGAGAAGCCAGTCGTTCCGGCGTCAAGAGCCGAGAACATTGCCTCCGGCTCGGCCTCTGGGGCAGGTTGGCAGCAGGAGCTCGGATGGGAGTCGTCACAGCTCGGCTCTGAGCCGCCGGGGGCTCCCACTCCATTACTGTAACAGGGAGCCCCTAATTTAGCCAGATTTAATTTTCAACTTTTATAATTCATTTAAAATTCATTCAAGGAGTTAATTTCTGACAAGGGCAAGGGGTGCCTTGCCAGCTCGTCTGGTGCGCAAAGCCATCGTAACTTAATTCAGGGTACAGGCGGCGCGTGATAATTGAGAGCAAAAAGGTGGTTCGTCGTCTGGAGTCCCGAGGTGAGTGGGGAGAGGGGTGGGCGTCCCGGGCTGTCATCCGAGAGGCGGAGTGTGGGTGTCGGGGCACGGCGCAGCCAAGTCGCGCAGGAGGCCACGTTCGGATCGGATGCCATCCATCAGAGTCGGATCGGGGGGTGAGGGGGACCCATGACGGCAGCGCCAGACCCAGGGTGGCCCTGGAGGATGGGACCATTGTCGAGAGCAGGGTGATGGGGTGTGGCTGGTGTGTCGGCCATGGAGGTGTGTACCTCGCTTTGTGAGATGTAAGTGGAGAAAGCTTGGAAGTGTCCCCGACGAGGCTGGGAGGTACCGAGGGATTCAAATTTGTTCAGTAGCTCAGGACAGAGCGGGGTGTGTGTGTGTGTGTGTGTGTGTGAGAATATGGGGGCACCTGTGTGTACATCTGTGGGCGTGTGTCCTGCGTGTGAGCATGGGAGGGTGTACGTACGTCTGGGAACGCGTGTGGATCTCTGTGTGTGTAGACGGGGGAAATGGGAACACGTCAGGGAATGCAGGTGTGTTCACGGGAGCATGTGTATGGCTGAGAACGTGTCCCCGTGTGTGTCGACACGGGGCCCGCGTGTACACATTCAGGTGTGTGCACCTATGTGTGCATCTGTGTGCTCGTGAGCGCATCAGAAGAATGCATCTACGGTGGCATCGCAGGCCCATGGCTTGGGTTGGGGGCAGAGACTGGCCCAGAGAGGCCTGCGAGGGCCTTCGGAGCACAGGGCACAGGGAGCTGCCGTGTGGCCGGCCGGCCCGGGTCACGCTGTCTGTTTCTGAGGCCGCTTTAACCCGGGGGCTGTTACAGAAGGGGCTTATGACACGCTTCCTCGAATGCGGGTCTGGGGCAGATGTTCCCCAGGAGGTGGCGTTGAACGTAGCTGCCGTTTTCATAGCCACGCGCACCGTCCTCGGCTGTCCCTGGGCCCTCTGTCCCCCGGCCTCGGGGTAATGGGCACATTAAAGAAATCAGTGAGATTTATTTAATGTGCTTGGGTGTCCTTTCAGCTTCGGACAAAAGCAGAAGAGGAATGGAAGAGCAATGGCCCATGAATGTCCGCAGACGTGTTGTGTGTTGCGGATGCCAAGAGGGAGAGAGGGAGGGAAAGAGCACGTGGTAGCCTTGGCCACGCTCACGGCTGCCACCGATGGCTGTCCCCCCCATCCCCCATTCCCAAGTGAGCTCAGGATCCGCCACGTCCAGCTCCAGAACCAGCTCTCGAACGAGCAGTGTTGTCGGGCCGCTCTGCCCGGTTCTGCCTCTTGATCCGCTCCTGGGTTTTTCAACTTCTGCCCTATGACATTCGGGGCAGTATCATTTTTGTTCGTTGTTTTGTTTTGTTTTGTCGGGTTTTGTTTTGTTGCAGGGTCGGGGGCAGTTCTGTGCCCCGTAGAGCGTTTAGCAGCATCCCTGGCTTCTACCCAGGAGATGCCAGTACCAAACCCCACTTTTGATGCACCGCCCCAGGAGGTGGATTCTATCCAAACAATGAGGACCAGGTGTGTTAAGAGACTTGTCAAAGGTCACACGGCGAGTAGGCGAAGGAGCTCGGCCTTGAACCCAGCAGAACTGAGCTCCAGAACCTTCCATCCATATAAAGGGCCTTAAGGGATAAATAGCAAACAGCCACACACCCACCGCCTAGGCCCCACAGTTACTATTTGGCGATTCGTGCTTCACCATATACCCATCCCCCAGCCACCCATCAATCCGTTTTATTTACTTTTATGTCTGTGCATTTCAAGAGGAGTTGCAGACATCAGCACACTTTACCCCTGAACACGTCGGCCTGCATGTCGTTCACTAGGGAATAATATTTGTTTAGAGCTTTTTTTAAAAAAAGAAAAAAAATTACATCCATGAAACGCATAAATCTTGAGCATGCCAGAACATGAGTTTTGACAGATGCATATTGCTTTGTGATGCACACCCCTGTCGAGATAGAAGCCACTACCATGTCCCATTAAAGCCCCCTCATGCCTCTTCTAGTCAGTTCCCGCCTCTACACCCCAGCAGTAACCTCTCCAGTTTTTTTTTCACCTCGAATTAATTTAGCCTGTTCCAGAACTTTCATTCCGAGATGCATCTATATTATTACACACATCAGTGGTTTGTTCTCTTTTTGCTGAATTCCATTACAGGGCTCTCCCTCAGCTGTTTATCTAGGCTCCCGTTTGCAAGCACCTAGGCCGTTCCCAGATTTGGGATGATTATGAATTAATTGGCCACGGCGGTTTGTAACAAATGGCTCCTCATCTTCTTGCAAAGTCTTTGCAATAGAGAGAGGTTTGTATTTCTCTTGGGTAAATACCTAGGACTAGAATCCTGAGCCGAGGGGGTTGCTGTCTGTTTGGTTATATTAAAAAATCACTGCATTTTCCCCAAAGTGATGGTACTCTTTCGCATCCCCGGCAATAACGTACGAACGCTGCGGTGGCTGCACATCCTTGCCAGCATTTAGTGTTGTCATTCTTTTTAGTTTTAACGAATCCGGTGGGTCAGGGCCGCGGTAGCGCAATGTGGTTTTAATTTCCCTTTTCCTGATAACTAATGACGCTGAGTCCTTTTGCACGTGTTTATGGGCCTTCATAAATTCCCATTTCCTTTGTAAAATACCTGCTCCAATCCTTCCTCCTTTAAAAAATATTGAGTCGCTTGTCTGTTTCGCTTCGAGGTGGGGGAGTTTCTTTCTATGGTCTCAACACGGCTCCTTTGACAGATACGTATTTTGGAGTCTGCGGTTTTTTTAACCAGCAGAAAGTCAGGGATGAAGAGCTTTGTGCTGCTCAAACGGTTCTCTCGGTAGTAGGAGGCACTTGGGGCAGGCGTAGGCAGACCCTCCTCTCCCTTTCCCTTCTCCTACCCACGACTGGGTGGTCACCAAGTGGGAAAGTGTCTTGCACGTTCAGGAATGAATGAGATGAGAAGGAGATGGGAGGAGAGGCGTGGGCACGGGCAGGGGGGAGACGCTGCAGGGAGCTAAGCTCAGAGGCTGCAGCCCAGGCCAGTGCCAGCTTCGATGCTCGTGGAGGTGCCTCGGACTCTTTCACGTTGTGCCCTGCAGACTCAGGGCCTGCGATGGTGGTTCCTGCTCTTCAGCAAGTCTTTCCAGCTGTCCTTCTTCCCGATGCAAGTGGGGACGACATGTCCTTAGAAGTTAACAGGCCCATGGGACTTGCTCGGCCTGTGAAATGGGAGCAGGAGTGACTTCTGGGCCAAAAAAAAAAAAAAAATGAAGAGCCAGTACAATTCTTGCTTCCCATTACTGTGATAGTCATCGTCGGGCCTCTGAGTGATTACGACGAGCAGAAGCCCCTGCATGAGTGTGAAGTCAACCTCTGCCGAGATGCTGTGGCTGGTTGTTACCGCAGCGTGACCTAGCCCATCCTGCCTGGCAGAGGCTTGCCGTCTCTGCCTACGGGCTGCCTAAGGAGTACGACGGGATTTATATGACTCAGCACTCTTTCTGCCCTCCCCGTTAGACCTAACACCCTCACTGTGCTGTGCAGTCGATAGCCTGATTGTCGTACAGCAAATGATTACACGTATCAGTCGGAACTGGATCTTGCCATCACGTTTCTTCCCTCCTCTTGGCCTTTTTTATTGTTGTTTTTAAGTGCTTTTGGCTTTTCACGTATGATAAGCAACAAAGTGAATGAGGGCAAACTTTAACTCAGGCAATAACAAACAAAATTTAATTCCATTTTAAATGAAAAAAAAAAAAAGCATAGAAATCATGTGAATGGATAGCTCCTTGCGGGACCCCAGCAGGGGTTGAATTGACAAACGATGCAGAAGCTTCCCTGACGAGCAAGGAACCAGAAGGAGAAGCACAGTGCCCTGGCTGTTAGAACTTTCTTCTCTCAGAGACGCACGGGACCCGACGGGCAGACCAGTCACAGAAGAAGACGGGATCCGCCAGCCAGAGCTGAAGACGGCATCCTCTCTTCCCCAGCCAAGACCTATGGCCACGGCTGATGTTTGTCTACCCATTCTTGCCCATTAATGACCAGCAACTCTACAACGTCCCGAGTTGATGTGTCCAGTTTCAAACTGGTTGCTTGGTCAATGATTCAGACTCTTTAGCGTATCAACAGGGTGTTGACAAAGGGCCTATTTGGGAATTAAAGAGCAAATAATGTAACAAATACTTACTGATCGCTTTTATAGGGCCCCATAATCACCATCCATATATGAAATAAAGTGAGTGGCATCTGGTTAACTCTCAGAGATGAGACGTGTCGACAGCCAAGCAGCCAGTGCTCACCGACCAGCCTTCTTCACTGCAAAGCAGTGATGGCAGCACCGCCCAGAGCATGAGGGACCCTACCACGAGCTCGCAGCGATGTTTGCAATTGCGAGGGCAATTCGCACTCTCCGCCAGCCCGGCTTCTCTCAGGAGCTTGGCCTCTGGACCTGGGCGCATTTTTGTGGCTCTATCAATATCCTTCGTGATGGCCCAGCTTGGCTACGATGGATAATGATCTGCTGCGGTGATTACCATTCATTTTGCAATTTCATTTCAATCACAAGAGTAAGGCTGCAGGGTGCGGCCCTCCCCTGCTTCCCGGGGCTGAGATCTTAATTCTCTGGGCTGGGAGCCCCCGGTGAACACACATGGAACTGATTTCGTGGCCAGACGGCCTAACAGCAGAGGGAATTAAGTTGCCGGCCTACATTTCTAGACTGCATATGTGGCTAACAGTGTGGAGCCATCACTGGGTGCCAGACACGGCTGAACGCTCTCCTTTTATTATCTCACCTAATCCTAGCAATAATCCCGAGGAGGTGAGTGTCATTTTTATGCCCGATTTACAAATGAGGAAACTGAGGCCCCGAGAGCCAGGGCCACCGAACTTGTAAATGGCAGGGGTGCAGCTTGCTCTTCCGTTTGCCTCTCCCGTCATCGCTACGCTTTAAGAGCAGGCCAGGAAAGGGTGCATGAGTGGGGATGAAGTCTTCTTGGCGACCCGCTGAGGTGTATATTCAGCCAGGCAAGCTCTGTCGAACAAATCTAGGCTCTGTGTTCTGGGGGAGGTGTAAGGGGACATTTTTATATGATACATCTAAACCTCGGTGATTTAAAACATATTCTATACCAAACAATCTCCAAAATCCAGTGTAAAATAAAAAAAGAAATAATAATAATAATAATAATAAATAATAATAATAATAAAACTGCGTGTAATAAGATCACATCTGTGTGAACACAGGAAAGCTTTCCTTCTCTGTGCATAAACCCGAAGAAAAATGCAGAAAATGTTCAGGGTGGAAGTGCACAAAATTGCGCTTGCCTCCCAGGGGGAGATGGAGAGGTTGGTGGAGCGGAGTTTTCCTGTTCAGCTTGGTGAGGATGTGCCTTGTTCTGACTTGATTTTTTTTACAATAATAATGTATTCATGTGTTATTTATATAATTTTTAAAGACGCATCTGTGTTAAAAGGGATAGTAGCAAGTGTTGGCAAGGACGTAGCATGACGGGCATTTGGACTGTAAAATGATGCAGTTTGGCGGTTCCTCGAGACGCGAACCATGAAGTTCCCATATGACCTAGCAATTCAGCCCCCAAACTTGTGCATGAGTGTTCCTAAGAGCATTATTCATAATAGCCAAAAAAGGGAGGAAAAAACCCACAAATTTTCACCCACTGATGAACGGATAAATAAAGTGTAGTATAGTCATGCTGTGGGGTTTGGGCAAAATGGGTGAAGGGGACCCAAAAGGACAAAGTTGCAGTTGTTAAATAGATAGGTCTTGGGGACGTTGGGTGCAGCATGGCGACCATACTTAACAGTGCTGTACGGTATCTTTAACAGTTGCTAAGCGAGTAGATTTTAGGCATCCTCATCACAAGAGAAATCCTTGTACCTATGCGGAGTGACAGATGCTAGCTAGACTCCTTGTTTTGATCGTTTTGTCGCATGTACGCACATCACATCATTACCCCGTACCCGGAAACGAATATAATGTTATGTGTCAATGTCATCCCAGTTTTAAGAAGAAAGCACAACCGAGTCCACAGCAAAAAGCGCGTCCCTTTTGTCCACGGTCAACTAGTACTGAGCCCTGGGCCAGCCGTCACTGCCAAGTTCTCGGGACTATTCGTGAAAACAGCATTTTAAACGGTGGAGAGTGCCTCTAAGGAGGGCTTTTCAAGGTGTCAGCACAAATAGGCATCTCTGTTCTCAGAGGGCGAGACGGCGTTTCCTCTCGGTGAATATCAAATAGCTTTTAAAAGTGAAACTGTCAGCCAGCTCCCCTGTCCCGGGATGAGACAAGGAGGCGAATGGTACTTTGGAACTCCACAGCGGGCTCTGTAACTGGGGAGGCGGGAGAGGTGCCGAGTGGGAAAGATTGCTCTCTCACACGCACACATGCACACACATGCACACACATGCACACGCACAGCCCGCCGTAAAGCAGAAAGCTGCGGGGAGTGTGAATCAGGCAGGCTGAATTGGCGTCTTCACGCCCCTGAGCCTGAGATGGAAAACCTCTCCGAACCTCGGGCATCCTAGGCTGTGAACTAGGGGTGGCAGCGCCCGCTTTGCAGTTTTGTGACATCAGGACAGGAACGAGGCCGAGGGAACTGACACTCCTCTTGGGAGCGAAGTGTAAGGAGGGGCCACAAACCTCGGTCACCAAAATAAACGGTACTTGAAAGCGATATTTCGAAACATCGCCTTAGCAAGCGATGGCTGGGGGCGGGCCAGTGTTCTTATAAATACAGTTTTGTTGGAATTAAAGATGATTTACATAACGCCCCGAGCTCCGTGTGCGACACTTAGGAATAGGTGTCTTCCATGTGATTCAAGGAGCTCAGAGGAAGGGGGGTTTGTTGAATCCTTGGATGTAAAACGCTCTCTGAAAAGGAACCCTCATGCACTGTTAGTGGGACTGCAGGTTGGTACAGCCCCTATGGAACACAGTATGGAGGTTCCTCAAAACACTGAGAATTGATCTACCTTATGATCCAGCAATCCCTCTACTGGGTATTTATCCCAAAGACTTGAAAACTCATATGTAAAAAGATGTTTGCACCCCGATGTTCACAGCAGCATTATTCACAGCGGCCAGGACATGGAAGCAACCGAAGTGTCCTACGACAGATGACTGGCTAAAGAAGCTGTGGTCCATATACACGATGGAATATTACTCAGCCATAAGAAGAGATGAAATAGTGCTGTTTGTGACAACATGGACAGGCCTTGAGATAATCATGCTAAGAAAAAGTCAAAAATTATATGATGTCACTTATATGCGGGATATAAACCTAAAAGCAACAAATGAGCAGGACAAACACACAGAGACTCATGGACATGGACTATAGACTAGTGGTTACAAGTGGGTCAGGGGTGGGAAGGAAGGGTAGACTGGGTAAAAGGGGTCAAATCTAGGGGAGTATGAGGAAGGTGAAGTGGGTAAAGGGGATCAAATACATGGCAGCTGAAGGAAATTGGACTTTGGGGGGTAAACACACAATAGAACAGACAGATATCAAATGAAAATTATATAATTGTATTAACCAATGTTACCCCGATACACTTAATTTTTAAAAAGTTAAAATAAAAATAGAAATAAAACGTTCTCTGGTGACACTCCTGTCCACTTCCCCCACCCAGCTCCCACTGCTCACCACGAAAACGGGGCTCCCTCCCGAAGCCGTCTGTCAGAGCGGCAGCTCCAAACGGGGCAGAGCGGGAAGTTTCCGTTCGTGTTGCAGTGGAACCGAACCACCAGCCTCCTGTCGATAATGCATTACGTGCTGCCGCGCGCTCGCCCCGGCCCTGAAACGCTTTGGGCCGTAATGATGTTAACCCCACTTCTGTAATGGCCTCCCGACGGTGCCCATCAGCTCCCCTCCCACGTCCAATAATAGGATTCCACGATCCGTCCTGGGAGCACGCTTAAAAGCTTTCTCTCATTTTCTCCATTTAACTCATGTATTATCTGCGTTTTTACATTAAATGGCCATTCGTAATATCCCCTGGCGCGTCACCTCTTTTCTGGAGAGGACGCTGAGACAGTCCTTCCCCGATTCCAGAATCTATACTAATCGCATCACGCGCTCCCACTCCGGCCCAGAGCAGTGCGTCGGCTGCGACAGCATTTAATCTGGAGAAGGGACTCATGAAAGAGAACAGAAACAATTGAAGCCGCGCTTGCTCAAACGCGAGCGTGATGGATGAAATTTGCTTTATAAAAAGGAATTAGCGGATATTGAAGTCAAGTTGGGGAATGAAGGTCAAAAACGCCCAGATTTACGGTCCGCCGGGCAAACCGGCCACAACGCGTCGTTAAAAGCCTGACCTGGGCAGCTGGAGGGTAAATATTTGAGTTTTGATACCGAAGGAGAAGAAAGGCCAGAGCCGGGCCTCTCACTCGGCACTGTGATCTCGTAATTGAGAGACGTGGAAGCCCGTCCTTGAAAGCCTCCCGCTCCACCCTGGACGTGGTCCGCTGGCCTTAAGCTGTGCTTCCCAGCAGTGCCCTGAGCAGAAGCTAGAAGGCCGACTTTCAGCATCTATTTGAAGGAAGAAAGCACGTCTGATCACCGACTCCCCTTCCCTGTAGAATTCAAACGGAAATCAGAAAAGGCGAAGCTCCGAGGCCTCTAAGATATGAAGGGGCGTAAGGGACTGAGGCCCCCGGTCTGCAGCGATTTTGATTTTCAGAGTCAGACACCTCCAGCCCCGCGGACTGGTTCCTTTCCCGTACGTAGGGAAAGTTCCATCTCACTAATGGATTGGGGGCAGGACACGGGATGCATTTGGAGGCCAGTGATGGGGAAGACGTTGCTTTCGATCCGAGAGGGGGCTGGGGGTTGAGAGAAGGGCAACAGGGGAGACCGAGGACGATGCATCATCCGTCGTTTTGATGTGGGCACCAGCCCGGAGGGGAATGGAGGAACCTGACTGACCTACCCAGGATCTATGCCACGGAGACGCAGAGAACGAGATGCTGCACTCGCTAGAGCCAGATAGACCGAGGTCTGAATTCTGCCGGGTGACTTTGGGCAAGTCACTTGACCTTTCCGGACCTCCGTTTCCTATCGATGATGACATCTCCTTTGTGGGGTCGCGGGGAATGTAACAGAGGCAACGCGTGGCCAGCACCGACACGGCGTCTTCTACAGGGGAAGAGCTCGGCCAAGTTGCCACTTTGTTCCCTTCCATTCTCTCTGGCCCGTGTGGCCTCGACGTCCTTGCGCGGTCCATTGTAACTTGATGGATGGCGACAACCGACATCTCGAACGGCTAATTGGATTGGAAATTGACTTGTTTCTTCCTTCTTTAAAACCACAGACAAATACATTGTGAAATTAAAATCATGGCAGGACTTCATATAATGGAATTTGTTTCGCACTCAAACAATTAATCTTTAAAAACTCCGTGTTGCCATTTTCGGTGGCCAGGGTGTCATTGGCAAGGACCTTGATAGAGATGCTCTGCCATCTCCTTGCTCCAAAGGTATTTATTTTATTTTGTGCTTGCATGCTGGCTCACGGAGCCTCTCGGCTGGCATCGTGTTGGATGAGAAATCCATTTGTTTGGGCAACTTTAGGAGGGAAATTTGCCCAGAAAACTGGCGGGGAGCTGGCTTGGAAAAAGCCAAATTAGGTCTCCAGCAGACTGGGGTCCCTTCCAAATGAGTTCCCAGTGGGCCGAGGGTGTTCAGCGCTGTTCCGTGTGCAGCCCTCGCCGGGAGCCCCCAAACTGTGCTGAACAAAGGCGACCCAGCCATTGGCAGGCGCATCGATTGGCGGCTATCAGATTGCATTCCTTTGTCTGCGGCCCGCTGATTTTCATACCCCGGGCCCACCTTTGTCAAGGAACAAGGCTTAAACGCTGACAAATTTCCCCCTCCCTGAGAAATTGCTCCTGCAATTTGTCTTTTTTTTAGCTGAGCTTCTGTGGGACTGTGCAGCATACAAAAAAAAAAAATTAAAAAAAATGTTGTCCTTGTCACCTGCCATCTCTCCAGCCAGCCTGACACCCCCGGGCTTCCCAACAGCTCTCTCCAGCAGGAGCTGTCTCCGAGCTCTTAGCACCACCAAATAATTGAGGTTGTCACATCTCTTGTTCATTGTTTTTCCCAGCCCTGGAAAAATGCAAATATTTCATTGTAGTCATTAATTTTCCCATCCTTTTCTTCGAGCCTCTCGTCGGTGTGATCTGATGAAAAGGGCTGAAGGCATGATTGCAAACACAGTGGCATCGGGCTCCTGCCCAGGGTGGAGAGAATCTCATCAGATCAAGTCTCAGGGAGGTCATCAATCACGCCCGCTGACAACCATTTTGCCTTCGTTTGTTACAGATGTGAACATGCTTAATTATTTGTAGTGTAATTAGTTCATGAAATGTCAGGAAATGTCAAACTGTGTTCACAGCACAGATTTTTTTTTTTTTTTTTTTTTTTTGCCGCAAAGAGCGGCGAGAGCAAGTGTCAGAGGGAAATGAGAGGGACTGACGAGTAGGGCTCTCTGTCTGCGGGCAGATGAGGGGACGGCGCGGGGGACAAATGAGGGTCGAAGATATTACGATTAGGCATTTTGGAGAAAGTGGACTTTCAAACGGAAACAACAACAACAAAATCCAGGTCAGCATCAGACAAGTGGGACGCGACAAGGCAGACAGACATTCTGCCAAGTTCCTACCCGGGGAGTTGGGGTGAGAGATTCAGTCTGGCTTGAGTCTAAAAGCAGTGGATTTGGGTGTAAAAGGATGTCAGGGTGAAATAAAAACAAAATCGACACCTGGGGAGTCAGGTTCTTCCTTACGGTCCTTGAGTGAGAAACATTTTCCTTTTTTAAATTATTTGTTTTTTGGTGGATAAAGAGGGTCAAGGTATGAAACCTATCTCTCTCTGGATCAAGGACGGATTTTCTGCCACGGAGGGAGGAAATGCCTCTTTTCCGCAGCCTCGACGGAGGAAGCCTTCCACAGCTCCCCATCTGACGCTCGGGGCTGGTGAGCGCGCCCACAGAAGTCGAGTGAGAAGACAGAGATGCTTTCGAGAGCTTGGTCTTTGAGTCTAACGAGGCTTGATTTCCTTTGCCGGGCTCCAGAGGAGACGTAAACATGCCCCAGAGGGGTTTACATGTGACTGGCATCCTGTGGACAACTGGACCATTTTGATTTTCTGGTGTCTAGGTCCGTCGAGGGGTTTTTTTGCAAAACCGGAGGTGCTGTGCGTCGCTGGACGATGCTGAAGCCGGGGTCGGCGAGCCCCAGAATGTGAGCGTTGTTGCTGGGAAGGCGCTAGAATCTACTGCAGACTCGGGGTGCTGTGTGCGGCTCCTCAAATACGCGGCATTCACCAGGCTCGGCCCTTCGGATCGGCCTGTTCGCTGCAATCCAGCAACTCTGTGCCACTCAGTAAATAAATAAATAAATAAATAAATAAATAAATAAATAAATAAATAAACAAATAAATAAATAAATGAATAAATGAATGAATAAATAAATAAATAAATTTTTGCAAGAAGCTGAAGGGCAGTAAGCTGACTGACATCCTACAGATGCCCCGTGATTGACAGTCTGTCGTTGAATTTCCGGATGGTTCTCTCTGGTCAGTGAAGCACAACAGCCTCGAGATGGCAGAGATGGTGGTGGCCGAAGCCGGCCATGACTTCAGGCTGACTTGCTGAGTGGTGACAGGTCCTTCGTCCTCTGCTGGTCCCTGGGCAGCTGTAACGGCCAGACCTGGGGTCACTCAGTCGCTTTAAACCTTTATGGGGCCATGCACTCAGTTTAAACCTTCACGGAAACAGGGTTCTTAGACAGATGAGCGGGGCCTTGGTGTCTCTCTGGTTCCTCCACTCTCCCAGCCGGCCCGTGACATTGTCATCGGCTTAGAGAAAAGTCCCTGGGAACTTAGACGCTCACCTGAGCTGCTACCCTCCAGAGTCTGATGAGCGCCGGGTGGTGACGGCTGCTTTCGACGCCGCTCTGTCTATTTGTGGGCTCCCTGTGGTGATCCACCGTCGAATCTTCCTCCGGCGCGACTCGCTTCTCTCTAGAAATAAGCCTGTGTGTAAAACAGGCCTGCCGCAGAGGTTTTTAAAGTGAATTTGGGGCAGGAGAAAGGTGTTTTCCAGGTGAGATCACGAGACCCTGCCGGGGGAGAGAGAAACTCGCAGACACGGTTTTGCTAAGATCGTCAGAGGAGAGGGGAGAAGAGACCCCACGCGTTTACACATGCGCACACTCACGCGTGTGCACACACACACACACGCAGGCAAGTAAGCTTCCCCGAAGCGGCCTTCTGCTGCGAATCCAGAAGCAGGATTTCATCCGAAGCTGTCCGTGCGGACGCTCTCAAAAGGTCATTAAAACGCTTCTATTCCAGAGCATCACGTCCAAGCCAGCAAGAGCCGGGAGACACAGCACCAGACAATGCTGGTGACCTCCCTCCCTCCCTCCGAGCCGGCTCCTGAGCTCCAGTCGGGCCACCTTCAGCCTCTCCATTCCCTTTTCAAGGTGAAACGGGTGCCTTGCTTGGTCTCAGGGCCAGCATCCTCCGCTTAATTCCCGCCCCCCCACCCCCAGCTTTTCATTCCCAGCTAGACAGAGAGAGGCGTCCCAGGCAGCAGGGCCTGCTCGCTCGGCGCCTGGGGCCGGGTGACACTCAGTAGGACGGGAAGCCTCCCCGGCACCTTTTCCCACCTCGTGTGTGCGGAGTGGCAGCCGTGAATTTAATAGAGAGAGAGAGAGAGCGCGAGCGAGCGCTGTGATTACTTAATGGTTTCCCAGACAGCGATGGCCTGGAGAATTAAATTTCACATCTGCTTTCATGGCGTTAATCTCCCTTCTCACACCCCGCCTGTTATGATGTGCGCACGAGAGATAATGTTTAAACTGACTAAAGCAAAGTAAACCAGACAAGTCTGTTATTGGCTTTATAATTACATAATTAACTTTTTGTCTCTAATCGTTACGGAGGTAATGGTGCTGTGAAAATGGGCTTCTCTTGAGCAGAAACTAAATCAAAAATCAATAATCCATAGAATGCCATTAAGGCCTGTAACAGCCCTTGTTGGATTCGCTCAAATTTTTGTACCGCAAATGAATTTCATTAGGACGCAGAATGTTATCGCACAAGCTGACTTTCAACTGATAGCAAAGAGCAGGGCCATCGTCATCAGCCGCACGCGGGAAAACGGACAAATGTTGCCGTAAATTACCCGGCGCTTGTAATGCGGTTACTGTACGGTGATTGACCTCCCCGAAATTAATTCTATTTTCCGTGAACCCGCCTTTATTTCTCATTTACATTACGATCATATATGCCTGAAAAATGATATAATAAAAAAGATGAATGTACTAATTACTCGTCTCCTTATCTTTTCCCCTGATGCCTACACCTTTGGACGGACTCCACTCGGCGTGTAAGTGTGTGACTTATTTCACTGTGACAGGGGTAATGTATTTGTAAACTGTGCTATAAATATCGGAATCTCATATTCAGACACCGGCATATCTCATATCCCGACGCCGGCGTTGCTGAGCGATGCTTTTTCAAATGAATTTAGAATTGACAAAAATTTTCAAAGCCAAATTACTAGTGTGTCACTGTGAAATTAGGTTCTTGACCCGGCTTCTGATGTATGCTTATTTTTCTCCACATTTTCTCCTTCAATTTTATGCATCACTATTCACTGCTGGAATTGGTGACATGGCTTTCCCAAAAGGGGGTAAGTAATACTTTAATACACCTAGGAGATGAGGCCGCTTCTTGTCATGAATATTCCGAGCGCCGGCTGTCACTTCAGTCAATTGATATTCCTACGCTCCACTGCGGAGGAGACGGAACTTTCACGAGGGGCCATATCTTCGTCAACTTTATTTCATCTCCCGGACGCCCTCCACTTTCATTAGGCCGACTTAACTGTGTTTTTCCTATTATTTTAAGTGGGTTCCATTTAAGATCGAGGCGTCCCGAGGATAAATCAAAATGCCACAGGGTCGTCTCAGCAAGGACTCCAGTCGGAAGTCCCCGTGGCCTCGGCAGGCTGGGCAGGGACAAGGTGGCCTTCCTGTGTGTTCGCGTCCCCCCTTACTCCCCCCCGCACCCCCATAAACAGACTGGGAGGAGCATGGAGGAGACTTCGGCCCGCCGGGTTTCTGGATTAGCTAATGCCTGGCACCCTCGGCCATCTGAATTCTGGAGTTAATTGAGCTTCCCATATGCGTAAGGGTAACAGGCAGGCAGAGAAACGGGAGTTTGGTGGAAAAAATGAAAGCGCAAGAACGCGTTCTTGGCCCCAAATCTGTTTCTGGAAGGTTTGAAAACAAAGAGAACGCGAGCTTCCCATTTCAGGGCTCTTAGGATGGTCATTTCAGGATGTTTAGAATCGTGCGTTCCGGAGGGTTCTCGAACCAAGGCCGAAAGAACGGCTAGAATGTCGCCTCCTACCGCGCTTCACCTTGCCGCCTCTTCGTTTAGCAGAGTATTCGGGGTGAAACGTGGTGTGACCAACACTACTTTAAATGGGGTTGCGTTCGCCGTGTGTGGTGAGCTTCGGACCCAGTAGGGGATGGATCAACCCTCCAGACGTCTTCAGGGGAATACGCACTCACCCTCAGTCGAAAACAGACCCGAATGTCCGTGCCCAGGTCCCTTGAAACCCCGAGATGTTTGTCGAACGACAAAAAAACTGCATCAGGGCACCTTGAGAAAGCTCAGGTCGGTTCATCGCCCTGATTGCTGGCTTGTGAATTTAGGATGGAATCTGAATTTAGAATGGATTCGATTTGATTTCTTTCTATTTATTTATTTATTTGTTTGTTTGTTTGTTTATTATTTATTTATTTATTTATCTGTTTATCTATCTATTTATTTATTATTTATTTTTCCTGCTGAGTATATCACCACACCTGCCCTGAGCGAGGCCCGTCTCAGAGACTTGCCGTCACCCATCTATAGTCAAGTAAATCCGGGCCGGTGACCTCACGAGGCACTATTTACCAGGCAGCTGTGTCACCGGGATCAGGACCGCAAGGCGACTGCCCGCGCCTTTTCCACTATGAGTCTCTGTAACGTAAACTTTCTTCCCTCCTGGTGACTCTGTCAGCTCTGCGTCCCTTGCGTGCGTCTTCGGCCTTGGTTGCCATTATCTCACAGCCCCCGCGGGCTCACTTAGAGGGTGCCCCTTTATCCTGGGTACCGTTTGTGGTCAGCACACTAAGCAGCCAGCAGCCGGGGTGCCTGAGGCCGAACAGACATGTCCCCTTCCCCTGAGGGAAGTCTGCATTAGGAGAACCTCGTGTGGGATGCAGCCCCATTCGCCCTCCCGGGAACCACCGGCTGAGTGCGGTTTGGACCTCCTGGACTGTAAGCAGACAAGGTGGTAGATATCAAAGAGGCATCCAGGTCACTTCGTCGAGACTCGGTTTCCTTGCCTTCTGCGTCCAGCGTCGCAAGGATGTATGTTTGTTGGGCCCCGAGGGAGAGAAGAAGGGGGGGTGGAATGGCAATGCAGGCTGAGGCAGTGCTAAGCCCGGCGACACCTAGGATGGCTTCATTTTCTTCACAGACTCTGTCTGAGGCTCCTCTTAATCAAACATGTCAACCTGCCTTTGGGGAGCGTGATTTTAGAAAGCGTTCGCCTGAATTCTCATCCGCGTGGATGGTTTCCGAGGAGAGGGAGAACGTTCTCGGTAAGGGGGACCGCCTTGGCCGTCCTTTTTCTGAAAAAAAAAAAAAAAAAAAGAGTTTAATGGCAACAGCTAAGCTCTCGATGAGAGCCACGTGCTAAGGGTTGGCTGCCAATCTCAAACTGGGGTCAGGCTCGCCGGTGGAAACCCGCCCCGTGTTTGTGAGTCTGGGGTTCTGCAAGGGTGTTGCAGGGACGAGCTGCCTTCCCGGATTTAGATGTTGGAAATGCCACGTGGTTAGAGGAAGACAATCCCTTTCATATCCGTGTCCGTGATGGTTTCTCTCTGCTGAATTCTCAGAAGCACTGACGTCTTCACGGGGCTGGGAAATGGGGCTTCTGATTGATTGAAACCTACAGGACGTGGCCAGGGGGCCACACGGTTAAAGTAGACGTATCGGGCCCAGGAGATGGCCGCTCTCGGCTGCTGGTCAGTTAAGCGGGGCTTGTCACACGGAATTTCAAAATCGGGGTTTCATTGGACCATTTAATTATCTGCGAAGGGTACGGTAGGAGGGCTTCTCCCCAGCCTGTGCCTGGCTTCTGCAAAGCCACCAGCAGGTTTCTAGAAGGATTGGAGCTGTTCCTCTGCGGGGGCCCCGACTCTGGCCTCCTAGAGCTTTCTCCTTTGTTGGAAGCTGACGATTTCATCAGCATCGCTTTGAGGCAAGGTGTGCCTTCCTCGCCTGAAACGGGGCCCGTGCCTGCAACAACAGCCACCCCGATCCCTGCAAGAAGCGGAGCTCGGCTCCTCAGAACTTCGCAGACCTGTCAGGCAGGGGCTCTCGCACGATGCTCCCGCGCTCTTGCTATGAAATCATGAGACATTATCAGATCCAAGCTGCGCCTTTGCCGCGGCGAGATCCTTTCTGGAGGCAAGACACCTGGCTGGCCTCGAGTGGTGATTAATTCTGTGTGTTTAGGGTGCGATCATCGCTCCGAAAAGAGGCGGCGGCTCGGGATGATCGATGGCGGGCGGGAAGGAGATGGCCCGTGGAGCTGTTCTACACCATCAGTTCCTGTGATCGCTGCAGGAGTCCAGAGATAACTTCTTCTCCGCATCTGTCCAGAATGAAGAAAGCCAGCGCAGACTCTGCGGTGCTCGGGTGGGCGTGTAGGACCCCAGCGTCTGCGTCTTCAGAAACAACATGCATCAACCTATATTCTGCATTGACAGCGCGTTTCTGCACGTGCGGGTGTCGTGGACGCCGCAGAGGGCTCCCCAATGCCCCTTCAGGGGTGAGGCACGCGTTGCCCATCCCAGCCTGGAGCGATGGCTGCTTTTCTCTCTCTGGGGGTCAGGGAGCTCCCCACCCATGGTCACACACACACCTGCCCGGACAGCTCAGATCCAAAGACTGGTCAGGGTCGGGGCACAGAAGCCCAGCCCTCTCTGTCTCAACGTGGGACATCTCCGGAGGCCCGTCTCGGGGACGTTGCTGCCCACAGGCCTCCGGGACTATAAACCCTGCCCAGCACCTCCCCGACCCCCACCTTCCTGACTCCCCAACAGGTGTTGATTCTGAGAGCAGAGCTCCATCTCAGGATCTGTTTCCAGAAAACCCGACCTAAGACAATTCTCTTCTTCATGAAGCAGTATGTATGAGTATGGCATAGGGATGGATAAATTTGTGTCCCCAAAACCGATACCTACGTAAAAAAAAATCAGTCACCATGACAAAAGGCGATGGAGCCTCTGTCACCACCTCAGTTCCTGCAGCTGAATGACCACCTGCTCCCCACTACAGCGTGCTCCAGCGAGCAAGGATGCGACTGACAACTACCAATCGGGAAAAGGACGCACGGAGTCGAGTAAACACTCCAGAAGCATTTTTGCTCAGTCAAAGAGCTTGAAGGAAGGATGTTTGTTTGCACCAACCCAAGGAGGAGAAAAGACCCCTTTCGGACTTCAATTAGCAAACAATAATTTGGATAATCGAAAGCAAATGTTTCTCCTTTTATCACAGGAATTCCACAGTTCTCGGCCCAATGCTGTCCCCTGCAGGGTAGAAGAAATCAAATCGGAAGGGTTTGCGCCGTTTGCAGGCCAGAACTTCCTGAGATTCCAGGGGAGGGGCGGCAAGGTGGGGCCCAGCCCCAGCGCTTCCAGCCTAGGCCCTCTCCCAGGTAGATGGGCGGTTCCTCCTGTGCCCTCCTTACCTGAGCTGACAGCGTTTCCTCGAGTCCCCCGTCACTTACCCCTTCAAAAAGGAATGTCCTTTCCCCACGAGGCCACCTGCTTCGCAGACATCCAGCCCCCACTGGCCACTTTCTAGTGCTATTGTTCCAGAAGGTTCTGCTTCCTGAGGTGACAAGCAGGACGGCAGAAAGCTAGTGGGAGACCAGAAAAAACTACCAAGGACTCTACTCCTACCCTCCAGAGACTCTGAGCATCTGCCCTGCACCTGGGAAAGGGCGAGGCCCCATGGACTTTCCCTCCTGAGCTGACCTCTCTCTGTCACCATTGACTTCCCAGGAGCCCAAGAGGACCCCTCGGGAGGGAACGTGGCCTCTCTGCTTACACAGAGGAGGGAGTTTGGTTCAGAGTTTTTCTGTGTCCTGGCCGCGAGAACAAAAGCCCCCGAGGTCACATCTCTTCACGCCTTCACCCGCCCTCCTCGCTCAGCACCCTGCCAGTTTCAGGTGATGGCGAGAAGCACTTGACCTAAAATGGCTCACTGAATCCTCGCAACCGGGAGATGATCGTCGTCCCGTTTCACAGAGGAGGAAACCGGGACTCAGAGCCCCACAGCGAGTAAGGGTGGCTTCAAGCTCACGGACCCCTTCCTCGCCTGCACAGCAAAGGGGTGGAGAGGCGGGGAGGGTGGCTGACCGAACCCTACTGTGGAGAGGGTGAGCCCCTGAGAAGGCAGGGGGCCAACGCTGGCAGCCGGTGCTGACGTGAGCACTTCCACCTTAGTCCTGGAGGGAGAGGGAAAACAGCGGTGAGACTGATTCATTCATTCATTCATTCATTCATTCATTCATTCATGAAATATTGATGTAAAACCTACTCTGCATCAGCCCCAAGCTAAGGACACAAACTGGCTATCCCCGCAGCGGCAGAGGCACAGCACGGTTGGGAGAGGTGTGTTTTGGTTGTGGGGGGTCCGGCCTCATCCTAGGCCCTCCATCGTGCTGAGGGGCCACTGGCTGGCTGGGGCCCAGGTCTCCCTGAGAAGCCGCTCGGTCGTAGAGTGAGCATCTGGCGGGAGCCCTACCGTTTTTAGCGATGGGGTCTTGGGCATCCATCTGTGCCATCTCTATGATGTCCTCTCCGGTCCCTTTCTGAGACTCCCACTTCTGAAGTTTCGCAAATGAGCCCCCTCATTCCCCTCAAGGTGGGTCCCCAGCCTCTGCCTGGGCCCCCTTCTGCTCCTTTTGGGGCCCAGGCGCTGGCCAACCTGTTTCTAGATGAGAGGATCATTTTGCCACCTCGTAAGAAAATAGCAACCCTGGCCCATCGGTGGCCTCAGTGGGCCCCAGGGTGCTGAGGCCCCAGGAGTGGGGGTGGGAGGTCCCATCTCCCCCAGGTCTCCGTGTCATGCCGACTCCGTACAGAGAAAGAAGTGTTAGGAAGCCCATGAGGAGTGCGGAGGTGGCCTCACCTCCCGTGGAGCGGTGGGGGGACCGGGATGGAGAGGCCCCTCCTACCGCATCCAAGGCGCATCCGTGTGATGAAACGCCCAGGCTAAGCAGCGACTGGGGGCGAAAGCCTCCATGCATTTATTTGTTCACACGTCCGATCTTTCCAGAACAGTTTCCTGCCCTCCTTCCTCGCACTGTCTTCTATTCTGGACATAATCCCCGCCCTCGTGGGACGTAGAGTCCCATTGGGAAGACGGGCGTCACGCACATCATCAGGTAGATACGTGGCAGCCGCAGTGTCCTCACCGTCACCCCCTCCGGGCGGCCAAGCTCCCTCATGCCCCCTGCAAGGAGAGGGTGGGTAGGCCATGTGGGTGACAGCAGCCTCAGGCGGGAACCCGTCTCTGTCACTTTGGCTCCTTCCCTGAGCAGAAAGCCTCAGTTCCTGGGTGACAAGCCACCCACCCGCTCTCCTGTCCTGACCCCAAGAATCACTGTTTGAAAATCCAGTTTTCCTTGTCCTCAACCTACGTGCACCAGGGCAGTTACGACAAACAGTGCCACTCAACCGCTAACAGGGCCTGGACGCTCGTCCCCTCGCCGTGCGGCCATCGGGCCTGATAAACCACGGCGTGGATGGGCCAGGTCGCTCAGAGCATCCAGGAGGAGGGCCAAGGGCCCCTTCAAAGCAGAGGCAGCAACCGCGTTGCTCTACACGAGCTTCATTTTCGCTACCACGAGCCGTCGCCCCACTCTCGGCATCCCACGACCGCGAAGAAGTTTCTGGAGTCAGACGGACGTTGAAAACGTTGATCTCTTTGCGCGGAGCCTTTCGCCTCCTCTCTGTGAGATGCTGTGACCTTCCCTCAACACCATTAGGCGATAAAAGGTGAATCTAATGGGAAGAGATGTGCGACCTTTCGGGAGAGGCCGGGCACCGCCGTGCGGCCTCCCAGGGTCGGAGAATTTCATGTTCGAGTCAAGCTCTACGTGAACCTGGGCAGAAGGACCGTGGGGAATGGTATCCTGGCGCAGCCAGGCGGCTCTGCGACCTGTCTCAGGCAGCTGGGGACCAGGCGGAATGAGCTTCGAGGAACGGGGTCGCGTCACTCTCCCTCACGACCCATCGGCTTCGACTTTGACCACAGACGTGGGCCCGGGGTGCGGTGTTGGCGCACGAGAGACTGTGGGCTGGCATCCGACGGGCCAGAACCCTCTCCGCTCGGTCACTCGCCGACGTGACAATTACTTGCCCAGTGGCTGGAAGACACCAGACACTCGCCTGGGTGCTGGGAACATAACAATGGAAAATGGATAAACCTTCAAAGCCCCTGCCTTAGAGGGGCTTCTATCCCTCGTGGGGCACACAGCAGCATGGCAACCCTCGGGCAAATGACGGAGCGGGTGGTCACGCTGCGTCCGCGTCGGCCGGCCACGCCGGCGAGGGGGCCCTGCTCATATGGGGGTGGAGGGGACGTGGGAAATCTCCGCTTCCCCTCAGTTTCGTGGCGAGCCAGAACTGCTCTAAAAAAATAAAGTCTTTTTAAAAAAATTCAATCACCAAAAACCCCCAAAACAAACAAACAAAAAACCTTTAGGAAGCCCACAGGCTACCGCCTAGATTTGGTCACCGGAAAACATTTCCTCTCACATATTTCACAAGGTGCAAGAGTTTTTAACAAAATAAACACCGGCCCGAGTTTCACTTGGGAACCCGTTATCGGGACAAGAGGCTTTTGTTTGTTTGTTTGAGTCGGGTGTGGCCCCTGTCCCCGCCGTCCAGTGCACCGTGTTGTCAGACGTGTCCAGCCAGACGTTCCCCCACTGCAGATTGCTGTCATCGTGTGAACCCACTGTGTGCGTGTGGGGTCGTCTGGCACACAGTAGGCCCTCAGTTAGTATTGGGCACATCGAGAGATAAAAATCCGCCTTTTGGACACCCTCCACTCCCCGAGTTAAGGCGCGTTCGGGTGGCGACAACCCGCCCAGGCAGTCCCCACAGCCCGGGCACCGGGGGTGTCGCGGGGAGATCTCGGGTTCCAGCTGCCCCTGCGAAGGCCGAGGTCGGCGGCCTTCAGTGCCAGCCTCGAGGGCGAGAGCAGATGTGGACGTCAAACACAGGATCTGGAGCTGTAAACTGTTTACCCGCGCCCTGGGGAACCCCATTCATCGCCCGAGCGGCCCCTCTGCGTGGTTCCTTCCTTCCTCGCCAGTGTCACGCGGCTTCTTTCTCCCGGTGGCGGTGCGAGTCCTCGCCGGGTGGCAGGGTGCAGGCCGCGCGGCGCGGCCACTGCGCGGGAGGCGAGGCCAGCCAGGGCGGGGGGACCGTCGGCTGCCGTGGATTTTTAGTGAATGAGCCTGCAATTCTGTCCTAGTTTCTGCGCCTGGCAGCCACCTCCTGGGCCAGCATGGGAGAAGGAAAGCATCGGGAGGCTCCAGAGCACTGTCTTCAGGGAGGGGAGGGCTGGGGGGGCTGGGCGGTTGGTTGCTGTGGCCGGGGCCAGCACAGGCCTGAGGGCGTCATCCTGAGCTCGCCTCACGTGGGTGCCAGGGGAAGAAGGCAGAGCAGGGATGGTACACGTATGGGGTCCCTGGGACCCCAACTTCTGGGAAAAAAGTAGCACAACAGAGTCATTTATGGCGGGAGTGCAGGGAGGACCCGAGAGTCACAGGTCTGGGTTGCAACCTCGGCCGTGCCACGCGCTCACTATGTGACCACGGGCCACCCGTTTGCCCCTTTGCGCCTGTGGGTTCTCACCTCTAGAATGGGACGACGGTATCTGTGACCTCCTGGACCGCCCATGGGGACCGAACAAGACCCTCACGCAGGGCTCGTCACACAGCGAGTGCTCAGGAAACGGACGTGATCGCGGGTTTATGATGGTTAGTGTGGTGTGGGCCTCGCAGCGTGGATGGCATGGCGAGGGCTGGGCAGGCGTCCCCAAACCCCCGACACATCCCTCCACGTCCTCGTCCCATCCGTCAGTCACTCTCGTCTTTTGGCGCCCTTAAAGAGATGCCACCTGGGACGGGCAACCTGTCGGGGTTGCTCTCTCGCCTCCTAGCTTGGCCAGGTCTCCTCACCTTTCCGAGGCTGTCATCACCACAGACAGGGACACGGATCCCTACCCTTTGGGGTTGTTGTGAGCGTTACTCAGGATAGGAAATATAAATTGCAGCGTGCATGCACCGCGCCGGTCATAACCGCGATGGTAAATCTCGTTATTGACCATGGGAGCTGATGGACGCCGCAGGAAACTTCCATCTGAAGCCAAGGCCCTAGGCAGGGAGCACCGCCCGGGCGTGGTCATAAGGCTCAGGCCTCTCGGCCCTAACAGGACGGGGGGCACAGGCTCTTCCTACTCAAACCTGGTTCTGTCTTCACAGAATCTCATTCACGGGGGAGACCGCCTGTGGTCCCTGCACTGTACGGAGGAGACCGCAGAGACCGTTCAGCATAGTGTGGTGGGATCACGCAGCTAAGGGCCTGTCCCAAACCTCAAAGCCCAGAAGGCCTTCCACTGTCACAGTGGATCAGACCCAGGGGTGATGCTGGAGACATTTTTTTGTTGTCACACCTGGAGGTGAGCGGTGCGACTGGCCTCTCGCAGGTGGGCGCCAGGGATGCTGTCACTGAGCTTCCCAGGCACAGACAGCCTCCAGAACCAAAACGTTGTCCAGGTCGAAGGGCGACGGAAGCCAGAGAGGATTCCGGAGACGGGAGGCACAGACGCACGTTTCACCTTCCCTTCCCGAACTCAGAGACCCAAGTCCTATCGGCCAGCTCTGGTCCGGACAGTGTTTTCCAGAAATGTGTTTGTTCTGCCCACCAAAGTTTCTGTGTCTTCCTGGCACGTGGAAGGCTGCCCTTCCCTGACCCCGAAAACTTAGGGGTGGCCGCGCGGCTTGCTTTGACCAATGGAAAGTGAGCACAGGTGGTCTCCGTCACCTCCGCTGGATGCTTGCAGAGTCTGAGAACTGCCGTATCCCCATCGCTCTGCCTTGGCAACCGGAGAGAGATGCAGAGGCAAAGGGGAGTGGGGGGAAGGGATTGAGAGAGATTGAGAGGGAAGAGCTGCCTTCGCCCTGGGTCCCTCTGTGGTGACAGCGAGCGGAGCCCCAGCGTCCCTCTGAGGAAATGCGGTGTGAACAGGGAATACCTTCCTCCTGCTTCGAGACACCAAGATTCGGAGCGTCGCTGTCGCCGCAGCACGACTTAACTTACCCTGAGCTATACCATGCCCGACAGCGGAAAATAGATTTCACCCCAAAGCCGAGATTTCCCATTTCCCTCGAGACGTGGGAAACGCTGGAAGCTCTGGGTCTTCCGTCCACACAGCGAGAGAGCCACGAGGTCTGCCTCGCACGTCTAAATCATTTGCTTGGCCGTCGGGGTATTTGGGTTTGGGATCCCTGACGACAAACTTGTCAAGCGTCGGCCTTACCAAACTGGGGAGCTAGGAAGGTTTTCTGTCTGTTCAGTTTATTCAGGCGAGAGCAGGGGACCCCGGCCCTCCTTTGTCCAGGATGGGAGAGTGAGAGTCAGGTGAGGAGGATCCGAGGGGGCCTCGCCACCTTGAACTACTTTCTAGGGAAGAGGTCGCACCTCACATTTCCCACAAATGGGGGGTGGTTGGCCACTCCACATGAGAAGAGTTTCTTCGAACCATTCACTCACTCATTCATTTCTTCATGCATTCCACTCACCCGCTAGCATCCATTCACTCATTCCTCTGCTCCTATGTTCATTCATTCATCTACTCACGCACCGGCTCTCTCATTCGTTCATGCATTTACTCTTTACTCCGTTTATTTCTAGAGGTTTTACCAAGGGCCTACCATGTGCTAGGTCTCTACGGGGAATGCAACGCAAGGCTGAGGTCTACCAGCAGTCTGAGACGGTAGGCCTCTCCAGAGCCGGCTTCCGATGGCTCCCCCTGTTTCTGTATCCGCATGCTGCTCTGCCTAAACGGCGGAGTCGATTTTCCCGGCAGAAGGGATGCTGTGTCAGTCTGAGTCTCGAAGCTTCCACTCTTGCTGTCTGAGAACATAGCCAGTTCGACTTGCTCGAGGCTGGATCCTCCTGCTCTACCTGAGCCGTCCCAGATGGCCTCGTGGGGAGCACGGATGAGCTATCCGGCTGAATCTGGCAGGAATTAACGGTGGTGATGGTGGTGGTGGCTCTGCTTTGGAATACTTTATTACGTTTCATAAGGTAACTGACATAGTGTGGACCCGTGGAGGTCCCCGGGAAGAACGTTAAAAGTGCCACCGGCCTTCTCATGGCTGTTCTAATAAAGAAAGGGAAATAAAGAGGAAGCTAGTCAATTTTCAAGCAGAATTTAGAGAAAGTAGAGGAGTCCCAGAAGAGTCTCTCCGACTGGCAAAAATGTTCTCAAAGTTAGGGATGGCTTCAGGGAACAGGTCAGATCAGAGCATAGCCGTGAGACCCCTATTAAGGTCTCAGAGAGATGTAAAGCGACTTAAGCCAAGCAAACTCTCTTAGCTACACAAGACGAGGAGCTGTAAGGACATTATCCTAAAGCGTGTCACAGAAAGAATCCTGGCTACGGCTTTGGGGGCTACAGAACTACCATCGAGATTCACAGATGACCCACAAAGCGTGAGGACTGTGCTGGCACGAGCACCACTGGCGTGCATCAAAGAGACCGGGACCACGTAAATGAAAAGAGGCCTCGGGGCCCCCAACTTTCTGAAAGCAGTGAGGATGCTGAGAGACGTACTCAGCTACGGAGGGGACCCGATGCTTCTGAGGAAGAAGGGCCGCCATGGAGGACAGGGCGAAGAGCCCCGAGAGCTGAGGCAAAGGCTGGAGGGATAACGGTCCTCATCGACCAATATTCCAGAGGACGGGGCCCTGGTGACGCATGCCCAGGGGGATCTGAGAATTGCTGTGGACCAGAGAGTGCTGTGATCTTCCCATTCTTCTCCTTTTGGGATGGAAGCATCTATTGCAGGTGTCTCCCCGACGTTTAACCATCGTCTCAGAATACCAATCCCTTGTCTTTTGACTTGAACCCTCTCTACGGAGCTTCTCCCGAGGGGTTGTCGTCTGCAGCTGGACTGCGTCTGGTTTCAGTGACCACGTCTTGCCCCCCCCCCCGGTGGGATAACAGCCTGTGATCCATGCGGGCGGAAGGAGAGCCCTCTGCATGGGGGAGGGGAGGGGGTGTCGTGACTACGAGGAGGACGGTGGTAGGTGATTTGCAGGTGGCGGCAACAATCCCGCTCATCCTGAAGGCCCCTTGACAGAGTGAGCGAGCCACCTCTCCCATCACGAGGTGGATGGAGCCTGTTCCCTCTCCTCTGGAATCTGGGTGACCCTTTGACCTTGGCACGAATGATGCCGTTCAGCGTCCGAGGTCAGGCCTTCGGAGCCCTTGCACCTTCTATTCCTCCCATTTTACCATCCTGAGAGGACACTCAGTCTGCACTGTTGAAGGTTGAGAGGAATCACATGGAGAAGCGCCAAGATGCTCTATGTGACGGCTGGTCCCACGGTCCCACGCCTGAGGCCACCTCGGACCTTCCAGCCTGAGTCAAGCCACCAGGGCCAACTCCAAGTGAAGCAGGAACGAGCCATCCCTGCCCCGCAGAGCCCTGTCCAAATGGCCACCAGAGTCACGAGCAGTAAAACATCTTCATCGGCTGCGTTTCGGGGTGATTGGTTACACAGCCGTGGGTAACTGAGATGAGGGCGTTTACGAGGTGCTTTCTCGATCAGTCTGGTGAAGCGGCTTCCAGGTCACTCCAAGCCACAGCCGTGCTGTCGCGAACGACACCTCGGAGCCCCACACCTCATCAGCAGCGCTGCTTCCCGACGGGGCCTTGAAGCAGCGCCCACCACGTGCGCCGGGAGCCTCGCTGCGGAGCCAGATGCTGCGGCTTAGCGCGCTCTCTTTGCCAAGTTCACTTCTCGCTTCTTTACCTTCCGAGGAAAAATGAGGAGCGGAGAACGAGAGGGGGAGACATCACACTGGCGCGCTCCCATTTCCACATCCCAGGGGGATTTTATTTTATATTTTGCTAATTTTTTCTTTTTTGCTGCCGCCACTGACCCACTGGCATGTGTCAGGGACAGTACACGTAGATCCTTTAGGGACGCTTCCCTTGACATCTCCATTTCTGCAGATGATAAATGGACACTCCTAGGAGTTAAGTGACTTAGCTGAAGTCACTCTCTAGGGGGGGAACCCGGGACTAGAACCCTGGGTTTCTGGCCTTCGAAGCGTACCGCTGAGCTCTGCGTTGCGTCTCGCCTCCCTTCAGGATGTCTTCCCTGCGTTTGTCTTGACCACAGGAAGCTCTGAAAACAGAAACACAATTTGCCTATGAGGCATCTGCATCCTTGGAAAGCGAACGAACAGCAGAGTGTGGCCTGGGATGGTCCTGACCCTGGCCGCAGAGCGGTGCGCTGTAGGCAGGATGACGGCAGGACGCGAGGAGAGCATGTTTAAATGGAGAAGGAAGGGCAAGATCGATTAGAAACTTACTTCTGTTTGACACTGAGCCAGACTATGGATATGTTTGTCCTATTTTACAGATGAAGGAGTCGAAGCCCGGAGAAGCTGGGTAACTCACCCAAAGCCACATACTGGATGCTCGGCAGAGAAGCTCAAAGCCGGGGCTCACCAGGGCCCAAATCCATCGTTTTTCCGTGGGGCTGGGCGGGCTGTCGAATGCCATTTCCACAACTGGCTGGCGGAGAGTACCCAGCTGCACGGGCACAGGTCATTTTCCTTTGGCCCCCTGCCTCTAAGGGTTGGCCCTCAACGCTCTAAGCAACTGTGTCTGCCCCACCAGCGTCTTGAATCAGCGGGTAAAGTCGGTATGGTACGTAAATTAGCTCTAAAAAAAATGAAGAAAAAAATAGGATGCTATGGAGTGCGCTAACCTGGAAGGGCACGCTGGGTAGGACACCCAAGAATCGTTGTCCATTTCCATTTCCAATGCCCCCAACAGTTCCTTCTTTCATTCATTCCTCCGGCAGTGTTTGTTAGGCACGTCCCTCCTCCGAGCGCTACTCTACGTATTCACGATGCGTTTAGGAACAGTAGGAAACCCCAGCCTCAGGAGGTCTATGTCCTCGTAAAAAAGACCATCGGGAGCCTCCTTCCCAACGAATCCCTTTCTCAAATCAGAAACAAGCCGGCCCAGATTGCCCAGAGACGCGGGGAAAGAGCAGACTCCCCGATCCGCCACTTCCGTCCATTTATTAAAGTCTGAACCAATGATTTGGGGATGACATCTCAGGACGTGATGATTTGTACCCACTGCTCCCCCCCACCAGGAGGTCAAGCTGTGGTTAAGGACTATTTGGAAGCCCCCGACGGCGAAGGCTTCTGCATTCGCCCCCGCACCCTGGCTGACCACAGGAATCCTCGCTCGGAACCTCCCCTCACAACCCAGCTCCAGTGTCTCTTTAAAATGAGCCAGGAAAGCTCCGAGACGTATTTTTCCCCTTACTGATAGCATTTAATGTGCCACGAGTCGTTGCCAAAATAAGTTGCTTATTTTAAAGCGACGCACACGGACCATTTCCTTTTCTGGGCCCGTTCGTTAGTGTGGGGATTCGCCCTTTGCAGAGGCGATCGGAACCCTGTTCGGGAGAACGACCACTGGGCCAACTTGAGCTGAAGTCCTTGGACTTGAAGGTTATTTACTCCTCCACCATTCATCACGGGAGGAGAGAGAGAGGGCCTCTTGTTTTGATATTTAATTCGAAGGCGGAGGAATTGAGGGAGGGAGAGGAATGAAATTACCGGTTAGCATCGGGATCGTTGGCAAGAGTTTCTAAGGTCACCGAAGAGTCATCAGCCCTCACAGATGACAATTCCAAAAAAAACAGTTGTTACAAAAGGGAAAATACCAATTGTTGTCTTGTCAAACAAAAAAACGAAGCATTGTGTTTTGCTTGAACAGCCCGTAGCTTCCAGCAATTTTGCAAAACCCGTTTCCCTTTGGGCGGGTTTGCCGGGTCTTCCCTTCTATTATATCCTTCCATTGACATGCTGGGGGCCCCAGGGGAGGACAAACCCACCCAGATATTTGTAACTCTGAAAAGTTCATGTGCGTCATCTGCGTCCAAGATGGGTCATTATTCTAGGCTCCAGCCACATCCTGCAAAATGAAAACAACAAGGAGACCTTTGACCAAAAACTGGGGAGGAGGTGGGAGAAGCGGCAAGGGGGCTGGCGACCTGCTAACGTGTGAAAAGACGCAGCTAGTGTTTCGGGAGCTTCGAGAAACAAACTCCCCCCCACCCCACCCCCCAGCAGCGTAATGTAATTACAACCTTTTCTTGGCTAAGTGTAGTACCCTGGAGATTACTATAAGTAACTTATAATAGAATTTTTATTAGCGGCAGTAATTTTTTATGATAATTAGAGTAATCCGCAGCTCATAAAATCAGAAGATATATAGTTATATCTTTTGTACAGGAAAAGTGTTTCTTCTAAGCATGGAAATACCGTAAATGGCAAGTGCAGCTTTACGGCCATTGTTGGTTTTTATGCCGGGCTGTTTGGTGGGACTTTCCTTATTAATAACGCTCTTCGTGACTTGGGCATAAGCATGTGATGCCAAACTCAAAACGTGCCCACTGAGTTCAAAAGGCAGCAAGAGGCACCTCCACATGCCTGCTAGCCCAGCGTCCTCCCGCGCCCCAGCTTTCTTTCCTCTGTCCAGCATCTAGAAGTTTCCCAAAGGGCGAGGCCACTCCTTCACGAGACCCCCACCCCCACCCCCAGGCTCAGTCCCATCAGCGTCTGTGCTTTGGGTCTGGCACACACCAATCGCACAATGATCCGAGGAGGCCATGTTCCATGAGGACCAGCGGGGCTGAGTCTGCTCAGCGGGGTGTGTGCCCTAGAGGAGGGATGCTATGGGAGCTGCTGTAACAAACAAACCCAGCCTTTCAGCGGCTTAACACGACAGGGTTTATTCCGGCCTTGCCTCTTAGGTCAAGTGCAGGTGAACCCAGTCGGGGAGAATCCTTCCTCCAAGCGATTTAGAGGCCCAGGCTCCTTCCATCTGATAACTCTGCCATCCCTGGGGCCTCGGAGGAACCTGCCACCGTTTGTCAAATGCAAGAAGAGAGACTGAGAGGGCACTTACTTATTTATTGAAAGCACCACCCCTCACCCCTGACATGAATTAATGCCATGACCACAAGCAGTTGCAAGGAGTGCTGGGAAATTGAGTCCTGGGTGTGGCGGATGCCCCTTAAGAACTCTCCTCGGCAGAAGAGGGGGCGAGAATCGTGCTGGGTAGCCGGCCCATCCCCACCCCGCTGGCCAAGACACACTCTGTATCTACGCAGACTGTATGGAAAGCCATAGTAGGGTGTCGAGCTCTTGCAGAAACAGAGTACAACATTCCAGAACAAAATTCAGAAGTAAGAGCACCTGTGTTCAAAGCCAACCTTCCCCGTTATTGTCATTGCAGTGTTGATTGGATTACCCAGCGGCTCTGGGCCTCAGCTGACTCAGCTGTAACATGGGAATGAAAACAGCGAAAATGAACTGAACCCATAAGATAAAGTACCGAGTGCAGCATGAATGTTATTTCCTTGAACACTCTTTGCAGCTCCGCCAGGGAGGCTGTGATTATCTGAGCTGTAAAAAGGGGAAAGCCAAGGTACAGAGAGGTTAAGTAAGTTGCCTGTGGTCACCAGGCTATAAGAGGATTATGATGCAGCCCTTGACCTCTGACGCAGTAGCCTCAGTCTCGTTAATGATAGTGCCTATCTCAGAGAGTTGCTGTCAAGATTATCTGGGATGATAAATAACCAAAGATTTTAATGATTAGTGAGCACTTAATTTATTTGCCTAATTATTTACTTACGCCACCAAATAGCACCTCCATCGGTTGGTTACACTGCCCCAAATACACACAATTATTAGCATCATCGTTTGGGTTAAGGTAACATTTTTCAAAGACTGTTCTGCCTAAAGCTGTTCTCATAGGATCATCTCTCAAGAGGTTCTATGGTTAAATAAATGTGAAAATATTGAACACCGTGTCTTAGAGGTTCATAGGTGTAGTAGCCTCTCCAAGGCACTGATAAGTTCTGCAATAAAGAAACCTTTTTAACTTTGTCGAACCCCGCAATTCCCAAATATATTTGCTTTGGGGACCCCCTAATTACCGTGGCATTATTAACACTCTAAGAAGCTATTGTTCAATTTAATGTACTTTATTGGGTAACGTTATACTGGTTGCAGGAGTTCCCAGGTGAAAAGTGTGTGCCCGAAAGCTATGCCTGCAAAACCTGTCTGAGGATGGGCCTTAGGAATTTGAGTCAAGAGGCTGAAATCTGTAAATTTACCCGTTTCTACTTATGGAGGATTTTTGTGGGAGTTGGTGGGTTGTTTGCTACTTACGCTCCGCTGCCTGTCAACAGAAATTCCGGTTGGTCTTTTATGGACGTCATCAAAAAGCGTTAATTATAGATCTCTTGGTATCTCAGTGCCTTCTACTTACCTTACCTTCGGCCCGAAGAAATAATTTTACCCTCAGAATGGAGGGGGTTGTCGATGACTGTTGTTGCACTGGTGAAAGGAAAGGAAACCAGTACAAATTCCCTTCTGGGCTTATTATTTCATTTGGAAACGTCATATAACCTTGCAATATATCCATGAGTTAACGCCCCCAGTTCTTGATCGTTTAATCAACCAGAAGTCAATTAGAATTTTCAATTAACCAGAAACTTGGTCTTTCACTATTTGTTGGAGAGAAGGGGAAAAAGATGACAAATTAATAAGCTAATAACAGTAACTTAAAACAAATGTGAAAATATTTTTATAACGATGAGAAAGATCTTATCTTTAATAAACAGGTTAAAAAAATAAAAATATCACATTAAAAATATGTAGGTGAAGGCCAGAACTAGATTAAGCATTGAGAATGCAAACGGCTGTTAAACGTAAGTCATTCTGGTATCAAAAATATGTATTAAAATGGATAAAACCCAGTTGTTCACCTGACAAATAAATGAAGATTAAAATACCCTCCAAGCTTGTTGGGGGTACCAAGGATACAAATATTTATGCCCACTGACCTGGTGATGCCACGTCTAGGAATTTATCTTTAAAAAAATCATAGAAGCAAATACAGACTTATGAACAGATATATCTTTTGCCGTGCTACTTCCACTATTGAATGAAAAAAAAAGATTAGCCTAATTGCAGAGAAAGATCTGGGAATATCATAGTATTCATCGTGGAATATTATGTTGAGTATAAGATGATATTTTCAAAGCAGTGTTAATGACAAAGGAAAATTCTCATATAATTAATAAGACAAATTACACGACGTAAACATCCAATTATCCTATTAGCTCAGTTACATAATTGTGCAAGAGGGACAGGAGAAGAAAAAAGAGAGGAAGGAAACCGAAGGAAACGTAGCCCAAACTGTTCACAGTGGCTGTTTCCAGCTTGTCAAATTTGGAAGTTACTTGGCTTTGCAATTTTCTACTCTCCTCTCTTTTCCAGCCTTTCTGCAAGGGCCACACATGATTTGTGTGGTCATGACGATGAAATAAAAACAATAAAAATTAGGAGCAAACCATCAGAGGCCTTTTTCGATCACTGCCGATGCAGGCCTCTCTCCCTGCCGCACACCCAAGCCTGTGTCCCGAACACTGATGTCTACTCAGAAAGGCCATCCAGAAGTCCCATGAGAGCCTCAGTCACCAAGAAAATAGTCTCTGAATTTACTGAACTTCCCGGGGCAGGGATGTGAAACACCACACCTTAAAAGGTTTTCAGAGATAAGGTTTGAAACCGAAAGACTCCGTGGCTATAGCCCTCCTTTAACCTAAACAGCATGTTAACCAAAGTTATTAACAGAATTAACAGAAAAATCTGATCAGGTGAGATTCTACTATCTAACCTGTTAATTATCCGCTACACTGGCTGGCTCAGACCTCTGCCAGTTAGGTTTTTTGTTTTTTGTTTTGTTTTCTTTTGTTTTTCTTTTTTTTTTTTAATTAACATAATAAACTAACGCCTGGAACACTCCAGTAACCTCTCCTGTGGCAGAAGGTACTTCGTGTTCACCAAATCCCATATTTTTTTTCCTCCTGGCCGCATAGTCAGATTGCATTTCCCAGTCCTTTGCAGTGAGACGCAACCACGTGCTGAGTGCTGGCCAAAGGAAGGTGATCAGAAGTGACACACTCCGCTTCCAGGCCCGGCTCCCAAACTCTCCCACGTGCATCCGCCGTGCTCACTCTTGGTTCTCCGTGTGCTAAGTATGTGAAGACAATCCAGAGCAGGCCTTTTCGAACATAAAATACATCATGAAATACAGCACCCCAGTCCTTTCCGGAAAGAATCTGTGAGTGAAGCCTTTCAGTGATGACGAATGGCCAACCAAGAAACAAGTGGTAACGGGTTAGTGTGACATTCAGTACCCAAAGACGATGGAGGAACAGCTGTGACATTCTGAACGAGAGGGTGAATTTTATACCCAGCCAAGTGGCATCTCCCTTATAAAGCCAACAGTTAATCTCACGCATGCGTGAACTCGGGGCCAAGACCCCAGCGAACCTGTCTGGATACAAGCAGCGTGCTTGGGAAAACCTGAGTCTTTCCTGACCCTCGTACAGCTCGCATAACTCCGTTGGACTCTCCTCTACCCAGTCCTCACAGATGTTTTCAGATCCTATAGGCTGCCCGTTCCAAGGACACCCCACTTGCCCAGAACAAATGTCACGGAACCTATCGCCCCCAAAGTGGTCCCAATGAGCTTCTCCTGCATGGCCGTGAGCCATCGGAAGAGGACGGCTGCCCTGGAGAACCTAGTTCCCATCTTCGGACTCAGTCTGAGGATGGACAGTGGACCCCGGCCGCACCTCACGCCACCCCTCCTAGGACATACACGCTCTTCGGCAGCAGCCGCACCCTCGCCCTCACACACCCGCTGCTATGGGTCCCGTGCAAGCCCCAGCGCTTCGCTATGACGTCATTAGGAGGTTTTCTTGCTTTGTCCAGTTCTTTGGGTTCTCCGTGAGCCAAGGGTGAGTGAGTGTCAGTGTGGCCAAGGCACGGGCTTGGGGACTTCTGTGCCACATTCTTTTATGGGGGGGGGGGCTCGTATAGGATACACTGACAGGGCCTGGGTGTGTGCTAAGGATTTACCTGCTTCCTCCTCCCTCCCGCACCCAGGGGATAAACCGTCTCGGAGCTGCAGCAGGCCAACTCTGCAAGTTCTCCCTGTCCTTGGCAGGTTTGGGGAAGAGGAACCAACTGGGGGCCCCGGTGGGTCTCCTTCCTTTGTTTAGTTGAGACTTGAGCTCAGAAAGGCCAGATCCAATCTTCGGAAGCTTATCTTTATGGTTTCCACTTTATCGCATCGCATTTTGCTCATTCCTCGTGATTCCACACTCGCTATTAGCCATAATGGGTTCTTTATTGGTTCACCCCTAATAATACGATAATGGAGGGCTCTTATGGCTTTAAAACCCACGCGTTCCCACCTCGAGAGGCCCGGACGGTGGAGCCATGACGAATAGGCTCGGAGGCGGGGAGATCTGCGGGATTCCAGAGTTGGCAGGGCAGAAAGGGGTGTCCCTCACGCAGCCATGTTCCAACACGGAGCCCCGTGGACAGCATACAAAGGGTGTTGCCCAGATCCCTGGTGAAGGCAGACGAAGGAGGCGAATGGCCACCCTCAGCACAAAGCGCGACACCATCTCTCAAAGGCCCCTCCCGACAGGCGATGCTGTGGGGCCTCCCCGCCCTCGCCGGCTGCCTGCACCCCAACGACACACGACCCCGCGATGACACCACGCCGGCTGTCTGTGAACATCCCACTCGCGAGGAGAAGATCGCCCTGAAGAGGCCCAGGGCCCGAGCCTCAGCGAGCACGGAGGGGCCCTCCCACGCTGCCACTCGACATCAGTCCAAGGCTGATGAGAGCCCGGCGGGTTACCCGCCGCCCCACAAAGGAGGGGACGCTCCTGTCCCCCCTTCACGGAAACACAGATAAAAATTGTGTTCTTCTCCTCTAATGAGGCAAGCTCAGATATAAGTCAATAGAGCAATTCATTAACAAATCTAATGAAATCCCCCCGGGGTTGCCAGCGAGATGGCAGGGACAGTCTCCTTGGGCGGCGGGTCCATA